>CM057469.1:61747500-64247500 GCA_030035585.1 Dugong dugon | reverse complement strand
CAAGCTGCTGATAAATAGGTATTTTTGTTAAGAACAATTGAGGCTAGGAGAGGGCCAGGAAGTAACCACCAAAATTTGTATGTTATACATATAGTGGTGCTTCTAGAGTGGTTAAAACACAGTGCATCCAAAACAATCTCATATTTTGATCAACAAATTTTCAAAACATTCATAGTTAATTGATTTACAATAGATTTGTTAAAAGCTGTAATATTTTATTTTAAATAAGATTTTACTTGGATTAATCAAGTCACTTACCCAGGTTTTTTTTTAGTTATAGATAATAAAGGTTATAATAAAGATAGAAAGAGATTATATGAGGTTAACTGCAGAAGTAGATGTTATTAATTCATTCATTCACTCATTCATTCAACAGTGAGCTCCTAATACGAGTGTCACTTTACCTGACACAGGACAAATGGTGAGTAAAACACAGACATGCTCCCTGCCCTCGTGGGATCTATACTTTAGCAGAAGAGATAATAATTAATTAACTACCCACTGTGACTAGTTCAAGCACACAGGAAGTACTCGATGGTATCCTTAAAGCAAATAATAATGGTTTTTAGCGTAATTATAAGGTCAGTAGACTTCCCTGGAACAAAAAAACAATGAAGTTAGATCTGAAACAACAATAGAAGTTAAATGGACACTGGGAGAAGGAAAGAATGTTCCAGGCAGAAAGAACAATATTTTTAAAGGAAGAGAGTGTGTTTAAGGAAAGAATAAATCATGTGTGGCTGGCATACAGAGAAGCAGAGGCTGCAAATAGATGAGGCTTCAGAGGAAAAAGCAAAACTCTACCAGGCATTGCTGGTTCTAAGAGATCTATCTTTAATCTATGAGCAACAGGAAACTATTGAATTATTTTAAGCATTGTTGTTTTTTTTTTAAATTATGGTAAAGTAGATACAACATAAAATTGCCATTTTAACCATTTTCAAACGTACAATCCAGTGGCATTAATCATACTAACAATGTTGTTCAACCATCACCACTATTTGTTTCCACAACTTTTCATCACCCCAAACAGAAACCAAAAACCAAAGACCAAACTCATTGCCGTCGAGCTGATTCCGACTCACAGGGACCCTTTTCCGACTCATAGGGACCCTATAGGACAGAGTAGAACTGCTCCCTAGGGTTTCCAAGGAGCGGCTAGTGGATTTGAACTGCCAACTTTTTGGTGAGCAGACGAGCTCTTAACCACTGCTCCACCAGGGCTCCCCAAACAGAAACTCAATACTAATTATTCAATACCTTCCCATTCTACCCTAGCCTCCTCCCCTAACCCCAGCCCATGGTAACTACTAATCTACTTTCTATCTCTGCACATTGCTCTCTTTTTGATATTTCATATAAATGAGATCATTCAACATTTGTCCTTTTCTGTCTGTTAGCATTGTTCTCAAATATTCTTACCAATGCTCTCCATGTTTCCAAATCTTATAACATCAATTATTTCTCTGCCTTCATCTTACGTGACTTCTCAGTGACTTCTCAGCAGCATTAAATATAGTCAACTCTCCTTTTCGAATCATTATACTTTTTCAGTTTCCGAAACACACTAATGTAGTTATTTTCCTTGACTCTCACTGGCGATTCCTCAGCAGGAAAAGGATACACGTTGGATCCTCTTCCTCTGCCTGACCTCCGAGTAATGTGATACCATAAAAGCTTAGTCTTGGGCTCATCTCTCTCTTTCTGGGTAAACTCATTCATACTGATGACTTACAAATTTATACGTCCAGTCAGGTCTATATTTTGGGTCTCTGGACTGGCATTTACTACTGTGTTCTAAACACGTCACAGAGAGCTTAAAGTCTTGACCTATTCCTTCTCTAAAACTACCCGCAACTCCCAACCTTCTCCATGTCCATAAATTTACCAACATATTCCCAATAATTTATGTCATAATCCTAAGTTTTATTTTTATTTTTCCTTTGTCCTCACACCTACATCCAATCCATTAACAGGTCTCACTCATTCTATCTCCACCATTTATCTTAACTGTGCTCCATGCCCAATTACATCACTTTGGAACAAGCCACCATCACTGCTGCAGCAGCCTTCTAACCGGTCTCCAAGCCTCCATCTTATCTCCCATTAGTATTTCCTCCACAGAGCTATCAAACTTTAAACAAAATCCAACCTCTGTATTCATTTCTCCAACTCATTATCACCACTTTCCACCTTGCTCACGCTATGTGCTGGCCATGTTGGTCTTTTTTGTTTCTTGAAATGCCAAGCTCTTTCCCAGTTTAGGGCCTTTGCCCTTCATTCTGTCCAAGATGTTCTTCTTACTCTACCCCCACCATCCACTCTTTACATAACTTCCTTTAGGTAGCAGCTTAAATATCACTTCCTCGGTGACACATCCCATTTAAAGGAGGCCTTTCTCTATTATTTTGTATTTCACAACCTTGTTTGATTTCTTTACAGCACTTATTAAAAACAAGTAAAAAAAATCTAGAAATGTCTTTGTTTATTTGTATCTGCCTCCCCCACTAGAATATAAACCTGTCTTCTTGATGGTAGATCATGTGGTCTAAGCAGTACTTAGTACCGTGGCTGGCATACCTGAAATTTGTTAAATGAATGAATGAATAAATGATAAGACTTACATATGAGGATTTAGTGTTGCCAACACATTGGGGGTTGGCAAGGGTAAGAACCGGGAGAATGGTAAGGAAGCTTGTGCTGTAGTACAGGCAAAGGATGATAGTGGTAGAAATATTTGCTAGTTAAAGAAATGACTCAATTAGTTAATACTAGCAATGATGAAATTTGATACATGATCTAATTAATGAACAAATATTACAGGAACACAAAGGAAGGACTACTTTTACATATTTATGATGTGATTTCAAAATTCCTTCTTCTGCTCTGCCCTTTTTCCTCTTGAGATTTTAAGTATTGAGCAAAGAATCTGTGTTACTTCTTAAATCTGCACCCTGCCTTTGTATAACATGCAAAAAAAAAAAAGGCATGCTGGGTGCTGGAAGGAAGAGAGGACACAGAGAGTTAAATTGGATATGAGATTGAAGTATTTAACTGTGATGAAATGAACTTTATTTTTTTTACATTAAAGTGACTAAGAAGCTGTAGGAACAACTCTATATATTGTTAAGAGATGCAAAAGGGAAATTCAGTATTCTTTGTTTCATTGACTCAAAGGCACCGTTAATTGCAAGACGCATCCTGATTTCAGTGATGTTAAAATATATTTCATAAAATGTGTAGCTTAGAATCAATGAAACACAGTAGCACAGCTGACCAATGACAAGAGACAAATAAAAACATTTTATGTTTATAGCTCATTGAGTTCAAATGTCTTGATAGACCAGTATTTTATACAAAGAACTATGAAGGATAGGCAATGAATTCGCTTACCAGTTTCCAGATCAACCTTACTAAGAAGCTCTTGTAACTTTTAACAAAGAGGGAATACTGAATATTCTACTCTAGCTTGGTTTTCTGTGGGTGTCACATTATTTCTTGTGCCATGAGGTCTAAGCTGAGATGTGTATGTTTTACTTCAGGTCCCTCATTGCTGACTGTAAGTCTTGTTTAACATTTGCTCTGGATACCTTCGATGGCTGCAGGAAGCTGAACTCTCTCTGCATCTCTCACTGCACTAACTCCTGTTGATAGATGACTTTCCTTTCTGGGCCATGCCAACTGCATAGTTGGATATGTACATATAGCATGTAGCAAGTAAGCAATTAGGTCCCAAATTCTATGAAAAAATATGTGTTGAAATTATCAGATATACATCAGAAATAACTACATTGTAAAATAGAAGTCATGACTCTGTCTGCTTATTTTTTTCCAGCAAGATAGACAATAAAAACAAAAGATAATTTACACTTTGTTATATCTCAATTGTCATTGATGCCTCCCTCACACTATGTCTACCCACCATGTCATTGATGCCTCCCTCACACAATGTCTTCACAAATGCATGAATTTGTTTACCCTTGTGTGCAATTTTCTATTACTTGCCATACAACTCTCATATCATGTCTTCATCAGATATGGAAACAGTGGTGGTGGTGGTTTCTTTCTTGATAGCTCTAATTATTTGAAAATAATATTTAATAGTAGTCCGTGTTTTATATATTGTTTCATTAAAAAAAACATATTCTAAAAGAGTCCATCTTTGAACCAAGCAGTGGTTTGAATAGCAGTGCAGAGCAATAGCATAATATCAATGACTAATCAGTAGAGAATGTTATAAATGTAACAAAGGATTCAGTTTCAAGTTAGAATTTCTGCATCCTGTTTGAAATTAATTCAAATAAGTAATGGATGATAGTAGAGGGTCATCAAAAAAGAGGAAGACTCTCAGCGAGATGGATTGACACAGTGGCTACAACAATAGGCTCAAGCATGACAATTATTGTTAGGGATGGCACAGGACTGGGCAGTGTTTTGTTCTGTTGTACACAGGGTCGCTATGGGTCAGAGCCGACTTCATGGCACCTCACAACAATGAGGGATGATAAAGAACAAAAATTCCTTTCAAAAAAGTTAATGGCACATCTCAAATTTTCAAAGAATATAGGCGTTCAGATGTTTTATGGTTATAATACAGTCACAAACTATGGATTAGACCCCACTAAATTAAATAAGGGTCAAACATACGCGAGAAGGTATAGATTTGATATAAATATGTTCCTAGAAATTCAATCTGTTGCCAATTTCAACAATCATGCTGTTAGCATCTCAAAGGCATTACATATTCTTTGGTTAATCACTAAAGTACATGAAGAATGCTCATTCTCTTCTCTGATGTGTCTAAAGTGTTCAACATTTAAGCTCTGGTTATTCTAGTTTTAGTTAGAACAATCTTGGTTTGGTCTCTGAGTTGACAAAATGGGGTGTAACATGCTATTTTCTGAAAAAAAAAATCTATTTTTCAAAAATAAACCAACAACTGGGAAAACACAATTTATCATAACACTTGTTGTTTCAATACAGCCCACTTTTGGAGAAACCTAATACAACTTCCTTTGAGGAATCTTTGTTGTCCAACCCTCCCCTACATCCCCTTCTTGAAATACTATTGTCATATTGTGCTTATACCCATGGGATGAAGTATTTTATGACAAATATTCCCTAGGTTACATTTACCTGTAAAAAAAACATGTAAGAGACACTTTCAGAGGAAGTAGGATGATTCCACGAATGCCCGAGGGTCACATTTTATCTTATGAAATTGATTAAACAGCTGTAAGACTGTCTAACTCCAAGCATCCTAGCTGCAGCTTCCAAGAAAAAGGTGAGATAACCTGGTGCCTCAGTCACTGAGTTGGGAAAATGTATTCTGTGTACATCCCTTCCACCTGTCTGTCAGTTTTTCTTAATGTGGAGGCTTGTGTGTTGCTGAGATACTGGAAGCTATGTCACTGGTATTTTAAACATCAGCAGGACTACCCATGGTAGACAGATGTCAGTGGAGCTTCCAGATGAGGATAGACTGGGAAGAAAGGCCTAGTGATTTACTTCTGAAAATTAGCCAATGAAAACCCTACAGATCACAGCAGAATATAGGCTGATGTAGTGCTGGAAGATAAGCCCCCTAGGTTGGAAGGCAACAATGGACTCAAGCATACCAGTAATCATGGCATGAGACTGGGCAGCATTTTGTTCCATTTTACATGTGGTTGCCATGAATTGAAGTCAACTTGACAGCAACTAACAACGCAGTGACAGCAGCAAGTACACGTATGATTTCTGTGAAGTCAAACTCCTCTGGAGAATAAAGAGAGATACGTGGGTCTATGATTTATGTTAGCCACACATATAAGAGACTCATACTCAGCTTTCTCTGCGCTCTGTCTTTTACACTGGTTAGTTCTTACTCGGACTTTTCTGTGTTTTACCCTGACCAATGTAGTTCGAATGGAGTGTGTCCCAGAGTATCAAGAGGACAGCAGAATAATTACAGAGTTCAAGATAACTTACAGTCTCAGAAAATGTTCTGTGAAAGAAGATAAAATTAAAACTCATAATCTTTCCCCTCAAAATATAATTCTGGCCTAGTGTCCGTAACTCATTTTGTGGCACCACCACTTATTCTGTTGCACAAAATAGAAACCAGGACATCATTCTCAACACGTACCTCCTCCCAAACCCCAATATCCAATTAGTCACTAACTTCTCTCCATATTACTTCCTAAATATGTTTTTTTGTTTGTCATTTTCTCTCCATCTACACCACCACTATCTTAGTCCAAGGTACTAACATTGCTTGCCATAATTACAAAAATGGTCTCCTAACTGGTTTGCCTATCAACCCATCAAAGCATTCCCCATTCTTTATCCAGAGAAATCGGTCTAAATTACATCATATCTTGTGCACGGAGCTCCATCTGGCCAATATCTACAATCAAATTTAGGATTAAAAAAACATTCCTTAAGAGGAGCTCCAAAACTCTGCATGGCCTGATACCTACCTCCTTCTCCTGCCCCATCTTTCACCACCTGCCCCAGGTTCTCTTCAGTTCCTCCTGTTTACTATGACCTTCTCACCAAAAGAGATTTTACACATGCTGTCCTCTCCACCTAAAATACTCTCCACCCTCCCAGTCCAGAAATCTCTTTCTGATCTTCTGATATGAGCTCAGTTGTCTCATAAGATGTCTTCTTTTTCTTCTCTGATTAGATTAAATAATCTACCATTGTTCTGGAGCCCTGGTGGCACAGTGATTAAGAGCTCAGCTGCTAACCAAAAGGTCTAGTATTGTTTTCCTCTTCCTTATGACACCTGTCACATTGCTTGGGTGATTATTTGATTAATTTCCATCCCTGCCGCCAAACCATACATTCTACTGGAGCAAGAGACGTTAGCCCATCGGCAGAGGTGTACTATAAATAGTTGTTGAAATGAATGAATTATCAGATGCTTCTGGGCTGCCTAAGGCACTCAGGACATTTTTGCAACTCTAGGATGTGGGAAGGGGGTAGATAGGAAAATGTAGTCTCCACCTGGATATCTACCAGCCAACTATTCTATAGTGTGGAAAAGACAGCACAAATTTTGGAGAGAAGCTAGACATTTCTGCCAAAAATTCTATTGGTTTAGATAAGAAAAAAAATTGTCCAGGAGAACTAGGAAATAGAAACAAGAGAGTGATAAAACATTCCACTCTGTATAAGGCACATTAGGTCAAAAAATAAAAATAAGTACGATATTATCCATGTTCTCAAGAAGTTCAGTTCAGGATAAAAACAGACAAATGCACAACTAACTATAATATATTATAACATGTGTGTGTGTGATGTGTGTGTGTTCAACTTTTTGATGGATATCATAGTGTTCAAACCTGCAGGATATACTTAGGTCTTTGGCGTTATCTTAGTTTTTTTTCAGTTAATTGTCAAGCATTAGATTTTGTTGGTGCCAAAATAATATTACCTTTAAAAAGTTACTTGTTTTACAAAAGCACAGCATTTGTGATATTTTACTACCTGTCAAATAATTTTGACAATTTAATTTTTTTGTGGATTGCTGAGATATTTTGTGTGTGGAGTAGTAATTTATTTTAATTATTTTTTGCTGTCTACTTTCAAGCTTCTTTTTGTCTTTACATATAGGCTTTATTTTTAGAGCAGTGTTAAGTTTACAGAAAATTGTTCAGAAAGCACAGAGAGTGCCCACATGTCCCCCTCCCCCTGCATACTGTTTCACCTATTATTAACATTTTGAATTCCTATGGCTCATTTGTTCCACATGATGAACGAATATTGATACACGGTTACTAACTAAAGTCCATAGTTCATACTCAGGTTCACACTTTTTCTGTTGTAGAGTCTTATGGGTTTTGACAAATGCTTAATGTTATATGTCCATCATTACAGCGTCATGCAGAATAGAATGCCCTAAAATGCCTTATACTCCAACTATTTATCCCCTCCTCCCTCTGAACCCCTGGCAACCACTGATCTTTTTATGACTCTACAGTTCTACCTTTTTGAGAATGTCATATTGTCGGAATCACACAGTACGTAACTTTCAGACTGGCATCTTTCACTTAGCAATAGGCATTTCTGCTTCTTCTGTATATTTCTATAGCTCAATAGCTTGTTTCTTTTTATCACTGAATGATATTCCATTGCAAGGGTGTGATATGGTTTATTTACCCATTCATCTATTGAAAGACAATTTGGGGCAGTTATGAATAAAGCTGCTATAAACATTTATGTGCAGGTTTTGATGTGGACAAACATTTTCTACTCATTTGGGTAAATACCTAGAAGTGTGATTGCTGGATCATATGATAGGCCTATGTTTAGCTTTGTAGGAAACTGTGAAAGTGGCTGTATAGAGTAGTAGTTTTTCATAGTAACAAAAGATAATTCTTAACTAAGCAATGCAAAGATTAAATTGTATTCATGAACTGGAATGGATATAGAAAAATATCTGGTACCCATGAAATTCTCTAAGACAAAACTACCATTTAAACTATTAAAATGCAGGCACTAGAACAACCTGATAAAGAATTCAAATCTCTAATACACAGAATTATCCAAGAGTTGAAGCAAAAAGCAGACAAAAATGAGGAAAAAATAGACAAATTCATGGAAAATACAGGCAAACAATGGAAGAATTCAAGAAAATAATACACGAACAAAATGCTAAAATAAGCTCACAAACAGAAACCATACAAAAACAACAATTAGAAAGCTAAAAGAGAAACAAGAAGATTTCAGAAAAGGATAGTGTCATAGAAGGGCTGAGGAGAAGGTTTGAAATGACAGAAGACAGGATCAGTGAAATTGAAGACAAACACTTGGATACAACTCTGTTTGAGGAAAAATCAGAAAAAAGAACAAAGAAAAATGAAGAAATGCTGAGAATTACATGAGATACAATCAAAAGCAAAATTTTTGAGTGATCGGAGTTCCAGAACAGAGAGAGAAAACAGAAAACACAGAGAGGATCACTGAAGAATTGCTGACAGAAAACTTCCTCAATATCAGGAAAGACAAAAAGCTGACCATCCAAAAGCTCAACGAACCCCATATAGGTTGGACCCAAAAGAAAATCACCAAGGCATATCATATTCATACTTGCTAAAACCAAAGACAAACAAAGAATCCTGAGAGAAGCTCAAGAAGAATAAAAAGTCACATGCAGAGGAGAAACAGTAAGACTGAGCTTGGATTATTCAGCAGAAACCATGCAGGCAAGAAGGCAATGGGATGACATATATAAAACCTAGAAAGACAAAAATTGCCAGCCAAGGATAATATATCCTGCAAAACTCTCATTCAGATATGATGGTAAAATTAGGTCATTTCCAGATAAACAGAAATTAAGGGACTATGTAAAAACAAAACCAAACTTAGAAGAATTATTAAAGTCAGTCCTTCAATCTGAGAACAAACAACATCAGACCACAGGCTGAATCTGTGACACAGCATTGTACCAGCCAGATACCAACCTAGGAAATTAACTCTCAAGTACTATCCAAAATCAAAATAATTATAACACAGAACCAGAGAGATTAATCTGTAAATGACAACAGCATCAGAACAATAAAAGAGGGAATAAACAGTGTAGGTATAGAACCTGCTAATGGAGAGGAGGGCTAAGCGATGCTAAGTAATAATAGACTGACTCAAACCTAGGAAGATAAGGGTAAATTTCAAGGTAAACACAAAGAAAGTTAACAAACCTACTCATCAACATAAGGTAGAAAAACATAAAGTCTCAGTAAAAACAAAACCTACAGAGTGTTACGCGAAGATAAAGAACAATGATGAATCTGTGAAGCATCTCATAACATGGATGAAACTGGAGGACCATATGCTGAGTAAAATAAGTCTATCACAAAAGGACAAATATTGTATGAGATCGCTACTGTAAAGACTCATGTAAAAGTTTACACACAAAAAGAAACAATCTTTGTTGGTTATGAGGGATGGGAAGTGTGTGGGGTGGGGGGAATAAGTAGACAATAGATAAGTGGTAACTTTGGTGAAGGGTAAGACACTACACAATACTAGGGAAGCCAGCACTACTTGTACAAGGAAAGGTCATGGAAGCTCCATAGACACTTCCAAAGCCCCTGAGGGACTGAATTGCCAGGCAGAGGGCTGTGGAGATCATAGTCTCAGAGCACATCTAGCTCAGCTGGCATAACACAGTTTATAAAGATAGTGTTCTACATTCTACCTTGGTGAGTAGCATCTGGAATCTTAAAAGCCTGTGAGCAGACATCTAAGACACTCCACTGTTCTCACCTCTTTGGGACCAAGGGAGAATGAAGAGAACAAGATACAAGGAAAAGATTAGTCCGAAGGACTAATGGACCACAGCTACCATGGGCTCCACCAGACTGAGTCCAGTACAGTTAGATGGTGCCCAGCTACCACCACTGACTACTCTGACCAGGATCACAATAGAGGGTCCTGTACAGAGCTGGAAAAGGATGTAGAACAAAACTCTAACTCACAAAAAAAGACCAGATTCACTGGCCTGAAAGACTGGAGAAACCCCAACAGTATGGCCCCCAGACACCCTTTTAGCTCAGTGGTAAAGTCACTCCCGAAGATCACCATTCAGCCAGGGACTAGACAGCTTCATAAAACAAAACAGGACTAATGAGGCACAGCAGTCCAGGGACAAGGACTAGAAGGCAGGAGGGGACAAGAAAGCTGATGATAGGGAACCCAAGGTTAAGAAAGGACAGTGTTGACATGTTGTGGGGTTGTTAGCCATTGTCATAGGGCAATATGTGTACTAAATGTATAATGAGAAAATATTTGTTCTGCAAACCTTCATCTAAAGTACAATAAAAAAAATTGTCCATGTGAGATCAAATTGACAACAGCAACTCAAAGGGTTATATGGGAAGCCTGGAGGTGGTGAGTTGAAGATACTGGTGATGGAATAACTTGAAAAGGGATAGTGAGAATGGCAGCACAGCTGGAAGAATGTAATTGATGTCAATGAGTTGTATGCGTAGAAACTTTCAAAATGGTATAACTTTGGCTATGTATATTTTCACCAACAAAAAGGTCCTCCAAGGTCAAGAAGGGAGAGTGTTGACATGTAGTGGGGTTGTTAACCAATGTCATGAAACAATATGTGTCCTGACTGTTTAATGAGAAACTATTTGTTCCATAAACCTTAATCTAAAGTAGAATTAAAAAAAAGTTAAAAAAAAAAAACCTACAAAAACAAAAGAAATGAAAAGAAAAAAATCCACAAACAAAAGGAATTCAGCACAGGAGAGTAAGAGGAGCAAAGAAAACGTCAGCACCACAAAAAAAAATCACTACAAAATGACAGCAACAAACACACATCTATTAATAATTACAGTGAATGTAAATGGACTCAACGCACCCATAAAGAGATAGAGAATGACAGAATGGATAAGAAAACAGGATCCATCAATATGCTGTCTACCAGAGACACACTTTAGAAACAAAGATGTGAATTTATTAAAAGTCATAGGTTGTAAAAAATATATCAAGCTAACAACTGCCAAAAAAGAGCAGGAGTGGCAATACTAATCTCAGATAAAATAAACTTTGAAACAAAATCCACCATAAAAGACAAAGAATGACACTATACAATGATTAAGGGGACGATCCATCATGAAGACATAACCATAATAAACATCTACACACCCAATGACGGCGCTCCCAAATACATAAAACAACTCTAACAACACTGAAAAGAGAAATTGACAGTTCCACAATAATAGTAGGAGACTTTAAGACATCACTCTCGATAAAGGACAAAGCATCTAGAAATAAACTCAACAAAGATACAGAAGACCTAAAGGGCACAATCAGCCAACTTGACCTCATAAATATATATAGAACACTACACCTAACAGCTGCAAAGTACACATTCTTTTCCAAGCACATGGAATAGAACACATCTTAGGCCACAGAGCAATCCTCAACAAGATCCAAAATGTTGACATAATACAAAGTACCTTCTCTGACCACAAAGCCATCCGGGTAGAAATTAACAACAGGAAGAGCAAGGAAAAAAAATCAATTACATGGAAACTGAATACCACCCTGCTTACACATCACTGGGTAATAGAAGAAATCAGAGATGAAATCAAAACATTCCTAGAATCAAATGAGAAAGAAAACATGTCATACCAAAACCTTTGGGACACAGCAAAGGCAGTCCTCAGAGGACAATTCATAGGAATAGACGCACACATCAAAAAAGAAGAAAGAGACAAAATCAAAACATTAACTACAGAACTCAAATAAATAGAAAGAGAACAGCAAAAAAAGCCCAGAGCCACGAGAAGAAAGGAAATAATAAAGACCAGAGCAGAAATAAATGAAATAGAGAATAGAAAAACAATAGAAAGAATCGACCAAAAGTTGGTTCTTTGAAAGGATCAACAAAATCGACAAACCAAAGTCACTTCCCAGGTTCACCGTTCAGCCAGGGATTGGACGGCCCCATAAAACACAACGGGTCTAATGAGGCACAGCAGTCCAGGGACAAGGACTAGAAGGCAGAAGGGGACAGGAAAGCTGGTGATAGGGAACCCAAGTTTGAGTAAGGACAGTATTAACATATAGTGGGGTTGTTAACCATATCATAGGGCAACATGTGTATTAACTGTTTAATGAGAAATTATTTTGTTTTGTAAACCTTCATCTAAAGTGAGAATAGCAACACAACTGGAAGAATATAATCAATGTCACTGAATTGTGCATGTAGAAATTTTTGAAATGCTATACCTGTGGCTATGTATATTTTCACAAAAAAAAAAAAAAAAAAGGTCAAGAAGGGAGAGGGTTGACATGTCATGGGGTTGTTAACCAATGTCATAAAACAATATGTGTACTGACTATTTAGTGAGAAACTATTTGTTCTGTAAACCTTCACCTAAAGTACAATAAAAAAAAAAAAAAAAGACCAGAAAAAAAAAATCCACAAACCATTGGTCAGACTGACAAAAGAAAAACAGGAGAGGATGCAAATAACCCAAATAAGAAATGAAAGGGGGACACTACAACAGACCCCACTGAAATAAAAAGGATTATAACAGAGCATTATGAAAAACTATACTCCAACAAATTTGAAAACCTAGAGGAAATGGACAAATTTTTTGAAACAAACTACCACAAAGTGATGCTAAAAATCTGAACAGACCCATAACAAGAGAAGAGATTGAAAAGGTAATAAAAAAAAACTCCCAACAAAAAAAGTCCTGGCCCAGATGGCTTCTTCACTGGAGAATTCTACCAAACATTCAGAGAAAAACTTATACCAGTACTACTCAAACTATTTCAGAACACAGAAAAGGAAGGGATACTTCCAAATTCATTTTATGAAGACAGCATAACCCTGATACCAAAACCAGGCAAAGACACCACAAAAAAAGAAAATTACAGACCAATATCTCTCAGACACAAAAATTCTCAACAAAATTCTAGCCAATAGAATTCAGCATCATGTCAAAAAAAAATACAGCATGACCAAGTAGGATTCATACCAAGTATGCAAGGATGGTTCAACATTAGAAAACCAATCAACATAATCCACCACATAAACAAAAGGAAAGAAAAGAATCACATGATCATCTCAACTGATGCAGAAAAGGCATTTGACAAAGTCCAACGCCCATTCTTGATAAAAACTCTCAGTAAAATAGGCATAGAAGGGAAATTTCTCAGCATAATAAAGGGCATCTATGCAAAACCAATGGCCAACATCATTCTTAATAGAGAGAGGCTGAAAACATTCCCCTTGAGAACAGGAATAAGACAAGGACCCTCTTTATCTCCACTCCTGTTTAACATTGTGCTAGAAGTCCTAGCTAGAGCAATAAGGCAAGAAAAAGAAATAAAGGGTGTCCAAATTGGTAATTAAGAAGTGAAACTGTCCCTGTTTGCAGATGATATGATACTATACACAGAAAACCCTAAAGACTCCACAAGAAAACTACTGGAACTAATAGAAAGATTCAGCAAAGTAGCAAGATACAAGATACAAAAATCAGTTGGATTCTTATATACAAATGAAGAGAACGAAGAAAAGGAAATCAGGAAAACAATACCATTTATAATAGTCCCTAAAAAAAATAAAATACTTAGGACTAAATCTAACCAGGGATGTAAAAGACCTATGCAAAGAAAACTACAAAACACTATTGCAAGAAACCCAAAGGGATATACAGATATGGAAAAACATACCATGCTCATGGATAGGTAGACACAACATTGTGAAAACGACAATTCTATCCCAAGCAATTTACAAATACAACGCAATCCTGATCAAAATACCAACAACATTCTTTAAAGAGATGAAAAAACTAATCATTAACTTTGTATGGAAAGAGAAGAAGCCCTGAATAAGTAAAGCACTATTGAAAAAGAGGAATAAAGTAGGCGGTCTTGCACTACCTGACCTCAGAACCTGCTATACAGCTACAGTAGTCAAAATAGCCTGGTACTGGTACAACAACTGATACATTGACCAGTGGAACAGAATTGAGAACCCAGATATAAATCCATCCACCTACAGTCACCTGATCTTCGACAAGTGCCCAAAGTCCATCAAATGGGGAACAGTCTTTTTAACAAATGGTGCTGGCAAAACTGCATATCCATCTGCAAAAAAATGAAACAGGACCCATACCTCATACCACATACAAAAACTAATTCAAAATGGATCAAAGACCTAAATATAAAGCCAAAAACTATAAAGTTCAGAGAAGAAATAATAGGATCAAAGCTAGAAGCCCTAATACACGGCATTCACAGGATACAAATCATAACCAACAACACACAAACTCCAGAAGATAAGCTAGATAACTGGAATCTTTTAAAAATTAAACACTTATACTCATCAAAGACTTCACCAAAAGAGTAAAAAGAGAACCTACAGACTGGGAAAAAATCTTTGGACACTACAGGTCAGACAAAGGTCTAATCTCCAAAATCTACAAGAAAATCTAACACCTCTACAACAAAAAGACAAATAATCCAATTAAAAAATGGGCGAAGAAAATGAACTGACACTTCACCAAAGAAGACATTTCAAGTGGCCAACATGCACTTGAGGAAATGCTCATGATCACTAGCCATTAGAGAAATGCAAATAAAAACCACAATGAGATACCATCTCACCCCATTATCACCGGCACGAATCAAAAACACTGGAAATAGCAAATGTTGGAGAGACTGTGGCAAGATCAGAACTCTTATGCACTGCTGGTGGGAATGTATAATGATACAACCATTTTGGAAAATGATATGGTGCTTCCTTAGAAAGCTAGAAATAGAAATACCATATGATCCAGCAATGCCACTCCTAGGAATACATCCTAGAGAAATAAGAGCCATCATACGAATAGACATATGTACACCTATGTTCATGGCAACATTGTTCACAATAGCAAAAAGATGCAAACAACCTAGATGCCCATCAACAGATGAATGGATAAACAAACTATGGTACATACACACAATGGAGTATTATGCAACTACAAAGAACAATGATGAATCTGTGAAGCGTCTCATAACATGGATGAAACTAGAGGACACTATGCTGAGTAAAATAAGTCAATCACAAAAGGACAAATATTGTATGAGATCGCTACTGTAAAGACTCATATAAAAGTTTACACACAAAAAAACAATCTTGGTTGATTACGAGGGATGGGAAGTGTGCGGGGTCAGGGGAATGAAGTAGACAATAGAAAAGTGGTAAATTTGACGAAGGGTAAGACCCTACACAATACTGGGGAAGCCAGCACAACTTGTACAAGGAAAGGTCATGGAAGCTCCATAGACACATCCAAACTCCCTGAGGGACTGAATTGATGGGCAAAGGGCTGTGGGGATCATAGTCTCAGGGAACATCTAGCTCAGTTGGCATAACACAGTTTATAAAGACAACGTTCTACATTCTACCTTGGTGAGTAGCATCTGGAATCTTAAAAGCCTGTGAGCAGACATCTAAGACACTCCACTGGTCTCACCCCTTCAGGAGCAAAGGAGAATGAAGAAAACAGGATGCAAGGAAAAGATTAGTCCCAAGGACTAATGGACCACAGCTACCAAGGCCTCCACCAGACTGAGTTCAGTACAGCTAGATGGTGCCCGGCTACCACCACTGACAACTCTGACCAGGATCACAATAGAGGGTCCTGGACAGAGCTGGAGAAGGATGTAGAACAAAATTCTAACACACAAAAAAAGACCAGATTTACCGGCCTGACAGAGACTGGAGAAACCCCAAGAGTATGGCCTCCGGACACCCTTCTAGCTCAGTGGGGAAGTCAGCCCCGAGGTTCACCTTTCAGCTGGGGATTTGGACAGCCCCACAAAACAAAACAGGACTAATGAAGCACAGTATTCCAGGAACAAGGACTAGAAGGCAGGAGGGGACAGGAAAGTTGGTGATAGGGAACCCAAGATTGAGAAGTGACAGTGTTGACATGTCGTGGGGTTAACCATTGTCATAGGGCAATATGTGTACTAAATGTTTAATGAGAAACATTTGTTCCGTAAAACTTCATCTAAAGTACAAAAAAAAAAAGAATTACCTATGAGAGATCAAATTGACAACAGCAACTCAAAAGGTTTGATGGGAAGCCTAGGGGACAGTGAGTTGAAGACAATGGTGATGGAATAATTTGGAAAAGGATAGTGAGAATAGCAGCACAACTGGAAGAATGTAATCGATGTCACTGAATTGTACATGGAGAAACTTTTGAAATGGCATAACTTTGGCTATGTATATTTTCACCAAAAAACAAAAAAAGGTCGTCAAGGTCAAGAAGGGAGAATGTTGGCATGTAGTGGTGTTGTTAACCAGTGTCGTAAAACTATATGCACAGTGACTGTTTCATGAGAAACTATTCTGTAAACCTTCATCTAAAGTACAATAAAAAAAAAAAAGTATTAAAAGGCAAGTTTGTTTCAATTAGTTAAGTTTTTTCAAAGACTAGTAGTGGTAGTCTATTCACTACTTACTATACACCAGGCACTGTGCTAAGCATGTAACATGACTTTTCTCACTTAATCATAGTACCATTAGGAGGGACCATTAGGAGTGTTGTCATTTCATCAAATGCGTGAACATGCCCAGATTAGTAAAGAAATTGTTCCTGGTTTACATACAGTACAAGAGACAGAGCTTAAATTTGAACTTAAGTCTTCATTTTAGGAATTTGAACCCAACCCAAAGAAATTCTGGGTTAAAATATTTTAGTTTACAAATAGTTCTAATTCTATGTAGTTCAAGTGGAAATGTAAAAGATACAGAAATTAGTAACATACATTCCTGCCTCTAGTAGCTTATAAACAATACAAAAGCATACAGTGTGAGAAGTAATTATTTTTTCAGGTTTTTAATCCATTCTACTCAGTTTCAAAATATACCCTCTGAGAACTTCTTTCTCCACACTTCCTCCCTAGATAATTTTATTGACTCCAGAGAATGGATATGTCATGATTCCCATAAATTTGAATATTCACCCATATTTTCTAGTCCCAGCCCAAACCTGGCCTCTGTGGCCCTGTTTCTTATTGCCTAAAATGACAAGGCCACTTGCATGTTTCACAGACAACCGTGTCCGAACCTAAACTATTGGATTTCCCCTCCGCCAACCTGCTCCCCTGCCCCAGCAAGCTTCCTTATCTTAATATAGGGCACCACCAACTACCCAGTCACTCAAGTAAGGGATCATGAAGCCGTTCTGGATTCCTCTCTGTCTCATTCCCCCACCTCACCTCCAGCTGCCAAACCCAATCCGGAAGTAGATTCTCCCGCTTCTGTCTCTAAAATGTATATCAATTCCATCTCCTTCTTTACCCTCCGTCTCCTCTAACGCCACATCAACACAAAATCCCTTCTCTCCAGAGTAGTGGTAAAACCTCCTAACCTGTCTCTTGGCTTCCGCTCTCGCTGTTCTCAAAGTCATTCTCCATACAGCAGCAAGAGAAAGCTTCTTAAAATGTAAATAAGTCCACAATATACCACTGCATAACATGTGTTTAAAGCTTCTATTTGCAATTCTAATATAATCCAAAGCTCTTATCAGAGCCCATAAGACCACGTAAATTCCAGCTCCTGCCAGGCTCTCACACGTTATCCTGTAGGACACTTTCTATTTACTCTATTCAAAAAACTAAAAAATAAAAATAAAAAAACAGCTGCCGTGGAGTTGATTCTGACTAATGTATGTCAGAGTAGAACTGTGCTCCATAGGGTTTCCAACGGCTGATTTTTCAAAAGTAGATTGCCAGGCCTTTCTTTCAAGGCACCTCAGGTGGACTCTAATCCACCAGGGTGGATGCTCAATCTTTAGAGCACTACCCGTTTGTACAACCCAGGGACTTCTTTTACTCTATGATTCGCCCATATTTGTCTTGATCCCACCTTGGCCGTTACATATGCTGTTTATTTGCACAAAGATGTTGCCCTTCTATTTACCATCACTAGATTCTTCTCATTTTTATGTAGCAACTGATCAGACAGGTCTTCCCTGACAATCCTTTCTAAAGAAGATCTCCAACTCTCATTCTTTATCTCGTCTCACTCTGTTGTTTCCTTCACAACATTTTTCAATAATTGTAATATTTTTATTTGTCCATTTATTTATTAGCTTTTCTTCTGTCTTCCCCACTCAGATGTAAGCTCCATAAGGTCAAGGGTCTTGCTTGTCTTTCCCACCCTTGAATCACTGATGCTGGGAACACTGATGCCTGCCTTCTACAATGTGCCCATTGAATATCTGTTAGCAAAGAAGTGAACGATGGTATAAATGAGTCAGTACATAAATAAATGAATGCACAAAAGAAGTGCATTTCTTTATTCTATGTGAGGAAACTTTGGCATGCAAAAAATTATGTTAGATAGAGACATTGTTGTTGTTAGGTGGTGCCGAGTAGGCTCTGGCTCATAGCTGCCCCATAGGACGGAGTAGAACTGCCGCATGGGATTTCCAAGGAGCAGCTGGTGGATTTGAACTGCCAACCTTTTGGTTGTCAGCCGAGCTCTTAACCACTATGCCCTCAGGGCTCCAGAAAGAGGCATAGCATACATAATTACTGTATAAAGTTGACACTGGAGTCAGCTTTCTTTCCTAAAAAAAATGTAACCACTGCTTCTCAGTTTTGAGAAGTTATAAAAAAGTTATTAAACCTTTCAGTTTCCTCAAATAGAAAATGGTGGATAATAATTTACAGAATTGCAATGTAAGTTAAATGAATGAGACGTCAAGCCTCCAGCACAGTGTCTTATACATGGAAGGAGCTCAAGAAATGTTAGTTTCTCAGACAGCACAGCCTGCATTCTACGCATTAACCCAGGAACCAAACGACCTTATTTCTATTCTTGGTTTGGCCACTTTCTATTCTTGTTCTCTGACCACTTAACCACTCTTTTTCTTATTTCTCTTTATAAGGGGAATTCTTAAGTTCATTTAAGGAGAACTCTCATACATTAGCTTCCTCAGCTGATGATTTGGATAAACAGATCATTGTCTCAAATGGAAGAAGTTTTAGATAGTTTCTTATTCAACTTTAATACTGGGGAGAATCAAAATGCTAACTTTTTTCTATAAGAATCCAGTCCATTTCAAAAATACTTCAACCTATATTTAACCAATTTTAAACATGAGTTTCAGAAATGTGTAATTCCATCTTTTCCAACCTCATATTTAACAATTTGATAACAATACGTGGTTATGGTTTAGTACCTTAAGAATCATCATCCTAAAGGAGTCTGCTGCCACGCCTGTGGATGGCATTTGTGTCTGAGATCAATAGACTTTGCCTTCACATGTATTAAGTTGGTTCATACTGACTGTTCAGGTTATTCCAAAAATCAAACCAGTTGCCATCAAGTAGATTGCAACTCATGGTGACCCCATGCATTGCAGAGTAGAACTGCACTTCATAGGATTTTCAAGACTGACTAAATTTTAGAAGCAGATAACCAGGTCTTTCTTCCAAGGCACCTCTGGGTGGGTTTGAAGCTCTAGGCTACTAACTGAAAGGTTGGCAGTTCGAACCTATGAGCCACTCCATGGGAGAAAGATGTGGCAGTAGGATTCTGTAAAGATTACAGCCTTGGAAACCCTATGGGGAAGTTCTGCTCTGTCTTACAGTGTTGCTATGAGTCAGAGTCATCTGGACAGCAATGGGTTGAATGGGTTAGTCAAGCACTTTACCATTTGTACCACATAGGGATTCTGTTAGGGCTATTAGACCTATGTTATTTTCAGCTTTGTGTTTTGGGGAAATAGTCAAAGAAAGCTAACCTTCTACTTTCTAGTCAGCACACAGGCCAAGAATCTCACTGAGACTTCTTCTCCAGCCTGAACAGATGAAAAGATAACCAACTAATTAAATTCTATGTCATTGTGATTCGGTATTTTCTTAGTTACCTAGTGCTGCTGTAACACAAATACAAACATGTGGTTGGCTTTAAAGAACAGAAATTTATTTTCTCACATTTCTGGAGGCTAAAATTCCAAATCAGTGTCCTGGCCATGATGATTCCTTCCTCATCCGTAGCCCCAAGCATTCTTGGTTTTTGATGATCCTCACTCACATGGCATCTGTCTTCCCCAATATGTGCACGTGAGTTTCTGTGTCTGATCTGCTCTTTTTATAACTAAGAAGTTATTAGGTTTGGGATCCACCCTACACTGGTATGAACTCAGTTGATTGATTGATTATATTACATTAGATTGCATTATGGATGGTGGTTATATTACAATAAATTAGATTACATCTATAGATATAGGAGTTAAGATTCCAATACATATTTTAAGGGGACACAATTCAATCCATAGCAGCCATGAACTAGAAAATCATTGGAATTTCTATTTAATAGTCATCAATTTCTTCAAAGAAAGGATATCAATTTTCTACTTTGGAGATGTATAGATTAATAATCAATCTACTATATGGTAAGATCAAAACCAAAAGTTTATAAAAGTGAGATCAGAGCACTGAGAGCAATTAGATTATAAAGTCTTCACTTCTACCTTTGATCCTAGTTTCCTTGAAGACTAGATGAAACTATTAAAATTGTTTCAAGTTTGAAATCAGGGCAAAGAGAATTTATTACTTTTATAACTGAACTATAATTAAGAAAAGATTCATTAACTTGGGAGAAAATAATTCAACACATACCCCTTCTGCCCTCCAAATATTTCCTCAATAAATGTGGCAGAAGTGTTGCTGTGCCAGTTTTCAGGCTGAGGTCATAAGAAACTGGCAGCTTCCACTTCCTGTCTTTTGGAATTCTCACACTTGAAGCCCTGGTCCTCCAAATAAGAATTCCACTACCCTGAGGCTGCCATGTTATAAGGAAGCTTCACATGAAGAAATCATGTAGATTAGAGTTAGTACATTTTTCTGTCAAGAGTAAGATAGTAAATATTTGAGGCTTTTCAGGCCATATGGTCTCTGTTGCAACTGGTCAACTCTACAGCTGAAGAGTTAGACAATATTTTAAAAAATGGGCAAGGCTGTATTCCAATAAACCTTTATTTATGGACATCAAAATTTGAATTTCATGTAATTTTCACAAGATATAAAATATTATTCTTCTTTTTATTTTTTATCATTAAAAATTTAAATCTACTCTTAGCTCGTGTGTGTGTGCGCGTATGTGTGTGTGTTGTGTTGTGTGAGGTGCCGTCAAGTCGGTTCAGACTCATTGTGACCCTATGTACAACAGAACAAAACACTGCCTGATGCGCCATCTTCACAACTGTTGTTATGCTTGAGCTCATTGTCGCAGCCACTATGTCAATTCATCTCCTTGAGGGTCTTCCCCTTTTTGGTTGACCCTCTACTTTACCAAGCATGATGTCCTTCTCCAGGGACTGGTCCCTCCTGATAACATGTCCAAAGTATGTGAGATGAAGTTCTCACCATCCTTACTTCTAAGGAGCATTCTGGCTATACTTTTTCCAAGCCAGATTTGTTGTTTTCCTGGAAGTCCATGGTATGTTCAGTATTATTTTCCAACACCATACTTCAAAGGTATCAACTCTTCGGTCTTCCTTATTCATTGTCCAGCTTTCACATGCACATAACAAACTGACAGACACGTAGTGGATTCTTAGCTCATGGGCTGTGCAAAAACAGACTACAAACCAGGTTTGGCCCGTAGGCTGTAGTTCACTAATCCCTAATGTAGAGAGAAAAAAATATGTTCAACTAGTCCTTAATTGTTATAGCCCCAGACATTTGTGTCATCCCAGCTGAGATTACCTAGGCATCGGGGCAAGACGAGCCATCCCCATTATGCCTTATCCAGATTCTTGGTGCCAGAATCATGAGATACAATAATAATAAATTCTTTTAAGCCGTATGTTTTGTAGTAGTTTGTTCAGTAGTGTCTTAATTTCATAGTGCTGCTATAACAGAAATATCACAGGTAGATGAATTTAATGAACAGAAATTTACTTTCTCACAGTTTAGGAGGCTAGAAGTCTGAAATCAGGGCACCGACTCTAAGGGAAGGCTCTCTCTGTCCATTCTAGGGGAAGGCCCTTGTCTCTTCTCAGTTTCTATTCCTCAGTTCTTTGGTGATCTTCTAATGGAGTGGCATCTATCTTCCCCTATCTGTGCTTGCTTGCTGGCTTCTGTGCCAAATTTGCTCTTTTTATATTGCAAAAATTATTGGCTTAAGACACATCCTACACTGATATGGTCTCATTAATATAACAAAGAAAACCTTATTCTCAAATGGGATTACATCCAGAGTTATAAGGTTTAGGATTTACAACACATATTTTTTGGGGGGATGACGCAATTTAGTCCATAACCTTCCATCCTTTGGCCCCCCAAAATTCATATCTTTCCCACATACAAAACACATTCACAATATCATATCATCCCAATATTCTTAACTCAGTAAAGCATCAACTCTTAAATCCAAAATACCATCTTGTGGATTATCTAAATCAGGTATATCTCTGGGTGTGTTCTATCCTGGGGCAAAATTCCTTTCCATCAGTGGACCTGTGAAACCTAGAATACAAGTTATCTACTCTCAAAGTACAATGTTGGAACAAACACAGGGTAGACATTTCTGTTTCAAGTGGGAGAAATCATGAGTAGCAAGCAAGTTCAAAACCCAGCAAAGTAAATTTCATTAGCTCTCAAAGCTTGAAAACAATCATCTGTTCTCTGGGACAATGTAGGCAAAGGACCCACCCTCCAGACTCAGTGTTGAGCACACTCTCTGGGTTCTGGGTGGAGGCTTCTTGGCCCTGGGCATCAGCCCTGCCTTCCAGGCACACTGGTATGGCAACTTCACCCCCTCGGCTTTTGATGGTGCCAGTACCCTAGTCCACCTAAATTAAGTGCACATTAGGGGCAGAAGCTCCTCCTAATCAGAAAGAGAGATTTTTTTAATTCTTTGACAAACATTGGTGATAGACGCTAAGAACACAAGAATAAGTAGGAACAAAGTCCCAACCCACCAGAAGCTCATTTTCTAGTGGTGAAAACAGACATATACACAAATAATTAAAATGCAATGTGATGAAGGTATAGTAACATTGTGGCATAAAGAAGGAAGTGATCAGCTATGCTTGAGTGGGCAGTAGACGGTGCACAGAGGAGATCATGTGCTGGGGTAAGGGTAGGGCAGAAATGATATTCCAAGCAGAGGGATAGCATGTACACATGCCCAGAGATTCCCAACAAAACACCTTGTTTGAGGAACTGCAAGTACTTCAATTTAGCAGAGTCATAGTGGGTGTAAGACTCATTTGGAGAGATGGGTTACTCTCAGACCATGAAGGGCCTTGGATGTGATACTCAGGGTTTGGATTTCAGCCTGAGTGCTACAAAGCATTCTAAACAGGACAGGAATATGATAAAATGTATTTTTGGTAAATTATCCTGTCAAATGTACAGGGTGGATGACTGGATGAGGAGACAGCAATCATGGCACTAAGATGAGGGCCAAGACCAAGGAAAAAGCCATGTGGCTCACAGTAGGAACCAGAAGTACAAGATATTAAAAATGTCTGATCAATACCTTTAAAGCTGTCAGGAGGAAGGAATGGAGTGAAAAAAACTCTCAGATTTCACCTCAGTATTTTAAATTAGTCAGATATGTGAAGTATAACAATAAATGTGGAGAAAGATAAAGATTTTCTACTCTCACTCAATTCCAAGTGTTCCTGTTTTGTATCTTGGAAATACCTCCTTCCTCACTGTTACCAGCTCATTTCTGTTTTCTCTAACAAGGAATGCTCCATTTTGCTTTTTTCTTTCATCTTCTTTATGTCATGGCCCCTTTAATAAAATTCTGTTGACATTCCTTCTTTCTCTCTTTTGCTCTTTTTTTCTTGTCTTTCTTTTTTGTTGCTGTTGTTTTTTTCTTTCTTTCATTGATGCACTCAGAATGTGTCTAGTGACGTAAAATCCTGAGAGAGAACAGAGAGTAGATCTGGATGTGTTGAGGAGTGACACTGGAAAGGGAGGGTGAATAAGGAGAGAGTTCTCAGACTTAAAGACAGCACTTTTAGGGGTAGGTCCCTCTGCCACATTTGTCCTTGTGGTCCTCCATCAACACATGTGTAGGAAGTGGCATCTTGGTCTATAAGGCGTGAAACAGCAATGGAAGGCTCAGATGTGCTCTCCACGCACTTCTCTGTCACTTCTGATGTGGGAGGAAATGAACTCAGCCTAAAAATGCTTGACTGGTTTCACCATCCTAGCTGGGTGGTGCAGCTGCAGAGCGTGTGCTGTGACCCTTGCAAGCTAACATTTGAGAACACAGATTCATTAATTGGGGCAATAACTTAGGAACATAGAAAGCCAGAAACATAGTGACTTTAGCCATAGGAATGTGGTCCTTTGTCCCACTACAGAATACCTTCCTCACACTCAACTCAAAACTCTTGGAGCAGCCCCTTCAAGGATACCGAAGAGCACTTCCTCTGTGATGAACTAAGCAGCCTCCATTCACTGCAGATCGAGGGTGAGATAGAAACATGTGCTCACAGGAAGTCAATGAACTGCTCCCAGTTTAGCTTTCTACAACTGTCTTTTATAACTTCCATGTGTTGGATAGGGATGCTGGGCTATGCCCTTTGCTATCCTTGCCCTCCTGGGAGACATCTCTTCAGTGGCTGGGTGGAGGAGAGGACGCGGGCAAGAAGCAGAAGACTGGGTTCACACCACAGGCTGTTCCACGAGGATGAGGCTGTGCTGCAAGCCCATACAAGCTGAGTTCAATGTCCAGGTTAGAGTCCTCCTGTGGTTGTGGTAGAGGCGAGGAGAAGTGCTCTTCCTGCCACATGACACTAGATCAAGGTTCATATCTATATTATGTGCACATTAGGGGCAGCAGCTCCTCCTAATCAGAAAGAAAGATAGCCATCTACACCACACACATACCTGACCCTGACTAATAGATACATACTGAGCCCTAGACAGGATTATCCTTCATTCAAATAAAGAATGACTTGAGGACACTTGGAGTGGGTTGAAAATGCCTATTATCACCAGAAATACATGAGTGTGGAGAGTGCTCTTGTTGTCACGGTGCCAATTGTCTCAACACTGATAAACAAATAATTGAGAAGAAAACAAAAAGATGAATAGGTTAAGCCTGGGCCATCTCAATGACAAAATTGAATGTATTGTCTCAAATATGTTATGAAAGAAAGTATATATTTTAATCTCAGTCACCCTGGGTGATGCAAATGGTTAAAGCACTCAGCAGCTAACTGAAAAGTTGGAGGTTCTTGTCCAACCAGAGGCACCTCAGAAGAAAGGTCTGGTGATCTACTTCTGAAAATCAGCCACTAAAAATCCTACGGAGGCACAGCTCTGCTCTGACACACGTGGGTGACGTCATGAGTCAGAATTGATGCTGTGGCAACTGGTTAAAGGGACTCAGTTCATTCTATTAGGTTTATCCTTGTGATCCTTGCTGATCCAGATTAGTAAGATCCTTGAAGTCAGTTTTTCTGTTTGTTTGTTTGCTTGCTTTAACCTTTGTTTCTTTGAGGTGCAAGAACCAGGTCCATGTTTTACTGTGTTTGAAGACAGTGATTATTGTCTGATAGTCTGGGGTGTTAACTTTAAATGGGTGCAAGTGAATAACCCATGCTTGTAGAATAGAAAAGGATCCACTTATACAAACATGCAGTGCCTCCATGTACATGGATAAAAATAGCTGCTTTCTTTGAAACTTACAAATGCTGATATCCATGTAAGTAGGATATGTACACAAAAAAAATGAACGGCAAAGTGCATCATGTGCAAAATTTACACCAAATATCCACTTGAAAAAAATCTCATAAGGAAGGAAAAAAATGCTCTCTTTTAGTTCACTCTAACATTCAGCACATGTGAACACTGTTATTATATGAATACTTGTATTTCTGTTTATGAAATTATATATTATATTCACAATATAAAATCATGAATTAACAATAATTGAAAGTCAGCTTTTTAAAAAATCTATTTGTATTAAAAGAATTGGCTGTCCCACTGTAGTAAAAAGGAATTTTTTTCTAGCTTTTACAAGTTAGCTTGCACAAGTCAATTTTCAATATTAAATAACACTAGGATGTGAAAACTTTCTACTCATTTAAAGTATCATCAGCAAGGCAAGTCTATGTATTACCAGAGAAAACAGAATTGTGACTTTCCCTCTCAGCTCACAGTACATCTTATAAACTAATTTGTGATAATTTTTATAGTAATGGTTCATAATTTTTTTGGATATTCAGGCTGAAGTCTTTAGGACCAACGTGTCATACGTCTTTAGAGTGATTCAGAAAAAATACCAAAGAGATTAATTTGTGAGATTGATAGACAGGCAAAGAATATAGAATAGAATGTTAACAAATTATTGAATCTAAGCGTGGGTATGTGGGTGACTGTCATGGATTGAATTGTGCCCCCCCATAATATCTGTCAGCTTGGCTGGGCCATGATTGCTGGTAGTGTGTGATTGTCCACCAATTTGTCATCTGATGTGATTTTCCTATGTGTTATAAATCCTGTCTCTGTGATGTTGATGAGATGGGATTAGCAGCAGTTATGTTAATGAGGCAGGACTCAATCTACAAGATTGGGTTGTGTCTTGAGCCAATCTCTTTTGAGATATGAAAGACAGAAATGAGCAGAGAGACATGGGGACCTCATAGGACCAAGAAACAAGAGCTAGAAGAAGAGTGTGTCGTTTGGACCTGGGGTCCCTGCATTGGGAAGCTCCTGGACCAGGGAAAGATTGATGACAAGGACCTACCTCCAGACCTGACAGAGGCAGAAAGCCTTTCCCTGGAGCTGATGCCCTGAATTCTGACTTTTTGCCTACTAGACTATGAGAGAATAGATTTCTCTTTGTTAAAGCCATCCACTTGTGGTATTTCTGTTATAGCAGCACTAGATAATGAAGACAGTCATCCTTACAGAATTATTTTTATTTTTCATTTCTGTTTAAATTTTCATAATAACAATTTTAAAAAGAATGTGTAACAAGCATGCAAATTTGCCTCACAGGTTGGGCTTTCAGTTAATGGTATCTTATCATAAAAATCTGATATTCACCCTCTGAAATACTGCCTCTATTATTCAATATTATCTACTTGGCTGCATGTACAACTGAAGCTCAGTTAAGGAAGAGAAACTTTTCAAAGGCACATTCATAGATGTGTCTATCAATCTTCCTGCAGAATTGGTAAGATCATAAATGGATGGAAAAAGTAGGTTCTAGTAGAGTACATTTTGCAAGATACCATTTCCATAAAAGTGTATTTGTGAGTGTGTGTGTCTGTCTGGGAGTGTCTGTGAATGAACACAAACGTATGCATAGAGAGAATCCAGAAGTATGTTCACCAACAGGGAAACAGCAATTGTCTCTTTGAGTGTTAGAGAGCCAGATGATACTGTTCTCTGTACATTTTAGTCTTGTTTGGTTTTTTATAATGAGCTTTGTATCATTTTAAAACACAAAATATAGCAAATAAATCACAGATTGACTTTAACTCTGTCTTATTTGAGAATTACATAAATACACTATTGACCAGAAACATATTCTATGTACGTAGTATACGTGACTAACATTGACTTTCTTGAGAAAAATGCAATGGTGTTAAACTATTTTCAGGTTGTGACTTTTTCTTTTCCACTTAGGATAGCATTTGAGCATGTGGTCTATATTTCAAAGAATTTGAAATTCTAAATAAATAACTTCCTCCAACATTGTATTTTCCTCCATATCTAAGGAAAGAATTACTCATCTACTGTAGGCAGGCTAAGCTGTAAGAGAACTAAGTCAAAGTAGTACATTTTCAATGAAACTCTCTACTCCTTTAAGGTATCATTGGCAAGACAAGTCTATATGTTACCAGAGAAAACAGACTTGAGATTTTCACTCCCACTTCAAGGTGCATCTTATAAATGAATTGCACATGTATGTATTTCACATAAAAACCAAACCCAAACTCATTCCCTTTGAGTAAATTCTGATTCACAGCAACCCTGTAGGACAGAGTAGACCTGCCCCATAGGGTTTCCAAGGAGTGACTGGTGGATTCGAATTGCCGACCTCTTGGTTAGCAGCCGAACACTTAACCACTACACCACCAGGGCTCCATATTTCATAAAGACATACAAATTACAATACGGAACAAATTCAGAGTTACACTAGTTGTACAGTCTAAACTCATTGTCATCATGTTTATTAAGAGTTGGAATATTTATTCTTAATTTTTAACTTCTTCAGCCATATTTATCAGTTGACGACCATGACTAGACTTGGACTCCATTTACAAAGTAGTATATTTAAATATTTTTAAATATGAGCAGCATGCAATGAGCAGAATAACATAGGAGCTGTTGCTTGAAGTGGAGACTAAGAACAGAGTTGGACTAGAAGGTTTGCAATACAGTCCCAAAGCCTTCTCTACCCTTTCTTTCCTACCTTCTTTCTTAGTGGACTAGAATTTGTTAAATTTTCATGCAGGAAAGTGCATGTGAAAAATAGTGAAATGGCACAATTACTAGTGCCTTTTTTTCTGTTTTGTTCCATTCAGCCTCCTGAGGAAACCCATTCTCAAATATGGATCAGAAAAAGTTACTAATAATGACATGGAAGATGGAATCTTTGATGAAAAATCAAAGATCTAGGGTCTAGTCTTATTTCTACTACTAAATAACTTAGAGGCCTTGTGCAAATTATATAACTTATCTGTGCAAGTCTCAGTTTTGCAAGTGGCAAAACAAATGATTTGTACTTGGGGATCTCTAAGGTTCATGTAAAGAGCCCTGGTGGCACAATGGTTAAGCACTTGGCTGCTGACCAAAAGGTCAGTGGTTCAAACCCACTAAGGGCTCCGCGGGAAAAAGACATGGTATCTGCTCCCGAAAGGATTACAGCCTAGAAAACCCTATGGGGCAGTTCTAGTTTGTCTTATAGGGTCACTCTGAGCCAGAATCAACTTGATGGCACACAACAACAACGAGGTTCTTATGTGCTAATGTTCAAATATGGAAAACATTGTCTCCAGGGAAGGGTTGGGGGGAAATGATGCACAAGGACAACGTCAATAGACTCAGGTTCTGGAGCTGTTTTCCTGCCCCAGTGAAGCCATCACCTTGCTCTGATTTCCTCAGGTCTCTTCCTTGATACCAGTATTAAAACTACTGAGTCCTGAATCCCCAAATCAAGGCTTCCTTCTCCATGGTCATTTGTGAGGTTTACCATCCTTCTTTGATTCTGGGCTCCTGTATTTGTTCCTCTGTATCTCCCTCTGGCCATATCCCTCCTCCATATATAATATCATATCTCATTGCTCAGATCTGGATCCAGCTTAACTCCTTTGGATTCCTGTAAATAGTAAGAGGATTACAAGGAAACAGGAAATGAAATCTAAACACACTGCAGTGCAAGGTGTCAGGGCATTGTTTCTGGAAATTTCTGCAGCAACAGTATATGGCTCCATAGCTTCTGCCTCTGTAAGATGTCTGTTCTTTGACATAAACATCAATGTCCTCAACAGTGGATGTCAGCCGCTTTGATATGTATAGCTATGGATATCATCAGCAGTGACAGGTACAAGCAGCGTTGCACTTTTGGCAAGCATTGGAGTGAAAAAGAGATGTCATCAGAACTGAAAAAAGAAAAACCAAAGATGTTGAGGGGTGGCCTAAGAGGATGAGTTAATGGCAAAACATATGATACTATCCCCTCCTGCCCCCTTGTTGATTCTCACAAATATATGACAGCAATGTGAGGAAGGCTGGAGTTCACAAATGGCAGAAGGGATGTTGTGAACCTTTTCTTGTCATCAAGATAGAATGCAATAGGAAACACAATTTACATGTATTTTAACTACTCACTTATTTAAATATAACCAAAAACCAAACACATTGCATTTGAGTCAATTCTGGACTATAGGACAGAGTAGAACCACCCCACAGGGTTTGCAGGGAGTGGCTGATGAATTTGAACTGCCGACCTTTTGGTTAGCAGCCGAGCTCTTAACCACTACACCACCAAGCCTCCTTATTTAAATATAGCTCCTGCATATCATCTATAACTAATCTAAATCATCTATAATTAGCTTCTAAGTTTTCCATAACCTCCAGAATCCTAATGTGAATACATTATTCCATGTTATAGTACATGCGATTGGAATAATATGTCAAATACCCTGAAACTCTGAAGTGTATAAGCATAGGTTGCTATTAATTAATCCACATATATTTATAGCACACATGTGTATTGAGCACTGCCTATAGTAGTCAGAGATGATGCTATTAACAGTAGTGGTGTGAGATTCAGGAGAAATGCCCGTTAAAATTAACGATGGTTAAGATAAATCTTGAGAGAGAAATCAGGTCTCCAAACGATAACAAAAGCTCTAACAATCATTAATTGATTACTTGCTCTGCACAAGAAATTTTTATAGGCCTCCTACATACATTACTTCATTTCGGTTTTGAAATAGTGAGTGGTATCGTGTTAGCCCCGTAATAGGGCTGATGAGACTGAGATCTCAGAGCAAAGATTGCAAACTTGTGGCTATTTTTTGGGTCCACATTGTTCTGTTTTTAAAATCTGGATTAGTTGCCAACATTTAAAAATGATAAGAATTTACATAAAATCCCAATTTTTTATTGTTTTTTTTTTTTTAAATATAAGATTGTATGACATTGAGGCCCACATCCTTACATGACAATAATATACTATAGGTAAATAATGGATGCCTCCTTTAACAAGTCATTCACTGTCTCCTAATGTATTTTTTTTAACATTTTATTAATATATAACATACATACAGAAAAATTCAGAAGTCCCTGGGTGACACAAACAATTAAGTGCTCAACTACTAACTAAAAGGCTGGAGGTTCAAACACAGCCAGAGGCAGCTGGGAAGAGAGGCCTAGAGAGCTGCTTCCTGAAGCCCACAGCTTTGAAAACCCTGTGGAGCACAGTTTTACTCTGCACGCATGGAGTCGCCATGAGTCAGAATCAACTCGATGGAAACTAACAACAAAAACAACAGAAAACGTCACAAAAATACGTGTTCAGGTTAATAACTTTTCACAAAGTTGACACAAAGTTAATTTTCACAAAATTAACCAGCACCCAAATCAAGAAACAGCCTTATCAACACCTCACAAGCTCCCGTGCTCACTCCCAGTTGCAACCCTCACCCCAATGACTCCTCTCCTGAGTTCTAACTGAGATCTAACACCATAGATTATTTTTGCTTGTTTTTGAACTTTGTATCAATGGAATAATATATAATTTATTATTTTTATTGTTTCGTGTGTTGCCTCCATCCCTCAGTATTGAGTTTGTGAGATTCATTCATGTTAACTGGGTGTAGCATTAGTTTGTTCATTCTAGATGTGGTATAGAATTTCATTCATGAATATACCAATTTTATTTATTCATTTAACTGTTGATAGACGTCTGGCTTATTTCCAGTTGTGGGCTGTTAAAAAGAAGGCTGCTGAGATGTGAACCTCCTTGAACATATCTTCTGGTACCTTCTGGTGAATGTTCATAAGATTCTTATGAGAATTAGCCTAGGGTCATATGGTATAAATGTGTGGATCATTGGTCAGGGGGTATGATTCTTACTTAGGGTGCGAGAGGTCCCAGGTTCAAATCCTAGAGGAGCCCTTGTCTGTCCACAGAACTACATCATGGGAAACCCTGGTGGCCTAGTGGTTAAGTGCTGTGGCTGCTAACCCAAGGGTTGGCAGTTAGAATTCACCAGGTGCTCCTTGGAAACTCTCTGGGGCAGTTCTACCCTGTCCTATAGGGTCGCTATGAGTCAGAATCGACTCAACGGCAAAGATAGATATTGCCAAAAATATTTCCAAAGTGATTGTACCAGTTTACACACCCACCCGAAGTATGTGAGCATTCTAATTGCATCACATCCTCACCAACACTTGGTGTTGTCTTTCCGTCTCTATCCAAGTTCTGTTGTTGTTGTGATTGTTTTGTTGTTGTTTTAGCGATTCCGGTAACAAGGTGTAACAGTATTACGCTGCGGTTTTATTTTGCATCCCCCTGATGGCGAATGAAGTCATGCACCTTTCATAAGTCTGTTGGCCATTTGGATTATCCTCTTTTATGAAATGCGTGTTAATGTATTTTACCCTTTTTTTCTGAGTTGGCCTTCCTTTCCTTATTGATTTGTAGAAATTCTTTATATATTCTAAATAGGAGGTTTTGTTAGATCTATGTATTGCAAACCATTTTCTCCCAATATGTAGCTTGACTTTCGTCTCTTTCCCTTAATGGTGATTTTTAATGAACAGAAGATCTCTATTTAAATATAATCCAATTTGTCATTTTTTTCCTCTTTGAAGAGTGATTTTTGTGTCCCATTTACAAAACCATTGCCTAGCTCAAGTTTATGAAGATGGTCTACTATATTTTCTTATTGAATCATTATTATTTTACCTTTCACAATCTTATCTACAATTCATCTGGAATTGATCTTTATCCTTGGTGTTGAGATATGGGTCAGGATATGTTTTTTCCACATGGATATCCCACTGACCCAGCATTCTTTACCGAAAAGATCAACCCTTCCTCCAAAGAACTGTAGTGATAGTTTTTCCATGAGCTGGGAACAATTTATGTTTGAGTCTATTTCAATCTCTGTTTAGTTCTTTGGTCTGTTTATCTTCCTTACACGTTCCTGTACCTTTATAAAAAAAGACTGATATATAAAAATGTAAGCCCTCCCACTTTGTTCTTCTTCAAGATTGCCTTTGCATTCTATATAAACTTTAGAATCAGCTTGATAATTTTCTCAAAATATCTGCTGGTATTTTGATTGACATTGCATTAACTGATAGATCAGTTTGGGAATAATTTATATCTTTTCAATATTTGTCTCCCAAGCCCTGAATATGGTATATGCCTCCATTTATTTAAGTCCTCTATAATTTTGCTCAGCAATTTTTTGTTGTTTTTATTATAGCTGTCTTGCATGTTTTATTAGATTTTATTTCTGAATATTTGATGGTATGAATACTATAGTAAACTGTATTGTGTTTTTACTTTCATTTTCTGTTTATTCCTGAATATATAAATTCAATTGACTTTAGTATAATAACCTTGTGCCCAGCAAACCTAACTTCTTTTTTTTTTGGGGGGGGGGGGCGGGAGGGGGCGTGTTGTTGTTAGGTGCTGTTGAGTTGATTCTGACTCATAGTGACCATGTGACAGAGTAGAACTGCCCCATAGGGTTTTCTAGGCTGTAATCTTTTTTTTTTTTTCCAATGGTGCTTTAGGTGAAAGTTTACAGCTCAAGTTCTCAAGTTATGTAATTTCAATTGTTGCTAAATTCACTTATAATTCTAGTAATTTGCAGATTCATTTGGATTTTCTACATATATAATTATATGATATAAACATAATTATAGATTTATTTATTCCCTTCTTATCCTTATACCTTTTACTTATTTTCTTCCATTAGAGGATGGAGGTCCAGTTGAACTTTGTTGAAAAATAGTGGTGCTACTCTCAGGGGAAAGCTTTCACTAATACACCATTAACAACGATATATGCTGTAGGTTTTTTTTTTTTTTAAGAAACTTCTTATTAGATTAAACAAGTACTTTTCTATTCTCAGTTTGCAAAGAGTTGTTTTTGTATTACAAATATGTTTTTTCTGCACCTCAAAAGATACAGATGCGGTTCCTTTTTTTTTTTCTTTTTCTTTTTCTGATTGTGTGTTAAAATATATTCATTGTCTTTTTGAATGCTGAATTTCGCTTGCATTCATGGAATAAACTGTCTGGTCAGGATGTAGATTATCTTTTTTATATTTCACTATTCTTATTTGCTAATATTTTATTGAAGATTTTTGCATTGTTTTGAATTGTTGTGTTTTCAATAAGTTTATTTAATCTAAATTAACAACTTTATTGATGCAAAAACGTTTATAATATTCTTTTACTTTCTTCTTAAAGTTCATAAGACTTGTAGTGATACCCCTTTTTAACTGAATGCTGGTATTTTATGTTTTCTGTCTTTTTTCTTGATATGTGTTGCTAGAGATTAATTCATCTTTTGTTAATTTTTTCATACCCTATTTTATTGATTTTTTTAACTCTTACCTATATTATTTCTTTTCTTGTACTTTAACTAGGTTTGGTTTGCTATTGTTTTTCTAGTTTCTTGAGATGAAAGCTTAGATCAATGATTTTCAATGTTCGATATTGTCTTATACTACCAGCTTAACTCGTTTGTATTACTGTCTTGTCCTTGAAGGCATTTAGGTTTAAAAATACTTTAAATGGCCATTAAATTGCCTAAACCAGTGATGGGTTTATAAGTTAATATGAGATAATGGATCAAACATTTAAATCAAGACCTGCCTGACTCCCAAGTGTACAATCTTTCCTACTCATATATGATACAGTTGATCATATAAATCATGAGGTAGATAATGTACCCAAGAAAGATAAAATAGCAAAAAGTAAAATAAATGAACTTTGACTGATACATATTTCTTGCTAAGTAAAGGGAAGCTTCTGAAGGAGATAGAGAAGCGAGAGGAGAACAAGGAGAATTATGTCTAGATACTTCCTAGCTCTGTGACCTTGGACAAGTCTTTATGTCTTCAAAGGCCATTGTTTCCTCGTCTGTAAAACAAAAACATAGACTATTTCCAAAGTTCCTCTCTGCTTGAACAGCAAAGCTTCAAAGATGAAATATGAGCAATAGTATTAAATGCTATAGAGTTTTTAGAGTATGGTTTAAGAAAAGAGCAATGAATTCAGTAATCATGTGATCCTTGTATTACGGAAAGTGAGCGCCCAATCACAACCATTAAAAAAAATAAAATGGATTTTATTTTTTTTCTCTAGTGGATAGGGACGGGTAGGGAAAAACACTTATAACAGCAGTGACTTTTCTAGTTGGCACAAGTCACAGCAGGGGTAGGACCCAAATATAAACCTTTGTCAGCCAGACAGTGACACTCAGTTTTCTAATTCCTCTTTTTCATAGCTACAGAGCTGTTCTGGTTTGGGCGCTGGATGAGATCAATTAAGAAAGATTATCGGAAATAGGGAAATAGACAAATTAACTTGGATGTTAGCATCAAAAGACTAGCTGGCAAAAATTGGTGTAAACACATATAAGATAAATAACATCTTATCTGGACAAGGAAAGTTTCAATAAGACAGATCCTCACATGCAGGTGATCCATAAGAGAGTTATGACATCTTCCCATTGACCTAGATTTTTCATCTATGGCTTATCAGGGTCAAATCCATAACTGAACCTCCTGAGACTCGAGAGCGTATTCCAAGATAAAGAACTTTCTCACTCAGTTAGACTCCTTTAATGTCTGTTCCCAACAAAATAAGAAAATCACTTGGCAAGACTTGGATTGTGCTGAGGAGGGGAACAATAGGACAATAGGAAAAGAGTTCCTTAACAGCAGAATCCTGTTCTTTTTCTATCTCCGTATAACCTTGGTGTGGAGCCAGTTAAGGATCCTGTACATGAGCACTCTCTCATATGAAGAAATAAAGGCAGGTATTAGATTCCACTATTCAAGAGTTCAGAAATGAAGCAGAGGTGAAGTTACCTTGAAGCTACTGAATCAGAATTTTCAAGGCCCCTGCTTATATAGGCCCATTTTAAGAACTTAGGCAGAGACCTAGGAAGGTATGTACATGGTCTTATATTTAAGTATAATCTGAAAAAGTAAGATCTTTCTGTATTCCTTTTGATAAAAAAAGGCTCACCAAATCATAAAAGCTTTGGGCTCCTGCTGTAAAAGGAGGAAGACAAACAGCAAGGAAGAAAGAAACGATGGGTGGGTAATACTGAATTTATGCATGATTCAAAGATGTGCTTTTCATAAGAAAAGTAAGCGCTTTCCAAAAATAGCTACTACAATTTCTGGGGAGAAAACAATTTTTTAAATTCCTGCCAAGTAATAGGGAAGTCAGTTACTCAAATGACCTGAATTCTTGACATCCAACTGAAAAAACTGTTAGAAAATATTTCACCAGTACATCTACTTTTCTTCCATGTAATTTATTTCACACATTTAAATAATGTGAGCTAAAAGAAAAACAGTGTATTCAATGCAATCACATGGGTGATCTTTTGAAACTGGAATGGTTTTGAAAATGTCAAATTTTAGGAATTTACTATTTAAGTTGTTAAAGCACAGTGTGGATATTTTCTTCACAAATCACTATTCACATGCAATTTGTCCATATTATTATAGGTATATTAGGCTAGGCTACGTAGCAGAAGGAAATGGCGGCCCTTCCCACAAGCATCCTTATTTCTCAAAGACTCTGAATTGAATGACACCAACATTCACTGAGCACTTTTCAAGCGGGTCAGGGGGTGGGGGATGTAAAGAGAGAACAGTTAGTAAGTCACTTAAAAGCTAATTCAGAATCTGTGTAATGTCCATAATCCTCCAACATTAAAGGCACATAAAGGAAATCCTAAAGACTGCTAGAATCATGAAGGATACTGGGAAGGAGACCTCTTCCTTTGAGAAGGGATGGGGTTTTACTAAAGGTGGGAGAATGAGTGGAATTTAGACTCTTGGAGCAGGGACAGCATCTGAACATGATGTGTGCAAAAGAGACAGTGAGGCCAATTCAGGCTAGCTAATGATGCCTTTTAGGAAAATGTATGTATGGTGAGGAGGGGAAGGATAGCTATGGAAAGGAGCCTTAGCAAAAACTGCATTATACACATATGCACATTTGATATGCCCTTCTGTAAATAAAGGAATCTTGGTGGCACAGTGCTTAAGTGCTCGGCTGCTAACTGAAAAGTTGTCATTTTGAACCCACCAGCCCTTCTGTGGGAGAAAGATGTGGCAGTCTGTTTCTGTAAAGATTTACAGCCTTGGAAATCCAACTGGGAAGTTCTACCCTGTCCTATAGGGTGGCTATGAGTCAGAATTGGCTTGATAGCAGTGGGTTTTGTTTTGTCTGCAAAGAAAAAGAATAAGAGATCTTTCCAATCAGACTGAAAACTCCTGAAGGTCTCTCCCTGCATTTTTTGTTTGGTTGGTTTTGGTTTTTGGCTCTCTCTTTGTGCTATAATAGCATCCAGTGATTCTCAAGAAGCAGTGTTGTGTTCAGCAATGCCAGGTAATTATTAATTATTGTTGTTGTTGTTATGTGCTGTCAAGTCAGTTCTGACTCATAGCAACACTATGTACAACAGAAAGAAACACTGCCTGGCATTCTGCCATATTCCAGTCTTTGCTATATTTGAGCCCACTGTTGCAGTCACTGTGTCAATCCATCTCACTGAAGATCTTCCTCTTTTTTGTTGACTCTCTGCTTTACTAAGCATGATGTCTTTCCCCAGGGACAGGTCCCTCCTAATAACATGTCCAAAGTATGTGAGACAAAGTCTCACCATCCTCACTTCTAAGCAGCATTCTGGCTGTACTTCTTACACAGGTTTGTTTGTTCTTCTGGCAGTCCATGGTATATTCCATATTCTTTGCCAACACAACAGTTCAAAGGCATCAATTATTCTTCAGCATCCTTATTTATTGTCCAGCTTTTGTATGGATATGAGCCAATTGAAAATACCGTGGCTTGGGTCAGGTGCACCTTAGTCCTCAAAGTGACATCTTCGCTTTTTAACACTTTAAAGAGATCTTTTGCAGCAGATTTGCCCAGTGCAATATGTTGTATGATTTCTTGACTTCTGCTTCCATGGGCATTGACTATGGATCCAAGTAAAACGAAATCCTTGAAAAGGTCAATATTTTCTCCATTTATCATGATGTTTCTTATTGGTCCAGTTGTGAGGATTTTTGTTTTCTTTATGTTGAGGTGTAACCCATACTGAAGGCTGTGGTCTTTGATCTTTAATCACTAAGTGCTTCAAGTCCTCTTCACTTTCAGCAAGCAAGATTGTGTCATCTGCATTAAAAAAAAAAAAAAAAAAAAAAATGTTGCCATAGAGTAGATTCCAACTCATAGGACAGGGTAGAACTGCCCCATAGTGTTTCCAAGGAGCAGCTGGTGGATTTGAACCACTGACCTTTTGGTAAGCAGCCTGAACTCTTAACAACTGTGCCACCAGGGCTCCCATCTGTATATAGCATTTTGTTAATTAGTCTTCCTCCAATCCTGATGCCCCATTCTTCTTCATATAGTCCAGCTTCTCAGATTATTTGCTCAGCATACAGACTGAATAAGTATGGTGAAAGGATACAACCCTGACGCACACCTTTCCTGATTTTAAACCACACTATCCCCTTGTTCTGTTTGAATGATTGCTTCTTGGTCCAGGTATACGTTCCACACGAGCACAGTTAAGTGTTCTGAAATTCCCATTTTTTGCCATGCTAGCCAGAAATTTGTTTTGATCCACACAGTTGAATGCCTTTGCATAGTCAATAAAACACAGGTAAACATCTTTCTGGTATTCTCTGCTTTTAGCCAAAATCCATCTGACATCAGTAATGATATCTCTCATTCATTAATTAATACTACTATAAAATAATAATCATAAGAATTCTGATTCTTGTTTAAAAACACAACAGTAAAGAGGAAGTGTTTACAGTATTCATTTTATTATTAAGTTATTTTTGGTAGCTTAAGTTTAAATGCTAGACTGATGAGTTAATTGCTTGTGTTTTATGAGTAAAGAAATCAATGCAATTTTCCTTTTCAGAAATGAGCAAAAATAATGTTTACATGGTGCATATAAAATATTTTATTGATCTCTAATGAATATACAGAAGCCCTGAAATTTTAAAAATGAATAATATTTTTTAAATCTATTTAGCCATTATAAGTCTAAGAGTCTAAGTGCTGGGATTTTCTTTTACATATCCCTTGTGCATAGATATATAACAAGAGCAAGAAAGACAATAAATCCAAAACCCAAACCTATTACTGTCCAGTTGATTCCAACTCATGGTGATCTCATAGGTTACAGAGTAAAACTTTTCCATAAAGTTTTCTTGGCTGTAGTCTTTATGGAAGCAGATCACCAAGACGTCCTTCTGCAGAGCTGCTGGATGAGCTCAAATCTCCAACCTTTCTGCTAGCAGCTGATGGAAACCACTTACACCACTGAGGGACCTATAGGTGTATAATGAGAGCGAGAATGGCAATAGCTCCACCAGATTTAAAACAATTCTTCCAAATCCTCAACTCATTTGCTTTTAAAAGGATGATATTTTCTGAAGGATATGCTTAATGAGATGAGTTGGCAGATTGGTCCAGCCCTATGATTTTACCTAAGAGGCAACTGATGCCAAAGGATTGTCTTCCCCAGAGGCACATGGCCAATGGCTGAATTATAGTCAGATCTAGAAGTTGAACCTGGGATACCATTTTGAAGTACTATCTAAAACAAAAATTTTAGAATTTGTTTTTCAGCTAATCTGACTTAATTAGAATGACTTTTGTCTCTTCGCGGAGGATAAGAGTGTTTGGTGTGGAGACGGTGAGAACTTTGATGCAGTGGTAAATAGAGACAGTCGATGATCCCAGCTTATAGGCTGCTCCTGAAGTCACTTAATAAAATAATGTAGCTTAAAGAGCTTTAAAAACAATTTCTGTTTAGTAAAAACAATATTGAAAATAGCTCTCCAATTTTCACAGCAAGTGCTAGCATGCGTTTTATGCTGGCATGCATTGCTTTGACAGATTGAAGATTTCAAATATCCTATTAAGTAATCCGCTTCTACCTGTGGTAATCTAAACATTACTAAGTACCTCTCCCACTGGCGCAAAGATTTTATTTATATACTGTAAAAGAAGCCTTGGGAACTTGCTAAATTTGGCAAAAATGTACCTCATTTATTTTTAGCACTTCCAAATAGAAAAGGAATTATGGACACTGAAAGGTAAGGAAATGCCTAAGTCTCCACGAATCACACTGAGCACATATTTTGAACAGGCTGTAAGGTAACCAGTGCTGAACACCTAACCGATGGCAACAACATAGCACTTACATAATTCATAATGAATTCACTCATGTCAGCTGAGTTTTATACTTTATAGGCTCAAGAGTCCCCATTTACCCCAAGACTCAAAATGGAACCTTGACTTGAAATGATTTAAAATAAGTACTTTCCGAAATTATTATCATCTCAAGTCCTTTGCTTTTCTATACTGAATCTTGGCGTATGAAAATGCATTCAGATATTTAAAAAACAAAATAACTAAAGAAGTATTGTAGTATTATTCGCTTATATTTTTAGGTTAGCATTCATTTTCCTGGGGTCAAACTTGATGTCTTGAAATTGCAATAGTGTAGGTTCTAATTGAAGCATTTGAGACTTTTAAGTTTAACACAACAATTAAGAAATAAAGGAATTAAAATGTAGCATTGCTAATATTGCTACATCTGGTTTACATAAGCTAACTTATTAATTTATGAGTTGCTGTGATTATTTTGCTCACAAATTGAGTTGATAGTCTAGGGCTTTGTTTATTATTAATAACTTTATTATAATCAAGCCACATTTTTGGTTTGGACAGAGAAGTGTTCTTGAAGGAGTGTGTACGAGTACGTATGTGTTGAAAACATGTCCTCAACTAATTCAAGATCCACAACATAATTATCCTCAAAAGGCCCAGAAAGTTTAAAGCAAAATCTTTTGCCTCTCAGTCTTATTATTGACTTTCCTTAAGTGGACAAAGAGAATAAAGGATTTTGGAAAATAAACACTACCATGTTTACTTGACATATTAATAGTTCAATAGATAACAAGCATTGAGTACTGCTAGTGTTCCTGACATTGGGTTAGGCCAGGGTTTCTCAGCTTGGGCCCTATTGACATTTTGGGCTACGTAAGTCTTTGTCGTGGGCATCTGTTCTGTGCATTGTAGGATGTTTAGCAGCATCCCTGGCCTCAACCCCCTCAATGCCAGTAGCATTGCCCCAGTTGCAACACCCAAAAATATCTCTAGATATTGCCTTTGCTCCTTGGTGGGAGAGTTGAAATTGCCCCTAGTTGAAACCACAGGATTGGACTTAGGAATTTTTTTAAATAAACAAAACACAACAGAAACAGAACATTATCGTGTGCTGGTTTGATTCACGTAAGCTAATGATGGCATTGTTTCCCTTTTCTCATAGCTGTGAGGAGTAGCCATAAGGGAAATGAAGATGCGCATTGTGTGAGGAGGGGAGCTGGGGGCAGGGTGCTGCTAAGTCACATTATCTAAACTGTGGGGATAAAACATGCACAGAAATTGTCACTGAGTTGTTCTATGGTCGATAGGAAATCTCCATCTCGTACACGTACGAATGCAGAAACTGGTAGCTTTTCAAGTGAAAAAGAACAGTCTTTGTATAATCCAAAGTGATTTTCAATGAAACAGAACATTTTCATTTGTCCTTCCTACTGTCCCGGGGTGTGCTGTGACAGCACCCTCTCACAGGGTGGGCCTTCCACCAGTGCCTCATCACACTGGCCCACCTGTTGTCATTTTTTGATGTGGGCTTGCAGAGTCCTGCTCAGCAATGACTTCTCTCTGGTCTGCTCCTTACAGAAAATGTTAACAAGCGCAGGCATTAAGGAAACGGCTCTCCTGCAGGGATTCTGACCCGAGGCCACAGATTCGGTAGTGAGTTTATAGCTTTATAGCATGTTTTTAATTTAGTCACCTCAAAGATTTGTATTTCTCAGACTTGCGAACTGCCTGCCCCCCTTCTCTTTCCCTGAGTGCCCTCCTTCCCCCATCCCCAGCTCCAGAGGAAGTTTACCTTGTAAAGAACAGAGAGTCCAGTTAGGTAACTAATGAGCTACATACACTGGGTTTCATAGAGGTTTCTCCCCCCACTCTTCAAAAGGCAGCTCATAGGGGTGCTTTGTGTTGGTACACCACCCAAGTCACCACAAATCACTGCCTACTCTGCCCACTCCTCCAAATTATTTTCTATTTATCAGAGTTGGCTTCTCTGAGTAGCTTTTAATCTGGATTTTGACAATGGACATTTTAGATACCTCTGAAAAAGAAAATATTTACCTGTAAATTAACATTTTCACCCGGAAATTTCACATTCTGATGACTTAGAATGGCAGATTCTGTTCAGTCTGACACCTCTCGTTATCGACATTTTTGGGTATGTAATTCTTTGTCATGTTGTCTAGCCTGTGCATTTTAAGATGTTTAGAAGCACCTCTGGCCTGACCCTACAGGATGTCAATAACACTTTCCTCGCCCGGTTTTTTTTTTTTTTTTTATCGTTGTGCTTTAACTGAAAGTTTACAATTCAAGTTAGTCTCTCATACAAAAGTTTATACATACATTGTTATGTGATCCTAGTTGCTCTCCCCATACTGTGACAGCACACTCCTCCATTCCCCCCCTGGTTTTCCATGTCCATTCAACCAGCTCCTGACCCTCTCTGCCTTCTTATCTTGCCTCTGGACAGGAGCTGCCCATTTCGTCTCATGTATCTACTTGAGCTAAGAAGCACACCCTTCACGAGTATCATTTTATTTCCCGTAGTCCAGTCTAATCTTTGTCTGAAGAGTTAGCCTCAGGAATGGTTTTAGTTTTTGGGCCAACAGAGAGACCGGGGTTCATGTCTTCCAGGTTCCCTCCAGTCTCAGTCAAACCATTAAGTCTGGTCTTTTTACTAGAATTTGAGCTTTGCACTCCACTTTTCTCCTGCTCCATCAGGGACTGTCTGTTTTGTTCCCTGTCAGGGAGGTCACTGGTGATAGCGGGGCACCATCTAGTTCTTCTGGTCTCAGGCTGATGAAGTATCTGGTTTATGTGGCCCTTTCTGTCTCTTGGGCTAATACTTTCCTTGTGTCTTTGGTGTTCTTCATTTTCCTTTGCTCCAGGTGGGTTGGGACCAATTGATGCATCTTAGGTGGCCACTTACTAGCTTTTAAGACCCCAGACGCCGCTCACCAAAGTAGGATGAAGAATATTTTCTTAATAAACTTTGGTAAGCCAATTGACCTAGATGTCCCCAGAAACCATGGTGCCCAGACCCCAGCCCCTGCTACTCTGTCCCTCAAAGTGTTTGGTAGTATTCAGGAAACTTCTTAGCTTTTGGTTTAGTCCAGTTGCTCTGACTTCCCCTGTAGTGTGTGTTGTCCTTCCCTTCACCTAAGATAATTGTTGTCTAATATCTAGCTAGCGAATACCTCTCTCCTTCCCTCCCCACCCTTGTAAACATCAAAGAATGTTTTCTTCTGTGTTTAAACCTTTTCTTGAGTTCTTATAATAGTGGTCTTATACAATATTTGTCCTTTTGTGACTGACTAAATTCCCTCAGCATAATGCCTTCCAGATTCCTCCATGTAATAAGATGTTCATGGATTCATCATTGTTCTTTATTGTTTCATAGTATTCCATTGTGTGAATATACCATAAATTGTTTATCCATCCGTCCATTCATGGGCACCTACGTTGTTTCCATCTTTTTGCTATCCTGGACAGTGCTGCAATGAACATGGTTGTGCATATAACTATTTTTGTGATGGCTCTTATTTCTCTAGGATATATTCTAAGAAGCAGGATTGCTGAATCATATGGTACTTCTATTTCTAGCTTTTTAAGGAAGCGCCAAATCAATTTCCAAAGTGGTTGTACCATTTTACATTGCCACCAACAGTGTGTAAGTGTTCCAGTCTCTCCACAGCCTCTCCAACATTTATTATTTGGTGTTTTTTCAATTAATGCTAGCCTTGTTGGGGTGAGATGGTATCTCACTGTAGTTTTGATTTGCATTTCTCTAGTGGCAAATGATTGTGAGCATTTCCTCATGTGTCTGTTAGCTGTCTGAATGACTTCTTTGGTGAAGTGCCTGTTCATATCCTTTGCCCATTTTTTAATTAGGTTATTTGTCTTTTTGTTGTTGATGTTTTGTGGTATCTTGTAGATTTTAGAGATTAGACGCTGATCAGATTTGTCATAGCCAAATTTTTTTCCCAGTTTATAGGTTGTCTTTTTACTCTTTTGGTGAAGACTTTTGATGAGCATAAGTGTTTGATTTTTAGGAGCTCCCAGTTATCTAGTTTCTCTTCTGGTGTTTGTGCATTGTTACTTATGGTTTGTATTCTTTTTATGCCATATATTAGGGCTTCTAGCATTGTCCTTATTTTTTCTTCCATGATCTTTATCGTTTTAGATTTTATATTTAGGTTTTTGACCCATTTTGAGTTAGTTTTTGTGCGTGGCGTGAGGTATGGGTCTTGTTTCATTTTTTTTGCAGATGGATACCCAGTTATGCCAGCACCATTTGTTAAAGAGACTGTCTTTTCCCCATCCTCCCCCAGTTTTGACAATCAAAAATGTCTCCAGACATTGCCAAATGTCCTCTGGGGATAAAATTACTCTTGATTAAGAGTCACTGGTCTAATGAGAATAAATTCCTGTCATTTGCTTATGTGCTGGTACTTTAGGATTATTATATATTTACTACTGAAAACAATGTTGTTGTTAGTTGCCATTGAGTTGATTCTGACTCATAAGGAGCCCATGTGTATCAGAGTAGAACTATGCTCCATAGGGTTTTCAAGGCTGTGACCTCTTGGAAGCAGATCACCAGGCCTGTCTTCCAGGTCACCTCTGTGTGGGTTTGAACTGCCAACCTTTCTGTCAGTAGTCAAGTGCTTAACTATTTTCGCCACCCGGCATTACATCTAGAAACAATTCAAAACCCAAACTAAACTCATTGCTTGTCCAGTCGATTCTGACTCATAGTGACCCTATAGGACAGAGTAGAACTGCCGCATACGATTTCCAAGGCTATAAATCTTTAAGGAAGCCAACCGCCACATTTTTCTCCTGCAGAGCAGCTGGTGGGTTGGAACCACCAACCTTTCGGTTAGCAGTCAAGGGCTTAACCACTTGCACCACCAGGGCTCCTTCTAGAAATAATAGCCACAAAAACAGAGTTCAAAACTACTGTAATACACTGGTTGTATTCAATTAAATATATAATTAAATAGAGATGGCTTTTATTTTTTCCAAAAGAAAACCTCCTGTAGACTTAATTTTTTTTTAATTTTGATAAATACCTTGATAGATATGAAATGCAAAGAAATCATTCCAGTAGGAAGCTATAGTATTTTATTTCATTGTGTGAGTAGTTTAAGTGATAAGTGGATTTTTTTCATACACCGGAGAAATATGACAATTCTGTTTGGCGGTTATATACAGTGTGTAAATTTGACCCTCCCAGTTTTCTCTGCTCAGGTCCAGGACGCCTCTGTTGCAGAGTGGTCGGAGGAAAAGCTGGGCCATGAGATAAGGTGCACCTGTTGTTACTAATTCGACTGTGACTAAATAATAGGAAACCAACAGACTTGGAATTTTTCAGTAAGAAAGTATTACCAACGCAACAATTGAGAATGATACCAGACAGAATCTTCAAAATTAAATCTACTAATTTGGTCTTTACATCACTAGTACATGAAGCACATTTGTTTTTAATATGTTTAAACGTGTTTTAATTTCATAAAATAGCATAGGTAGCAAAGCAACTGAGAAATTTCTGATTTAACTCAAGTGAAGGAAGTTAAATAAAGCTTAACTACTTCACTTTACACGAGTGCTGGTGGCGCAGTGGTTTAAGTGCTTGGCCACTAACCGAAAGATTGGCAGTTCAAATCCACAAGCCGCTCCACAGGAGAAAGAAGTGACAGCCTGCTTCCATAAGATTACAGCCTTGGAAACCCTATGGGCAGTTCTACTGTCCTATAGGATCATAGTGAGCCAGAATTGACTAGATGGCAGTGGATTTTGTTTTGTTTATATCGCTTTACAAGAATTATCCTTGACATGTAAACTTTAAGTCAGGGTCATTTGCTATAATCCATAATTAAAACTCTAGTGGCGAGCACAGGTATTGATATGTAACAAGTGGAATAATTATGAAAACTAGAGAAATGAAGAAGCAAAAGAAATAATGACATTTAAAAATACAGTGAAATTTTACATTTAATAGCTTTGCAATTTAGGGAACACTTGTTATTACAGAAGAGTGTATAAAAAATTGAATAGTAAGATCCTAGTATACAACGAGCAAATAGTTTTTAATTATTGTTGCTATTACTAGAAATAGGGATGGTGTATAGAGTATAATTTTTTGTGGAATGAAGGACTTCTGAGTAATATTGGAGAGATTCTTCCAGGTAGCATCAGAAATACATGTTGGTCTCTGTGTTTTTAAAACCTTTCCCACTGTGCAGATTAAAAAGGAAAGCAGACTTCCTTGCAGGCATGATGTAACTGACAAATGCAATGGAAAGAATCTTATTGCCTGGATCTGTGAGGTGCCAAACATGAACAGAAGTAGCAGAATTGTAACAGTAGAGTTCAAAGTTAATTAAGACACTGTACTTTAAATGACTGACCTCAGAGTAAGTGTGGAGAGATGTAGGATCGTCTCCAGTTAGTATATCCATTCTGACCTAAGTTACCATCCGTGTGAACTGTTTTGGCTTAGCATGGGATATAAATCAGAGTAAGACACAATAGATGAACAAAGAGACGTCAAAAGAAGAAGAGGATCATACAGGGCCAGGAACAAGAAAATTTTCCTAATTGCTTCTGACTAAGATTAACATTAATAATCTAGTGAAAATAAATAGAAATTAATACAGAAAACACTGTCATTAAATCTTTATATGTGTTTATGTGGAGGTCCATTTATTATGTGTAGATAGGTGTTTTTGCATAGGTTAACTATTTGGTAAACTAGACATATTATTTCAAAGTAGGGATTTCTTTCTTTCCAACTAGTTATTTTTTAGCTTTATATGCTCAGTGTTAAAAGAATAGCCTTTAAGTTTTAAAATGTGTCTGAACCCTGTGGTTCCAATTAATATTTTCAGACAAAATTTGATTCCTAAACAGGAAGATCCCAAAGAATTAAAGAATTAAAAACTGCTTGAAAATTACCTATTGCTTACATATGTTATACTTTCATGTATTGGATAAGGGGTTAATAGACAGAATATATAAAGAATTTCTACAACTTAACAAGCAACTCACGCAAAAAATGGCAATGGATTTAGATAGATATTTCACCAAAGAAGATATACAAATCACTAGCACACACATGCGAATATGCTCAGTATCATTAGCCATAAAGGAGGTACAACTCAAAACCATAATGAGATACCACTTCACCCCCACCAGGATGGCTAAGGTTAAAAAAAAAAGAAAACAACAAATGTTGACAAGGATGCAAGGATGTGGATTTGCTCTATTTTGTTCTACGATTCACCCCAAGCACATGGAAGAATGGCTAGCATATCATGCTACTCAGTAAAATTTGTTGAATGAACTACTAATAGCAAATTAGTTCACAACTATAGGCAGTCCACAAGTTACGAACGAGATCCATTCCTAAGTCTGTCTTTAAGTGAAATTTGTAGGTAAGTCAGAACAGGTACATACTGATCTTATTTAGCATCAGTCAAATGTTTGACTTAGTATATGGTATGTATTTTACCCTTTTATGCATATAAAACACTTAAGAAACACTTCCAAATGGTGTAATATTTTCATGAGCGTCACAAAGTGCATTCGCTGTTATGAACCATTGTGTTTAACTCAGTTTTTCAATACAATAAGCTTTATGGCAGTCAGTTTTTAAGTACAAGTTATCTGTTTAGTCTAACATTTGTAACCTGGGGACTACCTGTATTATATAAACTCAATTACAAGGTACCATATTTTTATGCAAATAATGCATGCCTTTTCACATTTGTTTGCCAACCGCGCCCTTCCCCAACCCCGCAAGTTATTTTCATACATTCCACTACGCCAATTTTTTTTTTAACATGTTGCTGAGAAAAAAAATTAGCATGATGTGCTTACAAAAATACCTTGGGGGGAGGGCGCAGTTGGCAAACAAACGTAAAAGGCTTGTGCTATTTGCGTAAAAATATGGTACAGAGCTTAAATGCTCTCAGTCAAGTACAATGAGAAAAAAAAGACCAGATAAAGGAATTCCTGGAGTGCGCTAGGTGTTTAGCCAGGTCACACTCCTTTGAGAAGACTTCATAGATGAAATCAGTCCTTAAAGAAATTTTGACCAAAAAAAAGAGAAATAATTTGGTGAGACTGATGATAAGGGAGAAGAAAGTGGGCGATTGTGGTGTGATGAGTTACTTAGTATGGCCTTTCTCACCATGGTCTTGTAACTCTCACCCAAGTGATTGGGCAGAGCTGCGAAAATAAAATAATTGTGGCCCACCAAGGGGATTGGTCAGTTTTGCCTTAAAAGAGAGCCAATTCCACAGCAGAAAGAGAGCCCACCACCACCAAGGAAAGAAAGACCAGCAGGAGAGACTGACAGCAGGAGAGACCAGCAGGAGACACCTCCAGGAGAAGGTGCTTTGGGCTTCCCTGCCCACAGAGTGAGAAAGCTGAGTGCCTTTGGGCAGTAACTGAGGGCCAGGGAGAAGCCTACACCTGACTCACGAATTTGGGACTTGCCAGTCTCCACAACCACATGAGCCATTTCCTTTATACGGTTTGTGAGTTCTGTGAGAAGTTGCAGCTAATTAAGGAACCCAAAGATAGGAGGGAGATTACTGAGGGAAGAGGGAGTAGCTGATGTTAGAGATGATGGAGTGGCACAGCAGCTTGGAAAAGAGGACATCTTTAACCTCCACCTTATAGGAACAGTTTTGTGCAGATCTTTACAAAAGAAAGAAATTATTCATTTAACAATGTAGATTAATATGTGTGTTATATAATCATTTGTATTCATGGAAGAATACTTCCTGCAATATGAGATTTGAAGATGGAAAGGTTCAACATAGGAAGGCTTTTTGTACAGAAATTAAAAGTTAATTTTATGGCACTTTCATAGAGAAACCAAAAGAAAATATCAAAACTAGAAGGATTTGTTGGTAAACCGGATGACATAATTTTTTGAATTTTGATGGAAGAATGGTTATAATATTGGAACTGGGTAATGGTAAATTCTAGAGCTAAACTTATGAACTATTTTTGATCATTTAATATTGAGTGAGAGGCATGTGGCAGACACAGTTGGTTAAGCTGTCTAACCTTAGTTCCCTAACTGCTCCTCCCTTTTCACCACCCATGATAAATTTTGAAAAAGTCACATACTTCTTTCTCACCCTCCCTTGTAGCTAGAGATTATTATGTGAACCAGTTATGACCAGTAAAAGGTGAGTGATGCCTTCTATTACATGGGCTTCTAGAAAAGATATTTCTTATTTGATAAAGAAAAGAGGCAGCCAAGATCTCTCTCTCCCTCTTCCTCTCCCTCTCCTTTTCCTTCTTCCTCTCTGTCTTTCTCTCTTTCTTTTCTTTCCCTTGTTCTGCCTTGGTGCCACTTTACTTCCTGTCCATGGCCCCTGATGTGTGAGGACATGATACCTTGAGCTGTGGCAGCCACTTTGCCACTATGAGGAGAAGCCCCATAGAATCACAAAAAAAACTGATCCAGGATTTTGATGAATCAATCCTGAAATCACCAACTCCAGACTTCTTAAGAAAGCAATTAACATCTTTCATGCTTGAAAGTACAGTTGTTAGGGTTTTATATTATGAATTCATTCTCACTGATAAAGGGCAGAACATCCAAGTGGCAATTTAGACAGTAAAATAAATGGAGAGAAAGTAAGTCATGGGTGGAGATGTCGTTGTGGAAATTACAACTTAATGGAAATTTTAACCGAGATGATATGATGAGATAAACTAGGTGGTTTATTACTCTTAGTTTAAAATCTTTTCTCAATAAACAAGGATAGCTTGGTGTAAATGAATCAGATTTGCCAAACAGATGGACTTAATTAAAACTCCACTCTTCCATATTTAACTTTGTAAACTTTGGTAAAGTTATCTAACCTTTTGTTTCCTCGTTTGTGAATAATTATCTAGCTACCTCGTAAGGTATATGTGAGAAGTAAATGAGAAAGTTTCTGTAAAATGCATAATGCATGGAAAACAGGACATGGAATACAGTAAGCACTTCCCGTGGTAAATTGGGAAATAGTCTCTGAGCATCAAATTCTCATGCTGAATTCACAGGCTTGCTGTGAAAATCAAATGATGCATATCAAATGCCTAGCAGTGAGAAAGCTCTCAATAAATATTAACCATTCCACCTCTAGAACAATAATCATAGATAACTTATTATGAGATTAAAGGTTAATGGATGTTTGATCAACTGTTCTCATATGTAGTTTGTAGTGGAGATAAAGTTAACTAAAATGTCCATTATTACAATTTGCTAAAATCATGTGAAAAGTGTTAGAATTCACTTAATTTTAAGTTCTTTGATGTCAAGAGTTTAACTCAAACATAGGAGGCTAGAAAGAACTAGACATTCTGTGTCTAGTGTTAATGCTTGAATAAATATCAGGTGGAACAGGACATAAGCATAGAAAGCTTCTAGATATCTTTTGGGCATAGGGTCAGTCAGTAGTAGATTCTCATCTTCCATGGAGGAAAGCAGGGTTTGATTTCCAGCCAATGCACCTTAAACACAGCCACCACCCATCTGTCAGTGGTTTGTGTGTTACTATGATGCTGAACAGGTTTCAGTGGAGCTTCCAGACTAAGAGGGACTAGGAAGAAAGGCCTGGTGATCTACTGAAAATCATCCAATGAAAACCTTATGGATCACAATAGTCAGACCTGCAACCTATCATGGAGATGTTGTAGATTGAGCAGTGTTTCCTCCTGTTGCATATGGGGTCTCCATGGATCGGGATGACTCAATGGTAGCTAACAACAATGATGACATATGTCTTTTGCTCTATTATTTGCCTCTCTAGTCTGTTCTGTTGCAGCCCAGAAGTTTGAAGTTAGCTCAGCCAAGCCTCACCTTGGGTTCTCCCATCCTTAGAATACTTTCCTGACCTGTGTTCCTGGCTTTGTATCATGAGACTGGCAGCTGTTATAACCCCAGATGATGGCTGGTGTGGTTTTAATCTTGACCTGATAAACTAGCCATGACCTCGAGACCCACCATCTGATTTAACAATGTGGCTTGGTTATTCTCTACTCAAGCCTGAATAGTCCTGCCATCATACTTGCTTAGACCAATAAAATATGAGTGCAAATGATGCATTACTTCTAGGTAACTACTTCTACATTGGCTTTGAGAGCCAACGTACGATTCGCCAAGTTACCGTCCCCCTGCCAACTGATCCTGGAAGCAACCTGGGCTTCCGGAAGCTTGCCTCTGAGTGACTACAATGGGCAGAGAGAGAAAGAACCTTTGCCAATCTGTGTTGGACATGTAGCATGTGCAAGAAATTAATTTTTGTCCTGTTAAGTCTCTGAGATGTTGGGATTATTGCCTTCCACTATTTAACCTAGTCTATCCAATAAAAACTCTCATTCAAGGAGCTCATCTCCCCAAATTTAAGAATTCAAGTATCCAGATCAGGACTAGCTGTCCTGGAGGTACACAGTAAAGATTCCCTCATTAAACTCAAGCTGTCCAATAGCAAGTTTTTTTTAAGACCCAGAAGCAGGTGTTATGGTTTAGCCTCATTCTCCAATTTATTAAGTTCAAAGACAAAATGGAAGGTAGCCTAAGAAGATGCTACGAATCAGAGCGCTAACAGAGTAGGAAAGAGGTTCTTAACTGATTGACTTCACTCTTGGCTGCGAAGGGCTACATAGCTATCTATCCATTAAAACGCTGTTTCAGATCGCACATCAGTACTGTTGATGTCAAAAATGTGAACTTATATGGTTGAAAAGCAACATATTTTTTTTTTTCCATTTTCTTCCTTTATCCACTTTCCAGTCAGATAATTAGAGTGTTTCCTTTGTAAGGTTGGGAGGAAGGACCATCAAGTGGGCCTGCTAGCTCCTTGCTAGCTGCTCTTGTGGGTGAAGAGCTTCACAGGAAGGACCCTTGGCACTGGGAGCTGAGTGGCACATTTATACTGAACACTCATTTCCACTCCCTCCCTAATCCTGAAAACTTCCACAATACCTTTTCTCCTATGCTACCATCAAGTCTTTATAAATAAAAGCTTTGCTTTATTTAGACACTGTATTACTCACAGATTGTTTAAATCTCACTAAATGGTTAGATAACTGGATAAATGAGTGTACGCAAGGTGTGACATGCAGGTTAGTCAACTGAGATAAAAGAATGTAAAGGCCAGGATGAGACAATTGCATTCATCTAGTTAAAATTAAACCAACATGTTGAATCATGCACAGAAAATATTGACTAAATTCATCACCTTCTTAATAGACAATATTTTAAAATTCCTTTTTACTGTTTAAATAAAAAAACAAATATAAGGTAAAAACACAAACATGACAATAGGCTCTATGGTTTCTTTTATTTCAAAGTTCTCTTTAATGCTTTTAATCTCCTCCTTTCACACATATACCCTTTCAAGATGGATTGAAGGATTTTTAATGGGGTGAAAAATAGATTGTGTTCTTTATTAAACGGTTCCTTTGGGTTCTGTGGGTTCCCAGTATCTTTGGGGATGCATATACTGAATGCTAATATTCAAAATAGAATGCAGGTTTCTTAGTTTAGGTCATGGCCAAGAGAATATAACTCTTCCATGGGCACAGGATGAGAGCATCCACCCTAAGTTACTGCTCACATAGCTAGAAGAAGCTGCACTAGGAAGGCCTTTGGGAACATCTCAGATGGTTAAGCACTGGCTCACGTATTGAGTTTCAACAAACTAGTGAGTGAAAAATGAAAAATATAAGTTATCTCTACTATCACTAGATTTAAACCTCAGAAGTAAAGGATTGGACATACCACGAATCATAATGTCCATTTGAACTCAATTTTAATAGACGAAATGTCTCCAACATTTGAGGATTTGTGGGGTAATTGAAAATAAACAATTACTGAAGAACTTTACGTTGAATAATCCAATGTAAATTCTCAGTTCGTCTCTAACTGCGTATCTCAGTGGCATTTGACATGGCTGATAACTCCCCCTTTCTTGAAACGCATTCTATGCTTGGCTTCCAGGATACCAAAGTTTCCTGTATTTTTACCACCTCACTGGCTGCTCCTTCCTGGTTTGTTGCCGGTCCATTCCCAATCTAGCCTCTAAAGTGTAAATACACCAGGACTCAGTCCTTGAACTTCTTTTTATCCTTATACTTTCTAGTGATCCCTTGACTTAGGGTTCACTAGAGAAACAGAACCAAAACAAAACCAATAATATATATATAAGGAAGAGACAAAGAGAGATTTACTTCAAGGAATTGACTCATGTGATTATGAGAGATGACAAGTCCAAAATCTGTTGGTCAGGTGACCTGCGAGCTTGTATCCCAAGATCCATAGGTCAGGTGACAGAGTACAGTGTGAAAAAAAGGGGAAAAAAAGTGTTCTACAAAAATGTCTATTTGTAGTCTTGAGGCAGAACACACCCTAAAGAAGCTCCCTTTTCTACTGATTGATTTATATTACATTAGATTAGATTATAGAAGGCGATTACCCAACGTGACATTACATGTAAGATAATTACATCATATTGTATTACATTATGGAAGGTAATCTACTCTACCCAAAGTCAACTGATTTTTTCACATATAACTACTCCATGACAGCAACTAGACTAATGTTTGGCCAAACAACTGGGGAACAAACTGACACATAAAATTAACCATCACGCCCCTATGCAACACCGTGTGTATGCTAATCACCCTGCAATATTTGCTTTCTACTCCAATCTCATCTGTGAACTACAGACTTGAATATCCAACTGCCCACTTGACATCCTCACTTGTGTATCTAATAGGCATCTCAAACTTAACAAAATTTAATTATCCCCATCCAAACCCTCCTCTCCATAGTTAATATATCATACCCATGTTAATATATCATACCACTAGTTAGGCTAAAAACTTGGAATAAGTCTTTACTCCTCTCTTTCTCTCAAACCCCATATCTAATTTATCAAATGTTATCAAGCACTTCCTTTAAAATATTATAAAACTAGATCATTTATTACCACGTTTAATGTACCACCCTTGACCAAGCCAGTTACCAATCTTGACCCCTTAATTAATCAATTTCTACACAGCATGTATCGTTATCCTTTAAAATGTTACATCTCTTCCTTTCACACATATGCCCTTGTTAAAAATTCTACAATATCTTCTCATCACTTGTAGAATGAAATTCAAACTCTTTTCTTCCTACAAGGGTCGTATTGTTTGAGCACCTGGATCTCTCTACAGTTTCATCTTCTCGGCCCTGTCAACTGTCTCAAGCCACACCAACCTTCACAGGGTTTTTTGGTAAGCCAGGTATGCTCCCACCACTGTTCTTACATTTTCTGTTTTCTCTGCCTCAAAAGCTCTTCCCCAAGATAGCCTCGTGGCTCGCTCCCTATATTGTCAAGTGTCTCCTCAAATGAATTACTCATAGAGCATCTGGAGCAACATATCCACACTGTTTTCTGTCACCTACCCTGCTCTCTTTTTCTTCTTATCATTTGTCACTACCAGACATTGTATTATCTGTTTATTTTCTGTTGTCTGTTTCTTCTTCCCTAAAATGTAAGCTCCATGAGAGCCCTAGATTTGATGCTTGCCAACCTGTCAGGCTGTCTGTGGAAACATGCATGAGCTCACTCCCTCAATACCCTCCTGGCACATTGGAAAATGTCCTGCTGTTTACACAAATAGAGTTAACTTTCTGTTCCCTATGCCAAGAAAGATTTCTACCACCAGTTTATGATATCTGGTTTCCTCTATTCTTTCAAGCAACAGCCTAAAGTTCCCATCTTCAGTAAAGTCTTTCCAAAATCTCTTGCCAAAAGAAACCCCTTGCAGTCCTCAAATCACCACCATATCTTCCTCTTTATTTGTTACTTAGCAGATATAAAAACGTAAACTATCATTTTTTTTTTAAAGATTTATTTACTATTTTCTGCTCCCCCAGCAGAACATAAGTTCTATAAGTGTAGGTAGTACATCTGTCTTGTTCCTTCTGTATCTTTAGCATCCAGAAAAGTACCCAGCACACACTAGGTGCTCAATATGTGTTTGTTTAATGAATAAATTGTTTAAATCTTCAGGTAGTTGTATACATAGAGAGAAGATTCAATGATGACTTTCAGGATGTGAATGATTCTAACAGAGGCAAGGTATATTAAAAAAAAAAAAAAGAAATAGGTACAATGGGGGTAATGATGAGTTATATTTATCTGTAATAAATTTACAATTAAAAGCATATGGGACCTCCACTACTGGCCAAGATGGAGTAAAAAAAAATGAGATTTACTCTCCTACCTGAAGCAACCAAACCAAAAGAAAAGAAAAGACAGCATATATGAAGCAATGATTTTCAAGACATTGGACATCAGGCAACAAAGAACAATAATCCCTAAAAGATGGAAGAAAACGTAAGCTGTACAATTGCCCTAACTCACTGCCTTGAGAGAGACTACAAATCATGGAGCAAGAGGGAGAAACCCAGATGGAGCCTAGAGAATTCTACCTGACTTGAGTTAAAGAGATGAAGCCGAGACTTCAGAGTGATTAGCATGGCTAGGGAATACAGGACAGAGTACAGGAAACGAGGAAGATCTACAGGAAGAGAATGCAAGAGAGCTGAAGAGGGCCATCTTGAGTATTTATCAGAATGTAGATCAGTATGTGCATGTAAGGCAACTATCCAATGCCAGGAAAAGAACATTCAAAAGGATTAGAGGGAGCAGTATCTGGTGTCCACTCAGAGAAAGAAATAGTGAGTGCTCCCACCAACCAGGATGCATAATTTTTTAATTCACCGGGCATTAGTGGAATACTGAAATGGCTCTTGGTTCAGTAGTGAGTAAAAATTAGCCCTAGACTAAACACTGCTCTCGTCCCACCTAACAAATCTTAAAGGCAAGACTCAAAAGTATCTAAGAGTTTCTAAGTAAATGCACTCCAGGACAAAGCTCAAGAGTAGTTGTAAAAATAAAATAATAAAAAATATCCAGCACCCAATAAGGCAAAACTCAAAATGTCTTTCATCCAACCAAAGATAACCAGGTATGCTAAAAAAAAAAAAAGCAGGAAAATATGACTCATAATGAGAAGAGAAGTCAATCAATTGAAACTGATCCTATGCAGATGATAGAATTAGCAAGCAACAACACAAAAACAATTATTATAACTGCATTTCATATGTTCAAAAAGTTAAGTAGAGACTTGGAAGATATAAAATAAGTCCCAAATCAAATGTTTAGAGATGAAAACTACAATGTGTGAGATAAAAAAATATGTTGAGTGGTGTTAACAGTATATTAAGCATTAGTGAATTTGAACACGTAGCAATAAAAACTGTCCACAATGAAACACCAAGTGAAAAATCATTTTAAAAAATAAGTATGGCATCAAAGAGCTGTGGAACCATTTCAAGTGGCCAATATACATTTAATTGAAGTCCCTGGTAGGGGGTGAGGAGAAATATATTTGAAGAAATAATGGATGAAAAATGTTCAAACTTGATGAAACTGTAAACCCACAAATTCAAGAAATTCATTTAGAGGTGAGGCCAAGATTGCAGAATAGTCAGACGCTTTGTGTAGTCCTTCTCACAACAAAGACCCAAAAAAACAAGTGACTCAGATATGTATGACAATCTAGGAACCTTAATCATCAAAGACAAAGCTGAAGAATCAGATTGAGCCCAGGTAGATGGAGAGACAATTCAAAAACAGCAGAAACAGGGAATTATGGATTACTGTTGCTGGTGTCCTGCTAACAAAACCTACACAGTGCAGACATATTGAGGCAAGCAGCAGCATCAGAAGCCAAATCCCACTCCATCTGGTGCAGCTAAGCAGGAGCGACTCTGCACACATCTCCAGAATCAAATAGGAGTGATACCAGACCTGCAAAAGTTAAGTGCACACTCCCAACCCACCACACATACCACAGCCCAGCACCCCCACCAGAGCTCCAAGGGCCAAGGAGCACTCCCTCCCTCTCAGCCATCCCCCTCCCCAGTCTAACACCAGTGCAGTGGCATTCAACATTGCCATGCCCCCTAAGCCAGGATCTCACTGCCCGGTCTGGAGGTACACACCCCTTAGCTGAGCCACTGGCACAGGTGGTCCACAGGCTTGCAGCACCCTCCAACCCCTCTGATCACCTGAACCAGTGCCTTGCTAGCTAAGTAAGCACAACACATACACATTGGCATAAGACAGCAGAGTTCCCAGCTGAAGCCCACTTTCACTGGCAGCAGCCAAGTGGGAGCTGCAGATCTGTGACATTTGACACTGTCCCATCCCCTAAGCCCATAGCCCTCAGCTGGTCCTAGGTGACTGCCCCTTAGCCCAGCCTCTGGTGCAGGGGGTCCATGGACTTACAGTGCCCTTCACCCCCACTTATCACCCACATCAGTGCCTTGCTGACGAACTTGGCAGAATGCAGCCTCATTAAGATTATGCAGGCAGGGCTCCCAGCTGAAGCCCATTTTCACTTGCAGCAGCCAAGTGGGAGCTGCAGATCTGTGGCATTTGATGGTGCCCTGCCCCCTAAGGGTCATCAACCACACACACTGGGGGTCTGAGGGCCAGCCGTACCAACCACTCCATCTAGCCACACTGGACAGGGGCCTGAGAACCAGTAGCACTCCCAAGCCTTCTAGCCAAGGGGCACCCAAAGACCAGCTGTAGTACTCCCCTACTATGTGCTGTAGCGGACAGGGGCACATGTTCCAGCTGGGCACCTGTAGGAAGCCAACAGCCCCTTGCCTCATCCCCCCCCCATCACCCCTCACTGCAATCAGAGACCCGTGCCTGCTCCAAACACCCCCACGCAGCCCTGCTGTCCAGGACTGTAGACAGAGTCTCCGCACCACAAACTCAGTGACTGACGACCCAGGCACTTTTGTCCCAAAAATTCAACAAGCAGCTCAACATACACACAACACCCAGCCCATCAAACGGGAGAACATCCAGTACACCCAGGGCAAAAACACCAGCAGGAGAGATACATTACCTCACCAAAAATGCCACCTACATCCTCAGCAGCCTCGCAAGAACAGTGAACAGAGTCCCGGACTCATACATCTAGTAGCTGCTCCATCCAACCATAGACAAGAGGTGAGAGAGTCAACATGGCAAGATTAAAGACCAGAGTAGCACAAAGGCCCAGCCTACTTGGATATATCAAAACAAAACAAAACAAAAATTCATGATGCAGTAAACAAACATACAATAAATAAATAAATATAACTTCTTGATGCCTCAGAGACAACAGTCAATGTCAAATCACATAAAGAAGCAGGAGAAGATGGCCTCCAACAAGCAACCAAAATAAAGAAGCAGAAAACCTGCTGAAGAAAGATAAGGCAATGGAACAACCTGATAAAGAGTTCAAAAGACTAATATACAGAGCTTTCCAAGATATCAAGAAAGAGATCAAGGAAAACAAAAGCAAACCAGATAAAACCAAGGAACACACAGACAAAGCAACAGAAAATTTCAGGAAAACAATGAAAGAACAAAAGGACAAAATAAATAGGCTACTAAAAACCACACAAAAAACAGCAAGTAGAAATCCAAAAGATTAACAACACAATTTCAGAATTAGACAACTCTATAGAAGGTCATAGGAGCAGAACTGAGAAGTCAGAATTAGTGAGACTGAAGATAAATCCCTTCACACTAATTTGTTTGAGAAAAAAAAATCAAAAAAAAAAAAAAAAAAGAATGAATAAAGCCTAAGAATTAAGTGGGGTACTATCAAGAGGAAAAACCTATGAGTGAACAGAGTTCCAGAAGATGGGGGGATAACAGAAAACCCAGAAAGAATTGTTGAAGATCTGCCAGCAGAAAACCTCCCTAATATCATGAAAGATGAAAAGATATCTATCCAAGGAGCTCAATGGACCCCATACAGGATAGACCCCAAAAGAAAGTTACCCAGACATATCATAATCAAACTTGCCAAAACTAAACACAAAGAAAGAATCTTGAGAGCAGCAAGGGGTAAACAAAAAGTCACCAACAAAGGAGAACCAATAAGACTAAGCTCTGATTACTCAGAGCAACCATGCCAGCAAGAAGGCAACAGGATGATATATATAAAGCCTTGAAGGAAGAAAACTTCCAGCAAAGAATTATATATCCAGCAAAATTGTCTCTCAAATACAATGGCAAAATTAGATCATTTCCAGATAAACAGAAATTAAAGGAATATGTTAAAACAAGACCAAAATTACAAGAAATATTAAAGGGAGTCCTCTAGTTAAAGAATCAACAACATCAGACAACAATTCAAGACTAGGACACAGGACAGATCAACCAGATACCAAACCAGATAGGAAATTCTAAAAAATAAAACAAAGATAAAAGACTGAAAACAGGGAAGCAGAGACATCAATATATAAACCCATACAACATCAAAACAAAAAAGAGGGAATAAATGGTGTAGTCATAGAACTTCCATATGGAGAAGTCAAGGCAATATCAAGAAACAAAAGACTGGTTGAAACTTTGAAGATGAAAGGTAAATTTCAAGGTGACTGTAAAGGAATCTAACTTACTTAGCAAAAGAAAAAAGAAAAACACAATGACTCAGCAAACACAAAATCAACAATAATGAAAGAAATGAAAAGAAAATCCACAGACAAAAATAACTCAGCATAGAAAATTAAGCAGAATAAAGAAACTTCAACATCACAAAAGACAATGACAACAAAATGACAGTAGTAAACTCATACCTATCAATAATTACACTGAACATAAATGGCCTAAATGCACTAGTAAAGAGACAGAGAGTGGAAGAATGGCTTAAAAAACACAATCCATCTATATGCTGTCTACAAGAGGCACACCTTAGACATAAAGTCGTAAACAAACTAAAACTCAAAAGATGGGAAAAAAACATATCAAGCAAACAATATGCAAAAAAGTACGTTAGTGGCAATATTAATCTCTAATAAAATAGACTTTAAAGCAAAATTCACCATAAACGGTAAGGCAGGACTATTCTATGATTAAAGAGTCAATACACCAGGAGGGCATAACCGTAATAAATATATATGCACCCAATGACAGGGCTCCAAAATACATAAAACAAACCCTAACAGCACTGAAAAAAGAAATAGGTAGTTTCATAAAAATAGTAGGAGACTTCAACATGCTGCTTTCAGTGAAGGACAGAACATCTAGAAAGAAACTCAATACAGATACAGAAGATCTAAATGCCACAATCAACCAACTCAACTTCATAGACATATACAGAACACTCCACCCAACAAGAGCAAAGTATATAGTCTTTTCAATGTCATGGAACATTCTCCAGAATAGAACACATTTTAGGGCTCAAAACAAGTTGCAATAAAATCTAAACAACTGAAATAATTCAAAGTATCTTCTCTGATTACAATGCCATAAAAGTCAATAACAGAAATAGCTAAAGGGGAAAAAAACAAATACATGGAAACTGAACAACACCTTGCTTAAAAACTACTGAGTAATAGAAGAAATCAAGGATAGAATAAAAAATTTATAAAAAACAAATGAGAATGAAAACACATCATACCAAAACCTTTTGGACACAGCAAATGTAGTGCTTAAAGGTTAATTTATAGCAATAAATGCACACATCAAAAAAGAAGAAAGTGTCAAAATCAAAGCATTAACCCTACAAGTTGAAGAAATAGAAAGAGAACAACAAAAGAAGGCCACAGGCAACAGAAGAAAGAAAATAATGAAGATTAGAGTAGAAATAGATGAAATAGAGACCAGAAAAACAATAGAATCAACGAGACCAAAAGTTGGCTCTTTGAAAAGATAAACAAAATCAGCAAACCACTGGCCAAACTAACAAAAGAAAAAAAGGAGAGGAAGCAAATAACCTGAATAAGAAATGAGATGAGATGGGTGATATCATAACAAACCAAATGAAAATAAAAAGGATCATAATATAATACCATGAAAAACTGTACTCCAACAAATTTGAAAACCTAGAGGAAATGGACAAATTTCTAGAAACACACTACCTACCTAATAAATAGGCTACTAGAAACCACACAGAAAACAGCAAGTAGAAATCCAAAAGATTAACAATAAAATTTCAGAATTAGATAACTCTGTAGAAGGTCACAAGAGGAGAATTGAGGCTGAGATAGAAAAGTTAAACAGACCCATAACAAAAGAAGAGACTGAAGAGATTTAAAAAAAAAAAAAAAAACTCTGAACAAGAAAAAAAGCCCTGGCCTGGATGGCTTCACTGGAGAATTCTACCAAATTTTCAGAGAAGAGCTCACACCAATACTACTCAAACTATTTTAAGGCATAGAAAAGAAGGGAATCCTCCTGAATTCATTTTATGAAGCCATCATAACCCTGACACAAAAGTCAGGCAAAGACACCACAAAAAAAGAAAACTACAGGCCAATATCTCTCATGAACATTGATGCAACTGAATCGACAATCGACAGAATTCTTGCCAACAGAATTCAAAGCATATCAAAAAAATAACACATCACTACCAAGTGAGATTCATACCAGATATACAAGGATGGTTCAACATTAAAAAATCAATCAATGTAGCCTACCACATAAATAAAACGAAAGAATCACATGATAATATCAATCGACACAGAAAAGTCATCTGACAAAGTCCAACATCCATTCCTGACAAAAACTTTCAACAAAATAGGAATAGAAGGGAAATTCTCTGACATAATAAAGGGCTTTTATACAAAACCAACAGTCAACATCATTCTAAACAGAGAGAGACTGAAAGGATTCCCCTTGAGAAGAGAAACCAGACAAGGATGCCCTTTATCATCACTCTCATTCAACACTGTGCTGGAAACCCTAGCTAGAGCAATAAGGCAAGAAAAAGAAATAAAGGGCATCCAAATTGGTAAGGAAGAGGTAAAACTATCCTATTTGCAGACGATATGATCTTATAAACAGAGAAACCCAAAGAATCCACCAGAAAACTACTGGGACTAAAAGAAGATTTCAGCAAAGTAGCAGGATACAAGATTAACATACAAAAATCAGTTGGATTCCTCTACACCGACAAAGAGAACTTTGAAAAGAAAATCACTAAATCAATACCATTTACAATAGCCTCCAAGAAAATAAAATACTTAGAAATAAATCTAACCAGGGAGCTAAAAGACCTATACAAATAAAACTACAAACACTACTGCAAGAAACCAAAAGAGACCTACATAAGTGGAAAAACATCCCATGCTCATGGAAAATGTCAATACTACTCAAAGTGATCTAAGATATAATGTAATCATGATCCAAATTTCAACAGCATTCTTTAATGAGATGGAGAAACAAATCACCAACTTTATATGGAAAAGGAAGAGGTCCTGGATAAGTAAAGCATTGTTGAAGAAGAAGAACAAAGTGGGAGGCCTCACACGACCTGATCTTAGAACCTATTATAAAGCCACAGTAGTCAAAATAGCCTGGTACTGGTACAACAACAGATACATAGACCGATGGAACAGAATTGAGAATCCAGACATAAATTCATCCACCTATAAGCAGCTGATATTTGACAAAGGCCCAAGTCCATTTAATGGGGAAAAGACAGTCTCTTTAACAAATGGTGCTGGAAGAACGGGATGTCCACCTGTAAAAAAATGAAACAAGATCCATACCTCACACCACACACAAAAAAAAACTCAAAATGGATCAAAGACCTAAATATAAAACCTAAAACAATAAAGATAATGGAAGAAAAAATAAGGACAATGCTAGGGACCCTAATACACGGCATAAATAGTATACTAACCATAACTAACAATGCACAAATACCAGAGGAGAAACTAGACAACTGGGAGCACCTAAAAATTAAACCCTTTGTTCATCAAAAGATTTCACCAGAAGAGAAAACAGAGAACCTACAAACTGAGAAAAATTTTTGGCTATGGCATATGGGACAAGGATCCAATCTCTAAAATCTACAAAATACTTCAACACCTCAACAACAAAAAGACAAAAAGTGCAATTAAAAAATGGGCAAAGGGTATGAAAACACACTTCTCCAAAGAAGATATTCAGGCAGCTAGCAGACACATGAAGAAGTGCCCGTGATCATTAGCCATTAGAGAAATGCAAGTGAAAACTACAACGAGATACCGTCTCACCTTGACAATACTGGCACTAATCAAAAAAATAGAAAATAATACATGTTGGAGAGGTTGCAGGAAGATTGGAACTCCTATTCACTGCTGGAGAGAATTTAAAATGGTACAACCACTTTGGAAAACAATGTGGCACTTCCTTATAAAGCTAGAAATAGAAATACCATACTTTCTAACAATCCCACTCTAGGAATATACCCTAGAGAAATAAAAGCCATCACACAAATAGACCCATGCACATCCATGCTCATTGCAGCACTATCACAATAGCAAAAAGATGGAAACAATCTAAATGCTCATCAACAGATGAATGGACAAAAAAAATTACGGTATGTACACACAACGGAATTATATGCAACGCTAAAGACCAATGATGAATCTGAGAAACATCTCACAACATGGATGAATCTGGAGGGTATTATGCTGAGTGAAATATGTCAGTCACAAAAAGACAAATATTGTATGAGACCACTATTAAAATAACTCAAGAAAAGATACACACAGAAAAAAACATTCTTGGATGGTTTCCAGGCTGGGTGGGGGGTGGAGAAATCACTAACTAGACAGTGAACAAGTTCAACTTTGGTGAAGGGAAAGACAAGACACAATATCACATGTCAGCACGACTTGACCAAAGCAAAGGCACAGAAGTATCCAAGACACATCCAAACACCCTGAGGGACTGAGTTGCTGAGGGTGAGACTAGGGACCATAGTCTTGGGGGACAACTTGGTAAATTGGCATAACATAGTTCATGAAGAAAATGTTCTACGTTCTACTTTGGTGAGTAGCAATGGGGGTCTTAAAAACTTGAAAGCAGCCATCTAAAATGTATCTATTGGTCCCATCCCATCCAGATCACAACAGAGAGTCTCGGACAGTATGGAATAAAAATATAGAATAAAATTCAAATTCACCAGACTTCAAACGTCAATTCTACCCAAAGCGATCTACAGATACAATGCAATCCCAATCCAAATTTCAACCACATTTTTTAATGAATGGAGAAACAAATCACCAACTTCATATGGAAAGGGAAGAGGCCTGGATAAGTAAAGCGTTACTGAGAAAGAAGAACAAAGTGGGAGGCCTCACACTACCTAATTTTAGAACTTATTATACTGCCATGGTAGTCAAAACAGCCTGGTACTGGTACAACAACAGATACATAGACCAATGGAACAGAACTGAGAATCCAGACATAAATTCATCCACCTATGAGCAGCTGGTATTTGACAAAGGCCCAAAGTCTGTTAATTGGGGAAAAGACAGTCTCATTAACAAATGGTGCTGGCATAACTGGCTATCCATCTGCAAAAAACTGAAATAAGGCCCATACCTCACACCATGCACAAAAACTAACTTAAAATAGATCAAAGACCTAAATATAAAATCAAAAACAATACAGATCATGGAATAAAAAATAGGGACAATGCTAGAAGCCCTAAGACATGGCAAAAACAGAATATGAACCATAAGTAATATGAACCAATGCACAAACACCAGAAGTGAAACGAGATAACCGGGAGCGGCTAAAAATCAAACACTTATACTCATCAAAAGACTTCACCAAAAGAGTAAAAAGACAACTTACAGACTCGGGAAAAATTTTTGGCTATGACAAATCCAATCAGCACCTAATCCCTAAAATCTACAAGACACTGCAAAACCTCAACAACAAAAAGACAAATAACCCAATTAAAAAAGGGGCAAAGGATATGAACAGGCACTTTGCCAAAGAAGATATTCAGTTGGTTAACAGACACGTGAGCAAATGCCCACAATCATTATCCATTAGAGAAATGCAAGTCAAAACTACAATAAGATATCATCTCACCCCAACAAGGCTAGCCTCAATCCAAAAAACACAAAATAATAAATATTGGAGAGGTTATGGAGAGACTAAAACACCTATACACTGTTGATAGGAATGTAAAATGGTGCAACCACTTTGGAAATCAATTTGGCACTTCCTTAAAAAGCTAGAAATAGAAGTACCATATGATCCAGCAATCCTGCTCCTTGGAATACATCCTAGAGAAATAAGAGCCATCACACAAATAGATATATGCACAACCATGTTCATTGCAGCACTGTTTACAGTAGCAAAAAGATGGAAACAACCTAGATGCCCATCCACGGATGAATGGGTAAACAAATTATGGTATATTCACACAATGGAACGTTACTCAACGATAAAGAACAACGATGAAGTCATGAAACGTATTATAACATGGAGGAATCTGGAAGGCATTCTGATGAGTGAATTTAGTCAGTCACAAAAGGACAAATATTGTATAAGACCACTATTATAAGAACTCAAGAAAAGGTTTAAACACAGAAGAAAACATTCTTTGATGGTTACGAGGGTGGGGAAGGAGGGAGAGCGTTATTCACTAACTGGATAATAGACAAGAATTATCTTAGGTGAAGGGAAGGACAGCACACACTACAGGGGAAATCAGCACAACTGGACTAAACCAAAGCTAAGAAGTTTCCTGAATACTACCAAACACTTTGAGGGACAGAGTAGCAGGGGCCGAGGTCTGGGAACCATGCTTTCAGGAGACATCTAGGTCAACTGGCATAACAAAGTGTATTAAGAAAATGTTCTGTATCCTATTTTGGTGACTGGCATCTGGGGTCTTAAAAGCTAGAGAGCAGCCATCTTAAGATGCATCAATTGGTCCCAACCCACCTGGAATAAAGGAGAATGAAGATCACCAAAGACACAAGTAAAGTATTAACCCAAGAGACAGAAAGAACTGCATAAACCAGAGACTGCATCATCCTGGGACCAGAAGAACTAGATGGGGCCTTCTACCATCAGTGACCTCCCAGACAGGGAACACAACAGAGAGTCCCTGATGGAGCAGGAGAAAGATGGGCTGCAGAACTCAAATTTCTAGTAAGAAGACCAGACTTAATGGTCTGACTGAGACTGGAGGTACCCTGGAAAGCATGGCCCCTGGATTCAAATTCACCAGACTTAACTAGTCTGACAGAGACTACAGAAACATTCAAGACTATGGCCCCCAGACACTCTGCTAACTCAGAACTGAAACCACTCCTGAAGCTCACTTTTCAGACAAATATTAGACAGTAAATAACACGAGTAAGGAATGTGCTTCTTAGTTCAATCAAATATGCGAGACCAAATGTGCAACTCTTGCCCAAAAGCAAGACATGAAGGTAGGAAGGGACAGGAACTGGATAAATGGAAACAGGAAACCCGGAATGGAAAGGGGTAGAGTGCTGTTACATTGTAGGGATTGCAACCAAAGTCACAAAACAATATGTGTATAAAGTTTTGAATGAGAAACTAACTTGAGCTGTAAACTTTCACCTAAAGCACAATAAAATTTTTAAAAAATGTTGGGAAAAAAATTAAATTCAATGAAACCTTAGTACAAGAAACTCAAAGAAGACTATAGCAAGACGCATCATAATCAGATTGCTCAAAACCAGTGATAGAAAGAAAATATTAAAAACAAGCAGAGAAAAAGAGACTAGAAATGACAAGATAAGACACATACTGGAGAAAATATTTGTAAATGATTTATATAATAAAGGACTTATACACAGTACATATAAAGAACTGTCAAAATACAATAACAAAACAAACAACCCAGTTTTATAAATAAGCAAAGTGTTTAATGAAACCCTTTACTAAAGTATATATGTGGATGACAAAGAAGCACATGAACAAATGCTTCATTAGTCAATAGGGAATGCAATTTAAAACCCCAAGATATCACTACACTACTATTAGAATGGCTAAAATTAAAAAGACTGGCCATACCAAGTGTTGGCAAGGATATGGAGCAACTGGAATTCTCATAAACTGCTGGTGGAAATATAAAATGGTGCAGCCACTTTGTAAAGCAGTTTGGTATTTTAATTTTTTAGAAATTAGATGTATACATATTAAATGTTCCAGCCACTCCATTCCTGGGTATTTACCCAGGAGAAATGAAAGCTTATGTTCATACAAAGACTTATACAAAAAGTGTTCACAGCAGCTTTTTTGTTGTAATAGTCCCAAACCGGAAACAACCCAATGTCTATCAACAAAATGAATGAATAAACAATTGTTGGTATATCTATACAGTGGAACACTACTCAACTATAAATAGGAATGAACTTCTCTTACACTAAACAGCATGAATAAATCTCAAAATAATAACGCTTAGTGAATGAATTCTATATAATTTCATTAATAGAAGATTCTAGAAGATGCAAACTAATTTATAGTGACAGAAATCAGATCAGTGGTTGCCTGTGGACAGAGTGAGGTGGAGAGGAACAGGAAGCTGTCCATTAAAAGGGGACCGAGAAAATTTGGGAATGATGGATATGTTTATTGTCTCAATTGTGGTGATGGTTTCACAGGTGTACATATATGTTGTGCATGTGTGTTTTTGTATGTGTGCGTGTGTGTGTATCAAAACTTATTAAATTGTACCCTAAGTATATGCAGTTCATTGTATGTCGATTATACCTCAATACAATCAGTTTTAAAAAGTTGGCCTAGAGAGCGAGGTTTTGTAGCGATTGTCTTAGTAGTGATAGTTTAGAAGGGATTGGGAAGACCATGATTCCCCTAACAATGTGTGCAGAATTTGAATGTCATAGTACATTTGTAGCCAGACTGCTAGAGTTTGAATGCAAGCCAGGTTGACTTAGAAGACGCGGATCTTTGGCAAACTTCCTTATCCAACCTCATGGGATTGTTGTGAGATTTAATAGGTCACATAGCGAGTGCTCAATAAATGTTAGCTGTTATACTATTATGTGAATCTTTTGGGAGCTCATAGCTTTGGTCAGATGCTCAAAAATGTTCATGATCCAGAAAGTCAACAATTTCTGTGTTAATAGAAGCTGAGGAAGAGGATGAGATGACTCAAAGATAGAGTGCAGAAGCCGAGGAGAAAAATGAGTACAGAGCAGTACAGAAGCTGGGGAGAATATTTGGGCTTAAGAGGCAAGAGACGGAAGAGGAACCAGATCAGAAAATTGAGAAGTAATACACAGGTGGGAGGAAACCAGGAAATGGCGGGTCACAGAAACTAAAAGAGGAAATATTTTCAAGAAAAAAAAGATATATGTATCATCAAATGCTATAGCCACATGAAAGAAGCTCAAATATAAGAAAGATCCATTGGATTTGACATTAATGAGCTTGTGTTTACCTCTGAGCGAGCAATTTCACTTGAGAGGTGGGGAAACAAGGCATGTAGTATGGGGCTAAGAATGAATGATAAGGAAGTATAGGTAATTAACTCAGGCAATTTTTTAAGATATTTAAATATAAATGGGAAAAGAATGAGAAGGCTATAATGCTAGGGGGTAGCAGGACAAAGAGGGCATTTCCAACATTAGGGACTGTCTGAGCATGTTTTCAAGATAGTGGGAAGGAATTAGTAAAGAGCCGGTTATTGGAAATGAAAAAGACAAAGTGAACTTTTTCAAAGTCAAGTTTTGAAAGAGGTAAAAGAGGACAAGAAACAGTGCACAGATCTTAGAAAAGATCAAATAGCTATCATTTTATGGAAGCTGGAAAGAAGAAAGAAAGAATAAAGACTAGAGACATTTTGAGCTGAAGGGAAGGAAAGTTGAGAACTCTCATGTCGTATGCCTGCAGTTTCTTCAATAAAGTAATCGCTGAGATCACAAACAAAACGAGAAGATAACTGGACTGAAATTGCTGACACTGCAATGGTAAGGAGAACCGACTTGAATTACCAACAGTTTGATATTACCACATAGGTGATGTGCTGCATGCGTATTTGTTGGAGACTTTAAAGAGATAAAGAATACTGCAACCTCATGTACCTGACAACAGATTCTACACAGCCTCAAAGTTGTAATTAACTTATAATCAGTAATTATCTTGATGCCAAGAACCACAAGCAATGATACACAGAATGTACAGAATGAGGAACCTGGTCATTAAGTATACTAGTGCAAAAAAGAGCTGGCCCTCGGTTCTAGTTCTGGTTCTGTCATGTGACCTTGAATAAGGTGCTTTGCTTTGCTGAGCCTCAGTGTCCACTGTAAAGTTGCATGCAGGTCTAACGTGGTATAAATTAAATATCTTTATGATGTACCTGATTTTCTTGTGGGTTGAATGGTTGGCACCTTATTTCACTTCCGGAGACGATAACATTCTTGGTTTAACGGGAGCTCTCTGTAATATGCTTGACAAGTTGTTTTTGTTGTTATGTTTTTAATCCAAAACAAAATATCCTATTCCCATCAGTAGGTGAGAATATGTAAACAAGAAAACTCAGAGTCAACTGGCAAGCCACCTGTACCTTGGGGCTCAAACTTGTGGTAAAATCCTGCAGACATCCTTAATTTCCAACACATGTTGTTAAAACAGTCCGCTGGACTCTTCAATCACAGCAGCAACCACTGCCCTTCCAGGTACACGTACACCATTTTAAACAAATTGCAGTTTTATTTTAAGGATAAAATTCCAAAGCTATTTAATTTCATGATATTTTCCAGAAAATTTGACTCCACGTCAAGAAAAATGATGCTTTACTTTAGGAAGAGTAGAGTATAGTGGTTAAGTATGAAGGTTCTGAAATGAGACTACTTGAATTTGAATTCTGCAACTGCCTACTAATCAGTTTAAAGACTCTTAGCCCCCTTTTTTCAATCTGTAAGACACTACTGTTTATTAAATGATTGTAGACAAGCTGAAGATCTGCTTCTGAAAGGTCACAGTTTTGAAAACGCTACGGAGCAGTTCTACTCTGCACATATGGGGTCGCCATAAGTCGGAATCCATTTGACAGCAGCTAACAACAACAATGTATGGATATGCTTAGGATAACATCTGGCACATAGTAAACAATAAATGCCAGTATTCCTTCATAGGAACTAACTGCATTTTGGGAAAAATCTATTTTCATCAATACATATCTTCTGTTCTGAGAATTTCAGTTGGGTAAGTTATATTTACAGCCTGAATATGAAATTAGTTTTAACAATCCTGGGAAATGCATGGTTTCCAAACATGAAGCAGAAGAAAAGCTTTTATATACATCTTCCATGGTGTTCTAGAAGCTAACGGGGCAACTATTGACCTCTACATCTCAGCCCAGCCTGTGTGGCATTGGGCTACAATAATTCATTGTTATTTAATAACAATCATTAAAGACTGTCCTTCTATCAACTGAATATCTAAATAAGAAATAATCACAAAAAAGAAAAGGGTCAGAGGATAGTTTCAACTTTATAAAATGATGAGAAAAGTTATTTTTAAAGAGAAATTTCATTTTGACTGTTAGTTTGACTTCTCATGCTAAAGGAAAATCTTCATAGGAAAATAAACTTCTCAGCTTATTAAGAAATAGCTGAATGAAAATATCCAATGTCTGGGATGTGGTTTACATATATGAACAGCCATTTACTGGCCTAGTAGCAGAGACTTCCATCAATCAATTCAATAAGCATTTACTGAATGTTTATTATGTGCTAATCATGTGGCACAAGAAGCCCTGGTGGAACAGTGATTAAGTGCTGGGCTGCTAACTAAAAGGTCCGCAGTTTGAACCTACCAGCCACTCCACGTGAGAAAGATGTGGCAGTCTGCTTCAGTAAAGATTACAGCCTTGGAAATGCTACGGGGCAGTTGTACTCTGTCATATAGGGTCGCTATGAGTTGGAATCAACTTGACAGTAAACAACAACCACCATTTTTCTAGAATTAATAGTACAAAGATGATGAATAGAGAGACAGATAATAAAGACAGAAAATTAAAATGCTGTGATTAAGTGTTAAAATCAGTAAAAATCACTTCTAAGAGAATGCAAAGAGATACCTAACCCAGTCTGAGCATCTGGGGAAGTTCAAGGGGGTTTGAATGGTGTCTTGAAAGATGTCTAGGAATTAGCTTGAGAGAAAGGTGTTTCAAAGAGGGGAACAGCAAGCACAAAGCTACAGAGGTGAGAAAAAACATGACCTGTTTGGAGAAACAAAAGTATTTTGGTATGCCCAGAGAGGGAAGGGGGATTAGGAGAGGCAAATCGAGATCAGGAGGAATTTTCCCAAACTATCTGTGTCCTTCTCCTCATTCTCCCATCTCCATGCAGGTCCTTCAAGAGGCCACTGAACAGGGAATGGCATTTGGAAAAGCTTCCGCAGTAAATCTAATAAGCCTTCCACCTCCCTTATTTTTCCCCCTTTCTCTTGCCCACCCACCCTCTCCACTCCGATAGGAACCAATGGTATAGACATTGGTACACGTGGAAAAGCGTTAGTAGAGAGTCTGGACAAGTAGGCCGGGGGCCTATAAAGAACCCAGTATGCCATGCTGAATGGCTTAGAATTCACGTTGCCAACAATAATGCACCATTGCAGAATTAAACAGGAAAGTAAGAAGATTAAATGTGCATTTTAGAAGATGGTTTTGGCATCAGTATAGAACAAGGGTCAGGAAACTTTTTCTGTAAAGAGCCAGAAGGTAGTATTTTAGCCTTTGTAAGTCATGTGGTCTCTGTCGCAACTACTCAACTCTGCTGCTATAGCGCAAAAGCAAGCATAGATGATATGTAAATGAGTGGGTGTGACTGTTTTCCTGTAAGACTTTGATTATAAAAATAGGTAATGGTAATGGTCCGAATTTGACCTGCAAGCCATAGTTTGCTTTCTGTACGTGCTACAAAGGATGAACTGTAGAGGATAGGAATGAACTAGAGTCAGGTATTCCAGTTGGGTAGTTAGCATAATTGACAGGGAAGAAATGATGAGGACTTGAAGGAAAACATTAGCAGAGGAGACAGAGAAGAGAAAATAGATTTCTAGAAGTTAAAAGGAGTGCCTGGGTAGTGCAAATTGTTAATGCACTTGGCTGCTAACCAAAAGATTAGAAAGGTTGGAGATTGAAGTCCACCCAGAAGCATCTCAGAAGAAAGGCCTGGCAATCTACAGCCAAAAATCAGCCATTTAAGCCTTACGGAGCACAGTTCTACTCTGACACATGTGACGTCACCATGAGTAGGAATTGACTTCACAGCAACTGGCTTAGTAGGTAAAAACAACAGATCTTGGTGACCAACTGGATATAGGAGGAAGTAATAATGAAGACCCAAAGGTTAGATCTGACTTGGCTGACAGAGTACATGTGGTACTCCCCAATGAATGATGTGAAACCCTGTGGGCACAGAGCTCTCACTGAAGACAATATAGCATGTGGGAAAGCTCTACTCCTTGGCCACAAACCACAGCCCTGACCTAAATTCTTATCTCCATACAGAAACAGCTACATGATTTTCAGGACCCAGTGCGAAATGAACATGTGGGATCCCTTGTTCAAAATTATTGAGCATTTCAGGACAATGGCAGCAGAACATTAAATCATGAAAGGGCTCCTAAGTGCTAAGCCTTGTTCAACTTTAAGCATAAGCCTTGTTACCACTTCCACGTACTAAGACTGTGAATCTGGCCCTGCCTCCAGCCCCAGCCTGGCATCTTTCAAGGGGACGTTAACTACTGTAATTCCAGAAGCAAGCTACACATAGTCTTCATAAAAATTAGCCTGTAATCTTGTTTCTTTTGACTAGTGGATTTCAACCATGATTTCCCACATGTACTAGCTTTACTATGCTGATAACTAAGGGACCTTTTTATTGGGGTCATAACTTCTTAACATGCCTCCACAACCCATTTGTGTTAGTCTTCAAATTTGGCAAATAGAACGAACAGCTGTATTTCAATAAGGGTTTATGTATAAAGGAGCCTCTCTCCCTTCCCCCAACTCACATTTAAGTTTAGGGCAGAATGATAGTCTGCATTCTCTGTGACTGGTTGAGAATGCCTTTCAAAGGTGAAGTTTTATATGTGCATCAGGTTTGACAAAGGCATTTTGGGAGCTGCTTTGAAAATGAGTACAAGCGTCAAAGTCCTAGATAGCAATCAGCTGTGTTCCAGGGCTACTATTTCCTTAGGAGCCTATGGATGTCCTGGAGGGCTAAACACACTAGGAAGCTTAGAGAACATTCTGTGGTCAGTGCTTCAAAGAAGACCTTCTCTGACCAGAAGTCCAAAAACACATGCTCTTTGGGCCTGTTGGACCACCATTGTTTTGTGCCCTTAATCAACTCACTAAAGGATCCCTCACAGCGCTCAGCTATTAACCAAGAGGGAGAAAGATGTGGCAGTCTGCTTCCATAAAGATTACAGCCTTGAAAACCCTATGAAGCAGTTCTACTCTGTCCTATAGTGTCGCTGTGAATTGGAATCAACTCCACAGCAAGGGGTTTGTTTTTTGGTTAATCAACTCACTTAATGTTGCTTAGTAGATCTTCCTTATTGGTGACACATGAGGCCTGGAGCTTCTAGCTCTCAAATTCAGTTTTGTTTTTTTTTTTAATTTTGCTCCCATTACACAAAGCTTCCGAGGACTTACCGGGTAAGGATACTGGATAATTTACATTCCGTAAAAAAGAACAAGCAAAAATAAGAAAAAATGCCATCTTAGCCTATTTCACTGTTTACATGTACATATAGCCCATCTACAATAAATTACTTCTCTAGGTAACAAGAAATATTCCTTTCTATTCAGAGGCGAGAGACACTGACTACCAACATCCCAGAATTTCTGCAGAGTGGCCACTTACATAAGGTTTCTGGATAAAATACAGGACACCAAGTATATGAAAGTATTTGAGACATATTTAGACTAAAAATAATGTGTGGTTTATTTGAAAATCAAATTGAATTGGGTGTCCTGCATTTTTATTTGCTAAGTCAGGGAACCCTACATGTATACTAAATGGGAAGCCAAGCTGAAGGTCTTCTGAAGTCTCTGCTAGCCCTGAAATGCTCAATCTAGACACATTTTTACCATTTCCATTTTACCACTTTCATGTATCAGACTGCAGAGTAGAATTGAGGGAAGACAGATGTTGACTGAATAGAAGAAATTTGTTAATTGAGCCTAACTGTCAACTATATACCCAAATACAATACCTTTTATCAGCACCCCACCACCAAACCAGAGGACTCAAATAGAGTTTACCTCATTCTTTTATTTTTTAAACTTTGCTAATATTTTATTATATTTTGAGTATACTAGAAAATGTATAAATAAATAATATTCAAAGAACAGAGGTAAGTGCTTAACTTTTTTTTTTTTTAATTTCTGTTTATTAAAATGTGTGCGCAATGGCCTGCACAGTTATCTATCAGAGGAAGTTAGGAGACATGGCTAGACTGGGTTGGGGGATTATTCTAAATAAGCTCTAATCTTTTTTCCCCCTGAGTTTATTATTTTTAACAGCTGTATGCTGTTACCTAACCCCCCCCCCCACCAACCCAGGGGTGACAGTTTCTTGTTTTTTCTTTTTCTGTAAATAAACTTTAATTAGGAGTCCCAGGCCAGAACTGTTCTTAAATTGCCTTTTGCTTCAAAATTTAGAGCAAAAAAGAATAATTCTTTATTCTCCGATCAAAAATAGTTTGATGGTGCTATTTAATATCTAATTTAATCATTGCTAGTGTAGATTAAATTTATTTCCTCTTACTATCACCTATAAAAATTACTTACAACTCTGAACTTAAGATAGTTGCTAGATTCTTATCTTAATACCCCTTTAACAAAATAGTTTCATCACTTATAATTTGGTAGAGTATTATCCATTCTCTCTCTTCTTCCTTTTTTTTTTTTTCAGTTTGCCTAATTTTTTTCAAATGAATGCCTTTGTGAAGTAATCAAACTTTTAAAAATTATTTTATTTTGTGTTTGGGAACACTCATATCTAAAGAGTTAACCAACACATTCAGAAAATATTAGATGGAGCAAAAAACGGATTTTGTATAACTTAAGCTTCCTCAAAAATTGCAATGTATTTTTGAAGAACTAAAAAGAAAAAAAAAATTGGACTGGAAATCACAGGAAGTTAGCTAGAGGTTAAGAACATGAATAAATGTGACCTTTTTATTAGTGGTCAGTCATTCCCAATAATATAAAAGTTGAAAGTCTTCTATAGCTTAGAAAAAACAATTGCTGTTGAGTCAATTCTGATTCCTGTGACCCCATGTGTGTCAGAGTAAAACCATACTCCATAGGGTTTTCAATGGCTGATTTTTCAGAAATAGATTGGCAGACCTTTCCACCAACGTGCTTCTAGGTGGACTCAAACCTAAACCTCCAACCTTTTGATTAATAGCCAAGCACCATTTGCACCACCCAGGTACTCTTTAGCTTAGAAGAGACATAAAATAACAACTTTATGGCAAATGAAACATATTCTCAAAGTTTTGACTAGGCAAAATAGACCAGACCATACTGGTCTGACAGAGACTGGAGAAACCCCGAGAGTATGACCCCTGGATACCTTTTTAGTTCAGTACTGAAGTTACTCTCGAGGTTCACCATTCAGCCAAAGATTAGACAGGCCCATAAAACAAGACAAGACTGGATGGGCACTCCTGCCCAGGGGCAAGGATGAGAAGGCAGAAGGAGACAGGAAATTTGGTGGTGGGGAACCCAAGGTTGAGAAGGGGAGAATGTTGACTTGTGGGGTTGGCAACCAATGTCACAAAACAATGTGTGTAAAGAGAAGCTAGTTTGTTCTGTAAATCTTCATTTAAAGTACAATTTAAAAAAAAAAATGATAAAAAAAACTTTTGACTAGGCAATAATTTTAACCAAATTAACTACAATTAAGGAAAATGCTTTAGGAGTTTAAATTTATAGTTAGATGTCATTTTCTATGTAAGAGATATGCACTAGAAATGGGGTATAAATACATAAAAACACATATATTGATTAAAAAACAAAACAAAAAGAACTGATAAAAGTAACTGAATTTTCTGCTGTAACTATTTGTAATTAATGCTACAGTGGCTTATCAAGAAAAGTCACTAGTAAGTGAATAAACGGGAAACATTAAATGGCTCACTGGGTTACTCTGCACTGACAGAGGATTAGGCAAGTAAAATGGACCCCAGGCCTGAATGCTCTCAGATCCTGCAAGGGATGTTGTGGTTCTGAGCATTTCACATTTGCCTACAGACCTCTACCGTATGGTGTACTGAAATATGAGTTACTGGTAAATTGTCACCAGTTTTGAGGCTTCCAAAACCACCTTAAGAAGTATGTACAAGAAGAGCAAGGAGGGAGTAAAGACAGTAAAGGCCAAATAAAAGATTTTAGCAGAATAAACACACTGTTTTCTATGCTCTTTTTGAGACTGTAACTCCCTCTTCTGGGGTCGCGGAGGCGCCCAGGTTAATTTAAAAAGGAACACACAGAACGCTAGCGTTTCTAATTTAAGCCTTACCTCCTAGCACCTCCTCCCATCCATCTTGTAAAGCCCAGCTTATAAATCATCTCTTTGGAACAATACCCATGGTAAATCTAGGGCATTTTACATACTGCTATCATCATCAATTTGTTTAGAAGTCTGTCTTCTCAGGTAGACTATAAGCTCTACAAGGTAAGGCACATACTCCATTCTCCTCCATATGCCCATGATTGCAATAAATTAGCTCAACCATAATAAACCAAAACCATTGCTGTTGAGTCGATCCCAATTCATAGCAACCCCATATAGATGTTTGAAAAACTAAATAATAAAAGAAGGAAAAATGAAAGAATAATGAATAAACAAATGGTGTTTAGAGGAGGTATTGGATGTGTCCCAAGTAATTATAGGGCTATAGGAAGAGTATAGCACATTAGCAGAGCCCTGGTGTCACAGTGGTTAAGAGCTCGGCTGCTAACCAAAAGGTTGGCCATTCGAATCCACCAGCCGCTCCTTAGAAATCCTATGGGGCAGTTCTACTCTGTCCTATAGGGTCACTATGAATCAGAATCGACTCAATGGCAAGGGGTTTGATTTCATTTTTTTTTATAGAACACTAAACGCTTGGTTATTAACCAAAAGTTTGGCAACTTGAATCCACACAGAAGTGCCATGGAAGAAAGACCTGGCAATCTACTTCTGAAAGATCACAGTCATTGAAAATCCTATGGAGAGCAATTGTACTCTGAAACACATGGGGTCGCCATAAATCAGAATTAACTCAATGGCAACTGTTTTTTTGTTTTGTTTTTTATGGTTAGGCCAGCAGGAGACTCAGCCCTGAGCCTTGGATGGGGTAAAAGCCCAAGAAAAAGCCATGTATGGGAGCTGAAAGAAGCAGGTAGCACCAAATCAAAGCTAGGCAGATCAGTAACATACAGCAGTCAATCCAAAGTTTCTAAAGAAAAAGCCAGAATCCAATTCAAGAGCAAAGGAAGGAAAACGAGATGAAAGAAGAGAAGCATAGCCAAGAGAAATCTCTTAAGGCAAAGAGAGTAATTATTCCAGTTCTTTGTGAACCACTGACTACCTTAGCATTCTAGAGTAACTAAGAATCAGGTCTTATAATGAGGCTCCTTGAATTCAGATCTTGGTTCTGTTACTTACTGGCTCCATTATCTTTATCATGTCACTATCAACAGTTGTAAAACAGGGATGATAACTGTACCTACCACATAGGATTGTTGTGAGAATTAAATAAAACATGGCTGCAAAGCATTTAGCATAGTTGTTGGCACAGAGTCAAAATAAATGTCAGCTATTGTTATATGGTCACTATGAGTCAGAATCGACTTGACGGCAACGGGTTTTTTTTTGGCTTGTTGTTATTAAACAGTGGGTAGTGAAAATCGTTAACCTGCTTAGCTGTTAAACAAAAGATTGAAGACTCAAGTCTACCCAGAGATGTCTTAGAAGAAAGGCCTGGCAATCTGCTTACTTCCAAAAAAAATCAGCTACTGAAACCCTATGGAGTACGGTAGCACTCTGACACACATGGGGTTGCTATGAGTCTGAGTCACCTTGATGGCAACTGGTTTCATTGTTATTAGGAGGTCCTGAACCAATCTGGACAGATGACGTAAGGTGAGAGGCAAAGAAATGGGTTTTGGGTAGGTTGACAGTATATATCAGTTTGTCTGGCCCAGTCTCCATTTATATGTGTTACACTGGTATCCTATTTGGTTAGCATGCTCTTTCATTATAAAAACTTTCTTACTTTAAAATAAATAATACATTCAACCTAATTGTAGGTGGAATAAAGGTTTACGTGTAAAACACAAAATTAGAAATTTTAAAAAGTAAAATACATAAGAATATCTAGAATATGATGTCAAGATCAGGAATAGTTTTCTGAAACATGACAAAAGAGACACAACTTATAAAGAAAAATATGATAAATCAGACTGCGTCAAAGTTTAAAAGTTACAAACAAGACAGAGGTCCCTAAAGATGAACAATTGCACTAGTAACCAGGAAAATACAGATAAAAACACAGTGATGATTTTGCTTCTATAGTAGCAGGCAGTTGGTTGCAGAGCAAATCTCCCACAGGGACCAATAGAAAAGCAGGACAAATTGCAAAGGATTTAAATACACAAATTATACTCTCTGATTACAGCAAAATTAAATAAGAAGTCAACAAAAAGATAACTAGGAAATAACCACATTTTTAGGAATTAGACAATATATTTTTAAATAACCCAGTGGTCAGAGAATTCATCATATTATTGATATCATATTGATATGATATCAATAATAATTAAAATATGATGTATCAAAACATTAGGAAGTGGCCAAAGCCATGCTTAGAGGAAAATTTATAGCATTATCATATCAATATCATATTGATATGATATCAATAATAATTAAAATATGATGTATCAAAACATTAGGAAGTGGCCAAAGCCATGCTTAGAGGAAAATTTATAGCATTAACACATATATTAGAAAAGACAAAAGGCCGAAAATCTTCGAGTTAAGAATTCATTTTAAGACATTTGAAATAAAAAAGTAAGTTAAACCCAAAGAAAGTAGAAGGAAGGAAATTATAAAGGCAGAAATAAGTGAAAGAAAACAAAAATGTACTGTAGAACAAATCGGCAAATCCAAATATTATTTCTTTAGAAAGCCTTTTATAACTGATAATAAACCCATGTTAAGACTGACACAAAAAAAGGTAAAAATAGCTAATCTCAGGAATAAAAAAAGGTCACCACTACAGATATTTATTCCAAAAAGGCATTTACACTAAAAAACCAATCAAAATAATTCATCACATTGATGTAGGAATAAATTTAAATAAATAAATAAAGGGAAAAAAATTATGCAATCATCTCAATAAATGCAGAAAAAACATTTGATAAAATCCAACATCCATTCATGTCACCTTTACTAAACTAGGAATAAAAAGGAATTTCGTTAGCCTGATTAGTATTCTTTTAAAAAGGATAAAACTACAGCAAACATTGTATTTCATGGTGAGATATTGAAAACTTTCCTCCTTGTATTCCAAAGTAGACAAGGGTACTACATCCCTTTTCCAAATCAGAGTAAAAAAAACTAAAACACATTTACGTTAAAAATGAACCTGTTTCAAGGACTGGAAAGCAAGAGGGAACAGGAAAGCTGGTACTAGGGAACCCAAGTTCGAGAAGGGAGAGTGTTGACATGTCATGGGATTGTTAACCAATGTCATAAAACAATTATATGTACTGTTTAATGAGAAACTATTTGTTCTGTAAACCTTCATCTAACGTACAATAAAAAAAATTAAAGGGAAAAAAAAAAATGAAGGTGTTTTCTCCTGGGAGTGGGAAAGCAAAAAGAGAGCGGAAAAAATGGCAGAAGGTATTTCTATCTCTACCAACGTTTTTCCTTTCTTTTTCCTTTAACGTGAAAAGGTATTTTGAAGACCAAAAAATATCAGTCATTCCAGAGGCGGGTGTTAAAATGTAGATGCTGCCGGTGTGAAGCAAGTAAACATGGCGGAAAGCCAAGGGACTCGAGGTGATTTAAAGAGGCGCAGGAAGAAAGGCAGACCACAGCCTGGGAAATGAAACACTTGGAGACCCAAGGAGGAGGGTTTTGAATGTCCCTATGTTTTATGTCTTGCTTCTATTTCACTTTTTATTATGGTGTAATAAGGCTCCCAAGAGAGTGAAAAATTGTCAAAATAAAGAAAGAAAATGGCTTAAAATGATCCTAATTTCTTTCAAAGCCCCCCAAATAAAAACCAATTGCTTCTCTCTATCATTGCCCAAATCAAGAGAAAACCAGCCACATCCTGAATTAGAACAGAAATAAGTGAGCGTAAACAATAACAAAAGCCTAAGGCAGTAGAAAAACCTATTACTCAATGACAATTTATAAAGCTTTACTCACCAAATGAAATTTCTAAGTTAAAAACATAGATATTTTCAATTATCATGACCCGTATGATAATGATCATTAATAAATGTATTTATCACAACTACATTAAATACTTGGATGTCCAATAAGAAGATGAATATTCCTCTCTGTTGCAGATCTCATAAGTTAATACAAACGAATATTTTCCCCAATAACCTGTATAAAAAGAATTTCACACATATGCATACTCCACAGTGCAAAATTCTGCTTGGAGTTCATGTCTGTGTTCACTCCCAATGTGTGTGAAATAGACAGGCTAACTTAAAAAATAATAGTAATAACATCAGAATTGGTTGTGCTGGCAAAATAGCCAGCATATTGCATTTTTCATCTGGACATGTTGGTGTCTTGTAGTCATAGCCACAAATTCTTGGCAAAACTTGGCTCTTAGCTACAACGGAGGTCAGTAGCAGAGACTATAAAATTCTGGATTCGGTCAGGAATGGGCCATTAAAAGCTAACTTTATAAAAAATAAATAAATAAAACAACCAAATCTGTCGGCTGAGTTTTGCCAGTGCATCTTGAGCTGAACCTCACCAGTCTGCTATAATCGAGACTGTAAACTGCTTGTTATTAAATTGTTTTTCCTGTGGTAAGCAAACAAAGATACATTGAAGTCAGGCAGGTAACTGCATTAGCTCCCGATTCATTCTCCAGACTTTATGGAGCCAAATTGCTCCTTGCTAATCAATAGGGAGCCACACAGTTGTTTTTAAATGTCTTGCCACAGGAATTGGCTTGCAGCCACCATAGCAGGGTGGTGTAAGGGAAGCTGATATTATTGGAGGAGGGGAGCGAATGCTTTTTTCCCTCCTTGGAGTCTGTTTATTCGTAATATTTTGCTATACGATCAGTATTTTAAAAGAAAGCTATAAGTTTAAAGCCGTCAGGGTCAGAACTCTTGGAATATGGTTTGCGTCTAGAGAGGGCAATTTTGATGAGAAAGCTTTCTTGAGGCCCCGAATCTTCCCGTGTGTCCATGCTAAGCTTAAAGGGGGAGAAACCCAGGTAGTGATCTGTTAGATTTCAAACACCTAGCTTAAGGATGTCAACTCTTACTGTATTCTACCATTTTGGAATTCTCTGCAACTTTGCAATATTTGCAATATGTGCATGATCTCCAGCAGAGAGGGAGCCAGTCTTTATATATCAAAATCCAAGAAAACAAAAAATAATTAAAACTAGGATAAATATTAAAGAAAAATCAAGAACACAGTTTCTAAGCTGTACTTGTAGAGCTCATTTCTTGCTACATACTTAAATTTTATTTCCTCATAAGAATGCAATATTCTTCCTCTTTTACAATGATTTTTCAACAAATAAATCAAAACAGGTTATTCAGATTTTTTTGGTGAGAGAAGAAAATATTTATGAAAAAGGACATTATGCATAGCAATAGGAAGTAGAGTGTTTATGTATGATTATTGCACTTGGAGATAGTTTTATAAATCAGAAATCCAGATTTTTGAGAGTTCTATCCCCCATAAATAATCTTCCATAAATAATAGATTTCCTATCTCATTCCGCTATGTAATATGGAGATCCCTTGACAGTGCAATCAAAATATGTATTCATATTTCTCATATTGCATTTTTTTAACCTTTTATTATGACTCAGACTTGTAAAAGGTTGAGCAGGTGTATCTAGGAGTCCAGTAACATGAAGCTTTGTCTTCCCTGGTTACTTTTTCTCATTCTGGACGTAGAAGCATTTATTAATTTTTATCTCTCTAGGGAACATTGTTTCCCAAGTGTTTGCAATAAATTTTATAGTTATCCACAGAACATATATTAGTTGTCTGGTTGAGGGGAGACTGGACTATGATTATACATTTTGGAGCGTCAGGCAGAGTTTCATTCAATCTAAGTTATAAAATCTCTTAAAAGCACGCTAGATTTTATACAGCTCTGATACATTTTAGAGCTAGAACACTGCTCAGTACATTTGAGTACATTTGCATTGAAGGAACTGTCTGTTATCTAATTGAGTTAGTATTCTTATTTCATTCACTGGTACTCAAATAGCAACTCTATTGAGGCCTGCCTTCGGTCTACAACTGAAGAAGGCTGTATGGTACAACACCTTGTTTCTCAAAGTGGGGTTATATATATCTCTGAAGACATTTACTGTGTGCAAGTGGTCTGGGAAGTCATAAGATAAGTATGGGACAACTTCTGGAATGGCAGTTTTATTTGAGAGAGAGGGAGAAGGGCAGCCAAATAATTTTTAAAATGATAACTGGCAAGTTATATAGACAATAATATTGAAGCAAACATGTAAGGGAGTAATAATATATTACTTTTGCACAAATTTGAGATTAAATGGGATACTTATTAGAAATGCCATGTTTTCAGCAAGACATGTTAGCTACAGCATCTCAACCACCCAGGGTAGATAGATTCATCTGCTTTTAGGGCTACTTTGGGGGAAGAATATGGTAGAGCAAAATTAACACCAAGTTTCTGGCTTTCTCATCTTCTAGTGATGTGAACCTGGACAAGTCCTGCTCAAAATCTCTCTACATGAAATGGCCAAAATACTGACACCAAACCAATGTTACAGAGATTTTTCTTAAAAGAATCAAATAAGCTATTGTAAGTATAAGCCCTTGATGAACTGTAAAAGAGGAAAAAAATAAAATTTTCATTATTTGTTTAGCAGACATTTATTGAGTCCTTACTATGTGACAAGACTTCACCAGGTATGATTCTTCTCTTCAAGGAGCCTACTGGCTAAAGGAACAGCAGCTGCCTAAATCAAGCACGTCAACTCAGTGCATGGAGGCCAATGATAGATATTTGTGCTGAGTTCAGTTATGACATTTGAGGAAAGACCCACAGGTAAGGGGAAAAGCCACAGAAGATATCTCAGGAAAGAGATTTCTGGGCAGAGGTAACAAATACAGAGGCCAGAAGGAGGAGCAAACTTTATTTGTTAAAGAGATACCATGTTTGAGTAAATAGCCTTTTCAGAAGACAGCATCGTGGTATGCTTTTTTTCCAACAATATTTCACATGGAATAGAAAGGTAGCTGGGTTTTCTTGAAGGTCAAGGCTTTGCCAGGCGATTTCAAACACCTTAATGTATAAGCAAAGAAGTGATTTTATGGAAGGACCATGGACCCCAAAAGAAGATACAGGGCAAGTCATTGATGGAAAACACGTGATAAGGCCAATGGCTGGAAGGTCTGCATGAGGATGGAAAATTGCCTGGGTGAGATACTAAAGTATACAGAACATATGAGGGTTTGATAAAAGTCAAGAGGACAAAAACAGGTTACAAAGCAATATGTAGAGTATAATCTAGGTTTTTTTTTTTTTTTTAAACTGAATTTTTGGAAAATGTGATGGACTGAGGAGCCCTGGTGGTGCAGTGGTTAAGAGCTCAGCTGCTAACAAAAAGGTTGGCAGTCCAAATCCACCAGCCACCCCTTGGAAACCCTATGGAGCAGTTCTACTCTGTCCTAAAGGGTCACTATGAGTTAGAATTGACTCAGTGGCAATGGGTTTGGTTTGAGTTTTTTTGGTGATGGATTGAATGTGTCCTCCCAAAATATGTGAGTTCCTGGTTCTTGTATCTGTGGATGTGATCCTGTTTAGAAATAGGTTTTTGTTATGTTAATGAAGTCATACCAGCATAGGATGGCTCCTAAAGCGAATCACCTCTAAGTTATAAAAAGACCGAAATGGACACAGAAAAACACATGGGAGAAGACAGACAAGATCCTCCATGTTAAGATCACCTTCAAGCCAAGGGATTCCAAGAAACCAAGGAACGCTCAGGGCTACCAGCAAGGAAGGAATCAACATGGTAAGACTCTGATTTGGAATTTTAGGCTCCAGAACTGTGAGAAAATAAATTTCTGTCCTTTAAAGCCACCCACTTGTGGTATTTATGTTGCAGCAGCACTAGGTAACAGAAAGCCATACACCCAAATGTGGATAGTGGTTATTGCGGGATGACAGAATTACGAGCCACTTTCATTTTATTTTCCCCGTCTTCTACATGTTCCAAATTTTCTTCATTGAATATATATTGCTTTTGTAATTGAGAGAAAATTAAAAACAGATGTGGTAGCCCAGAAATATGAGAGGAAAACTGAAATAGGTAAAGACAATCATTCCCAGGCCCAAAGAAATGAGAGTGACATTTGGCACCACACGAAGCATCACAAGCTGATTCTGAGGAGAGTGGACGTGTCATATATATTGTACTTCCTTATATCTCTACCCTTCACCCAGACTCTCCTTCCTCACCCGGAAACACACATTGAAACTCATGCACACAGTGAGAAACTCACTTGCCAGTACACACACATGCATATTCACTTCTGCACTTCCTTCTTCTTAAGACGACAGGAAGCCCTAAATACCATTGACATAAGCAACCACGTCCAGTGCCCCTCAAAACATTTCTGCATGGCTGTGGATAGTTTTGACTGTGCCTTTTTTTTTTTTTTTTTTTTTTTTTGGTCACAATGAAGGCTTTAAGCCAAGAAAATTCACTGTTCAATAATTCCAGTTTCCCTCTCTACTTCCATCTTTCTGCTCACACCTTCCCCTCCAAGAAAACACGTTAATAGAGTTTAAGTTTATCCCCGGTCCCATCCTGGAGATGTGGTGTGGCAAAAGGCAACAGATGGTCCCCTAACCATATTCCAGTAGTTTTGCTGAGTAATTTATCAATGCCCCTATCCAGGCAATTACAGGTTTCTTTTCCAAAGACCATCCTCGCAAGATCCATAGGCTTTTTCCCTTACTTGCCTCTAGTAATCCCTGTTGCTGTTCCAACTCTGTGTCTACCGCAGTACAGCTCATGAGATTGGATAAATTCAAAACATTTACTTTAAATTCAGTTCAAAGAAGTAGTAACAGGTACAAACTATGTAGAGATCACTCAATCTTTTGTATCAACCTTTTTTTTTTTTTAATCCCTTTTCTTTCCTTTAATCCTAGCCCTTGGAGTCCTGTTTTTTTATGATTAGTTTATTCCGTTCAAACCAAGTGATAAGCTTTTTTCTGTAATCCCAAGTTATCCTTGGAAAGGCAAAATTGTTTTGTTTAAGCTGTAGATCCCCAATTTCAGTTTCAGGTTGAGTAGGATATTCCCTCTACCCAACTTTCTGGGATCCCCTTGACTGGGTACACAAATGTTGCCTGACTCAGCTTTGGATATGCTTTCAGAAAGTATATCCAAATTCTGTGGTGTGTTTTATCATTCAATCTGGAAAGTACAGTACACGTGAGTTTTAAAAAAACGTACTTGAGATCTTAAAGGAAACTAAGGAGTCCTATTAGCCTAGGAGGCATCAGTGTAAATGGGAATGGTCCTGATTCTGGGTCAGACAGACCTGGGTTCAAATTCTTTCAGTGCCACTTTTTAGCTGTGTGAACTGAAGCAATTTACTAAACTTATTTGGACACTCATTTCCTTAACTAAAAATAGGATTGTAATTACCTAATAGAGTTGTTCTGAAATTTTAAAGAGATAATATACACAGTTCCTAGCATAGTGACTAGCAACTAATAGTCGTTTCTTCCGTGTCTGCATTGCATTTGTGAGTGACTACCTTTTCATCTGTCAGATGTTAGCCATAATACTGGCACATTGCAAATTAATTTGGAAGAAGCAAGCCCCTAAACCAAACATTTCTGAGAGAAAGAGACTGTTCTGCCTAAGAATTCAGATGAGGATTGTATATGGGTGGTCCAGCATTCCAAATACACCAGGACTTCTTGGGAATAATCTAAGGCCAATTTGAGAGCAGATTCAAACACTCAATCGGTCCTAGAATCAACCTGACTTTTTTGGATAAGAAAGAGCCTCTTCAGGTGCTTTTAAGCCCAGCGCAGACTCCTAGGATCTTCCTCAGCCTGGAACTGAATTCCAAGAAACCAAAAAAACAAGAACAGAATTAGCTGAATTCCCTGCAGGACAGGCAAAAACCCCATTCATTCTGTTAAGTTCAGCTGCTGGCACCCCATAAATTTGGTTTTACACATCCAATGAAACCAGTCATATATAAAAACACACAATCCCCCTAACAAAACAATGTTATCTCTACTGTTTAATTAATACTTCAATAGTCTTTCAAATTTATCAAATTTTAAATTTTCTAATTGAGCTAAAAATTTCAAATCTGTATTTGGTCACATTTTTTAATGTAACTGCTCTCTGTTCTCTACCTGTTCCCACCTCTTTCTAAAGCTCTTATTTTTCCCAAATTAAGAAAGCAAAATCTCTGCCAGAAGAAAATCCTCTTGGAGATAGCCCTCCAGGTATACGCATATGAATAAGAAATCAAGAGGGACAAAAATAAAATAAAAGAATATGATAATCCTACTCTTGGGCCTGCTACTATTTCTGACTTGCTAGTTTAGAGAACTGCTTCTTTTCTTTTAGGTCTTAGTTTTTGAACTTGGATGTACTGAATTTTCCAGACTGAGTGATGAAGGGTAACATATGCTTCAGTTTGTCTCCTTGTACCTCCTGGGATCACAATAAAAAAGAAGGAACACAAAGAAGATAAAAAGAAACTAAAGTCTATTCTGCAATAAATCCAGCAGTTGCAAAAGAACTGGTTGTGAAAGAGAAACCACTCATACATATACCACAGTCAAGACATCTGTTTTTCTTTCATTAAATATTTGGCTTTCCTTAATAAATCTATATTCTAAAAGGCAATAATGTATTGTAGAAAGGGCTAAGTTAGATTTTTCTGACTGTTTCTCTGCTGAATCTAATGCTAGGAATTGCAGGCAGAATAGTGTGGAAGCTCTTTGGAGTCGGGTGGGCTTTTCAACAGTGGGAGCCTGGAGCGAACCGTGGGTGTTCTAAAATCACAGAACCAAATATACATATCAGTCTTGAGACCACACTGTTCTCTTAGAATACTTCAGACTGGAGATGGACAGACAGAAATACTTGCATTTCCAGTGTTCTACATTACGTAGGTGTTTACTGGTCCTGAGTAGCATCACTAGGAATTGGCCTGCTGCTAATGGGGAACAGGTAGTTTTACCAAAAGACTTTATAGCTTACAATAGTGATAATGACCCTGTTTGCTGTTATATTCTTAACACTAGAATAGTGCTTGTCATGTGCTAATAAACCACTATGCCACCAGTGCTATAAGCTTACAGTCACCCTATAATTTAAGTATCACTCTTCAAATTTACAGACAAGAATATGAGCCTCAGAAAGTTTTTGCAGGAGATGGAGCCAACAAGGCACCACAAACAGAGGCACCATGTTTTCCTTCTGCAGAAAAGACTCAAAAAACTAAGTAAAACAGATACAAACATCATTCCTGGAACCCTAAGCATCAAATGAAGGAATAAAGAACTCAAACAGGCACTGAATGGAATAAGAAACTGACAGAAAACATAGAATGAGGAGAGCTACAGAGTAGAGATCCTGTACCATCTGACACAGTATGGATTTGCCATCTTGCACTACAGCCACCAAGGACAATGGAAAGGGATTATAGGAAAACAACTTCACGGAGCTCCCAACAAGAGACAGAGGACTTGGTAACCAGAAATACAAGCTTTCCCACCTCCCACCCTTCTTCCCTGTACAAGGCCTCTGCTGCTTTCCAATGGGCTACAGTAGGTCATCTGGAGAGACAACTCACTGCTGCCTGGGTCCACTCAACACCTACCGGCCAGCCCCTTAAGTGCAATTTTTTTGTTTGTTTTTTAATTTTTTTACTGGCTTTTTTTGTTGCTTCTTTGTCTCTCCCTTCCTTTCTTTCCTTTCTCCCTCCCAGCTAGCACTGTGTGACATCCCCTCCCCTTCCTGACGGGCTGTGATATTTTGGTTTGTTTGCTTTGTTCTTTTTTTTTTTTTTTCCTGTTTTTTCTCTCTCTCCTCTTTCCTTCCTTTCCTTTCTCCTGCCCATCCAGCCCTGTGCACCACTCCCACAGGCCAGTTAACTCAGTGTCATATTTTTTATATTTCTTTATCTTTCCCCTTCTCCCTTTTCCTTTTCCCACCACCTATGCCCTGCACTGCCTCTGCCCCTTCCTAACAGGCTGTGCTGTGCTACCTGACAAGAGAGACATCAGCTCACCACCACCCCAAATCTGCCCCACCCCTAATGGCTGACTCCCCCACCACCATATATATTTTAGTTGTTGTTGTTGGTTTTATTATTTATTTATTTATTTTTTAAGTTGGTTGTTTTGTTGATTTCTTCTCCCTATTTCCCCTCTTTCCTTCTCTTTCTCCTGCCTGCCTAGCCCCATGCACCACCCATGCCACTTCTCAGCAGGCTAAACCACACCACTTGGCTAGAGAGTCAACAGCACACAGCCTCACTGGGTCTGCCCCAACCACAGCCACCAAATCCTACCACAATTCCATTTTATTTACTCTTTTTCTTTTTCTTTTGCTTTTGTTTCTGTCTCCTCTTTCTCTTCTTTCACCCACCCACTTAGCTCTGTGCATCGCATCCTCTACTTTCCCTCTTGCCTATCTGCACTGTGCACTGAGCACCACAACTCTGTGTGGCACTGACAAGGTAAACCAGACTCCACCCTGCACAGCCCACTGGCCCTGCCTGTTGGCCCCAGTTCATGCTGCAAACTACCCACTCCCACCCCTCCATCCCCACTGGACCCACCCTGCTGCACCATAGCTGAGTGACTGGCCCTGCCCACCTGGATAAGGTGGTGAGAGTATGCTGCCCACAGGCGAGCAAGCCACAAAACCTGCCCAGCCCATCTGCACAGACATAACCAAATAAAGCAAAAAAATGCAGGATGAAACTATCAAATCTACAATCAATAAATGAAGAACATAATTCCTGAATGTCCCAGAGAGAGCAGACATTATGAAAACAAAAACCAGGAGAGAATGGCTTCAGAAGGAGACCAAAATAAAACAGATAACCTTCTGGTAGAAGAACAGGCACTGGAACTGCCTAATAGGCGATTCAAAATGCTAATATTCAGGGTTCTCCAGCAGATGAAGGAAAATGCAGACAAAAATAAGGTGAAAATAGACAAAATCGTGGAAAATACAGACAAAATCAGGGAAAACACAAAGCAATGAAATAATTCAAGAAAATAATACATGAACAAAATATCAAAATAAATAAACAACTAGAAATCATACAAAAACAGCAATTAGAAATCCAAAAGATAAACAACAAAGATTTCAGAAATGGACAGTGCAATAGAGAGTTTTAGGAGCAAATTTGAAAAAATGGAAAACAGGATCAGTGAAATTGAAGACAAATCCTTGGATACCACTTTGAGGAAAACTCAGAGAAAAGCATGCAGAAAAATGAAGAAACCCTGAGAAAGATGTGAGATACAGTCAAAAGTAAACATTTGTGTTTATTCAGAGTTCCAGAATGGGGGGAGAAAATGGAAAACACAGAGAGGATCATTGAAGATTTGTTTTCAGAAAACTTCCCTAATATCATGAAAGATGAAAAGCCAGCCAGCCAAGCTCAATGAACCCTACATAGGATAGACCCCAAAAGAAAGTCATGAAGACATATTGTAATCACACTAGCCAAAACCAAAGACAAAGAAAGAATCCTGAGAGTAGCCAGCTCTAGAAAAACTAAAAGTAACATACAAAGGGGAAACAATAAGACTAAGCTCTGATTACTTGGAAGAAACCATGCAGGCAAGAAGGCAATGGGAAGACATATACAAAACCTTGAAAGAAAAAAATTGCCAACCAAGAATAATATATCCTGCAAAACTCTCTCTCAAATATGATGACAAAATTAGGATATTTCCAGATAAACAGAAATTAAGGGAATATGTAAAAATCAAGCCATACTTACAAGAATTATTAAAGGGAGTCATTTGGTTGGAAAACAAACAACATCAGACAACAAACTGAAGCTAAGACACAGGACAGCATCCACCATACACCAACCTAGGTAATGAAATCTCAAGGATAAAATAAAACTAAATGAATTAAAACAGGGAACCAGAGATATCAATCTGAAAATGACAACAACTCCAGAACAATAAAAGAAGTAATAAATAGTGTAAGTATAGATCTTTCAAATGGAGAAGAAGTCAAGGTAATATCAAGTAATAAAAGACTGGTTTAAACTTAGGAAGATAGGGTAAATTTCAAGGCAACCACAAAGAATGTTAACAAACATACTTATCAAGATAAAGAAGAAAAACATAACTGTCTTAGTAAACACAAAATATACAAGAATGAAAGAAACAAAAAAACTCACAAAAGGAATTCAGCACAGGAGAGTAACAGGAACAAAGAAAATTTTAGCACTACCCAAAAAACAAAGAAAGGTACTACATAATGACAGCAATAAACTCACACCTATCAATAATCACACTAAATGTAAATGGCTCAAATGCACCCATAAAGGGACAGACAGTAACAGAATGGATCCAAATACCAACAGCAGTCTTTAATGAGGTGGAAAAACTAATCATCAACTTTACATGGAAAGGAAAGAGGCCTCAGATAAGTAAAGCACTATTGATGAAAAAGAATAAAGTAGGAAGACTCACACTACCTGACCTCAGAATCTACTATACAGCTGTGGTAGTCAAAACAGCCTGGTATTGGTACAATGACAGCCACATTGACCAATGGAACAGAATCAAGAGCCCAGATGTAAATCCATCAACCTACAGTCACCAGATCTTCGACAAAGGCCTGAAGTCCATTAAATGGGGAAAAGGCAGTCTTTTTAATAAATGGTGCTGGCAAAACTGGATGTCCATCTGCAAAAAAATGAAACATGACCCATACCTCACACAATCCAAAAAACTAATTCAAAATGTTTCAAAGACCTAAATATAAAATCAAAAACTATAAATATCATAGAAGAAAAAATAGGGTCAATGCTAGAGGCCCAAATACACAGCATAAACAGGATACAAACCATAAATAACAATACACAAACACCAGAAGATAAGCTAGATAACTAAGACTTTCTAAAAATCAAACACTTATGCTCATCAAAAGACTTCACCGAAAGACTAAAAAGAGAACTTACAGACTGGGGAAAAAAATTTGGCTACGACAAATCTGATAAAGGTTTAATCTCTAAAATCTATAGGAAAATCAACACCTCTACAACAAAAAGACAAATAATCAAATTAAAAAAGGTGCAAAGGATATGAACAGACACTTCACCAAAGAAGACATTCAGGCAGCTAACAGATACATGAGGAAATGTTCTTGATCACAAGCCATTAGAGAAATGTAAATCAAAACTACAAGACACCATCTGTCATGAATTACATTATGTCCCCCAAAAAATGTGTGTATCAATTTGACTGGGCCATAATTCCAAGTATTGTGTGATTGCCCTCTGTCTTGTGATTGTAATTTTATGTTAAAGAGGTTTAGGGTGGGATTGTAACACCCTTACTAAGGTTATATCCCTGATCCAATGTAAAGGGAGCTTCCCTAGGGTGTGGCCTGCACCACCTTTTCCTTACAAGAGATAAAAGGAAAGGGAAACAAGCAGAGAGTTGGGGACCTCATACTACCAAGAAAGTAGTGCTGGGAGTAGAGCATGTCCTTTGGACCCAGGGTCCCTGAGTGGAGAAGCTCCTAGTGCAGGGAAAGATTGATGAGAAGGCCGACAGAAAGCCTTCCCCTGGAGCTGATGCCCTGAATTTGGACTTTTAGCCTACTTTACTGTGAAGAAATAAATTTCTCTTTGCTAAAGACATCCACTTGTGGTATTTCTGTTACAGCAGCAATAGATGATTAAGACACCATCTCACCCAGACATTACTGGCACGAATCAAAAAACAGAAAATAATAAATGTTGGCATGGCTGTGGGGAGATTGGAACTCTTATGCACTGCTGGTGGGAATATAAAATGGTACAACCACTTTGAAAAATGATATGGCACTCCTTAAAAAGCTAGAGATAAAAATGCCATATGTTCCAGCAATCCCAATCCTAGGACTATATCCTAGAGAAATAAGAGCTGTCACACGAGTAGACATATGCACACCCATGTTCACTGCAGCATTGTTCACAATAGCAAAAATCTGGAAACAACCTAGGTGCCCATCAACAGATAAATGGAGAAACAAACTATGGTACATACACACAGTGGAATACTACGCAACAATAAAGAACAATGATAAATCTGAAAAACATCTCACAACATGGATGAGTCTGGAGGGCATTATGCTGAGGGAAATAAGTCAATCACAGAAGGACAAATATCGTATGAGACCACTGTTACAAAAGCTCAAGAATAGGTTTACACACAGCAAGAAACAATATTTGATGGTTATGAGGGAGGGTAAGGAAGAGTTGGGGGAGGGGAAATCACTAACTAGATAGTAGACAAATGTTAACTCTAGTGAAGGGTGAAAGTACACAATACTGGGGAAATCAGCACAACTTGCAGGAAACGTCATGGATGCTTCACAGACACACACGAATTCCCTGAGGGACTAAATTACTGGGCTGAGGGCCAGGGACCATGGTCTCGGGGAACATCTAGCTCAATTGGCATGACATAGTGTCTTAGTCATCTAGTGCTACTCCAACAAAAATACCACGAGTGGATGGATTTAACAAGGAGAAGTTTCTTCTCTCACAGTCCGGTAGGATACAAATCCAAATTCAAGGTGTCATCTCCAAGGGAATGCTTTCTCTTTTGGCTCTGGAGGAAGGTCTGCATCATCAATCTTCCCTTGGTCTGGGAGCTTCTCTGCACAGGAACCTCAAGTCCAAAGGATGCACTCTGCTCCCGGCTCTGCTTTCTTGGTGGTATGAGGTTCCCATGTGTTTCTGCTCGCTTCTCCCTTTTATATATCAAAAGAGATTGCATTAAGACACTATCTAATCTTGTCAACCTCATCAGTATAACCTCTTCACAGTGATAGAATTTACCACACATAAGGAGATCACATATAATCTCATCATAGTGATAGAGTTTACAACACATAAGGAAATCACATCAGATTTCACAATCATACAATAATGGCAATCATGACCTAGCCAAATTGCTACACACATTTTTTGGGGGATGCAATTCAATCCATGACACAGTAAAGAAAGTGTTCTACATTTTACTTTGGTGAGCAGAGTCTTGGGTCTTAAAAGCTTGGTAGCAGCCATCTAAGATATTCCATTGTCCCCACCCCATCTGGAGCAAGGGAGAATGAAGAAAACCAGACACAAGGGAAACATTAGCCAAAAGGAGTAACGGACCACAACTACCACAGCCTCCATCAGACTGAGTCCAGCACAACTAGATGGTGCCCAGCTACCACCACCGACTGCTCTGACAAAGATCACAATAGAGGGTCCCAGACAGAGCTAGAGAATAATGTAGAACAAAATTCAAACTCACAAAAAAAGACCAGACTTACTGGTCTGACAGAGACTGGAGAAACCCCATGAGTGTGGCCCCTGGACACTCTTATAACTCAGTCCTGAAGTCACTTCTGAGGTTCACCCTTCACCCAAAGATCAGACAGGCCCATAAAACAAAAATGAACCTACATTGGCACACCAGTTCAGAGGCAAAGATAAGAAGGCAGGAGGGGACAGAAAAGCTGATAATGGGGAACCCAAGGTCGAGAAGGGAAGTGTTGACATGTCCTGGAGTCGTGAACCAATGTTACAAAACGATATGTGTATTAATTGTTTAATGAGAAACTAATTTGCTCTGTAAACCTTCATCAACCTAGTTAAAAAAAAAAAAAATTGCAGCCTTGGAAACCCTATGCGGGGGAAAGAAAAAAAGTTTATGCAACTTGCCCAACATAGAAGTAAAGCTCTTTGATTCTAAAAATCCTATAACAACCAGTTGCCATTGCCATGATTCCCACAGATGCAAACCCATCTGTGTCACAGTAGAATTGTGCTCCACAGAGTTTTCAGTGGCTGATTTTCAGAAGCAGATTGCCAGACCTTTCTTCTGAGGTGTCTCTGGGTGGGCCCAAACTTCCAACCTTTTGATTGATAGTTGAGCCTGTTAATTGTACCATCCAGGGACTCCAAAATTCCTATAGCTATGCACTATCACCCTTTCTCAGCCTTAGTCTTAAAATCAAGGACTACTTCAGAACTATTTGATAATGGCCCTCATGGTAAAGCAATATTTACCTCAAATTATTCTAAAATATCCTTTTATGAATATTAAACTTTCCTATTTTCACATGCATTTCAGGCAACAAATATGAGCCCTGGTGGTGCAGTGGTTGAGCGCTACAGCTGCTAACCAAAAAGGTCAGCAGTTCCAATCTACCAGCTGTTCCTCGGAAACCCTATGGAGCTGTTCTACCTTGCCCTATAGGGTTGATGTGAGTCTGAATTGACTCAAAGGCAAAAGATTTGGTTTGGGTTTACTATTTGCTAGGAGTCCCTTGGTGGTATAAATGGTTAACCCACTCAACTACTAACGGAAAGATTGGAGGTTCAAGTCCACACGGAGGCACTTTGGAAAAAAGATCTGGAGATCTATTTCCAAAAAACCAACCATTGAAAATCGTATGAGTCACAGTTGATTCAATGGCAACTGGTTTGGTTAGTATATGTGAAGGGCATTGCCCGGCTCTGGGGTGCCACAGACAAAGAAGGCATGAGGAGGGACCCAGGCACAGGTGGATAACCATAATACAGAGGGCTGAACACCATTTTAGAGAGATGCACAGGTTATCATAGGCATGCAGACAGAGAACTGTATCCCCCTTCCTCCAAAAAGTCAAATAAATGATATAAATAAAGACAGCACAAGGGTTATCATTGCACAACATGATCAATGTAATTGCTATCACTAAATTGTACAAATGAAAAATCTTGAGTTGGCAAATGATGTGTTATGTATATTTTTATAACAATAAAAGAAGAAGAAAAAGCCCAAGGCTGAAAAGTACGCTAGTGGATTTGCAGAGATTCAACTGAGATTGTCACATGATAACATCTGTATTCATGTGTTGTACTCATTGCTTCAGTCTTCTTTGTCATTTTCAGTTTTGGTAAATGGTCACTTAGCTCTTTTCCAGGTTAAAAACTCTGTGTGTGTGTGTGTGTGCGTGTGTGTGTCCGTCCCCGGTTTAAAAACTCTGGGTTAAAATCCTCGTTCTCAGATATTTCATCTTCTGATCTTTTGATCATTGTTGTTGTTCTTTCTGTGACCATCACATTCATTTTAAATTACAGAGCCAAAAATTAGAAGCAGTTCCCTAGAAAGCACTGGGACAATGATACACATTACATGAAAGAGGAACTCTTCTAGTATTCTACTCCTGTTTATATGTCCCAGAGTTATGTAGATAGATTTCTATTTGTACAAGTAACTCTTAAAGGACATATAATATTCTTGATGTCCTTTCAAATCCCTTCAATTACGTCAAGTGCAATTTTTCTATTTCCCCTTTCTCTTTTTAATCACAGCCCTCTAATTCCACCACAACTTTTGAATTCTCCCTGTCTTTAGAAGGGGTACACATGTGATAGGTTTTAGGTTCACTTCTGAGCAAATTAAAAGTAGTTTACTAGAAGAAATTAGCAAAAGCAAACTCACACAAACAGACTGCAGTTCCTAATTAACTAAATCACTAATTCCGCTATGTTTTCTTACTTACACTAAACAGCCCAAAACATTTGTCTCTTTATAACAAAATACCTGCCCTATCTGCTGAACCCTACATGGTATGTTTTCTATCACGACTGTTATAAAAGGAGGAAGCTTGATGGGAGTTCACATTTCTAAAAAAGTGTGAAGTTTTTTTGAAAAATAATTGAATTATTCCAACACTGTCAGCAAAATACTTGGGATTTTTTTCCAGTACAATAGTTGGCTGGCAATATATAAACATATCCTATTCAACCCTTTTCTTAGGGTTCATCTCTGATTTGTGCCTGTAGCTCACTGAAACTCTTTTACTAAAAAGAAAAAGAAAGATAAGAAAAAATATGATAAAAGTACTTTGTACTAGTTAATACTTACGTATGTCACTTTTATGCTACCATCATACAAAGGTATTTGTTACAGCTGTTATGTGGATGGATGGATGGATGGATGGATGGATGGATGGATGGATGGAGATGGGTCGATAGATAAAGGGTTAATATTTCCATATCCTGAGCATTTTTCTAAGTGATTTTCATATATCAAATGATTTCTTCCTCAAAACTTAATTACTTTACAGTTCAGGAATCTGAAGCACCGAGAGGTTAACTAACTTCCCCAAGGATGCATAGCAAGTAAGTTGGAGAATTAAGCTCTAGAGCAGTGCTGTCCAATAGAAATATAATAAGAGCTACATATGTGATTTTAGACTTTGTACTGTTGTTGTTCTGTGCCAACAAGTCGATTTCAACTCATAGTGACCCCATGTGACAGAGTAGAACTGCCCCATATGGTTTTTAGACTGTAATCTTTATGGGAGCAGATGGCCAGGTTTTTCTCCCACAGAGTGACTGAATGGGTTCGAACTGCCAACCTTTCCTTTGGCAGCCAAGTATTCAACTGTTGTGCCACCAGGGCTCCTAAAACTTTGTACTAGTCACATTTACGAAAAATACAAAGAAATAGATTACATTAAATGTAATACATTTAGTTTATCACAATAACCCAAACCAAATCCATTGCTGTCAAGTTGATTATTTCAGCATGCAATTAATATAAAGAATCACTAATGAGATATTTTACAAATATACATATGTCTTCAAAATCCAGCGTGTATTTACACTTAGTATTGTTTTATTAGGTGCAGTCAAGTCAGCTCCAACTCATAGTGACCTTATGTACAATAAAACAAAACATTGCCTGGACTTGCTCCATCTTCATGTTATCCATAGTTATCCTAATTTTCAATAGTTAAATTTTGAAAGTAGATCACTACATCTTTCTTCCTAGTCTATCTTAGCCTGGAAGCTCTGCTAAAAACTGTGCATCATGGGTGACTCTGCTGGTATTTGAAATATCAGTGGTGTAGCTTCCAGCTTCATAGTAACCTACAAGCCACTACAGTACGAAAAACTGATAAACAGGTGACGGATTTACACTTAAAGCACATCGCCTTTTGAACTAGCTACATTTCAAACGCTCAGTAGGCAACTGTGGCTAGTGGCTACCATACTACATAGCGCAGCTCTAGAGTCTATGCATTGTTTTTTAATGCTTGTCATTGATCAGTCTCAGGCTTTAAAAATGATAAAACTTTCAGATTAAGTTAGATTTCATAAATACACACCAGTAATAACAGTGAAAATATTTTATGTCTAGTTTGACCTCAGCAGTTAACTATAAGCACAAGCTCAGAATTAAGTATTGTCTACATTTGACCAAAACTGGAAACCCAGTTCTTGCCGATGAGCTCAGCCACACCCCAGCTTCTCATAACTCACTGCCTGCCTTGGTTCCACCCTGTAGCATCAGGCTCTCCTTCTTCCTCCTTTCCCCACTACTACCCATTTCCTTCTGTTTGAGTGTGCAACTTCCCATGCCCCAGACTGTTCTTCAGGCCCACCCTTCCTTTTTGTGTGAAATTCCTAGAGTAGGGACCCTCTTAAGTTTCTAGTGGATCTTGCAAGTCCCCTAATATTTTTGAACACTCACCTGTACTCATGCACTTTTACAGCCACTGTGGTCAGGTGCCTCTTTGGCTCGGAGGAGATTGCAGCTTTCACAAAAAAAATCGGGAGTGTCCCAGAGCACAGAAAGAATGCATAATATGGGGACAGGACCCATCCCAGGAAAGAGGCTTGCTAGACAACTCTTTTTTCTGGTTATTGGAACTTTCTCTTTGACACCTAATCTCACTTTTTTTGAGGTTTCTGGAACATTCTTCAGGGTCATCAATGGGTAGTTTAACTGTTCTCTCTTCCACTCTCCCATCTACCCACAAAGGGGAAATCAGGTTAAAAGGAACATTTTGGACAGTCCTAGAAGATAAAAGAGTTCATAAAACGACAGTGTGGGAAAGGGTGAAAGGAAAGAGGAACATCACCCCCTCCTTGCCTCTCTAACAAGAGTTTCTAGTGAGGGAGGTTATGGGCAGATGGTATGTAAAGCAGTCTCAGTTCCCTATAAGGACAAGCTGGGAAACACCCTCTTCTGTCCAATCTCGTGATGCCCTAAGTCATCCACGAACAACTTTTGGGGCTCTGGGGACTGCTTCATCCATATCATAACCATGGTTCCACCACTGGGGTGCCATATCTCCATTTTACCTCAGGAGCCACCTCAAAGGCTACACAGTTTCAAATTTCACCCCAAGCTTACTTGCTGTTTTCTTTATAACTAAAGGGTAAGGAAAAGATGAATCCAGTGGGCAATAATGATGGATGTCTAGAGAAAAGTTTGAATGCTACTGCCCACTAGCCACCACTCCCTGCCGTGCATAAACAATCACATTTAACAGCAGAATATCCAACCCAATATCCAATATCTTAACCCTGTTAAGAGTAAGACCTTAGCATAGTAGAAAGAATATTAAGAGTCAGAGTAAATATCAAATCCTGGTCCTGACTTGACCGTTGAAGAGCCAACAGTTGAGGCAAATCACCTAAGTTTCCTGAGTCTCAGTTTCCTTATCTGTAAAATGGGAGAAGTTATGTTTGTCATGAGCAGCAAATGGGATAATATATATGAAAGTTCTTTGTAAAGTGTCAGATACTATATTAATATATTAATATTGTGTCAGATGTTATATACTATTGTTAATATCACATGAGAGTGTGTCCTCCTTTGCTACATAGACCACTGCAGTAGTCAGTAGCACTGCAAAACTTATGGATGTTCAATTCAACTGATTGGTTTCAAAAAAAAATGCTATGGAGAATACATTGATTTTCCAGGACCTATAACCTCTAGACTGATTTAAAGAATATCAAACACACACACACACACACACACACACACACACATTTTTTTCTAACATTTTTTCCCTTACTGATATGTTGTTGTTATTAGGTGCCCTCGAGTCGGTTCCAACTCATAGCGACCCTATGTACAACAAAACAAAACACTGCCCAGTCCTGTGCCATCCTCACAATCACTGCTATATTTGAGCCCATTTTTGCAGCCACTATGTCAATCCTTCTCATTGCGGTCTTCCTATTTTTTGCTGACCTTTCACTTTACCAAACATGATGTCCTTCTCCAGGGACTGGTCCTTTCTGATAACATGTCCAAAGTACATTTAAGAGATCAAATAATATCTCAAAGTAAGTCTTCTATGTTGATGTTAAAATCTAACCCGAGAGAGTTGCTACTGCATTATACTGTTTAATCTTTACAAAAGCAAGCAAATCTAATGACATCTATTATCGTTACAGACAAATAGCAAAAGAGGATGGAGTAAACTTTCCAGGCAAGCAAGAATGCTTTCCAACTGTCCAAGCCACCCCATTCTCCACTGGACATTTGATATTTGTCTGAAACCCAGAACGTTTGGCATATCCAGATACTTCTTTCTTTTTGCTCCTTTCTTCAATATGAGTCAATGGTTCTCAAACTTTAGCATGCATAGAATTACTGTACAGGATTTTTTTAAACCAATCCAAGCACACCAAGCTTTACTAGGCTCTTAAGAGTTGTTTTCATAATCTTGACGTAGGCAAGCCATAGACTTTAGAACCTGAAATAGCTTCATAAGCTGCAAGTTGACACCAATACTACCAGCAAGCCCTTACTGCTGCCACTATTATTTCCTTCACAGGGCTACTTCAATAACTGGTGATAATAACCACTGTTTATAGGGCAAATTTTAGTTATTAGCTCTGAGGCATACGACAACTTCAAAAGGTGAGTATGAGTATAACCATTCACAACAGAGAAACTGAGGCTCAGCCATGGTAAGCAACAATTTGGAGATTACATACCTAGAATATAATGCAGTCAAATTCCAAGCCATTGGGCAGCCATCTTCTTTAATATTATTCTGTGGCTGTAACAGATGTCATTACACTTGCTTGCTTTTGTAAACATCAAATTTTTCGATTAGCAGCCGAGCGCTTAACCACAGCCTTTGATAGATGAGGCTAAGTCACATGCCCAGTTCATCAGTGGAAGGGGATTTGACCCAAGACCATTGCTTTGGGCCAAGGTTCTGAGTCACTGTACAACTTGACTTGCCAGGGTGAAGCCACCAGAGGTTCATCCTTCTGGAAGCAATGGGGGATGAAACACAAATGTCTAATGATGCTTCAGTTTATCTTGTTCAAGGGTAGTAGCTATCTGGCTGCACAACTGTAAAAGGGGTTTCTGAATCAAAAAGCATAAAGCATACCCTTGGATGAGAGAAATCCGCCCACTTCTTATGCAAAAATATTGGTACTTATTACCAGATAGATGAGTCATGGTGATCCGGGTAACCTCATGTTAATTTACTCATTCAACCAATATTCTGAGCACTTACCATTTGCCAGACTTAGAGGTAAAATCTACGCTTTTAATTGGGATGCATTTTAAACACAGAGGACTAGAAATTATCTTTATGAAGCATTTCTTTCTTTTCTTTCAGACCCTCCCTGGATCACTGTTTAAGTCCTTTTATGTTATATATTTGTACTGTCCATCTAATACTGGGAATCCTTGCTTGATAGCAGTTTGGCCATGTGTTTCAACAAATTCAGACATAATTTTCATAACTGGAAATTTATAAAGGGATTAGGAGCAAAATTAAACTAAATGAGGGGACTTGTACTGTGTCATAATAAGTCTAATAAGTCACAAAATAAAGCATTTTTTAAATTTATTATTCAATAGGTGTCATGGATTGAATTGTGTCCCCCAAAAAATGTGTGAAGCAACTTGGCTAGGTCATGATTCCCAGTATTGTATGATTGTGAAATCTGATGTGATTTCCTTATGTGTTGTAAACTCTATCACTATGATGAGATTATATGTGGTTTCCTTATGTGTTATAAATTCTATCACTGTGATGAGGTTATACTGATGAGGCTGACAAGATTAGATAGTGTCTTAATGCAATCTCTTTTGAGATATAAAAGAGAGAAGGGAGCAGAGGTACATGGGAACCTCATACCACCAAGAAAGCAGTGCCGGAAGCAGAGTGCATCCTTTGGACCTGAGGTTCCTGCGCTGAGATGCTCCCAGACCAAGGAAAGACAGATGCATCACAAAGGACATTTCCTCCAGAGGTGACAGAGAAAGAAAGCCTTCTCCTGGAGCTGATGCCCTGAATTTGGACTTGTCGCCTACCAGACTATGAGAGAATAAATTTCTCTTGTTCAAAGCCATCCACTCGTGGTATTTGTGTTAGAGTAGCACTAGATGACTAAGACAGTAGGCAATCCCTTTTAACCACAGAGGTTTATCTTGGAAACAGAACTGCTACTTGAGATAATGCATTTGATAAAAATAGTAGAACCTGGCAGATTAAGAGAAATAAGTTCCCTTGTTGGGCAAATGGAAAAAGTACAAGAATGCTTAATTAAGCAGTAAACCAACAGAGCAATGGGGCTAAGCTTAAAGGTTTGGATTTTTTTTATTTAACTACACAATTTTTTTAAAATGTAGCACTAACTTATACCAGATGTTATTCTAAGTGCTTCATACATAAGAACTTAATTAATCTTCAAAACAACCCTGTGATATAAGTACTGGTTTTATCCCTCATTTGGCAGATGAAGGAACAGGGGCTTATAGGTAGACTAAGGGCCAAACACAGAGGTCACCGTGAGTCTGAGTTGACTCAATGGCAACTAACAACAACTACGAGGGCAAAACTGGGATTCAGATCTAAACTATCTGGCTCCAGAGTTCATGTTCTTAACTGATGTTGTGTTGCTTTTATTCATGAAGATGCGTAAGCATGACTAGGAAGCCAAAAAAATGGAAATCAAGTATAGGCACTTAATGACCTGCCCAGTAACTCTGGGATGTATTGTAATACAGTCTAAATCCAGTGGATGTTTTTCTCAGTGAATAAATTATGCAGAAAATTTTTGAAAGATTATTTTTCCCCTGATAATAGAAATCTCGTCCCTGGGTGGTGCAAATGGTTAACACACTTACTACTAAAAGTAAGGTTGGTGGTTCGAGTTCTCCCAGAGCCACCTCGGAAGAAAGGCCTGGTGATCTACTCCAGAAAAATCAATCATTAAAAACCCTATAGAGCACAGTTCTACTCTGACACACATGGGGCCGTCATGAGTTGGTGTCAACTCAATGGCAAGCTTTTAATAGAAACCATAATCCAACTAGTCTATTAAAACAAATAAAAACCAACCTCTTTCAGTCCCCTTCATTCTCCTTCTCCCTTTCATTCATTGTCTCTCTTCATCTCTTTTTTTCTCTACTTTTCTCTTTTTTGATTCTCTCCTTCCTTTCTACCTCATTAAGTTCTAGGACATTTTTGGTTTCTATGTACAGGAAAGAGAGAAAAGAGCTAACACGAGAGTGAAATACTTTAAGGATAGGCCTCCACACACCTCTTACACAAACGTTCACATTTATCACTGGATAGATGAGTTTTGGTGAGCTGGGTAGCCTCATGTCCATTTAGTCATTCAACCAACATTTATTGAGCACTTACCATTTGCCAGGCATAGTTTTAAATGCTGAGGATAGAGCAATGAATTAAACAGGCAAAAATCTATGACTTCATGGAGTATATTAGTTTAGTGAGAGGAGAAAGATAAAAACACGAGAGAAGTAAGTAAAATAAATGTCAGGTGCTGATAAGAGTTAGGGAGTAAAGTAAACAGAGAGGCAGGTCTGGAGGATGGAGGAGTCGACCATCTTAGATGGGTGGTCAGAGAAGTCCTTTCTGAGTCAGAACACAAAGATGGGAAGGAAGCAAGCTGCGTAGATACACAGGGAAAAGCATTGCAGATAGACGGAACAGTAAGGGAATAGGTCCTGGGGCAGGGGTGTGGTGGGTGTGTGGGAGAAACAGCAAGGAAGCCAGGACAAGAGCAGGATGAGCAAGGGGAGAACAATCCAAAAGGTGAGAAGGGGTCGAACAATGCAAGCCTTTGGGGACCTTAGTGAGGATCTGGTTTTTTCCTTAAGTGAGCTGGGCAGCCATTATAAGGGCTTGAAAAGAGGAGTGAAACAGAGGACCATTTTAACAGGATTATTCCTACTGCTATATTGAAAACAGATTCAAATAGGGCAAGGACAGAAATAGAAGAGTAGTGCAGAGGCTATTGCAAATCATCTACTCAAGAGACTTTGGCCAGTGTGGCAATGAGAAGGTGTGGAGAAATGGTGAGGTTCTGAATTTATTTTGCAGAGAGAGTCAACAGGATTTTCTGAAGGGTTGGATATGGAGAATGAGAGAAAAAATGACCCCATGGTTTTTGCATTTAACAAATGTAAGAAGGCACTACTGTTTTCTGGAATGTGGAAGAATGTGGGAGGGGTAGGCTTGTTGGAATTCAGTAGTTCAGGTTGGGACATGTTAAGTCTGAGATGCATTTTAAACCTCCAAGTGGAAATGAGTCCAGCATTCAGAAGAGAGGTGCAAAGCAGAGATTTAATGTGCCAGTCATAATCATGTATTTTGAACCCAGGAACGAGGATGAGATTGCCAATGGAATGAGTGTAGATGAAAAACGGAAGTGGTTCAAAGACTGAGTCTTGGCTAACTCCAAAATTTACAGAAAAGGAAAATGAGGTGGAACCATACAAATAGACAGAAAGGGAGCAGCCAGAGAGGTGGAAGAAAAACCAGGTATGTTGGTGTCCTGCAAGGATGTTAAGAAAGCCTTTCAAGAGATTCAACTGGGAGCAGACAATGCCTTTGGCAGAGTTTTCTAGAGAAGCAAAACCAGTTAAGCATATATATATATATATATATATATGTATATATATATGTACATATATATATATGTATGTATTGTGTATAGAGAGAGATTTATTTCAAAGAAATGGCTCACAGGGTTGTAGAGGCTGGCAAGTCCCAAGTCTGTGGGTCAGGTGTCAGGCACCAGGCATCAGGCTTCTCCTGACTCATGTAGCAGCTTCCAGTTCCTTGAACCCAAGATCCACAGGTCAGACAGCAGGCTGCTGGCCCAAGTCCCAAGAACTGGAGGTCAGATCCTAATGAGCTGAATGCAGGATCCAGAGCAGAGCAAAAGCCAGCCAGCTTTGCCAGAAAGTCCACATATATTGGATGCAGGCCACACCCCAAGGAAACTCCGTTTCAGCTCATCGGTTACTTGCAGCAGATCCCATCAGGGAGGTGATCACATTATATCGGATGTCATCATGGGGGTGATTCATCATTACATAATTGCCAAGCCACTGGGAATCATGGCCCAGCCAAGTTGACACACACCTTAAGTATCACAGACATACTATAAGGGGTAACTGAAACTCCAAAGATACTCATGCCTATCTTTGAAAACAGCATGCTGTAGTTAACAATATATACTCCATCCCTCCATCCTCTTGAAAAAAGTACCCAGATAACCTCAGTGGGTGGTACTTTACCAATATGCAGCAAAACAGGCAATTACACAAAAAATCTCTGAACAACTTTCTGAGACTAGATCCATCTAGATTTTCCACAGAGTACATCCTAAGAAGAAATGTCAGACTTCACTAGAGATGGGGAAATCGTTAATTACTGCAAAAGAAACACAAAACAGGGGGACCTCATACCATCAAGAAACAAGCACCGGGAGCAGAGCACATCCTTTGGACCCGAGGTTCCTGTGCAGAGAAGCTCCTAGTCCAGGGGAAGACTGAGGACAACGAGGACCTTCCTCCAGAGACAAAAGATAGAGAAAGCCTTCCTCTGGAGCTGATGCCCTGAATTTGGACTTCTAGCCTACTAGACTGTGAGGAAATAAATTTCTCTTTGTTAAAGCCATCGACTTGTGGTATTTCTGTTATAGCAGCACTAGATAACTAAGACAGAATTTTGTATCAAGAGAGTGGGGTGTTGCTCTAACAGATACCTAAAATGTGGAAGCGATTTTGAAACTGTGAATGGATAGAGGAGCAGCAGTGGCAGAGGACCAGCACCAGCAGAACCAGGAGACCACAGTGCGACACAGCACTGGAGCTGACCACGGAGTGAGAGAGCTGAATGCCTGTGCACAGCAGGCTTCCTGGTGGAGTGGGGTGCCTCTAGGCATTTATCGGTGGAACTACAGAGCTTTGGAACACTTGCCCCAGCAGGGCAGATGCAGGCGTGAGGCCCGAGGTGCCGAGAGGACAAGATACCAGAAAGCAGAAGCTGAAGAGACAAGGAATACAAGAAGCTGAGCTGCCTCAGTCTCAAAAGGTATGGCCAGGACTTCTGGGGTTTCAAAGGGTGGAGCCATGGCCTCTGGTGTTTCTAAGGGTGGAGTCATCACTCAGATAGACTAGGAGAATGGTGCTCCTAAAGCCGAGGGAGCAGAGTTGCTGTCCTAGTAGGCCTGGAAGGCGGAGCTGAAGCCCAGTGCCGGAGGACCTCCACTCAGAATCTGGAGAGTATCGCCAATACCTAGAGTCTGGAGGGCAGGGCTATTGTGTGAATGGTCTCAGAGAACAGAGGATTATTTGCAGAGTCTTGAGGGCTAATGTAATGTGTTCTGCTGACTCGTTTGGTGCCTGTTATGCCTTCTTTCCCTGCAATTTCTCCCATTTGTAATGGAAATGTCTAGCTTTTGCCTGTTTGCCATTGTACCTTTGGAAGTAGGTAACTTGCATTCTAGATTTCACAGATGAAAAGGAATTTTTGGATTTTGAACTTGGAGTTAAGACTTTTGCTATGGTATGATGGGATTAATATGTTTTGCATGTTGCCAGGATGTGATTTTTGGGGGGCCAAAGGGTGGAATGTCATAGATTGAATTATGTCCCCCCAAAAATGTGTGTATCAATTTGGCTGGGCCATGATTCCCAGTATTGTGCAGTTGTGCTCCATTTTGTGATTGTAATTTTATGTTAAAGAAGATTAGGGTGGGATTGTAACACCCTTACTAAGGTCATATCCCTAATCCAATGTAAAGGGAGTTTCCCTGGAGTGTGGCCTGCACCACCTATTATCTTACAAGAGATAAAAGGAAAGGGAAGAAAGCAGAGAGTTGGGGACCTCATACCATCAAGAAAGCAGCGTCAGGAGCAGAAAGCTTCCTTTGGACCTGAGGTTCTTGCGCTGAGATGCTCCCAGACTAAGGGAAGATTGATGAGAAGGCCGACAGACAGAAAAAGCCTTCCCTTGGAGCTGATGCCCTGAATTTGGATTTCTAGCCTACTAGATTGTGAGAAAATAAATTTCTCTTTGGTAAAACCAAAAAAAAAAAAAGAAAAGAAAAGAAACACAAAACAGAGACCTAAAGTGACAGCATCCTCCCATTTTTTATGGAAACAATGAGGAAATAACTGTAAATTAAAGTGGAATCCTTTTGACACTTGCACAGCCCAATAGTTCTACTATGTTCGAAACGACTTTGCAGTCCCTATAACAACGAGTTGCTGTCCAGTCTACTTTGACTCGTTACAGTTATTCTCGTAAGACTTCAAGTACTTTGAAGGCAGGAATAGGAAGTCTTACTCAGCTGGTCACTTAGCACTGAGCAGGTATTTAAAACTTGTTGTTTAATGCATAAATGTCAGTTTTGTCTGAAGTGAGCAAAAGATGGAGAGAAGGAAGATGCAATGCTTTCTTCAAGAAAATCAGAAAGATGCTCCACATCTGTAGGTGTGGAGCAGACCTGAACAAAACCTGCAACCTGGGGCCAAGCCTAGCTCAGATCAGTCAAACCCTAACCAAACTGACTTTCAGATGCATGAATGAGAAATAAATTCTTATTGTTGCATGCCTCTGAGATTTTGTAGGGGTTATTTTTTGTTATACATAACTATAGCAATAGCTGTCTGATACGGGGAAATGAGAAAGCATTCCCTGTTCCCAAGGATACTTCAAATTTGTAATAAGGGGGTTTTATGATTATCAGGAAATTCCTGGGTGGCACAAACGGTTAAGCACTCAGCTATTAACCCAATAGTTGGCAGTTTAAATCTAACCAGAGGTGCCTCAAAAAAAAGGTCTGGTGATCTACTTCCAAAGGATCACGGCCATTGAAAATCCTATGGAGTTCAGTTCTACCCTGAAACACATGGAGTCACCATGAGTCAGAATCAACTCAAAGGCAACTGGTTTGGTTTGCTTTTATTATTATCAATAAAAATAATGAAAATTGCAAAAAAAAAGAAAATCAGAAAGACAGATTGAAGGTCTATATGCTCTAATCCTGGGAGAATCAGGAGCAGATAATGGGAGAATCGCTTGAGGAAATAATTAGCATAACCTCACTATAACTAGAAATATTTTCTTTCAGCTCTAAGCATATTTCTATGAAATATGTTCACCTTTTTTTGCCACAATAATCACTAAATACTTATTCCTTTAATATAAGCCCTTGAACTTCCTTTGGGGAGAGTGTAACCTTTCTAATAGTTCCTATTATCAGGATAGTAATTCTTTGAATGTGTAAATAAAAGTCACACTGAACCTACTGGGCAGCTAACTGAAAGGAGGGAGGTTTGAGTCTACCCAGAAGCACCTTGGAAGAAAGGCCTGGTGAGCTACTTCTGAAAAATCTGTACTCCCTATGGAGTACAGAGTTCTACTCTGACATACATGGGGTCACTATAAGTTGAGGTCAACTCAAAGACAACTGGTTTGGTTTTGGGTTTATTAGCAAGAATAATGGCAAAGTGGTTAAAGCGATCAACTGCTAACTGATAGGTTGGTGGTTCGAAATCACCAGCAGCTCTGTGAGAGAAAGATCTGGCAGTCCGCTTCCTTAGAGATTTACAGCCTTGGAAACTCTGTGGGGTCACTATGAGTCAGAATCAACTTAACAGAAGTGGCTTAGCACTTCATGGAAGAAGTATAGCTAGAATGCTCCTTAGAAGCAAGGATGGCCAATCCCTGAAGAAGGACATCATGCTTGGTAAAGTAGAGGGTCAGCATTTTCTCTTCCGTCTTCAAATGCTGATGAGTCCAGAAGAGAACTGTTGGATCTGTTTGAACATTCTGTTGTTCACACCTGGATTATTTTCCCATAGAATTTGACTTCTGTTCAGACATTGACACTATTTTACCTTTTTAAGCATGGATTACAGATAGTGTTCTGTAATGCCCTCCTGCCTCTTTTTAGATTGAGGGAGACACTGGCCCATTGACCCTTATTATTGCACTCACTCACTAGTTAGTATCTGCTGTAAGCTGGGTGCTGTGTTGTATGTGTGTTGAAAGTAGGATAGGGATCCAGACACAATAAAGAAACTACACCTCCCCTTCATCAGCTTAAACTCCAGAAGAACAAAAGGAAGACATGAAGGTAAGTGTTCATAGTCCATGGCAGAATGTGTTAAGTGCAATTAAGGAGCCAGCCAGGCTGGCTATTCTAGGAGGTGTCATGAACTTGGTAGGATCTGAGCTGGGCTTTGGACTGGTAGAATTCCTGAACGTATAGATCCAGAGAGAGGCCTTGGTGGAAAGGAAGCAATGGCCTGAGCAAAACGGTGGTGGTGAGACAGTGAGAGGGGAGAGAGAAAGGAGAGTTTGGGAAACACATTTTCCCTTTTGGTAATGATTTAAAGCATAGGTAGTCCTTGGGTGATACAAATGGTTAAAGCCCTTGGGTGCTAACTGAAAGGTTTCGAGGCACCAAAGGTGCCTTGAAAGAAAGGCCTGGCAGTCTACTGCAGAAAGATCAGCCATTGAAAACCCTGTAGTGCACAGTTGTACTCTGACACCGATGGTGTTGGCATGAGTTGGAGCTGGCTTGATGCCAACTGTTTCTTGTTGTTGTTGTTTTTAAGGAAACTTTTTTTTTCTTTTCTTTCTGCTTTTTGTTATGTTTTGAGTATGAGGTAAGAGAGTAGAAAAGGATGGGGCTAAGTAGGTAAGTAGGGGTAAGTGAAGGCGGAAAGGTAATATTGCAGGTTTGGTTTCAGACCACCACAATAAAGCAAATTTGCAATAAAGCAAGTCACACAAATATTTTGGCTTCCCAGTGCATATAAAAGTTGTGTTTGCACTATACTGTAGTCTATTAAGTGTGCAATAGCATTATGTCTAAAAAAAATGTACACACCTTAGTTAAAAAATACTTTATTGCTAAAAATGCTAACCATCATCTGAGCCTTCAGCGAGTCGTAATCTTTTTGCTGATGGAGGGTCTTTCCTCGATGTTGATGGCTGCTGATTCATCAGGGTGGTGGTTGATGAAGGTGGGGATGGCTGTGGAAATTTCTTAAAATAAGACAACAGTGATGTTTGCCTCGTAGATTAACTCTTCCTTTCACAAAAGATTTCTCTATAGTATGTGATGCTGTTTGATAGCATTTTACCCACAGCAGAACTTCTTTCAAAGTTAGTCAATCCTCTCAAATCCTGCTATTGCTTTATCAACTAAGTTTATGTAATATTCTAAACCCTTTGTTGTCATTTCAACGATGTTCACAGCATCTTCACCAGAAGTAGATTCCATCTCCAGAAACCACTTTTCTTTGCTCATCCATGAGAAGCAACTCCTCATCCATTTAAGTTTTATCATGAGATTGCAGCAATTCAATCATATCTTCAGGCTCCACTTCTAATTCTAGTTCTCTTGCTATTTCCACCACATCTATAGTTACTTCCTCCACTGAAGTCTTGAACCCCTCAAAGTCATCCATAAGGGTTGGAATCAGCTTCTTCCCAACTCCTGTTAATGTTGATATTTTGACGTCCTTCCACGAATCACGAATGTTCTTAACGGCATCTAGAATGGTGAATCCTTTCCAGAAGGTTTTCAATTTACTTTGACCAGATCCATCAAAGGAATCACTATGTATGGCAGCTATAGCCTCACAAAATGTATTTCTTAAATAATAAGACTTGAAAGTCAAAACTACTCCTTGATCCGTGGGCTGCAGAATCAATGTTGTGTTAACAGGCATGAAAACAACATTAGTCTCCTTGTACATCTCCATCAGAGCTCTTGGGTGACCAGGTGCATTGTCAATGAACAGTAATACTTTGAAAGGAATCTTTTTTTCTTAGCAGTAGTTTTCAACAGTGGGCTTAAAATATTCAGTAAGCCATGTTGTAAACTGATGTGCTGTCATCCAGGCTTTATTGTTCCATTTATAGCACAGGCAGAACAGATTTAGCATAATTCTCAAAGGCCCTAGGATTTTCAGAATGGTAAATGAGCATTGGCTTCAATTTATAGTTGCCAGCTGCATTAGCCCCTAACAAGAGAGTCAACCTGTCCTTTTCAAGCTTTGTAGCCAGGCATTGACTTCTCCTCTCTAGTTATGAAAGTCCTAGATGGTATCTTCTTCCAATATAAGGCCGTTTTGTCTACAGTGAAAATCTGTTGTTTAGTGTAGCCACGTTCATCAATTATCTTAGCTAGATCTTCTGGATAACTTGCTGCAGCTTCTACATCAGCACTTGCTGCTTCACCTTGCCCTTTTATGTTATGGAGATGTCTTCTTAAGTCTCATGAACCTTGCTAGCTTTAAACCTTTCTTCTGCAGCTTCCTTGCCTCTCCCAGCTTTCATAGTATTGAAAAGAGTTAGGGCCTTGCTCTGGATTAGGCTTTGACTTAAGGGAATGTTGTGGCTAGTTTGATCTTTTATCCAGAGCACCTAAAACTTTCTCCATATCAGCAATAAGGCTGTTTTGGTTTCTTATCCTTTGTGTGTTCACTGGAGTAGCACTTTTAATTTCCTACAAGAACCTTTCCTTTGCATTCACAAGTTGGCTAACTGTTTAGCACGAGAGGTCTAGATTTCAGCCTATCACAGCTTTCAATATGCCTTCCTCACTAAGCGTAATCATTTCTAGCTTTTGATTTAAAGTGAGAGATGTGCAACTCTTCTTTTCGCTTGAACACTTATAAGCCATTGTAGGATTATTAATTGGCCTAACGTTAATATTGTCATGTCTCAGGGAATAGGGAGGCCCCAGGAGAGGGAGAGAGATGAGGGATGTGCCTGCTGGTGAAGCAGTCAGAACATACACAACATTTATTGATTAAGTTCACAGATCACCGTAACAGATATAATAATAATGAAAAAGTTTGAAATATTGCAAAAATTACCAAAAGGTGGCACAGAGACACAAAGTGAGCACATGCTATTGGAAAAATGGCACCAATAGAATTACTCAACGCAGGGTTGCCACAAACCTTCAATTTGTAAAAAACGAAACATCTGCAAGTTGCAACAAAGGGAAGCGCAATAAAACGAGGTATGCCTGTACACATCTTTCACATCATGTTATAGTACATAAAGCCTATTAATCTACAGTGTATAACAGCTTGCCATACTACAACTGGTATGAACACTAAGACCATGTCTTAGAACTTTTTTCTGTGAAAAATCTGTTGCAAAGTGTAAATAATCAGCTAAGAACATGATGGTCAACGGAGGACTCTTTGTTACGAAATAGATTGTGTGTCCACGGAATGTTTACCTGGAGAACAACTCTTCTCTTACAAATAACCAGATATAACTTTAGTTGGCAAATGAGAAGAGCAATTTTTTGCTGTAGCTTACATCTTACTATTTTTATGGTTTAGATTTTAAAAAACACATTCAATATGATTCTTCTATTGCATTTGTAGATAATAAATTTTTGCGGTATAATTGAGGAGATAACAGACTGAATCGGCAGCATTTGCTGTCAATGTCATATCTTGATCATCAGCTTTTTAAACTGGTTCTGGGATTTTTTCCCTGTCCTGAGATTTTGGATTTTTATGATTGATATAAGGAGCCCTGGTAGGGAAACAGTTAAGCACTCAACTGCTAACCAAAAGATTGGCAGTTCAAAACCACCCAGTGTCTTCACGGGAGAAAAACCTGGCGATCTGCTTCCATAAAGATTATAGCCAAGAAAGCCCCATGAGACAGTTCTACTCTGTCACCTGGGGTAACTATGAGTGGAAATCAACTTGATGGCACTAACAATAACAACAACATGGTTTATATAGGGATTCACTGGGTAGGGCAAATGGTTAAACACTCAACTACTAATTAAAAGGTTGGCAGTTCAAAGCCACCTGAAGGTGCCTCAGAAGCAAGTCAATCTGCTTCCTAAAGGACACAGCCATTAAACTCTTATGAAGTGCTCCTCTACTCTGCTCACACCTGGGTCGCCATTAAGCACTTGACTATCTGAAAAGTTGGCGGTCCAAGCCCACTCAGAGGCACCTCGGAAGACAGGCCTGGTGATCTGCTTCTGAAAGATCACAGCCTTTTATTATTTTGGAAATGGAAGCAAGTAAATTAACACTTAATACCTGGGATTTGTCATTGCCAGAAGGAGGTGGTAGAGTAGAATAGTACAAAATCGAGGGATTTGGAGTTCAAGTTCTAATTTTGGCATTTATCATCTGGTAACCTTGCCTCAGAAGACAGGCCTGGAGATCTGCTTCTGGAAGGTCACAGTTTGGATAACCCTGTGGAGAAGTTTTTCTATGCACACATGGGGTCACCATAAGTCGGAATCACCTCGAAGGCAACTAACAACAACATGGTTAATATGGTAATAAAAGTTCTGTCTTGGACATTTGTCTGGATAAAACCTACACAAACGTCAATCATGAGGTATTTTTAAAGGTTAATCCAATCCTCTTAAATAGATACAACATTTAATTCCTGCATTATTGTGGCCTTTGTTCTCAACAGCAACAGCAGCAACAGCAGCATCACACCTGACATTTACTAAGTGTTTATTATGTGCCCAGCACCATGTTAACGCTTATTTAATTGGGACCTCAGCCTCATGAGGATGTTATGGTTACTTTCATCAAATTCCAGAGCTAAACCAAAGCGGGCAAAAGAACTAAGAGGAAAGGTCACATAATAAACTGAAATATACAGGGGTAATGACAGAATAGAGAATAAGAGGAAGTCTGAGTACAAATGAAACTTTAAAAAAGAGAAACCAAAAAAAAAAAAAAAAAAAGATACTGAACACATGGCTAAATTTATAATTATAGCTTTTCAAATGTTAAATGGTAAGTTTTCAGTTAGGGACAAGCAAAAATAAGAAACTATAATCCTTTACCATTAAACAATTGGATATTTCCAGAGGGCACAGATTTTGTTTTTAAGATTTTAGCATTTTTAGCATGTTTTTACATTAGGCACTAATAAAAATAAAATATGAAATTATTTAGAAAAGGGAATCGAAGAGCAGAGACTTAAATATACAGTATAGTGATTATTACACTTCCTTTTTACAAAGTTACTGTGACTACTGACTGATAGAGGAGTGAAAGATGGCACAGCACCAGGCACTATTTCATTCATTCTGTTCTATAGGGTCGCCGTGAGTCGGAACCGACTGGACAGCGCCTAACAGCAACAACTATGACTCATAGATTCATTTCTCTGTCTCATCTGAAAAAAACAAAATCCCTTCTACTCCATGGAACTTTTATAACTATTATAACTAAGTACTAAATGTATCATTGAAAATGATAACTATATACAGGGTCGCTATGAGTCGGAACCAACTCAATGGCACCTAACAACAGCAACAATTATATACTAAATAAAACACATAATGCTAAGCAACATCAATAATAAATAAAATAATAACATCAATAAATTGTGTTTTGTATATACTGACACATGGAAATCATTAACATTAACATCCATTAGCATAATCAAAGAGAAAGATGAAATGGAATTCAATAAAGAGTAAGACCAGAAGAAATGGCACCAATAAATAGAATTGGAAGAACTCTACATGTTTAAGATTATAATTCTTGAAAGAGAATCTTCAATAATCAAGGAGACCTAAGTCAAATTCCACTTTGGTATTTTTATTATCAAATTTCCAGAACATAGCATTTTAATTGATCCACATTTTTAATAGTGTTTTCTACATAGTGAAATACCAATTGATATTCTTTGTTTTCTGTTCATCTTTTTCTTCAGAAATAATAAACTTTGAAACATTTCTATCCTGGAAAGAGAAAGAGAGCATGCTGCAGTGGGAAGAGCAAAGATATTGAAATCAGTTAAATCCTTCTACTAACATTATGAACATCTGACCTTGAGCCCATCACCGAGGTTTTCTGAGCCACAGTTTCTGGCCACCAGACTTGCTTAACTTATAGGAGCTTTAACCTCTTATTGGTAAAACCAATGTGATATGTATGTGATAACAGTAACCACGTCCAGGGCTACTGTAAGAATCAAATGAGTTAATTCATAGGAATATGTATTATAAATTGTAAAAGGCTATACCCAGCTCTAATACACAGTTGGTATTTTTTAAACAAATAGAAAAAAAGAAAAATTGCTTGTCCATTAATACCTGTTGTTGAACAACAGAATAAAACACTGCCTGGTCCTGCTTCATCCTTACAATCAATGCTATGTTTGAGCTCATTTTTGCAGCCACTGTGTCAATCCATCTCATTGAGGATCTTCCTCTTATTTCACTGACCCTCTGCTTTACCAAGCATGATTTCCTTCTCCAAGGACTGGTCCCTCCTGATAACATGTCCAATGTATGTGAGACAAATTCTCACCAGCCTCGCTTCTAAGGAGCATTCTGGCTGTACTTCCTGCAAGACAGATTTGTTTGCTCTTCTGGTAGTCCATGACATGTATATTAAATAATCTTCACAAACACCTTAATTCAAATGCATCAATTCTTCTTTGGTCTTCCTTCCTTACTCATTGTCCAGCTTTCCTGTATGAGGCAATAGAAAATACCATACGAAGAAATGGAAAATACCATCGCTTGGGTAAGGCACACCTTAGTCCTCAAAGTGGCAACTTGGTTTTTAATGCTTTAACGAGGTTTTTTGCAGCAAATTTCCCCAGTGCAACACATCTTTTGATTTCTTGACTGCTGCTTCCATGAGTGTTGATTGTGAATCCAAGTAAAATTAAATCCTTGACAACTTCAGTATTTTCTCTGTTTATCCTCATGTTTCTTGATCTAGTTGTGAAGATTCTGGTTTTCTTTATGCTGAGCTGTAGTCCACACCGATGGTTGTGATCTTTGATCTCCATCAGTAAGTTCTCCAAGTCCTCTTCACTTTCAGCAAGCAAGGTTGTGTCATCTGCGTATTGCAAGTTGTCAATGAGTCTTCCTCCAATTCTGATGTCCCATTCTTCTTCATATAGTCCAGCTTCTTGGCTTATTTGCTTAGCGTACAGATTGAATAAGTGTGGTGAAAGAATACAACCATGATGCACACCTTTCCTGATTTTAAATCACGTAGTATCCCCTTTTTCTGTTTGAATGACTGCCTCTTGGTCTATGTTCAGGTTCCACATGAGCACAATTAAGTGTTCTGGAATTTCCATTCTTCATTATGTGATTCATAATTTGTTATGATGCACATAGTCAAATGCCTTTGCATAGTCAATAAAGCACAGTAAACACCTTTCTGGTATTCGCTGCTTTCAGCCAAGATCCATCTGACATCAGCAATGACATCACTGGTTCCACGTTCTCTTCTGAATCCGTCTTGAATTTCTGGAAGTTCCCTGTCAATGTATTGCTGCAACCGTTTTTTAATTATCATCAGCAAAATTTTATTTGCATGGAATATTAATGATATCATTTGATAATTTCTGCATTCCACTGGATCACTTTTCTTTAGAATGGGAGCAAATATGGATCTCTTCGAGCTGGTTGCCCAAGTTGCTGCCCATCTTCTTAATTTCTTAGCATAGACCAGTGAGCGCTTCCAGCACTGTATTCGTTTGTTGAAACATCTCAACTGGTATTCCATCAATTCTTGGAGACTTGTTTTTTGTCAATGCCTTCAATGCAGTTTGGACTTCTTTCAGTACCATCAGTTTTTCATCATATGCTGCCTCCTGAAATGGTTCAATGTTGAGCAATTCTTTTTGGTACAGTGACTCTGTGTATTATTTTCATCTTCTTTTGATGCTTCCTGCATTGTTCAAAATTTTGACCATAGAATCTCTCAGTATTGCCACTTGAATTTTTTCTTCAGTTCTTTCAGCTTGAGAAATGCTGAGCGTGTTCTTTCCTTTTAGTTTTCTAACTCCAGGTCTTTGCATATTTCATTATAATACTTTACTTGTCTTCTTGAGCCACTCTTCGAAATCTTCTGTTCAGCTCTTTTACTTCATCATTTTTTCCATTCACTTCAGCTACTCTACATTCAAGGGCAAGTTTTGGAGTCTCTTCTGACATCTATTTTAGTCTTATCTTTCTTTTCTGTCTTTTGCTTTCTTTGTGTATGATGTCCCTGATGTCATCCCACAACTATACAAAATATTTTAAAAACAAACTACAAAACTAGGTGGCTACTAGGTAACATTTTCAAAAGTATGATTATCCTTAAAATTTTGGTTTTATAAGTGGAAAGTTACATCAGTAATCAACTTTTTTTAAAAAGTTTTAAAAAGGGGAAATAACTCAGTAATGGCAAGTAAATTGCTAGTATGAAGACAATCCACTGAATATATTATAAAGTTCAAACTCCCCAGCCAGGCTTCTGGCTCTACCTACCACTACACTGCCCACCACTCCTCAACTTTACTTCAATGTGTTTTGCAATTTAGATTGTGAGTTCACTTTCAGTATTACTTTATCTCTACAGAAGACCCTGAGAGTAGAATTTCAAACTCATGCAAGTGTAGGCCTGTAGTTCCTTTTTTGCACCTAGAGCCCAGGCTGAGATAAGAAGCTTCCTCATCATCTTTCTTTGATTATTAGTGAATTTTTGTATCCCAACACTTTTTACTGGGAAGTATTTTTCTCCTGTGTTAGATACTGCCTTTTCCCATATACTCTACTTTGCGTCTGTTCATCCAGAGGGATCATACAATGTGTTGTCTATATTTGTGTTGCCAGGAGAAGACTCTCCCATTCAATAAGCGAAGAAGAAGAAAACTTTCATAAATTTGAAAATTATTTGCAAAACCTTGAATGAAGAATCTGATTAAAACATTCTGTTATTGATACTTTTACTGTAACTTACAGATATTTAGAATGCGTCTAACATTATTATCGTATTGTTGTTGTTGTTAGGTACTGTCGAGTCGGTTCTGACTCATAGCGACCCTGTGTACAACAGAACGAAGTATTGCCTGGTCCTGAGCCATCCTCACAATCGTTGTTATGCTTGAGCCCACTGTTGCAGCCACTGTGTCAATCCATCTCCTTGAGGGTCTTCCTCTTTTTTGCCGATCTTCTACTCTACCAAGCATGATGTCCTTCTCCAGGGACTGGTCCCTCCTCAAAACATGTTCAAAGTATGAGAGACAATGTCTTGCTGTCCTCACTTCTAATGAGCATTCTGAGTGAGTGTTGTTCATTCTTTTGGCAGTCCATGGTATAGTCAAGATTTTTTGCCTGCATTGTAATTCAAAGGCATCAATTCTTCTTCGGTCTTCCTTATTTACTGTCCAACTTCCACATGCATATGAGGCAATTGAAAACACCATGGCTTGGGTCAGGTGCACCTTAGTCCTTAAGGTGACGTCTTTGCTTTTTAACACTTTAAAGAGTTTTTTTGCAGCAGATTTGTATTTGTAGTTGTTGTATTGCTATTAACTAGAAATGGCTAAATCCTCTTTTCCAATTGACTAACCAAATCAGTTGTCGTTGAGTAGACTGTGACTCATGGCAGCCCCATGTGTGTCAGAGTAGAATTGTACTTTATAGGAGTTTTCAATCACTGATTTTTCTGAAGTAGATTGCCAGGCCTTTTTTCCAAGCTACCTCTGGGTAGCTCAAATGAACAACATTTAGATTAGCAGCCAAGGGCATTAATCATTTGCACCACCCAGGGACTTGTTTCTAATTGAATTCTAGGTTGTTTAAAAGTTTCCATATCTGCTATCAGGTTTTAATTACAGGATTCTGGTAGAGGTTTGGCAACTCCGTCAAATCAAAATTGTATCAGGGCATTGCAGGGTTCCGATTGCTTGAATTTTCTTAGAGTACAATTAGTCTCAAAGTAAAAAATTGATATACATTGATGTATATTACCTTCTGGTAATGGCAGGAAGTAGTGTTAGGCATGTTTTATATTTCACATAATATATATTTTCTGTCCTAAGTAAACATCTGAAAATATAATGCCTACTAAAATCACTTGTAATGCATTCACATTCATATTACTTATGGAAATTTATTTAAACGAATAAAATGAAATACACAAGAAAGGATTAGGGTTAGGCCACGAAGGTGTTTTTTGTGGTCTAGAGAAGCCTTGGCTGAGTGAGACCCTAGGTGTAAGTACCTGTCCAAATTATGACAAGGTGGTATCTGCCTCAAGCTTGTAGGAGACACTGTGTTTTCTATACCGGTATGCCGCATCTTTCTCACAAAGTCATTCCTGCCTAAAACCTCTCCAGTAACCTCACTCCATCTTGATCATTCTTCCTCTCAATTCAAGATTAGACTTCATTCAGGGTACGCACACAGTAGACATTCAATAAAACTGCTGGTAGGAGGTTGAAGCAAGTTTCTTGTAACAGTCTCCATTTAATCTTTCACAGAAATAACTGGTGACCTCTATTCTCTCAATTTCTAAAGACACACATACTAACTGATGTCCAAGACGGGGTGACGTTGAGGCTCATGAGCTACCCTCTAGTTTGCTTCATACTCTGTTCTTAAGGTTAGAATGTATGTTTGCCGAGAGCCATGTTTGTTCACCAATTTGCTCATTTCAGTTGTATTAATTATGGTATTCTGCAATAAAAATTAAATATGTCATAAACCGATTCAATATGAGTGCAACAGCAAAGAAACGTATTCCTGTGCTGGGGAAAAAAAAACTGTTCCTTTTGGAAAGTAATGTTGTTATATATGTATGGATAAGACAACTATAAAAGATTAAGGGGCAACTCACTAAAATCATAAAAGATTTAGCTCTAAGATTGTTTTACAATTGTCTTTAAATCCACACACTTAATTTAAAAGAAATTGAACTTGATATTTGCAGATGAGGCAAAGAAGGTGTAGCTTATGAAGGCAATAATATGGAAAATGCCAATCTGCAAATCATTTAAGAGGAACAATGCCTTGGCCACAAGTCGAAAGATTAGCTTTTCATTTCAAGTAAAAATTTCGGATACATATAAAGATATTTTATAATTCTCCACTGTGAGCAGCCCTCTCATTTGCCTAATTCTTACTGGATTAAATTGAACTGAGTAAGATGCCTTTCACTGTACTATTTTAGGATAATACCCAGCACAAGTACTGAGTAACATAAAAGGCAAGAATAAATTATTTTAATTTAACTTCAAAATCTACAGTTTTAATTTCCCTTAACTTTGCGCTTCCTGGAACTCTAGCATAAAGCGCTATTAGAGAGCAACACATGTTCAAAAGGATTTTTTCATTCTTGTCACCTGAGGCCGGGGAAGAGAAAGACATGGATCCCTTGTCCATTTTTAATGTGCAAAGACAGGGAATCTCCTTCCTAGCGAAACGTAAGTTCGAATCAAGCAAATCGTTGAATCACTAGAAACAACTAAAGAAAAAGGCCTGAAACTAGTACTGCACAGAGAACAAAGAAAGATCTCGTAAATTAAAAGAAAAATTCAGTAAACAAGTCAACATTTCTTGGAAAACTAGGCAAGCTGATCTTCCAAAAGACATTTTACTCATTTTTTTATAAGTGGAGTCAACAACCCATTAAAGGCTCTTTATTTCATACACAAGAACTGAGGTTGGTTAAAACGCTAAGTTTTTAGCTGCCTTATACTAACATAACCTGTTTTTCTGGATTCCACCCTTAGGCTTTTCTTGGGGCCCAGCTATCTGGCCCAATCTTCAGTTTGGAGCCAATAGCTATGTTTGGAATTCAGTGTTGACACAACAATCTGAGTTATGTGGTGATTTTTAACAGGATAAATGGAGCCTTCACTTCCCAGATTTCATAAAGGCCATCTGGCTTGGAGCAGGCCTCCATGACCAGCCAGTCTCAGGGGATCCACCAGCTCCTTCAGGCAGAAAAAAGGGCCAAGAACAAGCTAGATGAAGCAAAAAAAGAGTAAGTCCATCCTATCTGACCTCTGAGGGGTTTGTCACAAAATGTTCTTTAACTGAAAGAGGCGGGGCAGTGGGACGAGCATGGACTTTGGGTCAGGCAGAACACCATTCAAACCCTGGATTCACCACACTCACTGTGAAACTTTGGGACAGTTTGTTCAAACTCCCCAGCCATATGTTCCTCATTGCTGCAGCGGAGGTGACGTTTCCTAATTCAGATCCTTTCGAAGGAGGATTGACATTTTGGAGACCTGAGCTTAAACTTTGGCTCTGCGACTTAACGTTGCTACATCTCAGTTTTCTCAATATTGGGTAATGGTTAAGAGACAGATGACTTCCAGATTGAATCCACTTACTGGTGAGCGACCTTGAGCAAGTTAACCTAGTCTCTGTAAGCATCAGCTTTCTCTTCTATAAAATTGGGACAGTAACATCTACGGCCGCATTCCTGTTCCTCTCTTGGTAGCTTTTTAATTTAAATATTTTAAAATATTTTTATTTTATTCTCCTTTTCTAACTTTTTCATTTAATCATGCATCTATATGCTTACACATAGACTGTCCTCAATCAACTTCAATTTCCTTCCTCTTCTCTTTGACAGGCACAACAACCTTGTGATTTAGGTATTTGTATCATTCCCATTTGTGTGGAGAAACTGAGAGTTTTGCCCAAGATCATATCAAAAAAAGACAGATGGTGTTTTGCCAGGTGCTGTGCTCAGTGCTTATCTCATTCGCTCCTCACAACAACTCTGTTTGCAAAGAGGGAAGTTGATGTTTAGAGAAAGTATTCAACTTGCCCAAAGTTACCAGAGGGTAAATGATAGAGACAGGATTTCAGTGAGGTCTAGACGATTTCCAAGCCAAGATCTAAACCACTACACTATACAAAACTGACAAAATTTTTATTGTCAAAAACTAACACACAAAAAACAAACAAACAAAAATTAGCGTTCAGCAGATCAACACAAATTCTAGTTCCCTGAGGCTAAGGCATATGTTTTTCCCACTATCCTATTCTGTATCAAATCATTATTTAATCTAAAATAATTTTCAGTAACATTTAACATCTTCCTGGTTGTGGTATGTTCTGCCTCTGCAGTTAGATTCTCAAGTCCAGTAAGACAGCAGCCCTGTCTTTAAAATGTAATTCATGGGACTCTGGGTGAATGGAGTGACCTGTATAGAGTAGGTACCTAGGAAAACGTATTTAAATGTATTAAATGAGATTAAGGAATAGTACATTGTAATGCAGGAGAGGAAGTTGGAAAGAGTCACTACTCAGTCCCCTAGGGCTTTGGACCACAAGTAAAATAATTTTCCTTTCTTGAGATAAATTGATTTCCCAAACATTCAGTAGTGTGCACACTGACAACAGCAACAAAAAAAGGTAAAAGACTCCATGTCAAAGTGAGCGAGAAGAAAAGGAAGGAGAAATGTAATAAAGATGACATACTTTGTAATTTCTTTTTCTACACCAAACCATGCAAATGACTTTAAGATGATATAAATGCAAAGTAATTGTATAGGAAAATGCAGCAGACATGGAGCCTGCTGGTGGAAACACCCTTACCTTTTATTCAAATTTCTTTAACCACATTTAAAACTTCCAGGACAAAAAAACAACTTATTTTAAAATGTGATCACTATGCTACCTCTACTTCCCCATTGTGGAAGACGTAAAATGACAATATTAAGCACATATCTAATCAATATTACTGTATGGTTCAAATGATTTTTGCCAACTGTCTCTTCTTTCTCAAGGTCATTAGAGAAGAAAAATATTGTTTATTGTGCAAGTTGCTTGGGATTGGAGTCACTGAGGACAACCTGGCCTCAGATTTCAGAAAAAGGATAGAAGCTAAACGCCTTTTCCTTTCCTCTAGCTAATATGCTGAGCTTAGGCAATCTTTCCTCAGAAATCAGTGTTGAAAAATACATATTGTATCATTTGTATACAAAATATTCATTTCATTTTGTACCAACTACTTAAAATACTTGTGTACATTTTTCTTAGTTTACCATGTCTTCATTCATGAATATTCAAACATAATATTCAATCAGATATAGTAAATACCAAGACTCTTAAAAACATTCTAGAAAAGATTTTAACCTTCAACAACTAACCTCTGCACTCAGTTTTAGAGAGAATATCAGTCTGTACCGTTTGTCTCCAAAGCATAGGCTTTGCTGCAATTTTCACTGGATAAAAGCTATTTTCTTACATAGCTATCAGCAGGTAGCGGTTTACAGTTACAACTTAAATCACGCTATCGAGTCTATTTACTTCTTAGACATTCTATGGCAAAATAGAAACATAACCTTTGACCACCTGGTATTTTGTAACTTCCTCATATCTAATTTTTATTTCATTTATTTATTTAATTCAGTTAGCATTTGCTGGATGCCTAAAGGTCACTGGATAGCACAAATGGTTTGTGCTTGGTTGCTAACCTGAAGGTTTGTGGTTCAAACCCACCCAGGGGTACTTCAGAAGAAAGGCCTGCCAATCTGCTTCTGTAAAGATTGCAGCCAAAAGGTCATGGACACCCCAGAGACACATCCAAACTCCCTGAGGGACCAAATTACTGGGCTGAGGGCTGTGGAGACCATGGTTTTAGGGAACATCTAGCTCAATTGGCATAACAAAATTTATAAAGAAAATATTCTATGTCCTACTTTGGTGAGTAGCATCTGGGATCTTAAAAGCTGTGAGCAGCCATCTAAGATACTCCACTGGTCTCACCCCATCTGGAGCAAAGGAGAATGAAGAAAACCCAAGGCTCAAGGGAAAGATTAGTCCAAAGGACTAATGGACCACAAGTACTACAGCGTCTACCAGACTGAGTCCAGCACAACTAGACGGTACCCTGCTACCAGCACCGGCTGCTCTGACAGGGATCACAATACAGGGTCCTGAACAGAGCTGGAGAAAAATGTAGAACAAAATCCTTACTAAAAAAATAAAAATAAAAAGACCGGACTTACTGGCCTGACAGAGACTGGAGAAAACCTGAGAGTATGACCCCCAGACACCCTTTTAGTTCAGTAATGAAATCACTCCTGGGGTTCACATTTCAGCCAAAGATTAGACAGGCCCATAAAACAAAACGAAACTAAATGGGCAGAGTAGCCCAGGCGCAAGGACGAGAAGGCAGGAAGGGACAGGAAAGTTGGTAATGGGGAACTCAAGGTTGAGAAGGAGAGACTGTTGACATGTCGTCTGGTTGGCGACCAATGTCACAAAACAATATGTGTATTAATTGTTTAATGAGAAACAAGTTTGCTCTGTAAAACTTCATCTAAAATACAATTTAAAAAAAAAAACATTACAGTCAAGAAAACCGTATGGAACTATTCTACTCTGTATATGGAGTCACTATGAGTCAGAATTAACTTGGGGCAATGAGTTTGTTTGTTTGTTTGCTTTGTATTTTTTTTTTTTTTTTTTGGTACTAGTTCCAAACTACTTTAATGTATACTCCCAGTGAGTAGACCTAGACCCTTCCTTAAGTAACTCCCAGGTGAGATAAGAAATCTGCGTAAATGACCATAGAGGGAGAGAGAGAAATAGTGACATGAGTTGTATAACCAAACCCACTGCCGAGGAGTATATTCGGACTCATAGCAACCCTATAGGACAGAGTAGAACTGCCCCATAGGGTTTCCAAGCCTGTAATCTTTATGAAGCTGACTGCCCCATCTGTCTCCTGCAGAGTGGCTGGTGGATTCCAACCGCTGACCTTTTGATTAGCAGCCAGGTGTTTTAACCACTGTGCCATTAGGGCTCCTATGAGTGGTAAAGATGATCATTATTTTCATAAACCTATATATTTTTACTTCCTTATTAGTCCGTAAAGAGATTAATTTGAAAACCTGGCATATTAAGGTAGAACTAAAAAAAAAAAAAAAAACCATTGCCATTGAGTCAATTTTGACTCATAGCAACCCTATAGGACACAATAGAATTGCCCTGTAGGGTTTCCAAGGAGTGGCTGGTGGATTTGAACTGCTGACTTTTGGTTAGTAGCCGTAGCTCTTAATCACTGCACCACCAGGGCTCCTGAGGTAGAACAGAGATTCGGAATTAGCACCAATGTGTCACAAGAGTGAACACCATTGTAGAATGGTCCACGATTACTTTGTCTCTCTTAAATCCATTTAAGAAAGTCTCTCTGAAACTTGCACATAGAGTCTCTGTTAAAGCAGACCCTTGGTTATATATTAAATAAAGAAAAGAGAGAGAAACGTAGGGAGAAAACAGAGTGGTGAAAACTATCCTGTTTAATGTAATTACTTATACATTATGCTAAAAAATAATAATATATTCCATTAAGGAGAACTGCCTCAGAGCCTGGTGAAGTTGTTACATAATACAGTAAATGGTATAACTGTTTTTCCTTAAGGAATATAGATAAAGGATTGTGGACGTGATGGACCAGGAATTCTCCCAAAGCCTGTGAGGTCTGTAGAAATAGAGTACACAGGTCCCTGCCCTCAAGACACCAGCTACTGAGATAACATTTGATAACATTTGTCATGAATTGAATTGTGTCCCCCAAAAATATGTGTCAAGCTGGCTAGGCCATGATTCCCTAGTATTGTGTGGTTGTCCTACATTTTGTGATCTGATGTAATTACCCTATGTGTTGTAAATCCTAACCTCTATGATGTTAATGAAGCAGAATTAGAGGCAGTTATATTAATGAGGTAGGATGCAAACTACAGGACTGAGTTGTATCTTGAGTCAATCTCTTTTGAGATAAAGAGAGAAGGGAGCAGAGCGGAGAGGGACCTCCTACCACCAAGAAAGCACAGCCAGGAGTAGAATGTGTCCTTTGGACCTGGGGTCCCTGCACTGAGAAGCTCCTAGACCAGGGGAAGTTTGATGACAAGGACCTTCCTCCAGAGCTGACAGAGAGAGAAAGCCCTCCCCTAGAGCTCGTGCCCTGAATTTGGGTTTCTAAACTCCTACACAGTGAGAGAATAAATTTCTGTTTGTTCAAGCCACCCACTTGTGATATTTCTGTTATAGTAGCACTAGTTAACTAAGACAGAGGGATGGGCAGGATTGTGGACAGGCTTGGATAAGCAGCAGAGTAGAAAAAAGTATCATCTTGAATTGAAAACTTAGGTTTCTTTGTATAAGTTATATAGCATCTCTGAGTTTCAGTCTTCCTCTTTTTTTTTTTTTAATGAAATAGAGGTTATAAGATATGTATATGACCAAAAATATTTTAAGAATCAGAAAAATACAAGAAAAGTACTAAGGCAGAGTACAGACTAAATAAATGGTTAGTTTTATTTTTAATATATATGTGTATAATACACAAGCATAATAGCCATATTATCACATTATATGTATATTACATTATACATATATAACAAAATACATATGCAAATGATATTTTAACATATATTATTTATATATATTTATTTATAAGCATGTTGTTGTTGTGCGCCCTCGAGTTGATTCTGACTCATAGTGACCATATAGGACAGAGGAGAACCGCCCCATAGGGTTTCCTAGGCAGTAAACTTTACAGGAGCAGATTGCCAGGTCTTTTCTCCTGTGTAGCTACTGATAGGTTCAGATCACTGACCTTTCAGTTAGCAGCCAAGCATTTAAGCATTGAGCCACCAGGGCTTTTTATAATACAAGATATATCTATATTATACTTGTATATTACATTATACATACATACTACAAAATACATATATTTAAATAATAATTTAATATATATGTTTAATATATATTATATGTATGCATTTTCTTATATATGTGTATAACAGAGCCCTGGTGGTACAGTGGTTAAGAGCTCAACTGCTAACCAAAAAAGGTTGGCAGTTCAAATCCACCAGCTACTTCTTGGAAACCCTACAGTACAGTTCTACTCTGTCCTATCTGGTTACTATGGGTTAGAATCGACTCGATGGCAATGGGTTTGGTTTGTTTTTTTCAGATATACATAATGAAATATACAAGAGTAACGTAGCTATATCTATATTATACTTGTATATTATTATAAAACTTTCATACGTATTTTTTATGTGCACAACAGCCTTACTATTTGGTTTGAATTTAGATGGAATCACAGTAGGTTTGCACTACTTTATCTGACTTGGAGTTAGTACTTTTGGCTAAATGAATTGTTCATCAATTAAAACATAAGCCGAGTTACATTTTTACAACAGAACATCAAGCACTTCAGGTTTAGGGAACTGAACTGAACCTTCAATCAGAATTAGATTAGAAATTCAAGGTACTATCATCAACAGTAGGAACAAATATTTATGTTTCTCTGAAATATTGGATATTTCAAGTCCCAGTTATAACCTGTTATGAGAGCTGTTTTTATTTCATTTACAACCATGGCAAATTTGGAAAATCCTATAGCTCTGCATTAGCATTTTCTTTTGAAATGCTCAAATGCAGGTGATTCCATATCACATAAAGAGTTCATGCCCTTGAATCATCTGACGTGCACCATAACCTCTCACGCAAATAAGCACTCAACCTGTCTACATTGGCAGCAGCAGAAAATAGTGTTTGTGATTAACTCAAAATTACAAAGTACATTATGGGATAGAGAAGGAAAGACTTGGTAAACAAATATAAACATTCAAATCTGGAAATAAGAAAAACTGACCAAGCAGGAACATTAAAAACTTCCTAATATCTATGAACAATTTTGAGAAAAAGTGAAAGGCACGCCCCTCTCGTTTTCTTCCAAGACTGTGCGGTCAGTTCTCAATCTCTGGAGCTGATTGGCCTGGGTGCAAATTCTGCTCGGCCTCTTACTAGCTGTGTGACCTTGGAAAGGTTACCTCTTGACCCCCTGTGCCTTAGTTTCCTCAGCCTCAAAACTGGCAAGATTAGTTAGTACCTGCCTCATGGAATTGTTGTAATGACTAGCTGAATTAATACTTATGACAGGCTTATTGAGCACATATCAGGTGCTCAATAAATGTTACTCTTCTACTACTTAATAAAAAGAATTACGTTGCAGAGAAGAGCAAAACAGAAGAGTCTCAATAACCTCTTATGCATTGTCTTCAATCAAATCTTCCATTGAATTATACATTGAATTGTGCATATTAAATACTTAAAAGATTTCTACAGAAAATAGATACTACACCAACTAATGGAATAAAGCAGATTGTTTCTTGTGGGTATATACAATGTCAACCATCAATATTTTTTTAAAAATCAGCTAATCACTTGTTTGCAAATATGCAAGTGTTCTGAATTATGTAAAAATTCACTTTAATTTGATAAATTCTTTACTATTCAAGTGGATATGTTGGTTCATGAAGACATGACTTTTAATAAACTAATAAAAGTTTTATATTAGAACTTCATGGCCATGTCTTGTGCATTTTGTAGGTCTGTAAATACTTCCTCTTTCTTTATAGTCCACAGACTAATGGGGTATTTGTAAATATATTGAAGTTTCATTTCTTTGAGTGGGTATTATTAAAATAAAAACCAGAGAACATTTTCATTTATTAATAGCTTTTAGTTGTATTCAATCCCAAATCTACACAAAACTACTTACTGTATTTTTTTAATAAGTAAAGTTTGAGGAAAAAAAGGAAAGGAAAGCACCAAGAAAGAGGAGGTATGAAAAGAAATAGAAATCAGAAGAGAAGTTCTGTAACAATCACAGTCACCAAAAGAAAAGTTGCATTTTTTGTTTTCCTGGTGATTTATTACAGTTTCCAATGTTTGTAATAGTTGACCAAAATAACAGAATTCTTTGAACTAGGTTGGTTTTATTGTAGTATTGGTAACCCCAACTATCACTCGTCAGTCAATTTGTCATTGAGTGTTGCTGTGGTGTTGGAAGCTATGCCACCAGTATTTCAAATATGAGCAGGGTCATCCATGGCAGACAGGTTTCAACAGTTTCCAGACTAAGATGGACTAGGAAGAAAGGCCTTGAGATTTACTTACGAAGGTTAGCTAACAAAAACCCTATAGATCACAACAGAACATTGTTCAACATACTCGATTTTGATATGTCATCAGGAGGGATCAATCACTGGAGGGAGATACCAAGGACTTGGGATGGATTGGCATATAGCCACAATGATGGGCTCACACATGCCGGTGATTTGTAAGGATGATGCAGGAACAAGCAACATTTTTTGCTGTTGTACGTAAGGACTCCATGAGTTGGAGTCAACTCCATGGCAGCTGACAGCAACTCTTCTTAATATACAGATATTTCCTAGGGGATCCCATCTAATCCCATGGCTTTACAATGACTCCATGCTGATGACCCCCAACCTGATATTTCTAGTTCCAGTTACCTTCTTGATCTCCAGATTCATATAAACATCAGCCTTCTCAGTATCACCACTTGGGAATTTAATAGGCATCTCAGTTGTACTACATTCTTAACTCCTCCTTGCCAAAAAATATGTGAAGGCATCATTGATTAACTCATCTCTGTCTCTCACGTTTATCTGTCAGATCTGCCTTCAAAATATATATAACCACTTCTTAAGAACTCTGCTGCTACTTCCTATTTTTAGCCATTATTAATGTTTGTCTGGACTACTGTAATAGATTTCAGACGGATCTTTCTGCTTCTTCCTTTTCCCCTACAGTCTATTGTCACCACAGCAGCCAAACAAATGCTTTCAAATCATAGGCAGTATTGTGCCTCACCTTTGCTAAATATTCTTTATGGATTTAGCATCTCAAGTGCAAAATCTTCACCATGACCTATGAGCTCTGTATGAACTGCCTTCATGTTACCTCTCTGATATCATCTCTTAACAGTCAACCACCCTGCTTGCTTTGCTCCAGCCACACAGGTATATTTGCTGTTCCTTGAACATGCGTAATACCCTGCCACCTCAGGAATTTTGCATCTACTCTTCCCTCTGCTTAGAATGCTCTTACCTCTCAGATATCTGCATGGCTATTTTGTCTTGCTTCCTTCAGGTCTCTGCTCATCTGTTCTCTGCTCTCATTTTATCTAAGAGTCCTTCCCTGGCCTATCTAGATTAGCACCCATCACCATCACTCACTATCCCCTTATGCTCCTTTATTCTTCTTCATAGTATTTATCATCATATGTTATATTGTACACTCACTGTCTATTTTTTTAGTTATATCACCACCCACTAGAATGGAAGTTCCAGGAGAGCAGGGATTTTGTCTGATTTTCGTTTTCACTGCTCTATATAGAGACCTAGAACAGTGTCCGATATATAGAGTCATATTGGTTGATTAATTGCCTCTTATCTGAGTTCTCTGAAGTATTGGATAATGTTGTTCGCATCTTTCTTGGATTGTTCTCTCTTCTTTTTTAGTTCCCTCTACTTCTCTGATCACCACTCGAAGCCTCTTTGTGAGGCTCCTCTTCCTTTTATCACCGCTTCAATGTGGGTATTTCTCCAGGTTTAGACCTTAGCAATTTCTCCTTGTTCTACACACTCTCCCTTTATTTCAGTCTGAACTCTATTGCTATAACTATCACGTACAGATACCCAGAGAACTGACACCCAAATCTCTGTCTCCATTTCAGGCCTTTCTCCTGGACTCCAAACTTGTCTCTCCAACAGCCCATTGGAAACCTCCAGGGGATGTCCTCAGGGAAGTCTCCAGAGGCTTCTGCACTGACAGCCTGAGGACTTGCCCTCAAACTCAACTTACTCCTCATTGCCTTCCTTCTCAGCAAAGTTCCCAGGAATTGGGCCTGTTTTCCTAAGAATGATAAAAATGAGTCACTTATCTTTTTCAAGCACTTCATATGCATTCCTTCTGTCTATTTAATGACTCTTAGCAGTAAATTATTAAATCTGATTTATAGGTAAGAAAACTCAGGCTCAGAAAAACTAAATAATTTGTTCAAGGTCACAAAGCTTCTAATTTCTTATAGTAGTGGTGTCTAGTACATAATTCTAATTTCCTTCTGAGATGATACAAGGTCCCTAGGGGGCGCAAACTGTTCTCAGCTACTAACCTAAAGGCTGACGGTTCAAACCCACCCAGGGGGTGCTGTGGAAGAAAGGCCTGGCAATCTGCTTCTGTAAAGATTATGGCCAAGAAAACCCTATGGAGTAGTTCTACTCTGTAACACATGGACTTTACTATGAGTCTGATTCTCTAGAATTTTAATAGTTGATATCTTTGTAAATGTCATTTTTAACTGTCACAGAGCAAATAAAAGCAAGACTTAGGTTACATTATTTTTGTTGATTTTGAGTACTCTTCACAATTTATGTATTATATAATTTTCTTCTTGGACACTGGAACACCATGTACCCATTTCCAAAATGCACTGTATTTATGCTTACCAGGGGCAAAGATCATATCCTATGCATTTCTCTGTCCTCTGTTTCTAGTTGTCTGCATCGTATATGGTCCCAACCGAAACCAAACCTGTTGCCATCGAGTCGATTCCGTCTCATAGTGGCCCTATAGGCGGCATAGTATATGGCAGGTATCCAATAAATACTGAATGAGTAATAGATGAATAAACAAAACCTGCCCCTGCTTGCACCACTCTGCATTTCCTGCTTTAGCATGATTGAAAATCACAGTGCATAAGATGGCCACTTGTTCTCAACCAAAAATTAGAATGTTTGGTCTGATGAGCCTGTTTGTCCTTGTAGGAACTTTGGAGCTAAATATTATATTGTCACATTTGAAATCTGGACTGTCCCATATAGTCACCCTATATGTTTTATACAGAAAGTATTGGCAAATAGGAATACAAATTCTTTTCTGTTCATAGCAGCCATGTTTTTGATGCTTAAGAAGAAAGAAGTATAATTTTAAAAATTTGGAAATTGTCATCTACAGACAGAGTAACAAGCTAGAGGTCTGATGCATGTGTTTTGCTTCACCTCTAGCAGAACAGTGGACTTGAGGCTCTAGTTTTCTTCCACTGGATTAAATCAGGTGTAGCATATGCAGCCTCTCACACAGCAGCAGCTGCTGAGCCGACCCAGAAAATTGCTGCGCCAGCAGCGATTTCCCTGTGGCTCTCCGATTTAATTGAATGAGAACCAGCAGGTGACTGGTGCCATGACAGGAAATCACAGGCACTTTCTGAGCCTGTCACTGTGTGATGGAGCTAATATACAGCTTCTTAGAGGAGCTCTTGATTCTGCTCAGGGGTAGGGCACGCATAGCTTTTCCTTTTTCGGTTTTTGGTTTTTTGTTGTTGTTGTCATTTTGTTTTGTTTTGTTTTAACGTGCTATATCATTGTAACTTTGAAACCAATATGTTTTGCAATTAAGATGGAGATTAATGATGATTTAGATTTATTTTATAAAATACTCATGTATTCTATGAACTCATTATTACTAAGAAAATGTCCACACATTTTGTCTTAGTCATCTAGTGCTGCTACAACAGACATACCACAAGTGGATGGCTTTACCAGAGAAATTTATTTCTTCACAGCAAAGTAGGCAAAAAGTCCAAATTCAGGGCTTCAGCTCCAGGGAAAGGCTTTCTCTCTGTCGGCCTTCTCATCAGTGTTCCCCCGGACTAGGAGCTTCTCTGCGCAGGGACGGGGTCCAAAGGACACACTCTGCTCCTGGCACTGCTTTCTTGGTGGTATGAGGTCCCCTTGTCTCTCTGCTCACTTCTCTCTTTTCTATCTCAAGAGATTGCCTCAGGACACAATCCAGTCTTATAGATTGAGTCCTGCCTCACTAACACAACTGCCACCCATCCTCCCTCATTAACTTCACAGAGGCAGGATTTACAATATATAGGAAAATCACACAATACCAGGAATCATGGCCCAGCCAAATTGATACACACATTTTTTGGGTGACATAATTCAATCCATGACACATCTTAAATGTATTTTTGTCCCTATGTTAATGACAGGCAGCGATAGGAAAGTGGGCTGGGGATCAAGACAGAGTTTTCCCTACCAACATGTCATCTATTTGCTCTGTTCACAGAGAATCTCTTTGAAGAGTATGTGTTCGGTTGCCACAAAATAGTTAGAACTATAGAGAACAAAGGAATTAGTATATACAAAATGGTAATAAGCATCGAGTAAGCAGCAAGATAGTAAGTATTACTGATAATGTTCCATTAAGTTTCAAGAATCAGAAACGTATTAGTTTGCACCAGACCTTGGATTTTAAAGAGAGTATCAAACAAACAAACAAACAAAAAGACAGTTGCTATGGAGTCAGCTCTGACTCACGGAGACCCCACGTGTGTCAGAACAGATCTGTATTCCATAGGGTTTTCAATGGCTGATTTTTCAGAAGTAGATCACCAGGCCTTTCTTTCAAGGTGCCTCTGGGTAGACTCGAACCTCCAACTTTGCCGGGTGATAGCTGAGCACATTAACCATTTGCACCACTCAGGGACTCCAAAGAGAGTAAAGATAGAGCTAAATATCTGTTCTGAAGGAGGTTTACCCAGCTTCAGTCGAGGATGAGGGGCATTAAAAGGGGCACCTTTCCATTTGTAACTCAGTGAATATTTCTTTATTCCATATAGTACAGTGACTAGCAAAGCAACTCAAACGTATCAGGGAGAGAAACTTAGAAGCATTCTACACTCAAAGTTCACAGAGGTGTAAGAAGATGTAGATAGAAAGGTGATAGACAGATAGATAAGGATACAGAGAAATTAAAGTTTATCTTGAGATAGTCTTTTATGCTACTTAATGAGAACACACTTCATTCAGAGTCAGCACAATATAATAAATAGCTGACAAAAATTATAAGCAAAAGTTTAACAGATATTATCAGAGAAAAGAAAATATATTAAATGGGCCAAAAAAAAAAAACGACATTTCACAGAAATTGGAAGACAACAGACCCAGAGGAAAAAAGGATTTTAAAATAGTTCAGAGTTTCTTTAAAGTTTTAATGATCACAAAATGTTAGTACCTAACACCCTGAATGTGGTAGGAGGTAGTTGCATAGAAGCAATTAAAATTAGTCTGTAGACCTCAAAAGTTACTCTGGTTGACAAACAGTTATGTGCTTAGCTAATGATCCCCACAACGTTGTATTCATCTGAAACTTTCAGATAGGTAGGTTGCTGTCTGCTGGCTTAAGGCTTACACCTTTGCTCTTAATAAAAGAAAGGGGGCTACTTAACTAAATCTCCTAACCCGTTAAAAACAATTGGTTTTACAACCACTTTCAAGTCCCCCTCAGAGAAAACTACTACCAAAAAAAAAAAAAAAAAAAAGCACTACTTTGATGTGCGGTGGGGCTTAATCAGACATTCTAGAGTCAACAAATGGTAAGGAAAAATCCCAATAAAATGTTTTTTAAAATGGCAAGTCAATTTGATAGAGCCCGAGTTGCATGTTTGCAGCAGCTTTGGAGATCTGCCAGTGTTAAATAGGATCCAGTTGGTGGGGACTGAAGGCGTCCTGGCTGCAAATCAGGACAGAAAACGTGACCAAATAATGTCTTTTCAAGTATGTGACAGCTAAAATCTGTTCTCTGACTGTTAACTGCTGTGAATAAATGAGAAGATGTTTTATTCATTCAAATATGTATGGGTGAAAGAAAGTCGTCATTTCCATGTCCTAAAGAATCTAATTCAAAAAATAAACAATTTTTCATTACGTCTGTTTTTTGATGAAATGTGCTATTCTAGAAAAAAATTATCAAAAAATGTGCACCTCACTCATTTGGTAAAATCAGATTTGAAATTCCATGCATATTAAAAAGAAGCATCGTTCCTTTCTACGCCACTGATAATTTTCAGGAAAAGGGAAAAGGTTGAAACAAGCTAAGGAAGAACAATGGCGGAAATTGACCAGTACCGAATGCAGAAAAGATAAAGAGTTTCACAGAAACAGTCTAAGGTGAGCAACAAAGTCAGCACTGATTTTTATGCAACATAAGTTATAAAATATTAATATACATGCGATGTAATATAGAATATCAGGGGGGAAAAATACTGAGATTGAGCACATACAGGTCAACCAAGGGTAATACCAAACCAAATAATCGATCTTAAACATAACAGAATTATTGGTTTTACATTTTCACTTGCAAAGCATTTTTGATTTGTCCTAAAAAGAATAAAGCAATATTTATTCTCTAGTATATTATATGGAGCCCTTGTGAAGCAGTGTTTAAGAGCTATGGCTGCTAATCAAAAGGTCAGCAGTTCAAATCTACCAGCTGCTCCTAGGAAACCCTGTGGGGCAGTTCTACTCTGACCTGTATGGTTGCTATGAGTATGAATCGACTCAACAGTAATGGGTTTGGTTTATGGTTTTTGGTATATTTTATATATATATATAAAAAATAATATTCTCAAATATATAAGTTGAAGGGATTGGTTAAAGAGTTATTCTTACTACCGATTTTTGACTTTGTAATAAGAAGAAAATTCCAGAAAACTTGTTTTGTGTATTAATATTTACCAGCAGAATAAATGATAAATATTGGACATTAAGTTATAAAGTGTATTTGTCAGGCTGAGTTTTCTTTGGTGGATCCAAGATTTACAAATGACCAAAGTAGATATTTTTGAAAATTGATGAAAAGCCTTCTGATATTTCCTTACCATTTTCTTTTTAACTGGCTAGTTTTGTTCAATAAATCTTTCATAAAAATATGAAGAAATACTTCTTCCTACACCAGCATTTTTAAATATCTGCAGTTTACAGTAATAACAACAGCATGAAATTTTCAGTCAACATCTTTCTTTCCATGCCACAGCATGAACCAAAAAAATAGAAATGATTAAACTCTGTGTGTCACAATTTAAGTTTATATGATATTTTCCTTTTACCTCAGTAAAAATACAAATCAGACATTTTGCAGAGTCTGACATTGCAAAATGAACCACAAGTCGTTTGGAAATCCCTCTGTTAACAGCTTATATTTGAGTGGTAGTAGAAATGAAGCTCATGTAAAAAACCCACCGCCATCAGGTGGAATAGGACTCATAGCGACCATGTAAAACAAAGTAGAGCTGGCCCCACAGGATTTCCAAGGATGTAATCTTTACAGACGCAGACTGCCACATCTTTCTTCCACAGAGTGGCTGGTGAGTTCAAATCGCTGACCTTTCGGCTAGCAGCCAAGCCCTTAACCACTGTGCCACCAGGGCTCCTGAAGCTCATGTTGGATCAGGTAAATTGGACCCGATGGTAAGAAAAACTTCCAGGCAGCTTTTGCTTCGGATAAAGAGTACTTCCTAGAATAAAGTGGACCACTCAGCAAGAATAAAGTCTTCTAAAGTTAAGTGCTCAGTTGTTAACCCAAAGGTTGGGGTTCTAACCTACCCAATGGCTCCACAAGAGAGAAACCTGGCTATCTGCTTCCGTAGAGACTACAGCCTAGGAAACCCTATGGGGCAGTTCTGCTCTGTCAGATGGGGTCAATGTGAGTCAGAACTGACTCAACAGCACCTAATAACAACACCAATATTTAAAAAAAGAAATCCTAAGTCCATACAGGGCATATCCATCTCTACTCTTGGCTACCTCTTCAACCACATTTTCTACTACCCTTGACTCTACTCATTCTATTCTAGCCATACTGGTCTTCCTGCCGTTCCTCAAACAGACTGGGCATGTTGTTAGAACAGGTCCTTTTCACATGCTATTCCCTCTCCCTGGAATCCTCTTCTTTTAGACATTTGCATCTCTATTCAATTATCCGCTCCTTCTCCTGATCACCTTATCAAAAATTGTGTCTCTCATAAATAAAGGAGAGTAATATCCCATTATATATAATGCATACTTTTCCTTCATAACATTTATCACTATGCAATATAATAATATGTATTTGTATTTCTTGTTTATTAATTATCTTTCATTCTAGAATGTAAGCACCAAAAGGACAGGTTCTTTGTTACGTTCTCTGTCGTTTTCCTAGACAATAGAACAGAGCCTGGTCCATAGAAGGTACTCAGTAAATATTTGTTGAATGAATGAATCACTAAACACGTCCTCTGTTCCTTTATCTTTCCTGTTGAATCCCATCGTAATCATCAAAGAATAGAACCTGAGAAATGCTAACCAGGTTTGATTATCCTATGTAGGCTGCTACTTCTGATGTGATATTCACTTCTATTTTTAAGTAATAACAAAACTGAATAGAATTTCAGAAAATGGTTGTGTTAAATATCTTGAAATATTTCTCCAGAAGAATCTTATGAGTTGAATCTGGTTCAGAATATTTGCTCTCTGCTTTGGGTGATAATTAAAACTCCTCATTGCTCTCACAATTAGCATTCTAAGCCAATTTTACAGCGAGTTGATCAAAAGCTCACATAGAAAGGTCAACATCTTTAGGTCTCCACTACTTCAAGCATACTGTAAAACCATTGACACAGACCCTCCTTCATTGGCAGACCTCCATATGTCAGGCATATTACTAGTCCGGTTAAATCTCGTCATCATTAACCCAGGGCAGAGGAGGTGCGGGAGGAGACCAAAGAAGCCTGTCTTCTGCCTCCTGTGGATGCTGCACTTCAATGTTACTTTTTTTGTTGCTTTTTAGTGCTTATTTACGTATGTGTTTCTTTAAGTCCCCTGACTTATCATCAGAAGCAAGGGTCGCAGTGTGGGTTGTATATCAATAAACAGTACTTTATTAAAGATTTATATACCCCTTGCTTATTATGGAGCCCTGGTGGCTCAGTGGTTAAGCTTTTGACTGCTTATCAAAAGGTCAGCAGTTCAAATCCACCAGCTACCCCAATGGGGCAGTTCTACTCTGTCCTATAGGGTTGCTATGAGTCGGAATGGACTCAACGGCGATGGGTGTTTGGTTTTGCTTGTTATTGCTATCCAATATAACATCTTCTACTTAAGACAATATTGCATTGCTAAAAAGAAATCTGGACTAGAGTGGAAAAAATTAAATCCATTGGTCCTACAAGTAACCGTTAGGTAGACCTAAACAGAAGACTAGAAAATAGCTGCCTTGGGCATACGAAGATTTTTATATTATGAAATCTTTCTTCCTGAATTCATATGATAAGGGCATTTCATTTCATTGAAGCCATTAGAAATTGAAAGTGCAAAACTGTGTTTTGCTCAGGAGAGTGGTTAATCATAGTCACAGTGCTGTCTAGGAAACAGTGTAGAAACTCAAATTACTGGATATTGGACAAACTCAGAAGGAATATTGTATTTAATTATGCAGGATGAGATACTGAGGTATTTACAAGAGTATTTCAACAATTCTGAAAGTGCAAGATGGATTAGAAGAAGAAGAGAGTACAAGCAGGACAATCAATAAAAAATCATAATAATAATCACTAATATTTACTAAATACTTGCTCAGGGCCAAGCTTCCGTGCTAAGCACTATCTTCATGCTAAATATCTTCAGAAAATTCTTACATTGTCTTAGCAAAGCACATAAAGGATACTACTACTACTCATCAATTGCACTAGACTTGTGCTGTCCAATATAGTGACTACCGAATGCTTGAAATCTGTTGTTGTTGCTAGGTGCCGTTGAGTCAGTTCCAACTCATAGTGAATGAAATGCTGCCCGGTCTTGCACCATCCTCACGATCATTGCTATGCTGAAGCCCATCATTGCAGCCACTGTATCAGTCCATCTCGTTGAGGGTCTTTCTCTCTTTCACTGATCCTATACTTAACTAAGCATGATGTCCCTCTCTAGGGACATGTAGCTAGTCCAAATTAAGATGTGCTGTAAGTGTAAAATACATACTAGATTTCAAAGATTTAGACTGAAAAAAAGAAAGTAATGATTTTTATATTAATTACACAAATAATATATTGGATATATTAGGTTAAATAAAATATATTATTAAAATTAATTTCACTTATTTCTTTTCACCCTGTTTTAATGTAACATCTAGAAAATGTAAATTTACATATATTGTTCACTTTGTGGCTCATACTGTATTTCTGTCAGATAACAATGCTTTACACACTTTAAATTCATGAATCTGCTTGACTTTTTACAACAGTGCTATCCCTATTTTAAATATAAAGAACCTGAGTTTGAGATGGACTTTTCCAAAGTCATACAGGAAGCTGCATTAAACTAGCCTATTAATTATCTTTAACATTGCTCCAAAGAAAAATAGATAATAGTTCCACAACAGTTTGTCTTCTTAATTTTTAACCACTTAAGACATTGGATCGAGGAGGAGGAAAAAAATTGGTAGAGCCTCCAAGATTTTTGAGTTTGAAAAAACTATTTTGATAAATATTTCTTTTATTCTTTTAAACTTCTTACCAGGGGAAATTTGATCCATATGTTTCTGCTTTTTGTATACTTACTTATCCAAATTTTATTTTGTAAAAGTTATTTAATGTCTTAGAAACTATATCTTCTCAATATTATTTTCTTTAAACTGGGAAGCCTGATTGCCTGGACTATAAACAGAAAAGAACTTGAACCCGATAGCCTCAATCGCATTTGGTTTCAAGCTTAAGACCCAGAAAGAGTAAGTGGATTCTAGAATTTAGAATACCCTAACAACCCTGACACTGAAGTCAATCAATCATTAATGGAGCCTGTTGGATTAAACAAAATGCGTACCCTCTCTATACAGTCATAGATGAGAAAAACAAGCAATAAACAGCTGTCTGGCCTTAACAATGCCTTTTAAGAAACAAGGAGTTTACAAAGGAGATAAATTTGGAGCTGAAAGTTTGCTTTCACAAAGGATAGCTTTACAAAGGGTTTCACTACAGAATTCTTCTGCATCCTTAACTCCCCTGGTGAAAAATTTTGGTCAAACTTGATAGAGAAGCTTAGAGGATAGAGGAAATAATGGAAAATACTGGGAATCACTGGCAATTAGAGAGCAATCAGAAAGAAATATTAAGCTGTCTAAAATTATAAAGTAATTCAATTTAGAATAAATTCAATTTATACTAAAATCGTCCAGGTTATATCTATTACCCAAAAAGACATTCCTGTACATGTAAAAGTATCTTATTGGGCATATGGTGGCTATATTTTCCAGTGGGGGGGGGGGGGAATGCATAGATTTAATCAGTTCAGTTAATGTATTTTAAACACAGACCAACAAGTTATTTGCTCTTTAAAAACTAGCAAAAACGGATTTACTGATATTTTTCAACTTTATTTTCCAGACTTGTAGTTTACAATGTATGCAATAGAAAAGATACTAGAACTAAATGGAAATTATTATAAATACATGAAAAATATGATGAAAAAAATTGTTGGAGCATGGCATACTTGTTGTAAACTTGTATTCAATTTGTACTACGTAGAGGTCAACTTAGAAATGGAAATAACATGCCATGGACAGTTCCATTTTTTAGAAGAGTTTATCCATCCCATTCATGATATTAGTGATCTTGTTCATTCTCTGAGAAAATTCTGGTAAAATAATACACAATGTGCACACCATTGAATAATCATTGATAAATAGGCCAAAACAAATTTAACTTCAAAAACAATTAAATGTTAATAATGACATATGTTGTGTGCACGATGGAGTTTATTCTGACTCATATCAACCCTATAGGACAGAGTAGAACTGTCCCATAGGGTTTCCAAGGCTGTGCTCTTTACAAGAGCAGATTGCTAGGTTTTTTTCCTTCCATGGAGCTGCTAATGGCTTTGAACCACCTGCCTTTAGGTTAGCAGTCCAGTGTTTAACCATTGTGTTACCAGGGCTCCTTAATATGATATATAGGGTAGTGAATTCTACCGGTTTTGTTTTGGTAGATAATGGGCTCTCAGAGTAATCTCACAGATGAAATAGAAGGGCAAACTCTAGGGAAGATACAAGAACTGAATGGAACCTACAACAAGTACATGGAGAGTGTGACGAACCAGCTTCTGAGCATGGTCTATGACGTTAAACCAGAAACCCATGTGAACTACAGACCCAGCAACTAAATACATGCCATAGTCTTCAATAAATGGTGTATGTATGCTGCCCAGTTGCTTATGCCTTCAGGTTTAAGGAGTTTAAAATGTTGATCTTAAATTTACTGGATATCTACTGATTTCAGTGTGACATAGTTTGTACATGGGCATTGAATTAAAAACAAAGCAAAACAAAAAAAATGCTTGTTGTATCTTTCCTGGAAATAGATATAACTTGTCATTTAACTTGGAGAAAGGCAAAAACGTAGAGTGACGTGTCTTTTGACACTTAACAGAAAAACATGGTTTTACCAGCTTTCTGGTGTTATTTTTTAAATTTCTTCTTTATATTAATTTAGAAAATGTGCACTTAGTTGGGATTTTTAAAATGTAATTTTTAAGAGTATAATCATGACTTTCATACAGATATACAATGAACATATGTCAACGATTTTTATTTAACTCATTAATCAATGAGGAAACCAGTAAGTTCAAAGGCGAACTCTAAGAATTGCACATATGTATGTTGTGTGTATATATTCTAAGAACTGCATATATATTATATACCATATATAATATATGATATATTTTATGTGTGCATATGTGTGTGTATGTATATATAAATATATACACATATCTCTCTCTGTGTGTGTATATACACAATAAGAGGTAAATAATGATAAAATGAATTTACAAGTAAATTCAAAACTGGCTTACTCCACAGGGTTGGTTGGGGACGGAAATCATTTGTCCCTCCAACCGACAGAATTAATTTGCGTGCTGACTCAAAGGTTGGTGGGTCACTCTGCAGGAGAAAGATGTGACATTCTGCTCCCATAAACATTAAAATCCATTGCCATCGAGTCTCATAGGGACCCTATAGGATAGAGTAGAACTGACCCATAGGGTTTCCAAGGAGCAGGAGGTGGATTTGAACTTCCAACATTTTGGTTAGCAGCCATGTTCTTAACCACTGAGCCAGCAGAGCTCTACCCTATAGGGCACTTCTACTCTGTCATATAGGGTCACTTTGAGTAGAAATCAACTGAAGGGCAGTGCTTTTTTTGTCTTTGTTTTTGTTTTTTTGGTTTAACATAGCTCAAAAACAGTGAGAGGTTCAAACTACCTAGAATTAGAAAACCAAGAATTAGGGGAATTAGCCAATTATCTACTTTCCCTTTGAAGACACTGTGTAATCTTTCTGGTCCATTTCAAAGTCTTTCACAATTTATTCCCCAAAGGTTGTTATGTCAAATCTGTCCCAATATGCAAGGGGTACAACATAGCCAAAAATTTAAGTGACAAATTTCACTTTATATCAGAGCAATTTAAAATTTGCAAAGTACTTTTATACCTTAAAAATACATTAAAAGAAAATGTGTTATGTAACTATTCCATCCTCTCTGCCTAACCTCAACGAACCAGATATTATTCTTTTTCAAGTATATTTTTAAAAAGAAAAATGTAAATTGTAATTAATAAACTGATAGCATAGATGTCTTGACTGAAACACACACACACACTACCAGGGTATATATTAGGTAGGTTAGTATGCCATTAGACCTGTCTTCTAGACTATAATAACAAATATGCATTGAATTAAATATTCGTTAAGTACCAGGTACTTTGTAAGTGCAGTGTTTATTTTATCTCAATCCTGTTGTGTAGGAATTATTAGCCTCCTTCTTCTACATATTAGGAAATCAAGGTTAGGGAATTTGCCTAGACTTTGCCTTGGGTAACAGTGACAGCAGTGAGTTTGAAATCTGGCTATAGGGCACCAGCATCCTCGCTCTTAAATACTCACCATACTGCCTTCCTGAAAAGTTTCTGTATTTATAGCATTAAGAATCCTGGGCAATATAATCTCTTTTATTTTCAAATAATACTTGCTAACAAATTTTAATTTCAGTCCGAAAGCAAAAAAAAAAAATCATTAGTAAAGTTCAACTGCTACCAAAATATTCATATAATCAGTTCCAAATATTATTTGCTAGTAATCTAAACCAATGGGACATTGCTTTAGATGACTAGCAACATTGTTTCCCTTTAACAGGCAAAGTTAAAATTTTACCACATATCTAAGCATATAATCATATTAGGTAAGTGGAAGAAAAATTTGAATTTCACTTGTTTCTCAATTTTTCCAACTTATAGGCCAATGAAAAGCAAATAAGTTAGTTCATTGTTTTAATGTAGTAGATTTCTCTCTTTTCTTTTTTTAATTGTACTTTAGGTGAAGGCTTACAGAACAAACAGCTTCTCATTAAACAGTCACTACACATATTGTTTTATGACATTGGTTAACAACCCCACGACATGTCAACCCTCTCCCTTCTCGACCCTTTTTTTTTTTTTTTTGGTGAAAATATACATAGCCAAAGATACACCATTTCAAAAATTTCTATGTGCACATTTCGGTGACATCAATTACGTTCTTCCAGTTGTGCTGCTATTCTCACTTTAGATGAAGGTTTACAGAACAAAATAGTTTCTCATTAAACAGTCAGTACACGTTGCCCTATGACAATGCTTAACAACACCGCTACATGTCAACACTGTCCTTACTCAAACTTGGGTTCCCTATGACCAGCTTTTGTGTCCCCCCTGCCTTCTAGTCCTTGTCCCTGGACTGCTGTACCTCATTAGTCCCGTTTTGTTTTATGGGGCTGTCCAATCCCCAGCTGAACAGTGAACCTCGGAAGTGACTTCACCACTGAGCTAAAAGGGTGTCTGGGGGCCATACTCTCGGGGTTTCTCCAGTCTCTTTCAGGCCAGTAAATATTATCTTTTTTGTGTGTGTGAGAGTTTTGTTCTGCATCCTTCTCCAGCTCTCTCCAGAAGCCTCTGTTGTGATCCCTGTCAGAGCAGTCAGTGGTGGTAGCCAGGCACCATCTAGCTCTACCGGATTCAGTCTGGTGGAGGCCTTGGAAGCTGTGGTCCATTAGTCTTTTGGACTAATCTTTTCCTTGTAACCTGTTCTCTTTATCCTCGCTTGCTCCCGACGGGGTGAGACCAGTGGAGTATCTTAGATGGCTGCTCACAGGCTTTTAAGACCCCAGACGCTACTCACCAAGGTAGAATGTAGAACATTGTTTTTATAAACTGTGTTATGCCAACTGAGCTAGATGTTCCCTGAGACCATGGTCCCCACAGCCCTGCACCCAGCAGTTCCATCCCTCAGGGAGTTTGCATGTGTCTATGGAGCTTCCATGACCTTTCCTTGTACAAGTTGTGCTGGTTTCCCAGGATTGAGTACTGCCTCACCCTTCACCCAAGATACGACTTATCTATTGCCTATTTAGTATTTCCCCCTCACCCCTCCCATCGCTCGTAACCAGCAAAGATTGTTACTTTTTGTGTGTAAACCTTTTCATGAGTTTTTACAATAGAGGTCTCATACAATATTTGTCCTTTTGTGATTGACTTATTTCACTCAGCATAATGTCCTCCAGTTTCATCCATGTTATGAGATGCTTCACAGATTCATCATTGTTCTTTATTGTTGTGTAGTACTCCATTGTGTGTATGTACCATAGTTTGTTTATCTATTCATCTGTTGATGGGCATCTAGGTTGTTTCTATCTTTTTGCTATTGTGAACAATGCTGCCATGAACACGGGTAAGCATATGTCTATTCGAGTGACAGCCCTTACGTCTCTAGGATATATTCCTAGGAGTGGGATTACTGGATCGTATAGTATTTCTATTTCTAGCTTTCTAAGAAAGCACCATATCATTTTCCAAAATGGTTGTATCATTTTGCATTCCCACCAGTGCATAAGAGTTCCGATCTCCCCGCAGCCCCTCCAACATTTGTTATTTCCAGTGTTTTTGATTTGTGCCAGTAATGACAGAGTGAGATGGTATCTCATTGTGGTTTTAATTTGCATTTCTCTAATGGCTAGTGATCGTGAGCATTTCCTCATGTGTCTCTTGGCTGCTTGAATGTCTTCTTTGGTGAAGTGTCAGTTCATTTCCTTTGCCCATTTTTTGATAGGATTATTTGTCTTTTTGTTGTAGAGGTGTTGGGTTTTCTTGTAGATGATGGAGATTAGAACTTTGTCTCACTTGTACTGTCCAAAAATTTTTGCCCAGACTGTACGTTCTCTTTTTACTCTTTTGGTGAAGTCTTTTGAAGAGCATGGGTATTTGATTTTTAGAAGATCCCAGTTATCTAGCTTATCTTCTGGGGTTTGCATGTTGATGCTTATGGTTTGTATCCTGTTAATGCCATGTATTAGGACCTGTAGTGTTGGTCCTATTTTTTCTTCTATGAACTTTATAGTTTTGGCTTTATATTTAGGTCTTTGATCCATTTTGAATTAGTTTTTGTATATGGTGTGAGGTATAGGTCCTGTTTCATTTTTTTTGCAGAATGGATATCCAGTTTTGCCAGCACCATTTGTTAAAAAGGCTGTCTTTTCCCCATTTGATGGACTTTGGGCCCTTGTCGAAGATCAGGTGACCGTAGGTGGATGGATTTACATCTGGGTACTCAATTCTACTCCATTGGTCAGTGTATCTGTCGTTGTACCAGTACCAGGCTGTTTTGACTACTGTAGCTGTATAGCAGGTTTTGAGGTCAGGTAGTGTGAGTCCTCCAACTTTATTCTTCTTCTTCAATAGTGCTTTACTTCTTCGGGGCTTCTTCTCTTTCCGTATAAAGTTAATGAGTAGTTTTTCCATCACTTTGAAGAATGTTCTTGGTATTTGGATCGGCATTGCATTGTATTTGTAAATTGCTTTGGGTAAAATAGTCGTTTTCACAATGTTGAGTCTACCTATCCATGAGCATGGTATGTTTTTCCATTAACGTAGATCCCTTTGGGTTTCTTGCAGTAGTGTTTTGTAGTTTTCTTTGAATAGGTCTTTTACCTCCCTGGTTAGATTTAGTCCTAAGTATTTTATTTTTTTAGGAGCTATTATAAATGGTATTGTTTTCCTGATTTCCTTTTCATCATTCTCTTTATTGGTGTATAGGAATCCAATTGATTTTTCGATGTTTATCTTGTATCCTGCTACTCTGCTGAATCTTTCAATTAGTTCCAGTAGATTTCTTGTGGAGTCTTTAGGGTTTTCTATGTATAGTATCATATCATCTGCAAATAGGGACAGTTTAACTTCTTCGTTACCAATTTGGATGCCTTTTATTTCTTTTTCTTGCCTTACTGCTCTAGCTAGAACTTCCAGCACAATGTTAAATAGGAGTGGTGATAAAGGGCATCCTTGTCTGGTTCCTGTTTTCAAGGGGAATGTTTTCAGCCTCTCTCCATTAAGAATGATGTTGGCTGTTGGTTTTGCATAGATACCCTTTATTATGTTGAGAAATTTCCCTTCTATACCTATTTTATTGAGAGTTTTGATCAGGAACGGGTGTTGGACTTTGTCACATGCCTTTTCTGCATCAATTGAGATAATCATGTGATGACTCTTTTCTTTCCTTTTATTTATGTGGTGTATTACATTGATTGATTTTCTAATGTTGAACCATCCTTGCATACCTGGTATGAATCCTACTTGATCGTGGTGTATTATTTTTTTGACATGATGCTGAATTCTATTGGCTAGAATTTTGTTGAGAATTTTTACATCTATTTTCATGAGAGATATTGGTCTGTAATTTTCTTGTTTTGTGGTGTCTTTGCCTGGTTTGGTATCAGGGTTATTCTGGCTTCATAGAATGAATTTGGAAGTGTTGCTTCCTTTTCTATGTTCTGAAATATTTTGAGTAGAACTGTTACAAGCTCTTCTCTGAATGTTTGGTAGAATTCTCCAGAGAACCCATCTGGGCCAGGGCTTTATTTTCGTTGGGAGTTTTTTTTATTACCTGTTTTGATGTCTTCTTTTGTTATTGGTCTGTTCAGATTTTCAACATCACTTTGTGGTGGTTTGGGTAGGTAGTGTGTTTCTAGAAATTTATCCGTTTCCTCTAGGTTTTCAAATTTGTTGGAATATAGTTTTTCATAATATTCTGTTATAATCCTTTTTATTTCAGTTGGGTCTGTTGTAATGTCCCCCATTTCATTTCTTATTTGGGTTATTTGTGTCCTCTCCTGTTTTTCTTTTGTCAGTCTTGCCAGTGGTTTGTTGATTCTTTCAAATAACCAACTTTTGGTTTTTTTTACTCTTTCTGTTGTTTTTCTATGCTCTATTTCATTTATTTCTGCTCTGATCTTTATTATTCCCTTTCTTCTCTTGGCTGTGGGCTTTTTAAGCTGTTCCCTTTCTATTTGTTTGAGTTGTGTAGTTAATGTTTTGGTTTTGTCCCTTTCTTCTTTTGTGATGTGTGCATCTATTGCTGTAGATTTTCCTCTGAGAACTGCTTTGCTGTGTCCCAAAGGTTTTGATATGATGTGTTTTCATTCTCATTTGATTCTAGGAATTTTTGGATTCCATCTCTGATTTCTTCTATTATCCAGTGGTTTGTAAGCTGTTAGTTTCCATGTAATTGATTGTTTTTCCTTGCTCTTTCTGTCATTAACTTCTACCTTGATGTCATTGTGGTCACAGAAGAAACTTTGTATTATCTCAACGTTTTGCATCTTTTTGAGGATTGCTCTGTGGCCTAAGATGTGATCTATTCTGGAGAACATTCCATGTGCATTGGAAAAGAATGTGTACTTTGCAGCTGTTGGATGGAGTGTTTTATATATATCTATGAGGTCAAGTCAGCTGATTGTGCCCTTTAGGTCTTCTGTATCTTTGCTGAGTTTCTTTTTAGTTGTTGTGTCCTTTACTGAAAGTGGTGCATTGAAGTCTCCTACTATTATTGTGGAACTATCAATTTCTTTTTTCAGTGTTATTAGAGTTTGTTTTATGTATTTTGGAGCCCTGTCATTGGGTGCGTAGATGTTTATTATGGTTATGTCTTCATGATGGATTGTCCCCTTAATCATTATGTAGTGTCCTTCTTTGTCTTTTATGGTATATTTTGTTTTAAAGTCTATTTTATCTGATATTAGAATTGTCATTCCTGCTCTGTTTTGGTAGTTGTTAGCTTGATATATATTTTTCCAATCTTTGACTTTTAATAAATTCACGTCTTTGTTTCTAAGGTGTGTCTCTTGTAGACAGCATATTGATGGATCCTGTTTTCCTATCCATTCTGTCACTTTCTGTCTCTTTATGGGTACATTGAGTCCATTTACATTCAGTGTAATTATTGATAGATGTGGGTTTATTGCTGTCATTTTGTAGTGCTTTTTTTTGTGGTGCTGACGTTTTCTTTGTTCCTCTTACTCTCCTGTGCTGAATTCCTTTTGTTTGTGGATTTTTTTTCATTTCTTTCTTTTTGTAGGTTTTGTTTTTACTGAGACTTTATGTTTTTCCTCTTTATTTTTATGAGTACATTTGTTAACTATCTTTACAGTTACCTTGAAATTTACCCTTATCTTCCTAAGTTTGAAGCAGTCTATTATTACTTGGTATCGCCTTGTCTTCCTCTCTATTAGAAGGTTCTATACCTACACTGTTTATTCCCTCTTTTATTGTTCTGATTTTTTTTTTCATTTACAGATTAACTGCTCTGATTCTGTGTTGTATTTCTTTTGGTTTTGGGTAGTCCTTGAGAGTTCATTTCCTAGATTGGTATCTGGCTGGTACGATCCTGCGTCCTAGATTCAGCCTGTGATCTGAAGTTGTTTGTTCTCAGATTGAATGACACCTTTTAATAATCCTTGTTAGTTTGGTTTGGTTTTTACATAATCCCTTAATTTCTGTTTATCTGGAAATGTCCTAATTTCACCATCATATTTGAATGAGAGTTTTGCAGGGTATATTATTCTTGGCTGGCAATTTTTTTTCTTTCAGGGTTTTGTATATGTCATCTCATTGGCTTCTTGCCTGCATGGTTTCTGCCAAATAATTGGAGCTTAGTCTTATTGTTTCTCCTCTGTACGTGACTTCTTGTTTTTCATGAGCTGCTCTCAGGATTCTTTGTCTTTGGTTTTGGAGTGTGATTATGATATGCCTTGGTGATTTTCTTTTGGGGTCTATCCTATATGGGGTTCATTGAGCTTCTTGGTTGGCCAGCTTTTTATCTTTCATGATATTGGGGAAGTGTCTGTCAGCAGTTCTTCAATGATCCTCTCTGTGTTTTCCGTTTTCTCCCCCTGTTCTGGAACGCCAATCACTAGAAAATTTTTGCTTTTGATTGTATCCCACATAATTCTCAGGGTTTCTTCTTTTTTCTGAGTTTTCCTCAAACAGAGTTATATCCAAGTGTTTGTCTTTAATTCTGCTGATCCTTTCTTTCATCATTTCAAATCTGCTCCTCAGCCCTTCTATGACACTGTCCATTTCTGAAATCTTGTTGTTTATCTTTTGGATTTCTAATTGTTGTTTTTGTATAATTTCTACTTGTGAATTTATTTTGGCATTTTGTTCCTGCATCATCTTCCTGAATTCTTCCATTTTTTTGTCTGTATTTTCCATGAATCTTTCTGGCTTTTCCATGATTTCGTCTATTTTTTCCTCATTTTTGTCTGCTTTTTGCTTCAACTCTTAGGTAATTCTGAGTATTAGAGATTTGAATTCCCTATCAGGTAGTTCTAGTGCCTTTTCTTCTACTGGAAAGTCATCTGGTGTTTTATTTTGGATGCCTACTGGAACTGTCCTGTCCTGTTTCTGTAAGTGTTTTGATATTGTCTGCTGTCTTTGGGGCATTCAGTAGTTATTTTTCTTGTTTATTGATCATAGATTTGTTTGTTTTGTCCTTTTTTTTTTAAATTTGGCTATGTCTGAGCAGGTGGGCTGTGTGTTCTTTGTTGTTTTTGTTTGTCTGTGGGCACGATACTTTTCACCTCCTTCTCCAATTGGGGGGGTCAGTTACTCAGATATGGTACAGCAGGGCAGGTCTAGCTGAAGAGGAGTTGCTGGGATGGGTTGTTTGTGGCACTTACTACAGCCACCGGGGTGGGTTGGTAATCATTGCAGGGTAGGTTCTGGTAGGTCGTGCCTATGCTGCTTGGTGGTGTGATGTTAAGTGCATGGTGCAGGTAGGCAGGATGGAGGGGAGAGATTGTGGTGTGTGGAGCTAAGATGGGGATGGGAGAGAGGAGAGAGGAATAGGAGCCAAAAGCAGAAATGAACAAAAAGGATTGCTAGGGGAGCTTGCCGTTGGAGTGGAGAGATGTGAGACTATGAAATGGAGAAAAACAAAAAGGGGAAGAAGAAGAAAAAAAAGAAACGAAAAGAATGAATAAATAAGAATTAGAAAGAAAAAAGAACAGCAAAGCTCCCAGAGATCCCACTGGTGCGGCTACAAGGTCTGGGGAAGTTGTTCCCAGGTGTTGAAGTACAGCCTGGCTAGGAGGGGTAGAGGTATTCAGCGCCAGGTATTCAGGGGACAGGAAGAGAAGGAAGGTATAGAGAGGAGAAACTGAGTAATGAAGAAAGACAAAGAGGGAAAAGAAAAGAAAACAAATTCTAAAAAAAGAAGAACTTCCCAAAAAAACAGAAAAAAAAAAAAACACAAAAAAAGAAAAGCCCTCAGCTATCCCTCTGTGCATCTGTGCAAGCTGAGGGAGTAGGTCCCAAGCTGTGCAGGACTGCCCAGCCATAACACGTTCCTAACTCAAGAAAAGAAAGATAAAACAAACAAACAATTCAAAACAGAAAGCCCTGGGATCCCACCACTGTGGCAGCACGGACCGGGGAGCAGTTCCACATATGAACAGAGCTCCACAGCCCCTGAGGAAGAAGCAAAGATGGTGCACAGAGCCAGGTATTTGAGCAAAAGGAGGGGGAGGTGGTGAGAGGTAAGGAAGAAATCAAGAGAAATAGAAAAAAGCAACACTAGCAGCCAACAAATGGCACTCCGGGAGTCAGCCAGTGCAGGTGGGTGGAATCCAAGCAGCAGGTGCTTCCCGGTCAAGAGACTGTGGCTGTGGGAAGCAGAGGAAGCCAAGTGGGGGTGAAGAAGGGTGGGGGGTGGGAAAGTGTGCATCACCAGTTACTGGCTGTTCTGTCTCCTACTGGAAGCTCTGTGAAGCTGCTTTCTCATACCCTCTATTTGCTGGTCTCTGATAGGAGTCCAAGATTGTGGGTCCATGCTGTGTTAGCTGATAGGGGACCTCTTCATGTATGTCTCCTTGATTTCAGTTCTCTGTCAGTTTCTTATTCCATTTGGTGCTTGGCTGAGTTCTTTATCTCTTCATGTGATGTTTAGGGTTTCAGGATTGCTGTTTTCTCTGGTTGGCTTAGTTTTTCAGATCTTTGCCATGGAGGGACAGCGTTGTGCTTCTGCCTAGAGCTCCATGTTGCCAGAAGTCTATTGGAGATTTCTCTTTTTATCAGAATGACAACTGATTCCCCAATTAATGAACAGAAGGGTATCAAACTTTCCTGGTAACATTGTCCTGCATTTTTGGGGGAGGTGGTCAAGTAAACTTTCCTCCCAAAAATGAGGACACCTGTGGAGAATTTCCACCTCCCTCACAGATTTGGAGAATTCAATTGCTCTATCCTACAGAGCTAAGACACATTTCACAACGAGTAAATCTGCATGTTTGGAAAGTGATCATGTGAAAAGGTGAATCTGAAAAACACAGCCTTGCCGTTTGCCTTAAATAACATAGAATTTAGCCTTGTGACTTATATGAAAGCCATCAAGATACCGATTTCCTGGATATAAAATAGCAAATAGATTATCCAGAACACCCAAGTTAATAATAAATTCCCAAGCCTGCAGAGGAAAAAGGATAATTTCTTAGGCCCTAAATTTCTTAGAGGCTGAAGTCGATATAGGATTGTATCTGTACAGAGGTAAAGTAGGTGCCACTACCTGCAGAAAGTGATGAGGATTAGGCGTCAACAGCCTTTGCATCTGGTTCTGTCTGTGCTGCAAGCCCTCCATGTTCCATCGGCAACTCACTCAACATCTGTAGGTCTCAGATACTTTTGTAATGTTTTATTCTATAAAGTGGTGTTGAACTAAATCATCTCTATAGACCTTTCAGCCTTTAACTCTGCATACAAAGTCGGACCAGTTTCAAAGAACAGTAAGCCTGTGTTCATACAGTAAGCAGTAATTAATGATAAAATTAATTTACAAATAAATTCAAAACTTGCCTACTCCACAGGGTTGGTTGGGGCAGGAAATAAATTATCACTTCAACTTATAGCTTTGCTTATTGTTTTCTCTTCCAATTCTGTAGTATTCATTAAATTCTCAATGATGCCACTTCTCTTAACACTGGATAGGCAGGAGTCCCTGCTAGTCCCCAGCATGCCAGTTCTATGCAGCTCACAGCTTTTTGCATTCATATATGGTTTCATACTTTTGCCCGGCTGAATGAGTCATTTTCCAGGAACTCTTACAGATGGTAGAGCTGCCAGGTTTTACTTTATTTACATATGAAAACAGTATAGATATTTCAGAACTAACTCACTTATCTATGATAGCTTTCTCAATCAAATAAAAAAGTTGACCTTTTTTTGGCACAAATCTTCTCTTAAAATGTTTTTCTTTTCATACCGTTCTTCACACAGAAATAAAATACTGTAAGCATATTTTTTATGCTCCTCTACCCTTGCTTTGACTCAGAAACTCAGAAACTTCAAAATGAAAAAGTGACTCCATTAAGTTCTTATTCATTACCATTGCACCTGAAAACAAAATGATGTGATCTACAGGATTGCAGAGGAATAAGAAGGTTTAAATGTTTTTTTCTTTATTGGCACACAAACACACACCCTATCAAGAATTGCCATCAATAAATCACCACTATTACATTCTAGATGGATGAAGCTAGAAGAATAGATTCAGCCAGAGCATGCAGAGTGTCCAGTTTTAAAACATTCTAGATGAGGCCATCCTAGATCAGCCTACAATCAATCAATTTCCAGACATTTGAGAGTCCAGTCAAGATCAGAAGGGCCATCTACATTGTCTGCAGCTGTTATAAACACATGAGTGGACAAAGAAAAGACTATATAAACTACCTAATTAACCCACAGACTTATCACCAATAATAAGTTGTTGATTTAAGCCACAGAATTTTATGGTGATTTGCTACAAAGTAATAGCTAGCTGATACATCCATTAGATGTTGCTTTAAAAAGGAGAGAGTGATAAGCTATCTTGAATGCTGCCAACACTTCAAGTAAAATGGGAACAGTGATGTGACCGTTAGATTCAGATATGTGCAAGAAATGTTTGAGGAGAAAATGTGCGGTGGGAAAGTGAGAAATAGTAGCTATAGATAACACTAAAAAATACTAGCTATAAAAAAGATCAGTGAAATGGAGCAGCAGTTACAGGTAAATGTTTGTCAAACATACGTGTTTTGCCTGGGGTAGGAAATGTTAGACCATATTTGCATCCTGGTTGAAATTCCACTAGAGAAGAAGAAATTTCTATGCAGAGTAGAGGGGGAACCATTGCAGAAACAAAGTCCTTGACAAAAAACACCGTATTCAGGTTACATGTAAAAGATTCAGCCTTTGATAAAAGTAGGGACTCTTACATTAACAGGAAGGGTAAGAGTGAGTTTGGGTTCACATGCAAGTAAAAATCAAAACTCATTGTCTTCAGGTCGATTCCAACTCATAGTGACCCTATAGGACGGAGTAGAACTGCCTCTTAGGGTTTCCAAGGAACGGCTAATGGGTTTGAATTGCTGACCTTTGGTTAGCAGCCAAATGCTTGACCACTGCACCACCAGGACTCCTATACAAGTAGGTAGGTGGATTTAATGGTAGCAAGATAAGGAAGTTCCTGCCTGATTATTTCTCTGTTCCAAATAAAATCTGAGGGAAAATATCAGCTGAGAGTAAATAGAAATTTTAGGACACTTATCAAGAAAGGAGAAGAGGTAAAACAGTAGTTTGTGAAAGTAAGAAAATGACTCTGTAAGGAAGTGTAACAGGGTAAAACAGTTTTGAATGTCCAAATGAAATTTATTGCCATAATTTCTAAATTAGATTAAATCAGTTGTGTGTTTTTTCTAGTGATGGTGAGATGCTCAGGTACAGGCAAGGAATACGTAGATAGTTTGGTTCCACTTTTAGATTCATCAACAAAGACCTGAGGTCAGCCCTCTTGTTCCACTTCCTTCAGCTCTAAAGTTGAACTGGGATAATTCTTCTCAAAATGGCTACTTGAGCCCTAAATTTAAAGAATACAAGATTATTAGGAGAAAAACTCTAAAAAGAAAGATAATAATCTAAGCAGAGAATTTGTTAAAAATTAAAGATTTCATTTTATCAACTGGAAGAACTATACTGCTGCTCTTTCTAGTTGGTTGTCCTATTTGTCTCACTCCCTGGGACCACCTATGTTGGCATAGCAGGGAGTTCCTGGTGCAGTGAGTTTTCTCACTCATTTCAAAGAGTGGTCGAAGAAAGCTAATTACTAAGAACATAACTGGAAAATCTTGCATCCTATGCATATTAATCATTTCAGTCACTCTTTCATTTATTCAACTTACATCATTGATTTCTATTATATCCTGCATTTGAGATTGCTACTGGAAATACAACTGTGGCTATTACTCAAGTTGACAAGTTCTGTATTCTCACCTCTACCACTTTCAGTGGCCCAAGCTCTCACCTGCAGTTTAAGATGAGTTGCACTTTGAGTGCACTGGGGTTCTCTGCATCCTCAAGTCAATTAAACTCTTGCTATCCACACTGTAGTGTTGGCAAAGACTATTGAATATACCCTGGGCTGCCAAAAGAACAAACGAATCAGTCACAGAAGAAACACGACCAGAATATTATTTTTTTGACTCGCTTACTTTGGACATGTCATCAGGAAAGGCCAATCACTAGAAAAGGGCAACATGTTTGGTGAAGCAGAGGGCCAGTGAAAACAAGAGAAACCTTCACTGAGATGGACTGACACAATAGCAGCAACAATGGACTCAAACATACCGAAGATCAGGAAGATGATGCAGAACCAGGCAACATTTCATTCTATTTGTTATACAGAAGGTCGCCATCAGTCGGAGCCAACTCAAGAGTAACTAACAGCAACAAACTGATGCTGTGAATGTATATTCATTATGAATGTTATTAAAGAAGTAATGTCACATAGCACCCTCCCTGGGGCCTGACTGTCTGGTTTGTACACCAGCACTACCAGTCACTAGCTCTGTGACCTTGAACGTGTCACCTAATCTCTCCTTGTCCCTTGTCTGCAAAAGAGAAATAGTGTTACCACAGAGAGTTACTGTAAGTATTAATGGAATAAAAAAAAAAAAAATGCATTGCAGTTGAGTCGATTCCAACTCATACCACCCTTATAAGACAGAGCAGAACTGCCCCACAGGGTTCCCAAGGAGCAGCTGGTGGATTCAAACTGCGGACCTTTTGATTGGCTGATGAGTCCTTAACAGATATCTATAAAGGGTTCAGAATGTTACCTGGCATATAGTGAGTGATATATACCAATTATTATATAATAGTTGAGAAAAACTAAGCCAAATACACTGATTTAAGGACAAAAGAAGTATGGAAGGGAGTTATGAGTGGAGGAAAGCAGAAAATCACTGTAATTCACTTTTGTAGCCAATCGCGTGAAATTACCTTTTTTAAGGTAGAACAACTCTAAACTGTATCTGTTTCTTCAGTTAAGTAGAATTGAATGGAACAGAAGTCAACTGGGCATGTTTTATCATGCTAACACTTCCATTGAGAAAGCTTCAACAACTGTTAACTTGCTGTCATTTTTATTAATGTGTAATCAGTTAATAAGAACATATGTGTTCCACAGACAAAACCCAAAGATATTTAAATAGAGAGTGGAGTGAACACAAGAACCTTGCCAATATTCTGAAGACCTGTTTCCTGGTGGAATTCACAGTTTGTAGTCACAGTTCAGAAAGATGCTTTTGTAAGCAAAAATGTAACTATGCCCAAACACCCCAAGTAAAATCACGAGCACTGAATGTTCTGTACATTTAAGTCTGTACATGAAGGCAGAAGTTTTGCACGGTGACAATACTGGAGTCAACGAGGTGTAAAAGAGCTGCGATTTTGCTGATTGACCACTTACAAGAATATTTCCAAAATTTCTCTGACCACACAGAAAGGAAGGAGAAAGCATCAGAGAGCATAACCACAATAGCTTAGCCATGGAATGAATAAAAATTAACTAATGCCACTCTCAGTAACTGAAGTTAAGACCTTGCTGATGATGAGAAAGCCAAACCAACAGTGGTAGAAGCAGCATTAGTAAATGAAGTAATAACATGAAGGCCAGTTATTATAGTAATAAGAAGCCCTGATGGGGTTCAAACATACCCAGCAGCTCCATGGGATAAAGACTTGGCAATCTGCCCCCATAAAGTTTACAGCCAAGAAAACCCTATGGGGCAGTTCTACTCTGTCACATGGGGTCGCTATGAGTCGAAATCAATTTGACAACATCCAACAACAACATTACAATAATATGCTATCGCCTTTGGCTTCTTTCTTTCTCTTCCTGGCAAACCTCCACTAGTTCTTTAAGATAGTTCATAGGTTTGTCTAGTTTGTGAAGTCTCATTCAACACCCTGGGAAGGGTGGCCATTCCATCCTTGGTGATTCCATAGCTCTATTTCAGCAAATACCATACTGTACAGCAGTTAGCCATATTTGTCTCTCCCCTGGACTATGATTTCCTCAAGGGTAGAGGCTACAGTCTTGTTCATCCTTGTCTCTTAAAGCCTAACTCAAGGCTTGGCACATTACGTTGGTTAATAATTAATTAATACATTCAGGAAAACCAATAAGCTAATTTTATTGCATATTGTTGTTAGTTGTTGTTGAGTCAGCTCTGACTTACGGTGACCTTATATATAACAGAACAAAACATTGCCCAGTCCTATGCCATCTTCATGATTGTTGGTATGTTTGAAACCATTACTCTAGACATTGTACATTTTGAGAACCTTCCAGTCTAGGGGCTCATCAGCACTATATATGACAGTATACTGCGCTACATAGGATTTCATTGGCTACTTCTTGGAAATAGATCACCAGGCCCTTCTTTCCAGTCTGTTTCAGTCTAGAACCTCTGATGAAACCTGTCCATCATAGATGACCCTATTGGTATTTGAAATACTGGTGGTATTCCAGCATCATAGCAACACACCAGCCACCACAGAATGACAAACTGACAAATGAGTGGTGGTATTGCATACTATATAGTAATAACCGATAGTTAGTGTTTTGATATGAGAATAGCTTCTAGTGAAACACTGCAACAGGAACTTCATAGAATTAGAACTTAAAACATTTCTTAGAATCTCCCATTGATCTTCCAGAAAGGCTAAAAATAAAAATCATAAGTGCTCAAACAGTAACTCAAAGTGGTATCCAGAGGCATCAAGCTGTCTAGGTTGAGAACCGGGAATTAACCAGTGATCACTGAATAAAAGCTGCTTTCACCCGGCTCTTAATATTTATCTCTTACTGACTGGATATGTCAATGATTAATATACTCTTTAAGGCATGTATGCTTCCTCTTAAAAGAACTGTAAAAATGCATGTATTTATAAGAAGATATTGGTAAAATTACAGTGATACAAAAACCAAACCCGTTGCCATTGAGTTGAGTCCTACTTATAGTGATCCTATAGGATAGAGTAGAACTGCCCCCATAGAGTTTTCAAGGAGTGCCTGCTGGATTCCAATTACTGCCCTTCTGGTTAGCAGCCATAGCTCTTAACCACTATGCCACCAGGGTTTCCTACAGTGGTATAGCTTTTACTAAATCTAAAGGCATTTATTTCCCATCTGTCATCTTTTTTGTGATTTTTCAGAACTTGATACTCTTCATTTTCTACCCATTACAACTTTCACCTGCTCAAATTTCTGTGATTTGACATTTCTTCTTTCTGACTCCTTTGAACACCACTTCTTTAAACTTACATTCTGGTTGTACTTCTCACCCAATCCTGGAAAGGTCAGTATTTGCTAAGTGTTCACCTCAGGCTTCCTGACTATGCTCTGTGCTTGGGGGAACTTATCTATTTTCATGGCGCCTACTACTTTCTCTAGGCGGGTGATACTGAAATCTGCTTCAGCATTTCTGTTTTCTTACCTGCAATTCATCTGTCTGTAACTATGTTATGGAGAAGCCCATTTTGAAAGCCAGCCAATAATACTGGAAATTTGGAAAGTCAGCCAAACAGTAATATCACCCACCTCAGGGTCTTTTATGAGGATTACACATGAAAGCACTCAACATATGGCCTGCATCATTAACAATGTTCAATAAAATTTAGCTATTATTAGCCTTAATCACTTTTCCTCCCAAGGTTCTCATCATCTGGATAAATACCACTATCTCCCTTCTCTTCCTTCCCCCTCCTTCACCTACACACACTCCTTCCTATGTTCCCTTACCTACTGAAGTTTCTAAGATACCCCTTAGGCCAGGTGGGTGTCTGCTAACCTCTGAGGATTGTCAAGTCCCACCCTTACCCCTTCAGGCAGCTGCTGTGGAGAAGGGACAAAAGACTGAGTGATGGGAGGTCTGAGGAACAGGACATTTGGGGGAAACATGGAGAGTAGAGAAACTCTTCCCTGGGGAAATCTCACCTAGATTCCCAAACCCGGTAGAGGAACACAGCTCTCTCCTCTCCCTTTATTGTTGTTGTGTGCCGTAAAGTCAATTTCCAAGTCATAACAACCCCATGTGACAGAGTAGAACTGCACCATAGGGTTTTCTAGGCTGTAATCTTTACAGGAGAGGATCGCCAGGTCTTTTTCCCAAGGAACCACTGGGTGGGTTCGAACTGCCAACTTTTCATTTAACAGCTGAATGCTTAACCTTTGTGCCACCAGGGCCTCTATTCCCCCTAGGTAGGTATCAAAAAGCAAAAGCAATTGACAAAAGCAGTTTTCAGGAAAAAAAAAAAAGCCATAGTCCAAACTTAAGACATTTGAGGGGTATGCACACAATGAAGGAGTGTTGTTATCCTCCACCTTCCAGCTGGCCTCCAACTCATGGCCACCCATCGAAATGGAATAAAATGCTCCCTGGTCCTGTGCCATCCTCGTGACTGATTGAGAATTAGACAGTTTTGATCTATAGTGTTTTTACTGGCTGATTTTCAGAAGCAGATCCCCAGGTCTTTCTTCCTAGTCTGCATTAGTCTGGAAACTCTTCTGAAACCTGTTCAACAATATAGCAACATGCAAGCCTCCACTGACATACGAGCAGTGGTGATGCATAAGGTATATAGGCCAGAAATGGAAACGGGTTTCCCTGATGGAAGTCAAGAATACTAAAGGATAAATATACACAAAGAAGCAGAGTTAAACCAAAAAAAACCAAACTCATTGCCATTGAGTCGATTCTGACTCATAGTGACCTTATAGGACAGAGTAGAACTGCCCCATAGGGTTTCCAAGGAGCAGCTGGTGGATTCAAACTGTCAATCTTTTGGTTAGCAGCTGAGCTCTTAACCACTGCACCACCAGGGCTGCAAAGCAGAGTTATTAGAGCATAAAAAACAGGAATTAAAGACAAGTATAACAAATAGGAAGTAAGAGGATGATATGACAGAATAAGGCAAAGTTTGATTATGAAATATTTTTCTGCCTTGAAAAATGAATCTGTACATTATTCTAATGACAAGGAGGACCACACAAGGTCTGTAAACAGAAAAGTGAAAAATAAAAATTACTTTTTTGTCTCGTCACTTCCCTCTCAAGAATATATAACGGCTCCCCACGGCACATCAAATGGAGCCTGAGGACCTCTACTTTTTAAGGATCACCTTAGCCTACTCTATCTCACCAGCAATATACTTTCATGCTCTCCAAAATGTGTTTTGAATAAAATCCAGTCCCCTTAGTCTCCCCCTTAGATGCTCAATCCTGCCTCCATAGCTTTGCCTTTGCAATGTTTCCCCGTAAAATACTTTCTGTCTTTATACCTAAACCCTATCCTTTCTCCATGAGGCTTTCTTTACTATTTCTGCTAATGCCTATATGCTCTTTGAGAATGTAAACTCGTTTTAAATTCATTTTTAATTTTACATCTACATTAACTAAAATCATTAATACATAATTTAATTGAAATGAATGTTCTAAAATGTTCCTGAGCTGATTACACTGGGTAGGATTCCAGAAAAGGCTCAAATTAGCTTTAAAATTGGGAAGCATGCACCAATTCCCTTCTGAAACTCCCATACTTTGCTATCTTCTATATTTCTAGACCTTATCTGCAATGTTGGGAAAGGCAGTTAAATATGGAAAGTTTCCATCTCCCTTTTCTGTTTTAGGCACTTACATTTTCTCTCCTAAAATGATATATCTTTCAAATGTGAAATACAAGTTCCATTCTTTGTATTCATCATGGCAAATAACTAACATCCTTGGTGGACCCTATAAAGAAGAGGTCCATCACATTAACTAATATAACCAATTGTTGATAGAGTTCAAAATACTCAAAGGAGTGAATCACAACATTCAAATACTCTATGAGAAGTAAGAAAGAAGCAGTCTTGGGAAAAATTATTATAAAGAAATAAATAAAAACATCAAAAGAGACGTTCATATAAACCAGAAGTCAGTTTACAACAATGTGTGACAAATAGGATTTGCCCTCAGTTTACTGAGCCTGGAAATATGTGAAATGATTTTCAAAGCATTTATCCTTCAGAATTTTCCTAGTTTTGTTGCAGACCTATAAAGAGATATTATATTAACTATGGAAATCCAGAATAATACATGAACTTCTGAATAAGCAGACAGACTATATAACCCGACAGTTAGACTGCCCCTCAAAGCATCATCACTCTAGCGGATATGTTTTGATATTAAAATTCATGGCATCCATTCCTAAATTTCGTACTCAGTTTGGCAGAATGACCAAACACATTAAAAGAGATCGAAACTCATGGTGGAAAACTGGATTAAACACACACACAGACACACACATATAGACACCACCCGAGGAACTATTAGACATTATTGGGAAATGTTATTAGGTTTTTTAAAAATATTTGGCAATAACAAATAAAATCAATCTAGGAAAATCAGAAGAGTCACAAATTCATGACTTGGGATTTTCTTCTTTGCTAGGGATTAAATTTAGGAACTCACTGAGTTTACTAGCTTTCTGATTTTAGTAGGGTTTGTGTGTGTGTGTTTGTTCTGTATTTAGTAAATAGTTCTTACACTTCTACTCTTACTGGAATTACATATATTTAAATTAAGTCCTTTCCCAGGCTTTAGCCTTCCTTTAAAAGTACTAAGAATTTATTGTTAAGCAAAATATGCTAATTGTAATGGGGAAACATAACTTATTTTTAATTGATTCAGTAAATATCTTTTTTTTATTTTTATTTTTTTATTGTACTTCAGGTGAAGGCTTACAGAACAAATACTTTCTCATGAAACAGTAGTACACATGTTGTTTTATGACATTGGCTAACAACCCCACAACATATCAACCTTCTAACTTCTCAACCTTTTTTTTTTTGGTGAAAATACACATAGCCAAAGATACACCATTTCAAAAATTTCTACACACACCGTTCAGTGACATTGACTGTGCTCTTCCAATTGTGCTGTTATTCTCACTTAAGATGAAGGCTTACAGAACAAAATAGTTTCTCATTTAACAGTTACTACAAATGTTGCCCTATGACAATGATTAACAATCTCACAACACATCAACAATATCCTTACTCAATCTTGTGTTCCCTATCACCAGCTTCCTTGTCCCCTTCTGCCTTCTGGCCCTTGTCACTGGACTCCTGTACCTTATTAGTCTCATTTGGTTTTACGGGGCTGTCCACTCCCAGGCTGAAGAGTGAACCTCGGAGGTAACTTCACCACTGAGCTAAAAGGGTATCTGGGGACCATATTCTCGAGGTTTCTCCAGTCTCCTTTAGGCCAGTAAATCTGGTCTTTTTTTTGTGAGTTAGAATTATGCTCTACATCCTTCTCCAGCTCTGTCCAGAATCCTCTATAGTGATCCTGGTCAGAGCAGTCAGCGGTGGTAGCCGGGCACCATCTAGCTGTACTGGACTCAGTCCAGTGGAGGCCTTGGTAGCTGTGGACAATTAGTCCTTTGGACTAATCTTTTCCTTGTATCCTGTTCTCTTCATTCTCCCTTGCTCCCGAAGGGATGAGACCAGTGGAGTATCTTAGATGGTCGCTCACAGGCTTTTAAGACCCCGGACACTACTCACCAAGGTAGAACGTAGAGCATTGTCTTTATAAGTAGTGTCATGCCAATGGAGCTGGATGTTCCCCGAGACCATGGTCCCCAGAGCCCTCTGCCCAGCAACTCAGTCCCTTGGGGAGTTTGGATGTGTCTATGGGGCTTCCATGACCTTTCCTTGTACAGGTTGTGTTAGTGTCCCCTGTACTGTGTACTGTCTCACCTTTCACCCAAGATACCATTTATCTATTGCCTATTTAGTATTTCCCCCCACCCCTCCCATCCCTGGTAACCAACAAAGATTGTTACATTTTGTGTGTGAACTTTTTCATGGGTTTTTACAGTAGAGGTCTCATACAATATTTGTCCTTTTGTGATTGACTTATTTCACTCAGCATAATGTCCTCCAGTTTCATCCATGTTATGAGATGCTTCACAGATTCATTGTTGTTCTTTCTCGTTGCATAGTACTCCATTGTGTGTATGTACCATAGTTTGTTTATCCATTCATCTGTTGATGGGCATCTAGGTTGTTTCCATCGTTTTGCTATTGTGAATAATGCTGCCATGAACATAGGTGTGCATATGTCTATTCGAGTGACGACTCTTATTTCTCTAGGATATATTCCTAGGAGTGGGATTGCTGGATCAAATGGTATATCTATTTCTAGCTTTCTGAGGAATCACCATATAATTTTCCAAAATGGTTGTATCATTTTCATCCCACCAGCAGTGCATAAGAGTTCCGATCTCTATGCAGCCCCTCCAACATTTGTTATTTCCAATGTTTTTGATTTGTGCCAGTAATGCCGGGGTGAAATGGTATCTCATTGGGGTTTTAATGTGCATTTCTCTAATGGCTAGTGATCGCGAGCATTTCCTCATGTGTCTGTTGGCTATTTGAATGTCTTCTTTGGTGAAGTGTCGGTTCATTTCCTTTGTCCATTTTTTGATAGGATTATTTGTCTTTTTGTTGTAGAGGTGTTGGATTTTGGTGTACATTATGGAGATTAGACCTTTGTCTGATTTGTACTGTCCAAAAATTTTTTCCCAGTCTGTAGGTTCTCTTTTGACTCTTTTGGTGAAGTCTTTTGAAGAGCATAGGTGTTCGATTTTTAGAAGATCCCAGTTACCTAGCTTATCTGTTGGGTTTTGTGAGTTGATGGTTATGGTTTGTATCTTGTTAATGCCATGTATTAAGGCCTGAAGTGTTGGTCCTATTTTTTCTTCTATTAACTTTATAGTTTTAGGCTTTATATTCAGGTCTTTGATCCATTTTGAAGTAGTTTTTGTATAAGGCATGAGGTACGGGTCCTGTTTCATTTTTTTGCAAATGGATATCCAGTTTTGCCAGCACCATTTGTTAAAAAGACTGTCTTTTCCCCATTTGATGGACTTTGGGCCCTTGCCAAAGATCAGGTGACCGTAGGTGGATGGATTTACATCTGGGTTCTGGATTCTGTTCCATTGGTCAATGTATCTGTCATTGTACCAGTACCAGGCTGTTTTGACTACTGTAGCTGTATAGTAGGTTCTCAAGTCAGGTAGTGTGAGTCCTCCAACTTTATTCTTCTTCTTCAGTAGTGCTTTACTTATTCGGGGCTTCTTCCCTTTCCATAGAAAGTTAATGATTAGTTTTTCCATCTGTTTGAAGAATGTTGCTGGTATTTGGATTGGGATTGCATTGTATTTGTAAATTGCTTTGGGTAGAATTGACATTTTCACAACGTTGAGTCTGCCTATCCATGAGCATGGTATGTTTTTCCATTTATGTAGATCCCTTTGGGTTTCATGCAGTAGTGTTTTATAGTTTTCTTTGTATAGGTCTTTCACATCCCTGGTCAGATTTATTCCTAAGTATTTTATCTTTTTAGGGGCTATTGAAAATTCGTATTGATTTCCTGATCTCCTTTTCATCATTCTCCTTACAGGTGTATAGGAATCCAACTGATTTTTGAATGTTTATCTTGTATCCTGCTACTCTGCTGAATCTTTCTATTAGTTCCAGCAGATTTCTCGTGGAGTCTTCAGGGTTTTCTATGTATAGTATCATATCATCTGCAAACAGGGAGAGTTTAACTTCTTCATTACCAATTTGGATGCCCTTTATTTTTTTGTCTTGCCATATTGCTCTAGCTAGAACTTCCAGCACAATGTTAAATAGGAGTGGTGATAAAGGGCATCCTTGTCTTGTTCCTGTTTTCAAGGGGAATGTTTTCAGCCCCTCTCCATTATGAATGATGTTGGCCATTGGTTTTGTGTAGATGCCCTTTATTATGTTGAGAAATTTCCCTTCTATACCTATTTTATTGAGAGGTTTTATCAGGAATAGGTGTTGGACTTTGTCAAATGCCTTTTCTGTGTCAATTGAGATGATTATGTGATTCTTTTCTTTCCTTTTATTTGTGTGGTGTATTACATTGATTGATTTTCTAATGTTAAACCATCCTTGCATACCTGGTATGAATCCTACTTGGTCATGGTGTTTTATTTTTTTTTATATGATGCTGAATTCTATTGGCTAGAATTTTGTTCAGAATTTTTGCATCTACATTCATGAGAGACATTGGTCTCTAGTTTTCGTTTTTTTGTGATGTCTTTGCCTGGTTTTGGTATCAGCGTTATGCTGGCTTCATAGAATGAATTTGGAAGTGTTGCTTCCTCTTCTATGCTCTGAAATAGCTTGAGTAGAACTGGTACAAGCTCTTCTGTAAATGTTTGGTAGAATTCTCCAGTGAAGCCATCTGGGCCAGGGCTTTTTTTGGTTGGGAGTTTTTTTTATTACCTTTTCAATCTCTTCTCCTCTTATGGGTTTGTTCAGATTTTCAACATCACTTTGTTGTAGTTTGGGTAGGCCATGTGTTTCTAGAAATTTACCCATTTCCTCTAGGTTTTCAAATTTGTTGGAGTATAGTTTTTCTTAATATTCTGTTCTAATCCTTTTTTATTTCAGTTGGGTCTGTTGTAATGTCCCCCATTTCATTTCTTATTTGGGTTATTTGTGTCCTCTGCTGTTTTTCTTTTGTCAGTCTGGCCAGTGGTTTGTTGATTTTGTTGATTCTTTCAAAGAACCAACTTTTGGTTTTGTTGATTCTTTCTATTGTTTTTCTGTTCTCTATTTCATTTATTTCTGCTCTGATCTTTACTATTTCCTTTCTTCCTGTGGTTGTGGGCTTTTTTTGCTGTTCTCTTTCTATTTGTCTGAGTTCTGTAGTTAATGTTTTTATTTTGTCCCTTTCTTCTTTTTTGATATGTGCATCTATTGCTATAAATTTTCCTCTGAGGACTGCCTTTGCTGTGTCCCAAATGTTTTGGTATGATGTGTTTTCATTCTCATTTGATTCTAGGAATTTTTGGATTCCATCTCTGATTTCTTCTATTATCCACTGATGTGTAAGCAGGGTATTATTCAGTTTTCATGTAGTTGATTTTTCTTCCTTGCTCTTTCTAGTGTTAATTTCTACCTTGATGGCATTGTGGTCAGAGAAGATACTGTGAATTATCTCAACGTTTTGGATCTTGTTGAGGATTGCTCTGTGGCCTAAGATGTGGTCTATTCCAGAGAACGTTGCATGTGCATTGGGAAAGAATGTGTACTTTGCAGCAGTTGAATGGATTGTTCTATATATGTCTATGAGGTCCAGTTGGCTGATTGTGCCCTTGAGGTCTTCTGTATCTTTGCTGAGTTTCTTCTTAGTTGTTCTGTCCTTTTCAGTAAATATCTTTTAAGGAGTCATTACCTACACAGATTTGTGTTAGGCAAAGTTAAGAATACAAAAATGTATGAAATACTATATGATGAAGAACTTACTCCTTAGGTATACATAAAGTTCTTCTAAAGAACAAATATATGACTGAGAACTAAATGGATGTGCACGATGGTAGTGTGGGAGTTCGGAGGGAGAAATAAATGAAGAAATTTAAGGAAGATGCTGTAGAAGTGAATTTTGAAAGAGGAAATAATCATGTATAACAGAAAGTACGTGAAAAGGGCTTTCAGGTGATGAATGGGACAGGAACCAAGTTTGGAAATTAGAAAGAAGTCAGACATATCTCAGCAACGTGAGGACATCATTTTGATTGCAGTAGAGATTAAGCCAAATTACAAGGTTTCCTACAAGATACCAAATGCAAAGCAACTTAATTAGGTTTTCGGTTTGGAAGACAGATGGCAATGGTAAGGGAGATGGATTGGAGAAGAAAGATCAGAGATGAAGAAATAAATTTGAGGTTATTGTAATTGTCAAGTCAAGAGCTGCTAAGGGCTGACTAAACTGGCCAAGAGCAGGAGAAGTGGACAGGGGAGGACCGATTATAGGCAAAATTTGGAGTTAATTTGGTATAATTTGATGAATGATTGGATACGAAAGGAGAAGGAGAGAAGGGAGGCAGTGTGTAAAGAGTTGCTGTTAAGTGCCGTCAAGTTGGTTCCAACCCATAGTGATCCCATGTACAACAGAAAGAAACACTACCCAGTTTTGCACCATCCTCACAACCATTGCTTTGTTTGAACCCATTGTTGCAGCCACTATGTCAATTTATCTCATTGAAGATCTTCCTCTTTTTCACCGATCCTCTGCTTCCTTAAGTATGATGTCCTTCTCCAGGGACTAGTCCTGCCTGATAGCATGTCCATAGTATGTGAGACAAAATCTCACTATCTTAGCTTCTGAAGAGCATTCTGACTATACTTCTTCCAAGATAGATTTGTTCGTTCTTCTGGTAGTCCATGGTATATTCAATATTCTTGGGCAACATCATAATTCAAATGCATCAATTCTTCTTTGGTCTTCCTTATTTGTTGTACGTCTTTCACATGCTTATGAGGCAACTGAAAATACCATGGTTTGGGTTAGGTGCACCTTAATCCACAAAGTGACATCTTTTCTTGTCAACACTTTAAAGAGGCTTTTTGCAGCAAATTTGCACAATGCAATATGTTGTTTGATTTCTTGACCGCTACTTCCATGGGTGTTGATTGTGGATCTAAGTAAAATGAAATCCTTGAAACGTCAATATTTTCTCTGTTTATCATGACGCTGCTTATTGGTCCAACTGTGAGAATTTTTGTTTCCTTTATGTTGAGGTGTAATCCATACTGAAAACTGTAGTCTCTGATCCTCATCAGTAAGTGCTTCAAGTTCTCTTCACTTTCATTAAGCAAGGTTGTGCTATCTGCATATTGCAGGTTGCTAATGAGTATTTTCTTCCAATCCTACTGCTTCGTTCTTCTTCATATAGTTCAGTTTCTTGGATTATTTGCCAAGAATACAGATTGAATAAGTATGGTTAAAGGATACAATCATGATGCACACCACCACTTGTCTGTCAAGTTTGTCGTACTGTGGTGGCTTGTGTGTTGTTGTAATGCTGGAAGCTATGCCGCTGGTATTTCAAATACTGGCAGGGTCAACCATGGTGGACAGGTTTCAGTGGAGCTTAGAGACTAAGACAGACTAGGAAGAGAGACCTGGTGGTCTACTTCTGAAAAAAAATTGGCCAGTGAAAACAATATGGATAGCAGCAGAACACTGTCTGATGTAGTGCTGGGATATGAGACCCTCAGGTTGGAAGGCACCCAAAATATGACTACCTCGCAAGTAGAGTCTACCTTAATGACACGGATGGAGTAAAGCTTTCAGGATTTTCATTTGCTGATGTAATACAACTCAAAATGAGAAGAAACAGTTGTAAACATCCATTAGTAATAGGAACATGGAATGTACTAAGTATGAATCAAGAAAAATTGGAAGTTGTCAAAAATAGAATGGAATACTTGAAAATTGATATCCTAGGTATACTGAGCTGAAATGGGCTGGTACAGGCCATTTTGAATCGGATAATCGTATAGTCTATGCCAGAAATGGCAAATTGAAGAGGAACAGCATCGTATTCATCGTGAAAAAGAACATTTCAAGATTTATTCTAAAATACAATCCTGTCAATGATAGGATAATATCCACAGGCCTTCAAGGAAAACCAGTTAACATAGGCCTAACAAGGAGAACTATTATTCAAATTTATGCACCAACCACTAATGTCAGAGTTGAAGAAATTGAAGATTTTTACCAATTTCTACAGTGTCAAATTGAGCAAACACGCAATCAAGAGGGACTGATAGGAAAACTGGATGAATGGACATGGGGAACCTGGAGTAAAAGGAGGAGAGTGTTGTCATATTTTGGGGACTATAATCAATGCCACAAAACAATTTGTGTATAAATTTTTGAATGAGACACTGACTTGTGCTTTAAACTTTCATTTAAACACAATAAAATTATATATATATATATATATATATATATATATAAAGATACATTGATAATTACTGGTGATTGGAATACAAAAGTTGGAAACAAAGAAGGATCAGTAGATAGAATATACGGCCTCGGTAATAGAAACAATGCCTGACATTGCATGATAGAATTTGACAAGACCAATGACTTATCCATTGGAAATACCTTTTTCAACAGCCTAAATGGTGAATATATACGTGGACCTCGCTGGATGGAATACACAGGAATCAAATCAACTACATCTGTGAAAAGAGACGATGGAGAAGCCCAATATCATCAGTCAGAGCAAGGCCAGGGGCTAACTGCAGAACAGATCATATACAAGTTCAAGTTGAAGCTGAAGAAAAGTAAAACAAGTCCCTGAGAGTCAAAGTACAACCTTGAGTATATCTCTCTTGAATTTAGAGATCATCTCAAGAATAGATTTGACACATTGAACACTAATGACCAAAGATGAGAAAAGTTGTGGGATGACATCAAGGATATCATACGCTAAGAAAGCAAAAGTTTACTAAAAAGACAAGAAAGAAAGAAAAGATTACAAAGGATGTCAGAAGAGACTCTGAAATTTGCTCTTGAACGTAGAGTAGCTAAAGCAAAAGGAAGAAATGATGAAGTAAAAGAATTGAAAAGAAGATTTCAAAGGGTGGCTCAAGAAAAGTATTACAATGAAATGCACGAAGACCTGGAGTTAGAAAATCAAAAGGGAAGAACACACTGGGCATTTCTCAAGGTGAAAGAACTGAAGAAAAATTCAAGCCTTGAATTGCAAATATTGAAGGATTCTGTGGGCAAAAAAATTTATCAACAGAAGAGGCATCAATAGAAGGTGGAAGAAATACACAGAATCTCTGTACCGAAAAGAATTCGTCAACGTTCAACCATTAAAATAGGTACCATATGATCCAGAAACAATGGTACTGAAGGAAGAAGTCCAAGCTGCGCTGAAGGCATTGTTGAAAAACAAGGCTCCAGGAATTGACAGAATACCAATTAAGATGTTTCAACAAACATGCAACGCTGGATGCGCTCACTCATCTATGCCAAGGAATTTGGAAGATAGCTACCTGCCTAACTGACTGGAAGAGATCCATATTTGCGCCCATTCCAAAAAAAAGTGATCCAACAGAATGCAGGAGTTGTTGAATGATATCATTAATTTTACACAAAAGTAAAATTTTGCTGAACATCATTCAAAAAGGGTTTCAGCAGTACATTGACAAGGAACTGCCAGAAACTCAAGCCAAATTCAGAAGAGGACATGGAATGAGGGATATTGTTGCTGATGTCAGATGGATTTTGGCTGAAAGCAGACAATACCAGAACTGTGTTTACCCGTGTTTTATTGACTATGCAAAAGCATTCGACTGTGTGAATCATAACAAGTTATGGATAACATAGTGAAGAGTGGGAATTCCAGAACACTTACTTGTGCTCATGCAGAACCTGTACATAGACCAAGAAGATGTCATTTGAACATAACAAAGAAATACTGCATGGTTGAAAATCAGAAAAGGAATTAAGGATATTCCCCACACTTTTTACTTATTTGTAGATGGTGATGCCATTAACTAAAATGAGAAATACATGATTAGCAGTTCAAGGAAGAAAATGTGTTTGGTTTCAGATACTTGAAGTTTTACAAACATTCATCCATTTATTTTACTGAAGTATCTACTCTGTATCAAGCAGTGTGCTATGCATTTTGAACAAGACACAGCCCTTCTCCTCAAGTATCTTACCATCTAGAGAAACCTAGGAAAAAAAAAAAAAACCACACAGAATTATAACTACTCCACTTCAGTATGTAAGCACAGAGTTCCGTGGAAGAACTGAGGACCTTCTAACGCATTCTGGAGGCAAGGACAAGGAAGACTTCCAAAAAAAAGCAACCCAAAGCATGAGAATGATGGGAGTGAGTCTCACGAATCTGGGGAGAGTGCTCCATCCACAGAGAGGAACAAGTACAAACGCCCAGAGATGAAGACCATGTGACGCAGATGGAAAGGAATAGAGCACTGGGTTTAGGGAGAAGAATTCTAAAATTGTTGTTGGGGATGTTAGAAGGGTGGTTTATGAAGGGCTTTTTATGCCATGCTGAAAAGTTTATTCAATAACTGAAATGGATTGGGGGCTATTAAGCAGCCTTAAGGAGTAGAGTACCAATGCGAACTCTACCTGAGAATGATCAGAGTGCTTTCAGAGCATTCAAAAAGGGAACAAGGCTGTACAAAAAGACATGTGTTAAGAAGTTACTGTAGTAATCCAAGTGGCTGTTAAGTAAGTCCTTATTACAGCAGGGTTGGAGATACGTGGAGACATGGAGGGATAATAAAGTAGTAGAATTGACCTGACCAAGAACTGTCTGGATAAGAAAAGAAAAGGAAAGCATTAATCACTGCGCCACCAGGGGTCCAGGATAGAATGCTAGAGAACACTAAATTTTAAGAAAAATTCAGAGGAAGAAACGAAAAGATTGTGGAAACAGAGAAGAAACACTCATTGAAGACCTGAAGCAAGCATTGATGCGGAAGGAAGCAGGGCTTACTTCCTGATTTGCTCACTCCAGACAGATAGACCCAGTTTATCCCTGTTTTGTGAGTGGAACTATTAAAACCTTCCTTTTTCACTCTCAGAGTTGTCACTCTATGTGGACAAAAAACAAGGCTACGTTCAGATGTTTCTCATTTAACTTGCATGAAATTCCCTTGTATTTAAAGTTTTCTCTGCTTCTACTTGTCACAACTAACTCCCCTTCTTCCCACCAGAATCTTGACCATAACTCCAGTTTCTGTCCAGCTCTGTCCATCTCAATCCCCTTATACATTCCAGCCCAGGCCATGCTCTTCCTCTTTCTCCACAAAACAATACAGATAGCCTGGAGATATGGGAGGGTTGGCAAGTGTGTGAAAAGCCCTTGTAGCTTCTATAAACTCATCAGTTCGCCCCATGTGCAGGTATTATCTCATATATGCAGGTGGACTTTGTTCTGACTTGTGGCAACTTAGAGGCAACTTTGACACCATTATCAACTTTCTCAAGAGAGCTCATCTCTCCAAGCACATTATGGGTTTTATACTTTTCCTGAATATGCAGTCAAAAGGATTGTTTATACCCTACCATGCAACATTTCACCTGAAAAATTCCTTTTGCATCAGCAAATCCCTCCAGCCCTTCTTTCAAGCTGTCAATCTTTGCCACCCTCAGTAGCAGAGGCCAGCAACCTAGTTCTGGTCTCTTTCCTCCTGGAATTCCCTTTCTTTGTCTTCTTTTCTCTCCTTCTCTGGACCCTCCTATACTCTATATATAAGAAGAAAATTAAATATTTCCAAACTTTATATCCCCATATTCATCACTTAGCTCTGCAAACTAATGGGATCTAACCTCTAACAGAGCAGTGGGAGATTGTAAATAACAGATTCCGAACCTTAAAACTGGTTACACTAAACAAGTTCTCAGGATAATCCACAACTCCCCCTCATCTCCCACTCTCATCTGCTAGAGGCAGCTAATCTAAACTTCCAGGAAGGAATGAGAAGACTGGGTTTTAAATTTAGCTTATTAACAATGTAGATTTGGGGCCACCACCCAGAGAGATTTTAATTCAGGAGTCTGGGGTGAGGCCCATGAATCTGCTTGTTTAACGAGAACCCTTGGTGATCTGATGCAGGAGTCCATGCTTTGAGAAATGCTTATAAGACCCTATAATTCAATTGCCACTTAAGCGAACTTTTTGAATCCCAACTCCAGATGCCAGAAACCATCTCAACAAATGCAGCTCCACAGGTGTGACCAACAACTTCTTCCCTTTCCTTAAACCAGGCCACAGCAGTGAGAGCAGAATCTCTGAGCACCACAAGTAAGCAAGAGAGCAAAGAAAAGGCTAGAAACATTTTTCATTTCACTGGGACGGCTTCAGAGTTAAGAACACGGAAGACTAGAAAGGACCAATAGAAAGGGAAGAGTGGGAGGCTTCCCATTTGTAGGCCTTCCACATACAGAGCATTCTTAGTTCAGGGAGTATGTATACCAGGGTTAACTTTTTACTTCATGCCACTGGGAGTTGTCTTTTTAAAAGATAAATAGCACTAAAAGAAAAATAGGGAGTACATGATATTACAATACAGAGTTAAAGAATATCATAGCACAGATGCGAACTCTTATGAAAGTGGACTGAAAAGAAAGACATCAAGATTTGTTGATTTGGGACTAATGAGGCACAGCAATCCAGGGACTTGGACTAGAAGGCAGAAGGGGGCAGGAAAGCTGGTGATAGGGAACCCAAGGTTGAGTAAGGACAGAGGTGACATGTAGTGGGGTTCTTAACCATTGTCATAGGGCAATATGTGTATTGTTTAATGAGAAACTCTTTTGTTTTGTAAACTTTCTAAAGTGAGAATAGCAGCACAACTGGAAGAATGGAATCAATGTAACTGAATTGTGCATGTAGAAATTTTTGAAATGGTGTAACTTTGGCTATGTACATTTTCACCAAAAAAAAAATAAAGGGCCCTCCAAGGCCCAGAAGCAAGCGTGTTGACATGTCATGAGGTGAGGTTGTTAACCAATGTCATAAAACAATATGTGTACTGACTGTTAAATGAGAAAATATTTGTTCTGTAAACCTTCACCTAAAGTAAAATTAAAAAAAAAAAAGATTTGTTGATCTGTGTGTTTGTTTAAGCATGGTGAGAACAATCCTCCATAATATCTAAATAAAGGCAGTATGGGACAGCGCTGGGAATGCAGTCTTTGGCGCTGGAAAGTCTGAGTTTAAATCCCAGCTCCAACGCTTAAACTGTGATAACTTAATGTGGGGGTGTTTATTTGTAAAATGGGGTTAATAATAATGTACCTTATAAGACTGTAGTGAGGATTTAATGCATTAAAGTGCTTAGAACATGCCTATAACATAAATTATACTTCAGTGCAATAAATGATAGCTGTTACTATAAAAATTGTGGGCATTCTTTGAGAGACATGATTTCTTTTGTTTGACTAATAGAAAGGAAAAGAAGGTAGCAAAATAAGTAAATAAAGGGTTAAGGGGGGAAACATTATGGAATAATAAGGAAAACCATGAATAATCTGAGCACCTCCAGGATAAGAACAATGCCTGGCATGTTGTAGGAACTCAGTGAATTCTTGTTGAATGAACAAATGACTGAATGAATGAATGTTTGTGCATGCATATGATGTGGCCTGCTTGACCAGATAGGTAGGAGAAAGAAAAGCCATAAAGCCATAAAATATTTGAACTGGCTACTTTTTATATACTCAGCCAATTCACATAAACCATAGCTTACAAAGCTTTTGTTGTTGTTGTTGTTATTGTGTGCTGTGGAGTTGATTCTGACTCATAGCAACCCTATAGGACAGAGTAGAGCTGCCCATAGGGCTTCCAAGGCTATAATTTTTTTTTTTTTTTTTTTTTATATATATATATTTTATTGTACTTCAGGTGAAAGCTTACAGAGCAAACAGTTTCTCATGAAATAGTAGTACACATGTTGTTTTTTTTGACATTGGTTAACAACCCCACAACGTATTAAGCCTCTAAATTCTCAACCTTTTTTTTTGATGAAAATTACAGATGGCCAAAGATACACCGTTTCAAAATTTTCTACATTCACAGTTCAGTGACATTGACTACGCTCTTCCAACTGTGCTCTTATTCTCACTTAAGATGAAGGCTTACAGAACAAAATAGTTTTTCATTTAACAGTTACTACACATGTTGCCCTATGACAATGGTTAACAATCTCACAGCACATCAAGAATATCCTTACTCCACCTTGTGTTCCCTATCACCAGGGGGCTTCCTTGTCCCCTTCTGTCTTCTGGACCTTGTCAGTGGATTATTGTACCTCTTTAGTCTCCTTTGTTTGTTTATTTATTTATTTTTATTTTATTTAAACACCATTTCAGAACTTTTTACTTACACATTTAAGTGATATTGACTATGCTCTTCCAATTGTGCTGCCATTCTCGCCCAAGATGAAGGCTTACAGGACAAAACAGCCTCCCATTTAATAGTTACTACAAATGTTGCCCTATAGCAGTGGTCAACAATCTCACAATACATCGACAGTGTCCTTATTCAATTTGTGTTCCTTATCATCAGTTTCCTACTCTCCCTCTGCTTTCTGGCCCTTGTCACCGGACTCCTGTACATCGTTAGTCCCATTTAGTTTTACTGGGGTGTCCATTCCCAGGCTTAACATCGAACCTTGAAGGTAACTTCCCCTCTGAGCTGAAAGGGTGTCTGGGGGCCACACTCTCGAGGTTTCTCTAGTATTCTTTAGGCCAGTATATCTGGTCTTCTTTTTTTTTTTTTTTTGGGAGTTAAAATTATGCTCTACATCCTACTCCAGCTCTGCCCAGAACCCTCTGTTGTGATCCTGGTCAAAGGAGTCATTGGTGGTAGCCGGGCACCATCCAGCTGTACTGGGCTCAGTCCCGTGGAGGCCTTGGTAGCTGTGGACCATTAGTCCTTCGGACTAATCTTTTCCTTGTATCCTGTTCTCTTCATTCTCCCTTGTTCCCGAAGGGATGAGATCAGTGGAGTATCTTAGATGGCCGCTCATAGGCTTTTAAGACCCCAGACACTACTCACCAAGGTAGAATGTAGAGCATTATCTTTATAAGTAGTGTCATGCCAATTGAGCTAGATGTTCCCCGAGATCATGGTCCCCAGAGCCCTCCGTCCAACAACTCAGTCCCTCGGGGGGTTTGGATGTGTCTATAGGGCCTTCATGACCTTTCCTTGTGCAGGTTGTGTTAGTTTCCGCTGTACTATGTACTATCTCATCTCTCACCCAAGTTACCACTTACCTATTACCTATTTAGTATCCCCCCCCCCTCCCATCCCTGGTAACCAACAAGGATTGTTACATTTTGCATGTGAATTTTTTCATGGGTTTTTACAATAGAGGTCTCATACAATATTTGTCCTTTTGTGATTGACTTATTTCACTCAGCATGATGTCCTCCAGTTTCATCCATGTTATGAGATGGTTCACCGATTCATTGTTCTACCAAGGCTATAATTTTTACCAGAGCAAATTTCCAGGTCTTTTCTCCCACAGAGTGGCCAGTGGGTTCAAACTGCCGACCTTTCGGTTAGCTGCCAAGCGCTTAATCACTGTGCCACCAGAGCACCTTTTTCACGTCATTGATATGCCCATAAGCCAGAAAGTAAACCATAAAACTATTTTTAAGGTATTTTTAATATTAAAAAATATATACATCAGATAAGAGAATTTCATGTTCAAATATGCTACAAAACAGAAATTTAATTTAGAAAGCACGGAAGTAAACTTTGGCCCTAGTCAATTAGTACAGGACTTATAGGAAGTCGTTTAAACTATCTGAGCTTTTGTTTCTCAATTTTAAAAATCTCTCTGGTTTGAGTCATGGCATGTGACATTGCAAGGAATCTCAGAAGTCATACGTCATATGTAGTCCAACCTTCTTACCCAGCACATGGTAACACTCTAATGCCCAAACATGCTGACTTGAGCATTTTCAGGGTCTTCAAAGGGGAAATTTAGGAATTTTCCTTAAAAGCTTTAAGCTTCTGGGGAAATGGTACTATAATCAAAGCACTGAATTATTATTTTGATAACCATACCTTATATGGTGATATAAAAAACTTGTATTTGTTTTTTAAAAAATCTATTGATATGAGTTTGAAGGATTCTACAGGGAAAATGTTAAATGATGCAGAATGCATCAACAGAAGATGGAAGGAGTACACAGAGTCACTGTACCAAAAATAATTGCTTAGCATTCAACCATTTCAGGAGGTAGCATATGATCAAGAACCGATGGTACTGAAGGAAGAGGTCCAAGCTGCACTCACTGAAGACACTGGTGAAAAACAAGGTTCCAGGATTTGACAGAATACAAATTGAGATGTTTCAACAAATGGATGCAGCACTGGAAGTGGTCAGTCTATGCCAAGAAATTTGGAAGACAGCTACCTGGCCAACTGACTGGAAGAGATCCATACTTGTGCCCATTCCAAAGAAAGGTGATCCAACAGAATGCAGGAGTTACTGAAGGATATCATTAATATCACACATGAGTAAAATTTTGCTGAAGATCATTCAAAAGCGGTTGCAGCAATACATCGACAGGTAACTGCCAGAAATTCAAAACGGATTCAGAAGAGGACGTGGAACAAGGGATATCATTGCTGATGTCAGCTGGATCATGACTGAAAGCAGAGAATACCAGAAAGATGTTTACTTGTGTTTTATTGACTATGCAAAGGCATTCCACTGTGTGGCTCATAACAAATTATGGACAACTTTGGGAAGAACGGGAATTCCAGAACACTTAAATTGTGCTCATGAGGAATCTGTACTTAGACCAAGAATCAGTCATTTGAAAAGAACAAGGGGATACTGTGTGGCTTAAAATCAGGAAAGGTGAGCATCAAGGTTATATCCTTCCACCATACTTATTTAAGCCAAGAAGCTGGACTATATGAAGTAGAACGCAGCATCAGGATTGGAGGAAGATTCATTAATAACCTGTGATATGCAGATGACACAACCTTGCTTAATGAAAGTGAAGACGACTTGAAGCACTTACTGATGAAGATCAAAGACCACAGCCTTCAATATGGATTGCACCTCAAAGTAAAAAAACAAAAATCCTCACAATTGCACCAATAAGCAACATCATGATAAACGGAGAAAATATTGAAGTCATCAAGGATTTCATTTTACTTAGATCCACAATCAACACGCATGGAAGCAGCAGTCAAGAGATCAAATGATTCATTGCATTGGTCAAATCTGTTGCAAAGATCTCTTTAAAATGTTAAAAAGCAAAGATGTCACTTTAAGGACCAAGGTGCACCTGACCCAAGCCATGGTGTTTTCAATCACCTCATATGCATACAGGATACAAACCATAATTAACAATACACAAACACCAGAAGAGAAGCTAGATAACTGGGATCATTTAAAACTTAAACACTGATACTCATTAAAAGACTTCATCAAAAGAGTAAAAACAGAACCTACAGACTGGGGAAAAATTTTGAGCATGACATATCCAACAAAGGTCTAAAAGGTAGGAAAATCCAACAGCTCTACAACAAAAAGATTAATAATCCAATTTAAAAATGGGCAAAGGTTATGAACAGACACTTCACCAAAGAAGACATTCAGGCAGCTAACAGACACATAAGGGAATGCTCGCTGACCTAGAGGGTCAGCAAAAAAGAGGAAGACCCTCAATGAGATGGATTGACATAGTAGCTGCAACAATGGGCGCAAGCATAACAATGATTATGAGAATGGCACAGGACCCGCCAGTGTTTTGTTTTGTTGTACATAGCATCACTACAAGTTGGAACCAACTGGACAGCCCCTGACAACAACAACAACATCCTGTTTATGCCGTATATCAGGGCCCCTAGGATTGACCCTATTTTTTTTCCATGATCTTTATAGTTTTTTGTTTTATATTTAGGTTTTTTATCCATTTTGAATTAGTTTTTGTGTATGGTGTGAGGTATGGGTCCTGTTTCATTTTTTTACAGATGGACATCCAGTTTTGCCAGCATCATTTGTTAAAAAGACTATCTTTTCCCCATTTATTGGACTTTGGGCCTTTGTCAAAGATTAGGTGACTGTAGGTGGATGGATTTACATCTGGGTTCTCAATTCTGTTCCATTGGTCAGTATGTCTGTCATAGTACCGGTAGCAGGCTGTTTTGACTACCGTAGCTGTATAGTAGGTTCTGAGGTCAGGTAGTGCAAGGCCTTCTACTTTGTTCTTCTTCAATAATGCTTTACTTATTCAGGGCTTCTTTCCTTTCCAAGTAAAGTCAATGGTTAGTTTTTCCATCTCATTAAAGAATGCTGTTGGTATTTGGATCAGGATTGCATTCTATTTGTAGATTGCTTTGGGTAGAATTGACATTTTCACAATGTTGAGTCTATCTATCCATGAGCATAATACGTTTTTCCATTTATGCAGATCTTTTTTGGTTTCTTTGGTTTTGTAGTTTTCTTTGTATAGGTCTTTTACATCCTTGGTTATATTTATTCCTAAGTATTTTATTTTTTTTAGGGGCTATTATAAATGATATAGCTTTCCTGATTTCCTTTTCATAGTTCTCTTTATTGGTGTATATGAATCCAACTGATTTTTGTATGTTTATCTTGTATCTTGCTACTCTGCTGAATCTTTCTACTAGTTTCAATAGTTTTCTTGTGGAGTCTTTCGTGTTCCCTATGTATAGTATCATATCATCCACGAATAGGGACTGTTTTACTTCTTCCTTACCAATTTGGACTCCCTTTATTTCTTTCTCTTGCCTTATTATTCTAGCTAGGATTTCCAGAACCATGTGAAATAGCAGTGGTGATAAAGGGCATCTTTGTCTTATTCCTGTTCTCAGAAGGAATGTTTTCATCCTCTCTCCATTGAGAATAATGTTGGCTGTTGGTTTTGTATAGATGCCCTTTATTATGTTGAGGAATTTCCTTTCTATTCCTATTAAGATTTTTTATCAGGAATGGATATTGGACTTTATCAAATGCCTTTTCTGTGTCGATTGAGATGATCATGTGATTCGTTTGTTTTGTTTTGTTTATGTGGTGGATTACTTTGATGATTTTCTAATGTTGAACCGTCCTTGAATACTTGGTATGAATCCCACTTGGTCAGGGTGCATTTTTTTTAATATGATGCTGAATTCTATTGGCTAGAATTTTGTTGAGAATTTTTGCATCTATATCCAATTATAAGAGATATTGGTCTATAATTTTCTCTCTTTTCTATTTTATTTAATTTTGTGTGTGTGTGTGTGTGGTATCTTTGCCTGGTTTGATATTAGGGTTATGCTGGCTTCAAGGAATAAATTTGGAAGTATCCCTTCCTTTTCTACATTCTGAAATAGTTTGAGAAGTACTGGTGTGAACTCTTCTCTGAATGTTTGGTAGAATTCTCCAGTGACGCCATCTGGGCCAGGACATTTTTTGTTGGGAGGTTTTTTTTGTTTTGTTTTGTTTTGTTTTTTAACCTTTTCAATATCTTCTCTTGTTATAGGTCTGTTCAGATTTTCTGCTTTACTTTGTATTGGTTTAGATAGGTAGTGTGTTTTTAGAAATTTGTCCATTTCCTCTAGGTTTTCAAATGTGTTGGATGGGTACATTTTTAAACACTATTTTTGCTATTATAAATTTAAAAAAATAATCCCTAATTCATTCTCCATCTTCAGTAGCCTCAAGAAATATACTGCTGATGCAAGAAATCTCTACAAAGCAGGAAGTGATGGAGCAGTGGAGAAAGGAGTAAACTTCAAATATATATAATATAAATATGATCTTGAACATTCACTACTTACAAATGGATCCTTTAAACAAAGGCATTTGTCATACAAAAAACTTTCATAGCATAAAGTGTTATTAAAACAAGTTTATTCATCCCATACCAGCAAACAGGTTTCATTTAATTATTGTTCTATTATTGTTTTTCCCGGATTCTATTACTGATAGTATAGAGATATCAATCTATGACAGTAATTGAAGTGTCTTCCTTAAATAACTTTCTTTAACGGAGAAAGATACTTAAATTCTCATTGAAGAGAACGTAATGAGAAGATAGTAATTTAGTAATGGGAATTACTAAAGTGGTATCTTTTAAAGGAAATATGAAATGAATACTTAAAATAAAGACCCAACCATAGTTATCAATTCCAACAAGCAGCTAAAAAGTGCAAAGGTCAGACTGGAAGATATTTTATTTGTCGTTACTGACTTAGATCTTAATCATACATTGTTTCCTTTAAAAAAACATAATACAGTGGTGAAGGGTGACTTTTTTAGAGCTTTATAGACAGAAAAAGTATTACATGAGATACAAGTAAAGGACAAGTGTGTAGATGTGGGACAGGGAGAGAGAAAATTAAGAAAGAAATTGAGATGACAAAATAAATGTAGATTCCATTGAATACTATTACCAAAAAAAAGTACATATTCTTTTTTTTGAGCTTGAATTTTTCCAATTATTAAAAAATTCCTACCAATATTTTATTATAAAATATTTTTATGTGTTTCTTCTCCCACCATACAAAGCCAATATAATTTTCATAGGACTTGACTATTTGATCCCTTTTTCTTCCACAATATGTTCTTACCCTTTGATCTGTTACTAATTTGCATATTTTTACCATTTCTTTATTCGTGATATTCTTAGTCTTTGCTGTTTTTCTCTCCCTTCCCAAATCACTTGCATTTTTTCTTCGTGATATATTTACCAAAAGATTTCCTGTTTATCCTCAGTGGCTCCAAAAGGCTTATTGTAGTCTATTAAAAGGCTATGGAGTCCCTGGGGGTGCAAACGGTTAACTTGCTTGGCTGTCAACTGAAAGGTTGGAGGTTTGAGTCCACCCAGAGTGCCTTGGAAGAAAGACCTGGCTATCTACTTTTGAAAAATCAGCCATTGAAAACCCTATGGAGCACAGTTCTACTCTGACACACATGGGGTCATCATGAGTCAGAATCAATTACACAGCAACTGGTATTAAAAGGTTGTGGCTGGAGAACTTGGAGGCAGAGCAGGTGGACGTTCAAGCCAGACACCTCGCCATTGAAATCCTGGATGTGTTGCACCTCCCAGCTTAGCCCTACAAGTTATTTCATCTCTCTGAGTCTTCTTTTCTTTATTTGAAAAGCAGAACGAATAATGCCTAACTCACAAATTGTTATGAATAGTAAATAAAGATCCTAGTAGAGAACCTGCTACATAGTAGAAGTTCAAAAAATATATTAATTCCCTTGATTTTACTTTCTGTTGAGTGGGCAGCATCTCTCCTGCCTCAGATTTCTGTTGGTTTTGTTATTGTTAGGTGCTGTTGAGTCAATTTCAACTCAGAGTGACTCCATGTGACAGAGTAGAACTGCACCATAGCATTTTCTAGGCTGTAATCTTTACAGAAGCAGATCACCAGGTCTTTCTTCGTCAGAGCCCCAGGGTGGGTTACAGACACCAGCCTCTCGGTTAGCAGTCGAATACTTAACCATCTGCACCCCCAGGGCTCCTTTGTATGGGTTTTAACCAGTAGTTTATATAAGATATTCCACAAGACATTTTTGCTTTGTCCTCATTTTATTTTGGGAAACTATTCAAATATCTGTTAAATGTCTTAACCTCAAGTCCTACGTATGTTTTATTTTAAAGCATCAAGGGCCTTGATTGTTCTTTGTAACTCTCCAGGTTTTCCTTTTCAAATCATTGACTTTTATTCTTCATTCTGCCATCTTCTTTATCTCGTCCTTTTCTTGGGCTGCCAAGTGCCCTTTAAAAAAAAAAATTCCTTTCTTTTTGGCAAAATACTCTGTTTTCATTGGTCATTTTACCTAGGAAATGGAATGTGAAATTTAATCTCTAGTGGTTGGCATCCTCTCCTTTCTGAAAGATGAAGCATGTTATATTATAGAACAATTGTATATTAGTCATGCTCTGCACTCTTGCCAGATACATGCTTTGTCTTCTCACTAAGTCATTCCTGGAGCTACATGTTGTTCTTGTTGTTGTGTGCCATTGAGTCCATTCTGACTCCTGACTTTACATGATAGAGTAAAACTGCCCCATAGAGTTTCCTAGGCTGTAATGTAATCTTTACAGGAGCAGATCGCTAGGTCTTTTCTCTGCAGAGCAGCTGGTGGGTTCAAACTGCCAACATTAGGTAACCAAGCTCTTAACCATTGTGACACCAAGCTTCCTTTGGAGCTATGTAGGAACACAAAAATGTCCTCATCAGGACAACAGACAGAATGCTGGTAGCAGCCAGTCGCTAGGAAATGTACAGGGAAATTTACAAAAGAAAAAACCAAGCAATTTTCTTTTCTTTTCTAACGACAAATGAAATTCTCTACCATTTAGTTTCATTTTGTTCTCTTTTTTCCTTTGCTCTTTTTTCTTAAAACTGCATTCATTTTACATTATTTCTAACTCTGTCATTTTTTTTCTGATTGCAGAATTAATATGTGCTTCTTTTATTTCAATTTTCTAATTTTCTTTTGTATCTTAAGATTTACTAAATTAAATGGTAAAATTTCTTTCCTCCCTCACTGGCTGCAGCCCTGTGCAGATTGGATTCCACCCACCAACACTGGCTGGCTCCCAGAATGTTGTATGTTTGTTGCTGGTGTTGCATTTTTCTGCTTCTTTTGGTTTCTTCCATACCACTCACCACCTTCCCCTCCTTTCTCTCAAATACCTGGCTCTGTATGCCATCTTTGCTTCTTCCTGAAAGGCTGTGAAATGCCACACCACTGTGGAACTGCTTTCTGGTCAGTGATGCCATGCTGGTGGGATCCCCAAGGCTTTTTTGTTTGTTTGTTTGATTTGATTTGTTCTGTTTAGATTTGTTTGTTTTCTTTTTCTTTTCTTGGCTTAGGAGTACCTTCTAGCTGGGCTGCGCTGCACAGCTTGGGAGCTACTTCCTCAGTCTGCACAGATGCACAGTGGGATCCCTGGGGACATTTCCTTTTTCTTTCTATATTTTTGTTTGTTTTCTTTTCTCTCTTTTCCCTTTTTGTCTTTTCTTCATTTTCAGTTTCTCATCTCTCTATACTTACCTTGTCTTCCTGTCTCCTGAATACCTGGTACTGTGTGACACCTCTACCCCTTCTAGCCATGCTATACTTTGCAGTCTGGGAGCCACTTCCCCAATCTTTGCAGCTGCACCGGTGGGATCCCTGGGGGCTTTTCTTTTCCTTTTTTTTTTTTGCCTTTCTAGTCTTTTTTTCTTTTACCCTTTTTCTTTTTTTTTTTTCCTTTTCCTTTTTGTTCTTCTCCTTTTCTAGGTCTCCCATCTCTACAGTCCAACAGCAAGCTCCCCTAGCCCTTTTTTTGTTTATTTGTTTTTGGCTCCTGCTTCTCTCTCCTGTTTCTCATACCCAACTTAGCTCCACATGTCCCAGTCTCCCCTCTCCTTCCTGCCTACCTGCACTGTGCGCTGAACATCATATCCCAGAGCAGCACAGGCACAGCCTACTGGAACCTGCCTTGCACTGATTCTTGGCCCACCCTGTTAGCCCTAGCATGTGCCACAAACAACCCATCCCAGCAACTCCCCTTCAGCTGTACCTTCCTTGCTGCACCATAGCTGAGTGCCTGACCCTGCCTACTGGACAAGGAGCCAAAAAGTATTGTGCCCACAGATGAGCAAACAACAAAGAATGCACACCCCACCTGCTCAGACATAACCAAATGAAACAAAAAAGTAAGATGAAATAAATAAATCTACACTCAATAAATGAGGAAAATAACTACTGAATGTCCCAAATACAGCAGACAATACCAAAACATATAAAAAAAAAAGGACAGGATGGTTCCAGTAGGCATCCAAAATAAAACACCAGATGACTTTCCAGTAGAAGAAAAGGCACTAGAGCTACCTGATAGGGAATGAAAGTGTCTAATATTCAGAGCTATCCCAGAGTTGAAGCAAAAAGCAGGTAAAATGAGGAAAAAATAGACAAATTCATGGAAATGAAAACAATATTGTGTTTCCTTAGAAAGATAGAAATAGAAGTACCATACAATCCAGCTATCCCACTCCTAGGAATATATCCTATAGAAATAAGAACCATCACATGAATACACATATGCACACCCATGTTTATTGCAGCTTTGTTCACAATAGCAAAAAGAGGGAAACAACCTAGATGCCCATCAACAGATGAATGGATAAACAAACTATGGTACATACACACAATGGAGTATTACGATAAAGAACAGCAGTGAACCTGCAAAGCATCTCATAACATGGATGAAACTGGAGGACATTATGCTGAGTGAAATAAGTCAATCACAAAAGGACAAATATTGTATGAGACCACTACTGTAAAAACTCATGAAAAGGTTTACACACAAAAAGAAAAAACCTTTGATGGTTACAAGGGATGGGAGAGATGGGAGGGAGAAAACTAGACAATAGATAAGTGGTAACTTTGGTGAAGGGTAAGACAGTACACAATACTGGGCAAGCCAACACAACTTGAGAAGGCAAGGTCATGGAAGCTCCATAGACACACCCAAACTCCCTGGGGACCGAATTTCTGGGCTGAGGGCTGCAGGGACCATGTTCTCAGTGAACACCTACCTCAATTGACATAACATAGTTTATAAAGAAAATGTTCTGCATTCCACCTTAGTGAGCAGCGTCTGGGATCTTAAAAGCCTGTAAGCAGCCATTTGAGATACTCCACTGATCTCACCCCTTAGAGAGTATAGGAGAATGAAAAAAACAAGACACAAGGGAAAGATTAGTCCAAAGGACTAAAGGACCACAACTACCGTGGCCTCCACCAGAATGAGTCCAGCACAACTAGATGGTGCCCGGCTACCACCACTGACTGCTCTGACAGGGATCACAACAGAGGATCCCGGACAGAGCTGGAGAAAAATGTAGAACAAAATTCTAACACACAAAGGAAGACCAGACTTGCTGGCCTGACAGAGGCTGGAGAAACCCCTAGAGTATGGCCCCAGACACCGCTTTAGCTCAGTAATGAAGTCACCGAGGTTCACCCTTCAGCCAAAGATTAGACAGGCCCATAAAACAAAAGGAGAAATGGGGCACAACAGCCCAGGGACAAGGACTAGAAGGCAGGAGAGGACAGGAAAGCTGGTAATAAGGAACGCAAGTCCGAGAAGGGAGAGTGTTGACATGTCGTGGGGTTGTTAACCAATGCCATAAAACAGTATGTGTGCTAACTGTTTAATGGGAAACTATTTGTTCTGTAAACCTTCATCTAAAGTACAATAAAAAAAATTAACAAAAAAATTCCTTTCCTCCTTAAATTAAATAGTAAAATTTCTCACTAAAAGCCTCCACTTGATTTCTTTAATAGCATAATATTTTAATTTTCCCATTTTATGGCTTAAGTGTAAGTTTAATAGCCATGTATCTGTAATAATATTTTCATTTTTCACCAGTTATTTGACTTTGTACTTTTACTAGGTTTTCTTTATTCCCCTTTAACAGCTTTACATGTTTGCTTCTTTTTTTTTTTTAATAATATTTTATTGTGTTTTTGGTGAAAGTTTACACAGCGATTTATGTTCCCTTTCAACAATTTCTACACAAATTGTTCATTGACATTGATTACATTCTTCACAATGCATGAACATTCTCATTATTTCAGTTCTGGCTGTTCCATTTCCATTAATCTAGTTTCCCTGCCCCCTTACATTCTCATCTTTGTTTTAAAGTAATCGTTGACCATTTGGTCTCATATAGATGATTTTTTAAGGAGCACAGTACTCAAGGGTGATGTTCTTTATTTTGTGAGCCAATCTGTTATTTAGCTAAAAGGTGACCTAAGAGGTTAGTTTCAGTTCAAAGTTTAAAGAGTAACTCAGGACTATAGACCTGGGGAGTCCTCCAGTTTCAACCAGTCCAGTTAGTCTGTTTTTTTAAGTGTTTGAGCTTTTTCCACATTTTTCTCCCATTCCATTGGCATCCATATATTGTGGCCCTCGTCAGAATGGTCAGTAATGGTAGACAGGTACCATCTAGTTCTTTTGGTCTCAGGGTAAATGAGGCCATGGCTCGTGTCGGCTGTTAACTCTTTAAACTAATTTTTTCTTTTAGTCTTTGGTTTCCTTCTTTCTCTTTTGCTCCTGAGGAGTAGAGACCAATGGCCATTTGTAAGCTTTTAAAACCCCAGACACTACTCACCAAACTAGGATGTAGAACTTTATGAACTATGTTAATGCCAACTGACCAAGAAGTCCTACAAGACTATTGTCCTAAGTCTTCAAGCCCAGAAAACCAATCCAGAGAAGAGTTTGGTTTTACCTAAGAAGTATTCTTAACTGTGTCCCCTATGTGTTTTATTATATATATGAACATATATATGAATATATATATTAATTTATTAGATATATGAATAGTATACATGAATTAATATTATATATGCAGGGAGTAACATGCATGCATATATGTACATATGCATATATGCATACACCTGTATATACATACATATATACTATCATATACATAAACCTAGAAACATATATGCCTACATGCATACACATATACCCCCATATATAGTTTTTGGTTATTGTTGCTGTTGTTTCAAAATTATATATGCCATAGCAGTCACCAAAAGGTCCTTTTTTTATGTACATCTTTGTGACATTGTTTACCTTTGTCAAGCTGTGCACACTTCATCCTCATTTGGTGTTACCTTTCCCATCACCAAAAAGTCCCCCTCTGCTCCTCCTCATCCCTGGTAACACTCTTTATTTCTTATGCTTGTCGAAGAAATGCTGCCCTTGTAAGCCATAGCCAGTCCCAGACTATATATCAGTGTTCCTTTTTAATTTTCATAAAATTTGATTCTGGTAAACTTGTGAAAAGATCTACAGGCCATACGGTCAACTAAAGTCTGTTACGCAGAAATCCCTTTCCCACCCCTAGACACATTGACTTTCTTCATCTGCTGATTAAATGTGGGCTATGGGGCCAAGTGCTGATTGGTGGTAACAGCAAAAACTCCTCAAAGAGTCCCAGAAGGTGCTGGAAAAGGCAGTAGCCATGCAACATCCCTTCAAAGACATTTTATCAACATTAAAATACATTGCTAAGATATAAATGAGATTTCTTTTTATATTGTAAAATGAGGGGAAAATTAAAATGTTGAATTTTCTTTAAAATGGTGTTATTAACATTTAATGCTGAATTATGTCATGGAAGAGGAAACATTACAGTTTCTGAAGTAAAGCGTGGAGAAATTAATAATAGCCACCACTGAGTGGTTATCTGTAAATTACTGGGAATTCACTTTGGTCATATTATTTAATCTTCACAACAACTTTATTAGGAAGTTATTATTATCTCTATTTTGCAGATAAGGAAATTGAGGCTTCAAAAGGTTAAACAGTATGTCCAAGGCTACATAGCTATTAAATTTGCAGAGCTGGGATTTAAACTCATGTCTATCAGATTTCATAGCTCAGTGTCCACTACTGTAGACAACCTCAGACATGCAACTCCAGCTGATTCAAGCCTGGGGCACTGGGCAAGAGAAAAGTCCAAGGAGGACTCCTAAGGCACCTGAAGCACAGCAACAAATGTGCATTATCTATCTTAAAGGTCATGCATTTACTGAGCTCAGTCCAGGTTTGATAACCAGGCATAGTAGCTTCTTGTTGAAACATTTGAGAACCTGCTGGAGTTGGCTTAACTGGAAGTAGTACATTCTGTAAACATAATAAAACAAAACATAAACTAAACCCTGGTGGCATAGTGGTTAAGAGCTATGGCTGCTAACCAAAAGGTCGGCAGTTCAAATCCACCAGCTGCTCCTTGTAAACCCTATGGGGCAGTTCTACTCTGTCCTATAGGGTCGCCATGAGTCGGAATCGACTCGATGGCAACAGGTTTTGTTTTGTTTGTATGGTGCTAGTTAGTGCACAGTGAACTTTAAAATATTCATGATTCTGGGCATGTAACACTTGGCTCTCAGGATTATATCAGGAAAAATCCTCACCTCTTCTCTGACTTACATAAAATTAAACGTAGTTCTTACAGTCTTTCCATTTCTGTAACATTTGATTTGTTTACAGCTTGACTATAAAAGTAATCTCCAATAAATTTAGTCAGAAGCATAAATGCCCAAATCCCAAGAGGCTTCACAAACTCAAATCCAATCTGAGTTTAGTAGTCATATTCATATTCCAATTCATTCATTCATTTGTTCAACAGATATTGCCAGATACTGTAATAACTACTTAAGATACATCATTGAAAAATAGTCCAACCTCACCCCACCTCACTGAATTTATAGTCTAACAAGGAGAGAGAAACAAACACAATAAGTAAGTAAATTAAAATTTAAGTTATAAGGTGATGAATGCTATGGAAACATCTAGAAGTTAGAGTAGGTTATATTATTAAACATAAGGTGGTGATTGTTGTTGTTGTTAGTTGCCATCAAGTCAATTCTGACTCATGATTATCCCACCTGTGCAGAGTAGAACGGCTCCATAGAGTTTTCAAGACTGTCACCTTTCGGAAGCAGATCACCAGGCCTGTCTTCCAAGGCTCCTCTGGGTATGTTCGAACCATCAAACTTTTGGCTAGTAATCTAGTGCTTAACCATTTGTACCACCCAGGGATCCTTATGATTAAATATGGTGGGTTTAATTAAGAAGGTGCTATTTAAACAAAACTTGAGGAAGGTGAGGAAGTTGGTCAAGATGACATTTGGCATGTAACAGAATCTATTCTCGTTCAACATATTTCCTGACCTTCTTTTTGAGATTATAAATCTCTGACCCATTGATCTCAGGCACAGCCATTATCTTTTTTAGCTAAATATATGTGAGTGGAATAATGTATCTGTTTCTAAGAAGAAGCTTTAAAAGCCTTTTTCTGAAATACTTTTCCCATATTTTCTTTTTGCCTGCCACATGACCAGATAAGGACCGGTAATGTCCAGATAAGGACACATCTTTCAGCCTGGGTCCAGGAAAAAGACCACTCTAGCAGATCTTGGACATGTAACATTGGCTGAATATAAATCTTATTTTTATAGGCCACTGAGATTTGAGGTTCTCCTAATATGATTGATACAGAGGAAAGAGCCTTCAGGAAGAAGAATAACTTAAGCTAATGCCCTAAGACAAGAGCATGCCAGTGTGGCTGAGGAACAGTGAGAAGGCCAGTAAAGTAGGAGCAGAGTGAGCACGTGAGGGATTCGTAGGAGAAGCATTCAGAAAGAGGGCCAAGTCATATAGGGCCTTATGGTCCTCTGTAGGAAATTTGGCTTTCACTCTGAATGAACTGGCAAGTCATTGCCATGTTTTGAGTGGAAGAGTGAAATGATTGACTTCAGTGTTTAGTGAATCACTTTTAACTGTGTTAAAAATAAACTAAAGAGAGAAGAGGGTCAGTGTAGGAACAAATCTTAGGAGGCTATTGGAGAGAGATGATAGAGGGACTTGGACCAGGGTGGTAGTGGTAGCAGTGGAGTGGATTCAAAGAATATAATCTGCTCAGTGGGGACTGGCAGCTGGAGACTCTGAGCAATAGCTGTCGTGTTCCATAGGGGACTTTCTATCAGGGCTGAATAAAACAGGACCTCAACTAGAGTACACAGACGTGGTAAACAGAGTTCACTGGAAACAAGGCCAGTTATCTAGAGCTCCGGGCAGTACCGGGGGCATGAGAAACTGCAAAAATTAAACCAGGTACAAGAATAAACGTCTAAGAGCTGAACTGTTACATATTTTGAAAGTTAAGGGAAAGCCATACTCAGAGTTGCCCCAGGACTCATCTTACAACCACAAGATACCAAGGACTCATTTATACCCACCGGATATAAGATGCCTTATAAAAGCTTCAGTTTCACTAGAGGACATTATGCTGAGTGAAATAAGTCAATCACAAAAGGACAAATATTGTATGAGACCTCTATTGCAAAAACCCATGAAAAAGTTCACACACAAAATGTAACAATCTTTGTTGGTTACCAGGGATGGGAGGGGTGGGGGGGAAATATTATATAGGCAATAGATAAGTGGTATCTTGGGTGAAGGGTGAGACAGCACACAATACAGGGGAAACTAGCACAACTTGTACAAGGAAAGGTCATGGAAGCCCCATAGACACATCCAAACTCCCTGTGGGACTCAATTGCTGGGCGGAGGGCTGCTGTGACCATGGTCTTGGGGAACATCTAGCTCAATTGGCATGACACAGCTTATAAAGACAATGCTCTACATTCTACCTTGGTGAGTAGTGTCTGGGGTCTTAAAAGCCTGTGAGCTGAGCGGCCATCTAAGATACTCCACTGGTCTCATCCCTTCGGGAGCAAGGGAGAATGAAGAGAACAGGATACAAGGAAAAGATTAGTCCAAAGGACTAATTGTCCACAGCTACCAAGGCCTCCACCGGACTTGAGTCCAGTACAGCTAGATGGTGCCCGGCTACCACCACTGACTGCTCTGACCAGGATCACAATAGAGGATTCTGGACAGAGCTGGAGAAGGATGTAGAGCATAATTCTAACTCACAAAAAAAAGACCAGATTTACTGGCCTAAAGGAGACCGGAGAAACCCCGAGAGCATGGTCCCCAGACACCCTTTTAGCTCAGTGGTGAAGTTACCTCCGAGGTTCACTCTTCAGCCTGGGAGTGGACAGCTCATAAAACCAAACGAGCCTAATGAGGTACAGGAGTCCAGTGACAAGGGCCAGAAGGCAGAAGGGGACAAGGAAGCTGGTGATAGGGAACACAAGGTTGAGTAAGGATATTATTGATGTGTTGTGAGATTGTTAACCATTGTCATAGGGCAACATTTGTAGTAACTGTTAAATGAGAAACTATTTTGTTCTGTAAGCCTTCATCTTAAGTGAGAATAGCAGCACAATTGGAAGAGCATAGTCAGTGTCACTGAACTGTGTATGTAGAAATTTTTGAAATGGTGTATCTTTGGCTATGTGTATCTTCACCATAAAAAAAGGTTGAGAAGTTAGAGGGTTGACATGTTTTAGGGTTGTTAACCAATGTCATAAAACAACATGTGTACTACTGTTTCATGAGAAACTATTTGTTCTGTAAGCCTTCACCTGAAGTACAATAAATAAATAAATAGATAAATAAAAATTTAAAAAAAAATGCTTCAGTTTCAATTGCCTCCATTAACAACTGCCTCCTTTGCCATGAGACCAGAAGAACTGGATGGTGCCCAGCTATCATTGCTGAACATTTTGATCAAAGATTCCATGAACTCTAGACTTTCTGGAGCCATAGATGGTGGATGAATCCCTAAAACTATTGCCCTGAGATAATCTTTAAACCTTAAACCAAGAATACCCCCGAAGTCATCTTAAAATCTAGCAATAGTTTAGCTTAACTAGTGAAAAAGGGTCTGCCTTGGTCATTATGCTCTTTTAAGAACCATCTGTATGGACTCAAACTGACAACAGCAACTCGAAAGATTAGATAGAAACCTTTTGATAGAGAACTTATGTTAATGAGGGAAAGACAACTCAGAAAAGGAGGGTGAAAATGGTTGGACAACTCGAAGAAAGTAATCAATATCACTAAACTGTACATGTAGAAATTGTTGAATTGGTGTATGTTTTGCTGTGTATATTCTCAATAGCAATAAAGTAGATAAAATTAAGAAGAAGAAAAAAGCTTCAGTTTGCACCGTTGTCACTCTGGATCACGTAAAATGCATGCACCATTTCAGCAGCTTGAGTGTCAAAGTCTGCTTGGTATGACTTGCCCTTGGTTATCTAAACTCAGATAGAATAAACATCTTTCCACACCTCCTTCTTTAGGAAACTCATTATTTCTCTTAAGATCATTCTTTTCTTTCTGAGCACCTTTTTCTTGGCCTTTAACAAGGCTCTAAAGAACTTCTCCATTACTCACAATTTCTCTTTCTTCATCTGTCAGTTTTGATTCTACAAACCCACCATCACAAATACTCCAGGACACCTGGCGGCTGTGCCTTTATCTTTGCTTGAACTCTTTATCTCCGCTTACCACCTTAAACTTGACTTACAACTATTTATCTCATTTTAGTATTTCTGACACAATTAACGCATTGTTTTTGCCAGTGCTTTCCATTAATCACTTCAACAACTTTACATGTTTATTCTGTTCTTAAAGCCCTTAACTTTCCTTCTCTATAGAAAACTTTCTACCTCCATAATTTATAGCATAACACCTTCTAATACTCTTCTCTAGTATCACAGGAAAATGAGCAAGACTTCTGATCTTTGGATTATTGTTTACTTTTAATTACTACCCCTTTTACAGAAATTTATTCATCTCCCATAGATTTCTACCAAGTTTCCAAGCTTTTAAGACATTAATTTTAAGAAAGGGAGAATTTTCTACTATTTTTACCATCTCTCTTTCTCTGACCCATTGCTTCCATCAGTTAAATGAGCCCCTTTTACTCTTTGGAGCCCTGGTGGCACAGTGGTTAAGAGCTGCAACTGCTAACTAAAAAGTCATAGTTCAAATTCACCAGCGGCTCCTTGGAAACCCTATGGGACAGTTCTACTCTGTCCTATAGGATAGCTAGGAGTCGGAATTGACTCAACGGCAAACGGGTTTGTTTGTTTTGTTGTTATTGTTTTGTTTTGTTTTTTTAGTTTTTCTCTTTTGTAAGAAGAGTAGATGTTATGAGTTGTATTGTGTCCCCCAAAGATATATGTTGTACATCCTAACCCCTTTACCTGAGGAAAGGTGCCCTGTGACATAGTGGTTAAAGTGCTCGGCTGCAAACCAGAAGGTCGGTGGCTCAAACCTACCAGCTGCTCCTCAAGAGAAAGATGTGGTAGTCTGCTTCTGTAAGATTTACAGCCTTGGAAAACCTATGAGGTAGTTCTACTCTGTCCTATAGTGTCACTATGCGTTAGAATCAACTCTATGGCAGTGGGCTTGGTTTTTGGGGTTATACCGGAGGATGTAATCCCATTTGGAATAGGGTTTTCTTTGTTACATTAATGAGGCTATATAAGTTTAGGGTGTGTCTTAAGACAATCACTTCTGAGATATAAAAGAGCTGATTAGGCACAGAAGCAAGGAAGCACAAATGAGAGACAATAGACGCTACACCACACAAAGATTACCAAGGAACTGAGGAGCAGATAGTTCCATACACCATACAGAGCTGACAGAGAGAGAGAGGCTTCCCCAAGAGCCAGTGCCTTGCATTCCAACTCCTAGCCTCTAACTATGAGAAAATTACTTTCTGTTTGTTAAAGCCACCTGTGGTATTCCTGTTACAGCAGCACTAGCAAACTAAGACAGTAGGTTTTAGCCTTGCATTATAAAACTCACTATTAGCATTTCTTCAAGACTTCTGTCATATCAAATCTTACTGTACTCAGTACATTTAACTTTAAAATGTGATATTTTATTTAGAATGAGCTGAAATATTGTTTCATTATTGTGCAATATCTCAACCAAAACATTCCCTTACTGTCTCTAGTAAATTGCAATGAAACTGGTATCATAGGTGGCCCTGTGCACATCTAGTAAATTACAGTTTTGGCTTTGTGTGTTCAAGTGTCATTTATATGATCTGGTATACTTGGGATGTCAGTGGTTATCTTATCTTGTATATGTCTTACTGCAGATATAACTAAAGAGATAAATTAGGAATGCTTGCATTAAGACTTAAAAGCACATTTTGAAAATGTGAAGTTTGTGAAGAAGGTTGAGAAGAATCAGAAAAATGATGAAGGTTCCAGGTGCTCCATGTATTGAAATGAAATGGATACTATTACCTTTCCAATTAAAGGAGGTGTTTGAAGACGTATAAGTTGAAAATCTACATCAACCTTGTAATAACTGGTCACATTCTAAATTGTAATTGTTTACTGTATTTTTACTCAAATAACAAGTGCCTTGTGTGTTTGTTTTCTGGCTGCGCCCTCCCCCTTTGAGGTATTTTCTTAAGTGTGCTACACTAATTTTTTTTACAGCAACGTGTGGAAGAGGATTGGCATGGCGGCACTTGTGAGCATGCCTTGTGGGGAGGAGGGCACAGCCAGCAAACAAACATGAAGGCACGTATTACTTGCATGAAAATATAGTAGTCATCTAATGACAGCATTCTCAAAAATTTGGCAATATGGACAAACTTGCATTGCCTATTTGTAACAATTATGACACATTTTGCACATCTCTTCCTTCCAACACACACACATATCCCAAATTCTTGGCTTGTTTTAGTAGGCACAAACATGGAATAGATTGAGTCATTTAAAACAATGATAGAACCAAATTTTTAATATATACATGTAAATAGTGATCAACCCTACTACATACATTTGGCAATATTTAATGCCATAGATCATATTTTGGTTATTTCAGGCCTATTCCTTCACCTTTTCCTGTTGGCATTCTGCTCCTGTAAAGATTACAGCCAAGAAAACCTTATGGAGCAGTTCTACTCTGTAACACATGGGGTCGCCATGAGTTGGAACTGACTCCACAGCAATGGGTTTGTTTGTTTCTTTCCCTGTGCCCCAGTTCAAATAACTTCCCGTATCTTTCAAAAATCTCTTTCACATTTCCTCTTTAAATCACATCCATAATCATATTTGTAGTTGAGAAGATTCAGTGTTAGACGTATGCAAAAAAAAAAAAAAAAAGAAAAACAGATGTTGTCAAGTCAGCTCCAATTCATGGCAACCCCATGTGTGTCAGAGTAGAACTGCGTTCTGTCGCGTTTTCAATGGCTGGTTGTTTGTAAGTACAACACTGGGCCTTTTTTCTGAGGTGCCTCTGCGTGGACTCGAGCCTCCAACCTTTCGGTTAGCAGCCTAGTGCTTAACTGTTTGCACCACTGTTGGGGTGTGATGGCTCTCTTTTGTGTGACCTTTCTGGCCAAGATCTCTTAACTCCCACCCAGGTGATTGGGTGGGACTGTGCAGATAAGGTAATTGTGGCCCACCAAAGGATTGGTCAGTTTTACCATCCCAGTGGGCTTGAAATGAGCCACCCCAGAGGCAGGAAAGAAAGAATTCCGCCACCACCAGGGAAGAACAGCCAGAAGCCGACACGTCCCTTGGACCTGGGAACCCTGCACTTGGAGGCTCCTGGGACCAAGAGACAGAGAGAGAGAGAGCTGTAATCCTGAAGATGGTGAGAAGCAGTGGCAAGAGAGACCCAGCAGGAGAGACCTGGCAGCAGGAGATGGTGTGTTAGGCTTCCTGGCCCACAGAGAGAGAAAACTGAGGCCGAGGGCTAGCAGGCAAGAGAGACACGCTTGCTAGCATGGCTGGGAAGAGGCTGTCCTGATGGAAGAACTGTATCCTGAGTGTTCCTGAGCCTGAACTGTAACTGTTACTTCCCTAATAAACCCCGTAACCATGAGTATTGTCTGTGAGTTCTGTGTGGCCATTGCAACAAATTATTGAACCCAGCAGAGAAGTAGAGAGCGCCGTTGGAGGGACAGTTAGTGTCAGAATTGCTAAAGATGGCGGAGAGAGGAGGCTTGTCTGGCCTGTGCCTCACGGAAGTCAGCCTTGCACTGTTGATCTTGTTTCTCCTTCCACCTTGTGAAGTTAAAGGAGGTCGGACACCTCCCCCATGCCGTTTTTACAACCATCCAATCTGCTGTTCCTTAAATGCCTTATACCTGCACATTTTGAAAAATCTGTACTGTGATGGTAACCCCTACCCTGAATGAGGCCTTTTTATTTTTAGTCACCTAGAAATCTTAAATCCATGACCTTGATGTTTTGATTTATATTAAATTAATACTTGCTCCGTATTTGTAAAATTTTACGTTTAATTCTTTGAAGGCTCATTTCCTTTCCACTTCATAGGCTTGAAGCGTACTCTTGGCTTAAATTTGATATCCCTCCCTCTCTGTGTCTCCGGTCTGGCTCCCATTATTCTCATTGTCCTTTGCTTTTCCCTTTATTCAATTCTAGGACACTTTGCCTCCTCTCCGCTTTTCACCGTGGGATTCAGACAAAGCTTGCGCTTCTGAAGTGCTCTCTGTCTTCATGAGCCATCTTCTCCCCGCTGCTCGCCTGGTGCAACCTCTTATTACCCCCAGCCATTGTATCTGTTGTCCTTCGTTTGCCCACCGCAACTAGAACTGTATATTCTTTATCTCTCCCTGCCTCACCTCTTCATAAAGCCTCCTCTTCCTGAAACCTCCTTCCCCCCTCCAGCCCCAGGAGCTCCCTCTATTCAGATGGGTTGATAAGACTTGCTCCAGTGTTTTTCATCAGACCCTTTCATTCAAGGGCCAGAAGAGGACACAGCTGCTTCTGAATCCCTTTCATTATAACAAGCTTTAGAGAAATGTATCCTTCCCGCTGTAATGGTTACAAACAGTATCACTTTGACAAGAGACTCTATTACATCCTTGCTATACACACCCAAATCACTTTTGGACAGCACAAGAACTCAAATGATAATAACCTCACCTGCAGCTAGAGGAGATTTTTGGTTCTACCTTATTATCTCTTCCTTACTGAAATGCTACTTGTGATCAGTTATTCAGTGCCTGCACCAATTCCTCCTCTCGGCTATTGCTACTTTCTCCTCTCTTTCTCTTTCTTGTCTCCCTGTTTTATGTTTTCTCAGGTCTCCTCACCCCCTCCCCCAAAAACACCCAAGGCCATGGAAGTTTCTTCACATTCAGACTTGCACTCTTATTGCAAAATATCCCTCCACCTTCCTAGGTTACAGCTGATGATGGCTGTATATTAATTAGATTTTGAAGTCTAAAAGACGAATGGGTTAGCCAAATTGTCTTTACAATCCAGAATATGAAGTGTGTGTGTGTAATTGCTTAACCGTGCTTTAGGATTCTCTGCTTTCCTCCTGGGATCTCCTGTCTCATTACAAACTCCACCAAGCAGTGATGCTGCACCAGCCACACATTCTTCTCTTATTTTTGTCAACTCCTCTGTATCCCACAGGACTTACCTGGCACAGAAAATAAGAAAGATTTGGAACTACAAATTATGACTCATAGAATATGGAGGCTTTCATATAATTTTATTTAAAAAAAAAGACAAAAGAAAGAAAAATTAAAAAGAAGGGGACACAACAGGATATAAGTTAAAGCATAGAATAGAAATTGAAATTTTTTCTGGTTAAAAGGGATTTCCATTGTTCCTAATAATTTCTTTTCTGGTAAGCTTATTTTCAAGTAAAAGTTCCTGGGTTTTATGTCTCACCCCAAAATGTTTCTTGATGGCATGGTAAATTTCAAAGATGTAAATATGGCCCAAAATATACCATTGTTCGATGATAACTATAAGTGGTAATACAATCATTTTTCAATAAGTTAATCTTTTAAGAGACTACGCATTAAAAAACAAAAATTGAGCATAAAGTCATCTAGTACTTACCATTTAAAAATAGTTTCTTTGAATTTGGTAGAAACTATTAAAGTTTCTATAAAACACTGGCACAGGAATTTGAAGATATTAGAATTTTAAATTCTTTTCTAATTTGTATCATAATTTGACAATTATTTTGCATGTGCTTTTGTGGCACTTTGTTTTGATTAAAAGTTCTCATTAAAGCTTTAAGATAGGATTCTGGTAGATTATTATCTGGAATAGGCCTGAGTACAGAACTGTTGCTCAATAAATGTCCAAATTGTAGTTAATAAAACCTTACAAGTAACAATAACTTAATGTGCAGCTTAGTAGTAGGGTTTTTCTCTGAAGGGAGTTAGTTAATTCAGCAAGTAGTCTCTTTATAGTCAGTCTCATTCTGAAAATCCTGTTGAAACAATTGCTGTGAAAATATATTAATTAGGCACTTCATTTGATATATGAAATATTTCCGTCCTTTATTCTTTCTCTTGGTGACATAAATGACACACTATGATTGAATTTCATGACCACATGTAGGGATTAACTGACAGCACTAACCAATGTTTCAGAAATTATGTAGTTCAAACAGTCAATATTTATAGAATTCCTACCATAGTCAGCACCTCTTACTTACCCATCTTTCACCTCCTCTACCTTCTTAACATCCCTTGATTTTTGTTGCAGACATATACGGTTGAAAGAAGCACTTTCAGGCCCAGCTATAGGGATGGAGAAATTGACTCAAGTGAGAAAACCAATGCCTTCAATCCTTGGCCACAGATATTGGTATGAAGAGGTCATGTGATCTGAGTCTGTCCAATCAGAGTGAATCTCAGGATTTTTTAACAATGTGCGTGGCAGCAGACCTAATATCTAGAATCACAGCAAGCACTTTACTACCTTGAAGCAAGTCAATATAGAGTAGAGCAAAGTCTAGAAACTCAGCCCCTACTCTCAGGAAGTTTTCATTATCCTTGGAGGGTTAGGATTTACACATATAAATGTATCTGCTGTTGTTAGCTGTGGTGGTGTAGGTCCCAACTCACAGCAACCTCATGCACTACTGTGATTCCATAGGGTCTTCATTGGCTGATTTTTTTGGAAACAGATCATCAGGCCTTTCTTCCTAGTCCATCTTAGTCTGGAAGTTTTGCTGAAACCTCTTCAACATTGTAGCAATACCCAGCTTCCACTGACAGACAGGAGGTGGCTGCACATGAGGTGTATTGGCCAAGAGTCAAATCCAGGTCTCCCAAAAGGAAGTCGAGAATTCTAACACTAAACCACCATTGCCCCCTGTAAAGTGATAACTTATAGTATTGAGAAGATATAGAATTCAGAGCTAAATTATTTAATACTCATGAAGGCACAATGACGTTCAGAGAGGAAAGAAGATCAGGAATGCATGGAGCTGTCTCAGAGAGTCTTAGCCTTGAGATGTGGTTTGGGTTAAGCACAGGGCACACCCTCCTCTCCCCCTTCTCAAGGAGCCACAAAACCAGTGCTTCCCTTCTTACTCTCCTTTTTTCCCTACTCTGAGACACTTTGTCTAGTCTTCTCCAGATTGTATTGTGTGGTGTATGTACATGAGTTCTATCTGTTTCTGCCTGTGGTCTTGGCTTTATAAACTCGAAAACCAGGTAAAGATTCCAGTGTTCAGTTCTTTCTGTACTATACTCCCATTGTATCTATGTGGGATACCATACTCCCACAAAGAGAAATGCAGTTGGCCACCTCCACAAAAGGGGTCATTAATTAATATGCCTATCTAAAAGGCTGTATCAGTGTTTTTCAATAGCTATTCTTTGGAGTAACTGTAATTTTTTTTCTAGACAAAGACACAAAAGACAAAAGGAGAAGATAACATCAATCTCTAAAACAATTTATGAAGATTAGATCTGATGATGTCATTTTCAAAATATCCACTTCCTGCCCCACATTCAGCCCACACAATATTTTAGGGAATAGAATATGATCTTTCTATGAAGAGTTAATAATTCATTAGTCTTCTCTTGAGTTTATTTATTTGGCTCCAGTTCTTTTTATTGCCAAGGCAAATTCTTCATTTACAAAAATTAATACTCCTTAAACCCTCCTAACACAGAGTTGGTCTACAACCTAAGGTTATCCTTAGCTTTTGTAAGAGTGAATGGCCACCTACACTTTCCACAAATCATACTCTGGTTTGTTTTTTCTTCTCACACCAGTAATTGGATTTCAACAATAAATAATGAGTATGATTTATGTAATTGTTGGCCCAGAGAGTCAACAAAATATCTTGGAGGATGGGGTAGTTTTGGAAGAAAGGAATCAACTCTTTCCTGGAACTTTCTATCGAGCACCAATTCAGGAATTTTACATAATCCACTTTGTAATTTAATTCTTGAAACCAGATTGTAGGTAGGGGTTATTATCCCGTTTTACAGATAAGAAGATTGAGGAAAAGTCTCACAGTTTTGCAGTTAGTATGGAAAGAAGTTAAGGTTCAAACCAGTAGGGAAAGAAGTTACCATTCTAACCTATGTCTTTCTAACACAAAAGCTCATGCTCCCGTCCACTGCACTAAAAATAGGAATGTCTGTAGAAGAAATAAAGAGATGAATAAGAACAGTACTTGCATGAGGAAGAGAAGAGATACTTAGGCAATAAAACTCAAGAAATTTGGAAAACAACTACCTGGCCAACCGACTAGAAGAGATCCAAATTTCTGCCCATTCCAAAGAACAGTGATCCAACAGAATGCAGAAATTATTGAACAATATCATTAATATCACATACAAGTAAAATTTTACTGAAGCTCATTCAAAAACGGTTGCAGCAGTACAGTGCATAGACAGGGAACTGTCAGTAATTCAAGTTGGATTCAGAAAAGGACTTGGCACGAGGGATATCATTGCTGATGTCAGATGGATCTTGGCTGAAAGCAGAGAATACCAAAAAGATGTTTACCCGTGTTTTATTGACTATGCAAAGGCATTTGACTTTGTGGATCATAACAAATTATGGATAACATCGTGAAGAATGGGAATTCTAGAACACTTAACTGTGTTCACGCGGAAGCTGTATGTAGACCAAAAGGCAGTCCTTTGAAGAGAACAAGGGTGATGCTGCGTGCTTTAAAATCAGGAGAAGTTTGCGTCAGGGTTATATCCTTTTACGGTATTTATTCAATCTGTATGCTGAGCAACTAATCTGAGAAGATGGACTATATGAAGATGAATGCAGCATCAGGATTGGAGGAAGGCTCTTTAATAATCTGCGATTTGCACATGACACAACCTTGCTTGCTGAAAGTGAAGAGGACTTGAAGCACTTTGTGATGAACATCAAACACTACAACCTTCAGTGTGGATTACACCTCAACATAAAGAAGACAAAAATCCTCACAACTAGACCAATAAGCAACATCATGATAAATGGAGAAAAGATTGAAGTTGTCAAGGATTTCGTTTTACTTGGATCCACAATCAACCCCCATGGAAACAGCGGTCAGGAAATTAAATGACGTGTTACACTGGGCAAATCTCCTGCAAAAGACCTCTTTAAAGTGTTGAAAAGCAAAGACATCACTTTGAGGACTAAGGTGGGCCTGACTCAAGTGATAGTATCTTCAATGGCCTCATGTGCATGTGAAACTTGCACAATGACTAAGGAAGACTGAAGAAGAACTGATGCCTTTGGATTATGGTGTTGACAAAGAATATTGAATATACCATGGACTGCCAGAAGAATGAACAAGTCTGTCTTGGAAGAAGTATAGCTCCATAAAAGCTAGGGTGGTGAGACTTGGTGTCACATACTTTGAACATGTTATCAGGAGGGACCAGTCCCTGGAGAAAGACATCATATTTGGTAAAGTAAAGGGTCAGCAAAAAAGAGAAAGACCCTCAACAAGATGGATTGATACAGTGGCTGCAACAATGGGCTCAAGCATAACGACTGTTAGGATGGCGCAGGATCGGGCAATATTTCATTCTGTTGTACATGAGAGAAGGTGATAAAGAAAAGCAGACATAAAGTTGATATCAGAAAGTACTAGAGATCTTCACAATTATAGTAATGCGCATTGTATTGTAACAAATGAAAGAGGAAAAGGGCCTGAGCTGAGGAAGTAGAAGAATGGGGAACAGAGAAAAAGAAAAAAATTAAAGAGATGTCAATGATATAGATCAATGTAGACACAACACATTGCAAAACGCAACATATGGAGCAACCAAGAGGCACTGGTCGACTGGTTTACCCACTTGGAATGCTAGAATCTTGACTGAAATTATCAATTGGGTCCTATTTGGATCAGGGCCGTCTCTTAATACTATGCCTAGGCTTTAGTTTTTCTTGTGTGTTAAACTCTAAAACTGAATCCACACAATGGAATGGTCCACCTTATTAAATAGTCCACTTAAGCACATATTCAGATGCAAACTAAAGAGTAGTTATATTTTAATTAACCCTTCAGATACGACTACATTGTAGTAGTAGTCTTAGATGCCAATCCTTCCTCAATGAGGTGAAGAATTTAGCCAGATGTATTTAAGAAAAATATTTTAGTCTTGACTCTGTCTGGTTCCTCTTTTGTTGCCTGTGTAGGGGTGTGTGTGTGTGTGTGTGTGTGTGTGTGTGTGTGTAAGTGTTCACCTATGCATGTATGTATTGTATTCTTTAGTATTTTATGCTAGACTGCTCCCTGCATTGTTTCATCTTGGCCTGGTCGAGCCAATTCCGACTCACAGCGATCCTATAGGACAGAGTAGAACTACCGCATAGGATTTCCAGGGAGCAGCTGGTGGATTCGAACTGCAAACCTTTGGATTAGCAGCAGTAGCTCTTAACCACTATGCAAGCAGGTCTCCAAACAATGAACAGATCTATGTAAATGTGAGAATCTGAAAAGATGGCACATGTTCCATATATACCCTGAAAATAACTTCTTCACACACTATTTTAAGCAGAATTTTATATCATGCCATAAATTTAGATAAGAAGAAGACAGCTTCAGTTATAATGTTTCCTCTATAAATACCTCAGTATAAAAAAAAGAAGGAAGGAAGAAAAAAGAAAGGGAGGAAAGAAAACTCGTGATTATCTCCTGGTTTGTACTATCAAATATTTCCTAGATGTACAGCAGGTATAGTTAAAGCAGTGTCTGTATAAATTCATTTGAATTTGCTGTTTAATCACTGCATGCCTATGTATATTCCCTATAAAGGCAATACAAGCCCACATAAAACAGAGTTCCTTGAACATAGTTGAACTGAACCAACGTTAATTTTTAATTTCCTTTCAAAACATGCATCTTATAATTTACTTTTAGATTAGAATTTCTCTCTATGATAAAAGTAACAAGAAAAAACTTCAAGAAAAATAGACAGCACTGACCATTTTTGATGGTTTACAGAAAAACTAAAATATAATTGAGGAAGAACAGATTGCTTGACATGTATAGGCATGAAATGTGGTTGGGTGCTCACACTGACACTCACAAAAATTACATAATCCCCGGCACTCTGACAGTACTAAAATAGACTTGACCTTGATCAGCATTCTTCACTGACTTCACTTTAATTTATTTTAAAAACAAATTATTTTATTGCTAGTATATTTTACAAATTCATCCATCCAACACATAACCATTCAGTAGCTCTTGCACGTAAGGCTATGTGCTCAGCTCCAGGTGATGCAGAAATGAACAATTTCCAGAGTCTACCCATCAAGTCCAGACGGCATAAATAAAGTTTTAAAATGTAAAAGGTCATAAGAGGATTTTTGGTAATTCACTGTGAAAGTTTAGAAGAGGCAGAAGACTGATATTGTCTTTTAGGAAAGCAGAAAAATGCCTTTTAAAATAACGTAGGCTTTTGTTCCGGAAGCAGACAAAAATGATTGCTTTATTTGGCCTCTCTGAAAAGCAAGTTCTTTCTGTCTAGTTTTTTGAGGTTGGAGCTCACTTGGCTTCAGCTCGCTCTCTCAGCCAGCCCACAACTCGGGAGCTGCCAATACGGTGAAGGTATTCCGGGCATTTACTTTAAATTCCAGTTTACGCGCTGCTGTTGGACGAGGCTCCGGGAAGAGGGGCCATGGTGTGGACGGACCTGGCTTAGTAGCCTCGAACCAGCAGTTACGTCAATGGAAGTCTTTACGCAGGCGATAAAAAAGTAAACCCAGTCAAATGAGCATGTTCTTCTAACGGCTGTGGCAAATGTTTCCTTCCTCCTCGCTGCCGGGTTTTCTCAAAAATGATTCCCAAAGGCTGTCTTTCCTTTGTTTAGAGGTTTTATGTGGGGTAAATGAACATTCATGATCTGTTGTTATTAAAGAAAAAAAAAAAAAGCAAAACAAATATAGCTTTCCCCAGTCTTCCTCAAAATACCCACGGGAACCAACCCAGTAGAATGGCCTGAAACAAAACACTTTTGTTCAAAGGCAGAAGGCTGGCAAAGCTGCGAGGTCTGCCCATAGCTACCTGTATCACTGGTAGCTGCAGAGAAATATGCAAACTGGGTACGTTTTACTGTTTTACAACAATATGTTTTATTGTTCTCTGGCTAAGTTCTTTGCCAAGGGCAACAAGCACTGAAGTAGCTAGCAATAGCCCAGTCCCAGCTGTCAGCAGTGAGCCTTACGACTTCTGGCATTGCATTTTTAGCCAAGAGGCGTTGCGATTGCTTACCAGTAAGTCTTGACGAGTTGGTAATGCATGTAGACTAAATCATAAATATTTAAGCATACTTTTCATCCACAGTGACATAATACTGCAATGGCAAAGGGTTCCCCTAGGATGGGCAATTATGGATAAGTGGGAATAACTACTAGAATATTTGTGATTAAAAAAAAAAAAAAACTTGTTTTTATTGAGTAAATTAAGTGGCTGATGGACAGTTATTAAAACAAAGCACTACTTAAAACTAAACTGCCTTATCTGATTTTTAAACCTATAAAATTACTATTTAAGTAATTTTTATTATAAAATATTTATGAAAATACAATTTTCTTCTTTAGGAAGGGAGCCCTGGTGGCTTAGTGGTTAAGAGTTCGGCCGCTAACCAAAAAGTCAGCAGTTCAAATCCACCAGCTGCTCCTTGGAAACCCTATAGGGCAATTTAACTCTGTTCTATAGGGTTGCTATGAGTTGGAATCGAGTTGACGGCAACGATTTGGTTTTTGGTCTGGCCTCTAGCAATATTAAAACCAAAAAGTGAATTTTCTGAAAGAAGTCAGAATGGACAATAAAAAGCAAAAAAGCAAAAAAAAAAAATCGTAGAGGACTAACCACAATTAATACAATGATATTTAATATGCTAAAGAATCTCTGTGCTGACATTTCATCAACTCTGCATTGGCAATTTTAATGTAGTCTTTTAATACATTAAAGATTAATATAAAGATTATATGAAAGTTAATCATTAATATAAAGAGTAAAGTCTTTGTATTAAATAGAATTAACATTCTATTTAGGGATATTTCATTCAAGTGAGATAGTTTACAATAGTCCTAATTGTGTTTGCATTGTTTAATGAATAACTTATAACATATGGCATATAAAGCCTTGTATAAAACTTTGATAGTTTTCATAGCCAGCCTGCTGCACACAGTTAGAGCCACCCTCTCTCCTTGCCCACTGCACACAATTCTTCCTCTTTTCTCACATACTTCATAACCCTACTCCTTTTCTTACTGTCTCACATCCAAGGCCCCAAAAACCCACTAAGAAAGAGGAACTAAGGCACATATAGCTGTGGCGGTGTCACAGAGTATATGAGACAGGTTTTGAACGCCAACTCTGCTGTTCACCGTAAAATGGAGTGTAGCTGGGGGCGAAATAATGCATATAGGTGCTTTTACAATTGTAATGTGCAGAGAAATACAACACAGTGTTCTATTTCAATCCCAAAGACAAAAAGGTAAATATGTCATACTTGTGTCTTGCTCAGAAATGCTTTCAAATTCATTTTCTTAACTATACCTCCTTCCCTCACAAATTTTAAATAAAATTCTGAAAATATTGATGCAATTTTATGAGGGAATGGAGGGCAATCAAGGCAAAAAAAAATGTTGGTAAATAAAGGTTAGCTTGTTTACTTGAAGTAAAAACAAAGTAATTCGCTCATTTGTGAGTTGCTGTTTCTCCTCAGTGCGCATTTTTGCTCTTTGTGTACCAGTTCCAAATTAACTCAGGAATATATGCTTCAGAGGCATGTAGAAAAAAATAGTATCTGTCTCAGACCCCTCTATTTTACTTCACCCTGTTTGGGTTGGTGAGTCCCTGGGTGGTGCAAATGGCTAACACACTCTCCTACTAATAGAAAAGTTGGAAGCTCAAGTCCACCCAGAGGCACACTGGAAGAAAGCCCTGGCAAACTACTTCCAAAAAATAACCCATTGAAAACCCTGTGGAGTACATGACACTCCTAGGGTCACCATGAGTAAGCACCAACTCAACGGCAACTGGTTTGTTTGAGAGGGAGGAGACTTAGTTGATCTCAGGTTGAGATTTTCACCATTTATCTTGTGTGGTGCAGTTTGTTTTCATTTGTGAGTTGATTCCATCCTCAATACTCTTAAAAAGAAAAGGGTCATATGCTTCTGGTTATGTTTTTGGGGATTCTTTGCAGGCTATACTTTAATCAGTGATTTCTCACACTAGTGATTATGATAAAATGTCAATACCTGCTCAATTGTGAGTAATGATCTAAAACAGAAAACAGTAGCCTGAATCTGCCAAGTGACTCCATTAAGCAGAGAATGGAGGCCATTATTTTTACAGCCAGTTCCTGATTTAAAATTTCTCCACAGTTGTTCTGACAATTCCATTTTAGAGCACTAGATGGCACTATGAATTCACTGAATCCAGAACCAAACTAGCCCATCCATAATTTCAAAGAGAAAAAAAGATGAGAATTTTTCCTTGACTAATTTGATAGTCTGACACATATTCATAAGGAGATGAATTTATATGAGGTAACAGTTATTTCATTAAGTTAAAGTTTTAAAAAAGCATCTTCTTTTGGCAAGGAAAATGTGACTGTTTCTACAAACACAAACCAGTCGAATCAGCACAAAAAGTGTAGTCAGTGGAAAAAAGTCAGACATGCGCTCGCTGGCTACCTTGACTGCTTTCTGACTGACTTAAATATTTTCTTGACTACTTGACAGTCAAAACAGTCGAGCCTGTTTGTGTGTGTCAACACAAGCTGTACTTTATACCGTTACAAAGCAAATGTGTGTGTTTGTTAGATTCCCTTCCTGCTGCCTTTGTAGTCTGGCTGGTTGGCTTATTGGTTAGGGAAGTCTATAATGAAGTCAAGGTCACCCCGATTTCCATCCCTGCCTGTGGAGGTAAGTTCTCCTCACAGAGAGAAAGATATTCTTCAGCTAGGAACTACATTCTTAACTCTGACCAGCCATTTCACAATGCCTGATCTTAAAAGATTACCGCATAGAGAAGTCTAGATGATCAGAATAAACACATTCTTACAAGAAGATCCAAACAACTCAAAATGTATATCCTATTAACAGCAGATTGGAAATGTCATTTTTCTATTGAAAGGACTCAACAACAAAGTGCTTCTAAAATCAACTCTGTTCATTATCAAAGTGGTATTCCTTGTGCATCCATTCAACATATTGTTAAAACCTACTCTATGCCAGGCCAGGAGCTAGGCACTGAAGGGTAGAGGTGAGTATGAGACAGCCAGGATCTCAATGACTTCACAATCTAGTTAGGAAGGTAAACAGACAATATCATATGAGATAATATGATAAATACCATTACCATTTTTAAAAAAATGTTGCCATCGAGTCAATTCCGACTTATAGTGACCCTACAGGACAGAGTAGAACTGCCCCCATCGGGTTTCCAAGGAGCAGCTGGTGGATTCGAACTGCCAATCTTTTGGTTAGCAGTTGAGCTCTTAATCACTGTGCCACTAGGGCCCCAGATACTATAATAGAGGTACACATTAAACTGCCAAGGAAGTGAAAAGACATTGTGAACGCAGTCAGAAGAAAGCTGTGGTGTTAGGAAACTGTGGCAGATGAGCTGGATCTTAAGGGATCGACATGAATTCATCTACAAAATGTGGGCGAGGGCATTCCTGTTGAAGAAATAATGGCATGTGAGGACAGAGAGACCCCTGAGAGAGCAGCACAGAGAAGAGATTTTTGTGCCTAGAACTTTGGGTATGTTAGGGAGTCAGAGGAGCTGAACTGGAAAGGTGGGGGATCTGAAAACAAGCAGACAATTTTTGCATAATCTAAGCAATCTATGAAATGAAATGCTTAAACATCCATGAGTCTTTCCCAATATAAATAAATAAGTAAATGAACAAATAGGGGAGGATAGACATATCTCCTGTCCAGAAAAATGCCAAATAATTTCTGCAGATACTTCCCTCTCGAGGAGGTAGAACAGAGCTCTCCAGTCCTTAAGTATGGGCTGTGCATAGTGACTTCTTTCCAAACAATTCCGCGTGGAAAGAGGATGAGAAGAGGAACTTTACAGTGAAGAAATCTGACAAACAACACCTCAGCCAGGTGATCAAGGGCATCAGCAGCTGTGATGAGTTATGTTGACAGTATGTACCTTTGATATGATGTGAATGGTGCTTTATCACTATGGCCTTCCTTTCAAAAACCTATATCCCCAAACTAGTCATGGCACCAGACAAATCCCAACTGAGGGACATTCTACAAAACATCTGGCCAGTTCTCCTCAAAACTGTCATATTCATCAAAAACAGGGAAAGGAGGGGAAACTGTCATTGCCAAGAGTATCCTATGGAGACATGACTACTAAATGCTATGTGGTATCCTGGATGGGATCCTGGAACAGAAAAAGGATGTTAGGGAAAAACTATGGGAATTGAAATATAGTATAGACCTTGATTAATGATTTATCAGTATCAGTTTATCAATTGTGACAAATGTGCCATACTAATATATGAGTCGGAACCAACTCGATGGCACCTAACAACAACAACGTATGATGCTAATAATAGGGGACACTGATTGTGGGATATTAGAACTCTACTATCTTCACAATGAAAACCATAATGCTGTAGGGGTTAAGAGTTTGGCTGTTAACCAAAAGGTCAGTAGTTTGAATCCACCAGGTGCTCCTTGGAAACCCTATGGAGCAGTTCTACTCTGTCCTATAGGGTTGTTACGAGTTGGAATTGACTTGATGGCAACATGTTTGGTTTTTGGGGTATCTTCACATTAAAAAGTTCATTTAAAAACTCTCAGAGTACCAAATTGTCAATATGATTAAAACTAATGTATTATTTTTCAAAAAATTATTGGTGAATGGAATAACATTCTCTACCTCTACTTCCTTCTAAAAGAAAAGGAGGAAAGGAGGAAGGGAGGAAAATTGACCTACGACGCTGACTCCAAAAAATATAATATGAGTAGCACATAACACATCCACACAGAATAATTGAAGTGATTATAGAATAAATGAGGGAAAATATCCACTGTCAATTTCATGATCAATGGACAAAGTTAGGTGATAGGTACACACAGTGTTCACCACAGAAGGTGAATTATGTTCCTCCTGTTTTTGCCTTGTTGGGGTGATGGAAAGCTCCTCAGTAGAATACATGTAGGTATTTAACTCCTCCAAAGTCTTCCTATTAAAATGTCAAGAACGAAGTCATTATTACATAGCCTACAAAGCATCTACTACTTTAGACACCAGAAACAAGGTAGAAATGTAAGGAAAAAAGAAATGAGAGGTATCAAGACTGATTCCTTATTCTTTTTCATGAGATTACATGTGCCTGTTATGAAGAACTAATGAGTATGAACAGGATAAACTCACTCACCTATTTCAGGTGTGGAAACAGAGGCCCCTTACTCACAGGGTTGACGCAGTGGCAGAGGAATGGCATTCTCAGGACCTGTGTTGAAAAGTGTATTCTTTGCACACTGGGATCCGTGTGAATGGTGCCCACTATAGCTGTACAGGTTGGCAGAATTGCAGATGTCATACTAATTCCAGCTCTTCTGAGTTCCAGTTCTGTGTACTTGTTCCTCACTAGGGATGATTGAATAGGGACTGAGAATATGTTGAGGTGTTCTGAGCACCTATGTCCCAATGACATTTTTATTATTGCAAAAAAAACAAATAAAAAGCTAAAACAAAAACAAAAACCCATTGCCGTCAAGTTGATTCCGACTCATAGCGACCCTATAGGACAGAGTAGAACTGCCCCATACAGTTTCCAAGGAGTGCTAGGTGGATTTGAACTGCCAACTTTTTGGTGAGCAGCAGTAGTTCTTCACCACTACACCACCAGGGTTTCCATTAAAAAGCTACTGCTTTTTTTTTTTTTTTCCTAGATTCTTTTTTTGCCCCCTCTACATCTTGCATTGGCAATGAGAAATAACATCAGTGCACCAAGACAACGGCAAAAACATGATCTACCCCTTAGTTATCAATTAGGGGAAAAGAGCATTCATTTCCAGCAATACCTATGGGCAATGTTTAGTATAAGTTCACTAAGACTGAAAAAAAAGTTTGCCCATTTGTTATTATATCTCAGTACATTTGTGATATTAAATTTGTCTATCTACTTGATAGTTATTAATTTATCTTCTGGGAAGTTTCTTTCATCTAAGATATTTTTAGAAAAAAATTATTATCCTTTGAATCAGTGATTATTTTGACAATGAGCAACAGTTAGAAATATTTTATATAGTGAACTAGTAGAGACAGACTCATAAAAGCATATATACATACATTTAACTAAAAAAAATTGCAACACAATACGTATGTTTCCTTTATATAATCACTCATGTTTTCTTTTCTATTCTATTCTCATTCATTTATTAAATGCTGGTCAAAAGTTTTGTGTGATAACTAATAATTTAAAGATACATCCATGCCACTACTGGGCTAAAATTGTAAAAAAGAAATCCCTTATATTTTAGGTGTTACCCTAAAACAATACCAGGTATATATTTAGGCTCTAAATGAGTAAATACATTAAGAATAATGGAGGATAATGTTGGAAAGGAGTTACAACTATGAAAAGGGATAAAAATAGAATGATCCCTGTAATGTTGAATTAGAATTGGAAATATTGGTGTGAACCCATGGTATTTTAGAATATATATAGTTAGATACATAAATATAGATATAATGTGTGTATATGTATGAATGCATGTCTATAGGTAGATATATTCTCAATATGTCCATTGAGATAGCAATGGGAACAGCAGTGCCCCTATAGCAAGAGTACATCTAGCACACAGATTTTGGTTTCTAAATACCATACTCCTCCAGGGCTCACTTCAGAGCCTTGGTGGCACAGTGGTTAAGAGCTAGGCTGCTAACCAAAAGGTCTGCAGTTCAAATCTACCAGCCACTCCTTGGAAACCCTATGGAGCAGTTCTACTCTGTCCTATAGGGTCACTATAAGTAGGAATTGACTCGATGGCAATGGATTTGGTTTGGTTTGTCAGGGTTTCTTGCAGAAATATCATATCATATGCAAGGAAAGTTTCACCTCATCCTGGAACATGTGCTTTTGCTAGAAAGTAAGAAAGTGCTCAAAGAATGATGGGGACATGTCATAAAAAAACAGGAAATGACAGTCTGGTGTGGCTAGAATGTGAGACGCATACCTGGTTCAACATATACCTTTTTTTTACATGTACTCAAAGTGGGAGAGTTCCCCACTGGCAAAAGCTGAGATAATTTGAGCATAATAAGAAGACAATAATAGATAATAACTCATTGAATAAAATAAGAATTCTTAAATCCATACTGATATTAATTAATTAAACAAACGGAAAGATTGATGAGGACCAGAGTGTTTACAGAATCTCAAAGTATCTCTCCATTAAATACTTATTAATTACAAGAGGGAAAACATACCTTTACTGTGAAGAAGCCTGGAACTTAACATCACCATTGGTGGGACAAACAGACATCCCGAGCCTCCTGGTAGGCTGCAACGAGAATAACCCAGGGTCATTTCTCTTCTGTTCCTGCCAAAGATGCAAAAAATGAATCTAATCACTAGAAAGCACCAACATAATTACTTACTTGTTCAGTCTTGTGTATATAACCAATCTCCCAACCACGCAGGCACCTGCTGGGTCCCAGCCCTGACACCATCTCCTCAGTCCTTCAGCCTCACCACTTCCTCCTGAGGGAGGGCTGCTCTCTCCACTTGCCCATATCATTAACTGGGACACTTCTTTTAAATTAATTTTACTTTTATAAAATCTTTCTGTTAGCAGACAGAGACAAATGTTTATTGTGGAAACTGAGAACTTTGGAAAGCACCGTACAGAATTACTCTGTTGCATTTTAGTGCATAATAAATACTTCCATGTCTTTCTATATTATTCTTGATAAATAGGGAGATATGATGACCAGGATAATAGTGTTCACATTTTACATTATTAAGTAATATCTTAAATCTGTTTCCCTTAATAATATTTCCTAAATATCTATGCCAATAAACAGTCTTTTATGGTATCATTTTAAATGGCTGCATAATATTCCCTGTGTTTATTTATTTAACCAATCACAATATTTTTCTATTATAAACAGTATTATATATGTATATTCGCAAATATTCATGATAATTTTCTACAGAATGAAATTTCTGGGGGAAAAATCACTTTCATAAGATCTTGACATTTATTACCAAATTACTCTTGAGATATATTATAGCCCTTTTTATTCCAGCCAACAGAATGGGAGCCTTTTTTCCAACACCTCTTTAAAATAAGCTCTTGTAATTTTTTAAAACTTTTTCAATCTGTATTTTTATTTGTTATAATAATCTTTGAATTCTATGAGATCAAGCATTTTTAAAATGTTTATTGGCATCTTGTATTTCTTCTTTCATGAATTGTTTGTAACCTTTCTAAGAATTCCTTAGAAAACGTAGTGTCTCTCTTCGAATTTTACATACATTTCCTGAGTTCATTGATCCTAATCAGTGCAATATTTCTTGATGTCAATACACTAAAGTAATATTTTGGGTATGATCATGCCTGTCCTGGAGTAGTTTGATGTGCAGTGGGAGATGCAGACAAGTTACAAAAACTAGGATACAAAATGAAAAGTATAGTATCCGTTTTGTGTAAAAATTGTTATAGGAATATATCCAAAAAAGGCATAAATTCTCCCGAGGGAGTCAGTAAAGACTTTAGAAAGGAGACTACATTTGAGCCGGTCTTTGAGGGGAAATGAGACCTTGCCAGACGGACAAGTGAAGAAGTGTCTAGTGAGGAGGCAACAGTATGACCAGATACCTGAAGCCATGGAAGGGAATAGCAGATTTAGGAAATGACAGTCTGGTATGGCTGGAACATGAGATACATACCTGGTTATATATATATACTCATAAATTTCCATTTGAGCCAAAGTGAGACTCTCATATCCTATTTCATTTATCAGATGCTGTATTAAAAGAATGAATATAGGATCAATATTATCCTTTTTTTTTTCCTACACAATATGCATTTACTAGAATGGTGACAAAGCCCAAATAAACATTAAACAATTGGTAGTATGCAAAAAAGGCAAGTAAAGGTTAAAATAAAACATTGGCATGGTGCTCTTAAAAGAGTAAGACTATGTGTCCAGTATTTAGCCAAATATATTATGTATTGCTATTTATTTCTCATAGTGGGAGATATGAAATTATGAAGAGGTGGTTCCTGGATCTAAATAGGAAGTGGTGGTGCCTGGCCACTCGGAAATATCTTCATGTTCCTTGATGGGACCATAAACAAATACATAAGCAGTTCTTCTCGGCCCATTATTCTAAATCTTCATTGATTGCTATACCTCATACGGACCTATGAATTTTGTAATACATTTTAAATTGACTTGTTTATATAGACAGGAGCCCCAGAAAAATATTTTCTAGCATACCTTAAGTGTGGCCCCTGACAACCACTGCCTGGCCAACAATACCATGGATTTCAGAGATATCAGAATATGAAAAAACCTTGGCTCTTAGGAGAGATGAAATGACAGTAATTTAGTGGCTTAGAGAAGACCTGAGGCGCTTATTCTAGGGTGGCAGGAGGTTCTCTTCCACACGGTCATTCAGGGATCCAGGTTCCTTGCATCTTCCTCTGCCATCCCCTAGGGCATCATTCTTGCTTGCATGGTCAAAGTTGAGTTTCAGGCAAGTTCATGTTCTTTTGAGACGGAGTCAGCTCGGCTTCTTGTGTCCCTTGTCTCTTCAGCTTCTGCTTCTGTTTCCTATGGCCTCTTGGCCCTAGGGCCTCATGCCAGCATCTGCCCTGCCGGGGCAAGTGTTCCAAAGCTCTGTAGCTCCACTGGTAAGTGCCCGGAGGCACCCCACTCCGCCAGCAAGCCTCCTGCTCACAGGCATTCAGCTCTCTCGCTCCGTGGGCCAGCTCCAGCTCTGTCTTTCACCGGTCTCCTGGTTCTGCTGCTGCAGGTTCTCTGCTGCTGCTGGTCCTCTGTCACTGCCGCACGTCTATCCATTCACAGTTTCAAAACCACTTCCACATTTTAGGTATCTGTTAGAGCAACACCCCACTACCGGTACTAAATTCTGTCTTAGTCATCTAGTGCTGCTACAACAGAAATACCACAAGTGGACGGTTTTAATGAAGAGAAGTTTATTTCCTCATAGTCAAAGTAGACTAAAAGTCCAAATTCAAGGTGTCAGCTCCAGGGAAAGGCTTTCTCTCTCTCGGCCTTCTCATCAGCGTTCCCCCAGACTAGGAGCTTCTTGGCGCAGGGACCGCGGTCCAAAGTATGCACTCTGCTCCCGGCACTGCTTTCTTGATGGTATAAGGTCCCCCTCAATATTATCCTTTTTAACTTCTACTGAGGAAAACATGTTTAACTGACTCGTCACCCTTCACTTACTAGCCAAAGCCTTACAATAGGGAATTTGTTATTCAAGAAGGTTTTGATAATAATCCATTCATCTCTTCATTTATTTTTAAAGTGTTTCTAGAGTATCTGTGGTCCCTGGATGACGCAAACGATTAACGCACTTGGCTGCTAACCAAAAGGTTGGAGGTTCAAGCCCACCCAGAGGTGTCTTGGAAGAAAGTTCTGATAATCTGCTTCCAAAAGTCACAGCTTTGAAAACCCTAAGGAGCACAGTTCCACTCTGACACACATGGGTTCACCATGAGTCAGAATTGACTCAACTGGCAAGTGGTTTGCTTTTTCGTTTATAGCGTATTTAGTATGTGCCAGCAAGCAATTTTAAAATTCAGTCACTTTACATTAATTGCTTTTAACAAATTTGTGAGATTCTTATGAATCTGTCACAAATCCGTTGATATTAAGATACAATTACCCAAATGGACCAATAAGTAATCACTATACTTCCTGTCAAAAGGTAACACATAAAAAAAATAAGAGTTCTATAAATGACATTCAGTATTTAGTAGCCTAAATTCTTTTCTTAGGTTTCTATTCCTTAAACATATTATATTATTCTTGTTTCCTAAATACCTATCAATGTATTTAAATAGGGTTTTATTTTTAATCAAATTTAATTAAAAATAAAATTGTTTCCCTAATACATAAAGATCTCAACCGTCTTGTCTTGTGTGTGTTCCTCACATACCTAATCTTGAACATGGGCAGAACAGGCTAGTTTCAGTAACACACTCTATCTGAAACTCTACAAATAGATTTTAATTAAATTGAACACTTACACCAATATAAAGGCATCAAATCATAAATTTAAAAATACTTACCTGAACTCCTACTCTGTGAAGGCACTAGGAAGGTGCTTTGGGAAATGAAATTTTAAAGCAGAGCCCTAAAACTAGAGCAATTTGCAATCCAATGGAAGAGGCAAAGTCGGCACCAATGAAGGAAAATTAAATAACAACACAAAAGTTAAATAACAATTAAAATAATAATTCAAGAAAACCAAACCAAACCCAATGCCTTGGAGTCAATTCCGACTCATAGCGACCGTATAGGACAGAGTAGAACTGCCCCATAGAGTTTCCAAGGGGCGCCTGGTGGATTTGAACTGCCAACCTTTGGGTTAACAGCTGTAGCTCTTAACCACTACTCCACCAGGGTTTCAAGAGCTGTCTCAAAGCAGCGTGTGATTAATTGCCAAGTGCACTTCGCACGCAAGAAATTGTTAAAATTTTAAACAGGAAGGATTCAGAGTGGAGCCAGCATGACTTTGGAAAACACCTTCTCCTTAATTTCCACAAAGTGAAGTCAATGGTACTCATCAACATCTATTAAATCTTTCCATCCATCCTATAGTAAGTAGATGAAATGCCTTACTTTTTCTTTTCTCTGCTTTTCATTGCCATTTCTAAAATGTAAAAATGTAACAGCTTAAGTGACAGTGGACCCTATAATGTCCTTTGAAACATAAATTTCTGCCAACTTTCTCAGATTTTGCTGACCACACAACTGGTTCCACCATTTTAGCTGAGTTGACAGTTTCCTATCCATTTATTCAAACGGCTGAATTACCTGTGTGTGTCACTGCACTGATGAGAACTTGGTGAGATCCTCTGAATTTCCCCATAGGAGCCCACCAACGGCCCACAGCACCAGCATACACACAACTCTGCTGGCTCTGTGATAAAAACTGCCATGTCAGGAGGCTAAGGGAGTTCAAAGTCTCCAATCTGCATGCCCTCATAGCTCTTTACAGTGTTAAAAAGCAAAGATGTCACCTTGAAGACTAAGGTGCGCCTGACTCAAGCCATGGTGTTTTCAATCGCCTCATATGCATTCGAAAGCTGGATAATGAATAAGGAAGACCAAAGAAGAACAGACATCTTTGAATTATGGTGTTGGTGAAGAATATTGACTATACCATGGACTACCCAAAGAATGAACAAATCTGTCTTGGAAGAAGTACAAACAAAATACTCCTTAGAAGCAAGGATGGTGAGACTATATCTCACATACTTTGGACATGTTATCAAGAGGGATCAGTCCCTGAAAAAGGGCTTCCTGCTTGGTAGACCCTCTACCAAGCAAAAAAGAGGAAAACCCTTGATGAGGTGGATTGGCATGGTGGCTGCAACAATGGGCTCAAGCATAACAACAATTGTGAAGATGGTGTAGAACCAGGCAGTGTTTCGTTCTGTTGTACATAGGGTCGCTATGAGTTGGAACCTACTTACCGGCACCTAACAAGGACAACACAGCTGAATGTTTTTTCCAATTTGATTCCTTCTCAGTATGAACCCAAACTCAATGTTCCTTGTCATAATTACAATTGAATATATTTGCACTTCTAGATTTAGTCTGTACCCCCTAAAAATGATTGCAGTAACATTGTGATTTGAAAAATGAAGAATCTTAAAGAATTCTTAGAGTGATGATTGCTTAAGATCAAATTCTATAAGTTTTATAAAAACATATATTCAGTTCAAAAGTAGAATTTATTTTTCATTTGAAAATCACTGTTACTTATTATATGTAATACATCGACTAACATTTGGAATGATATTTTTACATATTTTATATTTTACATTTTTCATCTATGTGTGTGTATATATAATTGCATATACATGTGCTTGTGTGTGTATATATATATAGAGAGAGAGAGAGACATTTATGGAGCTATGGTAGTGCAGTGCATAAGTGTTTGTCTGCTAACAAAAAGGTCGGCAGTTCGAATCCACCAGCTGCTCCTTTGAAACCCTATGGGGCAGTTCTACTCTGTCCTATAGGGTTGCTATGTGTTGGAATAGACTCGACAGCAATCAGTTTGGTTGGGTTTTTTATATACATACATATATATATGTAAGTAAAAGTTCCAAGATCATATTCTACAATTAAATGTGATGTTAATACTATTGTGCTGGATCCTGGCATAAAAATCATAAGCAATGTTTTGAAATCAGGTGAGTTGTTATTCCAGATTCCTAAGTAGCTGAGATTGGTGGACATCATGTAATTAGATACAGATGCCAGGGAAATTGTGACTCATAGTGAAGACAAATACTTTTACAAGAGGGTTTGTCTTTCTATTTTTAAATCAGAAAAATATCTTTCAATCTACGAAGTAGTAGATGTACCATACGAGCAGGAATTTTATTAGCTAAACAGATTTTTTTCTTCTCACACCACGTAACATAATGCATCTTGCTAGGCCAGGTTTTCAAAGTGATATAATTACAGAGAATTCTCTTACACAACCACATGGAAGGTTTTTAAAATAATTAACAAGAGTCAGAAGAGAGACAGCTAAGTATTTCAAGGATGTGCATTCACAAATGTATGACTGATGTATAGAGAACGAAAGTAAACACCAGGTCGCTCACTTGTCTCCTGTATCTGCTTTTAGCCAGAGTGAGCTTCTAAGTAAATGGCATAGCCTCTCTCTGCCTCAGCTTCTCAGTGCCTAATCTGTGAAGTGGATGACTATCTGAAGAAAGATCATTTTTACAGAGGCAGCATCATTTTAACGAGGACAGAACTCCTGTCATTTGCTCAGGAAAATTGCAATTTGGTTTTTGTTCTCGTCTCATTGAGAAACTATAAGAAAAAAAAAAAAAATCATTCTTTTGAGCATCAGCTTCTCTAGGTCCATTAAATGGAAGTAAATAATCTCTGCTGTTCCTTCTGGCAGTACTCCAAATGACACTGAATTTTCACTAGATATGTTATCAGCTGATAACATAATGATAATATGCTTTAGTTATAATGAAATTATTTCTGGAGATTTTTGTTTTGTTGATTTTTTTAGGGGTAGGGTTTTTTTGTATTTGAAAAACTACCAAAGATCACGTCCAAGTTTGAAGGAGCACTATTATTCCTCAGAGTATACTGTTGGCTTCAACAGAGAGAGAGAGCATGGTGTTGTTGTTATGTGCCCTTGAGTCAATTAAGACTCATAGCAACCCTATAGGACAGTAAAACTGCCCCTAGAAAACTAGGGTTTTTCTAGGCTGTGATCTTTGCAGGAGCAGATCTCCAGGTCTTTTCTCCTGCAGAACCACTGGTGGGTTTAAACTGCTGACCTTGAGGTTAACCGCTGAGCTCTTAATTGCACCACCAGGGATCCTTGAGAACATGGTTAAAAAAAAAAAAAAACCCCGTTGTCATCGAGTTGATTCCAACTCATAATGATCCTATAGGTCAGAGTAGAACTACCCCATAGAGTTTCCAAGGAGCGCCTGGTGAATTCAAACTGCTGACCTTTTGGTTAGCAGCCAAACTACATGGTAGGGAATGGAAAAGTCACTTCACCTCAACACACAAGGACAACATTTTCTCCCTAGAACATCAAAAAAATGAGGATAAATGCAGATCCAAAATTGTTACAATAAACTCCCAGAGAATTTCAAATACTTCTGTTCTGAAACCCTCAAGTTCTGAATGATGCTTAAAACACACATCAGAGATGGGGATTAAAAATTTTATGCCCTAAAATATTTATCAAATTGACTCAATTTCCTATAATAAATGGAATATGGCTATTTGGTCTGCTTATAAATAGATCAATATTTTATGTTTAGAGAGTGAGCTTTGGAGCCAGACAAACCTGGGTTTGTATCTTGGCACTATCAGTGATTAATTATGTGATTTGGGCAATTAAACTCTCTAAATCTCAGTTTCCTTTTTAAATGAGTAAGAGTATCTGCTTCCTAAAGTTACTGTGACTATTAAATGAGATATTTCGTATAAGGTACTTGGCACATTTTCTGAACCTTGGTAACTAATCAATAAATGGTAGTCACATTAGGGGACATAATGCCAATTCCCCTAAAGAGTCTTCTTTAACACAATAATCCTGATTGTTTGGGGCCCTTTGATTAGCATATAACAGGCAGGTATTGCTGTTGAATGGCCACCACCACAATCCTTATCCACCATGATTTTCTGGTCATAATCTGAGGATTCCAATTAACAGCTATAACTAGCTGATAAATTCCCAGTGTTACCTAAACATTTTTGTCTGTAAGCAAACTGTTTACCTAGAGACTTTCAGTTTTGTGTTCCAGCATTTAACACTTACTGCCTCCCAGTCAGTACCTGAAAAGTCTGTAAGAAATAAAGAAATTACCCAAGCTGCCAGCTACTATCGTGTTGTTGTTTTTATTGTTAGGTGCCATTGAGTCAGTTTCAACTCATAGTGACCCCATGTGACAGAGCAGAACTGCCTCATAGTGTTTTCTAGGCTGTAATCCACCACTTGTCTGCCAGTTTGTCATACTATGTTGGCTTGTGTGTTGCTGTGATTCTGGAAATTATGCTACCAGGATTTCAAATACCAGCAAGGTCACCCATGGTGGACAGGTTTCAGCAAAGTTTCCAGACTAAGACAGACTAGGAAGAAGGACCTGGCAGTCTACTTCTAAAAATATTGGCCAGTGAAAACCTTATGAATAGCAGTGGAACATGTCTGATATAGTGCCAGCAGATGTGCCCCTCAGGTTGGAAGGCACCCAAATAGAGGGTCAGAAAAAGAGAGGAAGACCCTTAATGAGGTAAATAGCCACAGTGGCTGCAACGATGGGCTCAAGCATAGCAATGATGGCACAGGACGGTGCAGTGTTTCGTTCTGTTGTGCATATGAGTCAGAACCAACTTGACAGCACCTCACAGCAACAACAACAACAATCTCTACAGGAGCAGATTGCCAGGTCTTTCCTCCATGAAGACACTGGGTGGATTTGAACTATCAAACTTTCAGTTAGCAGCCAAGCCCTTAACTCTTGAGCCACCAGTGTTCCCTATCATAGGTGATTTTTATTGTACTAACAGAGCTGTGTCTCTCCCAGCATGGTTCCTGGGTATATCTGGCTTATTCACTAAAGGGCTGTTAGGTAACATCTGCCGTAAGATGGTCTCCAGAGAATCCAACAGACCAAAACTATAAAATGTCATAGAACAGATCTTTGACATTAACACATTTAAGAGTCAAGACTTTTATTCTCAAGCAACCTCTACAGTCTTTGACATGAAGCAATTTGTGCAGCAGCAAAGATTTGACCACTATGATACACTCTGAGTATGAGAGGTGGGAATGAGTCACTCAACTAGCAAGTGAGCCTAATAGCATCTTCAGCATCTCCTCCTGGCTTTATTGTGTCTTTCCATCTGCAAGTAAATGCATTTATTCTGGTTAAAAATCTTTGGATGTGTCTTAATATTTTTCATCATTCTAGTTTATCTATTTTATGTGGAAATTATAGCTCTGAGTTGAGGGACTCAGGAAGGACTAGGGTATATCCCTCTCAGCAATATCAAATTTTCACTATATATTACATCTTCTAAAAGGCGAGGAACTTTTAAGACACTACAAAATCGCAGTTTCAAAAACACTCTGATTCCTGTTATTGAAATACGTAATTCTAATAATAATTTTTTTACCTAGAATAATTTTTTCTTTGTTTTGACATACAGATTTTAGTATGTTGCTGGTTCTATGGTTCACAATTTAAACTTATAGAGCCCTGAGTGGTGTAAATGATTAATGTGCTCAGCTGCTAACCAAAAGATTGGAGGTCCAAGTCCACACAGAGGGACCTCAGAAGAAAGTCCTGATGATCTGCTTACAAAATATCAGCCATTGAAAATCCTATGGAGCACGGTTCTATTCTGACACACATAGGGTCATCATGAATTGGATTTGATTTGACGGCAACTCTTAAGTAGAGCTAAGATAAGACATTTCCTGTTGACCTAGATAGAAATGTGCCTCCCCTATGTAACAAAGTCAATACAGCTTTAGCTGCCACGGCTCACACAAATAAATAAAACTGAATTCTGCATTTTGTATATATGTATTTTGCATAATAAACATTTTAAACATAATTTCAAAAAATAATGTCTGAATTTTGTACCATTTCATCTGGATATTTTAGTTAAGATACTGGCTCCACTGTGTGTGAAAAAGACGGGGGATAGAAGATTATTTGACTCTCATGTGAGTCAGAGTTATTTTGTGGCTGTTCCATAAAGTCATGAAAAGCTCAGATCTTTTTCTTTCACATTACTATGCCATTCCTAGGGAGTTGGTTGCATTTCTATGGTCCAGGATGGTTCATCACTAAGTTCACATCCTCACAGGCAAGAAGGGATAAAGAAGAATGGGCCAACATGGCTCTTCTCCTTGAAGTATGGCCTAGATGTTGCACACAGTCTCTCTGTTGCATCCCGTTGGCCAGAACATAGTCACATTGTCACTCTATGCATATAGGAGGCTAAAAAATATAATTTTTATTCTGGGAAGCTATGTAGCCAGGTAAAAATTTTATGACTATGGAAGGTATCCAGGAGCAATCACAGTCTCTGCCACTGAGTATTACTGCCATTTTAAATGCCAGGAGATAAATGTCAATCAAAACGAACAAATGCTCAAATATTTTATTTTGATAATTATTGGCATTATCTTATTTGCAAACATAATAAGAATGGAATGCTTGGTGACAAGTGGTTAAAATGAATTTTATTGATTATAGAAAACAAAATTGTCTGTCCATTTCACTCAATAGCCTTGGGCAAATTTATTAACATCTTGTATTTTTCAGCTTCACAAGAGTATCACTTACTTAATTGTGTCTCAATTTTCGTTACAGTAATAAAGATCAGAGAAATACCATATTTTACACAAATAACGCACACTTTCTACATTTGTTTGCCAACCATGTCCTCCCCTACAATGTATTTTCATAAGCACCACTATGTCAATTTATTTTACATATTGCTATAAAAAAATTAGCATAGCTCGCTAACAAAAATGCCTCACGTGGGGAGAGCACATTGGCAAACAAATGTAGAACGCACACTCTCATTTGCTTAAAAATATGATCTTTCATAGAGGTTAGAATATGCAAGGATGAATATGCATATTCAACATATAAATAAATAAAAGAAATGATGGAATGACCCATTGGGTACACTTCTTGAATGTAGAACCATCTGTTGGTTGTGCATAACCTCATATCTCTGTCCACATTCAGCCCTGAAGAAATGACATGAATTCCATGGGTGCATACCAGCCAGCTCAGGGTCTCAGCATCTGAGTCAGAAAAATAGAGAAACCACGTATGTTAAAGTGCATGCTTGATATATATATATATTCCTACTGTTGAATTCTGTTCCTTCATCTCCATTCTCTGCCACAAATACACTCTGGAAAAGATTTGAGGAGGCTTGAAAACAAAGGAAAAAACACATATAAGGAACACTTACAAAGCAATGTATGAAAAAGGGAAAATGCATATAGTGGAAATTAAGTATTTAATTTTAAAGGCAAGAGGAAGTGAAGAATAATAACATAAGATGAATGAATGTGAGTAACGTTTATGCAATTCTCTGACCAAGAGTAAAGCTTTCAGTACTGATGAAGATTTCCTTAATAAGGCAATTCAGCAAAAGTCTTCCACAGTTTTAGAACAAACTTAAAATTCTGGTATTGCTGGTTGTGGATCAACATAATACGTGTTGAAGCTCATGTTCAATGAAGAAGACAAAATACGGCCTGTCGTGTTCACTAAAAATAATGGAAGCCATTATTGAAAGGCAAGAAAAAGCCTTTACACACACATAGGCATAGTAGATAGAATCCAGAAAGCCAGAGCACTTGTAAGAATATTTATCTTTCAGCTCTTAGAATGTGAATGGTTTCTTCTTACCAACAGTTTATTTTTATTTTTACGTTAGAATGGAAGAGCAAGAGTTAAGGGCATGGGAAGGGCTGGTTTCCTTGCAGCATTCCATTTACATGAACAATGCAGATTTGACAAGATAAGACTTCTTACTTACCTGGTGGGAAAAGGTGTGGTACACAGTCTACTTGACATGCTTTTAATTCTTGCTTTTCTTTTCTTTTTTTTCTGTAGCCTTCCCAGGTGACCTTAAGAAGAAATGTCACAACCATTTCTTTTTCTGAGTATATGTTGCTTTTACTGGCACAGTGATATATTTTATCATTAGTTATAATGACTTTGTTTTTGTTTTAATTTAAAATAGCAACCAGTTCCACATTAGCCTATATAATTATTTTTAAACTGTCACAGTGAAATATTCACTGAATGACCACAAACTAAATGGCCTGAATCTCTATCCTTCCTTTATTCTCTTTTTTAAAAGTATGTGTTGAGAATCTTCTATGCAAAAGCACTATCTCAATATGTCTCTCAAATTGTCCCTACCTCAGTTATCATCTGCTAAATAAGACTGTTATCCATCCATTCTCAGGCCAAAAACATTACAGATATCCTTGAGCCCTCTCTTTCTCTCATACCCAACTTCCTATCGTCAACAAATCAGGTCATTATAACCTTCAGCATATATCCTGAACCTGATAACTTCCCCCTCTCAACAGCTAAAACCCTCTTATCTTGTCTGAAATTACTGGAACAGTCTCCCAGCTGGGCGTCTACTTCCATTCTTGCCCCCTACAATTCATTATCTTCTCAGTGTTCTTTTTTAAAACATAAATGGTATCAGAGCAGTTCTTCACTTAAAACTCTGCAGTTGCTTCCCACTACAATTGAAATAAAATTCTAATTCCTTACTTTGCCTACAAGAATCTGCAAGAACTGACTACCCCTGTCCTGCTGACCTCATCTTCTCAGGGCCCTTGCATGTTCCTCAAAGACCCCAAGCTATTGTTTCTTCGTGGGAGTTTTACACCTGTTACTCCTTCTATCTGAACTCCATCCCCCGCAGATGGCAGCCTGCCTGTTCTCTTTTCCTTTTCCAGGTCTCAGCTTTACGGTCACCACCTTGGAGAATAAAACAAAACAAAACAAAACCCGTTGCCATCAAGTCATTTCCGACTCACAGGGACCCTATAGGACAGAGTAGAACTGCTCCATAGGGTTTCCAAGGAGCACCTGTTGGATTCGAATTGCCAACCTTTTGGCTAGCAGCCGTGGCTCTTAACCACTAAGCCACCAGGGTTTCCCACCTTGGAGAAGCCATTCCTAATCACTCCAACCGAAGCAGAATGACCAAGAGTTGAAAGAGTCACACTTTGTAGATAATGTTGCCCACAATATGATACGAACTATCAGAACTCTAAAGAGAGCTGATTTTCAGTTGTGTGAATTAGCACCCTGAAGAAAGGAGAAGATTCTGGCTGGGAGTTGTAATGAAGCACAACACTGTAGAAAAAGCATAGGTTTTGGAGAAAAACTATTTAGGTTTAAATTCTTGCTCTTTCACTTTATAACCTTGACAAAACTTACTTTCTGAAATTTTGTTTCTTCTTCTGTAAAATGGATATACAATATCAAGCATATGAGTTTGTTCTAAGAATTTAATAATTTAATAAAATGTGTACCTTTAGAGCCAACCAAACCCACAGCTGTCGAGTTGATTCCAACTCGTAATGACCCTACAGGTCAGAATACAACTGCCTTACAGGGTTTCAAAGGCTGTAAATCTTTATGGAAGCAGATTGCCACATCCTTCTCCCTCCCATGGAGCAGCTGGTGGGCTCAAACTGCCTACTTTTTGGTTAGCAGCCATAGCACTTAACCACTATGCCACCAGGGCTCCTGTAAGATAGTAACCACTTAAATGAAGCTAGTTTGTTTGTTTGTTTGTTTTATTGTCATATGTTACCATGATTCCATGATTGTATGGAACACTACCTTTGGTATAAAGAAAATATGAGATTATAAAGTTTGGAAAAAATGCAATTAGGAATCATCACACTCCTTAACATGTATGAATTTACTGTTTCACGTGTTAAGTATATTGTTTTCTTTTCAACTATTTCCATATAAATATTCAGAACTAAGCTGAAAAGAAGATGAAAATTGTTTGGAATACAATAATCTTAGTTTTGTTTTCTCTCCCTATTAAGTGAAGGTCTAACACTGTATCCGCTATATTTTATGTTCTCCCCAAACTTGTCTAATTGCCAATGCACACATTTGTTTGTGTTTGGGGAACATTGCAATGCCAAGAGTACTTTCTCTCTTGTTCTCCAAATAATAACCAAAAGCATTTCTATAAGGTCAGTTTTTTGGGGGTTCAAATACCACTTTCTCTTAAGTAAAGGATATTTTGCACCCCCAAAATGCATATATCAAATAAAGGATATTTGCAACCCCTAGCCACATGATGATATCCCAATCCAACCATTTGCTTCAGATGATTCATTTCTGTACAGTTCAAGTGCATTACCCGTCACAAAGAACATTGTCAAGCAGGTGGTATGGCTCATTCTCTTAGGACTAAATTAAACCTTTTTATTTATTTATTTATTTTTTTTGGTATTGACATGGTATCCAGGTTACATCTTGATAATCAATTTAGAACTAAGAGTAAAACATGGCAGATAGAATGTTGTTGTTTTTCTTTTTCTTGTCCATCTTCCTTTATTCCCTCACATTATCAGGACAGCTCCAGCCATTCAGATGGCAAGACTGTGCTGAATGAAGGCGGACCTGCTCCTCGGGCAGTCCGGCTCTCCAGTTCAATTACAGTGCCGTCGCGGGGCTAATTAGCATTCCTCAGAGCTGGAGCTCTTTGAGTGACAGGTAACCATGGAGAGTCGCACTCCTGTAGTTGATCAGCAAGAGTCTAGCTTTTCTTTTTAATTAAAAATTAGAAAATCCTTGAAGAAAAAGCATAGCATTTACTGACATATGCTGTTAGCCCAAGGTTGCCATGCTGGAAAGAATAATGGTAGTGTCAGAAGAAAAAGTGATGCCATTTCAAAAAGGATAGAGGAAATTGCCATGCCATGGCAGTCAGATGGAAGAAATGTGTTTATTGTCCTCTCCGAGAACAGACACCCAAAAGGAAAACACAAAAAGGCAACAGATCATCTGTTCCTGAGAGTCTTCCCTTCAAAATCTGAGCAATAATATAGTAGTTGTCAACAATAGGAGTTCTGTCATTTAGAATGTATTAGAATGGGGACTTTGGAATAATATTTGTATTTACTGTTGGATAATGCACAGAAATATTGATTGTTGATGATGAGTTATATAATAACTGAGTATAAATGTATTAATAATCTATTTCAATCCTAAAAAAAGTTGGAAAAATCCCCCTACTGCACAAATATTAGGCTTGATCTTAAGAATTGATGTCAGGGGCAATGGTATGTCTTTCCAACAAAGTAGATAGGATAAGTAGGACAGAGCAGTGAATTAAATATTGTCACCTTACCTTGGAAACCTGGTTTCAGGGGGAAAAAAAAGAACAGAAATTTTATATTTTAACAGCCTATCAGGATAGTTTTCCCATTCAAAAATAGGTAAGTAAATAATTCGGATATATCAGAGTCAGTTTTCATTTTCCCCAAACTGAAACAAAACAGCCTTATTTTCTTTTGGTTCTGTTCACCTTATTAAAAAATTTAATTTTAACATGCCTCTCCCTTTCTTGTTTTTCCCCAAAATCAGGATTATCGTAAAAACACTGTGCTGTTATTTCTGGCCTGCATAAAGCCAGGAAGTTCTTCCAGTCTTATGGGAGTACCTAATCTCATGAGCTTGCCAGTCTTATTCCAAGAATAGTGATGGAGAGGATGCAAGTCAAGCCACAGGGAGCCTTTCCACTATTATTTCAGAATAATATCTATTATGAGGAGAATTCATTAATAACACGTATTGATGAAATCAGTTGTATCACTCTTTAGTCATACTTCTCTTGGTTCACAGTCTAAAAACCAGGCGTTTTCTTCTAAGGTACAGATTGGATGAGAAGCCAGTTTTAATTCCAAAGACTGTCCCCCGCAATATGTGAACAATGGTCGCTTGTCTATCACGTCACTCATTTAATTCTCCATTTATTTAAATATTCTCGCTTATAAGCATAATTCCTCAACTTTCAAAATTCCCATAAGAATTTTCTGGAAGATAGACTCCTCTCAAGCTTCACAAATTTGGCCTGTAGTAGTATAACTTGCTAATTGCTGTTAGTTCTAATTTCAAAGTACAAAGAAAGATTATGTCCCAAGAAACTCAAAACTTGTTATATTTTTTTTCTGAAATTCTTCTACACCCAACGGAATTCTGCTACAAAAGTAAGACCCTTTCTCATTTAATAGTATTAAGTACAGTTTAGTTTTGGAGTACTTTATTTTGAAGGATACTATATTTGACCATAATAGAGGGAAGGGGCTGTTGGTTTCATGTGTTACCTGCTTTGAAATTTATTCCTTCCATGCATAATGCATACCAGTTTTCTTCCTAATACCGAAGCCAAATTAATAGAAGAGCTGAACTGGACAGAACACACCATGCACTTTAAAACCATACCATTAAGAATCAACATCCCATCATGCTATATGGGTTTGGAATATTGACTGAATTTCATGACTATTTCCAGTTATTTTAAAAACAAATAGATTGAATTTTCAGATATTTAGAGCTGTTTTCATTCATTTCCAACACGGAATATTTACAGACTGGACATTTCTAGCTCTTCTGTCTACATTTTTCTATAGATACTGAAAGAAAAGAGAATCTTTGCAAAGTATGAATCCCTTTATTATAAATTATACTTAATTAGTGAAAGGGATGCAGGGATTATCTAGTGCTCTGAACCTTTGGTACTGCTGATCTCTAATTTCTTTGTATCTTCTCACTTCATGAATGCCTTTTCCCTATTGTGTGAGAGAGAGAAGAAATCAGCTAGTAACAAAGGTTATTCACATTTTTTAGAAAAATGTTGATAGCCCAGGAAACTAGCTGGTGCTAGTTGAATATTTTTGTTTTGTTTTCCTCCTGGATGCAGTCTTTCAGATTTTCCACTGTTTTCCCTAGAATTCAAGAGGTGAGAAGTATAAACTCCCCTATGAATGTGGTTGAATCCCTCATTTTACAGATGAAGAAACTGGGGCACAGAGAGGTTTAGCTGACACTCAGCTAAGTAGTTTCAGTGCTATAACTGGAACTGAAACTCCAGATGCAGAATTGCCTCTCCAGCAAACATCTAGGATAATTTCATTCCATTAGGCCTTCTCATTAGATTTCACATAGACTTGTCAGGAGTTGACTTATAGAGTTGACTCACAGAGTCAACAAATAGCACAAAAGCCATGCCTTGCAACATCCAGTCATGTCGCTCCCTTCACCAGTTCCAAGGCCTTCCTTATTTCCATGGTATTAACCTATGAAGATGCTGATTTCCTAACTTAAGCTGACATGGTGTTTTGATTCTTCACAATTGTGACAACCATGACATTCTCATATTGCTTTTATAAATACTCTGCATTTTCCATTATTTGACCATAAACCATAGGTCTTTTGGGGGGGAAAAAAAAACTTTCCTTAACCCTCTAAGATGCTACTATTTTAAACACCACAACATCATTGAAGAAAAAATTAAAAATTTAAATAGATTAAAAAAATTAGAACAGACACAGTATTCCTTAAGAGTAAGCTTTCTTTATTATAAAGCCAGTACAAAAAACAGTGTATTTGAAAAATAATAAATAACCTTGAATGCATATTTTGTTTTTTCTCAGTTATATTTAGAATAATAATTTGCTAGATTATTTTTATCCATTTAGTGAAGATAGGTGAGAAAATCCACAACATAAAGATCAAGATCATATTATTTCCAGTGCATGGAGAAACAATATTTTATTTTTATTTAAGGCAATTGCAATTCATTTCTACTAAAATCTTTTTTGGTTCAATTTCTAGTGACTGAAATAATTTCTCCTGTGCTTCTGTCAAGGCTGGATAGCTCTACTGAGCTATGCAAAGAGTTGTGTGCTAAATGCAGTCTGCTTTGAACCAATGAGTAAGTGTATAGTGATTTATACAGATAAAACTGAATCACCATAAAATAAATTCATTATTTTGATTCCCTTTTGGTTGCCACACTCAAATACCTTTTAAAATGAACTAGAATCATGAACTGAGAAAATAAGAAAGGATGAATCAGGGCCTGAAAAAATTACTGTATGACAAAAAGTTGGAAAAAATGTAAATATATACTTTGAAAAAGAAAAGACTCAGAGAAGATATAATAGCAGTTCTTTGGAGTAATTATTATTACTGTTATCAAATTAAATTAATACATGAACATATAGTCTTTAAAGTCAGCATGAATCTGAGTTTCTAAATTCCCTTACTCATCCCCCATCCTTAATCCCATTTCACAAAAATAACCATTTTTAAGTGTCTATGAACCCTTCTAGGATATTTTATGATAATATACTTTAAGCATCCAAAGTGATTTTCTATGGGAGGTGGAGTTGGCTTCTTCAAAATGGCCCCAAAGAGTAAAAGTAAAAAAAAAAAAAAAAAAAAGGATAAAGAGGCAGAAGAAAAATACAAATGCAAACTATGCCTCGATATAAAAAAAGGAGAGTACTTCCAGCGGAGGATAGTAAATCCCCATCAAATTGAAGATACTCAAGAGAGACTGGATTATCATCAACCGGTAGGAGGAAAAGAGAGAGAACTCCTTGTACAAAAGGCTTCAACCACTGAATGAAACGTTTAATGTCCTTTCTAACACTAAGGTTCTATAAAAATTAAAATATTTAGATTATGTATACTATAAACAATACTTCAAGGGTAAATACTTAATTTATATGAGTTTTATTATATTTAACTTCTATGACTTAAAAACAAATGTTTTAATATAGTAAATTACTTAAAACATAAAAAAATCAAAACTATAAGGAATATTACCAGATTTCTTTAAAATATGAAGACAGGATGAAAAAAGGAAGAACTGAAGGAAACGAAGCACAAGGGAAGGGAAAAAAAAGAAAAAAGACAGGAAGAAAGAGATTGAATTATCAAAACAACTTATTTGCTTTTCATTGCTTCCAATAGAATTAATATTAAGCAATATTTAAGTGGAGTTCCTGGGGTTGCAAATAGTTAACAAGCTCTCCTGCTTGTTGAAAAGGTTGAAAAATTCAAGTTTATCCAGAGGCTCCTGGGGAGAATGGCCTGGCGATCTACTTAAGAAAAATCAGTCATTGAAAACCATATGGCTTCACAGTTCTATTCTGATACACACGGGGTCACCATGAGTCAAATTGACTAGACGGAAACTGGTTACTAGATAATATTTAAGTGCCATTGATTCATGTCAGAGTAAGAAAAGTGGAAGAGGGTAATGACTTAAAACAGAAAGAATAGGATAATAGAACATGAAAAGGAAGGGTTAATAAGAAAGAGGAAGGGCAGAAAGACAAGGAAAAAGGAAGAAGGAATGTGGCGTGGTCTGGAAAACTGCTAATACCCACATCAGTAAGCAGCAACAGGAACACTGCTTAAAGATAATATACAACTTTGACAATTTATCTCCAAGAATTATCCAAAAATATATTTTTTAAAAAATCAAGTTAAAGTAAATATTTTTTAAACTAAAATAGAAAATACTTGACTGTCTTTCAGATTCCAATTAATACCATAAAATTTATAATATTGTTTTGTAAAGTGAAAATAACTAAACAGATTGGATCATTTTTCTTCTGATAAATTTTTTCCAAGTATTCAGAGAATATGGTTACGATTATACAGAACTACTGAAGCTTAAAATGCCTTAATTACTGTACATAGTTAAAAACAGACCAGACTTTTAACATACGCAATGTTTTTTACCAGAAGTTGAATAATGTCAGTGTCTATGAAACTACTGAATTCAGCTTCTTAATCTTTCTGCTGCTGAACAGCCCACTAGACCTGTCTGTTAAGCTTACATGTACCCTGCATGTCTGCTGTGTCCCACCGTATTCCAGAAACGGTTTTCCACGGAGCATTACTGCCAAAACACTTTTTCTTCTGGCACCAGTAGAGAGATTGAAATACACCTAAGGCTTAAAATATAAAATATGTGATGTACTTCAGCAATCCAAAAATACATGGGCAATATATATATATATAATTTGAGATGTGTAGACGTTTGGGTAGTTCGAATTCTATGAATTCTTCCAGAAACAGTCACATTCAACTCATCAAGCTTTTCAAAGGCGAGATGACAGTTACTAAAAACCATTAGATCTATTATATAATACTTTTTCCCATTCCCATTTGACCAAACAAATTCATACCAAAAAAGGTTTTTCTTTAAAGCAAGCTGTTAAATGTATGCAACTCAAAAAGTGGTATTAAAGGTGCGTTGTTTTGTTTTGATCACTACTCAATAGTAACTTGAAAATTGATCTGTTACGCAGGCCATTCTGAAAAGCCTAACATGGTTCTTTAAGTTGGTGAGCTCCTTGAAAAATTTGTCTGCCTTCTGTCTCATTGATATAGCATGTACACACCTGCGCGCTTGCACACCAACACACACACACTCTCCTAGACCACCAACTAAATACAAAGGACTATGCTAAGTGCAGCTAAAAGAAGAAGAAATTAGTACACTTTATAAATAGACAACCCCTGTCTAGGATTTTAACAATTAGGAATGAGATTTAAAAACAAACACACATACATATACATGTGCGCACACACAAGCATGTATTATGTACTATGGAGATATATATATATATATATTATTACATGTTGTTGATGTGTGTCCTCGAGTTGATTCAGTCTCACAGCTACCCTGTAAGACAGAGTAGAACTGCCCTATAGGGTTTCAGGCTGAAATCTTTACAGGAGCAGATCGCCAGGTCTTTTCCCCCGAGGTGGATTCGAACCGCTGACCTTTTGGTTAGCAGCTAAGTGCAGAGTGAGCTGCACTCCAAGGGCTCACTCTCTGTCTCTGTCTCTGTCTCTGTCTCTCTATATATATACATATACATATATATATTTGTTGTTGTTGTTAGGCTCCATCAAGTCAGTTCTTACTCATAGTGACCCTATGTGTAATAGAATGAAACACTGCCCGGTCTTGCCTCATCCTCACAATCGTTGTTGTGCTTGAACCATTGTAGCAGCCACTGTATCAATCCATCTCATTGAGGGTCTTCCTTTTTTTTGCTGACCCTCTACTCTACGAAGCATGATGTCCTGCTCCAGGGACTGGGGTGGTCAATCCTGATAACATGTCCAAAATATGTGAGACGAAGTCTCATCATCCTTGCTTCTAAGGAACATTCTGGTGGTACTTCTTCCGAGGCAGATTTGTTTGTTTATCTGTCAGTCCATGGTATATTCAGTATTCTTCACCAATGCCATAACTCAAAGGCATCAGTTCTTCTTCTGTCTTCCTTACTCACTGTCCAACTTTCACATGCATATGAGGTGATTGCCAACATCATGGCTTGGGTCAGGTGCACCTTAGTCCTTAAAGTGACATCTTTGCTTTTCAACACTTTAAAGAGGTCTGTTGCAGCAGATTTGCCCAATGCAATGCATCATTTGATTTCTTGATTGCTGCCTCCATGGGCGTTGATTGTAGATCCAGGTGAAATGAAGTATTTGACAACGTGAATCTTTTCTCTGTTTATTATGATGTTGCTTATTGGTCTAGTTGTGAGGATTTTTGTTTTCTTTATGTTGAGGTGTAATCCATACTGAAGGCCGTGGTCTTCATCAGTAAGTGCTTCAAGTCTTCTTCACTTACTTTCAACAAGCCAGGTTGTGTCATCTGTATATCACAGGTTGTTTATATATATATATATATATATGTATGTATATATGTATATATATGTGTATATATGTATATGTATGTATATATATACATATATGTATATATATGTGTATATATATATGTATATATATATACGTATATATATGTGTATATATATATATACATGTGTATAGATATACATATATATGTATATATATATGTATTTCAGTGGTAGAATTCTCCCCTCCCATGTGGGAGACCTGGATCTATTCCAGGCCAATGCACCTCATGCAGAACCACCATCCGTCTGCCAGAGGAGACTTGCTCATTGCTATGATGCAGAACAGATTTCAGCAAAACTTCCAGAATAAGACAAATCAGGAAGAAAGGCCTGGTGATCTACTTCCAAAAAATCAGCTGGTGAAAACCCTATGGATCACATCAGTCTAATCCCATTGTGTCATGAGTCAAGGGTCAACTCAACAGCAGCTAACAACAACATAGGCATATATGTATGTGTGTATCCAGAATTCAAGAGAGAGAGTGAGAACTGATATGAGGAAGATGAAAACAAGAAAGTGTTCAAGAACATGAGTGAGAAAGAACTATGCTTTCCCTGGGAAAAGGTGGAGAAGCTGTTGGAATTAGTAAAACTTTTATGGAGAAGGTGGCATTTGAGTTATCTTAAAACATGGGTGTGCATCGGATAGATAGAAATAGAGAAAGAGAATTCTACGCAACGCTTATGACAGGATGAAAAACACAGAAATTATAGGAAAATTGATTTCAGGGGTGTAACATGTATGAGGGAAAGTAATGGAAGATAAAAGTTGTTCTCTTTGGGATAAAGGGTTAGACTTTATTTTGTTCAGAAGAAGAAGGCAGCTTTTAGAAAGTCTTTTGGAAAGAAGTAACAGGATATGATCATATAATTCAGAGGCTTACAGTCAACACACCCCTTCTATTATTGTTATTGTTACTTGCTGTGGAGTTGACTCCTACTCATGGCGACTCCACGTGTTACAAAGCAGAACTGCTCCATAGGGTTTTCTTGGCTGTAATCTTTATGGAAGCAGATCTCCAGATCTATCTTCCGTGGTACTCTCTGGTGGGTTCAGACAGCCAACCTTTAAGTTAGCAGCCAAGCACAAACTGTTTGCGACAATTAGGGACCGCCTTTTATTATTAATTTCTGTAAAAAATGGGTTAAAGCTTGGCTTACAAGGCTTTCTGGGAGTCCTACTCCCCGCCTGCCTCACCACATGGCCAGCACTATCCTAAATTGCTCCTCCTGCCTGCCTATTCTACTCTCCAGCACTAGTCTTTCTATTTTAATGGTTTTCAAGTCACCTTTGTCCATGATTTTTACTCTTCCTAGAACACGGTCTTCATTCTCCTCCCCACAGCCTCCTTGACCAGCTGGCTTCCTCCAATTCATCCTACAAATACCAACTCAAGCACTTCCTGACTGGGCTCTTATTCTATCACCTTGATCCTACCTTGACTGTTAACCCTATGGTAGCACTCAATCTAACTCTACCAAATTTACATTAGCTCAGTAAATATATCCTGATTGCACACAATGTTACAATTAAGACAGTAGGTTCTTAAATTAAAAAAAAAAACTAGGTCTTAGTTTTTGTTTACACAAACCAGACAAACTAAACAAAAACTCCGTGTAAAACACTTTTACTTCAGCATACCTTAAAAGAAATAACAATTACTATTTTATCTTATTAAAATGTCAGCTAGAATTAGTATATTTAACACAAAGTTTCATTCAATATGAAATTTTTGAAATCAGTCATTATACATTAAAAACATACAGCTTGTGCTGTGTAGTTAAAATTTTTCTTTTGCATAAAGGGAGAGGTATGGCACGTTTAAAATCTTTTTTCATTTCACTTTAATATTTCTAGGTCTCTGTAATTCACAGGCTCATAAAATGGTCAATGGCAAACTAAACTAAGCAAATCTTTTGTTTCAAAGATAGGAGGTTCAGCTTAAGTGATTCAAAATTATTACTGGCGTCATACTTCACACCTACTAGGCTGACTATTATCAGAATAACCAAAAAATAACAAGTGCTGGCAAGGATACACAGAAATTGGAACCCTAATTGCTAGTGGGAATGTTAAATGGTACAGCCTCTGTGGAAAACAGTTTGGCAATTCTTCAAAAAATCAAACATAGAATTACCATATGGCCCAACAATTCCACTCCTAGGTATATACACCAAAGCGTTGAAAGCAGAGGCTCAAAGAGATACCAACGATCATTGCAGCATTATTCACAATAGCTGAAATGTGGAAATAACCCAAAGGTCCATCAACAGATTAACAGATAAACAAAATGTGATATATATGTACAATGGAATATTATTCAGCTATAAAAAGAAATGAAGTTCTGATACATGCTATGACATGGATGAACCTTGACTGCATTATGATGAGTGAAATAAGTCAGACACAAAAAGACAAATATTGTATGATTTCCCTTATGTGAAATATCTAGAATAGGCAAATGCATAGAGATAAAAGTTTGCGAGTGGCTACCAGGGGCTGGAGGGAAGGCAAAATGTAGAGTTATTGAACAGAAGCTCGAGCTCTGTTTGGGGTAATGAAAAACTTGTGGAAATAGATAGTGATGACACTTGTACAACATAGTGAATGTCATTAATGTCACTGAGTTGTACACTTACAAATGGTTACATTCGCAAATTTGATGTTATATATATTTTACCACAATAAAAAAGTTTTTTTTTTTTTTAAGATTCTAATGAACATAAGCTCAGTCAGAAAAACAAAACAAAGAAATTCTTACAGGCTTCAAAAACAAGCCCATCTTTCAGCAGTCATTAAAATAAGCACTATCTTATGTTCACAACTAAAGACCTAGTGAATTATCAGATTGTGGGTCTGATAAAAACCAGGCAGCAGCTCAACAAAACTTGAAAATTCCCTACCTTTCCTTCCTATTCCCATTTTTATTAGGTGTTTGTGGAGAAATAATGTCCACACAAAATTCTCAAGGATTTGGCAGTGGAAAAGAAGGAAGTCAATGATTAGGTGCCTTGAGTTTCTAAAAAAGAAATTCAGTTTTAACTTTAACCGATCTACCAACTGCATTATTTCTCTTACCCAGCAAGACCTCAAGCAATTCGAATCATCTTTTTTATTCTTCTTCTTCTTCTGATCTTCCTATTTTATTGGTTTGTTTGGAAAATGAAGTTATTGTAAATAAAACTACGACTATGTGAATAGAGAACTTGTACTAAGCAATTGTGAGTATTCCACAACCCACTCAGAGCTAAGGGAAGTGAGTCCAATGCATCAAACAGGCTCCATCTACGTAAGGTTGCACAAAACTATAACACTTCTGATGTTGCCTACAGATGAATTCCATAGTACACACTGTTGTTTTCTGCCTGTCCTAACCCTTCATTTTCAGTAACTGCATCCAGATTTAGCATCAGGAAACTCCTATCTTCAACTTGTGGTCCATATGACTCAGGAGAATTTGAAGCCAGTCCCCTGGATCTAGAGATAGGAGTTTAACAAAGGTCTCGCTGATGAGAATATGCCATCCCCTGCCCACAGTGGTTGGTTCATGGATAAGCATGGGACCCAGGTCCTATGAATCAGAATCAATCCTAAGACTTCTACTAACTATGTGGAAACAGAATAGAACTTTCTAATCAGATTGCAAATTGTAGGATGACATTGTTTGCTTTTAAACTTCCTGCAGCCACCACACAGAGGAAGCCATAAATGAAGCCAAGAAGAAGTGAATTTAAGAAGGTTGGGGCCGGGAAAGGTAGGACGTTGACTGGAGGGACATGGAAGAGGAGAGAAAAAGAGAGAGAGATGATCATGTAGTTTGAATTCCTGGGTCCAGCCACATCTGAATCTATCCTTGTATTGTTCAATTACAGGGGTCGATAAAATCCCTTTTCTGCTAACAGCAATGTGAATCCCTTTACTCTTGCTTGCAACTGGGAAAAAAAAAAAAAAAAACCCACAAGAAACAGAAACATAAGAAACAAAAGACAAAAAAAAAAAAAAAAACCTGATGATTAAGTCAGTGGACCAAAAAACAAACAAACAAACAAACAAACCAAACCCATTGCCATCGAGTCAATTCCAACTCGCAGCGACCATATAGGATAGGGTAGAACTGCCCCCATCGGGTTTCCAAGGAGCAGCTGGTGATTTTAAACTACCAGCCTTTTGGTTAGCAGCTGAGCTCTTAACCACTACACCACCATGTCCAAGTCAGTGGACAGTGTAGCCTTATGCTGGCAGATGCTTTTGTCCTCTCTGCCTAATCACATGGTAACCAGAAGGAAGTGGGTATAACTTGGTAGAGTTATGAAAACATTAGCCAGTAAAAATTTTATAAGCCACGTAACGTTTTGGGGTATTATTTGAGTTTACTTAACAACTGACAAAACTGTTCTACATTTATAGTTATTTATTTATGTCAGTTTTGAGCTAGAAAACTCTTGAAAATATGAACTCAGTCAATGGAAAGCACACAGCAATGATGCCAGTATCTGGCAGTCCACGTGACAGCACATCATACTCATATTTTGTTTGTAAGAAACCAAGTTGTGGCATTTTCTCTACATTTGTATTATAATACATATGTATTATGTTGCATATTAACATGCAACACAGATAAGTTAAAATAAAGGCACATCTTTGGTGGGTAGGACGAAGGAGCAGAAAATGAACAAATGGGGGTAGATTGACAGGCAATGAATCCACTTTAACTTTCAGACTTTTCTTCTCCTGAGAATCTTCAATGTTATTATCTTGTTCTTTGACAGCTGTTGATTTAAAATTCCATTTTGCAAGATTTAAAGTGAATTTGATAGCAATGAGTTTTTAGCATATTAAGATATATGCTCTTTTTTACTACTGTAACAATGAGGTTTCATTCATTACACATTATTTTATTCCTGGCTGTTCTCAAATATAGAAACGAATTATTTTCAAACAGGAAATCTTATTGTTTATATGGTACTAGCTTCCATTTTAAAAAACAACAATAATAAAACACCATGGTTATATGTTTTCTATTATATTTCTATTATATCAGTGGCATAGAATAGAGAAGAATAAAATATATGCAAAGTACAAGAATGCATTCATAAAGAAAATGCTGTTATATTTTTCCTCTGGCATTTTTGACAGTCTTTCTATCCAAAGGGGAGGTCCAGGAGGTAAAAACAAAATGTAAAATAAAAAAGCAGAAAATGAGAGTGTCTTTTTTCTTGAGAAAGAATCAATTTCAAATCTACTTGGACAGAGGACTTACTGTAGGGAGACAGTGAGAAATAGGAGCAGAGCCTTCCTCGTGGTTAAATATCTAATGTCACTTCTAGGTTTAATCCTGGCTGGGCATCCAGACACTCTATCCCAAAGTTCCCACAGGTTTTTCCCACCTAAGTAAGCATGTAGTAAGTGAGCTAGCATAGGAGATGGTGGTCAAAGAATGGGACACTTGAAATCAGAGATTGTGGAAGGGGAGCCATTATTACTGACCACAAGGTCCAAGTTTTGACCATGAAAGTTAGAAGCAAAGTGAGGCAGAGGAAAAGAATTTTGAAAGTGATATTGAGAAACTGAAAAGTCAGTTGGAATTCCTGGGAATGATGACATGGCTGAAAAATAAAGCAGTGAACCAGAAGCTAAAGTCTTCATAAATGGCATGGTTGGTAGAAGAGATGGTAGAGAGTAATATTGAGAGCTTCAAAAGAGCTTGGATTTTGGAAGAGAAAGGAAGATACCTATGCAACAGCAATGGAGAATCAAAGACCATACGTATCCCACCTTGTGATCTAGAAACGATGAGATATGAGAGGGAAAACAGCCTTTCTTTGATAGATTTTCCCGTGAAAAGTATACACAAGAGGCTATCAAGTTTCAATTAAAAGTAAGTTAATTAAGGGAGAATTCAGAGAAGAGGCTGATGGTGTAGATGGGTTTACTAATCACAGAGCAGGAATTCCAGAAGATTTGGGGAGGAAGTGGGAAGTGGGAGGACTGGGTCAGTTTAATGGGGGATTGAGAGCTTCAGGGAAAACAAAGGGCCGAGTGACAATGGATCAACAGGTACTACTGTCTTCTTAGCACAGAGATGTGAGACATGTGGCACACCTAGCTCAGCAGGAGGCTAGGGGAGTGAACAGGTGGAGGAGCTCTTGGCATTGAGAAGTATAACTGAAGGAATATCTAACAGATCATTATAATGTAGTCCCAATGGAGATGAGCTTCTGACATCTTACAACTGCAATTTCTCTTTCATTCTCTTCTAATTCCTTGAATTCATAATATGCTTTCAGTCATAGTTCATTCCAACTAAAGTTTATACCACTGATTTTTAATCATACCAAACTTTACAGCATACAATATCAAAGAACATCCAGTGACCAAATTGCCTGTTAATTGTTATTTTCTGTCTCCTTGAAGGCACCTAGAGCTCCTATAAAACTTGGATTGCAGCATCCAGCATTAAAATCTTCCTTAGCACTTTTATGGGAGGAGAGGATGAACACACAGTCAATGCAGGGATTTTAATATTAAATCCACAGATAAAATGCCACCAAAGCAAATGTAGTATGGTTCACAACAGGACTAAAGAGGTAGAGGGAAATGAGACGTCCAGTGCTGGCACAAGCCCCCAGGAAATAAGATAGGGGAAAATATTTTTTCAGGAAGTGTGACTGAGCCATCCAAGTTAACCAGGAACATAGACTGAACACCAAGTGCCCACAGTAGCCACAATTTTTAGCCACCAGTAACCAAGGAGAAACTAAGGGCAAAATTCCACTTTCAGGATTCACATTCAACCTTTACTGATTTTGAAGCTTCCATTTACAAGACTGAAAAGGCTATACTTCTAAGAGAAATCACTCTCTCTCTCTCTCTCTCTCTCTCTCTCTCTCTCTCACACACACACACACACACACACACACACACACACACACACACACAAACACTGAATGCCACAGTTACCTCAAAGTTTTGATGACAAAGTTTTATTCTCAATTGCGTCTGATTCATGGTGTTTTTCTATGCCCTTCTGGCTCATCTATAAGATGGAAACAAGATGAGAATTTATGAGGCAATCTTTTTTAGTATAGTTGAACTTAGTTATAGAAGGGAAGCCATAGAAATAAATAGATTTTTCCTGGACTATGGTCATTGTATTATAATGGCAATCTTCTAAGAATGGTTCATATGAGCTAAAAATTGACTAGAAATTTTCAACCTACCTTTAGGGATTTTTCCATATCATTCCGATTACTTTTTCCTTGAATACCTAACCAAAGAAATTGGAAATTTTTTCCAGTTCCTTTTCTTTCTTCAGATACTGTCTGTAATAATAAATAGAGATGGGAAGATAAGGGGGGCAAGGAAGCTAGATTAATGGACAAGAAACAACCAGAACGGAAATAATGAGAATGTTGACACATTGTGAATAATGTAACCAATGTCACTGAACAACATGTATAGAACTTGTTAAATGGGCACCTAATTTGCTATGTAAACTTTCACCAAGAACACAATTAAATATTATTTAAATAATAATAATAATAAATCAAAATTAAAAGTTTGAAGTCAATGGGGTTTTCTCAAAAGAAGATAAGTCTTTTGTTTTCCCCAGTGCTTAGACCATTTTATCCTTCTGCTTCAAATCTAATACCACTAAATGAAGTCCACTTTAAACTGAAAATTTCTAGAAATTATAACATGTGGCCTAGCATTTATTTTTATTTATAGTTAATTTGATGCCCACTATCATCATAATTCAAATTTAGTTTACCTGATGTAGTATTGATTTCAAGGCACTCCACGTCAATAGCCTCATTTGATTCTTAAAGAAATCCTCCAGGTTAACAAAGCAGGGCTTATTATAATCCATCCTTTTTTAGATGAGCAAATTGATTTTTTAATGGTTAAAAGATTTAACCATTTAAAGATTAAATCCAGAACTGAAATCACTCAAAGTCAAGCATAGGACCTTTTGCAATATATCAGGTGTTTTTCTCATGATAGTATCTGACTCACTCTTCACTGACTGCTGAGTTTCTGAACTATCCTTATCCCTTCATCGTCTGTTGAAGGTGACATTAAAAATAACTTTTCTTTCAAGTTTATATATCTTTGGAACAAGAGGAGCCACATTCTTATGTGACTAAATACCACGCAGAAACCCTGGACTGTGTTAAGGATGAAGAGCTTGGATGAGAGTTTTGGGCTGTTTTTTTTATTTGTTTGTTTGGTTTGTGTATGTGTGTGTGTGTGTGTGTGTGTAAGGGTTGAGTATAAAATGAGGAAAGAAAGATGGGTGGCAGACTTTACAACTGTTTGCCAATACCAATTCTTTCTCCTTTCAGGTTACAAGATACTTGTACTCACCCCCTGAGGTTAGGCATGCCCCATTATTTGAAGCCTTTGTGGTGCAGTGGTTGAGAGCTCAGGCTGCTAACCAAAAGGCTGGCAGTTCGAATCCACCAGCAGCTCCTTGGAAACTTTATGGAGCAATTCTACCCTGTCCTATAGGGTCGCTATGAGTTGGAATCGATTCGATGGCAACAAGTTTGGTTTTTATTATTATTATTATTTGCTTTGGCAGAAATAATTTGTGTCACTTCCAAGTAGAAACATTTAGTTACAGATATTTGATTCTGCAACTACTTTTTCCTGCCATGACAGTTGTAGAAGCACACAATGATAAACAGTTGCCATGTTCGCAATCAAGTGGAGGAAAACTGCCCTTTAGAGTCTCCCAGATCCAAAGAAGATTGACGTTAAGTGAGAAATCAAGGTTGCTGTTTTAAGCCACTGACATGTCTTTCTTTGTTACTGCAGTGTAGCTTAGCCCATCTTGACTGACCCAGGATCAATACTGAAATCCAAGTAAATGTGTTCCCAGATTTTCTATCTCCTTGTGGAACTCATTTTCTAAAGAACTATTCTATTTTAAAAACTCGTTGCCCTCAAGTCAATTCTGACTCATAGAGACCCCACAGGACAGAATAAAACTGCCCCATAGGGTTTCCAAGGAGCAGCTGGTGAATTTGAACTGCCAACCTTTTGGTTAGCAGCTGAACTCCTAACCATTGTGCCACCAGGCTCTCTATTTAAAAAAAAGTGTCCAATGGATAATTTAACAAAGTATAATTTCAACCCGATGCTCAACAATATGGTACATTATTTTATGTCTGGCTAACCTTTACTTCAAAATAAAAGAGTAATTTCAACTACATTAAGAGCATTCAAATATATAATTCAAAAAAAAAAAAAAGGATCACATTCTAAGTCCTTATTTTAAGTAGTTGTTGTTAGGTGCCGTTGAGTCAGTTCCTGCTCACAGTGACCCTATGTACAACAGAATGAAACATTGCTCAGTCCTGCACCATCCTCACAATTGTTGTTATGCTTGAGCCCATTATTGCAGCCACTGTGTCAATCCATCTCTTTGAGGGTCTTCCTCTTTTTCACTGACCCTCTACTTTACCAAGCATGATGTCCTTCTCCGGGGACTGGTCCCTCCTGATAACATGTCCAAAGTATATGAGACGTAGTTTCGCCATCCTTATTTCTAAGGAGCATTCTGCCTGTACTTCTTCCAAGACAGATTTTTAAATAGTACCTCTTCTCAAAAAAAAAAACACATAGGTAACAGTTATCTTTTTATGATTTTTTAAGAATGACCATACTTGGAACTTTAATGTCATTAGAGTCTACTTTTCAGCATGTATTCATCTACCTCAAACCCCAGGCATTTTACTTGATCTGGTGAGTGAAAAAGTTCTGTAGACCAAGAAAATTACTTAGCTATAAAATATGTAAGAAATACTTTGACAGTTCTCCCTATCTTTTCCCCCCTAGCTACAAAATGCATCTCTCTCCTCCTCGACTCTGCTGTCACTTTGAAAATCATCCACTAAATTGGTCATACCTATCATACTTACCCATGGGCAAAAAAGAGAGAGAGAGAGAAAGAAAGATGTCCTTTTATGGATCTAGAGTAGGGTACCTTTGCCAAAAACCAATAAATTCTTTAAAGCCACATTAACACTCTCCAAAGCCAAACAGGAAATGCAGAGGTATACCCTTGTCAGTGTAACTATTCGAAAAAAGGTCCTCGTAAATTCATTATTGTCAGAATGTCATGTTGACTGAAAGGGTAGTTTCCATGGAGCCTCTTGCCAATAAAGAAAGCTCTTCACGTTGTGACAGATAGCTTGTCTGCCACTGTTTAGCTCAAGTCAAGAGCCTAGACAATTATCCTTTAGCTTATCCATGGATATAATCAACAGTACATGTTTTAGTTACGTATTTGTGCAAGTTACCTATGAAAGCCACCAGTAGCTACCTGCTAGTAAAGGTTTTCAAGATCCCCCAGTGGTAAAACCAAGAGAGCTCCCAGGAGAAGTGTATTTATACCTTAAGAACAGCCTTATCTTGAAGGCTCACATATGGATCACAAATTTCCAGGCCTGCGTGTATATACTGGGTCTAGTGTGGACCATACAGAATCACATCCCGGTCCTTTCATCATGTACTGTCTTGTCCCTGTCTGGATGACTTTTCAGAAGCTGACAGGGCTTTTACAATTTAATTGGTGTTGACACCTTTTGAAGCCATGCCTTGAGGCACTAAGGGTCATTGTCTGCTTTCTCTGTTTCTCTCCAATGCCTCCACTTGGCTACCTCGAAGCCTGTGGTGCCTGGTTGGCCCCTGCACTTTTTATTCATGTTCATACTTGTTCTGGGTCTTATTACAAGAGCCCTTGTTAAATGCCCAGCAGGCAGCAGTGAATGGAGATTTTGACTATGTGGGATTTGAGGCCTCTGGCAATAATGGAGAATAAACTATAAATATAAAAGTATCCCTGTTGTGGTCGGTGTTGTTACCACAAAGATTTATTCCAGAAGACCTTAAACCTAAGTCCCTTTCTGTGTATGCTCCCGACTGCAGGCTTTACAATTAGGTTTCTGCTTTCCATTTTTGGGATTCTCTGACTATGACTTTTCCTCTATCATTATCTCCAATTTGGTTTATCTTCTTCCTTCTTTTAATAATGCTCTCTCATGGCAGTTGTAGTGATATCATTATAATTCTTACTTGCCCTCCAATTTGGTTACCTCAGAGTTTAAGAAAGAGACAAAAAGGAGTGAATCCTGCTCTGCAAAAAGTGTTTTTTTCTTCCCCAAGACTCGCGTTTAATAGGCAACTTAGTTCTTAGGTCCTAAGGGTGACAGGTTGAGTAACTGTTACCTTATATGGAGTTCTACTCAATTTACTCTTTAAAAAATCAAGATTTCTAGCCAGAGCTATCACCTGCCTATAGAATTGCAGATATCAAAAAAAAAAAAAAAAAAGAAAAGAAAAAATGGCCTGTCCACAAACCCCATAAAAAAATTAGAAGTGTTAAGATATATAGAAAGTGGGGAGGAGCCAACATGGCGCTATAGACAGAAGCACAAGGCCATCCCTCCACAGCAAAGACCTGAAAAACTAAGTAAAATAGAGACAAACATCAGTCCTGGAACCCTAACCATCAAATGAAGAGATAAGGAACTCAGCCAAGCACTGAATGGAATAATAAACTGAGAGAGAACAGAGAGCGAGGAAACATACCAACAGAGGTCCCGATCAGCTAATGCAGCACAGATTTGCCATCTTGGACTCCTGTTGGAGCTTGGCAGACAGAGAGTACCAGCAGGCAGATTCACAGAGCTCCCAGCAGGAGACAGAGCACCCAGTAACCAGCAATATATGCTTTCCCACCCCCCACCCTTCTTCCCCCCTCGGCCTCTGCCACTTCCAGCCAGCCAAAGTCTCTCATCCAGGAGACAACAGCTATGTGATGCTTGGATTTGCCCCACCCACACTGGCCAGCTCTCTCAATGCCATTTCTTTGTTGCTAGTGTTGCTTTTCTCTGCTTCTTTTGGTTTCTTCCCTGCCTCTCACCTCCTCCCACTCCTTTCTTTCAAACTCCTGGCTCCATGTGCCATATTTTCTTCTTCTTGAAAGACTGTGAAGTGCTGCTGGGCTGGGGAACTGCTTCCCTTGTCTGCACCTCCTAGTTGGTGGGATCCCCGGAACCTTTGTTAGTTTGCTTTTATTTTTTTTGTTTTTGATTTGTTTTGTTTTTGCTGTCTTCTGATCTGTTTTGTTTTGTTTGTTTGTTTGTATTCCTTTTCTTTTCAAGGCTTGGGAGCCCCTTCTAGCCAGGCTGTACTATGCGACTTGGGAGCCACTTCTCTGGTCTGCGTAGCCATGCCAGTGGGATCCCTGGGGGCATTTCTTTCTTTATTTTTTTTCTTGTTGTTTTTCTTCCTTTCTCAGTTTCTTGTCTCTCTATACTTATCTTCTTTTCCTATCTCCTGAATACCTGGCTCTTTGTGATATCTCTGCCACTTCTAGCCAGGCTGTACTGTGCCATCAAGGATCCACTTCCCCAGTCTGAGTAGCTGCACTGATGGAATCTCTAGGGGCTTTTCTTTTCTTTTTTCAATTTATTTATTTATTTATTTCTCTTTTTCTTTTTTAATTTTTGTTTTTCTCCATTTCTTGGTTTCACCTCTCCCCACTACAATCGCAAGCTCCCTCAGCACTCTTTTTTGTTTTCTTTTGGTTTTGGCTCCTGTGTCTCTCTCCTCTCTATCTTCTTTCCCATACCCATCTTAGCTACACACATCACAACCTCCCCCCTCCTTCCTGCCTACCTGTTCTATGTGCTGAACAACACACCCCCGAGCAGCACAGGCACAGCCTACTGAAACCTGCCCTGAACTGACTCCCAGCCTGCCCTGTCGGCCCTAGTACGTGCCACAAACAACAGATGCCAGCCCCTTCCTTTCAGCTGGACCTGCCCTACTAAACTATACCTGAGCGACTGGCCCTGCCTATTGGACAAGTAAGTGAAAAGTATTGTGCCCACAGATGAATAAACAACAAAGAACACACAGACTGCCTGCTCAGACATAACTAAATAAGCAAAGCAGGATGAAACAAACAAATCTACATCAATAAACAAAGAAAATATCTACTGAATGTCCCAAAGACTGCAGGTAATATCAAAATGAATTAAAAAACAGGACAGGATGGTTCCAGTAGGTGTCCAAAATAAAACACCAGATGATTTTCCAGTAGAAGAAAAGGTACTAGAACTACCTGATAGGGAATTCAAAACTCTAATATTCAGAGCTGTCCAAGAGCTGAAGCAAAAAGCAGACAAAAATGAAGAAAAAATAGACAAATTCATGGAAAATACAGACAAAAAAATGGAAAAATTCAGGAAAATAATACAAGAACGAAATGCCAAAATAAATTCACAACTAGTAATCATACAAAGACAACAATTAGAAATCCAAAAGATAAACAACAAGATTTCAGAAATGGAAAACATCATAGAAGGACTGAGGAGCAGGTCTGAAATAAAGGAAGACAGTATCAGCGAAATTGAAGACAAGCACTTGGATACAACTTTGAGGAAAAAAAATCAGAAAAAAAATGAAAAAACTCTGAGAATTATGTGGGATACAATCAAAAACAAAAATCTGAGAGTGGTTGGAGTTCCAGAAAAGGGGGAGAAAACAGAAAACACAGAGAGAATCGCTGAAGGATTGTTGACAAAAAAATTCCCTAATATCTTGAAAGATGAAAAGCTGACCATCCAAGAAGCTCAACCCCATATAGGGAAGACCCCAAAAGAAAATCACCAAAGCATATCATAATCACACTTGCCAAAACCAAAGACAAAGAATGAATCCTGAAAGCAGCTTGAGAAAAAAAAAAAAAAGTCACATACAGAGGGGAAATAATAAAACTGAGCTCTGATTATTCGGCAGAAACCATGCAGGCAAGAAGGCAATCGGATGACATATATAAAACCTTGAAAGAAAAAAATTGCCAGTCAAGAATAATATATCCTGCAAAACTCTCATTCAAATATGATGGTGAAATTTGGACATTTCCAGATAAACAGAAATTAAGGGAATATGTAAAAACCCAATCAAACTTACAAGAATTATTAAATGGAATCCTTTGGTCTGAGAACAAACAACATCAGACCACAGGCTGAATATAGGATGCAAGATTTTACCAGCCAGATACCAACATAAGAAATGAACTCTAAAGGACTATCCAAAATCAAAATAACTACAACAGAGAACCAGGGAAGTTATTCTGTAAATGACAACAACATCAGAACAACAAAAGAGGGAAAAATGGTGTAGGTACAGAACTTTCTAATGGAGAGGAAGGCAAAGTGATACCAAGTAATAATAGACTGGTTCAAACCTAGGAAGATAAGGGTAAATTTGAAGGTAACCACAAAGAAAGTTAACAAACCTATTAATCAAAATAAAGAAGAAAAACATAAAGTCTTAGTAAAAACAAAACCTACAAAAACAAAAGAAATGAAAAAAAATCCACAAACAAAAGGAATTTGGCACAGGAGAGTAAGAAGAACAAAGAAAACATCAACACCACCAAAAAAAAAAAAAAAACCTACAAAATGAGAGCAATAAACTCACACCTATCAATAATTACACTGATGGTAAAAGGCCTAAATGCACCCGTAAAGAGACAGAGTGATAGAATGGATTAAAAAAGCAGGATCCATCAATATTCTGTCTACAAGAGACACACCTTAGAAACCAAGAAGTAAATTTATTAAAAAATCAAAGGATGGAAGAAAATATATCAAGCAAACAGCCACCAAAAAAGAGCAGGAGTGGCAATACTAATCTCAGGTAAAATAAACATTGAAACAAAATTCACCATAAAAGACAAAGAAGGGCACTATATAATGATTAAAGGGACGATCCATCATGAAGACATAACCATAATAAACATCTATGCACCCAAAGACAGGCTCCAAAATATGTAATAGAAGCTCTAACAGCACTGAAAAGAGAAATTGACAGTTCCACAATAACAGTACGAGACTTCAACACAACACTCTTGGTAAAGAACAGAACATCTAGAAAGAAACTCAACAAAGATACAGAAGAGCCACGGGGCACAATCAGCCAACTACAACTCACAGACCATATAGAGCACCCCACCAAACAGCTGCAAAGTGCACATTCTTTTCCAACGCACATGGAATCTTCTCCAGAATAGACCACATATTAGGTCACAGAGCAACCCTCAACAAAATCCAAAACACTGAAATAATACAAAGTATCTTCTCTAACTACAATGCCATCAAAATAGAAATTAACAACAGGAACAGTAAGAAAAAAAATCAATTATATGGAAACTGAATAACACACTGCTTAAAAACTAAAGCAGAAATTGAATTTAAAAAATTCCTAGAGTCAAACGAGAATGAAAACCAATCATACCAAAACCTCTGGGACACAGTGAAGGCAGTCCTCAGAGGTCAATTTATAGTACTAGATGCACACATCAAAAAAGAAGAAAGGGACAAAATCAAAACATTAGCTACACAATTTGAACAAACAGAAAGAGAACAGCAGACAAATCCCATAGCCACCAGAAGAAAGGAAATAATAAAGATCAGAGTAGAAATAAATGATATAGAGAATAGGAAAAAAAAATAGACAGAATTAATAAAACCAAAGGTTAGTTCTTTGAAAGAATCAACAAAATTGACAAACCACTGGCCAAACTGACAAAAGAAAAACAGGAGAAGGTGCAAATAACTCTGAGAAATAAAATGGGGGAGATTACAACAGACCTAACTGATATAAAAAGAATCATGACAGAGTATTATGAAAAGCTACACTCCAACAAATGTGAAAACCTAGAGGAAATGGACAAATTTCTAGAAAAACACTACCTACCCAAACTAACACAAAATGATGTTGAAAATCTGAACAGATGCATAACAAGAGAAGATATTGAAAAGGTAGTTAAAAAAAAAAAAAAAAAAAAAAAAAAGCTCTGGCCCAGATGGCTTCATTGGAAAATTCTGCCAAACATTCAAAGAAAATCTTACTCCAGTACTACTCAAACTATTTCAGAACATAGAAAAGGAAACAATACTTCAGAATTCATTCTATGTAGCCAACAGAACCCTGATACCAAAGCCAGGCAAAAAAGCCACAAAAAAAGAAAATTACAGACCAATATCTCTTATGAATATAGATGCAAAAAATTCTCAACAAAATTCTAGCCAATAGAATTCAGCATCACATAAAAAAAATAATACTCCATGTCATGGATTGAATTGTGTCCCCCAAAAATGTGTGTAGCAACTTGGATAGGTCATGATTCCCAGTATTGTATGATTGTGTTATCTGGTATGATTTCCTCATGTGTTGGAAATTCTATCACTGTGATGAGGTTATACTGATGAGGTTGACAAGATTAGTGTCTTAATGCAATCTCTTTTGAGATATAAAAGAGAGAAGCAAGCAGAGACACACGGAAACCTCACACCACCAAGAAAGCAGTGCTGGGAGCAGAGCACATCATTTGGACCTGAGGTTCCTGTGCTGAGATGCTCCCAGACCAAGGAAAGATTGAGACATCATAAGGACCTTTCTCCAGAGCCGACAGAGAGAGAGAGAGCCTTTTCCTGGAGCTTATGCCCTGAATTTGGACTTGTAGCCTACTGGACTGTGAAGACAATAAATTTCTCTCTGTTAAAACCATCCACCTGTGGCATTTCTGTTGGAGCAGCACTAGATGACTAAGACACTCCACAACCAAGTAGGATTCATATCAGGTATGCAGGGATGGTTCAACACTAAAAAATCAATCAACGTAATAAACTACATAAATAAAAGGAATTAAAGAATCTCATGGTCATTTCAATCGATGCAGAAAAGGCATTTGACAAAGTCCAACATCCATTCCTGATCAAAACTCTCAGTAAAATAGGTATAGAAGGGAACTTTGTCAACATAATAAATAGCATCTGTGCAAAACCAACAACAACATCATTCTTAATGGAGAGAGGCTGAAAACATTCCCCTTGAGAACAGGAACAAGACAAGGATGCCCTTTATCACTCCTATTTAACATTGTGCTGGAAGTCCTAGCTACAGCAATAAGGCAAGTAAAAAAAATAAAGTGCATTCAAACTGGTAATGAAGAACTTAAACTTTCCCTATTTGAAGATAATATGATACTATACATAGAAAATCCAAAAGACTCCACCAGAAAACTACTGGAACTAATAGATTCAGCAGAGTAGCAGGATACAAGCTAAACATACAAAAATCAGTTGTATTCATATACACTAATAAAGAGAATGATGAAAAGGAAATCACGAAAACAATGCCACCTATAATAGCCCCTAAAAAAATAAAATACTGAGGAATAAATCTAACCAGAGATGTGCAAGACCTATACAAAGAAAACTATAAAACTCTAATGCAAGAAACCAAAAGAGATCTACATAAATCAAAAAACATACCATGCTCATGGATAGGTAGACTCAACATTGTGAAAATAACTATTCTACCTAAGGCAATTTATAAATACAATGCAATCCTGATCCAAATACCAACAACATTCTTTAAAGAGAAAAGCTAATCATTAACTTTATATGGAAAAGGAAGAAACCCCAGATAAGTAAAGTACTATTGAAGAAGAAGAATAAAGTACAAGAACTCACACTACCTGACCTCAGAACCTACTATACAGCTACAGTAGTCAAAACAGCCTGGTACTGGTACAATGAAAGATACATTGACCAGTGGAACAGAATTGAGAACCCAGATGTAAATCCATCCACCTATGGTCACCTGATCTTCGACAAGGGCCCAAAGTCCATCAAATGGGGAAAAGACAGCCTTTTTAAAAAATGGTGCTGGCAAAACTGGATGTCCGTCTGCAAAAAAATGAAACAGGACCCCTACCTCACACAATGCACAAAAACTAATTCAAAACGGATCAAAGACCTAAATTTAAAGCCAAAAACTATGAAGTTCATAGAAGAAAAAATAGGAACAACTCTAGAGGCCCTAACACATGGCATTAACAAGATACAAACCATAACCAACAAGACACAAACTCCAGAAGATAAACTTGATAACTGGGATCTTTCAAAAATTAAACACTTATGCTCGTTAAAAGACTTCACCAAAGGAGTGAAAAGACTGGGAAGAAAAATTTTGTCATTACAAGTCAGACAAAGGTCTAATCTCTAAAATCTATAAGAAAATCCAACACCTCTACAACAAAAAGATGAATAATCCAATTAAAAACTGGGCAAAGGAAATGAACAGACACTTCACCAAAGAAGACATTCAAGCAGCTAACAGACACATGAGGAAATGCTCACGATCACTAGCTATTAGAGAAATGCAAATCAAAACCACAATGAGATAGTATCTCATCCCAGCATTACTGGCACGAGTCAAAAAAACAGAAAATAACAAATGTTAAGATGCTGCGGGGAGATCAGAACTCCTATGCACTGCTTGTGGGAATGCAAAATGATACAACCATTCTGGAAGAAGATACGGTGCTTCTTTAGAAAGCCAGAAATAGAAATACCATATGATCCAGCAATCTCACTCCTAAGAATATATCCTAGAGAACTAAGAGTCATCACACAAATAGACATATGCACACCAGTGTTCACTGCAGCATTGTTCACAATAGCAAAAAGATGGAAACAACCTAGATGACCATTAACAGATGAATGGATAAACAAACTACGGTACATGCACACAATGGAGTATTATGCAATGATAAAGAACAATGATGAATCTGTGAAGCATCTCATAACATGGATGAATCTGAGGGCATTATGCTGAGTAAAATAAGTCAATCACGAAAGGACAAATATTGTATGAGACCATTACTGTAAAAACTCATGAAAAGGTTTACACACAAAAAGAAATACTTTTTAATGGTTATGAGGGAGGGAAGGGGTGGGGATAGAAAAATACTAAATAAGTCAATAAATAAGTGGTAACTTTGGTGAAGGGTAAGCCAGCACAACTTGTACAAGGCAAGGTCATGGAAGCTCCATAGACACATCCAAACTCCCTGAGGGACTGAATTGCTGGGCTGAGGGCTGTGAGGACCATGGTCTCGGGGAACATCTATCTCAATTGGAATAACATAGTTTATAAAGAAAATGTTCTACATTCTACTTTGGTGAGTAGCATCTGGAGTCTTGGAAGTGTGTGAGTGACCATCTAAGAGACTCTACTAGTCTCACCCCTTCGGGAACAACAGAGAATGAAGAAAACTAAAGATACAAGGGAAAGACTAGTCCAAAGGACTAATCCACCAGACTGAGTCCAGTACAACAAGATGGTGCCCGGCTACCACCAATGACTGCTCTGACAGGGATCACAATAGAGGGTCCTGGACAGAGCTGGAGAAAAATGTAGAACACAACCCTAACTCACAGAAAAAAAAAAAGACTAGACTTACTGGCCTGAAAGAGACTGGAGAATCTGGGAGAGTATGGTCCCAGACACTCTTTTAGCTCAGTAATGAAGTCACTGTAGAGAGTCACCCTTCACCCAAAGATTAGACAGGCCTGTAAAACAAAACAAGACTAAAGGGGCATGTCAGCCCAGGGCCTAGGACAAGAAGGCAGGAGGGGCCAGGAAAGCTGGTAATAGGGAACCCAAAGTCGAGAAGGGAGAGTATTGACATGTCGTGGGGTTGTTAACCAACGTCATAAAACAATAAGTGTACTAACTGTTCAATGAGAAGATAGTTTGTTCTGTAAACCTTCATCTAAAGTACAATTTTTAAAAAATTGACTCGGGGGAAGAAAATGAAATGGATTACAAAAAAAAGATATATGGAAAGTTTTTTTCCCTTTACTTGACCATCAAATTCATATGGTCTATAGTAAATACAAATAAAATATAATAAAAAAAAGACTATCAACTTCTGTATTAGGTTGGTGTTCTGAAGATAAAATATATCAGAGATGAGGTGAATTCTGAATGTATCTGTATGGATGATTGTTAAGTTTTTGTTTTTGTAGTTTTTATCAGTTTATTTGTTGGTGTTTTGACAAGTGGCACAATATTTTTACTTTGTATCACGGAAGCCTTCATATGTTTCTAGGATTAAAATTTAAAAACCACAGCTGGCACACCATTCCAGAGATCTGAGATAACTTTGAGACACCATAGGGAAACTAGGATCCTGGACTGGACATTGACCAGTATAGCGTTTGGGGAAATATATTTTGAAATTACTCCAGAGGTATAGTTATAAACTCTTTTCATGAGGAAACTAGGATGAAAATGAATGGAATCTTTGGAGAAGGAGAAGAATTTTAAAATGCCGGTATGAAATTATGAATAATGAAATATGTACAGCTTAATACTGAGAGAAATATGCCATGTCTGGGACAATGAAGCCATGGATAAATAAAGCGGATCAATAGGACTCTTACCTAGTCCCAACTACAGCGTAAAGAGGAGTCTGGGACCATTTGTATACTCATTCATCATATTCTTTTGAGTGCCTATTGTCAGGTCCTGTGCTGGGGATATCCAGAGAAAAAAATATATTTTCTGTCCTCAAGCTTGTACTCTACTAAGCCCCTTAGCCTTGTTCACACTGGTGAACCCGAGACCCGTATCTATCAAAATAACTATAACATTTTATTGACTTTATTTACTTATTGATCTGCTTCCTTACTGACCTGAAACATCCATAGAAAGCAAAGGATGTATCTTATTCATCTTTACATATCAAGCATTTGTTCAGTGTTTAATAGCTAATAATAACCAGTTGTCATACAGTAGATACCAACTCTTGGTGACCCCATGTGTGTCAGAGTAGAACTGTGCTCTGTAATGTTTTCAGTGGCTGATTTTTTTGGAAGTAGATCACCAGGCTTTTCTTCCGAGGCACCTCTGGGTAGACTTGAACTTACAACCTTTCAGTTAGCAGCCGAGCATGTCCCCACCTGGGGACTCCTAGTAGGCACCCAATAAATATATATGAAATGAATATTAATAAATGAATGAATAGATGAATAGAGAGGTAAAGATGACCCACCCTTCTATTTTGAGTTGCCCAGAGGATGGCAGTACTTCATCATCCTTCAGGTTCTAGAGAGGCATTTCTTTGGCTATACACCACAATCTAAACATTTTATGTATTCTCTTCATTTGCCTGTTTATTCCATGTCTATATGTCACTTACCAACAACCTTCCCACTCTTGTTCTCTTCCTTACCCCCAGCACCTAGCAGGGTGCTTGTCATGTAGTAGAGGCTAAATTGCTATATGTGTTAAGTGAATTAATGGATTGACTATGATATGAAACAAAAATATTTCAAAAGAAGAATTAGGAAGAGCTCACTGGGGGGACGTATAATTTGCAAGGATAGCAGAACAACCAAGTGAAGATGCCTTGCAAGCTGCTGGAAGATTTGTTCTGGAACCAACCAAAAAGAGGTCAGGATTGGAGTCTCAGATATAGATCTGTGGGTCATCTCCTTTGTTAGGTTCAAGACCTGACTCACAGTAGACATTAAGTAAGTATTGGTTGAAAAAAAAAAAAAAGTTGCTGAAGGCAGAAATTCTTGAGAAAAGGGATCAAGAGAACAAGTGAAGGAAAATGTTTTCTTCTACACTGTACAATTTCCTTTTAATACTGTAAAAAACAGTTGAGAAGGGTAAGAATACAGAAAAACTAAATACACAGAAAAGTGGAAGTTTTATTTACCGTGATAATTGAAGATGATTATGTCTATATAAAGAGTATATGCAACTTATTTTTAATTTAAATGATCACTGGTTGTAATGAAAGCTTTAGTTGAATTGATTAAAATACCATTTATTTGTGATTGTTTAACTCTGCATTGACATAGAAACCATCAGAATTCAAACCGTCAGTATTGGATTATATTATTTCTTCAGAAAAAGTTCCTCACTCTTTTCTGCTTTATAGATGGTTACAATGAAAAAAGTCTTTTCATTCTACTTTTGTACTACTATAATTGAAGAAGATAAAATCATGGAGCAGCAGGAAAATGAAGAGATTGCCTTGTCTAAAGTTTTTAAGAGACACTTAAGGCAAGGGAGGAAGAGAATCATTTTGACCAATTTTTCAGGGTACTTTCTGTTGTTGAAAAAATGAAAATCAAATGACCCTATAGATTTTCCCTTTTGCTTTAGTTGCTAAAAAGCTTAGAGCTAAATTGCCCACACATAGTTCTTAAAACCCTCTGGGCAGGACTTCAGGCAACATGGCACTCTAGGCAGAAGCACCATGCTGTCCCTCCACAGTAAAGATCCAAAAAACTAAGCCAAACAGAGAAAAACAGCAATCCTAAAATCCTAAACATCAAATGAAGAGATAAAGAACTCAGCCAAGCACCAAATGGAATAAGAAACTTACAGAGAACAGAGAACAAGGAGACATACATGGAGAGGTCCCCTATCAGCTAATGCAGCATGGATCCACCATCTTGGACTCCTATCAGAGACCAGCAAATAGGGGGTACGAGAAAGCAGCTTCACAGAGCTTACAGCAGGAGACAGAACAACTGGTAAACAGCAATATATGCTTTCCCACCCCCCACTCTTCTTCACCCCAAATCAGCCTCCTCTGCTTCCTACGACCATAGTCTGTTGGCCGATAAGCAATGGCTGCTTGGATTCCACCCGCCCACACTGGCCAAGGCCCTGAGTGCCATTTGTTGCCAGTTGGTGTTGCTTTTTTCCACTTCTTTTGATTTCTTCCTTATCTCTCACCATCTCCCTCTCCTTTTGATCAAATATCTGGCTCCATCCGCCATCTTTGCTGCTTCCTGAGGGACTGTGGAGCTCCGTTCAGGTGCTGCCACGCTGGTGGGATCACGGGGCTTTTGTTTGTTTCTTTCTTTGTTTCTTTTCTCAAGTTGGGAGCCCATTCTGGCCCAGCGGTGCTGCATGGCTTGGGACCTACCCCATCAGCTTGTGCAGAAACACAGAGGGATCCCTGAGGGCATTTCTTTTTTCATAGTTTTTTTTTTTTTCCTGTTTTTTTGAGGGGGTTTTCCTGTTCTTTTTTTAAAATTTATTTTGTTTTCTTTTACCTCTTTTTCCCTTTCTTCATTACTCAGTTTCTCATCTCTCTATACCTTCCTTCTCTTCCTGTCCCCTGGATACCTGGCACTGAATACCTCTACACCTCCTAGCCAGGCTGTACTTCAACATCTGGGAACAACTTCCCCAGAACTCATAGTCTCACCAGTGGGATCCCTGGGAAGTTTGCAATTCTTTTTCTTTCTAATTTTTATTTATTCATTCTTTTCTTTTTTCTCTTCTTCCCCTTTTTGTTTTTCTCCATTTCATAGTCTCTCATCTCTTCACTCCAACGGCAAGATCCCCTAGCACTTTTTTTTGTTTGTATGTTTTTGGTTCCTGTTCCTCTCTCCTCTCTCCCATACCCATATTAGCTCCACACATCAAAATCTCCTCCCTCCATCCTGCCTACCTGCACCATGTGGTTAACATCACACCACCAAGCAGCACAGGCACGGCCTACCAGAACCTGTCCTGCACTGATTGCTGACCCACCCTGGTGACTGTAGTAAGTGCCACAAACAACCCATCCCTGCAGCTCCTCTTCAACTAGACCTGCCCTACTGTACCATATCTGAGCGACTGACTCTGCCAACTGGAGAAGGAGGCAAAAAGTATCGTGCCCACAGACGAGCAAACAACAAAGAACACACAGCCCCCCTGGTCAGACATAGCCAAATTAAAAAAAAAAAAAAACCCAGGATGAAACAAACAAGTCTACAATCAATAAATGAGAAAAATAACTGCAGAATGCCCCAAAGACAGCAGACAATATCAATACATTTACAAAAACAGGACAGGATGGTCCAGTAGGCATCCAAAATAAAACACCAGATGACTTTCCAGTAGAAGAAAAGGCACTAGAACTACCTGATAGGGAATTAAAATCTCTAATACTCAGAATTATCCAAGAGTTGAAACAAATAGCAGTCAAAAATGAGGAAAAAATAGACAAATTCATGGAAAAGACAGACCAAAAAAATGGAAGAATTCAGGAAAATAATGCAGGAACAAAATGCCAAAATAAAGTCACAACTAGAAATTATACAAAAACAACAATTAGAAATCCAAAAGACAAACAACAAGATTTCAGAAATAGACAATTTCATAGAAGGGCTGAGGAGCAGATTTGAAATGGTGGAAGACAAGATCAGCAGAATTGAAAAACACTTGGATACAACTTCGTATGAGGAAAACTCAGAAAAAAGAAGAGACCCTGAAAATTATGTGGGATACAATCAAAAGCAAAAATCTGCAAGTGATCAGAGTTCCAGAACAGGGGGAGAAAACAGAAGACACAGAGAGCATCACTGAATAATTGCTGACATAAAACTTCCCCAATATCATGAAAGATGAAAAGCTGACCATCCAAGAAGCTCAACGAACCACATATAGGATAGACCCCAAAAGAAAATCACCAAGGCATATCATAATCACACTCACTAAACCAAAGACAAACAAAGAATCCTGAGAGCAGCTCAAGAAAAACAAAAAGTCACATACAGAGAAGAAACAATAAGACTAAGCTCAGATTATTCAGCAGAAACCATGCAGGCAAGAAGCAATGGGATGACATATATATAAAACCTTGAAAGAAAAAAATTTCCAGCCATGAATAATATATCCTGCAAAACTCTCGTTCAAATATGATGGTGAAATTAGGTCATTTCCAGATAAACAGAAGTTAAGGAACTATGTAAAAACCAAACCAAACTTATAAGACTTGTTAAAGGAAGTCCTTCAATCTGAGAACAAACAATATCAGACCACAGGCTGAATATCGGACACAGGACTGTACTAGCCAGATACCAACCTAGGGAATGAACTCTTAAGGACTATGCAAAACCAAAAGAATTACAAAAGGGAACCAGAGAGGTTAATCTGTAAGTGACAGCAGCATCAGAACAATAAAAGAGGGAATAAACGGTGTAGACACAGAAACTTCTAATGGAGAGGAAATCAAGGGATATCAACTAATAATAGACTGGTTCAAATCTAGGAAGACAAGGGTAAATTTCAAGGTAACCATAAAGTAAGTTAACAAACCTACTCATCAAAATAAAGAAGAAAAACAAAGTCTCAGTAAAAACAAAACCTACAAAAAACAAAAGAAATGAAAAAAATTCCACAAACAAAAGGAACTCAGTACAGGAGAGTAAGAGGAACAAAACTGGAGGACATTATGCTGAATGAAATAAGTCAATCACAAAAGGACAAATATTGTATGAGACCTCTACTGTCTAACTCATGTAAAAGTTTACACACAAAAAGAAACAATCTTTGTTGGTTACGAGGCATGGGAAGGGGGGGGGAACTAAACAGATAAGTGGTGACTTTGGTGAAGGGTAAGACAGTACACATTACTGGGGAAGCCAGCACAACTTGTACAAGGAAAGGTCATGGAAGCTCCATAGACACATCCAAACTCCCTGAGGGACTGCATTGCTGGGCAGAGGGCTGTGGGGACCATGATCTCGGGGAACACCTAGCTCAATTGGCATAACCCAGTTTATAAAGACAATGTTCTTCTACGTTCTACCTTGGTGAGTAGCGTCTGGGGTCTTAAAAGCCTGTGAGCAGCCATCTAAGATACTCCACTGGTCTCACCCCTTCAGGAGCAAGGGAGAATGAAGAGAACAAGATACAAGGAAAAGATTAGTCCAAAGGACTAATGGACCACAGCTACCATGGCCTCCATCAGACTGAGTCCAGTAAATCTAGATGGTGCCCGGCTACTGCCACTGACTGCTCTGACCAGGATCACAATACAGCATCCTGGACAGAGCTGGAAAAGAATGTAGAACAGAATTCTGACTCAAAAAAAGATCAGATTTACTGGCCTGACAGACTGGAGAAACCCTGAGAGTATGATCCCCAGACACCCGTTTAGCTCAGTGGTGAAGCCCCTCCTGAAGTTCACCATTCAGCTGGGTATTGGACGGCCTCATAAAACAAAACAGGACTAATGAGGCACAGCAGTCCAGGGACAAGGACTAGAAGGCAGGAGGGGACAGGAAAGCTGGTGATATGTCATGGGGTCGTTAACCATTGTCATAGGGCTATATGTGTACTAACTGTTTAATGAGAAACTATTTGTTCTGCAAACCTTCATCTAAGGTACGGAAAAAAAAATAATTATCTATGTGAGATCATATGGATAACAGCAACTCAAAAGGTTTGATGGGAAGCCTAGGGGACAGTGAGTTGAAGACAATGGTGATGGAATAATTCGGAAAAGGATAGTGAGAATGGCAGCACAGCTGGAAGAATGTACTTGATGTCACTGAATTGTACATGGAGAAACTTTCAAAATGGTGTAACTTTGGCTATGTATATTTTCACCAAAAAAAAGTCCTCAAGGTCGAGAAGGGAGAGTGTTGACATGTCATGGGGTTGTTAACCAATGTCATAAAACAATACAGGTACTGACTGGTTAATGAGAAACTATTTGTTTTGTAAACCTTCATCTAAAGTACAATAAAAAATTTTTTTTAAAAAACCCTCTGGGCATTGTACTTTCCTGGTGAATTCTATTCTATTTTATACTAAAAACTCTTACCCTAAGTAGTGATTTAATCAATAAGCCACTTCAATCCATTTCAAAAGAAGTCAAGGTAACCAAAGAAAATTTTAAAGTAGTATTTACTTGTAAAATAGCTGTAGTTCACTCCTGATTTCAGAACCCTTTTTTATTATCATTATTATTATATTTGGAATAGATCCATAAAAAAGATTAATCAATAAAACATCTGATAGTAAACTTGATAATAGAAAGCAAAAACCCTCAACTGTTGTAAATCATACGTTAAAGTTGATTACTTATAGCTATGAAATTTGGATCACTGTACAGACTGTTAAATTTGATTTTTTATTACCTATTGTTAAATAAACTATGTGAGACAGGAAAAAAATATCTGATAGCCATTGATAATAAATAATAAGAATAAAAATTATATTTAAGAAGGAATTGTTATAATGTGTGCAGCTAATGTGAGCCATACTCCGAAAAACATATTTATGCTCTAAAATAACCAAGAAGTGTTCCAAAACGTTTGTGGGTGTGTGTGTGAGTGCTTTAGAAAAACATTGACGATGACTTCACTATCTAAATAAAGCTAGGAGTCAGCTGGAGAACATCCAAGTTATTCTTAGCATCACATCAAACGAGTTTGGCCTCAAAGTTGCCGGAAATAGCATGTGACTCTGTTAGGAGAGGGGACACAGGAACAGTCTCTCCTGACAAGTCAGTAAGCATCATCCAGTGCATCTCAAGCATCCCAGAGATCAATTAAAAAGGTAGATTAGGGTTCAGTGCCCAGCTTTGCTTCTTATTAGCCTTTTGCCCAACTTCTCTGGCTCAGTTTCATTATTTGTAAAATGGGAATAATAATTATACCTACTTCATTGGATCTTCACGAAGAGTTAATAAATACACAGCATTTTAAACAGTGTCAACAAATGATAGCTATTAATTATTATCATTATTATTATATATTAAGCTTAAATTATATACTAGGCAATGAGATATAATAGCCAGAATAGTATAAAACATGGTTCCTGACTTCAAACAACAACAATTGCCCCCACCCCAAAAAAATTAGGTTTATCTAAGAAGCTGAGACACCTGCTTTAAAAAAATCAGAAATTTTATTTGATGCCATTTTGTCTCATAGAAATTGAGCTTTACAAATATAGACACTTAGAAAAGTAATACCTCGTGCTAGGTTAGTCACAGAAGTTTGCTAAGAGAAGTGGAACTTAATCTGTATGTGAAGGGTAATACTGAACTATTGGTTCATGACACATTCATTATCTGGTGGTTATATTTTATTTGAATTTTTTCAAGAAGACAATTTATTCAAACTGAGGCTTTACTTGTACTTAGGCAAACAAGTATTACTGTCTTTCATCTAGTAGAAATAGAATAAAAGATACAAGTAGATTTTTTTTAAAACGTCGTGATTAAATATATGCTCCAATTCTACTTTTCTAACTTTGAATTCTGAGGTTTGTTTCTTTAAACAGCACACACTTCTGAAATTTAATCATGTTTTGTCATTAAAAGGGGTCACCTTCTGCAATTATTGTTCTTCAATGTGTCTTAGTTTCCTTGAATTGGCATGGCAAAATACCACAAAGTGGGTGGCTTTAAAGAACAGAAATTTGTTGTCTTACAGTTCTGGAGGCTAGAAGTCTAAATCAGAGAATTGATCATAACCATTCCTTCTGAGGACTTTGAAAGAGGAACAGAGTCTGCCTTTGGCCTTCCAAAAGTCATGTCCTTTCCACATGCAAAACACATTCACTCCATCCCAGGCTTCCTAAAAGACTTAACCTATATCAGCATCCACTCTAAGTCCAAAATTTCATCTTCTGAATCATCTAAATCAGGTATGGGTGAGACTCTGGGTATGGTCCATCCTGGAACAAAATCCCTCTCCATCTGTGGACCTATGCAAACCAGAATACAATCTATCTATTTGTAAAGTACAATGGTGGAACAAACATAAGGTAGACAGTCTCATTCCAAAAAAGAGGAGTTGGAAGGAAAGATCAAGCAAGTTGAAAACCTAGCAGGGTAAATCTCATTTCAAGGCTTTAAATAATCCTCTGTTCTCCAGGTCCATATGGGAGAAATTTCCACCCTCTGGACAGGAGATGGTGGCTCTGTCCCCTCAATTCTTTTTTTTTTTTTTTTTAATGATTTTATTTTATTTTACTTTTATTGTACTTTAGATGAAGGTTTACAGGACAAATAATTTCTCACTAAACAGTCAGTACACATATTGTTTTATGACATTGGTTAACAACCCTATGACATGTCAACAGTCTCCCTTCTCAACCTTGGAGGACCTTTTATTTTTGGTGAAAATATACATAGCCAAAGATATACCATTTCAAAAATTTCTATATGTACAATTCAGTGACATTGATTACATTCATCCAGTTGTGTTGCTGTTCTCACTATCCTTTTCCAAATTATTCCATCACCATTATCTTCAACTCACTGTCCCCTAGGCTTCCCATCAAAACTTTTGAGTTGCTGTTGTCAACTTATCTCACATAGATAATTCTTTTTTTCTTTTTTTGTACCTTAGATGAAGGTTTGCAGAACAAATAGTTTCTCATTAAACAGTTAGTACACATATTGCCCTATGACAATGGTTAACAACCCCACAACATGTCAACACTGTCCGTTCTCAACCTTGGGTTCCCTATCACCAGCTTTCCTGTCCCCTCCTGCCTTCTAGTCCTTGTCCCTGGACTGCTATGCCTCATTAGTCCCGTTTTGTTTTATGGGGCTGTCCAATTGTCCTGTCAATTCTGGGAGGTAAACATGATCTTCTCTTCTCTTCTCTTTCTCCCTTCTCCCTTCTCTGCTTTCCCTTTCTCCTTCCCCTTTTCCCTTCTACTCTCTCTCATCACTGACTCTGGCGGAAGCCATCCACCATGTATTGAGGACACTCTGGCCAACTATTTAGAAACCAGTGCAGCAGGGAAAGAAAGCCAGCAACCATGAGGAATTGAGGCCTGCTTTTTGAGATAAATGAAGCCCTGGGAAATAACCTGACTATAACTTTATGAGAGGCCCTGATCCAGAATACATCTGGATTCCTGACTTTCAGAAACTTATAAAATGTTTGTTGTTTTAAGTCACTAAGTTTTGGGGTAATTTCTTAATAGATAACTGATACAATTTCCATGATGGTATCTTCCTCTGCCTCTACTTACCTCTCTAAATTCCTGCTCTGCCACCTATGAGCTTCTTCTTCCTCTGGTCATTATTTAAATACTGACATTCAGTGGAGATATATTCTCAGTCTCCTTCTTTTATCACTACTTTTGAAAGTCCTTATCTATACCCAAGGCTTTGAGTCACTGATTCAGTGATGACTGATTCACAGATGGGAAGAACACGCTCAGCATTTCTCAAACTGAAAGAATTGAAGAAAAAATTCAAGCTTCAAGTTGCAATATTGAAGGATTCTTTGAGTAAAACGTTGAACAATGCAGGAAGCATGAAAAGAAGATGAAAGGAATACACAGAGTCACTGTACCAAAAAGAATTAGTCAACGTTAACCATTCTGGAGGTAGCATGTGATCAAGAGCCGATGGTACTGAAGGAAGAAGTCCAAGCTGCACTGTAGGCATTGGCAAAAAATCAGGCCCCAGGAACTGACAGAATACCAACTGAGATGTTTCAACAAATGGTTGCAGCACTGGAAGCACTCACTCATCTATGCCAAGAAATTTGGAAGACAGCTACCTGGCCAGCCAACTGAAAGAGATCCATACTTACTCCCATTCCAAAGAAAGGTCATCCAAAGGAATGCAGAAATTATGAACAATATCATTAATAACACACACAAATAAAATTTTGCTGAAGATCATTCAAAAGTGGTTGCAGCAGTACATCAACAGGGAACTGCCAGAAATTCAAGCCAGATCCAGAAGAGGACGTGGAACAAGGGATATCGTTGCTGATATCAGATGGATCACGGCTGAAAGCAGAGAATACCAGAAAGATGCTTACCTGTGTTTTGTTGACTATGCAAACGCGTTCAACTGTGCGGATCATAACAGATTATGGATAACATTATGAAGCACGAGAATTCCAGAACACTGAATTGTGCTCATGAGGAACCTGTACTTAGACCAAGAGGGAGTCGTTCAAACAGAACAAGAGGATACTGCGTGTTTTAAAGTCAAGAAACTTGTGTGTCAGGGTTGTATCCTTTCACCATACTTATTCAATCTGTATGCTGAGCAAATAATACAAGAAGCTGAACTATATGAAGAAGAACACTGCAACAGGATTGAGGAAAACTCATTGACAACCTGTATTATGCAGATGACACAGCCTTGCTTGCTGAAAGTGAAGAGATCCTGAAGCACTTACTAATGAAGATCAAAGACCACAGCCTTCAGTATGGGTTATACCTCAACATAGAGAAAGCAAAAATCCTCACAACTAGACCAATAAGCAACATCATTATAAACAGAGAAAATATTGACGCTGTCAAGGATTTCATTCTACTTGGATCCACAATCAATGCTCATGGAAACAGCAGTCAAGAAATCCAACAATGCATTGCATTGGGCAAATCTGCGGCAAAAGATCTCTTTAAAGTGTTAAAAAAGCAAAGATGCCACTTTGAGGACTAAGATGTGCCTGACCCAAGCCACGGTGTTTCCAATTGCCTCATATGCATGTGAAAGCTGGATAACAAATATAGAAGACCGAAGAATTGATGTCTTTGAATTATGGTGTTGGCAAAGAATATTGAATATACCGTGGACTGCCAGAAGAAGGAACAAATCTGTCTTGGAAGAAGTACAGCCACAATGCTCATTAGAAGCAAGGAGAGCAAGACTTTGTCTCATATACTTTGGACATGTTATCTAGAAAGACCAGTCCCTGGAGAAGGACATCATGCTTGGTATAGTAAAGGGTCAGCAAAAAAGAGTAAGACCCTCAACAAGATGGATTGACACAGTGGCTGCAAGAATGGGCTTAAGCTTAGCAACAATTGTGAGGAAAAGCACAGGACCGAGCAGTGTTTCGTTCTGTTGTACACAGGGTCACTATGAGTGAGAACTGACTCAAAGGTACCTAGCAACAACAACAAGCCCTCCACATTAGCTAATTCTAATCTCTTATTATCTTTGAGCTATTTTGAAAGTGTGAATTGTAGATAACTGATAGACAGGCAAATTTTGTCGTGTCTGGTGATGGTTCAGTTGATTCCCTTCTTCAGCTGTGGAAAGGCAACCAGTTTTGCCTGCATTTTTGTACATTCATTGTAATATTCCTTTACTTCATATATAAATTTGGGCTTCTTGATTTCTTTTATGAACAGTTTTAACATCTGCATGGTTCCCTCATGAGTTAAATAAATCTTTAACATATGTTCACCTTTATACCTATATGAAAGTCATTTTACTTTTTTTTTTAATTATCTTTTAACTCCTCTGCTAAAAATGATTTGAAGACTCCCCAGTGTTTCTGGGATCAGGTTCAAACAGCTTACCATGATATCAATGGCTACTGATAAGCTGCTCCCTTAAATCCCCAGTCTTCTCTGTTGCCACTACTCCATACAACCTATGCTCCAGCTTTGCCAAACTGCTTGCTGAGTCTTGAACATTTTTTGCACATGGTGACTGTATTAGTCAGGGTCTCTATAAAAATAGAACCAATAAGATATAGGTATAGACAGACAGACAGACAGACAGATAGATAGATAGATATTAAGGAATTTGATCATGGGGTTGTGGGAGCTAGCAAATCTGAAATCCATATTTCAGGTGGCAGGTTGGAAATGCCAGCAGTCTTGAAAAAGTATTCCTTCTTCTTCTGGAAGTCTCACTATTTGCTCTTGAGGCCTTCAACTGATTGGATGAGGCCCACACACATTATGGGGGTTAATCGGCCTTACCTAAAGTCGACTGATTGTAAATGTTAATCATATCTAAGTACTTTTGTAGCAACATTTAGACTAATGTTTGACCAAATAACTGAGCATCATAGCCTAGCTAAGTTGACACATGAAATTAACCATCACAGTGTTACTCTGCTTCTTGGTCTGGAAAATGCCAGGTCTTACACCAACTCCTCCTTGTCTCCAAGCAAAGTTAAGTGCTTCTTATTCTATTTCCCATGCATTCATTCTTCTTTTGTCATACTGTATGGCACTGCTGAACCCATTTGTTTACAAATCTTATCAATCCCAGCAGAATTCTTGTACTCTAGAGGATCATGCTCTGTCGACCACTGAAACCTCAGTGTCTAGCACAGTTTCATTTAACCACAGACTACTGGTTGAACACCTGCAATATGTTAAGCCTGTATGAAATGCAACTATGCTACAATAAATGAGACTTACCCCTTGTCCTCTTGGGCTTATTGTTTAGTTGGACACAGGATCAAAATCTCATGCTTCTTGTCAAGTGATTATTAATGACTATCAAACATAAAATATGCCTTCCTTTTTTTTTTTTTTTTTTTTTTTAACATTTTCCATTATCCTCACATTACCTTTCTGGCCTGCACTAAGTACCATTTTAAATTGTTTTCCCAGCCCAGGAGACATCCTTTTAGCCTAAAGTAAAACATATAACCTCTAAGGCAACTATTTCCAAACTGGATTTAGATGCGCGTAACTTTTGCCGAACAGTAGAATGAGACTGCTTGTTTGAATGTTCAAGAAGCTTCAACTCACTTGGCTTCTCTTTTACCTCACATCCAGGTCCAGAGAACAGTATGTATCCAGAAAATACAGTTTGATCAAATAATTCATCAATTTAATTAATAACTGGATGGATGGATGGATGGATGGATGGATGGATGGATGGATGGATGGGTGAATTAATATGAGCCAGAGTCAGTGTTGGTTGCTGGGCTGTTATTTTACACACTCAATAATAAATCTCACTAGCCCAGCCCAAGCTGTATTAGCCTCTATGGAATCGGGACACATTGCTGGCTTGCTGAGTTACAGTCAAATGAAGCACCAAGATTTTGAGTTGGATTATCTCCTCTCTAACCCCAACAAATTAATTAGTATTAACTTCCATCCTATCTGTCTGTGACCTACTTAGCTTTGCATTTGACTGGTTGAATTTCACTTTAGAGCTTTCATTCAAGCCTAATCTTGTTTTTTATGTATCTTCATTCCTTCTTTTAATATCTTAAGGGAAGTTGAGCTTGAGAATCTACACAGCTTACCTGCTATATCAGCATAACTTTACTATTTCAATGTCTGCATCAATATAACATTAATATTCCAGGAATCTCTTGCTAGGAAGATAAGCAGCAAATACCTTTATTATTTATTCCATGAGCTTCCTATACACCCATCAACCTTTCAGTAGAAAGCATCAAGTAACAGTTTATATCTCAAGACTCTTTGAATCCTCAAAATCCTTGTCTTGCTATGTCCACTCATCCTAAGCTATTATATGATTCACACACAGCCTCTGTACTGAAAGACCTGTCTCAAACTGGACATCAAGATGTCAATAAATATCCCAACTTTACTTTCCCCTGTCTCAGCCACTGCTAACACCCTTCTCTGTCCACGTGGTGCTTTTCCTTACTCTAGTAAGAATAAACTCCGGTTTTTCTTATTACGGATTGTCTGGTAATATGCTGGGGAATCAGCATTCAACACTTCAATCACACATATAGTTTCTAGAGACAAACATAGAAGAAGGAGAGAGAAGTATTCAGTAGGGTAGACAGACAGGTGAGCTGAATGATCTCTAATACTCAAGAAGGAGAGAAATGTTGCTGCCAAGTCCCCCTTACATTCATGACCCAGAAGCACTTACTTCCAATGGTTCATCTTTCTTACACTTGAAAAGCATGGTTCCTAAAAAATGCAGTAGTAGTGATTAAGAGCATGGACTCTAGATCTGGTTTTCTCATCAATAAATGAAAATAATAGTAATGTCTATCTCTCAGTGTTGAATGAGGGTTAAATGAGTTAATAGATGTCAAGTGCTTTAAAAAAGTGCCAACACATAGCAGATGCTTAAAATAGTGTAAGAAGTATTTTACTAATTAAAATAAGCTATTTTTTGGTTCAAAGAAAACTAAAGACATATCTATGTGAGATCAAATTGAAACAGCAACTTGAAAGTTTAGGTGGGAAGCTTAGGGGACAGTGAATTTAAGATAATGGTGGTATAATAATGTGGAAAAGGGTAGAGGGAATGATAGCACAACTTGAATATAACCAATGTCACTGTATGGTACATGTAGAAGTTGTTAAAATTGTATCATTTTTGTGTATATTTTCACTAAAATAGAATTTTTTTTTAAAAAAGAAGTATTCTATCTTCCTTAAAGTTATTAATGAAAATATTGACTAGGAATAAATGAGTATAGAGTTTTAGTGATGTTAGGAAAGACTCCCCTAATATGATATAAATCTATTTATCAACAAGCTTTCCAGTAGTGTTCAACAAATTATGAATTTAAATAGCTACACTATCATTTAGTTTATATTTCTTCACCTTATCTATCAAGATATCAACACAAAATCTAAAGTATTTTCTTAGTCTTAAGTGTAATGTTGCTGCTGTTAGCTGCTGTTGAATTGACTCTGACTTAGGAAGACCTTGTGTATAACAGGACAAAAAGTTGCCTGGTCTGGCATAATCTTCACAATTGCTAGCATGTTCGAGTCCATCATTGCAATAATTGCCACAATCCATCTCACTGAGGGTCTTCCTTGCCCTCATTGACCCTCTGCTTCACCAAATATGGTGTCCTACTCCAGCAATTGATCTCTCTTGATGCTGTGTCCAAAGCAAGCAAGTCAGACAATGTTGTGTTGTGATCCATAGGGTTTTTACTGGTTGATTTTTGGAAGTAGGTTACCAGGCCTTTCATCCTAGTCTGTCTTAGTCTGGAAGCTCTGTTGAAATCTGCCTACCATAGGTGACCCTGTTGGTGTTTTAAATACTGGTGGCGTAGCTTCCAACATCATAGAAACACACCAGCCACAACACAATAGTACAACAAACTGACAGAACTGTGGTAGCTTAAGTGTAATAACCCAATTTTAAGAAAAGGAAGCATGGTTTGTGTGGTAGGATTTGTTTTTGCCGACTTATTTTTATATTAGCCTCCACCTATGAAAAATGACAAGAAGACAGGTGTATAATGTTTGCAAAGGGAAGAATTCAGGTAGTGAGTGAAGGAGTAGGTAGAGCAGGAAGTCAAGGGCACTGGGGCAAGAAATGAAGAAAAATCTGCAATGGGAAGGGGGTCTTCATGTAGAACTAAAAAGCCACAAAGTCAAACTTTACCAGTTCAACTTGTTTCAAACACTGGAGATAGCATTTACTATGTCCATTTTTATTTTTTAAAATGGAGTGTTAAGAGAGACACTAAATCAGCATTCCTCAGAGTTCTCAAGCTTCTAAAGTTGTCTAAAGGCCCAAAGGCAAGATATCACCAGCCTGACCTGTAGATTTATGAGATTCACCTCACCATCTTGTGGCTGGGGTTTCAGTGCAGGTTTGCTTTTGTCCTGGTGCTAGTGACTTTCACACAGTCAGTCTCTGAAATGTGCTCCCTTCAGGCTTAATTTCTAAAAAGGATATAGAAGTAAAAATGTAGAAAAAGATATGCAAAAAGTCCCAGGAAGTTCACAGTGCCTGTGGAAGGCAGGTGAATTACATATGTAAACAGCAGCCTTTGGTGTGTATCTCAACAAAATGTGGTGGCATCATTTCTGGGATGTCACTACAATGACGACCTGCTTATTTCCATTTCAGTATTCAGTCCTCAGCTGGAGCATAATCCAAGGTGTAGTGTTATTTCTAGGCTTTAAGAAAAAGAAACTATTTTCTTTCTACAGAAACGCTCTCTTAGAGTAGCTGTATGGATATTGTGCTGTCCTTTCATAATACCTTTTTAAAATACTGTAAACATGAGCACAATACACTCAACCCATGAGAATCCTCCAGTCTCTGAGTATGGAAATACTTATTAAAAATGTTTTGGGTGCTAGAAACACTTGTTTTCACACAATGCTATGTCCATTTAAAATTAGGGAAATGAGCCCTTTAGTACAAAAATTACCCAAAGCTTTAAATTCAAAACACAATATGAGATTATGGCATTCAATTTTTATTTACCTTAGGCAAATGAAATTCTCTGGTCTGAAACATAAAGAAAAAAAATTTTTCCCTACTTTTGACGTTACTTAATGAACAGAATAACTTCTCTCCCTTATGAAACATTTCCTGCCAACACTGTGGAAAATGTAAGATAAAGATGGGAGAGCAAGAAGAGAAAACAGAATAGAGAGGGGAGAATGACATTCAAAGCACAAGTATAATAAACAGACTTTGAATGTAGGGATGATATAGAATTCAAATCACAATGCAAAACAACTGAAGTTATCTGTTTATGTCACTGTCGGCTGAGGATGGCAGCAATTCTCTTAACACTGCTACAGAGCAGAGCCATCATGTCTTATTGCAGTCTGTGAAGTAAAGACTGTCTCACCATTGAAAACAAATCCTAATAAAAGAATAATGGAATCCGTGTACTAGAATACCAAGAAAAGAAAGAAAAATGGATACACATGTAAAGAAATACCACTCTCCCACCCCAGGTTCCTTAAGACAAGCACATTTTTCCTTAACTATTTAAATTGTTTTTATTTTGCATTACAGAAAGTTTGAAAATAAATATACTTTCCTTATTTTCAAGCACATTCATTCAAACTATTATAAGTGTATAGATAGAAGAGAATCATGTTATATCCACATACTGACTTAGAAAAAAGGAAATAGTTTATGTCTTAGTTATCTTGTGCTGCTATAACAGAAATACCACAAGTGGATAGCTTTGAAAAAGAGAAATTTATTCTCTCACAGTCTAGGAGGCTAGAAGTCCAAGTTCGGGGCACTAGTTCTAGGGGAGGGCTTTCTCTCTCTCTGTCAGCTCTTGGGGAAGGTCCTTGTCATCAATCTTCCCCTGGTCTAGGCACTACTCAGCACAGGAACCCTGGACCCAAAGGACACACTCTGCTCCTGGCACTTCTTTTTTGGTGGTATGAGGTCCCTCTCCTCTCTGCTCAATTCTGTCTTTCATATCTCAAAACAGATTGATTCAAGATACAACTTAATTCTGTACCTTGAGTCCTGCCTCCTTAACATTACTGTCTCTAATCTTGCCTCATTAGCATCACAGAGGTTAGGAGTTACAGCAAGTAGGATAATCACGTCAGATCACTAAATGGACACAACCAAACAATACTGGGAATCATGGTCTAGCCAAATCGACACACATTTTTGGGGAACACAATACAATCCAAAACAGTTTGTATAGGTTTATTTACATTCAAAATTAAATATATATAGTTATTTTATTAGTTTATTAAACTTATAGAGGCAGAGGAAAAGTGTATTTCAGCCTGGTGTATTTGAAACACTACAGATTTTACATTAATGAAATCAGATTCAATAAGCTGCTATCCCAATCCTAAATGTGACTATATGGAGCTAACAAAATGAATAACTAGCAAGAGCATGTATTAGCATTTATTCACATACGGGGAGAATACGAACATTTCTAAGGTTATATTTCCCAATCACTTTCCTAAACTTTTCCATGTCTACAGTTAAGTATATACTCTTACTAGCGACATATGAGAATGTCCACTTTGCAACATATTCATCAACACTGATTATTATGTTTTATTAAGTTTTGCCAGTTTAAAGCCCCACAACCAATTTCATTGTTACTTTAATCTATACTTGTTAATATATACACATATGTATATATATATCCACCACTTGTCTGTTGTACTGTGGTGGCTTGTGTGTTGCTGTGATGCTGGAAGCTATGCCACCAGTATTTCAAATACCAGCAGGGTCATCCATGGTGGAGAGGTTCCAGCAGAACTTACAGACCAAGACAGACTAGGAAGAAGGACCTGGCAGTCTGCTTATGAAAAAAGTTGTTTAGTGAAAACCTTATGAATAGTAGCAGAACACTGTCTGATATACTGCTGAAGATGAACCCTTCAGGTTGGAAGTCACTCAAAATACTACTGGGAAGAACTGTCTCCTCAAAGTAGAGTCGATCTTAAGGACATGGATGGAGTAAAGCTTTCAGGATATTCATTTGCTGATGTAACACGATTTAAAATAACAAGAAAGAGTTGCAAACATTCATTAATAATTGGAACATGAAATATATGAACTATGAATCTAGGAAAATTGGAAGTTGTCAAAAATGAAATGTAACACACAAAGATTAATATCCTAGCTGAAACGGATTGATATTGGCCATTTTAAATTAGACAATAATATGGTCTACTATACCAGAGATGACAAATTGAAGAGGATTCATTGTCAAAAAGAGCATTTCAAGATCTATCCTGAAGTATAACGGTGTCAGTGATAGGATAATATCCATATGTCTACAAGGAAGACCAGTTAATAAGACTATTATATAAATTTATGCACCAACCACTAAGGCCAAAGATGAAGAAACTGAAGATTTTACCAACTTCTTCAGTCTGAAATTGATGAAACATGCAGTCAAGATGCATTTATAATTACTGGTGATTAGAATGTGAAAGTTGGAAATGAAGAAGAATCATAATTGGAAAATTCTGCCTTGGTGATAGAAACAATGCCAGAAATCACATGGTAGAATTTTGCAAGATCAATGATTTACTCATTGCAAATACCTTTTTTCAACAACATAAATGGTGACTGTATACGTGGACCTCACCAGATGGAATACACAGAAATCAACTGTGGAAAGAGATGATGGAGAAGCTCAATATCATCAGTCAGAACAAGGTCAGGGACCAACTGCACAATAGATCATCAACTGCTCATATGCAAGTTCAAGTTGAAGCTGAAGAAAATTAAAACAAGTCCACAAAAGCCAAAGTATGACCCTGAGTATACCCCACCTGAACTTAGAGACGATTTCAAGAAAAGATTTTATGTACTGAACACTAATGACAAAAGACGAAATGAGTTGTGGGATGACATCAAGGACATAACACATGAAGAAAGCAAAAGGTCATTAAAAAGACAGAAAAGAAATTAAAAAAAAGAAAACCATGAATGTCAGAAGACACTCTGAAACTTGCTCTTGAACATAAAGTAGCTAAAGTGAAAGGAAGAAAAGATGAAGTAAAAGAGATAAACAGAAGATTTCAAAGGGTGACTCAAGAAGACAAAGTAAATTATTACAATGAAATATGCAAAGACCAGGAGTTAGGAAATTAAAAGGGAAGTAGAAAGAACTGAAGAAAAAATTCAAGCCTCGAGTTGCAGTATTGAAGGCTTCTATGGGGAAAATATTAAATGACCCAGGAAGCATCAAAAGAAGATGGAAGGAATACACAGAGTCACTGTACCAAAAAGAACTGGTCGACATTCAAGCATTTCAGGAGGTAGCATATGATCAAGAACCCACGGTACTGAAGGAAGAAGTCCAACCAGCACTGAAGGCAATCGCAAAAAACAAGGCTCCAGGATTTGAAGGAACACCAGTTGAGATGTTTCAACTAATGAATGCAATGCTGGAAGTGCTCACTCATCTATGCCAAGAAATTTGGAAGACAGTTACCTGGCCAACCAACTGGAACAGATCCACATACATGCCCATTCCAAAGAAGAATGATTCCATGGAATGCGGAAATTATCTAACAATATCATTAATATCACATACAAGTAAAATTATGCCGAAGATAATTCAAGCAAGGTTTCAGCATTACATCAACAGGCAACTGCTAGGAGTTCAAGGTGGATTCAGAAGAGGATGTAGAATATGGAATCTCACTGCTGATGTCAAACAGATCTTGGCTGAAAGCAGAGAACACTGTTTACCTGTGTATTATTGACTATGAAAAAGCATTCTACTATGTGGATCGTATCAAATTATGGATAACAGTGCAAAGAATGGAAATTCCAGAACACTTAATTGTGCTAATGCCGAACCTGTGCATAGACTAAGAGGCAGTTGTTTGAACAGAACAAGGGGATATTACGAGGTTTAAAATTAAGAAAGATGTGCGTCAAGGTTGTATCCTGTCACAATACTTATTCAATCTATATGCTGAGCAGATAATTGAGAAGATGGACTATACGAATAAGAATGCAACATCAGGACTGGAGGAAGACTCATTAACAACCTGTGATATGCAGATGACACAACCTTGCTGGCTGAAAGTGAAGAGGACTTGAAGCACTTACTGATGAAGATCAAAGACCACAGCCTTCAGTATGGATTACACCTTAACATAAAGAAAACAAAAATCCTCAAAACTAGACCAATAAGCAACATCGTGATAAATGGAGAAAATATTGACGTTGCCAAGCATTTCATTTTACTTGGATCCACAATCAATGCCCATGGAAGCAGCAGTCAAGAAATCAAATGATGGAGGTGGGGTCAAGATAGCAGAATAGTCAGACGTTTCTGTGGTCTCTCTTTCAACAAAGACCTGAAAAAACAAGTGAATCAATTATATATGACAATCTAGGAGCCCTAAACATAAAAGACAAAGTTGAGGAGTCAGGCTGAGCAGCAGGGGAGGGCGAGACAGTTAAGAAGGAACAAAGAAGTGCCAGACCTGATCTAGCCTGCTCCGGGCAGGTTGGATTGTTTGGCACACAGGGGCTGAGGCAAGCCGTAGCAGTTGGGACACATTTTCTACGTCAGGAGAGTCTGCACAAGCCTCCGGAGCCAGGGGCAACCAGTGCTGGATCTGCGAAAGTTAAGTGCAAGCATATAACCTACCGCACAGGATCAAAATTACCCTTTCCCTTTTGGGACTTCCGTAATAGAGAAGTAACCCTCTTCCCCTCACCTGCCCCCTCCCCGCTCTGCCTGAGTGCCAGTTTGCCAGTATTCAGCAGTTGCCATGCCTCCTAGGCTGGAAGTGGGATCTTTTACACATGATCCAGTCTTCCGGCTTTGGAGAGGGAACAAATAAACAAAAGAAAAAACAAAAAAAAGAAACCACCAGCTTTCTTAAACTGGGAGCTCAGGATTAGCCACACCCAAACTAGTCTCACAGCTTTAAAAACTCACCATATCCCTTAAGCCGGGAACTCAGGGCAGGCAGTGCCCATTTGCCTAGATACAGGCATAAGGGGTCCATGGACTTCAAATGCATTTCACCCTGCCTAGACCAGTGTGACAACATTCAACAATGTAGGCCCTAATTAGCATATTATAAGAGGGTATATAACTGAAACTTATTTTCAACTGCAACAGCTAAGGGGGAGTGGCAGATTCATGACATTTGACACTGCCCTACCATTAGGCAGGGTCCTCACCCACCCACATCAGGGGCCTGAGGACTGACGCCTTCACCCATCCCACCTAGCCACCTAGGGCAGGGGTCCAAGAAAAAGTGGTGCCTCCCAGTCCTTACAGCCAACAGCGATGGATGCCCAAAGTCCAACTGCAAAACCCACTTTCCACCTAGGCACTCAGAGGCAGCCATTAGCCCCATACCTTGCTCAGAACAAAACCCACTACGGCAGTCAAATACCTGTGCTGCTCCAGTCACACCTATATAACCCTGCTTGTCTAGGACTATAGGTGAGAGCCTGCACCACACAATCAGTGACCAATGACCTGAACACCTGAACTGAATCCACACAAGAAAAGTAAATGGACAACTGGGCTCACACACTGAGTAGCAGCTCTAACCACTTGGTGACAGGATGTGAGAACTTCAAAGACACCAATAATCAAAGTAGCTCACACACCTAGCCTATTTGCATATGAAAAAAAAACAAAAGAAGAATCCAGGATGCAGTAAGCAAACATACAACAAATAAATATAATAACTTATTGATGGCTGGGAAACAATGGTCAATATCAAATCATATAAAGAGGCAGAACATGATGGCTCCAACAAGTGATCAAAACAAAGAACCAGGAAACCTTGCAGAGGAAGATAAGATTTTGAAATTACTTGAGGTAGAATTCAAATGATTGATATACAGAGCTCTTCAAGAGATGAGGAAGAAGAGCATGCAAAACTCAGACCAAGCCAAGGAACACATAGACAAAGCAATAGAGGAACTTAAGAAAGTTATACAACAGCAGAATGACAAATTTAACAGGCTGTTAAAATCCATAGAGAGACAGTAAATAGAAATCCAAAAGATTAACAATAAAACTTCTGAATTAGACAACTCAATAGAAAGTCATGGGAGCAAAATTGAGGCAGTGGAAGTCAGAATTAATGAGATTGACAGTAAAGCACTTGACACCAACTTATTTGAGGAAAAATCAAATAAAAGAATTTTAAAAAATGAAGAAAACCTAAGAATTATGTGGGACTTTATCAAGAAGAATAACCAGAAGAAGGAGGGAATAACAGAAAATACAGAGAGAATTGTTCAAGATTTTCCAGCAGAAAACTTCCCTGATATTATGAAAGACGAGAAGATATCTATCCAAGAAGCTCATCGAACCCCACACATGGTAGATCCCAAAAGAAAGTCACCAAGACATATTATAATCAAACTTGCCAAAACCAAAGACAAAGAGAGAATTTTAAGAGTGGCTAGGGATAAATGAAAATTAACCTAGAAGGAGAGTCAATAAGACTAATCTCAGGCTACTCAGCAGAAACCATGCAGGCAAGAAGGCAATGGGATGACATATATAAAGCCTTGAAGGAAAAAATTGCCAGCCAGGAATTACATATCCAGTAAAACTGCCCCTCAATTATGAAGGCAAAATTAGGCATTTCCAGATAAACAGAAGTTAAGAGAATTTGTGAAAACCAAACCAAAATGACAAGAAATACTAAAGGAAGTCCTCCGGCTAGAGAGTCAATAATTTCAGATAACAACCCAAGTCTAGAACACAGGAAAGAACAACCAGATTTCACCCCAGTTAGGAAGTCACAAAAATAAGTCAAAGCTAAAACACTGAAAAGAGGGAAAAAGAGATGTCAATATGTAAAAAATTACAACAATAAAACAGAAAAGAGGGACTAAATAGTGTAGTCATACAACTTTCATATGGAGACAAAGTTAAGGCGATACCAAGAAATAAAAGATTGGTTTAAACTTAGAAAAACACAGGTAACCACAAAGGAAACTGACAAATCTACAAACAAAAATAAAAAAGAAGAAAAATATAGACTCAGCAAGTACAAATCAACAACAATGAAAAGAAAATACAAAAAGGAAAATGAGTCAACACAGAAAATTAAGTGGAAAAAAGAAACTGCCAACACCACAAAAAAATATATTAAAATGACAGCACTAAACTCACACCTATCAATAATTACACTGAATGTAAATGGACTAAATGCACCAATAAAGAGACAGAGAGTGGCAGAATGAATGAAAAAAACCTGATCCATCTATATGCTGCCTTCAAGAGACACGCCTTAGACTCAAAGACATGAACAAACTAAAATTCAAAGGATGGAAAAAAATATATCAGGCGAACAACAATCATAAAAGAGCGGGAGTAGCAATATTTATCTCTGACAAAATAGACTTTAAAGCAAAATCCACCACAAAGGATAAGGAAGGACACTATATAATGATTAAAAAGTCAATAGACCAGGAGGACATAACCATAATAAATATATATGCACACAACAACAGGGCTCCAAAATACATAAAACAAACTCTAACAGCACTGAAAAGAGAGATAGACAGCTCCACAATAGTAGTAGGAGACTTCAACACACCACTTTCCATGAAGGATAGAACATCGATAAAGAAGCTCAATAAAGACACGGAATATCTAAATGCCAACTTAGATCTCATAGACATATACAGGATACGCCATGCAACAGCAGCCAGAATAGACCACATTTTTGGTCACAAAGTCTGGCTTAACAGAATCCAAAACATCAAACTATTACAAAGCATCTATTCTGACCATGAAGTCATAAAAGTAGAAATCAATAACAGAAAACTCAAGGAAAAACATTAAATACATAGAAACTGAACAATACCTTGCTCAAAAACTGGGTTACAGAAAAAATCAAGGACAGAATAAAGAAATTCACAGAATCATATGAGAATGAAAATATCCTACCAGAACCTTTGAGACACAGCAAAAGCAGTGCTTAGAGGTCAATTTATATCAATAAATTCACACAGCCAAAAAGAAGAAAGGGCCAAAATCAAAACATTGACCCTACATCTTGAAAAAATAGAAAGATAGGAACAGAAGAAGCCCTCAGGCACCAGAAGAAATGAAATAATAAAAATTAGAGCCGAAAGAAATGAAATACAGAATACAAAACAATTGAAAGAGTCAACAAGACCAAAAGCAGGTTCTTTGAAAAGATCAAGGAAATCGATAAACCATTGGCCAAACTGACAAAAGAAAAACAGGAGAGGAAGCCAATAACCCGGATAAGAAATGAGATGGGTGATATCACAACAGAACCAACAGAAATTAAAAGAATCATAACAGAATACTATGAAAAATCGTACTCTAACTAATTTGAAAACCTAAAGGAAATGGACAAATTTCTAGAAACACACTGCCTACCTAAACTAACACAAACAGAGGTAGAACAACTAAATAAACCTATAAAAAAGAAGGCATTGAAAAGGTAATTAAAAATCTCCCAACAAAAAGAAGCCCTGGCCCTGACGGCTTCACTGGAGAATTCTACCAAACTTTCAGAGAAGAGTTAACACCAATAGTACTAAAGGTATTTCAGAGCACAGAAGAGGATAGAATACTCCTGAACTCATTGTATGAAGCCAGCATAACCCTGATACCAAAACCAGGTAAAGACTTCACAAAAAAAGAAAATTACAGACCAAAGTCCCTCATGAACATAGACTCAAAAATCCTCAACAAAATTCTAACCAATAGAATTCAACAACGTTTCAAAAAAATAATTCATCATGACCAAGTGGGATTCATACCAGGTATGCAGGGATGGTTCAACATTAGAAAAACAATCAATGTAATCCATTACATAAATAAAACAAAAGATAAGAACCACATGATCTTATAAATTGATACAGAGAAGGCATTTGACAAAGTCCAACAGCTATTCATGATAAAAACTCCCAGCAAAATAGGAATAGAAGGGAAATTCCCCAACATAATTAAGGGCATTTATACAAAGCCAACAGCCAACATCATCCTAAATGGAGAGAGTCTGAAAGCATTCCCCCTGAGAACGGGAACCAGGCAAGGATGCCCTTTATCATCACTCTTATTCAACATTGTGCTGGAGGTCCTAGACAGAGCAATTAGGCTAGAAAAAGAAATAAAAGCATCCAGATTTGGAGGAAAGAAGTAAAAGTATCTCTATTTGAAGATGATATGGTCTTATACACAGAAAACCCCAAAGAATCCACAAGAAAACTACTGAAACTAGTAGAAGATTTCAGCAAAGTATCAGGATACAAGATAAACATACAAAAGTCAGTTGGATTCCTCTACAACAACAGAGAGAACTTCAAAAAAACAAACCATCAAATCAGTACCATTTACAATAGTTCCCCAAGAAGATAAAATAGTTAGGAATATATCTAACCAGAGATGTAAAAAGACCTATACAAAGAAAACTACGAGACACTACTGCGAGAAACTGAAAGAGATCTGCATAAGTGGAAAAACATACCATGCTCATGGATAGGAAGACTCAACATTGTGAAAATGTCAATGCAGCCTGATTCAAATTTCAATGATTTTTTTTTTAACAAGATGAAGACACAAATCACTAATTTCATATGGAAAGGGAAGAGGCCCCAAATAAATAAAGCATTACTGAAGAAGAACAAAGAGGGAGGCCTCACTCTACCTGATTTTAGAACCTATTATACCACCGTGGTAGTCAAAACAGCCTGGTACTCATACAACAGATACAGAGACCAATGCAACAGAATTGAGAATCCAAATGTAAATTCATCCACCTATGAGCAGCTCATATTTGACAAAGGACCAAATTCCATTAATTGGGGAAAAGACAGTCTCTTTAATAAATGGTGCTGGCCTAACTGTATATCCATCTGCAAAAAAATGAAACAAGACTCATACCTCACATCATGTACAAAAACTAACTCAAAATGGATCAAAGACTTAAATATAAAATCTAGAACAATAAAGATTATGGAAGAAAATATAAGAAAAATGCTAGGAGCCCTAATACATGGCATAAACAGAATACAAACCATAACTAAGAATGCACAAACACCAGAAGAGAAACCAGATAACTGGGAGCTCCTAAAAAGCAAACACTTATGCTCATCCAAAAACTTCACCAAAAGAGTAAACAGAGAATATACAGACTGGGAAAAAAAATTTGACTACGACATATCCCACAAGGGTCTAATCTCCAAAATCTACAAAATAATTCAACACCTCAACAACAAAAATACAAATAACCCAGTTAAAAAATGGGCAAAGGATACGTACAGACACTTCACCAAAGAAGACATTCAGGCAGCTAACAAATACGTGAGGACATGCTCACGATCATTGGCCATTAGAGAAATGCAAATCAAAACTACAATGAGATATCATCTCATCCCAACAAGGCTAGCACTAATCCAAAAAATACAAAATAATAAATGCTGGAGAGGTTATGGAGAGACTGGAACACTTATGCACTGCTGGTGGGAATGTAAAATGGTTCAACCACTTTGGAAATCAATTTGAAGCTTCCTTAAAAAGCCAGAGATAGAAGTACCATACAATCCAACAATCCCACTCCTTGGAATACATCCTAGAGAAATAAGAGCTGTGACATGAATAGATATATGCACACCCAGGTTCACTTCAGCACTGTTCACAATAGTAAACAGATGGAAACATCCTAGGTACCCATCAACAGATGAATGGTAAACAAATTATGTACATACACACAATGGAATACTATACAATGATAAAGAAAAATGATGAATCCACAAAACCTCTCACAACATGGATGAATCTGGAAGGCATTATGCTGAGTGAAATTAGTCAGTCACAAAAGGACAAATTTTGTATGAGACCCCTATTATAAGAACTCAGGAAAAGCTTTAAACACAGAAGAAAACATTCTTTGATGATAACAAGGGTGGGGAGGAAGGGAGAGGGGTATTCATTAACTAGATAGTAGACAAGAATCATCTTAGGTGAAGGGAAGGACAATACACAATATAGGGGAAGTCAGCACAACTGGACGAAACAAAAAGATAAGAAGTTTTCTGAATACAACTAAATACTTTGAGGTACAGAATAGCTGGGGCTTAGCTCTAGGGACCATGGTTTCAGGGGACATCTAGGTCAATGGCATAACAAAGTTTATTGAGAAAATATTCTTCATCCCACTTTGGTGAGTGGAGTCCGGGGTCTCAAAGGCTTTCGAACGGCCATCTAAGATGCATCAATTTGTCCCAACCCACTTAGAGCAAAGGAGAATAAAGAACACCAAAGACACGAGGAAAATATTAGCCCAAAGGATAAAAGGTCCACATAAACCAGAGACTCTATCAGCCTGAGACCAGAAGAACTAGATGGTGCCCAGCTACTACCAATGTCCTCCCTAACAGGGAACACAACAGAGAGTCCCTGATGGAGGAGGAGAAAAGTGTGGAGCATAACTCAAATTCAAGTTAAAACACCAAACTTAATGGTCTGACTGAGACTGGAGGAACCCCTGAAGCCATGGTCCCCAGATGTTCTATTAACCCAGAACTAAAACCATTCCCGAAGTCCACTCTTCAGACATAGACTGAACTAGAAAACATAAAATAATACTCGTGAACAGTGTGCTTCTTTGTTCAAGCAGATACAGGACCAAATGGGCGGCTCCTCTCCTGAGGCAGGATGAGAAGGCAGGAAGGGACAGGAGCTGGTTGGATGGACATGGGAAACCTGGGGTGGAAAGGGGGGAGTGTGCTGTCACATTGGGGGAACTGCAACTAGTGTCACATAACAACATGTGTATAAATTTTTGTATGGGAAATGAACTTGAGCTGTAAACTTTCACCTAAAGCACAATAAAAAAAAAAAAGAAAGAAAGAAAGAAATCAAAAGACCCATTGCATTGGGCAAATCTGCTGCAAAAGACCTCTTTAAAGTGTTAAAGAGCAGAGATGTCACCTTGAGGACTAAGGTGCACCTGACCCAAGCCATGGTATTTTCAATAGACTCATATGCATGTGAAAGCTGGACTATGAATGAGGAAGACTGAAAAAGAATTGATGCCTTTGAATTATGGTGTTGGCAGAGAATAGTGAATATACCACGTACTGCCGAAAGAATGAACAAATCTGTCTTGGAAGAAGTACTGCCAGAATCCTCCTAAGAAGCAAGGATGGCAAGACTTGTTCTCACATGCTTTGAACATGTTATAAGGAGGGACTAGTCCCTGGTGAAGGACTTTACGCTTGGTAAAGTAGAGGATTAGTGAAAGAGAGGAAGACCCTCAAGGAGATGGATTGACACAGTGGCTGGAACAATGAGCTGAAGCAAGGCAACGATTATGAGGATGGCACAGGATCAGGCAGTTTTTTGTTCTGTTGTACATAATATTGGTATGAGTGAGAACCGACTCAACAGCACCTAACAGCAACAACAACTACACACACACACACACACATACTAAATATATTAAATACTAATTTTATTTTTAGACTTTTATTATGGAAATTTTGAATTCTTCTGCAGAAAGTAGAGAGAATAGTATACTCAGCTTCCATATACTCATCCCCTGGATTTAGCAGTTTTCAACATTTAGCCATATTTGCTTTATCTAATTTTTTATCTCTAAAATATAGACTTTTGTTTTTTCCCCAATAACAGTTTAACACCCCCAAAATGTAGTAATTTATTAATGCAATCTAAATCCCATATTCAATTTCCCCTATTTCTCAAAAATATTTTTATTGTTGGTTTATTTAGATTAGATTAATATATCATTTTCCTAGTTTCCAATCAGACATTGCTATTTTGTATAATTTATAGTCTCTTGGGTCTTCTTTACAGTGAGAGATGGAGAAGAAATATTTATTGAGCACCTACTATGTGATGTGCACTTGGTTAAACATTGCAATGTACCTATCTCATTTAATTCTCAGAACAATTCAGTATGGCAGGTAATATTATCTTCATTGTATGTAAATACAGCAGTATTAAACTATTTTTCAATTTTGAAGTTCCTAATACAGCAGATTATTTGACTGTTTCTACAATTTGAGATGCCCTCCAGTCACAAAATTATTTTGTTCCTTCAAAATACGTTTCAAGTTCTATCTACTTTCAACTCACTACTTTTTAATATGTTATCCAGCACCATTTCTTAGCTGTTGCAAATTCCTACTAACAACTAGTTTGTGAACTAAAGTGAGGTGAGGGGCCAGGTCAGTTAAACCCTCCAGATTCCCTACTGTGCCTAGAATTGCACCAGTTGACGTCTGGAAATAATCTAATGAATATTTGCCAAATTGAATTGCTGTGCTTTTAAAACTACCTGATACGCTCTCAGAGTTTGTAGGCCATTATTAAATTTAAGAAAAGTAGTCATTTGAAGTGGATTGTAACAATTCATAGACTACAAGAAGATTGTTAAAAAGTGAGAAAATTGGATGAAATAAAAAAGGTGTAAAAATGAGAAGATGTTAACAGAAGTTTAAGGTTAAGGTAAGGATAGTATTGGGATAAACTGCGTACACAAAATATTTGTGTAAGGTCCACTACCTTTCCAAGAGATGGGCTATCATTTGACTCTGAACTTTTCAGCGGCCAAAAAATAATTACAGGATTCAATGTCCATTAAAAAAAATTAAACCATTTGCTCTAGGGAAACATATCTGTTCTTGGAAAGGAGAGCTCAGCAGTTTCTTTCATAAATCCTCATAAAGGAGACACTGTGTGATGTTGTGGACAATGACTTCAACACTCTCCCCCTTTCCACCTTGGGTTCCCTGTGTCAATTCGCCCAGTTTTCCTGTCCCTTCCTACCTTCTTGTCTTTCCTTTTGGGCAGAAATTGCCAATTTGGTATCAGATATTTGATTGAACTAAGAAGGACATTCCTCAGGTATGTTATTGTTTGTTTTATGTTGTGTTGTTGTTGTTAGGTGCCATCCTGTCGGTTCGTCATAGTGACCCTATGTACAACAGAAGGAAACATCGCCCTGTCCTGCGCCATCCTCACCTGTCTAATCTTTGTCTGAAAAGTGGGCTTCAGGAGTGGCTTCAGTTCTGAATTAGCGGGGTGTCTGGGGGACATAGTCTCGGGGGTTCTTCTAGTCTCTGTCCAGTACGTCTTGTCTTGTTTTTTTTGTAAATTTGAATTTTGTTCTACGTTATTCTCCTGCTCTGTCCACAACTCTCTATTGTGGTCCCTGTCAGGTAGACGGGCGCCTCTAGTTCTTCTGGGCTCAGGCTGGTGGAGGCTGTGCTATGGGATTCTTCAGTCCTTTGGGCTAATATTTTCCTTGTGTCTTTGGTTTTCTTCATTGTCTTTTGCTCTGGAAGGTATGGGACCAATAGATGTATCTTACTTAGATGGCCACTCACAAGCATTTAAGACCCCAAACACTACTCACCGAAGTAGGATGTAGAACATTTTCTTTATGAACTATGTTAGGCCGATTGACCTAGATATCGCCAGATACCATGGTCCCCAGCCCTCAGTCCCAGTAATTTGATCCCTCAATGTATTTGGATGTGTCTACAAAACTTCTATGACTTTGCCTTGGACATGTTGAGCTGACTTCCACTATATTGTGCATTGTCTTTCCCTTCAACATAGTTGACACTGATCTGCTCTGTAGTGATTTCCCTTTCCCATCCATCCTCTCCTTCAGAACCATCAAAGATTGATTTTCTCTGTGTATAAACTTTTTCTTGAGTTCTTGTAATAGTGGTTTCATACAGTATTTGTCCTTTTGGATTGACTTATCTCACTCAGCATAATGTCCTCCGAATTCATCCATACTGTGAGTTGTTTCGCAGATTCATCATTGTTCTTTATTGTTGTTTAATATTCCATTGTGTGTATGTAACGTAATTTGTTTATCCATTCATCTGTTGATGGACACTTAGGTAGTTTCTATCTTTTTGCTATTGTGAATAGTGCTGCAATGAACATGGGCATGTGACGGCTCTTATTTCTCTAGGATATATTCCTAGGAATGGCATTTCTGGAACGTGTGGTATTTCTATTTCTAGCTTTCTAAGGAGGTGCCATATCATTTTCCATAGTGGTTGTACCATTTTACATTCCCACCAGCAGTGCATAAGAGTTCCAATCTCCCAACAACCTCTCCAACGTTTGTTATTTTCTGTTGTTTTGATTACTGCCACTAGTCCGGGTGAGATTGTGTCTCATTGTAGTTTTGATTTGAATTTCTCTAACGGCTAATGATCACAAGCATTTCCTCATGTCTGTTAGCTGCCTGAATGTTTTCTTTGGTGAAGTGTCTGTTCATATCTTTTGCACATTTTTTAATTGGATTATTTGTCTTTTTGTTATTGAGGTTGTCTTAGTTATTTAGAGCTGCTAGAACAGAAATACCTCAAGTGATGGCTTTAACAAAGAGAAATTTATTCTCTCACAGTCTAGGAGGATAGAAGTCTGAACTCGGGGTGCCAGTTCCAAGCAAAGGCTTTCTCTCTCTGTTGGCTCTTGGGAAAGGTCTTTGTCATCAATCTTCGCTGGTTGAGGATCTCCTCAGCGCAGCAACCCCGGGTCCAAAAGATGCACTATGCTCCTGGCGCTGCTTTCTTGGTGGTATGAGGTCCCCATGTTTCTCTGTTTGCTTCCCTCTTTTATAGCTTAAAACAGATTGACTTAAAACACAACCTAATCTTGTAGATTGAGTCCTGCCTCATTAACATAACTGCCTCTAATCCTGTTCATTAACATCATAGAAGTAGGATTTATAGCACATAGGAAAATCACATCAGATGACAAAATGGTGAACAATCACACAATACTCGGAATCATGGACTAGCCAAGTCGACAGATATTTTGGGGGGACACAATTCAATCCATAACAAAGGTGTTGGATTATTTTCTAGATTTTAGAGATTAGACCCTTGTTGGATATGTCATAGCCAATTTTTTCTTCCCAGTCTGTACGTTCTCTGTTTACTCTTTTGGTGAAGTCTTTTGACGAGCATAAGTGTTTAATTTTTAGGAGCTACCAGCTATCGAGTTTCTCTTCTGGTGTTTGTGCACTGTCAGTTATGGTTTGTATTATATTTATGCCATGTATTAGGGCTGCTAGTGTTGTGCCTTTTTTTTCTTCCATGATCTTTATCATTTTAGGTTTTATATTTAGTTTTTTGATTCATTTTGAGTTATTTTTGAGTATGGTGTGAGGTAAGGATATTGTTTCATTTTTTTACAGATAGACATCCTGTTAATGTCAGCACTATTTGTTAAAGGACAGACTTTTGCCCATTTAATGGACTTTGGCCCTTTGTCCAATATTAGCTGCCCATAGATAGATGATTTTGTGTCTGGGTTCTCAATTCTGTTCCATTGGTCTGTATGTCTGTTGCTGTACCAGTACCACGAGGTTTTGACTAACATGGTGATATTATAGGTTCAAAGATCAGTTAGTGTGAGGCTTCCCACTTTGTTCTTCTTTTTCAATAATGCTTTACTTATCCGGGGCTTCTTCTCTTTCCATATAATGTTGGTGATTAGTTTCTCCATCTTTTTAAAGAATGCTGTTGGAATTTGGATCCAGATTGCATTGTATCTGTAGATCACTTGGGGTAGTACTAACATTTTCACAACGTTGAGTCTCCCTATCCATGAGCATGGTATCTTTTTCCATTTATGTAGGTCTCTTTTGTTTTCTTGCAGTAGCGTTTTTTAGTTTTTGTTGTATAGGAATTTTATGTCCCTGGTTAGATTTATTCCAAAGCATTTTATCTTTAGTGCGGCTATTGTAAATGGTACTAAGTTCCTGATTTCCTTTTCGAAGGTCTCTTCATTGGTGTAGAGGAATCCAACTGATTTTTTAAGTTAATCTTGTATTCTGCTACTTTGCTGAAAACGTCTATTAGTTCCAGTAGCTTTCTTGTGTATTCTTTGGGGTTTTCTATGTATAGGATCATATCATCTGTGAATGGGATAGTTTTACCCTTCCTTACCAATTGTGATGTCTTTTATTTCTTTTTCTTGCCTTATTACTGTAGCTAGGACTTCCAGCCTAGTTGAATAAGAGTGGTGATAAAGGGCATCCTTGTCTGGTTCCCATTCTCAAGGGAATGCTTTCAGTCTCTCTCTGTGGAGAATAATATTGGCTGTTGGTTTTGTATAAACGCCCTTTATTATGTTGAGGAATTTCACTTCTATTCTTATGTTTCTGACAGTTTTTACTAGGAATGGGTGTTGGATTTTGTCAAATGCCTCTTCTGGATCAATTGAGATGATTATGTTATTCTTTTTTAAAAAAAATTTATGTAGTAGGTTACATTGATTGATTTTCTAATGTTGAACCATCCTTGCATACCTGGTATGAATCCCACTTGGTCATGATTTATTATTTTTTTGATATGCTGTTGAATTCTATTGGCTAGAATTTGTTGAGAATTTTGCATCTATATTCATAAAGGATATTGTTCTGCAGTTTTCTTTTTTGTGGTGTCTTTACCTGTCTTTGGTATCAGGGTTATGATGGCTTCATAGAATGAATTTGGGAATTTTCCTTCCTCTTCTATGCTCTGAAGTAGTTTGAGTAGTATTGGTGTGAGCTCTTCTCTGAATGTTTGGTAGAATTCTCCAGTGAAGTCATCCAGGGCAGGGCTTTTTTTTTCAGCTGGGAGGTTTTTTTTTTATTACCACTTCAATCTCTTCTCTTGTTATGGGTATGTTTAGCTTTTCTACCTCAGTTTGTGTTAGTTTAGATAAGTAATGTTTTTCTAGAATTTGTCCATTTCCTCTAGGTTTTCAGAATTTGTTGGAGTACGGTTGTTCATAGTATTCTGTTATAATCTTTTTTTTTTATTTCAGCTGATTCTGTTGTCATATCACCCATCTCATTTTCTTATCTAGATTATCTGCTTCCTCTTCTGGTTTTATTTTGTCAATATGGCCATGGTTTGTCGATTTTCTTGGTCCTTTCAATAACCAACTTCTGGTCTTATTGAATCCTTCTATTGTTTTTCTGTTCTCTATTTCATTTATTTCTGCTCTAATCTTTATTATAACTTTTCTTCTGGTGACTGTGGGCTCCTTTTGCTGCTCTCTTTCTATTTCTTTAATTGTAGGGTTAATTTTTTTATTTTGGCCCTTTCTTCTTTCTTGATGTGTGCATTTATTGCTATAAATTGACCTCTAAACACTGCTTTTGCTGTGTCTCAGAGGTTTTGTTAAGATGCCTTTTCATTCTCATTTGATTCTATGAAATTTTTATTCCATCCTTGATTTCTTCTATTACCAGTAGTTTTTAAGCAAAGCGTTGTTCAGTTTCCATGTATTTGTTTTTTTCCTTGCTCTTTCTGTTATTGATTTCTACTTTTATAGCATTGTGATCAGAGAAAATGCTTTGTATTATTTCAGTGTTTCAAATTTTGTTGAGACTTGCATTGTGGCCTAAAATGTATATTCTGGAGAATGTTCCCTGTGCGTTAGAAAAGAATGTATACTTTGCTGCTGTTAGATGGGTGTTCTCTTTATGTCCATGATGTCAAGTTGGCTGGTTGTGGCATTTAGATTTTTTGTATCTTTATTGAGTTTCTTTCTAGATGTTCTGTCCTTCACTGAAAGTGGTGTGTTGAAGACTCCTACTATTATTGTGGAGCTGTCTATTTCTCTTTTCAATGCTTCAGAATTTATGTATTTTGGAGCCCTGTCATTGGTTGCAAATATATTTATTATGGTTATGTCTTCCTGGTTTATTGACCCTTTAGTCATTATATAGTGTCCTTCCTTATCCTTTATGGTGGATTTTGCTTTAAAGTCTATTTTATCAGAGATCAATATTGTCACTCCTGCTCTTTTTTGGTTATTGTTTGCTTGATTTTTTTTTTTTTTTCCAAGCTTTGCGGTTTTTTTTGTTTTCGTTTTTTTTTTTTTTGTTTTGTTTTTGTTTATGCCTTTGTGTCTAAGGTATGTCTCTTGGATCATGTTTTTTTAATCCATCCTGCCACTCTCTTTACTGGTGCCTTTAAGCCATTTGCATTCAGTGTAATTATCGATAAGTATGAGTTTATTGCCATCATTTTCGTTTGTTTGTTTGTTGTGTTGCCAGTTTCTTTGTTCCACTTAATTTTCTGTGATGAGTTCTTTTTGTTTATGGATTTTCTTTTCATTTCTTTAGTTAATGGTGATTTTTTATTTACTGAGTCTTTATGTTTTTCTTCTTTTTTATTTGATAAGTAGGTTTGTTAGCTCCCTTTGTGATTGCCTTGAAATTTACCATTATTTTCTTAAGTTTAAACCAGTCTTTTATTTCTTGATATCACCTTAACTTCCTCTCCCTATGGAAGTTCTGTAACTACACTGTTTAGTCCCACTTTTTTGTTTTGACGTTGTCATCATTTACGTTTTGATTTCTCTGGCTCCCTATTTTCGGTTTTTTAGCTTTGTTTTATTTTTGAGAATTACCTGTCTGTGCTGGTATCTGGTTGATCTGTTCTATGTCCTAATCTTGGATTGTTGTCTGATGTTGGTTCTCTAGCCAGAGGACTCCCTTTAATCTTTCTTGTAATTTTGGTCTGGTTTTTACAAATGCCCTTAACTTCTGTTTATCTGGAAATTTCCTAATTATGCCATTGTATTTGAGAGACAATTTTGCTGGTTATCTAATTCTTGGCTGGCAATTTTTTTTCCTTCAAGGCTTGATATATGTCATCCCGTTGCCTTCTTGCCTGCATGATTTCTGCTGAGTAATCAAAACTGTCTTATTGGTTCTCCTTTGTAGGTGACTTTTCATTTTTCCCAAGCTACTCTTAGGATTCTTTCTTTTTCTTTGACTGTAGCAAATTTGAGTATATGTCTTGGTGACTTTCTTTTAGGGTCTATCCTGTATAGGGTTCATTGTGCTTCTTGGATGGATATCTTCTTGTCTTTCATGATATTAGGGAAGTTTTCTGCCAGCAAATCTTCAACAATTCTTTCTGTGTTTTACATTGTCCTCCCCCTGTTCTGAAGCTCTGAACACACATAGGTTTTTCCTCTTGATAGTGTCCCACGTAATTCTTAGGCTTTCTTCATTTTTCTTCATTCTTTTTTTCTGGTTTTTCCTGAAACAAATTGGTGGCAAGGGATTTGTCTTCAATCACACTAATTCTATTTTCCACTGTCTCAATTCTGATCCTATGACCTTCTGTTGAGTAGTCTAATTCTGAAATTTTATTGTTAATCTTTTGGATGTCTAGTTTCTGTTTTTATATAGTTTCTAATAGTCTATTTATTCTATCATTTTGTTCTTGTACTGTTTTCCTGAATTCTTCTATTGCAGTTTCTGTGTTTTCCTTGGTTTTGGTCTGTGTTATTCCCGATCTCTTGGAGACCTCTGTATATTAGTCTTCTGAATTCTTTATCAGATAGTTCCATTGCTTTATCTTCCTCCAGAAGGTTTTCTGATTCTTTATTTTGGTTGCTTGCTGGAGCCATCTTGTCCTGCTTCTTCATGTGATTTAATGTTGTTTGTTGTCTCTGAGGCATCAAGAAGTTATTATATTTATTTATTTACTGTGTGTTTATTTGCTGCATCTTGAATTTTTGTTTTGTTTTATTTTGATATATCCAAGTAGGCTGGGCCTGTGTGCTACTCTGGTCTCTAATCGGGCCACGCTGAAGCTCTTACCTCCTGTCTCTGGGTAGACAGCTCAATGACTAGCTGTGTGAGCACATGTCCCTGTTTGCTGTTCTTACAGGGCTACTGAGGATCTATGTGTTGTTTTTGGTAAGGTGATGTATCTGTCCTGCTGGTCACCTGGCCATGGGTGCATGGGGTGTTCCCCCTGTTCTTTGCGTTGGATGTTGTGTTTCTACTCTGATGGCTGCTGGTTGATCAGGGAGAAGGTATCCAGGTCATTTGTCACAGGTGGGTGTTTCAGAGACTCTGGCTGACAGTCTTACGCATGCAGGGCTGCGTGGGGGTGTTTGGAGCAAGTTTAAGCCTCCTGTTGTGGGGTGGCCAATGTGGGGAGCAAGGCAGGTGGATGTCCACTAGAGCGAGTTGTGAGGGAGGTAGTGCAGCTGATCCTTGGGCACCTGGTACCATTGGCTGGAGTGGTTGGGTGGCGCCACCAGTCCTCAGGCACCCAGCTAGATGGAGTGGGTTGTACCACAGGTCTTCAGGGCCCCAGAGTGGGATATTGAGATCCTGTCTTAGAGGGTGGGACAATGGTGAATACCACAGGTCTACAGCTATGGGGAGTGGGGAAAGGGAATGAGCAAGTATGGTAGAAGTGCTCCTCAGGCCCACAGACTTCTGGCGGGGGGGGCTGTGTTGTGCTCAGTGAGTAGGGTGGGTATGGTTAACTTTTTCAGGGCATGTAGCGTTCCTGTCTGACTCTGGCCAAGAGTGCAGACTCTTTTCCGTTTGTCTGCACCAAGTGGAGTGAGTTTTGCTGGAATGTTACTTGCTTTGCTCAATATGGCTGCATTGTGCAGGCTCTGCCAGCAGGGCACTGGCGCAGGTAGTCAGAGGAGGTAGAATACATTGCAAGTCTGTGAACTCCCTGTGCCAGTAGCTAGCGAAGGGGCAGATGCCCCAGACTGGGCTGAGAGCTCTGGCTTAGGGAATAGGGCAGTGTCAAATGCCACAGTCTGCAGTTCTTGCTTAGCTGATGCAGGTTATGTGGACTTCAGCTGGGAATGCTGCCTGCCTTGTCCCAATATGGCCAGACTGTGCAGGCTCCACCAGCAAGGTACTGGTGTGTGTGGTTGGAGGGAGTGGAGGACACTGCAAGTCTGTGGAACCTATGTGCCAGTGGCTGGCTGAAGGGGCAGGCTCCTCAGACCAGGCTGAGAGCTACTGGCTTAGGGGGCATGGCAGTGTTGAATGCTGCTAGACTGGTGCTAAAGTGGGGAGAGGGGATGGGTGAAGAGGTGAGAGTGCTTCTTGGCCCATGCTCCTCTGGCAAGGGGTAGAGGGGGATGGAGTGTGTGTGGTGGGTTGAGTGTGTGCACTTAACTTTCGCAGGGTTGGAAGCACTCCTGGTTGATTCTGGAGGTGTGTGCAGAGTCACTCCTGCTTAGCTGCATCAGGTTGGGTTGTTTTCAGCTGGGAATGCTGCTTGCTTGCTTCAATATGTCTGTGCTGTGCAGATTCAGCTAGCAGGACACCAACAATCTGTAATCCTCTGTTTCCACTGTTTTTTAATTGTCTCTTCTTCTGCCTGTCTCTCAGTCCAATTCTTCAGCTTTGTCTTTGATGCTTTGGGTCCCTAAATTGTCATATACATCTGATTCACTTATTTTTTTGCATCTTTGTTGTAAGAGAGATGGCATGAAGTGTCCGACTACTCCACCATCTTGGCCCACCTCCTGGTCATTGAACCTTTCTCGACCTTGGTTTCTTGTCTATAAAATGGGGATAAGCCTTGGTTTCTTACCTGTTAAATGGGGATAAGTACATAAGACTTTTGTGAGGGGTAAGTGAGTTAATGTGAGTAAAGTGCTCAAAGCAGTGCCATAGTAAACAGGAAACCCTACATCCTAAACACAGATTCTGGCACACAAGCCATGATCTAGAGAGCAGGTGTTACTACTGCAATGTGTCTTTAAGTGGAAGCACAGGTATGTTCTTGTAAAGCAGCCAAGCTCGTAACCACTGTACCACCAGGGCTCCTGTAAAGGTGAGGGAAGGTGATAAAGAAAAACATGAAGGTAAGCCTTCAGCCGAAGTGCCTATCAGCTGTCTTTCCATTTCCTTCATTGAACCCAATGTAGGAGATTACTAACATTTTTTACTACAAAAAGTTTCTCACTATGCTACAGAAGCATAAGGAGTGCTTTTCAATTAATCCCAGGTCTGTTCCTTTTTTCTTCCCTGGAGAAGTGCTCTCCAAATCTCTCTGGAGTGTTTCGACATTGGCCGGAAGAAACTGCACTAATGGATCCACTTCAAAGTCAAAGCTCATCAGAATTGTTGGCACAGAGGCAATGATCCTGGACCTCAGCAGGATTTCTGGGAGCATTGGTTTTGTTGGGTGGAGGATAAACATCAGAGATCCTTTTACAGAATCTCCTGCAGTTATGACAGGTGGCCCAAAGGAAGAGCTAAACATAAGCTTTGCCAAGAGCAACTTCCAGCTGAGACATGCTTAGCGGAGTATCTACTAGCTTCACAGAAGAGGGACCCAAGTTTTGTTAAACAGTTGTAAGGCCTGTTCCCTCCAAATTAAACAGCTCTAAACTGAGGGTTTTAGTTGAGGTAGGGAGTTCTGTGTATATATGTTTGCAGGCACACTTAGATCGAGAACCACATGGGATCATTTGTACACAAATAAGCAGTTTAGTATGCCTGATTATCTGGTCAGACTAAAGATGCAGGGACAAGGCTATAACACCATATCAAAAGATCTGGTCCTAGAATTCTATATAGGCTTTCTTCTCACTAAATCTTTAGCATTTGCATACATTAATGGAGATTATCTCCCAAAATCTGCCAGAGAATCATACTGTTGTTCTCCCGAGTTTCCAAGCCATGGTCCTTAGCATTTACAGATGTAATTCTACTAAATGTTACTAGTAAGGCTTAAAATCCAAGGCAAGTCCAAACATACTTTATGTAACAGGCCTGCTGGGGATTATATCAGCGGTTACTTTTATAAACCTTGGTGTAAATTGTGACAACTAAGAGCTGGCTTGGGTCAAAGCTATGTGAAATAGAAGCAGTCTTCCTTCATGGCATCCTCCTCTTTCAGTGACTTTTCTTCCCACTGCATAATCATTACCCACTCATCTTGGTGGCTTCCTGCTGTCTTCTCCCCCATGTGCTCAGTCTCTTAGGCTCTCCCATGCCTGAGTATATGTTTCAGACATATCTTGCCTCTTTCTAGTAATATCAAAACTTATTAACCCCCTGGCTACCACTACTGAACATTTGATCAAAGATTCTATAGAAGAATCCTGATAAAAGGGAGAAAATACAGAACGGAATTCAAACTCTCATGGAATCCAGACTTTCTAGAGCCATGGAGGCTGGATGAACCCCTAAAGCTATTGCCCTGAGATAATCTTTAAACCTTTAACCAAAAATATCTCCTGAAGTCTTCTTAAAACCAAATAATAGTTTAACTAGTAAATAATGTTTGCCTTGAGCATTATGATCTTTTAAGATCTATCTATACGGGATCAAATTGACAACAGTAACTCAAAAGATTAGATAGGAATCTTAGGGGGCAGTGAGTTTATGTTAATAGGGGGGAACAACTCAGAAAAGGAGGGTGAGAATGGTTGTACAACTCAAAGAATGTTATCAATATCACTGAATTGTACATGTAGAAACTCCTGAATTGGTATATGTTTTGCTGTGTATATCCTCAACAACAAAAAAAAACTTATTTACCATAGTTTATATTCTATCAAAATCCTGAAAGGAATTTGCTGACAGTTAGAGATTCCATCAATTCTTTCAGTCTCTGGTTGATAATATTTAATATTCTAACTTCTTAGGCATAGTTGCAATTATACAAGTAACTCTGGAATCTGAAAATACAATGTCTTAAGAAAACCATTATTACCAACATTTAGTTAGGATTTACCTTGTACTGACAGCTAAAAGATTTGCATGATTTCTGTCCCTTTCTGAAAGAATTAGAAAACAGAATTTACTTGTAAGATCAAGTGCTTGGGCACAAAGAATACGAGACTGGAAGGTAAACAAACCTCTGAGGAGAGGCGAGAAAGGTCCCTACGTTTTTATAACCCACACAGTGTAAGAAAATGGCTCTGGGTTTCCTTGTCCACAGAATGTAAATAAATGCCTCCAGGGGACAAAGGACATGCAGCTCTATTATGTAACTCTCCTGAGGCCTTTATCTTTAGGGTTACTCTCCAACCGTCCTTTAATCTAGTTTGCCAGTAATTTTTGCTCTAAAAGTCCTGACTGTGCAGAAATATGAAAGTATTCAAGTATTTCTTGACAATCAACATTTAATATATTTGATATTTTACTTAGAAATCATTTATGGTCTAACTAGAATATGAGTTACGTGAGGGCAGCGGGCTTTATGTGTTTTGTTCACTGCAGTGTCTCCAGAATCTAGAACTGTGTTTTGCACATAGGAGCTGCTCAATAATTTGTTAAATGAATGAATAAATCTTACATAGAGCCACTTACCAACGCCCAGGAAGTAGCCTGGGTTTGACTCACATGTCAGAAAACACATTAGGGCCTCCACTTGTCTACACTGAACAGACAGGGGAGAGCACATTCACAGAAGGTGGAGTACCTTCACAGAAGGAAGCAACACAAAAGGGGTAGTGTCGCATAAGGAAAGTCTTTACTTCTATCATTCCTCTCTGAACTTCAGTATTATAGAAAATTAATATAATTCTTAAAGCCACTAACAGCTTTATGGAATTGCGTCTACTTAGCCAGAAATATAGAAGAGAGTTGGGATTAGCTGAATAAATTGGTTTCCCCAAATCTCTGTTTTCCCATAATTTGGAAGTATTTTTAACCTCTACAATTCATGTCTTTCTTTACCACTAATTATATCCATTGGATCATTAGATCATTGTTCCTTTCCCATTTATATTGTTTTGAAAAAGCAGTCTCCAGGGATAAAATTTAAAAACCAAATAAACAAAAAATTTGTTTTAAATCAATACCATTTACAATAGCCCCCAAGAAGATAAAATACTTAGGAATAAATCTAACCAGGGACATAAAAGACCTACACAAAGAAAACTACAAAATACTACTGTAAGAAACCAAAAGAGACCTACATAAATGGAAAACATATTATACTCACAGAAAGGAAGACTCAACATTGTGAAAATGTCAATATCACCCAAAGTGATCTACAGATACAATGTAATCTTGATCCATATTCAAGTAGCATCCTTTAACGAGATGGAGAAACAAATCATGAACTTTATATGGAAAGAGAAGATGCCCCGGATAAGTAAAGCATTTCTGAAGAAGAAGAATAAAGTGGGAGGCCTCACACTACCTGATATAAGAACCTATTATACAGCCATGATAGTCAAAACAGCCTGGTACTGGTGCAACAATAGACACATGGACCAATGGAACAGAATTGAGAAGCTAGACTTAAATCCATCCATATACGGGAGAGCTGATATTTGACAGAAGGCCAAGATCCATTAAATGGGGAAATGAATCTCTATAATGCATAATGCTGGCATAACTGGATATCCATCTGTGAAACAATGAAGCATATCTCACACCATACGCAAAAACTAACTCAAAATGGATCAAAGACCTAAATATAAAATCTAAAACAAAAAAGATCATTGAAAGAACAATAGGATCTCTAAAAACACGACATAAATACAATACAAACCATAACTAACAAGGTACAGACACCAGAAGAGAAACTAGATAACTGGGAGCTCCTAAAAATTAAACACTTTTGCTCATCAGAAGACTTCACCAAAATAGTAAAAAGAGAAATTACAGACTGGGAAAAAAATTTTGACTACAACATATCTGACAGGGGTCTAATCTCTAAAATCTACAAAATAATTCAACACCTCAACAACAAAAAGAAAAATAATACAATTTAAAAATGGGCAAGGATATGAACAGACACTTCACCAAAGAAGACATTCAGGCAGCTAACAGACACATGAGGAAATGCTCGAGATCATCAGCCATTAGAGAAATGCAAATCAAAAGTACAATGAGATACTGCCTGTTATGGATTGAATTGTGTCCCCAAAAAATATATGTGTCACTTTGACTAGGCCATGATTCCCAGTATTATGTGACTGTCCACCATTTTGGCATCTGATGTGATTTTCCTATGTGTTGTAAATCCTGTCTCTATGATGTTAATTTGTTGGGATTAGTGGCAGTTATGTTAATGAGGCAGGACTCAATCTACAAGATTAGATTGTGTTTTAAACAAATCTCTTTTGAGACATAAAAGAGAGAAGCAAGCAGAGAGACATGGGGACCTCATATCACCAAGAAAGAAGCACTGGAAGCATAGCGTGTACTTTGGACACAGGGTCACTGTGCTAAGGAGCTTCTAGACCAGGGGAAGATTGATGACAAGGACTTTTCCCCAGAGCCAATAGAGAAAGTCTTCCACTGTAACTGGCACCCTGAGTTTGGACTTCTAGCCTCCTAGACTTGAGAGACTAAATTTTCTTTGTTAAAGCCATTCATTTTTGGTATTTCTGTTATAGCAGCACTAGATGACTAAGATACCATCTCACCCAGATGAAACTGGCACTAATCAAACAGAAAACAATAAATGTTGGAGAGGCTGCAGGGAGATTGGAAATCTTATGCACTGCTGATCGGAATGTAAAATGGCACAAGCACTTTGGAAAACAATATGGTGCTTCCTTAAAAAGCTAGAAATAGAAATACTATACCATCCATCAATCCTACTCTTAGGAATATACCCTAGAGAAACAAGAGCCATCACATGAATAGACATATGGACACGCATGTTCATTGAAGCACTATTCACAATAGCAAAAAGGTGGAAACAACTTAATGCCCATCAACAGATGAATGGATAACCAAATTACAGTACATACATATAATGGAATACTATGCAATGACAAAGAACAATGATGAATCTGTGAAACATCTCACAACATGGATTAATCTGGAGGGCATTAGGCTGAGTGAAATAAGTCAGTCACAAAAGGACAAATACTGTATGAGACCACTAGTATAAGAACTCAACAAAAGGTTTACATACGGAAAAAAACATGCTTTGATGGCTATAAGGCTGAGGAGGGAGGGGAAGGAGAAATCACTGACTAGATAGTAGACAAGCGTCAACTTTGTTGAAGGGAAAGACAACACACAATATAGGGGAAGTTAGCACAACTTGACCAAAGCAAATGCATAGAAGCTTCCTAGACACATCCAAATACTTTGAGGGACCAAGTAGCTGGGACTGGGGTCTGGGGATCATAGTCTTGGGGGGCATCTAGGTCAATTGGTATGACATAGTTCATAAAGAAAATTTTCTACATCCTGCTTTGGTGAGTAGTATCTGGGGTCTTAAAAGCTTGCAAGCAGCCACCTAATATACACCTATTGGTCCCCTCCCATCTGGAGCAAAGAAGAATGAATAAAAGTAAAGACACAAGGAAAATATTAGCACAAAGGACTAAAGGACCGTATGAACCAGAGCCTCCACCAGCCTGAGCCCAGAAGAACTAGATGGTGCTCAGCTACCACCAACTGCTTTGCCAGCGATTTTAACAGAGAATCCCAAACAGACAGGGAGGAAAATGTAGAACAAAATTCAAATTCACAAGAAAAAAGACCAGATTTACTGGTTTGATGAAGACTGGAGGAACCCCGGACACTGTGGCCCCTGGACACTCTGTTAACTCAGAACTGAAGCCTCTCCCAAAGCCCACTTTTCAGACAAAGATTAGAGAGGCCTATAAAACAAACAACAGCACAGGGTAGGAATGTGTTTCTTAGTTCATTCAAATATATAAGACCAAATGGGCAATTCCTGTCCAAAAGCAAGACAAGAAGGCAGGAAGGAACAGGAACTGGATGAATGGACACAGGGAACCTGGGGTGGAAAGGGGGAGCATGTTGTCACATTGTGGGGATTGCAAACGATGTCACAAAAAATGTGTGTATAAATTTTTGAGTGAGAAATTAACCAGCTGTTAACTTTCACCTAAAGCACAATTAAATTTAAAAAAAAATTATTTCAAAATAGACTGAGATTAGTGATGAAATGTGGGCAGAAAGCAAGTCCAGATTCCATGAGAGCAACAAGGGACTCTTCCGGTGGGTCTTACTCCCCTGTGCATTGTGTCAATGAATACATAAGTCTTCTGTCCTCAGTCCCACTCCTAGGCAGGACTTTGAGGTTCTACAGCACTGAGGCATCTACAGGCAGGTCCAGATGGTAGTTCTCAGTAGCCACATCCACGTCACTCACTTCATTTATTATAGACTTTCATAATGCCGTGCTCTTTTTCTCATAACACTTGCCACAATAATAACTTTATATTTATTTTTGGGTTCTCTGTTAAATGTGAGCTCTTTAAGGGCAAGGACTGTCTTCACTGTATTCACTATTATAGACCAGATGCACGGTACAGTGCCTGGCACATAGCAGACATTCAGTAAATATTTGTTGGAAGAAAGAAAGGAAGGGAGGGAGGAAGGGAGGGAGAGGGAAGGAGAGAAAGAGGAAGGAAGAAAGGGAAAAAGAGAGAGGGGAGAGAAGGTGGGATAAAGGGAAGGAGAGAAGGAGGAAGGAAAGTAGGGAGGGAAGGAGGGAGACAGGGAGTAGGGAGGAAGAAGAGAAGTACAGAGGATAGGAGGAAGCAGGAAAAAGGGAGGAAAAGAAGGAGGGAGGAAGGAAGGAAGGGAAAGAAAGTAAAGGATCTCTCATGCCCCTATTTTCTTCTTATTATAGACAACAGTAACTGATTTCCTTCAAGTCCCAGAGATCTTCTTCATTGGATTCTTTCCCCTAGGTAGCAATCTCCTTGCTGTGGGCAGAGTCTGGGTTAGGAAAGTTGAATTTCTGCCTAAAACTCTAACAGGCTCTCCTAATCCTTTTCCTAATCTTACTGTATTGGGCTTCTTTTAAACTCAAGTATCCTAGTCTACAAGACAAAAAAGGAAACGGCCATTTGCTCTGTAAAAGTTCACAGCTTTAAACACTCATGAGTTATATAAATGCTGCTGTGAATAGACTGAAGAATGTGGAAATGTGGTTTGATTTCTTTTGCTACTCAGCAGCCAGGTCTCACGCTACATTGTTCTTCCAGAAGTGTTCTTTGACAAATAGTACCCTAGTGATCCTAACAAGATAATGGTAGACAGAGCTGTAGAGGTAGTAGTCTGCCCTTCTAACTGGTTGATGGATCTACGAACCTTGAGTGAGAGGGACCCAGGGTGGTAACTACAGCCATCTTTCTCTTTTATGATTTCTCTTCCTTTTCATTAGGTTTGACACTTTTGAGATTGAGCTTTGTGACTATTAGCCCAAGACAAGAATTGGGGAAATGAGACATTGCTGAGAAAGTGACCCCCATACCCAACCACAAAGAAGTGAACAACTGTACTTGTGGTCTGCCATGAAAGGAGCTCAAGCTTGGATTTATGTCCGGGTATCGCCGTTGATTTGATAAAGTAAAATGAAACCAGTACCCTCTGCACCTGGAGGCAGGCCCAGGGACTTTCAAAAAGAAATATTTCCATTGTTTTTATATTTCTGTGTTGTAGTATTTGAAATGAAAGTCTGTGTCCCCTCAATACCCACAAAAGAATATCTTGCCATCACTGATGAGCTAGGAAAGTTGAACAATAATAAACAAGACAAGAAAGAAACACAGCAAACTAAAGGTGCTTTGTGATGTATTGGCTATCTACTGCACCATGGCTCTGGCATTTTTCACCTCTTCATCAAGGGTGAGGACCCACCATAGCAGCTGTCAGGGACACATGTCAAGAAAGCAACCCATCTGCCATCCAAGTGTTTATTTATTTGTTCTATTGGAACCCTCATTTATTTCTTTTATACTTTAAGTTCTTTGGGGACAAAAATGACACTGCTTCAGAGTTTTAGCTTCAGTCAGTTCGAAGATTTTTCTCTACAAGCTACAGCAACTTCTAGGCACAGGGCTCATTCCAAGGTGTAAAGAGGACCACCTTCTCTCCAGAAAATTTGCAATACAAATTCTTACGAGAAAGTTTCCAGCCACTATTTCTTAGGGTGAGGGTAAGGGGGCTTTTTCTTCTACTTTGTAAAGGGGTCGAATTTCTCTGCACAAGACGCTTTTCTCTCCTATTCAGAAAAAGACTGGGGGTGGGGGTGCTGCTGCAGGGGTTAGCGGGTCTCAGGAAAATGGCTAAAAACAAGAATTCCCAGCCGTGAGGGCCTTGTCCCTACTGAAAGAGATTGCAATTTTCCTTATTAAAATAAATTAGTTAGCCTAATAAATAAGGGAATAAGAAAGAAAACTATCCCTGCTCAATGTGTACTATGGAAGCCCCAGGGGACAGAGTGTCTCTGTAAATTCTTAAGGGAATTAAAACACGTGCAAGGTGGTATTTCTTTCCCCGACCAGAGGACCGGAAGTCGCCAGAATTTCAAGCAAAACTTTAACCTGTGGCGAAGCTATTTGATGAAACTAGTGATTTCTTTATGGCAGTGTACCATTTGTTGTTTAACAACTGTTTAAAAAAAAAAAGTGGTAAAATACCCTTGTCAGGAATACTCCCTTGTATTTAAAACAGTCCCTTTTCCCTCTAGCATGTAGGTTTTTTTGTTGTTGTTGTTTTGTTTTGTTTTCTTTTCTTTTTCATTATAACAAACCAGGAAGCAGAAACGAAAGTCTCAGATCAAATTTTTTAGAATGCCCAAGGATAAGTAGTAATTGAGACTCAGATTTGAGCATACTTAAAAAAAATGTTTTTGACTCAATATTTTAATATCTTGGAAGCTTATGGTATAGGAGAAAGAATGATGTGGTCAAAATGCTTATTCTCAAATTTCTGATCAATAATTGTAATAAAGAGTCAATGAGATACTTTGTAGATGAAAAAAATTATAAAAGACTTCCAGTAATCAATGATCAATAGTAATATGAAAAGCTTCTAATTAGACTTTAAAGAATACACAAAGAGAAACAAGAAGTAGTCCTTGCTTTTAATGAGCATATAACCTAGTGGTTTACAATTTGAACATACAGAAAGGTAACTAACCTTTCAGCAAATAATGTCAAATAAGAAATATTAACAGTAAAAGCGATGGCAGTTTAAGAAAAAGATATTGCTTCCATCTGGACTGATCGAGGAGCCCTGGTGGTGAAGTGGTTAAGAGCTTGGCTGCTAACCAAAACGTCAGCAGTTCGAATCCACCAGCTGCTCCTTGAAAACTTTATGGGGCAGTTCTACTCTGTTCTATAGGGTCACTATGAGTCAGAATTGACCTCATGGCAACGGGTTTGGTTTTGGCTGGACCCATCAAGGGAATGTTTGATGTAGCAGATGGAATTGAAGTTGTGTTGGAAAGGAAGAAAAGGCATAAGTTAGGCAGTGCTTCAATGTTCTGTTGCAGTGTAAAACCACACCATAACTTAGTGTATTAAATTAACAGTGATTATTAAATTGACAACCATAATTCTGTGGGTTGACTTGGCTCATTTAGAAACCTCTTCTACTTCACATTGTGTCTGCTGGAGTCACTAACGCATTTGCATTAAGCTGGTGCATAGGCACGATTGGGGAATCCAAGAAGGCTTTCTTCACGTGGCTGGTGCCTCAGTGATTCCGCATATGACGTCTCCACGTGGATATCTTGGGCTTCCTCACAGTATGGATGGCTTCTAAGGGAAAGGAAGCGAAAACCACCAGTCTGCTTTAAGGCTAGCCCCAGAACTACTGGTCAATCAAAGTCAGAAGCAAGCCCAGATTCAAGGGCAGAGGAAATAGATTTGACCTCCTTATCGACGAGCAATCAGTAGAGAAAGGAATTGATAGTGGCCGTTTTTCTGGAGACTATTTACCATAGGTAAAGAGAAAAAGAGGGAATAGAATATAGATTTGACCTCCAAAAACAAAACCAATCTTCATTTTTAAGAGGTTTTCTATGTGTCTAGAATATGCTAATATATGATAATATGCTAACCAGATGAAAAAAGAACTCTGTTGCTTGGCTCTACAATTCAAAGAGCTTTCAATCATTTTGTTGTTTTTGTGGCCTTAGGGTGCTTTTCATACTTACTTTTATTTCCAAATAAGGTTATAGAAGCAACCAGAAAATTAGCTGCCCAGTTGAAACTGCTGATCTTTTGGTTATCAGCCAAGCTGTTAACCACTGCTCCACCAGGGCTCCTCTCCAGTAGAACCAAAAATGTAGTCAAAACCGTGCCTGACGTATGGAGGTTATACAGAAGCAGAAAAAATAGTGGCATTCAAAATGCTATGGACAGGATTAGAGATAGATTTCAGTCTTAATGTTTCTATATTCCCTAAGGTGAGAAATTTTCTTTGAAGTTTAATTACTTTCCTGGTGAATTCCAGTTACCTTAATTTGTGTTAACATTTAAATCCAAGTGTACAGGTTTACCATCTATCATGAAGATGCCTCTGTGATGGCAACTCTACATTATCAACTAAATGGACAAAATCATGTACTACATATTCTGCCCTGTAGATGCTGATGGGATTTTAAGGAGGACCAGTAAATAATACTACTGTTTTCCCCACTTGAATTCTAAATTAGCACAACAGTAGACAAAAAACAATGTGCAAAGCAACTAAAGTATAAGCTTTATTATAGATAGAGGCTAAGTCAGAAGACATGGCTTAGTTCTGTGGCAGTCAGGGGCTGCCCAACACAGAATTTACCTACCCTGTTTCAGGCCTCCCTCAGGAGCAGGGCCTGCTCCTGCAAAACTTTCTGCATGGAAAGCCAGATCAGGTTGCAGCTTGCTGAGAAAGGCAAGCTCCTGGAAGAGAGAAAGCAGGGCTGAGTGATGCATGCCCGTTTCTACCTCCTTAATCTGGCAGTCAATTCACTCTCTCTTCCCCAAGGAAGTGAGTGAATGGTTAAGGCAAGAGGCCTGAAGTAGAGAAATTCCTTTATTACAGAAACCTGAGGAATGAAGACGAAATGCCCCCTGAACAGTTACTTACAAGTATATAAACATATACACATCTTGACCAGCCAGAAGGAGTCCTTGGTCAGAGGATGGTCCTGATGATCCGCTTCCAAAGATCCCAGCCATGAAAACCCTATGGAGCACAGTTCTGCTCTGCAACACATGGAGTCACCAAGAGTCAGAATCAACTCGACAGTAACTGGTTATGTAGGCAGAAATGAATAAATGCTTGCTGGGACTCCTCCTTTTCAAGGTTCACTTTCTTCCATTATTTTTTCCTAAGTCAAGAGAAATCTACAGAAATTTTAAAATTCAGGCAGAGAGTCAAACACACACATGCACATAATGTGAAAATCACAAGAAAAAATGTGAATTAAGAAAATCTTCACAGTGGTCAGCACTATCGGTACAAAAAACCAAGGGAAAATCTCCAACATCTGTGCCTACATCTAATAGGAATTTGCAAAGTTGAGAGGAAGAGATAACACGTGTTTTTAAGAAAGTAGGTCTGGCTTGAACAAAAGAGAGAAAGCGTTAACCTCACATCCTGTGATAGCAAAGATGGCTTCAAGACTATCCCACTATTTCAAAGATTTTATCCATTATATGAAGATCACAATTACTGTTCTTCGACATCTGACTATTGATTTTTTAAAGCAATTCAACAGATCCTAAAAATTATTACTATTCAGCCCTCTGGCTGCTACGAAGTAGAGTTTGCGGAGTTAAGAACCACGATCTGTTGTGCCCATTGACACTATCCCAAATTTACACCTACTCAGTGGTGAGATTTGGGTTGGTGCTTTTTCTTCATCACCTCTCAGGCATCATGCTTGTGTTCCTGCTCTCAGAGTTAACCTGTCAATGCTCGAGAATATACCACATTGTGGTCTGTTCCTGCATTTTATGGTCTGACAGATATTCATCTCTGGCTCCCAGCTTGCAGGTGGGAGGCTCAGTCGAGGAGCCTTGGTGTCAGGAAATCAGCAGCTGCTCGTATATCACACTGGTCATTAGTGGAGGATCATTCTGGACCTTTGCCCACAGCACCTTCGTATGGCAGGAGAAGGGCTATAAAACCCTAGGCCCTGTCAGCCGTTGTCACTTAGGTGAGAATTTATCAGGTCTCGCGAGTGCCCTCTGACTGGATTATTATGAATAATGAATGAAGCTTTATGCTAGACTGAAGCATTAATAAGATGGGAATGGCTGGGAGAAATTCCACACACCACAATCACAGTCGATCTCCAGGTTAGCAAATCTGCAGCTGGTGGGCCTGCCTGATTCAACCTTGGCAGAATCTGTGACTGAAGTGAGGTCCTCCTTTAATTACAGAGCCAGGCTTCACAGTCTGCCTTTTAGCCTATGGGTGGTAATAAAGAACCAGGAATGAAACTGTGTGTGTCTACGCTAGTAGAAGTAGACAAAACAATTTTTAGACTCCCTTAAAAAAAAAAATTAGAATGCTTAATGTCAATCATTTATTTTACTATCATCCTAAAGCAAGAGGCTATAGTCGAAATACGAGCCACGTAGTAAGAGATTTTTAACACGTAGATGCAAGTGTCTTTCATGACTAAGATATTTGGGGTTTGGAGGGGTGAATTCTGCCACTTTGCTAAGTGTGGCTGCCCCTGTGTAAGTCACAGAGACAAGTGATATGAAAGAAAGGAAAGTGACTTAAAGACAACAGAGGAGAAAAGGGGACCCCTGACCTGACTGTGGTGACAACGTGTTGTAGATACGTCCTAAAGGAAATAATCATCTAAAATTGTCAGTCCTTCTAGCATACCAGCCTCAGAGCTGACACCTTCTTCAGGCTATCATCAAGGCAGCCATTTCAGGACATTCTGCTTCCTTCCTTCCAGGGTTCCCAAGCTCTATTGAACAAACAAGGGCATCAGACTATCTTTCTTGGGAAAACATTGTTTGGTTAAATGAAGTAAAGAACAATCTACCTACCTTTCATTTTACCTCTGAATCTTTCTTCAGGTTTCAAGGGTCAAGAAATAGGCAATGTGTTTGTTGGTTTGTCTTCTGCTGTGGGCTCAATGACCAGCTCGTATTCAATTCAAACCCATTCTTCAGACATTTTCTTAGCCCTTAATATTTTTCAGAACTGGAGTCCCAGGGTGGTGCAAACAGTTAACAAGCTCAGCTGCTAACTAAAGGTTTGGCGGTTCAAGTTCACCCAGAGGTGCCTCAGAAGAAAGAAAGAAAAATCAGCTATTGAGAACCCTATGGTGCACAGTTCTACTCTGACACACATGGGGCTGCAGTGAATCAGAATCAACTCAGCCACACTGCTTTTTTGGGTCTTTTTGTTTGTTTGTTTTTTACCAGTGGGAAATACAAAAAAAACAATGCTGCCCCTACCTGAATGAGTTGATAATCAAGAATAATACACAGGAGGAATATCCTCTCTAATTGCACCCGTGGTAACCTGGACAGTAACATCAGAGTCGTCTGAGAAATGCTGCAATTCAGCTTCTCTTTGCGTAATAAGAATAGGAGTTTATAAAATGCTGGTCTGCCTTAGGCTCTGCAGGTACCCTGTGACCTGGAACAACCAATTTTTCTCTCAGTCTCAGTTGTCCCATCTGTAAAATGAGGCATGTGGAGATGATCTCCTATCTCCCTTCCAGGTTGGAAATTCAAAGACACATAAAGGACATAAGTTGCAGAACATACGTACCTCCATTGCTTTTATGATCATGAGAAAGAAGGGATCAGAACTTAAAATCCGTTCTAAAGGTGGATTCTGAGAAGACCTTCCCCTGCTATTGGTACCAAAAAAGAAATATATTCTCGGGTCCTTCAGGAAAATGGAAGTTATCAAAGTATAAACCACTCATCATCAGGTATGCTAACAACTTATACTTGTCTCCTAATGTGCTTTTATCCATTTTTCTTTCCATCTAGATGAATGTTTTCTTATCTCTCTTATTCCTACTCATTTGTTGTGATCTTGAATTACAGAATTGTGGGAGCTGTAAGGGAATTTCAAGCTGGTCAAGTTTAATTTTCTCAAATCTCCATCCCCTACAAAGCTTGCCTGACACTACAATCACCTCCAAGCTGTCTCTTCCTCTACTTCTCATATTGCCTGCGCCACTTATTTGATAATTAAATAACAGTTTGAATTATTAAATATTAATGTGTAAGAGTTATCTTCCTGAGATTCCTCAAGACAGACATTGTATCTTGTATTTCCTTGAATTCTTCATAGACTCTGTTGTTGTTAGTAGTTGACAGTCAATTCCAACTCATGGCGACCCCATATGTTATGGAGTAGAACTGCACCAAAGGATTTTCTTGGCTGTGATCTTAACAGGAGCAGATCACCAGGCCTAACCATCTTCAATAGTACTGGATAGGTTTGAACTGCCAAGCTTTAGGTTAGCAATCAAAAGCAAACCATTAACACCACCTAGGGACTTGATCATTTTCTTTCTTATAACATTTATTGAATAGCAATTTATTAAGTATCTACTGGGTGTCAGACAATGAGCTGGCCCTTATGCATACAAATATGCTTAAACCATATTCCTTATCTTCCAAAACTTTAGTTTGTTAGGTACTGATGTAATATTTGAGCAAAACGTTTGTTATGGTTTAGATGATATTCTTGGGGGAAAGATGAAACTATATGAACTGTATGCAAGAACCATTAGTTTAGAAGCTAAAGGTTAAACTACCATATATGAGGGTGAATAGTTAATATGCTAATACCAGTCATAATGTAGGTTTCTAGTGGCATAGGATTTGGTCCTTGGCTCTGTTTCATTCAACATCTTCATTAATGATTTGGATGGAGATACAGAGAGCATGTCTGTCAAGTTTGTGGCTGAGAGTATATTCAGTTCCTTGAATTAGTAAGTTAGGATCCAAAAGGAACTTCTCAGGTGGAAGCAATCTGAATCTAAGTATACTTTCTGAGAATGAAATACAAAGTCTTGGGTTTGAATATCCCAAAGCAGTTCTCTGGGAACTGAACAAGGAAACATGCTATACAGGTGTTCCTCAGAGTTATTGCAGGTTTGATTTCAGATCACCGCAATAAAGTGGATCACATGAATTTTTTGGTTTCCCAGTGCATATAAAAGTTGTGTTTACATTATACTGTAGTCTATTAAGTGTGCAATAGCACTATGTCTAAAAAATGTGCATACCTTAATTAAAAAAATACTTTATTGCTAAAAAATGCTAACCATCATCTGAACCTTCAGTGAGTCGTAATCTTTTTGCTGGTGGAGGGTCTTGCCTCGATGTTGATGGCTGCTGACTGAGCAGGGTGGTGGTTGCTGAAGGTTGGGGTGGTTCTGGCAATTTCTTAAAATGAGACAACAAAGAAGTTTACGGCATCAATTGACTCTTCCTTTCGTAACATATTTCTCTGTAGCATGTGATGCTGTTTGATGCTCTTTACTCACTGTAGAACTTCTTTCAAAATTGGAGTTAATCCTCACAAACCCTGCCGTTGCTTTAACAACTAAGTTTAGGTAATAGTCCAAATCCTTTGTTGTCATTTCAAAAATGTTCACAGCATCTTCACCAGGAGTATATTCCCTCTCAAGAAACCATTTTCTTTGCTCATCCATAAGAAGCAACTCCTCATCCGTTAAAGTTTGATCATGAGATTGCAGCAGTTTAATCATATCTTCAAGCTCCACTTCTAATTCTGCTTCTCTTGCTATTTCCACCACATCTGCAATTACTTCCTCCACTGAAGTCTTAAACCCCTCAAAGTCATCCATGAGGGTTGGAATCAACTTCTTCCAAACTCCCGTTAATGTTGATTTTGACCTCCTTCCATGAATCACGAATGTTCTTAATGGCATCTAGAACGGTGAATCCTTTCCATGAGGTTTTCAATTAACTTTGCCCAAATCCATCAGAGGAAACACTATCTATGACAACTATAGCCTTACAAAATGTATTTCTTAAATAATAAGACTTGAAAGTCAAAATTACTCCTTGATCCTTGGGCAGCATAATGGATGTTGTGTTAGCAGGCATGAAAACATTAATCTCTTAGTACATCTCCATCAGAGCTCTTGGGTGACCATGTGCATTGTCAACGAGAAGTAATATTTGGAAAGGAATCTTTTTTTCTGAGCAGTAGGTCTCAGAGTGGGCTTAAAATATCCAGTAAACCATGTTGTAAACAGATGTGTTGTATCCCAGGCTTTGTTGTTCCACTTATAGAGCACAGGCAGAGTAGCTTGAGCATAATTCTTAAGGGATCTAGGATTTTCAGAATAGTATATGAGCATTGGCTTCAACCTAAAGTTAGCAGATTCATTAGCCCCTAATAAGAGACTCATCCAGTCACTTGAAGCTTTGTAGCCAGGCATTGACTTCTCTCTAGCTATGAAAGTCCTAGATGGCATCTTCTTCCAATATAAGTCTGTTTCATCTACATTGAAAATCTGTTGTTTAGTGTAGCCGCCTTCATCAATTATCTTAGCAAGATCTTCTGGATAACTTGCTACAATTTCTACATCAGCACTTGCTGCTTCATCTTACACTTTTATGTTATGGAGACAGCTTCTTTCCTTAAACCTCATGAACCAACCTTTGCTAGCTTCAGACTTTTCTTCCGCAGCTTCCTCATCTCTCTCAGCCTTCATAGAATTGAAGAGAGTTAGGGCCTTGCTCTGGATTAGGCTTTGGCTTAAAAAAATGTTGTGGCTGGTTTGATCTTCTATCCAGACCACTCAAACTTTCTCCATCTCAGCAATGAGGCTGTTTTGCTTTCTTATCCTTTGTGTATTCACTGGAGTAGCACTTAATTTCCTTCAAGAACTTTCCCTTTGCATTCACAACCTGGCTAACTGTTTGGTGCAAGAGACCTAGCTTTCAGTCTATCTCAGCTTTTGACAAGCTTTCCTCACTAAGCTTAATGATTTCTAGCTTTTGATTTAAAGTGAGAGACATAGGACTTCCTTTCACTTGAACACTTAGAAGCCATTGTGAGGTTATTAATTGGCCTAATTTCAATATTGTCATGTCCTAGGAAATAGGGAGGCCTGAGCAGAGGGAGAGAGATGGGGGAATGGCTGGTTGGTGGAGCAGTCAGAACACACACAACATTTATCATTAAGGTCACCATCTTAGATGGGCACGGTTCGTGACACCCCAAAATAATTACAATAGTAACATCAAAGATCACTGATCACAGATCACCATAACAGATACAATAATAATGAAAAAAATTGAAGTTTTGTGAGAATTACCAAAATGTGACACGGAGACATGAAGTGAGCACATGCTGTTGGAAAAATGGCACCAATAGACTTGCTCAATGCAGGGTTGCTACAAACCTCGAATTTTTAAAAACTCAGTATCTGCGAAGTGCAATAAAGTGAAGTGCAATAAAATGAGGTATGCCTGTATATGTCTTCAGCGATAACAAGTTCAGTATGAACACATATTGCTTTTTTTTTAATCTCAGCCTAATGTCTAGAATAGGTGATGTGCTGCAATAGGAGACAACTCTAGTGTTGAACAGAGGTGTGGATGTCACGCTTTATTAGGAGCAACGTCATCAAACAAGAGGACATATATGGAAGAGAAACCAGAATGGCAAAATGACTCAAAATTGTCATAAGAGGAAGGATGGAAGGAAATGAGATTGTTTTGCCTGAAGAGGAAAAGAAGCAGAGAACATGGCCATTGTCTTCAATTATTTGGTGGGCTGTGGGAGAGGGATTAAACAGAGATTAGGAAATTTGGAAGATAAATGTCAGCTCAATATAAGAATGACCTTTCTATCAGCTATCTAAATAGATAATCTTGGGAGGTGGGAAGAATGGAAGAGGGAACTGAGGGAAACCTCAGCTGGCCAATATCTCCCCTCTCCTGACCTTTTAACTACTAATTACATATTGAAATGACTCTACCTCTGTTTCAGGAATGCTGTGGAGATTTTGTGTATGAGCGTGGATTTTGTGTAACAATTATATATTAAGTCGTCGTTTGTATTCTTCAGAATACACGTTACCATATATGTGAACATTTTGCCCGTATAAACCCTCTTGGAAGATGACAGAAAGGGCACTAGCTAAATATATTCTGAAGGGGAAGCCTAAATTAATAGCTGAGACAGTGGCTGAAAGAAAGTTTAGGAATAAGTACTTGGAAGGCAGGGCAATGGCTCCACGGAGCCAAGGGGAAAACGGGGCCCCAGGCAAGGAGATCATCACTTCACATGTTACATTGATACCCAACTGAATGAATAAAAGTTTTGAGACACTGCCACAACTTTGTGGTAGCTTCCACTTCAGAGCTGTTGAGGAGTATCCCTGCTGTCTGCTTTTCTGCCCAGAAGCCCAGAGCTTGTTGAATTTCTCAAGCACCGCCTCCACGTTTTCCAACCCTCCCACCTACCCCCGCCTCTCCTACCCCCACCACCAAAGGAATCCTTCCCCTCACCAACACATTGACCTGGCAGAGGCACCAGGTGGACGATTCTATTCTCCCTGATAGCCACCACACACTTAAGTTCTAAAGGAATACAAAGAAAGAAGAGGAACAAAGGTGTTTTTAGAGAGCTCCAAGCTTTAGTCTTTACTTTCCTGAATTAGCCTCAGAATGAAAAATGAACTGCTACTAAGGAAAAGTTTAAGACCCATGACTAAACGACTCCATAAGTAGAATGGTGCTCCATAGGTTTTCAATGGCTGGTTTTTCCGAAGTAGATCATCAGGCCTCTCTTTCCACGCCACTCTGTGTGGACTCACATCACCAACCTTTCAGTGAGCAGCCGAGTATGTTAATCATTTGCACTACCCAGGGACTCTGACCCATGATTAGGAGATAGACATTCTGTTCAAACTGCAATACACTGAGTTCCAAGTCACTGGCAGTGTTCAAAGCTTTGGAAGGAGGATTACATGGGGACCTTGCAGAGTGGAGGGGACTCCAGTATCAGACAGGAGTTAATAAGGCACCTGCAAGCCTCTTTCCAATCTTGGGCTTCTGGGTTTGAAATGCACTCTGCTGTTTTGGCTCACAAGTACATATGTTCACCATGCTTGGGTATATATGGATGACTCTGTATGTCTGAGTGAGAGTTTTAAAATACTTGGCTATGCAAAAAAAAAAAAAATTCCTCTTATTCACTCACTCAAGTTTCAACATCTTCCTAAATCATATATAAACAGCAGCCTTTTGTGATAATTGTGAGCTTACTGTGTCGAGGAGAAGCTCCCAGGCCACCAGCCAACAGGTGTGTGTGTGTGTGTGTCCATGCACTTGTGCACACAGCTCTGCTAAACTATGTTGTCTGCTAGAAAGAGCTCCTCCCACTGAGCCAACACAAGTTTGTTAAGCGACATATTGGCATTAGCAGAGTTTCACACCACCACTAAGCCATAATCTGCTTGGCAGGCATGAGGGATGGCACAAAATCCTAAGGTTAATTGGGAACAAGGCAGTACATGCTAGCCTCTCCCAGGGCATGCTTCATACTTAGAAGCAGTCTGAGGATAAAGTCTGCTTCAACTTTGATAGACAGAACTGTTATTTGAACTCTCAGAGGTTAAGAAAAGCAGTGACAATTTTACCAAGATTTTTTTAAGAAAGCTTCACAGTGTTTTTAGTTTGCTTGTTTTTTTTTTTTTTTTTAATTTTTAAAATGTTGAACAGAAGGCAGAGCATTAGATGGCAAACCACCTTTTTTCTAGTTAGATTCACAAACATGAAGGAAATCATAGCTGAGGAGCCACAGACAGGCATTTCAGACCATCCTGAAATAGTTTTACATTCGACACTTATAGGGTCTTCTTGCTGCTGAGGCTTGTCACACCCTAAACATCAAGCTTACACTAATTTCCTAGGGGCAGGATTGGTATCTTCATGCCACACTGAAGAGACAACCCACAAACAAGGGTCAAAATTAAAGAATGAGGGTGGTACACTTAAGATCTCCTCATTTCACTGCATACATTTTACATCAATAAAAAATGATTTTAAAAAATGAGGTGGGGGAAGAAAAGTGTCGATCAAGTCAGAAAAGCACTAAACACAAAGAATTTTTTATGGTAAAATAAATAAGACAGAGGAAGATGAGTAAAGAAAACTTGTGTATGCTGCTGTTAAAGGACCAAAGGGAATTGTTAGAATAGGAAAAAAAGAACAGCCACAAAGACAGAGGTAGAGAAATTAAGAATAGCTCCATAAAAATAGCTCCAAGAAAAGGTAAACGATTGATAATGCATGAAAGGAAAGAAGTTGAAAAGAAGTGAGCAGAGAAGCACAAAACTATTTTTTAAAAGAAAGAAAATATGGAAGGAAGGGAGGAAGGAAGGAAGAATAAAAGAGAGGAAGGGAGGAAGGGAGGGAAATGCGAAAATCTGTTGTAATCAAGGGTGCCATCTTTGCCCCTAAGAGCTTAAACAAAGAAAGAAGAGAGGCCCATGGTTATTATTTATTTATGCCCCTTGCTTCAGTGGGGTTCTCCTGGCAAAATTCCAGCAATTTTGCTGTTTTCAAGAACAGGGACGTTAGAGTATCGCTGCTCTGAGGATTTGCTCCCGTAATCTCCTTTAATGCTTCTATTGCATCAAAAGGTCACTCTCAATTCAGATGTTCATAAAATTGAAATTAGTTTGAGGTCGCTTGGAGATCTGAAGCCCCGGCAGACAGGAATGCCTGTGATGGGGACCACACCTCGGAGGGGAGAATCCCCACCAGGTGTCCTTTGGAGATCTCCTAAGGTTTAGTGATCTTGCAGCCTCACCAGACTTACCTCCTTTATTCCACTGTGTATGTCCTGCCACAAACCAGTATTTCAGGAGCAAGCCACGATGAATGGTTTAAATAAAGCAGCTCTCCACTAGACATGGTAACAGAGGAAGAAGTATCAGAACTTGTGCCAGGAACTTCGGGTACATTATTGATAATGGTCACAATCACTTGTGATGTCTCTCTATTGCAGGCTTGTTTCCTTTCCTCTGCATCAAAATATAACAAAATACCGTAAATGAGGTGGCTTTAAAATGCAGAAATTTATTCTCTCACAGTTCTGGGGCCGGGAGCCTCCAGAATTGAATTCAAGCAGTTGGTAGGGCCGTACTTTTTCTGTCCACTCTAGGAGAAGATTCTTCTTTATCCCTTCCAGCTTCTGGTAGCCCCAGGCGTTTCTTGATGTTCCTTGGTGCATAGATGCATCTTCACATGGCTGTCTTTCCTCTGTCTTTCTGTGTCTCTTTTTCTGTTTTATAAGGACAGCACTCAGACAGAATTATTACCCACCCTACTGTGTTATGACCTCAGGTTAACTTAATTAGTAACATCTTCTAAGACCCTATTTCCAAACAGGGTTATGTTTATAGGTACTGAAGGTTAAGTCTTCAACTTATCTTTTGGGGGGCACCATTTCCACAACACTGCCCCATGACAATTTCCACTTATTGAGCCAATACTAGGCCCCAGGTCCTTTTCATATATATATTATCTCTGATAGTTACCTCAGCCCTGAAAACTGGTGCTAGTATCCCCACATTGTTGTTAACTGCCTTTGAGTCACCCCCAACTCACGACAACCCCATGCACAATGGAACGAAATGCTGCCTGGTCCTCAGCCATCCACATAATCAATTAGGGATCAACTTTTGTGATCCATAGGGTTTTCATTGATGGATTTTTGGAAGCAGATTGCAGGCCTTTCTTCCTAGTCTGTCTTAGCCTGGAAGCTCTGCTGAAACCTGTTCAGCATCCGAGCAACACACAAGCCTCCACTGACAGACAGGTGGTAGCTGCAGATGAGGTGCATTGGCTTCGAATCGAACCCAAGCCTCCCTTAAGGAAGGTGAGAGTTCTGCCTCTGAACCACCATCAAGCTGAGTCATTAAACTGTGTGTCCTGTTGACCAAGGACATACAGGGGTGGCCTATGAACCTTGGTCTGACTTCAGGCAAAGCGTGCACTCACTTCACTGGATCACACTGGCCAGATCATGAAAAGTTATTTTAGCCATGTTTTCAGTCCGCATTAAGCTAAAGCAGAGTAGGTGATTTCAGCCAGTTCAGGTATTTCACTCTGACTGCATGCCACCCTGAGACAGAAAGATGAGTAAAGCAGCTTCGACCCTTAGGAAGCTTACCACCCAGTGAAGGAGGTAGGCTCAGAAACAAAACGGAGGGCCACAGCCCACTGGGGCTCCAGGGAAGACTTCATGGTCTTCTTGAAACAGTTGAAACAGTCTCACACTGACCTACTTAAGGTAATTGAAAATCATGTTTGTTCGTTTGTTTTCAATAAAAATTTTTCTTTTCCAGGGAAGTATTAAGAATGAGACAATGTGCCTAGAACTAGCCCTATCCCAAATAACCAAGCTGACTCTGCAAGCCCGTTTCCCATAGTCACTGGGCCAAGTTTCATGCAGTTCATTAGTCTGACAAACCTAGAATCTTGCCAGCCTACTTCTCAGTGATAAGCAGCACAGGAGCATGGTCTTCTTTCCCACAAATGGAACAAATGCCAAGGCCATTAGACAGGACTTTATTTGTGCAGGCAGCCACCATTTCAACACTGCAGGCCAGAATGTGCTGCTGTTTCACTCCCATTCCAGTCTTTGTCTTTCCCCCATATCACGTCCCTTGCCAGGACTAGCTCTCCACATGGGTGAAGAGGATTGCTGCCTCCATAAAGAAGAAGTGTCAGCAAGGCTGCTGTCTTAGTCATCTAGTGCTGCTATAACAGAAATACCACAAGCGGATGGCTTTAACAAAGAGAAACGTATTCTCTCACAGTCTAGCAGGCTACTAGTCCAAATTCAGGGCATCAGCTCCAGGGGAAGGCTTTCTCTGTCTGTCAGCTCTGGAAGAAGGTCCTTCTCACCTTTTTCGTCTGGACTAGGAGCTTCTCTGCACAGGAACCCCAGGGCCAAAGGACTTGCTCTGCTCCTGGTGCTGCTTTCTTGGTGGTATGAGGTGCCCCCGGTCTCTCTGCTTGCTTCTCTCTTTCATATCTCAAAAGAGATTGGCTCAAGACACAACCCAATCTTGTAGATTGAGTCCTGCCTCATTAACATGACCGACACCTATCCCACTTCATTAACATCATAGAGGTAGGATTTACAAGGTGTAGGAAAATCACATCAGATGACAAAATGGTGGACAATCACACAATACGGGGAATCATGGCCTAGCCAAATTGGTACGCATATTTTAGGGGGACAAAATTCAATCCATGATAACCCCTTACTACAAAAAACCTCTCTCACTGGCTTATCTCAGTGCCAAAACTGCCACCATTAGAAATCCCCCCCTCCATGCAGATAAAGCAGTGTGACACTAGTTATCATCTTTTAAAATGAAAATGCCTCTGAAGATATATTAATATTTGGGAGAAACAAAACCAAACTCATTGCTGTCCAGTTGATTCTGACTCATAGCGACACTATAGCACAGAGTTGAACTGCCCCATAGGGTTTCCTAGGCTGTAAATCTCTACAGAAACAGACTGCTATATCTTTCTCCTGCAGAGAGGCTGGTGGGTTCCAACTGCCAGCCTTTCAGTTAGCAGCTGAGTGTTTAACTACTGCACTACCAGAGTTTATTTGGGAGAACGGGGTATTTTACTATCCTTGATTATAAAAAATAATGCATAGTCAGTGAAAAAATTGAACAATGCAGAAATATATGGGATAAAACATGAAAGTCCCCCTTTGCCATCTCTTCACCCATAGGTTTTTCAGAGATAATCATTATTAACAGATTGTTCTGTACTCTCCCAATTTTTTTCTATAGCTGGATGGATGCATGGATGCATGGATGGATGCATGGATGCATGGATGGATAGAGTTTTTGAAAAATATATTATTTACCTGTCAACAGACTCTTCATTTGTTTGTGATTTTTACTGTTCAAAAAAGAAAAAAAAGTCACAATTAATATCCTTGTGCACTTGTGGAAGCATTTCTGAAAGATAATTTCTTAAAAATGGAATTGCTGGGTGTATTAGTCATCTAGGGCTGCTATAACAGAAATACCAAAAGTGGATGCTTCAACAAACAGAAATTTATTCTCTCACAGTCTAGTAGGCTACAAGTCCAAATTCAGGGCATCAGCTCCAGGGGAAGGCTTTCTCTTCTCTGTTGGCTCTGGAGGAAGCTCCTTGTCATCAATCTTCCCGGTCTAGGAGCTTTTCGGCTCAGGGACCCCAGGTCCAAAGGACTCACATTCCTGGCTCTGTTTTCTTGGTGGTATGAGGTTCCCATTTCTCTCTGATTGCTTCTCTCTTTTATATCTCAAGAGAGATTAGTTTAAAACACAATCTAATCTTGTAGATTGAGTCCTGTTTTATCAATATAACTGCCACTAAACCCATCTCATTAACATCTTAGTGATAGGATTTACAACACATGGGAAAATCACTTCAGATGACAAAATGGTGGACAATCACACAATACTGGGAATCATGGCCTAGCCAAATTGATACACATATTTTGGGGGGACACAATTCAATCCATGACACTGGGCAAAAGGGCCTGTGCATTTTAAATCTCCATAAATACTTGAAGAAATCCTGTAATGCAGGGATGGAGTTATAGTGAGTACACAGGAAACTGATCATCGCATGCCGCCTGTCTCACTTTTCAGGAGCCCTGGTGGCACGACAGTTAAGTGCTCAGCTTCTGATTGAAAGGTTGACAATTCAAACACACCTTGCAGCTCCATGGGAGAAAGACCTGGTGATCTACTCCAGTAAAGATTACAGCCTAGGAAACCCTATGGGGCAGCTCTGCTCTGTCACATGGGGTTGCTATGAGTCAAAAATTGACTCAACGGCATCCAACGAGTCAAAAATTGACTCAACTGCATCCAACAACACCTCACTTCTGCTGTAGCCCAGAAAGAAAAAAATCTGAGTATGCCCCATAATACATGTCTGTGGGTAGATGCCAGGCATTTGAACACCACCAATTACATGAATCCTTGAAAAAAAAACAACAGTTGATAACTGTTACTTTAAGCCATTATCAACCATTTGAGAGCAGAACCTTGAGGACAGTGGGTTACAGAGTGTAAGTGTTATCATGGAGTGAAGACGTAGAGTATAGAAGTGGGTGGCCTAAGAGGTCTGGGCACTGGAGAGTGTAGTGGTGGGCACAGAGCTAGGGGAGAGGGCTGATGAGAGGAGAATGTGAAGAGAGTAGAAACAACCACAGTCCACTCACAAGTGTTCCTAGAGCTAAACATTTGAAGCCATTTTCTTTGTATTTTCTCCCTGACAGAGACCTTCTTACGAAACAGTAGCGTGGAGAGGAGAATTAGACTGGAGGTGTTGTAAATCCATTGCACAGGGGAAAACTGAAAGTTCCAGAACAGTTGTCTCAGCCTTTATGAAACCACTTAGTAAGCCCTTGCCCCCAGTGTTAGTTTCCTTTCTTTCCTATTTCTCTTCCAAATCTTCTGCAAGAGCTGCTGTGAGAAATAGAATAAACTGACACTTGAATTCACTGGCATTCCCAGCCCCTCTGGAAGGTAGTGTAAGCACCCGGCCACTGTCAAGCTTCTTGTCTTTATCTCTAACCTCTCTTCCCCTTCACGCATTTTCTGTACTCGAGTACCAATGTCTTTTCTGGTGCTGGATCTTTTCACTACTGTTCTCTCAGCCAGGGTTTTCCACTAATCCATTATGCCCCTTCCCCAGGCCAACTTCTAGTCATCCTTCAAGTCTAAACCTAAAAACCAGTCCTCTGTGACACTCCCTTAAGCCCATCTCTGTATTCTCCCCCTGGGTAGTCAGGTCTTCCCCGTTAAATATTTTCAGAGACTCTGCCTGTTCTATCCCAATGGTGATTAAATAATTATTTGTATAATTGCTTGCTTAATGTCTGTGTCTAGATGAAAGAGGAGCCATGAAAGAGGGTCACTCTATCTGCACTATTGCACTGTACCCAGCCCAAAGCAGGTACACTGTATATATCATAGAATGAATGATAGGATGGATGGATGGATGGATGGATGGATGGATGGATGGATGGATGGACAGATAGCTAAAAAGCAGTCATCAAAAGAGATGAGGAGTTGGGCCAAAGGATCTGAATAATCTATAACCTAGAAAATCAGTCTCTGAATAATTATGAATTAGCTACAGTCTACAAGTATTTTGGTGAAAATTTATGCATTATAGCATTCAGAAATCACTAATGAGTGAATCACAGGTAATAAGAAAAACCTGCTGGCATAGTCACATAAACTATTTTTTAAATTAAACATATCATAATTCAGAAATGTGTTGATTGAAAGGTATAAACACATTTAAATGGGAACGTACTTAATAAAATATACTAAAACTGGCAAAAGCAGTGTTGTCCTTAAACAGAATTCACAACTAAATTTGAAGAATTATATCAAATATTTTTAGTTTCATGGCCATGAAAGGTTGAAAATATTTTGGGATCTTTTATGTATCAGGGCAAGAGAACTATACCAAACAGATTAAATCATAGCTATTTACGAGAGAATTAACCTTGACATTCCTGGAATGGCACAGCCTTATTTTGGTACTTGTTATTCAAATTAAAATTTATCTTCATTTTCAACTCTTGAAGCTTATTTTACAAAAGACATTTTATCTAAAGTGCTCAAATATATTTACTATAAAACATTGCCTCTCTGGCAAATGTGTAATTAGCCCCCCACCCCACCCTTGTATACTATTTTATTTACCTGAAAAGTTGGAATGATTCCAAAATTCTCCATGTAATTACATAATTAGGTGTTTTCTTTAAATAAGGATCATGTACTCAAACAGAAAATATCTGTTTTATCATTCCAATGTATAATCAAACTGTAGACACACCAGTAAAATCTGGCCAAAACCTATATTAAGTGTACTGAAAATGCACAAGAGATAGCATCTGGGTTTTAGGCTAATGGGAATTTGGTAACCATTACATCAACTAACTGCACTAGCAAAAGCTCACCTAATATTGTCTACACCATAAGGATTATACAGTTGGTGATGAAAGAAAAATAAATCTCTTCTCAAAAGCATTAAAACTTCAAATCAACCTAAAACACTTAAATTTATTATAGAGTTGAGGGTAAATATTGGAAGTATGTTTTAGCCATCACTAATGTAGTCAAATCACTCTCTTCATCTCAAACTAAAGGTGTGGAATTTCTTGCAACCATCAAGGATTGGATTATACATACCATTATTTTTTTAAGTAGATTTTACAACATCTCCAGCCTAAGGTTTCTTTGTGGGTGAAAATCCACTTTTCCGTGTCATCCATCTTTCCCGGTCAGGGAACCTCATACCACCAAGAAAGCAGTGCCGGGAGCAAAGCACGTCCTTTGGACCTGAGGTTCCTACACAGAGAAACTCTCAGACCAAGGGAATGATGTCATGGACCTTCCTCCAGAGCTGACAGAGAAAGCATTCCCTCGGAGCTGATACCCTGAATTTGAACTCGTAGCTTACTGGACTGTGAGAGAATAAACTTCTCTTTGTAAAATCCATCCGCTAGATGACTAAGAGTTCTTTCAAAAAAACAATTCACCTTTTGAGATAGAATTATACACAGATACCAGTTTGGTTTATTTTTCAAGAACTAAATCAAAAAAGCAAGCCAGTATCTTTAAACTTATCTTTGTAGAAATCAGATCCAAAGTTTATTTTTATGAGCCACAAAAGGAATGACTGGATCTTACAAGTTTTACAATCAATTAAATGTGTTGTACTGAGAAATCCATTGTATTCATAAAGAATGAAAACAAAGTACCAGGCTAACAATAGACATCTCTTGCACTAAAACAACAGTCCATATGGAGTTGTCTGCCCTGGTTTAAATATGTTCCATGTTCTTTTCACCATAAACTCATTTGGCTTGAGTTGTTGATCAAAGAAAGTTATGCATGAGAGACCTTTCTGTTCAGGAATGAGGGTCTGTCATGCCCTGAAACATCCCTGTGATTTATAATACATGAACTCTGTGTGAAAGAGGTAAATAAATTAAAGCAATTTGAAAACAGAGGGAAAACATACTGTGTATACATTTCATTGGTCACACAGACATGGATATTATATTTTAATCCAATTTTAGTATTTAAAAATACTTAGATGACATGGACAGAAAACTATCCTAAATATATCTAACAGTAAACACACACACACACACACACACACACACACACACACACACACACACACACACACCAAGTAGGATACACGCACAATGGAGAAACAGTTTTTTGCTTAGGTACCTTTCAAAAATGAACTTGAGTCTTTCAAGTTCTCATTGATGGAATTAAGTAAACTTGTCCTCTGTTGAAACTTTTCATGTTTAACTTTGATTCCAACAGGCAATTTGCAGTTCAGCAAGTAGTTTAAGCCAAAATATTCTTTCTGCTAGACCCAGAAAAGTTTAAACGAAACCAGTAACAAGCAGAGAGGAGCCTGGGTGGCACAAGCTGATTGTGATCAGCTGCTACCCTAAAAGGAGCTGTGGTGGCGCAATGGTTAGTCATTTGGCTGCTAATTGAAAGGTCGGTGGTTCGAGCTCCATAGAAGAAAGATGTGGCAGTCTGCTTCCGTAAACATTTACAACCTTGGAAACCCTATGGGGCAGATATACTCTACCGTATAGGGTCACTATGAGTCAGAATCAACTCAACCACAATGGGTTTGGATTTTTTGTTTTTTGGGGATTTTTTTTGCTAATCTAAAGGTTGGCAGTTCAAACTCACCCAGTGGTGCCATGGAAGAAAGGCCTGGTCATCTGCTCCTATAAAGATAACAGCCAAGAAAACCCTATCCAGCAGTTCTACTCTGTAACACATGGGGTCACCATGAGTCAGGGGCCAACTCAACAGCAGCTGTTGACAACAAGCAGAGAGGGACAGAAAGAGAGATCAGTTCAGTTCAGGCTGCTCTTGTGTATCAGACTGAAAGAATGGGCTATTCACCTCCTTTGTAGGAAAGAGGAAGGTAAAGTGCTAAGCAGAGGGTGATAGAAGTTACTGGGATAATTTTGCAGGTCTGCCAAATGCAGAGTTGCACACTGACTGAAAGGATATTTTCTGAAAATTTTTGAATAAGAACTCAGACTAACTCATAGTCATAAGTAAATGTCAAAGTTTATTTCAAGTCAAATATAAATTATTTTTGGACTGCTTGTGAATTAGGATAATGTTGTATGCTCTTCCTCTCCATTACTATGGAAAATCATGTCAGTTTGCATTAGCAAACAAAATTATTACTCATTAGGAATGCTTGTAATATACTTAAGGCATTGCAAGTTCTGCATATATTTTTAAGTTAGAAAATTGTCCTAAAAATTCAAATGTTTAATCATTCTCAAGAGTTGGCTCACATTTTTCCAAACAGGATACGAGACAGTTAAGAAAAAAATGCAATCAGACTAAAAAATAAAGAGTTGGAAAAAGTTGGATGAAGAGAAAATGAAGGTAGAAAAATAAGATAAAACCAGGATTAAGAACAATATATACTATGAATCCTGTAAAGCCTTTTCTAGTTTCCCAAAATACATTGTGAATTTGACGCTGAGCTTCCTCACATCCATAGCAGTCACATGAGCTAAAATCTACCTTGATATTCAAGAGAAGGATAGTTTTTCCAGAACCTGAGAAAAGCTCCTTTCCTGGCTCCTCATAAAGGGGATAATGTGGGGCATGGAGGAGCTCTGGTGGTGCAGTGGTTAAGCAGTTAGCAGCTAACCACAAGGTCGACAATTTGAACCCACCAGCTGTTCAGTGGGAGAAAGATGTGGCGTTCTGCTTCTGTAAAGATTACAGCCTTGGAAACCTTGTGGGGAAGTTTTAATCTGTCCTGTAGCGTCACTAGGAGTCAGAATTGACTTGACAGCAGCGGTTTTGATTTTGGTTTCTTGGTGGGACATGGTAACGTTTTCCACAATATCACAAAAGTCCTACTTTAGCAAAACTCTCAATAAAATCCAACAATATAATGTCAAAGTGCCACTTGGTAAACAGAATTCTTCATAAGGACAAATGTATGTTATCTTGGTTGTAGTTTTTTAATGAACTGGATTATTCAAGGATGAATTTTCAAACATCAAAAATCAATAGATTGCATATCTTTTAGGCAAGCCTCACAATCGCACAACCAAACTTCTTAAGAATGAGAAAAAGACATCTCAAGGTTATATTCCTTAGTTGAAACTTGGAGTAGAGACATTCGTTTTGCCAATTAGTAGAAAATCAACGTGTTTTGACAATCATCCAAAGAGAGGGCAAGATTATCATCATTCTCTTAAAAAATGAAAGCTTCCACATAAACCAGAGACTTCATCAGCCTGAGACCAGAAGAACTCGATAGTGCCTGGCTACCACCAATGACCACCCTGACAGGGAACACAACAGAGAGTCCTGGATGGAGCAGGAGACAGGTGGGCTGCAGAACGCAAATTCTAGTAAAAAGACCAGACTTAATGGTCTGACTGAGACTAGAAGAACCCCAGAAACCATGGCCCCGGATTCTCTATCAACCCAGAACTAAGACAATTCCCGAGGCCAACTCTTCAAACAAATATTGGACTGGACTGTGGGACATAAAATGATACTCGTGAAGAGTGTGCTTCTTAGCTCAAGTAGATACATGAGACTAAATGGGCAGCTCCTGTCCGGAGGTGAGAGAAGGCAGAGAAGGTCAGAAGCTGGTTGAACGGATATGGGGAATCTGGTGGAAAGGAGGAGTATGCTGTCACAGTGTAGGGAGAGCAATTAGGGTCACATAACAATGTATGTATAAATTTTTGTATAAGACACTAACTTGAAATGTAAACTTTCACTTAAACTACAACAATAAACAAAAAAAAAAGCAGGCTCCTGACTCAGATATGTGGAAGAAACAGCCCTTAAACTGCCCCAAGTACCATCTCGCCCTATAAGATCAATTTGCAAAGATTTACATTATGCATTCTCTGGCTGATACACTGCGACTGACTATAGGTACCCCACCACAGAGTTTTTGCGTGGTGCAAACAGTTAACACACTTGGCTGCTAACCAAAAGGTTGGAGGTTTAAGTCCACCCAGAAGCGCCTTGGAAAAAAGTCTTGGTGATCTACTTCCAAAAAGGCAGCCACTGAAAACCCTATGGAGCATAGCTCTACCATGACACACTTGGAGTCGTCATGAGTTGGAGTAGACGTGACAGCAACTGATATAGGTACCCACCATGCAAATAAAACCATGTAATGTAGCTTAAATATGCAGATATGAAAATAAAGATATGATATTTTAATGGTCTTTTCTGATCTCCCAACGCTTGGCAATTTCTCCTTTCATGTTCCCTAGGTATGCGTCTTTCCTGTCATAGCACTTATCCTGGTTATAAATGCCCATTCACTTCCCTCTTTGCCTACATCTACCTTGTTCACTTCTGTATCCCCAGTGCTGCCACAGTGCTGGCCTGTTGTAGATACTCGGGCTAATTATAAGAATTAGAAATAAATAATATAGGTAGATGTTCAGTAAGTGCTCCTTTTTATCAATTTTTCAGCATAAGAAACTCACATAAGCTTTAGTTAAAGTGATACTTTGTGGGCCAGCTTTCCAAAGAGTCTGAGTAAGGCCTGGGGACAGGGGGATGCCATCAAATATCTCTTGCCTTTGACTGGTGTATTGCCTGAAAATCTGTCATTCCGGTATTGTGTAGAGCTTTAGACTCAAACTTTGGTTTCCAAACCTGGCTCAGCCACTAATTAGCCGAGAACTAATCTAAGTCTGTATTTTCTCATCTATAAGACGTGAATAATATTGGTGTCTACTTATTTAGGTTATTATGAAAAATAAATGAGATAATTCATGTGCAGTACTTGGCACACAGTACATACTACACAAACTTTTATTATTGTTGTCTTGCTTCCTCATTGGCACAACAGCTGCTACTCCTATTGCCTCTCAGGCTGTCCTTCTCTCTCCAGATGTCCCTGCACCAAGGGTACCATGACAATTCAATCAAGATTTGTGTGTTCAGAGATATAAGTGGTTCAAATGGTTCAAATATATAAATCCATAGTTCCTAGAGGTAGGAACTTGTACGTTTGGATGGAGAAAAGGATTAAAAGGTAGAAAGAACTGGAATTCTACTCATAAAGATGGGTTACAAGTTAGAAAAAGAAAAGAGTTATAAAAAATCGAGTCTTGGAAGTTCTTTCCCTACTTCTAAGTCTTACATGGACTCTTTTTGACCCTTTATTCTTTGTTCCTCTCCTTTAAGAATACACAGATAATATTTTTCGTAAAAACCATAGATCCCCAAATAAGTGGCATTTCTATACAAATCAATTCCATAGACATATTCAGTCTCATTTGTTAAAAAAAAAAAGATAGAATATTAATTACAGCAGGGCATTTTCAGTAGCAATAAAGTTCTAGCTTGAGTAATTAATTTTAACTCTATCCAACATTTTTAGAAATACATTTATTCCAGAAAGCAAGATACATCTGAACTATTTAATCCCTGTTGTATTTGTCTTTTATCGGTTATAAAATCTGTTCCATACTACTGCAACAAGGTGCTTCTTAATTAAAAAAAAACAAAAAATAATGTTCCAGAGCATATGCTGCATCAAAATTGTGTGTGTTAGCTTCACTTTTAAAATGTAGAGTCAGAGTCTGCAGTATGGTGGAGTGGAACCATGTTAAGTAATTGAGTGAGGTACTTGAGGGCAAGAGAAATGACTAACCTCACAAGGCACAGCAAAATACCTGTTATTCAACTAAACTGGTGATAAGATCAGTGGAATTATATAACTGGAAATCATGTTAGGAATCATCTAGTCCAAACCCCTAATCTTATAGATGGAAAAGCTAAAATTCTTCTATCAGGTGATTTACCTGAACTCACATAACTCATCAGTTGCAGAATCAGGTATGGTAGGCAGCTCCCTATGTTCCTCCCTGCCTGGTATTCGTGCCGTGTGTAATCTCCTCCCTGTGAGTGTGGGTTGGACCTAGTAACTTGCTTTCAACAAATAAAATACTGAAAAAGTGATGGAATGTTACTACTAAGATTAAGTTATAAAAAGACTCTGGCCTCTATTTTGCTCATCCTTTCTTGTTCACCCTTTCCTGTCTCACTTGACTCTGATGGAAGCCAGCTGCCATGTTGTAAGCCTTCCCGCGGAAAGGCCTATGTGGCAAGGAGGCTTCCAGCCAACAGTCAATGAGAAATTAAGGTCCTCAACCCAACAGCTCACAAGGAATTGAATCTTGCTAACCACCACTTGAGTGAGTTTGGAAGCTGATTCTTCTTCAGTGAAGCCTTCAGATGAGACTGCAGCCCTAGCCGACACTTTGACTACAGATTTGTGAGAGATCGTGAGACCAAAAACTCAGTGAAGCCATGCCTGAATTCCTGACTGACAGAAACCATGAGATAATAAATGCTGCTTTAAGTCACTAAATTTTTAACTAATTTGTTAAATGGCTATAAATGACTAAATCATCAAGATTAGGACCCAAACTGTTTTCCTCACCAGAGACACCTTTGCTGATGGTGTTTTAAAGACTAACTTTTGAAAATTATCTTCCCCATTACTTTCATTATCCTATACATTTTCCATTTATTTTAAAACTTCCTCTTTGTAAGTCCATCTGTGTGTTTTACTACTGAGTTTTTGATGTACTTCTGTTAACAAAGTTCAGGATAGGTTCTGTACCTTCAATTATAGACAATGTAAGCAAGACAGTATGCCAAAATGTAAATCCAGGGACTATTTTATTAGCTACAGGTCAGATATATCTATTTTTAAAGCTCCATGAAGACCCAAATAAGCTAAAAAATAAGAAACCAAACAAAACCTAACAGTTAACCCATGGAGTACACACCTCCTTCCCCATTTCCCACAGAAGCTGAGTTGCCCCCCTATGTTTTACCCAGACTTTACACTTAATCTGGTGGTTTGAGGCTTTCAGATAGGGATCCTGAATTTCCCTTCACTGATTTGGTATCTAACCTTGGGCAAGTCAATTAGCCTTAACTCTTTTCTTTTTCTCAAAAGTAAAAATAATATCTCTTGGGAAAAACAGAATGAAGTTGGGAATACGTGAAGGAAATTATTATGGAAGAATGTTACTTCTAGTGTTCATATAAAATTTTTTTTATCAGACGGTCATCCTTGTTGATTGTATAATATAAGTTCAAAGACTATGTGTATTTATAACATTTTACTATTATGGTTATAGTCATATTCAATTACAAAATGAATTGACATCTCCTACTGGTTGAATACAAATTTTATGCCAAAGATTTTTAAAAGAAACTTCTCTTGTCTGTGTGTTCTATGTACTATTTACCACATTATGAGACATAAAATGCATCAAAGCAAATTTTATCACTGATGATAACATACCAGTAAATAATTACATCAATTAATAAATTAGGATGTGAGATCAAGATATATTTTGACCAAAGTTAATCCATGAAAAATTTTAGCACATTACCTTAGTTTTACATAAGCAATAATGGATTTTAAAAAATATTTACTGTTCAAATAATTCCAAAGTATCTTACCCCCTTCATTCATCTTTTGTTTGTTTGTTTGTTTGTTTGAAAAATAAAGATATGGGGAATAAATGAAATTGTATTGCTCTGGTAGGACATAGGAGTAGATTTTAATTAGATTTTTATTACTTTAAACTAGCAATTCTTAAGAAGACACCAGTAGATGATGTAACCGGTATGTTGAATAAGTAAGATTCATGGAATATAATCTGAATGTAACTTTTTCTTGTCTTACTTTGCTCCCTTTAAAATTAATTTAGTGGAAATAGTCCCTTTTCTGCTTTTACTCCCAAAAAAACCTGTTGCTGTCAAGTCGATTCCAACTCACAGTGACCCTTTTACTTCCATTACTTTTATAAATTGTTTTGGGTAACAGAACATTGTATAGTAAAAAAAAAAAAAAAAAAAAAGTGTAACCAAAAATACAGTCTCGAATCATGTAAAAGAGTCCAGGCTCTAGTAAGGACCAAAACTTTAAACTTGACTTCTCTTTCCAATAGTGTTTACTGTGGGCTGGCCATTACCATAGGGGAAGAAGAAATGGTTCTTCCATCTTTCTTCTCACCTCATGTCCACTGCCTGCTGTTTCTGACCCTGTCAGGGTCAGAAAAGTGGGAAAGAGGAGAAGGAAAAAGGAATCAGAAAGTTCTGACGTGACTGGGACTATTGGAAGCTGGCTTTGTGGTCTCTGAGCTATGGACATCAAAGTCAACTCTTTCTCTCACAGGTTCTTCCCAGAGCCCTGGCTCCCCTGGGGCACAAGACCCTTGTACAGGGACAGCACAGAGTGGTCTCCTTTGACCGGCTGTTCCTGACATTCACTCTGTTTCACCCACTGGGGAGATGCACCACAACTTCTTATTCCTGAGGTCCCACACCTGGAAATCTTCCCTATTAGGATCCCCTTCTAAAGGGACTGACTAGCAAGCTAAAATTTCCCCATAGATCTTTGACAATCTTTCACATTTAAGTTGCTGTTGGAAGGTCATATGGTGCACTCCCAGAGGCAGTCCTCTCCCTGTGGTCACAGTCACCTCTGTGTCCCCATGACTGCAGGGGACACATCCTAAACTTTCCAAGTGGTCCATTGAAGTCCCCTCACTAAGCTTGGGATGCAAGGAAGAATATCTCCTACCCCGCCTGGCCCCTTTTCATCAGAAGACTTCATAGCATAATTCCCTCTGAACTAATTCTCCTTATGAAATCTCTTTCTTCATCAAGCAAAATCTTTTTATTCCCCTGGTGTGGGTGCGGGGCCAAGAGTTGGGAAATCATTTAAGTCAAAGCCTTACAAAAAGTCACAATATCACTTTGGAAAATTTTAATAATTGTAACTTGCTGCTTCAGTCAAAATTTCCAATTGAACATACCTGATGTAACAAACTAAACTCTGATGAAAAAGTCAAGTAGCAAATGGAGCCATGATTCTATATAACTCAGATATTCTCACATGCCCTTGGACACAGAAAGTCCCTATGTAGAGAAAGCACACATTGAAAAAGACATAAGGTTAGTACGTACTTCTCTGAGCCCATTACAAGATAAACATAAAAATGCCCCCTTCTGACACTTTAGATACCAAGGTTCAGCCTAGGTCAAAGTCTTATAGCTAAGTTATAAATTCCAGAAAAACATTACTCTTGAAGCATTGACACAAGCTTAAAAGAGAGCTGCTGAGCAGAGCAGTGGGGAAATAAGGAACACACTGAAGGCACACAAGAGCAAACTATGATATGGGTCTGACAATAAGGTTTTTTAATTATAATGAAGGTTTTACATGCATTTGGTGTTGGAAGCCTTGTTGTTGAAGAAGACATCATTTGGGACATCATTTTAAGGATGGTTTAAGTAATCACAAATGGGCTATTGAATGTTCTAGTTATCTGCTGTTCTGTAATAAACCACCTCAGAACTCAGTGGTTTAGAGCCACAACCATGTATTTGCTCATAATTCTGTGATTTGGGCTGGGGTCAACTGGATAGTTCTTCTGGTCTCACTTGTGCTTACTCATGTGGCTGCAGTTATCTGAATGTTCAGTAATTGCTGGAAATCAAAGATGGTACCGTTCACATGTCTGTTAACTCAGCTAGGATGGCTGAAACAGTTGGGCGTGTGCTAAGCATCTCTCTGTGTCCACATAATCTCCCAAGTGGAGCAACTCTTTTTATGGTGGCCTAGAGTTCCAAGAGTATAATAGTGAAAGCTGCCAGACCTCTGAAGGTTGAATGAAGCACAGAACGAACACAGCATCACATTCACCACATTCTACTGGTCAAGATAACAGATTCAAGAGGATGGAAGTAGACTTTACCTGCAGACAGGAGGAGAGGCAAAAAATGCCTGGCCATCTTTAATTCACCACATGGGATTTTTTTTTTTTAAGAAAATAGTATACTTTGTTATCTCTGGAAAACACCAGAATCGGTGTTGATGAATACTCTCTCTCTCTGAAATGCTGGGAACTAATAATCTCAAAAGTCAATTTTAGTAACATTTACAAATAAAAGGAAGAGAGATTTCCCTGCAGAGCTGGTGACACTATATATCAGGCCTAAGGAAAGAAGTGAAATCAAGCATAGGGAGTAAATAATGCTTGAAACTATGCATTTCTACCCATCTCCAACTTTGCTTGTCTTATATATTATTATCATTGAATAATATCATCTTTCTCACCCTAGCAACAATGTCTCACTGAGTCCTTAATCCTTCATTAATCCATCCTTCCATCCATCCATCCATTTAGTCAACACACACTTTTAAGTACTTTTTATGTGACAGATATTGTGCTAGTCTCTGGTGACACAAAAATGAACAACACGTAATCATTTCCCTCAATAAACTCACAATTCTGTAGGAAAGACTACCAATTACATAGATAATTACAATAAAAGTTAAGGAATGATTTAATAGAGGTTAAGAGGGCTGTTAGCTCCGCCTCTGCAGGATGTGATGTTAGGCGAGATTCCTCGAGAGAACATGGGCCAGTCTTGAGCGATGAGTAGGAGTTTACTGGGTGGATAGAACATAAGCAAAGCTATTGGAGCAAAAAACAATTTTAGTGCTCAGAAAACTGAGAGTAGTTTAGTATAATGGGAAAACAGAATGTTTGTAGGAAATAAGTTAATGGTAAGGCTGGAGATACATATGCAGGGTTTCATATATCTTGCTAATGAGTCTGTATGTAAACCAGTGTAGATGACAAGAAGACACTGAAACAGAAGAGACACCGCCCAACAGAGGAGACAACCCCATTCCTTAAGGTTGTGGTTTCTTTCTTTCTTCTGAGCACCATCAGTTCCAGTGTCTTCCTGCAAAGAATACCACCACAGACAGTATATGAAGTATTTGTTAATTATAATAGCTATCGCTTAATTACTGCTCTTTTAAATCCTTTCCTAAATCTAGGTTTTAGATGATGAGAATGCTATGGCTTATTTGTGCATAACTGCCTAACGTATGGATTTTCCTGAAACAGTTGATAGAGTTATTAATGTCCCAGATTGAGCCAGAATCAATGCAGTGGACATAGAAAGAATGGAAGCAGATAAAATACAGAGAAGGAGAAGGAAATGTGACTTGCCTTGATGTCAGAGGCACAAAAACCAAATTCCTTTGTTCTTCCCAATGAAATACAGAGACAGTTGTTGACATCCCAGCAGAATAAACATAATATGTGCCATAGCGGTGGTCATGTGGTAATCAGGAGAGGCAATTCATGAAGACTAGACTTGGAGTTACATTGATTAATGTAACCCATATCTACTGTTTACCAACTATGTTCCGGCACATTAGTAGACCCTAGGCATATAATGACGAATGAAATAGACTTAGTTCCTGCTTTCAGAGTAGTTACCATCCCTTTCCCAATTGGTGTTTGTTAGAAGCCTTGCGATTCTTTGCCAAGACCTGATTTTCCCACTAATAAGGTGAGAGATAAGGAATGAGACTTTCTCTAGGGAATGTAAGAATTAATCACATACTCATCCTTACCTTGGCTTGACTAAGCTGTTGTTAGGACTTTCACGTTGTCACTATATGGGTCTTTTTCTTTCTTGAATTGGAAGGTAAGACTTGATTGGAATAAGGTGGAGCCAGGCAAACTGTATCGTTGAAGAGAGGTGTGGAATAATCTGGGGAGCAGGGCTTCTCTTTACTATCCACAGAAGAAATCTCTCTCTGAGTGTTATTGCGGATTTACACCTGAAGTACACAATGGAGAGATACGTGGAGTCTTTAGGGACATTTCACCTTCTAGCACACATTCTCTGACAAAAATTAAATATTATAGAGGTTCTCAATTCAAGATCAAGTCTAAAATTATTCCCACTTCAAATGGGGTTTAGAACCTACCCGTAGTTTATTCTGTGTTAGGAAATCAGTCCTTGATTTAGATAGAGCCCATTGGCAAGACCTGTTTGCCCAGTGATTAAAGGGTGACTGTAAGGATAGTTGTTACAGAGAGAATCTTCCATCCCTAGCTGTACAAACTGCAGGACTCCAGATTGGCAGGCCTACTTAGATGCCTTTTAGACACAGATCTTAGGGATATGCCATTTAGTTTGTTGACAGCTCAAAGTTAACAAGATCAGTCTGCGGAATATACAGAAGGACAGAGATGCCCTGAAAAAACCACTCTCCTGATCCTTGATCTCTAAATCAATATTTGGGGCTTACCGATCCCTGTCAGAATTCTCCAGAATTCTCACTTCCAGACTCTTTCCCTGCTCCAGCTTAGCCCACTCAGTCTGGACATAGTCAGTGATGTATATGGCCACTTTCCCACCAGGCATTACATATTTAATAATCTACTCACTTTGGAGAGTTGGGGAATACAATGAGGATTTAATTACTTTGTTAAAATCAATTAAAACAAGGCTATCAAAAGACATTTTATAAGATTTTCATTTCTGCTCCCAAGCTCATTAATGTGGCTAATTTAGTATAAGACTCCATGCTGGAAGCCAAACTTTTAACTTGGAAGTAAAACGGGCTTTTCCATTTAAAGTTCCGTACTCCCCCTTTTTTATTACAGTCAAATGCAACATGCTGTTTTAAGATTCTCTGGATTATAAACATTTATGTACAATCCTCTTTTAAAATTATTTTATTTTCCAGACTTTAAGAGGCTAGACCTATTAAAAAGTTTAAAATTTCCTAAATCTTAGTTTAGAAAGAAAGAGCAAAAATGGTTTCTACTATTCAAGCTTTTATATGTACAAATTCAAGGGTCTGTTTTTACAGAAGAACCCTTTTCCAAATTTATTTCCAGCTACTTTTGTTTTCCTTGAGGGACCTTTGAAACACTATATTGCTCCTTTTCATGTTTTTTATTTGCCCTATGGAACAATAAAAGCTCAAAAGTTCATAAATATGCATTCTGTAAATGTATTATGCTGACGAAGTGTTGCTCAGATAGCTGTTTTTGCCCTTGGGGAATGAATACGTTTACAGCATGCTTAAACAACATTGTAAGGTGGAAAGAGAAGAGAAAAAATGAAAAAGGAAAAGGGAGGAAGAGAGGAATTTGTAGATAAACAAAACGGATGAGAAAGATGACGGAAAACTGCAGAACCACCTCTGCAAATGAGGGAAAGAAGGAATCCATAGTGAATGAAGAATGCAAAAGGGAATTAGAAACAAAAGTGTAGCCATATTTATAAAATGCTTTATAACGTTGAGAGAAAGATCTATTTTTCTACCAAAGATCCAAGGTTGTTTTTTTTTTCCCCCTTAAATTGGTTTGAACTGAGCAACAGGCAATACCTATATTCTAATTTGTGTCAAGCTTTTAGTAAAATAAAACTTGAACACAAGGTTGTTGTCCTTATTAATTCTAATTCCCTCTGGACTTTAATCTAGTTCTGCTTCATTCAACTCAAATTAGATAGATAAACTGTAGGTCTGATGATTACCAACATGCAAGGGATGGAAAGAGGAACACATTTTAATGACAGAAGTGAAATCACCTAAACCCATTAAATCTCTAGTGAGCTGAGTTAATGAGCATAAATAAATACAGACATTAATGAACTGCACTTTGATTTGGAGTAAGTTTGTCAGGTGGTAGAAATGACTACTGGTTAGCCCTGTGTTAGCAGTTTTCTTTCTCACGAGAAACTGGAACTTTGAAATCCTTGGTGTTGTTGAAATAAAAGTTAACGTTTTATACAAAAAATAATACCCATTGGAAAGAAAAGTATAGAAAATAGCATTTGTAACTAAAAGAAAAATATATAGGAAATAGTACAGTCACTGAGGAAGAAATTGACAAAATATTTGTAATGTTGAGACTCATTGAGCATTCTCTAGTACACTGCTAATTATTTCCAATTATTTTCCACTACAGACATTTAGATTATTACCAAATATTTTATGCCCTAGATATGTTCATTAGTGCTCAGTGAAAATATTGAAAGTTAACAAAGTATCCTAGACTTGGATTTAAGAAAATAAAAAAGTAGTTTATACAAAAGTTTTCAACCTTAAGAGATGTCGGCCTTTGATTTATCTTCCTTGCGCCTTATCCTCCATGGAATTCCCAACCACTATTAGCTGGGTAGAAGCTCCCTCCTAATCTACTACCTTAATCATGCTGCTTCCTTCAAGATTTCTTCAAAATCCCATAATTATAATGTCAATGTGTCTTTTCTGTACTTTACAGAAATTATTTCGTTTGTGTTCCCATTTCATTCATTCAATGGACACTGAGAGCGGGGCATTGTATCAGGTTGTTCTCTGAGGAGCTTCTAATTGCAGAGAGATGACACACTAAATATAACAAGATGTGATAAGTGCTTTGTGAGAGAGACATGCAAAACCCAACAGGAAGTGCCTAATTCTGCCTGGAAGGATCACAGAGGAGGTAAATTTGAACTGGACCTTTAAGGTTCATCAAGCAGAGAAATGGAGTAGAGGCATGAACAAAGGCACCAGGGCATAAAACTCTGTTCAAGGAGCTGCATGGGGTGCCAGGCAGTTAGATAATATTTTGAAAGGAATGAGGAGCAAGGGAGACAGATTGGGATGCAGAGAGGAAACCTCTTGGGAAATATCCTATAAGCCCCGCTGAGCGTGGACTGTATCTTATCATTCTGTGGCTTTCAAAACTCCACTCACAACCCACAAAAAGAAATACTTTCTATATGCGGCCCAGAACAAATATACATATAACTATTAAAATAAAAGTTTCACATAACAAAATGTAACCCTTTCAATTTATGATATACTGTTTTTATTTCTATTTAGTTCTATTTCCTTTTTTTTTTTTTTAACGTTTGTCATGATCTCTGGGTAGTACAAACAGTTAATGAGTTTGGCTGCTAACTGAAAGGTTGGAGGTTCGAGTCCATCCAGATATTTCAGAAGAAAGGACTGCTGATCTACTTCCAGAAAATTATCCATTGAAAACTCTATGGAGCACAGTTCTACTCTGACACACTGGATGGGGTTGCCATAAATCGGAATTGACTCCTTGGCAACTGGATTTTTATGATCCACCAAATTGATTGTGATCTCAGTTTGCAAGAACATTTGCTGTAAGAAATGGGTTTGGGCATGTGAATTATACGCTTAATCTGAATTTTAGAAACATAACAAGTGACAGAGTAGAAGATGGTTTGGAAAGTGGAGGAGCTGGAAGCAGAACCTGGTTAGGCAGCCAGTGACGTAATCTGGGAAAGAGATCCAGAGCTAAAGTAACATAATCAGAGTGCTGCTAATGTCAGGTTGTCTGAAAATTGGTTGACACTAAGGATTTAGTGATTTGCTACATCACCACTCCAAGGATTAGATTTTCAAAGAGGACTTCCAGAAAAGAGTGATTCTTAAAATAAGTCTTCAACATGGGAGAGAAATGTGGAACACGTCTTCCTGGAGTTGCTCAAAATAATATTCCTAAGGAGACACCTTGTGTGTGATCTGGGCTTTAATTGTGCACAGAAATCAAGTGGGGGAGGGCACTGCGGTTAACAAAAATGGATTTATACTATTGGGATAAGGCCACGGTAACCACGTATCTATTTGTTCCAGCTTCTCTAAATAACCTTATATCTCCTTTGTAAGGGGCAAAGATTCCTTCTGACAAATTGAGCGTGGGAAATCTGCCACCTCAACTTTTCCAAATGAGTGTGGAGTGAGGACCTGCCCAACTTAAGGAGGCAGACCCCACCTTTATATCTCAGCAACTGTATAATAATGATTTTTTTTACTTTTGCTGTTGTTAGGGGCTGTTGAGTCAGTTCTGACTCATAGTGACCCTATGTACAACAGAATGAAACACTGCCTGGTCCTGCATCATCCTCACAATCGTTGTTATGCTTGAGCCCATTGTTGCAGCCACTGTGTCAATCCACCTCCTTGAGGGTCTTCATCTTTTTCGCTGACCCTTTAGTTTACCAAGCATAATGTCTTTCTCCAGGGACTGGTCCCTCCTGATAACATGTCCAAAGTATGTGAGACGAAGTCTCATCATCCTTGCTTCTAAGGAGCATTCTGGCTGTATTTCTTCCATGACAGAGTTATTCTTTCTTCTGTTAGTCCATGGTATATTCCATATTCTTCACCCACCATAATTCAAAGTCATCAATTCTTCTTCGGTCTTCCTTATTCATTGTCCAGCTTTCACGTGCATATGATGAGATTGCAAACGCCATGGCTTGGGTCAGGTGCACCTTAGTCCTTAAAGTGACATCTTTGCTTTTTAACACTTTAAAGAGGTCTTTTGCAGCAGAATTGCCCGATGCAATGCATAGTTTGATTTGACTGCTGCTTCCATGGGCATTGATTGTGGATCCAAGTAAAACAAAATCCTTGACAACTTCAATATTTTCTCCATTTATCATGACATTGCTTATTGGCTCAGTCTTGAGGATGTTTGTTTTCTTTATGTTGAGGTGTAGTCCAGAATGAAGGCTGTGGTCTTTGATCTTCATCAGTCAATGCTCAAATCCTTTTCACTTTCAGCAAGCAAGGCTGTGTCATCTACTTATCACAGGTTAGTTATGAGTCTTCCTTCAATCCTGATGCCGAGTTCTTCTTCAAATAGTTCAGCTTCTAGGATTACTTGCTCATCATACAGATTAAATAAGTATAATGAAAGGATACAACTCTGACGCCCACCTTTCTTGACTTTAAACCATGCAGTATCCTCTTACTCTGTTTGAACGACAGCCTCTTGGTCTGAGTACAGGTTCTTGATACAGGTTTTTACTCTTATTACCGTTTAAAAATTCAAACCATGTTGTACAAATTACATTAAAAATTGTATTAATTGTGTTAAAACAACACAAAGAAAAAAAATCTTCATTGTCTCTACCATATCAATTATTTCCTCTTTTTTTCTGAGTTGCAGTCATAGTATATATACAACTTGGATTCCTTTTTTGTTATCTTAAACATTTTTCTACATGGCTATATGATCTTTGAAGAATGGAAGCCAGAGTAGCATTTTCCATGTACAAAGTGTTTATAAATTTCTTTTTTCCCCCCATTTTTCTCAAAACCAGTTTTAAATTCATGCATTTTACAAAGGAGGGAATGAACTGAAATGGGAGAAATGCAACAGATTGACCAAAGCTCTCTCAGAAAGTCAGCTCTAGAATTTGAATTCAATGCCATGTTCACATTACAGCTTCTAAACTGCAGTTCAAGGTTAAGCCTCTTCTGCTTGGAAGATACATAGAGAGATTTAGGGTCCCTATGCATTAAGCGCAACAGAAATTAATTCTGTGTTTTACTATTTCATCTTGTCTAAATGAGTATTTAGATCGAATGCAAAGACTCCTCCTTGTTAAGCAAATAGCCTTCCATGCTGCAGGCACCAGTCCCTTCTTCAAAAGCCTTTGTTTTATGTGGTCTCCAATACTTCTCTATCTCATCTCCATTTCATTCACATTCCATCCTCTAAGCCCAAATGACATTCCTTAACATAGGAGCCTTTTATTATAATGTTTTCCCTTCTCTCCTACTTTGATTCTTCCCCTTTTACCTTTTTTGTGCTTTCTGAAGACAGCCATCCTCTTCTGAAGCAATTTCATCACATCACTGAGGCTCCTTTAAGGAAAACTTTAAAAGCCAGCTTTCGTGTGCTCACTATCCAGTGTCCCCTGAGAATCCAGCAAAATCAGCCACTGCTGTGGCTAAAAACAAATCAAAACAGGCCCCCGAGCGCATCTTTTTTTTTTTTTTAATGCTTATTTATTTATTTATTGTGCTGTGCATTCAGATGTTGATTCCAAGAATTGTTCTCGATTCTAGGGCAATCTTGGATATGGATGGATATAGAAAGAAAATATTATTAAATGGAGGGGAAAAAAAAAACAACAGTCAATCGTCACCCAAGATTCTATCAGTCTAGAGTCTCTGTTACCGAGGCTGTGCAAATTTTTCAGTACACTGATGATCCATTAGCATAATGATGGGCCTGGGCCCCTCCAAGTTTCCAGACTGCTGTCTGAGTAGTCAAAGATCATTGCATCCAGGACAGTTTTGCAAAGATGCTCCTAACACTTTGAAAATTAGTTTTCCATGGATGGTGTAGGTGAGAACTTGGTATTATTCCTCGTCCATGCATTCAGAAACTTTTGGAAAAAATTCAAAAATATCAACAGCAACCACAGAAGAGATAATGCAGTGTGTGCATTTATTTCTTTCTTTGTTGATTTATTCATGAATTAAATGGCTATGTGTATGCTTAGGCTATGCTAAGCTTTGGGTTAAAAGCTTCAAATATAAGGATCTCCATCTTATTTCACCTCCATGATCTCCTCTCCAGCCATCGACAGTTTGCTCTGTTCCCTTAACCTTGGCAGAGTCTCTCTCGTCTTCAGACTCTGCACAGGTCATCACTGCCTCGGCCGGAAGCCCTCATCTGCCACCTCCCTCTCTCGCTGTGGGCTTGCCAGGCTGATACCTACCCCTCTGTCATCTTTCTGTCTCAACTTAGAATCTTGCCTTGGTTGGAAAAAAAAAAAACACTGCCCTCAGTTTCTCGAAACTAGCTTAGGTTGAACTGGGCTTCATCTATTATTTCTTTCTACTATATATTCATATAATTATATAATTATATAACATATAGTCTAGTATACATCTATCTAATTGGATAATATATATATTCTATTCCACTATACTTATATAATTGTATAGTATATATCACACTCTATAGCCACATAATTATAGTAGCATTTTGAGTTTAACATTTACAAAGTGCTTACCATTTTCACTCCATTTTTTCTCAAAACCTGTCTTGTATTCACTGATCAGTTTAAGTCCCATGCCTAGATCACAACATTATTATAACACCACATGCCTTTATCACAGTCTCTAACCTATAAACAGCTTGTGACCGGCTGTTAACCTAAAGTTGGTGGTTCAAACCCATCCAGTGGCTCCATGGAAGAAAGGCCTGACGATCTGCTTCCATGAAGATTACAGCCAAGAAAACCCTATTGAGCAGTTCTACTCTGCAACACATGGGGTCCCCATGAGTCGGCGGTCAACTTGATGGTAGCTGATGACAACAACAGCCGAGAAGCAGTATAGTGTAAGGATTATGATCTTGAGTCTTAAAGTAAGACCACTGTGGTTCAAATCCCAGCTGTGTGACCTTGGGCTAGTTACTTAAGCTCTTTGTGCTTCAGTTTCCTAACTAATGAAAAAAGGATAAGAATATGTCTACCTTATGGGGTTATTGAAAGAATTAAGTGTACTAATACATACAGTGATTCGAGCAGCTCCGGGTACATAGTAAACACAGTAAATAATAGCTTTGACTACAATTGTTTGTAGTAGATTGTGAGCTCCCTGAAAGCGGTGACCCTAACTTCTTCTACCATGTCCTACCATCCTCAGAGCTTGGCTTAGGTCTTGACACATACTAGGATGAACAAATGAACACAGCTGAACCCTGAGCCCCAATAGCTTACAGCCCAGGGAGGGACAGATGAGCAGATATAAACATGCCGCAGTAGAGGCAGTCACTGTGGAAGATGGAAGCCCTAGGGGAGGCTACAAACTCGTAGGCGGTGAAACGTGAAGATGGCAGTGAAGGCTTCCTGTAGGCGAAAATTAACCAGAACACATTTTCAGCATCACAGTAGTCGGGATTCCAACTTCGATTGTCTCCTGAAATCATAATCCTAGAGCCAGAATCTACACTAGTCCCCGATATTTAGTTATAATCCGTCATAGACTCATTTTCCTTCAAAATGTGTCCCGGAGGAGCCCTGCAAGACAGAGCCAGTCAGAAGATAAACAAAACAAATTGCCAAATAATTCTCAGTGTGACTTAACCTTATATGTTTTACAGGGTTAATGTTAAATATTAGTACTTTTAAAAATTGCCTCACTCATTATATTTGGAGTCCCTGTGACAGCCCTTCCCATTGTACAAATCCAGGGAGCACTATTCTGGTTGTAATACAGAGTATTTAGCGCATTCCAGGAAATGCCAGACACTTAGGACATGGCTTTGCCCTACAGAATGCTTGATTATGCCTTCCCCACCCAGTGTTTGAAGAAGAGAAACCAAAAGGTATGGGCTTCCTTTGGGATTAGAATTTAGTTTATTCCCTAAACTCAGTCACCTTATATTTTTATTCATTCAACAATACCTTTGCCAATATATAAATTTTTAGTTGCCGTTGAGTCCATTCCAACTCTTGAAGCCCCTATGTGTGCAGAGTAGAACTACACCTTTCAGAAGCAGATTGCCAGGCCTGTCTTCCAAGGCACCTGTGGGTGGGTTCAAACCACCAACTTTTTGGCTAGTAGTCCAGTGTTTGACTGTGCCACCCAGGGACTCCATGCCAATATATAAAACAATCTCACATATATACTCCTTTCTACATGGAAAACTTATCATGAAAGCCCTACAGTAAAATTGGCAAACAACAAGTATTTTCTGAGCATTTGCTTTAAGCATAACACTATACTAAAAAAAAAACAAAAACAAAACTTGTTGCCTTCCTGTCGATTCTGACTCATAGTAACCCTATACTAGGTGCCCAAAAAATAAAAAGAAGTGTTAAATATTTCCTTCCTACTTGTGGTAGGCTGAATAAAAACCCACAACATTATCCGAGTCCTAATCTCTGGAACCTGTGAATGTTACTCATTATAGCAAAAAGAACTTTGCAAGCACGATTAAATTAAGGATCTTGAGATAGATTATCCTGGATTATCTGGGTGGGCCCTAAATGTAATCGCAACTGTCCTTATAAGAGGGGGGGCAGAGGGAGAGTTGACTACAGAAGAGAAGGTATAGGAGAGATAGAAGTGGTGTACCCACAACCAAGGAATGCCAGCAGCCACTAGAAGCTGAAAGAAGCAAGGAAATGGTCTCCTCCCACCCCCCACCCCCAGGGCCTCCCAAGGGAGCATAGCCCCACCTACACTGTGATGCAGTCTGTAAGATTCATTTCATACTTCTGGTATCTAGAACTGGAAAAGAATAAATTTCTGTGCACAAAAGCCAGCAATTTTGTTGTAATTTTTTACAGCAGCAATGTAGAAACTAATACAATGCTATTCACATTTATGGCATTATTACAACAGTCTAATAAGGGAGTCAACAAACACTTCCAAGGAAAGAAATTAAATAGTCCCATTCTTGATCAGAGTAAACAGGTTATTGTGAGCAGAGAGTCCAGGAAAGTTCAGAGAGGAAAAGGTCTTTAACCCAATCTTGATGAAAAGGAAGAGAGAGGATAGTGTTGGGAGACATTTCAAACCAGAGAATAATATCAGCAAAGATTCCGAAGTCAGAGATAGGAAGATGTTTGAGCAATTACAGTTTACACAGGACTCTCAACTCAATTGTTGCAGACTGGAGTTGCAAAGATTCAGGCTCATCAAAGACAACATGTGACAGAGATGTTAGAAATACAGCGAACGTAACAAAGTCATATCTACGTTATCCTCATCATTGATGTTATTATGATTATTATTATTACAATAAAAATACTAACTTTTTTCTTTTTTTTTTTTTTGGAACAATGGTTTTAGAGCTATAAAACCCTAGTTTCAAAATCTGGCTCTACCGTTCACTAACCTATGATTATGGACAAGTCACTTAAGTGCTCTCAGTCACAGTTTTCCAGTATGACTGATAATACTTGTTTCAGGGTACTATCGGGAGGATTAAATGGCAGAACATACAGAATGCACGGAGTGCAGTAGTGGGCTATTGTAAGTTCTCATTATTACCAATTCTTGTAACAAGCCGGTGTAGGCTGCCTTAATAGACGCCCCCCCCCCTTAACTGTCTCATTGGGATTAACCATAAATTTTCCATTCCCCTGGTACAAATAAGGACCAAAGCCCATGGCACACTGATCACTTGGAAACAACAGGCTAGTCTCTAGGGCTGCACTGTCTGGTGTGATAGACACCAGCCACGTGTGGCCATTGAATGCTCGCGATGTGGCTACTCTGGATTGAAATATGCTGTAAGTGTAAAATACACATCATATTTTGAAGACTTCATGTGAAAAGGAGTCCCTGAGTGGCGTAAACAGTTAATGCACTTGACTGTTAACCAAAAGGTTGGCAGCCGGAGTTCACTCAGAGGTGCCTCAGAAGAAAGGCCTGGTGGTCTTTCAAAAAATCAGTCATGGAAACCCAATGGAGCACAGTTCTACTCTGACACCCATAGGGTCACCAGGAGTCAGAATCAACTTGACGTCAACTGGTTCATATGATGAAATAATGTAAAATAGCTCATTAATAATTTTATACTGATTACCTATTGAAATAAAATATTGGGTTAAATATAATGTTATTAAAAGTTACTTCATCTTTTTCTTTTTACTTCTTTAATGTGGCTTCCAGAAAACTACAATTACATATGTCGCTTACATTTGTAATTGGGCAGCAGCACTATTCTAGAGGGGTGTCCTTCAGCTCCTGGCAGGGGTGATATATGCTTAGCAAGAGTCAGCTGCATTTCTCCACAAATCTGCCTATTGCCTATTGTACTTGTTATTATCATTATGCAACCTGATTAAATACTAAAATATGAGAGCAGAAAGAGTCTTGTTATTTCTAAAAAAGACTTGCAAAATGCTAGCAGCTAGAACACATTGCTGTTGAATCTAGTGTAGATGTGACAAATGTAAAAAACAGAGACAAGCTCTAAAATATCTCGAAGAGCACCGCATTGAGTTTGTTTCGCAAGTCTTTACAATTCCACTTTATATAAATTAGAACTAGAAGTCTATACAGAGTATGATAGGTATGACTTAGGCAAGAAATTGCCCTCTAATCAGCAGACTATATAGAGAAGTGACATTGACTTGATGTCAAAAGATTGTTGAACGAGTGTACTTTTAGACATTTTGAGTAAAATTAAAATTTTGTTTTGTGTAGATGTCATTTTTGCCATTCCCCACTTTACATTATTTATTTTTCATTAACCAACAGTCATCCCTAATTGCATTGGATAAGAAGGCTTCTTCTGTATTGTTATTAATTAAGAGAATGATTGTTATTAATGAAGAGAATGAGAACCAAATGGCTCAAGGGACGAGTCCAAGGGCATCATCTGGCATAAGTGGGGCCAAATCTCAGCCATATAGCTCTGTGGATCCAAAGCCAAAGACTCTTTCCATTATACGTGCACTATCCATCAGTTAATAAAAACAACTTAGTCCAAGATGTTATAGTTGTATTATTTATGAAAATAACCATTCCTTCCTAATTCTTCTAAAACCTCACTGATATCTATTGAATTAATTGATATGAGCAGAATAAACCTAGGACCAACGTTTCAAAAGATAACTTTCATTTACCGTATAAAATTAAATTACACTTTAAAAAAAAAATCCCTTTCTCCAGGTGCAATTGAGTTTTCCCATTTGGCCATTTCTCCCTCATTTAGGAAATGTAAGCAGTCAATACAGAGCATAACTAAGCCCAACTATTGACCTCCACAGGTCGATATGGATGTTCAATATTAGTCAGACATAGCTCAGTTGTCAAATCTGCACTTGAGGAAAAGATTATTGTTGCAGTTCTTATTACCTATTCTGGGAACCAACTGATTCCCTGTGGTCTTCTGTGTAACCTATCTGTCATACTCAAAGCGAAGCTGCCTTCAAATGCAATATTGACCTTAGAGAGCAATCCTGTAGGAGAGAGAAATTGTTCCCAGTCTGAGTATTTGTGCCTCAGCCACAGACTTATGCTGACCCTTGCCGGTCACCTTGCTCGGGAGAACCAGACACAGGCAATGTACCAACCAGACTACACAACAATGAGCTTGAGCAATAATAATGTAATCTTACTTTTTTTTTTTTCAATGGAATCTAACTAGGTCTTTCATTTTAAAAAACAGTATGCAATTATAATTTTCAACTGCCAAATGGAAAGACTACGGAGACTATCCAGATGGACTATTGAAAATGCATTATCATTTGGGTTGCTAATCCTCCAGAAGTAGAAGGATGGAGTTTCCTCTCCCACAAACACTGAACCTCCCTGCAGGCTTGACAGAGAAGGCACCTTGCATCCCTGTTTCCTCAATTCACAAGCACAAGCCGGCACACGTGTATGCACATGTGCAATATCATGAAAACAGCATCAAGGCATCAAGGGGGCATAGCTGTAAGCACCCAATGATATTTAAAATAAAACAAAAACAAAAACAAAAAAAGCCATTGCCATCAAGTTGATTCCAACTCATAGTGACCCTATAGAACAGAGTAGAACTGACCCATAGTGTTTCCAAGGAGCAGTTGGCAGATTAGAACTGCCGACCTTTCGGTTAGCAGCCCAGCTCTTAACCGCTGTGCCACCAGGGCTCCTGTCATCAAGTCTCCGCCTAATGATATAGCACAAATTAAATGTTGTAATAGGGAGAGTTGTAGCAGAAGACCGTGCACAAGGTGACTTAATTAGGGAAACTGTAGTGGAATAGTCCAGCTTATTGTGCCAGGTTTTGAAGGAGAAAAGGGACAAGTTTGGGAAGGCATTCAAGGTGAGAAAAAATATGCATTCCAAGATCTGTGCACCCAGAAAGCATTTTCTCCTCACTTAGCCAGCAAGTAAAACTATCTACCCTTAGTGTGTCTTCATCCTGTATCTCCCAGATACCACAGATGTTCACTAGTTATTTCATCTCTCTTAATCAGGACAGGAAAGGACTGGGAACACTTCCCCAGTGTTCTGTAACTCTAATGTTCCATAAGCCTCCATAACTTCAGGGTTTATGTGTGACCTTGGTTACTCCTGTAGGACAGTTATTTAAAAATCAACAATAAAATAATCTATTTTATCAGTTAAGCTGATATAATCATGCAAATGAATATTTGGCATGATGAATTAGTGATTGCTTGATGAATGAAAACAATCTAAACATTAGTTCATTAAGTCACTGAGCCATTTTTTTGCCTTCTATTGGGTGTGTAGGAAGTGTTAGTAGTGTGATAGACATTGAGAATAAGAATAAATGAGACAGTCTCTGACTTCAAGGAGTTTGCAACCTGATAAAGGAGACAGACCCGTAAACAAGGCGATAGTGCAAAACAGGGGCACACACAAGTTGGGAAGATCGGGATACGTTTCAAAGAGGATGGTAGATTTGAAATTAGGTCTAATGGATGAGTAGAGATTTTTCAATCACAGAAAAGATGAAGAGCATAGAGACCAGTATTTGAAAAGACTTGGAGTAATCAAACGGTTTGGTATGGCAAGAAATAGTGGCGAGGGTTGACTGGTGGGAGAGGAGGCAAGAATAAATAAATAGATAGATAAATGAGGGAGAGGGAGGGAGGGAGGGAGGAAGGAAAGAAGGAGAGAAAGAGAGAGAAAAAGAAGAGTTGGAGCCTAATCTGAAGGACTGTATGTACCATGCTGAAAAGTCTGACGTTTATCCCAGAGGCAATGCAACCCATTACAAGTTTATAAGCTGGGAAGAAGGGAAGACATTATGAGATATACGTGTAAAAAGAGAATTCTACCACAGTGTCTGGCACTAGCAAATAATATATATTTGATAAAGAAAAACAGGTACGGCAGCTGTACTGGAGAGGAGAAATACCAAAGAAAGAAAAAACAGTTTTACAATTATTGAAATCCTAACTAACTACTAACCGTTGCCATTGAGTTGATTCACCTGTGTGTCAACTAGAACGTTGCTCCATAGGGTTCTCAGTAGCTGCTTTTTTGGAAGTAGATCTCCGAGTCTGCCTTCTGAGGTGCCTCTAGGTGGACTCGAAACTCTAAAATTTCAGTTAGCAGCTGAATGTGTTAATAGTTTGCACTACCCAGGAACTCTTATTGAAATACAGATGAGCTAAATAATGAAAGCCCCCCATCAGTATCACGTAAGAAAAGGTCTGGTAATCAGCTTTCATTAAGATTACAGTCAAGAAAACCCTATGGAGCAGCTCTACTCTGTAACTCATGGGGTCTCCATGAGTCAGAATCTACTTGGCAACTAACAACTATGCAGGCAAAGGAAACCAGCAGGGGGGACTGAGCCAACATGCTTAAGGAGGTGTAGTTGAGCTGACACGTTTAGAGGCTAGATGTTAAGGAGGGAAGAAAGAGTGAGTAATCCTGGATGTCATGTTTGTGTGACTCGATGAACAGTGGTACCAATAACAGAGAGAAGAAATTTAACAGAAGGATCAGGGTTTTGTGGGAAAGTTATAATAAGCTTGTAAGTTATCCCTATTACAATGATATATGCATTTATGTAATTATGTCTTTAATGGGTATACAAATACCCTTTTAGGTTTTTAATTCCTTGCAAGTCTTTTTTTTTTTTTTTTTTTTTTCTGGCTTTAACAAGCGGAAATTCATTTTCACACAGTTTAGGAGGCTAGAAGTCCAAATGCAGGGCACTGACTCTAGGCAAAGGCTTGGTTCAGTCTTCTGGTGCAGTCTTTGCTGGCTCTCAAGGAAGGTCCCTGTCTCTTCTGGGCTTCTGTTCCTCAGTGAACTTCTTGTGATCTGGTACCTATGTTCCCCCATCTCTGCTGTCTTCCTTCATCACTTGCTTCATCTTCTCTTTTTATAACTCAAAAGAGATTGATTTAAGATACACCCTATACTAATATCTCATTAACTTAACAAAGAAAACCCATTCCCAAATGGGATTATAACCACAGGTACAGGGGTTAAGATTTACAACAGATGTTTTGGGGGGACACGATTCAATGCATAATAGGTGGGGATTAACAATAGGGTGATGCCAAGGGAGGGCCTAGGAGTACACATTGAGGAGAAGGAAGTGCTTCAGACGTGGGGCAGGCCCTAAAAGTAAAACCTGTAGGTCCCAAAGACGGCCTCACCCAACTGTTCATAGTAACAACCATCCTTCAACCTCTTCATCTCTATAGTTCACGAAGCATGCTAATATCCACTTTCTAATCAGGTTCCTGACTACAAATGGACAGAGCACACACAGAGAACATTGACTCAAAAACATAACAGCTATGTTTACCAAGTGTTTTCACCATGCCAGGCATTGTTCTCAAACAACAACAAAAAAAAAAAAACAGGCCAGTGCCATTGAGTCAATTCCAACTCATAGTGACCCTGTAGGACATAGTAGAACTGCTCCATAGGGTTTCCAAGGTTGTAATCTTTAGGGAAGCAGACTGCCACATCTTTCTCCCACAGAGCGGCTAGGGGGTTCAAACCATCCACCTTTTAGTTAGTAGCCAAGCACTGTGCCACCAGGGCATTGTTGTAAGTGTGTATTAATTCAGTTAAACCTCACAACAATGTTATGAGGGATGTACTATTATTTTATGCCCATTTTACAGGTGAGGAAACTAAGGCTGAGGGAGATGAAGCAATTTGCCCAAGTTTACACAAGTAGTAGCTGAGCCTGGATTTGGGCTCCAGAGCCTGTGTGCTGTATTGCCTCAGAGAGATTACAGACGTGCTCAAGGTCATCAGCTAGTAAATGCAGACCTAGGACTGACACCAACTATACTAACTCCGGTGCACTTTTATTCCACCTTTCTGCCTCTCCTTGTTGTTGCGTGTCAGTGAGTCAATTCCAACTCATAGCTGACCTATAGGGTAGAATAGAACTGCCCCATAGAGTGTTCTAGGCTGTAATTAGTGTGTGTGTGCTGTACCTGAAAGTTTACCGCTCAAGTTCTCATTCAAAAATTTACACACATATTGTTTTGTGACATTGGTTGCAATCCTCACAATGTGGCAGCATGCTCCTCCTTTCCACCCCTAATTCCGTGTCCATTTATCCAGTTCCTGTCCCTTCCTGCCTTCTTTCCTGCTTTTGGACTGGAGCAGCCCATTTGATCCGGTATATTTGATTGAACTAAGATGCACGTTCCTCACGTGTGTTATTTTTTGTTTTATAGGCCTATCTAATCTTTGTCTGAAAAATGGACTTCAGGAATGATTTCAGTTCTGGGTTAGCAGAGCATCCGGAATGCATGTCTTATTTATTGCTTTATATTCCATAATACAATGCTTGCTAAATAGTAGGTGGTTAGTTTTTATCTACAGAAGGAAGGAAGGAAAGAAGGGAGGGAGGGAAGGAAGGAAGAAGGGATGAAGGAGAAAAAAGAAAGAGAGGAAAGAAAGAGGAAACGGAGGGCGGGAGGAAGAAAATTGTGAAACAGTCTGTGGAAGTGGGGCTAGAGTTCAGAAGAGAAGTGAGCCGGTCTGCAAATAGAAACAGAATCATTCGCATAAAAGCCAAAATTTGATTTGAAAGTTATTGAAATAGAGTGTTGTATAAATGTAGCTTTAACTCTTTCATTCCACTATAGATTAGAAAATCGATACACTGCTTCTTGGATGAAGGGCATTTTTTAATATATGCCTTATATCTATTTTCAGTGAAGTTACATCTGCATTATTTATTTTTAAGGTAGTATCTGTAAACAAAATATTACTCTAGGTTAATTTTAAAGTATCCAAAAAACATAGTAGCAAATTACTGGTTTTTTACTTGAATCTCCACATGGAGTACTCTAATGTGCTCAAAACACGGTCTCGCTGTTTGATTTCAAATGACAACGTATGAGTATTCAGAAAACTGCAGACATTTGAAAGGACACAATTAGCGAAATGAACCCCTAAATCCAAAGTTCTCAGGATTTACAGTGAAAGTACCGGTACTGTTTGCAGGCAACAGCTATCTATTTGCCAATTTGGCGGATGGATCTCGAGCTCATCTCTGATAATTTTGATACTGTCCTCACCAACAATGTTTAGAATAAGGGATTGAAATTATTAGCATCCCACAGGAAGAAACAGAGAAGGAAAAACTGCTACACAGGACAAGTAAAAAAAACACTGCATGTTTTAATATGCAGAGTAAAATATTCTTTCACACTTAATTCGATTTTATCTTTAATATAGACCCGACTTAATGTAAGATGATTGATACTCTCCCTATTTCATTTATTGTAATGTTCTCCAATTGCCTGCGCACTTCTTAATCAAAAGAAGAGCTCCACACCGCCCTTGGATATCAAAGGAGAAGGTGTCTATAGCTATTACTGAATCAAAGAATTATTCTTTGAAGACCCTAAGGTGAAACATTGAAAAATCCTTCCGGGATACAGATGAAAAATGCCATGTGCGGGTTTCCTCCAATTATTTGGTGCAATCCACCAAAAGACTAATGAAAATACAGGCCCACACTCACTTGATACACGTCTTCATTTCTCCTATTCTCGCATTTTCTGTGTGGCTGCAGATCTACTAATCTTACTCCCGAGGAGTATAGCAGTACTAGGTAAAAATGACAGCCCTGATTAACAAGTCAGGTGAGGAAATGACCTCTGAAATGCTTTCATTTCAATAAACCTTTTATGCTTAGGAACCAGGCCAGAGTGAGAGTCCATCATGGTAGAGCAAAACATACGTAACACACAAACAATGGTAAGATCGCCTGCGTTAAAGCGTGTGTGATCTGTTGCCACAAAGTCACTAGGTGAAAGTTATTTAATTACTTTGTTCCGGAAACCCAAGCCTTGTCTGGTTCAAAAAAAAAAAAAAAAAAAGGTGCTTAGAAAGCCTACCGGGAATTAAGATAATTAGCACAAATCTCATTATTCTAAAGCGCAACTCTGTGAGATTAAATAATTATAAAATCCTAGTTAAAAATGACTCGACTTCTTTTTATTCTCTGGCTGGCAAACTGAGTCCCTTTTTATTTCTTTTTAAGATGGAAACCTAGCCATTTGAAAACAGAAGTTGTTAACTTGCTCCTTGAATTTAACATCTGGTAACATTTTCATCTTTTGCAAACTAGTAAAACGTTACAGTATTTTTGACAGTGGGAGTTCAGTGCCAGAAGAAATTTTATCAGTACAAAGAGACTACAAAATAGGTTTCTTACTGGGCCACGGGATTTCCTAATCCTTATCTTACAGCGTAAAAAAGGCACTGCGGGGAAGGTGCTATTTGCCTATAATTTCTCTAGGAATTAATTTAAGGAGAACTTAATAGCAAAGAATGGGAAACAACCACTCCCCTATTCTGCATTAATGTATAGCGAGAAGTCTGCTGTTGTCTTAATGTTTTAGTTATTGAAAGATTTTATGAGTCCTGCTACTTCACTGGGATCACTTATCCCCCTTATTCTGTTAATTACATCTACCTTTTATTGGCCTGCATTTATCACTCATTGATTTAGACTTTAAAACAGCCTGAACTTTTATTACAGTGTGATAGTCAAAGACAAAACGTATTAAATATTACCAGCAAGCTTTTAATACGGAAAAATGGAAACACTCCAGGGCCATTGAGCGGAACCATCGCAGGTTCAGCGCACACATTTGGAATGTGCAGCGGTGTCTTCTACAGACGTGGAGGTCCTTGCAATGCAGCGAAGAGAAGAGAGCCCAGGCTCTTTAAGATCCTGGACTGAGATTCCGATTCCGGCACTTACATATAAATCGTGGGAACTTGCTCAAGTCCTGTAAACTCTCTGAACTTCCATTTTCTCATCTGTATAACTGGGGAAATAAGACAGGCGAATTAAAGTAATTTATGAAAAACAGCTAGCATAGTGCCTGGCACTTAATACCAGAAACCAAACCCGTTGCTGTCCAGTCAGTTCTGACTCAGTGATCCTATAGGACAGAGTAGAACAGCCCCTCAGGGTTTTCAAAGTTGCAATCTTTTACAAAGTAGACTGCCACATCTTTCTCCTGCAGAGCGATTGATGGGTTGGCCAACTTTTCCCTTAGCAGCGGATGGTTTTAACCACTATGCCACCAGGGCTCCTTTGGCACATAATAGGGCTCAATAAACAGTCATTATTGTTCTTGTTATTCCTATAGGGGGAACTGTATAAGGGCTTAAATTGACAGGAATTATTTTTAAACTTTCAACCACCTTATAATTTTGAGCAGAATGTAGCTGGAAGCACAAACGTGCACACACACACACACACGATGCATTTATATATGACCATGGCTATACAGCATGAAATTCAAACACTTGTCTACTCCATTTTCCAAAGCCTCTGTATACAAATAAATTATTCAGCAAGGACTTGGAGGCTCAATTTACTTCTCTGAGGACAAGTAGGGTCATGTCCAATAAACATTCTGATTAAAAGGTTTTGGCTAGTTCTGACTGGTCATTGTGGTATTATAGAAACAACCTAGAGGTCGGAAAGAGAATTAAAACCTTTTCAAAAGCAAAACAAAATGAAAATCATTAAAATCTTGGTTAGAGAAAAAAAATATTACTATCACTGAAGTGTTCCATGCTGTACACACAATGAATGGAAGCAAGGAACTGTTCTGAATAATTCTCTATACAAAGAAGAACTTTTTTTATTTTATTATTATCATTAAGGTAATTGCTAATGTTTTTGAACCACTACTATGTGTCTGGCATGTGCTTTTCACATATTATCTTATTGAATCCTCACAGCTCTGGGAGGAAGTGTAAGCTTGAAAAACCAAACCCATTGCCATGAAGTCAATTACGACTCATAGCAACCCTATAGGACAGAGTAGAATTGTTCCATAGGGATTCCAAGGAGCAGCTGGTAGATTTGACCTGCCAGCCTTTTGGTTAGCAGCCAAACGCTTAACCACTGTGCCACCAGGTATCCGTAAGCTTCAATGGGTTGATAATTTGCTCAAAGTCTCACAACTATAAAGAGAAATAAAGAGCTGAGACCTCACCCCAGGTCTCTCTGACTGCAAAAAAGACATCTCCTCAGCCTAAAATGTGCCTCTGTAATCAATTTTTTTTAAGGTTCTATGAAAATAGGACCACTCAGACATCTACAAAAAAAAAAAAAGTTTCTTGGAAAAAGTTTCTGGAATTTTCCCATAAAGTAGTGGGCAGTGGCGTATATTCCTACAGTTTAGGGTATTACAATCAACAATGCATGGGAAATACATGAAAAACTTGAAAATGTACAGTTAGGTGTGTATGTAAAATAAAACCAAAAAAACCAAATGCATTGCTGTCAAGTCGATCCCAATTCATAGGGACCATATAGGACACAGTAGAACTGCCCCATAGGGTTTCCAAGGAGCAGCTGGTGGACTCAAACTGCTCACCTTTTGATTAACAGCCGAGCTCTTAACCACTGTACCACCAGGGCTCCATATGTAAAAATAGGCACTGATTACCAAATGAAGTGGTCATTCCAAGAATTCATGTCACTAAGGTGGAGGCTGGGAATAGATAAATGTCAACTTACCAGTTTAAACTTATGACTTTCCAGAATGTCGTAACAAAAACATAATATGACTGGAATCTCAAGCTGTATCAAAAGCATAGATCTATAATGGCAAACCCCTTACGTGTTACATCAGTAAGTGAAACTTCCCTCACAGATTTCACAACACAAGATAGAAAAATCTTTGTATTTCAAGCCTTGGGCAGAGGGAAGGGGGATGAAAAAGCTCATTTTATACTGGAAAATCGATGAGTCACTGCAGCTCTACATTTCTGATGAGTAACCTCATCTTACATCAGAAGGCACAAAGTGTAGTGGTGAACTGCATGAGTTCAAATCCCTCCTCTGCCCTGAGTAGTTGTGTCACTTTTGGAAAATTACTTAAACTCTTCGTGCGTCAGTTCTGTAGTTTACAAAACGGAGGAAATGCTAGCATGGACTGATTAAAACTCATGGGATTTTACTAAGGATTGAATGATACGTAAAGCACGTAGAACAATACTCAGCACAGGGAAGTTTATGTTAAATAAATATACTTAATTGCATATCTAAATAAAAATATTTGAACTACAGGTGATAATAATAACTAAAGTGTATTGACTGCTTACCATATGTGAATCATTGAAATAAACTCTTTGCATGGATTCATTTATTTCATCCTCGTAATAACCTTTTGAGCTGGGTACTACCCAGACAAGAAAATTGAGGCTTAGTGTGATTAAATAGCTAGCCCAAGGTCACGTGGTTGATAAATTGTGGACTGAGAATCAAACCCAGCCCGTCTGGCTCCAGAGCCTCCATTCTTAATTAGAAAACTAATAACTAACTATTCTCCTAAACAAAGGAAGGAAACCCCATTATTAAAGAACTAGAGAAACTGGTTAATGATAATCATCTAATGAGTTCTTAAGCTAGTTTACTTTTAAAATATTTAAAACAAATACAGAGAAAATATCGTATACTGCCTTTAACTCAGGAGGAAAGTGCATGTGTGTGTGTGTGTGTGTGTGTGTGTGTGTGTTTAATTTGTTGGACACAACCATTTATGTGAGTCTGAAAGATGTATCCAAATTCATGTACTTCCAATATTGATTTACCTCACTATAAACAGACAAAAAGAAAATAGCTACATAGATTAAGTATGACCTAATTACGTTAGGCTTGCTCCCCACAGGAACTTTCCATCTTAAGTATTAGCTCTACATTGGACTAAAGACAACCCTCTCCATTGTTAATTATCCTCAAGCTACTCTCTTAGAAATCCACAGATAATAGCTAACACTTATGGAGGTCTATCATGTTCCATGTGCTGTACTAGCCTAAGGCTTCTCAAACCATGTTGAGGTAAAGACATTCTACGGGATGTAATTAGATGTACCAATAAAAAAAAAATCTTCCCCAGACAAATAAGTTGATATATATAACTGTTAAACAGATTTCCTTTTTTACTAAAGCATTTCTCAGCTCCTATTAATATGCCAGTGTGTGTCGTGAACCCACAAGAAGAGGATTTGGTAAAGTAGCTTTTCCCACGTTTATTTGACCACGGAGGCTTTTATTGTTAAAGCACAGATTTCTATCTCCCGGAGATCAGTGTTTTCCAGAACTTACTTTAGTACCTGGGTCCAACTGGAAGGTAGCTAACAACAACAATTCTTATAATTATCTCTGTTTTACATATTAAATTTCTCAAAGACAGGTATCATTATCTCTGTTAAACAGCTGAAACTAAAGCTAGAGACATCAAGAAACTTGGCTGAGGTTGCAGTTTTTACATGGTTGTGTCACGTTCAAACTCAGATCTGACGTGGTACAAAGTGCTCTACTCCTTCCACCATACCATGCTACTCCTCCCACACAATAACAAAGGACTCACCTCCAAAGGCATGCTGCCTGCAGGCTCACCCTTTCTCTCCCTATCCCCAGCATTTCTAGAAACCACCAGCATTAACTTGACATTTGGATGAGAAAAAAAAAAAAAACACAATTACTCTGCCCTTGCTTTTCTTTTCCTCTTCTCCTCACCCTCCAGGGAAAAATGTACGCCCCCTAGAAATGGAGACATTCGCAACAAACCAGAGTTTTGACTCCCCAGAGCAGGAGCACAGGAATCCCTGTCAATGACCACTAGGAATCCCCAGGCCTTTGTCCAAACATCTGAGTGTAGACCTAATTCCTCTGCAGAAATGTGGACCTATTGGTCTGGTTGAATCATAACAGTCAGACTCTGTCGGGATGCAGAGGTTTGGGGTAGAGCAGAAAGCAATCTAATTTTGTTTAGAAACTCATGAGCATTTTACCTTCCATATTTAACAAGGATCCTATCTTTCCTATGGATATAGTATGGTGTTGTGTGCAGTGAGTCGATTCTAACTCATAGCGACCTTACATGACAAGAACTGACCCATAGGGTTTCTAAGGCTGTAATCTTTACTGGAGCAGATGGCTGGGTCCTTTCTCTGGTGGAGCGGGCTGGTACATTTGAACCCACCAACTTTTTGTTTACACAATCATAACCGCAAAAACTTTCCAAAGATCTGCTTCTCTTTAAAACACAGAGAGAAAATAACTAATAAAATTATTTTTAGTGGTCCATGGTAAAAATCACACATTTATGATAAAAAGAGCTGCTATAATCTATTTCTTCAATGTCTCTTAACCTCAACTGAAAAAGAAAAAAGAAAAAAAACTCTTAACTGCTTTGAATAAATTAATCTAGAATTTAACCTAGTAGTGAAAATATTTTCCTGATATTTAATACTTCCTATATTCCGATCCAGAGCCCTAGTAGCACAGTGGTTAAATGCTGGGCTGCTAACCAAAAGGTCAGCAGTTCGAATCCACCCTCGAAATGCTCCTTGGACACCCTATGGGGCAGTTCTACTCTGTCTTATAGGAATCAGCTCGACCACAACCAGGTATATTCCAATCCAGAGGAGCCCTGGTGGCTCAGTGGTTACTCTCGGCTGCTAACCGAAGATCGAACCAACCAGCCGCACGAGGAGAGAAAGCAGTGGCAGTCTGCTTCCGGAAGATATACATCCTTGGAAACCCAGTGGGGGAAGTTCTACTCTGTCCTGTAGGATCGCTAAGAGTTGGAATTGACTCAACGGCAGCGGCTATATTTCAATTCAGGATTTTTGTGGTTGTTTATTACAGAAAACTTACTTAAAAATTAAACTTTTAAACAAACTTTTACATTGAAACACACTTTTTTTTTTCTTTAATGAAGTAACTATTCTAGTAATTTCTATGTGTTCAGGTAGCAGTAGTCATGCCTAGATTAACTCACATTAAGGCACAGAATTATTCTGAGTTTGAACCCTCCACACAGTCTTTGTGGAAAGGTATCCATCCACCTCAGCTCCGTCTCAAGTGTTCATTGGTGTATTTACTGGGGTCAATGCAGTCCATTCCAAACTGTAAAGTAACAAGAACCAGACCCTAAACATTATGCTACAAAAGAAATCCTTTTCCTGTTCAGTTATCATCACGTGTCTAGCATGGTCTTCCCACATAATAAGATGGCGTGTCTTGTTTTCCACCTCTGATATGTGTTCAGCCTCTGGATGTAAATTTTTGACACCAAGGCCTCTTGCAATAAGATTGTGACTAAAGGCTGGAAAGTATTTCAGCAGCCAAACTAAGCACAAATCCATTTCCCAAACTGCTCACTTTTCAGTTATCATCTAACTATGCAGGCATGCAATACACCAAAGAATTAGGACACAGAGAGTCTGCATTTCCTTGAAAGTAAACACTCAGATATTTAAAAATTTTCCCAACAAAAACCAGTACTTTACATTTTACTGTATGATGATGTTTGCATGGTATTCAATCATTATGTCAATATAATTAGGGGAATACTTTTCATAAACACTATTGTCAATACCTGTGCATTTTTGGTCACTAATAAACATAACCCAAAGAAGCTTCATTTTTCATCAGCTGATGTCAAGTTTAGGGAATAAAAGATGTAAGTCAGGATAGCGTTTGAACTTGCTCAAGTGGGTGGAGAGGGAAAACGGCTGAATTCAGCTACAGTATGATGAAAGGTTAGAGTATGTGTTCTGGATCGTTCAGTTAAAAGAACGAATAAAAATAGTAAGGGTAATTGGGAGAAGGCAGAGACGGAAGTACAGAGAGAAGCCACAGATTTCAATAAGGTATGTTACAATCCCCACTAACAGCTCCATATTTGATTAATACATTCTTCTACTCTCAGCATTATAGATCTTTTAGGCAAAATTTTATTTTACGTAAATTTAAGTGCAATGCAATGTTTGTTAATTAATGGTGATCGTTTCCTTCATTTACCTAAGAATATATGTAAAAGTCATTAATAGTAATCTCAGCTTCTCATGTATAACTGGTATGTTTCAAAACCCAAGGGAGACTTGCTGACATATGACAACTGATAAACAGAGGGGGACAGAATACCATCCCATCAAGAATTTTCCCCAGGGCACACAAACCTGTAGAGTATGACGCTTTTCCTAGGGGGAAGAAGTTGAAGATCAGGGCTTTAAAGGGAAACAGCAAGATGTTCCTGTTTTCATCGTGGGGCAATCCAAAAAGGGGCAAATGGATGGAAGGGAGATGGGCAGTAGCAAACGCAATTTTTGTGTTTTTATGGGATTTTATAAAATGCCATATTGATTCCCAGGATGTCACTGAGTTCTGTGATGACAGGTCATGTCCAGTCATAGTTAATAGGGATACCACTCAGCATCTTCTTACATCAAGCTGCCAATTCAGCCAGTTGGTTGGGAAGAGATGGGGAAATATCAAACCTAATTCAAACAATAAAAAGAGGAAAAGGACGAGGGGGTGAGGACGAGGTAGAGATGAAATATTTAGAAAAAATTGAAATTACATGTTTTCCAGCAGAAAATCCACTAAAAAAAAAGAAAAACAAATCCAAAAAAAAAAAGTTATATATGCAGCACTAGATATACCTCTTTACCATGAAGTTTAAGCTTCAGGACCCCTCACTTGCGGGCTTCTCTAAGATTAGGAGCAGGGTGTGAGAAATGTGTTCACGTGGTAATTTAATTTTGTAAAATTTGTAAATGTGAGCTAGTTGAACCACAGTTGATTAAGATCATGCTCTTTTTGCACTTAACTTTCACTCTATCCAATTTTCTTTCATGTGAGGTGGCATCATGGTGGCTGTGGGCATTTTTTGCATACAGCTATTGGGGAAGTTGAGTTGGGGGTACATTTAATTTGGTGTATCAGTCTAGGTTCAATCAGGAGATGAAAACCACACAGAAGTTTGAGAAGAGAAAATTTAATCATTAACTGTAGAAGTGGATTGGCTGGCAGCATCTATAAGTGTCATATTTTATCTGCAGCAGTAAAGAATTTAATTCATTTTTCAAGGAGACAGTGAAAAATATTTTATTATATATCTTATTTTTATATGTATTTTGGATTAATCCACAAGAGGATGAAATGCAAAAATCTTTGAGGGCAAAGGGAACTATTGCCCAGTTTTCACTAAAGGATAGTCCTCCAGCGCAAGGGCCACACCACATTCATCTTTTTACCTCTCATATCTAGCATTATACTCGTCAAGTGGAGTAGCCACTCTTCAAGTGCATATGCTTTGTACTGCCGTCAATAATGTGATAAAATATTTTTAAACAGTATCTTTTCATTATTATTCTCCTAATTAGTTAGTATATCTCGATTAAAATATTGAATTTTAAAAATAGTGGATTGGCTGGTAAGAAGGAGAACTCTAAAGAATATAGGAATGGTAGATATAAGGGACAACCACTACCCCTAGGCTGACATAGAACACTCAAGGATGAGCCCCCCCAAGGGTGTGATCCAGACCTTGCTGGAGAGGCATGGCCATGGCTCCCTGAATGGCAGAGAAGTCAATGTGGTGCCAAATTGGCAGATCTTGCCAGAAATCGGTCCTTAAGGGTACCAGTGAAGGCTGTTTATGGAGAGGTATCTTACTGGACAGGTTCCAGTATGAAACCACCTGAAGGCTGTGCCAGGGGAAGCTGTTAGCCGCAGGATGCTCCCTGCACTGCAGGAGCCTGTTGCTGGAGAACAGTCTGCACTGCAGGAGCTGGGCACCAGAGAAATTGCCTGTAGAGCACACCAGAAATAGGAAGCAAAATCTTTCCCTCTGATAATGTCACTCCAGCACCCTCTATTGGTAAAGCTTAACACTGTGCCAGCTGGCAAAGGAACATACAAATAAAGGGCCCAGATCCATTTTTGTAGAGCAGGCAATGAATTTGGAGCTAAGAACTTAATAAATTGACAATCAGCACAGTCAAACCCTTTGACTACTCAGCTTCTATATGCGCATTTATATGTACATTTGAATGCCTGTACATCAACAAAACAACTTCGTATTTCCATCCAAGTAAAGATGTCCTCACAAGTTCTTCACAAGTACCAAATTTTTACACAAATAACATGCTCCTTCGATGTTTGTTTGCCAGCCATGCCCTCCTCCCTGCAAGGTATTTTTGTAAGCACACAATGCTTGCTTTTTTTTTTTTTTAACAGCAACATGTAAAAAATAATTGGCACGGCAGTGCTTATGAAAATTCCTCATGGAGGGAGGGCACGGTTGGCAAACAAACATAGAAGGTGCACATTATTTGAGTAAAAATACAGTAACAATGTTCTCACTCTTTCCCCAAAATGAAGAAAAACACAGTCCCAACAGTCATTGTATTCATTGCTCTCTGTATCAATTACTCATATTCAGTCACAATCCCATTGATTATCCTATTAACTAAAAGCTGAATTATAAAGTTAACTTCTAACACCTTGTAGATAAAAATAAAATGAGAAGAGAAGAAAATGGTAAGTGCACACAAAGAAACACTTGTATATAAAGAAGAAAAGATATGCAAAGCTACCATAGTCCTGTTTCTGTAATTGTTCATGAGGTTGTAGTTGACATCTATGACTTCTTTCTTCAACATCCATCCACCCATATTTTCCTTGCCAGAAGTCAGTAACCCAAACCTTCATTCCATAAGAGTTTGAGTCCTCAATTGTCCTACCTTTTTTTGGTTTCTCTAGTTTTCCATTACTTTTACTATTGGGAGTGGAAGCACTAAGAAGCATCCGAATCAATTCAACAGATTCCAGATATACTCTTCCTTGCCACCATTGTGAAGCAGCAAGCCCATTTTGCCTTGGTAATCAGATATAATGACTTCAGCCAGAAGATTACACCCCTCACTTTTTTTCTGCTTTTTGCCTGTTGCTTTAGTGTGTAAGGAGCCCAAAACGTCCAGGTAGTGGTCTCATCTTCCAATTCAATGGAACCATCATTATGTCCCCTAGTGGAAACATTTCCTCCTTGGATACTAACATATCTAAACCAAAGTCGCTGGAATGAAGGAATTTAATCATGTAAGTGGGTTATTTGGTTTAATAAGAAGAGCCACTCTGACTTCCTCCACTGGATTCTTAGACTTATGTATTCTGGGGAGTAGCACCATATAATAGTCCTTGATTCAAAACATAGACTGCATCCTGTAAAACAGAACCCCATTTTTTCAGGGCATTGTCTCCCAACTGGCACCTAATTGAATCTTCAGTAAGCCATTGCAACTTTCAGTTAAGGCTGTCACTTTTGGGTGATGAGATGTGTGGAAAGACCAGTTAATTTCATAGCATGAGCCCATCGTTGCACTTCCTTTTTTAGAAAATAAGTTACTTGGTCAGATGTACTTCTGAGTTCTTGGATAAGGCATTCTGTGAGCCCATCATCATGAGGTTAGAGTTCTTTCTTCAACTCTCATTCCATGTGTACTTTGCCCTCAGCCAGAAACTCGAGTGCTCTGGGTTCTTTACCTGGTAGAGTGATCCTGGCAGTGCTAGAGGAAGCATTATAGACAAGGAAGGCAAATCCATACCCAGAATACGTATCTATTCCAGTGAAGACAAAATTTTGTCCCCTCCATGATGAAAGAGGTCTAGTGTAATCAGTCTGTCACCAAATAGCTGGCTGGGGCCCCCAGGTACCATATCAGGGATTCAGCGCTGATCTCTGTTCTTGGCACATTGTGCACTGTCATGGTTTGAATTTTGTACCCCCAAAAATGTGTATATCAGTTTGGCTGGACCATGATTCCTGGTACTGTGTGATTTTCCTATATGTTGTAAATCCTGCCTCTATGATGTTAATGAGGGAGGCTGGGTGGCGGTTGTATTAGTAAGGCAGGACTGGATCTACAAGACTGGGTTGTGTCCTGAGGCAATCTCTTGAGATGTAAAAGAGAGAAGTGAGCAGAGAGACAGGGGGACCTCATACCATCAAGAAAGCAGTGCCAGGAGCAGAGCGCGTCCTTTGGACCGGGGTCCCTGTGCCAAGAAGCTCCTAGTCCGGGGTAACACTGATGAGAAGGCCAAGAGAGAGAGAAAGCCTTCCCCTGGAGCTGATGCCCTGAATTTGGACTTTTAGCCTACTTTGACTGTGAGGAAATAAACTTCTCTGCGTTAAAACCATTCACTTGTGGTATTTCTGTTATAGCAGCACTAGATGACTAAAACATGCACCCAGCGGCTATGTTAGCCAGGGCAGGCTTGGAAAAGGTAAGTCCATATTGTTGAGTCTAAGCATAGCCTCCGTCCCTGTCAATATGGCCACTTTGTTCAGGGGCCCATTGAGTAAGCTCTGGGGTGGTAAGGGAAAGAGGCTGACTCACATCCACAGTGTGTCTTTTTTCTTTTTTTTCTTTTTTTTTTAGCTCATTATTAAAAATCACTTCTGCAGCAGATGTCCTTTGGTTGGTGTTCACATGGAACACAAATATCTCCACAGTCTGTGCCTATTTAGAGATGTCCATCCACACACTTCTTCCCCAAATGTCCTGTCACCAGTCTTCCAATTCTGTTCCTTCCAAGTCCCTAACCACCTAGCCGACTTATTCATAACTATACATGAATTGTTGTAAATCCATACTTCTGTCTACCTCTCACTCGAGTTATAGTTTTTGGTATTGTTAGTTGCTGTCAAGTTGATTCTGACTCATGGTGACCCCATGTGTGCAAAGTAGAACAGCTCTATAGGGTTTTTAAGGCCATGACCTTTGGGAAGCAAATCTCTGAGGTGCCTCTGGGTAGGTTTGAATCATCAACCTTTTGTTTAGTAGTTGAGTGATTAACTATTTGTGTCACACAGGGACTCCCTAGTCATAGTGGACAATCAAATATACAACTCAAAACTCTGACCATTGGAGGGAATTTTCTTCATAACTGTCCTTCAGGGTCACCTCTGTGTGGGATTATAATGTTGCAGCTGTGCCTACTCAGGTGCTGCCAGGATATTATGCAGACTCATCTGTAAACCAGGCTTGAGTTTTTTCTTCCTCAGTCAACCAGTGGTAAGAAACTTCCCAAAAGGCAATAGACTTAGATCAAAAGAGAGAAAGCAATGCAACAAGAGTTAGTGTCAAAAAAGTCTGAGCCACCTGCTTGTGCAACTTATTTGTACCTTCTAGGCCTGCCCAAGTTCAGTCTCTTATACACCATTTCCATTTGATGATGGATTACTGTTACCAAACTTACGCCTAGGTGGGCCAGGCAATGTCTAGTTCATAATCAGAAGCTCAGGACATATGGTCACTCAGTGTCTCATGGTTAGGCAATCAGTCGCTACTAAGCCCAAGTACTAAGCCAGAAGTTGTATCTCAAAAGAAGACAAGTTACCTACAGAAGAGGGCATAGATTTCCTCCAAAATAGTTGTGGTTATCCTATTGGTGCTTGCCAGAGGCTCCATACAATGTTCCTATTTTCCATAGACACTTGGAAAAACATTGGATATGTTGGATTCTAAATCCCAAATGGAAGAGCGGCTTGTGCTTTAGCCTGAGCTTGCTGCAGAATTGTCTTTTGTTCTAGTCTCCACTCAAAACTGGCAGCTTTATGAGTGATTCTGTAGATGAGTCAAAGTAACCCATTCAAATGTGGCATATATTGCTTCCAAAATCTAAAAAGCTGTGAGAGGTATAAGCATAGTACCTCTTTTTGTCATAGTTAATATAAGCAACATAGCTCACTTTGGAGGGGACATCTCAGCAGGCTTTCGATTATTGAGCAACTGGAAACTTCACTAAGGTGACAGGTTTCTGAATATTTGTGGAGTTCCACCCTCTCATTCACATGTGTCTTACTAAGTCATCAAAAGTACTTCCTACTTCCTGCATCAGATCCAATCCATATAATGTTGTTGATATAGTGGGCCAAGTAATGCTTCATGGAAGGTCATGTATAGTTGGCTTACTATTGCTAATCATCCTGGTGTAGGAATGTCTTCCAGAAATACATCTCTTGCCCACTGTGCCTATTCACCCAACGTTATGACACAAAGGTGCAGAGACAAAGGCTGTATCATATATAAATGTGAATTTTAGCAACCAGTACCAGAAATGAACTAGCTGTGAAGAAGAAACAGGTTTGAAAGGCAGAAACTAACCCGTATAAAATTCTTGCAGTCATCATACATGTATATTTATAAGCAGAGGATTCAGCTCTCATGGACATCTAGTCAAAATGGAAGTTCCATTTATTATTTGATAAACAAGCCTATACATTTATAAAAGAACCTTGAATTTTTCCCCCTTTTTATAGGAATCAAAGGAAATAGAATCAATAAGAATGCCTTTGTTTATAGAATACAAACCTGTATCAGCAGTACAAATAACGAGGACATCTGTTTGTGAAATCACAGGTTTAATACATCCCATCTAACAATAATAAAAAACAAGTGTTTTATCAACCATGTAAGGAAAAAGGACTGAATTATGTTTCTATTGTCTCTATTAGAATTATAATAAAAATTTTGTCATTTGAAGAGGAAAACAATGAGTGTGCAAGCAGTTAACTAACAAAAGCGTGTTACTTTTCCTGGATTTGGTGATGTTTATGGTATTTGTTAGTTTTTTAAATTTTATATTTATTGTATTTTTTAAATCATTCTGAATATTCACTTTTGCATCTAACTCTATATTAATAAATTTATATATTTTTCTTGAAAGGGTCTTCAAGATTATATATGCATTAGATCCCACCCCCTACCAAACCCATCCATCCCTGTATACATGGGACCCATTGCAGTATACACGAGACGTGCAAAGATTGATCTTCTAACTTGCCAAATAAACTTGATGTTTCAATATTCACACATGTTTAAAATCAATCTTTATTTAGATAACCTATTTAAATACCAATGTGAGACCCATCATGCTTTTTATTTAATCCTAAAGGGATAAAAGAAAATAAAAACTTCCAATTATTATGGAAATACAATGTTCCATCAACAAAGACTACATTTTTCACTGGGACCGATTTGAAAAGAAAAAAAGTTCTTAAATTTAAGCTTGGTCTTGAAGTTTCTATGTTACAATGGTATATTTCTTTAAAAGAAAATATAAAATTATTAAAACCTAAACTGAAAAAAACCTTTGTGTTGTCAGGGCTCAGGACACCCACTGTGTATGCCACTACATAGTCATAGATTTGCATATTTATTATGACTTTTTTTCCCAGAAGATGGCAGTAGAATGACTTGTTCTATATCAATTAGTATATTATAACAATTTTCTGACGGAAGAAAATAAAATGTCTTGAGGATAACGTACTATATGAGCTAGTGGTCATCCTGAACTTAAAATGCAGATGCAAAATTAATTATATGTGCCCTACTTGGGAAGCTACTCAGAGTTGGAGACAATCTTACCTTAGTTACCCTTTGGAGGAGGAGAGAGGAAACATATTGGTGGCAACATATTATTTCCCCAAAGGATCTTGTTCCACCCCTGGTGAAAGGGTAACGGTCCCTAGTCTGTACTCAACTGCTAACCTAAATGTTGGCCATTCCATTCTACCAGTAGCACCACAGAAGAAAAGGCCTTGAAATCTGTTTCTGTTAAGATTACAGCCAAGAAAACCTATAGAGCAATTGTACTCTGTAACACATGGGGTTGTTATGAGTCAGAATCAACTCATGGCAACTAGCAATAAGTTAACGCAGGCCTTGGAAAAGAACTGATCTGTTCAACTGTAACAGTAATCTTCAGCAAAACCGTTCACTGACCAGGGGTCCTAATACATGGCTTGAATACAATACAAAAAAACCATACCTAACAATGTACAAACACCAGAAGATAAACTAGATAACTGGGAGCCCCTAAAAAGTAAACACTTATGCTCATCTAAAGATTCACCAAAGGAGTAAAAAGAGAGCCTACACATTGGGAAAAAATTTTTGGCTACAACTTATCCTACAAGGGTCTAATCTCTAAAATCTATCAAATAATTCAACGTCTCAACAACAAGAAGACAAATAATGCAATTAAAAAAAAAAAAAAGAGGTGGGGGGGGAGATATGAACAGACACTTCACCAAAAAAGTGATTCAGGCAGCTAACAGACACACGAGGAAATGCTCACAACCATTAGCCATTAGAGAAATGCAAATCAAAACTACAACGAGACACCATCTAAGCCTGACATTATCGGCACTAATCAAAAAAACAGAAAATAACAAATGTTGGAGAGAGGTTGTGGGGAGATTCAAACTCTTATGCACTGCTGTGGTAATGTGAAATGGTACAACCACTATGGAAAATGATACAGCACATCCTTAAAAAGCCAGAAACAGAAATACTCTAATAATCCTACTCCTAGGAATATAGCCTAGAGAAATGAGTGATCACACAAATAGACATATGCACACCCATGTTCACTGCAGCAGTATTCACAGTAGCAAAAAGATGGAAACAACCTAAATGCCCATTAACAGATGAATGGATAAACAAATTATGGTACATACACAATGGAATACCATGCAACAATAAAGAACAATGATGAATCCAGGAAACGTCTCTCAATGTGGATGAATCTGGAAGGCATTATGCTGAGTGAAATAAGTTAATCAGGAAAGGACAAATGCTGTATAAGACCACTATTATAAAACCTCAAGAAAAGGTTTACACACAGAAAAAAACAATCTTTGGTGGTTACAAGGGAGGGAAAGAGAGGGAAAGGGAAATCACTAACTAGATAGTAGACAAGTGTTAACTTTGGTGAAGGGAAAGACAACACACAATATTGGGGAAGACAGCACAACTTGACCAAGGCAAAGTCATAGATGCTTCCTAAATACATCCAAACACCTTGAGGGACCAAGTTACTGGGGCTGAGGGCAGGGAACCATGGTCTCAGGAGACATCTAAGTCAATTGGCATAACATAGTTCAAAAAGAAAATGTTCTACATCCTACTTTGGTAAGTGGTGTCTGGGGTCTTAAAAGCTTGACCGTGACCATCTAAGATACATTTATTAGTCCCATCTCATCTGGAGCAAAGGAAAATGAAGAAAACCAAAGACACAAGGAAAATATTAGCCCAAAAGACTAGTAGACCACAAGAACCACAGCTTCTACCAGCCTGAGCCCAGAAGAACTAGATGGTGCCCAGCTACCACTAACAACCACTTCGACAGGGTTCACAACAGAGGGTCCTGGACAGAGTGAGAGAAAAACATAAAACAAAATTCAAATTCACAAAAAAAGGCCAAACTTACTGGTATGACAGAGATTGGAGGAACCCCCGAGACTATGGTCACCAGACACCCTAACTCAGAACTGAAGCTACTCCTGAAGTCCGCCTTTCAGCCAAAGATTAGACAGGCCTATAAAACAAACAATAACACAGGAGAAGAACATGCTTCTTAGTTCAATCAAGTATACGAGACCAAATGGGAAACACCTGCCCAAAAGCAATGAGAAGGCAGGAAAACTGGACAAATGGACACAGGGAACTAGGAGTGTAAAGGGAAATGAGGAGAGTGCTGACACATTGCAGGGACTGGAACCAATGTCACAAAACTATTTTTGTATAAATTTTTAAATGAGAAACTAATTTGCACTGCAAACATTCATCTAAAACACAACAAAATTAAAAGGAAAAAAATTCACTGAATGGTTAAAGATGTTCAATATAATGTGATCTAAGCATGATATTAGTTCAGGCCTAGTACTGGTTTTATTAAAAACTCTCGTTCTTCAGCCATAAAGTGAAATGAAGCCCTGATACATGCTATAACATGGATAAACCTTGAAAACATTATGCTGAGTGAAATAAGTCAGTCACGAAAGGACAAGTATTGTATGATCTTACTTATATGAAATATCCAGAATAGGCAAATGTATACAGACCAAAGTTTATTGGTGGTTACCAGGGACAGGGGGAGGGAGGGGGGAAGCGACTCAGTGCTTAGGAGACACTAAGCTTCTGTTAAGGGTGATGGAAAAATTTGGGAATGGATAAGGGTAGTGGTTGAACAACATGAAGAACATAAATGGCACTGAACTGTACATGTGAAGAATGTTGAAATGGCAAATGTTTCATTACATATGTATTTCCTACAATAAAAATGGCAGCTTTGTACTTAAAAAAAAGCTCTAGTCTTCCTTTCCACATATATATGTCTATGATTATAAGTACATATATAGGAATATGGATGTTAGATGCATGGTTTAGAATCCCAGAATTTTCAAATGTTAAAGATGAATGAATGGCCCTATTTAAAAAAAAAAAAAAAGCAACTAGTATTCATATAGCATTACTACAAGCAATCAAGTAAGTTCTGAGAGAACACAGAAGTTAAAAACCAAAGGTGACAAACAGCAGGAATGGCTTGTAGGTTGAGACTTAAGAGGCAGTGTGCAGCTGAGAGCTTGGAGAATGACACCAGGTGGGAACAGGAACGAAAACGATTTTGAAGAGTGTAAAGTCTTAGACATTCACCTTAACTAAAAGGCCATCAAAGGATGTGCTGGATCAGTTAGTTTTTTAACTGAAGACTAATATAAGTTGCTTCATTATTTTAGCTGCAGAAGATACTCACACAGTTGATACAACTCTTGCTGGCATGCAGCACTGGATAGATTAGACTAAAAAGCCTCATTTCAAACTACAAAGCTTTATAATCCACATTAAAAAAATTTGATAGATAAGAATCTCCTTGTTAAGCCATGTTCCGTGTGTCTCAGATTCTAAGAATGGTACAAATTAGGCTGTTTGTAGTTAATTTTCATCTTTGACTGGAAGTCTTTCAAAGTCTAAAGAATCCATTTGCCATTGATTTAGTCTGTCAGTCAACAAGGTAGACTTTCTTTCAGGAATCCCCTCTTTCCTCCTTGCACTTTTATAATTCTCCTCCATACAGACCTCTAAATTTCAAGAAAAATGTTTTTCCTGAATAATCCATCCATCTGCTGAATAATCCATCCATATTCTCTTTATGCAAATACAGTGTGTTCTCTCTTTACAATGTGTTTTTTGAGTGTGTGTGCATGTGCACATGTCTTTGGGGGGCTTTGGAGGAGGTTGTTTTATTTGTTTTGTTTGGGTTTTTTATTTGATAAGTGCTTCAGCCACTGTGATCATTAAGGTTGTGTATCAATTTGGCTGGGCCATGATTCTCAGTGGTTTTGCAGTTATGATATCATTTGGCAGTCATATAGTTTTACAATCACCTTCATGATGAGATCTGATATAACGTAATCATCTCCATGATGAAATCTGCTATAAGTAGCCAATCAGTTGAAAGAGAGTCTCCTTGGGGTGTGGCCTGTATCAAATATATGTGGACTTTCTGGCAAAGCTCGCTGGCTCTTGCTTTGCTCTGGATCCTGCATTCAGCTTATCAGCATCTGCCCTCCCATTTTTGGGACTTGGGCTAGCATCCTGCCATCTTACCTACTGATCTTGGATTCGTCAGCCTTGGTAGTTGTGAGCCAGAAGCCTGCTGTCTGACCTACCGATCTTGGGTTCGTCAGCCCCTGGAGCTACATGAGTCAGAAGAAGCCTCCAGTCTGATGCCTGACCCACAGACTTGGGTCTTGCCAGCGTCTAGAACTGTGTGAGCCAATTCCTTGAGATAATTCTCTCTCTATATATATATACATGTGTGTGTGTGTGTGTGTGTGTGTGTGTGTGTGTGTGTATACACTACCCTAAAGGACAGAGTAGAACTGTCCTATAGGGTTTCCAAGGAGCTGCTGGAGGATTTGAACAGTCGACCTTTTGGTTAGCAGCTGTAGCTCTTAACCACTGCACCACCAGGGTTCCTTATGTGTACATACATACATACATACATACATTTTATATATATGTATATAGATATATACACTTCACTGGTTTTGCATCTCTAGAGAACCCAGCCTAAGGCAGCCACATTTTCAGATTTTACTAAGTCTGGGTGACTTTGTGGTTGTAAATAAACATCTCCCTTCAAAGTCTACTGTTTATTAAAGTGTAGCCCATTCCTCCCAACAAATAAAAGATTATCCAATGTTAAAGTGCTTAGAAATGCTTAATTCACAGCTGTTCATTAACCAAAGGGGCAGTGAAGTTAGAAATATGAATTCACGTGGCATCTCCATGTGTCTGTGGACCAGAAAGGGTAAAGATCAAAGAAGAAAATGAAGATATTTAGGAAAACTTAGAGATAAAAGGAGAATGATTTGATGAGGGGCTACTTGTTAAAGGCAGCTAAGAAAGAACTGAAATCATGAGGTTGTTTAGCACACCATAGACCATGAGAGAACCTTTTTAAAGACACTTATTTGGATAGAACTATCTATCATTGCTTCATGTAAAAGTATTGGACTGCATGACATTTAAGTTTCCTTTTTTATTGAAGAGCTCCTTGGGATACAGTATGACTACAGAAGGAGACAGAAGGAGCTAGAGGTGGGGAAAGGAGAAGCAAAGAGAGAAGAGCAGAGGAGAGGAAAGAAGAGAGAGCTGTAGCTTGACTGAACATAGAACAAATTATGGAGCTGAGAGAAGAAACTGAGAGTGATGGGTCTATAAATTACTGATTAATGTGCTAAATTGGGTTAAAAAACAAAACTCTGACTTATGACTTATCTTTTATTCCGGTGCAATTGGTAATGAAGGCCCCCAAATGAGGGACCTAGTCTAAAGAGAAACACCCGCGATTGCAGGCTGACACCACTACGAGGATGTCCTAAGAGATTCAAAAGTAGCATGACTGCATTCAGCCCTGTCTTCTGCTCCTGCCTTGGTCTCTTAAACACATGATTGGATTTCTGAGGAAAAAAGAAGAGAACCATCTGAGTTGTGAGCTGTCAGTCTGGTGGAAAGTTCTCTGGCAGAGGGATGCTTCTCTTTCCCTCTTCCCCTCCCACCCAATGCACAAGAGGAGAACACCGTGAAAATAACTGATAAAGATTGGGATGTCTACAAAAAAGAGGAGATTAGCATTTTCACTGGTTAGACAACCCCTTTGTAATGGTGGTGTTAATCTGTCCCCTGTGCCTATTTGAAGAAAGAAAATGAGAAGAGAATTAGAGAGAGGGAGGAGGAGGAGGAGAACAACTGTATAGCACCCTGCACATCCACAGTTTCAGGAGGTGAGTTTTCCATGAGTCAAGTGGACACAAAGAAAGGCTTCCTAGCCTTGCTTGAACGCCACCCAGAAGGACTAACCATAAGGCAAAGAGAGCACCGCAGCAGGAGGAGGTGTGATATACCACAATAACCAGGCACAGGTAGCAGGTGTCAGGGAATGGGGAGAGATCAAGCTGGAATCAGGTCTCCGAGGTTATAAAACTAGGTAGATGATTTGCTCCTACAGAACCTCTTGAGAGAGCCAGTATTTGTATGCTTGTTGCCAGAGGTAGACTGTCCATGAAGCTAATGTGGTTTAAGCTTCAGGACCTCTCACTTGCACAGACACTTTCCAAAGCCTAGGAAGGGACATGAGAAATGTGTTGACAAAATCATGGTGTTTTTTTTTTTTGTTCTTGCCAGATTTGCTAAAGTAAGACATTGTAGCCACAATTGCTTAAGATCATTATCTGTTTCCACTTCAATTGCCCTCTGTCACATTTCTTCTCAGGTTGAGTGGTATTGTCGTCCAGCTGAGAAGAATTTGACTTAGGGATATACTGGGGGGGTGGGAGGAGGGTAGGAGGTCTCAGTCGCTTCTGTGCATAGTTAGGTTACTGTTGGTCCTCCTACTAGAGTAACGGCTTCCAGAAATACTTCTACCACCCACTGTGCCAACTCATACAACATTGTGGCATGATGGTACAGGACCAGAGATTATGTTGTCTTATTAATGTGTCCTAAGTACCCATCACAGGAAGTATATAAGTAGTGGAGGAGAAATAAAATTTAAAATGTTTGGAACCAGAATCTAGTCTGTAGAAATCTTTTTCCCAAATATTACAGCTCATATTTGAAGAAAAATAGACAACTCACCTAAAAATTTACTTGATATTACTAGAAATAAGTTATGAAGCTAAAGAAAGCTTTTCTAAATTATCAGCAATGAAAAAGAGTTTTTGATAAAATTTGTTAAAGAGAAGATTATCTATTTCTCTATAGAAAATGAAATTACAAAATTGTTGTCACATGAAGAATGACAAAAGAGTATGAAGTCAAAAAGATAGGGAAAAACAGTATTAAAAATATGTGTCAACACTCTGACAGGAATCATAATAGAGGGTCCTGGACAGATGGGGAGAAAAACGTAAAACAAAATTCAAATTCACAGAAAAAGAGTAGACTTACTGGTCTGACAGAGACTGGAGGAACCCCAAGACTATGGCCCCCAGACACTCTTTTAACTCAGAACTGAGGTCACTCCTGAAGCTCACCCTTCAGCCAAAGATTACACAGACCTAAAAAAGAAACAATAACACAAGTGAGGAAAGCGCTTCTTAATCATGTAAATGAGACAAAATGGACAACACCTGCCCAAAAACAGAGACAAGAAGGCAGGGAGGGAAAGGAAAATGGGACAAATGGAAACAGAAAACCAGAGGTGGAGAAGGGGAGAGTGTTGACACGTCGTAAACAATGTCACTAAACAATATGTGGATAAATTGTTAAATGAGAAACTAATTTACTCTGTAAACTTTTATCTAAAGCACAATAAAAAAATAAACATGTGTCAAGCAGTTAATAATAAAAATAGTATATTGATTTTCTGGATTGTGTTCTGTTTGTGGTATTCATCAGCTTTTTAAATGTCATAATTTGTTGTGATTTCTTTTCACATTCTGAATATATTTACTTTCTTATCTAATTTTGCATCTGTAATTTTATATCTTTTTCCTTAAAGAGGGCCTCCAAAATTGTTTCAGCTGAAAGCCCCGCAAAACCCGGATCCCCATTTGCTTGTCCTAAAAAGGAACTGATGGCCAGCCAGTCAGTGTTAGAGGAGATATGAAAATCAATAGACAAGATCAACACCATGGGTCATTAAATAAAAAGAGGTTTCTTTTATCCCTCCATCCCCTTCCCCAGTATCCAGCATTAGAAGACAGGTTTTAGTAAGGAGCCTACATCCTCAAACCAGACCACGGCCCCATTTCCCTTCACTCCAAGGAGCAAGAGTGGGAAGAGAATAGAGAGAATACACTATACTCCTTCCTCACTTGAGGCCATAAAGCACCCAACCTGGCCCATGATAGAGTTAAAAATAAATACAATTTTGTCATCCACCTACGGTCACCTGATCTTCGACAAGGGCCCAAAGTCCATCAAATGGGGAAAAGACAGTCTTTTTAACAGATGGTGCTGGCAAAACTGGATGTCCATCTGCAAAAAAATGAAACAGGACCCATAGCTCACACCGTACACAAAAACTAATTCAAAATGGATCAAAGACCTAAGTATAAAGCTAAAACCTATAAAGTTCATAGAAGAAAATATAGGATCAACGCTAGAGGCCCTAATGCACTGCGTTAACAGGATACAAACCATAACCAACAACACACAAATCCCAGAAAATAAGTTAGATAACTGGGATCTTCTAAACATTAAACACTTATGCTCATCAAAAGACTCACCAAAAGAGTGAAAAGAGAACTTACAGACTGGGAAAAAAATTTTGGTCATTACAAGTCAGACAAAGGTCTAATCTCTAAAATCTATAAGAAAATCCAACACCTCTACAACAAAAAGACCAATAAGGCAATTAAAAAATGGGCAAAGAAAATGAACAGACCCTTCACCAAAGACATTCAAGAGGCCAACAGACACATGAGAAAATGCTCACAATCACTAGCCATTAGAGAAATGCAAATTAAAACCACAATGAGATAACATCTCACTCCAGCATTACTGGCACGAATCAAAACACTGGAAATAAGGAATGTTGGAGAAGCTGCAGGGAGATCGGAACTCTTATGCAGTGCTGGTGGGAATACAAACTGATACCACCATTGGAAAAGGATATGGCGCTTCCTCAGAAAGCTAGAAAAAGAAATACCATATAATCCAGCAATCCCACCCCTAGGAATATATCCTAGAGAAATAAGAGCCGTCACACAAATAGACATATGCACACCCATATTCATCGCAGCACCGTTCACAATAGCAAAAAGTTGGAAACAACCTAGATGCCCATCAACAGATGAGTGGATAAACAAACTATGGTACCTACACGCAATGGAGTATTATGCAATGATTAAGAACAATGAGGAATCTGTGAAGCATCTCTTAACATGGATGAAACTGGAGGACATTATGCTGAGGGAAATAAGTCAATCACAAAAGGACAAATATTGTATGAGACCTCTACTGTAAAAACTCATGAAAAATCTTTGTTGGTTACATGGGATGGGAGGGGTGGGGGGGAAATACTAAATAGACAATAGATAAGTGGTAACTTTGGTGAAGTGTAAGACAGTACACAGTACTGGGGAACCCAGCACAACTTGTACAAGGAAAGGTCATGGAAGCTCCATAGACACAGGCAAACTTCCTGGGGGACTGAATTGCTGGGCCGAGGGCTGTGAGGACCATGGTCTCAGGGAACATCTAGCTCAATTGGCATAACACCGTTTATAAATACAATGTTCTACATTCTACTTTGGTGAGTAGTGTCTGGGGTCTTAAAGGCCTGTGAGCAGCCATCTAAGATATTCCTCTGGTCTCATCCCTTCCAGAGGAAGGGAGAATGAAGAGAACAGGATACAAGGAAAAGATTAGCCCGAAGGACTAATGGATCACAGCCACCACAGCCCCCACCAGACTGAGTCCAGTACAGCTGGATGGTGCCCGGCTGCCACCACTGACTGCTCTGACCTGGAACACAACAGAGGGCCCTGGACAGAGCTGGAGAAGGATGTAGAACAAAATTCTAACACACACATAAAAGACCACATTTACTGGCCTGGCAGACTGGCGAAACCGTATGGACCCCGGAAACCCTTTCAGCTCAGTGGTGAAGGCATTCCCGAGGTTCACCATTCAGCCAGGGATTGGACAGCCCCATAAAACAAAACAGGACTAATGAGGTACAGCAGTCCAGGGACAAGGACTAGAAGGCAGGAGGGGACAAGAAAGCTGGTGATAGGGAACCCAAGGTTGAGAAGGAACAGTGTTGACATGTCGTGGGGCTGTTAACCATTGTCATAGGGCAATATGTGTACTAACTGTTTAATGAGAAACTATTTGTTCTGCAAACCTTCATCTAAGGTACAAAAAAAAAAAGAGGTTGAGAAGTTAGAGGGTTGACATGTCGTGGAGTTGTTAACCAATGTCATGAAACAATATGTGTACTGACTGTTTTAGAGAAACTATTTGTTCTGTAAACCTTCACCTAAAGTACAATGAAAAAAATAATAAATACAACTTTGAATCTAAATACGAAAGTGAAGTTTAAACTGAACTAGGCTGGACTGCTAATAAAAGAAAGATACCAAAAAGTGATGGAAGCTGCCAAAGATGTTAAGGGACCAGTTACTTACCCAGAAAGAAAGATTCAACAGAGCACATGTGGTGACAGTGAATAGAGGAAAATAAAATCATATTATGTCTCTACCCCCACCAAGTTAAGTCTACACAAGCAGAGAAGAGAAATCATTAACACACTGGCTTGGACTGGACCCAGAACAGCGTGGCACCAGGAATGCCCGATCACTGTGCAACAGGGGTAAGAGGCCTGTGATTAGTAAACTACCTGTTTCTTATTTATCTAACAACAAATTTATCTTCAAATACATTTATCTTCAAAATAAGTTGATCCCTAAGTGACTGGGGAATCTCAGGCTGGGGAGATCCATTACAAAAATGAGTTACGGAAAAGAAAGTATTTCCAGGAGCACAGACAAAAAATAGTCTAACTCTTGGGGGTGACAGAAAGTTACCAGCAGCAGACTATGTGTCTGAGGGGACAGGGCAGTTTGATGATCTTAACCTGCTGAACTGTCTGCTTCCTTAGAAAATGTTTGGCCATCATATCTTCACTGGCTAGAAACCACGTGGATGGAATAACAGCCCACACATTGTCCCCAGGATAGAGTCCGGAGACCAATGTAGGAACTTCATCTGGACACCAGTAAAAGTTTCCATCAAGTGATTCCGACTTATGGGACCCCATGTGTGTCAGAGTAGAACTGTACTCCAATGGATGATTTTTTGGAAGTAGATTGCCGGGCATTCTACTGAGGCACCTCTAGGTGGACTCAGATCTCCAACCTCTCTGTTAGCAGCCAAGTGTGTTAACCAAGTGCGCCACGCAGAAACTCCCACATGGACACACACACCCAAACAATACATCGTAAAACATCTAAGAGAGGGGCAAGTTGAATGTGATCTGCATGAACTATTTTGAAAGCAAACATATTTGTACTTTTGCCAACCACGTAACACATACCGTGCTAGGGACTCATTTTGACCTCATAACCAAAATGTGCTTGGTATTTTTATTCCTACTCTGGAGATGAAGAAACAGGCTCAGAGAGATTCACCAAACCAAATAGCTTCTAGGTGGCAGAGAAAGAAATAAAATTCTAGCTTACAAAATGCATGCTTTTTTTTACTACGTCCAGTTAGAAATGTTTAACTGATGATCAAAAGTGTAGTACTCATGGGTTAGGAATACTTTGAGAGTATTATTTACCATTTGAATTCACTGCTTACTTTTTCTGCGTAACTCCAGTTCTGCAGTGACTCCTCACTATTGAAGTCTCACTCTTACTTTCCCATTGAGCCTATTTATAAAACCCAAGTATTCTGATAGCACCTTCAGCATAGCACAATCCTTATAGAATGTACGTAAATTATTTTAAAGGCATAATAGATCTCCAAGGACACCCTCATAGATTATGTGTCAGAAATGAAATATTGCATTTCAACCTCATAGGGCTTTTGGAGTAGATACGAAGACAATAATTGAGAGTCCTGTAAAGTACAATTTATGATACTGCAGTTCCAGAGGCCAGCGATTTTTAGTAACAAGTTAATAAAATGCATAAGTTGGCCCCCTAGAGTGGAACCTGCTTCAGACCCTGTCACCTAAGGATGATGTCCCAAGGAAACAGACTACATTTGTGAATTGAAAGGTCTTACATCTGTGAATTTCAGCATCGGAAAATGCTCTATTCTTCTGAAAAGAGGGTGATCTGCAGTGGAGTATTTGGCAAACCACTTGCTCTCATCTCTAAAAGAAAGGATTCTTTAAAGACACTGATGCTTAAAAAAAAAGGTGATCAGTAATAAGAAGATGTTGACTTCAGCTCATGGGCGGTTCTTTAGCACGCCATTTGCCAGCATGGCACTTCAGAATCAAAAAAGAAGTAAGAATAAGAATCAAAGAAGAAATAAGGTCCATTCCAGCCTCCTACCTAGCAATGCAAAAGATAAATGCCTACTTGCTCAAGTTTTCTGTGTTCAGAAATAAATGCACAAAGCCCAGTAGTTTCGGGGCAGCAGGTGATCTGTAAATTCCCTCATCTGTCTGGTTCTGCTCTAAGCGCAGCCTTATTGAGCTCTGTGATACTGCTGTTTCACAATTTCCTATGCCGCTTCTTAGCCCTTCAAAGAATAAGGAAATCAATAAAGTTTCTTCTGTTTGTTTATTGCAATTTGGTATACAGTCACTTCAAAAACCTCCTTTCCATGCTGGCTCTAACAGCTGAGGGAGGCTAGATGGGCAGGAAAGCACTTCTTTCTTCGGGAGCTTCGTTATTTCTTCTCTTATTCCCTGTGGCTGAGTACAGGATGATTTAGCAACACAGCGCAGTGAGGGGGATGTCATGATGGGCTCTGACATTGCCTGCCTGTGCTGAAGGCACGGGCTGGCCGGCAGCACCGTGGTGATCGCTGATCACACAGGAGACAAGGCAGGCAAGCATCTAAACAACCACACTTGCTTACCAGCAAATCTGCGCTCCTTTACATTTAGAGAAGACAGCATTTCTAGCAGCAATGTTTATTTTTATATGTTGTCAGGTTATTCAACCAAATAAACAATCATGCTTGACTGTGGCAGAATAATATGTCAACCTGTAGCTACAGCCTGGAAGCTTCTGGATGAAGCCAGACACCAAAGGAGGGCTTTTCTCAGTAGAATTGTGCTTTAAGTCTAAGTCCCACTTCTCATTTTAATAACAAATGTAAAACCTGGTCCACTGAAGGATGCTTTCTTTGAAAGTAAATAGATGAACTTGAGTTTAACTTCAAATTAACTTTTTAGTAAATATGGGAGAAAACAGTTGTTCTGCACCAATAAACCTGTATGAAGAGTGAAATGTTCTTCTTGGATGCAGAGATATGACACTTCCTGAAAAAAACCTGTTCCTATATTCAGTTTTCACAGCTAAATATATATACATAGCTACACAGAGAAGATAGATTAGATAGATGATAGACACAGACGGATGGATGGATGGATGGATGGATGGATAGACAGACAGGCAGGCAGACAGACAGACAGATAGATAGATAGATATGTAGATAGCCAGGTAGTATTTCTCCTTTCATTTCATTCTTCTTTACAGGAGGAGCTGGCGAGGCTTTGGTTATTAGTATTTGCACTTTTAAAACTGAAAACAATAAATGTTCTGGAACACAGTTCCTTAGGGCAAATAGTACTTTGCTATTGGCTGGAATGCTACATCTAAATAGTAATTGAGATACACTGAGGAAAGACATCATGGTTTCCCGTATGGCTCATTACGAGGTCTGGTGGTGATTATAAGCTCATCAATGCCTTAAGTCAAATGATGGAAGAGACCTCTTCCTCATTCTATCTGCACAAGGGAGCATATCCAATGAGAGAGTAAACTAGCAGAAGGAGAAAATAATTTAATTCTTAGTGATTGAAGTATATCAGAGCAGGAGCCAGAAATACACATAGTAAAATTCTTAGGGAATCAGAGCAATTACATAAAGATATAATGAAATTATACCAGTATAAGATAGGAACTATCAAGATTTGGAATGAAAAAATCTGGCGTGGAAATGGATCACAATCTAAAGATGCAAATAAGATATAACAATCATTTACCAGTCAAGCACATCCCTGAAGGTATGTAACACCCTTGAAGATGTGTAACATAAAGCTCATTGCCATAATTCCTACCATGGTCCACAGTGTGAAGATTTTTAGTTCCATGGTAAGATGGTAGAACACCCAAGTATGATTTGGAGGAGAGCCATGGCAATGACCAGAGAGTTATAAATTGGTCAAATCAACAATGGTTCTCTGACTGGGAATGTGACTTGGAGAAGAGAGAGGAGGAAAAGGAATTTTGACAACTATTCCCCGGTATTTTAAGGGGTTAGTTCAAAGAATATAATAACTGGATTTTCTCTGCCACTTTTGAGAAAATACGAAAAAATGGACTTAAATTAGTCTTGCTAATCATTTTGGGGAGAAGATTTACCTAGATGATTTTTGGCCCATTAGTATAGTTTAGGAGCCCTGGTGGTGCAGTGATTAAGAGCTACGGCTGCTAACCAAAAGGGAGGTAGTTTGAATCCAGCAGCCACTCCTTGGAAACTCTATGAATAGTTCCCCTCTGTCCTGTAGGGTCATTATGAGTTGGAATCGACTTAACGGCAAAGGTTTTTTTTTTGGTTTTTTTTTTTTCCGGTATAGTTTAGCTCTTACAAACATGTGTTTATTAAAATAATACATATTGGATGTCTGCTGTGTGACAGACTGCTAGGCATCCTTGTAACAAAGGCATAGACACATTTTATTCATCTCTCTGAGGCTCTGCTGCTCTTACTTCTTCCACTGCAGCCTCTGTGTGAACCTCTGGTGTAGCATAATGTTACCATCCTCTGTTTTGTCTTTTACTTCACACAAGGTTCCCTCTTCCCAGTTGCATATTCTACAGGGGTGGGCGGAGAAAAGGTGTGATAGAATGTCTAATTAAATTTGATGACTGTTGTAGTGGTTTCCAAGGGCTACCATTAACAAAGTACCACAAACTGGGTAGCATATAAGAACAGAAATTCATTGTCTCACAGTTCTGGAGTCCAGGAGTCTGAACTCAGGGTGTTTTCAGGGTTATATTCTCTCCAAAGGCTCTAGGGGAAGATCCTTTCTTTTCTCTCCCAGCTTCTCATTGCTCTACGCATTCCTTGGTTTGTAGCTGAAGCACAAGTCACTGTCATATGACTGCCTTTCCTCTGTCTGTCTCTCTGTGTCTTTTCTCTTCTATTGTAGGACGCCACTCAGATTGGATTAAGACACATTCTACTCTGATATGACCTAATATTAACTGGTAATATTTTCAAAGATCCTAAAAACAAGGTCATGTGCACAGGTATCAGGGGTTAGAACTTCAACATAAAATTTTGGAGTGAAGGCAAAGTCCAATCCATAACTGTTGTTTTCACTGAAAACTTTAAAGTTTATTCATTATAATTTTGTACTATTTGGCAGAGTTGTAGATGTTTCACTAGCTCTGTATGAATATTTTCATAGCTAAGACTGACAGCTGGAGAAGGCTGGCTACCAAGACCCTGGAAGAAAGGAGAACACCCAGGTGTAAGAAGTATAACCCAGCACTGATGAGAACTCCTGGAAGAACTGGACAGCCGTGTGCTCACTCGGATCATGCTTCTTTGACCTAGCTGCCCAGGTGAAGGACAAGTGACATAAATCCTCTTGCTCTAACTCAGGGGTTTATGTTACCTAGTAAACAGATGGTGAATCAATTCAATGGCAGTGGGTTTGGTTTTGGGCTAGTAGAGAGATGGTGAGGTGTCCATTAGCCATAGGTGAAGTCTAAAGATCTAAGCTCAAAGCCTTATTCTATTATTTGCTGCTGAGTAGCTTTGCGGAAAAAAAAAAACAAAAAACCTTCCTCTCAGTGTCTGTTTTTCCTCAACTTTAAAAGGAAGATAATGGTATCTACCTCCCAGGGCTAGTAGAAGAATCAAATGGGACAATGCATTTATACAAGTTTATGAACTGCAAATAACACAGAAATGTTCGTCAAAATTATTCAGAACACAGAAGGTGTGTTCTAAAACAGTGTTTCCAAACTTTCAGTCTTCACACCTGTGAAGAGAACTTTTTACTACCTCAGGTCAGTTCCCTGCTCCCTCAGCTCTTGCCCCTCGTGTACCCTGTCCTCCCTCCCCTGGTTCTCAGAATTCATAGTAGAAATCTAAACATTTTACCAATTTACAATATAACCTGTGTTGCAAAGCAGCATTGAAAAAGTTTTCCTCCCCTTTCCTCATGACCACCACCACCATCACAGCTTCCTTTTATTGAGTACTTACTCTCTTCAAGGCTCTCTGCCAAGCACTTTATAGATACTATCTCTAAATACCCCAATTCATCTCATCAAAGATGGTATCTTAACACCTTTACAGATGGAGACCTGAACTTCAGACCGATTAAGTAACCCACCAGTGGAAGCTTATAGACTAGGTTGACTAATTTACCTTCACAAAAGGTGTGGTCCTTCAGGGTCCCAAATGCTGTCCACCAGGCTTTAGAACAAACTCTACAACTGTTTGAGTAAGGAATAGGCTTTCTTGGAGAAAGAGAAAACTCGGAAAACTGGAGTCAGTAAGAGAAGAGAAGGCACAGGTTTCCCATCCTCCCACATCCCACAGAAGTGGTCTGCCTTCCAATGGAAGGACATTAGCCCCTTTATACTGCCTTTTATAAGGCAAGCCTGAGAAAGTGCCTTGTCAGTGGTGCCAGGAAGTTTAGATTTGGGGTGTCAGCCTCTTATAAGAGTAGTCGAGGAATGCCAGATGCTCGGCACCTCAAGACTTTGGGGTTCATGGGATATTGCACGTCTGCTGGGAGGAAAAGCCCCTGGTCCTGCGGGAAGCTGATATTGGGTATAGCTCCTTGATCTTGGGACAAGGTAGGGATGCCTAGTCTCTGTTTATGCTCAGCTCATTATGAAGGCAACCCATAATGGTTCCAGGATCACTGTTGGACATCTCTGCTCATTGCACCATACTGACCAAGGTTAGAGAATGATTCAGTGACAAAGACAAAAAACAACTCCACATATGTCTAACTCCAAAGCCAATGAGCTTTCCCCTATACTAGTTTTGTTGGCATGTTGCCCACTGATGACTCAAAGTCCTCTACTCCACCCAGGCCTCCAAAGTTATTCACAAACTCCTACCAACCCCATCAAAATTCCTGTTTCTTAAGAGCTTGATAATGGTTTGGTACCTTACTAACCAGAACAACCTTAGTCAGTTATTTACACTAAGACGTGAAATCCGCCTAAATCTTGAGGAGAAACTCTTTTCCCCCTTTTATCAAACAAAGCACAGCATTGTAATTCTTTTTAATAGCTCTCTGTGGAAAATTCCTAGAGATTTAACTCTGGCAAAAGCTAAAATGCAGAACCTGCTCTGAATTCTGAAAATAAGCAATAGCCAGTCCAGTGTCTATCCGTAGACTATAGGATGCAACTCATATTTCTCATGTGATGTCATGGTTAATACGGTGAAATCCAGGAGATTCAAGATTCCTAGGCTTTATCTGATAAGATTTTATCCTTCTAGAAGAACAGGCTAACTTTGGTAATGGTGCTGAGGGCATGAGCTAGCAACCTGAGGTTCTGTTCGGTTGCAGGGCCAGAGAATAACTTATTATGCAACCCTGTCTCTGGCCACCGAAGAAAGACAGAAGAGATTTTCCCACTTACCAATATTTCACACTGTTGTTGTTGTTAGGTGCCATAGCAACCCTATGTGACAGAGTAGAACTGCCCCATAGGGTTACCTAGGCTGTAACCGTGGCATACTGGTTAACTACTACGGCTGCTAACCAAAAGGTCGGCAGTTTGAATCCACCAGGCGCTCCTTGGAAACTCTATGGAGCAGTTCTACTGTGTCCTTTAGGGTTGCTATCAGTCGGAATCGACTGGATGGCAGCAGATTTGCTTTGTTTTTTTTTTAATCTTTACAGGAGCAGATCACCAGGTCTTTTCCCCGTGGAGCCACTGGGTTGGTTCAAACCACCAACCTTTCAGTTAGCAGCCAAGTGCTTAACCGTTGTGCCACCAGGACTGCTTTATTTCACACTAATCATGTATAATTAGTTCAGTGGAACTAACCTGTTCCTGATTATGCTTAAACAAGACTTGTAGCCTGTTTATGATTAAACCAGAACATAAATCCCAATTCTTTAGGCAAGGTCTTCTAAAGCTCCACGCTCTATCGCCATGATATCTGCCTCTCCCAAGCATGGATCCCAATGGAAATACTCAGGGTTTCTGTCCTCCTGCCTCTGGGCCTTTAAATAGTTGATTAAAATTAATGGTGTTAGTCCATAATAAGGAAATCAATAGAGACAGAAAGTAGATTAGTGGTTGCATAGGGCTGGGTAGTAGGGAGTTGATAGCTAAAGAGTATGAGGCTTCTTTCTGAGATGATGAAAATGTTTCAAAATTGACTGTCATGATGGTTGCACATATCTGTGTATATACGAAAAACATCGAACTGTTCACTTTAAGTGGATGAACTGTATGGTATGTGCACTGTATCTCAACAAAGCTGTTAAAAATAAAGTTAATAATGTTAAAAAAAAAATGATGTTTCTTCTGCCTGAAATCATCTTCATTTATCAAAATCCCCCATAACCCTCAAGACTCGATTCAGATGCTCTCTTTTTCATAAAGCCTCCCCTGACCTTTATAACAAGATTCAATAGTTATTTCCTGCTCAACTCCCAAAGCCTGGCATTTGATCCACTTTAACAGCACACATATTCTTCCTGTTAGTGCATATTATCAGTGTATTATATTATCTCCTGTGGTTGAAAACAAATTCTTTGCCAACATATGCCATGCCTTATTCATTTTTGAAATTTCCATAGTTCTTAGAACTGATTTGTCCATAGTGGGTCTTCGAAAGATGTTGAATTCTTTTAATATAAAACTTACCCAAATGAATTAGAAAAATGTGTGGTGCAAATATTTTTGAGCAACTGCCTATCTTTGCACTTTGCCTAGCCTCACCCCATCTATCTGCTTGGGAATAAATAGAGAAATAGTCCAATAGCATCATCAGGAAAACATGTATTTTCCATACAATTTACAAATAACCCATTTTTTTTTTCCTTTTGGTACCATGGCTTTAATGTCTTTTAAATTTGAAACATAACTGCATACTGAGAAGCACGCTAGTCCTAAATGTATATAAATTGTCATGAAGCAATGACATTTATTTTTATTCTAACCATGTTCACGAGATACTTTTTGAAACACATTGTTCACTTCCTCATAGGGCTACATAACCCATTGCCTTCAAGTTGATTCCAACTCGTAGGGACCCATAAGATAAAGCAGAACTGCCCTATAGGGTTTCCAAGGAGTGGCTGATGGATTCAAACTGCCAACCTTTTGGTTAGCAGCCAAATGCTTCATCACTGCGCCACCAGGGCTCCATAGTGCTATATAGTGCTTAGGAATGTAGATTCTAGAGGCACAATGACCCTGTTTCAATCCTGGATCTATCACTTCCCATCTGTTACTATTAAGCATGACACTTAACCTTTCTATAAACCTTTCTCAATTATCTCAATCATAAAATGGGGATAATAATAAATAATAACACCTAACTTGTGGAGCTGTTGTGAGGAGGAAATGTGCTTAGAATAGCTCAGGGCCTAAAATAAATGTTCAATAATATTTGCTTTTATTATTGCAGAGAAATACTACATAGAATGTATGATTAATTTTTAATGATGACAATACACAACGATGTAAGAGACTCAAAAGACGCCTCCAGCTACTGGCCTATTGTCCTTATCTGACAGCTGTGTGCTTGGGAATTTTATTGGCTTTTTTGTAGATTTTGCTATTCCCTTTTTGAAAATCAGACTGATTACCAACTGTCTTTTTGTTTTGCCTCATTTTCATGTCTTCAGTACTTATAACAGAACTTAGAACTTAATAAAGCCAAACCAAATCCAGTTGCCATCAAGTTGATTCTAACTCATGACAACCCCATGTGTGTCAGAGTAGAACTGTGCTCCGTATGATTTTCAGTGGCTGATTTTTCACAAGGGCTTTCTTCCAAAGTGCCTCTGGGCAGACTGGAACCTCCAATCTTTCAGTTAGTAGTCAATTTTGTTAACTGTTTGCACTACCCAGGGACTCTTTAGAACTTAATAATAGATAAAAAAATTTTAAAAGCATTGCCTTCGAATCAGTTCTGACTCATAGCGATCCTATGGGACAGAGTAGAACTGCCCCCATAGGGTTTCCAAGGCTATAAATTTTTCTTTTAATAATTTTATTTATTTTGTTGTTGTTGAGACTATATACAGCAAAACACACACCAGTTCAACAGTTTCTACATGTACCATTTAGTCACACTGATTACATTCTTCAAGTTGTATAACCATTCTCAGTCTTCTTTTCTGAATTGTTCCTCCCCCATTAACATAAAGTCACTGCCCCCTAAGGTTCCTATCTAATCTTTCTGGTTGCTGTTGTCAATTTGATCCCATATAGATAGTTCTTAAAAGAGCATAATGTAATCTTTACAGAAGCAGATTGCTACATCTTGGTGGCGCAGTAGTTAAGTGATACAGCTGCTAACCATAAGGTCAGCAGTTCGAATCCACCAGCTGCTCCTTGGAAACCCTATAGCGGCAGTTTTACTGTGTCCTATAGGGTTGCTATGAGTCGGAATTGACTTGACGGCAACAAGATTTTTGTTTCTCGTGCAGAGTGGCTGGTGGGTTCAAACCGCTGACCTTTCAGTTAGCAGCCAAGCGCTTAACCGCTGTGCCACCAGGGCTCCTTAAAACTTAATAAAAAACAAAAAAAATCAAACCCATTGCCATTGAGTCGATTTCAACTCATAGCGAGCCTATAGGCACCCAATAAATATTTTTGAAAGGATGAATAAACTGTCACTCCTTGTTTTTGCCATTATACTTGCTTCCAGTACACAGTAACGAAATTTGTTGCTTGCAATCTGCGAATGGAAAGACAAAAAAATGACCCAGTGTGGAAGGGTCCACATATGAGCCTAAGCTGGGAGATAACAAAAATCTATTTGTCCAGGAAATGAAGAAAACAATCTCTTCGTCAGGAAGGAGTGGTCAAGTATAAGTTGACTCATCATTAAGTTTGATGGCACCTTTTGGTGTTTGTCACTTGATTCTGATCCCAGTCCAGCCCCATGGATTCATGTCTAGGTTCTACAGCGTCATAAATAAACACTGAAAACATTATTGACTAGAAACTCTGTGGGACTTTGGGATGCCAGCAATACGTTGTTGCAGTTTCTCTCATCAATTATGGGAGAGGCATTCTCCGTTTCTTTCACTTCTCCCCAACTTTGCCACAGACTAGCCTTGAAACTCTGGCACTTGGAAGATTCTCCCTGCCCCCTTCCATTGATGACAGTGGCCTCTCATAGTAGATTAGTGACCTGGTGGACTGATGATGAACAGAGGCAGGGGTCCACTAAGGAAGCAGGAACCAGACCCACCGAAGCAGGGAATTCTCAGGGAAAATGGTAGAAATGCCTGGTGGAAGTGGTAGCGGTTCTCAATAGATGGTTAGAAGTGGCTGGCTGCATTTGGTTATGAATATTAATGACACAATCCTAGAGATCTTTTTCACTTAATTTCATAAGTATTATGGTAAGTAATAAATGTTGTGGTAGGTCCCCAAAGATGTCCATTCCCTAATCCTTGGAATCTGTGAATATGTCACCTTACATGGCCAAAGAGACTTTGCAAATATGATTAAGGTTAAGGACCTTGGATTATCTGTGTAGGCCCAATCTAATCTCATGAGTATTTAAAAGCACAGAACCTTTTCTAGCTGAAGAGAACCAAAGAGAAAGCAGCATGAGAAGGACTCAACAGCCACTGCTGGCTTTGAAGATGGAGGAAGGGGCCACCAGCCAAGGAAAGTGGATGGCCTCTAGAAGCCGGGAAAGGCAAAAAAACCAGATTCTACCCTAGAGCCTCCAGAAAGGAATGCAACCCTACCTACACCTTGATTTTAGCCGAGAGAGACCTGTATGAGACTTCTAACCTACAGAACTATAAGATAAGATACTTGTATTGTTTAAGCCACCAAGTTTGTGGTAACTGATACAGCAGCAATAGAAAACAAATACAAATATTTGGAGTACCATCTTGGGCCAGGGCTAAATATTAAGGCTACAACAGTGTACAGAATAGACACAATTCTTGCCCTCATGAAGCTTACAGTCTAATAATTATAGGATTCTAGACCAGGTGAGAAGTCCTGGTGGTGCAGTAGTTAAGAGGTGGGTTGCTAACCAAAAGTGGGCAGTTCAAATCTACCAGTGGCTCCTTGGAAACCCTATGGGGCAGTTTTACTCTGCCCTATAGAGTTGCTATGAGTTGGAATCAACTCGACGGCAATGGGTTTGGCTTTTGATTTTAAGGCCAAGTGAAACTGGAGGGCAAATAAGTACAAGGTTAATGAGGGAGCTACAATTTGGAAAAAGAGGGTGAGAATGGTTGCACAATGTGAAGAACATAATCATTATACTGAATTGTACATGTAGAAATTGTTGAATTGGTGTATGCTCTGCTGGGTATATTTTCAACAACAACAACAAATAAAATAAATTATTTAAAAAAGGTAAACAATTGTACAATATTTTTTAGAGAAAATTGCCAGAGGGGATGAGTGGGATGGATAGTAACAATTAACATGGCAGATGTGATGAAAACAAGTGACACATGGAATGAAGTACAGAAGGCTGCCAGTTATTCATGAGCCATACACAGAGATGAAACTGCATACATATAATACATGGGCTAATTTATTTTAGGTCACAAAACTCTTCTGAAATAAAGCATGTCTTTTTATTATTTGATGTCAGAATTGTATTTATTGAAATAGATGTCATTTCTGGAGAAATAAAACCTTCTTTTTGGTGCTCACCAATGGAATTGCACAGACATGAAAGATATGTTGAGAGTAGACAAAGCTACTACTATTCACCCAATTGACTTAGCTGAGAAGACGGATAATTTAATAACTAATTATTTTTAAACTCAATTTTTGGTTGAACATTAACAGTCTTGACCATACCGTGTCTCCTTGTGGAAATGCACCCTAACTTATGTGAGGGTAAATTAGAAGACAGTGTCCTTATAGATGGCAGACTTAGAGAACGAGCCTTCTATCTGACTTTAATAAAATAAGGACAATGTCCTCTACAGGACAAATACGGAACTATTCTACAATATGTAATTAACAGTTCTCACTCTAATTTCTATAGCCGCTGTCTTCATGTGTGAAAGCCAACTTAGTTCCCAATTTCCACCATCTCATGATGCCTTGCTAGTGTCCCTCAGGATTTCTCACCCCCCACATATTGACATTTCACACAGGATAATTCTTTGTTGCAGGGCTGTCCTGTGCATTGTAGAACATTTAGCAGCATTGCTGGCCTCTACCCACTTAATGCCAGAAGCACTCCCTTCCTAGTTTTTTTTTCTTGTTGGTTTAATTATTTATTTAATTTTATTGTACTTTAGATGAAGGTTTACAGAACAAACTAGTTTCTCATTAAACGGTTAGTTTATATACTGTTTTATGACATTGGGTAACAACCCCACAACATGTCAACACTGTCTCTTCCCGACCTTGAGCTCCCTATTACCAGATTTCCTGTCCCCTCCTGCCTTTTAGTCCTTGTCCCTAAACTGTTGTGTTTAATTTTTTATTGTGGTAACATGTATATAACAGAAAGTTTGCCATTTTAACGATTTTTAAGTGTACAATTCAGTGACATTAATTATTTTCACCATGTTGTGCTACCATTATCACTGCCCATTTCCAAAAGTTTTGCATCATGTCCAACAGAAACTCACTACTCCTTCAGCAATCCCCCTCCCCAGTTTTGACAATCAAAAATATCTCCAGACATTTTTGTCCAATGTACCCTACCCAATGTATTGAGTTGATTCCAACTCATAGCAACCCTATAGGACAGAGTAGAACTTCCCCACAGGGTTTCCAATGAACAGCTGGTGGATTAGAACTGCCTACATTTTGGCTGGCAGTCATAGCTCCCAATGTCCCCTAGGAGGGAAAAATCTTCCCTATTGAAAATCACTGTCCTAAGTGATGGCTAATGATTAATATAAACTAAAATAACAGAAAAATATGTCTGTAGACATGAAGTCACTTTGTAACTCATGGTTGAATGAAGCCATTTCCACCTGAAAGGATAACGGCTTGAGGAAATTTTTCAGGTATAATTTCATAGCCTGTTGACCAATAATGTAGCACAGAGTGATCTTCTATTGCAATGAGTAAGCTCGTTCATCTTCATAGCCAGAATTAAAATACAGCTTTGAAAATTCTAATAATTTCTAGAAAAAAAATGGTATTCTGTTGACCATTCTCCTAAATCATTTTATAGATCCCATCCTAGTTGAATCAAAGGACATCCCTGTATCATGATTTTTTTTTGTTGTTGTTGTTATAAAATCTTAATCTCATTGCCATGAGTTGATTCTGACTCACAGTAACCCTATCAGACAAAGTAGAACTGCTCCACAGAGTTTCTACGCTTGGAGCAGTTCTACTCTGTCCTACAGGGTCACTATGAGTCAGAATCGACTCGATGACAACAGATAATCTTTACAGAAGCAGACTGCCACATCTTTCTCCCAGGGAGCGGCTGGTGGGTTCAAAGTGCCAACCTTTTGGTTAGCAGTTCAGCGCTTAACCACTGTGACACCAGGGCTCCTTTAAAACTTAAATAGAAATCCAAAAATCTGTAAACACCGTAGACATCGCCAAGTGTGAAGATAACAAAAATCACCAAACAGTAGGTTCAGAGAGACAGAAAGATGGTAAAGTTTAACCCCCTTGCCATGAAATAGGTGGATGACAGAACTACCTAGGAGGCAGGATGTGTGATACCTCATAAAATGTTAAAGACATATACAATTCCATTTTTATTTTTGTGAGTCTGCTTACAAAATACTTAGTGCCCAGGAATGCATGGTGTGAGGGTGTAGGGGAGAAGATAAAAGAGTTTCCTAAAGCAACTACTGAGTTATGTCATATAGACTCCTTCATAACCACAGTAAGTTTTCGGTTTATTTATGACACATAAAGTCAAGGATTTTGAAGCGTCAAGTGCTTGGTGTCTTAAAAGAAATAGTATTAAAGAATCCCCGGATTCTTTAAAAGTGGATAACATTTCCCAAAAATGAAAAGTATCATCCTATAAAATCTGGAACTAGTTCAGTCTCTAAAGAGACGTGGCAGAGAGTGAATCTACATTAGAAGCAGCCCTGACGGATTTCTGTAATTAAACTGTATTGCATGTGAAACACTACGGATAAAAAATAATTGGCTTTTTTGAGCAGATGATGTATATAAGAGAATGGATCAAGTGTATAAAGCCCAAGGTAAGCTGGCATAGGACTACCATTTTCATACACACGTGTCCTACACGTATTACAGTATGATTAGTGTTTCGACATCCTAGATCTGTTATCATTTCTGGAGTCTCACAGTTGGCATAAGGTTGGGAAAAATGGCTTTTCTCTGATAATATATTGCAAGAAGTTAGCATCCCAGACTGATGACTTAACAGAGATACCAAAGTATTAAAATGCATATATCTATATATTAGCCTTCTCTATGATTTGCCACCAAATGCAAAAAAAGGGAGGGGGTACCACAATTTACGTAATGACGTGGATCAAATTTAAGTTCACTGGTACCATACAACTGGCATTAGATGGGCAAACCTAGCTTTCAGGAAATAATGGTGTGTTTAAAAAAAAAAATACGAATCCCACATCTAAAGAGTGAGTGCTTTTTAAATTTTTTCATTTTTATGTTATTAGGTGAATTCCTCTGGTTTAACCTATGGAAAGATTAGATCTTAAAATACAATACCTACACACGCACACATGCACATACATAGATAAATAGGTAGACATATATAAGCAGGTTACATGTTCTTTTTGCCTGTAGGAGATTGAAATTTGATTTACTGAGCTAGCGGACATGTTGGCAATTGAAATCAAACTGCTCTCGGCATCTCCAAACACTAGGCATGATGGTCGTTTCTTCTGATTGGTTATCCCTGGAGAGAAGTAAAGAGCAGAGGGAGAAAATATTGTGGCCGAATGCACCTGAGCTACTGCTGGATCAATGGTCAGTATCAGCAGGGCTCTATTTAATGAAGCGTACACCAGTGTCACTGCCTGGCTGACAACAGTGGGTAGCACTGGTGCCAAGGCAGAGGGAACGGAATCTATTGGAAGTCAAGATAATTGCTTCATTTTGTGCTACAAAGGTATGAATCTGATTTTTGTGTACATAAGAGCAAGCTTTAAATCCTTAACTGGAAGAGAGCCTCGCACAGAACATAGAGTAAAGCATGATAGAAAGAGATCGTGCAAGGCCGTCTTGTTCACAGAACTCCAGGAGAATTGTTAAGAGGGCTTTATAGTCAAGGAACTCCCGCACTCTGTGGGCAAACACTCAGCAAAAGCAAGCTGTCTTTGTTCCAGAGAGAAAATAGTTGTTTTCATTCGTGCTTTTTCCACGATAAAGTGTTTTGACAAATCAATAGAAGCAGGAAAAAACCCCACTGATGTGATTTACACCTAATTTATCTCATTATTGCCTCATTATTATGGGGGAGCCTCAGCAGGGTACCCTTCCCAAATGCTGTCTCTGGCATACGCTTGAGAGTTAAAAGGAAAATGGAAGTGACAGATCTAACTCAGAATTTCCATGTCATGTTTAAATTTCCTTGAGTTTCCTGGTGCTTTGAGTTGGCACAAAGTAAAATTAGCAGGGCAGTTAAGTCCTTTTAAAGACGTGTTTCTAATTGTTACCAAATTTAAAATGAAGTTACGATTTCTCAGAAATGTTAACACAATGCAACCTAAAAGTAAGGAATTCACATGACATCTGTAGCTTTTGTACATATTTTCAGATTTTGCATCATCGTCCACCTAATTCTGGATCAGCTACAAAATGCATTATCCTTGTTGTTAAGCAGTGGGATGAATCAATCCTTCTCTAGACTCCTGGCAAATCACTAAAGCAGTCCTGGCTAGCTTCGAAGCAGCCCTGTTGTAATAGTAGAGAAATGCCCTTGTCTTTACAAGGTTAGTGGAATAGACTGTGAATGCAAATTGATGGTCATCCAAATTGTAAGTCACTAACTTTAAGGCACAATCAACACGGCAGATCCATTTCCATCATTCTCCTTTGAAATGAACCACTTCCCTTGAACTTTTATTGGTATCTGCATATTCTTTCCCAAATCTCCTTTTTCTTGCTTTCCTAGCATGTTTTCATCCACTGATTCCCCTACAAGTATTTGTTTTGATTATATAGTGGACAGAAGATCATTTTCTCCCACCACTTTCAAGGTGTTACCTTGGGCAAGTCAATATTTGAGCCTCATTTGTCTCATGTTGTTAAAAATGGGGCTGATACTAGCAGCTACTTTATAGAATAATTAAAAGAAAATGTTGCTGTGGAGTTGAGTCTGACTCATGGTGACCCCGTGTGTTACAGAGTAGAACTGTGCTCCGTAGGACTTTCTTGGTGGTAATCTTTATGGAAGCAAATCACCAGGACTTCCTTCTGCAGAGCTGCTGGGTAGGTTCAAACCACCAACCTTTAGGTTAGGAGCCAAGAGCAAACTGGTTGTGGCACCCAAAGACCTTTAGAGTAAAACCAACTGGTTATCATTCCTGACTCATGGCAACCCATGTGTGTCAGAGTAGACCTGTGCTCCATAGTGTTTTCAATGGCTGATTTTTCAAAAGTAGATCACCAGGTCGTAGTTTCGAGGGTCTTCTAAGTGGACTTACACCACCAACCTTTTGGTTAGCAGACTAGTAAGTGCTTACCCTTTTGTGCAATGCAGAGAGAGTAATTAGGATAACTGAATAAACTATATAAACTAATATAGGTGATTTGTTTAAGCATCATGTCAAGAAACTTAGAATGCCCTCAATGAATACAAAGTAAATGTAAACACACTTCATTTTTCTGTCTCTTTGATCACCTTTAACAGAAGTTTCGCAGCATGCCAAAGAAGTGCCTTTGCTACCCAATATCTTTCTTCTTAATCTCCTGTACTGCTGGCTTATTTTTAAAGCTACCCTTTTCTCACCTCAGGGTCATTCATTAATCAAGTTCTGCATCCGCCATAGCTGCTGAGCAGGCATTCCTCACATTTGTTTTTGCTGAGTGTCCCTATCAGCAAACCACAAATACGAGAGGGATGATAAAGAATAAAACAAATATCTTTACTCATCTATATTTTTGCTCATTAATGCAATTCCAGGTTTCCTCAGAAGATTCCTTTGCAGTCAACAGAGGACAGGGTGTGAGATTTGGAGCAAAACTAGAATAAATCCAACTCAGTGATTTTGGGAAAACCCCCTAACCTGTGGGGACCTTGTTTTTCTCAGCTGCTGAGCTGGAAGCAATGATACTACTCTCACAGGGATGTTCAGAAAATCCATAAATCCATACACATGAGTTAATGGATGCAAACATTCATTCAACAAGCATTTCTTGGATACTTACGTGTTCCCGGAGCTGTGCTGGATGCAGTGGTAATCATTGTTTCTGCTGTTAGGGAGCTTATAATTTTGCACGGAAAGTGGTCATTAAATAATAGAAGAATATCATTTATGAGTGTGGTATGCATTATAAAGAAGACATACAGTGTATTGCCAGAGCATATTTCAATGGTTAGGAATGTCGGGAAAGGCTGCGTAAAACAAGGAGCATAGTATCAGCCTCATTTTAAATTCTTGATAAATGCAAGTTATATGGAAATGGATTTTATTCACCTGGCTCTAGGACTCAGACATCACTCTACTTTCATTCAAGAAAGCATTGTGAAAATAACTTAAAGCTTCAAACGCATACATAGGTCTTATTTGATAAGATGCAAAAGATGGTAACTGTTTCTGATGTTTGAGTTAGACATAAATTTCAGGCTGTGCAAGATATATAAGTAGATGTTAAAGACAAATCTAAATGTTAACCAATGATACGTATTCCTTAGGCCTTATCAGTTGGGCAGAGTTGGTTTGTTAGAAGCTTTCAAAAGTTCACAAAGAAAATGTTCTATATCTCACTTTGGTGAGTAGCATCTGGGATCTTAAAAGATTACAACTGGCTATCTAAGATACATCTCTCAGTCCCATCCCATCCAGAGGAAAGGAGAATGAAGAAAACCAAAGACACTAGGAAAATATTGGCCCAAAGACTGAAGGACCACATGAACCAGAGACTCCTCCAGCCTGAGACCAGAAGAACTAGATGGTGCCCAGCTACCACCAACGACTGCTCTGATAAGGATCACAACAGAGAGACCCAGACAGAGCAAGAGAAAAATGTAGAACAGAATTCATATTCACAAAAAAGACCAGACTTACTGGTCTGACAGAGACTGGAAGAACCCCTGAGACTATGGCCTCCAGACACTCTGCTAATCCAGAACTGAAACCATTTCCAAAGACCAATTTTTAGACAAAGATTAGACAGGCCTATAAAAAAAAATAACACATGTGGAACATGCTTCTCAGTTCAATCAAATATACTTGACCAAATGGGCAATTCCTGTCCAAAAGCAAGATGAGAAGGCAGGAAGGGACAGGAACTGGAAGACTGGACACAAGAAACCTAGGGTGTAAAGGGGGATCTTGCTGGCACATTGTGGGGATTGCAACCAATGTCACAAAACAAAATGTGCATAAATTTTTGAATGAGACATTGACTTGAGCTGTAAACTTTCACTCAAAGCACAGTAAAAAATAAATAAGAGTTAATTCATTCATCTGTTCATTTAATAAATGTCTCTATGTGCAGTTATTAGGTTATTGCCATCCCAGCTTTAGGCAAAACTGCAAAGAGACATTTATTCCCTGTACTTCCTAGACCCCTTCCCTGTCCTCCTACGCCCTCATGCATCCTTTGGACAGGTCACAGTCCTTCCTGAGCCCTCACACTGCAGTCTTTCAGTGAGAATTCCCTTTAGCCAAATCCCTTTTCAAATTAAAAACAACCCATCCCTTAGTAATAAACTTTTGGATTCTGTTTGGGTAGTGGATTATAGCTAGGAGATAAGTACTCTCTGAATATCCTTCTGTATTGGACGTATCTGTGCCTTGCCTCACAGCCTCTCAGGCTGCCTTTTATTCCACCCATTGCCAAGACACCCAGCTCTACGCAGATGAAATCAACAGCACCTGGCCTCAGTGCTACACCTGATTCTCAGCCTCTGCTGAGGGATTCTGTGAGACTAGCGTACCAGATGCCTGTGGGAACCCTCATGAATTATGCCAGCGTAGCCTGTACGTGACCAAGTTGACATGCCCACACTTGAACAACGGAGGGCAGGAACCCTCAGGTGGATAATTCTGAGGCACATTCTCTGGCTGCGACAGCCCAGTGGAACTGAGCTCAGATTCCCTCATAACCATTGGTCTCTACTCATCAGGAGCAAGAAAGAAAGAAGGAAATCAAAGTCTCAGAGAAGTGACTAGTCTACAGGGCTAACAGCCTACATGAACCACAACCTTATCTACACTGAGACCAAAAGAACTAGATGGTGCCCAGCTATCACTACTGACTGTTCTGATCAGGGCTGCTACAGATGGATCCTGATAGAACACGAGAAAAACATGGAACAGAACTCAAATTCTTAAAAAGCCCAGACTTACTGGACCAATTGAGAACTAGGGGACTCCCTGAGACTATCACCCTGAGATACTCTTTAAACTTTGAACCAAAATTATCCCCTGAGGTCATCTTTTAGCAAAATAACAGACTGGCACACAAAATAAAGGATATTACTTGTAGGTATGGTGCTCCATTAAAAAAAAACAAAACCATCTCTATGAGACCAAAGGGCCAACAATTACTCTAAAGCAAAGATAGAAAATAAGGGGGCAAGGAAACTAGAGCACTGGAAGTGGAACAACCAGAACACAATTCAAGAGAATGTTGACACACTGTGAAAAATGTAACTAATGTCACTAAACAATTTGCATAGAAAATGTCAAATGAGAACGTAATTTGCTGTGTAAACATTCACAAAAAACAAAATATTATTAAAAAAGGAAAAAATAAAGTGCAAGGTCCCTGAGGTAGCTCAGATAGGTGTATCCCAGAAACAGAAATTTTGTCAGCGCAGGTGAAGCACGGTAAATGGGAGATTCAGGCCATGATAAAGAGTTCAGATTTTATTTTAAATGCAACAGGAAGATACTGAAAAGTTTTAAACGGAGAATGTGAAGTGATGTGATTTATGTTATAAATGATTTGCTCTGGCTGTTGCATGGAAAACAGACTGTAGAAAGGTAAGAGTTAAGGCAGATAGAGCAGTTGACAGATGCAGGTGATAGATGTTGGTTTAGACTTGGATAGTGCAGAGGGGAGAGAGAAAACCGAAAGGTGTAAGGGACCTGTAGGCTTCAATTCCCAGGCAATATTTGGACTTAAAAAATCAAATTTGATAGTCCACTGGTTGGATGTGATGGTATACATATATTTTAGGTTGGGGAGAGTGCCCAGTCTTGGGTTGCCAGTTCTATATAAAATAATTAGCTTGACATCCTACTTTTGGAAGGCTGTGAGTTCTTAGTTTTTTGCCCGTGAAATATTATATTCTTCCTAAGTATTTGTTCTTTTGGGTCCGAACAACTTTGGAAAAAAGTCCATTTGCTTTATGTTGTAGTGCTGATGGACAATGAGCAAAGGGGAGCTATTCTGAGTGTACTACCAAAATAAAGGCCCACCCCAGGCCTGTAGGAGAAGAAGGGAGAGTAAGGTTTTGTTTACAAAACAGCAACAGGAGTTTCATGATCTAGCTAATATGCAATGTTAGATTTAAAATATTAACACAGAGGGAAATTTTCACTTTACAGAAAATAATAAAGCCCTTAAAATTTAAAATTTTAAAAAATAGCTAGTAAGACAGGCTGGAACAACTCTGTTACAATACTTATTACTTACACATTAAATGATTACTAAATTAAAAGATAGTTGTAGAAGTTAAGGGAAAATATTTGATGGCAGCAACATCTTGCTACCTATTTAAAAAGTTTCTGAAAGAGAATCTTGTCTGTGAAAGTTACCAATTTAAATAATATTTATGCTTGCCTGACTTCAGATGTTTAAGTTATATGCATATATCTCAATGACCGGTTAATAATTTCACTCTTGGTCCATTTGTTGTTTTAAATTTTGTTTTAAAAGTTCTTCCCTTATCTCCTCTTTCTTCTTCTATCTTTACAAATACATATTTGTTTCATTTCCTTCCTGTGAGATAGATGGGGCTGGGGTAGCCCGTAGGACCAGGGCCCCAGAAGAGATTGGGAATGAGGAGGCAACAAGATCTGGAGGATCCTATAGCGATGGGGCCTAGGAGGTGGTCAAGGCTGAGAGAAGGTAGTTAGGGCTGCAGGACCTCCAGGGCTGGGATGAAGGAAGTAATCAAGGGTGACAAGCCTGAGACTAAGGCAGTCTGAGCCAAGAAGGCCATTGGGTGGGGTCAGAAGATTGGTTAAATACAGTGGGAATGAGCAAATATTGAGAGTAGTGACAGCCAGGTTTCTCACTGTCAGAAAAGAGAGTTAAAATTTGGAAAAATTGAAGAAAAAGAAAGAAAGAAACCTGTGGTGTCTGATTAGAACTTTAGAACTGGACGGAGGCATTGGTGAAACCTCATAGTTTTTTAATATGTGTTCTTGTTAGCTTCCATGGAGTCAGCTCCAACTCATGGCGACCCCATGCACAACCGAATGAAATGCCGCCCAGTCCTGTACCATCACCATGATTGGTTGCAGATCAGGCCGTTGTGCTCCATAAGGCTTTCATTGTTTAATTTTAGAAGTAGATCACCAGGTTTTTCTTCCTAGTCCATCTTACTCTGGAAGCTCCACTGAAACCTGTTCAGCATCATAGCAAAACACAAGCCTCCACTGACAGACGGGTGGTGGCTGCACATGAGGTGCATTGGCCGGGAATCGAACCCCGGTCTCCTGCATGGAAGGCCATCAATGCCTCTTTTAATATGTACAGATACATAAATCTAGAACTAGATGTAAATGTGTTATGAACACACTTATATACTTCCTAGCTCAGTCTATTGAAAAAGCCAAGAAGCAATGCCATCCCACTGGATGTGAGCACACCTAGCACCCAGATCTCGGTTTCTAAATACTATTTTCCTTGAAGAAATGACTGATTCCAGGGTTAAGGCAGAAAAAGTATAGGATGAACCTGGAAAATCTTGTGCCAGAAAGTGTTCAAAAAATGATGATTTTTCAAAAAAAGATACAGGAGCCAGCCTGTAGGGGACAATTTGTGCATCAAAATAAATAATGAGTAAAGAGTCTAACCCACTGAATAACAGGAATCTGTGTCCATACTGATATAAATAATAAAGAATAAAAATATAAATTGGGGGAAAGAGGAAAGTTAATCCTGACAGTAGAATGCCAATTAACAAAGATAGAAAGAACTACAGGATTGGAAAGTAACCATTTGGCAACCATCATAGTAATAATTAAAACAGCAAAGAATGATCAAGGAAAGCTAAAACTGGTGGGTGAAAGTTTGAGACACCTGATATTTACATATTCTCAAAGAATCAACCCACAATATACTATTACTTACAAAGAGAAACCCAATAACTTAATAGTAAGGACAACAACTTTCTAAGTTATCAAAGTTAAATCACCAGTAATGGATAAATTGACATTGTTGCTTCCTAATGTGTTGCCCTGAAATATCTGGCTCCTTTTTACCCTTCAGGTTTTGACTTAAACGTTACTTCGTTAGTCTCTCTTTTCCTCCATTGCACTCATCACAATTTGTATTTATATATTTACATTTTTGTTAGATGTGCTTTGTCATGGATTGAATTATGTCTCCCCAAAAATGTGTGTATCAGTTTGGCTGGGCCATGATTCCCAATATTGTGTAGTTGTCCTCCATTTTGTGATTGTAATTTTCAGTTAAAGAGGATTACGGTGGGATTGTAACACCCTTACTAAGGTCACATCCCTGATCCAATGTAAAGGGAGTTTCTCTGGGGTGTGGCCTGCACCACCTTTTATCTTACAAGAGATAAAAGGAAAAGGAAGCAAGCAGAGAGTTGGGAACCTCACACCACCAAGAAAGCAGCACCAGGAGCAGAGCAGGTCCTTTGGACACCAGATTCCTGAGGGGAGGAGCTCCTAGCCCAGGGGAAGACTGACAACAAGGACCTTCCTCCAGAGCCGACAGAGAAAGCCTTCCCCTGGAGCTGATGCCCTAAATCTGGACTTCTAGCCTACTAGACTGTGAGAAAATAAATTTCTCTTTGTTAAAGCTACCCACTTGTATTTCTGTTAAAGCAGCACTAGATGACTAAGACACATTTCTTCCTGACTCAATTCTAAGTCCATGAAAACAGCCACTTTGATCTAGTTTGTATATACTGGGCCTGGAGTATGGTGATATGCAATGCACATTTATGGAATGAGTGGATAAACTCTCTCTGGACCTTTTCTTGGCTCATCACCTCTTACACGCCTTAACATCTACAGTTTCTTCCTCACTTGCTACTTCTCTTAAGCTTCAAACTTTTCTAAGTTCACTGTACCTTAAAAAAAATTAAGCCACTACTATGGGGTTAAGAGCTATGGCTGCTAACCAAAAGGACAGCAGTTTGAATCCACCAGCCGCTCCTTGGAAATCCTATCGGGCAGTTCTACCCTGACTATATATAGGGCGGCTATGAGTTGGAATAGACTCCATGGCAATGGGTTTGGTTTTGGGGTTTTTATGTCTGCATAACATCTAATTTTCCCATCTGCCACCACTCCTACCTTTACCCCAGTTTGTTCTCTACTCCCACTCTCTAACTGAAATGGCTGCTTTGACATTACTGTGACTTCTTCACTAAGCCCAGGGCCCTAATCTTAGTCCTTATCATCTTCAATTTCTTTGTAACCCGTGACAATTGCTAACTTTCAAATATTTCTCCAGGTTTAACTTCATTTCTGTTTTTGGTTCTCCTACTGCTTACTTGCCCTTACCTCTCCTGATTTCTACTGTTTTTGCATCTGTGTATCACCCCCAGAGTGTTCAGCTACGTTTATTGCATTATAATGCTCATTTACTATCTCAATGAAAATAGAATGACTACCATGAAGGAGGTATTGTGTATGGTGTTGTGTTGACTGGTTTGGTTTTTGGAGTTTTGGGCCCTAAGAAAGAACTTGGTGCATTTGAAAACCTAATACAGTGGGACTGCAGTGGAAAACCCATGGCTAAGTGGACTGAAGTGGAGCCAGAGAAGACACATATGCATTCTATTCTACACTCATGTTATAGTAGCTCCATTTATCAAACACTCATTTGGTACCAGGCATTGATGGTGCAGGACTGGGCAGTGTTTTGTTTTGTTGTATGCAGAGTTGCTATGAGTTGGAACCAACTCGACGGCACCTAACAACAACATTGCACTCAATGCTTTAGGAAATGTATTGTAATTTAGTTATCTTGTAGAGTTAGGAAGCCATATCGCTATTTTACAAATGGGTAAGCAGAAGATTAGAGAAATTAAATAACATATGTACATGGCTGGAGTCCCTGGGTGGTGTAAACAGTTAACATGATCAGCTGCTAACCAGAAGGTTGGAGTCTGAGTCCATCCAGAGGTGCCTTGGAAGAAAGGCCGAGAGATTTACTTCTAAAAAGTCAGCCTTTGAAAACCCTGTAGAGCACAGTTCTGCTCTGCCACACATGGGGTCACCACGAGTGGGGGTTGACTTGATGGCAACTGCTTTTTATAGGGTCGCTATGAATCAGAATCGATTCAATGGCAACAGGTTTGGTTTTTAAATACAGGATTATATTTATAGGAAGGAGTAAAAGAAAATTTCTACGCATTGCTACACAGCAAAAATAATTTACAGTTATTAACTTTCAAGTTTCCATTTATTTTTATATTCTAAGGTTTAAAATTAGATTTAAGGACCCAAGCAAATGATGAAATGGGTACGTATGTAAGAAGATGAGAAAGCAAAAGCCCTCAAATAAATCTCTCAATTAAAAATAAGATAAACTCCATAAAATTTTGCATCTTTTTGTGAAGGAAAATCTGATTAATTTGTTTTAATTCATTACTAATTGTACCAGAAATTCACATGTAACTTACAATAGACAGTGTAACAACTTCATGGAAATATTTTGATAACTGCATTTCAATGCAGTTGTCTTTGCCAATAATGTTATCATTTTGATTTTAAAAAGCAATTTTTAAAATTGGTGCACCAATTTGGTGGTAATAATAGCTGCACCACTCAACACATTTAAGTATATATGCCTGGTACAGGCTTTTCTAATTAACAAATACACTTTTTGAAATAAAATTTGTAACTAGTTCCCAACACTTTCTGTGGCTAAAATTTACCATTACTTTATACACATGCACACGTCCACACACAAACCAAACCTTCTTTAATACAAGTCACGGGTAATAAAATTTAACCATTCTTAGCCAGAGTCTACTTGGAACGTGATCCTGATGTGTAGGGTATACCCACTCACCTTAGCCCACTAAGATCTTTTAGCCTCAACGTTCCCAGAAGTAGTAGCAACTGTCACTTATGTGAAAGGTATATTCAATACCGGGCAATTTTCAGGCAGTGAAAATATTCTGTATTTTACTTCAACAGTGGATACATGATATTATGCATTTGTCAAAACCTATGGGACCGTACAACACAAAGAGTGAACCCCAATATAAACTATGGCATTTAATCATAATGCATCCATGTTTATCAATTGTAAAAAATGCACCACACGAATGTGAGATGCTAAGAAAAGAATAAACAGTGTGTAGGCAAGAGAGGGGACATATGGGAACTCTCTGCACTTTCTGCATAGTTTTTCTGTAAATCTAAAACTGCTTTAAAAAATAAAATGTATATAAAAAAAAGTATATTTAAGATATAAGCTATCCATTTAACATTGTTCAACAGCACGACAGTGACAGAAATTGGCTCTATTGCCTAGATTTTAGACTCTAAAGTTTCAAAGTAGGAAGATGAAGCTTTCTTATCTTTTAGAAAACTTTTCTTATCAGACAGAAAATGATGTACTGATAGGACAGGAGCATGTGGAGATGTGCCTTAGCTTAATGCAGATTTTAAAAACTACATCTGCGGAGGCAGGGCCAAGAAGGCGGAGTAGTCAGACGCTTACAGTGGTCCCTCTTACAACAAAGACCTGAAAGAACAAGTGAATCAATTATATATGGCAATCTACGAGCTCTGAACATCAAAGGCAAAGTTGAGGAATTGGACTCAGGAGCAGGGGTAGGGAGAGATGGTTTGGAAGCAGCGAGGAGTTGCCAGACCTGACCCAGCAGCAGCTGGAGCCCTTCAGGCCGGCTCAGCTCGTGGTGCATGGTAAGGCAAGCAGCGGTGCTTGGGAGGCATTTTCCACATCAGGAGAGACCCAGCAGCAGAGAGTCTACTCGGCCGTCCAGAACTAGTGAGAAGCAGTCCCAGATCGATGAAAGTTAAGTAATTAGGTCTGGCCTACTGCACGGATAAAAAACACCTCGCTTTGGGAAAAACCTCTCTCCCATTTACCGCTCTGCTCCCTGCTCTGCACTGGGTCCAGGATGGCTTCGGCGATTGTTGAGTCCCCCGGGCTGGAAGTAGGACCTGTCATGCGCCCTGAGCCATTCTCCCGGCCTTGGAGAGGGAACAAATTAACAAACATGGGGAAAAAATAATCTGCCAGCTCCCCTAAGCCAGGAACTCAGGGTAGGCACAGCTCCTTTGCCTGGGCACAGGCATAAGGGGTCCACAGACTTTGAGTGCCTTTCTCCCTGCAGAGGCTTGCGTGGGCCCATTTTGATGGCGTAGGCCCTCATTACCACAGTACAACAGGGTATACACCTCCAGTCTAACTCCAGCTGTTTCAGCTGTGAAGTGGCAGGTTTGTGACATTTGACATTGCCCATTAAGCAGGGTCTTCACCTACCCACATCAGGGAACTGAGGACTGGTGGCTCCACCCATGCCACGTAGCCACCTGTGACAGGGGCCCAAGAGTAAGTGGTGCCCCTCAGTCCTTACAGCCAACAGCACTGGTCCGGCTGCAAAACTCACCCATGTGTTCTAGCGGGCCACGCTTCCCTCCTGGACACTCGAGGGCGGCTGTCAGCCCCCTGCCTTGCTCAGTGTGTGACCCGCTGCTGCAGCCAGATGCCTGTGCCTACACCAATCACCCATGCCTGTCTAGGACTGTAGGTGAGAGTCTGAACCACACACTTGGTGGCCGACTACCTGGACACCTGAGCTGAATCCATACAAGAGGAGTGGGCAGACTCCTGGGCTCACATACTTAGTGGCAAGTCTGGCCACCTGGTGGCAGGACGTTGGAGCTTCAGGGTCACCGGTGATCAGGCTAGCTCACATGAACAGCATATTTGGGCATATCAAAACAAAACAAGCAGCTAGGACACATTAAGCAAACATAAAATAAATACCTTATTGATGGCTTGGAGACAACAGTCAGTATCAAATCACATAAAGAAGCAGGACATGATGGCTTCAGCAAGCTCCCAAAATAAAGAATCAAGAAATTTTCTGGAGGAAGAGAATTTCTTGGAATTACTAGAGGCAGAAAACAAAAGATTAATATACAGAACTCTTCAAGAGATCAGTAAGGAAGTGAAGCAAAATGCAGACCAAGCAATAGAGAAACTTAAGCAGATTAGAGAAGAGCATAATGACAAATTTAACAGGCTGCAAGAATCCGTACAGAGACAGCAATCAGAAATCCAGAAGATTAACAATAAAATTTCAGAATTAGACAACTCAACAGAAAGTCATAGGAAGAGAATTGAGGCTATGAAGTCAGAATTAGTGAGACTGAAGATAAAGCACTTAACACCAACTTATTTGAGGAAAAATCAGATAAAAGGATTTAAAAAATTTCAAGAAACCCTAAAAACTATGTGGGACTCTATCAAGAAGAATAATCTACGAGTGACTGGAGTTCCAGAACAGGGGGGGAATAACAGAAAATACAGAGAGAATTGTTGAAGATTTGTTGGCAGAAACCTTCCCTGATATCATGAAAGATGAGAAGATATCTATCCAAGATGATCATCAAACCTGTAAGGTAGATTCCAAAAGAAAGTCACCAAAACATATTATAATCAAACTCAAAAAACCAAAGATAGAGAACTTTAAGAGTGGCTAGGGATAAACGAAAAGTCATCTATAAAGGAGAGTCAATAAGACTGAGCTCAGACTACTGAACAGAAACTATGCAGGCAAGAAGGCAATGGGATGACATATATAAAGCCTTGAAGAAAAAAAAATGGGCAGCCAAGAATTATATATCCAGCAAAACTTTCTCTCAAATATGATGGCAAAATTAGGGCATTCCCAGGTAAACAGAAGCTTAAGAGAATTTGTAAAAACCAAACCAAAATTACAAGAAATATGAAAGGGAGTCCTCTGGTTAGAAAATCAGTAACATCAGATAATAACCCAAGACTAGAACATAGGACAGAGCAACCAGATATCAACCCAGACAGGGAAGTAATAAAAACAAATCAAAGCTAAAATACTGAAAATAAGGAAACAGAGATGTCAACACGTAAATGATGACAATATTAAAAAAAAAAAAGAGGGACTAAAAAATGTAGACATAGATTTTTCATATGGAGAGGAAGTCAAGGTGATATAAAGAAATAAAAGACTGGTTTAAACTTAGAAAAATAGGGGGAAATATTAAGGTAACCACAAAGGAAACTAACAATCCTACACATCAAAATAAAAAACAAGAAAAATATAAAGACTCCAGAAATACAAAATCAACAATGAAAAAGATGAAAATACATAAAGAAAAATGACTCAGCACAGAAAATCAAGTGGAACAAAGAAACTGTCAACAGCACACAAAGAAAGACATCAAAATGACAACACTAAACTCATACCTATCAATAATTACGCTGAATGTAAATGGACTAAATGCACCAATAAAGAGACAGAGAGTGGCAGAATGGATTAAAAAACACTATCCGTCTATATGCTGCCTACAAGAGACACACCTTAAAGACGCAAACAAAAATTCAAAGGATGGAAAAAAATATATCAAGCAAACAACACTCAAAAAAGAGCAAGAGTGGCAATAGTAATCTCTGACAAAATAGACTTTAAAGTAAAATCCACCACAAAGGATAAGAAAGGACACTACATAATGATTAACGGGTCAATACACCAGGAGGACATAGTATAATAAATATTTACACACTCAATGACAGGGCTCCAAAATACATAAAACAAACTTTAACAGCATTGAAAAGAGAGACAGTCAGCTCCAAAATAATAGAAGGAGACTTCAACACACCACTTTTGGTAAAGGACAGAAAATCCAGAAAGAAGATCAATAAAGACACGGAAGATTAAATGCTACAATCAACCAACTTGGTCTCATGGACATATACCGAACACTCCACCCAACAGTAGCCAAGCATACTTTCTTTTCCAACACACATGGAACATTCTCCAGAATAGACTACATATTAGGCCATAAAGCAAGCCTTAACAGAATCCAAAGCATCAAAATATTACAAAGCATCTTTTCTGACCATAAAGCCATAAAAGTAGAACTCAGTAACAGAAAAAGCAAGAAAAAAAATCAGACACATGGAAACTGAACAACACCTTGCTCAAGAACTACTGGGTTCTAGAAGAAATTAAGGATGGAATAAAGAAATTCATAGCAACAAACGAGAGTGAAAACACATCCTACCAGAACCTTTGGGACAAAGCAAAAGCAGTGCTCAGAGGTCGGTTTATAGCAATAAATGCACACATCCAAAAAGAAGAAAGGGCCAAAATCAAAACATTAACCCTACAACTCAAACAAGTAGAAAGGGAGCAGCAAAAGAGGCCCGTGGGCACCAGAAGAAAGCAAATAATAAGAATTAGAGCAGAATTAAATGAAATAGAGAATACAACAGCTGAAAGAGTTAACAAGACCAAAAGCTGGTTCTTTGAAAAGACCAACAAAATTGATAAACCACTGGCCAAACTGACAAAAGAAAAACAGGAGAGGAAGCAAATAACCCGTATAAGAAATGAGACGGGTGATATCACAACAGAACCAACTGAAATTAAAAGAATCATAACACTACCTACCTAAACTAACACAAACAGAGGTAGAACAATTAAATAAACCTATAACAAAAGAAGAGATTGAAAAGGTAATTTAAAAACTCCCAACAAAGAAAACCCCTGGCCTGGACAGTTTCACTGCAGAACTCTACCAAACTTTCAGAGAAGAGTTAACACCACTACTACTAAAGGTATTTCAGAGCATAGAAAAGGATAGCATACTCCCAAACTCATTTTATGAAGCCAGCATAACCCTGATACCAAAACCCTAAAGACACCACAAAAAAAGAAAATCGCAGACCAGTACCCGTCATGAACATTGATGCAAAAATTCTCAACAAAATTCTAGCCAACAGAAATCAGCAACATATCAAAAAAATAATTGACCATGATCAAGTGGTATTTATACCAGGTATGCAGGGATGGTTCAACATTAGAAAAATAATCAATGTCATCCATCACATAAATAAAACAAAAAACAAGAACCACATGATCTTATCAATCGATGCAGAAAAGGCATATGACAAAGTCCAACATCTATTCCTGATAAAAACTCTCAACAAAACAGGAATAGAAGGGAAATTCCTTAACATAATTAAGGGCATTTATACAAAGCCAACAGCTAGCATCATCCTAAATGGAGAGACTTTGAAAGCATTCCCCTTGAGAATGGGAACCAGACAAGGATGCCCTTTATCACAACTCTTATTCAACACTGTGCTGAAGGACCTAGCCAGAGCAATTAGGCTAGAAAAAGAAATGAAGGGCATTCACATTGGTAGAGAAGAAGTCAATGTATCTCTATTTGCAGACGACATGATCTTATACACAGAAAACCCCAAAGAATCCACAAGAAAACTACTGGAACGAATAGAAGATTTCACCAATGTATCAGGATACAAGATAAACATACAAAAATCAGCTGGATTCCTCTACACCAACAAAGAGAACTTTGAAGAGGAAATCACCAAATCACTATTATCTACAATAGCCCCCAAGAAGATAAAATACTTAGGAATAAACCTACCCAGAGACGTAAAAGACCTTATACAACGAAAACTACAAGGCACTACTGCAAGAAACCAAGAGAGACCTGCATAAGTGGACAAAGATACCTTGCTCATGGATAGGAAGACTCAACATTGTGAAAATGTCAAGTCTACCCAAAGCGATCTACAGATAAATGCAATCCCAATCCAAATTCCAACGGCATTTTTTAATGAGATGGAGAAACAAATCACCAACTTCGTATGGAAAGGGAAGGGGCCCCAGATAAGTAAAGCATTACTCAAGAAGAAGAACAAAGTGGGAGGCCTCACACTATCTGATTTTAGAACCTATTATACCGCCACAGTAGTCAAAACAGCCTGGTACTGGTACAACAACAGATACATAGACCAGTGGGACAGAATTGAGAATCTAGACATAAATTCATCTACCTACGAGCAGCTGATATTTAATAAAGGCCCAAAGTCCATTAATTGGGGAAAAGAGAGTCTCTTTAACAAATCATGGTGGCATAACTTGATATCCATCTGCAGAAATCTGAAACAAGACCCATACCTCACACCATGCACAAAAACTAACTCAAAATGGATCAAAGACCTAAATATAAAATCAAAAATGATAAAGATCATGGGAAAAAAACAAAACAAAACAGGGACAATGCTAGGAGCCCTAATACATGGCATTAACAGAATACAAACCATAAATAAAAATGCGCAAACATGAGAAGAGAAACTAGATAACTGGGAGCTCCTAAAAATCAAAAGCTTGTCAAAAGACTTCACCAAAAGAGGAAAAAGACAACCTACAAACTGGGAAAAAATTTTTGGCTATGACAAATCTGATCAGCATCTAATCTCTAAAATCTATCAGATACTGCAAAACCTCAACAACAAAAAGACAAATAACCCAATTAAAAAACGGGCAAAGGATATGAACAGGCACTTCACCAAAGAAGACATTCAGGTGGCTAACAGATACATGAAGAAATGTAGCCATTAGAGAAATGCAAATCAAAACTACAATGAGATACCATCTCACCCCAACAAGGCTAGCCTTAATCCAAAAGACAAAAATAATAAATGTTGGAGAGGTTGTGGAGAGACTGGAACACTTATACGCTGTTGGTGGGCATGTAAAATGGTACAACCACTTTGGAAATCGATTTGGCACTTCCTTAAAATGCTAGAAATAGAAGTACCATATGATCCAGCAATCCTGCTCCTTGGAATATATCCTAGAGAAATAAGAGCCATCATATGAATAGATATATGCACACCTATGTTCATTGCAGCACTGTTCACGATAGCAAAAAGACGGAAACAAATCTAGGTACCCATCAATGGATGAATGGATAAACAAATTATAGTATATTCACACAATGAAATACTATGCAATAATAAGGAACAATGATGAATCCGTGAAACATAACATGGAGGAATCTGGAAGGCATTATGCTGCGTGAATTTAGTCAGTCACAAAAGGACAAATATTGTGTAAGACCACTATTATAAGAACTCAAGAAACGGTTTAAACACAGAAGAAAACATTCTTTGATGGTTACAAGGGTGGGGAGGGAGGGAGAGGGTTATTCACTAACTAGATAGTAGAGAAGAATTCTCTTAGGTGAAGGGAAGGACAGCACACACTACAGGGAAAGTCAGCACAACTGGACTAAACCAAAGCTAAGAAGTTTTCTAAATACAACCAAACACTTCAAGGGACAGAGTAGCACGGACAGAGGTCTGGGGACCATGCCTTCAGGGGACATCTAAGTCGATTGGCATAACAAAGTTTATTAAGAAAATGTTCTACATCCTAGTTTGGTGAGTGGTGTCTGGGGTCTTAAAAGCTAGTGAGTGGCCATTTAAGATGCACCAATTAGTCCCAACCCACCTGGAGTAAAGGAGAATGAAGAACACCAAAGTCACAAGGAAGGTATTAGCTGAAGAGACAGAAAGGGCCACATAAACCAGAGACTGCATCAGCCTGAGAGCAGAACTAGATGGTGCTTGGCTACCACCAATGACTGCCCTGACAGGAAACACAACAGAAGAGTCCCTGAAGGAACAGGAGAAATGTGGGGTGCAGAACTCAAATTCTAGTAAAAAGACCAGATTTAATGGTCTGAGACTGGAGGAACCCCACAAAGCATGGCCCCTGGACTCTCTTTCAACCCAGCATTAAAACCATTCCCAAGGCGAACTCTTCAAAGATTAGACTGGACTTTGGGATATAAAATGATACTCGTGGAGAGTGTGTCTCTTAGCTCAAGTAGATACATAAGACTAAACAGGCAGCTCCTATCTGGAGGTAAGATGAGAAGGCAGTGAGGGTCAGGAGCTGGTTGAATGGACACGGGAAATCGGGTGGAAAGGAGGAGTGTGCTGTCACAGTATAGGGAAAGCAATTAGGTCACATAACAATGCATGTATAAATTTTTCTATGAGAGACTAACTTGAACTGTAAACTTCCACTTAAAGTACAATAAAAAAAACCAAAAACGACATCTGCTTAGGATCTATCAGAGTTCCATTATCACCTTTGACTATTTCAGTTCTTGCTGTGGTTGTTGTTAGCTACCATCAAGTCAGCTCCAACTCATGGCAACCCCATGCAGAGTGGAAGAAAACACTGCTGGGCCCTGTGCCATCCCTGCGTTCAGTTATGGATCTGACCAATGTGATCCGTAGGGTTTCACTGGCTAATTTTCAGTTGATTGCCAGTTCTAATCTTCGTAGTTCCTTAGTCTGGAAGCTCTGCTGAAACCTGTTCTGCATCATAGCAATTCTTAGGCTTCTCCAAAATGGCAGTTATGGAAACGACCAAGAACTGTTCTTATAGGTTAAGTATTGAGTGAAATACAAAATGGCAGATTTTAGGAAAAAGTCATAGACACACAGAAATCTTACTGTACTCCTTTTTTTATTTTTATGTTTTTATTTATATTAGGATATTGTACAATTCTCAAGGCTAGTAACAATCTTTTTAATATGTGTATTTAAAGCATAACAAAATAAAAGTATTTCACAAAGAAGTCCATATTACAGTACTATTGAAATATGAGGCATAGAATAATTATGCATTTGTGGGTTATAAACATAATACATTCATTTTAAAGAATAAACATTTAATGTGAATAACATTTTGGTTAAAATAAATATCATGGTAAATGTTAACAGCAACACCTGAAGTCTATGGATACAAGAAAGGTGTTTTGTGATAGATACTAGCAGAGTGGAAAAGCATTCATGAAATGGCTGTAATAGCTTACTAAATTTACAATAATTGCACACTGCTGAGCACTTTATTTATATAGGGATACACTTCATCCACCATTCCTAAACCTCCACATACAGAACAAAGTCATCCACATTTTTCTGTGGGTAACTGGTACCAATTTCAAGATAAGGTTTAGAATCAGATGTACCTTTGATATTACTGTTTGTAAAATCAATTCAAATGTTTAACTTAATTAAGACAGTGTTTACTTAGAAATATAAAGAGTATTTTATATGTGATTAAAAAATTAGAACTTCTAATCATCTTCATAATTATTTGAAATGATCCCATTCAAAATTAAAACTTAGTTTTTTACACAGTGGTTTCTTCAGAAAAAACAAAAAAAAAAATGAACACTTACATTAAAAAATCCAAAACATTTCCACATGTAGAACATAAGGGGTTTCACTGATCATTAAATTCTTCCCAGCTATTTCCTTCTAGCCGACAGATTCACTAAAAAGTAAAGCTTAAAAGTCACTGTGAGTGGTTAAGCTAATGAATTTTAGATCCATGTATTCCTAAAGATTGCAAGAAAAAGGAGAGTATCTCTGTAAACTAGAGGACATCCTAATCAATTTTATTACCTTAAAATGAACTTAACATTAATGTTCAACAAAAACAAAAACAATTCTACTCACACTTCTGGAGAGAAATATGTGGATATTCAATGTAAAGCTTTTAAGTCATCAGAGTCTGGGAAAAATTACGCATTAAGGCATCAAATATAGGACCAACTGGGTTTGCCTATCCCAAGATAAAACTACCCTTCAGAAATCATACATAACTGATTAAAGTTTGAAAAAAAACATGAGTTTACACTTTTTTGCCCTTTATACATTTTTCAAGTTTACAAATGACTTGAAAGTATTCAAATGATTGTAAGAAAAACACTTTAAAAAAAAAAAATCAGCAGTGCTATCGGCTAAGGGTAGACGTTCTCTGAACATGAGGTTTTCACGTTGCTGGGATGATCGATCCCAAGGTTGTATGGTGGCGCAGCGTCCTTTAACGGTGACTGCCACTCAGGCCTTTGGCTTCACGATGCTGTGAGGAACTGGTCATCACTAACATGAAGACATTCAGGGATAAGACATCTCCACAACAGCATTTATTCAACTCTATTTTCTTAAACTAAATAAAGCGTTACCATCTTTGTACTTAGTTTAAAAGCTTCTCAACAGAAATGTTAATCCCATAAAAATTCTGGCTGTAGCAATGGCCAGTTTTCATTTTTTAAACCATATTCTAATATTATAAGTTTGTCAAACATATTGAAACTGTTATCAACATTCACGGGTACGGCACAACATACATCCTTTCTTCCTCTCTAACAAGATGAAATGCACACATACAGGGTGGCCCAAATTTTAAAAAGTTAAAAAATGTTTTCAATTCAAGAAAAGTATCGGTATACCAAATATCTTTTAAAACGGTATTGTGTTCTCAGAAAATCTGAAATATTAATGGATAAAATGTACACACAACATAAATAAGAAAAGTAACCTGAAGAATATAAAAAATTTCTGAAGGGAACCAATCAGAACTTCAATAAAATCTATGAATAAAAACATATGCTTACACTATAGCATACAATTATGAATTTAAATGTATTTAAATTTATAAAGAAATTGAAACATAGTACTGCAAGATAACTCAAAGAATATTTTTCAAATGTACAAACAATAATAAAAACACACACACAAAAAAAGCTTTGGGTAATGTGCAACTTTAAAAATTACTATCACTCCAGCCAAACAAATCCTTAACCACTTTTTAAATGGATTCATTTATACCATTTTACTGCAAAGAGAATATCAAAGATATTAAAACAAATCTTCAGTGTCTGACTCACATTTTGCCCCCAAACCTTTTCACATTTAACAGCTGCATTTTCAATGGGTAAGCTAAGAATTTTAAATTTTAAGCTCAAATAGTTTATGTCTACATTTATCTTAAGAATTATATTTGAAAACTACAACGCTAAGAACTAAAACACATACTTCAGATGTTTAAAAATAAAATAATCACGAAAGTTCACAACTGCGTTCATCTCAAACATCCACAAATGACAGAAAAGCAAACAAATCACACGTTCAGATCGTTTCCCTCAGGTTCTGAATCTATTCTGATGTGCTCCAAGATACACCTTCAATATTTGGCACCGAGAGTCTATCTGAACACAATTTTATCAGCAGAAAAGTCCAAATAATTCTAAAAACCTTTAGCCATTAAAAACCATCATGTTTTCATTTACTCTCCTAACATGCAGTTTGATTATTCCAAAGTCATTTGGGGTTTGCAAGAAGGTGACTTAACAATGGTACAAAATGAACCTTATGTGAAAACTGGTTAAGGATTCAAAACACATTAGCTCTGAAATATTAATCTTAACACCCAGACAAAAATAGGGAGGTATGATTTGCACAAAAATACTTTAAATTATTTTGGTTATGTTCTTCATGATCTTCCACGTGTTTAGCTGCTTGCGGTGCATGCATGCATCCTCTTTGCTATGTCGTAAACATAGGTGATGTCCGGTCGCTTCTCAGGATCGGGGTTGATGCACATATTAACTAGCTGTCGTAGCTGCAAAGAAAGAAAAACAACAACACATGCTTAAGAAAACTATTTCAGTTAGTTATTTAAAAAAAAAAAAAGAAGAAGAAGAAATTCTGAATAGCTATAGATTTACTAGGAAAGTGTATTTTCTGCCTAAGTATTCATTTGACTAGAAACATGTAAAACTGCTGCAAGTGATTTTACAACTGGTTAAAACTTCTAAGAAGTATAGTCACTGGAGTATTAATGTCAAGCAAGAAATATTTTTCACAATCAGAGGCTTTTAAAGGCTTTCATATGGACTCCAATATTTTTCAGACGTTTAATCAGAAGATATGAGTCACTAACAAAAATGGGCTTGGCTCCAAGTAACTGCAGATATACATACATTTCTTTGACCTAAAACTTATTACATTAGCCTTGATTGTAGATTGCAATTTTCATAATTACCATATATCTAAATTTATATAGGGCATTCAAGGTAGACGGCTATCATATACACTTATCATGAACCAAATTTATATAAATATACACAAAAGCATTTTGTATTAGAGAAAAAGTACTCCTCTCTAAGAATAATAAATTACAAATGAAGTGAGTTATAAATATTATTCTAATCCTCAACTGTGTGTAGTAGTAGTAATGTCTTCACTTTATAGATGAGAGTTAAGGTTTACTTATTTATATCACAGGAAAAGAGCTCATCTCAATAAATAAAAAAAAATCCTATCTGGTTCTAGAACCACTGAGTAGAAGAACACAGGATTTAATTTTCAATTCTAATTGCCATCAGTTTATGAAACTATGTGTCTTCGTAACATTGTGTACAATATGTCATAGACAACAACCCAGATCAAGAGGATGGGACGTGTAAGGCTGTCTTTAGGAATAGTTTTGCAAACTTGCATTAACTCTTTCGGGCCAGTAGAGTACCACTTAGCAAACTGTCAAGTTATCATAATCTTTTCATAGTCCTCAACATCTCCCAGAAAACAGTTTTCAATTAGAGGAAGTAGGAGTGGTGATAAGATTTGTGGGATGGTACTGGTAGTAGTGCTGTAGGAAAGACTAACGCCAGGGAGAGATGTCATTCCGGAAGAAGACATGTAAAGGAGCCCGCCAGACAAGGGATCAGGGTTCAGTGAAAAGACAGTATAGTATGTGGAAACCAGCCTTGCTGAAGACAATCCACAGCCCTGTGCCCATAGATAAGTCACTGTATTTGGAGCTTTATTACTCCATTACGCAGCGAGGTTGGAGTAGATGACTTATAAGGGCTCTTCTAGCTCTCAGTCCTTAAATTATACGATTCTAGCAGAAAGAAGTTTAATCATCCGATTCCCTAACATTTGGAAATTCAACAACATTGGATGATAATGTTACACGCACTGAGATGGCCTGAAGATTTCAACTCATATTCCTCGCAAAAGAGCAGAGAATAGCATTAAAAACCCATAAGGGGTATAGTGATACACAAGACTTTTTTTTTAATGACGATTTAAGAGAAATTTAAATACGAAAGATGCTGGCATTTTACCAATAAACATGAAAAATTTTTTTACATACAATAGAAAAAACAGTAGGAAAAGCATTTATATGATCTTTATATTTAAAAGATAATGTGTTCTAACAGGTCACCTAGCTGTCATACATTTTGTCTAGGGACAAAAATGATAAAGAAAGCAGACAGAATGACAGGAAAAGATAATTGTACAAAAATTCATTATAGTTTAACCAAAATACAAGTAGATGCAATAGCAATTTCTTGACTAAACAAAACTGCTGCATCCTTCAAGCTGGTCCAGAAACCTTACTTTTTCTGCCTAATATTTTGGAATGTCTTGGAATACGGTGAAATTTCTGATATACTGATACTAAATGATACGCCCTGAAGTTCACTGGGCATGAGGAGAAATCACCCAAGAACAGAGATAGAATGATGCAAGTTTAGCTGAAGAACAGAGATTCTCTAGCTCCCCGAAGTACAAGATGAGAACAAGGAACAATCAAAAGTGGGAAGCGATAAAGAACGAGGTAAGTGGGGGATACTGGGAGCAGCAGTGAGCAGTTGCTCAAGGATGGCCTTGACAAGGGGGTGGCAGGTCAACCAGAAACTCTACAGTAGGCAGAGCCAAAACAAGGCAGTGTTTCCTTTCCCCTCACCATTCAGGTGGTTCACTCTCCACCAAGTATGAAATTTACCTTGTCATATTTTTCTTTCCCAGAGGAATTATTAACAGAGGGATCACGGTATGAAATCAGATACGTGAGATAGAGGAGATGAATACTTCAGCATACTTATGAATAAAATCTGTCAATATAAATTTTCCCTATTTGTTATATAATAAACAAGTTAGTAAAATACATAAAGAAAGAAAACCCTATAAAATGAAAATATGCTTCAGCAGGGACTCTCACTCATGTCCGCACCAAAATTTCTGGAGGAGCTGCTCTGCAAGAGACACCACACTGGTGACACTTGAGGACACTGAGTGTAAGTCAGGCAAAGAAAAAGCTGTTCTGCAATCCAAATGTTATATCTGATGAGCTCCGCTTCCCACAATGGCTAGCTGCAACCTTCACTACTCTGTGGGCAGTGTCCTCCCCAACTTCCTTCCGCACATCACGTGGCCCCCTACTTCATGAGAAAAATCAAGACTATTCAGCTTAAGCTTCCTCAGCATCCTGCCCCAACCCGTTCAAACTTATCTGTATCTGAGCCTTCTCATTTTAATTCTTCTAGCATCAGAGGAATAATTCTTTTTCTTCTACTCTCAATTCTATCACTGGAATCTCTTCTGCAATCTGAATCTTTTTACATTCAGTGTCTGGGACATAATTGGCTCTCAATGAATATTTAACAAGTGAATGGCGCATTGGTTATTCCCTTTCTGTATTTTCAATCTCTCCCTCATTTGCTGATTCCTTCACTATAGTCTTTAAATAGAGTTAAGTCTCTCTCATATTAAAAACCAACCAACCAAAATGTATAGAACTCCTCTCAACTACTGCCTTATCTCATTTATTTGCTTTACAGCCAAACTGCAGAGACAAACTGAAAATGGCATTATGTTTAGTAAAATGGATGGTCAGCAAAAATGGGGGAAACCCTTGATAAGATGGACTGACAAGACAGCCACAACAATGGACTCAAACCTGAGAATGATTATGAAGATGGCACAGCACTGGGTAACGTTTTGTTTTGTTGTACGCAGTCTCTATGAGTTGCAGCCAACTCAATGGCAACTAACAGTAGCCAAATTTCTTGAGGATGAAAAAAGCTGTACTTACTATATCAAGTTTTCCTCAATCTACTCACTTAAGCCCACTACAATCACTTTTTCATCTCCCTCCAAATAGTGCTTCACTGAAACTACTTTGGCAAAGGTCAGCAGTACACCCTACTTGCTAAATATAATGCACTCTTTCGGTGTATCTCTTACTCAGCCTTTCTGCAGTGGCTGACACTGCTGATCCACCCTTCTTGGAAGTCTCCCTCCTTTGGTTTTCACGGCACTATTCCCTGTTGGTTCTTCTCCAACTTCTCCTTCTTAGTTTTCTTTTAGGTTCATCACCTTCCTCTGGCAATCCTTGAAATGCTGGCATACCCCAAAGTTATGTCCTTTCCTTAGCTTTTCTTCTTGTCACTCTACCTTCTTATCCTAAGCAACTTCATTTACTCCCATGGCTTCAACAGCCACCGACATTCTGAGGAACAAACATGTATCTTTAGTCCAGACCTCTCTGCAGCCTCCATTCACATATCTCCAACAGCCTGCTGAGCATATCTACCTGGAAGTCCCACCAATACCTCAAATTAAACATTTAAGACCAAGATTTTACTATTTTTTCTCCTCAAACCAGTTCTTCCTATTTTGGACAGCACCTCCAACTCTCAAGTCAGAAGTCTGAGCTTTGTACCAGATCCCTCACCACACTTCCTCTCCACGTGCCTAACAATCAGCGACGAAGTCCTATTGTTTCCAAACTGCTAATAAATCTTGTATTTGCTTTTGCCATACAATCTCCACTGCTACACTCTTGGAGTAGTCTTCCAGCTGATCACTTTGCCTCTCCAGTTTTCTTCCAACCTCTCCAGCACTGCCTAAGCACCAAGTTGACTGCTTCAAGTATTTCAATGACTCCTTATTAAAGTCTAAAGCCCTTAGCCTGGTATCTTACAGGCTTCTAAATCTCTGGCTCCTGCTTACCCCCTCAGCAGCACACTACACTTTAACTAAATGAAGCACTTACAGTTCTGTGCTCACCTAGCTTTTTTATGCCCCTACAACATCTTCGTTTATGCTGCTCCTCTACTATGTCTCCTTCCATCCTTACTCTCTTGCCTGTCTAATTGTTGTCTCTTCATCTCATTGCACATCTCTTCTCCAATTCCTTTCCTAAATATCCTATTCCCACACAGAACTTATTACTTTACACTTGGCCTATTGCACTTCCTTTAATGTCTACGTTGTCCTACTGAACCGCAAGATGTGGAGTGTGAACAATGGGTGGGCACAAAGCACTCACTAGATTGTTGAATGAATGTGTAACTTTGGGCTTAGGGAGAAAGGGAAGGTTTTGTGCAGGTGGCATTTAAGCTGCGTCTGAAGCACAAACAGAATTTTAATATATAAAAGGGATGCAGAGTATCCCAAGCAGAGGTAAGAGAATAAACAAAGATGCTGGGCCAAAGAGAGCACAAGAAATGTGAAGGTGATGGCAAGTACATCTGAATGACTGGGGAGCAAAGGGTTGAAATGATAAGCTGAAGCCAAATAGAAGAAAGACTTCAGGAGTTTAGAATCTCTTTGGATAGGCAACAGGAAATTGGTATTTAAGCAGGGAGGGCAAGATCATTAGAGCTGTGCTTCAGTACATATCTTCTTGGTACAGTCTAAGATGGATCAAAAAGAGCAACACCAACAGAACACTCAGTTAGGTTCCTCTAACATTCCAGGTGAGAAATACTATTCATTAGAAGTTTTCATGCAGGAATCTGAAAGGGAAGTGTTGCCATTAATAGAAGTGGGTAACACAGAAGGAGGAGTAGCCTCAAGAGAGCAAGAGGGAAGCTTTGAGTTTTGAAGGTATTGCATTTGAGATAAACATTGAGTTTTGGGTAGAAATATGAATTCCTGAACTTCGGGTTCAATTCTGGATCCATACACAGCTAACTGAATTATATGTGCTAAATAATTTTTGTGCTTTACTCATATTTAGATTATGAAAGATAAAGGAGATAGCTCAAGTGAAAAGCTGATCATCTATACGGAGCTTAATTTTGAGTTTTATGGTTCTCTTAAATACTCATGTGTTAATTAGTCTTGCTAATCATTCTGGATTATAAAGACATTCCATGATTAATTAGCAGTTAATAAAATCCTTTTTTAAAAATTTATGTTTAAAGCATTATAATTTCCCACAACAATCTCATTTTACAGATGAAGAAATAACCAATTTAAAAAATATGATGGTGGAGCCTAAATTGGAACCCAAGTCATCTGATTTCCACTGTGCCATTTTTGAGAGCTTGCTAACTTTCCCCTACTTGGGCTTCTGGTTTGAATTCCTCATGATGCCTAACACATCTGTGCATGCATGATAATTATTCAGTAACATTTAGTAAATGGATGAATTTCAAATCATTACCACTATAACAGGATGTCACTTGGTTTAAGGTATTATCTGAGTTCCAATCAGGAGACAGAAGTTACTAGGTATTAACAGGAAATATCAGTTATAAGGTGGTTATAACAGATGTAAAGAGTAACATTTCCAGGTACCTTATTCCACTCAGACGTTGGTCTGACTTCCATCTGGTGAAAACAGTGGTGAGATGCCTCAACTTTTATTCATGGTGTCAACCTGACCTGCTGTTTTCCCTTCTTAAGCAAACCAGCAGAATAGAATTCCATCATTTCAGATCTTTGTCAAACAGTATATAACCTTGAACTGTGTGCCACGTGGCTCCTTTCAAACTCTTACTAAGAGAATTAAAGTTTAGGGAACACCCCGTGAGGGACAGAATTCATCTTTACTTCTTTAGATAATCTAAGTTCTGCCCTTTAATCAAATTAGATCACCAGAAGGCAGCATCCTCGAAGCGCATTGTTTATCCCACTACTAAATCGCCTTTCCAAAAGGTGGCTTAATGGTTGCTTTTGACTTCTATCAAACATCATTTAGATATTTACTATAAAATTGCTGTTTAAGACACTGCCTGATACATTACTCACAGATCCCCATGTGAGATATTTCTTTCTGAATTTAGTGGATGAGGGGACTTTTTCTTCCTTCAAGGACTGGTATGTTTCCTCCTTAAAGACAGAAACAATTTGCTTACTACGCTTCCCTTCCCTTTGTTCCCTTTGTGCCACAACAGAAGGGAAGCAAAAACCAAATGAGAAGTTCAACCACAGCAACTCTGTTAGCCATCAGGATAGGTATATTTACATCCCCTTCTATCCTTGGTTTTAAATGTGTACTTCTATATCTATTTTAATAACCTGTAAGTCACGTCTTTTGTTGTAAATCATCTCAGATGCTTTTTGAAAAGGGATGGATTAATAACTACATGAAAGGAATTTATATAGGCCTGAATTCTTAATTTAGTGTATTTTTCCTTTATATATATAACTATTGGTTGTTCTAAAAATACACCTAAATAGACCTGTCAAGTCTAGTGGGGAAAAAAAAATCAATCACGATAGTCTTTTGGCATAGCAAGGGGGAAAAAACATAATAAATAGCTAACTTTTATCTTAGGAACAGCCGTGGGCAAAGTTTTATACCTTTAACTTTAATAATTTGGTTGGAAAAATGTAAATTCATATGGATCCTTGAAGAACAGGAAGAAATAGTCGCTTATCAGGTCACATCTCACTCTTTCTTTTAATGTATATGAAAGTACAGTATCACTTTTAGATGACGGTATCACATTTTAGGGTGATTATTTGCACCCCTGTCATAATGAACAAGAGGATAAAATAATCATTTACATATCATAAACTAAGAATAGCATTTAGAGACAGTGGAAAGGATTATTAATTCATTAACTAGAGGAAGAGAAAAACCCTTGCCTTTTTCCCGATATTCTCCAACTGTTAAGTTGTTAAATAAGTATACATACGAGGTGAGTACTTATTTGGTTACCTTGGGGTGCATTTTTTGAAGTTGCCGGACACACGCGGAGGCCATGTTACTTAGACTTAGATGCTCCACAGAAGCATTAGTTACTTCTCCTAAGACGCTGGTGGACAAGTGAAAATAAGTCTTCTGAACATTTTCAGGTAACTCTGGGGCTTCAACTAAAAGCTATTTCCAGTGCCAGAACACACAGAAAACTATTTCCTAAAAGCTAATATTTCCTGAGTACTTACTACAAATCAGGCCACCATTCCATGCATTTTTACATGATATAATTTATACACTCTTCTTAACAACTCCATGGGGCAGGCACTATTGTCACATACATTTTACAGAGGAGTGACCTTCTCAAGGTCATAAAGGCAGTAAGGTTAGAGCCTGGATGTGAACCGACATAGTGTAGCTCCAGAACCTAGGCTTTTTACTGCTATGTTATACTGTCCAAGGAAAGTCTTAACTTTTTCTGCTGGTTCCCTCATGACCACCTCTGCACAAAACTATGTGACCATCCAGATAGCAAGGAGAGCTGTTAGCTACTTGATTTTTAAAAGAATGTTAGCTCTAATACCAGTTCATCTGGTTTCTAAAAATTAATGCATTTCATGGGTCAACTCTGATCAAATAATAACCTCAAACATTTTCTCTAGGGCTCTGCAAAACTCAAGATGAGATATAGGCCTACTCTCTTCATGAGAGAGGTTGTTGTTGTTGTGTGCCACTGAGTCGATTCCATGAGAGATACACTTAAGTAATGACATAAAAATTTTAAAATAATGACTACAGTAATGATTTTAATGCTATTTTTATCTGACTCATTCATCAAAATAACAGTAACTCCCTCCAAACAAATAAAATTTACTTGAATTTTAACATGAGACAATTTCTTTATACTAGATTAAAAAGTTATGTAGTGATTTGATGAATCAAAAGAAAAAAAAAAGCCTCCAAGTTTTCTACCAGTCAGATACTAAATAATCAAAATGAAATAATTATCTTAGAAATCCTCCTCAATGGGAGTCTTATATTCTTTATAAAAAAGTAGACCCGGCAGTCTACTTCTGAAAAGAATTAGCCAGTGAAAGCCTTATGAATAGCAGCAGAACATTGTCTCTTAATAGTGCCAGAAGATGAGTCCCTCAGGTTGGAAGGCACTCAAAAGATGACTGGGGAAGAGCTGCCTCCTCAAAGTAGAGTCGACCTTAATGACATGGATGGAGTCAAGCTTTCGGGACCTTCATCTGCTATTGTGGCACGACTCAAAATGAGAAGAATCAGCTGCAAATATCCATCAATAATCAGAACCTGGAATGTATGAAGTATGAATCCAGGAAAACTGGAAATCATCAAAAATGAAATGGAACACATAAACATTGATATCCTAGGCATCAGTGACCTGAAATGGAATGGTACTAGTCATTTTGAATTGGACAACTGTGCTGGGAATGACAACTTGAAAAGGAATGGCATTGCAGTCATCATCAAAAAGAACATTTCAAGATCCATCCTGAAGTACAACACTGTCAGTGATAGGATAATATCCATATGCCTACAAGAAAGACCAGTTAATACAACTATTATTCAAATTTATGTACAACCACTAAGGCCAAAGATGAAGAAACTGAAGATTTTTAACAACTTCTGCAGTCTGAAATTGATCAAACATGTAATCAGGATGCACGGATAATTACTGGTGATTGGAATGTGAAAGTTGGCAACAAAGAAGAAGGATTGGTAGTTGGAAAACATCTTGGTGACAGAAACGATGCCAGAGATTACATGACTGAATTTTACAAGTCCAACGACTTCTTCATTGCAAATACCTTTTTTCACCAACATAAATGGGACTATACATATGGACCTTGCTAAAAGGAATACACAGGAATGAAATCGACTACATCTGTGGAAAGAGATGATGGAAAAGCTCAATATCATTAGTCAGAACAAGGCCAGAGGCCGACTGTGGATCAGACCATCAATTACTAATATGCAAGTTCAAGTTGAAACTGAAGAAAATTAGAACAAGTCCACGAGAGCCAAAGTATGACCTTGAGTATATCCCACCTGAATTAGAGATTATCTCAAGAAGAGATTTGACGCGCTGAACACTAATGACCAAAGACCAGATGAATTGTGGAATGACATCAAGGATATCATACATGAAGCAAGCAAGAGGTCATTAAAAAGACAGGAGAGAAAGAAAAGACCTAAATGGATGTCAGAAGAGACTCTGAAACTTGTTCTTGAATGTCAAGTAGCTAAAGCGAAAGAAAAAAATGATGAAGGAGCTGAACAGAAGATTTTAAAGGGCAGCTCAAGAAGACAAAGTACAGTATCATGATGACATGTGCAAAGAGCTGAAGATAGAAAACCAAAAGGGAAGAACACGCTCAGAATCTCTCAAGCTGAAAGAACTGAAGAAAAAATTCAAGCCTCGAGCTGCAACACTGAAGGATTCTACAGGAAAAAAAATTAAATGATGCAGGAAGCATCAAAAGAAGATGGAAGGAATATACAGAGTCACTGTACCAAAAAGAACTGGTCGACATTCAACCATTTCAGAAAGTACCGTATGATCAGGAACCAACGGTACTGAAGGAGGAAGTCCAAGCTGCATTGAAGGCACTGGCAATAAACAAGGCTCTGGGAATTGACGGAACACCAATCAAGATGTTTCAACAAATGGATGCAGCGCTGGAGCGCTTACTTATCTAAGCCAAGAAATTTAGAACACAGCTACCTGGCCAACTGGAACGGATCCATATTTATACCTAATTCCAAGAAAGGTGATCCAACCAAATGTGGAAATTATCGAACAATGTCATTAATATCACATGCAAGCAAAATTTTGCTGAAGATCATTCAAAGGCGGCTGCAGCAGTATTTCCAGAGGTAACTGACAGAAATTAAAGCCGGATTTAGAAGAGGAAGTGGAACCAGGGATATCATTGCTGATGTCAGAAGGATCCTAGCTGAAAGCAAAGAATACCAAAAAAGATGTTTACCTGTGTTTTACTGACTATGCTAAGGCATTCGACTGTGTGGATCCTAACAAATTATGGGTAACGTTGCAGAGAATGGGAATTCCGGAACACTTAATTGTGCTCATAAGGAATCTGTACATGGATCAAGAGGCAGTCGTTCGAACAGAACAAGGGGATACTGCATGGTTTAAAGTCAGGAAAGGTGTGCGTCAGGGTTGTATCCTTTCACCATACCTATTCAATCTGTATGCTGAACAAATAATTCGAGAAGCTGGACTATATGAAGAACAGGGCATCAGGATTGGAGGAAGACTCATTAACAACCTGTGTTATGCAGATGACACAACCTTGTTTGCTGAAAATGAAGAGGACTTGAAGCACTTACTGATGAAGATTGAAGACCACAAACTTCAGTATGGATTACACCTCAACATAAAAAAAAAACAAAAATCCTGACAACCGGACCAATAAGCAACATCATGATAAATGGAGAAAAGATTGAGGTTGTCAAGGACTTCATTTTACTTGGGTCCACAATCAACACCCATGGAAGCTGCAGTCAAGAAATCAAATGACCCATTGCATTGGGCAAATCTGCTGCAAAAGACCTCTTTTAAAGTGTTGAAAAGCAAAGATGTCACGTTGAGGACTAAGGTGTGCCTGACCCAAGCCATGGTGTTTTCAACTGCCTCATATGCATGTGAAAGCTGGACGGTGAATAAGGAAGACTGAAGAAGAACTGATGCCTTTGAACTGTGGTGTTGGCAAAGAATACTGAATATAACATGGACTGCCAAAAGAATGAACAAATCTGTCTTGGAAGAAGTACAACCAGAATGCTCCTTAGAAGCAAGGATGGCGAGACTACATCTCACATACTTTGGACATTTTCTCAGGAGGGATCAGTCCCTGGAGAAGGACATCATGCTTGGTAAAGGAAAGGGTCATCAAAGAAAAGAAAGACCCTCAATGAGATGGACTGACACAGTGGCTGCAACAATGGGCTCAAGCATAGCAACAATTGTGAGGATGGCACAGGACCGGGCAGTGTTTTGTTCTGTTGTGCATAGGGTCACTATGAGTCAGAACTGACTTGACGGTACATAACAACAACAACAGATTATAAAGTTACATAGTGACTTGATGAATCAAAAGAAAAAAAAAAAAAAAGCCTCGAAGTTTTCTACCAGTCAGATACTAATCAAAATGAAATAATTATCTTAGAAATCTTCCTCAATGGTCGTCTTGTATTTTTTAAAAAGTCCCTGTAGACTTCTGGAAAAAAGGACATTAGAACTCATCAATATTTATCTAAGACTCTGTGATGCTTCTAAGTACCAGGTTATTAACCATGCTCAATGAAAAAATGTTCATATATTGACATTAAAAATATTATATATGTATATTCCTGTAGGTCAGACCTCAATTTCTAGCAATATCGTTAGGCAACCACTTATTCAAAAAATAATTTATATTTGAATTAAGCTAATTAGCTTTCCTTTTATTACTTTAAATTACAGAGCCAATTCCATACAAAATCAATGAACACTGCGTTAAAAAGAAGAAATAAACACTTCATGATTTACTTCATCTCAAAAAATATACTTAGCTTGCATTACTTTATGCATTTGTAAAAAATGTGTACTTGATTGCTTTTAAGGAGCCCTGGCAGCACAGTTGTTAAAGTGATTGACTGGTAACCGAAAGGTCAGTAGTTCGAAACCACCAGCGGCTCCGCGGGAGAAAGATGTGGCAGTCTGCTTGTCTGCTTCTGTAGAGATTTACAGGCTTGGAAGCCGTATGTGGTCTCTATGAGTCAGAACTGACTTGATGGCAGTGAGTTATTGCTTTCAGCAAACTGTTTATACAACATGGTTAAAAAAAAAAAAAAAAAAGGTAAAAATAAAGTCTCAATATGTAAAAACCTTTCTAAAAATCAGAGAAGAAAAAAAGCCTTTAATTCAGATATTTAAGAGAAATTTAGAAAGCAACACAGAAACACTTAAGTGAGAAAAAGCATACAGAGTAAAAAAAACTGTTTCTCTATAACATATTTCTAAAGGATTATGAAATTCTAAAACCATACAGGAATTACTGGATGTTTGTTTTCAATAATGTGCAACAGAAAATACTAACATGTTTTGATCTATATATTTTTAAAGAAATATCAAAGCAAAAAGGTTGATACCAGCAATATTAAAAGGAAGTGTGTATTAACAGTCATCGCTGTCAGGGCAATAACCCAATTATGTACCAAGTTCAGTCATATACAGGTAATAACAATAGGGCTTTTTGTGCATTATAGCTTTAGGTCACTAACACAATTCTCAACAGAATAATAAAGACTGGTGCTATTGGTACTGTTTCTTTTTTCACTCCCATCTTAATCCCTCTGAGACCAATTATGTTTTATCAGCCTCCCAGATATACCCAATTTCCATCTACCCAAGGACACATTTTAGCACCCCAAAGTGGGTCTAATACATTAATCTATACCATATTTTGGAGCTTTAGATATTTATACAAAATGATTAGGCGTATCCAACTTGTACACCAAAGTGTCACTAGTGATTGACTTAGGGGTAGAGAGAAAGGGGAAAAAAAGTAATCTTACACAGATATAAGGTAATGTACTGTCTATATTTCACAACTGAAGATCATTCAGTGTCTTTTGAAAACTGTGAAAGACTTACAGAAAAGTTATATGGTTTTATAGGCTCCCACAGGCTATTTGAAATATAGGGCGCCGTTTTGGATTCAAGTCTTCAAGGAGCAAGTTCTCAGTGTCACTTCAGAAGCATAGGTGAACAAAGGGCTGCTTAAATATATTTTTAAAACAAAAACAGAACATTTAAAGCTTAAAGATAAAATCTTATAAGGCAACATTTAGTAAGGTGGTCAATAGAGGCTGTAAATGATGAGGCTATCAACCTTCCTAAAGCCACTTTGAGGAAAGAAAAGCAAATGTTATTAATAGTTTGAAATAATACTCAATGCTAAGTTGATATGAATAAATAATGGTACAGTTATTTAATATTATGATACATACTTTCTGTATTTTACAGTAAAATGTTCTCTCTCGGCACGTCATTACATAGTTATAGGGACTGCAGAAATACATACACAAACAGATTTACCTCCAACCATTATTTATACCATATAACATAGTACCTCTCATTTAAATATTCTTGGGACAATGTATTAGGAAGAATGTTCCAGCACAACTGAAATAATATTGGTTAATTTCCAGTTACAACTTGAGAGAATTTATATAGTTTGATTAAATGTAACTATAAAAGACATATTTAGATTGTTCAAAAGAATAAAAAAATTGTATAAACTTAGTTTAACTTTAAGAAAATGTAAAAATAATCTCTACCTGGCACTTTCATCTTGTTTGTCTCTTATTTAGATAAAAACAGCCCTTTTATGGCCCCAAAACAAAGGTCGTGTTTTTTGTTACTGGCTCAATTTTCTTAAAACGCTTCTTTAAACATATTCTGAATTTAAAAATAAGCAAAAATTACTTGCAAATGTTAGGTTAAAAAAATCAACTATCTTTTTTAAGTTTTCATTTTGTATTTCCCTTTCGTTAATGATGACCCATTGGAAAATAAAGTACTAGCAATATTATGATAAACTGTAACATTTCCTGTTTAGTATATTGTAAGTCAGCACATCTGGTATCTTCTTTGAAAAGTGTAGTAGTTTTTACATACTCTATATGTAAAAGTAATTCCTATCCTGCAAGAAACTGTTTCCTCATTCTTCCCTTTCAATGTCACATGACCCCTGAGTTATCACAAGCCAGCAGAGTGCTCTGAGCAAATGCCTGATCTTGCCTCTGCCAGCTGGGGAAAGAGATTTCAGATAAACATGGTGGGCTAAGGGTAAGAATAGAGAACAGAAAAATGATGAATTGATAAGTCCAAGGACAGAAATCATGAAATGTTCACTCAAAAGACACCTGAGCGTTTACTACAGGTTGTGTGGTGTGGCAGCTGGGATGTCCGAAGCTGGTGAGCTTGAGCTGCCCTGGAGTCTTGCATTTGCTTAACACTGTCTGGTCTCCACTTGCTCAAATGTAAAAGGGGAAATAATGCCATGGTCCTTCTTCCTTTAACAGGAAAGTTGTTATACGGATTAAAGAAAATGGTGATTTTAAAAAGTTGAAAAAAATGCATTTATTCCAATTTTATTCAAATCCATGTAAATATATTTATACTCTATAATAGCCTACAAATATTTGAAATCAGTTCAGTTCAATTAAAAATTTATTACTATTATCTTGTTATTCATATATAGTTAAACACAGAAACTGTACTGCTCTTTTTTTATTAGATTTTAAATATTCTGGAAAATTCAAGACTTGTCTTGTCTCAGGAACAATGAAAATGATGCTGGAAGTGCATATGCATTTAGGCGAAACAGCAGGGAAGACTCTGCCAGGCTGCACTGCTAAACTATTCTTGGAAAAGCTGGAAGGAGGGAAAAAATCCTCCTTCCCTGTCTTCCATTTCTCTAACTTTAAAAAAAAAAAAGGAGGATGCATGGTACAACTAAGAAAGGAAGACAAAAATAATGGAAGGGAAGCTAATGGAAAAAATGGTTATTACCATTTAAGAGGAGTCCTGGTGGCACAGCGGTTAAGAGCCTGGCTGCTAACCAAAAGGTCAGCAGTTCAAATCTACCAGCCACTCCTTGAAAACCCTATGGGGCAGTTCTACTCTGTCCTATAGGGTCGCATGAGGTGAAAGTTTATGAGATTTCATTCATTTTCCTTTAGGTCTTTGATTGGATGTAACCTTTTATGTTGACATTTTAAAGGATGATTTTATACTTGACAAGTTATCCCATTAATTGATTTTTTTTAAAAAATACTTTCCGATAGGTGGGCTGAAGATATAAAGCCACAAAACAAACAAATTTAACGTAGAGCAAAAGACATTAAATAATGTGGAAACTGATCACTGGGTTAACAATTCTAACTCCAAAATTATATTTTGGTTTCTTCACGTATAAAAAGGAGTAATAAGACTTACTACACTAGTAAGTTTTCAAAAATGTAGTTAGAAGATAATTACAAATACTGTGCACTATAAAAATCTTTCTTATTTACAATAAATTCAAATTACTACTAAACATGTGCCGTGGCAATCAGTTCAGATGAACAAACACTGCTATACCAATACAGCCCACTTCATTAAAAAGGTGTTAATCACCTCTTTACATTTTATAGATGCTTACGTTTCCTTTTTCACTCAAAGCATTTTTAAAAAATATTTTATTATGTTTTAGGTGAACGTTTACACAGCAAATTAGATTCCTATTCGACACTTCATACACAAATTGTTCTGTGACCCTGGTTACAATTCCTCTCATCATTTCCACCCGGCCTGCCCTGTTTCCATCCATCCAGTTTCCCTGCCCTTCCTTGCCTTCTCATCTCTGCTTTTGTGTAAATGTTGACTGGATGGTCTCAAAAGTTGATTGTTTAAAGGAGCACATTTCTCATGGGTGTTATTGTTTATTTTTTACGCCAATCTATTATTTGGCTGAAAGGTGATCTCCGGGACTGGCTTCAGTTCCAGGTTAAAAGGGTATTTTAGGCAATAGTCTCTGGACTCATCTACTGTCTATCAGTCCAGTAAGTCTGGTCTTTTTATGAATTTGAGTTCTGTTCTACATGTTTTTCCCATTCTAACCAGGACCTTCTATTGTGTCCCAGGTCAGAACGGTCAGTGGTGGTAGCTGCGCACCATCCAGTTCTTCTGGTCTCAGGCTAGAAGAGGCTGTGGTTCCCGTGGGCCATTATTACTGTGGACTAATTTCTTCCTGAGTTTTTGGTTTCCTTCACTCTCCTCTGCTCCAGATGGGAAGAGACCAATAGTTGTATCTTAGATGGCCGCTCGCCAAGATTTAAGACCCCAGATGCTACTCACCAAATTAGGATATAGAACATTATCTTTAGGAACTATGTTATGCCAATTGACCTAGTTGTCCCACAAGACTATGGTCCTGAGCCTTCAAATCCAGTAAATCAATCCCATAAGGTGTTTGGGTATGCTTAGAAGTATCCATTACTGTGTACTCTATGTGCTTTATTGAATATATGAATATATATCCAGGACATATAAACATATATATATACATACACATATGCCCACAAATACACTTACATATGCACAAGTATGTACTCCCATATGCCTTCCCACACCCATATAGCATACATATCTACCTATGTAACCACTCACATATTTTTTACTTGTTATTCTGTTGTTGCAACATTGTATATGTTACAGCATTTACCGTAATTGTCCTTTATTCTTGTGTACCTCTTAGCGTCTTCATTTACCTTGGCCAAGTTGTACTGACTTCCTCCATATTGTGTATTGCCTTTCCCATTACCAGAATTAACACGTGTCTCCTATCTACTAAGCGATTCCCCTCCTGCTCCTTCCCATCCATGGTAATCATCAAAGAACATTGCCTTCTGTGTGTATACCTATCCCTGACTTTCTATAAAGTGGTATCATGCAATATTTGCCCTTTTGTGTTTGACTTATTTCACTCAGCATCATGTCCTCCAGATTCATCCATGTTATGAGACTCACTATCACTCTTCATCGTTGCGTAGCATTCCGTTTAGTGAGTATTTATGTGTCACAATTTGTTTATCCATTTGTCCGCTGATGGGCACTTAGGTTGTTTCCATCTTTTTGCTATTGTGTTAAAGCACTGTTTTTAAGTCTTCAATTTAATTTCTCCCTACTCTCTTTTCTTAAACCAAGATAATCTTTATTCTCCATGCTCATTTCCATTTCTTTCACTTTTATCTGTAAACCCCGAACTCAATTTTTCAGAACTTTCTCCCAAACCTATCGGCTCAAACCTAAAAGAAATTTGTTAAAAGCAACCACTGAGGCATAATTCTATTCAACTTTTCTTGTGTCTTCTGTATTTACACTAGGAATTTTTAAGAATAAAAAATATTTAAAGAGATAAAGTCTATATTCTGCATGATGTTAATGCTCAGATTTTAATAAAAAATAAAATATATTGGTTAAAAAGAACTAACTCAGTATAGAGTCACATTTTATAATTTTCTAAAGAATTATTAATATAACTATTCACTTTTTTTTTAACTTATAGTCTCATGAGACTATTTAATGAAAAATAGTGAAAATGTATAATTTCGATGATCACTAAAGTATCTCTAAAGAAATTAAATACTGAAACCAAGAGGGGAAAAATCTACTGCAGACATTTCAGAAATGAAGTTGCTGGCTTATAAAGTAAGAAGGAAAAAAAAATCATATCAGAGGTACTATCAATAAGAGAAAACCATCACATCTTCTGTCCTGCTTTTTGAGTAATCTTCTGCCTTTTGAGTTCTTTGGAAGAGGTTCTCATATTTATTCAATTGTCATTTATTGGCTCACTCGTTCTTTTTTTCATTTATTCCTTTAATCTCATTTCTTCACTCCCTCACTCCCCTCAGTTAATCAATCACCCATTAATCAAACAATTACCAAATGCTTTTTAATGTGCCAGACCCTGAAGACACACAGGTAAAAAGCAGAGTTACTGATCTTTAGGAGTAGGAGCTTGACACTCTGGAGAGGCAGCCACACGAGTAAAGAAGTAATTATAACACAATAGGAATGCCAAGGGAGAGAGGCATATGGAGAGAAGAAAGGGGATTCAGAGGAAACTTCAGGCAGGAGATGATGTCCAAGCTGTTTTAAAGGAAGAGAATGAAGAGGAAATGGCATCTACAAAGACATTAAAATTCTGGGACATTCTCGTAGAACATTGGTAGAGAAAAGGAAAGAAGAAGAGAATGGAACGTGATCGATAAATCTTGAAGAGATAAACCGGGATCAGATTACCAGGTGACTTTTGAATCGTAATTCCTTTACATAGTAAATGTTCACTTGCTTCAGGTGTTAAATTTCACAGTCACCAACAATATCAAATGTAATTTACACTAAGAGATATCTAAGGGAAAATATCTCTTTTTAATCCAAGTTTTTTTGTGGTTAAGTATAGTAATTCTCCATTGATACACATGGACAAGATCATTATTAGAAAAGGAAAGAATGTTGAATATCCCCCAGAAAACTGTCATACACAAAAATATTTTAGTAAGTCACAAAACATACATTTCCTAATATCATCCGTGGAGCCACGGTGGTGCAGTGGTTAAGAGCCTGGCTGCTAACCAAAAGGTTAACCAAATCCACCAGCTGCTCCTTGCAAACTCTATGAGGCAGTTCCACTCTGTCCTATAGGGTTGCTACGCGTCGGAATCGACTCGAGGGCAATGAGTTTGCTTTTTTTGTTTTCTTTTTTAAATCATCCATGTGTGCTAAGGTATTTCAATCTAGAATGCTAATCACTTATCTAGAACCCTAATAATTTAGATAATAATAGCACAATTCAAAAAGAAAGATGTGACATACAGGCTTATTTTTCCAAAGAATACTGTTTTTCATTTTTGGTTTTTAATGCTTAACTGTATCTGTATTTAAGAACATAACATAAGAAACCTCTCAAATCTCAAACTAAGTTTTTCTTGATGGAATAACTATGTCTAGCTATAAATTTTATTGGGTTTGTTAGGATTCCTGTCAACTGAGGCTGGTTGGCAGGCATAGCTATTATTTTCATGAAATGTTTCCTTCAAATTCTCTTTGGGAAGTAGCCCTAAAGACTTAGCAGTAGCTAAGTCAACTTGGTAAGCTCCCAAATACATTTCTGGTAGGAAATTAATTTGCTTAAAATTTTTATTCATCAACAGCTACAGCATCTGTTAAAGTTTAGCTTTAAAATCAGCACTTGAACTGGTCTCTTACTTAGAAGTTCACTGTTTAAAAACTTTATCTGTACTTCACTTTTGATTGATTCCTATCACTTGCCATGCTAATGAATTAAATGGAAGCTTGGATTTTTAAAACATCTAAAGAAATATTTAAATATATATTTAAATATATAAAGAAATATTTAAGACATAAAAGTATGGCAGTACCAAATCTTTTTTTTTTTTTTTGCCACCATAAATTTTGAATACTAATTATACAAACAAATTGACTTCCTACTTACGGAAAGAAAATATTTATTAGCACATCTGCATTTCAAAGCTCTTGTTCTGAGAACTATTCTACATAACAGATGAAAGTAACATTAATGTAGGGTCAACATATTTTTTATATTTCATTTCTTTAGTAAGAATTATTTTCCATGTTTACCTAGATTTTATAGCTTCCTGTCATATTAGGGCAAAACAACAGAGTTCTACCAATATGAAGAATCATACTGTCTTTTTTGGAAAGTACAAAATATAACACGTTTTGCTTTATATCTCTTTTGGAAACTGGGAACTATACAGAGTGAAGTAAAAAGTGGAATCTATTTTCCTCTTCCAACTCTAAGACCTTCTATCTGGGCCAGACTTTGATATTTGCCCCTTGGCTGAGAATCCGCATATCCAACTTCACACTTAGCTGCAGTGAAGTAGCCCTGCAGGCAGGCCGACTTCAACGAACCACCAGTGGTAACATCATTAAAATCCTGCTGAAGGTCACCATGGTAACCGCCTGCTGAGGCTTCACTGCTGCACTCGGCATCTCCTAATCAGCTACCATGTGAAATGCAAATTCAGACAGTCTGAAAATTAGTCAAGAAGAATAGGGGATGAGGATGCAGATATGTGAAATATTCATGCGCTTCATGGAAAAACGAAGACAGCATGAATGACACAACAAAGAACGGCCCCTGACATCCTTGCTATCACTTCGCATTATTGTTCACACCCTCCTGTATTGCCAGGCCTACGGTTCTGAAGTTGGTTTTGTGAAATGCCATATTTATATTCCAGACCCAAAATAGTAATTAAAAATGGCTAACATAATAGCATTAACATCAAATACAGATAATGCTTCTAAATGATCATCAATGCCTTGTAAGAGTTTATTCTAATTACAAATGGTATTGAACCAAAAACACCAGGCATCAGTGGTTATCAGTATCAAAACGACCTAGAAGAAAAGGTACTTACTGCATTCTAGGACCACAAATGCTTTTACATATGGTAAAAAGTCTTTAGAGGCATTTATAATTCAAGTTACACCGACTCAGTTTTCCTCACAGAAATTTGATTGCTACTCGTTTCACAACAGAAAGACTGACAAGATTACCTAATAAATGAACATTATAATTGTTTTATATTTTTCATTTGCTCCTTGCCATTTTCCTTGGGCAAAAAAAAAGCTGTTGCTCATGAGAAGGTGAGATGTCCTAACTCAAGACAGCGTTTGCTCTGGGCAGATCCCTAATGAGTTTTCTAAAAAGTGCTATGTGAATGCATTTTCAGTGACCTGAGAGGCACTGCTATTTTGCCTATCTCCTCCTTAAATCTTGGTAAAATCATGATGTATTGGGAGCTGAAATTGGGAGATGTTTTATTCAATGAAAAGCTGGATGTTCAGCAGAGCCAAAAAACAACTCATTCCAACGGGTTACCAAAGCAAGCAAGGATTCAGACGCAGATCTTAATAAGGTAAAGTCTAAAATTTTCAATCCCATCCAATATACATTTTCGCATGTCTACTATGATAACCTCAGAACGTTTCCCTAAAGGAATCTGACTGTAACAGTGAGGTGGTGCTAGGACAGGTATTATCAAGGGCAGGAGAGTAAAGCTAAAGGAAAGAGGTTAAAAAAAAAAAAACTTAGCTAAGAGATGTATGTTTCAATTTTTGGAAGACATGGACCAGAGGGAAGTTCTGCCAAAAAAATAAGGACGTTAAAATTGTTTCTTGGTCTGAGACCATGAGAATGAGGAGTTAGCCCTAATAAGAGGGGCCACCAGACATGCTGATTAACCAGAGCCTGGGTCTGAGCATTAATTCTGCCCTTTGCTGTGCTCAGTATGCTGTAACGTCAGTCACTATTCTTCTCACACCCAGGAAGTGGCCAATTTCACACCACATGCTGTGTTATGTTCCACTCCACACTGTGAACTGCAGAGTCAACTCTTTAAACAGTCTCCCAGAGAATGAAAACAGAATGAAAAGTGCTATTTCCGCCACCTACATTACCTGTTTGTATTTCAAGATAAAGTAAAATTTCTTAATAAAACGCATATGTCACAAAATGAACAGATGAACTCGTGAACTGAAAAATTACTTACTTCCTCTGAATAGTGATCTGAAGGGAGAGGTGGGTAGTCACACTGTTCTATCTTCTTACACAGTGAGTATAAATTCATTTTGTCACCGTAGAAAGGACTCTGCAGTGCAGCCATCTGTAAAATGCTCCCAATGAAACTGATATAGTTACACGGTAACTTAAAGGTGATTGCATCAGGTATATTACACTGGCATAGAAAATAATTACAAATACTTTAAATAAAGTTATCTGGGCTATTTTATTTTTATGAATATCCCTTTCTGAGAATTATTTAGAAAGTCCTAAAATCTTCCTTCCATTTTTGGCTACTTTTTGCAATATTTAAATTTTCCTAACATAGAGAAATGGTTAGCATATAATTATTTCTTTATAAACATATGCAAAATATTACAATATTAAGGCAAAGAATATATACTAACTTAAAATTATTTTGTAAATACAATATCGTAAGAACTAGTATATCTCATGACAAACAGATGTCACAAGGCATAGCTCAGCCATGTAATAATCAAAACACAGCAAACATGAAACTAAAGTTAAACTTGAATTATAACCAGTAATAATTTAAGAAATCCATTGCATTTTATTTTCCACAACAGTTTCTGTAGGGAAAGTTTATTCTGAGAAAAAAACATGTCTTCTCAATTTGAATATGATAACTGATCCCCAAAAACGTTTACAATGAATTCGAACTTCTCTTCTTTTAACAATGTGTCAAAAACACCAAATACGTTCAAAAGCTCTATCACGAGTCATAGCTGCTACTTCAGGGAATCCAAATGAGATTTTTTACGCAGAGAAACATGACTCAAAGAATGAGCCGCTTTAAAAAAGACATTATTGAATTTAAATTTATTTTAAGACAATGTTCTAACTTGACATTTAAAGTGCAAGCAAATACTGTGGTAAGAGGGTTACAAACTAAAAAATTCAATTTAAAATGTTCACATCCTGTTCAAAACCTTCTAAATCTTTGAACCGCGGCAGCAAGAATACAACAGGGAATATGAGGTTGCCCCAAAGTCAGTCACCCTTTTCTACATGTGCTAATAAGTTTGATTTTGGAAGGACAATGTGTACATTCCCCAGACAGGCAGTGTGTGTGTGAAACATGCTAGTCCATGCTGTGCTACTCAGTGAGCTTCAGTGGGGACAGGACAAGCTGAAAATGGCTCTCATCTGTCTTCTGGTGCTCCTGACAGAGCTTTAACTCCTTCACAGCCTTAACGTGGAGGGGATAGGCTTGGTAATCAAACCCAGGAAGTAGCGCCACAAATTGTTGCCTAGTCTACGTTTTATAGAAAACCTACACAAGCCTATATAAAACAGCCTGAGGAATAGCTGTTTCACGTGAAAAGAAAAAAGTAAAAGATAATTTGAAACCCTAAACATATAAATCACTCCACCTGAAAAGAAATTTCTGAAAGAACAACTATGATAGAAATCATGTTTCTTGGTTAAAATGCAGATACACTTTCTGACAAAACAGAATAGTAAAACTGTCTTCTTAAAAAAATAGACTATATCTAATCTATAGCTTCTCGATTTTTGCAGAAACCCTATGTAAATATACGTATGTTCATTATCATATGCTAGGAGTTCCTTACAGTACCTTTGAGTCAATACTGGAGAGTGTTAAAAAAAAAAAAAAATCTGAATGTCCCCTAAGGAGTTAAACAGGAATAGTATATTTTCATGCATCTCCTGTTTTGACAGATGAAAAATGTCAACTGTCCTGTTTTTATTTTCAAGCTTTTGCACTATTCATCTGGTTCATTAGTGCATCTCGATGCTGCCCCTGACAGCTGCTCGCCCTCTCCTCCCAGCAGCTGAATTTTTCAGGCTAATTTGATCCTCCACACTGAGACGATCGCTAGAATGATTGACTTGCTCCCTGACCTCCAGGGTCTGACTTTCCTGATTAGTATGCTGGGGGTGTCGGAGGGACGAAAGCCCACTGTCTGTCTTCGGGGCTGGTGGCAGCTCTCTTTTTTTTTTGAACTGTAAGCCACCAACCTACAACCCTGTAAGGATGCAACTGCTGCACTCAACAATAAAGGAAATGTGTAAAACCTACTTTTCCATGTAAAGGTCCATGTAGCAAAAGCACAGCATCTTGATTTTAATTAGTAAAGTCTACTTTGTTGCATATCAATTAAAACTGTACTGCTAGGTTTTTTTTTTTTTTTTCAGGTTTCAAGAATATTTGAAAGTCTAATTTTCTGAGTTTAAAATACAATTTCAAAAAAGGCTTCCTATGCCTTCATTATTAACAGTAAATTCTTGGTGGGATACAGTATAAAATGCCTAAGTCATGTTATAGACAGTTATTTTTTTCAAGTAAAATTACTGGATATCTATTAACACTACTAAAACATAACTGAAAGGAGATATACAACAAAAGTGAGTTAAATCTTTAGAAAAATTCTAGTTCTTCCCAGTGGCTTGCATGAGGAAATCAAGAAAATTCACCGAGATGAAAACTAACGATAACAAGTTATACACGTTAACGCAAAACCATCCACAACATATACACATGAATGTAGGAGTATACAAAGAAACCATTTTTATTTTGGAAATCACTTTATTTTAAGTAGATATAAAATGGGACACTGCTCCTCAAAGGCAAATTCAGAATGTGAAAAAGTAGTTCAGTTTTGACGTGGGAGTCTGCTGTCCCAAAAGGAATTATGGAAACTTCCCCAAAACACTGAGGACCTCAATGGGACTTTCTGGTTTTCATTGTTAAATTTAATCTCATTAGTGAAAAGCAATTTGCTGTTTAGATTTAGATGTTTACAGGAAGAAAAATGTTGCTTTTATAATATTAGATTACGGTCTGAAGGAGTCTAAGGCTTCCTAAAAATGTATAAAACATTTTAAAATGTACAAAGTGGCTAAATTAAACACAACAGGTTAAAATAATCAAATCAGTTCTTTTCAACATTATACCAAATCATAAAAGAAAATATAACAGAGTGAGCATAAATCTCTTATAATCTCATGTGCATATAAAAAGGCATATTTTGCTACATCACTAATTCATAATTTTTCATGATGAAAAAATTATCCTAGTTTATTTAAGAACATTTAAAAATCCTTTTTTTGTAAACAAGGTAATTATCATTTTTAGCAGTAGGAAAAAACCAACCATCTTCTCATGTTCCTTAAATTAAGGAAATTTTCATCTGCAATCAGTAAAATTATAAAAATGATCACGATACACTTCTAAAAAACACTTTGGATGCTCCTCTCCCAAGTAATAGTGAGTTAATTAAAATTGATGACTTCACCATATAGTTCATTTAAGTCAGAAGAACAAGAAACTCCAAATTTAGAGTAAGAAAATAGTTTTACTATTTCACCGGTTTCCATCTATCCACTTTAGAGTTCCTTTGTATACATTAAAACATAAAAATGATTCCCTGTATTATTTTCCTTCATTTTACATTACTAAAAGAGATACTTAGATGTAGACTAAATTGTAATTAACAGCTTTAATTCAAAGGTTATATTTCAAGAAAAACTTCTATTCAATTAAAAAATAAAATTACAGAAGTCACAAAATTGAGATACTCTTTGGTAACATGACCCTATCACATGGATGTAAAATGGGTTTGTAATATACTTTCCTCTGCTCATCTAAACTAGTGCACTGCAATATTTGCTAGAGGATCTACCTACATGAGTCCATCTTACTTTGACAGATTATCACCAGTAGAAGAGGAGAAAGAGAATTTCACTGAGCTTTACCAATATAAATTGTTACTTATAAAAACTAAATAAAGTGATAATCTCCAAGAATTATCTGTTTAAATACTATCTTTAAAGCTGAATTACACCTATATAAAAATGAAATAAAATACTGATATTTACTGTGCTTTTGTATTTTAATGCCACTCCATTCATTGACTCTCTCTTGCAATGCCTAGATAAGTATGCTTTTATAGCTATCTAAATGTAAATTTTATAAATAAGATATGCAGAAAAGCATTATATTAACACAAAAGTTAATATTTTAAAAATAAGTTTTCATCAAAAGCATACAATTTAAAAATATATTAGAGGAAGTAAATGTGTAGGAATGTATAGGGACCAAAATTCCATTATAAAAAGTATTTAAAAACCCAATGAATTGATTCTTCATAATCAAAAAGCTAATTCTTGAATATCACCCAGAAAAAAATAAGTATATACTATAAGGATACTGGAAATACATCGCAGTGAGTAAAAATACATCAATAGAAGGAATTTATCAACAGTACCTACCTCATATAGTAGACAGCCAAGAGACCATATGTCAGATTTGAAGTTGTATCCATTTTCATGTATTCGCTCTGGGGACATGTAATAAGGTGTACCCACTGCCAAAAAAAAGAAAAAAACAAGGAGTATAAAAATGAAGATGCAGCTGTGGTAAGACATTACACACAAAATTCTGGATTAAAAAAATGGCACCAAAATAATTCATTAGGATCAGGAAATTGTTTTTAAGGTATTCAAAACTTTTTGATTTCTTCTGTACTCTCCCACCCTTATAGATTTAACAGCACATTAACATCTATACTATATTAAAAAGGGTGTGGTGGATTAAGCTTTATTTCCTTTTGATTAATCCAAATAGCAGAGCTGGGAGGAAAAAAGAGACAGAGAGAGAGAGAGAGAGAGAGAGAGAGAGAGAGAGAGAGAGAGAAATTCTAACAAGAAGGCCTATTCAGGTAATTCACACTGCCTTTATTCCTTCATTTTTTTTTTTTTTTAAATATGGCTTACATATCTCAAATATTTAAACAATATAATGTATTAAATAGTAATGCATAACAATTTAATAGAGCATGTATAAATAAACCGGACTTGTAAACTTGTACAGAAAGATCCCTTAGAACATACTCTTGGCTCTTAAGATTATAAATGATGCAACTGTTAACCTTTCGTGCCTTAGTTTCTCCCACTTGAGAAAGAACATAACAAACTTCTGTGCATCAAAGAGCTACATAATAACATATGAAAAGTTACTGGCATCTCTGGAAAAACGTCTGAGTTACTACTATTACTGACACCTTTTTAGAGAGAAAAAGATATTCTAAGATAATTTTTTATTTTGTTTTTAGATGTGCTAACATTTTTCTCTTTTAAAAATGACTTCTTTAGAAAAAGCTATTAAGCTAACAAAGGCATATACATTATAGTTGGAAGGATAAAAACATTTAACTGACTTTCAAAGTGAGTATCTCAAATTTCAGACTTAGATGATGGCTATTATTTCTCCATCATTAGCCTAAGGCTTACCAAATTGGAAAACAATATTTAGGAACTTTACTTGCTTGAGGCAACAGCTACCAAAATATACACTGCTGCTCACAGAGAAAAGGACATTTTTCGTTTTCTATTATTTTTCAAGTACTCCCCAGGTATTTACTGTAAATCTTAATGAAACTGTAATTGACAACTCTGAAAAGGAGTCTTTAATAGATGCAAGAGTAGAGTCACACCAATAATAAAAGCACTTTCCTCAAAGGCAGGAGTCAGCTTCCCAAAAGAATGAAGTTACAACCTAATAACTGTGTGTGGAAATCACACTGTACTAAAGGTGAAAACACCATGAACTATGTGTCCAAGAAATCGTATCTATATCAGAACCTATTTTTACTAATAACAGATACTCCTAGTCAAAACGGACAAAGGGAAGTATTTACGAATGCTAAGAAGTGAAAAAAGAGTATGCAAACAGAAGAATAAAATAAAGTTAAATAAACTATGAACTATTCAAATATGAAAATGAGAAAAACTTTCAGAAATAAATGATTTAACAGTAGCATTTACTTTGATGCCTGACAGGTACATTTGTCAATTTCTGTCAGAAAAGCAAAGATACCTTTAGAAACAGCAAGGTTTAAAGAACCTGTATTGTGGCTGGGTAAGTTAAACACAACTATAAGCTATGTCCCTGGGAGTTCTAACCACTTTCATTTATAGTTTGCATAGGCGGCCCTGATTATTGGAAATATTTGCACACTCTCTCCACTTAAGGAAGGACAGCAGGCACGGCTGGAACAGTAAACGTGGCTCTGTAGATGCTCCTGGTTTCAGGACATAAAGCAAGTGACTGGCAGTGAGGAATGTGCAGAGAGGCTTCATGGAATCCACAGGGGGCAGCTGAAAACACTGAGGCTTGAAGGTTCATAGTTTACCAAAAGCAAAGGTAATTTTAACCAGTAGCTCTGGGAAACCTGCTGATACGTTAGGGGTTTGATATGAGTGTGAAAGATTGATGATAGGGAAAAAGAAGAACAAATGCTAGCATTTTACAGAGATTAGCCCCAGCATAACACCTTAACTGCAACACACGCTGAACTCACTGACGACCCACAAGTGAAGGAAGCAGAGAAAACGAATGATTAGGAATTGCACTAAACTTAAAACGTAAAAAAAAAATTTATGTACAAAAAAAGCTTGTTCTCGTAAGCTACTGGAGGTCATTACAAAAGGTGAGTTAACTCTGCTACTTTAAACTTAGATACTGATTCTTCCTTATAATTAACAAACTTCTTTATACTACATATGCATATTTTCTTTTAATATTTAAACTGCATATATGTCGTGCATATATCTATATTAAAACATAAATCTAAGTATGCTACTCACCTCTTTGATCGATATATTTCCAAAAGAGTCATTATTTAAGCAAAAACAGGAGTAAGTTTACATTCAGCATTAAAATTAGTAATTGAATGAAGTCATAATTAACTGCTTAGCACAGGCGTACTGGAAGGTTCTACTGCCTTCCTCTTACATGCTCCCTAAAGTGCACCTCCGTTCTGGACAAGGGCTCGTCTGCTGACTGACACTGTGCAGGGAGAGAGGTTCAGCCCCATCATGTAAACTGATTCATCCTTACCTCTCTCTACCCAGGAGAAAGGCCTAAAAGTTTAACTGCTCAGGAAATCTGAAATACATTTAAATGTAAGGATATGTTTTCAACGTTTCAAAATTAATGGATATGTATTTCCTAAAAACCTTTTTTTTTTCTTTTTAAATCCATGACAGCTGTGTCTATTATTACTGCTGCATCAAGAATGTTTTGACTTCTTTTAACAGCTGTACAAGAAATGGGAGAGTGTGCACTGATATGATCAGACATTAAAACGATCATGCAAATTACTATCTACTGAGAAGTGTGAAGAATGCAGGACGTAGAATTTCACTAATCTTCGCGTTTATGGTTGTCGGTAACAATGGGAACATGTTTTGCAATAGACAGATCCTTACGTCCTTTTTAACCTCCTGACATGAGTAAAAGTGGAGTAGGAAATGGATGATAACATGATAAAGAGCAAGAGAAGGTGGACATTAGGAGAAAACGCCAAACAACGGAAAATGCTGTTTGACTTCTCTTTTATCTACATCAATATTACATTAAAATATACAAAGGGAGTCATCCAAATGTAAAAAAATTTTCATTACATTAATTAACTTATTCCAGCTATATGAGAAAAATTTTACATGTTATGTGCTTTCTAAGCAATAAATACATCTTAAACTTTATCCTGAATAAAAAAGAAGACCCATTTTTGAAAGTTCTATAATATTTTCTAAGACAGCCAATAAATCCTGTTACAATACTGCTACCCTGGAAGGTATGACTAATTCATAACTTTCATTTCAACAGAACAGGTTATATACAGAAGTTTTTCAACAGTTTAGCTAAAAATTTAGTCCTACGATATGCAAAGACTTGAATGAGAAAAGAAATAGTACAACTACTGAAGCATCTTTTTATATGGTTAGGTTTTGGTTGCTACTGTTTTGTTTTTAGACCAGGGAGGCCACACAAAACCAGTCAAGTGTTAGGAAATCTGTTTCACATCTCAGCTTTGCCACTAACTAGCTGGGACCACTTAACTTCTCCCTTCATTACTTTCCTCATCTGTAATATGAAGCGATGAGAAGGAGAAGATGATCTCTGAGATCCCTTTGTTCTAAAATTCAATGGTACTCATTAAAAAGTCTACGAAAGTCCATACGAAAAATGAAGTGGAAAAAAATCATATACTCCCTTTTTAAACTATTACCTAGGAAAGTTCAATGAGAGTGTTTCAGGTCAGAGTTCAAACAAGCAATGCTGCTTCTTTCTCTGAGAATTACAGCAAACTGCAGAAAAGAAAGCTTTGAACATTCCTTGCTGGGAAAATTAAAAGGAGACAAGTTATTAATACCACAGTTTGATTAAAAATAACTATAACAACTTCAGGGAATAGGAACTAATTTTCATTCCTTCCTTCCTACTCCTAATTCAACCCAGAAATTACGTTGACAGACTTAATAGACAGAGACCAAATTTTTATCATTGTAAGGAGTATTATCTAAGGTTAATACAGAATGGCTGGGTGGTAGATCAATACTTCTGTAAAAGATATTTATAAAATAAAAGCTGTCATCTTTTAAGTGTGAATACTAATTTTAAAGAGCTTTAATAAAGCTGAGGGAAAAAATGCAGATGATTTTATTATTGTTGTTATTCTGTTCCAGGCACCGTGTTAAATACATTTACATGCATTATCTTGCTGAACTGTAACAAATGTTACAGGCCCCTACCGTATGGCAAAGGAGGCCTGGTGGCACAGTGGTTAAGTGCTCGGCTGTAACCAAAAGGTGGGAGGTTCGAACCCACCAGCAACTCTGAGGGAGAAAGATGTGGCAGTCTGCTTTTGTAAAGATTACAGCCCTGGAAACCCTATGGGGCAGTTCTGCTCTGTCCTACAGGGTTGCTATGAGTCAGAATCGACTCAATGGTAACAGGTTACCGGATGGCAGGAACTGCACTACGTAACCCTGGGCAGACAGGAGTAAATAGGACAAAGACCTTGGTCTCATGGGTCTAGCGAAACAGATTCTTCTAATAAGGCAGCCTCATGAGATGCTACTACTATTATTCTGCTTTAGAGAAGAGACACAGAAAGTCAAGTAATTCGTAAAAGTTAGTAAGGTGGACCCGGAATTCAAACCCAGGTAATCTCCATCCCTTGCTTTTAAACAGATAGTTATTTCATGAAAACTGACCACGGTCAGACATAACTGAAAAACATATTATCTATATTTTCCAAATTAAGAAGCAGAGAAATCTTCTAAAAGTCACAGCACGTGCATCTGAAGAGCCAGGAATAAGGCTCCAGGTTCAATGGGTGACACGTGAACATGATGCTACTCTGTAGCCTCTTAGATTGTTTTAAATAAAGACTTGTTATGGTGGCTGAGAGGTTCAATGTGCAGTTTAAAATTAGATAATAGCTTCTTCCCAGAGCAATTACTTAAGTCAAGAAAGGACTGAAAGTTAAAAATAAGTCAGTGAAAACATCCTATCGTACTGACTGAACATAACCTGCATTTACGGCCCCAAGCCATTTTGAAATATGAAGGGGTAGAAGCCAAAGAAACAGCCATTGAGAGGTGCTAGGAAGAGGTCTGGGAAAAACAAGTATGTGACCACAAGTGGCACTCAGCACCATAAATGAAACTGTTTTAATAATGCCTGGTTCAAGAACACTAACTTTCCAAGTTGAAATCAGAGGATATATGACACTTGGAAATAGTCTGGGGACCACGGATTGTATGCTCAGGAGACCCCAGTGTGAAACTCTTGGTATCTAGTTTGAATAATGGTCATGCATTTACTCTGCTGGCAGTATCACAAAATCAGAGAATCATTTGTCCCACTGTGAGAGGTAAGGAGGAGTTCAAGCAATCCTTGATGAAAAAAAAAACAAAAACAAAAACAACAACATAATTTTCCACCAAGGGGTTTCAAGCATTTGTTTAGCACAAGGATCAATATCAGAGAGTCCTCATTAGCTTTTTTTTTTTTTTTAGTCCATTCTACTTTCAAGATGTTCAACAAGCACTGTTAACAACTAAACTCACATACATGCACGCAAAACAGAAGAACTCCCCATCTCTCCTCTTCTAGGGGACATAATAAATGCACGTAAAATGCCATATTGACACATTCTTAGTAATCGAACTTCTTATTGCTTTTTTCCTTTCACTGAAGCAACTAATCAGACAGGGCCCGCCTGGTTGTATATAGTAATAAGTGGCTGCTGTTTTGGTGCAAACAGATTTTCTTGAATAGCAGAATTACTTACATACACCTTTGGAGTATATAACATGGTTAGACTTGGTTGCAGATTAATTTTCCTAAACAAGTTTTGTTAAAATTGCTTTTTATCCCTTCCCTGAAGGAGTACGCCACTCAGAAGCATAACTAGCAGTAAGCAAAGAAGCCTCTTGAGGATTCCATAATTTCTGAAATTATTTTAAAATGCGACTGCAAATAAACTAACATTAATGACAGGACTTATTTACAAAATTTATATTAAGCCAAGTATGGTACTTCCTCTCTTGAAAAGTAAATGTAAATCATAGAGCAATAAAAAAAAAAAAAAACCTATAAACGTCTGTAATAAAAATGTAAAAATTTAATGTCAAAATACCTGCTTGAAAAAAGAAAGTGCTTAATTTCTCAGTATAAACTTCAATTAAAATCTCTGACTTTAAACAAAGTTCACCATATCAGCCTTTAGAGGATACAGATGACTCCAGGTCAAGTCTTCCAGAATGCTGTACAGTAAGTAGGATTTTGGTCCCCATGATCTTTGCCCCCTAGTGTTATACTTGTGTATGCCACGTTACATGGCAAAATGGGCTTTGGGGATGTAAGGTTATGGACCTTAAAATAGGGAGATTATCCTACATTATCAGGGTGGTCCCAATGTAATCACATGGGCCCTTAACAGTGGAGGAGAAAGGCTGAAGAGTGAAGAGGCAGGAGAGATCCAAAGCTGACAGGGACTCTACCTGCCATGGCTGGCTTTGGAGATGGAGGAAAGGAAGCAGGAGCCAAGGATTGGAGGTGGCCTCTAGGAGCTGGGAACAGCCTTCAGCTGACAGCAGGCAGAGAAACAGTGACCTCGGTCTTATAACGGCAAAGAACTGAGTTCTGCCAACAACCCGAATAAGCAGAAAATGGATTTTCCTCAAGTCTCCAGAAAGGAAGGTCATCCTACAGATGCCCTGATTTTAGCCCAGTGACAGCCATGTCAGACTTCTGACCTACAGAACTGTAAGATGTTTTAAATTTATGCTGTTCTAAGCCATTAAATTTTTTGGTAATTTGTTAAGGCAGCAACAGAAACCTAATACAAATGTGTTAATAATTCATGTGCTGTAAGGGAGTATGGAGCATTAAATTCAATGTCTGACGTCGCACTACATACAAAGAACTACACGCGGCCTTGAGGTAAAGAGAAAAAAGTACATGGGTCAAAAAATGTTCGACCTCTATGAACTCACTAGATCATTTTGGGATGGTATGTGTGTGTGTGTGTTTTAGGGGGTGAGAAGGGAGTAGGAGAAGCCAATACACTACCATAAGAAAAACAGTATGGTAAACAATGCAATTTAAAAAAAAAAAGTTGCCACTGAGTCGATTCCAACTTACAGCGACTCTATAGGACAGAGTAGAACTGCACCACGGGGTTTCCAAGGGACAGCTGGTGGATTCGAACCGCTGACCTTCTGGTTAGCAGCCAAGCTCTTAACCACTGTGCCACCAGGGCTCCAATGCAATATATAAGGGCCAAAATAATGATCTTTTATAATCTAAATGAGCTCTAGCTTGGTCATTAACTGCTATAACTCTAACCTGAGTAAGCACACTTTCCTAAACAGTTGCTGAATTAGAGATGCAGAATAGAAAACAGCTAATATGCTACATGGCACTTAGTCCACCGCTGGTGCTTGAAGCTTGATAAATAATCATTCTTGTTATAAGTCTGCTTTAAACTGATACAAACAAGGTCCCTATCACAAGCAAGTCCAGCAGGGGAAACTGTAGAATTACTGGTCCAGAGAAAAGTCGCAAGGGATCCATATCTAGTGAACCCTATGAGTCGTTCTGGATTTAAAAATAAGTAAGAATTTCCCAATTTAAAAGATGGAAATTCCCTAAGGTTACATATGACTCCCTCATCATTCACCATTACCTTCCATTAAGAGAGTCAATTACCGTTTGGTTAATAGCTACGAATATGTCACAAAAATACACAAATAAAGAATATATATAAACAGCATAAAAAACCTAAATGGAGTATTTTCCCTTATCTCAGGGACATGGACAATGTTCACATTCAATATCTCTGGTTCTCTTCTTCATCCTGGACACATGGGAGAATTACACTCTCCACTCCCTTGAGACAGGCATTGCCGTGAAACTTGTTTTGGCCAATGAAATGTGAGTAGAGTGATTTGTGTCACATCAAAACAGAAGGGTTTAATTAAAGCCAGTGAGTGATATCCATGCTCTCTTCTCCTCATGAAATCACAAAAGTGTATGTTGACAGGAAGGTGACACAAGACTGAAGCTGCCTGAAATATCTGTCACCATATGAAGGGTGGGTCGCTATCCTAGAGAGCTATATGGGTCCACAGCTGACTTTAGATGACAAGAGAAATAATGCACTTTCATGCTAGACAACTGAGATTTTTGGTGTTGCTTGTTACTGCAGCATAATCTAACCTATACTTACTGACATATGTGATTAAATCCTCCTTATGTGTGGCCTGTCTCTAAGCCCCATTCATTTAACCAGTATTTATGGAGTATTTACTATGTGAAAAGCCCTCTTCTCGGCATTTGGGATACATCAGACGACCAAAAACACAAAGATCCTTGTCCATGTGAAGCTTAAATTTTAGCTGGAGGAGACAGATAATAAGTAATAAGCATAATAAGTAAATTACATAGCATGTTAGAAGATAATGAGTCCCAAGGAAAAAGAAAAAGTAAAACAGGTTATCAAGAATTCTAGTGGTGGGCTAAGGGGGGTGGGCTGCATAGTAAATAGACTGATCTGAGCTGCCTAATCTGTGACGCCCAGCTCATCCACTGTACAACACCTAGGAAAAGAGGAGAAAAGGTGTTCTAAAACTGCTTGTAAATTATAAAATGCTACACACATATTCACTGCTACTATTGTTGGTAATATTTAGTAGCAGTAGAAAACTCCTCAGGGTCATTACTGTAGGAAATAAGGGTAGTTTGATATGAATTTGACTAAAAATCAGATATTTGGAAGGTATAAAAATTGTCCTGTGTATTTTGCCATATTTTTAAACATTGAAAAGATTGAAATACTTGATCCCTTAGCAATTGTCTTTGGATCAGAATATTTACATTTGCTGAAAGGATACTTCAGAGTAAGTTAAACAACAGAAATGCACCTAAAGTATATTCCACCCCTGTGATATGAAAAAAATTATACCTGATTGCTATATTCCCATTTCACAGGTTTTGGTGAAGTTTTAGGTTTTCAGTTTAGAACAACCACTTAGAACTATCAGCCAAAGCTGCTGAAAGACAGAACAGTCATGAAGAAAGACTTCAATATCCTAGAGACCTGTTTCCTATTTATTTCTGAATCCTGGAGCAGCAACAGCAGGCAAGCCCAGGAGAGACAGCAAACTATGGTTCCATACTGAGATTCCAAAGCAATGTAACAAAGCAAAAGAAGGTAGTTCCAGACTGAAGTAAATAACCACAAATAGGAAACAATAATAAAGTCAGAGAAACTGTCACAAGGTTCTGGTACAGTGAAAAAATAAAATAAAATGTCATACGGAGAATAAACCCAAACTAGAAGGCCACAGAACTAATCACCACTACATCACTCAGGCAAGCCCACTGCTCTCTCTGAGCCTCAGCTGCCTCCACTCTAGAACAAAAGGTTGGCAGTTTGAACCCACCAGCCATTCGGCAGAAGAAAGGTCTGGTAATCTGCTCCCATAAAGATTACAGCCTAGAAAACCCTATGTGGCAGTTCTACTCTGTCATATAGGATCGCCAAGAGCTGGAATTGACTCAACGGCACACAACAACAACAAGATAGCTCACATATACCCGCAAGGATCTTAGGGAGCTGAATGATTTGGAAATGGTAAAACGCTACCCTGTACATTACTAGTTAGCTGCAGAAGCAAGACAGCTCTGTAAACAACTAAAATATGTCTTCCAACTGAATCGACCAGATAGCAAACCAGGAGGGTGTCTGAAAGTAGGTAGAAAAATGGGAATCTGCCTTTAAAGAAAAAGGAACAGCATAAAAGCATTCTAGACCTAGACCAGTGTTTTTCAAATTGCAGATCATGACCCATTAATGAGTTCTGGAATCAATTTAGTGCGCTGCAAGCAGCATTATTTTTAGTGAAATAAAACAAAATAGAACAGACAACTGCACTGCAGTTGTTAATGGAAAACTTTTACATGAAACTGTTGCTGCAGTTGTATGTGGCTACGTTCCCATGGGGTCACAATGTTACTGCGGGTGACTGTCAAAAAAAGCCACTGATAAGGAAGGTTGATTCAAGGGAGAAATGAGTCCTCAGTCTTCATTATAACTTTTAATTACATATACACACACACACGTGTGTGTATATATATATATACATATGTGTGTATATATGCACATACATACATATATATACACACAAAGATATATGTATATGTATATATATGCAGTCCTGGTGGCGCAGTGGTTAAGAGCTCTGCTGGTAACCGAAAGGTCGGTGGTTTGAATCCACCTGCCGCTCCTTTGAAATCTGGTGGGGCAGTTCTACTCTGTCCTGTAGGGTCACTATGAGTCGGACTTGACCTGAAGGCAACAGGTACACACACACACACACACACACACACACACACACACACAAGTTTTCTAACATCCCTTACATTTGTAACGTTGACATACAATATGAAAGAAAACAGGGATATGTATAACATCCTAGATTTAGTCTCCTCTCCATAGCCATATTCTCTGTCCAGATCAATTATAAAAGCATCAAATGAAGATGTGATTTAACATGTTTATGTACAAACCAAAGCGGGGGTGGGAGGTGGACGGGACAAAGAACTATCCAGATCACAGATCACAAGCAGTGATAAACCTGTTCTATGGGCTGAAAAGCTCAAAAGTGGTATACTCTGCTCAGTTCTGGGCAGCATATACTAAGAGGTACTCTGAAAGCAAAAGATGAGGACTACAAGGACACAGAGGAATCTGAAAACAGCAGGCAATACTGGGCTTGCTTCACCTGAAGAAGACTAAAGAAAGGTCATGAACGTTGTCTTCAAATCATATCATGTTGCCCTCCTCATTACAATCCTACAACCTGGAATAAATGTGAACTCCTCCTAGATCTGGACCTGCCTCAGCCCTTGCTCTGCTCCAGCAAGCCATCCCCAGGCAGAGCTTATCCTGCATCTGCCCCTTTATATATGCTGCCTTCAGTCAGCCTGAGACAGTACTCCTCCGGATCCTTTACAGCTGGCTTCTTCCCATCCTTTGAATCTCAGTTCAAAAGTCACCTCCTCAGAGAGGCCTTCCCTGACCACGCCCTTTCTAAAGTATTCCCTGCTCCTCAGTCACTCTCTTTCATATCACTGACAGAAATCATCTTATTTCTTTGTTTACTTTTAAATTATCTATTTCCTCCCACCAGAAGGCAAGTGCCATGAAGGCAAAGGTTTACATTGTTTAGGCTACATTCCTGGTCCCTAGAATTAAAGAACGAACCAATCTGTCTTGGAAGAAGTACAACCAGAATGCTCCTTAGAAGCAACGATGACGAGACTACATCTTATATACTTTGGACATGTTATCAGGAGGGATCAGTCCCTGGAGGAGGACATCGTGCTTGGTAAAGCACAGGGTCAGCGAGAAAGTACAGTGACTACAACAACGGGCTCAAGCATAATGACGATTATGAGGACGGCGCAGGACAAGGCAGCGTTTTTTTCTGCAGTAAACAGGGTCATTATGAGTCAGAACTGACTCAACAGCACCTGACAACAACAACAAGAATAGTACCTGGAGCCCTGGTGGCGCAGTGGTTAAGAGCTCAGCTGCTAACCAAAAGGCTGGCAGTTCAAAGTCACCAGCTGCTCCTTGGAAACCCTACAGGGCAGTTCTTCTCTATGAGTTGGAATTGACTCGACAGCAATGGATTTGGTTTTTTTTGGGGGGGGGTTTAGAATAGTACCTGCACAATATTGGTACTAAAACTATTTCTTGACTGAATTAATTCAGGTGTTTTTAAAGAGCAAACAGATTACATACCAGTTACATAAAGAACTCCTTCTCTTCTTCCCCTCTTCTTTTTCTGCATCATACACCACAACATCATCTTCTTCACATAAACACTTAACATTTATATAGTGTATTGCAGTGCTCAGAAAACACTTATTTATTACATTATTTGGTTACCTATCGCCGTCAAGTCAATTCCGACTCATAGAGACCCTACAGGACACGGCAGAACTTCCCCATAGGGTTTCCAAAGAGCGGCTGGTGGATTTGAACAAGGGATTGGTTAGTAGTTAGGGGACAACATAGGGTGGTTATTACTTACATTTCCATCCTGAGCCTTAGAAAAGTTAAGAAATGGCTTGATCAGGTCCTATACAGCAATGGGAGTGCAAATTTAGGGGACCTCTACTCTCTCCAGCACATCACACTATTTCTCATGTTCAGAACATCAAAGAAGAAAACGATGCAAGCACACCATGAGGTGGGGAAGTGTAGTCAATGATGAGATTACGAAGCTAAAGGGGCACCAAACACTAGAGGGCCCTGAAGGCCAAGGACTTTGGGTGATATTCTTTAGGCAACAGAGAACCATCAAAGATTTCTGAGGAAAGTATCATAATCAGATAATCTCTTTTTTGAAGATAATTCTGGTAGAAATATATGGAATGAATTAGAAAAGAATAATATGAGAAACAGAGGAGAATATTTTCCTAGTCTAAACATGAAGTAATTATGAATTATGGAAGAGTGAACAGAAAGTAAAGATATTGCGAGACAATATACGTGTTGGGGGCAGGAAGAGAGTAGAAAAAAAAAGGGGAGCTCTCTGACATTCTTTTTTCCTTCAATTTTGAAGATTCTAACATGGTCTGAACATTTAGCAACATTACATTCAGTGTATGTAATTTTTAACCCTTGCATTCAAGGAATTATTACCATTCTATATTGTTGTCATATATTTTTACTTTTAAGAGCAAGTTTTGAGACTGCTTCTAAAAATTAGTTCTGAAAATTGATTCACCATGTGGCCACCTATACAACTTTATTTTGCTTATGGAAAATATGATAGAACTACATGCTTTACTGCATGTTGATTTGTTATCATGGAATCAAATGATACAAATAAGAGATGTAAAATGAACAGGCAACTGACAAACTCAAAGACTTGTCAATCTTACCTGGATTGTGAAATACAAAAACTTTTGAAAGTGCTTATTCCTAGTTAGTGAATCAAAATACGCTAAAATAGTATGTTTATTAACAAAATGTATTTTGGAAAAAAACAAATGAAGAATAAATGCATAAACATAACCAGATGTCACTAAAATCTAAGTATCTTTTTGCCTTTTGAATTAAATTTCTGAAAATATCTCCTTTACAAACTTAAATGAAATTTGGTTGTAGGACAGACTTCATTTACTATAAATTTATTCTGATCTTTCTTTATGAACTACAAAGACCTAACACATCTCAATTGTAGTTTCGATAAAATTTAGACTTGCTCTACAGATAAATCATGTCTTATAGATTTTATCCTCAGCAAAAAGAGAAAACAAATCAACATACAATAAAACCTACAGTTCTGTAGGTTTTATTTTCTGTAAACAAAATATATTTGTACAAGTAGCTATGTTCTCAGAACCAACTCTCAGAAGCAGTCTTTAAAATGTGCTCTTAAAAATAAAAATATATGATAATAACTCAGATGGGTAATAATTCTCTAACAATGAACATTAGGGTCAACTTGGCAACAAAAATAAGTCTGTGTCAAGATTTCTATCCTTGTTATTTTTTTTCTGACCCTTCTCAGTAAAATTTTTAATAGTCCAAATAGCCTCAGTAGGCTAGAGTCCAAGCTTGAATGCTTTGTGTTTAATGCACTCTGCTTTAGAGAAGTTTAGTTTCAAACCATAAAAATCTTCACAGAGAAGATAAACAAGGATAACAAAATTTTCTTTTTTTTTTTTTTTTTAGTTTTTTCTCCTCAATATAATATGGAAAACAAAATAGACTTGTGAAAGTCTATTGATTCATCATCCATCAAAGAAACAGTCTCATTTCTGCTTCCTCACTGACTATACTTAGGTGTGTCTTAGAATGCACGGTAATTACGGGCATCACCACGTACTACTTATAACAGCCCTAAGTAAACTGATTTTCATAAAATCTAATATTAGAAATTCTTAATGAAACTGACCTATTAACTTTACTCTCTATATCACGTTTTGGGCTAACACATCACCCACATTTGGAGATGCATATGTGTTTATAAACCCTATCTAAAACTTTTAGTGAGAGGAGATGAGAGCAGTGTGAGGAAGCCAGTGTCTATTTCGAAAACTATCAAGGTGCAAGTTTCAAATAATATGCTTGATCCTCAGGGCTTCAAGTGACAGTGTGCAAAGCAGCATTTGAACAATACACGTTTGGGCATGGGCACGTGCGCTTGTGCATGCGGAGGTGCGCGCGCGTGTGTGTATAATCGTAACCTAGCAATCCTAAGTACATTAATGATAGAACGCTGGTAAGACAGTCCATTCAAGTGATTAACATAAACTGGAGACGTGTTATCTTTACTAGTGACAACTGTCACTGGCTTGGAACAGTCTATGCTTTTCTTCATAGAATTCCTCCACTGTTTTCACTATAAGAGTTGCAACTTCCCAAATAAAGCTTTATTAAAATGCTACTTAAATTTATACATTATTGGTTCTTATGGAATCTCATATCAAATCTTCTTCTACAGAAAAAAACAAAAAACGATGTATTTGCCATCAGTATGAAATTTTATATTCTCTAAGTACCTGACGAAATTGAAACCCTGAAAAGCATTATCTTTCCACTGTTCTTTAAACTAGAATCCATTATTTTGCTATTCAACAAAGATTGATTGGGTGCCTACTTATGTGCCAGGCACTGTTTTAGACATAGAAAAATTAAATGAATGGTTCAAGGCCACACAGGACCTTAGCAACAAAGCCAGAACATTAAAAAAAAAAATCCTGGACAACTAATTCAGATGCTCTTTTCACTACTCTGTTATTTAGTAGAACTTGCCTATTCCTCATCAGGCCACTTAAAAGTTTTTATTTCATCTTTAAAAACAATAATTTTATCTGAATTTCACTGGCTTTCAATGAAATTACGACATCAACTATGATCAAAGATGGGGCACCATTAAGTTAAAGGCAATTTATTTTTACCTTAATTCTCAGTTTATTCTGATTGTCATCATTTTATGCAAGTATTATATTTATAGAAGAAAACATGATCTGAAAAATTTTAGAAGTGCTATCACTATATCACTATAATTTGAGTCACTCAACTAAAAAAAATTATTTCTTCCTAGTAATTTCTATTGTTCCTAAACTAGGCAACTTTTGTTCTATTGTTAATATAATGTTTAATAGCTACATTCAATTCCATTTTAGAGACGAAGGACAGCCTTGTATTATTTGCTCTAGAATGAATATACTACTGATATGGTGGCACAGTGGTTAAGAGCTCGGCTGCTCACCAAAAGGCTGGCAGTGTGAATCCACCAGCCACTCCTTGGAAACCTTATGGGCAGTTCTACTCTGTCCTATAGGGTCGCTGTGAGTTGGAATGGACTCAACGGCACACAACAACGAGAATTTTTTTACTTTGTAACTTAGGGTAAATATTCCCTCACTAACCGTAGACCATCGTTTGGTCTTTCCCCTCCATAGTAACCACAGTTATATACGTTCTTACAATGAATAAACTACTATAATATTTTTAAATGGTCAGGTGAAGTCTTCTTCCAAGAAATTGTTTATTCATTATATTATCTTAAATGTATAATAAAAATTATACTTTATCAAATGTATAAGAAAACGATGATCCTTAGCAATAGTTAAGACCAGGTTTGTTCATCAGCATTTTTCTTTTTAACTAAGTGCCTGCCTGAGGTCTGCTAACAGAAGTATCCAAATATCATGTGAAATGGATACATTATATCCAATGGGGAGTTGTAGGTATCTGCTCAGGATTTATGTTTTATTTATAATATAAAAACAGTCATATAACTCAGACATCCCTTATCTATTTAACCACAAAAACAAACAAACAAAAACCTGAATGAAATGATACGTGTCTCTTACCTAAAGAATGTGCAGCTGTGGTCTTGGAGCTGAAAAACCGGCCGAGTCCCAGGTCTCCAAGTTTTACCACTCCAGTGGCTGTAATGAACACATTAGCTGGTTTTATATCTGTGAACAAATGAAGAGATCAGGTGAAACATGACAGAACTTTAGGCATTTTATAAAAGGACTAACGACCACAGTTCATGGTATAATTTAAAATGTACCTTAAAATGAAAGTAAGTTTGCATTTTGAACCAACTACTTTATTGTGAATAATACTGATATATTCTAATATTTCTGAGTTCTCAGCCCTCTAATAGACAGATGAGGAAGCAGCATGATGAAGACTGCGATTAATTTTCATTTAAAAGGCATTTTCCATTTTCAGGTAACCTTCTGTGAAATCCAAAGCACAAAAGAAATTTCTGTCCTTTTTACATTAATTTTAAATAAAACATCTTACTAAGAATTAATCTATTGGTATATTTACATAACACATAAAATCACAACTTAATGCTATTAAGCATATAATTATTTATTTAGATGACTTTAGAAATCTGAATTGCTTAAATAACCTATACTGAAATTTTCCGCACCCCAAAATCAGTGGAGTAATTCCTTAGTGATGTAACCTTAACATCTGACTGATAATCAAGAATATATGAAGAGTTCATCTGGGGGAGGTGGGACCAAAAAAACAAAAACCTCTTCCTTATGCATATTCAACTGCTTTCTTGCATCTACTTTATTTTTCTTTACCAACATAACCAATAAGGTACTCAGAACACTCAATCAGAAAAATGACTAATTTTCATTCTTATTTAAAGCCAAGTAGGGATTTATTCAAAGGTTTACCATTCCAGTAAAATCACAATTTAGAAATAAATTATCTGAGAAAGCATGATACTATGCAAAGGTACTACGCATTTATTCTTAAATTATATAGTAACTTGCATCATTTAAGACAATATTAAAAGTTATTCATGATTGCGTCTTACCCCTATGCATGACTCGTCGAGAATGCATATGTTCCAACGCACTGCAGAGCTGAACAAAGTACTTCCAAACAGTTCTTTCAGGAATTAACCTCTTTTGTTTCTTAAAATGCTTTTGAAAAAAATTAAAAATAAAAATGATGATAACTAACATTTCTTAAGACTGGATTCTGACATGTAAAAGGCTATAATCAGAAAAACATCTACATTTATCTACCTATAACCAACTAAAAACCATATGAGGTTGAGTAAGGGTATTGTTGATGTGTTGTGAGATTGTTAACCACTGTCATAGGGCAACATGTGTAGTAACTGTTAAATGAGAAACTATTTGTTCTGTAAGCCTTCGTCTTAAGTGAGAATAGCAGCACAATTGGAAGAGCGTAGTCAATGTCACTGAACTGTGCATGTAGAAATTTTTGAAATGGTGTATCTTTGGCTATATGTATTTTCACCAAAAAAAAGGTTGAGAAGTTAGAGGGTTGACATGTTGTGGGGTTAACCAATGTCATAAAACAATATGTGTATTACTGTTTCATGAGAAACTATTTGTTCTGTAAGCCTTCACCTGAAGTACAATTAAAAAAAAAAAAGCCATATGATTTTCCATACTCACTGATTCCAACAATGTTATCTGATACAGTATCTTAAATTTTGTATCTAAAGGTAGTGTGGGCCGTGTAACTCTACATCTTTCTGAAGTCCAACTATTTCAAAAAATTAACATCTATATAAAATAATTTATCTTAAAAGGAAAACGTCAAATTTCATTTTAAGAAAAGCCAGAATAAAATAGTCTAGAAACCTGAAGGTAATTATGTTCATTAAAAGGCAATTCTTCTCCTGACAGAAGATTTCACTATAGATAGAATTCCTTTTAAATATCAAATCGCCCAGGTGCATTTGAAATATCACTTAATTTATTAAAAATTAAATAAAAGGATTCATGTAATAGTTTTCATGAATATTTGACACTAAAAGTCAAAGATGCACTTTGCTTTGAATGAATGAAGGCAAACTCCATAGAAGAAAAACATTCCAGGGGGGCCACGGCAAAAAGCTGAGAGACTCACTAATCTAGTTAGCAGACAGTAGGCCATCACGCATGAGGGCATTCACTAAAGTAACTGAAAAACCAGAGGTACATATTTATGCCCATTTTCTACATTAAATGTGCTAGAAAACTATACTAATAAAAAAAATTCGTTCAAGACCAAAGCTCACATTTGCTTTGTAAGACTTACAAAGACTCATTACACAAAAATTATTTTTCAAACACAGAAATGCAACTGGTTTCCTACTTAATAATATTTATAAATGAGCAGCAGGAAGAAATATTGCACTTAAACAAGTTTTCATAAAATGTTCTATAATCTTAAATCATTTTTTAAAAAAGAAGACATAGTGATATGTATACTAAATCCATTTTATCTGGAAATTTGACATTTTCTGAAGTTCAAGTAATTTGATTTTTATTATTGAAGACGGAGAAACTACACTTCAGACAATTCCAAACAACCACCTCTGTCAATTATTACCCCTGTGACCAGTTGAGGGCAGGCTGAAAGGAAAAACAGCACAAGGAAATCTGCTGATGTTCCTACTTCATACTTAGCAAAAAATTATATCTACTGTCTCATAAACACTCACTATACCAATGAATAAACCTTTAAGGAAAACCTAATAACCTTAAGTTAATCTTTATTATAAAACATACCATGGAAATGAACTTAGTAGTAATTTCAATGGCTATTACATCAGTACCATTACGTCCCAAAGAACAAATAACAATTAGATGTCCAGGTAACTAAGTAGCAAATCAGGGTGTGACTAAAATGTTGAAAACCTCCCATATGATACTTCAATATTCAATCTTTTTAACTGGATACTGTGTCAACATCAGCTTTCATTTGAAGAGGGCAATGCTGCAAAATTAGTTCTTTACACATAATTTTCTTTCAGACTTGGAATGAGTCCAAATAAAGCTTGTATATGTGCTCTCCCTGACGCTAGATTAGCATATCAGAGGATTGTTTGATGTCAACAGGAAGATGGGAACCAGGTTTCTTTTCATTCAAAGATAAATATACCGTATCATGTAAGTATCAGACCATGAAAGAAAAATTTTATGCTTTAATATAAATTCTGAAATCAGCATGATTATAATTAACTTAGCAGTTTATTTTTAAAGTTCCATTAAAAAAATAAAGAAAATATAAAGGAAAAGATTGCCCTCAATATACGCAGTAGGAAAGATGTTATCAGATCAAGATGGTCTGACTATTTTCATGTTTTTATATTCTTCTTTGGGACTCCCGCTTATAACAACAAATTAAAGAGGATGACAATAAAGTGACATCAATATAATGCTACCTAGATGGACTGACCCAGGAAAGCATAAGTACCCAAATGAGTAATGGGCTTTTGAAAAATAATTTTATGAATATCATTTGGTCATAAAGTAAGTTAAAAGCCAGTATCATTATGTCATTAATATCTCCCAATATTTTTTAAGTGTCTGTTTAATCATATGTGGTTTTTCAATCACTACTCAAGAGTAGAGTTGTTTTGTTTTGTTTTGTTTTGTTTTGTTTTGTTTTTAATAAATAACCAAACAGTTATGATGAGGAAAATCTGTCTGTTCTGATGGTGGCACTTCTGACTAGCTCTTAAAAAAGAAGATGAATAGCAAAAAGGAAATAAAAATTTGAGCTCTTTTTACTACTGATAAAATTTTTATTAACACCATAAAACAGAAACTTCCATAATGCCAAAGTATTAAAAAAAAGAAGAAGAAAAAAGCATCTTCTCTTGAAATCTATTCTAACAAATACACATATTTTAAAAGTCAATTCTCTAGCCAAAGGGTACTAACTGTTCAAAAATCCTGTTTTTCCCTGAAAATAATAGCCCTATATAAATCTACAGGTCCAGATTTTTAGAAAAAATCTAATGTACATATTAGATTCTAAGATTTAATGTACATACATTTGTCACGTAAGAAGTTTTTAATAAAGTAAGAAATAATTCAACTAAATATTTTAAAGGTTAGTATCAATACAAAGATATATATGAAAAAGACAGATACGTAACATGGCATTTTTACCACATGTTATGAAATAGAATTGCAACTTTGTACACCTGAAAATAAAGTAACTAAAATTTTATCAACAGGCAGAAGTTAACATATATGCTTGAATATTTTGGTGTACTTTTGGTTAGTCTTTTTTTAAAGTGGGCTAGTCTTCACATAGTGTTTATTTTAAAAGCACTTTTTCTACCTCCATCAACATTAATCAAATAAACACTAAACATTATTCAAATAAAAAAATGAGATGTAGCAAAACGCTAGTTAATTTACAATAAAATATATATACAAACATCAGAATATATTCTTATTTACGTATAAAAAGACAAATTTCACATAGGTGAAATTCAGGACACCTGGTAAAACACATTTGCATGCCATCTAAGTGATCTGTATTAAGATCAAATAGGCTAGCTGTTGCAATTTGCTTCTAGTCAAATATTCTGGGAAAATAGTCACACTGTGTTTTTTTCAATCTCTAAACATCTTCCTACAAATTAAATGTGCAAGGCTAAATCCAATTATATGGTGGACACTGAACATCTAAATAACCATTCTTTTGGACTCAACTATGTTGCTTGGTTCCTGCGTTCTAAACACCACAAATCCAAGTAGAACATATACTACATATTTCTAAATTTTGCAATTCTAGCATTCCTCCTCAAGAAATCTTGAGAACTCCTCAAACTACTGCCCTGAGATAATCTTTAAACCTTAAACCAAAAATATCCCCTGAAATCTTCTTAAAAATAAACAGTAGTTTAGCTTAACTAGTAAAAACATGTTTGCCTTGAGCATTACGCTCTTTGGTTGTTGTTGTTAGGTGCTGTGGCGTCGGTTCCGACTCACAGCGATGTACGACAGAACAAAACACTGCCAGGTCCTGCGCCATCCTCGTAATCATTGCTATGCTTGAGCTCACTGTTGTAGCCACTGTGTCAATCCATCTCACTGAGGGTCTTCCTCTTTTTTGTTGATGCTCTACTTTACCAAGCATGATGTCCTTCTCCAGGGACTGGTTCCTCCTATTAACTATGCTCTTTTAAGAACTATCTATATGGGATCAAAGTGACAAGAGCAACTCGAAAGATTAGACAGGAATCTTAGAGGGCAGTGACCTTTATGTTGATGGAGGAGGAAGAACTCAGAAAAGTAGGGTGAGAATTGCTGTGCAACTGGGAGAATGTAGTCAGTGTCACTGAACTGTACATGTAGAAACTGTTGAATTGGTGTGTGTTTTGCAGTGTATATTCTCAACAACAACAAAATAAATAAAATAAAATAAAAAAAATCTTGGGAACAGCCTCAATGAAATTACCCAGCATAAACTCATGAACTGAGAAAGAAAACAATCTTGTTGCTTTATTAAAATAAATCATAATCTCTATGGTATATGAAAATATTTATGCTCATAGGTTTGCACAGTAATCTTTGAAAAATAAAGGTTCTGACAAAAGATTTGGAACCATCAGGGCCAGCTTCAAGTACAACCTGTGCAATTATACAAGGTCCTGCATTTGGTTTAATGCTCTGTTGATGTCATCTTGAATTTCTTAATAATTTCTGAACAAGGTGCTCCACAAATTATGTAGCTGGTCCTGGGTGCCATACATACACGAAGGGTCCTTTAGAAATATTCTGCTGTAGTTAAAAAAGCAAGTATGTTCTTGGTGTGTAAGGCATTCTGTTGCAATCTGGTTATCACCACCACAGAGATCTGTGGAGAACTTAAGTAGGATTAGGAGAAATGATAATTAAATACTGAAGTCATAAGAGAACTAGAATTGCTGGCACCATATCTTCCAAGCATCTAATAAGAGGAAGTAAGTGATTTATGTTAAATATAGAAAACATTTCCTCCTTGGGAGTGTTTCGAATGTTTAAATGTGCCACTAACACAATCTATATTTACCTTTTAATAACAGAATTGATTATGAGACTTGACAGTATCTGGTTGTGTGACCTTGAACAGGCCACTTAACCTCACCAGGGCTCAGTTTCATGATTATTTTCAACAAAAAGTTTGGAAATGATCTCTGAGGTCCCCATCACCTCTAAAATATAATCTATGGTTCTACAACCTCAGTTACAAATAAAGTATACATAATAAATGCCTGCCTGGCACATTTTCACACTTCAAAAAGCAACACTTTCTGGGATGACCAATCCTTCATATCTATGGCTATCAGAAACAAAGTAAAATAATACGTCAAAGATCCCTACTGGTTCAGCTAATACTTTAAATGGTCTTCAGCCTGAGACAAGACAGGTGGTTAAAGTTCTTTGTTATAAACTTGTAATTAGATCAATCATTGATCATCAAAAGGATGTCACACCGCCAGACAAAAATACTTCTATAATTATAATGCATCTTTATATGCCTACATTTTTGCAGTGCTTATTTCAAGAATTAATACACAGAGACTGAGGGATGGGAAAGACAGGATGCTTCTGAAAGTAGAAGTGGCAGTTCTAAGTGTGACTGCTATTACATGTTAATCTTTCCACGCCAACACTTTTCTTCTAAAGGTATAATGAGGCAACAATAAACTGAATTGTACAACAGTTGCTGTATACAACTTTGGGGAATTATAGAAATGTGTAAAATAGTTAACATCTCAATTAGAATTTTGGTATGTAATATTCATTTGTAGTATACGAATATTTTCACTCTTGGCGCTGCGAATAAAGCTCAGATACCTTAAGTTGCTATGAAGGTGCCAAGTAGAATGGTCTGGGCCAGCCATGACATCACTGAACATACTTATCACCAGCATCTCATTTCATCTACTTTGATGAAATATCTCCTAAACAAGCACTACTAGTCTTTTTCATTTCCTGTAATGTTGGAAAGCCCATTAAGTTGTTCAGCTCTCCCTAGATTACAACAATAGAATATAAATGCAATCTATTCATCGCCAAAAGTCAAAATTGTATAGAATAGTAATAGAAACTAAAACTTATTTCAAGGTAGAAAATGTGAAGTTTGCTGAGCAGTTAGGCTTTAAAAAACTCCTTAAATTATTTGTTGTTTTTGTTAGCTGCCATCGTGTAGGTACCTGTCTCATGGGCATCCCACGCACTGTTGTGATCCATCAGGTTTATCATTGGCTGATTTTCTAAAACAGATCACCAGGCCATTCTTCCTTGTCCATCTTAGTCTGGAAACTCCATAAAACCTGTTCAGCATCGTAACAACATGCAAGCCTCCACTGACAGGTGGTGGTTGGCCAGGAATCCAACCCAGGTCTCCCACATGGAAGGCAAGAATTCTACCACTGAACCACCAATGCTCTCAGCATAGCAATCAGGAAAAATAAGCTTCTATAAAGTCACAGTGTACTTTCCCGAGAAAGCTGCCTTTTAAGAACTGGTAATCAGTATTAAGAAAACTTAGAATTTAAAAATAAAAGATCAATAAAAATATATGAATGCATCAGAATCACTATAATATATAATGCCTACATTGCAGCCATGTGAATAATTCTTAAGAGAAACTTCCATGTTACTAAAACTGATTTCATAGCATAGAAAAGGAAGGAATACTCCCAAATTCATCCTATGAAGCCAGCATAACCCTGATACCAAAGCTTGGCAAAGACGCCACAAAAAAAGAAAACTACAGACCAAGATCCCTCATGAATAAAGACACAAAAAATCTTGACAAAATTCTAGACAACAGAATTCAACAGCATATCCAAAAAATAATACATCATGACCAAATGGGATTCATACTAGGTATGCAAGGATAGGTCAACATTAGAAAATCAATCAAAATAATTCACCACATAAATAAAACAAAAGAATTACGTGACCATCTCAATCGACACAGAAAAGGCATTTGACAAAGTCCAACACCCATTCCGGATAAAAACTTTCAGCAAAATAGCAATAGAAAGGAAATTCCTCAACATGATAAAGGGCTTTTATACAAAACCAACAGCCAATATTATTCGTAATGGAGAGAGACTGAAAGCATTCCCCTTGAGAACAAAAACCAGACTAGGATGCCCTTTATCACCAGTCTTATTCAACATCTTCCTGGAAGTCCTAGCTATAGCAATAAAGCAAGAAAAAGGAATAAAGGGCATCCAAATTTGTAAGGAAGAGGTAAAACTATCCCTCTCACAGATGATATGATCCTATACATAGAAAACTCCAAACAATCCACAAGAAAGCTACTGAAACTAATAGGTTTCAGTAAAGTAGCAGGATACAAGATTAACACATACAAAAATCAATTGGATTTCTCTATGCCAACAAAGAGAACTTTGAAAAGGAAATAAGGAAACCAATATCATTTACAATAGCCCCCCAAAAGATAAATACTTAGGAATAAACCTAACCAGGGACATAAAAGACCTATACAAAGAAAACTACAAAACACTACCACCAGAAACCAAAAGAGACCTACAGAAATAGAAAAACATACATGCTCATGGACAGGAAGACCTAAGGGTCAAAATACCACCCCAAGTGATATACAGATACAATGCAATCCAATCTAAATTCCAACAGCATACTTTAACAAGACAGAGAAATTAATCACCAACTTTATACGGAAAGGGAAGAGGCCTCAGATAAGTAAAGCATTACTGAAGAATAAAGTGGCAGGCCTCACACTACCTGACCTTAGAACCTGCTACACAGCCACGGTAGTCAAACAGCCTGGTACTGGTACAACAACAGACACATAGACCAATGGAATAGAATTGAGAACCCAGACATAAATCCATTCACCTGCAGGCAGATGATATTTGACAAAAGGCCAAAGTCCATTAAATGCGGAAAAGACTGCCTCTTTTAACAAATAGTGTTGGCATAACTGGATGTCCATCTGCAAAAAATGAAACAGGATCCATACTTCACACCACACACTAAAACTAGCTCAAAACTGATCAAAGACCTAAATATAAAACCTAAAACAATAAAAATCATGGAAGAAAAAATAGGGACAACGCTAGAGGCCCTAATACATGGCACAAACACAATATAAACCATAACTAACAATAAACAAATACCAGAAGATAAACTTGATAACTGGGAGCTCCTAAAAATCAAACCCTTATGCTCATATCAGAAGACTTCACCAAAAGAGTAAAAAGAGAACCAACAGACTGGGAAAAAGTTTTTGGCTACAATGTATCCATCAAGGGTCTAATCTCTAAAATCTACAAAATACTTCAAAAGCTCAACGACAAAAAGATAAATACTCTAATTAAAAAATGGGAAAATGATATGAACAGACACTTCACAAAAGAAGACATTCAGGCAGCTAACAGACACATGAAGAAATACTCATAATCATTAGCCATTAGAGAAATGCAAATCAAAACTACAATGAGATACCATCTCACTCCTACAATACTGGCAATAATAAAAACAAAATACAGAAAATAATAAATGCTGAAGAGGTTGCAGATTGGGGCACTTCTACTGTGTCCTATAGGGTCACTATGAATGGAAATCGACTCAACGGCAATGGGTTTGGTTTTTGGTTTTCTGGTATATATCACCCAAGAGTTACACTAACAGAATCACATAATGGCCATTATGGTATATAATTTTCAATTTACTAAAATTCCTAAGACCTACACTACTTCACTATCAGATTACTTACATATCAAAGAAAAGTTAAGTGATATTTTAACAGTAACATTTACACAATAAAAAAAGTTCTATGTAACATACCTACATATACATACCATATATAGATACAAACTTATATGGATACACACAAACGGGTGTGCATGTATTATGTGTATGCACCTATGTATATGTACCCATGTGTATGATATTCAATTCTGCATAGTGTTTTTTCAGATATTGCCACCAATTTTCAACCTTAAGACTTCAAAATAATTCTTGGGTGACATATAAGATCATGTACAAAAGACTCAGTGGAAAATAGATTGTATTTGGACTCAGTGAAAATTCTCAGTTGTCTGGATATGGGCTATATACTTTATACCAGATGCTGAATTGGAAAAGTGTTTCTTAAAATGCAATATTAAATGTATGCATTTATATTCTCTTCTGTATGTCACAAACTTTAACTTTATAATAGGCACTTATAATTATAGGCATTTATAAATCATTCAGTGAATGAACTGTATTTTGAAAAATGGGCTATGAGCACTTAAGATATATTTTAGTAATATTTCTACTGACAAGCTGAAATAAACAAAATTCTTATTTAAATATTTTTGAGATTAGTTTCTCATCTCCTCTACACTAAGTCTCCATCTCCAAATAATGCTTCTTGACATTAGAAGAGTAAAATAAACAGTATATAATGCATACTACAAAATGGAGTATATACTGTATTTTTATGCAAATAATGCACGCCTTCTCCGTTTGTCAGAAACACTGGTGGCATAGTGGTTAAGAGTTCGGCTGCTAACCAATAAGTCGGGAATCGAATCCACCAGGCACTCCTTGGAAACCCTATGGGGCAGTTCTACTCTGTCCTACAGAGTTGCTATGAATCAGAATCGACTTTGGTTTTTTGGTTTTTTTATGTCTGTTTGCCAACTGCGCCCTCCCCCCAGTGAAGTATTTTCATAAGCACCACTATGCCAATTTTTTTTTACATGTTGCTGTAAAAAAAAATTAGCATAGCACGCTTACAAAAATACCTTAGAGTGCAGTTGGCAAACAAACATAGAAAGTGTGCATTATTTGTGTAAAAACACAGTATTCATCCAATCTAGGCTATAATAAATAAAATGTATAGGATATATACAGCATAATTTAATAAACTGAAATCTGTTAAGAGTCTATTTTCCATTCAGATTCTGATTACTGAGAATGAAGAAATATATGATGAAAAATTCTGGATTTCCTTTTATCCTAAAACTCATTTGGGAAGTATTTCATCTGACCACAGCCTCAGGTATTCCTTTGTCACTAATTAGAGAAATACTGAATAGTTCAACTATAAATTGCTTAATTATATTTGTCAGCCTGCTCTAAACCAATTAATTATTTACTTGTAAAAATCTTTGATGCAATGCTATCCAGAGGTTCATTTCTGGAATACAGACCAGAAGCTATATTTCCTCTTCTACTCCAATTAAGCAGAAGACTTAAGAGAGTGAAATATATTGTTGCTTAGATGTACAATGATTTACACATATTACTCAGTATAAAGAAATGAATCATGTTCTTTACAATTCAAGTGTTGACTGCTGTCCTTTACAAAAGATGAAATCACTGTCGTGTTCCTTAACAAAAGAAGTTCCTATGATTCTTTCCTAATGCAGTTTTAAATTTTTTAATAAAGAACTGCTTATAGCACTAATAGGGGTGTTTAGAACAGTTTTAGAATTTCTTAGGGTCAAAAACAACCTCCCTCTATCAAAACACTGTCTTCTCTCATATCCTCACATCACTCAACATCTTAGCAACTTGCCACCAGCCAGAGTGCGAAGTAGTAGAAAACCGCTGTGACTATTACACAACTAACCGCCCATGTCACCTACTGGTCCCTGGAACAGAGAAGGGTAACAGAGGTAAAAAAAACAACTTTTATGTCTTTCGTATTTTATTTAGTTGTTGTGGTTGAGAATATACACAGCAGAACATGCACCAATTCAACCATTTCTACATGTACAATTCAGTGGAACTGATTACATTCTTGAAGTTGTGCAACTATTCTCACTCTCCTTTTATGACTTGCTCCTCCTCCATTAACATAAACTCACTGCCCCCTAAGGTTCCTATCTAATCTTTCAAATTGCTGTTATCACTTTGATCCCATATAGATAGTTCTTAAAACAGCATAATTGTCAAGGCAGATATTTTCCACTAACTAAGCTACTGTCTGGTTTTAAGACGACGTCATGGGATATTTTTGGCTTAAGTTTTAAAGATTACCTCAGGTCAGTAATTTCAGGGGTTTATCTAGCCCCTTTGGTTCCAGAAAGTCTGCAGTCTACGAGAATTTTAAACTCTGTTCTGCATTTCCACCTTTTGGTCAGGATTCTTCTATAGAATCTTTGATCAAAATAAAAAGAACTAGCTTTTATTCATGTCCTCACCACATATTTATTGAGTTCCTACTACGAGCCAGGTACTTCCTTAGAAAATACCCTGGTGTGAAAATTAGGCAAGGGCCCTGTGATCAACAGAGCTTTAAGTCTAATAGGAAATACAGATATCCATAAAATGATCACCCAAATAACTACATGATTATGCTATTAAGAGCTATGAAAGAAGGGTACTCCGAGAGCATTAATAGCATATAACAGTCCATCCTTGAGGAAATGATATCTGAGCTGCAAACCGAAGGATAAATAGACATGAACTGGGTAAAGCTTGGGGGAGAAGAGCATCCCAGACAAAAGGAACTAAGTGCATGAAGTCCCTGAAGCAGGAAAAAGCACGGACAGTTCAAGGAACTGAAAGTTCAAGGTGCTGGGGCACAAGAAAGGGAAGCAGTGGCCAGATTCTACAGCAAACATTCTCTGAGCACCTGGTCTGCACCTGGCACTGTTCTAGGCACTTGGGAAATGTGAGTACATAAAAGAGGATAAGATCAGGGAGTTCCTATGATGGATCACACAAGGTTTGGTCAATCTTGTCAAACATTTTAATCTTTACCATCAATGGGAAACTACAGGAAGATGTGAAAGCAGAGGTTTTACATCCCTTCTCCCCTTAAGGACTGCTGGAGAAACAGATGTGAGAAATGGGGGACTGGATGTTGCAAGGCCAGTCAGAAGGCTCTCACTCTCCAGGGGAGAGAAGGCGCTACTTCACACTATAGGGAGATAGATGAAAATGGAGCGGGGTAGAGAAATTTAAAAGACATTTAGAAGAAAAAAGTAAACAGAACTTGGTGACAGATTGAAAATGGGAGGCAAGAGAGCAAGAAAGAGGTGTCAAGGAAGAGTCCTGGTTTCCAGCGTGCATAACTGGATACACTGTGGTGCCACTCCTTAAGTAGGGAACGTGGAGGGAGAACAGTCCAGGAGGAAAGTCCTGAATTTGTTTACAGACATGTTCAGCTATACAGGTTCAGACTAAAAAGAGAGCTACAGACTAAAGATTAAAACTTGGCAGTGAAGAAGGGCACAGGGAGTTTCAACTGAATTGAATCAACCAGCATGGGTGAGATCAGCTATGAAGAGAGTAAAAAACAAAAAGAAAATATAAAAAGGTCAGGACTGAAACTTTAAAACCTCCATCATTTAAAGGCCAGGAAGAAGAGGCTGACTTAGTTATGAAGAATAAGGAGAATTTTCAGACAGGTAAGATGAGAAATGAGGGACTTGGAGACTCAAAAACCAGTCGAAAAGTATTTTAAGAAGGAGGGTATGAGGAGCAGACCCAATGCTCCTAAGAGATCAAGCAAAATGAAGAATGGAACAAGCCCACTGGATTTACTGACACAGGTCATTCAATAGCCATTTCTTGTGTTCAAAACAGGGTCAAGAGTGAGCATCTCACTGTGAAGGGAAAAAGAGAACTAGGGCAGCAACTAAAGAAAAAGGCAGGAGAAGGTGGGGAGGATAAGACCTTATCAGTAGGGCCGTCTTGATCGTCTTATTTGAAATAGCAAGACCTTGCCTCCAAACTCCTCATTGTTTTTCTTTATTTCTTCACTGCTTATCACTGTCTGGCATATATCCTACCTGCTTATCATTTTATTATTTGTCTTCCTCACTAGAGTAAGTTTCTTGAATGAATGAATGAATGAATGAGGGGCACGTACACATGCACGTGTGTACACGCAAACATGTTTAAGATAACAGTGACTTGAACATGTTCAAATGATAGAAGGGATTCAGAAGATACAGAATGGTTGTAGATACAGGACAGGGAGTAGATAATAATAATGTTAAGGTTTCTGAGAATGTTTCTTCTCATTTTGAGTCATGTCACATCAGCAAATGAAGGTTATGAAAGCTTAACTCAATCTACATCACTACTTTGAGGAGGCAGCTTTTCCCCACTCGTATTTTGAGTGCCTTCCAACCTGATAGGCTCATCTTCCGGCACTATATCAGACAATGTTTTGCTACTATTCATAAGGTTTTCACTGGCCAACTTTTTTCAGAAGCAGACCACCAGGTCCTTCTTCCTAGTCTGTCTTGGTCTAGAAGCTCCACTGAAACTTGTCCACCACAGATTACCCTGCCATTTGTCTGTCAGTTTGCCATACTGTAGTGGCTTATGTGTTGCTGTGATACGGGAAGCTATGCTACTGGTGTTTCAAATATCATATATTAATGTAAAGATATAGTTGTATAGATATATACAAAGCTTTTCACTGAGCTCTGTTTTAAGAATAAAAAACGGCAATTATTCAATTTTCTATCAATAAAGCAATAAATTATGTGTCTCACAAAGAATACATATATTAATATATATTTTATATTTACATATGCATATGTGTGTGTGTATGTAAAGATAGAAAATAAAGCTGGGGAGGTTTTATGGACATAGAAGTTAATAGTGGTTACCTGTGGGAGGTGGGAATAGAGGGAGGAAAGGAAAAAATTTTCACCAGTCCAGAAAAAATAATACAAGCAAGAGGGCCTTTCATTTTACATTATAAAAATAAAATAAATACTAAGTTTACTAAGTCAAATGGAGAGAAAAGTCATAACTATATGTGCTACTGTATTTTAACATAAATAACATATGCCTTCATTTGTTTGTCAACCTTGCCCTTCCCATGCGAGGTATTTCTGAAAGCACGCTATGCTAATTTTTTTTTTACAGCAACAAGTAAAAAAACTGGCATAGCAGCACTTACGAAAATACCTCGAGTGGGGAGGGCACTATTGGCAAACAAACACAGAACCGAAAAAAACCAAATCCACTGCCATCGAGCTGGTTCCGACTCATAGCGACCCTATAGGATAGAGTAGAACTGCCCCATAGGGTTTCCAAAGGTATAAATCTTTACGGAAGTAGCCTGCCACTCTTTTTCCCGTAGAGCAGCTGGTGGGTTCAAACTGCCAACCTACTGGTTAGTGGCCAAGCGCTTTTACCACCGTGCAACCAGGGCTCCCTACAAATGTAGAAGGTATGCGTTATTTTTGTAAAAATATGATATTCTTAATGCATCAATCCATAGTAAGATTAATTCAATTTGAGGAAGGACCAGAGAGATCTCTGAGGTCAGATCCTCCCAAGTTACTAAATCATTCTCTTTGAATACAACTTAGGTATTTGGTAAGGTCAAAAATATCATACTGCAAAAGACATACAGGAATATAACCAGGATATGAAAATATTCTTCTAATGTAAAAACTGCTTTGTATGGAAATTGCTATAACTTTCTGTTATGGTCATTATGCCGAGACTGTTATAATGTCTTTATGTCTGATAATATGACTTTCAACTTTTAGAGAAGCTCCAAAAGGATCTGGGGAACCCAACGCAGAAGATCTTACTTCTTGACTAGGCAAACTGATGGCACCTATAATAAAGGCTGGGATCACCAAAAGGCTTATACGATAAACCCTGCTAGAGAAGAAAGAGGAACTATTAATAATTCTCTAAGGAAGAGCTACTTCGGTTCAGCAGAGCAAAGTACATTAAGGTCTATATAACCTTAGAGAATCAGCTGATATCTTTTATTTAACAACTTTTTCCCCCTAAATAGTCTTTTATATGATAATACCAGTTGCCATCAAGTCAATTCTGACTCACGGCAATCCCACGTGTTGTAAAGCAACGCTGCACTCCACAGGGTTTTCATGGTTCTTCCACCAAGGCACCGCTGGATGGTTTTGTACCACTAACCTTTTAAATAGCAGCTGTAAGCTTAACCGTTTGTGACACTCAGAGACTCTTTTTACATGATAAACCCATTGCCATCAAATCAATTTCAGCTCATAGAGAATAATCAAAAAAAAAAAAAACACACAACAAGACTGCCGAGTCAATACTGACTCATCACGACCCTACAGGACAGACTAGAACTGCCCCATACAGTTTCCAAGGAGCGCCTGATGGATTCAAACTGCCGATCTTTGGGTTAGCAGTCCTATGGGACAGAGTAAAACTGCCCCCGCAGGCTTTCCAAGACTATAATCTTTACGGAAGTAGACTGCCACATCTTGTTCCCCCAGAGCAGCTGGTAGGTTTGAACTGCAGACCTTTTGGTTAGCAGCCAAGCTAACCACTGTACCACCGGGGCTCTTTCTTTTACAACTCACACATCCAAAGGTACTCCAAGGGTGTAATTAACAACTCTCCTTTAAACACAGCAATGGTAACTTACCACTCATTACCAAGCATAAAATTATGTTGTTCTGAATCTTACTATATCCAATGGGTCAACTGATAGAAAATTCCCTTGATAATGTCAACTGATGGCGGGATCCATTTAAATAATGGAGCTGAGTTCATCCCCACAATCAATATAAGTTCACACAAAAACTTTCCCTTCCCAGTGGCCTAAGAAATTTCAGTCTGATGAAGACAGGGCTGTCACTAGGTTCTCTGGTCTGGCATCTTAGTTTTCTCATGTTGTGAAAGGATACAAATATCTTTCCAAGGTAAATGCTATTTGCTCAGGCATGCCCTGGCAACTGACCAGGTATAACAATATCTATGTGTGTAGCAGGAATAGAGAAGGAAGAAAACTAGACTAGACAAGAGCGAGAAACTCTAGATGACAATCAAAACCCCAAATCATCAACTTCTCAGTCAAAGGCAAGACTTTTTAAATGAAATTGTCAGCTTATTTTAGTCAACTTTCAGTAAGTACTTGCCTGATAATGGTTTGCCCCCTTTCTTCCCCACTATAATTAATTAGGAGCCCTGATGGCACAGTGGTTAAGAGCTCAGCTGCTAACCAAAAGGTCAGCAGTTCAAATCCACCAGCTGCTCCTGGGAAACCCTACAGGGCAGTTCTACCCTGTCCTACAGGGTAGTTATGAGTAGGAATCAACTCGATGGCAATGGATTTTAGCACATAATTAATTAAATAAGTCTCATATGTAAAGGTTTAGACAAAGATTTTTATATTAGTTGCTCTCTATTGTAAGGACTATTTAAGTTTGCTTTTTATCTGTCTCATCTTGGCAGATGGCTGTTTTGTAATATTTTGCATTTTGTATTTGAATTTCTTTTTAAAACTATGACCGTAAAATTTTATTGTTCCTCAATTGGCAAAGATGAATTTTATTGGTAGTCTGGTGTTTAGGCTAGTGGGGGGAAGGCCCTAAAAAAAAAAAATCAGATAACTAATTAGAAGTGACTCTCCCTAACCTGGGACTTCAAACAAATAAAGTAAGCTTGATAGTATTCTGTGATAATAAAAATATTACCTGCCTTTTACGTAATGTTTTTATAATTTAAAAAACAGGCATACATTGTTCCCGTCTTAGAGTTTAGGAAACTAAGCCTAAGAGAAGTTAAGTGACATAGATTTTAGGGGGCTGATACTGAAACCCATCACTGGAGATACTGAACCTATAACTACCGCCAGAGAATCTGTCAAGCCCCTTGATCAGGGAATCTATGAACCCTCTGAAATGGAATGCAGTATCAGGCGTGCATCAACATTTTTCTGGGGAGAAGGTTAAGTGAGGACTTTCATCTGATTTTCAAAGAACATCTGTGATATAAAATTGTCTAAGGGCCATTAGAGGAAAACACACAATGTTTGCATCAGATAAACCTGATTTTAAATTCCAGTCCTGCCATTTACTAGAAATGTTACCCAACTCCTCTAAGTGTCAAGCTGACCTCTCAGAATCAATGTGAAGATTAAATAAGATAGTGCATATAAAAGACCTAACATTGTTTGAAAAAACTCCTTGTAATAACTCCATGGAGCAGAGACTACAAGTTATGCCCCAGTATCTGTTCAACTCGTCTTTCATAGCAATAGTTTAGCTGAGCATGTGGCCAGCTGAACAAAGACTGTTATTCCAGCCAGATAAACGTTAGATATTTGCAGTTACATATCTTCATGAGACTAAATTATGGGCAATGGAATGAAGTTGAAAATGTTGTGTGGCAGCACATAGGAATGTGTCTTAAGAGAAGCCAGAAAGTATCTTTTGTCCCTTCGTGCCTAGCAATGCTGACATGGTGTGCTGGGAGTAGGCTGGGTGCCTGAGATTTTGATATAGCAGAGCCATTATATTAGGCCTGTACTTTTGGTGCAGTGGTTAAGAGCTCAGACTGCTAACCAAAAGGTCAGTACTTCAAATCCACCAGCAGCTCCTTGGAAACCCTACGGGGGTAGTTCTACTCTGTCCTATAGAGTCGCTATGAATTGGAATTGACTCGACAGCAACAGGTTTCGGTTTATGTGATATAGAAATAATAATAATAATAGCAACAGCTACCATTTACATAGCCTTGCGATGTGTGAGGCATTGTTCTAACCACTTCATAATTAATTAATCTAATCATCAAAACAACAGAATGAAGTAGCATCTATTATTTTAATTTTGAGAAAATGTGGCACAGAGACATTAAGTAACCTGCTCAAGGACAAGTAGTTTTTAGCCAATGCTATTCTGGGGCTTCTATAACTTGCAGCTGAACTTAAACCCAACTAATACGTCCTTAGAAAAGAAATTTAAACAATTTTTAATTGGTCAAGTCAGGATTTGATGTTCAAGGTCTGACTGCAAAGCCTACTTCCTTCTCCAATGGATTGCTCCCAAGAACAGGTCAGGCTGCTAGAATCTCTTTCTGCCCTCTTTTCCCTGTTGTCCAAGGATCTGTGTTGACACAGGATCAAGGGTGGTCTGCTCAGAGAAATCAAGCTGCAAAATTTTAGCTCAGAGAAGACGAGTGTCTTGGCCTATTTACAAGTTGGTTTTAGGGTGTTCATATATCTAAGTTGATGAGTGTGGACTTCACCAAGTAAACCAGCTTCATAATCATTATCATCACCTAGCATTTACTGTATTTTTACACAAATAACGCATGCCTTCCACATCAGTTTGCCAACCATGCTGTACCCTCAGAGGTATTTTTGTAAGCACCACTATGCCAATTTTTTTTTACATGCTGCTGTAAAAAAAAAAAAAAATTAGCATAGCGTGCTTACGAAAATACCTCCTGAATGGAGGGCGTGGTTTGCAAACAAATGTAGAAAGCGTGCGTTATTTATGTAAAAATACAGCATTATATATCCATCATATGCTAAGCATTGTGTTGAAGGCTTTAAAGAACCTAAATGCCTATATGTTAACAGACAAATCTATTAGAAAAATAAAACTTTAAGACAATTAAAATAAAAAAACAACTAACCTTTATCATTCTGGATAGATCACCAGCATCTGCTAATTCCAAAACTATGTTTAGTTCATTGTCTTCAATGAATGATGCATAATATTTAATTACATTTGGATGGTTGAGTTGCTAAGAAAAGAAACAAGCATCAAGAAGTTTTCTTAATGTAAATTTCAGAGTCACTTATAGTTTAACTTAAGCATAAATTTACATTCTACATTTTATTTTTAAATTACGGACCTCTTACTATGCTAGTGTATTTTTCTTTAATCTTAGTGAATTTTGAAGCAAATATTATAATTATTGAAAGTAAAACTACTTTATGTTAGTACTCTTTGTTAGAAATCATGGAGTAAATTATGCACTTAAAACTCTGAAAAGCACTATTATGTCCAATAAATAAATAAATGTATATAAACAAATGACAGTAAATCACCAATTACTAAAAATTATATCCTGTCATTTAAGAGCATTTGATGATAAAATGCCCTTTTTTACTCGTTCTTTGAAGTTAGGGTTGGTCGTAGTATAATCCCGTCCAGTGGTACAAAAAATAACTGGTATCTACTTTATTACAACTAAATATTGCTTTCACAACAAATAATATAAATATACAGAACTTATCCATGCAGTAGGTTGATACATAAAATCCCTAACAAAAATTTAGCCTTGTAGAAATACATGCATCAGTCAATACACATTTTTAATTTTTTTGTTTGATCTTTAAACAAGTCAACACAAGACAAAGAGTTTCTTAAATAAAATTACTCAAGAATTATCCTAGAGAGTATACAGGTGATTTTCTTCTCTTCTTTCTACTTACAGGTTTTCTCCCTCAAAATTTTCTATTATATTTTTCTATAATAAAACTTTATGTGTGTGTGTGTGTGTGTGTGTGTGTGTGTGTGCGTGTATTTTTTTAACTACTTACTTCATGTCCCAAAACATAACTACAACCACTAGAGCAGTCAGAAAGCATGGTTCTTTTTTGTTCCTTTACTCTTATATCTTTGGACATATCTGACTCATTTTAGGCATGAACACAAATGGATGGCATTAAAAAACACCCAAGTCCTATCTAAAAGTCAAAAATATAACATAAGCCATAACATTTCTCAAAAAAAAGTTCACTAGAATAGAAGCAGTGCAGAGATAACTGAAATTTCACTTATACTCTTTGCATGCATGAGAAACAAAAAGGCTAATTCCACCCTTTCTAATCTGGAAAAAAAAAAAGATTCAGAAATATTATAAACACGTGAGCCACTTAGATTAGTCCACCTTCGCAGTATATCACACCTTGAAATAATACTAATCTGCATTTATAGTACATAACTGTTAGAATATGTCTAGTTGCATAGCCAAGAAAAAAATTCTTTAATGTTTTATGCCCATTTTGTTTCCCAGTTTGAAACAAACAAACAAACAAAAAACCTAAAAAGCTGATCCTCCCAAATGGCCCGACTAAATTATTTTACAATGAACCCAAAACGGCAGCCACGTTCTTAAATGTACTGAAATTTAAATACATATAATATTACTTGAGATCAGGGTGGCATAAGTTAAGGCTTAGAAATCTTTTATAAGTGCAGTATTTTAATAAATCACCTTTGTCAATACATTCTATTATCTTCAAAATATTCACTAGCTCATTCATTTACCTTAAGAAGATCTATTTCTTTGATGCAGTCGGCACGTGCTTTGGCATCCATTAAATCAAATATCTAAAAATAGAATCCAGAATTGTTTAATAAAACAATAATCTATGGTTCAAGCTACCACGTAAATTCATTATAACATTCTATATGTAATGATATATAAACTAGGAAATCTTTCTGATTAGCTTTTAATAACTGTGGAGATCTGTAGGTATTTTATCTCATGTTACTATAAAACTTACCTTTTTCCTTCTAAAGGCTGTCAGTATTAAAAACTGAAAAAGATACTTCTTGTCACTCAGGTCTTAAGTTCAAATGGAAGAGAATGGAAGTTGTGATTATTAAAATAAGAAAATAATAGTTAACATACACTGAAAAATTAGTATGTGCTAACTGTACTACATAAACTATCTCATTTATCATTTAATCCCTATAAAGATAATATTAGTATTCCCGTTTTATAGATGAAGGTTAAGAGACTGACAAAAGTCCACAAAGGTAATCAACAGAGGGGCCAGAATTCATTCTCAGATTTATTCAACTAGAATCCAAGCTCTGAACCGTTAATCTATAAGATCTCCTATCAAATCATGTCTAAAAGGTCTAATGCATGCATTCCTGTTGGGGGTGATATCGTGCCAATGGAGTGATAATTTTTTTTTTTTTTCAAGAAGGGAAATGAGAAAATCTTACTCCTTTTACGTATAAAGCACAGATATATGTACAGTACATAAACAGACATACGGTACATGTGGCATTAAAATTTCATGGGAGTGAGACAATTAGGAAAATAATGTCTAGAAAGGCTCCTTGGGGTGATAATGAAGAAAAAGTTGACAAATATTGGTCTAATGTGAAAAATAAACAATAGAATCAAAAGGATATTTCGTATGTCTCTGAAAGCAAAGAAAACTCTCAAGGTCCTAAATGGGTGGAAAATAAATAATAAACAAAGCAATACTTTAGATACTGCAGAAATATTTAAGTCAAGAACAAGCCAATTAAAATCCTAATCACATCACAAAGAAATTAATAACATTTATAGCCATCGACTTGATTAAGTCTTCCTGATCCAGATGGCCAATAAATTCCAACAAAAGTAGCTGTGTAACCTGAAAGTAGTACTATGCTCTAAGCCTTTTTAAGCAGGGAAGGAATTATCAAACACGTACCAGAGGGTGCTGGCCTCATTACATACGTTGCTTTAATATCCACCACAGTCTTATAAAAAGTAGATAGTAAAAAACACAAACAAACAAAAAATCAAACCTGTTGCCATGGAGTCGATTCCAACTCATAGTGACCCTACGGACAGAGCAGAACTGCCCCAGAGGGTTTCCAAGAAGCAGCTGGTGGATTCAGCTGCTGACCTGTTGGTTAGCAGCCATAGCTCTTAATCACTGTGCCACGAGGGCTCCAAAGGAAATAGTGCTGGCTCCAATTTAAACATGAGGACTGAGATTTTAAATAACATGCTCCTGGTCATAAAACTAGTAAATGGGAGAACCGAGACTTGAACCCAGGTAGTTTCAGCTCCACAGTGTGTGTTTTCTTCATTAGCTCAGGTTATCATGAAGTCTAACCCATACACAACTAACTAATAAGTACTAAATACATGTACATGCAAAGTGAAGTATCAGGAAGCTAATGGATAACATTAGAGCTGAACCTTGAAAGAACTATACATTCTGCCAGCCAGAATGAACAGATACCTAAGGCAAAGAAGTAAATATAGAATATGGATATGTAATTACAGCTTATAAAAGGGAACTTTTGCTCAATATTCTTCTTAATGCCCAAAGATGTACACAGTTCCATTTTTTCCTTATTTGTAGTTAAAACAATGTGAAAATATTGTTTTAAAACAACTAACAAAAATAAAACTATAACCTCTCTGCCTTAAAGAATTTTAGCTTTCACTCAATCCCTTCCCATTCTTGTCCAAATGTATGTGCTTTTTATGTAGTGCAAATAGCAGCAGTATGTAAAATAGCATACGCATTTCTTTCTACTTAACATTATAGCAAAATCATTTTCATGTTTCTACTTAATCTTCAACTTAATTTAGTTCTGCTATATCTAATAAAAATTTCAAATATCAATTTTATGTTTTACAATTTTTAATGTGAAACAGTTGAACACTATGTACTGTTGGGGTTTTAAATATATATGGTATGTATACATAAGAGAAAATGAGAAGAATGAAATAAATCACAAAAAAGTTAGAATCTTCTCTTAGTTAACGGTTTATAAAAAGACAGAAATAAACTAGATGGCACCAAAGTTCCTCCCACTTGACTTGAATGATGGAAAGGGAAATATGTGTGTTGCTGCATGTACTAGAAATAATAATGTCTCTTTTCTCCATTAGTAATAATTCTAACATCTTAGCTAAATGCACATGTGTTAACTATCCTGATTTTGGAGAAGAAAGGAGAAGAGGAAGGGAGGGGAGGAGAGGGGAGAGGAGAACAGGGCTATGAAAAGCAAATCACTGTTATAAAGTTCACATAAAAATCTAGTAATAAAGTCTTTGCAAACATCAAGCATATAGTTTTACTCAACATACAGATGATTAATACCAATAACCTGATCCTGGGTATAGGCAAGCTTAAATTGTTCATGTTCATACTTTCCATCGTTCATAAAAATGGGTTGAACACCAACTCTTATTAGGTCTTACTGTAGATAAATATAAAACAAGCTTGTAGCCTGTAAGACGCACACTGTCTAGTACAGAATGCACAGAGACTATAAAAAATTAACAGATAATAAGTGCTACTTGTACAAAGTGATATGAGAAAGCCTCGGGGGGGGGGGGGGGTGAAGGATGGATGAAAGGGCCCCCAAACTGTATTTACACATGCAGAAAAGTTTGATATTCTCCAGAAAGATTTCTATAAAAAATCATTAACATTAAAAGCTCATTACTTAAAGGAGTAAGCTTCACATTTAGCAATTTCCCACAGAGAAGCCCCTTATTCCCCAAATTCCTAAATGATGTCAGAACAATGATGTTATTATGCAATGTCAATTAATACCAAAAACTAATATATACAGAAACAAAATGAACTTATTGTTAGTTATAGGAATGAAACACACATACACGCTGCTTTTGCTTAAAAAAAAAGAAAATGGCAAGAGCAACAACTGATTTCTTTCCCAACCATGAATGCTAATGCCATGCTAAGAAGCTGCTGATCACAAGGGACTTGAGATGACTCAAAGATATGCTGGGAAGCACAAAATTTTAAATGCCTAAGACCCTGAAGGAAATCCTAAAAACTTTTTTAAGGAGGCAGAGAAAGGATAATTTTGGCATTAGTGATTAAAATGAAGAAAATCACAAACTTGGAGACATGCAGAACTGTAATCTCCCAGTCATTGATGTCTCTACAACGGAAAATACATGAACAGATAAAAGATAGTAAGATAAAAATAAAATGTATATGAGAGCTTTAGGAAATCCTAACTGGACACAAAATACCAAGACAGAAACATGCTATAAGAGAAATCGCAAAGCTTTAGTTCAACTTAAAACTGAACTAATTTGGAATTATAAATCAACTTTAATTTTTATTGAATTTTCAATAATATAAAAAGTCACTTATCAAACACTGGGGTAAAATAAGCACTGCTAAAGCAAAATTAAACTCTGAACCAAAGACATTTACGAAAACATAATTGGAAATTCAGAAATATCTTTTCTTTTTCTCTTAGCGAACAAGTCAAGACAAAAATAAATACTAAATCTTTAGATTACATCTTTCCCAGATGTAGATTTACAGTTCAAAGCCATCTAACTGATTTCATGAGCAAGAAAAGATCACGTGGACGGATAAAGAAAAAAAAATTCTAGCCTTTGTGGAAATATTTTTCTCAAAGTTACAAGGCATCTTTTTCAGCCAAAACTTCTTCAGGTTTTAAAACCTATTTTATACTTGGCAGGAGCAAAGTTACTAGCTGTAGTTAGGCAAGTACTGGCTGATAAATTCTTGGTATTCTCTGAATCATTTTTAAAGTTTTCCTTTGTCATCTTGAAAATTTTGCCAAACTTACTCATGAGTAATGAAAAGGAAAACACTAGATACCCTTAAGAAGAAAAAGAGTCATGCAAGTAACAACAGAAATGTCCCTAAAAAGGCATATGTCAAATTGTTAGAAGAAGAAAAAAAAAAAAACACCGAATACGTACCAAAGAAAATGCTTAAAGATATATACATAAGAAAGTTCCACAAACTAGGTATATTCACTTTAAATGAACCCTACATGTATGGAAATCTTAACCAACTATCACCTGCATCTCACCAGCTTATGGAGCCTGAATTAAAAAAATCGAATAGCTTGTCCCCTAAGTTCAACAGCCTGTCTTCCAGGTGACAAGGCCTCCACCCTTGCCCTTCTGATCTCACTCCCTGATCCTGGCTCTGTTTCTCCCTGTTCTTGCCCCTCTTGATGTTGTCAGCCTCCTGACCTCTGGTGCTATAGTGATGCTTCTATCTCTCTATTCATACTGCCCAGACTGCGCAGTGGCTGCCCTGAACCCTCCCTCATCTCTGCTGGGGGCAGGGTAGGTAATGAACTGTCTCCTCTACCATAGGAAGTATTTCTGCTAACCGCCCGCAAATTTTGGGATCTCCTCCTGGCTAATTAGTAGGTAGACTTTTCCTTCCAGAGCCTACCTTTATTTGCAGGGGTAGAAGATGGGGGTCGGTGGGGAGGGAGAGTGGAAGCTCCATAGCAGAAGGGCTGTGGCTTCTGAAGATATAAATCTGAATCGCTGAACAAAATAATCCCCAAATAATTAAAGTTTCTACTGCCAGCTCTTTTCTCCCTAAATACACACAGGCAGTCTGAATGGTGATGTGATGGTGGAGTAATTGAGGGATTAGAACTAAGTATGGTGAGTCCAAGAAGAAGTCTATACTGGTCCCAGAAACCTTGCTCCTTCTATAATTGAAATGTGCAATCTAGCTTCTGTCAACCTTCCTCACATTCTAATGAGTCAACATGTCTGAACTGCAAATTAAAACACAGACATCAATTTCTTTCTCATGAGTTCCTTAACGTCCTGTCAAATGATGGTGTGGAATCAGAAACATGTTTGTGCCGCTAACTATTCTATGACTATTACAAAACCTTTGCTTCAAAGGAGATGTCTTTTACATTCAACAGGCTAGTATATCGGGATCTGACTTCTGATCTATCAGTAAGCTCTGTTCCAAGGTTTCGTTAAACTTGGGTAAATTTTCATAAAGATTGGTTAATGTTGCCATATACTGTAGGTACTAAAATCTCTTCCATGCTTTCGAAGAAGTAACATGCATTCAGTATGCACACTCCCCTTTGCAAGTACAGATAACAAGCAAAGCTGTAGGAATGTGACCAGAACTTAGTACATTCCTTTTTAAAGTCCCTAACTCATGACGACCCTACATGTGCACAGCAGAACTGCTCCACAGTTTTCAAGGATCTGACCTTTTGGAAGCAGATCACCAGGACTGTGTGTGGGTTTGAACTGCCCACCTGTCAGTTGGTAGCCAAGTTCTTAACCATTTGCACCATCCACTCGACAGCAACTAACAACAATAACTACAAAAAGTGAACTAGATCGCATGGGGAAAAGTAATTAAGGGCCTTGAAAACCAAGCAGAGGAATCTGGATGGTAGTTTTAAAGTGTCTCATTAAGGATTTGTAAGCAGAGAAATGAATTATAAAAGTAACACTTCAGCAAATGAACTCAACCAAAGTATTCAGGAAGGATTCTAGAAGGGCTGAAAACGATAACAGCTCTTGAGACAAGTTGTTGTGGGTGCTGTCGAGTCTACTGTGACTCATACCAACACCAAGTGACACAGCGGAAATGCCCCCCAGGGTTTCCTAGGCTGTAATCTTTACAGGAGCAGATCGCCAGGTTGGAGCAGCAGAGTGGGTTTGAACCACCAACCTTTCAGTTAGTAGCTGAGGGCTTAAACATTGTACCATCACAGCTCCTTATAAGAAAGCTAGAAGGAACCTTTTGCTCTTCCTCGCTGTTTCCCTTCTTTTCTTTCTTTCAAAGTGTTTCTAATGACAAGACCTACGTTTAAATAACCACTAGAGACAGAATTGAGCTTTGTCTCTTTCCATGCCCAGAATTATTAAGAAGGTAGAGAAGGGAGGCACAGAGCTGAAATGTTGAATTTTACATGAACTTGTGATACTGGTAAACAGCAATGGTTAAAGAAATCCCCACCCTTTGTGTTCTGGAAAACAGCTTAGTATAAATAACCCTATGACTTAGATAAGACTCAAGGATGCCCCCTATTTACCTATGACAAGGCCAGACACAGAACTTCTAAATTCCTATTCCTTGCCCCATAAATGATCAAATGAACTGCTTGTCCCCACTGATCAATCAGAACAAAATGCTTGTTAACCAAACTTTGGGTAAGTTTTTCTCCTTTAGCCAAGTCCCTAAACTTTGGCCTACCCCCAGCCTGAGCCAATATACAGCCCCTGCTCACCGGTCTCTTCCAGAGAATAGGCTAGCCTCAGCATAAAACATTCTCTGATTTACTATCTGATCACGCCACTCTTTCATCTCACTTCCCTATACCTGGTTCTTTCTAACCTTGTTTATTCTCTTCTCTATAAAAGAAAAATCTTTTTTGCCTAACTCTCGAGACACTGATCATATGGTCAGAGCACCTTCTCTATTGCAACAGCAACCCCTACCCACCTGCAATAATCCTTTTGAATAAACTCTCTCCTTACTAAGTATGGATTTGTTTTTTATTTGACAGGGTCCTCCAGAGACCTCCAAACAGATTTCTCAATCCATCCATCCTCTGGCCTTGACTACATGTGGCAAAACAGCAACTGTCTTCTCTTTAGTCCACTCTGTCTGTTGATTTTGTAGTGTTATTTTGAAACTAACCAATTTTGAAGACCACCCCTACTTAACAACCCACGGGATTGTTACAGATTGTATTTAACAATCTATAGGAGTCCCTGGGTGGTACAAACGGATAACGTGCTTGGCTGCTAACCAAGGGCTGGAGATTTGAGTCCACCCCTCCCAGAGGGCACCTCAGAAGAAAAGCTTGGTGATTTACTTCTGAAAAATTAGTCACTGAAAATCCTATGGAACACAGTTCTACTCTGACACACATGGAGTTGTCATAAGTCGGAACTGACTCAACGGCAACTGATGCAGTGTGTAAACAGTGTTTAACGATTGATAATGAATCCTTACTTGACTACTATTCAGAGTCCCCTGCTGGTTTCAGTGCTCTCCACAACTGGATCTCACATTCATACTCGTTGCTGTCGAGTCAATTCTAACTCATAGTGACCCTAAAGGACAGAGCAGAACTGCCTCATAAAGTTTCCAAGACTATAATCTTTACAGAAGCAGATTGCCACATCTTTCTCCCTCAGAGTGCTGGTGGGTTCCAACCATTGACCTTTTGGTTAGCGGATTACCTCTTAACTGCTGTACCACCAGGGCTCCTTCTATTCATAGCCAAGCTTAAATTTCCATTCCAGCAATTCCAAAAGTTCAAACTGACATCTCCATTCAGTGAACTCCTATTTAAATCAGGAATCCATGCTACTGGGTTTAACATTTAATTGTTTTAGATAGACTATTTTTCCCCTGGAGGGTAGGAATAATATTTCTGGTTTCTTTTTTATTTCCCTCAGTGCTCAGAGGTTCATAGTAGAAATTCAAGAAATACTTTTTAAAAATGTATCAAAAAGTTCTTTTATAAGGGAATAATCATTCCAAAAGTCATATGTTTCATAAGCACTATTATCCATATTCTATACTGTGTTTTCTTCAGCTATAAGTGGTCTATCAGAAGAGAGGAGACTTTATCTCTTACAGACTACTGGTGGGAAAGTAAACTCATGCAACTTTGGAAAACCACTTAGCATTAGCCTGCAGTACTGACCATGTATATCCCATCATTTCCATTCTTAGGCACACACAATAGAGAACCTCTTGCTATGAGTGTACCAGGAAAGACTTTAAAGATTATCACAGAAGCATTGTTGACAATAGCAAACCACTCTAAACAACCTAAACAGCAAGCAACAAGTAATGAGAACAACTGAATACTACATAGCAGTGAAAAGAATAACAGCAGCTATATAAGCACCAACATGGATGGATTGCTCAAACATGATACTGAGTAAAAAAACCAAGTTGCAGAAATAGATATGATTCCTTTCTATAAAGTTTTAAAAATGCAGAAGTAAAGAATAGGATTTTTTTTTTTTTTTTAGAAATTCACACAGATTGGAGAAAACTATAAGGAAAAGCGAAGAAACACAAAACTCATGACATGGTTATCTCTGGGGGAACAGAGCAGACACGAGTCAACGATACTTGAAATGTTTTATTTCTAAAGTGGGTGGTGGATATAATGGTATCTGTATTATCATACACCATAAAAACCTTTCCAAAATATTTAATATTTCATTTTTTAAATGTAAATAAAACCATTCATCTCTATACATGTGAACATGTACATCTCTGTTGCATGTGAACAGTCAGGTCTCTGCAGAAACGAAAGACATTAGGATTGCATAACAAAATGGGAAGTCTATGGGCAGGTGAGAACAATAAGCAGCTTAACTGAAAAGGGGAAGTAAAGTGTATGATGTTAGAAACACTCGGAGGCATAAAGACAAGTACTTCTAGGCCAGAGGATCTAGTTAGGGCAAGTCAACCTTTCAGGGCTCTGGCAAGTGAGCGTTCCAGGGTAGCTCAGTGGGATTTGAACACCAGGGTTTGGGTAGGATTTGGAAAGAGGAACTGGGGCAAGATAAGACAGAATGAAAACGGAAACAGAAAAGTCAGGATTGAAGAGCAAAACTGATTCCCGGATCATACAACTATAACATGTGGATGTTCAGTTAGAATTCAACTTGATCCTTTAATTTTATCTACCTCATTTTTTAAAATTCCCTAATAAATGAAGTTCACTTCATTCCCCATTGATTCATTTACTGCCTATGTAGTTCTCTACATTAATTTAATATCTCAACCTGATCTTGACTGCAATTTATTAACTTTAAGCAATACATTCTGTGAGTCTAATTTCCTATTCAAGGCCTATAGCTGCAGAACTTCAGCTGAGCATTCGATATCTAATTAAATGTCCAGTTAGAAGTACTGGTGATAACTCAAATCTGCCTCTGAAAACGCAGAGTTCTGAAAGCTTTTCTAGGATCATCTCAGTCATTGCTGAATCTAGGTGAACAATACCAGCTAAATTTTTAAAGCCTAGATGTAATACTGGAGTCCGGGTGGCACGGTGGTTAAGTGTTTGGCTGTTACCCAAAAGGTCAACAGTTTGAATCCACCAGCCGTTCCCTGGAAACCCTATGGGGACAGTTCTACTCTGTCCTATAGGGTTGCTATGAGTCAGAATCGATTCAATGGCAACAGAGTTTTTTTTGGATGTAATATGAAAACTAAAAGTTAATTTCCATTTTATATTACATTCAATTCAAGCTTTTAAAATACAATGTTTACTTCTTCCCAGCATTCTCAACTTAACACTGCCATTACCCAATCATTCAGGACATACGTTTCTCTATTATTCAAGAAGTCTAATTTTACATTGATTTATATAAGTAAAATTAACTTACCTGCACTTTTTTTAAAGCTACTGGTACTCCATCCAAGAGACAGGCTGCTCTATAAACTTCACTAAACTGTCCACGACCAATTTTCTTCTCTATTCGAAAGTTGGCTAATGTATTATAGCCCATATCCGGTCGTAAGGCTTTCTGTAATTAAAAAAAGTCAGAAAAGTTTTTAATCACACAACATACAAAGAGAAAGCTCACTGATCATTGTCATGTAAGCAGGTGATACTTGTGATAACACTGCACACATCCACACACTGAACAAATGTTTATTGAATACCTACTCATGCCAAGTACTGTTCTATGTACTGGGAATATAGTGGCAAACCAGACAGAAAATAATACCTGTACCTGAGGAACTCCTGTACCTGAGAAACTTTCATTCTGGTGGGGGAGAAAAATAATAAACAAGGTAAATATGAAAAATATGTGTAGCATATGAGAGTGTTAAGTGCTAAACTAAAAAAAAAAAAAAAAAAAAACCCCGTTGCCATCGAGTCACTTCCAACTCAAAGAGACCCTACAGGACAGAGGAGAACTGCCCCATAGGACTTCCAAGGAGCAGATGGTGAATTCAAACTGTTGATCTTTTGGTTAGCAGCCGAGCTCTTAACCACTGCACCACCAGGGCTCCAAAAACCAAAACCGTTGCCATCAAGTCAATTCCAACTCATAGCGACCCTATAAGACAGAACAGAACTGCCCCATAGGGTTTCCAAGAGCTAAACATAAAAAAATGAATCAAGAAGAGGGATAGAAAATGTCAGGAAATTAGAGCGGATTTTAAAATTTTAGATAAGAACTCCCTATAAACTGTCATTAGTTTACTGAATATAAACCTGTCCCATCCAGTCAAGTACTTCTCTAACATTTATTTTCTTTTTCAAAGAATCTTTGAGTTGAAGTAGAACTTACCTAGATTCATTTAGGCCACCTGTCAACTAACACATGAAATGCTTAACCTCCTGGTAAGCAGTTATTTAATTTCTGCAATGAGTATTTCCAGTGGCAGGGAGTTTACCACCACATCAAAACGGTTTAACCTGGAGAATCCAGCAAAATGGCACTCTAGGCAGAAGCACCACGCCATCCCTCCACAGCAAAGATCCAAAAAACTAAGCCAAACAGAGAATACAACAATCCTGAAACCCTAAAACATCAAATGAAGAGATAAAGAACTCAGCCAAACACCAAATGAAGTGAGAAAACTGACAGAGAACGGAGAGCGAGAATAGATTCATGCAGAGGTCCCCTACCAGCTAACGCAGCGCGGATCCACCATCTTGGACTCCTATCGGAGACCAGCAAACGGGGTACGAGAAAGCAGCCTCACGGAGCGTCCAGCGGGAGACAAAACAACTGGTAATTTGCGATATACGCTTGCCCACTGCCCACCCTTCTTCACCCCGACTCGGCCTCCTCTGCTTCCTGCGGCCACAATCTCTTGACCATGAAACACTGGCTGTTTGGATTCCACACACCCAAACGGGCGGCTCTCTGAGGGCCATTTGTTGGCTGCTGGTGTTGCTTTTTACCACTTCTTTTGATTTCTTCCTTGCCTATTACCACCTACCCCTCCTTTCGCTCGAGTACCTGGCTCCGTGTGCCATCTTTGCTTCTTCCAGAGGTGCTGCAGAACTCCAGTAATTTGTGCTATATGCTTTCCCACCCCCTACCCTTCTTCACCCACACTCAGTCCCCTCTGCTTCCCACGGACACAGTCTCTTGTCCAGAAACACCAGCCCGCACTAGCTGGCTCTTTGAGTACCATTTGTTGGCTGCTAGTGTTGCTTTTTTCTTTCTGCTTCTTTTGATTTCTTACTTGCCTCTCACCACCTCCCCCTCCTTTCGCTTGAGTACCTGGCTCCATGCGCCATCTTTGCTTCTTCCTGAGGGGCTACGGAGCTCCGTTCGATTGTGGAGCTGCTTCCCAGTCTGGGCTGCCACGCTGGTGGGATCCCAGGGCTTTTGTTAGTTTGTTTGTTTTGAATTGTTTGTTTGTTTTCATTTCCTTTTCTTCAGTTGGGAGCCCTTTCTGGCCAGGCTGAGCTGCGTGGCAGGAAGACTCCTCTTCAGATTCCACAGATGTGCAGAGGGATCTGTGAGGGCATTTCTTTTATCGTTGTTTTTTTTTTTTTTTCCTATTATTTGGGGGTCTTTCTTGTTCTTTTTTTTTTTTAAATTTGTTTCATTTTCTTTTCCCTCTTTTTCCCTTTTTGTCTTTCTTCATTGCTCAGTTTCTCGCCTCTCTATATCTTTCTTCTCCTTCTGTTCCCTGAACACCTGGCATTGTATACCTCTATACCTTCTAGCCAGGCTATACTGCAACACCTGAGAGCGACTTCCCCGGACCTCATAGCTGCCCTGGTGGGATCCCTGGGAACTTTACGGTTCATTAACCTCTCCGATTTTTATTTATTCATTCTTTTCTTTTCTTCCTCTTCCCCCTTCTGTTTTTCTCCATTTCATCTCTCCACTCCAACGGAAAGCTTCCCTAGCATTCTTTTTTGTTTGTTTGTATGTTTTTGGTTCCTGTTCCTCTCTCCTCTCTCCCATATCCATCTTAGCTCCACACATAACAATCTCCTACAATCACTACATCCTACCTACCTGCACTGTGCACTTGACATCACACCACCAAGCAACACAGGCACGGACTACTGGAACCTGCCCCGCAATGATTACCAACCCGCTCTGGTGCCTGTAGTAAGTGCCACAAACAACCCGTCCCAGTAACACCTCTTCAGCTAGACCTGCCCTGCTGTATCTGAGTAACTGACCCTGCCAATTGGAGAAGGAGGCGAAAAGTATTGTGCCCACAGATGAGCAAACAACAAAGAACACACAGTCCGTCTGCTCAGACATAGTCAAATTTTTTTTAAAAAAGGGACGAAACAAACAAATCTACAGTAAATAAATGAGAAATATAACTACTGAATGCCCCGAAGACAGCAGACAATATCAAAACATTTACAACAACAGGACAGGATGGTTCCAGTAGGCATCCAAAATAAAACACCAGATGACTCTCCAGTTGAAGAAAATGCACTAGAACTAACTGATAGGGAATTAAAATCTCTCATACTCAGAATTCTCCAAGAGCTGAGGCAAAAAGCTGACAAACATGAGGAAAAAATAGACAAATTCATGGAAAATACAGACAAAAAATTGCAATAATTCAGGAAAATAATGCAGGAACAAAATGCCAAAATAAAGTCACAACTAGAAATTATGCAAAGACAAGAATTAGAAATCCAAAAGATAAACAACAAGATTTCAGAAATGGACAGTGTCATACAAGGGCTGAGAAGCAGATTTAAAACAGTGGAAGACATGATCAGTGTAATTGAAGACAAACACATGGATACAACTCTGTTTCAGGAAAACTCAGAAAAAAGAACAAAGAAAAATGAACAAACCCTGAGAGTTATGTGGGATACAATGAAAAGCAAAATTTTATGAGTGATTGGAGTTCCAGAACAGGGGGAGAAAAGAGAAAACACAGAGAGGATAATTGAAGAACTGCTGACAGAAACTTCCACAATATCATCAAAGATGAAAAGCTGGCCATCCAAGAAGCTCAATGAACCCCATAGAGGAGAGACCCCAACAGAAAATCACAAGGCATATCATAATCACACTCGCCAATACCAAAGACAAACAAACAATCCTGAGAGTAGCTCGTGAAAAACAAGAAGTCACATACAGAAGAGAAACAATAAAACTAAGCTCAGATTATTCAGCAGAAACCATGGAGGCAAGAAGGCAATGGGATGACATATATAAAATCTTGAAGGAAAAAAATTGTCAGCCAAGAATAATATATCCTGCAAAACTCTCATTCAAATATGATGGTGAAATTAGGTCATTTCCAGATAAACAGAAATTAAGGGAATATGTAAAAGTCAAACCAAACTTACAAGAATTATTAAAGGGAGTTCTTCGATGTGAGGACAAACAGCTTCAGCTCACAGGCAGAACCTAGGATGCAGGATCGTACCAGCCAGATACCAATCTAGGAAATGAACTCTCAAGGACTATCCAAAACCAAAAGAAATACAACAGGGAATCAGAGCAGTAAATCAGTAAATGACAACAACATCAAAACAATAAAAGAGGGAATAAACGGCATAGGTAAAGAACCTTCTAATGAAGAGTAAGGCAAGGCGATACCAGGTAATGCTAGACAGCTTCAAACTTTGAAAGATAAGGGTAAAATTCATGGTAACCACAAAGAAAGTTAACAGACATACTCACAAAAAAAAAGAGTAAAAACATAAAGTCTCAGCAAAAACAAAACCTACAAAAACAAAAGAAATGAAAAAACAATCCACAAACAAAAGTAACTCAGCACAAGAGAGTAAGAGGAACAAAGAGAACTTCAGCAATGCAAAGAAAAGCACTACCAAATGACAGCAACAAACTCACATCTATCAATAATTAAACTGAATGTAAATGGACTCAGTGCACCCATAAAGAGACGGAGAGTGACAGAATGGATAAGAAAACAGGATCCATCAATATGCTGTCTACAAGAGACACACCTTAGAAAAAAAGATGTGAATTTATTAAAAGTCAAAAGTTGGAAAAAAATATATCAAGCTAACAACTACCAAAAAAGAGCAAGAGTGGCAATTCTAATCTCAGATAAAATAGACTTTAAAACAAAATGTACCATAAAAGACAAAGAAGGACACTATACAATGATTAAGAGGACGATCCATCATGAAGACATAACATAATAAACATCTACGCACCCAATGACAGGGCTCCAAAATACATAAAACAATCTCTAACAACACTGAAAACAGAAACTGACAGTTCCACAATAATAGTAGGAGACTTCAACACACCACTCTCAGTAAATGACAGAACAACGAAAAAGAAACTCAGCAAAGATACAGAAGACCTAAAGGGCACAATCAGCCAACTTGACCTCATAGACATATATAGAACACTCCATGCAACCGCTGGAAAGTACACATTCTTTTCCAACGCACATGGAACGTTCTCCAGAATAGCCCACATCTTAGGCCACAGAACAATAATTAACAAGATCCAAAACGTTGAGATAATTCAAAGTATCTTCTCTGACCACAATGCCATCAAGGTAGAAGTTAACAATAGAAAGAGCAAGGAAAAAAAATCAACTACATGGAAACTGAATAATACCCTGCTTACCCATCAGTGGGTAACAGAAGAAAAGAGAGATGGAATCAAAAAATTCCTAGAATCAAATGAGAATGAAAACACATCATACCAAAACCTTTGGGACACAATAAAGGCAGTCCTCAGAGGACAATTTATAGCAACAGATGCACATATCAAAAACGAAGGGACAAAATCAAAACATTAACTACAGAGCTCAAAGAGAACAGAAAAAAAAAAAAAAAAAACCACAACCACGGGAAGAAAGGAAATAGTAAAGATCAGAGCAGAAATAAATGAAATAGAGAACAAAAAACAACAGAAAGAATGAACAAAACCAAAAGTTGGTTCTTTGAAACAATCAACAAAATCGACAAACCACTGGCCAGACTGACAAAAGAAAAACAGCAGAGGACACAAATAACCCAAATAAGAAATGAAATGGGGGATATTACAACAGACCCAACTGAAATAAAAAGGATTAGAACAGAATATTATGAAAAACTATCCTCCAACAAATTTGAAAACTTAAAAAGGAAATGGACAAATTTCTAGAAACACATGGCCTACCCAAACTACAGCAAAGTGATGTTGAAAATCTGAACAGACCCACAACAAGAGAAGAGACTGAAAAGGTAATAAAAAAAACTCCCAACCAAAAAAAGCTCTGGCCCAGATGTCTTCACTGGAGAATTCTACAAAACATTTACAGAAGAACTTGTACCAGTACTACTCAAGCTATTTCAGAGCATAGAGGAGAAAGCAACACTTCCAAATTCCTTCTATGAATCCAGCATAATGCTGATACCAAAACCAGGCAAAGACGTCACAAAAAAAGAAAATTACAGACCAAAATCTCTCATGAATACAGATGCAAAAATTCTGAACAAAATTCTAGCCAATATAATTCAGCATCGTATCAAAAAAATAATACACCATGACCAAGTAGGACTCATACCAGGTATGCAAGGATGGTTCAACATTAGAAAATCAATCAATGTAATCCACCACATAAATAAAAGGAAAGAAAAGAATCACATGATCATCTCAATTGATGCAGAAAAGGCATTTGACAAAGTCCAACACCCATTCCTGATAAAAACTCTCAATCAAATAGGTATGGAAGGGAAATTTCTCAACATAATAAAGGGCATCTATGCAAAACCAATGGCCAACATCATTCTTAATGGAGAGAGGCTGAAAACATTCCCCTTGAAAACAGGAACAAGACAAGGATGCCCTTTATCACCACTCCTATTGAACACTGTGCTGGAAGTTCTAGATAGAGCACTAAGGCAAGAAAAAGAAATAAAGGGCATCCAAATAGGTAATGAAGAAGTTAAACTGTCCGTGTTTGCAGATGACATGATATTATACATAGAAAACCCTAAAGACTCCACAAGAAATCTACGAGAACTAATAGAAAGATTCAGCAGAGTAGCAGGATACAAGATAAACATTCAAAAATCAGTTGGATTCCTATACACCAATAAGGAGAACTATGAAAAGGAGATCAGGAAAACAACACCATTTTCAATAGCCCCTGAAAAGATAAAAGACTTAGGAATACATCTGAGCAGGTATGTAAAAGACCTATACAAAGAAAACTATAAAACACTACTGCATGAAACCCAAAGGGATCTACATCAATGGAAAAACATACCACGCTCATGGATAGGCAGACTCAACATTGTGAAAATGACAATTCTACCCAAAGTAAATTACAAATACAACGCAATCCCGATCCAAATACCAACAACATTCTTCAAAGAGATGGAAAAACTAATCATCAACTTTATATGGAAAAGGAAGAAGCCCCGAATAAGTAAAGCACTACTGAAGAAGAAGAATAACATTGGAGGACTCACACTACCTGACTTCAGAACCTACTATACAGCTACAGTAGTCAAAACAGCCTGGTACTGGTAAAATGACAGACACATTGACCAATGGAACAGAACTGAGAACCCAGATGTAAATCCATCCACCTATGTCACCTGATCTTCGACAAGGGCCCAAATTCCATCAAATGGGGAAAAGACAGTCTTTTTAACAAATGGTGCTTGCAAAACTGGATCTCCATCTGCAAAAAAATGCATCAGGACCCATACCTCACACCGTATACAAAAACTACTTCAAAATGGAACAAAGACCTGAATATAAAGCCTAAAACTATAAAGTTCATAGAAGAAAAAATAGGACCAACACTGCAGGCCTTAATACATGGCATTAACAGGATACAAACCATAACCATCAATGCACAAACCCCAATAGATTAGTTAGATAACTGGGACCTTCTAAAAATCAAACACCTATGCTCTTCAAAAGACTTCACCAAAAGAGTCAAAAGAGAACCTACAGACTGGGAAAAAATTTTTGGACAGTACAAGTCAGACAAAGGTCTAATCTCCATAATCTACAAGAAAAGCCAACACCTCTGCAACAAAAAGACAAATAATCCTATTAAAAAATGGGCAAAGGAAATGAACAGACACTTCACCAAAGAAGACATTCAAATGGCCAACAGACACATGAGGAAATGCTTGCGATCACTAGCCATTAGAGAAATGCAAATTAAAACCACAATGAGATACCATCTCACCGCGGCATTACTGGCACGAATCAAAAACACTGGAAATAACAAATGTTGGAGAGGCTGCAGGGAGACTGGAACTCTTATGCACTGCTGGTGGGAATGCAAAATGATACAAGCATTTTGAAAAACAATATGGCGCTTCCTCAGAAAGCTAGAAATAGACATACCATTCAATCCAGCAATCCCACCCCTAGGAATATATCCTAGAGAAATAAGAGTTGTCACTCGAATAGACATATGCACACCTATGTTCATGGCAGCATTGTTCACAATAGCAAAACAATGGAAACAACCTAAATGCCCATCAACAAATGAATGGATAAACAATCTATGGTACATACACACAATGGAGTACTATGCAACGAGAAAGAACAACAGTGAATCTGTGAAGCATCTCATAACATGGATGAAACTGGAGGACATTATGCTGAGTGAAATAAGTCAATCACAAAAGGACAAATATTGTATGAGACCTCTACTGTAAAAACCCATGAAAAAGTTCACACACAAAATGTAACAATCTTTGTTAGTTACCAGGGATGGGAGGGGTTGGGGAGGGGAATACTAAATAGGCAATAGATAAGTGATATCTTGGGTGAAGGGTGAGACAGTACACAATACAGGGGAAACTAGCACAACTTGGACAAGGAAAAGTCATGGACGCCCCATAGACACATACAAACTCCCTGAGGGACTGAATTGCTGGGCGGAGGGCTGTGGGGACCATGGTCTCCAGGAACATCTAGCTCAATTGGCATGACTCGGCTTGTGAAGACAGTGCTCTACATTCTACCTTGGTGGGTAGTGTCTGGGGTCTTAAAAGTCTGCGAGCGGCCATCTAAGATACTCCACTGGTCTCATCCCTTCAGGAGCAGGGGAGAATAGAGAGAGCAGGATACAAGGAAGGGATTGGTCTGAAGGACTAATGGTCCACAGCTGCCAGGGCCTCCACCGGACTGGGTCCAGTGCAACTGGATGGTGCCCGGCTGCCACCGCTGACTGCTCTGGCCGGGATCATAGCAGGGGGTTCTGGACGGAGCTGGAGAAGGATGTAGAGCATAACTTTAACTCACAAAGAGAAGACCAGATTTGCTGGCCCGAACGGGACTGGGAAGCCCCGAGAGTGTGGCCCCCAGACACCCTTATGGCTCAGTGGTGAGGTTACCTCCGAGGTTTACTGTTCAGCCTGGGAGTGGACAGCCCTGTAAAACCAAATGAGGCTAACGAGGTACAGGAGTCCAGTGACAAGGGCCAGAAGGCAGAAGGGGACAAGGAAGCTGGTGATAGGGAACCCAAGGTTGAGTAAGGATATTGTTGATGTGTTGTGAGATTGTTAACCATTGTCATAGGGCAACATTTGTAGTAACTGTTAAATGAGAGACTATTTTGTTATGCAGGCCTTCATCTTATGTGAGAATAGCAGTACGGTTGGAGAAGCGTGGTCGATGTCACTGAACTGTGCATGTAGAGGTTTTTAAGATGGTGTATCTTTGGCTATGTGTATTTTCACCTAAAAAAAGGTTGAGAAGTTAGAGGGTTGATATGTTGTGGGGTTGTTGACCAATGTCATAAAACAACATGTGTACTACTGTTTCATGAGAGAGTAGTTGTTCTGTGGGCCTTCACCTGAAGTGCTATAGAAAATTAAAAAAAAGTTTAAAAAAAATGGTTTAACCTGTTAAACATGTTTTTAGTTCATGGAAAGCCCTTCCATTTTATAACTAATGTATTGTGAGTAGCTCCTATGTGCCAGGCACTAAGCACTGTGCCATCTACTAGAGAAACAGAAATGAATCAAAAATGTTCCCTCCTCTCGAAAACATTCCCAAATACACGGAGGCTCTCCACTGTGGTGTGAAAAAAATAATTACAGGGCATTAATGGAGTAAAATTACAGGGTATTGTGGGGCATAGCAGTCATTCCCATTTTGAGACAAAACTCAACTCCTTATCAATTTTACCCTTTGTCCTAGTTTTTTTTGTTTTTTCATTTGTTGCTTCATGTACTACTTCATTCATTCAATCATTCTGTCATAGGGCAAACATTAAACAAAGTCACCTACAATATGACCCAACCTTATGGGACCCTACATGATAATCAGTATATTGACAGGGTACTGCCTGAAATCCAGGCCGGATTCAGAAGAGGATGTGGAACTAGGGATATAATTGCTTAAGTCAGATGGATCCTAGCTGAAAGCAGAGAAAGATGTTTACCTGTGTTTAACTATGCAAAGGCATTCAACTGTGTGGATCATAACAAATTATGGATAACATTACAAAGAATGGGAATTCCAGAACACTTAATTGTGCTCATGAGGAACCTGTACATAGATCAAGAGGCACTTGTTAAAACAGAACAAGGGGATACGGCGTGGTTTAAAGTCAGGAAAGGTGTGTGTCATGGTTGTAACCTTTCATCAAACCTGTTCAATCTGTATGCTGCGCAAATAATCTGAGAAGCTGGACTATACGAAGAACAGGGCATCAGGACTGGAGGAAGACTTATTAACAACTGTTATGCAGATGACACAACCTTGCTTGCTGAAAGTGAAGAAGACTTGAAGCACTTACCGATGAAGATCAGAGACCACAGCCTTCAGTATGGACTACAACCTCAGCATAAGGAAAACAAAAATCCTCACAGCTGGACCAATAAGCAACATCAAGATAAACAGAGAAAAGACTGAAGTTGTCAAGGATTTCATTTTACTTGGATCCACAGTCAATACCCATGGAAGCAGCAGTCAAGAAATCAAAAGATGCATTGCATTGGGCGAATCAGTTGCAAAAGACCTCTTTAAAGTGTTGAAAAGCAAACATGTCACCTTGAAGACTAAGGTGCGCCTGACCCAAGCCATGGTATTTTCAATCACATCATATGCACACAAAAGCTGAACAATGAATAAGGAAGACCAAAAGAAGAATTGATGCCTTTCAATTGTGGTGTTGACAAAAAATACCAAATATACCATGGACTGCCAAAAGAATGAATCAATCTGTCTAGGAAGAAGTACAACCAGAATGCTCCTTAGAAGCAAGGATGGCGAGACTATGTATTACATACTTTGGACATGTTGTCAGGATGGATCAGTCCCTGGAGAAGGACATCAAGTACAGCGTCATTGAAAAAAGGAAGAGTCTCAATGAGATGGGACTGACACAGTGGCTGCAACAATGAGTTCAAGCATAATGATTGTGAGCATGGCACAAGACGGGGCAGTGTTTTGTTTTGTAGTACACAGGGTCACTATGAGTCGGAACTGACTTGACGGCACCCAACAATAGTAACAACAACACATGATAATTTAAGGAGCTTAACCACTCAGTTGCTAACTGAAAGGTCGGCTGTTCCAACATACCTAGTGGCTCCACAGGAGAAAAGGCCTGGAGATCTGCTCACATCAAGATTATAGCCTAGGAAACCCTATGGGGCAGTTCTACTCTGTCTATAGGGTCGCTATGAGTCGGAATCGACTCGATGGCACACAACAACAACAACAACACAGGATAATCTACAGATATTTTCAATTTCAAGTCTTTTAAGGAAAAATAAAAGTGCGAATAGACACATTAAAATGAAAACAAAAAGACATATCAAAATAAAACCAAAATATAATTACCAAATAAAGGGAGACAACTTGCCAGGCTATTCATTTGTAAGAGGCTTTTTTTTTTTTGTTACTGAAATTAATTTATAATTGTCACTGTGACTCTTACACAGCATCGCTTCTCACACATTCAGTGGATATTAGCAATATTTTTTAGTTATTTAATTTTAAGTAAGAGTTTCATTTAAAAGGGGAGGGATCTTCAAAATTGCCTATGCTTTTCTAAGAAATTTCTTTTTTTGTAAAAATTGACACACCAAAATAGTTTTTAACATCTAAGAAATAGCACTCCTTCCTCTCCCATACACTTAGAGACCATTCTTCTCCTGATGAAGACTTGTCAATCTCATTGGTAAAATATAGCTTCATCACTATGAACACTATCACAGAATCCATATACTTCAAATCTGACTAGGAATTCCATCTTCTGTCTGCACAATAACTTGACAAATATTAGCGTGAACTGCTAAGGCAGTGTGACAACCGCATGCTGAGAGCAAAGTCTCACTAATGTGTTTTGGCATGCAGGTTTGTAATCACACATTTACATATGCAATGACCTACATTTGCATGTCAGATCACACACTGTTGTGGTTTATTAACACTGGGCACCTCCCTGTGCTTGGCGGCCAGAGTGGCGAGAGAGGGCCAGAGGGCAGTGTTTTTTGGCAGTTGAGGGATGAACTGCCACCAAGGATTAGGTTGACAGGCCTGAGCATTAGACACTTCATTAGACGTAATCTGTTTAACAGTGGGCAGTGTATGTAAACTTCACAGCCCATTTGCGGCACCTTTTTCCCCCCACGGCCTTTCTTCAAAGGGCAGTGTGGGTGAGTGACAGCTTGTCTTATCTGCTTCCATGTCCTGTCATCCAGTGTAGACGTGGAGAGCTGACATGAGAAAGAAGCATAGCTGCACATTTCCAACTACCCTTGGGTCTCTCCGCCACGCTGCAATTTGTATCAAAATAAGCTTGTGTAGGATAAGGTCTCCTTTAGGAGATCTCAGACAGATGATACATATACAGGCAGTCCCCAGATTACATTCCTAAATCTGTTTTTACGTCAAATTTGTATGTAAAAGTCAGAACAGTTAGGTACGGTTTGTATTTAATGTCAGTTAGTCAAAGGTTTGTCTTAGTATATAGTATACAGTCATGTGCCACATAACATCTGCTCGGGCAATGTCTGACTGCAAATATGTCTGTCGTCCAGCATGAGCCTTCTGGGGGATGCCTACCCACTCCTCCTGGTGCTCAACAGCTTTGGCCCCATGGCACGCCTGTGAAGCTTCTGGCCACTATATTCCAGAACCTGTTCCCCTTCATCAACGTGCACAAGGTACACCTGAACACCAATAAGTGAGACCTCCTCATCATCCAACTCCCAGGAGCTGGACTTCTGCCATCATAGCATCAAGTCATTCCTGTGAGCACAAGTTGCGGGATGAAGACACTTCTCCAGAAGTTACCTGACACCTGAGCCATCTGTAGGATATCAGTGAGCTGCTGACCATGGGCGGAGGGCTCTCAGAGCAAGATGGAGCACATTACAGAGCTGCCCCAGGCTCTCGCCGGGCATGGCAACATGAGGGTCCAGCAGGGTGCCCTGCAGCTCACTGAGATCAGTCCTGGATGATGCTGCAGCTCATCAAGATTCAGGAGAGTCAAAGACCAGACTTAATGGTCTGACAGAGACTGGATGAACACCTGAAACTACGGCCCCTGGACACTCTGGTACCCAGAACTGAAATCATTCCCAAAGCCCACTCTTTAGACAAAGGTTAGATGGGACTACAAAACAAAAAATAACATACATGAGGAGTACGCTTCTTAGTTCAGTCAGATACAGGAGACCAACTGGGTGGCTCCTGTCCAGAGGCAGGGTAGGCAGGGTGAGAAGGCAGGAAGGGACAGGAACTACTTTATTGGACACAGGGAACCCAGGGTGGAAAGGGGGAGTGTGCTGTCACATTGTGGGGACTGCAACCAATGTCACAAAACAATATGTGTATTAATTTTTGTATGAGAAATTAACTTGAGCTGTCAACTTTCACCTAAAGCACAATAAAAATATTTTTTAAAAAGACCCAAGAGAGTGTCAGGGAGGGGAACATTCTGTTCCACAGTTTCATGCACAAGATGGAGGAGGAGATGCAGGCCATCCTGGTGGCCACGGAGGAGAGGCTGAGGCTGAAGGCCCAGACAGGACCAGCAGGCCCACAACGGGCAGCACAAGTGGGAGCAGCGAGAGGCCCACAAGAAGAAGAGCCTGGCGCGCATGAAGAGAGCACAGGCAGAGGCCAGTGGGGGCAGTGAAGTCAAGGACCTCGGGTCTCTACCAGGGGCCGGCTGACCTGAGGAGGAAGGGGATGAAGCTGAGTATTTCCACCAGGTGGTGGGTGAGGAGCCTGAGGAAGACATGCTCCCTGGACTGACCAAGCGGAGACAGCCCACCAGACCTCCATGCAAGAAGCGGCAGGTAAAGGATCAGAGGCCAGGTGGTGATCTGAGGCCTCCAATGCCCAAGGGCAGGTCCATCGGGGCCCAGGCCAACCTGGGAGGCTGCCTGGGGTGTGTGCAGGGCCGGGAACAACCGCATAAGAGAGCAGCCCAAGTCTGAGCCCTAGCAAGGCCGAAAGAATTTCCCAGACTGGGGCTAAGAGACACTGCCCTGGGGCTCCCACCCAGCTCTAGGGATAGACTTTGGTTTCCTTTTATAAAGGAGCTGCTTCCCTAACTCCACTCCCACCCGGAGCTGCACCAGGTGGTTTCTGAACCTGAGATGAGCCACGTAAAGGTTCTTCAACATTTTAGAGAGTAAAAACCTACTTACTCTGTTTCTTCCACTACAAAATGAGGATAATGATGTCTTGCCTGCAACAGAAGGTTCTGAATAACATTACTTTCACACCTAGCCATGAGTCTCATCTACCAGCCACATCATATATACCCCAACTGCACCAGGAGTTCTGGCGTCTCCACTGCTTTACATGTGCTTGTTCTCATGCCTTCTGAATAACCTCTTTTTCCTTCACCACCTGACACACCTTGGCTCATCTTTGAGATTCAGCCCCATTGTCAGTTCTTCTAAGGAATCATCTTAGAATTTGTTTCCACAGCAACTGACAACAGTCATTCAACTCAATAAACAGTTGTAGAAACGCAGGCACTGTGCTAGGTTCTGCATCACACAGTTTTGTTTTTTAATTATATTTTACTCTGTTTTCGGTGAAAGTTTACACAGCAAATTAGGCTCCCATTTGACAATTTCTACACAAACTGTTTAGTGACATTAGTTACATTTTTTACAATGTGTCAACATTCTCATTAATTGCATTCTGGTTTTTCCATTTCTAGTATTCTAGTTTCTCTGCCCCCTTTGTCTTCCCATCTTTGGCTTTTGGTCTCCTGTATGCAGTTTTTAACGAAGCACTGTACTCATGCATAATATCCTTTATTTTGTGTGCCAATCTGTTATTTTGCTAAAAGGTGACCTCAGGGGATAGTTTCAGTTCAAGGTTTAATGAGTCACACTGAATTGTAATGATCAGTTCATATATATATATTTCTCCTTCTGTACACTGAGCTTCTCAAAGGCAGAGACCAAATTTTATTTATCTTTATATCCAGATGCCATGAAGGCCATCTGATGTGAAGTAGACAGTAAACATTTACTCAACAAGTTAATGTATCTGAAAGAACTTAATGAATGTAAAAGGCTTCAAATACATAGTGTATGGCTGCAATTACTGATAAGTATACAGGCTCTAAGTATACACTAGTGGGAAAGCAGTATATTGTAGTTAAAAGAACCTTACCTAGAAAGTAAGGCATCTGCCTCTGCCATTAATAGCATCCCAACAGATGAATCCAGGAAATTCCCTTTAATCCCACTGTTCAAGGAGATGTTAGTAATAAATCATGTCCCTGTTAGAGCGATGTGGGATATATTGAATACAGTGCTTCAAATCAGTCTTCCTCCCAAACCTGACCCAGGCATGTCATTTCCAAAGGAATCCACTGGATTTTCGTATACCCCAACAGAAAAGGCACAGGTTCTGAATAGGTCGGCAAGGCCTGGGCTCAAATCCCAGTTCTGATGTTCAATATCTTTCCTTACAGGGCAAGTTATCCAAATCTTCGTTCCTACTTCTGTAAAACAGGAGTAAGCCTACCTCAGAGAATTGTATTTGAGTGAATTAAATATAGAGTCAAGCACACAGCAAGCGCTCAATGACTTCTAAGACTTTTCCTTCCTCCAGAGTGCCAGCAAAAACACTTTTCTACCACCTTACTCTTATAACAAGGCTCTTCTGTTTGTAGACCCTCCTTTACATCCTCTAATTTTTAAGTTTCTACCTCAATTTTCTTTTCTATTCCCTCTTTCTCTGGGCCACAGTTGGAGTTTGTCCCTTCTCTATCTGTCACTAGACTTCCAAGTATCACCCAATCCTAGGCTCTACATTCCAACTGGGATACCCCATTTATCATGTGGATTATCTTCTTGATTCATGAATAGAAATGGCCTAATCCTTTGATTATAAGGCTACCTGACTGATAATACAGTATATCTAACTATAGTTATTCTGTCCAAAGTCCTTTTAATAATTATTGGGGAATACCTAGTACATAAAACCATATTTGGTGGCAGTTAGGTTATATGGTTGGAATGTGCTCAACACACAGTTAAAAATCACAGGTAAAATGAAGAGGAGAATAACTGTGGCAGGTCCCATAAACCCTGTAAGTTTGAAACGGCATACTTTTCGTGACAAAAGAAAACTGACAGAAGGCAAGGCTAGTTCAGCACACAGAGTCTTCTAAAATTACTAAACAAAGCCTGTATACCCCTTATAATTATTTGCAAACAAATTCAGTTTTGCAAGAAGCTTCAAAATATAACTAATTAACATGGACAACATAACTATAAGCCTACACAGGTTGATTTTTAATATTACTTTATTTCTTAATTACTAACTAGAAGACACACAGAAATCCTCACTTAAAAGGCATAATTAAAACTGATCTTGGAAGTAATTTTATCACATTTTTTGTGGTAATTTATGTTTAGATCCTTGAGGTATCAGAACCTATATACTAACAGATCATGCTATAAAAGCATTCTGAAATCTCAGAAACATAAAATAAGCATTCAAAATCACATATGACAACTAAGAAATGAAACACCAGAATGAATGAAGCTTTACATGACACCCTAGGTGTTCTGGTTTCTCACTAACAGATCTCGTGTTGATCTGAATGTACTCTAATCACATAACACCAGATCTTGCTAACTAATTGGGATTCACTTCTACATGTCAGTCTGTGTTTACTGCTTCCTTCACGCAAAAAACTTTTCATTTCAAAATAAAATTCACTCTATTCTGCCCCTGGCTCTTATACTCACAGGTGGAGACTCTTTATACAATTAATAATATCCTAGGACTAAGTCAGTTTGCTTTAAATTTCAAGGCAAGAACACTTACTGAGCAATAAGATAATTCAGGATAACATTATGACGAGAATTCTCTCTGGGGAAATTAGAAGAGTCACAGCATGGACTCAACAGACCCTTCAGAGAGAAAATTATGTCCTGATAATTCCTGGAGGTATTGTTATCAATGATCTAACATACAAGCCAGTATTAATTATAATATTTAACACCATTAATAAGGTTTTCATTGTTATTCCAAACTCAACTCTTGCTGGTGATTTTCATGTTACCACTTACTTAGATTAATAAATTACTTTAAATTTCATATTACTAGCTTTCTCCAAACTTTAAAAATCACAGAACTTCAAATGCCCTTCAGTTTTACTTAGCAATAAAGCTCATGCTATGATCTTTTTTGTCAGTCACCTCCAAACTACACAAACTAGAAAATCCTTTCTGACAATTTCTAACACAACTCTTGTCATATGTTATTTCCTAGAAACTTCACTGGAAACCCAAAAACACCATATGTGCCAGTAAAGCCTAATTATTCATGCCTCCCACTGGAAAAATTATCTCCCTAAAATTTCTTGAACTATTTAGAAAGTAACTTATTCCCAAATATTCCTGTGTTGGAGGCTTACACCAGTTTGAACAATACACCACTAATCATTATAACTGGCTTTCTGTCAAACAAAGGAGGAAATTCACCACAGCATAAGAAAAAAGACTGACCAAATATAACCAATTATCTTATTAAACATCATCATTGTTGTTAGTTGCTGTCAAGTCAATTCTGACTCATGGAAACCCTATGTGTGCAGAGTGTAACTACTCCATAGGGTTTTTAAGGCTGTGACCTTTCAGAAGCAGATCACCAGGCCTGTCTTCCAAGGTGCTCCTGGGTGGGGTTCAAACTGCCAGCCTTTCAGCTAGTAGTCTAGTGCTTAATTGCGCCACTCGGGGACTCTATGTTTTAAGGCCCTGATATCTGTAGCATCCAATTACAATTAATTACATTACCTAGCATAATAATTACTACATCCAAACGATATAACTAAAAATGCTGATTATCTCTCCCAGTTTATTGTGAGCAGGATAATTAATTTATAGCAAAGATACTCCCATCTCCCCCACTCCTCCACGAACACCACCAACTATACCTGGTAAAATTAAATATGGAGAGAAAAAGTTTATCAAGAGAGACAGACAGAGACAGAAAGAGCAGGAGGTTTTTTTAATTTATTCATTTGTTATACAAATATTAATTGAGCATCTATTATGTGCCAGACACCATATTAATATATTATTTGATAGACAGCAGAGCCCTGGTAGCACAGTGGTTAAGAGCTTGGCTGCTAACCAAAAGGTCAGCAGTTCAAATCCACCAACCACTCCTTGGAAACCCTATGGGGCAGTTCTACTCTATCCTACAAGGTGGCTATGTATCAGAATCAACTCAAGGGCAAGGGGCTGGGTTGGTTTTAGATTATGTGCCAGACACCATATTAATATATTATTTGACAGATAACAGAAAATAAAGACAGGGAAATGTGCTCTTGGAGCTTACATTCTAGTGGGGAGGGGCAGTGTGGAAGGAAGTATAAATAATAAACACATAATACACAAGACCATAAACAAATACATAACAGTATCTAATATTTCCTCTGTGAATTTAAGTAACATGTAGAAAAATAAAATAGGGTAATATGATAGAAAACGAGTGGATGACTGTTTCAGATTGGGTAATTTAGGGATGATGTTGCTGAGGAGGTGACATTCATGCTGAGATTAAAAGACAAGAAGGAAAAGAAAGAGCAGCTATGGCAGAAAGAACAGCTGGAGAAAATATCTTAAGGGAGGAATAGCTTGATGTATTCAAGGAACAGTAAAAAAAAAAAAAAAAAAAAAAAAAAACCTATGGCTGAAGTATGGTGGGGAAAGTGGACAGTATAAAGGAATGAGGTTAAAGAGGTAAGCACAGTCGAAATCACATAGTGCTTTGAAAACAAGAGTAGAGGTTTGGGTTTTAGGCAGGACAGTACTGTAATATGTTCCGATACACGTTACAATGATAACTCATGATGCTGTGTGGAGAAGGGTTTAGGGAGAGGGACGTTTAGAACAAGAGTTGACAGAGGAGACTGCTGTCTATAGAAGGCTACAGAGAGGTAATGAACTCGGCCTTTGAAGTTATAGGGAGATTTGGAGAGGTAGATGGAATCAGGATATGATCTGGAGGAAAAGCCAAAGGACTTTCTGATCAACTGAATACGGGGAGTGAGAGACAGGGAGAAATCAATGATGACTCATAGATTTTTGGCTTGAGCACCTAGATGGAAAGTGATGCTATTTACTGGGATAAACCAGGCTAAAGGAGAAGGTGTTTGGGCAGAACTAAGGTAATAAAATGCAGTAAAAAAAAAAAAAATGTGATACAGAATAAAGCAATGGGTAGAGAAACTGGTGTGCCAAGACAATCTGGCACACATTGCCACTGCCATCATCACTGTTGACCTCACTGTCATCATCACCATCATCATTACTAACATTTAATGAGTGTTAACTATATGCCAAGCATCATGCTAAAAGCATGGTAAAAACTATTCCTCACATTTGCTGATAACAAAACTGAGGCCTATAGACATTAAATAACTTGCCCTCTATCACATAGCTAGTGAGAAGAAGAACACTTGATCCCAAACAATCAGAAGCTCACACCCTAAACCACCACACTAAGCACAGTCCTGTCCTTCTGCTTTCCTCCCAGTTCCTCTACATATTCCTCCCCAGAAATGCTGGTGTTCCACAGGGTAGTATTCTCAGCCTTCTATTCTCAATTTGCTCACTCTTTCTGTGCAATCTGACTCATCGTGATCAAGCTGATGAATATAAAATTTTACTCTGGTCCAGCCCCCCTTCTAAGCTGAATTTCAATTGGAACAATGATCTTAACAAATTTAAAATTGTTCTCCTTCTATTCTCTTCCTCAATTAATGCTATCATTATCCACTCACCTGCCCTTACTCACATCCATATTTGGGCACCAAGCTTTATTAAATGTTCCTTCAAAATATTGCTCAAGTTTGTCCTCCCCTCTCCATTGTCAAAGTCTTGGTCTAGTCTGCCTCCATGCCTCAAGAATTACCCTTCTTCAATTCATTACCCAGTCTGTTGCTAGAAAGCTTATCCTATAATGCCACACCCAATAGCATGAAAGTCAAACTCTCTGGCATATTATAAAAAGTCTCTACAGTTTCATGTCTCGTCACTCTTAACCTGATATGCATCTTGTTTCCAGCAATCCGAGATGACTTGCCATTGTTAAAATAAGCCATGTTCTCTTGACCTTATGTCCTTTTATACATGCTATTTCCTCTGGAAAACCTTTCATCATGACCTGGTAAACTAACTCATCCTTTAAGACTTTGTTGAAAAGTCACAGTAACTGTGAAGCCTTCCATGACCTCCACAGGTAGAGCTGGTCAACGTCTCTTGTGTGATCACCAGGCAGAATCTAGATGTCAGATGATCATTTTTTCAGCTTTGGATAAAAAGAAATACCATATCCTATTATTTCTGCTCATAGTAGAGCTTATCAAAATGCTGTTGGTTTTTCCCAGTTTACTATTTAATTATCCTACTATTTCAAATATTAAATGCCATTAAAATATGTAGAAGCTTACTTTCTTTAACACTAAGATAGACTACTACTCACTTGAAAATATATTTCATTTCAGAGATAAGACTTTCTGGAGTTGGCCCACTTCAAATCAGCTGCTAACCTGACTTGCAAATCACAATAAATTTGTCATCTGAGGTAACCCATTTACAGCAAGCTCCAAAAAGACATTACTGGGTATTTTCACAGCATTATTGGGAAATCAATGTTTCTTTTCCTCATTTAGACTTCAAAATCAGTCAAAAATAAATGATTTAGATAACAGGAATATCATTTGCTAACGTGCTGAGAAATACCAGTGGACAAAAGCCACTTTACCTTCAATTAAAATTATCCAATTTGGTAACAGGGATTGCCGGGTGAATTAAGGTAAAATGAGTAAGATTTTCAAATCCTAACAAAAGAATTGCAACATATTTTACTGAAAACAAATTCGTGTCACTCGGTCTTAAAGTTCTGGAGATTTGATCTTCAATTATAAAAGACAAAAATGAGGGAAAAACATAAGTAGGAAAAAGAGAATCATTCAACCCTACCAGGTTCAAAAGGAGAAGGAAGAGTATAAACGACCGCCTTAACTGTATATGTCACTTTATCAAATATAAAACCAAAGATCTATGGCAAGTGTGACACGTGACATCAGATGCAATCATAAAACAGTATTCATATACTGATCATCACTCCCATGTACACTTAACCAATCTAACTAATAGTGCAATATATTTTAAGCTAATGAAAAGAGCAATAGGGTAGAATGGACACAGGAGAGGGAAATAAAGGTTTCTTTTTTTTTGTTTGTTTGTTTGAGACTGAAGACTCTTGTAGGGAATCTCTACATAATTCTATGCAAGTCCAACAATGTTGCAGGAAGTTAATAATAAAGAACTGCATGGAATTTCTAACATAAAGCAAGAGAAAATGGGGAGAATGTGAATAGCACAAAATTTAAAATTTAATCAGTTCACAACACCAAAGAATAGTTTATAGTGGTTTTTCTTTTTGCCATGAGTCCTCTAAAATATTATGAACAGTGTTCTCTGTGAACTAAAGAAATAAGTGACTAACAACTATGGTCTACCAGTGAGGGGAGCGCCTGTGGCGCTCAGCATTCCTTACTGTGAAGGCGGTGCCTGCCCACGCGCCCACTTAACTGGTTCTAAAGTTAATGTCATGTTAGACTGACCGGAGACTCTTGTCATCCCCTCCTAGATATCCTGTCATAACTCTTCCAGAAACTTCTCCTGAATCTACCTGTACTCCTGTACTGAATGAGAAACCAGTGAAAAAAAATACATAATTAAATCTATTTTATGTAAATATAGCTCGGGAAAAAAGAAGGAATATTTATCAAAATTTCTAAATTTGGGAAATACTTGTTTTATGAATATTTTAGTGAGAGTACTAGGTAAAATATAACCATAATCATAAGAAAAGGTCATAATATTCACATGAAAATGATATACAGGAAAACAAAGTATAAAGGTATCCTAAATACATCCACCACTCATCTGTCAGTTTGTTGTACTGTGGTGGCTTGTGTGTTGCTGTAATGCAAATACCAGTAGGGTCACCCATGGTGGACAAGTTTCAGTGGAGCTTCGAGACTAAGACAGACAAGGAAGAAGGATCTAATAATTTACTTCTGAAAAAAAAAATTTGCCAGTGAAAACCTTATAAATAGCAGCATAGCACTCTCTGATATAGTGCCAGAAGACGAGCCCCTCAAGTTGGAAGACACTCAAAATACGACTGTGGAAGAGCTGCCTCCTCAAAGTAGAGTCGACCTTAATGATGTAGACAGAGTAAAAAGATTTCAGGACCTTCATTCGCAACAATTGTGAGGATGGTGCAGGACCGAGCGGTGTTTCGTTCTCTTGTACATGGGGTCACTAAGATTCAGAACCACCTCCGTGGCACCTAACGACAACAAACCTAAAATAACACAACTGACTTTTAACAAACATACTAGAAAGCATCCATTCAATGTTGTTCTTCAGAACAGCTACCATGGGAGGCTATGTACTTACTCCAACAGGGTTTCCACTACTCAAAATAGGTTTCAAACTCCTTCTTTAGATTTTAATCAGAGCTAAGAGGTAAGCTATGAGTTGGAACTGACTCCATGGCAATGAGTTTGGTTTTTTTTTTTTTTGTTTTTTTCTTTTTTTGGTTTAAGAGGTGAGGAGACCAGTTACAACGCTGCTGCAATCATCTAGGCATGAAATGACAATAAACAATCTAGGGTAATGGCAGTCAAAACATAGAGAATTAGCAGATTCAACAGCAATTTCCAGTGCCGTAAAGTCAATTGCAGCGACCCTATAGGACACAGTAGAACTATCCCAGCGGGTTTCCAAGGCTGTAATCTTTATGGAAGCAGACTGCCACATCTTTCTCCTCCAGAGCAGCCAGTGAGTTCGAATCACCAACCTTTTCGGTTAACAGCAAAGCGTTTAACCACTGCGCCACCAGAACTCCTCAATAGCAATTTAGGGAGTAAAATCAAGAGAACGTGAAAGGTGCCTAAACACTGGGTATGACATTCCCTTGTTTCTGGTTGGGGCAACTAGATGGATGACAGTAATAGTCCCAAGCAAAAGTACAACCTTGGGCAGAATACAATAAATTTTACCTTGAAGACTGAGAGATTGAGGTGCCTATAAAGAGTCGTGGCAACTGAGGAGATGAGACTGGTCAGGAAAAGTACGTGGTGCTTTCTCTGTGAAAGCTAAAAAAAACTAGTTTGGAGTCAAACAGATCAGAAGATTTTAAGCAGACGAGAGACATGATTTGACTGAAATGGATCGCTGGGCTAGGAACAGACTGAGGTGAAGGCAAAGAGATCAATGGGAAAGTTATCCCAAAAAGATAGGTGAGCAATAACTTTGATCAAAGTGATAGCAGTGGAGGAGATAAGAAGTGTTCCGATTCTAAATACATCTTAAAGATAGAGCCTATGGGATCTGCTGGCAGACTGCATATTAGATGACAGAGATGGAAGGAAGTCAGGGATGGCTCTAAGGGTTTTAGCCTCAGGAACTAGAAGGATGGACATGCCACTAACAGATAGAGAAGAATGTGGGTATGGTTTTGGTGGAAATATTTAGAGTTCAGTTTTGGCCATGTTAAATTGGAGACATCTATGGAGCCCTGGTGGCACAGTGGTTAAGAACTCAGCTGCTAACCAAAAGGTCAGCAGTTCAAATCCACCAGCCGCTCCTTGGAAACCCTATGGGGCAGTTCTACTCTGTTCTATAGGGTCGCTACGGGTCGGAATCAACTTGACGGCAGTGGAGTTTATTACACATACAAATGTTAACCAGTAGACAATTGAAAAAGAGTCTGGAATTCATGGCACAGGTTCAGGATGAGACATAAATTTGAAAGTCACCAGCATATAGATCACATTTAGGATAAAGAGACTAGAAAAGATTATCAATTAAGGGATATGGATAGAAAAGAGGTTCAAGGTCTGGGCCTTGGGGCACACCATCATTAAAAGGTCCAGGAGGTGAGGAGAAAACAACAAATTAGAGATCAGTAAGACATGAGAAAAATACGGTTCCTAGAAGCCAAGTGAAGACTATGCTTCAAAGAGAAGAGTATGGTCAACTCTTATCAAATACAGTTGCTAAGGCAAGCAGTATGAGGCCTGAGAACTGACCCCTGGACTAAGCAACATGAGGTAATGGGAATCTTGACAAGAACAGTTTAGGTGGGGAGGGGGATCTTAATTAAAGTAGATTTAAGAGAGTGAAAGGAGAAATGGGAGACAGAAGTACAGATAAATATTTCTAGGAATTTTGCTGTATAAGGGAGCAGTGAAATAACATTAACAGCTCTAAAGAAGAGTGACTTCAAAACCTATATTTTAGGTTGTTTTGCTGTTTAAAATGAGAAAAATAACGACACATTAGTATGCTGATGGGAAGTTCCCAGTAGAATCAGTAGACCCAGGAGGTTAACTGAATAGAAGAGGAGATGAAATCTGGTACACATGGGGCAGCTGGCCTTTGAGAGGAGTGTGGACAGTTCATCTGGTTAACAACAGGAAAGGCAGACTATGTGAGTACAGATTCTGGGAGGAGGATATTGCAGGAATCTGTGGACAGTCTCTTCTGATTGCTTCAGTTTTCTCAGTGAAAAACGAAGCAAAGTCATCAGCTGAGAATGAGGAGGTGTTAGGGGTTTGAGGAGAGAGAAGATATGAAACAGTCATTAAGGAAAGCAAGGAGTAAACAGACTAAGGATATGATTGCTGAGCAATCTCAGGTTTACCTGAGGTTCACAGGAATGAATTTAAACTATGGCAAGAGTCTTTCCTCAACACAGCAACTGTTCATTCAACATCAATAACGTTACTCAGTGAGGTGAACTGCTAAAAGGAGAATTTAACATCTAAATTTCTATAATGACTTCCCAAAATAGAAGCTCTACTTAATGCCATATGACAGGCACCTTAATAAAAATCAGTTTTTCAAAAGAAGTAAGCCAAATGAAGACTCACACAGAAAGTAACTCTGTAAGATAAGCTCCAGAGAGAGGAAAGTAATATAGTTATCGAGTCCAAAAGCCTGACTCACTCAATGGAGTCCACCGGGGGCTACCTTCTCTCTGGCCCACAATGTCCCCTGACTGGTACCCTAAACAAACTACAAGGTAATCTTCATCTTCACCTCATCTCTTCATACTTGCTTTGTAAAGATTCAAAAACACAAATGGATTATAGTTTGTAGTGCCGTGAAGCTTAAAGGAGTGGTCAGTCTACTTCACTGGTTGAGGTAGAAGGCTCCAGGACAAGGTTCTCATACCTTCCAAGCTGTAAAAATAAGGAATGTCTGTTTTTCTACCTGTAAACCTGGGATTCCTCTCCTCTTTCACAGAGATCGCCAAAGCAACACTAAATATCTTCAAATTTACAAAAAATATTAAACCTAAGCCTCTGATGATTATTACAATTAAAATTAATCCTCCTCCTAATCACTCCCAGAAATTCTTAGAATTGCACTCTGATTACATTTAAGTTTATGATAAAAGGTGAACATACCATAGCCCTCTTCACTCAACTTCTATAAATCAAAATACTCACAAAATGTTACTTAAAAATCTCCACTATTTAAAATTAGTCTCATAGTAAAAAGTAAATATTTTGGTATTTCTGTCATTACCTTTTAAACAGTGTGTGTTAAAAAAAAAATCAGTCAAATCCATTGTTCCACAAGTAACAGTCCAAAGGCAATGAAAATATATAGCATAAGAAAACCCACTGCCATCAAGTAGAATCCAACTCATAGGAACCCTTATAGGACAGAGCAGAACTGCCCTGTAGGGTTTCCAAGGAGTAGCTCGTGGATTCGAACTGCTGACCTTTTGGTTAGCAGCTGAGCTCTTAACCACTACACCACAGGGCTCCATAAAAATCTAGTCAAAATATCCTTTCAGTACCTTTTAGACTTTAGTGGAAGGAAGGGAGGAAGGAAGGAAGAGAGAGAGGGAGGGAAGGAAGGAGGGAGAGAGGGAGGGAAGGAGGAAGGAAAAATTTTTTCCCTAAGTTCGAAAGACAGCAAAGCAAAAAAAAAAAAATTAAAAAGATACATAAATCTAACACTCTAAAGCTTTTAAAATAAAAAAAGGAACACATACTGTACTAAAAATAAGACCACATATTACGCATCATGGGGTTAGAGTATTCATCTTGGAACAAGAAAAAGAAAGGCTATGCCAAGAATATACATCACTCATCATTATAACAGGGAATTGGTATTTGACACTTGGAAAGCTGACTTCCTTAGTTGTCTGTTTATGTCCAGACTTACATTAGCATTACAAAAGTGAAAGAAGTCACTGGGCTAACCATACGTTGCTGTATCACCCCCATTATTCAGGCCAATGGTGTGGAACAAAACAAAAGGAGGATGTCAACCCTGAGCAGAGGCTGTCCTTCCCCAGTCTTTTAAAATAATGCTACTGATAGCAGTAACATTTTTCAAAGACTTAATAAGCAGTAACACCTATAAGCTCTTGTCAGGTAATCTTTCTTTCACTGTCTCACACCACGAGTCTGAATGTAGAAGAGGAAAAAAAAAAAAAAATCATTCTCCCTTCCCCCACAAGCCACAAGGCAGCTACAACCTGGGATGACACTTGCCTATTTCCAACAGGGAAAGGAGTCCACCCACACACGAGCAGCAGCAGGAGGCATAAACGAAAGGAACAGTGTGAAAAGAAATGCAGAACGACTCATATAATTCTGAAATTTATACTGTGTGGCAACCTAGCGTATCATAGGAAAACAATTACTTTCATTCTTGCCTCCTATCGCCGCTCCGACCTTTCCTGGTTGGTGAGTCAGTATGAGGCAAATATGAAAGTGCTTATTTTTTTCCTTTGAAGCACAAGACTGTTCAAAACTGTGAATTTCAAAATCATAACACGAACTACCTAATTTTTAGAGGTGTTTCTTTTACTGCCTTCATTGGTAACAATGAAATACGAAACGTGTGTGTGTGTGTGTGTGTGTGTGTGTGTGTGTGTGTGTGTGTGTGTGTGTGTGTGTGTGTGTGTGTGTGTTGTGTAACACTGGCGCTAAGCTATGTCTGTATATGATAGAAAGAAGTTATTTATTATAATCTTGATAATCTAATTTATGACCATAACACAAAACATAAGTGGTAGGTTTAAAAAACAAAAAACTACCATCTTGAAATTAAAATACTGTCCTTACTTTAAGCTAAAAGATCTTTTTACTCAATACACAGAAATCAGCAGGTATGAGGAAGAAAGGCAATTTAACACTGTAATTAGGTTTAAATTAGAAGTAATTAAATTTAACTTAAATTAGGGCTAATTTAAGGAGTTGCAGGTTGGTTTCAATTACGTGTCCTTACTGAGCCTCGGCTACATTTGAGAAACTGAAGCACCCCAGGCATACCAAAGTAAGTGTGACACAGTCCTTTCCCTCAAGGAGATTTTAACCTAACAGGAAAGATAAGGAAAATGTCCATGTAAAAATGATACAAAAGTGTCAGACATACAAGAAATGAGATACAAAGAATGTACCATCCAGTTTCCAAGGAAAGGGAAGATCAGTCATTTTTAGATGATCTTTGAGGGTGGACAGGATTTCAAAAATTGGAGAGAAAGATGGAGGAGGCAAAATAAGAGAAGTCACAGAAGCAGAAAACAGCATTTTTGGGGCAGTATTTTTCTGAACTATGCTTCTGAGAGACGTCAATACAAAAAACCAAGAGCCAAACCCATTGCAGTCAAGTCAATTCTGACTCATAGCAACCCTATAAGACATAGTAGAACTGCCACACAGGGTTTCTAAGGCTGTAAATCATTACGGAAGCAGACTCCCACATCTTTCTCCCAGAATGGCTGATGGGTTTGAACCGCCAACCTTTTGGTTAGGAGCCAAGTGTTTTAACCACTGTGCCACCAGGGCTCCTGAGAAGTCAACAGATGCTCTACAAAAAAAAGGAGTTCCATAATCAAATAAGTTTGGAAAACACTACATGCTATATTGCCCTCTTTGAAATTCACAGTGCACATCAGTACAGGAAAGGCTCTGAAGGAGTACTACAGTAAAGTCACTGTCACCCCATGTCTCCCAAGCCTACGCTGACTACAGAACTCGTTTGAAAGAATATCAGTTCTTCAATTTAGAAATACTGGTCTAAGTAAAATTGGGAAAACAAGGCTAGCAGAGTAAATTTTAGACATATTATAGAATGCCTCAAACAACAAGCTGAGAAATACAGTCTGTATGAACAACAAAAATGGGCTGCCTCGACATAGGGGCATTTGTTATTTTTAAAATGTCATTATATTGAGCTTCATGACAGGCATTCATACTGAATGCAGGGTGCTAAATGATGAATTAATAAGCTGTGCACATTTTTTACTGAAACATTCTTTTTACTTCATTTATGTTACAAGAAATGAACAACTACGTAACAGGAGAAAGATACTATGAGAAAGAGCAGAATGTAATAATTACAGAAAGTAACTGTAGACAAGGCAGGATCAGCTAATCAAATCAGAGGCCAGCACAAAAAATACAGGCACTCCCACAACCTGGGTATAACCTCAGGTTCTTTTCTTCTCCCTAAGCCTAATATTTGGAAACGCTGGTGGTGTAGTGGTTAAGAGCTATATAGGGCTACTAATCAAAAGGTTGACAGTTTGAATCCACCAGGCGTGCCCTGCAAACTCTATGCAGCAGTTCTACTCTGTTGTTATAAATGAGAATCGACTCGACGTAAGAGGGTTTGGTTTTTGGTTTTAAGCATAATATTAACCCTCAAGGTCTACGTTGTTGGTGGTGTTGTGTGCCATCAAGTCGATTCCGACTCATAGCAACCCTACAAGACAGAGTAGAACTGTCCCATAGGGTTTCCAAGGAGCAGCTGGTAGATTCAAACTGCTGACCTTTTGGTTAGCAAGTAGCCTGATCTCTTAACCACTTCGCCACCAGGGCTCCACAGGCAAGACAGGATCAGCTGGTCAAATCAGAGGCCGGCACAAAAAATTGCAGATACTCCCAAAGCTGCCTTTTTTTCCCCTTCATGTTTGTGCATGAGAATTAAGTACCATAAAACAATATTTTAAAACAAAGACAATTCTGACTAAAACCTGGAAAGTCATAATAAATATTTTTTTAGCTACTTTATTTCCTAAAGGAAATGTAAATGTACTACTTCCTTCCTCACACATACTTAAAATAGATTTATGCCAGCCTTAATTAGAACAAATTACCTGCGGTTGGAACTGAGGAACAGCTGTCCCTTGCATTCCTTGTGATTGCTCATCCATTGTCTGAAGCAACAGGAACTTTAGAATTCTGCAAAAAATGTACAGGTGAAGGTTAAACAATGTAATCATCACTAATTCATGGTGCTCATCATATGCCTGATGCTTGCATTGAAATATCAGAGATTTACCTGACGCTTCAAAATTTATTATGATATCCCACTCTTATTTCTGCCATTTGCTAAATCCAAGCTGTTTAGCTCAAATATTCACTGACTCAAGCATTTCCACTTTTCCAAAGCAGCATTATGTGCTTAAACATTCCTCCTGTCTATTTCCCAAAGATGAAATTCTCTCTTCTCCATTATGCCTTACACAGGCATAGGTCACAGAAAGTCCCTTTACCCTGCCCAATACAAGAAGATAATTGCCTTGGTAACCTTCCTATAATCATGCTCAATGTTTTACATACTTAAAATGCACCTCATCTTCACATTTCAAAAATGTCAGTATTTTTATTTTGTATCTCCAACTGTAATGCTTACTATCATTTTTAGGTTTACATCTAAAAGGCCAACCCTCATATGAGGGTGTTTACTCTTTTATGCATATTTTGCTTGTAATTATAAAACATTTATCTATTAATTCAGTAAACATATGCTGAAGATCAATTACACGCCAGGAAATGAATAATATGCACAGAATTCAAATCTAAATGAGGCACAGCCCTTGATTTTCACAAGCTACTTTTGCACTGATTTTAATACAAACACCAAGCGTTTCTACTGGGTGAGATGGATCACTTCTGAGTGGCCTTTCTAGCCATGGTCTTATAATTCTTACCCAAGTGATTGGGCGGGACGGTGTGACAGAGTAATTATGCCCACCAAAAGGACTGGTCAGTCTTGCCATCTTGCTAGACTTGAAATGAGCCACCCCAGAGGTGGGAAAAAGAGAGGATCCCACCACCATCAAGGAAGAACAGCCAGGAGCAGAGAGTGTATCTTTTGGAACTGGTATCCCTGCGCCGAGAAGCTGAGAGACAGCGAGATGTAACACTGAAGGCAGTGAGAAGCGGAGGCAGTAGGATACTGTGTGGTGGGCTTCCTGGCCCAGAGAGAGAGACATCTGAGTGCCTTTGGGGAGAGGCTAGGGAGAGGTGTGTCTGCGAGCACAGCTGGAAAGAGGCTGTCCTCTTCCTCAGGAAGAACTGTATCCTGAGCGTTTCTGAGCCTGAATTGTAACTTACTTGCCTAATAAACCCCATAATCATGAATACTGTCTGTGAGTTCTGTGTGCCCACTGCAATGAATTACCAAACCCAGGAGAGAAGCAGAGAGTGCCGCAGGAGGGATGGTTGGTGTCAGAATTGGTAAAGACTGTAGAGAGAGGGGGCATGTCTGACCTCCACCTCATAAGAATCAGCCTTGGGCTGTTGATCTTGATTCTCCTTCCCCTTGTGAAGTTAGAGGAGGTAAGACCTTGTGCCCACACCATTTTTACATTCTAGGTTCTTTATAAGTGTTATAACTAAAATCTTGTGGGTCAATAAAAGCTGCCTCTTGTACTGTCACATATCTGGCTATATCTGCACTGATGAGTCCCCATCTTCACATTCATCAATATCTATACACATGGAGGCAACAAAAAGCAGTAATATTTCTTCTTTCAAGCCCCTGAGGCATTATATTTAAAATAAACTTTATGTAGCAATTACCAGGAGTCCCTGGGTGGTGCAACCTCTTAATAAGGAAAGGTTGGAGGTTCAAGTCTACCGAGAAGTGCCTTGGAAGAATGGTCTGGCAATCTACTTCCAAAAAGTCAGCCACTGAAACTCTACATAGCACAGTTCTACACTGACACACGTGAGGAAGCCATGAATCGCAATCAATCTGATGGCTACTGGTTATAGATCAATCTGGGAAGAACTGACATCTTAACAATACTGGGTCTTCAAATTCATGAACCCAGTATCTCTCGTTTATTTACTTAGTTTTTTTTTTTCATTTCTTTCAGCAATGCTTTTCAGTGTACTAGTCTGTCACATCTTTTTTCAGATTTGTTCCTAAGTAATTTATATTTTTTGATGCTATTATAAATGATATTTTAAGAAATTTTCTATTTTGGATTGTTTTTTGTTAGTGTAGAGAAATAAAATTTATTTCTGTATAGTGATCTTTTGTAGATTCCAGTAGATTTTATACATACATTTTATTTCTTATTCTTGCCTTGCTGCAATGGCTCGAACTTCCACTACAATAAATAGAAGTAGTGAGAGCAGACATCCTCTTCTTGTTCCTCATCTTAAGGGGAAAGTATTCAGTTTTTTACCATTAAGTGTAATATTAGCCGTATATTTTCATAGATGTCCTTTATAAGTCCCCTCTATTCTTACTTTGCTTCAAGCTTTTATAAATAACGGATGCTGGATTTCTGTCAAATGCTTTTTCTGTGTCTACTGAGATAATGATATGGTTTTTTTTCCTTTAGTTGGTTAAAATGTTGAATTACAATGATTCATTTTTAAATGTTAAACCAGCCTTGCATTCCTATGATAAACCCCACCTGGTCATGATGTATTATCTTTTTTATATGTGTATGATCAATTAGATTTTATATAGTGTTGGATTCAAGGAGGGGAGAAAGAAGAAGGGCAGAGAGAATCCTAGTAGTGAATTGAATTAACTTTTAGTGCAAAATCTAAATCATTAAAATCACCATTTTCCACAGACAGTTTCAAAAGACTCTCCATGAGAAAAGGGATATGGTAAGTAAATAGCAACAAAATTTTCTTTGCATAATATCTAACACAGATCCATGTGTCATTAGATTCTTAATGCTACTACAGAATAGGAATACATAAATGTTTACATACTGATTTACTACCATAAATGAAGCAATAACACATCTTAATATATTAAATATGTATTCAGTCTTCTAGATGACAAATTCAATGTGGCAGGGACCCACCAGTGTCATTGCAGCACGCATCCTCAGTTTTTAGGTCGGTGCTTGACATAAAATAGGTGGCGGAATGAATATTTAATGAATGAATGCATGTCTGTCATAAAAACATGAAATACTGCTACAGTTTAATAACTATAAAGTTAATTATGGGGAAAATTATCATCAAATTCAACAAATCTGGCAACCAATTTGCAGTCAAAACACAGGCTGCCCAGAGAAGGTACTGTCTGAGTTGGATTTTAAATAATGAATAGTAATCAACATGGTTTACATGAGCTAGGGAGGAGAGGAATTCTGGAAAGAGAAAATAACATGTCAAAATACCCAAAAGCAAAGCACAGCATCTTGTAAGTAGCTTCAAATTAAAGTTGATAGGCAGTGAAGGGTGAAGAAGTTTGTAGCAGAAGATTAGGCTAAAAACATAGACAGGTGTCAGATGATGAAAAAAACTTTTGTGATATTTACTTCGTCCAGGGAGCTAATGCCGGGTTTCAAGCAGCTGAGAAAGATAAGGTCACTATTTTTAAAAGACAATCTTTCTAGCAACGTGATAGGGGAAGCAGGGTGGGGGTAGGGGGGAGAGATAACCACAAGCAAGAAGACCAGTTAAGCTACTGAACAGTCCAGCTAAGAGTTATAAGGACCCTCACCAATGTCCTCTTACTCGACCTCTATCTAACAGCTTTCAACACAACAGACTATCTCACTGTCCTAAATTTATCTGTGATCCCACATTCTCCCGGCTTTTCTCCTACATTATAGCTACTCTTTCTTAGTTCCCTTTTTTATCTAACTTATATACGTTTAGAGTGCTCCAAGACTTGAATCTCAATTTCAGTCTCTTGGTGTTTCTCCTTCCCTTCCCCGCCCCCTTCTCTTTTTAACCTACATTCTTTCTTCAAGTCATCCCACCGGGCCCCATGTCTTTACGTACCATCCTTAAGTGATTACTCCAAAATCTCTATCTCCACCCCAGGCATCTGCCCTGAGCTCTGAGCTGTTATGCTCCTACATCCAACCACCTGACATCTCCACATGAACAGAAGATTCCATATCCCATCCTCCCACAAAGCCTGCTTCTCCTTCAGTCTTCATTATCTCTTTACATGCATCATCATCTACTTAGTCTAGCCCCACAGTTATTTTGGGTCTCCAGACCACTTTAACTGAGGAGCCCAAACACCTTTTGTTTATATGCATTTTCTATCAGTATTTCCCATATTATAAATTAAAACTGAGAAAATTTTAAGTACATATTAATTCATTTACAAAAAGCAATAAACCCATTGTATGTTTTTATATATTTTTATTAAAAATAAATACATTTTCCCAAAAAATTATTAAGAAAAGGGACATTGTTTTACATTTTGCAAATTTCTTTAATGTCTGGCTTCAGAAACACAGTTTCTGCATTAAATATGTTGAGATATGTTATTTTCGTTCAAGTAAATGAAGAAAATCTGGTCTTATACAAATATATACTTGGAAAAGGGAAGAGTATTTTAAAAGCATTTTCATATTTCTGTGGATATCCTTCTCTGATACTACACCAAACTTGATAGGTGGTAGAGTCTCAAAGTTAGCTGCAAACTGGAATCTCAAATCACATCAATGAACTTTTGTACTCTGTTACATTAAAAACAATAGTCTATCTTGCCCTTGGAAGAGATCTTGTACTCATTCATGATTTTTAACACCATGTATTGGTCATTCAGAAAATTCTGGTTCACTTAGTTACGCAGATCTACCCCATGTTGATCATTTCATTAAACAATATTAGAAAATCACATTCATTAATATCACCACTGATGTCATTAGAAAAGTCTTTAAATAATGAAAATCTGTCATAGTCATAGAGATGAGTTTTCCAAAATTCTAATTTTCACTTCAAAACTCCAATTTTATCATTGGCAATGAATAATGTCAATTGTTTTCCTCAAAGTGATAGGCACTTCATTAATTTTCCTTAACTGTGGTCAGAATAACCATAATTTGTCCATCAGCTGTTCTTTCAAGTAAAAATAGTATTCCATGAAAACAACAGCTATTCCATTTGCTATTCAAACACCTGCACAAAGGGTCTCGAGACCGTTACTTGCTGCAGTAGCGCTTTCAGCATAGTTGCCATTTTGTCACGCATCAGATTAAAAAGACGTGTACTCAGAGGTCAAGATTTGATAAGAATAATACTCTTTTACTCTATTACTGCTTCCTCAAGGACATTTTTAAACAAAACTGGCATTTTTTTATTACATCTGTGTGACATAAAGAGTACAACAATTAGTAGTTTGGTGTCACCGCCTTGATTCATGCTAAGGCATCAGCAGTTTGCAAATAATTTCTTACTATTATCATAAAAATAGTTTTGGCCTTGAAGACCACATGAAAGGTCGCAAGGACCTGCTCCTACTCCCGTCATCCCCAGAAATCTGCAGATCACACTTCGAGAAGAGTCGGTCTCATCAAGAACCTAAAAGTCATCCTTTATTCTCCCCTTTTCTTTATCTCCCTGCTCGTCACATCCAATCCATCAGTAAGTGACATTTGTTCTATTCCCAAAATTTACCTCAAATTTTTCCATGTTTCTCCATCACCACTAATACTACCCTATGACAAGTTATCATTATGTCTCTGCCTGTTGTTGTTAGGTGCCATCAAGTCAGTTCCAACTCATAGTGACCCTACATACAACAAAACGAAACACTGCCCAGTCCTGCACCATCCCCACAATCACTGCTATATTTCAGCCCATTGCTGCAGCCACTGTGTCAGTCCATCTCATTGAGGATCTTCCTCTTTTTCGCTTGCTGACCCTTTACTTTACCAAGCATGATGCCCTTTTCCAGGGACTGATCCTTCCTGATAACATATCCAAAGTACGTGAGATGAAGTCTCACCATCCTCGCTTCTAAGCAGCATTCTGGCTGTACTTCTTCCAAGACAGATTTGTTCGTTCTTCTGGCAGTCCATGGTACATTCAATATTCAATATTCTTCAAATCTTCTTTGGTCTTCCTTATTCATTGTCCAGCTTTCACATGCATATGAGATGATACCTAGGACTACTATAATAACCTATTAATTAGTTTCTCTTTTCCCATCAGTCTCTTCACTGTAATATTTTAAAAACATAAATCAAATCACACCACTCTCATTGCTCTTAGAATAAAATCCAAACTCCATTTCAAACACTGCAAGGCCCTGTAAATAATCTCTTGTCTACCTCTCAGGTCAGTGGTAGAATTCTTGCCTTCCATCTGAGTCACCTGCGTTCAATTCCTGGCCAACACACCTCATGTGCAGCAGCCACCAGTCATCCGTGAGTGGAGGTTTGTGTGCTGTTACAATGCTCAACAGGTCTCAGCAGAGCTTCCAGACTAAGACAGACTAGGAGGAAAGGCCTGGCAATCTACTGAAAAGCAACCAACAAAAACTCTATGGATCACAACAGTCCGATCCACATCCAATCATGGGGATGGAGCAGGACCGAGTAGAGTTTTGTTTCACTGTGCATGGAGTCACCATGAGTCAAGGGCCAACTCCATGCATCTAACAACAGCTACAAACCTCTCCCATACTGGCTCATACATCTCTCCTCACTGAACACCTCCATTGAATTTCCTTGTTCTTGAAATCTGTTGTTAATTGCCCTCGAGTCAAAATCTACTAAGTCCTTTCTGGCATCAGGGCCTTTGTACCTGCTGTCCTTGCTACCTAGAATCTCTAATTGGCTGGTTCAAAATCAGGCCTACCTTAACTACCCCCTCAAAGCAGTATCCCTTCCCCACTCCAGTTCTATCTTTCACATCATGACTGTATTTTCTACAGAGAAAGTGAAACAATTTGCACTCTTCTCTCCTGGTCAGTGGGGCTAACTGCGAGGGATCAGTGTGTGCACCAAACTCCCTGGAACCATGGCATCTCTTTCCCTCGCTCCTATTAACATCTTCAAGGCTGGACCTGATGAAGAGAGAGTACAGACAGCTTGTCTGTCTTCTTTTATTGGTACCATTGCTAATGGAGACTTGGTAATGAGCACTCTGGGACCCAAGGCCATGGATAAGATGCTTTTAAGCAGCGGACAAGATGCCTCCCTATGGTAACCAATGATGGTGCAACTATTCTAAAAAACATTGTTGTTAACAACCCAGCAGCTAAAGTTTCAGTTGATATGTCAAGGGTTCAAGATGATGAAGTTGGTGATGGCACTACTTCTGTTACTGTTTTAGCAGCAGAATTACTAAGGGAAGCAGAAATGTTAATTGCAAAAAAGATTCATCCACAGACCATCACTGGAAGTTGGAAAGAAGCCACAGAGGCAGCAAGAGAGGCTCTGCTGAATTCTGCAGTTGATCATGGTTCTGATGAAATTAAATTCCATCAAGATGTAAAGAACATTACGGGAACAACATTATCCTCAAAACTTCTTATTCATCACAAAGATCACTTTACAAAGTTAGCTACAGAAGCTATTGTCAGACTGAAAGGCTCTGGTAATCTGGAGGCACTTCATGTCATCAAGAAGCTAGGAGGAAGTCTGGCAGATTCCTACTGAGATGCTTTCTGTTAGACAAAAAGAAAAAGAAAAAAATGGAGCAAATCAACAAAAGCGAATTGAAAATGCTAAAATTCTTACTGCAAATACTGGAATAGATATGGACAAAATAAAGATATTTGGTTCCAGGGTAAGAGATGATTCTACAGCTAAGGTTGCAGAAACAACATGTAGAAAAGGAAAAAAATGAAGGAGAAAGTTTAACATATCTTAAGCATGGAATCCATTGCTTTAACAGATAATTTATAATTACGCTGAACAGCTCTTTGGTGCTGCTGGTGCCATGGCTATCGAGCATGCAGATTTTGCAGGTGTGAAATGCCTAGCACTTGTCTCAGGTGGTGAAACTGCTTTCCCCAGAATTGGAAATTGTAAACGTTTTTGAGGAAGTCACGACTGGAGAAGACTCATTCACTCTTCTGGGGTAGCCCTTGGTGAGGCTTGCATCATTGTTCTGCATGATGCCATTCAACAAATCTTAAAGGAAGCAGAAAGATCTCCGCGTGATACTCTGTGTTCTTGCCCAAACTGTGAAGAATTCTAGAACAGTTTATGGAGGAGGCTGTTCTGACATGCTGATGGCTCATGCTGTTACACACCTTGCCAACAGAACACGTGGCAAAGAAGCTGTTGCAACGGAGTCTTATGCTAAAGCCAACCCATCATAGCTGACAATGCAGCCTATGACAGTGCAGCTCTGGAGGCACAGCTCCAAGCTACCCATAGCAAAGGCAATATAATGGCTGGATTGGATGTGAGGGAAGGTACCATGGCAATATGAGGTATAACAGAAAGTATCCAAGAGAAACAACAAGTTTTTTTGAATGCAGCTGAAGCAACAGACGTGAATTTACGTGTGGACATTAACAAAGCAGCACCAAGGAAACATGTCCCTGGTCACCACCCCTGTTAATAAGCATTCCCATATGCTGTTGAGTTCTGGGCCAGTTCATAGCGAAGCAGTGTTTGAAATGGAAGAGTTCAAACTCTTGAAGAATGTGGAATCAAAGTTTATCTCTGGCTGTTATATCCTTAAGTTTGGACATTTAGCTGACCCTCTGTTTTAACGTGGGTCTAATTTATTTGCCATTTCATTTTCCATACAATTTAGTTGATTTAAAAGTTCATTTCTTATATCATGATTAAAATATTGATTAAAAAACCAATTTACAACATCTTGTTTATTGTTTACTTGCTTATTGTCTATCTCCTCCACTATAATGTAAGTACCAGGGTGGCAGGAACTTTGTCCTTTGCTCCCTATTGCATTCCCCAGAAAGTGCCTGACACACAATAAACAGCTGCTGAATAAAGGAACAATTAATGGAAATGAAGAATAAAGGACATATTTTAGACTTGTTTATAGGCAGACCCTTAGGACTTATAATTGATTAAGATACGGTTAGAGATGGAAAGGAGGAATTGAGGATGATTCCAAGGTTTTAGCTTGGGGGATGAGGTGTATGGCGGCACCACCACATAAACTAGGTAATATAAGAGAAATCAAAACAGGATGGGAGGTAGAGAGGGGAGGTACAGGATGGGAATGACAGAGGAAAATCTAATTGTGAATTATTAAGAGAAAAGACCAGACCATGTACGTGAAGTTTGAATTTTATACATACAGGCAGTCCCTGAGTTAGGAACATCAGACTTACCAACAATTTGTAGTTGCCCTTCTGTTATATGTAAATGTGCCCTCCCTATGAAGTACTAAGGGACCAACTGCTACTGGCAACAAAGTCTTTATCACAACCACCTTCACTTGCTGCAAGTGCAGCTTTTAAATCATTGAAAAGGTTTCAATGCTTTCCTTGTACTAAAATAAGGCTAAATAAGAACTATATACACCTGTGCTGGCTTACCTACACATTCTTAAAAGACACATTCAGGAACAGATCTCATTCGTAACTCGTGGACTGCCTTATACATACGAGTCCCTGGGTGGTGCAAATGATTAATACACTTGGCTGCTAATCAAAAGGTTTCTGGTTTAAGACCACCCAGAGGCACCTCAAAAGAAAGGCCTGGCAATCTACTTCTGAAAAACTCAGCCATTGAAAACCCTATGGAGCACAGTTCTACTCTGACACATATGGGGCTCTCATGGGACAGAACTGACTCAACAGCTACTGAATTCGTTTTGCTATATACGTATACATTTCTTTTATATATATATATTTCTCACACATATCTATTTCTGGGTTTATTTCTTACATATTTCTGAATTATATATGTGTGTGCGTGTTGGTGAAAGCTGGACAATGAATAAGGAAGACCAAAGAAGAACTGATACCTCTTTGAATCACGGTGCTAGCAAAGAATGTTGAATATACCATGGACTGCCAAAAGAACAAATAAATCTTTCTTGGAAGAAGTACAGCCAGAATGCTGCTTAGAAGCGAGGATGGTGAGACTTCATCTCACGTACTTTGGACATTTTACCAGGAGGGACCAGTTGCTGGAAAAGGATATCATGCTTGGTAAAGTAAAGGGTTAATGAAAAAGAGGAAGAACCTCAACAAAACAGACTGACAAAGTGGCTGCAACAATGGGCTCAAACATAACGATTGTGAGGACGGTGCAGGACCGGGCAGCGTTTTGTTCTGTTATACGTATGGTCGCTATTGAGTCGGAACTGAATCGATGGCACCTAACAACAACAAATATGTGTGTGTGTGTTACTATGGCTAAGATTTGCCATGTAGAACCTTTGGAGAAGTAGAGTTCAATACACTGTCTTATAATTCTCATACCAATTACTTTTTAGTCAGCTAAAGCTTTTAAAGTGTTTGAAAACAGTTCTTTTTTAAGCACATTACAGTCCCCCAAATCTTTCAAATTCTACAAATATTTTCACACATATTCCCAAATTCAGTGCATATTAAAGTAAAGTAATTTCCCTATTCTTTTGTGTACCACATTATTTTACAGAATATAAAAATACAAAATTAGGAAACTGAATTTCTGATATAAAAGCTAAATCAAGATAAAACCATTTGGTTTTAAGAAATCAGGTCTGACAGTGGATTGAATTTCCATAAATCATATGACCCTGGCAGGGAAATTATTAAAGTATTGTATACTGAATATATTATAAATAATAATATAGTCCTCACTGACACTGTATTAGATAACCACCTTAATTTGAACACTGAAATAACACTATACCACTATCCTCTAAAAATGAAAATAATATTAATGACTTTCCTAGTGCCCATATTTTAATAAATTTATAACGGTTCTAAAGTTAACATAACTATCAGCAAGTTAAATCATGCTAAGCATATACTTTTTCCTTAATATAATTTGAATTGAACAACCACAGTCAGTGTATTCACCTTAACCAAAATCTTAATCAAAATGAGTTGCTTTATTCTAGATCTACAGACATCCTCAATAAATCTCAACTTTAAAAATTTAGCATTCTTTTTGCAGAAAATGACCTAAAATAAAACCAATGAACACAAAGCATTAACGTGGTTCTCAGTCAATTATAGTAATAAAATTTATGTAGTAAGAAAAAGGTGAAGCTTAAAAATATTAAAAAATATACAAATTTTGGAAAACTTGTCACCAACTTTAAATGAAAAGGGAAGAGGCCCTGGATAAACAAAGCATTACTGAAGAAAAACACAGGCCTCTCACTACTTGATCTCAGAGCCTACTACACAGCTACAGAAGTCAAAACAGCCTGGTACTGGTACAACAGACATACAGACCAATGGAACAGAGTTGAGAACCCAAACATAAAGCCATACACCTATGGTCAGCTGATCTTTGACAAAGGACCAAAGTCCATTAAATGGGGGTAAAGACTGTCTCTTTAACAAATGGTGCTGGCATAACTGGATATCCATTTGTAAAAAATGAAACAGGACCCATACCTCACACCATACACAAAAAGTACTCAAAATGGATCAAAGACCTAAATATAAGAGCTAAAATGATAAAGATCATGGAAGAAAAAATAAGGACAATGCTAGGGGCCCTAACACATGGCATAAATTAAATACAAACCATAACTAACAATGCACAAACACTAGAAGAGAAACTAGATAACAGGGAGCTCCTGAAAATTAAACACTTATGCTCATCAAAAGACTTCACCAAAAGAGTAAAAAGAGAATCTACAGACTGGAAAAAAATTTTGGCTATGACATATCCAAAAAGGGTCTAATTTAGACCCTAAAATCTATAGAATACTTCTACACTTCAATAATAGAGAAACAACTAATCCAATTAAAAATAGGCAAAGGATATGAACAGACACGTCACCAAAGAAGACATGCAGGCAGCTAACAGACACGTGAGGAAATGCTTGTGTTCATTAGCTATTAGAGAAATGCAAATCAAAACTACAACGAGACACCATCTCACCCCAACATTACTGGCAATAATCAAAACTACAGAAAATAACAAATGTTAGAGAGGTTGTGGGGAGATTGGAACTCTTATGCACTGTTGGTGGGAATGTAAAATTGGTATAAAATGGTATAACCACTATGGAAAATAATATGGCACCTCCTCATAAAGCTAGAAATAGAAATACCATACAATTCAGCAATCTCACTCCTACAAATATACCTAGAGAAATAAGAGCTGTCACACGAATAGACATACATGCAGCCATGTTCACTGCAGCACTATTCACAACAGCAAAAAGATGGAAACAACCTAAGTGCCCACCGACAGATGAATGGATAAATAAATTATGGTAAATACACACAATGGAATACCATGCAACAATAAAGAACAATGATGAATCTGCGAAACTTCTTACAACATGGATGAATCTGGAAGGCATTATGCTGAGTGAAACAAGTCAATCACAAAAGGACAAATATCGTATGAGACCACTATTGTAAAAATACAAGAAAAGGTTTACACACAGAAAAAAACAATCTTTGATGGTTATGAGGTAGGGGAGGGGTGGGTAGGGGAAATCACTAACTAGATAGTAGACAAGCGTTAACTTTGGTGAAGGGAAAGGCAACACACCATATTGAGGGAGTCTCACAACTTGACCAAGGTAAAGTCATAGAAGCTTCCTAGACACATCCAAATACCTTGAGGGACCGAGTTACTGGGGCTGAAGACTTAGGAGCACAGTCTACAGGGACACCTAGGTCAAGTGGCATAACACAGTTCATAAAGGAAATGTTCTAAATCCTTCTTTGGTGAGTAGCATCTGGGGTCTGAAAAGCTGGTGAGCAGCCATCTAAGTAAGATACATGTATTGGTCCCATCCTGTTTGGAGCAAAGGAGAATGAAGAAAACCAAAGACACAAGGAAAATATTAGTCCAAAGGACTAAAGGACCACTTGAGCCACAGCCTCCACCAGCCTGAACCCAGAAGAATTAGACGGTGCTCGGTTACCACCACCAACTGCTCTGATAGGGATCACAGTAGAGGGTCTCAGACAGAGCAGGAGAAAAATGTAGAACAAAATTCAAATTCACAAAAAAAGACCAGACTTACTGGTCTAACAGAGACTGGAAGAATCCCCAAGGCTATGGCTCCTGGACACCCTGCTAACTCAGAACTAAAGCCACTCCTGAAGTCCACTTTTCAGCCAAAGATTAGACAGGACTATAAAACAAACAATAACACACGCGAGGAACGTGCTTCTTAGTTCAAATATAGGAGACCATATGGGCAACATCTGCCCAAAAGCAAAGACAGTGAAGCAGGAAGGAACAGGAAAAGCAGAGGAATGGACACAGGGAACCCAGGGCGTAAAGGGAAAGGGGGAGAGTGCTGACACATTGTGGGGATTGCAACCAATGTCAAAAAACAATCTGTGTATAAATTTTTGAACAAGAAACTAATTTGTGCTGTAAACTTTCACCTAAAACACAATAAAACTTAAAAAACAATTTTTTGGAACAATATAATTTCGTGCATTTTACTGGTGATCATTATTTTTGTCAACAAGACCATTGTAATTAGCCTTCAGACGGAAAAAAAAAAGGTTTTAAAATTAAAGTCAACATTAAAGAATGTTTGGCTAAAGAAAAATATTTCCTTCATTCTACAACAAAAAATTAACAAGAAAAACATAAAAGCAATCGTATAATATCAAATTCAACATCCTATTTAAAGATTAACGCAAAACTTCTTTATTCAGCAAAGGTTGTGCGTACATTCTATTCAAAAATACTTTTTCCTTCTGTTTGCAAACATACATTTTGAAAATCTCATGATGCTATCACAGTTTCTCTACAACTGACTGTGCGTACCAATCTTGATGGTAAACAGTTTCAGGAGATTTTTTTTTTTTTAAATAATTCAGAATTTTAAAGAATTGAAGTAAACTAGCCCAGAACTTATTTAATAGTTTGCTTTCCTTGAAATGAAGTTCCCTTCAACCTTCAAGTTTATTCATACAATCTTCGGTATTCCTTCTAGTTATATGTAACATTTAAATATTCTATGAGAGAATTTCACTGACCAAAACAGCTATAATTTAAAAATAACAATACAGAAAGAGGAATTAACAGAATTTAGAAAGCAACACTCCTACCGTCTAAAGTCACTGACTTAACTATATGTATATGCGACACCTAAAAACTGAAAGGGCACCATGGAAATTCTAGGGTGACTGATACTTGGCAGAGTCTGAATATTCAAATATAGAACTAAATATTTTTCTTGGCCCCAAAGTCACCACTCAGCAGGAAAATTGCTGACCTCACCCTCCTGTCTCCATTTGACTGACTGAGTCGACCAGTATGTCCCATAATAAGCAAGCAAGTGATATGTACACAGCATGTAACTCAAGGAAAATTAAGAAGTGCTTAGAGTCAATAGCTCACTCCTACATTTCTGTGTCATTATGAGTAAATTCTTAAGAGCTACTAAGATAATTATCAGATCTTTGAAGAGAATGATGAGTTTCTAGAACATCACACTCAACAGTCATCATTACTAAAACCGCAACTATAGGTTCAACTCAGCAACAGGCTCTAAACCTCAAGGAAAACATTGAGTCTTCGTGGGCTAGTTTACTTCAGGAGTCCCTAAGCACTGCAAACAATTAATGTACTTGGCTGCTAACTGAAAGATTGGAGGTTCGAGTTCACCCAGAGGCACCTCATAAGAAAGACCTGGAGATCTACTCATGAAAAATCAGCCACTGAAAACCCTATGGAACACAATTCTAATCTGACACATATAGGGTCACCACAAGTCAGAGCTGACTCAATGGCAACTAGTTTTTTAGTATACTTCAACTTTTGGCATTCTGAATAATTTATACATATTCCACATTCCCACACACATACTCTGAACATATACGACAGCCTAGCATAGTCCATCCAAATTACTGGTTCCACTCTAGCACTGTTCATACCTCATACTCACATTGGCTCTCATAACCTTTATGATGAAGCCTCTCCCCTTGGTCTCTGTTTAAGGTCCACTGTCTACTTCAGTTGTGCTTTAGCCCTTACCTTGCCTCTACGGTTGGTAAATTAGCTCCTGTAGAATCACAGTGCTACCTTGTTCTCCACTGCTTTTCTGCATCCAGTTATGCCCCAAATTCTTTTTTTAATGGCTCAGTCACCAGGACTCATTGCCAGATTCACAATCTACCTGGTGAGTTATTCACTTTCTACATCTGATAATCTATCTGAACACCTTTATATAGCCAAAGAATGATTTTTTTCTGCCTTGAAGAATCTGTCTGGTCCCAAGGTCCTAGAATCTCCCAGTCAAATTCATTCTGATCCCAACGCTTTCTTCCAATACATGTAAGCGATATCACCCCCAAGAAATGACAGGTTTAAAAAAAAAAAAAAACAAACAGCTTGACCAACCTTTTACCAGTCCTAGAATACAACAAATAATCTTGGGTTTGTACTAAACCTCACAATAAAATACTAAAAAAGTACAAAGATTTCTAAAAAATGTTATAAGCATAGTAATAAAACAGTAACTTAAAAAAAGCTTGCTTTTAAAAACTTGACACTCAGACTTTATAACTCAGTAAGTCTATAACCAATACTAACACAGCTCATTCTACCATTTTTATATGCTGTATTGTTATATTCCTTGCAGAAGAACAGAAGTGTAAAACAAGAAAAACTAATACATATATATGATTATCTTTCCTGAGGAACTTATGCTCTATTTTAAAAACATTACATTAACCTAGCACCCAGATCTTGGTTTCTAAATACCATTCTCCACTTAAACCAGGGCTCCTTGGAGAAATAGCAGATTCCATGGCTGGGGCTGGGAAACTACTAGATGATCCTGGAACATTCTGTTGTGCCAGAAAACAAGGAAATGCTCAAAGAACAATGTGAACCTGTCTAAAGGATACAGAGGCAACTTGAATGCGTTCCCACAGGCCACATGTGGAACCATTTGATAGGGTATGGGATTTTCATATTTTATTCTTTCATAACAATGATCAACTATATTGTTCCTTATCTAATACATTCTGTTCTGTATTACTAAAGACTCCAAAAGCTGTTTCCTACTATTCTTTGCAAAAACATTTTTTAAGTATTCTCAAAAAAAGAACAAGTTAAAAACGGCAATCCAAGCATAAAATGAAAATCAAATCATAGCACTGGAAGAGAAGTAGTAGAAAATCTAATTCTAGTTTAATTCTAGCCCCATAGTTTTCTTCCTAAAGTGGAATGCTCTGCCTTAATTTTATTAAAAGCCTACCCACAACACAAAGAAGAATTGCATACTATGAATAAACATAAAATACACTGAATATCACCAATAAAGAAACGCAAGTTTAAGCAACAAGGAAATATCACAGAATTGCTAGTCTATCAAAATGATACAATTTTTTAAAAAATTATATATAATGCTCACAAGAGTGTAATGAACTTTCTAGAAAGCAATTATGACAATATCACTTTTATTCAGTACTTTTAATCCCACAACTCATTCTAAAGAAATAAACCAGTAACTGAATTTTGGATTATGTGTAAGAATGTATATTACAAAAGCATTTATCATAAAGAAAAACTGGAAACAATGCAAAGGTCCAACAATATGAAAATGGCTAAATAAACTACAAGTACATAAATGGAACTTTAGAGTGACAAAAGTTTTATTAAAATGTTTAATGATACTTTAAAACATGCAATATATAATGTGATGTGAAAAAGCAAGACTCAAGAGAAAAATTTCCATGCTGTGTACTCATAAGACACATTCTTCCCATTAACAAAATTACAAATAGTTAACTGTATAGTTATTTGTTTAAGCTATCTACCTCTCCAAAATATAAGCTCTGTAAAGGTAGAATATTGTCTGTTTTATACATCACAGTATCCCCACATGACAAACACACACCAAATAAATGTTTTCTTAATGATACTATTATGAATTTTTAAAGTTTCAAAATATGTTGTTGTTAGGTGCCCTCAAGTAGGTTCCGACTCATAGCAACCCCATGCACAACAGAAAGAAACACTGCCCAGTCCTGTTCCATCCTCACAATCGTTGCTATGTTTCAGCCCATTGTTGCAGCCACTGTAACAATCTATCTCGTTGCGGGTCTTTCTCTTTTTCGCTGACCCTCTACTTCAACAAGCATGATGTTCTTCTCCAGGGCCTGGGCCTTCCTGACAACATGACCAAAGTAAGCAAGACGAAGTCTCACTATCCTTGCTTCTAAGGAGCATTCTGGCTGCACTTCTTCCAAAACAGATTTTTCCATTTTTTGGCAGTCAATGGTATCTTCAATATTCTTCCCCAACATCAAAATTCAAAAGCATCAATTCTTTGGTCTTCCTTATTCACTGTCCAGCTTTCACATGCATATGAGGCAATTGAAAATACCATGCCTTGGGTCAGGTGTACCTTATTCTTCAAGGTGACATCTTTGCTTTTTAACACTTTAAAGAGGTCTTTTGCAGCAGATCTGCCCAATGCAATATGTCATTTGACTTCTTGACTGCTGCTTCCATGGGCGCTGATTGTGGATCCAAGCAAAATGAAATCCTTAATAACGTCAATATTTTCTCTGTTTATCATGATGCTGCTCACTGGTCCAGCTGTAAGAATTTTTGTTTTCTTTATGTGAAGATATAATCCATACTGAAGGCTATAGTGTTTGATCTTCATCAGTAAGTGCTTCAAGTCCTCTTCACTTTCAGCAAGGAAGGTTGTGTCATCTGCATACTGCAAGCTATTAATGAGTTTCCCTCCATATAGTCCAGCTGCTCGGATTATTTGCTCAGCATATAGACTGAATAGCTATAGTGAAAGGATACAACCCTGGGATTGTTGAGTAGTTTAATAAGTTAATAAGTTAATGGTGTGTATAAAACAGAAGGTCTTTATTTTGTATGACAAGAATAAAATATAAAATAAAGAAAGCACTTCGGATCATCCTACATCACCACACACCTTGCCTGTGCTCTCAGCCATGTTCTCCTTACCCATTATTTTTTGTTTACTACTCATAAAATTATCACAAAAGACTGGATATTCTATTAGCGTATTGAATTTGTATTTCAGTCAATTTATCAAGTGAGAAAATAGGAAAAAAAGAGAGATGATTTCTAATAAAAATTATAGTGAATTGAAAAATGTAATGAACGTTTCAATTTAATGGAAAAGTAGGCATTACTTTCTCCTGACTATTCAGTGAATTAGAATAGATTATTAAATAAAATAGTTAATTGCATTGAAAGCATGTAAATGTCATATTTTCATTGGAAAATTAAGCCCATTATAAGAACAGTTGCTTATGAAGTCCTATAAAATACATATATGGTTATTAACTGATCAATAAGAATGGGATACTGAAAAAAATACAGAAACAGATAATCAGAGAAATCAAACTGTTAAATATAAGCTTTTTTGATATGTGATACTTTATGTGAGTTTTTTTTTTTTAACAACACTTAGCAAACATCTTATTCTTTGAACTAAATCTTTTTAGAGCTTTTGCTATGCTTCAGACATGTTCTCTCAAACATTTGATCATTTGCCATTAGAGTAACATGCTGGGAAAGAAGAATTCTACACTGGAATGTAGGTAAGTGTCCAGTGAAATCTTATTTTAAAGTTGTTTTAAGCTGAAGCATCACTGAAAAGTAACAAAATAAAGGTTGAGATAATCAAGACTAATGTTTTTATTATGGTTCTTGCTGACATCTGCTGGTTCAATTTATCTTCTTTACTAATATACATTGCTATGTTAAGAGTCTTAAATACAAAGGCTTGTAGCACATGAAACAGAATCCTTAATCAAGGGATGACAGACCCCAAAACTAAATGAGAGCCTATCAGCCAACTATCACTTCCCATATCCACTAACTTCTACTGAAATCACTGTTGTAGGTATTACTGTATCTCACTACCCTAATAAATTTAGTTAATACAAATTCTGTTACCTAATATTTTGATTCTGCTTTATTATTTAAACAAATTTATTTTGAGATTAAAATAACTTTTTTGGCTTAGTTTAAATAGCAAAAGCCATGTAAAGAGTCATGTTACTGTAACTCAAAAATGCCAAAAAGATGTCTTTAAAAATATACATTATAACATAATATGGAAGACAGTACCTCTTTCTTCTTCCTAGAAATTTGTTTCATATTCTACATTTTTTTTTGTTTTTCCTCTTTTTTTAAATTTTGTTGTTGTTGAGAATATACACAGCAAAACATACACCAATTCAACAGTTTCTACATGTACAATTTGGTGACACTGATTACATTCTTTGAATTGTGCAACCATTCTCATCCTCCTTTTCTGAGCAGTTCTTCCCTCATTAGCATAAACTCACTGCCCCCTAAGGTTCCTATCCCACATGTTTAAAAATTTCTCTAAGAAAAAAAAGCTAAAGAAAGCTGCCTTTCTGCTTATTTTTCTTTGCTCTTATTTTCTCTAGTTTAGTGACCTTAATAAGAAAAAGATACCATACACCATTATTAAAGTGAAAGGATGAACTCAAGTCTAAGACTGGACCTAAGGATATATAAAAGAGCACACCAAAAAAATTCTGAAATGTGATTTCATGAGTAAATTACCTTTGGTTCACTTCTCAATGACACATTAATCTGGTTCTCTCATAGCAAATATAGTTATTTAAAGCCTAAATAAGAGTTTTCCATACTATATCAGCTTGACCAAAGTTAATCCTGAGTGCACACTATGAGTTAGTAATTCTCAACCCTGAGTGGTTATCAGGATCACCTGTGTAACATTTTTTTTAAAAATATAGTTGCTTGGGCCACCCTGACTCCCACCTTTGATTCTGATGGGGTAGGTCTGGAGTGGGACCTACATTTCTCAATTAAAAAAGAAATCAATAAAAAGGTATACAAATAATTATGACAGACAGCTAGGTTTGAGAACCATACTGCATCTGGATTTAACAGGTAGTGGAATCGGTCTACTTTCAATTTAGCTCCTTGCGTCCAGGTGTAGCACTGCAGCTGAGAGTGATGAGCACTTTGACAACGCTGCCAAAACTGCCACTTGTATTTGGCCCCATTCATAGAGCTGTTTTAAACTCAGGTAAAGAACATGAAAAAGCAGCTCATGCTCAGCCCCTTTCTGCATCTAAATTGGATCCAAACAAAAATGAGCACTGGGCTTTTTAGTCATGACCTTTGGTGGCTAAGTGGGAAGACGGGGAGGAGGAGGGGCAGGAGGAGAATCCCTGAACCATCCTGGTAGATTTTTGTTGTTGTTAATATTGCTATTATTATCTGTTACTACATTTAAAGGAAAATTGGAAGGGATCACAAACATCTCTCTCAGACCCACAAAGAAGTCTCTTCTAAATGCTTCTCTCCTCCTTTTTTAAAACAGATCAACTCATCCATTAGTTTCAAATCGATATGTAATCTGGTTTACTCCCCAAACTGCAACACTTTGAATAGTTATTTTAGACAATATGTATAAGCGTAATAACTGAATTTCATTTTTAAAGTAACAAACATATACGTCTAAGCTACTGATCCCACCACCCATTTGTCAGTTTGTCGTACTGTGGTGACTTGCATATTGCTATGATGCTGGAAGCTATACCACCGGTGTTTCAAATATCATCAGCAGAGTCACCCATGGTGGACAGATTTCAGCAGAGCTTCCAGGCTAAGACTGGGAAGAACAGCCTGGCAATCTGCTTCCAAAAACTAGCCACTGAAAACCCTATGGATCACAACAGAATATTGTCCAATATAGTCCTGGAAGATGAGTCCCCTCTGTTAGAAGCCACTCAAAATACACAGTGGCTGCAACAATGACCTCAAGCATACTTGCGATTGTGAAGATGGCGAAGGACCAGGGAATGTTTCGTTCTATTGTACATGGGTTCGCCTTGAGTTGGAGCTGAATCAACAAGTAACAACAACACTACTGATCAAGTATGTTAATATTTACCAGTTTAGGAAACAAATACAAACAACATTACAGCAAAGCAAAAAAATAAATGTTATGACATGATCTGTCTTTCGAGCTCTCCATAGTACCATCAAAATACAAAGACTAGTACTACCCTAAAAATGATCTATGATTTAAAAAAAAGAAAAAGAAATGAAAAATGGGAGGGAGGAAGGGAGGAAAACCAAATTCATTTGGCTCAATGAATTCAACTTCTGTCACTTTTTAATCCACAGGTCCACCTAATGCTTCTCTTTCTGAGCTCTCATTATTAGCAGTTCCTGCTGTGGGGGGCTTCATTCTTCTATTATTTCAACGACTTCTGCCACTACTGCTCCTTTCATAGCTTTTAGTGATTAGGAAGTGATTTCAGATGCATGGGAAACTCTGGTGGTGTAGTGGTTTAAGAGCTTGGCTGCTAACCAAAAGGTCAGCAGTTCAAATCCACCAAGTACTCCTTGGAAACCGTATGGAGTAGTTCTACTCTGTCCTATAGGGTCGCTATGAGTCAGAATCGACTCGACAGCAATGGGTTCAGATACATGATGCTACTTACTCTTCACAAACCTCACTCTGTCAACGGGAGTTTCATCCTCCAAATCAGTAAGACTGACTGAGTCAACAATGGAATCATCTTTCCTTCTTTGGTAGAGACAGAAATGCCCGCACAGATAGGTTTCTCCTGGACATTAAAGTAACAGAGCATTTAAATGTTTGTCTCAATCACTGCTTCTCAAACTTTTCCAGGTTAAAAAAAAAAAAACCCTCTGAGCAGTGAGCATAAAGCCTATTCCTGGGGGTGTAATTAAAAGCCAGTCCATATAAGTGAGAACTTCATTCAAAGTCCACTTGTTCTCCTAAAAGAGGAGAAGTTTTCATTCTCCTCATCATCATATGAAAAATTTTTTCCAAAAAAAAGCAAAAATCTTCAAGTGTCACCAACTCAGCTACTGCGTTTGAAAGATGTAGCCCTAAGTAAACATTAATTGTAATAATCAGATATTCCAAATCGAATCATAGCATTTCAGAATCTGAAGAGACGTGACATATCATCTATTTCAATCATCTTCAATTTTATTTAAATACATTCTGAACATGAACATTAACAAACTTTCTAATTTATTGGCAGTAGGGAGGAAAGGTTAAAAATGCCATGTGAGCATTTATGAAAACTTCATATATTTCCTTTCATTTTAAAAACACTGGTAATCCAAATTTGTCAATCTCGGCCTTAAAAAAAAAAAGAAGTGGTGGGACGGCTTCTTCTCAACACATTTTTGTTTCTGTTTTTTCTTGAACCTTCCCATCTGGACCCAAGAGTCATTTTGGAGATGGAGGAGGCAGCAGCACCAGCTCAGCCATTGCCAGGACTTCTGGTAACTCTATGCAGTGGAACAGGAAGGAAGAACACGGAAGCTGGACACCACCTACCTGTGGGGCTGCACGCACAGCACCTCACAGGTGCTACAGTCATCAGCTTCCAACCCAAAAATAATAACATCAGAGTAATGAGTCTCCACACTGTGAATTTCAGGCAAGTGACTCAATGACTGCCAGGGAATTGCTAAAGCAATGAGAAACAACACCAATTGGCCCTCTCCAGCCTTTCTTGTGAACCAAGACTGGGTCACGTTTTTGTCATATTTCCAACAACACCTACAACAGCACTAAAACTTGAATATGATGATTAATGCCTGTGAACACTTAAATCCTAAGCCGGTGTAACTAATGTGGAACTCTAGGGCTCCTGAAGTGGCATCTGAGTTATTTCTGGTTTGGAAATAGATGTGGCTGAAGTACCTCTGACTTTTTAGTAGAGCCAAAAAGAGTCAGCAGACTAGATGTCCTGAGATGAATGATTGTAAAGACTTGTCCTCAGACATGAAACTTAAGCTTAGTGCTAAAACCAAACTACAGTGCTCTTTGTGATTACCGCCGAGTTTACTAAAAGCCTTTGCTGAACAAAGAACTCCCTGTTCCTGATGGCTCTGAACCAGGGTTCATGTCTCAAACCAATCTCAATATATGCTATATTTTTAAATAAAGCTTGAATGTGACCTCCAAGTGTTTCTTGTTTATGGTCACTGTGTTGGAAGACACACCTCCTCCCCTGCGCTGCTTCCTCAACACTTAGACTTCTCTGGTGGAGAAACCCTGAGTTCCTCTACATTCTCTCTGGTGAGGTTTTGAGAGAGAAGAAAATGGCAGGGGTGGGTGGGGGGAGAGGGGCAGAAAAGCAACTTTAAAAATCAAGTAAGGACAGAAAGAGAGAAGATACACACTTTTTATGCTGCAGCTAATTCCTTAGAATAGCAAAGATCAATTCTATAAAAAGAATAGAATCACTTTAGTTTGATGATCTAAAGAAAGAGCTGTCAAACTTTTTCTGTGAAGAGCTAGACAGTAAATATCTTGGGCTTCACAGGCCATACAGTCTCTTGCAACTACTCAACACTGTAATGGTGAAGCAGCCACAGATAATACAGAAACAAATAGGAATGGCTGTGTTCCAATAAAACTTTATTCACAAAACCAGGCAACAGACCACATTTCGCCCACAGGCTATAGTTTGTCGGCTTTTGATCTGAAGTAGTATTTGTCACAATTTTGCCCAGTGAAAATGTGGAACCTGAGAAATATTTTATTAGTGCTTTTCACCTGAAACCCTTCTCTACTTGAAGCTTTCCATTTCTATATACTCCTGGTTTTCAAAATGAAATTCATAAAATGAGTACATGAGATAGAACAGAATACAGACCTGTCCAAAATACACTCAAATAAGACTGAAACACTTTATTGCTATTCTAACTATACATTTAGATATAAACTATAAAATAAATTCTGGTATAACTTGTTAATTCTGTTATCTTCTCCTGACCATCAACACACACACACACATACATACACAAACCATCTCCCACTAAAAAGGCCACAAATTTATGAAAACATATAAAATAAAAATGTTCATGATATACTATAAGAATCTCTGAGTAACTGCCTAAATTCTATGCACTTCAGCAATTCAACATGTAAAACTAAGTATAAAACAAAGGAAAGGCACTCATTAGGTGTAGTGTCTCAAATAATCCAATAAACCAAAGAGAAAGCAGCTGCTAAAAAGATAAAGAGCAAAGAGATTCTGGCAGCTTCATGATGCTGGGGAAACAAAACCGGAATCTAGGAATAACCAAGGAGCTAAGGTCCAATCCTAGGCATTCAGTCAAGACCCCTGAAGATGAACATCCTAGCAGTAAAGGCAAGCCAGATACAGGTCGGTATCCACTTGATCAAGGTGAAAGGTGATATGCCCACCAGAAAAAAAATTATCTCTGGAGATGGTTCAGAACCTCAACAAGTTTTCATATACAATATTTAGAATGCAGTAAAAAATTGCCAGGCTTCCAAGAAATCAGACAAATAACCTAAAAGAGGGGGAGACAACATAAATAGTCTTATAAGTGAATCAAATATTAGAATTATCAGAAATAAACTTGAGAGTTATCATGATTAAAATGTTCTATGAATCAGTTGAAAATGAGGAGAATTTCATCAGAACACTGGCATCTATAAAAAGAAACAAATTACTGCCCATGCTAAAAGTTTTAATTTCGTATTGGCTCTAGCAGGTCAAAGACGTATACTGAAATCTCTAGGGTGTTCACTAATAGAACAGTGAAAGAATATACAACTAGCAAGGTAATCCTTACAACTGGACCAATAAACAATAACATGATAAATGAGGAAGAAATTAAAGTTGTCAAGGATTTCATTTTACTTAGAACCACAATCAACGCCCATGGAAGCAGCAGTCAAGAAATCAAAGGATGTATTTCACTGGGTGTATCTGCTGTAAAAGATCGCTTTAGTGTTAAAAAGCAAAGATGTTACTTTGAAGACTATGGTGAGCTTGACTCAAGCCATAGTATTTTCAATTGCCCCATATGCATGTGAAAGCTAGAAAATGAAAAAGGAAGACCAAAGAAAAACTGACACATTCAAATTGTGGTGTTGGCAAAGAAAATTAAATATGCCATGGACTACCAGAAAAGCAAACAAATCTGTTTTGGAGGAAGTACAGCCAGAATGCATCCCCTTAGAAGCGAGGATGATGAGATTTAGTCTCATTTATTTTAGACATGGTATCAGGAGGGACCATTCACTGGAGAAAGACATCATGCTTGATAAAGCAGAGGGTCAGCAAAAAAGAGGCAGATGCTCAATGAGATAGACTGATACAGTGACTGCAACAATAGGCTCAAACAGAGCAACAATTGTGAGTATGGCACAGGACCAGACAACGTTTCATTCTGTTATACATAAGGTCGCTATGAGTTGGAGCCAACTTGAGGGCACCTAACAACAATGGAGCAGGGAGTGGAATAATAGTAACAACAATAAAAAAATTGATTTTAAAAAGAAAGGCAAAAAAGAGACACAACAGGAACAAAGAACAGTTGGAAGAGTAGAGAACAAATAATAACATGATAGGTTTGATTAAAATATATCAGCAATTTTACATTAAATGTAAATGAGCTAAAAGTTCCAATTATTAAAAAAATTATAAGACTAGAGTTTTAAAATTTTTGTTGTGCTGGTAAGACATGTCATACATATAGACACAAAACGATTTTTTTTTAAGGGTGAAAAAGATACAGTATGTGAACATTAGCCAAAAGGCGGCTGGTATAACTACATTTATATTAGACAAAGTAGATTATCATATCAAAAGCATCATTAAAAATAAAAAGATTTCATTTTAAAAAGGGACATTTCAACAAGATACAAAAATCCCTACATTTGAATTACACAGCCTGAACGCAGAAAACAAAAACAGTAGAACTAAAAGGAGGACAATTTCCACAATCAAGGGAGGTTTTCAAACATCTCTCAGTAGCAAACTGAACAAGCAGATTAAAAAAAAAAAGTATAGAGAGAGTAGATAAACCACATGATTAGCTAATAATGAGCATTAAGTGCATGCCTGGAAAAGAAGAAAACCTGAAAATCAATTCTAAGCCTCTGCAGTGGGTACTGCGTGTGCTGTCCAGATCCCCCTTAGGACTAAAACACTCATTCCCCAAGCTTCAGAGAGTGATGGCTGCACTGCTGATGGTTCACACTGAGTCCTTCTAGGCAGCTGCATCCAATGACTAGTCAGTGTTGAGACACAAAGGTCCAGTTCCCTTGCGTCAATCTGGGATAATCCTGAAAGGCTATTCTTGCTCCAGAATTCCCCGTGGGATTGGCTAAAGCCTTTGCTGCAACCACATTGCAGTTGAGCTTCTCCTTCAGCTCAGACCTGTATCCCTCCCAGGTGCTGTTCTCAAAAGCACTACACAATAAACTCCATGCATGCAGATCTCCATTTCAGAATCTACATCCTGGAGAATTCAGCCAATGGCAGTTGTTATCATAACCGGTTGCAATCGAGTCATTTCCAACTCATAGCAACCCTACAGGACAGAGCAGAACTGCCGTACAGAGTTTCCAAGGAGCGGTCGGTGGATTCGAACTGCCGACCTTCTGGTTAGCAGATGAATGCTTAACCACTGCGCTACCAGGACTGGTACAAAAAAGCAGACTCTAATATGCGATTCTGCAGCTGGATCACTCGATGGCAATGAGAACTCCATCACTGATGGTAGTTAAGTATGGATAGCCCCTTGCATGCAGTAGGACAATTACTAAACCTTTCATCGGTCACAAAGTGAGACGGGATACCAGTGGAAGGAAATCTACTGACAAGTGAAATATCTCAGGTATCTGAGAGGTTGGTGGGAAGTAATAACTATGTAATGAGATAGCTGCTACTGGGGTCTATCAATGATTTGGGGGGCACAAGGAAAGCTTCTGCAGTGTCGGGAATGTTCCACGTCTTCATCTGGGTGGCAGTCTCATGGGTGTGCTCATTTTTTAAAAATTTATTGAGCTATACATACACCTAAATATACTAAAAATATACTGTACTGTTTCTGTATGCTGCACTTCAATAAAAAGTTTATTACAAAAGCCATTATATTTAATTTACATTTTCTAAGAAAAATTTATTAAAAAACTTCCACAGATAACTGATAGTAACGACACTCTGTCATATCGATGTTCGTATATATTTATCTTTATCATTATAGCCACATAGTATTAGATATCACCTAAATAAAAAACTACTCTTTATTAGAAATGTTAACTGTCAAGAAAACAATGTCACTTCAATATTATATATTAAGTTACAAAATATGGCAAACAGAATTAAATGGTAGGAATTTCTATTTATACTTGCATAATAAATCAGTATACTTAATCACTGCATAGATTGAAAATAAAAATAGGTATCATTTACAGATTACTATGTGCCAAGCACTAGGCTAAGTGTTTATATGCTTTAATCATGCAATTTTCACAATAATCTTCACTGAACAAATACATCTGTCAGTCATTGTTCTGGATGTTAGGGAATCAGTAGTATACAAAAGACCAAGCCTCTCCCCCTTTAAGGAGCATTCATGCTAGAGATTCTATTACTAACCCCAAAAGGAAACTGAGGCTTTACTAAGCCTACTTAAGGAACCTATGGTCACTGTGGTAAACACTGTAGACTGACTAACCCCCCATCCATTCCCAACTTCTTCTCCCTCGTCTGCCTCTACCACAGATGTTAAAAAGTTAAATACTCATTGCCCCTACCTCCCATTCATCTAAGATTAATCATGAAACTTATTTTGGCCATAAAACATAAGCAAAAGTCTGCTGTCCCAATAAAAACTGCTTCTGACCTTTCTTCCTTCTTCCTGCCCACAATGTGGAGGTGATGTCTGAAGGCTGAAGCAGCTGTCTTTTTCCATGAGAAAAAGACCAAAGAATCACAGAGATTCCAGCCCTGACATCACTGAGCACTACACTAAAGCCAGCAACTATGCACTTCCAGATTTCTCATTATGTGAGAAAATCGAACCCCCTTTTAGTTTACACCACTGTTGTTACTTGAAGCTAAATGCATTCCTAATAGATACGCCACCCAACTAGGAAGTTCAGAACCGAGATTTGAAACTAGGTCCATCTCTCTCCAAAGCATCAACTGGGAAATTTTTCTGTGAAAGTTTACTCCCAGTTATAAACCTATGCATTTTCCACATATAAATCAATGCTTATTTCAATGACAGATGGCTATAATTTGTAATAAAATTAAGAAGATAAGGCATCCAAGAATTCTGTTCTCTTGTCATCTTTTTACTTAATTGCTGTACTGATAAGCTTTTGAAGACCCTTCTCTGGCCTTTAAATGCAGCTTTTTACATACTATTCTATGAACGATAATGTCCTTTGAGCTGCTCAGAAGTATTAAGCTTTAGAATTAATGGCATTAAACTTTCCAATTTTCCTAGAATATAGGGGTGGCTAATGCTCTGAATCATTTTTAATTGGCAAATCATTAACTTTCTTTCAATCATCACATTAAGACCTAAACCCAAAAAATAAACATCTTCTGGAAACAGGACGAGTAACACATTGATACCTACTTAAAGCAATACCTCAGATAACTGAAAGACAATTACTTTTCTTCCCTGAATATAGTACACTAGTAAATGTCTTCTTCAAATAAAATATGTAGCACACATTCAGGTTAAATTTCAAAACCAAAGAAAAATTTGATTTTAAAAAGTCAATCGTTGCCTTTACCTTATATTAAAATCATCAGTTCAAGGCAATAAAAGAAATATTTTTAGTAGTTAGAATGCGTATTATTCTAGAATTCCCTAGAATGTGTATCCATGATACAGTCCTGTTAAACCATGCATACATGAAAAAACAGTATGTGTACTCAAATAGAGTCAAGAGGGTTGATTCCACAACCACTGTCAAATGTTTCATATGTGCCAAGCACTGTGCTAGGTCTAGGAGAAGGTGTCCTTTTTCCCTGTGCTTTTAGTCTAGTGAAAGACACAGACATGTCAATAATCACAAATATATGCACAAGTGCTCTGGAAGCATAAAGGCTTTCAAATTAAATAGAAATAGTAATAGTGATGGTGTTGCTGGGGCCAGGAGGGCTTCCCACTGAACTACATTCCTTTTGCCTTTCCCTTCTTTCCATTACTCTTTACTGACTACCTACATCAATATCAAATACCAAAAGCATGGTCTCAGGTCCAGCCTCTCTCCTGAACATCTCCATCTGGATTGTCTATAAACACCTCAAACTCACATCTAAAACTGAACTAAACCTCTTCCCCACAAATTGCCTTCACTTATTTTGTACCTTAGCTGGTAAATACCACCATCCACCTGGTTCCTAAAACAAAAACACTGAAATATCTCACTCAATCTTCTCTCCCTCACATCAAATCAATTTCCAAGACATACCAATAAAGAAAAAGAGCAGAAATAAATAAAATAGAAAACAAAGAAAGTAAAGAACCAAAAGCTGGTTCCTTAAAAAAATAGTAATAAAAATAGAAAAGGTTATGGCAAGGTTGGTCAAGAAAAAATGACAGAAGGCAAAAATAGGTAGTATTAATAATGACAGAGGAATATAATTACAAATCCAGCAGAATAACAGATGTGCATGGGGGGGACAAGGGAAAGAGAATATAAAAAATAAATTCATGCCAGTAAATCTGAATTTAGATGAAATGGACAATTTCCTGGTGTCCTGGTTTGAATTATGTCCCCCCAAAAATGTGTATATCAGTTTGGCTGGACCACGATTCCTGGTACTGTGTGATTTTCCTATATGTTGTAAATCCTGCCTCTATGATGTTAATGAGGGAGGATGGGTGGCAGTTGTATTAGTAAGGCAGGACTGATCTACAGGACTGGATTGTGTTCTGAGGCAATCTCTGGAGATATAAAAGACAGAAGTGAGCAGTGAGACAGGGGGACCTCATACCATCAAGAAAGCAGCGCTGGGAGCAGAGCACATCCTTTGGACCGGGGTCCCTGCACCGAGTAGCTCCTAGTCCAGTGGAACACCGAAGAGAAGAAGGCCAACAGAGAGAAACAGCTTTCCCCCTGGAGCTGACGCCCTGAATTTGGACTTTTAGCCTACTTTGACTGTGAGGAAATAAACTTCTCTTCGTTAAAACCACCCACTTGTGGTATTTCTGTTACTGCAGCACTAGATGACTAAGACACCTGGAAAAGTGGGGGGGGGGGGGGGGGGTGTATATGCGTGTCTAGAAAATTAATTGTAAAATGTGAAAGAACAATAGGCCAAAATGGTCAAGAATTTTTTTAAAAAACATTACCAACGTTTTAATTTTTAAAAAACATCCCACTAAGATACACTAAATGGCAGGTTTTGACAGTGGATTTTGATGGCAACACTGATAGTGCTAGAAAACAATACATCTTCGGGAAGAGAAAACTTAAAGTAATGTTTTTGTAAAAACATTTTCATTGGTTTCATTTATTTCAAATAAAATGCAAGCACTTTGGTGACATTTTTAAAAAATTTCTGGCTTCTAGAAGGTCACAGCCTTGAAAACCCTATGGAGTACAGTTCTACTCTGCCATACATAGGGTCACCATGAGTTGAAATCCCCTGGACGGCAACTGGTTTTTGTTTCTTTTCTTTCTTTTTTTTTATTATTCAATGAACAGTATCAGGACAACTGGTTATCAATTATTTAAAATAAACGAATGAATAAGTAAAGGATTATGACCTTGCACTATACACAGTGGAGTAAAGATCTAAATGTGAAAAGAAAAACTTTAAAACTTTTTAAACACCAGCAATGAGAAACCTGAAAGGGAAATTAGGGAAACAATTCCATTTACAATAGCATCTAAAAGAATAAAATACCTAGGAATAAATCTAACCAGGGACATGAAGGACTTATACAATGAAAACTATAAAGCACTGCTGAAAGAGACTAAAGAAGATTTAAAGAAATGGAAAGATGTTCCATGTTCATGGATGGAAGACAAAATTGTCAAGATGTCAATACAATGCAATCCCAATCAAAGTTCTAATAGCCTTCTTTACAGAACAGAAAAACCAATCCTCAACTTTATTTGGAATGGTAAGAGGCCCTGAATAGCTAAAACAATGTTGAAAGAGAAGAACAAAGTAGGAGGACTCACACTTCCTGAATTTAAAACATACTATACAGCTACAGTAAACAAAACAGACTGGTACTGGTATAACAACAGATACATAGACCAATGGGATATAATTGAGAGTCCAGAAATTGAGACTCTATGGTCAACTGATTTTTGACAAGGGAGCAAAGTCCATTCGATGGGGGAAAGAAGAGTCTCTTCAATAAATGGTGCTGGGAAAATTGGATTTCCACACGCAGAAAAATGAAACAGGACCCATGCCTCACACCATATGATAAAACAAATTCAAAATGGATTAAGGACCTAAATGTGTAAACTAAAACCATAAAATTCCTAGAAGAACAAGCTGGGACAATGCTGCCATGTCTAGCTTTCAACAATGGATTATCTAATAACAAAGCAGAAACAGGAAAAACAAAATAAATAAATGGGACCTCATGAAAGTTAAAAACTTTTGTCCATCAAAACACTTAACCAAAAAAGTGAAAAGACAAGCTACTAATTCGGAGAATATCTTCGGAAACCATATATCCAACAAGAATCTAGTAACCAAAATATATATAAAGTTTTGACAACTTAACAACAAAAAGACAAATAACCCAATCATAAAATGGGCAAAGGACGTGAACAGACATTTCACCAAAGAGGACATTCAAATGGCCACCACACACATCAAAAGATGCTCAGCGTGATTAGTCATCAGAGAGATGCTAATCAAAACCACAATGAGATGCCTTTCACTCCCACTAGGATGTCTAAGATTAAAAAGAAAACAGAAAGTAACAAATGTCAGCAAGGATGTGGGGAAATTGGAACCCTTATCCATTGCTGGTGGGAATGCAAAATGGTACAGCAGTTGTGGAAAACAGTGTGGCGGTTCCTCAAAAAACTAAAAACAGAACTACCACATGACCCAGCAAGTCCACTCCTAGGTATATATCCAAAAGACTTGAAAGCAGAGGCTCAAAAAGAGACTTGTACACCAATGTTCATTATACTGCTATCCACAATAGCCACAGGGTAGAAATAACCTAAATGCCCATCAACAGATGAATGGATAAACAAAATGTGGTACACACATACAATGAAATACTACTCAGCCAGTAGGAGAAATGAAATCTTGATGTATGCTACAGTATGGATGGAGCTTGAAGAGATTATGCTGAGCAAAATAAGCCAATCATAAAAGGACAAATATTCTATGACCTACCTCATACAAAAAGACAAGAAAAGGCAAACGTATAGAGACCAAAGTTTACTAGTGGTTACCAGGGGCAGGAGGGAGGTGGAAAAGGGGGATTAACAGTGATGGAAAAATTGCATTGACTAAGAGTAGGGTTGCCCAGCCCATTATTGTAATTGCAGTCAGTAAGTTGTACACCTGTAGAAAGTTGAACTGGCAAAGTTGTGATATATATATATATGTTATATATATATAACAACAACAAAAGAAAAAAAGAGTAGCTGCTGAGGCTGCTTACGTATAATCAAACACCTCATGTGATTTGGCTCCTTGATTTGGAGGCTTAAGGTCATGGTTTCATGCGCCATCTCAGTTAACTAACCTAATAACATGTTTAGTGCTTCTGTTCAGGTATACCTCCTACTTCATTTCACAGTGTCTGGGGTCTTAAAAGCTTGCAGCAGCCATCCAAGGCATAACAACTGGTCTCTATTCATCAGGAGCAACAGTGGAAGAAGTGTTAGGAATACTTAGAGGATATGGAATGTGTGGCTAATTGCCTCCATGAACAACTGCTTCCTTTGCCATGAGACCAGAAGAACTGGATGGTGCCCGGCTACCATTACTGAACATTCTGATCAAAGATTCCATAGAAGAATCCTGATCAAAAGGGGGGAAATGCAGAACAGAATTTCAAATTCTCATGGACTCCAAACTTTCTGGATCCATGGAGGGTAGATGAACCTCTGAAACTATTGCCCTGAGATAATCTTTAAACCTTAAACCAAAAACATCCCCTAAAGTCATCTTAAAACCAAACAATAGTTTAGCTTAACTAGTAAAAAATGTCTGCCTTGAGCATTATGCTCTTTTAAGAACTATCTATATGGGATCAAATTGACAACAGCAACTTGAAAGATTAGACACGAACGTTAGGGGGCAGTGAGTTTATGTTAATGAGGGAGGAACAACTCAGAAACGGAGGGTGAGAATGGTTGCATAACTTGAAGAATGTAATCAATGTCACTAAACTGTACATGTAGAAACTGTTGAAATTTTTAGTGGCACTGATTATATTCTTTAAGTTGTGCAACTATTCTCATCCTCCTTCTCTGAGTTGTTCCTCCCTAAACAACCAAAGAAATAAAATTTAGGAAAAAAAATGAACTGAGAGGAAAAAAAAAACTTTTTGAAGAAAATAGACAAGTATCTTCATGACCTCGAAGTAGAGAGAAATATATTTCAGAACAAAAGATACAAGCCATGAAATAAAAAACTGAAAAATTCAATTATATTAAAATAAGAAATGTCTATTCATCTACAGACCATATAAAAAGTGCAAAGAGAAGCCACAGAGAAGCAAAAAATATTTGTAATCCATAGAACCAACTCAGAATTAATATCTAGGATCTTTGGAGAACTCCCACCGGCCATCTGTCAGTTTGTCTTACAGTGGTGTGTTGCTTGTGTGTTGCTATGATGCCAGAAGCTATGCCACCAATATTTCAAATACCAGCAAGGTCATCCATGGTGGACAGATTTCAGTGAAACTTCCAGTCTAAGACAAACTACAGAGAAAGGCCTTGCAGTCTACTTCCGAAAATTAGTCAATGAAAATGTTATGGATCACAGCAGATTACTGTCCGATATAGCGCTGGGAGATGAGGACCCTAGGTTGGAAGGCACTCAAAACACACAGTGGCTGAAACAATGAACTCAAGCATACCAACAATCATGAAGATGGCACAGGAGGGGACACGTTTTGTTCTGCTGTACATGGGGTTACTATGAGCTGGAGCCAACTCAATGGCAAATAACAAGTGAAGAATTCAATAAGCAAAAGATAAACAACTCAATTGGAAAAAAAAAAAGGGCAAAGAACAGGTACTCTATAGAAGAGCATTTGAAAAAAACACTCAATGTCAATATTAGTCGGGAATATGAAAATTAAACTAACAATAGGATGCTATTTTATACCTATCAGATAGGCCAAAATTTTACTTACTGGCAAAATAAAACAGATGTAGAACAACTAGAAATCTCATATACTGCTGGTGGGAATCTTTGGAGGGCAACATCCCTACAACCTATCAATTCCCCTCCTAGAGACATACTTCAAAGAAACTTACATGTGCGCACAAGAAACCTATACAAGAATGCCCGGGGAAACATTGACTGTAATAGTGAAATCTTAGAGCATTTCACTTCTGCAAGCCTCCTCCCCAACCACTCCCCTCTCCCTGGGACAATACAGTCTAAGATCACTTTCTGTGTTAGTTTCACAGTCTGGGGCTCTTAACCCACTGAGGTAGAATAAAAGTAATGTGTAAATTTAAATGGACCTTTGTTACTACTTGCTATTTGAGAACACTTTAAAAATATAAAAATGATACCATGAGATACATCAAAGAAAATATCAGCAAAGGCACCAAATAAAAGACTATGATATCCATGACCACCTCTTTATTGTTTATCTAATAGAAAATGTAGCAAAATCCTTCTATTGATTTAGAAAAGTCAAGAGTAACAAGATTCTAAAAAATTCCATTGTTGGAAATGTGATGGTTAATTTTATGTGCCAACTTGCTAGGCTATGATTCTCAGTGGTCTGCCAAAATACTGGACTGGTTGTTGTTCCGTAATGTAATATAATGTATGTACCAAACCTGTTGCTGTTGAGTGGATTCCAATTCATAAAGACCACATAGGACAGAGCAGAACTGCCCCATTGGGTTTCTAAGGCTGTAATCTTTACAGAAGCAGACTGCCACATTTTTCTCCCGTGGAGTGGCGAGTTCAAACTACCAACCTTTCAGTTAGCAGTCAAGCACTTAACCACTGTGCCACCAGGGCTCCTAATGTAATATAATGTAATAATGTAATATAATGACCTTCCATGATGTGACCTAATATGATCAACCAATCAATTGAAAGGGAAGTTTTCTTGGGGCTGTGGTCTGCCTCCAGAACATAAATGAGTGTTCTAGCACAGTGTGCTCTCTCTCTCTCAACCCTGCACTCTGCTTGTCGCCTGACCTCCAGATCTTGGGACTTAAACGTGCAGAAGTTTCCAGCCTGCCACCTGACCTGCATATTTCAGATTAGTCAGTCCCCACAACCCCATGAGACAGCAGAGGTCTCCAGCCTATCGCCTGACCTACAGATTTGGGACTTGCCAGCCCCTACAATTGTGTGAACCATTTCCTTGAACTAAATCTCCCTATGTGTACATACTTGTATGTACACATCTTGCTGGTTTTGCTCCCCAAGAGAACCAACTAAGACCGGAAGTAAAATCTAAATTATCAGCCTACTCTTCTTTGGCCAATCTGTTAGTCAATGGTGGAAATATAAAAACAAAACAGAGTATTTCTAGGAAAACACAGTAAATTTCAAAATTCATAATTCCAGTGAGGACTGCTTGATTACAAATATCTCTGAATTAATAATGGTGCAAAATTTTATATACAACTAGAATGAGTCACATATTAATACACCTAGTTTTAAAAAAGGACCTTAAAGGCAATATAAAGAAATAAAAGATTGGTATAAACTTAGAAAAATAGGGATAAATATTAAGGTAACCACAAAGGAAACTAACAATCCTACAAGTCAAAATGAAAAACGAGAAAAATATGAAGACTCAGCAAACACAAAATCAACAACAATGAAAAAGATGAAAAGAAAATACATAAAGAAAAATGACTCAGCCCAGAAAATTAAGTGGAACAAAGAAACTGTGAATAACACACAAAAAAAGACATCAAAATGACAGCACTAAACTCATATTGATCAATAATTATGTTGAATGTAAACGGACTAAACGCACCAATAAAGAAACAGAGAGTGGCAGATTAGATAAAAAAACACAATCCGTCTATATGCTGCCTACAAGAGACACACCTTAGACTTAAAGACACAAACAAACTAAAACCCAAAGGATGGAAAAAAATATATCAAGCAAACAAAACTCAAAAAAGAGGACTGGCAATATTAATCTCTGACAAAACAGACTTTCAAGTAAAATCCACCACAAAGGATAAGGAAGGACACTACATAATGATTAAAAGGTTAATACAGCAGGAGGACATAACTAGAATAAATATTTATGGACCCAATGACAGGGCTCCAAGATGCATAAAACAAACCCTAACAGCACTGAAAGGAGAGACAGACAGCTTCACAACAGTAGTAGGAGACTTCAACACACCACTTTCAGTGAAGGACAGAACACCCAGAAAGAAGCTCAACAAAGACACTGAAGAACTAAATGCTACAATCAACCAACTTGATCTCATAGACATATACCAAACATTCCATCCAACAGCAGCCAATTGTACTTTCTTTTCCAACACACGTGGAACATTCTCCAGAATAGACCACATATTAGACCATAAAGTAAGCCTTAACGAAATCCAAAGCATCAAAATATTATAAAGAATCTTTTCTGACCATAAAGCCATAAAAGTAGGAATCAACAACAGAAAAAGGAAAAATAATCGAACACATGGAAACTGAACAACACCTTGCTAAAAAACTACTGGGTTATACAAGAAATTAAGGATGAAATAAAGAAATTCATAGACTCAAATGAGAATGAAAACACATCCTACCAGAACCTTTGAGACACAGCAAAAGTAGTGCTCAGAGGTCAGTTTATAGTAATAAATGCACACATTCAAAAAGAAGAAAGGGCCAAAATTGAAACATTAACCCTACAACTTGAACAAGTACAAAGAGAGCAGCAAAAGAGGCCCGTGGGCACCAGAAGAAAGGAAATAATAAGAATTAGAGCAGAATTAAATGAAACAGAGAATAGAAAAACAATTGAAAGAGTTAACAAGACCAAAAGCTGATTCTTTGAAAAGATCAAGATTGATAAACCATTGGCCAAAGTGACAAAACAAAAACATGAGAGGAAGCAAATAACCCATATAAGAAATGAGATGGGTGATATCACAACAGACCCAACAGAAATTAAAAGAATCATAACAGAATACTATGAAAACCTGTACTCTAACAAATTTGAAAGCCTAGAGGAAATGGAAAAATTTCTAGGAACTCAATACCTACCTAAACTAACACAAACAGAGGTAGAACAACTAAATAAACCCATAACAAAAGAAGAGATTGAAAAGGTAATTTAAAAACTCCCAACAAAAAAAGCCCTGGCCTGGATGGCTTCACTGGAGAATTCTACCAGACTTTCAGAGAAGGGTTAACTCCACTACTACTAAAGGTATTTCAGAGCATAGAAAAGGATGGAATACTCCCAAACTCATTCTATGAAGCCAGCATAACCCTGATACCAAAACCGTAAAGACACCACAAAAAAAGAAAATTACACACCAATATCCCTCATAAACACTCACTCAAAAATCCTCAACAAAACTCTAGCCAATAGAATTCAGCAACATATAAAAAAAATAAATAACTCACCATGATCAAGTGAGGTTTATACCAGGTATGCAGGGATGGTTCAACATTAGAAAAACAATCAATGTCATCCATCACATAAATAAAACAAAAGACAAGAACCACATGATCTTATCAATCGATGCAGAAAAGGCATTTGACAAAGTCCAACACCCATTCACAATAAAAACTCTCAACAAAATAGGAATAGAAGGGAAATTCCTCAATATAATTAAGGGCATTTATACAAAGCCAACAGCCAACATCATCCTAAATAGAGAGATTCTGAAAGCATTCCCCTTGAGAACAGGAACCAGACAAGTATGTCCTTTATCACCACTCTTGTTCAACACTGTGCTGGAGGTTCTAGCCAGAGCAATTAGGCTAGAAAAAGAAATAAAGGGCATTCACATTGGTAGAGAAGAAGTCAATGTATCTCTATTTGCAGACGATACGATCTTATACACAGAAAACCACAAAAGAATCCACAAGAAAACTCTAACACTCTGCCAGTTTGGGTTGGTTGGTTTTGTCAGAAAATATCAGGGGTATAGATTTAGGAAGATGGAGACATGATGAAATTTAGAGGAGTCTTCAAGAGTCAGTTACATTTGTTGCAACTGACTGAAAGCTGGCAACATGCTCCCAGATGACCACACTAAAATGGACTAAATGACAGCTTTTCACGGTGGATTTTGATGGCAACACTGACAGCGATAGAAAACAAAATAAACAAAAAACTGGATGTCTTTCATACATCTTTGGGAACAGAAAACAATGTTAAAGTAATATTTTCATCAAAACATTTTCACTGATTTCACTTGTTTCAAGTAAAATGCAAGCACTTTGGGAAATGAAATAATTAAGAGTTCAGGAAAGAATTACCATGATGTTGTATTCTTAAATTAACATATTTGCTATATTTAAAAAAAACTCCATAGCTGTCGAGTCGATTCTGACTGTAACTGCCCCCATATGGTTTCCAAGGCTGTAAATCTTGGAAGCAGACTGCCAGATCTTTCTTCTGTGGAGTGGCTGGTGGTTTCAAACAACTTACCTTTTCGTTAGCAGCTGAGTGCTTTAACCACTGCACCACCAGAGCTCCAGCACAAAATTAAATAAGGAATCAGAAAATAATAATCTCCTCTCTCTTCATTTTTTTAAATCACTGAATGCTAAAGTTAAGTTTAATTTTCAAATCAATCAGTATACAAATTCTTTATTCAAATCTAATCATTTCTTGAGATCCATTACATGCTGTTTTAACTCATGGTAGTTAAACATTTTATAATTTAAAAACCGTTTATCATCTGAGCTTAGTTGCTATTTCAAGTATAATACTAAAAATAACACAGTACCAGAAGGAATGAATAAAATAAGTTTAGGCTGTTGATCCCAAAGGAACAAACATTTTGAAAACATATTTTAAAGTATAAAATTTGCCTTCATCTTAAAAAGCCCTTAAAATTAATCTAAATGTTAAGGAGACATGTAACTGGGTCATGAGATATTTGTTCCCAGGCTGAAAATCAGTTTACAAATTGTTCCCTGGAAAGAATTTTCAACCAAAAGTTATAAATACCAAAAGAAGGACTAATAATGGAAAGCCTTACCTAACATCAGCCTGACTACTGTAACATTCTACTACTGTTCATTCTACTCCAAATTTGAATGAATCCTTAGTTCTTTTAACTGGAAAATTAGAAATACTTACTTTTTTCTCTCAATTATGCTTTAACTATAACTTATCACATTGTAAGATAAGTTGGTTCATACAATCAGGGGTTTTATTACAGAAAAACTAACCAAGAATAATGAAATTTTTAAATATCTATTTCAATTGATATCCTTTTCCATTCTTATGTGACACTAAAACCAATAAACCAATAAAATCTTAATTCAGACTTCACATATTCAACATATATAAAAGTCACATATGAACTGAACTACCTTTTAATACTAGGGTATTTCCTAAGCAAATTGTTAATTTAGGATTTTGAAAGAAGACTCAAGAGAATAATAATTCAACTGAAATATCCACTGTTATACAAATATTTTCTATAACGTACAAATCAATACACTTGGTTCGGAGTAGTAAAAAGAAAACATGGAGTCAACAACAGACACGAATCCAAAGTCTGGTTCCACCAATTACCCGTAAATCCTGCCACATGTCACTGAACCTCTCTGACCATTAGTTTTCTTTTTTGCAAAATGAAAATGACAACACTTTCCTGACCTACTTCACATAGCCATGATGACTCAGTGACATAAATAACAAAAGTACTTTATTAATATCTAAAAGCAAAACGCGAAGGTACTGTACTAGTACATGTTATTTGGAAAATACCTACTCTTTTAATATTTTAAGTGCCTTATATTAATAATAATGTTGGAAGAACAGTCTGCCATGGGCCCCTTCACAGCTTCACCGACTGCATCAAACTACAAAGCTTAACTATTCTCTGACCCTGAACCCTTTCAATAGCTAGTTGCACAGGTCAAGGTAACCACAAGTGACTACCTTACAACTGCCCACTCCTGGGAAAGGGTGGCAGGCTTGTTTGCTACTTGCTACAAAAGCACTGAGCCCTCAGCCCTGGGTTTCTCGCCGGTGCACAATCCACCCCAAGCACAGCCACCATCAGGACCCACCATGTCCTTCCACGGGACTTGGGGCAGGAGAAGCAACACCACCACGCTGCTGCTCCTGCTGTTTGCTATGCTTTAAAAAACTACCCTGCTCTGATGACTAACTCTCAAGGTCTACTTTTCATCACCTGTAAGTTGTAGCAAGTCAACCTGCTTGCTTAGTCATCTCCTTTGGAATCTTGTTCCTCCTTACCATCCTCTATGAGGTTGGGTTTCTGCCCTAAAAAAAAATTGGCATAGCAAGCAAGGTGCCAAGACGGTTAATGACTTTTAGGAATGTCATCCAAAACGATCCAGCTGGAGGGCAATGTGGCTATTGCTATTAAAATAGGAGCTCCTAAAGAAGAGATTGATGGGGTCAGCACCAAAGAAATTCAGTCCAGACTGACTATGGGAACCCAAAGCAGGCAGCTGGCTGTCTGGCTGAAACCAAAAATGCCTCTATAGAACCAGATTCCTCCATAGAAATCAATCCCCCTCTACCAGAGGAACTAAAAAGCCAAGTGGCTACCTTAGGACAAATTACTCCCTCGGTACTTCCAGTACCTGCATTCTTGTGATGTGCCAGCCTTAAAGGGGGTAAAGAGCCTGAGATGGGTCCAAGGCCTCTCCATCAACAGGGAGGACTACAAGAAGAAAGAGCAAGGTGGGAGATACAAACTTTTATGGCTCTTTTGGATGCCAATGCTCAAACGGCTATCACATCAGCTTCTCTTACGGGGCGAAGGTCACACAGTCAGTTGGCCGGATTCAGAAATGGGGAATGCAATAAAACTGGGAATGGAAGCAACTAACCATCCAGGTGGGACTATCTGGACCCCTGCTGGGCAACCACTGTTGCTGCTCCCATTGCTGAATGTATACATGATACTGGTGTTTGACATATGTGTGTTGTGAACGCTCCTAAAGTCCAAAGCGCATTTTCTCAACTGGAAAGATCTGCTTGCAGAGAGGTGACAGTGGCATAACTGCATAACAGACCACCAGATAGCAGCTCCCTCCCACATTAATAGCAAAAACAATATCGAAAACACCACAACCATGATTAAGAACTTAAATGCATCAAGAGTATTGAGAGATACAGTATCTCAATAAAACTGACCCATGTGGCCAGTGAAAAAGGCTAATGGGAGCTGGGGGCCTACAGTGGATTCTCGCCAACTGAATTCAGTTGTTGCCCTTGTAGCCCTGGCTGTTGCTAACATTGGGACTGTAACTAAATCAACTGCAGAAACTGATGACATCTGGTATGCTATCTCAGCCGTTGCTAACGCCTCTTTCTCAATCCATTTGGTACCAGAAGATCAAGACCAGTTTACCTTCACCTGGCTGTAGGTTCCAAAACAGGTTTACTGTAATGCCACAGGGGTACTTTAATTCTCTCATTATTTGCACTGATGCTAAGATATGGAACAAACCCCTCTCCCTTCAGGAACGACACAGTTCCACTACATTGATGATATTAAGCTGATTGACAGGCACCAATAAAGAACAGGTGGCAGTGGCTTTTGGAACAGATGCTGACTTCCATGAGAGCCAGGGGTGGCTCATTAATCCTGGTAAGACACAGGGACTAGCAATCCAAGTCAAATTCTTGGGAGCAAATGGATTGCCCTGAGACAGTAGAGGAAGGTACTTTCTAGTCCCCAGCTATGAAAAAGGAAGCCTGGGACTTTATTGAGACTGTCTGGGTATTGGAAACATGTACGTCATCTTTCTTGGGCCTCTGGTGGCACAGTGGTTAAGCGTTTGGCTGCTAACCAAAAGGGCAGTAGTTTGAATCCACCAGCCACTCCTTGGAAACCCTATAGGGCAGTTCTACTCTGTCCTATAGGGTCGCTATGAGTTGGAATCGGCTCAATGGCAACGGGTTTGGTTTTGGTTTCTTATGTAGCTGACCAGACGATCTGATGAATTTAGCCAGGGACCTGAGCAGTAGGCAGAAGTGACGGCAGCAACAGGCTGTCACAACAGCCCTACCTTTAGGTCCTAAAAACTCAAAAAACTTCACTGGATACAGGTATCTGTCACTCACAGCTATGCTAATTAAGCCTCTGGCAAAGAGAGTCAACCTCTGCCCAGAGATGTTCCTTGGAGTTCTGGACCTACCACCTCCTTGAAGTGTCTATCAGCTACACTCCTGTCTTAGTTATGTAGTGCTACTATAAAAGAAATACCACAACTGGGTGGCCTTAACAAATAGAAATTTATTTTCTCACAGTTTGGGTGGCAGAAGTCAGAATTCAGGGCGCTGGCTCTAGGGGAAGGCTTTCTCTCTCTGTTGGCTCTGGGGAAAGGTCCTTGTCTCTTTTCACCTTCTGTTCCTTGGCTCACTGGTGATTTCATGGAGCTTGGCATCTATCTTCCCCCATCTGTGCTTGCTTCCCTGTGCCTAATCTGCTCTTTTTATATTTCAAAGACGACTGGCTTAAAATACAGCCTACACTGATATGGTCTCATTAACATAACAAAGAAACTCCTATTCCCAAACTGGATTGCATCCAAAGGTACAGGGGTTAGGATTATAACGCATATTTTGGGGGGACACAATTCAATCCGTAACAACTCTATTTGAGAAACAACTACTGGTCTGCTTTTGGACTCTTGTGGAGACCAAGCACCTTGCACAGGATCTTCAGGTAACACTATCTTGGGTTGGGTCCACTCAGATGCTAACAGCAGAGTTAGAAAGGCAAATAGTCTTCTTTTATTACATAGAAATAGTATTTTCAACAAGGAAGCAGATCTGGCCCCGCAAGTGTGTACTCCTTACATGAAAAGGTTGCAGCCACACCTTTATGGGCTGTTCTACCTTCCCTTGATCACTCACAGGCTCCTTCTTTGGCTACCTATGGACCCCCTCTTCCAGCAAGTCCCTGAGTATAATCGGGCGTGTTTATTGATAGCTTGTTATTCCATCTGGCCAAAAGTAAAGCTGATGGTGTCCAATGGGCAACAGCAGCCATCCAGCCCCGATGATAACTCTCAACGACCCACTGTGGTAAGGACCGGTCACACAATGCCAGCAGCCTGAGGATGATAAGGGGCATGAAATGTCCATCGAAGGTCATGTGTATTGGCCCACTGCTGAATCCCCTTAGCTATGAGCAATGTGCCAGTGTCTGATTAAAAATCATTACCCTTGCCCTACAATACTCTTAAGGACCAAGAACGTTATATTTTCATAAGCTTTTACATTGTGACTAACGGCCTACCTATCTGGACAGCTGCCTGGGTGACAAATGACTAGTATATTAAGACATACCTCTGTGGGACTGTACTGCCCCAGAGCCTAACAGAACATGTATGGAATCCATGAAGATGCCCATGGGAAGGGTCCATACCCCGACGAGACTGACTGGAACAATGTGCCTGATTGGGCCTGCACAGCTTTGGTGGGAAACATGGTTATCTAGATTCATTATCAGACTGGGCCCAGCAATTTTGTCACCATAACCCAATGGGCTCAAAAAATGGACTTCCATCCATATTCAAAGAGGTCAAAATGGTCTACCAAGACTATAGTATCTGGCAGAGGTTGACTTGCTTTTCTAAAGGTGAGCAACGACATATAGTTGAAGGTGTAGGTCCTACCCAATCCTGACAAATAGACTACAGGGGACCCCTGGTGCCTAGTGCGGGTGCCTAAGGGACACTGACACTTACTCTGGCTATGGGATTGTCATTCCTGTGTAAGTGACAGAATCTGACCATATCAAAACAGCAACTGAGATCAAGCCCTGCCATGTTTTGAAGTATCTGAATCACTTACAATCAGACACTGGCATATCATTCATAGTGAAGGGAATTCAGCAGTGGGCCAATACACATGACCTCCAGTAGACATTTCATGCCCCTTAACCTCAGGCTGCTGGCATCAGCAAAAAATGTGATGAACTTTTAACGACTCAACTGAAAAAGACCACCGGAGAGACTACATCATCAGCATTACAGACTATACACCTCAGCCAGTTAAAAGTGGCTATTCTCTCAGGAAGGAAGAGATGGGAGAACAGAGAGCCTAGCTCTCCCTATCCGTAATCCCTAACCACTTCTTTTTCAGCCTACCCTAGTGCCTGGGATGGCAATTACACAACAGAGGGAGAGTGATTCCAACCTGTTGTGTCTACTAACACCTGGTTTCAGTTTTGGTGTATGGCAAATTGTAGACCATGAGGACAGTATTCAGTTATTGTAATCTGCGAACCCTAGAGTGTATCTACAGTGCCCCATCCAAGCATCAATAGGGAACATCAAGGGCCATCACAAGTTCCACCATGTGTCCTAACCTCCATGATCCCTGACCTACAAAGGGCTAGACGCAGATGGGGGATACTGACTGAAGGGAAAAGAAAGAGGCTACTGATTAGAACAAATACAGTATGTGGCTATAGAGAGAGAACAACAGCCCCAGCACCTGGGAGGTGTTACAGATTGAACTCTGTCCCCTAAAAATTTGTGCTGTAAATCCTAACCTCTATGCCTGTGGCTATAATCTCATTTGGGAATGGGTTTTCTTTGTTATGTTAATGAGACAGGATCAGTATAGGGTATGTCTTAAATCAATCTCTTGCGATATAAAAGATATTAAACAAGCAAGCAAGAGGGGCAGAGATGAGGGAAGACAAATGCCACACCACATAAAGATCACCCAGGAGCAGAAGCTCAGAGACAAGGACCTTCCCCCAGAGCCAGCACCCTGAATTCTGACTTCTAGCCTCCTAAACTGTAAGAAACCCTGGTGATGTAGTGGTTAAGAGTTTGGCTGCTAACCAAAAGGTCGGCAGTTCAAATCCACCAGGCACTCCTTGAAAACCCTATGGGGCAGTTCTACTCTGTCCTATAGGGTCTCTATGAGTTGGAATCGACTCGATGGCAATGGGTTTTAAACTGTGGGAAAATAAATTTCTGTTTCTTAAAACCACCCACTTGAGGTATTCCTGTTATAGCAGCACTACATAACTAAGACAGGAGGGAACAGCTTAGGCCTTGGGAGGTATGAGGAGAGGTAACAATTAATGCTCTTTGTCTCCTAGATCCAGCAGAACTGTCTGGTATAACAATTAAATGGTCCAACCGAGTCTAGCAGCAGTATAAGCTGGCATCTGACCTGCTGCTAAATTTGGCATTCCCATTCGTGTGCTATGGGAATAACTCAGTATGAGCATGCTTGATCCTGAACAATTCTGCTGTGCCTAATACCATCAGAGACAGCTCTTCAATGTGGGAAGTCCCTCCAGTCCCCCTAATCTATCTCAACCTCCCTCTCCCCTCCACCTCCTATTATACAAAAACAATGTTGTTTCAATCAAAAAGGACTAATTCATGTGTTTCTCCGGACACCTGAAGAGCCTTGCTTAGGCCACGCACGGCAATCAAAGTCGCAACTATTCAACGGCACTGGCTGCGTGGTTTAAACAAATCAATATAACAGTGATCCAAATCAAGTTTAAAAAACAAATTCCAAACTGGAATGACCTGTGCCCCTTTGAGTTATAGGTTTATATGTGGGAGAGAAAGCTCCACAAAATGTCTTTTAGTTAGGGATAGGTATTGCTTTGGGCCCATCTATCACCCCCTATAATTACTGACAATACTGCCCCTTGAACCACTGTGTTCTCCTGGATGGGCTCCAGAATAGAAATAGTCATCCTACCCAGGGAATAAAGGAGCCCTGGTTGCGCAGTGGTTAAAGCACTCGGCTGCTAACTGTAAGGCCAGCAGTTCGAACCCACCAACCACTCTGCAGGAGAAAGGTGCAGCAATTTGCATCCATAAAGATTACAGACTTGGAAACCCTATAGGGCAGTTCTACTCTGTTCTACAGGGTCGCTATGAGTCAGAATCAGTTCAATAGCAGTGGGCATCCAGGGAATATACAGAAGACTTCTGGTTCCATACAGCAGTACCAGTACTGTTCCCTGACAGCAGGGTTCATGCCCTAGAGACAATGGTGAGACACCTATCCGTAACTTCAGTTACCATAGTAGTGAGACTGTGCAAGCTCTAGATCAGTTGATCAGTGTAAATCTTTTGCACAAGTCATAATGGATAAAATACTGGCTTCAAACTACATCACAGCTAAAGGATATATATTAATTGATAGCACTGGTCAGGTGGTAAAATTCACATACATCATAACAAAGGACACTAGATGATTATAAGACCTATAGTACCCTCTAGGGCTTTATTCAGTTGGCTGAGTCCAGAATCCTGGGGTACCCAGCTGAGAGTAATACTGCAGTTTGGCCTCATCCTGTTGACAGTAGTCCTAATTAAGTGCCATATGAGAGAAATTAAACTGAACTGCACCTCAGCCCCTGACAGTACATTTAATCCAAGTTGCTGATGGGGTGGCACCAAAAAACCCAGACCCGTTGCTGCTGAGTCGATTCTGACGCAAAGGGACCCTATAGGACAGAGTAAAACTGCCTCATAAAGTTTCCAAGGAACGGATGGTAGATTCAAACTGCTGATCGTTTGGTTAGCAGCTGATCTCTTAACCACTGCTTATGTGAAAATTTTGAGTTCAGCCAAGAATGTGCAGAGGAAAGGAGTGGGCTGCTGGGAGAGGTTGTCTGTCACGGGCCGCAAGCGTCTCTGCACATCCTTACCAAGTGCGATAAACTGCAAGGCCTAACCATACTCCGTCCTTGAGCCATTGCTGTAGCAAGTCACATAGGCAATTAAGTAGGTCAAGGCAAACACAGCCGACTACAAGGTGACAACTTGCTTACTGCTTGCTTCAAAAGGAGCTGAGCCCTTAGCCCTGGGTTCCTCAGCTGCAGTACACTCCACTGCAAGCATTGCTACCACCTGGGTCCACCAGATCTCTCCATGGGACTTGCGCGCAGGAGAACAGGCATTACCATGCTGTTTCTATATGCTATGTTGTAATAAACTACCTTGCTCTGATCACTGGGTCTCAAGGTCTACATTCAGCACCTATGGAGCTGTGACAAGCCAAACTGCTTGCTCTGTCATCTCCATTAGTCTTAGCACTCCTTGACATATTTAAGGTTGGAGTTCTTCCCTAACAAATAATTGTTCTTTACACAGTCTCCTGGCATTTCAAAACCTTTAAAGAAAATCTTAAAGGTAAAGGGAAGTTCAGTAAATCACAATGTTTAGTTTTATAGATTTGCTGTTTGTTTTTAACAAACCACTGACATGCCATGAATTTGTTACTAAATAGAAAATAAGTAGAATGGTAATATTTCAATAGGGAGGGAAATAATTTCAAATGTGTCTTTTCACAAATAAAAAAGATCTCCACTAATAATTTTAATGTTCTAAATATATTTACCATAAGTTTAAATAAAATGAGCATTAGAAAGGTGATCTGATAGCATAAATCTTCCAGCTAGTTAAGGGATTATGGCATAAATTATCTCTTCCCTGCATTACAAAGCTCCTTTGAGATAAGGTTATCTTCTACAGCCAAGATTCTGCATACACATTTTAACAAAGAGGATGATTTATAGTTTTCATTTTCAATATTTCAGTCTGCACCCACTGGTACAGGCTCAGGAAATTGAAATAGAAATGACAACTAATGTGGAAGATGACCAGCAACCCATCAAATTGAACAAGTGCTTTCTTTTAATAAAATCCAGCTTTATTTATGTGTGTGTGTGTGTATATATATATATATATATACATATATATATATACTTAAAAAAAAATGCAAACCCTATTGAAACAACTAACAAGACTGCTTTTCTCCTCCCTCTGATTCCTTTCATCCAATGTTATTCCCTAAGCAAACTGCAATTAATACTTCAGTATCTATCATATAATGTACAGAAAAACACACTGTAGTTCAGACTATGAGAAGGGGTATCTATTTCCTTATCAAACTTAACAATTTACAGCTTTCTAAGGCTGTTTCTCCTGACACTTCACAGCTGGCATGACTGTGTTGGTCTCAGTTTTTAGGACTACGAGAAGAAACAGACATATGAGTTAATTTCTATTTCTCTATGTGTTGCTCACAGGTATGATCCATACTCAGTATAACACTTTTCGAAGTGTGGAAAAATTTCAGAATAGAATTGTTTAATGTTCAAGTCAGTCTGGGCATAGTAAAGAAAAAGCAAAAATTAAGGAAAAAGAAGAAAATCTCTTTGAGCAATGCTCCTCTTACATCTACAGCATCAAACCTATTCCTGTAGCTAAGCCGACTTCATACAGAGCAGTAAACATTAACAAAAATATATTTATTCCAAATCACTAGAAACCTAGGGTGAAGGGGAGATGCATGTTTCCAAGAAAGAAACATAAAAATCAACCACAATGTTTGTTTAAAGTTTTGAGAAGAACTTGACCAGTAAGGCAAGGCAAAATCACATATGCTACAAAATCAAGATTAAAGAAGACAAATTTAGCTGTCATCTCAGCAAATTTACTGCAATGATAACCACATAGTTAGGAGAGATAAAAATAAAACAACTGCAACTGATTTGGAGGAAATCTCTGGTAAATTTATGTTCGGGTTAGTTTAACTCTACTATGGGAAGCAAGTTAGTTGATTAAAGATCAAATCTTCTGGTTTAATATGTGTTTTTCAACTTTAGCAATTTACTGAATTCACATATCACACCTTTTTTTCTTCTATTATCTTCAGGTTGAGTTGATTTGTGTTTCCCCCAATTCCATACACATTCATCTCTTCACTGACACACATTACATTATAACCTTTAATTTAATCCATGTGAGTATTTTTCTGTTTCTATCCTTACCACCCTAACATGATTTATTAATGGCCTACTGTTATTAATGACCAGGCACTAGGCATACAACCGGCACAATTCTGACGTGGACTCTGCCCTAATGAAGCTTCCAATCTAGTTAGGAAGACTGCCTTTAATGTGTGATATCAAATGTGATGAGTTTTACAAATGAAAAATACAAGATGCTAAGCGGGCACATAACCGAGTTTGGGGAAACAGGAGGGGAGTTATCAAGGAATTCTCACTAGAGAAGTGGCTTTTAGCTGAGGTGTTAAGGATAAGTAGGACTTCACTAAGTAAGGGGGTTGGAGAAGGGAAGGAAATGAGACAGAGAAGGCAATCTAGGCAACACCACCTACAGATGGGAGGTATTCCTCATACTCATTACATACAGAAAGGTTACATTTTATGGACGGTCAGAGGTTACTGGCAACTTTCAATTATGTCAAAATATCATAATTTCTTATGCTTCCACATTGTTGTTAGGGGCTGTCGAGTAAATTACGATGGATAGTGACCCCATGTGATAGAGTAGAAATGCCTCCTAGGGTTTCCTAGGTTATAATCTTTATGAGAGCGGGTCACCATCTTTCTCCCACAGAGTTGTTGGATGAGTTCAAATTGCCTTAATTAAGAAACTGGATGCTTAGTTCTATAAATCAGAACAAGGCTTTCATAGATCTCCAAGAAATGTCCACTGAGGCATATTTAAACTTGGGAGAATTCATTTGCTCCATCCTATAAGAAGTTCCTGGGTGGTGCAAATGGTTAAGCACCCTACTCCTAGCCGAGAGGTTGGTGATTTGAACCCACCCAGACGTGCCTAGACAGACAGGCCTGGCGATCTGCTTTTGGAAGTTCATAGCCTTGAAATCCCTGTGGAGCATGGTTCTACTCTGACACACATGTGATCACCATGAGTTGGAATCACTTGATGGCAGCTAACAACCTCAAGAGGAGTATAAAGTGAAAAATTTGTATCTTACGCAGTTTCACAAATTCGGGCCACACACAGAAGGAGACAATTATTGATAATGATACTTCTATAAAACACAAACTATCTGCCAGAAAACCTGGCTTATTTCAACCGATGGGCACAATTCCCATTCATAATGGAGCAAAGTTCTAATACAGAATTACTAAGCAAAAAGCTTCTCTCCTGAGGAAAAAAAAAATACAGAACATGTGGACAGTAACATAAGGTGCTAAGTAAAAGCAGCACCTGAGAGAGGTAAAGTGGCATTGACAATAATGTTCCAATGTCTATATTAGCACACCTGTTTGCATTTTGCAAACAACAATGGAGACACTGTTTTCAATACAAATTTTCCCAGTACCTCTGAAAAGAGTCATGCTACAAGATTTTCCCAGAATCACCAGTAACTTTCTCCTTTGGCTTAAAATACTTTGTCATTTCGTTAGTGAAGACAAAGATGACCTTGTTGTTGTTATTCTTGTTGTCAATGTTATTGCGTTGTGTGTATGTTTAATGTTGGGAAAACTGATTTAAACATAAACCAAACTCCATATAAGAATCCTTAAGTCAACCAATAGTCAGAAATTCTCTAATAGATCTTTGAATGATCTAGAAAAATGAACAGTTCTATAAATTTATAAGCAGTCCAACTGTTTAAAACAGAAAATATATCCTGAATTTTTCCAACAATATTGTTGTTAGTTGCTGTCAATTCCAACTCATGAATTTGTCTCTCAGTCAAATAGGTTGGCAGGAAGTAATTCAAACCTATCGATTGAAGAAAGTTCAGAATTGTAATATGCTCTTTCATCTATTCCTCCAAATAATGGCACTTAGTTAAAACGTGAAGTCATAAACCAATTATTAGAAAGAACTCTGATACCTGGTATCTTAGTCATCTAGTGCTGCTGTAACTGAAATACCACAAGTGGATGGCTTTAACAAAGAGAAATTTATTCTCTCACAGTCTAGTAGGCTAGAAGTCCAAATCCAGGTCTGCTTCAGGGGAAGGCTTTCTCTCTGTCTCAGCTCTGGAGAAAGGTCCTAGTCATCAACCTTCCCTGGTCTAGGAGCTTCTCAGAGCAGGAACCTCAGATCCAAAGGATGTGTTCTGCTCCCGGCACTGCTTTCTTGGTGGTATGAGGTCCCCCATGTCTCTCTGCTCACTGCTCTCTTTTATATCGCAAAAGAGATGGCTTAAGACACAATCTAATCTTGTAGATTGGGTCCTGCCTCATTAACACAACTGCCACTAATTCTCTTTAACATCATAGAGATAGGATTTACAACACGTAGGAAAATCACATCACATGAAAAAATGGTGGACAATCACACAATGCTGGGAATCATGGCCTAGCCAATTTGATACACATATTTTTGGGGGACACAAGTCAATCCCTGCATGACACCTGGGTATGTGAAATGTTATGCACATTTAATTAAAACATATTTACCATTTGTGAAAACTGCCCAATGAATAAAGTCAAAGCTTGTGTACTGCTAAAGCACCTAGCATATTGTGAATGATCAATTAATACTGAATAGCAATAACATTAACACAGTTTTTAAAAATTCTAAAATCTAGAATGTAAGTATCTCATAATAAAATCATTTTCAAGAAAGCTATTGTTAAGGAAGCATCGAATTGTTAAACGGCCCAGGTGTCACCAAAACACACAATGTCCAAGGAAGGCTAGGGTAGACCCCTACACTCCCCCACTTTCACTTGTAATGCTCTTTAGGAGAAAATAAAATAAAGGCAAAGAAAAATAATATTTTACATTTTCTTCACATTTTTTTGAACCACTTTAGAGTTCTAAATGACACTAGACCATTAAAAACGCCTCCGAAAGTCAACTGCCATGTTTTTCTTGTTACAACAATGTCCCCAATACTTAGAACACCATAGGCACATAGGAAGCTCTCAAATATTTGCTGAATGAATGAAAGAATAAAGGTCACTATGAGTCAGAATGCACTCGATAGCAATGGGTTTTTCTGTCTGTCTGTTTTAATCCTGTTTTGTTTTAGTGAATTTAAAAACAATGGTTAAAGACTGATTCTAAATGTTAATTTAGAGTACAAAAAGAAGCAAGGATGTGAATCTTCATTCCATCAACTATCATACATGCTTAGGACATTATTAACTATAAATGTTTAATTACTACAAGTCAGCAGTATTTAAGAGTATTATGTTTAGAAGGCTGTTTTTGTTGTTGGTGCAATCGAGCCTATTTCGACTTATAGCAACCCCACATGACAGAGCAGAACTGTCCCATAGAGTTTTCTAGGCTGCAATCTTTATGGGAGCAGACTACCAGCATGCATAAGGATCAATTCACTGTGATTAAATTAACGATCCTAAAATACCTCTTTCACTATGTCTATCATTCTTTTGTTTAAAAATTTCCAGTGGTTCTCCACCATCTTTGGAATAAAGTCCAAATTCCTTAGTTTGGTATTCCAAGCCCCTATTTATTCCACAGAAATTTACAGAATTCCTTCTTTGAACCCGGCAGGTGCTAAGGATAAAAGAAAGAACAACAAACAGAGTCTTCCACTAAAGAACTCATAACCTAGTGACAAGTACTCAGGAAGGGAAAACGCCAGAGATACAGGCAAAGGAAAATCAAGGAACATCTCAGGTTTCAGGTTACCCAATGCAAACTCTGAAGACTGGTTCTCAGACGGAGAGTTACAGGGTTGGTTTTTCATTTTACAGATATCACTTTGGCAGCTATAGAGAATGAATCAGAGCCTCATGTTCCCATTGTTTTTACAAATTGGTCCATTTTTGAGCTTCAGAAATCCTAATTTCACCCACCAGAATGTCTTCCCCTCAAAGCCCAGCACAAATCCCAATGGTCTCACGGGGCCTTCACGGAGTCCATTCCAATCAAAAGAGACCTCCCCTCCCTCTGATGTCCCTGTAGTAGCCTGATACTATGGTATACTCCTATGGCACTAAGGGCTTTCCTTATATTATTGACACTATCCATCAGGATTATGAGCTCCTCAGCAACAAAGCCTGCAGTACATTCCTCTAAATCTCCCATTATGTCTAGCACAGTTCTTTCTCCACAATAAGCCTTTACAAGGTTCAATGAAAACTACTGATTATCAGTTGGATTATATTTAATTGAACCATTAAAATGTCTGAAAGTCACAGGTAGATGGTTAGCATAGGGCAAATAAAAAGGTTTAAAAGTAACAATTTCTAAAATCTGGAAAACCAAATAAATTATTCCCAAAAATAATTGTGAGGAGCAAATCGTCTGGTCAAGCCAGGCAGCCATGGTTTTCTCTGTCCCTCTGCCCTCTGGCATCTTTAGGCCTCAGAACAAACCACCACCCTGACTGAGGCCTGACGTTTGTTAGCAAGGTTAAAAAGACACAATTAGTTACTTAGGCTGGGGTATAAAATAGCTGGAAGAGGAAGCTTCCTTGGTGCGGGTGGACCTATCTGGCCAAGGGGAGGCCAGCATAGGCAGGGTCCTTCGTCCACGGTGCAGAGAGAGGGGACACCTTGTACAAATTTTTCATCCCACTCAGACAGCTCGTGATGGAGGTTCACTCATGATGGAGCATTTCTGGTTGTATGTTGTCTGACTCTTGCAAGTAACAAAAGCTTCTTTCTATGTGCTAAGGTGTGTTCAGGCTTTGATCGGATGGACATGATGTTTAGGGAGCAATCCATATTAGTTATTGGTGCCCTTTTTCTAATGGCCTCTTGACTATCTAGAAACTGAGTATAACGTGAGCATCATTCAGATTTGGAGCCCTGTCCTACAGTTACGGTATAGTCGAACAAGATGTGTTGTCCTACAATAATAATCCTAAAATCCTTGCATTCTTTTTTTTTTCCAGATTCCTTAATTACTTGTAATGAAAGCCACAGGCTTGGCAGCAAGAACACCCACTAGAAAACCAACCTCAAGTCTTGATTCATGATCATAATCTTGGGCTGTGACAGTAAACACATGCAAATCGGTCAATAGATCAATTAATCTCTTTTCACACACACACACGCTCATGTACATGTGCACACATACACACTTATTCACACCATTCTCTCTCAAGATAAAGCTGAAGAGATTAAAACAGCCTTGTCCACATATGAATACATATTTTGAAACAGAGGCCAAAATAGAACTGCTGTTTATTTAATGTATGATCTAAAAAGAAAGAGAAAAATCCAGAACGGTGAAATCATTATTAATGAATGTCCAAGAACACCTTGAGGACCAATTGAAAGTTTAACCATTGTTACATACTCCTCTGGGGGCAGTGGTGGTTCCTTAGAAGAATACTTGCCTTCCATGTGGGAGACCCAGGTTCAATTCCTGGCCAATGCACCTCATGCACAGCTACCATCCATCTGTCAATGCAGCCCTGCACGCTGTTTTGACATTGAAGAGGTTTCAGCAGAGCTTTCAGATTAAAATGGACTAGGAAGAAAGACCTGGACATCTACTTCTGAAAGGCCTGGTGATGTACATCTGAAAATCAGCCAATGAAAACCCTATGGATAACAAGGGTCAGATCCACAACTTATCATGGAGAAGGTCCAGGACGAAGAAGCATTTTGTTCCGTCATCCATGGGGTCACCATGAGTTGGGGTCTGACTCAAAGACAGCTAATAACAACAACAGTATGCACCTCTCTAATTCTTCCTGGATTTAAAGTCTTGCAGTCAAAAATGATCACTACTAGCAATTATTTAGAATTTGATTATTCCAATATGCTGCTATTGCCTATCTTTTGATTATCTCACTCTTTATTAGTATTTCCATCAGACAGGTAAATCTAAAGAACATCTATCCATATTTCATTTCTTAATATGTCAAACATACAAAGCCATTTTAAAATTAAACTTATCATATTTTTTCTATTGAGACAGAAAACCCAGGGTCCTAACAAATGAAATTATATCACTAACTGACCAACTCTAATGAGGCCTATACTTCAATTCAACTACTTACTCTTTCACATACCATTTTAAAGGAATTTATTTGCCTTATCCTGTTAAAGGTTTACAAAATATATTTTAAATTCAATTTTGGATTACTCCACCATCTAGTTGAAATTTTTCAAATATGCATTTCTTCTGTAATGCCACTAAATGAAATCTAAGAGTCATACAAGCCTACAAATCCAGAACTTTAATTTTTTAACTTCTTCAGTAATCTTATCAATGGTATTGAGAAAATTATCACGAACACCAATAATATAGGGGAAAAAACATTAGACTATGACACAGAGAATACAAGTCTTAACCTAACTTTGTCATGTCTGACCAATCCCTCTGAGCCTTAGTTAATCACCTCAGATATCAAATGAGGGTACTGAAATACATCATCTCCAAATTCCTTCCAGCCTCAAAAGTGTCTCTATTCTAAATCTTTTTGAACAAATTAAAAAAAAAAAAAAAGTCATGCTAAGTTAGAGTTTATTGACATTTTGATTCAAATGCAGCAGCTCTGAACAAAGGATTTAGGGGCCTATGGATTAGTTACCACCCAAAAGGAAAGCCTCACTAGTAATGCGTGATTAATTCCTGTGAGATCCCTTATTGAAAATCTTCATGGAAGACAGCACTATTGAAAAACGGTCAGTGATCAATTGATCTGAAATCTAAAATACTTTTAAAAGGATAAGGTTGTGATTTGCTTAGAGTGACATATCAAGTATTATATGGCTGACTACACACACACACAAACTAAGCTAATGCTTCTGGGTTTGCTGCTGTTGTTGTTTTCTGACCTACATAAAGATAACGACGTGCTCTAGGAGTCCAATTTATAATAATTTGTCTCCTCAAAGCAGTGTGGAAATTATCATGTGCTTAGAATAGGTGTCTTTCTTAGTTTCATAACTTTTCCCGTCTTAGTTATCTCGTGATGCTATAACAGAAATACCACAAGTGGATGGCTTTAATAAACAGAAATTTAGTCTCTCACAGTTTAACAAGCTACAACTTGGAATTCAGGGCGCTGGCTCTAGGGGAAGGCTTTCTCTCTCTGTCAGCTCCGGGGGAAGGTCCCTGCCGCTTCAGCTTCTGTTTCCTGGTTCCCTGGAGATCACCATGTAGCCTGGCATCTGTCTTCTCCTATCCGCTTGTTTGCTTGCTTGTTTGTTTAATCTCTTTTATATCTCAAAAGAGATTGACTCAAGACACACTCTACACTAATCCCGCTTCATTAACATTAATGAAGGAAAAAAACCCGCTGCTGTCGAGTCAATTCTGACTCAGAACAACCCTATAGGACAGAAAACTGCCCCGTAGGGTTTCCAAGGAGCGGCTGGTGGATTGGAACTGCCGACCTTCTGGTCAGCAGCCAAATACTTAACTACTGCACCACCAGAACCCTGAAAAAAGACAACCTGTTCGCAAATCGGATTAACCACAGACATAGAGGTTAGAATTTAAAACACATTTTTGGGGGGGACACAATACAAATCCATAACATCCCCTATTGACCTTTCCTATATAGATTATTTCCTTTACATTAAAAAAAAAAGTCAGTCATTTATGAATATATATTTTGGGGCATCATTTCATGAAATAATTTATACATCTTTTACTATTATACATCAACATTCAAAAACATATGAACTATAAGTCCAGTTCATACTCTTATTTTTAGTAAATGACTATGTGAAGGATAATTTATTTAATAAGAGTGTGAATTTAATTTCTCAAAGAAAAAATTACATGTGCCCTAACTGAAAATACTCCATGTGTGTTCATATTGTGACTCTTCAATTTGATAAGCAAAAACAACACAGCATTTGACTATCTTCCTGAAAGATTATGATCATTATCAAAAATTATTACAAAGTCATATTTATCAGCAAGAAAACGTTGTACCCAAAGGGGGAAAATGTGTTAAATAACAACAACAAAAATTATGAATTCTAGCCTAACTCCACCTCCATCTAAGCAAATGCAAACTTAGAAAATCCATTTGCCTTCTCAATGCCCTTCCTATGCCATCTGTCAAGTGAAGAAAAGCCTGCCCATTCCTCAAGCAGTGTTACAAAGAAAAGATAAAAAAACCCATTGCCATCCAGTCAATTCCAACTCCCCCAAACTTCTCTCATATTTTCATGTAGCTATGCAGTTAAAGGAGTTCAGGTTGCACGGTGGTTAGGTGTTAGGCTGCTAAACAAAAGGTCAGCAGTTCGAATCCACCAGCCACTTCTTGGAAACCCTATGAGGCAGTTCTGCTCTGTCCTATAGGGTCACTATGAGTTGGAATCAACTCGATGGCAATGGGTTTGGTTTGGTTTTTGGTATACAGTTAAAGCAACAGGTTTCAGTACACATCTGAATAAACTACTTTAGAATAAGTAACAAAATGTTAGCCACATAAATATCAATTCTAAATTATGACATACCTGCATTATTGATTAACCTTCTCTCTAATACAAACATTTTTAAAGATTAGTTGAAACTCACTGTTTATTTTTTAACTGAAAGTCCAAAAGAAAAGGGACAAAAAGGTAAGATCTTAATGTTTCTCTATCACTATAATTTTTAGAGTTTCCAAATTCTATGTTTTTAGGTACACTTACCACAAGCGGAGCATCAATATACTTTGTTGACATCTTACACTTACAGTCTTGTACTTCCCAAAAAGCTTCCACAGGTATTTTCTCATAACATTACAGTGAAGTGAATGAGAAAGAATATCCAGATTATAGGTGAGAAAATTTAACAAAGAAGATAAATGACTTGTCCAAGATTACACAGAGAGAATAACAGAACTCAGGTTTCCTGACTCCTATAAGTCAGTATTCAGTCCAGCCTATTTTGTGTGTGTTTAGACACACACACGCGCGCGCACACACACACACACACACACACACACACACACACACACACACACACACACACACACACACACACACACACACACACACACCTGTGTAACTGCAGCTTCTTCCTGGCCCTAGAAAGATTGCAGAAATCTGCACATGAACGAAATTTTCTCAAAACTCTGTAAAGCCACAGGTCAAGGCTAGAGTTTCATAAGCTGGAAAGGCAGCCCTCAAGACCACAGAAAAGCTGTTTGGCTGAAAACCCAACCACATCCTGGAGAGTTCTCAACCCACCTCAGGTCCCAAATCCCTTGATTTTCTGACATGAACACTTCTGCCATTACTGGAGTCCTCTTTGTGCTTCTTGCTCCACCAATGATAATCTTTCTTCAAGGGTGATGGTTTTTTAAATGGCATTTACAACACCCTTTTACTGTTCAAGAATTTTTATAAATTCCCTGTCATCTAAGTGTTAGATCAAAGGTCCATCCTGAAGACTCTCTATTTCAGTTTTGAAAAATCGTATATGTTTTACATTTAAAAAAATATGTTACATAAAGAAAAAACATCCATTTTAATCTACAAATGACATAAGGGTATGTTTCCAAATAATGCTTTTTTTTTTTTAATAGGATGCCTAAAAATGCAAGGTCCTATATTAGAATGGGTGACAGTAAATGTAAAAATTTCATCTTTCCTGCCCTCAAAGAGCTTAAAATATAGCTGGTAAATAAATAAAGACAAACTTTATGGAATTATAATAAATTATGATGTTGATTATATTCCCTATCAAATGATAGTCTCAATTTTCTAACAGCGTTTCCTTTTCAAAAATGGGGGAGAAGTGGAGTGTTAAATTATATCAAATGCTTTTCTCCTTTGCTACGCTTATTATACAAGTTTTCTTACCAAATTAAATGAGGCTAGCAGTCATATTACTAGGTCTCTTTTATTAAACCATCTCTAGTGGCAGTCTGCTTCCATAAAGATTTACAGCCTTGGAAACCCTATGGGGCAGTTCTACTCTGTCCTACAGAGTTGCTATGAGTTGAGATAGACTCCATAACAGCGGGTAGATGCTCAGATAAACCATCCCTGGTTATGAAAACTGTACCATTAATTTTAGTTTTATTACAAAATTTGTGCATCTATATTCGTAAGTGTTTTTCAAATTCTGCTCTTTAAAACACCAGAATTCTACAAGTTGTTAACTGGTATCCTATGACTTTAAAGAAAAAAGGGGGGAGGAGTTCCATAGTCAAGTAAATCTATAAAATACTGGGTTAAACAAAGTCAAATAGGTTTCTTGCTATAAGACTTCTCAGGAATCCCAACATGCCAAACTACACTGTAAACATCCAAAACAGTACCCTATGCAGCTTTTTCCAAACTTGTCTAGCCACAAAATTATTCCACAGAACTTCTATTAATATCTTGGAGAACTCCTGCAAATCTGTCGAACATAGTCTGGTCAATACTTGATCTAAATTTTCTCTTTTGGTCTAATTTTTGGCAGATTTTGGTATCAGGAATACACATTTAAGAATGTGAATTGGAAGATTCCCATTCAATTAATTTTAAAAAGTAAAAATTTAAAAATCAGGCCTAGAAATCCAATTGTGAAGGCAACTAATATATTGTTGTTATTGTTAGGTGCCTCTGAGTCGGTTCCAACTCAGCGACCCTATGCACAACAGAACAAAACACTGCCTGGTCCTACATATAACTTTATTGATTCTTCCACAGTTATTAGTCTATTCAGTAAGTTACTATCTCTGGGCGCAATTTATAAAATTGTTCTGTTTCTTAGTGATTTTTTTTTCATTAAATTCTATTTCAGAATTCATATTCTACTCTTGTCTTTTCTGTTATGTTTTCTTGATAAATCTTTAAAAATCTAAAAATAATAAGGCCCGCCTTTTTATTTTTAACCTTTCTAGGTTGATTTATGTATACCTTCTGCAAGCAGCATACAGTTGAGTGTTGTTTGTAATCTGAGTGCATCTTTTAAAAGGGAAATTTAATACACCATCTGTAAATTGTTTTATTGATTTGTCTTTTGTGATATTTTTTATGTTTCCTTGATATTTATTTTTTTTTCAATCTCTTGCCATATGGACCATGGTTTGTCATTTAGAAAATAAACATACCTCCTATCCTAGTTTTAATTCTACTAATGATGTCTTCCCAAGTTTTTCGAAGTCTTCTTTCAACCAGCTTTTCTCTGCTTATCAAAGTAAAGTAATATTCATCTGTGAGGTGTGCAACCCCTCTGCAGTAAACAATTTGGCCTTTGGTCCTGGATCCTGCAAGCAGGACCACACCTGAGGCCAATGAATGATGGCTGACCAGAACAAGAGGGATCACCTGAGTGGCTGATGCTGACTAAGATTCAGGAGGCCCTTGGTAAGGCCTTCCCTCGGGAGGGTAAACACGTCCCCTGGGGACAAGGAAGCTCTGTGCAGAGACCCTCCTGGACCTCGGCCCTTTGTGTTTTATCCTTTTTCTCTGTAGATTAAAGACGGTCCTTTCTCTGCAGTTTGTGAGTCATTTTAACTAATTATCAGACCTAGGAAACAGAAAAGGGTACCTACTGACCTAGTCCCAGGCGAAAAGGAGTGAGAGATAAAGGGCTGTGTGGAGCAGCTGGTGTCTGGACTGACCAGAGAAGGGAAACAGATTTCCTTGGACTGGGGTAACACTGCTTTACACACCTTATGGCACACAACGCCTTCAGGTTAGACGAGGAATTGATCATGCCATTACTCTTCCCATTCCCCAGATACTCCATCCCCAAGTTCTCAGACTGTAGGTTTTATAACCATAGCTTCTGGTTCTAAATTATTTCTGGCATTTTGCAGTATTTCCAATCTTGCATAAGAACTGTTTAATCTTGCTTCTACATTTTATTGGTTTCAATGCTTATTGCAATACAGATGCCTCTTTCCCAAACTCTTAATTTTGGCTTTTCTCCAATAGGACATCTTCAACTAATTTTGTTAAAGGGCACATATGTGATATATTTTCTCTAGCCCATACAAACCTAAAAATATCATTTCATTGTCATCAGACTGAACAATAATTTGGCTATATACACAATTCTTTAGCCACAACTTTTGTTGTTCTCAGATCTTTTAAGTAATTGTTCCATTATTTCTAGCATCTTGTGATATTAAAGAGAACACTTTGATCCCTTCCAATTTCTTGGATGAAGATCCTAGTGCCAGTGACTTACTTTCATCAATTACTGGTTAAAAACTGTCTATGTAGTTACTACTTAATCTAAGTACCTGCTTGAACTAAATCAAGCTAAAAACGTAAATCACTACCAGAAAGGGCATAAATATTTTATCTGCTTTTTTCATTTCAACAGAAAATCTGTTACTCAATGATCAATTAACAATTCTAGTGATTCTCTTGCTCAGGTTTCCTTTAATGGTAAATCCCTTGATTATGTAAATCAATAATCATACATTTTCAGCTGGCACATAGCCTGCCTCCTACATACTGATGATTTATAAACCTGTAGCTCCAGAATCTCATTTCCAACTCTATCTCATGATAGTCCAAACCCAACATGACTAAAATCCTGAACATCCCAAATCCATTCTACTCTGTATTCCTGTATAAGTGAATGGCATCACCACTCACGCATCCTATATAGTCCCTAGGTCATGCCAGACCCTCTTCTTCCTCATCTCTCCACATAAGTCCCCAACTCCTATTAATTTACAGCCTCCCAATCATCTCTCTGCTTAGGCATTATCTTACTATTATCATAACCTATTAATCACTCTCACCAGCTTTAGTGACTCTAATTCACATTCTACATGCTCACCATATCATCTATCAAAAATCAAAATGTAATTATATCATCCTCCTGCTTAAAACCCTTTAATGAAAGAAACATAATTTCCTTAGCCTTGCTCCTTACTTGCCAGCGCACTTCCCTATATAAATCCAATACTCTGGCCTTAATGAATCCTATACACTTCCTCCAAAAGCTAAGATATTTCATGCCTATGTATCTCTGACACAGGCTGTGCCATCTTACTAAAATGTCCTTCCCAGTTGGTCTGCCTGGCCAATCCTACTTAGTACTCAGGCAGCCCTTTGTAAAATACCTCTGTAAGTATTTGTCTCAGTGTATTATAACAATTATCATCATGCTATGAGTCGACAGCAATGGGTTTGGTTTTATTATAATGATCAATTGTCTGCCCATCTGAGGTCCTCCCCATTAACTACACTAGCAAGTACCACTTAAGGGCAAAATCTGTTTTTTCATCATTTTTTACCTCCAGTACACACTGTTGTTGTAGTTAGCTGCTATCAAGCCAGCCCCGACTCATGGCAACCCCATGCACACAATGGAGCAAATTCAGTCCTCTGCCATCCCTTTGATCAGTTGAACCATTTTGATCCACAGAGTTTTCACTGGTTAATTTTCAGAAGTAGGCTTTTCTTCTTAGTCCTTCTTAGTCTGGAAGCTCCACTGAAATCTGTTCAGCATCAAAGTAACATACAAGCCTCCCTAATAGATGGATGGGGCTGTACATCAAGTGCATTGACCGGGAATCAAACCCAGGTCTCCCATATGGAAGGTGAGAATTCTACCACCAAAGCACCACTACATATTAAAGACCAATAAATACTTGTTGAATAAACAAATGGTTATGAAGAATACAGGTCTAACAATCAGGAAACCTTAGTTCAAATCCATAGCAGCCTCTGCTTTTGAGTGATTAAAGACAAGTTCTCCTCCCTGTGTCTGTAAAGTTCATAAAGAGTACACAGCATGAGATAACAGAACAAATTCTCAAATCCATACCTCAGAACAACAAAAAGAGGGCTTTATCTGATATGAAAGAATAAAATGTTAACATTTCTCAAAAGTATTAAGTGGTATGGAAACCCTGGTGGCGTAGTGGTTAAGAGCTACGGCAGCTAACCAAAAGGTCGGCAGTTCGAATCCACCAGGTGCTCCTTGGAAACCATAGGGGGCAGTTCTACTCTACCCTATAAAGTCACTATGAGTCAGAATCAACTCGACAACAAAGGGTTTGGTTTGTGGTTTACCTTTACAGAAGAATTTCCCTCTGACAATGTGAAAGGCAAGGGATCCCTACTCAGCCCTTGGAAAGAGCTAGGAAATTTACAACGTATTTATAAAGTACATTTGAAAAGGAAGATTTGAAAATCTAGTTTGTAGAGACTACAGACTTGCAGATACTAACAAGTTTGTCCAAAAACCTTTGATGGGCTTTCTATTTGCCTAGTTAACTGTGGGCATAGGGTGCAGTTATAAACACAAGAAATTTCGTTTCTGTTTCTGCTATGTCTTTTACTTACAAAGCAACAACTAAAGTCTGGCAAAAGCACATGGTCACTAAGCCAATCACTAAACTGTAATACTAGGAAAACCATGAAAACCAAATGTTAGCCATCCATAGCAAAAGACTGACTTAAAGAGCTCTTGGGCCCATCTTCCAAACCTGATTGTAAACAACATTCTACTGAATTCCTTGCACTAAATAATTCAAAGTGGTGAATTCTATTATAACAAAGCTGATAAAGCACTATGGAACATAGACTAGCTCTTGGAAAGACTTTCATTAGCATGAATTATTTATTGTACAGTCATTTTTAACAGCCTTTGGTCTGTAACAAGTACTCACCAACCCAAAAATCATGACCAAAAAAAAGCCCCTTTTCATTTAAATAAAATAAAAGCAAAATGTAATAGAATTTCTAAACTAATGCATGGTTTTATATTTTATCTTTTTAAAAAAAGCTTAATTGCTCATATCTATTCATTCAACAAATGTATTTTGAAACCTATTGTACTTCAGACACTGTTCTCTGAACTTCCAAAATCCTATTTTCTTTATATTCCACAATTTACAATAAACCATAAAGTAAACTGTAAAAGCTTTCCTACCAATTATCTCTTTCAATGCACCCAAAAAGCAGACAAGGAAAACTGAGGCCTAGAGCTAAAACTGAGGTCTACAGCAAGGTCTAGATGCTAACTCAGGTCTTCCAATACTCTCCCCAGGGAACTTTTTCACTAACCCTCACTAAGGCCTTGACCTCATTCTTAGGATCTGAGTTAGTCATAACAGAGTCTATTTAATAGATAATTAGGTTGGTAGTACATAATCAATGTTTAACAAAACAACTGAAGGCTGTTACTTTACTCCTGCCAATAACTCATGCCTTCTCCCTCCTCCTGCCCACTCACCCCCTCCAAAACAGACCAAAAAAAAAAAAACCAGAAAGGGTTTGTCTGCTTTCTTTTTTACCTCACGTAGACTTTCAATGCAAATTAAGATTAAGAAAATTAAGAAAGAAAAAAGGAAGTATATGAAAGCCAGTGACTCATGGTTATACAAAACTATCCTAGCTCTTAACCAAAAGATTTTTCAATGTATTGATAAAGTAAGTCACGGTTATATTTAATATTTTAAAATGTATCTTCTGGGAAACTCAATTCAATTGCTCTTATATTCCTCTTTATATCACAGAACTGTACTATTCTTTGACTGGACTATGCAAAGTTAACCCAAGCAGCTGCTAAGCAAACCTTCTCACCAAACTCTGCCAAATGATTTCCACCCTGACCTGCACCATCTTGCAATCCCACTCTTGCTCTTTTGGCCACAGACTATAAAATCATGCCAAACTGTGTGTGTATGTCTTTTGACATACACAAATACATATTCTAGAAACAAATACATTTTCTTTGGCATACTTATCATATGAAACTATGATTTTATGCAGATATTACCCAGAGAATAAGGATTATTATTTGAAGTTAACAGTAGGAATAACAGTGTTATGATGATAAAACTACTCAGGATGTTTTATGAGAGATTGTTTAAATATAAGGGACTCTCTGATCAAAGATTTGAAAATCTAGTTAGACTTGTAGACATTCACAATGGAATTACATAATTGACACCTAGTTAAAATTTTGCTTTCAGAAACTTTCTGAATCTGAAAAATCCATTCCTCTAACTAAGGAATGATGAAGTCTTAGAAAAACCAAAAACACCAAACCCGTTGCTGTCGAGTCAATTCTGACTCATAGCAACCCTGTAGGATAGAGTAAAACTGCCCCATAGAGTTTGCAAGGAAGGGCTGGTGGATTCGAACTGCCGACCTTTTGGTTAGCAGCCATAGCTCTTAACCACTGCATCACCAGGGCTCCAAGTCTTAGAAAGATGATATAAAATAAGTGGCTTTAAAAACACATATTTATTACAGATGGAAAATGGGTTATTTGGAAGTTCACAAGAATATACCTTACATATCATACTTAGCGCTAAAGTCAGGCAACAACATACAAATCAATTCACTGAGTACTTAGGTTTTAATGCAAATGCCCTTTTAATACATGAGCAAGGGCCCCTGACACACTTTCCGTAGACACGCTCATCTCAGCCACATAATCCATCACCCCCTCTATATTGAATACACCAGGGCTCTACTTCAGGTTAAACCTCTCAAGATTGATATAACCAGCTACCTATTGGATAGTGTTACCCATATTTCCTACAAGCATCCCAAACTGGACATAAGAGATGCCTCCTCCTCTTCCTGAAAGAAACTGTTATTTCTTCCTAACCTGGTTAATTATGATGGATGTGGATTTAACCAGACTTGGGGGAGTTATTCTAGACTCTATGCTTAAACAATAGGGTTCTGAATTCTAAGCTGATCTGGTTAATATTTCTTTTACTTTGTTCTTCAGCATTACACACTATGACAACTTCAACTATAACTATGGCAAAAACCCGTATTCCCTTTGATCTTAGAATATTTCAATTCCTACCTTCTCTGACTTTATACAGTTTTGGTATTCATTTGATTTGAAAGTACTAGACATGGGAAGAACCCACAGAAAATGTTCCAGTAGAAGGAGAGATTGTACCTCTTTATGCCAGGTGAAAAACTTCCACAGCCTGCTCAATGAGACACCATCTACAATGACATAAATAAAATGTCCTAAGAATCTGAAAGGTGATCCAACAGAATGTGGAAATTATCAAACAATATCATTAATATCACATTCAAATAAAATTTTGCTAGAGATAATTTGAAAAAGGTTGTAGCAGTACATCGACAGGAAACTGCCAGAAATTCAAGCCAGATTCAGAAGAGGCTGTGGAACAAGGGATATCATTGCTAACGTCACATGGATCTTGGCTGAAAGCAGAGAATACCAGAAAGATGTTTACCTGTGTTTTATTGACTATACAAAGCACCTCAACTGTGTGGATCATAACAAATTATGGATAACACTGCAAAGAAAGAGAATTCCAGAACACTTATTTGTGCTCATGGGAGAACAACGGGGTATTGTATGATTTAAAATCAGGAAAGGCATGTGTCAAGGCTGTATCCTTTCACCGTACTTATTCAATCTTTATGCTGAGCAAATAATCCAAGAAGCTGAACTATTCTGAAGAAGAATGGGGCATCAGGATTAGAGGAAAACTTATTAACAACCTGCGATATGAAGATGACACAACTCTGCTTGCCAAAAGGAAAGAGAATTTGAAGCACTTACCGATGAAGATCAAAGACTGCAGTCTTTAGTATGGATTACACCTTGGCATAAAGAAAACAAAAATCCCCACAACTGGACCAATAAGCAACATCATGTTAAATGGAGAAAATACTGAAGTTGTCAAGGATTTCATTTTACTTGGATCCACAATCAATGCCCATGGAAGCAGCAGTCAAGAAATCAAATGTATTGCCTCAGACAAATCTGCTGCAAAAGACCTCTTTAAAGCGTTAAAAAGCAAACATGTCACTTTGAGGATTAAGATGCGCCTGAGCCTAGCCATGATATTTTCAATCACCTCAAATGCATGTGAAAGCTGGACAATGAATAAGGAAGACTGAAAAAGATTTAATGCCTTTGAATTATGGTGTTGGCAAAGAATACTGAATATGTCATGGGCTGCCAGCAGAACGAATAAATCTATCTTGGAAGAAATATAGCCAAAGTGCTGCTTGGAAACGAGGATGGTGAGACTTCATCTCACTTACTTTGAATATGTTATCAGCAGGGACCAGTCCCTGGGGAAGGACATCATGCTTGCTAAAATACAGGGTCAGTGAAAGAGAGGAAGACCCTCAACTAGATAGACTGAGACAGTTCCTGCAAAGATGGGCTCAAGTATAGCAACAATTGTGAGGACAGCACAGGAGCGGGCAGTGTTTCCTTTGGTTGTACACAGGGTTGCTGTGAGTCAGAACTGCCTCGACAGCACCTAACAAGAATCTGCAAGAAAGTTAAGTCTCTTCTTTATTTCATCTCATTTCAACAAGGAGCCATAGCTACTCACAAGGTGGAGGAGGAGATGGAAAGGAAAGAGTCCTAAAGTTGGAGATACTGTCATCTACTGAGGCCCCCAGCCAAAGAACATTGTGGGCTATCCTAGATTCCTCCTCTCTATCTTTTCCCCAACTCATTCATTAAAGCCATTTACTGAGCATAGCCAATGTGCCTAGCACAGAGCTGACAGAAATCAAAAACACTAAGGCAATACCAATCCCTCAAACTATTCACAGTGGAGACATAAAGAAACAAATTTGTTCACTATAAGGAGGCAAGCATTATCGCAGACACCATCAGAGTGTGCTGCTACTACAAGAGATCATAGGAAGGACATTTAAACAGGCTCTCAGGGTCAGGCAAGCCCTTGCAGAAAAGACACCGAAGGTGAGTCGTAAATGAGGCATGAGAGCTAGCTAACCTGGCCAAAAAGAAGAGGGCAACATTCCAGACTAAAGCATGGAAAACTAGGGAACTGCAGTTAAGTCCAGTGAGGCAGAAGCATGGTATGCAGTAGAGGCAACAGCCAAGGGCCAAATCATAAAGTATTATTAAGATACTAAGGGGTTGGAATTTTTCTGAAGACAATAATCAAATGATTTTATGCAAGGAAAAAAAAAAAGCCTACTCAGAAGCAGAGTGGAAGGTATAGCAGGTGTTTCTAAAAAATAAATGTATAAATTAATTATTTATTTAATTCAGTCCTAAATTTTAAAAAAAGAAGAAAGAAGACAATGAAGTGTGTTGGGGGGTGCGTTTATAAAAAAGAAATAATCCCTTTTCTTGGTAATGTTAAAGTATACTAGTAGTATCACTAAAGTCTGGATTTTAAAGTCTAAACTTAATTCTTTCATATATCTCATAAACCAAAATTATCTTAATACATTCTTTAACAAGTCTATGAGATCTCCTTTACAACAGTCTTGATTCTACTTTGATGCTAGTTCCTGAACCGCCATCAACTAAGAATCAAATAAAGAGATGACAAAGCCATCTCTTTTATTTTATTTTGTTGCCATTAAAATCAAAATCTAAAAACACAAAGGTACAAGTAACTCTTCACAACCACATCACAGGAGAGAAGAGGTTTAATCTTCTTAGGGCAATATTCAAGGCCTTTCATGATGCAATCTCTGAGCACCTTCCCAGATAAATTTCCAACGTGCTACTTCGTTATTTCTGTGAGTCAGAATTGAATGGATGGCAACAGGTTTTGGTTTTCTTCATTAATTCACGAATATACATTGTTATCTTTGGTCCATTTGGCATAGGTCCTTTGTAAGTACTTTAAATGTTTTTATAAATAATTACTGACATTACGGATTGTTCTTTAAACTTCGAGCAATAAAAACTATATAAAGATAGTAAATAAAACGTACCTGTTTTGAAATGGGAGCTCTGGTGGTACAGTGGTTAAGAGCTTGGCTGCTAGCCAAAAGGTCAGTAGTTCAAATCCACCAGCCACTCCCTAGAAACCCTATAAGAGCAGTTCTACTTCCTCCTATAGGGTCACTATGAGTCGGTGTCATGGACTGAATTGTGTCCCCCCAAAATATCTGTCAACTTGGCTAGGTCATGATTCCCAGTATTATATGATTGTGTAATCTGATGTGATTTCCTTATGTGTTCTAAACTCTATCACTATGATGAGGTTATACTGATGACCTCTACAAGATTGGATAGTGTCTTAAGCCAATCTCTTTTGAGATACAAAAGAGAGAAGCAAGTAGAGACACATGGGAACCTCATACCACCAAGAAAGCAGTGCTGGGAACAGAGCGCATCCTTTGGACCTGAGGTTCCTGCGCAGAGAAGCTCCCAGACCAAGGAAAAGCTGATGCATCACAGGGACATTTCTCCAGAGCTGACAGAGAGAGAAGGCCTTCCCCTGGAGCTGATGCCTTGAATTTGGACTTGCAGCCTACTGGACTGTAAGAGAATAAACTACTCTCTCTGTTAAAGGCATCCACTCGTGGAATTCCTGTTAGAGCAGCACTAGATCACTAAGATAGTCGGAATCAACTCGACGGCAATGCGTTTGGTTTCTTGGTTTCATTTTGAAATAGAACCACCTTTGGCTATGTCAGCATTTGACGGTCACATATCAAATGATATCCTTCCATCAATTCACAATCAGTAATAATTCTTAAGGAGAGAATAATTTCAAGTATTAACCTAGCTATTTCCTTATATAACTGATTTCAACATTTTCTTTATGAGAAAATTGTTAGAACATCAAAACTGAGTTAATTTGATAAATACACAGTAAGCACCTTTTATGGGCCAGAAAGAGGTTCTTAGCCCTTTACAGAAAATCAGATCATTAACTTGCACTAGGAACAAGCTGGCCCCTAAAGTGGGAAATATAAGATCTTCAGTGAACAGCTTAGTAAATCAGCTTCAAGTGCATTTAACCTGATTGCTGGTCCTGTTTCAACCTCATGCCCTCATTCCAGGTACTCAGCGCTTACTTTGTTCCTTATTGCCCAAGTCTTCAACTTATACTTCAGTCACCAAACTGGTCTTTGTCTTGACTCCACACCCCTCCCTACTCCCACAAAATTCATGTCTGTATATCCCTGTTTTTCCTAGTCTTGGTTCCCATCTCTCCCCAGTCTAAGACCTTTCAAAACTCAGAATTCAGATACCAAGGCCAGCCTCTCAGACTAGGTCCCTGAATGTCCTGAAAGTGACCACTTGCAGATGCGACCTTTACCTATTTCACACAGTAAGACCTCCCTCATACTATGTCCTAAGGGCCTTGCAGGAACATCTGTCTGGCATTCATCCTAGACTTCCCTGAAACCAACTGTTCAATTGTTCTGGACATTCTCTCACTGCTAGGACCCACCCAGACCTCCTGCCCCATGTAGCCTCTGAGATGCAGTCATCTAGCCATCTGCTATTTCCTGAGTGGTCAGTTCTGCCAAGAATGCTCCTAGGCCCTGCAGGAAACAAATATGTAGAGGGCATGATTCATGCCTTCCAGAAGCTTACATTCCAGTAAGAAAAGTAAGTACAACTGCAGGGGGAGTCAATAAGTACTAAAAGTCTAAAGAAGCCGAAGAAAGAGAAGTTTCTTTATATTCTTTCTGTATCTGAACAAGGTCTTAAAGGATGAAGATGATTTTAATACACCAAAATTGAATAGCTGAAGCACGGGAAATAGGTAGTAAGAGCAGTAAGAAAACATAAAGCGGAGAGACCAAAAAGGGCACAAAAATTATCAGAACATGATAAGTTGTCAGATATGACTACAATGTAAGGGAAAATATGAAAATGAGTCTAAACATAGGCAGGTAGGTCAGGTCAGGCTGAAAGCAGAGGTCCAACATGGAGTCATTAAAGGCGGGTGAGTCAGGCTGTACCATGCAGTACTTGGTCATTTCTTTGCTCCCACATACTGCACTTTAAAAAAAAAAAAAAAACTGATATATTTTTAAAAGCATAAAGCTGGATCATTGTTTCAATAAGGCAAATACAATCCTCCAGATTCAAAGCGTAATATAAATATCTGACAATGGTGATTCAAAGTGCTTTCTCATTTTGAAAAGTTGGCAAATAAACTTGGCATCTCCAAGCAAAAGTGGGAGGAAGTTATTTTGGCCATCTGTTGATTGAAAATCTACCTTTCTTCTCCTCGAAAATGAGAGGGTTGCTGTTGTTATTAGGTGTCATCGAGTTGGTTCCAACTCACAGCGACCCCATGAACAACAGAACGAAACACTGCCCAGTCCCGTACCAGCCTCACAATCGTGGTTATGCTTTAGCCCATTACTGCAGCCACTGTGTCAATCCATCTCCTTGAGGGTCTTTCTCTTTATCGCTGACCTCGGACTTCACCAAGCACGATGTCCTTCTCCAGGGACTGATCTCTCCTGACAACATGTCCAAGGTATGTAAGACTAGTCCCGCCATCCTTGCTTCTAAGGAGTATTCCAGCTGTACTTCTTCCAAGACAGACCTGATCGTTCTTTTGGCAGTCCATGGTATATTAAATATTCTTCACCAACACCACAATTCAAATGTGTCAACTCTTCGTCGGTCTTCCTTATTAATTGTCCAGCTTTCGCATGCATGTAAGTGACTAAAAACACCATAGCTTGGGTCAGGCGCACCTTAGTCCTCAAGGTGACATCTTTGTTTTTCAACATTTTAAAGAGGTCTTTTGCAGCATATTTGCCCAATGTAATGTGTCTTTTGATTTCTTGACTGCTGCTTCCATGGGTATTGATTTTGGATCCAAGTAAAATGAAATCCTTGACAACTTGAATCTTTTCTCCATTTATCATGATATTGCTTATTGGTCCAGTTGTCAGGATTTTTGTTTTAAGTTGAGGTGTAGTCCATACCGAAGGCTGTGGTCTTTGATCTTCATCAGTAAGTGTTTCAAGTCCTCCTCATTTTCAGCAAGCAAGGTTGTGTCATCTGCATAACGCAGGTTGTTAGAGAGTCTTCCTCCAATCCTGATGCCCCGTTCTTCTTCAGAATAGTACAGCTTCTCGGATTATTTGCTCAGCATACAGACTGAATAGGTATGGTGAAAGGATACAACCTTGACACACCTTTCCTGACTTTAAACCACGAAGTATCCCCTTGTTCTGTCCAAACAACTGCCTCTTGATCTATGTACAGGTTCCTCATAAGCACAATTAAGTGTTCTGGAATTCCCATTCTTCGCAATGTTATCCATAATTTGTTATGATCCACACAGTCGAAGGGCTGCTAAGCAGCAGTTATATCTAGAGTTAATAAACACTAGAAACAATGCAGATTAAAAATAATAATAATATATAATACCACCTTATTCTTCAACTATAAATTAAGCACGCTAACCAACTGTGCAACCTACACCCCACAGCCAATTATAATATAGGGAAATCTCAGAATAAATTTTTCAAATGGGTGGACATTACAGAAAGCTCCTTCCCCATCTACCCTTCTCATATTTACTGCATCCTCCTCTTCTTTTTATTTTTAAAGATTTGTTTTCTTCCTCCTACTTCATCCTGACCATTTCATGTTCCCAATTCATGCCTCCTGAAATTGCCATTGCCATCTTGGTTTTTCTTTCTCACCTCTCCTATAGTTCCTTCTTTAATTGTAATCTTTTTAGCTCAGTTTCAGCTACCTACCAACAACCCTCAGATTTCTCTGGTTCTTCGGTTTGTGAATTCGTGGGACACAGCAGGAAATGGTGAGGATACTAAAGAAACAAATAGGGAAAGAAGAATCCGAAAGCTAGGGAATCACAGAATCATTCCACTTACAGCTGCCGGGGATCTCCAGAGATCAACTGGTCTGCCACTCTGCCTTCACACAGGTATTGCCTCCCCAGTTCAGAGAAACCTTAATTTGAAACTGGATTTAACATCAATGCCTCGGAATCAACTGGATCATCTTTCACACATTCTCAAAGTGCATATGCAAATACACCATAGAGCTGACAAGAAAAACGAGCATTCTTGTCTTATTGTGGAAATACTGACAATCAGGTGATGACAAGCCGCCACACTAACAAGAAATGTCTAAGAATGTACTCTGTCAGGAGCCACACCCCGGGAGACAAAGGCTCTGGCATTTCCCAACTGGACCCCGTTATTACATCATGACAGCCCAGGCTCCTTTTTCTTATCTGCACCATTAACCACACTGTTGATGCTCTTCCCTAAGCCAGACACTCAACTCTAAAACTGAGTTCTGTGGATACTAATTTAGCTCACACTAAGTGTCACGCCCTGTGCTTAGCATTTTAAAAGATGTAACAAGGAACGTGGACTTAATTCAGGACTTCAAAACCTTCTGACTATATCAAGCTGCCTCTTATTATTTTAAAAAAGAGGAGGTAGGAGGGGTAGGAATAATGGACATTAAAAAAAAGGATCTGGATTTTTTATAAATTTATAAACTCCAAATTAAAGAAATGAGAAAAAAAAGTACTGATAGAAAGATGTTTTAAAACAACCAAGCAGTCTTTTTTTGAATAAACAGCATCACTTGCCAATACCTGTATGTACTGCAAAGGGGGGAGTTAGTAAGGACTCAAATACCAGCCACTTGTTATCAAAGTCTCGAATGGAAATAAGACAGTCATGGGAAAAGGAACAGGTTACTCATCATAATGTTCTTGAACTCTTTCCAGCACGTCCAGATATACAAGACAGAAAAGCCTGGTGCAGCCAAGCTGTGGAGCAAGGCAGAGAACTACAGGTACATCTCAAGCAATGGTAGCTAGAAGCAGCAGCAAGAAGCAAAAAACTCTGTGTGGCAAGGCTAAGGGCTTCTGCCCTTAAGCAAAAAGACAACCACCTCAGGGGCAAGGGAAGTGGTAAGCTTTCACACCCAGCTGAGAGCATTACTACAGAAGTGCCAAAAATGGTGAGAACATCGCACAATACAAGGCAGTACACTAACAAGGGGACCGGCTGGTTGGATGGAACTAAAACCAACATTTAAGTATACTATTTTCTTTCAACTTATACCAAGTGGAATTTTATCTTTGCTCCTATTCAATGGTTACTTATAAAATATTTACACTACTTTAACTGTTTTAAGTGATCTAAACAGTGATTTCAATAACACCCATGCATGTTTTGTACTGAGACAATATTATGTATGCTAAAAGAGTCTCATTATTAGGCTTAAACTATTCCAAAGGCCTGTACAATCCTGGACCAGAAATGATGTTAACAGTAGAAATGGACTTCCATTATTTAAAAAAAAGAAAAAAAAAGAACGCCTGCATTAGAATAGTATGTTGTTGTTGTTGTTGGTTGCTATCAAGTCGATTCCAACTCATAGTGACCCTGTGTGACACAGCAGAACAGCCCCAAACTGTTCCATAGGGTTTTCCTGTCTGTAATCTTTACAGAAGCAGATTGGGAGCCACTGGGTGGGTTTGAACTGCCAACCTTTAGGTTAGCAGCCAAGCACTTAACCGTTGCACCACCAGGGTGCCTTAGAATCTCCTGTAGTGCTGATTTAAAATGCCAGGTCCCCATCCCTGAGCAGTAGCTTTCCAAATCTGCATACAAAAAATCATCTGGGATACTTGTTTTAAAAAGCCAATTTTGGGGCCCTGCTGGTACTTATCAAATTAGAATCTCTAACACAGGCATGCTGAGGACCATCCAAAAAAAAACCACACTCACTGCCCTCAAGTCGATTCCGACTCATTGCGACCCTACAGGACAGGGTAGAACTGCCCCTATAGGGTTTCCAAGGCTGTAATCTTTATCACATCTTTCTCCCACGGAGCGGCTGGTGGGTTCGAACTGCTGACCTTTTGGCTGGCAGCTGAGCGCTTTAACCACTGCCACCAGGGCTCCTCTGAAGACCATAAACCCATTGCTATCAAGTCGATTCCAATTCATAGCAAGCCTATAGGACACAGCAGAACTGCCTATTAGGGTTTCCAAGGAGCGGCTGGTGTATTCAAACTGCTGCCCTTTTGATTAGCAGCCAAGCTCTTAACCACTTTGAAAATGCAACCAAGTTTAGTGATGGCAAGTAAGTCACCAACATATTCCTGAAGTTACACAAATTGTATAAAAATTATTTTCAATGTACAAATAGGTAAAACTATTTCAGGGAATCGTGAAATAAACCCTTCAGGATGGATTTGATTAACCTCTAATTATTCTGCTTTGCAGGGGAGGATTTTCACTGAAACAGGGAATGCGTAGAGTAATCAAACCAGAATCAACCTCTAAGAGAGAGGCAAGGCTGCAGGGATAGAGACCCCTGAGCCACTTGTGATCTGCAAATCATAACAGGAGGGAGTAAGAGGGAGAACATGGTCAGTGAAGTCCACTGTTAAAAAATAATCAAAGTGCAAGTAAGGTATATAGGGTTTATTGCAGCAATTATTCTGTATGCATACATGGAGACCATTTTGTTTCTAAGAAAACAAATGGCTCAATGCAGGCTAGTTACAAGGAGGCTTTTAAGGAGAAGGGTAGGTAAAAATTAGCCATTGGCTGGTCTCAACACCACTGACTGAAATCATGCCCTCCTTTCTGAGATCAGCTGACATAAGGTTACTAGGAGGTTTCTGTGGCCCCCATTCATTTGAAATTGCCTGAAGTTAAATTCTTTGCATAAAATAAACTTCTAAAGGCTTCAAGGACGTTATCACAGCTGTCTTATCCCAGAGGGGTTTCTGACTTTATGATTACCTGTGTCCACACAATTTCTTTTCATCTGTTCTTAGATGCATTTCACAGTGGTCAGTGACCCTCGTGAATGTTCCTGCATGCTCAGGAATCCGTCAATGCCTGTTCTTCAGTTTCTCTCTTTTTAAAACCACCAAGCATTTCAGGCACCCAAGAAGCAATGGGGGCACGTGAGTTACATTCAATATACCACAATGACTAACAAACAACAGTAAAGGCTGGCTCTTGTGAAGCAAGGTGTCCGATATGATGAAATGTGTATTTATAAAATATTGACCAGACAACCCACTGAAATTTCTGGGCTTTACAATCCTATCTACTGCCTCTAACTAGGGGCTCTTTCCTAGGACTAGCCTCCATGATGGTAATTCCTTCTCATTCTTTGATCCTATTTCAGAATGAGAATACAGCAACATGCCCTAATGTTCCTCATTTTAGAGGCAAAAAAAACATGAATACTTCACCGCAATCAGGTTCATAAAGATTTGCTGCCTTGAATAGGTGACCAAGGCCCTGACATGGGCAATCAGAGGTATACCATCAATCTATCAGCAAGTCGAAAGAAAGACCTGGCAATTCTGAAAAATCAGCCACTGAAAACCTTATGGAGCACCCACATGGGGTCACCATGAGTCAGAGTTGACTTGACAGCAACTGGTATGGTACCATAAGCACAGGAAGGCTCTGCTAATTCAGAAAAAAAGTAAAAAAAAAAAAAAAAACTCTGTCCCTACTCCGAAGGAGATTCCAAAACTAATGCACAAGACAATACTGAGTGTTCTAAAACAAAGAACCAAAAAAAGGACCTGAAACTCAGGAAATACGGAATCTAGAGGAACAGAGATAAGCAAGTCTACAGTCTTGGGCTTCAGTTTATTCTCACATCAAATGAAAAGGCCAGTTTAGACAATTTATAAGTTTATTCCAATTCTGAAAGTATTTCATTTAGTGAATTACGTGCTTAAAGCAGCATTTTAAAGCTGGAGGTTAGGACACCTAAGGGAATTACAGGATGATAACAATCAATGGAAAACTTGATTTTGGAACAGCTATTTTGCAGCAGTGATAGAATGCTAACTGCACATTATACATATGCAGGATAACTTGGATGCCTTTATGTCTTAAGCACAACCCTGCACAGTCTTAAAATCTGCTGTTAAAATCAAAAAGATCAGAAATCTAGAAATCTTTTTTTTTTTTTAATCTTTTGTATGGTAAATAATCTGACAGGAAAGCTATTTATTTGCTTGTTAAATTTTAAGTTTAAGCGCAATTAGAGAAGTAAATGGGAGAACTTTGTAATAAAAGACAATCTTTATCAAACAGCCGAACACTTTAAACATGCAAAGTTAACTCATAAAATAACGAAGCAGAGTTGAAAACAATATGCGATTCAATGAGCAAAGTATGTATCAAATGTAGAAACTTTATTAAAACTTCAGCAATTCTAGATGTTATGGTGAAAACGAACAGAAATGCCAGTTTTTCTGAACAGCACACCTGGCATGACAGTGATTGTAAACGTGATCTAACACCAAAGGCCGTGAAGAAAACAAGGGAAGTGAACTTGTAGGTGGCCATAAGAAATGAGAAAACATCTATTCATTTCCATAAAACCAATCTGCCATTAACCATTCTTCCTGTAAAATAGTTTTTCAATTCACCTATATTTGCTGAATAACAAATCATGCCTAAAAATAAAGTCTTTGGAATAAGGACATACTATTTGCCTAAAATAAATTACCTACTGTCCAGTTCTGGATGCCTTTATGACAGTATGCGAACATACCACGTTATTCTACTATAGAGTCCACGGTCAGATATAAGAAGTCAATGGAAGATTTTCAATTACAATTTTTCAAAAACATATCTATTCAATTTTCCCAGTTATAATGTAATAAAAAATAATCTGGCTTTGTTATGGTTATAACCACAACAAAAATGACAGTAACTTGAGAGGTAAATATGACAATATAGGGAAGACGTTTCAACGATTAAAAAAAAAAAAAGGAATTGTAAGCATACTAGAAAAAAACACTTTTTTAATTCTGTCATTTTTGCATGAGTATTTAAGAATCTTTGTAAAACCTCCATTTTTTGTTTTCCTGGAATATAAACCCCCAAGGCTCTTATGGTTTTTTTCCTATCTGCCTCACCCCACTGTCTCCAAAAAAAAATTCATAAAAACAGTAACTCAAATGTGGGAACCTCTAAATTATGATTATGGAAATCACAAGGCAAAGAAAGGGGCAGAAATTCAAACAGAAAAAGTAGAAATGGCAGGAAAGCTTTGGAAGGAGCCTGTTCAGACAAAGCTGGGCCAAGGCAGAGTGGGTGATGGGACCTGTCATTGGAAGAAGCGATAGTAGATGTGTTTCTCAAGCCCAAAGGCCCTAAGAACAAAGAAACAGGTGAAATGAAACCAACACTTACTGAGCCTAGTACCCAGCACGTACAAGGATGTTTTCATTTACTCCTCAAAGCAATCTTATGTGAGCTGGAAAAACTATGGCCCGAACAGATTAAGAAACTCAACCAATGTCACGGGGTGTTGTGCCTAGTCTTTTGCACATGATGGTAAACATAGAAAATAGTATTTGTGTGGCCTGGTGGGGAAAAGAAAAGAAGCGGCTTGCAGCTGTCAGCAACTAGCCAGGAAGCTCTGTAATACCCTAGACCCCACCTGGCCTCCCCAAGGGCTGAGGGGTGAATATTCTAGCAGACCCGGAATCCACTCTTGGGTTGGGCTGGAAAGTTTTACGCTGTAATTTCAAAGCTCTTGCATTTTCTATTCCACTCTACAGCTTCTCGGTACTGCACACAGGACAGGCTACAGCTAATTCTCTGAGAGCAAAGGGAGGACGTACCCCCTATCCACACAGGCCACACACACCCTGACTGTAGGTCCTCCCCACAAACCCAGGCCCTTTCCAATATTTTTTTAAAAGACTGAGTCAATTTTTCTTAAAAAAAAAAAGAATCCGGCTTGCTCATACCAGAAATTCCCTCTAAAGAAGACAAAGATCATTCCAGAAGGCCTAACATAAAACTGCAGGTTAAAGAAACACACTAAAACACATTCCTATTAAAATATTACTAGTCAACTGAGCAAAGATAAATGACGGAGAGCAGATTCCATCTTAGTTAAGGAGGAGGAAGCTGGAGAGAGGTGCACATATATTAGGTGTCCCAAGATAGGGGAGGGAAGCAGAGTGGTGGATAAGCCTGAAATGGTGGCTAACCCTAAAAGAGGTTCAGAAGTTTATGAATTCTCTGAAATGAAACACGAAATCTTAGAGTACATGGTTAGACATTATTCTGAGGGGACTGGGAAGGTCTGATGAAATCAAGAGATAGTCACAAGGATCTAAGGACCAAAAAAGGTTACAAAATTGCTGAGGAAAAGCCACATCAACCCAAATATCAATTGCCTACAATCATATTTATACCTTCAGGATTATCTTCTATACCAGGGGTGGACCTACATACAGCCTGACTGTATAAATGAAGTTTGACTGGAACACATCTACGGCCATTTGCTCACACACTATCTATGGCTACAACGGTAGCAACTGCAACAGAAACTATATGCGTCCCAAAACCTGAAATATTATCTGCCCCTTTACAAAAGATCAGCAGCAAGATTTACAAAAAGGCCTGTTTCCATTAAGTAATAGGAAACATTTATTTCTAAATTTTTATAAACCACTTAAATAAATTTCATCTAATTATATACTGTTCTGATTAACACTGTGAGGAGCTATTACTACAAACCTGCTCCTTGTATAAGCTCACGACATAAATATTATGGTTGGGCTTCTATTTTTGACAAAGTTTATTAAAAAAAAATTATTCTGCTCAAAAAATTAAGGAAAGCTTCATGAACATCTGTCCTCATTCCCACTGTCTTCAAACTTCATTAAACACATTCTCTAAAGAGTTTCTTTAGAACAAAAAATATTTTGTGAAGGTATATAACACAAAGGGATGATCAAACCACTAACTATTAAAAAAAGAATAAACAGTTTAGAAGCTTTATAACTCTAAGACTGAGTGGTTCCCATTGTTATTGTTGTTGTCATCAAGTTGATTCCAACTCATGGGAACCCCGTATATGCAGAGTAGAACGGCTCCACAGCGTTCTCAAGGCTGTGACCTTTCAGTGGCACATTAGTTTTGTTCATAAGTTAAAAAATTCTGAACTGTCACTATATCCTGAAAATGAATACATTTGATGACAATCAAACAACCAAATGTTATTTACCCATATCCCCTTTAAAAACAAAGGAGAAATAACTAAATTGAAACATCCTCAGAAGTATTTTAAAACTGCTTCTTAAAACATCCTGCTGTATATTTACAGAAATTCTGATAAAGTAATTGCTAATAAAGCAATTGCTGGCAAACAGCAATCATATATGCCATTTACAAAGACAACCTCAAGTACTACACTAGGTTTGCTACTGTGTTTTATACACGGTGTGCTAAAATAGGAGGAGCCCTGGTGGTGCAGTGGTTAAGAGCTTGGCTGCTAACCGAAAGGTAGGTGGCTCAAACCCACCAGTCTCTCCATGGGAGAAAGATGTGGCAGTCCACTTCCATAAAGATTCAGCCCTGGAAACCATATGGGGCAGTTCTACTCTGTCCCATAGGGTCACTATGAATCAGAATCAACTCAATGGGAATGCTAAAATACCTGATACATCAAATTTAAACCTACCCACAAAACTCCCATGATGTTTGAAGAAACAGTTATTTTAATTTGTATAAAACTGAGAATGTGGGCAGAGTGCTGCTTTGTACAGCTGTAACTACACTGAACATTTTTTAAATACCAAAGCCTATGTTTAAAAAGAAAACAAAGTCTGAAGGAATTTTAGAACTTATTATCTGATTAAGCAACTTCTTTTCCACAACTGCATTAAAGAATCACTATTCTGTCTCCAGATGTCCCCAACGGTGTCTACGTATATCTAAATAGCAGCACTGCTGTAGAGATACATTCTAAAACATTAGACAGTGCCTAGGAAAGTAGTGTTTGGTTCCAGAAATCCTGTAAAAATCTCTAATGATATCTCTGGCCACATATTTAAATTAAGACATCTACACTTCAATACATGCACAATAGTTGAGAATACTTAAATATCTGCAATAAATCAGAGCCCACACTGTCAATTGCAGCCATCAGGAAGATGAGGGAGGGAAAATGTATGAGATTAAATATTTGTTTACATAAACTGTGACTGCACTTATGGTCATTTAAAAGGACATGCTGATTTTTAATGTATTAATCGGGTATGTTAATGATACCAGCCTCAAACCTCCCCTCCTCCACTAGTACGTTGCCATCATACCAGACGTGCTTTCCTCATTCTTGGAGTTAAGCGTTGTTTTGCTGAACGGGAAAACAGCTCTTGAAATTGTCCAGCTAGGAGAATGTGTAAGAGGGAAAAGGAATAGAGGGTGCTGCAAGTATTATCTAAATAAATAAGCCTGAATAGTAGCGCAGGTTAAAAAATGAGACTGTCTCACTTTTGGAAATAAAGTTACGGTCTTTAGTTTCAAAAATTGATAGGATTTTTAACTACGGAAAGATTCCCATGTAACTGTGAATACGCTTAGCGATTCAGATTCTGGAATTTCTTGGTTTTCATTTTTTAATAATTTCAGAGTAAAATCCCAAATAGCCACACAGAATCTAGTTTGTTGACTACCTTCATCTTATTAACTATAAAGGTCCAGTTATAGATGCAGTTGAATCATGAAACAAGACGTGTACGAGGGATCAAAAAAACATGGACCTCGATCCTTCCCCTTTTATTTTTACGCATTTATTTCCCAAGGATGTCGCTCAGCCAGGCGCCCCTCCAACTCCAGCCATCCTTCGTGGGGGTACTTTCCCTTCCTTCTCCGAGCCTAAGGCCGGGGTAGGAAGTACCCGCCCTTCACAGCGGGGAACCGCGGTTTCCTCGCCGCGCATTGGCTACAGAATCCGTCAGTGCGACGGCGGGCGGAGCCTCCAGCTGAAAAGCGGAATGTTAGGCCCGCAACCTCCGGGAGGGTCCCCGTGCTTTCCCCAACCCCAAAGAAAGCAAACAGCCTCTGCAAAGACTTCCTTGGCCTTTTGAGTTTGCCCGTCGCCCTCTGACCGCCCCATACAGCTTTTGCCCCTTTGACTCCTCCAAGAGGCAAAGCTTTTTCAAAGCTTCAATATCTCTCCCCCACCCCAGCAAGCTCCCAGTCCACGGCTTAATAGAGGATGTTGCGGTTTTAGGAGCGGAGCAAGCTGTGGATTGGATCTCCCCGGGGGTAGCAGCGGATTCATTCCTCTGGAAATGGAATAACTGCTTAAATTTTATGTTAACCGTTTCAAATACACTGTCTTTCACCAAGTGTTACAGCCAAGAATACTAAGCGTCCCTTCAGCAAGAGTTGTCACAAAGCATTACAGGGTTAATTGTATCTCTTCTTTTACCATTCACCGTTTTCAGTGTGTATCCGGTTGTCGCAAACATACCATCAACTTTTTGAACGCAACATACTTCGATCACACCAGCAGCACACGGTCCTTAACAGATTTATAACATACATATTCTGTACTGTGCTCTGTAATGCAACCTGACAAGACATATTGCTGTCGCCTGTAGGGAGTGTGCATGCTCTTGAAACTGCAATTCCTTCGATAAGGAATTATGAACAGTGGTTCTAATTCTGATGGGTACACACGCTCTACAAACTATGAGTCGTTGATGTTTTCAACTGCACGCGTAAGATCAGTCGTCTCAAAGGAGGAGAAAAATCATTTCACCTCCGTAGTACATTTCTGATTTTCAGTCCAGTCAACAGACTACTCAATGAAGGAAGTATTTCTTAGAGTAAAATAAGTATATTTTTAGTACTTATCCCTAACAAGGACTACAGCGAGGCGAGAACATGATTCATCTGTTTGATACATCATCTTCCAAGGCCTACAGTATAAAGGAAGGAGGCAAGAGTTCTTCGAACCTCACCGCGGCATACTTCAGGTTGTGTTCGCTTCCTGACTTTTCTCCTTTGGTCTCCCGTTCGTTTCTCTGGCTTTGGCCTCAATTTTCAATTTCCTTCTGTCTTTTCCATTGCCACCACCCTCATCACCTACGTTCGCTACTGTCTCGCAATCTCTCTCTCCGACATTTCCTAATCCTAATAGTCTCCATAAAACTCGTTTTCCAAAAGGTCTACCACTCCCCCCTCCCACACACACACAAGTACTTCTCAAGCCACTTCAGATTCTTCCCTATCAGCACGTTCCCACTATCCACTCTCCCAACAGTGAGCTCCACTTTTCCAAGTCGGGCGGCTGCCGAATCCTGACAGCTGGACCTAACCAATCCGTGAGGGATAAATAACTGGAGCCGCCAATGAGCACCCGCCGGGAGGCAGGAGGCGGGACTTCGTCTAAGTTCCTCTGGTCCTGAAAGCAAAGACCTGTTGCCGCCGCAGCCGCAGTGGCCGCGGAGTTTCTTAGTTACCGCGGCACCCACTGCGGCCTCGAGCCGCCCGTCCCTGCCAGGCATGAAGTTCCTGCCGTTCGCTCCCACCACCGCCAACGAGCAGGGCTGAAACCCGCACCGGGCTCAAGCGCGGCGCGCCCCAACCCACCTCCCCCGGGCAGGGGGATCTGGAGGCCGTCCGCGCAGTCCCGAGTCCCCTCTCCCCTCCCGGCTCCCGCAGGCAGCCCCACCCGGCCGGGATTGCCCGGCCCGAGCGCCGGAGTCCCGGGCAGCGACTCACCAGGAAGTTGGGAGTTTTCCGTTCTCCCTCCCGCGAGGGACCCGGGAGAGGCGGGCGGCTTGGCCAGGCGCCGCCGCGGAGAGGCACGCTAGGCCGGGGTCTGTGCCTCCAAGGCCCGGAGCCGATCGACCACCTCCCGCCGCGCCGCCCCCGCGGACGCTGCAGGCGCGGGCACCCACCCTGCGCACGGCGAGGCGCGTCCAGAGTGCGAGCCTAGCGGCGACCCATCCTCCCGCGGCTCCCGCTCCTCCTCCTGAGGCCGCCGCTGTCAGGAGTATAAACATCCCGGCATCCCCGAGGAGGGGGCGGGGCGGGCGTCGGCTCCTCCCCGCGCCCGGCGCCGTGGGTCCGGGCCGGCTGCCCTTTCTGAGTGTCCTGGCTCCTTGCACAGGTCGGGTTGAGGGGCAGAGGAGTCCTGCGAACTTTCCCTTCTTAGACTGAAGCACCTCTGGAGGAGGCCTTTCCGGCATATCGTTTTCTGTTGTCAGGCCTAGCGTGGAGTGGGAGCGTCGTTCGGCCCCCATAGTCCTCTTCTGCTTCGGATCAACTTCGATCCGAGGATCCACTGCTTTTTAAGAACTTGTTTTTTCTTCCACTATATTTAAATGCCCCACATGCAGGCGGTAAACCGAATCGGTTGACCCCGCTTCTGCATCACAGCGTTTTGATCCTATCCTCTTTGACCAAGTGGCTGAAACTACCTCTGTGCTTAAATGTGTGTGCAGGAAAATAAGGGAATGAGGCGTTTTCGTAAGTCTGGCTAAGCAAACCTTATATTAACCCAAGAGTCCCAGCATAGGAGACAATGGCTTTTAGGGATGTCAGAAAGGTGAATTGTCTAGGACGGTACCGGAGATCTTTGATATATGCCCCCCCAGAACGGTAGTACACGGTTGCAAAAGGGTGGCTCTAATTAAAGTCTAGTGACCTCACTACTTCAGTAACCCCTCACGCACTACAGGAGGAGACGGCTAGGAGGCAGTATGGAGTCAGTCACAGCAACCTCTCCTAGAGTCTGTAGAAGAATAGTAATAACACTTACGTGTAGATTCCTCATGAACAGAAATAAGTGTTCTGGAATTACCATTCTTTGCAATGTTATCCATAATTTGTTATGATCCACACAGTTGAATGCCTTTGCATAGTCAGTAAAACACAGGTAAAGATTTTTCTGGTATTCTCTACTTTCAAACCAAGATCCATCTGACATTAGCAATGTTGTTCCAGGTCCTCTTCTGAATCCGACTTAATTTCTGGCAGTTCCCTGTCGATGTACTGCTACAACTGCTTTTGAATTATCTTCACCAAATTTTACTTTTGTGTGATGATATTGTTTGATAATTTCCACATTCTGTTGGATCACCTTTCTTTGTAATGGGCACAGATATGGATCTCTTACTGTGTGGTTTAAAATCAGGAAAGGTGAGTGTCAGGGTTGTATCCTTTCACCATACTTATTCAATCTTTACGCTGAGCAAATAATCCGGGGAACTGGAGTATATGAAGAAGAGTGAGGCATCAGGATTGGAGGAAGACTCATTAACAACCTGCCATATGCAGAGGACACAACCTTGCTTGCTGAAAGTGAAGAGGACTTGGAGCACTTACTGATGAAGATCAAAGACCACAGCCTTCAGTATGGATTACATCACAACATAACGAAAACAAAAATCCTCACAACTGGGCCAATAAGCAACATCATGATAAATGGAGAAAATATTGAAGTTGACAAGGATTTCATTTTACTTGGATCCATAGTCAACGCCCATGGAAGCCGCAGTCAGAAATTCAAATGACGCATTGTGTTGGGCAAATCTGCTGCAAAAGACCTCTTTAAAGGATTAAAAAGCAAAGATGTCACCTTGAGGACTAAGGTACACCTGACCCAAGCCATGGTATTTTCAATCGCCTCATATGCATGTAAAAGCTGGACAATGAATAAGGAAAACCAAAGAAGAATTAATGCCTTTGAATTATGGTGTTAGTGAAGAATATTGAATATACCCTGAACTGCCAGAAGAAGGAAGAAATCTGTCTTGGAAGAAATACAGCCAGAATGCTCCTTAGAAGTGAGGATTGTGAGACTTTGTCTCACGTACTTTGGACATGTTATCAGGGGACCAGTCCCTGTAGAAGGACATCATGTTTGGTAAAGTAGAGGGTCAGCTAAAGAGAAGAAGACCCTCAAGAGATGGATTGACACAGTGGCTGCAACGATAGGTTCAAGCATAGCAACAATTGCGAGGATGACACAGGACCGGGCAGTGTTTGCTTCAGTTATACGTAGGGTCGCTGTGAGTCGGAACTGTCTCAACGACACCTAACAACAACACCAATAATACCTATCTCATAGGACTATGGTTAGAATTAAGTGAGGTAAAGCCAAGTGCTTAAGCACAGAGCCTGGCATACATGAAGTACTTATTATTCTTAGGTCTTTCATTAGTTTGGTTTCCCCACCAAAGGGATTAGAGTCAAAAATTAGATTTTAGCTCAAATACTTAAAATGCTAAAGCTGTGAAATTAAGATTTGGAAAGCTCATTTTCAGAAACAGAATGATTCAAAGTCATTCAACAAGTACTTCGTAAATAAGTACTACGTGCTAGGCACTGTTCTGAGGAATGACGGTAGAAAGATTCACCAAGATACGAAATCCTTGCTCCCATGGAGCTTATACTTTAGTGGGGAAAAGCAAAAAATAAGCCAATAAATACATACTATTTGAGATGGTGATTCATAGAAAAATAAAGCAGGGAAAGGAAATGGGGTCGGGGGAGGTTGCTATTTTAAATATGTTTATCTGGGAAGGTGTCTTGACATTTGAGCAGGGGCCTGAAGGAAGTAAGAAAATGAGCCATTCAGCTATCCATGGGTAGGGTGGACATTTTACAAAGAAGAAACAGCAAGTGCTAAGACCCTGCGAAAGAAGCTGGACGGCATGCTTGAGGAACAGTATAGCTAGAACACAGTGAGCAAGAGGAGAGCGGTAGCGTATGAGATCAGAAGGGGAGGGTGATAGGAAAGGAGCAGTTAGAACCTCATAATTTTTAGGATTTATAGTGGTGTAGTGGTTAAGAGCTTCGCTTAAGAGCTCAGCTCCAAACCAAGATTGGCAGTTTGAATCCACCAGCCGCTCCTTGGAAACCCTATGGGCCAGTTCTACTCTGTCCTATAGTGTTACTATGAGTCGGAATCGATTCACAGCAGCGAGGTTTAGTTTTGGATTTTGATTGAAATGGGGAACCATTGGAGGAGTGACCAAATCTGACTTGGGTTTTAAACGGATAACTCAGACTGCTCTGTGGAGAATAGACTGCAGGGTAGGAGCAGCTAGACCAAGTAAGAGACTGTTACGATGGTCCCAGGTGGTGCAAGTGGTTAATGCGCTTGACTGCTAACAGAAAAGTTGGATGTTTGAGTCCACCCAGAGGCACCTTGGAAGAAAGTCCTGGCAACCTACTTCCGAAAAATGAGCCATTGAAAACCGTGTGGAGCACAGTTCTACTCTGGCACACATGGGGTTGGAATCAACTCAACAGCAACTGGTGGTTTATAGTGGTCCAGGTAAAAGATATTGATGACTTAAACCATAGTAGTAACTATGGAGGTGGTAAGAATGGTCAGATTCCAAATATATTTCTAAGGTAAAACCAACAAGGTTTGCAGATAGATTAGATGTAAGGTAAGAAAGGAGGCAAGGATGACACCAATGGAGCTGGCATATGAACCAGATCATTCTGTCAGGTCACACTATAGCAAATCAGTCAAATAGGTACAGTGTCACTTGAGTTATACACAAGCACTCCTTGCAGGAAAAATAACCAGATATCCCAGGATGAAGCCATTTCAATCTGAGGCCAGAGGCATGGTTAAGGGTTTTCCTTTTTTTCTTACTATCTTTTATAATACCTTTTAGAAAAGATACAGAGATAGGGAGATATAGATAGATAGATAGCAATAAATAGTCCAGTTTAAATGAACTACAGATTCACCTACAGACCAGATATTTCATTGGTGTGAGCAAAATTCATATACTTTATGAACATTGACTAATAGGCAAATGGATCAAAATGAGCTCATAAACCTCTAGTGGCCTCAAAGACTTTGTCTAGGAAGTATCCTGTCAGTGGCCACATGATGCCCAAAGTGTTGAAATCATCTGTTGTCCTATTTCTTCATCTTAAAGGGCTACAGAGCTACAGCTAAATAGTAGTACAATGTTTCAAAGGTTGGGAAAACTGTTAGAACTGAAACCCTGCACTTTCTCTTTGTAACTTTTTATCATCCATGTGGTGGGTCACAGAAGCCCGTGAATGGCTGACCAGTACTGATCCTGACCTCTCCCATGGGTGAGGGTGATAAGAGCCCTGAGCCCTAAAGCTCATATGGGGCTTCCTGGTTGGTGACCATGCACGAGAGCCAGTAGCACATCCCTCTTTGGGAAACTTGGAAGCTCCGTGCTGTAACCTGTCCCAGACCTCACCCTATGTGTCTCTTCATTTGTATCCTTTTTGGTTGTAATAAAGTTGTAGCTGAAATATACTCTCCATGAGCTTCTATATATAAGTTGTCCCAGCCAATTAGCAAACCCACAGGGGCAGTGAGAAGCAGCAGGAGCTGACATCTGCCTATTTGGCAGTCTAAAAGGAGGTGTCATTCTAACGTGAACTCTGACCTAGCTCTGGGTGGCTTGGGGCCAAGAAATGCTGCATGAGCAATTGGTCTGAAAGACAGTGTCCATCTAACTTGTGAGTTCTGAGCAAGCTCTGGGTGGCTAGGGTTGGAGAAAGAATGTGCCACGTGAGCAGCTGGCAACTAGGATGGAGAAGTGGGAAGGTGAGGACTGGCTCCATTTCCACACTTTGGGGATTGGATTCATGCTGATCCTTACCACACAGTGAGCAAAGAAGGTGGGATTTACCCACTGTGCCCCTGGTTAGTGCATCTACTCATCTCCCGGTAGAGTTTGCTCCAGAAATGCTTGTTTGGCTCCATGAAACACATTAATTACAGTCCTTTATACGATAGTGTTTACAGCTAATTACCATGCAATGCACACCATTAAGCATCAGATTAAGTTTGTTGTAAGTGCTATATGAGTCGGAACTGGCTCCACAGCACCTAACAACAACAAACATGTAAAACCTGTTGGTTTACAGCAAGTCTTTGTGTTTTATTACTCATATAGCTTTACTGTCCCCACACAATTAAAAATAAAGATTAGATTACCAAAACCATTTTTTCTGTGTAGGCTAACCCAGACCAGATGTTACATACCAGGTTTGGTGTAAATGCAACTTCAGTGTAGGGAGAGAAGCTTCTTAGAAAAAAAATATTTTCCCGATGAAGGATGATGTAGTAAGTAATCTTAAAAATAATTCCCCTTTGAAAGAGATCCTAGCAACCAGGGTAGACCAGGATGGCCTAGCCTTCTTGATTCAAACATAGTTCTGGCAACAGGTATGTTTAAAAAGCTGCTGGTGATATTGGCAGCCACTGAATTTGGCAGCTGAATAGTGAAGAGGCTTAGTCAAGCTACTGAAATGTCTGGACTAAACCAGGCCAAGAGGAGGAAATCAAAGTGCAGACTACAGACAACCCCAGGGAGATAAATTTTCTCTGGGCCTGACTGTGGTCACTGTACAGTGTCAGAAAATAAATTTTTATCTTGCTTTGAAAACACTTGTGAAAAATACTAGAAAGTTACTTTTTCCCCTTTAACGGTCCCTTGCATTTAATTGTTAACAGAGCATACAGATGAACTTCCCATTAAAACTGTGTAAAATTGGCCGGGATTTTTATCCTCACATCAAGTCCATAGAATTTGAAATCACAGAAGGACAACCCTGCTATGTCCCAATTATCTAGTTACAGTATTTTGAGAATATAGTTCATGGTTAAAAATAGTGGCATACCGATGGTGGCTTTTTTCTGGTGATTTTTCCAACAGTTGTAAAACTGTGAAAATGTTTTGACATACAGTATTTTCTTAATGTTGGGAAATGTAATGTTTTATATTGATTGCAAAACAGGAAAGAAACAGTATAATTGGAAGTTTATATTTATATTGTGATGTCCTTTGATCAACAGAATCTAACTACATTTTTATTTCTTGCCTCAGAGCAAAAACCAGGGGACCGATATGCAGTGGACAATAGTCAAAGGAATGAAGGAAATATATTTCAGAAATTGTTTCCTTTTTCACACTTTTGTACACCTCATGTTTGATGTGAAGCCAAACTGTGAAGCCATTTCATCAGACATATTTCTCTCAACAATGGCGGTGTTTCAATCACCAGTGACTGTTCAGGAGCACCCCTCAATTATCTATGCTGACAGAGCTCAGTAATACAGTAATCAAATTTCAAAAGATACTTTTATAAAGTACAGGTTTCTTTGGAATATTTTGTATTTGTGTGTCTCCCCTTGAAAATGGATGTTAGAGATATCCTGTGATTTCACAAAGCTAGATGGAAAGATGTAGAAGAGTCCCACCTGATCTCCCTATTCTCTCTCCATCTACCTCTCGTGACACATCAGTTTGTCTTCTCTACTAGTCACTTCAGTCTTCTTGTTGTTTGGTGCCATGGAGTCAATTTCAACTCATAGTCACTCCATGCAACAGAGTAGAACTGCCCTACAGGATTTCCTAGGCTGTAATCTTTATGGCAGCGGATCACCGGGTCTTCTCCCACAGAGCCTCTGGGCCTCTGAATGGGTTCGAACCTCCAATTTAAGGTTAGCAATCCAGTGCTTAACTGTTTCCCCACCAGGGCTCGTTCAATCTTGGGATGCATCAAAACCCCTCAAGTCTGAGGATTCAAAACAATTGCCTATTTCCTGGAGAGGAAAAAAAAAAAAAAAGGATGATAAATATTTGTTTACTTTCAGGATTTCCTCATAGTTAAACTGAGAGGCTTCTCCTACGCTACAGACCTAAAAGTACATTTCTGACGAAGTCAATACAAGAGGTGAAAAGTTGCATTCGGTATTGTTTTCATCTTTCTAGCCTTCTTTGTTCATACATAAATCTTTATTTCTTAAAACATACATCTTTTGGATCTTTTTTTCAACTGTTCTAATAGTAGCAGAAATGCACTTTAAAATATTTCAGTCATTATTTCTTCAGAAGTTCAACTGTTGTGTTAAAGTTCAATCTATTTGGAAATAGGAGATATGAGTAAAACCAGATTTAGAATCATGCCACATCTGAATCCAAAGATATACTAAAAGCAGTCTCCATGCTTTTTATAAGAACATTGTTGTTAGGTGCTGTTGAATTGATTTTCAGCTAATAGTGACCACGTGTGACAGAATAAAACTGCCCCATAGTGTTTTCCAGGTTGTAGTCTTTATGGAGCAGATCGCCATATCTTTCTCCCATGGAGCCTCTGAATGGGTTCGAACCACTAACCTTTCTGTTAGCAGTTGAGCGCTTAACTGTCGCACCACCAGGGCTCCTTTGAATAAGCCTAGTTAATCATGAACAGCCTCAACATCCTCCAGCATTCTGCCACTGAATTCACCAATGCATAAAATTCAAATTATGGAGACGTTTTATTTCTTTAATCACTATGTCATAGCCATTTGTCCAGGCAAAAGCTAACATTATGTAGACTAAGGGCAGCTGGAGCAACACATCCAAGAATAAAACAGTGTCATGTCCAAAGCTGGAGAATTTGGAAGGAAAAGCAAGATGTGCTTAAAAACTTAATGAAGTGCTAGATCTTCCTTAAAAGTAAGGTCAAGAACCTTTAAATTCATAAGCCATTCAAGTGCTGGAGAAGGCAAGCCAATATTTACCTATAGGCTTATGGGATAATCTGTTCTTTCAAAGGGAGGGAGAAAACAAACAGTAGACTGCCACCCCATGGAAACTGCAAACAGTCCTAATTGGACTGTGTTGTTACATTTGCCCATCAGTGTCATATATCCTATATAAGCAATAAACCAAAAAATCCATTGCCGTTGAGTCAATTCCAACTCATAGTGACCCTATAGGACAGAGTAGAACTGCCTCATAGGGTTTCCAAGGAGTGTCTGGTGGATTCAAACTGCTGACCTTTTAATTAGCAGCCAGATTCTTAACAACTGCGCTACCAGGGCTCCATATAACCAATATGTTACTTAATCTATAGAACTTTTAAGTTATTTTAAGGAGTTATTGTTATATATGCACTTATATAATGTATAGTGTGGGAAACTAAAATATGAAACTGTTTAAAGTTCTATTCTGTTTTTTTATTGATCCTTTCCTTGCTCAAACTGAAAGATAAAAAATAATCCTTTTTTTCTAGAGAGAAGTAAACAATAAAAATAGTACTTCTTCATGTTCTAAATTAAATGAAATTAATACTTTATCAGTTCTAACCAAAAAAACTCATATGCCATCTAGTGAATTCCAACTCATAGCAACCCTGTAGGACAGAGTAGAACTGCCCCCATAGGGTTTCCAAGGCTGTAACCTTTACAGAAGCCCTAGTGGCACAGTGGTTAAGAGCTAGGCTGCTAACCAAAAGGTTGGCACTTTGAATCAACCACCTACTCCTTAGAAATCCTATGAGGCAGTTCTACTCTGTCCTATAGGGTCGCTGTGAGTCGGAATTGACTGCATGACAACAGGTTTGGTTTTATTTTGCTTTTTGAATCTTTACAGAAGCAGACTACCACATCTTTTTCCCACAGGGCTGACCTTTCAGTTAGCAGCGGGATGCTTTAACCACTGTGCCACCAGGGCTCCTTTCAATGCACTAGCTCAGGACTTTTGTTGGAACTATTGAGAAAGACTAGAAAGTAACCCCAGAGCTTCTGAGGGCCTTCTCAGTCATAGGAAGTGGGGAGCCTGCCTGAAAATGAAGTTGATGCACAGGAAAGCAGAGCTGAGGGGTGGAGAGAGATGGATTCCTGACCCACAAGTCAGCCATACTTAATGTCCGACTTCACTAGACTTCTCAGTTACATTAACCAATACATTGGTTCGCGATTTTACTTCTGCCAGTTCCAGTAGGGTTTCTATCCTTGCAGTCTAAGGAGTTCAACCAGTGTTGCATCATAGGGCATATCCACCCAGGGGAGACAGACACCTGGGCCACAAGAATCTCCTTCCTTGGCAGGGAAGAAGGTGAAAAGGGAGAGAGCCAGGACAGAGCACTTGTTCCTTCTATGTTCACTATGGCTTTATAAGCCTCTGCTTAAAGAGTCTAGGTGTTGTCTGCTTAATTGCTTAATTGGTCAGGTGGATTCAAAAGGAATGGAATAAACCATTCCTTCTGGAGGAAGAGTTAGGCATTTCCATGAATTCGGAATTACCTCTAAGACATAAACTTTGGTAATATTACTGCGGAGTCTGTACCTGGTTCCTTCCTCAGATAGTCTGATTCGATAGGCCTGGGGAAGGTCCTTGATGTTGACCGTTTTAAAAACTGCTCCAGGTGATTGAGCTAAATGTTCAGCATAGGTTAAAATCAATGGTGATTGATATTTATTGAGTTCCTACTATGGCTAAAGCTCCATGTTAAATAGTCTGGGGCATATAAAGGAGGATATAACTCATAAAAATATGATTATGAACCACCGTAAACTCTACCACTATCATTGCAGCCCTGGTGTCATAGTGTTAACTATGTGTAACTAAAAGGTTGGCAGTTTAAATCCACCAGCTGCTTCCTGGAAACCCTATGGGGCAGTTCTACCCTGTCCTATAGGCTTGTTATGAGTAAGAATTGACTTGATGGCAATGGGTTTGGTTTTGGGTTTGGATCATTAAAACTATACAAAGTGCTTGTGCAATTCCTATTGGATTATTAGTATCATCTCTAAGTATTGGCAAAATGCCCATGAATCTTCTGAGTGTGCACACACACATACACCAACAACACACTGATAACACAAATACAAACCATAGAAACTCATTTGTCTTGTTATCTGGTTTTTCTACGCTAGTTCTATACTTACACATTTTTTGTTGTTGTTAGGTAATGTCAAGTTGATTTTGACTCGTAGTGATCTCATGTTACATGGTAGAACTGCCCCCATAAGGTTTTCTTGGCTGTAATCTGTATGGAAGCACATTACCAGGTCTTTCTCCTGTGGAGCTGCTGGGTGGGTTTGAACTGCCAACCTTTCGGTTAGCAGCCAGCGCTTAACTTTTGTGCCACCAGATCTCCTTATAGTTACATATACACATACATAAAAGGGGACTAATGATGTGTGGCTGTTGTCAGGTTCCCTATCCTCTACCAGTGTTTCTCAAAATGTAGTCTGAATTAGAACTGCCTAGAGAACTTTTAAAAATATCATTACCCTACTCCAGGCCTATAGAATCTCAGGGAGCAAGCCTAGGGATTCCAGGAATCTTCATTTTTAATAAACTCCCCATGTGACCGAAAAGTTTCAAACTCCTGTTCCAATCTGTACAAGTATTATTTTTCCTTCTGGGGGTGGTGTCCATCTGTGTAACATGCAATCATATGCTCAGGAGGATTATATCCAGATACTGAAACTCACACATGTATAAATTTTGCCTGTAATCACAAGCATAATTTTAAGTCATAATTGTCAAATGTATTAATGATACATCATTAACAGCCATTGTCAAGGTTCCAGGGCACAGATTAGATAGGCTGTCAGTTATGTACAATTCCTACTTTCCTAGCTGCTAGACCCATTGCTTTCCCCTCAACTCCAACAAGCATATCAGAAGGTCAATGAGTAAGTGATACTTGAATATTATGTGTAAAAAAATGATTGGTACCTTTCAGTATTATAATTATTGTTAAACCAAACCAAGTCAAACCAGTTGCTGTCAAGTCAATTCCGATTCATGGTGAGCCCATGGGAGACCTGGTTAAGAGCTAGGGCTGCTAACCAAAAGGTCAGCAGTTCAAATCCACCAGCTGCTCCTTGGAAGCCCTATGGGGCAATTCTACTCTGTCCTATAGGATCGCTCTGAGTTGGAATTGACTCGACAGCAATGGGTTTGGTGACCCCATGTGTCAGGGCAGAATTGTGCCCCATAAGGTTTCAGTGGCTGATTTTGGGGAGGTAGATTGCCAGGACTTTCTTCCAAGTTACCTCTGGGTGGACTTAAACTTCCAACCTCTTGTTTAGCAACTGAGCATGTCTGCACCACCCAGGGACTACATAACTATTGTGTTTGTTGTTGTGTGTCATCGAGTCGATTCCGACTCATGGTGACCTTATAGAAGAGAGTAGAACTGCCCCATAGGGCTTTCTTGGCTGTAATGCTTTTTTTTCTAGATTTTATTTAGTTTGTTGTTGTTGAGAATACACACAGCAAAACATATATCAATTCAATAGTATCTACATGTACAATTTAGTGACACTGATTACAATCTTCAAATCATGCAACCATTCTCACCCTCCTTTTCTGAATTGTCCCATGCTTATTAACATAAACTCACTTCACCTTAAGGTTCCTATCTCCTCGAGTTGCTGTTGTCAATTTGCTCCCATATAGATAGTTTTTAAAAGAGCATAATGCTCAAGGCAAACCTTTTATTACTAATTAAGCTAAACTATTATTTGGTTTTAAGGTGACTTCAGAGTATATTTTTGGTTTAAGGTTTAAAGATTATCTCAGGGCAATAGTTTTAGGGGTTCATCTACTCTCCACGGCTCCAGAAAGTCTAGAGTCCATAAGAATTGAAATTCTGTTGTACACTTTCCCCCTTTTGATCAGGATTCTCCTATGGAATCTTTGATCAAAATGTTCAGTAATGATTCTTGGCTGTAATCTTTATGGGAACAGATTGCCAGACCTTTTCTCCCACGGAGCAGCTGGTAGGTTCAAATCCCCAACCTTTCAGTTAGCAGCCAAACGCTTAACCATTGCACCACCAGGGCCCGTTTAACTATTATTAGTAATAAATTATTTGTCCAAACTGTACCAGCATGCCTTGGGTCATCACAGTAAACTCACAGGGGTGCCATGTAATATTTTAAATGTTTGAGGGAATCACAGTGATACTCGACATTTGTCAGACACCTTATGAACTACTAGCTGCAGGTAGTTCACAGTTTACGTATTAGATTGACCTATGTTCTTCTGGATGACCTCATATCTTTGTAAAGCTGGGTTTTGGAGGGATTGCTGAGATTCCAAAGCAGGTACCAGGAGAAAATAGATGTACAACAGAAAATGATATGGAGTGTCCAATCTGATTCCAAGGTTTGAAAACTTGTACAGTGCTCAACAGGAGCTTTCATCCATTAGTAAGTCAATGTGGTTATTTAAGAAAGAAATAAGAATATTATTTGTTTTTTGAAATTATGTGTATTATTTACTTTAAAATGGCTACAAAGTTGTTAGGACATAATTACTTACTAAGTGGTTTGGACTTAACTACTTGATAAACAGAACCATTAAGTGTCTCTTTTGGCTGAGGGGCTCTGTAAAAGAATTACTGAGACACTAACAGCACCGTGAACTGAAAAAGTTTGGAAATCTCTGCTTTTGACATATCTGATTGCAGTACACCAGTGAATTGCAGCATCAGAGTTGAGAATTAGTGCTCTTGATAACTTGGATTTTCCTATACCTAAATTTGCTTTGTCACCATCTAAATTCATGTATTTATTCCACCAATATTTGTTGAAAACATTCCCTAAAGTATCTAGGGTCATGTTGTTGTTGTTGTATGCCATCGAGTCGATTCTGACTCATAGCAACCTCATATGACAAGGTAGAACTGACTCATAGGGTTTGCTAGGCTCTTATCTTTACGGGAGCAGATCACCAGGTCTTTTCTCTCAAGGAGCCGCTGGTGGGTTCAAACCATTGTGCCACCAGGATTTCTTCACCTAGGGGCATACACTGGTAAATAATATAAGACTTCCCTTCTAAATATCCTTTATATGTCCCCACATAAATATACTTCCTACAAAATGAACTATTTAGTTATGAGATCTTCCTTCTGTGCAACACACGTAAAAATGCCATATCCTTAAAGAAAGAATTAGAATAGCTATTAATTCTACTGTGCTACCATTTTCTACTTCCCAAAATTATGCAGATCTATCAATAATTCAAGGAAACTTTCTGTGCAATGTACTAGACAATTTCAAATTGTCAGGGCAATAGCTTTAGACAGAGTAGCAAGGTGGCATTTATGTCAAAGAACTGGAAGGCAGACTCAGCACTCACTACTAACATGATCATTATCCTTCAAGGGTGAAAGATTAGTCACTTTGCCTTTAAGAGCTATCCCAATGGATGTGCTAGGAAACAAGGAAGGAGAATTTTAACTCCAGAAGCAATCTTATTCCACAGAATAAATACTCCTGGGAAAGTTCTACTAGTTTCTTTTTCTTTTTTTTAACTGAATAATTCTTTTAGTGTTTTAAATAGAAAACTTCAAGTACCAGAGAAAAGTGATGAACATTTAATACAAGAAAATTTTAAAGTGATTTTAGAAAGAATTATTTTATATTTTACCTCGTAGCCAGAAATACTATGTCACTGTCAACACAAGCCAAAGGCCCTTAAATATTTTCACTTTCCTTCCTGAAAGTGCTGCACGATTTCCAAATTTACTAGGGTTTCTTTTGGTAAGACAGAACGGGATTTTAAGAAAAGCATAGAAAAAAGGGCTTGATTTTTTAAAACATTCTCTTCTGTTTTCCCTGCTATCCCCTAACAAGACTTTAAATTATTGAATTATAAAAAAAAAAGGTAAAAGGAGGAGGAGAGAGAAGAAGGAAGAGAAGGAGAATAAATATAAATATTATGTAAGGATAACTACAAGAGAACTGGAATAAACAGAATTTACCATAAACAATCAGTTTGAAAATCGAACCTGGCATTGTAAAATTTGCTCTTATGCCAAAAGATTTCTACCACTGAAAATAACAATCCTTCTCTAGCTTAGAAGAAGAAAAAATAAATAAATAAAACCAAAACCCTTATTCAACCAATGGAACAGAAGACTGCCACCTATTGGGCCACCAATGCCTGAGTTCAGGAAAACTCTATAAGTAGACTTCACCACAAGTCCCCTTTGCTCCTCATCCGTATCCAAGACACCAACGTTTATTTCAGCCTTTCCAAGTTTCTTAGTCCATTTCCCACTCATCCAGCTTGTAGTAAAATGAATCCTACACTAATCATGTGTTAGTGGATTATCTATTTCTGTAGTATCTGAATATCAATTAAAAGTGTTTATTTACATAGGAAATTATGATTACTAGCTGTTTGAAACATTTATAACTATTTTACCTATCCAACTTCCTAAATTAAATTGGTAGGTACTCTTTCCAATTTAAGTGGCATAAATAGGTACTGGCTTTTTAGGGTGAGGGTGTTGGGAAGGTTATTCGGAAAGCCATTTCTTAAATTCTGAAATACTGAGCTGGCTTGGCATATTGGAGTATAATTGATGTATATTTGAAATTTTACAATATTATTGAACCATTTTTTTAGTCTGTTATAGAAGCCTTAAAAAATTAGGGAAGATCATTCAGCTTTCTTATGTAAGGAACCAAAATGGAGCACTCCTATAAAAGTCTTTAATCTTCAATCTTCTCAATTGATAAGAATGCTGAATAGAATTTTGGAAAAGAAATAAAAAAATGGGTCTAAGCTTACTTTTTGTTTTAAAACTCTATATGAGAAAGAGTACTCTGAAAATTCTAGTGTATAATTTTCTCAGCTCATTTAACAAGCATAGTGTTTTCTGAGGAATGCCCAATAATATACAGTGAAAGTTAGATCTTAAATTTGTATTTAGTTGTCATTTTACCTATGTCTAGCTCTTTTCAAGTTCATAGTTTTCTCTGAATTTACATTTGTACAATATGTGCTAGTTCCTATTAATCTGATTAATTTGGGTAATGATCTCTTGAGAGTGAGGTGTTAAGAAAGGAAAGAATTTTTAGAGCTCCTTATCTGTGGGGTCCTTACCTCCACTCTCAGTAAAAACAAGACAAACAGTAAAGTTTGAATTTTGTAATTAGCAAAATGTAAATGAAGTAACAGACACATTGAAATGATTATTAAGGGATTCACAAGAGGAAAATAATTGTTTTCTCCTATCTCTAGCTGAATTTTTATTTCTTAATACAAGTTTAGAAAAATCTTGCATCAAATATTCTAATTCCCAAGGATATTAATATTTTTCCTGCTGAGTTCACTACAGAGTTTACAGGACCACTATGCTTAGTAACTACTTTCTCTATTCGTGTAAATTCTGTATTTGACGGCTTAAAACATAGGCTATCTTTCTTCATGATTCATTAGAACGAAGAGTAAACAAGGAGAGAATTGACTTGCTAAGTCAATTCTTTTTTTTTTTTCTTTTAATATTTTTCAGAATTAGAGGTGGCCAAAATACTTAAGGATTCCAATACTAATTGTATACCTAGTAAAACAAATAGGCTACGTTCTTCTTCTTCTTCTTTTTTTTTTTTTTTTTTTTTTTTTTAACTAAGCTAGGCTTCTTTCCCCAAAACCTACCTCTCAGCCATTCATCATCATGACAGTATCATCAGGACTAGGAGAACTGATCACACACTCTCCCCTGAGGCAGGTGGTAGTACAGCTCATTAATTTGACTAGTAGGACAGATTGAACAGTGATGTGGCTTTCTTGTTTCCCACGTCAGTCAGCTGATGCTGTGTCGTCAATGAGTGGTAGATTATTACCAGCTAAGAGAAGTGTTTTAAAAAGTCATTAGAGAGCAATTTGAAGCAATACGGTATTGCAGGAATAGCATTATTATGCATTTCTTACCCAAATAGCATTCTAACAGATTGGAGAAAAAGCTGCAAATTTCCGTGGCAACAACTGACAATAACTGCTATTATTACTCAAAGGATGAAGTCCATATGCAACAAATATATGTCTAGAGGCATACATTGAGTTTCAGCTATGCCCAAGAGTATATAACATCTTCAGAGCATAATTTTCACATACATACATACAATGTATTATATATTCTGTGCACGTTTTTTCAGTTGCTAGAAAAAAACTATGTCTCTAAGGATCCGACCAGTATATGTTATTACATGAAGATATCTAAAGGCGCAATTCAGAAACATTATTTTGGCTACCCAAATTCAGCGACATTATTCTACATGAATTTAAAAAATCCCTTTCAGAATAAGAGGTCTACTGTTACCTTTACTATTAACCCTGGTGGTGTAATGGTTAAGAGCTATGGCTGCTAACCAAAAGGTCGGCAGTGTGAATCCACCAGGCGCTCCTCAGAAACCCTATAGGGCAGTTTTTCTCTGTCCTATAGGGTCTCTATGAGTCGGAATCGACTCGACGGCAACGGATTTGATTTTGTTTTTATAATAAACAATTTGTGGAGTCATTTCTCAATATTTCAAAAGCAAAGTCCTCAGCTCATGAATCATCCGTACCTATGCTTGGAAATCACATCTCTCATAGGGCAAATCAAAGAACAGGAACCTAAAAATAAGAGTAATATTAAGATTTGACAGAGCTAAGAGGTGGGCAAGTATATACTCATTCTCTTCTTAAAATTTTATAATAAAAATAAATATATAGATCTTGAAGGGTAGAGTCACGGACAGAGAGAAAGCCTTCCCCTAGAGCAGGCACGCTGAATTCAGACTTCTAGCCTCCTAACTGTGAGAAAATAAATTTCAGTTCGTTAAAAATAAATAAGTAAATGAATGAATTTAGCCAAAGCAGATCAAAGGGATTCCTTATTTTTATTATCTATGAATTTTACTTCTATTATAAATTCTATCTCTTACCAAAAAAGGAAAATGTGATGAATTTTTATTCTGTATTTTTAATTGTTATAACCCATTATAGTTTCCTTATTAATTGATTATATTAAAAACACAATGTTTTTGTCAAAGTGTTACATACACATGGTTTTAAGAAAAATCACAAAGTTCAGAAAGGCTTAAAGTGAAAAGCCATAGTTTTCTGCCCTGCTTTTTCCTTCACCCTCATTCTCGTCGGCAGACACGGCTACCCTGAACTTCTTCTGTGTTGAAATCTTCTGGTTTAAATAATATGCTGATATTTCTTGACGGATCTATTTCAAACTTCATCTGTTAGCTTTCTGCTTTGATAAACAGGGATTTACGAAAACTAACTCCCCCTTCACCCTTTTCCAAAAATGTTTATATAAATTATTTATCCATTCATTCATTGATTCAACAATTGTTTATTATTTTCCTATTCCAGGGAGCTTTTCTAGCTGCTTGTATATGTAAGCAGCTAAAAAACAAAATCACTGCCTTCCAATGGAGACATAAAATAAGCAATATAATTAATAAATTATATACGTATAGTGTGTTAGAAGGTGATCTGGAGATGTGGAAAAAAATAAAGCAGAGCAGGGAGAGTGAGATTAAGAGCACTTGAGCCGGGCAGGTAGCGGGAGTGTTAGGGGTTGATTTGTGTCCCCTTGAAAGAAATGTTCAAGTCCTAACTTCCAGTACCTGTGAACATGATCTTATTTGGAAATAGCATTTTTACAGATGTAATTAGTTCACATGAGGTCATACTGGAGTAGGATGAGCCCTAATCCAATATGATCGGTGTCCTCATAAAAAGAGAAGAGACACAAAGAGATAGACAAGAAGGGAAGACGGACATGTGAAGAGGGAGCCAGAGACTGCTGTCAAAAACCAAGGAATGCCTCGGGCTACCGGAAGCTGGAAGAGGCAAGGAAGAATCTTCCCCCGAGGAGGACTTTGGAGAGAGCAAGCCCCTGCCAACACGCTGAATTCAGACTGTTCTGGCCTCCAGAGCTGTGAGACAACAAATTTCTGTTATTTTAAGCCACATGTTGCTGTTGTTGTGTGGTGTCTAGTTGATTACGACTCATAGTGACACCCTGTGACAGAGTAGAACTGCCCCGTAGGGTATTCTAGGCTGTAATCTTTACAGGAGCAGATCAACAGGACTTTCTCCCACACAGCCACTGGATGGGCTTCAAACCACCAACCTTTCAGTTAGCAACCAAGAGCTTAATCATTGAACCACCAAGGCTCCTTTCTTAAGCCGCATATTTCGTAGTAATTTGGAATACAAACAGTGGGAGGATTTCTGCAGCCCTAAGAAATGAATACAAGGAGTATTAAATAGAGTAGTCTTGCAGGCATGAGGGAGATGGCCATGCAGATAATGTGGGGAGAGTGTTCTGGGCAAAGAAACCAGCAGTAGAAAGGGCTGAAGATAGGATCTTAGGAGCTTGCCATTCGTGTTTGAGGAGCAACAAGAGGACAGAGTATGGAGAACAGTGAGTGAGAGCAGGAGTAGAAAGAAACAAGGTCAAAGTGAGGATGGTGATGGGGGAAAGCAGTTGACCACAAAGGTCCTGGAGGCCTCCTGGAAGGTCTTAAGCTTTTACTCTGAGTCACCTGAGAAATCTTTGCATGGTTTTGAGAAGCAGCATGACATGATTTTTCTGACATCTTGAAAGGATTTCTCAATTGCTGAGTTTGAATATTCTGTAGGAGGAACAAGGTACATAGGAGGGGGGATCCACTGGGAACCTATTACAATAATTTAGGGGAAGGAATGCAGTAACCAGGATGAAGATGACAGCTATAGAGGTATTAAAGAGTAATCATTGTCTGTATATATTTGAAAGTAGAGCCAACAGAATTTCCTGACGAATGGAATTTATGCTGTAAAAGAAAGAGAGGAACCAAAAACCAAACCAAACCTGCTACCGGTGAGTCAATTCTGACTCATATGACCCTACAGAACAGAGTAGAACTGCCCTATAGGGCTTCCAAAGCTGTAAATATTTACGGAACCCAACTGCCACATCTTTCTCCTGCTGAGTGGCTGGTGGGTTTGAACCACCAACCTTTCAGTTAGCAGCCAAGCGCTTTCACCACTGTGCCAGCAGGGCGCCTAGAAAGAGAGGAATAAATGATAACTCAATAACTTTAGCCTCTTTAAATTATTCTTATAACTATATGTAATATACTTTTATTTTTATTTATTGTTCCATCAATGCAGTTGACATCTGTCATTACTTCCCATAATCTTTTTAATATCATTTGAATATATTTGGGGGAAAAACCAATGTTGTGACTTCTTCCTTTCCAACGTAACAGTCAAACTCAAAGTCCATTTTTCTTACATCGTTGACAGAGGCATGTGACCGCGGTTCTGTCAATAAGATGCACCCATTTGAAGTCTCATTTAACAATGTTGAATTTTATCTGATCCCTGTGATCTTGCAAAATAGTGATGGCTAAGAAATCCTCCCACCCTTTGTATTCCAGAAAAGAGCTTACTGCAAAAGAACCATCTTTCCCATATGACTTAGATAAAACTCACAGATGCCCCCTTGTTCACCTATGACAAGGCCAGACATAGACCTTCCAAATTCCCATTTATTGCCTCATAAATGAGTAACTGAATAGCTTGCCCCCACTGATCCCTCAAAAACAAAATGCCTGGTAACCAAACTTTGTTTAAGCTTCTCTCCTTCCCCAAGTCCCGGAGCCAACAACATACAGCCCCTCCTTAAGTGCCCCTCTTGGAAAATAGACCGTCCTCAGCGTAAAACATTCTTGGATTTACTATCTGATCACACCAATATTTCATCCCACTTCTCCACACCTAGTTTTTTTACTCTTGTTTACTCTTATCTCTCCAAAAGAAAAATCCTTTTTGCCTAACTCTAGAGACACCTTTAGATTACTGACTGTTCTCCTCACTGCAGTTGTTTTCTCTGAATAAAGCCTCTCCTTATCTAAGCCTGGAGCCCTGGTGGCACAGTGGTTAGGCATTCGGCTGCTAACCAGAAGGTCCGCAGTTTGAATCCACCAGCAGCTCATTGGAAACCCTATGGGACAGTTCTACTCTATCCCGTAGGATCTCTATGAGTTGCAATCGACTGGGCAGCAATGGATTTTTTTTTTTAATCCAAGTCTGGATTTGTTTTATTGTTTGACACATTCATACACTGAACAACATAAGGGAAAGGAAACAGGCTTTTCTGAAACTTTCATTTGTGTGGATGGTAGTGGAGAGCCACTAGCCTTTTGGTGGTGGCCACGAACATGACAGTGGTTTCCCAATGTTGTATGACCAAGATCCTGGCACAAAAGTCTAACTGACTGGGCAGCAGTTGCAGTTTCTTCTAGTGTTCACTGGATAGCATCAAGGATTTGTGTCGTCAGACCTGCTCTGTAACATGCGTTTGGGTATTACTTTTAGAAATAGCTTTGAGCCTGGATTTTTAGCCCTCCCAAAGCTAACTTCTTATCATTGGCTTTCCAGTATAATTTTATAGTCTTCATTCTGCTTAATAAAGTCACAGTCAACTTCCAATGCTTGCATCAAATACTCTGGAGGAATATCAGCAAACTCAAGACAATATCTTTTCATTCCCTGTTTTGTAAGATAATGGTGCCAGGGCCCCTTTCTTTCCCATTAACTTTACTTCCCACCTGCTACCTCCCTATTTCAGTCATTTAAACTTGAATTTTTAGAGGTTCAAGGTTGATAGCATTTACATTTGGTTCTATAACCATTCCAAATCTTCTGTGCTTTGTCTATAATCAATGAAACTTAAGCTATGATTTAACTATGTAAATCTTGTTCACTCCAATTAGCAGCATGACTGTTCTATCCATCCATCCATCCATCCATCTATCTATATCTATCTATCATCTATCTATTTATGTGTTTCCTGGAGTGTCTTACTGCCTTTATTTGCATTTATTTCACTCTTAAGATCATCCAGCATCTTAAATCTAGGGATATGTTCAAATCTCCGGATTCCATACTTTTCCCTAGAAACTTTCCTAAAGTTTTCCACTCTCCAGTTCCAATCAGAACTAACTGTAGTCTAGACCTGCTTCATAGATGTTATTCTGAGAGTTTTTGTCATCAATTTTGTTTATTATATTCACTAATTCTTGTATTGCCTGTTCCCCTTCCCCTCTATTTTGTTTAACTCCCTCATTTTTAGGAGTACATAGCCAAATAACTTCTTAAGAAAAGTCGTATGGGAAATAATTTACTAAATTCCTGCATATCTGAATAAAATGTCTTTATTTTTCCCTTATAATTGATTACTTTTCTTTCTGGATACAGAAATATGGATTGTAAATAATTTTCCTCCAGGATTTTGCCTTTTAGTATTCACACCTTGTAATTCTCATTCTTTCGATGTGACTTTTTTTTTTCCTCTAACAATAATTCTATAAGGTAGATATTCTTATTGTCCCCATTTCACTGAGGAGGAAATTGAAGCAGAGAAAAGTCAAGGAACTTGCCTAAGATGCACAAACAGAAACATCAGAGGTGGATTTCATACCTAGCAATATGGCTGCAGAGCCTGCAATCTTACCCACCATGTTCGTCTTCTTCTCACATACCATCCAGTCTAGAAATTCGTGTTGGTTCAAATCTATGTGAGGACCTTCAGAGAAGAGAGAGGATAGCATGTTTTCCACTGAGAGAAGCCCAGTATGGTTGCAGAGACAGGTGTCAGGAGATAAGACATTGGCCAGAGGTGGAGTGGCTTAAAACACAAAGTATTTTGAACTGCATAATAAGGCCAAAGGGAGCCACTGAAAAGTTTAAGCAGGAGGCTTACAAGTTATTATGGGTAAATAACAGTAATAATACTTCACATCGAAATTATCCTTAACCTCTGTGTTGACTATTCTTGGCTTCTATAATGCTTAGCTGCTAACCAGAAGGTTGGAGGTTTGAACCTACACATCAGTTCCATAGGAGAATGATCTGATAATCTGCTTCTGTAAGGATTACAGCCTAGAAAACTGTATGGGGTAGTTCTACTCTGTCACATGGGCTCACGATGAGTCGGAATCAAGTGGATGGCACCTAACAACAAATAACAACAAAATAATAACGCATTCTCCTACTTCTCTGACAGTTCCTTTTTAGTCTCCTTTGCTGGCTCCTGCTCTACTCTCAGTCTCTAAATGTAGCAGTTCCTTCAGCTCATTCCTGAGTCTATTTCTCTAACTATATTCTCTGCCTCTTCCATTTTTATGGCTATAAATATTATCTTAGACTGTTGAGTCTCAAATTTCTTTCCTTAGCCTAGACTTCTCCACTGAGCCCCAGATTTATCCATACGAGTACCTACTTGAATCTCTACTTGCATGTATTAGAGGCATCTCAAAATTAACATATGCAAAATGAAACTTCTCATTGCTTCCTTAAAATAATTCCTTGCCCCATATTTTATAATTCTCATTTACTCTCTTTTCTTTACTTCCTCCTTCTAATCCATTAGAAAGTCTTGTCAATTAAACCTATGAGATATTTCTAGAATTCATCCACCTCTCATCACTACTATTTATTACCTCAGCACAAGCCTTTGTCATCTCTCATCTGCACCACTGCTAAAGCCTCCTCATTAGTCTTGCAGATTCCACTAGTTCTCCCCTACAATCCATTTTCCACACAGCAGGCAGAGAAATCTTCAAGCCATCAGGCCCCTCAGGTCACACACTAATACTTGGAAAAGATAAATTTAGTATCTATTAAAGATGACTTTGTCTAAGTAGGGAAAAATGGATTGAAGATAGGAAAGAGTGGTTATGAGGAGACCAGTAAGGAAGGTTAGGCAGAAACCCAGCCTACAGATGATGGTTGCCTAAACTAGAGTGTTAGCAATGGAGAGGGAGAGAGAAAAGTGGACACACTGGGAGATGTGTATATGTGTGTGTGTATATATATATATATATATATATATATATATATAGTTGTTGTTGTGTGCCGTTGAGTTGATATGCAAGAGAGTCCTGGTGGTGCAGTGGTTAAGCTCTTGGCTGCTAACTAAAAGGTTGGTGGTTCAAACCCACCCGGTGGCTCCACAGGAAAAAGATCTGGCAATCTGCTCCCATAAAGATTACTGCCAAGAAAACCCTGTGGGGGGTAGTTCAACTCTGTCACATGGGGCCTCTATGAGTTGGAATCGACTCAACAGCACTCAACAACATACGTGTATATATATATATACATAAGATAAACGTACCATCACGGAAAAGCACCTACAATGAAAGGCTAAATAAGAGGAAATTGTAGAACTATATGTTCCCCTTGTGGCACTACTGAGCTTGAGGTATCTGTGAGCCATCTATGTGAGATATAAGCTCACAGCTACCATTACAAAACAAGAGAACAACCTAACTCCACTGCCTGATCCCTCTAAATTATGAAACCACAAATGACATTCTAAGAGTAACTACACAATATTGTGACATAGTACAATAATATGAGGTTTTCTTGTTTTGTTTTTTTTGCTCTTTGTTGTAAGGTGACTTTCCTCCTCTTTGGCCTCAGGTAACCATAGATTAAACACTAGAAAAAGATAAAAGATGGAAACAAATAAACAATATTCAGTGTTTCAATTAAAAAAAAAAAAAAAGTTCCTTAAAGTCCATTTCAGAAACAATAGACAGGAAATCCAGGTTTTCCACATCAAGAGCAAGGCAATTTAAGCCATAGAGTAGAAGCGAAGCAGAAGTTGATGAAGTGAGTGACTTCCCGCCTCATGGAAAGGGAAAGAAAGCTCTTTCTGAGTTGGGGCAGAAGCCTGGAGAGAAAATGAGAGGAGGGAAGAGGGTTGGACGTAGAGAGTGTTCCTGAGAATCTGGGAGTCTGAACTGCCTTCTGCCTTGTGGTTGAAACAGGTGATAGGAGGTCCTTTGAGACCACCAGGTGAGTTTGATGTCTTAGAACACAGGAGCTTGTTTCTACTTTCCGCCTGGAACTCTGGGAAGAGATGACCTCAAAGAGTGCTGCATGTGACCCAGCAAAGACATATGGCAGGTCTAGGAAGAGACAAGTTTTGGCATTCCAACACCCACAACGCTTCACATCCAGGTGGCACAAGCCACCCCCACCTGGCCACCCCCAACCTTGGGGTGCATGAAAGTACTGAGAGGGCTGGTGGAGGGGAAGAGGCCTGGAAAATGAACAAGGGGGTAGGGTTGTCAGATAAAACGTAAGACACCCAGTTAAATATGAATTTCTGATAAACAATGTGCTGTGTTTTAGTATAAGTATTGCATAGGGCATTCTTATACTAAAATATTATTTATTTGTCTGAAATCCAAATTTAAATGGCTGAATTTGTCAACTATTGTAAAACAATATGCTGTCCTGATTGATTGTTGTTTTTGTTGTTGTTATGTGCCTTTGAGTTGATTTTGACTCACAGTAACCCCATGTGACAGAGTAGAACTGCAGCCATAGGGTTTTCTAGGCTGTAATCTTTATGGGAGAAGATCACCAAGTCTTTCTTCTGCCAAACCACTCAGTGGGTTCAAACTGCCAACCTTTCAGTTAGCAGCCAAGCACTTAACTGTTTCACCACCAAGGCTCCTTGATAGATTGTAAGCACTCTTTTTAAAGCTGGAGAGACTTATATATCGGTATCTGGAAAAACTGCCATGTCTATATTGAACTGGGAAATGGATGGTGTTTAGAATTAAAATTCCTGATCACCAATAAATTTATTATTGACCTACTCTGTATTTTTAAATATTTTAATTTTGTAATTGTATGTTTCTGCCCTTAATGACAGTTTAAAATTCCATAGTTTGTAAGACGACAGGACTGATGTTAACTGAGATGTAAGCTCATATTTACCCTTAGAAAAAAACAGAGAAGTACCTAAGTCACTGCTTGACCTTTCTAAATTATAAAAACATAAAATCATCTTAACAATATTTTATGAGGTTTGGACTCCTAACCCAGTGAGTTACTAATTACCAGAAAATACCTGGCCTAGGGGTCACTGTTATTATTGAAAATGGCTTAAAATTCATAAAGAAAATATTACATAATCAATGTTTTATGTGTGGAAATGTGAGAAGTTGAATGGTCATTTGCCAACAGATTCTGTTCTGCTTGCAGTTCTCATCATTGTTTAAAAGTAGTTTAAAGAGTACTAGAGTAGCCAATTGGAAAGCAAGTTTTAATTCTCAACATTCCTTTAGGTTTATAACATGCAATAAACTTCAGGGCTACCACTTTTCACTAGCCCTGCAAATTAGCCTGTCTACATCTAGGTTGAAAATTGAGCCAAGAATTGAGTGTTAAAAGAAGTTAAAATAGACTCTACGTAAGCCATAATTTCTGCAGTCCAGACCACACCACTGTTAAGAGTAAAGAATGAGGCTGGTTTTAGCACCAACCGGCCCAATGCTGTCTACTGCGAGGACTTTGAAAGTGACAGTGATGGGTGTGCGCTGATATCCCAGACTCTGTGGGAGTCCTTTGGTAGAGTGCCAGCATCCAAAAAAACCAAAAACCAAACCTGTTGCTGTCAAGTCGATTCTGACTTGAAGTGACCCTATAGGATAGAGTAGAACTGTTCTATAAGGTTTCCAAGGCTGGTATCGTTACAGAAGCAGACTGCCACATCTTTCTCCTGGGGAGCGGCTGGTGAGTTTGAACCGCCAACCTTTAGGTTAACAGTCAAGTGCTTTAACCACTGTACCACCAGGGCTCCTTCCAGCATCCAAAGTCCTGGTATTTTGACCTCAGTGAAGATTCCTGAATTTTTTTTCCTCGGAGCTGCTTGCATAAAGGGTCTAATTTGTTACTTGAGGAGTTCAGTTTCTTCTCATAAGAATAGTTATTCAGTTGAAACATTTAATCTTCTACAACTTCTTGGTTCTACCACACTACCAACTGTAAGATACTATGGATTTTAAGACAGCTTTTGGGGACAAAATAACAAAGCACTACAATATTAAATGTATATGTTAAATGTAATTTTATTCTAATTTCAGAAAATTTCATTTACTCACTCATTCAACTAATAATTGTTGAGTTCCTGCTTTTGCTAAGCACTGTTTTAAGTACCATTTTATGAAGACAGGCGAAGAACTCACACTCTAAATAAAGAAGAAGAGTCCCTGGGTGGTGTATAGGGTTAATGAGCTCAGCTGCTAACCAAAATGTTGGAGGATGGAGTCCACTCAGAGACGCATTGGAAGAAGGGCCTGGTGATCTATTTCAAAAAATCAGCTGTTGAAAATCCTATGGAGCATAGTTCTAGTCTGACACACATCAGATTGCCATGATTTGGAATCGACTTGATGGCAACTGGTTTTTTAAGTAAAAAAAGATGTATCTTAGAATTGAAGAAATAAAGTAACTTAAGAGAGTTGTTTAGAATCTAATGGTCTTAGTGGAAAAGAAGATACTTGGGAAAATATTAAAGGAATCTTGACCCCATATATAAATGGACTCTCGATATCAATATGCAAAACATCTATCACTGGCACTGAGTTTGAACGTTAGAGTATACTTTCTTTTGGCTGGTGAATGTGGCTCCCTATTAGCCATTATGTTCATCATTTTAGCAAAATTTTAATACAGAGTTTTTTCGTTTGTTTTCCACTCAAAGCAACTGTCTCTCCTGTTTTAGGAAATCTAGACTTGGCCATCTAAATCCCAGTTTTGGATGACAACACTCCATCAGAAGCTGCAGAGAGAATTAAAGATGAAACATTAGTTCCTAGATTAAAATTATGAAATACCTTCATTGCTTTTCTTGGAATTATCTCAGATAACTATACAGAGAAAGGGAAGTAAGTAAACATGAATATTTTGCACTTTTTGATCCCGTCCCTTAAATATTATTATCACCTCTTCTATTAATTTATATTTGCTTGCCAATTTCTTCGTTTGAAAGAAGTTTGTAGTTGCAGGTTTTATAAGAAATAAAGGATAGTCAGTGCCAGTACCATCCTTTTTTCTACAATTAGTATTTTTAATCACATTAGACATGTTTTCAGTATCTAGAGAGGATGCCTGCTCCCTACAGCTGTGATGAACCATTAACTTTAATTAAAATTTACAAGTCTAATGTTGTTACATCTGCTAAAAGCATTAACTTCCATGTTAATTACCAAAATGGTAATGTTGCATTAAAATAATGTTCCCTTTTGACAGTTCATCTATAGTTTAATTATTTATTTTGTTGGGGAATATGTTCTAAAAATTGAAAAGAGACTTAACTATGAAGTCAAATTAAAAAAATGAGAGAGTAGCAAAACTTCTAAGGAGTAAACCTTGTGGTTCAGAAGAAGATGTCTGAAGCATATTTGTATTCTTTATCCTGTATTGAAAGGAAATATGTTTTCTTATCTTACATCTGAAATATTTTTTAGAATAATACCTCCTTTGTTTTTTGTTTTTTTTTAACAGCTAGTTTATAGTAATATCGCTAATATTGATGCCTGATCTCTAAACTCCTATGAGTTTACAAGGCTATACATTCCAGTATCCATATAAATCATTTAAAAAGAAAACTTCAGTTAAAAAAAAAAACCCAGCCTTCTGCATTTTCTATTTAAATATTTATTTACTCTTTAGAACAAATTTGTTTCACTAAATTATCCAGTATACCTCTGAGCAAATAAAAATAACCACAGGAAATTCTCAATGATCTACCCGGTATGAATATTACTAAAGTATCTCATATGTCATTGAAAGGGATTATTCCTTAACAATATTAAGAGCATTTTCTTACCATGGGCATACTGACTGGATATATCCTGTAAATACATGAGTCTAGGTACATAAGCTAATTTTCAAATCAGTTACATCCTTCCAAAACAGAAATATATTTGGGATTGGGGGAAATGTTAATCCAGTTTATAGTTCACGGAGACCTTGCCTATGTTTTTTCTCATTGTGTCCCAAGTGCCTAGATCTGTGCCTGGTGTATAGTTGTTGTTGTTGAGTGCCCTCGAGTCAATTTCAATTCATAGTGACCCAAACGTGACAACTTCCCTGTAGGATTTCCTAGGCACTCAATAAATATTTGATAGTTTCTTAGATGCTACATTATATTCTTTTTTTCATTTTATAAAATTATTATATGCTTTATCCTTTTGAAGCTTTTCTATATGACAACATAATTTGTTTAAACATGTAGCACTGTCCTTGACCTGTTCAAAAATTACGAGTAGTCAATTGTACACAGGTACACGGTATTCTTCAATATTCACTATACACAGATCAAATGAAGTTGATTATTTGGAGAACAAAATCCATAAAATAACTTACAAAATAAAGGTCTTTCTATATGAGAGTAATAAATTAGTTGTGAAAAATAACAAGCTCTCTAAATACCTAAAAGAACAAGGAATTCCATTCTTTCTTGAATTGCCAAATAATGAACACTTAGTTCCTGCAGGACTCTTCCTTCCTTTGAGTATTTCTATGAGTCTAGAATGGGAAATTCTCAGGGCTCTCTGTGTTCCCCCAAGCCTCTGCTTCACCATATCTAAGACACAGAGTTATGTTGTAAGTTGGTTGTTGAAAAAACTAGGACTGTTGTATCTATCTCCTTGTATTTGTACATTACAGTTATGGTTTACAAAATATTTCACATACATTATCTGATTGTGTCAAATCTTGTTCCAAAAAGGATCTGAACCAATTTACTGAAAACATAGGCAAAAATTTAAAATATCTGGACCAAAGGAGAAAAAGCAGAGTAATTAAGACCAAAGAGAAAAGAAGACAGGTAAGCCACCAGGTCCTTACTCATTGCAGATTCCAGGATGACAAAGGTTGCTCTGATCAGTTACGTGGTTATAAGGACCATGAAAAGAAAACGAATAGATTTCCCAGAGTAAAGAAAGCTGTTCCTAACCTCCAGCTCTAGATTCAGATGAAACAGATTATACGAGAAATAAATCATATAAAGAGAATCTTGAGACATAAGGTATCGTGCTTTCTCAATCTTTGCTAAAAAAAATAAAATGTTTTTCCTTTTTTTCTTAAGAATGAAATCTAATGACACTATCCAATATATAAAACAGGTAAGCATGGAGCAGCTATCATTGAACTGGGGCCAGGGGCAAAATCTCACCAGCTAAACTGCCCCACCCCTTGCCCAAGGGGCTCCCAGGGCAGCAGGACGGTTATCAGTTAAGAGCTCAGACTCTTAAGTTTGACTGTCTCCTCCACCACTGGCTAGATCTGCAATCAGGGAAATTTCTCAGCTTCTCTAAGTCTACTTTCACATTATAAAATAGGGATAAGCATGGGACCTATCTCCCTGAGTTACTACTATGAGGATTAAAAGCATACAGCAAGTAAAAATGTTTAGCATAATGCCAGAATTATTAACTATAATTTTTATTATTATTATAGCAGTACATGTATGGATTTTGGAGTCAGACAGACCTGGGTTTGAATTTTTGTTCTGCCACTTCCTAGCTCTGTGACCTTGAGAAAGTTTTCTTAACTCTCTGAGTCTCAGTTCTCTCAACTGTAAATCAAGAGTAATGATATCTACCTTAGAGGACAGTTGTGAACTTCAATGAGATCATACATAACAAGTACTTAGCAGAGTTAAAAAAAAATGGAATAAAATAATCATACTTGTACTTAATACTTGAGTAGATAGTATTCGTACTTTTTAGTATAATTAATAACAACCTTACAGCTAATTTCTCTCTCTTAAACAAGAGAGGAAAAGGACTCAAAAAAAGATCAGAGACTATGATCTTCTTGAGTGCAAGAAGTGTCTCTTGGTCAGTCTGTATCTGCAGTGCCTAAGGTAGTACCTGCTTAACAAGTAGACATTGGACAGATAATTAAATAATTGGATTGAGCCACTTGCCAAAGGACTCAGCTCATAAGTGGTTTAATCAGCACTCTAATGGAAATTGAAAGCAGGTAACATCACTTAGGTACAGTAGGTAGATGGAAGACTGTCTAGTACAGACACCTGAGACACTTCAATATTCACATTTAGGTAGAGCAGGAGGGGCCAGTAAAAGGGTCTGAGGAGCAATCAGAGATGAGGAGAAAAGTTGGGAGAGGATAAAAGGACAGCAGTTGAAAAGTGTCCACTGGATTTAGTCACCAGAGGTGATTGGTACCCTTAGTGAAAGTGGTGCCTCAAGAGTGCTTGGGATAGAAACTAAGTTGGCAGGAGTTTAGGAGAAAGTGCGAGGCAAGGAAAGGAGGGTAGACTTTTTCTCCCCAGAAATTTGGCTCTGGAGAGGGAGTTGAGAATAAGGGAGGGACATTTTTTTTTTTTTTTTTTGTTATGATATGGGAGAGCTGTCTGTGAATGTTGATGAAAGAGGTCAGTAGAGAGGAGAAACTGAAGGTGTGGAAGGGCAGATAATCAGTAGCGCATGGTTATGAGAAGGCAGGAGGGCCCGAAACCCGGAGCACAGGTAGCCAGAACAGCCTGATTGGGAGGTTGTGTATCTCCTCCTTGAAACAGCACAGCACAGAGCCTGTCTACATTACCACTCAGTAAATATTTGTTAAACAAGTGAGTAAATAAAAGAAGTATGGGTGCTAATGCAGATATTTTTGTAAATTTGATGATGAGTAGTTCAGGTTGTTTGTCTGATAGTTTTATTTTCTATGAAGTAGAAGTCAAAGTTCTCTGCTGAAAGGAAGTGACATGTTGTAGGGTAGAAGGATTGAAATAGTTCTTTTAGAGGATGAGAGAGCATGCCAACTACAGAAACTTAGTGTCAAGGGCCCATTAAGGCAGGTGTCCATAAACTCTTGCTATTCCAATCCCTTCTGCTGTGCTCAGTGGCTGGGTGAGAGCATTGGAGGATTGATCCCAGGTTGGAGTTTTGCCACATGAAAGTAAAGAAATCAGAAAGGGGTAAAAAAATTGAAAATTTTCGTAAGAAAAAAACAACTACTTACCTCATTCAATTGTTGTGAGGATTAAGAGAATTAATACAGTAAAGAACTTAGAACAGTACTCATGTAATAAGTGTTAAGAGATTATTATTATTATTTTAAAAGTCTAAGCTAGGGAGAGAGGAGAGTGAAAGAAGGATGGAGCATCTGAAAAGGAAGAGGCCTCATTTATCAAGAATAGTTATAGTGGGAACAATTGAGAAAATAATCTGGAAAGACGGGGGACTCTGGTCAGAGAATGTGATTTCTGAATTATTAAATTAAAATACAGAACAACTTTTTATGAGAACCAAGTTTAGAACAGTGGATCCCAAAGTTTACTTTGCCTAAGCATCATCTGGGAGAGTTGTTAAAATGTAGATTCCAGGTCCTTTGCTCAAAAAAGCTTTGATTTAGTAGAACTGGGCAAGTGGCCTTGGAATCTGCATTTTATCAAGCCTCCTGGACACTCCTTATTGCAGCCAGTTCGTGAACCACACTTGAGAACTCTGGGTTACAGTGTGACTCTGGGCTGGCCGATGTGGAGACAGGAGGAGCAGTAATCAGAGATGAGGAGACCAAGGGATCAAGAGGCCTGAGTGTGGGATGATTCATTAAAATGGTTGCTGAGGTCACTCAGGATGGAGACCAGACAGGGTGGAGCAAGAGGCGAAGTCACTGATGAGTAGAGGAAAGTGCAGTGAGGAGTGAAGAACATAAGACTCCTCATGACAGAGACGGGCTTGATGGCAAGAGTCTCAGTGGAGCAGGAGTATTTTCATGAAGACTGGGAAGTAAAGGTCCCATATTGGCTTTGAAAAGCAAGTTAGTTATTAAGAGAATATATAAGGAAGTATTCACAATAAAAGAGAACAAGCAGCTTCCATTTAAGAAGGCTGCCAGAAAAGCCATGTACTCGGGAGAAATTGGTTTCCATTAAAGTGTAGGATATGTGCTGTGAAGAAATTTAGGATATAGGAGAGTTATTAGATCATTGAGGAAGTTCCAGAGGGTACAACTGAAAAGAAATGACGAGTGGGAACCTGGATTAGAGAAGAGGAAGCACAAAGCATTATGGGACTGAGAATTTGGGAGAATAAAGTTGGCCAGAGGTATTGACATTTTGGGCAAAGACAGAGGAAATAGGAATGGAGGCACAGGGAAGTATAATCCTGACAAGACACAAACAAACAGGTATTTTTTCTCCCCAGTAGTTATCTAGGTGGCTAGGAGACGGGTTTTGAAAAGGAAAGATTGCCAATAGTTTTAAAAATACCTTTTCATTTCTGACTGTTACATTATGCACGAAGTTCCCCAACTTTCTCAGTTCACAGGGTCCTTAGTGACTTAGCAGTTTTTTCAAGGTAGTCCTAAGACAGAAGAAATACTCAACAGCTCTGTTTGGTAAGTAGTTATACCCAAACAATTTACTAAGTATTTATGCCCTAACTACTTAATAGCTGTTTGAAATAATACCCACATATTTAAAAAAAAATTTCATTTCATTCTTTAATAATCCTTTACCAATTAGACATGTGTATATGTTGGGCACTGAGCAGATTCTCAAACCTTGGAATCAGATTGGACACCACCACCCTTATTTCTTGTTCCACATTGATTTTCACATAGTGCTTGTTTTTTTTTTTTTTTTTCCCAAAGAAATCACCCAAAACAAAGCTTCACAAAGATATGAGATCATCAAAGAAAATGTAGCTTGATATAATATTGAAACTGTGAACTACCCCAAGATAACAGTTTGCACAATATCCGACAAATTTCTCTGTTTGTCCTGAATTTTTTAAAAATCCCACAATACCACTGTGAGTTTGCTGCAATACCCTGGGGTGTCTTGGTGCACAGTTTGGAAACTATGGTCTATGCTAAAAAGTTTGGATATTATTCATATTATGGGAAGCCATCAAAGAGTTTTTAAGGAGGTGAGTAACAATTTTAGAAATATCAGTGTGGGGAAGAAACTGAAGAAGAGTAAGAATGGAGGCAAGGAGATGAGTTAATAGGTCATGACAACAGTTCAGGAATATAAAAGACTAGAAGCAAAGTACTGGCAGTTGTTTGCAGAGAATGAGGGTGGTGGTGGTATGGAAGGAGAGAGGTGTGGTGGTTTTATAACTTAGCCCCACAATTCTTTGTTGCCCCACCTATTGAGAAGTGGGGGATCTATGTCCCTTTCCTTGAATTCAGGTTCTGTGATGGCTTGGCCAATAGAATATGAGGAGAGGAAGAGTGTGTCAGTTTCTGGGCCCAGGTCTTAGGAAACTGATAGCTTCTACTTTCTGTGTCTTGGGGTGCTCATTCTTGGAACCCAACCACCGTACTGTTAGGAAACCTAAGCAACAGTCAGAGAGGCCACAATCAACACCAACTTGCCCCCAGCCCAGCTGATACTGCATCAGGCAGAAATAAGTCATCCCCACCAAGCCCTACCTAATTTTAAATTCATGAGCAACATCAGCAATTGTTGTTTCAAGCCCCTAAGTTATGGGATGACTTGTTACACATCACTGCATAACTGATACAAAAGCTAATATTTAAAGCATTATTGTTGTTAGTTGCTGCTGAGTTGATTCCAACTCATGGCGACCCCATGTGTGCAGAGTAGAACGGCTCCATAGGGTTTTCAAGACTGGCCTTGCAGAAGCAGACTGCCAGGTCTGTTTTCCAAGGATCCTCTAGGTGGGTTCCAACTGCCAACCTTTTGGCTAGTAGTCAAGCACTTAACTGTTTTCGTCATCCAGGGATCCCTATTTAAGCATGGAGCATCCCAAATACTCTTTGAAGTGTTTTATGTGATTGTTTCATTTAATTTTTTTGACAAATATTATTAATATCTCTGTTGTACATATATGAAAATTGAGGTCTACAGTATTTTCTCAAGGTCAAACAGCTAATTGGTGACAGAGGGAAGATGAGGGATAAAATTAAGAGAGACATTGATGATGACTAACTTATAAATCTGGGGTGTTGGCCGTGTTGTTGCCTGAGATAATAGATATAGGAACATAGGAAAAGATAGGAAATATAGGAAAAGGGTAAATCAAGTTTATTTGAGAGGTAGATGGTACTTGTGGCTATAGACATTTACGTGAGGATGACTAATAGCAGTTGGTTGTATGAATCTAGAGCTCCAGGGACGATATAGAGCTAGAGATATATTATGAACTGCTCCATAGGGTTTTCTTAGCTGTAATCTTAATGGAAGCAGATCACCAGGCCTTTTTTCCAAGGTACCACTCAGTTGGTTTGAACAACCAGCCTTTAGCACAAACTGTTTGCGCCACCTAGGGACTTATTAGTATGTAAATGATAATTAAAATCTTAACAGTTGATGAATTCACACAAGAAAAGAATGTAAATTTAGAGAATAAGAGAATAGTGAAACTCTAGTTGTCCAAAGATTGAAGATTTGAGGAAAGAATGAGAAAAGAAAATGCAGAAAGGCAAGAAGAAAACCAATAAACAGTGAAATCAAGGAATTGAAGGCATAAGTTATTCCAAAAAAGTGTCAAGTTTTTTTTAAGTTTTATTGTGGTAGAATACCTACGATATGAAGTTTACCATTTTAACCATAAGGCCAATATTTTTAGGTTCTGCAGAAAAGACAGTGAAACAAACCTGACAAACAGAAGTGAACTTAGTGACAGAACTTTCAGTGGTGTAGTGAGATTGGAAACCAGATTACAGTGGGTTGAGAAATGAATGAGAAGTGAGAAATTGGAAAGAGTGATGAGCATTTTTGTTTGAAAATGGCAGGAAAAATAATACAACTCAGATGGCTTATGTAACAAGGCAATCCATTGGCTCTTGTAACTAAAATATCCAAGAGTATTTCTGCTTTAGTCACTGCTGGATTCAGCAGCATGAGTGATGTCACCAGTATCCAGTTTCCTCTCCATTTTTCAGCTACTCTGTGTTTCCTCCCTTCTCAGCTGCCTCTCCCCTTGTGTTGGCAGACAGCCTGTTGCAGCTTTGGCACTATGTACTACCAGATTCCAAGCCCTTGGAAAAGAACATCTGCTTCTTATTAACAAACACAATTCCCAAAACTGAGTCTGATTGTCTCTAATTGACCTGACTTGGGTCACTTGTCCACCTCTGAATCAATGTCAGTATTGTCTATGCAAATGGATGCATTGGTTAAGTAAGGTTTAGGTCACACAGAGAGAGGAGGGAATGGTTCCTCTGAAGGAAATCAGGTACTGATTACAATAGAAGGAAGAAAGTATGCTTGCAGCAAAAACAACAGTCAGTCATTACGGTGACTGTGGGCTACCATCTTAGGAAGTTCGGCTGCAGAGGTGAGAAGAAAGAGAGAACCATAGTTAGAGTGAGGTTGAGTTTTAGGAGAAAGAGACCGTTGAAAGGAGAAGGCTATAGACGTTAGAGGGAGAGGGATAATGGATGAAACGGAGGATGAAACAAACTAGAGAGGTTGATTGGATCAAGAGAACAGTTGGCAGAAATAACTTTGAGCTGGAGGACACCTCTTCCTCTGAGACCAGGCAGGAGGAGGTAAAGTTGGGTACAGACATAAATAAGTTTGTAGATGGAGGAGCAAGAAGTTCAGAAGTTTATGTCTTATGACCTATGTTTTACCTGTAACTTAGAAGGGAAGGTCATGTTCTCAGATGGAGAAGAAGGGGTTATCTGCAGCTTTTGATGAGAGTAGGGAAGGAGTGGAATGGTTTCTGTGGGAGAATGAAAGAGTCTGGACATGCAGATAAATTGCTGAATGACAGCATTAAGCTTTAAAGGAACATAATTCCCAATTTAATTTTGTCTTGTAATATTAATGCCATCAGGAGTCCCAGTGAATAAAACAGAACATAGACATCAGCTCATACTGTGAAACATGGGATAAAATTATGCTGAAATATGGAGGTATTTTTATTCACTTATTGGCTATGATGGGAATTATTTCAGAGAGAAATCTGTCTTTGTTGGGAAAATTGATTCAGTTCACTTGGGGTTCTGAGACCTGTAGTGTCCTCAGTGTGAGTGGAGCTGATCTACATAAGACAAGGAGAGTAGTACCATCATTTTTTCTTGAAGAGTGAGGGAGAAAAAGAGAAAGCGTCCAAAAGAACACAGTGAACTAAGGAAGGCTACCTTCTTCAAATCTTTAGTAAAATTTCTAAACACTTGAAATGTTGGGTAAAAGTAGATTTTTTAAAAAATGTGTACTGGTGAAGAACTGTGTTTCCAATCTGGGTCTATACAAGCAGAATCAAAGCAGAACTATGGATTTGAAAGCATGGAAACCGGAGATATCTGGGAACACCATCTTAAGGAACGCTAGAAAAGGCTCAGGAATTGCATCCCAAGCTACCTTCATACTCACCAGTATAAGTATATATTCTTCTTATCACCCGCTAGTGTGTATTGAAATAATATTGAAAGAGAGAAAGTCATCTGGTTAAAACGAAATAAAATGTAAAATATTGTATTTACCATTTAGTTCATATAATCATATATTAGTTCATATAACCACTTAGTTCAAATAAATTATTTGGCACTCTAATATATCAGCAAAAATGTCTTTGTAACGTTCAGCTCTTTGTTTTTCATTCCAACTTCCTTGGCTCTTACTTTCAGGAACTGGATGTATACTGTGCACAAGAGAATAGGGTTTGAAATTGTTGCACATCACTCTATCAGGCATCCCTTATCTGTATGCATTGCTCTGAGGTTACAAACCCAACAAAATAGTAAAGATATTGGTGTAAGATGGATAGATTACAATTATCACTCTATGAAAAATTTTGTTCATCTGAGAAAAGAACAGTATTCCACTAGTGCCATTTCCACCTTTGGACTTTGGAAGGTATATTTTCATCCAAATTCACTGAAGTGTTATTTTTTTAAATCCTCATAATAACCTGAAAGGAAGCAGTGAAGGATGTTAGTCTTATTCTTTGAGCTCCTGAGATAGGATAAATGGCTTGACCAGGACCACACATCCAATAACTTAGAGCTTCTCAACTCAGGTGTTCTGCACAGGAGCATGCTGACAGGTTCTGATCCCCATGGCCCTCAGGCAACTGGAGATAATACTCACTATAGTCCTTCCCTACACACATACACACATCCAGGGAGCAGCTTCTGCTGTGTACCACAAACATTACTATTTTGTATTGTCTTATGATGGGAAAATGTTGTAGAAGGGATTAGAATCTGACTTCTAGTGTGGAACTAGTTCTACCTCACCACACTGCCTCTATAAGAAAACCATCAGATTATTTTCTTATAAGTTAATTTATTATGAAAGGAAAAGGCTTTAACCACATGTGTTTTCTTAATTCTACACATTCAATATTTATTTAGCTCTACAATGTGCCAGCTACTTTCTGAGCCAAGTTGATACTTCATCTAATCAGATGGTCCCAAAAATTCAGCGACATGGTGGAAGAGTGACTCTGTTTCCCAGTCTATCTAGCATCTGAACAGTCAAAAAAGATGCCCCCTCGTCATGCCCAACATGAGCATCAAATCTTACAAAGCACCTGTGGTAGACGGTTTAGTGGCCACAAATTCCTCTCATCCCAGTAGACGCGCCCCTTTGCAATATGATTTTTCCACTCCTCTTATGCAGAGGTAGAGTCTGCTTCTTCACCACCACCGCTCCCACCCCGAATCTGGGATATCCTTGTGGTTTGCTATGACTGGTAGATAGAATGTGGCAGAAATGATGTTGCCAAGTTCCAGAACCTAGGCCTTAAGAGGCCTTACAGTTTCCATCTTAAGCCCCTTGGAATGCTGCCCTGAGAACGCCATGGCATGAAGAATTCCAGGAGGAGAGACTACTTGAAGGGATGGGACAGAATGAATGAGCCCAGGAGACACCAGCAAAGGAATTGCCCAGCTAACTCACAGAATTGTGAGAAGCAGGGGCGGACTACCCAATAAGCAAGGTAAGCACGGGCTTACTTGTACTTATTAATCTTGTGGTGAAAAGCATGTGAAACTGTTCACTCCGGATTAGTAAATCAGCCCGTGTTTACCTTGTTTACTGGGTAATCCATCCCTGTCAGGGATTGTAAATTTGAAAAGAGGCTTTGATTCTGTAGGAAGGTGCTGTTGGGAGAAAGTCAGATGCCAGCCATACCTACAAGCAGAATCTTTGATGTGGTGAAAAAATTGTTCCCTACGGACTAGTAAGTAAGCATAAGTAAACCCATGCTTACCTTGCTTATTGGGTAATCCACCCTTAAACCAAAAAAACAAACCCGTTGCCATCGAGTCAGTTCCAACTCATAGTGACCCTCTAAGACAGAGTAGAACTGCCCCATGTGAGAAGTAATTTCTTGGTAGTGTTTTAAGGGATGATTTTACATACAGCAATAGATAACTGATAAAATATTCTAGGGAGACACTGGGTTATCATTGCTCAATATAAAGGAATCTTTCAGCACTTGGAACACTGTAAACAAGACTACATTTTTAGATTGTTTCCACATATCTCTGGGTCCTTAAATTTATTGGCCTTATCAGAAAATCACTTTCAAAGGTGCAATCAAATACTTTGCTTTTGGAAACATTTCAATTATGCACTTTTTTTTCCAAATGAGAAAAATGTACATGGTTTAGGATTGTGCTTTTTGGCAATGAAAAGACTGTTGGGAAAATGCACATAATTTCTGAAGGGCCAAAGGAATTCAGCCAATCACTGCATTATTTCTTTTTGTGGTTTCAAGTTACCTTTTCTCTCCTTCCAGGAGAGAAGTGTACTATTGATAGCTGGTTCTTTTTTTTTTTAACATAAGTTTGAGCTCACTTAAGAATCATTTTACTTTGCATTTCTTTAATGCAAAACATTGTTTAAAGAAATAATAATTTTCAAAAATAGAATAAGAGAAAGCAAGTTTCAGGGAAACCCTTTTTCTAATATTATAGAAAAAGGCAGCCTCACTCCTGGGCTTCGTTAACTTGCATAGATTTAATTGCCTGGAGCAGGTCTTCTAAAGTCAACTTTGCTAAAATGTGGGCCCTTGGGAGCATATTATCTGGAAACAAATGCTTTTCAAACATCTCATTTTATAACTTAGTTGTATCCTGACTCTCCAGAACAAGAATATTTTCAAAATTAAACTACAGATCTGAAAAGAGGTTGATATCAAATATCCAATTCCTGAAAGCCACCCAAATTAAGGTAATTTTTTGCACATTTAAATGTTACTACCATGCCTCACTCACCTAACCCCCGCCCCCTGAGCCTTTTAGCTCTTAAAACTGTCTGGATACCAAACCATACTTCAAAAATTATTTTTATGAGGGAAAAATGAAAACACATTTCACTTTTCTTTATTGGAGATGGCGCACCTTCTCGTGACTCCTGGAGCATGTGAGAGGCCAGGAGTGGGCTATCCAACCTCTCCTTGGTCTCTTACATACAGGAAGAGACAATAGTCAGAAGACCCTTCATTTTCTAACCTCAGAATTTCTCTTCAAAATTATCAAAATGCCTGAACTAACAGCAAATCCAGCTTCTGTTGCACTGTCAGCCACCCTTGCTGCTCCTTTTTTTTTTTTTTTAACCTCCTGTAAACGTAAGTATCTTTATTTTAACTCTTTCAGGGCATCTATAGACATGTTTCTCTCATCAAGCTATGGGATGGGAGTAGGGATGGCGGGCACTTGTCAGAATAAATTACAATTCTTGGCAAGCAGTTGTGTGTCTCTTACCCACACAGGAACTAGAATATTGCCTTGTAAAACAGTGCAGCCCTTCTGTTATTACTTAATTATAAGGCCAAAATAAGGACACTGTTTTATAGGCTCTTTTAAGGTATATACCTAGGATTTATATCTTGGAAAATATCAAAAGATATTAAACTTTTTCTAGGTGTCAGTGGGCTGGTTCTGATGACACCAGTTTAGCAGTACCGTTCTTAGTCAGGAGCTTCGCTCTTTGGCCCCAGGGGAAGTTACACTGCACATTTTCTTAGTCTGCTTTCTCTTCCACATAAAGGCAAGGTTCGCACACCTCAAACCTAAGCCAGAAAATCACAGTTCCCATTCTTACAACACAACACCATCAGGGTCCCAAGAGAAGGGTTCAGAATAATTAATCCCTGATGTTGAAGGTACTGCAGGGCTCGTCAACTCTATGAGGCACTTCAGGAAGACAGCGTGTTCCACTCAGCCACTTCCAAGATTTTCTGACATGGTACACACATAGGTTACGTCTCACCTGATATGTGTGGTCAAACTCCCCACCCTGACCCCAGCCTCTTAACTGAATTGTGCTGTATTATGCTGGAAAAGAGAGCATATTGTATAATTGTGAAGAAGTGGTTGACATTGGGGGAAGGACTCTTGATGGTTGATACATTTCTGTAGGTCAGTATTTGATCTCTCCATTCCATCTTAAATCTCAGTCATTAGTTTCTTTAGCTCAATCAGCCTCTGAAAGAACTGGTTTATACCATGAAAATTTAGGTGAGAGGGGTGTGAGCCAAAAAATACATTTTTTTTTTCCCACTAATGGATGTTTATTGAGGAAACATTGATGTAGCTTGGTATTAATGTGGGATTCTAGAATAGGGCTATATCCATACCGCCTTAACCAATCAGTTGCTATGTTTCCCAGGCCTTGGCACCTTTTCTTCTGATCAATCCTGGCAAGCTACTTACCAGACTTTTATCAAAGCTGCCTTACCAGTTTTAGGATTTATACCAAAGATACACACTTATTTCAATATGCTTTGTACAGGAGGGTATACAGTCATCTACTACAAATGGCAATAACTTCTGTTTGGATCTCAGACTATTTGGATTTTGAAGGGCAGTGAAAACTTGAAACTAAATCTAGACCTTCCAGTGAGAATTTTATGTTTAATTTTATAATTAATTTTAATTCTTTTATCAAACATTGGGGAAATCTTTTAGGAATACAGCAACTGGATAAAACAAAACAAAATATATAACTATAATTTAGTGATCACATATTGTGTACCAAACATGTGCTAAACAATTTATATGCATTATTTATATACATTGTTTTACTTACTTGTTATAGCAATCCGCAAAGTAGTTTTCATTAGTTCCATCTAACAGGTGAGGAAACTGAAGCTCAATAACTTAAGTGATTTATTCAGTGTTCAAAGCCATTTAAGTGGTGAAGCCAGGATTCAAGCCCACATCTTCCAACACACCATGCACTTTCAAGTTTCTAGGTTGAAAAATTTCATAATTATTATTTTCCTGTTCCTCTGAAGTTTAGTCTCTGGACCATCAGGGAGATGGTCTCCAAGCTCTGTATTCCATAGTCTATATGCTGGAGTGTCTCAGAGTCAGCAGTTCTTGGATGTAGAAGGAACCATATACTTGGTTTTCCATGGTATTTCATCAAGGTCTTTTGGTTGAATTATTGTCTGTTATATCATTCGAGAAATAATGAGCCAGAAGTTGGTAAGAAGAAGAAGAACAAATAATATTTATGGAAAGTGTAGTTTGTGCAAAGCACTTTCTGGCATTATCTTTTAGTCATCACAACAATTTTCTGGGGTTTAGTATTAATTTTACAGATGAGTAATCTGGGGCTCAGCAAGGCTTAGTCATTTGTCCAAGGTCATAGAGTGAGGGACTTGGTGTTAGATGGACTGGTATCTGCAGATGCATTCTGGCTGACTGGAATCTTTAGGGTTCTTAAGTCTTGGGTTCTATTTGGTGGTCTTTTGAGTATCATTTGTTGTGACATGGACCTGGAAAGGTGACGTAGACCTGGAAAGGTCAATCTTAACATGAGAGGGGAGACTTACTGTGATCCAGGCTTACCAACCCATACAGTGACTTCAATAATGGTGACAGAAAAAAGACTCAGTCACAGCTGGTTCACTGGGGGTCAAGCACAACTGGTAAAGATGGGAAGACATGCAGGATGTACTACTTTTCTATTGCTGCTGTAACAAATTACCACAAATTGGTGTTGTACAACAATACAAATTTATTATCTTAGAGAAGTCAGAAGTCAGAAATGGGTCCCACTGAGATAAACCAAGTTGTGTGTATTCCTTCTGGAGGCTCTAAGGGAGAATCTGGCCTTTCTCAGCTTCCAGAGGCTGATGGCTTTCCTTAGCTCATGGTTCCTTCCTCCATTTTTAAAGGCAGCAATGCCCAGTCAAGTCTGTCTCACCCTGCATCACTCTGATGCTTCTGCTTCCTTCTTCCACTTTTAAGGATCCTTGTGATTATAGTAGGCCCACCTGGATAATCCAGAACCATCTCCCTATTTTAAAGATTAGCTGATTAGCAACCTTAATTCCTTTGGGGACTTCCATTCCCCTGTGCCACGTACCCAGGGCCGGACTACCCAGTAAGCAAGGTACGCATGGGCCCAGTTGTGCCTTTCCACTAATCTGCAGTGCACACTTTCACTTGTTCCCCACCAAGTCAAAGCTGTAGTGAAACCCATGTGAAATTGCTCACCACAGATTGGCAAGTAAATACAGTTTAGCCTGTGTGTACCTTGCTCAATGCAAGCCGATGCATACTGTGTTTACTGGTTAATCCTCCCCTGCATGTAACTTAACATATTCCCAGGTTCTGGGGATTAGGACGTGAATATCTTTAGGGAGAGGGAGACCATTGTTCTGCCGACCACAGAGGTATACAATGGCAGAAAATATTCATTAAAAGCAGGGAGGTATTTGGCATCAGGGAACTTTGTCAAGAGACAGCAGGGCTCTGGCTCTTCTGGAATTTTCTGGGCAGAGAGTAAAAATCTGCCAAGCCCAAGGCAGGGCTTCAGGCTTGGAGGAACTAAAGTACCAGGCATGCAATGGAGAAAGGGACTCAGGTTCCAAAGTATTTGACCCCAGAATTAAAGCCACTCCAATGGCAAGGCTGATAATACTGAACTACCTAAGTATTCAATAGGAATGTCTCCTAAGGAAACTTTTGTCTCAGGGCCTGAAGTGAAACAGAACTCACAAGCGCAGGTCAAGTATTGAGGATTTTGTTTACTCATTTTGGAGCCATCAACTATGCAACAGAGTCACAACAACAGTTTGTAGAAGGTTACACAAGCTGACAGGGCTGATTGGGGGGTGGGTACATTTCTAAATGTATACTACATACACCTCTCCTTGTTCTCTTCTTTAATTTGCTCATATGCCATTTGAATTGTATCTTGTCTTGTTTGCCAGTCTGTTTTAAAGTCGCAGTGGGTCCCAAAGATTAAAAGAGCAGTGTGGCTTGTTGAAAATAGAAACAGAGGTAGCACCCTAATGGAAATGAAGACCGAAGCCTGTTTAGAGTAGGTGGTGACTAAGAGTCGTGAGACGCAGATGCTGCTGGGGTCTTTTGTGCTGTGTGTGTCACGTTCTCAGACTTGGAATTCCAAGCCGACTGAGTGGCTGGCTGATCAAAAAGAGCTCACAGAAGCCTCCACCAAATCACAGTCAGCAGTGATGATGGTCCCAGAATATCCAAGGAGAGACAAAGTCAAAACAGCTACAATCTAAAAATAATTCCCACTGCATTCCCATCTCTAATATCATCTCTATCTTTGAAAGGGAAAGACAAGGAGAAAAGAGGAAGGAGCTGAGAGTATGACTAAAGAAGAGAGGGGGCAAAAGAATGCATAAGAAATTACCACTTGGCACATTATTTTTTTTTTTTTTACTCCATTTGATATTTTACAAAGAAGAAAAAAATCATACACAAAGACTGTCTACTTCCATAATAAATATAACTTCCTACACTGTATAGATCTGTTGGTGGTTTTCCAACTCATTAAATGGGACAGCTGCTTACAATGAGTTGCATACCCTAAATAGGATTCTGTCCTCATCTGAAGGTAATAATGACACAAATAACAAACATTTGTGTGGGATTATACAGCTCTCTTTACCCTCACTTCAGGAGCCACTTCAGGAGGCCTGGTGGCGCAGTGGTTAAGTGCTCGGTGGCAAACCTAAAGGCTGTCGGTTCAAACCCGCCAGCTGCTCCACAGGAGAAAGATGCAGTAATCTCTTTCCGTAAAGATTTATAGCCTTGGAAACCCTATGGGGCGGCTCTACTCTGTTCTACAGGATCCCTGTGAGTCAGAATTTGGCTTAACGCAATGGGATTACCCTCACTTCTTTTCTAAATCTTTCTCTACCCTGAGCTAAAACCATAGCTTAATAGTTTAGTTTCTGACCTGATCACCTCATAGAAGTCCTTTCCTTTTTCTCTTATTCCCTACCGTAAAATGGGAAGAATTTTAACACTACTTATTTACATACATTTTATTACCATAAAAATGTTAATGTGTTCTATTCTAAGATTGGGGTCCTGGTGGTGCAGTGGTTAAGAGCTCAGCGGCTAACCAAAATGTCAACAGGTGGAATCCACCAGGCTCTCCTTGGAAGCTCTATAGGGCAGTTCTGCTCTGTCCTATGGGGTAGCTATGAGTTGGGATCAACCTGATGGCAATGAATTTGGTTTTGGTTTGTGTTTGAGATTTCAAAATAATAATATTGGATGCAAAATATTATTTTGGAACTTCTTCATGGTTTTATTTTTAATAATTTATACCTATAATAATACCTTAATTTTATACCTCAATTACACCTTTAATAATTACACCTATAAAACGTAAGCTTTTTTCTTTTCATTATGCAAAATTAAAATAAGTTTTCTAGATTTAATGAATAATTTCCAAACAGATTCCAACTGAAAGGGAATAGAATTATCATAGTTTTTTTCCTCACTGAATACATATGATTTTATGCTTTGGACTTTTAAAATCCAATCTACTTGTATACAGTGGTAAAAATAAGAAATGTCTTACAGTATTTTTTGTTCGAGGAGCCCTATATGCTGTACAATGCAGTATATGCTACAGTGGGGGGCAGTATAATATAGTGAAAAAAAGATTAGATTTTGGAAATCAAACAGAAATGGTTTGAATTCTGCCTTTACTGCTTATTAGAACATTACTTAACCTCTCTGTGTTTTAATTCCCTCATCAGTACAATAGAGAAAATGATTCCCAACTCCAAGGATTTTTATTAAGCTGAAATAAGATAATGTATTTTTTAAATGCAAAAATTAGGCATTCTATAAATGTTAGTTCCCCTCATCTTAATCAGTTGCTGTCAAGTCACCTCCGACTCATGATGACCCCATATGTGTCAGAATAGAACTGCATGCCATCGGGTTTTCAGTGACTGATTTTTTGGAAGCAGATCACCAGCCTTTCTTCTGAAATGCCTCTGGGTGGACTTGAACCTCCAACCTTTTGGTTACCAGCAAAATGTGTTAACCATTTGCACCACCCAGAGACCACCCTTTCCTTCACCTTACCCTCCCAGTAATTAAGCTTCATTGCATGGGTTTTTCACAGGGATGATTGTAGGGTGAGTAAATTTTACAGGTGGGATGTTTCCATAAGAATTTTACAGAAGGGCAAAATGAAGCACAATAATCTAATTCTCTTGGAACCCCATGGCCAGAAACAAAGTCCAGATGGTTTTAAAAAGTTCTGCCTATTCCTACTTTGAAACTCACCAAGAATGCCTGAGACTCCAGTTCTCTAAGATCATAGTTGGTCCTCTGCTCTTTAGCACCAAGCTTAGACCTTTGGTTGACAATAATAAACTAATAATCATTGATCAGAGACTTCCACTATAAAGTTCCTCAACGTCACTGTGTCTAGCTTAGTCCATTCAGGCTACTCCAGTGACAGCCTTGTGAGAAAAAGCAGAGCCAGGACTGGAACCCAGATCTTCTAACCCCAAGGTCTGTGCTGCCTCTTCTATGAACACAGTTTTGTTAAAGTTTTTTACTTTCACCATTGTCAAGAAGCCAAGGTTAGGCTTGCCTTCCCTCCCCTGAGATACTTAATTCCAGTTGTCCTAAAACCTGAGAGCACTTACATGTTCTCCATATGCACTTCTCATTATTTACAGGATCATTGTAGTTAGCAGTAAAATGATACACATGGAGGTTGTGTCTCCATAAGGTGGCCATATAAAACTAACTGATGTGGTATGAGAATACAAAGCTCCAGGCTTTTGTTAGGATAGCAGGTTTCATGGAGCTTTGTATATGTCACTCTGATCCTGGGCTAGTTGTTTAATATCTATGGGTATTTGTTTTCTAATCTTTACACCGTACATGTTGCTATCATCTAAAAGATGCATTTCACCACTCAGATACCAATTGTCTTAGGCTGGGTTCTCTAAAGAAGCAAAACCAATAAAGCGTATAAATATATATAGAGAGAGATTTATATCAAGGAAATGGCTCACGCGATGGTAGAAGCTGGAACGTCCCAAGTCCATAGATCAGGATAGAGGCTTCTCTCAATTCACGTAGCCGCAGGGGCTGGCAAACCCAAGATCAGCAGGTCGGAGAGCAGAGCTCCTGCTCACAGGCTGTGAAAATCAACAAATCCCAAGACTGGCAGATAAGCTGATAGCTCAAGTCCCAAGAACCAGAGGTCAGACGAACAGGAGGAAGCCACAGGATCCAGAGTGAGCACAAAGCCAGAACATCTGCTTATATTTGGATACAGGCCACACCCCCAAGGAAAATCCCTTTCAACTGAGTGGCTACTCACAGCAGATTCCATCATGGGAGTGATCACATATCAACACTGAGAATCAAGGCCCAGCCAAGCTGACACACAATCTTAACCATCACACCAATGCCATAGACTTTTGTTTGCCAAGTGACTTTTCACCAAAATATATAAAGCAAAAGCTCTAATAAATATAAGAGAAATGGGCAGAAGCACAATTTTAAATGAAAAGCTGCTCCTAATGGAATGGGGAAGCCTCTGGGTGATGCAAATGGTTAACGTGCTCGGCTGTTAACTGAAAATTTGGAGGTTCATGTCCACCCAGAGATGCCTCAGAAGAAAGGCCTGGTGATCTACTTCTGAAAAATCAGCCATTGGAAATCCTATGGAGCCCATTTCTACTCTGACACACATGGGGTCACCAGGAGTCAGAGTCCACCTGATGGAAGCTGGTAATGGAGTGGAAGATGTTCAAATAAGGGGGCTGGCCTAGATGATCCCCAAGGTTCCTCCCAGCGTCAGCCTTCATTCTGGTTATAAGGTCAGTGTTGGTACAGCTGCCACGTTGTGTCCTCACACAGCAATCCTAACCGAACCCTGAATGGCCAGTGTCACAAAAAGTGTAAAGCAAAACTTCAGATTCAATTCAATCCAAACACCCCTCATAGACAAAGCCATGCTCTTAGCAGCAGAATTTGGAACTTAAGACTGTCTGATGTATTTGTTTGCTGATGAGTAGACCCCAAGGTTTTGAACAGTTTTTATCTTTCCAGAGGAAGTGTTTGCATGTCTGACTTAGCTGAAATAGGAGTTCTCATTACGTATTTGTTTTAATATCTATTTCCTTGCCACATCAAGTGTTTGTAACTGCCCCCTACTTCCTGGTGTTACTGAGCTTAAGAGTAGATTGAAAATTATAGCAAAAGTTAACAGTTTGGAAATGTGGTTAGCAGTTTGGTGTGACTGCTTTCAGCTGAAGTGTTAAAATTGCCGGTAAGTCAGAAAGAAAAGAGAAGCAGAGTGTGTGCCCAAAGCAGAATTTCACCAATATGAATAATTTTTCGTGCTTAGAAGGCTGTTAAACCTTTTCTTTATGTGTTTTTAAGCTCCTTTGAGGTCACTCTCTGAATTCACAGGTGCTTATATCTTGATGAGTCAAGCAATGTTTAGTTTTGGAATCAAATTGTAAGTCCCTTCCAGCTCAAAAACTTTTTTAATTTTCTTCACTCACAGGTCTGGTGTGCAACGATAAGACCACAGTGTGAAACTGGGTCAGATCCCTGGTTGGCCAAGTCTGGTACTGAGCTAGTGGCTTATAACCTAACTCTCAAAGATTTATAAGTGTGCTAGATATAATTACCCCAAATAATACAGGCACAAATTTTTATATAAGTTTTTATTTAAACAAACATTTATTGAGTCACTACTCTATGCCTGTACCTGGGCTGGGAAACTGCAGATATGTAGTCCCTGGACTCAAGTTGCTTAAAGTCAGGTGGAGAAGTCAGCCCTAAAACTCATTTCATCTTCCATGGAATAGTGCTACTGTTCTTAAATCCTAAAATCCTAGATACTACTAGCATATGATGCATTTAGGATTCATTCAGTGTGGTCAGTAGGGAAACCCAATGTTTTTATGTGGTTCTGATACCCCTCATCATCTCTGAAAGTGAAGAGTCAGGACCCTCCACTCCTCTCATCCACAACCTCCCACATATAAAGAGACCTCTGGCTACCTTTGTAATGCAGGGGACTACTATTTGGATGGGTAATTTGTCATACTGTGGTGGCTTGCATGTTGCTGTGATGCTGGAAGCTATGCCACTGGTATTTCAAATACCACCTGCAGGCTCGCCCATGATGAACAAGTTTCAATGGAACTTCCAGACTAAGACTAGGAAGAAAGGCATTATCTATTCCCGCATATTAGCCAGTGAAAACCTTATGGATCACAGCAGAATATTGTCCAATATAGTGCTGGAAGATGAGTCCCCTAGGTTGGAAGGTACTGCACAATGGCTACAACAATGAACTCAAACATACCAACGATCATGAAGATGACACAAGACCAGGCAATGTTTTGATATAGTGTTGCCATGAGTTGGAACTAACTCAACGGCAACTAACAACAATAACAACCCTTTTGAGAAAGAAAAGCGAGGAGGACTGTCATTTGTTTTGTGTGATCTTGAGCCACTTAAGTAATTATCTTAGAAAAGATGCCAAGAAGGGGTTTCTGTGACATAGCGTATTACAGCTAGAAGGGAAATGGTATGGGGATTTATCCTACAGAGACACAATATCCTTGGTTACATTGACACAGGCTTGAATTAGTAGATAATGTGATTTCCAGATGAGTGTTTTCAGAACTCTTTGGTTTCTTTAAGTTTTGCAAGGACCATTTGAGCAGTAGCTATATCCATTTGTCTATTTTTTTTAAACTGTGCATTTTTTTAAAGCCTTTTACAGAGTTTTTTTTTTTTTTTTTTTTTAAAGTGAGGCAGGGAAGTATGGACAGAGAAGACAGTAGAAAGCTGGCAATTGGTCTTGAAATGACAGAATCATATTTTAATTTGAACTGCTCTTAAGTTCCTTGGTATGTTCAGGACCTTGAACGGGTCAGGGGAGTCTACTACAAACAATGTGGGATGGAAGGGGATCTGAAGCCAAATAAAATCGTATGAGGGGTCTGAAAAAAATTGTTTTACCAGATTCTTAAACTCATTTTCACGTGCTCTGGTTATCTCTTCAGATGGCTCCTTCGTACTGTAGGTATAGAGAAAATATGCCAGAATTTTCTAACACAAACTCAAAATACAAATTCCTTGCTTTCATTGGTCATCTGTTACAAAGGGTCACTCATTGTCAATTGTGTAGTCAAAAACAGGAAAGTACAAAAGCATAATCCATTCCTTCCTCAATATCCTATGAATTAAATACAGGCCCTATCCCTTGGGTCCAAAATAAATCAGAGCAGAAACAGTCAATGAGCCCAATTAAAATTGCTCAGCAGATTTAATAAACACTTTTGATACAGTCAGCATGTGTCTCCCATTTTATTTTCTTTGTTTTATTAATTTTTCATATAACATAGTCAAAGAAAATTCTTGAGCATATTTTTATCTAAAGGCAGAGCACAGGCAAATCTGGATAGGACTAATACAAATGTACTGAATATCTATGAGGAAAAAAGGCACTGGTAACAGAAATAAAGCCATAAATAAAAAAAGAAAGCACGTTGTTACCATTGCTGTATGTCAAATTTATTTGACCCAATAGTAAACATGCTATTCAGTACATCTAAATTACCTACATAATAGAAACATCAAAGCCATTTTTCATCTTAAACATCTTTAAATGGAAACATTACTAAAATGCAATAACCTGGACTAACCCAACTGTTTTTCTGTCTGCTCCCATTTCCAACTACTGAGAGTTACTGGATAAAGTTCCATGATCCAGTTTACTACACATCCATAATGGATAACCTCACTCAAGCATACAATTGTTGTTGTTAGGTGCCATCGAGTTGTTTTCAATTCACAGCGATCCTATGTACAACAAAACGAAATACTGCCCTGTCCTGCGCCATCCTCACAACCATTGTTATGCTTGAGCCCAATGTTGCATACACTGTGTCAATCCAACTCATTGAAGGTCTTCCTCTTTTTCGCTGACCCTCTACTTTACCAAGCATGATATCCTTCTCCAGGGACTGATCCCTCCTGATAACATGTCCAAAGTATGTGGGACGTAGTCCATGGTGTATTGAATATTCTTTTCCAACACCATAATTCAAAGGCGTCAATTCTTCTTCGGTCTTCCTTATTCATTGTCCAGCTTTCACATGCATATGATGTGATTGAAAACGTAATTGCTTGGGTCAGGTGCACCTTAGTCTTCAAGGTGACACCTTTGCTTTTTTTTTTTTTTTAACACTTTAAAGAAGTCTTTTGCTGCAGATTTGCCCAATGCAATAGGCAAATTTGATATTTTGACTGCTGCTGCCACAGGTGTTGATTGTGGATAGAAGTAAAATGAAATATTTAACAACTTCAATATTTTCTCTGTTTATCATGACGTTTGTTGCTTATTGGTCCAATTGTGAGGATTTTTGTTTTCTTTGTGTTGAGGTGTAGTCCATATTGAAGCTGTGGTCTTTGATCTTCATCAGTAAGTGCTTCAAGTCCTCTTCACTTTCAGCAAGCAAGGTTGTGTCATCTGCATGATGCAGGTTGTTAATGAGTCTTCCTCCAATCCTGATGTCCTGTTCTTCTCCATATAGTCCAGCTTCTCAGATTATTTGCTAAACATAAAGATTGAATAAGTATGGTGAAAGCATGCAATGCTGACAGACAACTTTCCTGACTTTAAACCACCCAGTATCCCCTTGTTCTGTTCACACGACTGCCTCTCAATCTATGTACAGGTTCTTTGGGAGCACAATTAAGTGTTCTGGAATTTCCATTCTTCACAATGTTATCCATAATTTGTTGTGATCCTCACAGTTGAATGCCTTTGCATAGTTAAACACAGGTAAACATCTTTCTCTGTTTTCAGCTAGGATCCATCTGACTTCAGCAATTATATTCCTAGTTCCACATCCTCTTCTGAATCCGGCTTGAATTTCTGGCAGTTCCCTGTTGATGTACCACTGCAGCCACTTTTGAATGATCAGCTTCAGATGCTATCTATTGATTTCTTGTAATATTAGATGAAGGCCTAGGTCATCTCAACTCCCATCTCTTCTTCCCTCCCTTTCCAAAAGAGTTATATCACTAATATCGGCCCTTCTATTTGTTATTTTATTCCCCACTTTGTAAAATGACTGTGTTATCAGCTGTATCCTTCCCTCCATTTCTCATTCCCTTTCTACTTTTCAATGTTGTTGCCAAACTCTTTTGAATTATCAAGGATCATAAAATTTACATTCTTTACTGTAACCAAATGAATTTTTCAGTGTTTGTCTATAGGTTTATTTATAAATAGAAAAAGAACAACAACAGTTACATGGTTGAACAGTGTAAATATTGGCACTGTTGTGCCAAGCAGTGTGTTTCTACTCCATTCCATTCTCTAAGACGCCAGGCTCATGAACATTCTCAAAAGAGGATCTTATTAGGATCAAATCCAAGTTAATTCTCCTTTCTTATTCTTCACCATTTGTCTAAGCCATGTTATATTTAAGCTTGCTGTACTTTTGGACCATGAATTTATTGTATAAGTATTTTCTCTGTTTCTGATTCTTTTTCTTTTGGGGAGAAGATGTTTTCTTCATTCTATCCGTAGTATCTTCCACTTTCTTACTCATTCTATCAGTTGCTTAGAATTCACTCCATTCATCTTCATGAAGTACATTAGCTCATTTACTTCGTATCTAGGCCATGATTTCCTTGCATAGTCTTTTTGTTTTGACTTGAAGTTTCCAGTCACTGTTCTCTTTCCTTGCATTCTCTGCTGTCATGGATTGAATTGTGCCCCACCCCCAAAATATGTATCAGCTTGGCTGGGCCATGATTCTCAGTGGTTTGGCAGTTACGTACTGATGTAATCTTCCCCCATGATGTGATCAGCCAATCAGCTGTAAAAGGATTAGGATGGGATGCAATACTCTTACTCAGGTCACATACCTGATGCGAAGTAAGGGGGGTTTCCCTGGGGTGTAGCCTGCATCACCTTTTACCTTACATGAGATAAAAGGAGAAGTGAGCAGAGAGAGAAAGACCTCAGTACCACCAAGAAAGAAGAGCCGGGAGCAGAGAGAGTTCTTTGGATCTGGGATCCCTGTGCTGAGAACCTCCTAGACCCAGGGGAAGACTGATGTCAAGACACATGGACCTCTCCAAGAGACTCCGGGCCGACAGATGTCGAAAGGAGACAAAGACCTTCCCCCAGAGCCAACAGAGAGAGAGAGCCTTCTTCTAGAGCTGGTGCCCTGAATTTGGACTTCTAGCCTCCTAAACTGTGGGAGAATAAATTTCTGTTTGTTAAAGCCACCCACTTGTGATATTTCTGTTATAGCAGCACTAGAAAACTAAGACATCTGCCATTTTCTTATCTTTGAGTTCTTCCATTCTTCATCACACTATCTGTTCTGTGGCGCCTCCCTCTGTCTTCCACTCCAGTCTGGCCTGGTGCACTGACCCTGCTGCCTAGCTCTCTGTCTGGAATTTCTTTTCACTGCTTCCCTGAGTTGGTTATACTGTTTTCTAGATCTTATAAGTTCCCCATTCTGCTTTATTCCTTTACTTTCCTGGAATACATCCTCAAATAATTTTCTTAAAAGAATGCATGTGAGAGGTAAACATTTTGACCCCTTGCATGTCTATAAAATGTCTTTATTCGACTCTGTTAGGAATTTATTATTTAGGTGTAGATTTCTGGGTTGATGGCATTTCTCCTCAACTCTGAAGGAATTGCTCCACTGTCTTCAAGGATCCATTGTCAATAGTTCCATACATAAATCTGTAATTAATTCTGATTTTCATCCCTTCTTCTCCAACCTACCCTCCGACAACTCTCACCTGACAGTCAGGAATCCAGAATCTCCTTGGGGTTCTGCTAGGCAGGCCAGCTTCTCCTCTCCAGTAGCCTCTTCCTGGGGATGTTTAAGCTCAGTGTCACTAGTCGGCACTTTTTTAGCAGCTTTTCTCTGACGTCCACCATGCTTTCTTTCCCCTGTTGTATGTTCACGTCTATTTTTCTTCTACTATAATTTTAATGAAGCTTCAGAAAAAAAGTATGCTCAATCTGGCATCTTATGTTGGGAGGACACATTTTACATTTAAAATGACAACACACTGTATTTAATTTTAACAATTCAGTATTCTTTTGAGATTTCCCCCAGCCTCTTCTCTTCCTTCTGTATGCTCATCCCTGCTCTTCACTGCCACTGTTGAGACTTCTCCTATTTGTCCATACAAATGATCCGTAAACATATGTAGCCCTGACTGCTTACTTGAACCTCATACCTGTATCTTCACATAGATGATCTCAGGAAAAAAAAAAAAAAGGTTACAACTCAACTCATGGTGACCCCGTGTGTGTCAGGGTAGAACTGTGCTCCATAGGGTGTTCAGTGGCTGATTTTTCAGAAGTCGATCACCGGGTCTTTTTTCCAAGACTTCTCTGGGTAGACTCAAATCTCCAACCTTTCCGCTAGCCGCTGAGCTTGTTAACCATCTGCACCACTCTGGAACTCCTAGGTAATCTATAGCCACTTTCAGCATATTAGTCTACCCTTGGGAGACTGAACTAACATGAGAGAAGAAATCAGAGGGCTCATCCCAACCCTTACCCAACTCTGGGGACAAGCGGTAAAGAGGTTACTTCTGGAGAGCACAGAAGTGTTCAGCTGGAATTTTAGAGGGTTTTTTCCTTCCCGTGTGGTATATAAAAAATGACCCCTTCCTCTGCCGTCTCCATAATGATAATAGCTTATGTTTGTTTGTATACTGTTTAGCTATGGAAAGTACTCTGTACACATTATTTAATCTTTACCACACTTCTGTGAGATAAGTACTATTATTATCCCTGTTTTATCGATGGGGAAGCTAAGACACAGAGGAATGAAATTACTTGCCCAGTAACTCACAGCAAAGAAGCAACAGTGCCAGGTTTAAACCATGCTTTTAACCATTACTCTGTATTACCTTCTGGTAGATGCATTGATACTATCTACATTTTTTAGTGCTTTTGTGAAAGTTGATTCTGTATGGAGAATGCAAAAAGATGCTGAGTTCTGTATCCAGGTAAACCAGTTGCCATCAAGTCAATTCAACTCATGGTGACCCCTTAGGTGTCGGAGTAGAACTGTGCTCCATAGGGTTTTTAGTGGCTGATTTTTCAGAAGTAGATCATTAAGCCTTTCTTCTGTGGCAGCTCTGGGTAGACTCAAACCTCCAAACTTTTGGTTAGCAGCTGAGAACATTAACCATTTGTACCTCCATGTAGTGTAGGGGCAAAGACAGAGATTAATTTCAGAGGTACAGGAGCAAGAAGATGGGGTAACAGTTAACACTGGGGTTATAGGAGCGCTCTCCAACTTCCTGTAAGGACAAGGACCATGTCCTATTCATCATCCTGTGTCCCCTTCAACACTTAGCCCAGTTGTTTGCACTGAACAGGAGCTCAACAAATATTTGTTGAATTGAGTGATAATACAGTAAATATCATAATAATTTATATGAGTAACTGATGATTTGAAGAAAAGTCATTTCCAATTGCCGTGTGATAACTAACAGCAATAAATCTAATTTGCCTTTTCCTAACTAATCGTTCTCATATGATTTTATTCAAAATAAGAGGTAATACAATGTTGTCACATGCTCTTCCATAGTCAAAATTAACTGGTAAATTATGGGCACACTAATTAGACCTGCTGAGTGGAATCCTTAAGCCTCACCCTTTCAGCTCAAATAATATGATTTCTATGGCCTGTAAAGATTAATGATTCATCTTAATTCAAAGATGAAAGATTAGTTAACATTATGTTACCTGCTCTTCTGATTATGTATTCCCTAGGACTACCAGTAATTTTGATTCACTGACAGAAGGCTTTATGTTTTGTTTTCGTGACATTTAGCAAGAATATGCCATTAATCAGCTTCTTGTTTTTCCTAAATCTGAAAATTCATTCCAAAAGAGTTTCATAGAAACTCTTAATTATTGAAAATCATGGTTACACTACTGCATAATGATCTGAATAATAAATACTATACTTATGGGGATTCATTATTAAATCCAGCTAGGAATCACAGCCTTCCTAAGGCAAATATTAATAATAATTATACATCATAATGTTGAACATCTAGAACGGGTTCTGAAATAAGAGTGCATTAATGCATGTGAAAAACAGTAAATAACAGGGATTCCTCCCACCATAGTAAAATAATTCTAAGTACATCTCTAGAAGTCACTTTTGGTCAAACTAATAATCATAAAACATCTACTGTCAGGAATCTATATGTCCTTTTTGATTTATCTTTTAGGGCCCTGCATAGAAAGTCTCTTCCAACCCTGAAATTTTACAATTCTATACATGGGGTGGTGGGGGTGGATAAGGTCAGGAAGGGGCAGAACAATACAGCAATATTGGCTTTGGAGCCAGACGATGGTGAGCTTAAATCCTTGCTCCAGATTTCACTGCCTACTAGCTGAGTGATCTTGGGCAGGTTATTTATCCTCTCTGACTCAGTTTTTTTTTTTGTCTGTGTAATTATAATACTACTTATTTTAGGTCAGTGGTTAGGAAAAGCCTCATAGGAGGTGGTATTTCCTAAGAGTCTTGAGTGATAGAAAGGGTTGACATTTCTAAGTACACAAACCCCAAACTCATAAAGAAAAAATATATATAATTTCTTTATACACACTGGGAAACCATAATTTGAAATAGAAATGACAGACATAGAGTTTCTATACCAATAAAGAACTCACACAAACCAATAAGAAAGGGAATAACCAAATAAACAAAAAAAATAGAATACAAACAAGCAGTTTAGAAAAAAAAAAAAAATGCCTGTGGTTAGTAAGCATAAGGAAAAAAAAAAGTCCAGCTTCTCTCAGAATATCAAAAATTATAAATTAAAAACCTAAGAGATAGCATTTTTCACATATAAGAATTACAAAAACAAACAAACCCTGCTGCCCTCCCACCCTCCCCCCACCCCCAGTTCTAGAGGAGCTGTGGAGTAGAGGGCAACTCTCAGCTGGTGTTCCCACCTCATCACAATTAAAAACGCATGTTGTGTGATGCACTCCTCCCACTAGTGGTAGTCTTGTCTGTGGACTTACTTTCACAATGTTGCCTTTCCACAGGATATTTATTGCAGAATTATACGTACTAGCAAAAAAACAAAACTAAAACAAAAACCTAGCAACTATCAAAGCATTTATCAAAAGAAGCCTGACTATAGTGTATATGTATGTTATAATAATATGCAGGCATTAAAAAGAAGATAGATTTTCTTTTTAATCATGTAAATATTTAAGATGGAGACTCCCTCAAATCTATAGATCAATTTAGGGGGATCTGACCGTTTACAAAGTCTTCCTAGTCAAAGCAAGGTTTTACTTGCTACTCACTTGAAATTTCTATTATGTCCCTCAGTAAATGTCTTCTCTAGGTCCTGATACAATTTTTATCAAGTTTGTGTGTTTTTATTATTTTGTTTGCTGCTGTGAATGAGATTTCTTCTTCCATTATAATTTATCTTTTTTTTTTTTTTTCTGTTATATATATAGCTGGGGTCACCTAACTACCAACGTGGGCCAAATCTGGCCTGCTTCCTGTTTTTTAAATAAAGTTTTTTTGGAACCCAGCCATGCCCAACTGTTTACACATTGTCTATGACTGCTGTTGTATAACAACAGAGTTGAGGGGTATTGGCCCTTTACAGAAAAGTTTATTGACCACTGATATGTAAGGAGCCCTGGTGGTGAAGTGAGTAAAGAGCTTGGCTGCTAACCAAATGGTCAGCAGTTTGAATCCACCAGCCACTCCTTGGAAACCCTATGAGCAGTTCTACTCTGTCCTGTAGGGTCACTATGAGTTGGAATCAACTTGACGGCAATGATTTTTTGTTTTGTTTTTTTGATATCTAGAAAAGCTACTAAATTTTATATATTAATTTATAAGAAACTTCCCAACTAAATTTTTTTATTATTTTTTTATTATTGTACTTTAGATGAAGCTTTACAGAACAAACTAGCTTCTCATTAAACAGTTAGTACACATATTGTTTTGTGACATTGGTTAACAACCCCACAAAAAGTCAACACTCTCCCTTTTCGACCTTGGGTTCTCTATTACCAGCTTTCCTGTCCTCTCCTCCCTTGCTCCTGGACTATTGTGCCCCTTTAGTCTCGTTTTGTTTTATGGGCCTCTCTAATCTTTGGCTGAAGGGTGAACATCAGGAGTGACTTCATTACTGAGTTAAAAGGGTGTCTCGGGGTCTCTCCAGTCTCTGTCAGGCCAGTAAGTTTGGTCTTCTTTTGTGAGTTAGAATTTTGTTCTACATTTTTCTCCAGCTCTGTCCGGGACACTCTATTGTGATCCCTGTCAGAGTAGTCAGTGGTGGTAGCCAGGCACCATCTAGTTGTGCTGGACTAAGTCTGGTGGAGGCCGTGGTAGCTGTGGTCCATTAGTCCTTTGGACTAGTCTTCCCCTTGTGTCTTTGGTTTTCTTCATTCTCCCTTACTCCCAATGGGGTGAGACTAGTGGAGTATCTTAGATGGCCACTCACAAGCTTTTAAGACCCCAGACACTACTCACCAAAGTAGAATGTAGAACATTTTCTTTTTTTCTTTATAAACTATGTTATGCCAATTGAGCTAAACGTTCCTTGGGACCAAGGTCCCCACAGCCCTCAGCCCATCTACTGAATTTTCTTACTGTTTCTAATCATGTTCAGTTATCTTGGGCTTTCTAGACAAGAAATCATATCATATGCAAATAATCGTTGTCTCTTCTTTCCTTCATTTAGAATTTTATTCTTTCTCTGTTCTAACTGCACTGAATAAAATTTCCAGAAAATTGTCATATAATACTGGTGATTGTAGTAGTTATTGTTGCTGTTAGCTGCTGTCCATTCAGCTCCAACTCATGGCGACTTTATGTATAACAAAAGAAAATGTTGCCTGATTCTGCGCCTTCTTCATGATCATTGGTATGTTTGAGTCCGTTGAAGTGGGTATTAGGTTAATCCATCTCATTGAGGGTTTCTCTCATTTTTGCTGACCCTCTGCTTTACCAGACATGACTTCCTTTTCTAGTGATTTAGGTAGGCATCCTGAATTTAATGAATCTCCTTCTATGTTTCATTGAAAATTGTGACTCTGAATTTATTTTGAGATATGTATTTTTATCATGGTGATGACTATCAATCAATTCTTATTTTACTAGGATTTTATATTAATAAGTCATGACCTCTAACCTTTGTCAAAGGACCTTTGCACATTTATGATCTTTTTTTTAATCCTCACTTATTGCAGTAGCATATTAATAGAATTCCTAATACATTAGATCCGAGATGAACCACCCATATCTCCCTTCAAGGCAGGACTTATTGCCCAGCAGTGGGAAGAGGGTCACAACATGGCTGCCAGCTGTCACCTACTTCAGGGTCTCTCTCAGATGCAGAGCACTGCCTTCCCTAAGGTCATGCCCCTCCCAGGGCATGCCATGGATTAGGTGACTGAACAAGGACACAGGGTGTAAGCTCCTTGCTGGGACGGCTTTGCAGTTTGACTTCTCCCTCTGCCCAATTCTGCTTCCGCCTCTTTCTTTTACGGGCGTCGGTCTCTAATAAATATCTTGCATCCCAACTCCATCTCACTATCTGTAGCCGAAGAACCCAGCCAGCTACACTTAATATGTAATCATTAAAATATGATGGAATAATTGAAGGGCTGAATCTGAAGTTCTTATCTTGGCCTACTCAATGTTGTCTCTGGCTTCCTCTCCTATTTACCTCCTGACCCTGTTCCCCTTGTTCATTCAACTCTAATCACACTGACTGTCTTGCTATTCTTCAAGGTGCCATGCATGCTTCTTGCCCAAGGACCACTGAACTCACTGTTCCTTCTGAGCAGTCTTACCCCAGATACTCCCAGAGCTCATGCCCTCACTTCCTTAAGGCCACTGTTCAAATGTCTTCTCAAAGAAGGATCTTCCTGGCCACTGAATTTCAAATGACACATATTCCCTCCTCTCCATCTCACCCCAGGTCACCTTTCTCAATCCTTTTATCCTGACTGCTGTTCTTCATAGCTTATCAGAACCTGACATGTATGTATTTGTTCATTTATTTATTGTGCCTCTCCCCTACTTTAATGAGAGCAGGGCTTTGTCTATTTTATTCACTATAACAGTGCTTGGCACAGAGTAGGTGCTCAATATATATTTGTTGATAGCACAGAGCAATTACCTAAAAATAAAATTATCTTACACTGCTGGTATAATAGATCTTAGACAAATTTCTATAAAAGTTCAATGTAAAATGAATGACGTAAAGAATCCTATTTTGCTCTTGATGTATAGTATTCATATTTCTTATTGACTTTAATTTTCAGGGGCTCTTAAAATGTTGATTTTAAATTTGTCTACTACCTTTCTTTTTCTCCAACTCTATCAAGGAGCTAATGAACTCCAAATCATTAAAATATGATGGAATCATGTGAATAATTATATCTTTTAAAATAAAGTTTAATTAAACAAATAGTATCTGATTCTACTCTTTTGGGAAAAAATTAAACATCGATAATAAAGCTAAAGTCTACTTTGACTACTACCAGCAAGCCTGGTCCCCTTCCTTTCTCCCAGGTGTAATCTTCATTAGCAATTTGGCATAGATTCATCCAGACCTTTTTACACTATTTTTGATTTTTACACTACTTGTATATATTGTTAAATGATACATATTTATGTTTATTGATTCATTTCTTAAGTATATTAACTTACTTAATCCTTACAACAGCCATATGCAGAAGGCATTATTTTTTAAATGATAAAATATTATTTATCTCATAGGGTTATTTTGAGGATTAAATGAGCTTATGTCAATGAGAACACTTAGCAGTATGCTTCACACAAAGTAAGCATTTCTTCAGTAATAGCAATAATTATAACATTATATATTCTTAAATCTGAAGGTACTCATAATCACTGAGATGGTAGGATTTCTGGGGACATCTAAAACTTATATTGAATTTCTGATTTAAAAAGGTTTTTTTGATATTCAAATAAATTATCATTTTGTCATAGTTATTCTTATACTTTTTAATTCCAATAGTAGCAGTTTATAGTTTTGATGTAAGCATACAATAATCTAATCTCATTAAAGATAGCTTTTTGCTTCAATGCAAATGATTCTTATTAAATACACTCAAATGTGGTTAGAATTTTATAAACATAGACATTTATTACCGGGTTATTGGAAAAAACTAAATACCTAACAATAAGGAACTTGTAGAATAAATTGTGATATATCCATGTGATAGAATATCTCATGATCATTAAAGGGATATTTACAAAAGAAAAGGTTGAGTAAATACGTAGTTTTAAAAAACATATAGTTGTTTTGTGCTTAAAAGAACATGAAACTTACTCTTTTTGTAGAAGGCAGTGGGTATGGAGATAATAAAGCATTGTTGTCTGGAGAAAAGCAATTATCAGAATATAAAACTGTACATACAGCATGATTTCAACTTTTTTCTTTTTTTAATGTTGTAAAAATATATACAGTCATGCATCGCTTCATGTCCATGATATCTTCTGTGAAATAGGACACTATGTGATTTGGACATTGTGTGAACACTGTATTATATATAGGCAGTCCCTTGGTTACAAACGTCCAACTTACGTACAACCTGTAGTTATGAACCAGCTCCCGTAAAGCCTATTATATTAAAAATTTGAGACACATACAATGGTTCGTAATAACACGCAGGTGCTACTTTGTGATGCACATCAAAACATTATTATTATTGTTGCTGTATTATTATGTTAAAGATGTTTTAGTGTATCTGGAAGTATTTCTTTAATGTTTTTTATGCATAGAAAGGAACGCTATAAACTAAGGCAAACATTTGACTAACTGACATTTGATACTTCCCTACATTTTATCCTCTGATTGGGATTTCTGTACTCTATTATAACCTTATGGGACCACAGAGGTATATGTGGTCGGACGTTGCCCAAATGGACATTATGCGGTGCATGGCTGTATAACTCTTACAAAAATTTAACTTAAAAAAATATATATATATATATGTATATATAAAACAACATTTCAGGTGCACAATTTAGGGATCTCAATTACATTAGCCATGTTGTGCCGTCACCATCATGACTTCAACTTTGTAAAAAATTTAATGGAATAAGGGCTAGAACATGTCAACAGTGGTTATTAATGAGTGTAGAGATTACAGATGATTTTAAATATCTTCATTAATCTTTGTTAGCCAAGTTTTCTTCAGTGACCATACATTTGTTTTCATAATCTGAAAAAAAACCCACTATTTTAAAATAGTTCTGTTAATTATCTAAAAACACCTAATTCAACCATAATAAAAACCCGTTACCACTGAGTCAATTCCGACTCACAGTGACCCTCCACATAATATAATTTGTCTTCTGAACTTTATATTAATGGGGATCACGTTGACTTAAATTTTTAAAAAAAGGATGCTTAGTAAAGCAATAGCCGAGTTGTTAAATATAAATTAGCACTTGGTAAAAGGTTTAGAATTTGATAATTATAAATTGTAAAACTAGAATCATTTAATATATACTGAAATCATTTTTAAAAACAGCCTAATTCCCAACTGTATTTCATTAATTCTTACTTTTTTTCCAAATAAAAGCGTACTATTGTATTCCAAATGTCCTCTATAAAATAAAATATATGCACTGATAGATTGAAAAGAACTACGAAGATAAGTTTGTCATTAATTCAAGGCTAAACTTTAATCTCTTCTTAATGAAGAGGTATAATTAACCGAATATAACTTTAACACCTGTGTCAATGTATCCTTCTATGAGTTAGTTCCTCAGGTAATTAGTTTGTGGAATATTACCTTTGAGAGGCATTTCCCCTCCTAGCACTCCTTGACTTTTTCCTTCTACAGACAGGTCAGAATAGGCCACCCCCACTTCTTCAGAAGCACTTACGATTCAAGTTATAGAGAAATATATAATTAACAGAAAAATATATGATAGAAATAAGTGCACATACGCATATACACAGATCAAGCATGGTTACAGGAAAACCTGGTGTTTATACCCCTCTCAGACAGCCACCATGATAAGACACACAATTCCTCTTTGCCTGGTTCCCTTTTGACGTCTGGGCTCTGCCTGCTGTTTCTAGAGCCCAGCACAAAAGTTTCGGAAACCAAGGCTTCCAACAAACTAACTCTGGTTCGAACTCCTGCCGAGAATTTGCGTTTCTACCAAGTTCCCAGGTGATGCTAATGCTGCTGGTTAGGGACCTACTCTGAGAACCACTTGTAGATCAGTGGTTCTCAAAATTTATCATGCATAAGAATCACCTGGGGCCCTTGTTAAACTGTAGATTCTAATTCAGTATATCTGGGTTGGAAATGCAGATTCTTAGCAGGGGTTCGAGACTGAATGAACAGGTTGGAAGCCCTGCCAGAGATTCAGCGAAGGAACTGCGTTCAAACCATTTGTCTAACTACCCTGGCTACTTTAGCACCTGGGCATATTGTTAATTGTATTCTCTAGGTTTATTTCCCTCCACATACAACACACTTAGTCAAGAGTCACCATAAAAAGAAGAAAAAGAAAAACTCTCCAGTCCTGTTGAGTCTACCATGTTTTCTCAATGCCTTTTCCCACATCACCATTTCTCTTCATTATCTCCTGAGAATGACAAGGAAAGAAAAAAATCATCTCTACTGTGACAGTTGGGGTAAGTTTCAAAACCTGGTTAGGTCTTCTCTTAGTGACAATGTCAATTCATGTCTTCTGAGATACATAATCTTTGGTTTCATATTTGATTATTATTTTATAAAATGCAGGAGGTAAAGATTTTTAGAACATCAAACTCAGACTAAATTCTTTATCAAATTATTTAACTATATTAGGCATTTATCATAGCTAAGGAGACTGAGGCTCAGAGAAGTTGATGGGTTCAAGATAGCAGGTGAACCTGGGATTTGATTTTTGCCTGTCTGATTTCCAAGTTTTTAAGCTCTGTGCCACACTGTGTTCACCTAACAATCAATGCTTCCCTACTCTTCTGGCCTCCCACTATGCATGTACTGATTCCAGCTTGAAACTTTGACCCAGACCTCATGCTTCTGTAAATTTTCCTATTCTGATAATTATACTCCTGTTCATTTCAGTCTTTGCTTCCTCAAAGCAGCCTTCCCTTAGCCCTGGATTCTCATTTTATATAGCACTATGTACTATCTAAGGATCCCTAGTGGTGCAGTGGTTAAGGGCTCAGCTGCTAACCAAAAGGTCAGAAGTTCTAAACCCCCCAGTCGCTCTGTAGGAGAAAGACGTGGTAGTCTGCTTCCCTAAAGATTCAAGCCTTGGAAACCCTATGTGGCAATTCTACTCTGTCCTACAGGATCGCTATGATTCGGAATTGACTCAATGACAGGGGGTTTGCGATGTACTATTACTCTTATCACAATTCTAATAAAATAAAAAGCTGCGTAATTGGATGTTTATAACAGCTGTCTCCACCCTTAGTTCCTGTTGTTGTGAGCTGTCAAGTCAATTCCTATTCATGTTGTTGTTGTTAGATGCAGTCGAGTAGGTTCCAACTCATAGCGACCCTATGTACAACAGAACGAAACACTGCCCAGACCTGTGCCATCCTCACAATCCTTATTATGCTTGAGCCCACTGTTGCAGCCACCGTCCCAATCCATCTCATTGAGGGTCGTCTTCTTTTTCTCTGACCCTGTACTTTACCAAGCATGATGTCCTTCTCCATGGACTGGTCCCTCCTGATAACGTGTCCAAAGTATGTGAGATGAAGTCTCACCATCCTTGCTTCTAAGAAGAATTCTGGCTGTACTTCTTCCAAGACAGGTTTGTATGTTCTTCTGGCAATGCATGGTATATTCAATATTCATTGTCAACACCATAATTCAAAGGCATCAATTCTTCTTTGGTCTTCCTTATTCATTGTTCAGCTTTCACATGTATACGAGGTGACTGAAAACACCATGGCTTGGGTCAGGGGCACTAGTCCTTAGAGTGTTATCTTTGCTTTTTAACACTTTAAAGAGGTCTTTTGCAGTAGATTTGCCTAATACAATGCATCATTTGATTTCTTGACTACTGCTTCCATGGGCATTGATTGTGGATCTAAGCAAAAGGAAATCCTTTACAACTTTAAGCTTTTCCCTGTTTATCATGATGTTGCTCACTGGCCCAGTTGTGAGGATTTTTTTTTTTTCTTTACATTGAGGTGTAATCTATACACCTGTGGTCTTTGATCTTCATTAGTAAATGCTTCAAGTCCTCTTCACTTTCAGCAAGCAAGGTTATGTCATCTGCATAACATAGGTTGTTAATGAGTCTTCCTCCAATCCTGATATCCCATTCTTCTTCATATAGTCCAGCTTCTCGAATTCTTTGCTCAGTATACAGATTGAATAAGTATGGTGACAGGATTCTGACTCATAGTGACCTTATAGGACAGAGCAGAACTGCCTCATCAGGTTTCCTAGGCTGTAATCTTTACAGGAGCAGATCACCAGGTCTTTTCTCCCGCAGAGCACCAAGCGACTGGTGCATTCCAATGGCCAACCTTTTGGTCTGAAGCCAAGCATTTAACTGTTACACCACCAGCGCTACTTCCCCAGTTCCTACACCCCCTAAGTTCCATAAAGAAAGGACCTTGCACAGAGTAGGTGATCCATAGATGTTTGCCCATTGAACAAATGAATGAATGAGTGAACAAATTAACAAGCAAGCCTCACTCAAACACCTTGAGTTTCTAACATTAATTTTTCTGTTTCCTTTACTTACCCTAAAATTCTGATTCCAATGTTTCTGGTTTTGATCTGATTTATTTTCTCTGATCCTGATATCTGATTAGGAGGCCCTAGGTGGTGCAAATGATTAATGTACTCAGATGCTAACCAGCACGTTGGAGGTTCAAGTCTACCCAGAGGCACCTCAGAAGAAAGGCCTGGTGATCCACTTTTGAAAAGTTAGCCATTGAAAACCCTATGGAATACAGTTCTTCTCTGACACACATGGGATCTCCGCAAGTCGGAATCTACTCAACAGCAACTCATTGTGATTTGTGACTACACCCTTGATTCAGCATTAGCATTTTGGATTGGTTTGTATCCTAAGTATAATAAATGTAGCTCTTGCATCTTAACTGGAGGGGAAAAAAAAAGCTCTTTCCCAAATCATGGTTAATGCTATTAAACTAGTGAGAAAGAGGGTTAGAAGGTTCCCCAACCCTAGGGTTGCTCCCTAGATACAAATCTTCCCAAAGAGCTATAGGAGAATATATTTACTTTATAACCAATTACCTTTTGAGAAACCCCTCCGTTCTACAGATCAAGAGAAATGCAGGTAAAGGGAAGATATTTCACTTCCATCTTTTAAAGCACAGTTCTCTTAATGGGATAATACCTGGCATGTTATTTGACCTCAGTGAGATATGAGACCAGGTGAAATTTTCTTATTTTCTACTTATAGGTAATGTAATACACTACCCACTTCCTGACAAGAAAGAAAGGGGCAAAAGGCAAATAACATATTTTCTCCAATTTTATATATATTTAAAAGCCATGAAAATAATATTATTTATTAAACACAACACAGAATGGTTACTTTTGATCTTATTAGCACATACACTATTCAAAAACAAAGGTTTTTCAAGATTTTCACCCGACCGAAACATCCTGCAAATCTATGCTTACGTCATGCATTTTACTAACTACCTTCTTACTACTATAGGCTGTGATTTACAACAATGCTTAGAATAAGCTGTTTTATTATTAATAAGCACAATGATCCAGTAAGAGTGTATATATACAAAGCATTTACATGAGAATATTTGTGATGGTGATTAATTACAGAGAATGGCATCTTAGAAACATGCATGTTAATGAAAAACTGAATAACATATTCCATTATTAACATAGCTCTGTGAAGCGAAGCGGGAGGTATTGAAACAGTGGAACAATGGAGTGCTGAGAAGGTGGGTCAGGCAAGTGATAAATCAATTGTGTGTGAAGAAATAGGGAAGAAATTATCATAAGCATTAAGCTACCATTCTAACATGATGAATGCAGAATAATAATACTGTATTTGTAATTATAATGATGCCTTTATAAATTATAGATCAATTCAGAAAACAGCATTTTTATATTTTAAAATAAATGTAGACAGTTTATCCACAACAATAATGAAAAGGGGCATATTAAGCCTCAATGGAATCTTAAATCCTAGAATACAGCTCTCTGTTTATATTAATACAGGGTGGGAATTAGTCTTATGTTTTCCATAAGACAGAGAGTCATTACATTGAATTTCCTTAACTAGCGTATAATCATTCACTTGCTCCTTTAACTCTGAACATCAGCTAGCAAGACCTGCCAATGACACTGTAAAACCCTGCTGCCATCAAGATGATTCTGACCCATAGTGACCCTGCAGGACAGAGCAGAACTGCCCCCCCAGGGTTTCCAAGGCCATGAATCTTTACCAAAGCAGACTACCACATCTTTCTCCCACGGAGTGGCTGGTGGGTTCAAACTGCTAAGCTTTTAGTTAGTCAGGCTCCTTAATGACAGTGTAGTGTAGATTAAACAACCAAGACTGGGACAAGCCCCTCAGGTTTCTTATGAACAGGTAGTGTGACGATTTTGTCCATTGCCCTACACTTTTCTACTCTATTCTATAGGGTCACTACGAGCCAGAATTGATTCGATGGCAACGGGTTTGGTTTAGTTTTGATTTATCCTTTTCAGGTTATTTATTTATTTTTTTTATCTCCTCTACCAGATTCTAAGCTCCTTAAAATTTGATCTTATTTATTTGTATTTCCTGTAATGCTGCTGACAGTGCTATGAATATGGTAGACTTTCTGTAATTTTTTAAATGACTACTTTTAAATGCAGACCTGTTCTGTGCTTCAGAAGAAAATAAGGTTGGAAGTATCAGACTGGAAAAAGAAAAGGAAAATCCAGTATCCTGAATGTGTATCAGTATCACCCCTGTAGTTTAAAAAATATACAGATTCCTTGGCACAGCATCAGATCCACTGATTCAACATCTCTGGAGTAAAGCCTAGGAATCAACCAACCAACCAACCAGTTGTCATGGAGTTGATTCCAACTCATGGCGACCCCTTGAGTGTCAGGGAAGAACTGCACTCCGGAGGGTTTTCAATGGCTAATTTTTTCAGAGGTAGGTTGCCAAGGCCTATGAATAGTTGCAGCCCTGGTGGCATAGCCATTAAAAGCTCGACTGCTAACCTAAAGCTTGGCACTTTGAATCCACCAACCTCTCCTTGGAAACCCTATGGGGCAGTTCTACTCTGTCCTATAGGGTCTCTATGAGTCAGAACCAACTCCACGGCAACAGGTTTGGTTATTTTGGTTATGAATAGATGAAGTTGTCAAGGACTTCATTTTACTTGGATCCACAGTCAATGGCTACGGAAGCAGCAGTCAAGAAATCAAATGACACATTGCGTTAGGCAAACCTGCAAAAGACTTCTTTCAAGTGTTAAAAAACAAAGATGTCACTTTGAGGAGTAAGGTGTGCCTGACCCAAGCCATGGTGTTTTCAATCACCCCATATGCAAGTGAAAGCTGGATAATGAATAAGAAAAACCAAAGAAGAATTGACGCCTTTGAATTACCATGTTGGGAACGAATATTGAAAATACCAGGGACTGCCAGAAGAATGAACAAATCTGTCTTAGAAGAAGTACAGCCAGAATGCTCCTTGGAAACGAGGGTGGCGAGACTTCATCTCACATACTTTGGACATGTTATCAGGAGAGATCAGTCCCTAGAAAAGGACATCATGCTTGGTAAAGTAGAGGGTTAGAGAGAAAAAGGAAGACTCTCAGTGAGATGGATTGACACAGTGGCTGCAATGATGGGCTCAAGCATAACAATAATTGTGAGGATGGCACAGGACCGGGCACTGTTTCATTCTGTTATACATAGGGTCACTATGAGTCGGAACCGACTTGACAGCACCAACAATGAACAGCTACCTTTATTGTGTATCATAGGTGATTTTAACGTGCAGCTCAGTCTGAGGACCACTGGTCTAGTATCAAGTCTTTCTTTTATTAGCCTAGCATGGCATAAATTAGTATGATAACACATTCTTGCTTTGTATTTCTCAAGGTTTTATATAAGAGTGTACATACTTATATGTATGTATATGTGTATATAGTTATACATATGTACATATTGCATATAATCTCATTTGAGCAATAACGTATTTTTACACAAATAATGGATGCTTTCTGTGTTTGTTTGCCAGCCACGCCCTCTCCCCTTGAGGTATTTTTGTAAGCACACTATGCTAATTTTTTTTTACAGCAACATGTGGAAGAGGATTGGCCTGCTGGTGCTTGTAAGAGTGACCCGTAGTGGGAGGGCATGTCTGGCAAGCAGACGTAGAAGGCACGCAGTATGTGCGTAAAAATACGTATATATTCAACAAATAGTTACATTGGTGGAAAATTGACCTGGGCAGCTCCCTTCAGAGTCAGTCCATTTCCTCCTAAGTAGGGCCTTCACCCAGCGCATGTTCTCTTGCATATCGTTCTGTCTGCTCACACCCCTGACCTCTAATAATTATGTGCAGGTTAAAATTATTAAGGTAAAACTGCCCATTTTATGAACTTTGTGTTCCCAAAGTAGTATTGCAAAGATGTAATGGCCAGTGTATTATTATACACTGGCAAGAACTGCATCAATTTTCAGTCGTATAAAATCATGCCTCCATGAAGGGAGGCTTCAGAAAGAGGTCAAATTTAGCTCATCTGTGATGAAATGCCAGAAAATTTCAAGTGCTGACAGGTTTTCCATATGGGGTTGGGACAAGGCTGCCATAGATGGTTGTTCAGGTTTTGCACTGACAAGGGCAGCACATCTAAGAGGATATCAGTCACATCATCAACTCCTTTAATACTTTGATTACAATTTTACTGACTTCAAAGATGGGCAATTCCTATATTTATTATGAAAATTTGGCAGATGACAGTTAAGTGTCTTATCCTAATATGACCTATTTATGTCACTCTGCTTTGACCTACAAACAAGGAATTAAATAAATAATTAAAAACATGTAGTTGATCTAACAGCATCTAAAATAGCTTGTGGTTCCAAATAAGATGCTGTGTTTTGGACTGACACATTGGTAAAAATCTCAGAAAGCATCTCTTATTGAGATATGAGTGCTCTGTGTATATTGGGTGTTTCAAATTGCAGTTTATATAATCTGTTGGGTGTTTACTCTATTAGAGTAGTATTTCCAAGTTCCCAAATTAAATATATATTTAAATTAGGCCCTTATGATGCAAATCTTCATGTAATAGCCAATAGTTACTTAGCAATGATAATTATCATAGTAATATTTAGATATAAATCAGACATTATTCTGTAATAATCTAATAATTAGAGCAGTTTTTATTGTTATATAAAATTCGTCAGTACAAAATTTAACAGCTTGTTGCACACACAATTATTTGAAAATATTACACATTCTTAGACCAAATGCTAAGCACTAAATTATTTTTCTCCAGATGTCAGAAAAAAATATAACTTTTAAATTACCAGGATCTGAAAATAGAAAATGGAAAGTCTTGGAGAAGAAAAAACATTTGGGATACTGAATATGTATATGGGAAAAATAGATGTAAATCCACAATAAAAGGAAAAGATTTGAGAATTACTACTTTGAGCAGAATGTCTATTTCAGACACATGCTGTCTACAGAAATAGAGGACATGAATTTCCCTTCTACTTCCATCTTAACCAAAACCAAAGATTAAAAAAAGAAATAGAAAACAAAACAAAACAAATTTTAAAAAATAAAAAATTCATTAAACTGAATGTATTTTCTGCCAACAAAGATACTTGGCCATAAAATTTGAACAGTACGTAATAGAAAACTTCTGTTAACAATTATCTAATTCAAGTAAGAAATGTAAACTTTACAAAAGACATTACAAGTAGGAAGTTTGGGAAAATCTATTACACGTAAAACCACCCAGCTGGTTACAAATAATCCCAGATCCTAGTTACTTTACTTAAAAAGACTCTCTGTTTTACCTGTAAAAATAGTGTAGTGGGGGATGTCTGACCTCCTCTAACTTCAGGAGGAGGAGGATGGAGAATCAAGATCAACATCAGCCCAACGTTGATTCCTGTGAAGCAGAGGTCAGACATGCGTCCTCTCTCCAATCTTTTCACCAATTCTAACACCAGCCGTCCCTTCTACAGCACTCTGTACATCTCTGCTGGGTTCGATAATTCATTGCAATGGCGACGCAGAACTCAAAGACAATACTCACGATTATGGGGTTGATTAGGGAAGTTACAGGTTACAATTCAGGATCAGAAACAACTCAGGATATAGTTCTTTGATCAAGATAGCCTCTTCTCAGCTACTCCCACCGCAGGCCTCTCTATCCAGCCCTTAGCCCCTTGGCCCCTCAGCCCAGCCTCTGCCCTCCTCAGACAAGTGTTACAAATCTCTTTAGCTTATTGGCAGTGCCTGTAGGCACCCCACTCACCAGCAAGCCTCCTACCCAAAGGCATTCAGCTTTCTCGCTCCGTGGGCTGGGAAGCCCAATGCACTGTCTCCTGTCAGTCTCCAATTCTGCTACTGCCATTTCTCTGCCACTGCTTCTCACTGTCTCTCTCTGTATGCAGTGTGACAGCTCTCTCTGTCTCCTGGGTCTAAGAGGTTGTCAGGACAGGGATCCTGGGTTCAAAGGAGTACTCCACTCCTAGCTCTACTTTCTTGGTAGTAGTGAGGTCCCTCCTCCTTGTTTCTCTCTCCTTTTATCTCTTGTGAGATAAAAGGTGTGATTCAAGGGCGTGACTTGAATAAGGGTGGCAAGGGTGGTGACTGGGGTAAGGGTGATGACTTGAGTCACACCCTCCAGTAAGGCAGTGACTCAAGATACATCCCACCCTAAGCCTGCTTCATTAGCATAACTGACAATTCACTCTCAAATGGGACCATAACAACAGGCATAGGAGCTGGGATTTATATCACAAAATGGAGGATAATTACATCAGATCACAAAATGGAGGACAACTACATCATTATATAACTGCCAAATTACATCCTTATATAACTGCCAAACCACTGAAAATCGTGGCCTGGCTAAGATGATACATAACCTTAACCATCACATTTTCCATACACCTTATTTGCATAGTTCCACCCAATCACTGTGTGGGAGTCACAAAAACTATGGCTAGAAGGGCCATATTAAGTAATTCACTGCACCACAGACCACCCCCTGGCTCTTCTAGCCATTAACCCTTTCATACTTGAAGGATTAGCTTCTCCTTCCCAATCATTTTACCAGTCCAAAACAGTCATTAACAATTAGTCCTTCAGTAGGGCAAAAGAGTCTTCAGGGTGAGGTTACTCAGGTACCAGCCATTCAGGTCTGTTGCAGGTATCCATCTGATCTGGTTAGGTTCTCCAAAGTCATCTTGGCTTCACCCTTTATGGCATCTGATAAAATTTAACTGAGAGAAGATTATTCCCTTGCTCTGAGCCTCACGAGGTTTCAGTATAGCAAAAGCTTTACGGAACTTTAGGTTTGGCCACAGTACTCCAGTCCAGCAGTGCCTCCCCCTTAGTCCACTGTTTCACAGTTACTGGTTCTACGATTACAGTTTTTGCAATCACAATTAACCCTATTAACACTCAACGCTCCCAACTGATTCATATAATCCTATCAGCAACTCCCCTCCCCTCTCTTCCCTGGAACTATAAGGAAAAGAGGAAAAGAGGAATCTACTCAGTGGGAATCCTCCCTCATCACTCTCATTTTGAGTGTAAACACACCCACAAAACCATGTAAGCCAGCCACTTCATGCCTTTATCTCCCCCCCTTTTAGACAGCCAACTTCAAAATTACCCATCCCTATCAAACCAGTACTCTGAGGAGACAAGCATGTGGCTTGATTTGAAGAATCTTCTGTTCCAGTTGAAACTTTGAGCATCAGCATCCATAAGCGAAGTCTAGTCAGAGAAAGCCATCAAATTTCAGCAATCTGAGGCAGGGCCAACATGGCACTATATGCAGCTGCTCCATGCCATCCCTCTACAGCAAAGACCCGAAAAACTAAGTAAAACAGATACAAACGTCAATCTTGGAACCCTAAGCATCAATAAAGAGATAAAGAACTAGATCAAGCACCAAAGGGAAGAAAAAACTGACAGAGAACAGAGAACAAGGAGAGTTATGGAGTGGAGGTTTCCTGCCAGTTAACGAGTCACAGCGTCACGGTCTTGGAGCATAGTCAGCAATGACCCCAGACAGGGAGTACAGGAAGGCAACTTCATGGAGCTCCCAACAGGAGACAAAGTATCCGCCTTGTATACCACCTTAATGTCTCAGAAACAACAGGCAGTATCAAAACACATAAAAATGCAGGACAAGATGGTTCCAGCAAGTGACCAAAATAAACAATCAGATGACCTTCCAGTAGAAGGAAAGTCAGTGAAATACCTGATGTGGAAGGCAAAAGACTAATATTTAGTGCTGTACAAAAGATTGGGAAACAGATCAAGGAAAACACAGACAAAGCAATAGAAGAATCCAAGAAAATAACACAAGAAGGACAAATAGTGTATGAAAGCACTATTATAAAAACTCAAGAAAAAGTTTACACAGAAAGAAACAATCTTTGATGGTTACAAGCGAAGGGAGGGTTGGAGAGGGAGAATCACTAACTAGATAGTAGACAAGTACTAACTTTGGGGAAGGGAAAGACAGTACACGATATACGGAAAGCCAGCACAACTTCACCAAGACAAAGTCATAGAAGCTTCCTAAACACATCCAAACACCCTGAGAGACTAAGTTACTGGGGCTGGGGGCTATGGTTGTGGGGGTCATCTAGGTCAATTGGCATAACATAGTTTATAAATAAAATATTCTACATCCAACTTTGATGAATAGCATCTGGGATCCTAAAAGCTTGTGAGCGGCCACCTAAGATACATCTACTGATCCCAAGAAAACCAAAGATAAAAGGGAAATATTAGTCCAAAGGACTAATACACCACACGTACTATAGCCTCCACCAGCCTGAGCCCAGAACAACTAGATGGTGCAAGGCTAATACCACCAGCAGCGCTGACAGGGATCACAATAGAAGGTCCCCAACAGAGTGGGAAAAAAATGTAGAACAAAATTCAAATCACAAAAAAAAAAAAAAAAAAAAGCCAGACTTACTGGTCTACAGAGACTGGAGGAACCCCTGAGATTATGGCCCCAGGACATCCTTTTTACTCAGAATTGAAGTCACCCCCAAAGTTTACCCCTCAGCCAAAGATTAGACGAGTCTATAAAATAAACAATAACACACATGAGGGATGTGCTTCTTAGTTCAATCATGTATATGAGACCAAATTGGCAACACCTGCCCAAAAGCAAAGATGAAAAGTTAGGAAAGGACAGGAAAAACCAATGGAAATGGGGAACCCAGAGTAGGGAAGGCGAGAGTGTTGACACATCACAGGGATTGCAACCAATTTCACAAAACAATTTGTTTATGAACTGTTGAATCAGAAACTAATTTGTTATGTAAACTTCCATCTAAAGCACAATAAAAAAGAAAAAAATTACGTTACGGAAAAATAATTTCAGCAAGCTACACCAGCTCACGGTGTCAAACATCTTTCTTTTCATTTGATCCAGTTCTGGTCAGCTTATTCCTAGCCACCATGGGCTAGGTCAACGGGCACCGCCCATAGGCTCAGGAGTCCACACAACTCCCTGCACTTCACCCTGCACTTCAGACCAGTCAGTCCTTCCTCTCTCTCTCATTCCTAATTTCTGTGGGCTAGGTCAACAGGTGCCAATGCAACATGTCCAGACTCATCCTGTCTCTTCATTGCTGCACCTCCCCCACTTCCACTCATCGAGTAGAGCCAGGTGGTCACCACAAGCAAGCATACCGAGCTGTCTACTCACTAGCTCCCTTTAACTGCCAGTCCTAGAAAGAGTTCTTCTGATGCACACTGATTTTATCTGCCTCAATGTACCCAACAGCAAACCACTTGCTCAAAATTCAAAAAGAAAAAGTCATTTTGGTTTTCCTGCAGGTCCTCCCTTCAAATGTTCTGAGTAGGTCTCCTCTCCCAGCATTTCAGAGTTTGTCTACATGTCTTTTCAAATGCAAATTTCCTGACTCTGAAGGGTCTGGGTGAGGCTCAAGTTTTCATCCTAAACTCCTAAAACTCTACACACAGGACTACTGGCTTGAAACAAAAAGCCTATGTTTCTTTGGGCAAATTTTAATTTCCCTTTTAGCATATTTAATCAAATATTGACTAAAGTCAGAGTTACACATTCTCTGTTATCTATAATACTGAATTTTCATTTTCATCATACATGTAGGTCTGTTTTGCAACACTAGGTAGAAGGAATATTCGATATCCATAATACATTCAAATAAACACACAACCCTTTTTAAAACATTCCAGTTTCATCTTGTCTTCTCCTTGACTATCTTCCCATTCATGTGCATAGGGTCTTGGGCTTCTGGCTGGGGGGAACCAGAACAACCTGGCCCTCTATCAATTATCTTGTTTATCAAGCCTGGCTTTTTCCCTAAGCCACTCCAGAAGTGGCTTTTCTATCCTCTATTTCCCTATCTGCTGCTCCAGCATAACATCTCTTACTTTCCTTTCAGCTATTACAGGTAACAGCCACCAATGTAACCATCTAAGAATCAAAAGTTTCACTTCCTACGCCCCTTCATTCTTTCTCTTACAAAGTCCCATGCTTCCGTGAGTCTGGAGCCATTGCAATGAATCCCGCTCCTGATGCCAACTTTGGGGATATAAAAAAGTCATTTGAAGAATGAGAATGGGTACAACAGCATTTATTACAGATTTTAATCAACATGAAATAGAAATGCACAGCCATACCAATAGGGTTAACATTCAAAAGTGAAATCTGATTCTAACAGTATGTAATTAACAATGCTGCAGAGACAATGTGAAAAATGAGGGGGGATACTGGCATGCTGTTGTTGAACTTATACGTGATTAAGTTTTGGCAACACAGCCATGTTGTTCAGAGAATCATCCAAGAGGGTTTTGAGCCTGGTAATGGGAATTTTCTTCATTTGGCAGAAACCATAGCCAGCTTTGATAATAATATGTCAGAGTATTTACACTAAATACAAACATTATATCAAATGATATTATTCCTCTTAGAGACTGAGATACAAAACCAAATGATTAAAATTATAGCAGATGCAATGGATGAAATTATTTTGAGTGACACAAAGTAGTGTTAAGCATTTCTCAATTATTGTAGCTCCACCTCTTGATGTAAGCCATGTAGAATTAAAAAAAAAAAAAAATGTTGTTAGATTTTGCAGGCTTCCACAAATGTGTTTGTCCCAATGGAACACATGGCTTCAAAAGAATTATATAAAAGAATTATATATATTTTTAGTGGACTATTTTTTTTTTAATTTAATCTAGATAACAATAATTTGAGAGGCCAAATATACTACAGAGTCACAAATACATGTGGAAAACATACTAGATTGTAAAAGAAGATACTCAAAAAAAAAAAAAGACTTGGACATTCTAATTTACTTATACTATGCATTCTACAACCTTGGTTATAAAAAATTCTGTCTGCAAATTTCTCTTTTGATACCAACACATTTTTATCACCCAAGATCTCCAGCTACTTGTCAGCTCCAAAGAAACATTAAAGTGTATTACAAACACATCTTGAAATCTTTATTGACTATGCTATGGGATAGTCAAGTTGATGTTATCATGCCACCAAAAACTCAAATGGATGTAGATGGCCTACTCTTAGAAATTATTGATGATATTAGCAAAGGTATCAATTCTAGAAAACAAGCTACCTTTTCACTTTTGAAAATATTTCTTTTTAAAATTATTTGGTCAGTATTAATTTGAAATAATGTTTGAAATAAAATTAACGTTATGGGCAAAATTATGCAAGCACCTCATTCAATGTACATAATTTTCCAGAAAGTATCAAAGAGATTAAGAAATTCTTTGAAGAAAAATGTAGCAATGATGTTTACAAAAAAAAAAAAAAAAACAATTATTGATAAACAAGTTAGTCTCTTGAAGACACTGATAAGAATTTATCTAACATGAATAAGATGTGCAAAGAATAAACACCCCTACTTTGACAGCAAATTCCCCGATTAGTGAGTCCTTATTCTAAAATTAAATTTCAAAATCAGTTTATTTTCCTTGGCTGCTAACAAAAAGGTTGGCAGTTCAAATCCACCAGCCGCTCCTTGGAAACCCTATGGGGCAGTTCTACTCTGTCCCATAGGGTCACTATGACTCAGAACTGACAATAAGTTTTTTGTTTTTTATTTTGGTTTATATTGGATATAATAATATCACTTTTAAAGGAAAGTTTTATGACACACACACACACACAAAAAAAAAATCATGGCTTAAACTACTAAACTATGTAAACAGACCCAAATCAGACTATAACATTGAAAGAACTAAAATAGGTAATTCTAAGTAATGCTCAAAAATGGAGTGTCTCAAAAGGCACCCTTTCATATACTAAGACACTTGGTAACTATTTTGAGAGTCAAGTGTACACTTTATTTGAGTACACTCAAAGCTGAAACCGAGCTTAAGCACTCCAATCGGCAGGAAGGACTGTTATGCTATATTATGAGTAACAACATTCAAGTCCCCAAACCCAATAATAAAAAGAGGCTATTGTCACCAAAAATAAATAAATAAATAACTAAGAACCTTAAATTGTTTTCTAAAATCAGACACCAGTTGACAATCTAGATTTTAAAATTAAAATATATTTAAAAACCACTTAATATCTGCAATATCAAAAGACAAACAAGATATTGGAGCAAATAAATGTCCGAGAATTTTATTTCCAAAAAAGCAAAATGAGTAACTTTTTAATTGATTCTATCATAGCAACTTTGAGATCCTATTTATTGTGACTAAATAGTCTAATTTTCTGTTATTTTATGTTCAATAATTTGATTAATATTATTTAAACAAAATGGCATTACCTTTGATGTAATTGCAATGATTAAGGAATAAATAATACATTAACATAAAGAATTTTTCTAAGAGAAAAGGAATCTTGTTCAAATTTATACAAAGATGTCTTAAAGGATTAGTAGGGTTGAGAAAATGGCTGCAAGCAGGTCTGAGTTTACAACTTCCTTGTTACATGACCCCAAAGGCAATTAGGACAGTGTTTTCCTATATTCTAGCAGAAAAGTCCAAGGAATAGCACTCCGTGTTCTTACCTGGCTCATATACCCATTTCTGAACCGTTAGCCAGTGGGATGAGATACTTTGATTGCCTAGGTCCAACTCACATGTGCAGTCTGTGGCCAGGAGGTAGCAGCCAAAGTTCAATGGTTGACAGTCCCAGCTAAGCTACAAAGAGTGGGGGGAGGGAGAGAACTCTCAAAAAGAAAGGATTAGGAGTGCTGATATCAAAAACAAAAAGGAAAACGATTTAGCAGACTAAACCACCACCACCACCACCATCCATTACCATTGCTTAATATTTTGTATCTGCAGTCTAATCTTTGAAAAATTGCTAACAGAAGTTGAGAACAGCCAGCAATTAACAGTGTATCAGCCCTTATACAGGGAAATGAGCAGTGTGTTTTGGATCAACGTGTGACAGGCATTGGTGTAGAGGAGGATCAGTGAAGATCACAGAATGAAATAATAAATACAGAAAAGTTTGCAAACTACATTGGGAGAGGGACAATTGTCTTAACTAAATGAGGCTAAGTGCTTTGTCTGTATGTAAGTGAAAAGAGTCTAAAAGTTTACCCTCAAAGACCGTTGTCTTCATTTCTGCATCTTATTTGAAGTCTGTAGCATGACTATTCACATTTAAGTATTTGGTGAACGTTTTATCATCCATTCTATACTGTGGTTTCATTCTTAATGAAAACATTTCCTTTACTGGTAAAATCTTAAGAAGAAATTCTTCACTTTTTAAGAAGAAGCACCTGAATTCAGTAAGTAGCTCCACCAGCAGTTACACTTGGATTTTGCTTCCCAGACCAGGAATCAGCCGTCCTTACCACTGCTGAATAATGTCTGTTCTTGTCTGGGTGTGCGATGGTCCTCAGGGAAAGCTGTTTTTCGATATTCTATTGTTGAATCCTTATCTTCTCAACTGTCTTATTAAATAGCTCTCCAGAAGTTCAGCCTCTAAAATATTCCTCTGAATCTAGATTTCCAATTGTATGGCAGGTCCAGAGACAGAGTAGGAAAAGAAAATGAACTATGATTCGTTTCCAGTACTAGTTTACCATTAACTTACAAAACCTTGGTTAAGTCATCAAGTCTAGGTCAATGTTTTCCTCATCTTTAAAAGACAATAACAATAGGATTTACCAAATATTTATCTGAGAGCCTCCTACATGCCCAGCATTGAAGGCCCAGAATAATAATTGCCCTTTGTTGGCCAATAACAGGTGTTACAATCTTGGTCAAACCATTTTCCTTCTTTGGTTCCCAGGGTAAGGGTAGCTAGGCAGTCTCCAGGATTCTCTGGTGATATCTCAGTGTGTTATTGTGGGGGTCAAAATGAACAGACAATGGACATGAAAATTATTTGAAAAGCGTGAGATCTTTCATGGCCCGGTTTCAGTGATGATGCCAGGGGGCTAGAGGAACATACACATAGCCATTTGGGCTATGAGATAGTTTGTTTGTTTTTTTAAATTTATCTCATAAAAGCCCCACTTACAACTGGATCTCAACAGGGGCTGTTCAGTCAGAAGTGAAGCAAGGTTGAAGTCAGACTGAACATTTTGGATAATATCAAATCAAGGATTGTACCTTCCCCACCCCCAGTTTTCAAAGTACCTTGTTAATATTATTAGAATTTAATTGCCCAAAAGAATGGTTCTCCAAAGAATCTTTTCTCTTTTTCCCATGAATCAAATCTGAACTAGTTCAAGCAAGTGGTTTACGATCAGGCCAATACTCTATTTTCAAGTTTAGAGGTTGGTTTCAAAATACTTTGAAAGAAGGAGGAAGGGTTACTGGCACTGAAAATGAAATGAGCAGAAAAAAACAATTTTTACATTTGTATGCATCCACAGAAATAGGAGGAGAAATTATCATTCATTTAAAGCATCTTCTTCCTGACAGGTAATAATGATGACTAATGAGACTGACATTTACATTGTTCAACAAAAAAGTATTTTTCTAAACATAATATATAATTAACAACTCATACACAAATCATATCCACAAAAAAAATATCAAATTATCAAGACTTATGGATGAATAATGTCCTCCAAAGGATTCTGTTCAATCCCCTTTGTGTCCTATGAGTAATTTTAAGGCTACTTTGGGGTTTATTCATTCTGAGTTAAGGTAAATCAGTTCACATTGATAAGACTGTCAGTTTTTTCATCTTGGAGAGAAAGACAGAAGGAATGGAGAGATGAAAGGAGGGAGTGAGAGAGGGAGAAAAGGAGGGGAAAAAAGAAAGGTAACAATAGATACTGAACAAAAACCATTAATACAATGTCTGTTACATTCCATAGAGTGTAAATTATGCCTTATTTATGTTTGGGTCCCTTTATACTATCAACAGAAGGAAATAATTCTAAAGCAATGGTAGACTTTTATATCTAATGAAGAGTAAGAATCTCACCAAATCTGTGTGGAACTATAAATATCAAGTGTGACAGTATAGGTAATTGTAGTAAAATTGTTTTATGTTTTATTTTGAGAATACTGGACTTTATTATTTTATAACTTTAGCAAAGACTTTAAAACAGACATTGATATAGGGGAATATATAGGGGAATAATAACTTATGCTGAGAAAATAAAAAGAGTCATGATTTACATGGTTGAACATTGTTAGGGAAGGTACTTGGCAAAACTATAAAACTGGGTTCTGTACACGTTTTTTTTTTTTTTTTTTTTTTAGGAGACCTTGGGTGGTGCAAATTGTTAACACACTTGTCTGCTAACCAAAAAGTTAGAGGTTCAAGTTCACCCGGAGTTGCCTTGGAAGAAACTCCTGACAATCTACTTCCAAAAAATCAGCCACTGAATACCCTTTGGAGCATAATTCTACTCTGACACACATGAGGTTGTCATGAGTTGGAATTGACTCCATGGCAACTGTTCAAAACTTTTTTATTTCCACTTCTCTGAGCTCCCAGTAGCCTCAACTGCCCAGGACTCACTCTCATCAGGAGTCAGCTTTACCATCAGTACTGCATTCTCTGCAGCTTGTCAGCCCATGGCTCTTCAAAATCCTCCTTCGTGCCTCTCATTACTCATTGCTACATTCTGATAAACAAATTTAACATTTCAGCTTAGTATGCATTTATCAGAATGTAATCAATAGGGGCTAACATTTCTTTTTCTCCAGGATTTCTCCCTTAAAGTCTTTTTTAACCTCACCAAATTTCAAAATAAAAATATATTTAAAATATTTTCCTTAGATCCATTTATGTTCAATAACCTACACTCACTCTATGAACAGCTTCATCAACTGATCCTCTCTTTGCCTCTTCAGTCTATCTCCAGACTTCAGCTTGTTCCATTCTATCCAGTCAGGCAGATAGATACTGTTCTTCACATACGTGAAGTTCACATCCACTCTTGTGTCTGTGTAATTCCCTCTTCCTGAAACACCCTCCTGCTGAGTCTCATCAAACGTCTATTCAACATATAATCATATAAATATATACACTATACATGTATTTACTAAAATATACCTCTGAATTTCTATCTCCTTAATGAAGGCTCATGCCCATAGTGATCTAATTCTTATTTTCACTAGACTATAATGGTATTCATTCATTTTATTTTCTATTTATAATTTGACACTTTCTCAAACATTTCCATATAATTAGAACTATTCATGTCCTCACATACTGAGAAATCTGGAGACAATTCTAATCTTCATTCAGTAGGCTAAGGGGAAGCATTCAAAGTTTTTGAACTAGAAGGTAATATGATGGGAGCTGCAATTTTTCAACTCCATTTTCTCTATATAAGGTGGAGAAAAATTGGGACACTCTTCATTTCCTTGCTTAAAGCCCTTCAGCAGTGTCCCATTGCTTCCAGTTACATGATAGTATTGCATCAACCTGCCCTTCACTTCTGCTACATGGAATTGTTTCTAGATTCTTGAACTCAATATGCTTCCAGGAAAAAAAAGACTGATGGTGACAGAGAAGAAGGAGAACTCCAGAGCAGGCAATTACTTCAAGGCTATTGCTATAAGGCTATTGCTGTGAAAGATGAGAAATAATCTGAGTGAACTTGAATACCAGTGATAACTTATTGGTCTATTGTTCTTGTTGTCTGCCATCGAGTGGATTCCAACTCATAGAGACCCTATAGCACAGAGTAGAACTGCCCCACAGGATTTCCAAGGCTGTAATCTTTACAGAAACAGATTGCCACATTTTTCTCCCACAGAGTGGCTAGTGGATCCCTTTCAGTTAGCAGTCAAGTGCTTTAACCACTGCGCCACAGGGCTCCTGCTCCTTAGCTATTGATCTACCCACTGCCATGAGTCGATTCCAACTCATAGCAACCCCACAGGGTTTCTAAGGCTGTAAATCATTACAAAACCAGACCGTCATATCTTTCTCCCACAGAGGGACTGATGGTTTCGAACCACCAATCTTTCAGTTAGCAGTAGAGTGCTTTAACCACTACAACACCAGGGCTCCTTAGCTATTGGTCTAGTGAGCATTTAATTGTTTAATTACTGAAGAGGGAGACAAACAGATGGAAAAGGCCTGAAGAAATGGCTAGCTGTTAAGATCAGCTAAATATTTTGAAACGAAACCTAAAAGAAGATTCCCACATGTAATTGCAGCAATGTGTAGAGCGCATAATGTTTGCAGCTTTCTATTTAAGAGAGAATTTAAAATTGTATTTTATTATTCTCATCATATTTCTTTACATAAAACCCTAGTACGTCTCCAAATTTCTTGAATTTTTATCCTACAGAGTTTAAACTACGAGTCCTTCTGAGCTACCTAGAAGTGACACTTAGACTTATTCTGGTGTCAGTGATCAGTGGAACAACAACTGGTCTTTGTGGTGGCATTGACCAATGTGTAAAGGCATCACATTATAAAGAACAAAATAGTCTCCTTATGAAATAGCCCAAAATCTCCATAAAATGTGGTTCAGCAGCTCACAGGAAATTATGACCAGAGACAACCTACAACCACTCCTAATCCCAGTCTTTGGTAAAACCAAGAAGAACATCCAAAATATTCCTTTAGTCTCTGGAGAAAGACAAAAAAAATTGCCAAGAGATGTCTGAGAGAGGCCCTTCTTCACTCGCAGCCAGTCTCGTCTTTTTTTTAAGGAAAATCTTATCATGTCTCACCATTGTGAAACATACTTAAATGGTTCCCCGTTGCTCTTAGGATAGGACAAAATTTGTAGCATGAACCACAAGGCCCTGTATCATCTAGCCCTGGGCTGCCCAATGCAATTACCACTAGCCACATGTTGATAGTATTAAAAATTAAATGAAATTAAAAATTCAGTGCTTCAATGTGTTAATCATATTTTAAGTGATTAATAGCCACATATGGCTTAGATCCCAGCAGTATTGTGCTTCCTGATCTAGTCACATGGGTGTGTTCACTCTATGAAAATTCATTTAGAGGTATATTTATATTTGTGCGCTTTTATGTTTGCATGTTCTACTTAAATTATTTGAAATACTTAAAAATACATTCACTCCTTTATTTTATTTAAATATTTGGCTTCTAACATATTGTTAATAACTTCTGATTTAACATATACCTACCTCTCCTCTTTAAGGCAGTCCCACTGAAAAGACACAAAAAGTATTTTTAGAAGGATGAAATCACAGAGTTCTAGAAAACTAGAAAGAGTTCAGCAGTGAACCAGAAACTTTCCATCTGTTGGAGAAAACAAGTCAGAAAAAGTCTTGCCCCAAAACACCAGAATTAAGAATAACCTTCTCCAAAGGGGTCCTAGAGAGCTGCTAAGAGTCAACTGCCACAAAGAGGAGTAAACTGTGGTGACAATTAATTATGTCATTGCTTGGAATAGCTGCACCAGTTAGGCAAGTTTCATCCCTCCCAGGCTTTTCATATATATAAGTATATGTGAAGTAGAGTTTTGGCCCTTAGTGATATAACTCAATCTTGCTTACCTACCTGGAGAAGGATTCAGCATAGCGTTGGAGCCTCAGAGAGAAGTAGAGTGGAACCAAAGGTAATATTGGATCATCACATCAGTGAAAGAAGAAATTAATAAAGAGAGAAGGCAACATCCTCCATTGATGAAATACATGAAAGCACTCTATCCCCAAAGTAAAGCTCTCCCCTCCTCACTCTAGTAATGATGAAGCTTTCAAGAGGTTCTGCAAAATTATACAGGGTAGGGCTAGCCCTCCTATTTAAGGACAGTAACCTGTTTTCAGGAAACCGAAACTACACAACTATAGAAGAAACTCACATCAAATAGCTATAAAAATCAACCAAATCTTTATTCAAAACTATGAACCAAAAGCAAGGTTCCCAATCACTTGTGGAAAACTAGTAACACAGGAGGGATGCCATCAGAGAACACAGATAATTTTAAGGAAAAGAAGGAAACTTTAAAACACGTAACGTTTTCTGTTCTGGGAAATTGGTAGACACTACAAATCAAGGGAAAATTCCAAGGAACAGAGCAGAAGAGACAACTGAAAAACAAAGCAATAGCAAAAGGAGTGCTGCAAAGATCAGGGGTTGTCACAAGGAGAAATGGATCTTAAAAACAAGGCACTTGGGTTCTAACGTCCATACAGGAATAAAAAAAGAGATCTTTGGTGCATGAGAGTGTGGTAATTGGAACTCAGAGTCCTACATGAAACCAAGCTTCTCAGAAGGCTGTCTCCTCAATGACAGCAAGACTAGAAACATACGGCTCAACAGTTCATGTATGGAGCAAAGAAATTCATCTTTTCCCAGAGTGCAGGGTTAGGGGGAAAAAATATGTTCGAGTTATAAGAGAATTTGCAGTCAGAATTTAATGTCAATTTGGTGAGAGACTCCCAACACCAAGAAATAACATAAAAATTGTTTCCAGTCTTGTCTCACCACGTCCAGGTGTCTGAGAGAAACAAACCCAAAACTGTTCCGTATTAAACCTTCCATTAGCAGGAACCCAGAATTGTCGTAGCAAAAACAAGATCCACCAAAGATAAGCTTGTGATCAAGAATTTAAAAACATATGCAAAAATTATCCAACATGAATAAGAGTCAGAAGATACAACAAACAAAAGGATTAGCATTTCAAGAACTTAAGATAAAATAATAATCTTAAATAGATTATAACATAATTATATTTAAAATAATTAAAATAGCAAAAGAAGTAGAAACTATAAGAAATATTTGACCCTATTAAAAAATATCTATAGATATGAAAAAGAACCACATGTAACAGTTAGAAATGAAAAATATAGTCATTGAAACTTAAAGCCAAATGAACGGGCTAAACACTAAAATTGTTGCTGTGTGCCGTCAGTCAACTCCACTCATAACGACCCTATAGGACAGAGTAGAGCTGCCCTATAGGGTTTTCTTGGCTGTAATCTTTATGGAAGCAGATCACCAGGTCTTTTCTCCTGTGGAGCCACTGGGTAGTTTCAAACCACACAGTTAAAAATATAATTAGATCTAAGGAAAATACTCAAATACAGTATAGAGAGATAAAGAGACATTATAAGGCATAGAGGGTAAATGTGAAGATCCAATGTACATCTAAGAGGAGTTTAAGTATGATAATACAAAAAACCAGGAAAGTCAAAATTCAAAGTGATCGTGGCTGAGAATTTTTCAAAATTGATGATACGAATCCTAAAATCACATCAGGTCTTAAGGAAATTCACATCTAGAGCCATTGCACATGAACTGCAGAACATCGAAGGCAAAGAAAAATCTTCAAACAACCAAGAAGAAGGACAAAATAGATGGATATCAGGAGAGACCCCAAAACAATGGAAAGATAGCTTCAAAGTGCTAAATTATTTCTCAAAAGAAAGTAAAGACATTTTTCCGCCATCAAAAACTGAGTTCGGTGCCAACAGATTCTCAGTGAAAGAACTTCTGAACAATGTACTTCGGGAAGAAACAAATTAGAGACGGAAGAAAGGCTCTAATTGCAAGAAGCAATAGTAAGCAAAGAAACATGAGCAATCAAACACTAAAATGGAAATAAAATTATACAAGAGTAGCCTTTAAGTTGAAAGGGGTCATAAAGAGTTTAATTGTTGTAAGATTGTTGTTCTATTTGGACAAAGGGCACAGCCACTGATGAACTTTAGAATTTTATGTCACATATGTGTATTAAAATTCCATGATAACAACTATAAAACTAGATATAGAATCTGTCTCTTCAAACCAGTTGAGACGAATAAAATAACTCAATCCAATAGAAGTCAGGAAAGACGGAAAAAAAGAAGCTAACTTAAAGTATTTGTGAACTGAACAACGCTGTAATTTATCGTGAAAGTACTGTTGTTGTGAGCCATCGAGTCGATTCCGACTCATAGTGACACATAGGACAGAAGAGAACAGCCCCATAGGGTTTCCAAAGCTATAGTCTTTGCGGAAGCAGACTGCCACATCTTTCACCTGCACAGAGCGGCTGGTGGGTTCCAACCGCCAAACATTCAGTTAGCAGCTGAGTGCTTAACCACTGCACCACCAGGGAACCTTTAAAAGTATTATTATTAAATCTATTCCAGAAATCACAATAAATGTAAACTTATTAAATATATCTGTGTTTGTGTGCGTATGATCCATAGAGATTATCAGGCTCTTAAAACCATTTTTTAAAAGCTATTACAAAAAAAATAGCAATCAGAAAATTAGACAGTTCTTGGGAATTAAAAATTGTGATGGCTGAAATAAAAATTCAGTGAACAGTGTGACTCAATTGATTGAGACTGGCGTGGGCACAGATAGCCCTGAATTCCGGCTTAGGGGGTATGGAAGTTGTTGAATACTGCCGACTGGTGTTAGAGCAGAGCAGGGTGGAAGGTGAGTGAGGGGAAGGAAGCGCTGCTCTGTTGTGAAACTCTGTGGGGGAGGGGTTATTTTGCCCCCACACAGTAGGTTAGATGCTTGCGCTTAACTTTTGCGGGTCCAGTGCCGCTTCCACCCGGCTCCGGACAAGTGTGCAGCTCGTCGCCACCCGGTCTCACCGTATGTGGTGAGACGTGTCTCAAACGCTACTGCTCACCTCAGCCCGTCTGTGCCGGCCAACCCAGCCAGCAGGGCGCTAGCAACCTCACAACTGGCACTTCACCGCTGCTTTTGAATTGTCTCTCCTTCCTCCTACCACTAAGTCTGACCCTTTGTCTTTGTCTTTGATGATCAAGGCTCTTAGATTGTCATATACAATCGATTCACTTGTTTATTTGGGTCTTTGTTGTAAGAGGGACAATAGGAATTATCTGACTACTCTGCTATCTTGGCCTCTGCCTCTCCAATTTTTCATTTTAGATTCTTCCATACGTTTAGATTTTTTAAACCATTTTTTGATAAAATACAGCAACAGAAACCACAGAGCTTTCCACTAGAAATCTTTGCTAAAATGATTGTCTTCATTTTATTTAACAGTAAACAAGAAATACATTACAGCAATTCAAAATAGTTCAAATAATAATTTTTTTCCAAGATATTTCTTGCCAGTGTCTTCGCATTTGGAACCATTCTAAGTTTTAAAAGCATGCATGACTTAGCATGTTCAAACTTTATGTAATCATTTCTTTAGAAGAAGGGGAAGAGGAGAGAACAAGTAAGTGTTTTCTAGGAGGTGTTTCTGTGATTCAGTGATGAGTCAGCATGGCAAATGAAGAGTAGCAGCTCTTAAGGCAAGAGAGGTCCAGCTTTTCCAGTTTCCAGGGTTCAGAGCCTCGGTTTCCTTATCTGTAAAACTGAGATGATGAGATCCACTTCACTTGGTTGTAGTGAGGATTAAATAGTTGAAATAATTTAAAGCAGACAATATCTTTCATATTTTACCAGAGCGAGCTGGGTGCTGATCCTAATCCCTTCTGTGTGGTATCTTGTAAAGGGGACAACAGACATAGAAATGGAGTCATACACAGGGGGAAAAGAAACACCGTGTGAAGATATATCTACAAGTCAAGGAATGCCAAGAAATGCTAAGACTACCAGAAACTGGAGGAGACAAGAAAGGATCTTCCTCTAGAGTGGAGCGAGGGACACATCCCTGGCAACACCCTGACTTTTGACTTGCAGCCCGTGAACTACGAGAAAATAAATTTCTGTTCTTTAAAGCCATCCATGCTGTGGTATTTTGTCTTGGCAGCCCTAAGAAACTAAGACAATGGTATTTCTAACTCCTCTAGCCAGGAGACAAAGTAAGTCTTAAAATTGTTTAAGAGGGTTGTAATTTTATTTCCTTGTCATTGATGATATGAACTATATTCCGTGAAGTATTAAACAAGACCAAGTACGATTTTCCCTTGATTTATATGGTAGTTTTAAAGACCCTCCCTCAAAATCTTTAACTTGTTCAATAGATTGAACTGTTCATAATGTAATTTCAGGTATTTGTCACAGTTATGGGCTAAGTGGCCTCCTTAATGACATGTTAATCACAGCATAGAGCTGACTTGATATGGAGGAAATAGTTGAGATGTAATGACAGAGTTGAGAATCACTCTATCTCAATTCTATCAGACCCAACACAATTTCTCAAAACAAAATTTGAGGTGTCCTATTCATTATCCTAAAATGAAATTTATGACGTAGCCTACTAACACACTCTCAAAACCTGTAAAAAATCCTAGATTTACTTTGCTTGCAAACTAACAAGTTAGTCTGCCACAGTTTCATGGACGCTGGCAGAAGGCTTGAGACTCCAGGGTCAGAGACAAAGGACTTTAGTATTCATGGCACAGCAAGTAGTATGAACTTCTTGGTCACATCAGTTTCCCTTTACCCCCTGTTATAGATTGAATTGTGTCCCCCAAACATGTGTGTCAACTTAGCTAGGCCATGATTCCCAGTATTGTGTGATGGTCCATCATTTTGTCATCTGATGTGATTTTCTTATATGTTGTACATCCTACCTCTATGTTGTTAATGAGGCAGGATTAGAGGCAGTTATGTAAATGAGGCAGGACCTAATCTACAAGATGAGGTTGTATCTTGAGTTAATCTCTTTTGAGATATAAAAGAGAGACAGAGGAACCTTATGCCACCAAGAATGAAGAACCAGGAGGGGAGTGCATCCTTTGGACCCAGCGTCCTTGTGCTGAGAAGCTTCTAGATCAGGAGATTGATGACAAGGACCTTCCCCCAGAGCTAACAGAGAAAGAAAGCCTTCCCCTGGAGCTGGCACCCTGAATTCAGACTTGTAGCCTCCCAGACTGTGAGAGAATAAATTTCTCTTTGTTAAAGCCATCTACCTGTGGTATTTCTTTTTTTTTTTTAATTTTAATTTTTTGTTTTATTGTTGTATTTTAAGTGAAAGTTTACAGTTCAAGTTACTCTCTCATACAAAAATTTATACAATAATTGTTATGTGACCCTAATTGCTCTCCCTATACTGTGACAGTACACTCCTCTTTTCCATCCCTGATTTCCTGTGTCCATTCAACAAGCTCCTGACCCTCTCTGCCTTCTCATCTCACCTCTGGGCAGGAGCTGCCCATTTAGTCTCATGTATCTACTCGAGCTAAGAAGCATACTCTTCACGAGTATCATTTTATGTTCCATAGTCCAGTGTAATCTTTGTCTGTAGAGTTGGCCTTGGGAATGGTTTTAGTTCTGGGTTGACAGAGAGTCCGGAAGCCATGCTTTCTGGGGTTCCTCTAGTCTCAGTCAGACCATTGTCTAGTGTTTTTACTAGAATTTGAGTTCTGCACCCCACTTTTCTCCTGCTCCATCACAGACTCTCTGTTGTGTTCCCTGTCAGGGCAGTCATTGTGGTAGCCAGGCACCATCTAGTTCTTCTGGTCTCAGGCTGATGCAGTCTCCAGTTTATGTGGCCCTTTCTGCCTCTTGGGCTAACACTTACCTTGTGACTTTGGTGTTCTTCATTCTCCTTTACTCCAGGTGGGTTGGGACCAATTGATGCTTCTTAGATGGCCACTCCCTAGCTTTCAAGACCCCAGATGTCACTCACCAAAGTGGGATGGATAACATTTTCTTAGTAAACTTAGTTATGCCAATTCACCTAGATGTCCCCTGAGATCATCGTCCCCAGACCTCGGCCCCTGCTACTCTGTCCCTAGAAGTGTTTGGTTGTATTCAGGAAACTTCTTAGCTTTTGTTTAGTCCAGTTGTGCTGACTTCCCCTGTAGTGTGTGCTGTCCTTCCCTTCACCTAAGATAATTCTTGTCTACTATCTAGTTAGTGAATAGCCCTCTCCCTCCCTCCCTACCCTCGTAACCATCAAAGAACATTTTCTTCTGTGTTTAAACCTTTTCTTGAGTTCTAATAATAGTGGTCTTATACTATATTTGCCTTTTTGCAACTAAGTTCACTCAGCCTAATGCCCTCCAGATTCCTCCATGTTATAAGATGTTTCATGGATTCATCATTGTTCTTTATCATTGCGTAGTATTCCATTGTGTGAATATACCATAATTTGTTTATCCATTTGTCCGTTGATGGGCACCTAGGTTGTTTCCATCTTTTTGCTATCGTGAACAGTGCTGCAAAGAACACGGGTGTGCATGTATCTATTCATGTGATGGCTCTTATTTCTCTAGGATATATTTCAAGGAACAGGATTGCTGGATCATATGGTACTTCTATTTCTAGCTTTTTAAGGAAGTGCCAAATCGATTTCCAAAGTGGTTGACATTTTACATTCCCACCAACAGTGTATAAGTGTTCCAGTCTCTCCACAACCTCTCCAACATTTATTATTTTGTGTTTTTTGGATTAAAGCTAGCCTTGTTGGGGTGAGATGGTATCTCATTGTAGTATTGATTTGCGTTTCTCTAATGGCTAGTGATCGTGAGCATTTCTTCATGTGTCTGTTAGCTGCCTGAATGTCTTCTTTGGCGAAGTGCCTGTTCATATCCTTTGCCCATTTTTTAATTGGGTTATTTGTCTTTTTGTTGTTGAGGTTTTGCAGTACCTTGTAGATTTTAGAGATTAGACGCTGATTGAATTTGTCGTAGCCAAAAATTTTTTCCCAGTCTGTAGGTTGTCTTTTGACTCTTTTGGTGAAGTCTTTTGATGAACTTAAGTGTTTGACTTTCAGGTGCTCCCAGGTCTCTAGTTTCTCTTCTGGTGTTTGTGCATTGTTACTTATGGTTCGTATTCTGTTTTTGCCATGTATTAGGGCTCCTACAATTGTCCCTATTTTTTCTTCCATGATCTTTATCATTTTTGATTCTATATTTAGGTCTTTGATCCATTTTGAGTTATTTTTTGTGCGTGGTGTGAGGTATGTGTCTAGTTTCCATTTTTCACAGATGGATATCCAGTTATGCCAGCACCATTTGTTAAAGAGACTGTCTTTTCCCCAGTTAACAGACTTTAGGCCTTTGTCAAATATCAGCTGCTCATAGGTGGATGAATTCATGTCTAGATTCTCAATACTGTTCCATTGGTCTATGTATCTATTGTACCAGTACCAGGCTGTTTTGACTACTGTGGTGGTATAATAGGTTCTAAAATCAGGCAGTGTGAGGCCTTCCACTTTGTTCTTCTTTTTTAGTAATGCTTTACTTATCCAGGTCCTCTTCCCTTTCCATATGAAGTTGATTTGTTTCTCCATCTCATTTAAAAATGTCGCTGGAATTTGGATCGGGATTGCATTGTATCCATAGATCGCTTTGGGTAGAATTGACATTTTCACAATGTTGAGTCTTCCTATCCATGAGCAAGGTATGTTTTTCCACTTACACAGGTCTTTTTTGGTTTCTTGAAGTAGTGTCTTGTAGTTTTCATTGTATAGGTCTTTTACATCTCTGGTTATATTTATTCCTAAGTATTTTATATTCTTGGGGGCTATTGTAAATGGTATTGATTTGGTGATTTCCTCTTTGAAGTTCTCTTTGTTGGTGTAGAGGAATCCAACAGATTTTTGTATGTTCACCTTGTATCCTGATACATTGGTGGAATCTTCTATTCATTCCAGTAGTTTTCTTGTGGATTCTTTGGGGTTTTTTGTGTATAAGGTCATATCATCTGCAAATAGAGATACTTTGACTTCTTCCCCACCAATCTGGATGCCCTTTATTTCTTTTTCTAGCCTAATTGCTGTGGCTAGGACCTCCACCACAATGTTGAATAAGAGTGGTGACAAAGGGCATCCTTGTCTGGTTCCCATTCTCAAGGGGAATGCTTTCAAACTCTCTCCATTTAGGATGATGTTGGCTGTTGGCCTTGTATAAATGCCCTTAATTTTGCTGAGGAATTTCCCTTCTATTGGTATTTTGTTGAGAGTTTTTATCATTAATGGGTGTTGGACTTTGTCAAATGCCTTTTCCGCATCGATTGATAAGATCATATGGTTCTTGTCTTTTGTTTTATTAATGTGATGGATTACATTGGTTGTTTTTCTAATGTTGAAACATCCCTGCCCTGGTATAAATCCCACTTGATCATGGTCAATTATTTTTTTGATATTTTGCTGAATTCTATTGGCTAAAATTTTGTTGAGGATTCTTGCGTCGATGTTCATGAGGGATATTCGTCTGTAATTTTCTTTCTTTCTTTTTTTTTTTTTGGTGTTTTTACATGGTTTTGGTATCAGAGTTATGCTGGCTTCATAGAATGAGTTTTGGAGTATTCTTTCCTTTTCTATGCTCTGTAATACCTTTAGTAGTAATGGTGTTAACTCTTCTCTGAAAGTTTGGTGGAATTCTCCAGTGAAACCATCCAGGTCAGGGCTTTTTTTTGTTGGGAGTTTTTAAATTACCTTTTCAATCTCTTCTTCTGTTATAGGTTTTAGTTTTTCTACGCTTGTGGTATTTCTGTTATAGCAGCGCTAGATAACTAAGACATCCCCCAAGACCTGCAGTTGTGATATGGAGCAACCCAGAGGAATGCTGCATACACAATATGTCTGTGTTGTAGTTGAAGAACCCTGAGTTTAGGAAAGCCAAAACTTATGTCAAGCAAATCTGCCCAACCTTTCCCCAGAGGAAAATACTGTCTTTATTAATCTGGACAGCAAACAAATACTCCTTTTGCTCTCAAGGAAAGTATTGTCTCTATACAATTATCCTTGAAAAGTTAGTCTGGAACAAAAGGTGTCAGTGCCTCTGCTCACAAGACATGCAGAAACACAAGAGACACATATAGCTTAAAAAGAAAAAAAGTCAACATAATGCCCCATCTGTATTACCTAGTGCTGATGTAACAAAAAATTTCACAAGTGGGTGGCTTTAAAGAACAGAAATTTATTTTCTCATGGTTCAGGAGGTTAGAAGTTTGAATTCATGGTGTGGCTCTAGAGGGAGGTTGTTCTTTGTCCATTTCAGCTTCTAGTAGCCGTCAATCTTTGGCATTCCTGGGATTGTAGATGCATCTGCTGTGTGTGTCTGTCTTCATATGGTGTCTTCACCCTGTGTATGTCTCTGTGTCTATTCTGCTTTTTTAAACAACTTAGACATGATTAGATTTAGGACCCACCCTACTCTGGTTATGATCTTGTTAACATAACAAAAGAAAACCCTGTTTCCAAACAGGATCACATCCACAGGTACAGGGGTCAGGACTACTTCAATACATATTTGGGGGGGGGGGGCACAATTCAATCCCTCAGTGTAATATTTTAAAAGAAAATAATTTATAATAAAAAATGCAATTCAGCAAGTAAATGCTTGCATGTAAGTGCATTAGAAGACCATAAGTTAGTCAAATCCTTGTCCCTATACATAGAACACTACTGTCTTAGTTATCTACTGCTGCTATAACAGAAATACCACAAGTGGATGGCTCTAACAAAGAGAAGTTTATTTCCTCACAGTAAAGTAGGCTGAAAGTCCAAATTCAGGGCATCAGCTTCAGGGGAAGGCTTTTTCTCTCTGTCGGCCTTCTCATCAATTTCCCTCCAGACTAGGAGCTTCTCTGCACAGGAACCCCAGGTTCAAAGGATGCGCTCTGCTCCTGGCACTGCTTTCTTGATGATATGAAGTCCCCAACTTGCTGCTTGCTTCCTTTTCCTTTTATCTCTTGTAACATAAAAGGTGGTGCAGGCCACACCCCAGGGAAACTCCCTTTACATTAGATCAGGGAAGTGACCTTAGTAAGGGTATTACAATCCCACCCTAATCCTCTTTAACATAAAATTACAATCACAAAATGGAGGACAACCACACAATACTGGGAATCATGGCCTAGCCAAATTGATACACACATTTTTGGGGGGACATAATTCAATCCATAACAACCACGAATGCAACAACTGCAAGTATCTCATCTTTGATACCTTGATACTTTTCATCTTGGGGATACAAATTCCATAGCAGCCTTGCCAGTAGATATGTGTTCTACTTTTGGTGAAGTATTAAATAAAACCAAGTTCAATTTTCCCTTGACTGTTACCATAGTTGCATACCCGACAATTCTGTGCTTAGTAAAAATGTTGTTGTTGTTGTTAGGTGCTGTCAAGTTGGTTCCATCTTGTAGCGATCCTACATACAACAGAACGAAACACTGCCCAGTCCTGCGCCATCCTCACAATTGTTGCTATGTTTGAGCCCATCATTGCAGCTACGGTGTCAATCCATCTTATTGTGGGTCTTCCTCTTTTTGGCCGACCCTTTACTTTACTAAGCATGATGTCCATCTCCAGGGACTGGTCCCTCCTGATAACATGGCCAAACTACTCGAGATGAAGTCTTGCCATCCTTGCTTCCAAGGAGTACTCTGGCTGTACTTCTTCTGATACAGACTTATTCATTCTTCTGACAGTCCATGGTATATTCAATACTCTTTGCCAACACCGTAATTCAAAGGCATTGATTCTTTTTCGATCTTCCTTATTCATCATCCAGCTTTCACATGCATATGAGGTGACTGAAAATATCATGGCTTGGGTCAGGCGCACCTCAGTCCTCAAAATGACATCTTTGCTTTTCAACACTTTAAAGAGGTCTTTTGCAGCAGATTTGCCCAATGCAATACATCATTTGATTTCTTGACTGCTACTTCCATGGGTGTTGATTGTGGATCCAAGTAAAATGAAATCTTTGACAACTTCAACAATATTTTCAATACTTACTTTGTCTTTATATGTAAAATGGAATTAGGGTCTAGTTTTGATAACTATAAACAAGTTTTTCACATACATGAATGTTCAGTAGGACAATCAAAAGTCATATAATGACATAGGACAATGTTTTATCGTGTTGGGCTCTCCCTTGCATTGCAGGACGTCTAGCATCCCTGGTTGTTGTTGTTGTCGTTAGCTGCCATCAAGATCACCACTGACTCATGGCAACCCTATGCACAATAGAATCAAAATGTTATGATCCATAGGGTTTTCGTTGTCTGATTTTATCAGAAGTAGATTACCAGGGTTTTCTTACTAGTCTATCTTAGTCTCGAAGCTCCCCTGAAATCTGTTCAGCATCATAATAACATATATAAATTTAAAAATAAAAATCAATTGCAGAATGAAGTTAGCAACATTCTAAAATGTTTGTCATGGTCTTGAAACAAAAGAGTATGAATATAGTTGGAATTAAGTTCTATGCACAATCCTGCAAATCCCTGAGCACTTTTGAGATACAGGGAGAAAAATACCGTAAGCATTGAAAGGTGTCACAAAGGCGAATGTAACATGAGTCTTGGCTCTAGAAGAGTTCACCTTGAGTGATTCTAGCCAAGCCAGTTAAGCACTTGGCAGAGCCTGCACTGAGGGCACCAGGGTTTGCAACAAGCCACCTTGATGCTTTGGAGATCCTTCCCCTGCCACTCTCTGTTCTGAATGCTGGGGACTGAGGAAGGAAGAAACATCAGTAAAAGATAATGAGAGGTAAGTATAACTGGGTAAGTGAGAGGGGCTTCAACAGATGTGCTAAGAATAATGCTTTTAATGTTTAATTTACTTGTATTTTCAGAATTATCTCTAAAGTTATAAATTATACTCCTTTATTTTTAGTACAAAAGATTTAAACAAATGAACAAACAAAATTATCTTTGTGGCTCTTCTAGGTTAATGTACCATCCATTTTACCTGTACTTTTTCAATTTTCTATTTTAAGGAGAATATCAGACATTCCTTTAAGGTATGTCAATTAATACCAATTAGAATAAAATCATAAATGGTAAGTTAGTTTCTGAAGTGAAATCTTCATTGTCTTTAAAGTTTGTTTACACAAACTGCTTAAAAATCAAAACTAAAATTGTACTGTATTAAACCTTTCAGTGAAAGCCAGAAGGTTTGATTTTTATGAAACTAACTCTAAAAATTTAAATGATCTGTGTACACAAAATCATTCTTTGTTCTTTCCTAAAAAATCTTTTAAATTTTAATTGTACAATCACCTTTAACTTATTCCTCTGAAAGTCTTGTGTAGCTTACAGGTAAATACAGGAAAATTCTGATGGGTAGAGCTGGAGAAATCTTTCCTGGAATGGTTAAGAGGAGGTACAGTGGATCCATTAAAAATCCCACTTTCCAGCCAAATGTAATCAGTCTTAATATTGCAGTTCTTTTGTGTGAGCTTTTTAATTAAATGCTTAGAACACAGCATTGATGACAGTGAAGTCATAGCTTGGTCACTTACTGAGCAAGACAGAGGTGTAAAGAGAAAAGATCCATGACCACAGACTGCTCACAAGGCCTATCCAGTCGTCTTGTAAACCAACATTACTGGTTATAAAAAGGACCAGGGAGAGGGCTGCAGATGGCTCAGTGCAAACCATCAACATGCTCAGAAAAACAACTTAGAGCACCCATCCTGCTGACTGTGAATTTCCAGCATCGCTACATTAGAAAGAATATCTCCCCTCATTATACTTGGTATTATTTCCCAAGTTACTTTGTACTATTTCCTTGTATGCAATCCCCTTATATTTAAATGGCAATACAGCGTGATGATAATTATTCTTTTATTTTGAAAATTTAAATGTATTTATCTGCACCCAGCGTACTTTGGTCTCAGGAAAGAAAAACATACTTTTAAAATATTCATTGGCTTTGCCAATTTTTGGTTCCTTCAAAAAATTATTTTAATTTTCTCCACTGGCCCTGGTGGCACAGTTCTTAAGTGTTTGGCTGCTAACCAAAAGCTCAGCAGTTCAAATTCACCAGCCGCTCTTTGGAAACCCTATGAGGCAATTCTACTCTGTCCTATAGGGTTGCTATGAGTTTAATTGACTTGACAGCAATGGGCTTGGTTTTTTTTTCACTCATCCTGAAATTTAGTGTGCACTTCCAGTCAGAAGCACAAGCCACCTTAGTCATGCTTGATATATGTATCAGTCACGCCGAGGCCACAGGCAAGACTTAGGATCATGTACTATGAATGTTCAATCTCCAATATAGATTTAAAACAAAGGTTAGAATTTTAATCTTTTCTATTAGTAAACAAATGGCAATTATATTTGGTTTTGGTATTAATTCAGATTTTCCTATATTGATGTGTTAGTCTGTGTTCTCTGAGAAGTAGATGTTAAAACCAGATTAAACACGCAAGGGTTTTATTAGGGGGAAGTGCCTATGTAAAAGAAAATGGGAGACCGAGAACAATAGAAGAGCTGTGAGATCATGAAGGGCTCTTGCACAATCTTGAGCCATCAGAGGAGCTCCACGTCTCTTAGTACCAAACCAGTTGCCATGGAGTAAACTCAACTCATGGTGACCCTGTATGTGTGTTATGGATTGAATTGTATCCATAAAAAATATGTGTCAACTTGGCTAGTCTATGATTCCCAGTATTGTGTGATTGTCCACCATTTTTTTATCTGATATGATTTTCCTACCTGATGCGTTGTAAATCCTCCTTCTATGATGTTAATGAGGTGAGATTACAGACAGTTATGTTAATGAGGCAGGACTCAATCAACAAGATTAGATTTTGTCTGAAATCAACCTTTTTTGAGATACAAAAGAGACAAGGGAGCAGAGACATGGGACCTTTTACCACCAAGAAAGCAGAGCCGAGAGCAGAGCGCTTCCTTTAGACTCAGGATTCCTGCGTGGGAAGCTCCTAGACCAAGTGATGATTTAGGATCGGTGCTTTCCCTGAGAGCCAACAGAGACGGAAAGCCTTCCCCTGGAGCTGGCACCCTGCATTCGGACTTCTACTCTCCTAAACTGTGAAAGAATAAATTTCTCCTTGTTAAAAGCCATCCACTTGTGGTGTTTCTGTTATAGCAGCACTAGGTAACTAAGACAATGTATCAGAGTAGAACTGTGATCCACAAGATTTTCAATGGCTGATTTTTTTTCCAGAGTAGATATCCAGGCTTTCTTCTGAGCTTTCTCTGGGTGGATTTGAGCCTCCAACCTTTGGCTTAGCAGCTGAGTACATTAACCCTTTGCACCACCCAGGGACTCCCTGTTAGTAACAGACCTGCCTTAACATCCCCCTCATGCTCAGTCATTGGCAGGGAGCAGCTGTAGGAGGTGTGGCCTCAGTATAAATGCAGCAATGGATTTCAGAAGGCAGCAGCTGGGGCTGTCGGTCAGTTATAGCCATGCAGTGGGACTTCAGCAAGATGCGCTCTCATAACTGTTGCAATTGGCTACCATTAAATCTTTCTAAAAAATATTTTTCCATAGTTACAAGATATATGATTTAAACAAAAATTATTACAACAGCTTTTCAAAGTGACTTTTTCTTTGATTAGTACCAAAGCATGTAATGCCAGATTTTTTAAAATCTCACAAAGATTCTTAATAGAGGCCATACTTAACTCACTAGTGTTAGTGGATCAATTATGATACTAAATACTACAATGACAACATATTCTACTCCAAATATTTTGATGATGTTTTTGAAGAAAATTGTCTTTACTTAAAATGGTGGAGACATATAAATGTAAAACATTAAGAATTGAAGATGGTTTTGTAAAAGCAGATAAGCAGATAAATGACGCAGCATGATCAAAATCATATGTCCTCTTCTTTAAAATCTATTATTTTATTCAGTTACTTTCTTAATTCCATTTGCTTTTCCAGAAACCCATGAATCTTCTTATATCTAAAAACAAATAAACTTCTTTAAATGGAATGGAAATACGTGACATACCAAGAAAACAGCCTTAAGAGAAAAGGAGTAACAGTATTAAGACACCTTAGCCAACACCTTAATGATGATTAATCTACTTTCAGAATTTCACTAAGACTATCTAGAGAATAATTAAAAGACTTTTCGGCAAGTTTTTCGTATGTAGCAAAAGAAACCTTGCCATGCTTCCTGGTTGTATTTAATAATGTACATCTGAGGATTTACATGAGCCAAACCATGGTGACCATTATTGTTTTGGGTATTTTGCCTCCAAAATGGTTCTCGGATTTTTCAAAATTGTAAATGTTAAATGGTTTATTTATTTTTTTAAATATATTGAACCAAATTTAAATTATTCAGTAAATATACACAGGGTATTGGGGGGGAAGGAGTTGTTAACATTTGCCTCAATTTGCTATTATAGAATATTTAATGGTACCTTAAGCCCTACATATTTTAATGTACTTGTCCCAGATGTAGCGACTCAAGGGTTTTGGCACACTATTTTTGTTTTAAAAAATATCACAAGAACATAAAAATGTCATACAATATTCAGAATTTTTAAAAAAATTTTACTGTGTTTTAGGTGAAAGTTTACAGCACAAATCAGACTTTCATTCAAAAATTTATACATAAATTGTTTTGTGATATTGGTTGTAATCCCTGCAATGTGTCAGCACTCTCCCCCGTTCCCTTTCCACCCTGAGTTCTCCATGTCCGTTTATCCAGTTTTCCTGTCCCTTCCTGCCTTCTCGTATTTGCTTTTAGGCAGGTTTTGCCTGTTTGGTCTCGTATGCTTGATCGAACTAAGAAGCACGTTCCTCACATCTGTTATCATTTGTGTTATAGGGCTGTCTAATCTTTGGCTGAAAGGTAGACTTTGGGAGTGGCTTCAGTTCTGAGTTAGCAGGGTGTCCAGGGCCATAATCTTGGGGGTCTTCCAGTATCGGTCAAACCAGTAAGTCTGGTCTTTGTGTGTGTGTGTGTGTGTGTGTGTGTGAATTTGAATTTTGTCCTACATTTTTCTCCTGCTCTGTCTGGGATCCTCCATTGTGATCCCTGTCAGAGCAGTTGGTGGTGGTAGCTAGGCACCATGAAGTTCTTCTGGGCTCAGGCTGGTAGAGGCTGTGGTTCATGTGGTCCATTAGTCCTTTAGACTAATATTTTTCTTGTGTCTTTTTCATTCTCCTTTGCTCCAAACCTGATGCAGCCAATGGATGTATTTTAGGTGGCCACTCGAAAGCTTTTAAGACCCGACACTGCTCGCCAAATTAGGGCATAGAACATTTTCTTTAAGAACTATGTTATGCCAAGTGACCTAGATATCCCCCTGAGATCATGGTCCCCAGCCCTCAGCCCCAGGAAATCGGTCCCTCAAGGTGTTTGGATGTGTCTAGGAAGCTTCCATGGCTTTGCCTTGGTCAAGTTGTGCTGACTTCTCCTATATTAACCAAAGTTAACACTTGTCTATTGTTCAGTTAGTGGTTTCAGTGATTTCTCCTACTCACCCCTCCTCTCCATCACAACCATCAAAGATTGTTTTTTTCTGAATATTCACAAATTTTGTACTGCAATTCTACTTCTGGTTATTTATGCTAAGGAAATAATCCAAAATGTGGGAAAATAATGTGGTTAAAGATGTTCCTCACATAAATAGGTATAATATTAATATGTTAAATAAAATTCCAACATTAGGGAAAATGTGCAATCATAATTTATCCAATAAGTGGAATAATATGCAAACATTTAAATTTTTTGCTTTAAACACTATTAAGAAATGTGGTCAATGATTATATCTTAAGTTAAAAAAATATTAATATAAAGCATAGTAGCACTATTTTTAAATTCCTAAAATTACTTTTAAAAAATGTGATTATGATTGTATTAATATTAATTATGCATACATATTATACAACTTTATCTCTATTTCCTATTATTTGATGCTATTATAAATGATAGTTTTTTTTGTTTCAGTCTTTGATTGTTCACTGCTAGTAAACAGAAACGTAATTAGTTTTTGTATATTGATCTTGTGTCCTGTAAACATGCTAAATTTGCTTATTAGTTCTAGTAACTTTTTTGTATCTTCCATAGGATTATTTAAATGAATAATCAGAAACCTGAAATTTAAAAAACAATGCCATTTATAATAGCATTAAATAATAAGAAATGCTTAAGGATAATTAGAATAATACGTATAATTAGCTATAAGTATATTGATACATAAGAAGCCCTGGTAATGCAACAGTTAAGTGATCAATTGCTAACCAAAAGGTTGGCGGTTCAAACCCAGCAGCAGCTGAGCAGAAGGAAGACCTGGCAATCTTCTTCCATAAAGATTACAGCCTAGAAAACCCTATGGGGCAGTTCCACTCTTGTCATATAAGGTTGCTATGATTTGGAATAGACTCAATGGCAACAACATGTTGACATATACAATACATTATGTATTATTCTCCCATATTTTGTAAAATCATTACACTGCTTTTCATCGTGGAAAATGTCTTATTTATTTCTAGCAAAAAAAGAAGAGGATGCAATACTTTCCAGTTTGTTCTATGAGACCAGCGAGTATATCCTGATACCAAAACTTAACAAAGACAATTTACAAGAAAAGAGAATTACAGACCAACATGCTTCATGAACATAGATGCAAGAAGTCTAAACAAAATTTCACAAATCTAATTCAACAATTTATAATACATCATGACCTAATGGGATTTTATCTCAGTTTTAAATACTAAACTAAAAATTAATGGCCATTTATGCTAGTTGCTGGAGCCCTGGTGGTGCAGTGACTGAGAGCTCCACTGTTAGCCAAAATGTCAGCAGTTCAAATCCACCAGCCACTCCTTGGAAGTCCTACGGGTCAGTTCTTCTTTCTCCTACAGGGCCACTATGAGTTGGAATCGACTTGACGACAATGGGATGCTAGTTGGAAAAAACTTTTCGAGAACAAATAAATCAAAATGGCCATTTGTGCCTTGACAAAACGATAGGAAAATATTCACTGTTCTAACCCTAGAAACTTTTCAAAAAGAACAACTTAACAGTTAAACATATTTCTGACTCACCAAATCAGACTCAACCAAGTCCCATCAGACAACTATGGAACCAGTAACACAAGTTGCGCACCCCCCCCGCCCACCTTTATAAGCCCTTCCTTCAATTAAGGACATACCTAAAACCCAGTCTTGTAACTTCCCTACTGGGGATCCCCTAAATGCCTTTAAAAACTCTATGACCAAACCCCTGCTCCTTTTGGCTTGGACACTCCCTGTTTGCAAACATCTTCTTACTCAAATAAACCCTGTTAACTCTAATTGATTCATTGATCAAACTTTTCTTTTCGACACCAGGAATACAAGGTTGGTTTAATGTTAGGTATCAATCAATCTAATTCACCATAATATCAAATTCAAATAGGTAGATAGTAAATTATCTCAACAGATACAGAAAAAGCACTTGAAGAAAGGTAACATCCATTCTTTATAAATATTCTCACCAAACTAAGAATAGAAAAACTAAGAATGGTTTTCACATTTTTAAATGACTGAAACAAATTTAAAAAATATAATTTCTGTGACACTTGAAAATTGTATGATATCCTAATTTCAGTTTCCATAAATAAAGTTTTAATGGCACATAGTCACACCCACTTATTTATGTATCAACCTATCGATGTTTTCACACTACAACAGCAGATTTGAATAGTTGCAACAAAAAACTAGGTGGAGGCAAAGCCTATAATATTTACTATCTGGTCCTTTACAGAAAATGTTTGCCAACCCTTGCCTTATAAGGTCTGTTCAAATCTTTTCTTTATTTTTTTTATTGGGTTGTTTATTAGAGAGACTGGAAATAAAAATCAGTAATAAATAACATGAAGTCAGATAGTGTGCAATCCTAGTGCCAAGATACGTACGTATGCATGTACATATTCTTTAGATCTCGAGAGCTACAGCTTCTTTTGAATACTTACTAAATGTCAGAGTCATCAACAAGTTGATACAAATTAGTTCTACCTTTATCTTCTAGGTCTTGGAAGCTATTGTTTGTGGAACTCATTGGAAGTAATGTCCTCAGGAATAAAATAGCTAAAATTATAATAGTAACTGTCTTAGTTATCTAGTGCTGCTATAACAGAAATACTAAAAGTGGGTGTCTTTAACAAACAGAAATTTATTTTCTCACAGTTTAGGAGGCTAGTAGTCCAAAATCAGGGTACTGGATCTAGGGAAAGTCTTTCTCTGTCAGTTCTAGGGGAAAGTCCTTGTCTTTTCAACTTGTATTCCTTGGCACCTTGGTGATCTTCATGTGACATGACATCTATCTTTCCCTATCTCTGCTTCTTTTCTTCCTTGCTTAATCTGCTCCTTTCATATTTCAAAAAAAGATTAACTCAAGACATACCCTACACTAATACTGTCTCATTAACATAACAAGAAAACTCATTCCCAAATGGGATTATAACCACAGGTATAGGGGCTGGGATTTACAACACATGTTTTTTGGGGACATAATTCAATCCACAACAGTAACCGTAACAAAAACAATTAACATTTATTGAGTACTTAACTATGCGCCAAGCACTGTGGCTAATGTTTAAATACTTTATCTCATTTAACCCTCTCAGACAGGCACTATCTCCACTTCACTGGCGAAGAAACTGAGGCATAGACAGATTAAATTGCTTGACTGAGCTCACACAACCCATGAGTGACATAACCAAGATACTGTTCCAGGCCCCTTTGACTCCAATACTCTAAATCACTTGCCTCAACTTCCTTGCTATGACATAAATTTAATCATGGTCTTTGTAGATTGCAAAATATTTCTCTTAAAAAGACAAATTGTCCTGAAAATTAAGAAGGTTATTTCTTCTTTATTCAGCTTAGGTTCCACTTCAAGAGAACTGCCAAGTGTCTGGGAACTCAGAGGAGGAAAGGGGGCTTTAAAGGAAAAACAGACCACAGCTATAAAGCGTCAGATGGGCAACATCTGGACAGCTTGTAGTTGGGCTGAATATGCTGCTGTGTGAATTACAAAGGTATGACAAATTTTTACTCTTTTCTAATTTGGCTCGGCCTGCCTGCCTTCAACTTTTTTGGCACAGCTTCCCACATTTGAACTAAAATGCCCTTTCCTGAAGAGGTGTATTGCCGAGGATTATCATGCAGACTTTCTGTTTTGCTTTCCTCCACACTTTGTTTATGGCTTCAGGGGAAGGATCTCATAATGTTTGATGGCTCTTTACATCATATTCTCTACTGTGTGTGTGGAATGCCACTTTGTATAAACTTTTGCGGTTATACAGGAATTTATTACTTGAGTCTGGTTCTCTAAGACACCTACAGGAGTCTTCTCTCAGCTGACCTCTTTGAGCACATGGAGGGACACTTCGTGAGGTTTTTGATCCATAGCAAGTGCATCAGGACAGACTTCCATTGGCAACTTAAGATTTCACAGCAGATTTTTAAATCTTGATCACACTCTTTTTATTTTTGCTTTTAACTCCTACTTAAGAAATAATTCATGTTGCAATGGGGCATGAAACATAACCACAACAACAATATTAAGAGTCACATAGTAAGGGCTAGAGAATGTCCTAAGCACCTTATATGCATAATTACATATACGGTAATACCTGCAACTATGCATCTTATAGATGGCAATCCTGTGGAAGAGGTAGCCCTTACTAGCTGCATTTTACAGATGTGGAAATTGAGGTACAGAAAGATAAATTAACTTACTCAGAGTCATGTAGCTATGAAGTGGCTCAGTCAGAATGAAAACCCAGGTCAATCTTACTTGAAGGTCATGATCTATAACCTCTGTGTTATGTACAGAGCCCTGGTGGTGCAGTGGTTACGAACTCAACTGCTAACCAAAGGGTTGGCAGTAGGAGTTCATTAGCCACTCCTTGGAAACTCTATGGCGCAGTTCTACTGTCTTATAGGGTCACTGTGAGTCATAACTGACTCAATGGCAGTGGGTTTTGGTTTATGTTATATACACAATTATTGTTGTTAGGTGCTGTAGAGTGGGTTCTGACTCCTAGTGACCCTATGTACAACAGAACAAAACACTGCTTGGTCCTTCACTATCCTCACAATTGTTGTTATGCTTGAACCCATTGTTGCAGCCACTATGTCAATCCATCTTGTTGAGGGTCTTCCTCTTTTTCACTGACCCTCTACTTTACCAAGCATGATGTCCTTCCCCAGGGACTGGTCCCTCCTGAGAACATGTCCAAAGCATGTGAGACAAAGTCTTGCCATCCTTGCTGTCCTTTTTCCAAGACAGATTTGTTCATTCTACTGGCAGTCAATCAATTTGCATTAGTAGTGGGTAAACCCTCTGAGAATTTGGATAAATGTAATAAGAAAAAACAGGGAAAAAATGAATAAACTACACACCCCTTCTGATATATACAGGAAATAGTATTGAGGAAAGCAACACACTCAGAGCCAGGAGACAGGTTCTAACTCTAACACCACCATACAAAGTTTCCACTTATACGATGTTGGGAAAATCGCTTTGGTTCTCACAGACTTGGGAAACCAAAAACCAAACCTGTTGCCATTGAGTTGATTCCAACTCATAGCGACCCTATAGGACAGAGTAGAACTGCCCCATAGGGTTTCCAAGGGGCAGCCAGTGGATTCCAACTGCCAACCTTTTGGTTAGCAGCCACAGCACCTAGACTCCTCATTAAATAAGCCTCAATGCTCCTCTAAATTTGAGATTCAAGGAATCCAATGACTAAGTATATGTCACTACTGTGGTATTGTCCTGTTAACAAAGGAGGTATGCCCAACATTTTATATGAACATTCAGTTAGAGTCTTCTCAGATGTCCTCTAGATTCTTCACTTCCTAAATTTTACTTATAACATCATTTCCATGTGTTATGGATTGAATTGTGTCACCCAGAAATATGTGCTGTAAATCCTAACCCCTATACTTATGGATGTAATCCCATTTGGGAATAGAGTTTTCTTTGTTATGTTAATGAGGCCATATCAGAGTAGGGTGCGTTTTAAACCGCTTTTGAGACATAAAATGAGCAGAGTAGGCACAGAAACAAGCCAGCATGAGTGGGGAAAAGATAGATGCCAGGTGGAGAGCTCCAACAAATGCCAAGAGGAATGCTAGAGAGGCTCATACAAAGATTTTCCCCCAGAGGAGACAGAGAAAGTCTTGGCCTAGAGTTGGTGCCCTGAATTTGGTCTTCTAGCCTCTTAAACTGTGAGAAAACACATTTCTGTTCATTAAAGCCAGTCATTTGTGATATTTCTGTTTCAGCAGTACTAGCAAACTAAAACACCATGTTTGTACTTAGTGCTTCATTCTGAATGTCACATTCTGAGTCACCCATAATTGCCTCATACGATGCTGGAAATTTTGTCTTGCGTGCACTGTGCTTTCAGAGATAGTTTACAACTTCCTTCTCAAAGGCACACTGCTTTTTCTCTCACGAAAACAAACTTTGGGGCAAAAGGAAACTAGCGTATATGGTTTTGTATTTCCTAGCACCTAAGTTCCCCTGCAATTGGGTATCATTTTTCACCATTCACCAGTCCTAGGTTAACCTACTACTGGGTATTTAATGATCATATTGGGTCAGAGAGGTGTCCAAGATGAGGGTATGAGAGCAGGCTGTTCTCAGCCTGAACTGGGCCGTAGGAATCAAAGAGTCTCTTAAGGGACCTCCTTATCCTAAATTATTTTTTGGCAAACAAATAGAAGAGAGCTGGAGAAATGGAAGGGAGAGAGGATGAAAAAGCAAGCTGGAGATGGCTCCTGAAACCACCAGAGAGGATAATGATTTTCTCATGCCGAGAAAGTAAAAGATAAGCTGTTGGCGGTATCTAACTGATTATTGTAAAGCTATGAAGTCCTTCTCTAAACATGATAGACAATTTTGAAGAAGGGAAAGGGTTAAGGAGAGGAGCACAGAAATTATAGGCAGTTCTGACTTCTAATGTCCTTGGAATACCTTAGACAAAAACAATATGCATTGTCCAAGAAATGAGTGTGCCAGGAGAATCTGCCTTGAGTACTTCAGGAAACTTTGTTTTTAATGCTTAAGCTTAGTACGAAGAAAATGTGTTTTTTTGCAATAAAAAAGACGAAGGCAATAAAATCAAGTTTCAGGGGGAAGTTTATTAAAACAACAAGCTACCTTAAGTTTCCAATGCCTGTTAGATCTTTCTGACATCTCACAAATCCTTCTTGATTGGTAAGTTCCTAATGAAGGTGCTTGCCTTTGTTTCACTTGTTCATTTGTGGCTGTAAAAAAAATTATATCACTGAGAACTTTACCTAGCAATTGATGATAATGCATTAATAAATAAAATCAGTCTACACCAACTCCTTACATTGAATATAGATTCATTAGAAAACTTTATGACTAGGAAACCAGTAGATGGATGCATTTATTTTCTAGTTTTCTTAATATGCTGTTTGTAATTATTTATCTAGCAAAATGGACATCTGGCCCTTAGTTAAGAATGTAATTCCTTTGGGAAAAATCAGGTCTGATCTTCATTACTTAGCTTTAGATGTTAGTGTCTAAAACTGTAGTCCACTGTAACTCAAAACAGTGTCTACAAATAATTAAAGATACACATGTATACACTTTTTAAAGTTGGAAGTGTTTCTTAGTGTGCACATAAATACACAAAAAATATTGGATAGATACATCTCTATATATCTCAATCTACCTACTTATATATATCAAGCTATTAAAGTTTTTTTTTTTTTTCCTACATGGTGGAATTCTTGGAAATATATTTTCTTCATTTTGCTTCTGTGCATTATTCTAATTTTCCAAATACTACTTTTATACTCAGAAAAGGACTATTTTTAAAACATTTTTAAATTATATTTCATTTGTCATCTCTAAGCGATCTTGATATTTGTTACTTAAATTGTATTTTACATATTTAAACACCTATGTAAATACTGCTGAAGGTGAATGACACCTGCTGCCAGAGTATCTAAATATCAGATACAGTTACCAAACAGAGAAAATGTATTTCTGAGGATTAGTAATATGAAATCATGCAAAGGATGTGACAATTTTGGGACATTCAAAAACTGTCATAGCAGTCTTGATGGGGATTTACTATTAATAGCTAGGTCAACTAATATGTCTGTAAACAATGAGGCTTACAAAAATAAAATAGCAAAAATGATGCACTGGGATTTTAAAATTCTTCTTCTTGTAAAAATATGCTCAGATGACCTCTAAGGTGTTTTTCACACCTAATATTCTGATACAAATGTAGTCTCATTTTGGAAGCTGAATATCCTTAAAAAAGAAGCAAGTCCAGGAAATATGCAATTGAATCTCATTATTTATTTATGGTACAGTATTTTTATTTTAACTTGTCAAATATATGTAATTAGCATTTTTAATATTTTAGGAGTAATTGGTCAGAAAAAGATTTTGTCGAAATGCATTGAAAAACAAAATGAAGGTGTTACATTCTGTCACTTCATTAAAAATTCAAAGCATAAAGGAAATAGTCCAGGAAAGTAACCAAAATGACCCAGGGGATTCAGTGGCTTCCTACGAGGATGGATTTAAAAGATTATGGTTTCTCAGCCTGAGATGATTAAGGGTGAAGCTAAAGACTGAGTAAAGAAAAGTGCTGAGGCTCTCAACTGAATAAAGAAAAGTGGCAAATACTTAAAATGTAAAGGACACAGACAGAAAAGAAAAGAAAATACTACTTTACCTGACACGGAACGAAACCACAATTTGTTATTCAAGAGACCATATCAGCTGAAAATTTAAATATGGTTACTCCATGTTTTATGAAAACAATATGTTTGTGAAAAATTGTTATAAATTGAATTTGGGGAAGCATTATCATATTAAATATACTGGAGAAACTGGCTGTTTAAAGTTAAATTCGTCTGACTTTTCCAAAGCATTACATTTCATTTTTTTCACAATTACCACTTTTCCAAATGTGAGATTTTATATGTCAGCTTTTCATAACAAGACATCATTATAGATTTAAAGGCTTCGATGAGGTCATGTAACAATTGGTTCCTAATAGGTTATGAAGAATAATGGGATAATGTTTTTTTTTAACTTTTGCATTTGGTTTTCTTAGAAGATTATTGTGTTCTCCCAGAATATCCCCATGGTTCTACACTATTAAAGAAACTTCTATCCTGAATGAGTATCATTTCCGCATTTTACTGCCTACTTTGAAACTAGTTCTCAGCTCAATTATTTTCAAGAAGAGTAAGTTAAAAAACAGAAGAGCAAAACAAACTAACAAAAACAATGAACAATGATGCTTACTGGAAACAGATTATCTTTTCCCCAGTTGATTTTGATACATTTGCATCACCACGAATACAGAAAGAAAAGAACAGACGGTTCAGCTTTTTACTATACATGCAGTTCCACGGGAAAGAGATTCCACCAATTCATATCACTTCAAATGGAGGACTATTTCAGATAGATACAGCTATTACCTTTTCTAAAATGTCAAAACAGTAAATATTTCCAAATATACTCTGCACCAGGCACCATACAGGTTTTATCACTTTAAACTTACCAGCAGCCCCAGGAGATAAGTTGATATTACTTCCAGAAAACTGAGGACTTTGAGTGATTAAGTCTATGCTGCTAGACTATGACTAAACCAGGTTTATCTGTCTCCAAAGATCATGCTATTTCTTAAAATATTGTCTTCAGACTTTCTGGATAAGAATCTCCTGACTTTTCTTTAAAAAATGCAGGTTCCTGCTCCCCCTCCCTGGTCTGGGCTGGGGCCCAGGAATCTTCTTTGCTCAGTAAACTCCACCTACGATTCTATAATCGAAGTCAGAGAACCACAGTTTTAGACAACCGTTTCTCCCTTAATTTCTTAGCTTGATTGCCAGATGCCTTCTGACCTCTCCTCTCTTCTTGCACTCTCTTCCCTTTTATCCATGCTGACTTGCGTACAGATAATCCGTCACCCCTTCCCAAACAGGCAGCTGAGGTGGGAGCATTCCTGTTTTTGAGCATATGTGAACGTTGCTCCAAGAAAAACTTCAGTATTTCATTGTCCTAGTGTACACCACCGTTGTAAAATAGGTGGCATCAACCTAGCACCAAAATTTCAATTATAAAAAATGAGAAAAAAAAAAAAAAGAATTAATGCTTCTTAAGAATATATGAAGGCGCCCTGGTGCCACGATGGTTAAACGCTTGGCTGCTAACCAAAAGGTGGGCAGTTTGAACCCACCAGGAAATCTGAAGAAAGACGTGGCTGTTGACTTCTGTAAAGATTTACAGCCTTGGAAACCCTGTGGAGTAGTTCTACTCTGTCCTAGAAGGTCGCTATGAGTCGGAACCCACTCCACGGCAATGGGTTTGGTTTGGTTTTGGTTAAGAACATATAAAATAACCTGCTTTCAACCCTCAAGGCTTCTTTTCCCTTTCTCTCTGCATCAAAGCTTCTGCGGTCGGCAGATTGCAGGGAGCATGATACACACAGAGTTGAGAATCTCTTCAGCTGCTCTGTTGATCTCAGAGTGATGAGACTGATTTTTACTGCTTTTGTTTTCACCTCCTGACTCTAGACGGACTTAAAAGGCATTCATTTAGCAAGAAAAAGACTTTTAAACATTCAGTGCCTGGCATTATATAATAGACACTGAGCTGTTGAGTGAGAGATAAAAAACAAATAGAAGTAACAACAGCAATAACAACAAAAATGAAGGCTAATAATGAAGTAAATTGTAACCATGATGCTGAGAAATGCAAAGTAAAGAAAATCTTCTTAAGTAAGGCAGTAAGATGAGCCTTAGATTAATGAACACTAACAGGCCTCAATCTGGTGGAAAAAAGATGGCAGGTTGCCCAAGCAGGGGGAAGACCACGTAAGCTAAGGCACGGGGTGGAAAGTGTGGTGTATGGAAGAGTGAATGGTAAGGAAATGAAACGGGCTCTTGTTTTAGTTGCCATAAAGTCAATGTCAACTCATAGCGATCCCATGCGACACAGTAGCATTGCCCCATAGGGTTTTCTAGGAAGTATTTATGAGAGCAGATCACCAGGTCTTTCTCCAGCAGAGCCACTGGGTGTGTTTGAACCTTTTGTTTACCTGATAAGTGCATAACCATTGTACCACCAGGACTCCTTGGAATTGGCTGTAGAAGAGTCATATTTGAGGTTAGCTAAATCAGCAAGGATACGGGAGTGTTTAACTAGATACCTGTCCAGCATGAGGTACTGACAGGTACCTCTGTGCGCGGAAAAGCTGCTTGTCAAATTTGAGTATCTGAGATCATAGTGGGAACCTATCAATAAAGTACTTGAAGAACGTGGAAGGGGATACAGTTTCCAACTGCCTTCTCCTCTCAGCTATGATTCCCGATAAATTACAAGGACAATGGGAGCTTGGAAATGCAGATCCAATTTTGCAGCGGACCATCAGTTATGATTTCCTGGTGGGTGACCGCTCACTAAATGCTCATTCCAAAATGTTGTTGCAGTGTGTCCCAATCTAAACATGAATGACTTGCCTGTACTATTAATCTCTGGAACTATTACAATTCTAGTAGAAGCTCTTTAACCAGCTTTTTTATACATGCTTAATAAAAAGTTCAAAGTTTTTTTCTGCAGTAAAATCTGTAACTAAAAGGTCGGCAGTTCAAATCCACCAGCTGCTCCTTGGAATACTCTGGGGCAGTTCTACTCTGCCCTATAGGGTCCCTCTGAGTCAGAATCAACTCAACGACAATGGGTTTTTGCGGTAAAATGGAAAAAAATTATCTTTTTAAAACCTAGTTCTAGCCTTCAGGAAAAAAAAAAATCTCATCCTGCTGTTAACATATGATGCTTTCCACAGAAATCTAATCTCATTATTAGTCAATGGGAGACTATATTGCTCAGCTGAAGGTGACCTGCTGTGAAGTTTTTACAATCAGATTCATACAGAATCCTTTTAATTCAAGCCTACATAGCATGCCCCCAAACCATTCATTATCCTTTTTGCAGAGTTGATGAATTCTCACCTCCCAATTGTCAGAAAACTCAATCAGCTCCTGCACTCATTACCTATTGTATAAATCTAGATACCCTTTGCTCCGGTCTTTTGTCTTTTCAGCCAAATAACTTATTTTGTATACATATTTGAAAGGAATACATTTGCTCAGCGCTCATGAAAGTGCTTATGGACATGGTGGAAGCCATGGAAGAGAGTCCTTAGATGAGATGGAAAGTGAGGGGGGTGAACATTGGATTACATGATGCAGCTGGTGGGTTCGAACCGCTGACCTTTTTGTTAGCAGCCGAGTGCTTTAACCACTGCACTACCAGGGCTCTTTTTGTGCCACCCAGGGACCTTATACGAGACTGAAGAATTAGGATCAATTCTATCTTTGATATATGCACCATAGTATGCTAACTCTGTAATAAGAACCCAAAAAAAAAACAAACCCGTTGCTACTGAGTTGATTCTGACTCATAGCAACCCTATAGGACAGAGTAGAACTGCCCCATAGGATTTCCAGTGAGCGGCTGGTTGATTTGAACTGCCAACCTTTTGGTTAGTAGCTGAGCTCTTAGCCACTGCATATAAGAAAGTCAGTTTAAATTCTAATGTATAAATTGGGTTTTGGCTCTTTAGCAAGATGTTGCAAACCCCCTCCTTCTTTGTCATCTTCACTCATGAGGAGATCAGATTTTATTCTATGTGCAACTGGGATTCATAAAAAGCTTTCTGAGCAGGAGCACAATACAGTCCTTCAGTTCTCAGTATATGGTGACAACTCTGGTGGCAGTGTATGGGATAGATTGGACAGAGGCTACAAACAGCAGGCAGGAAAGCTGGGAAGAGGGGAGATCAGTAAAGAGACTATTGGAATTTAGTAAAGGGGCAGCTGAACTAAGGTAGTGGTTGTGAGAATAGAAGGAAAAAAAAATCAGAGGTAGATTCCATAGAATAAGAATTCTGAGTGCATATGGAGTAAAAGAAAGTAAAGAAGGAAACAAGCCTCCAAATCTGAGTAGCTGGGTGTTCTCTTATCTATTGCTGCAAATCACCCAAAGCCTTAGTGGTTTAAAACAATAAACAATTATTGTTTATTGAATTATGCTCACTATTCTGTGTATCTACAGCTGGTAATAAACCATCTCAGACTTAGTGCCATAAAACAAAATCATTTTCTTGTATTCATTGATTCTGTGGGTCAGAAATTCAAAAGACGGGGCACAGGGAGTGTGGCTTGTCTCTGTCTCATGATGTCGAGGACCCTAGATGGGAAGTCTCCAATGTCTGGAACTTGAACAGCTATGTCTGCAACTAACTGGAGGCTTTTTTATTCACATATCAGCCACCTGGGCAAGGATGACTCAAAGACTGGACTCAGCTGGAATGGTTGACCAGAACACCTACATATGGCCTCTCCATGGCAGCTGGTTCTGAGAGAAAGTTTTCCACAAGGGAGCATCCTGAGAGTGAACGTTCCAAGACACCAAGGCTGAAGCTGCTTGGCATTTTATAACCTTGCCACGGAAGTCACATAGCATCATTTTATCTGTACTCTATTGGTTGAAGTAATGGAAAGCTTACCCAGAATCAGTGGGAGAGGACATAAACCCCACCACTCAATAGGCAGAATATCATTGTAGAAAAGTGTCTGGAATGGGAAATATTGTCACAGTCATCTTTAGAAGATGTAATCTATCACACTTGAACTCAGTAGATAAGGAATTCAAATAGGACTTAATAGGGATGGCTTGTCTCTGCTCCTCAATGCCTGGGGCCTCAGCTTGGAGGAGTTGAATGGCTGGGGTTGACTTGATAGCCGGGAACTAAAATCATCCAGGACCTTCTTCACTTTCATGCCTGGTACCTTTTCTCTCTCTCTCTTTCTATCTTATTTTAGGGTCTAGCCATATGCCCTCTCCATGGCTACCCCAGGGAAGTCAGGCTTCTTACATAGTGGCTCAGGTCTCCATGAACATGTGTCCCAGCATAATAAAGCAGAAGCTTGATGGGTTTTTATTAGCTAGGCTCAGAAGCCACATAGCAACACTTCCACTGTACTCTATTGGTCAAAGCAATAGTCTCCACCCCTTGAGGGGAGGAGTGTCAAAGAATTTGAGGCTGTTTTAAAAGAGTGACCAGGGTCAAAGATATATAGGCTTATGTGACTGTGCCCACATCCCCTCAGAGCCCCTTCCTCCAGCCTGATGTGAGCTGGCACTGCTGTACATGCAGCCACCAGGCATGACTCTCTCCTTCAATCCACCCAACGAGAGGCAGAGGAGCTGTGACTGTGGACACATCCCCTGCAGCCCCTTCTCTCCTCCTCTCACCTGACGTGTGGTGGCATCACTGTGCTCGCATCCACCAGGCACGACTCTCTCCCTTAATCCACCCAGCAAGGGGCAGAGGAACCGTGACTATGCAGACATCCCCCCCACAGCCCCTTCCCCCCTTCCCCTGCCTGATGTGAGGTGGCACCACTGCACTTGCATCCACCAGATGTGACTCTCTCCCTTAACTCATCCAGCAAGGGGCAGAGGAGCTATGACCATGTGCACATCCCCCCTGAGGCCAGTTCCTCCCTCCCCCTGACCAGCACAAGGTAGAAGAGGAGTGAGTGCACACACCTCCACTCTCTACACCTTCTTCCCTCCACCAACAGATGCAACAAGACTGAGCAAACATCTGTTGGCCGTTCCTTCCTCCCTCCCCCTGCCCAGGAGGAGGTGGAGGTAGAGCGACTGCATGAATGTCCTCCTGCTGCACCCCCTCTACCACACACACCTCCCCCACAAACAGCGAGAGGTGACTAGCATGCCCCTACTTGCCCACCACATCCGCCACGCCGACAGCTCTACCTGCATGAAGAACATCATTCCCTATTCCTGAACCACTGAACCAAAGACAGACAGAGGCTAAAGCCCAACCAACTCGCCCTCAGCTTCCCAGCTAGACAGTAAACAGAGATTTGAGCTCCTACATCTACCTGCCACTCCACTTGCCCAAAGACAGGTAGGGAGCACTCCAGCATAGCCAGTCCAGTGACCAGAGCACCACTCCAGCCACACCTTCCAGGAATCATCCAAAAAATAAATAAATAAATAAAGTCAGGACCCACCGAACAATTATAAAAATAAAACATAAATACAATGATCCCTTAATGTCTCAGAGACAACAGACAATAGCAAACCACCTTAAGAAGCAGCGAAAGATGGCCCCCGTAAGTGATCATAATAAAGAACCAGAAATCCTCCCTGAGGAAGAAAAGGTAATGGAGCTTCCTGATAAAGAATTCAAAAGGCTTATGTATAAAGTCCTCAAAGGAATCAAGGAAAACACAGACAAAACTATGGAAAACACAGATAAAACCAAGGAAGACACAGACAAAAATGCTAGAAGAATTCAGGAAAACAATACAAGAACAAAATGACAAAATAAACAGACAATATGAAACCATACAGAAACAGCAACTAGAAATCCAGAAGAGTAACAATAAAAATTCAGAAATTGACAACTCAATGAAAAGTCGTAGAAGTAGAATTGAAACAATGGAAGACAGGATCAGTGGAATAGAATACAAATCTCTTGACACAAATCTGTTTGAGGAACAATAATAATAATTTTTTTTTTAAATGAAGAAAAAGAGTTTTGTGGGACACCATTAAGAGGAATAACTTACACATGATCGGAATCCCAGAAGGAGAGGAGTCAACAAAAAGCACAGAGAGACTTGTTAAAGATATACTGACAGAAAACTTCCCATTATATCATGAAAGAAAGAAGATAACCATACAAGAAGCACAACGAACTCCATAAAGGATAGATCCCAAAAGAAGAACACCAAGACATATCGTAATCAAAGTTTTCAAAACCAAAGACAAAGAAAGAATCCTGGAAGAGGCTCAGGAAAAATAAAAGATCACCTACAAAGGGGCATCAGTAAGATTAAGTTCTGATTACTCAGTAGAAACCATGCAGGCAATAAAACAATGGGATAACATATATAAAACCCTGAAAGAAAAAACTGCCAACCAAGAATTATATATCCAGCAAAATTTTCCCTCAAATATGATGGTGAAATTAGGACATTTCCAGATAAACAGAAATTAAATGAATTTGTAAAAACCATACCAACCTTACAAGAAATGTTACAGGGAGTCCTTTGGACACAAAAATAACACACCAGACAACAACCTAAGATTAAAACACATGACATCAGACAGATCTCAACCTAGATAAAGAATTCTTAAAAAGAAAATAAAGCTAAAAGATGTAACCAGAGATATCAATCTGTCACTGACGACCACTTCAGAACATAAAGGAGGAATAAAGGGTATAGATTTAGAACTCCCATATGGAGAGGAAGTCAAGGCAATATCAAGAAATAAATTACTGCTTTAAACTTAGGAACATAAAGGTAAATTTCACGGTAACCATAAAGAAAGTTAACAAAATTACTCATCAAAATATAAAGGAAGAAAATCATAATGATTCAGTACACACAAAACCAAAAACAATGAAGAAAATGAAAAGACAAGCCACAATAAAAAAAAAAAATTCAGCACAGAAAATTAAGCAGAATGAAGAAACCGTCAACACCACAAAAAAAGCATAAGAAAATGACAGCAATAAACTCTTACCTATTGATAATCACACTGAATGTAAATGGTCAAAATGCACCAGTAAAGAGATGGAGAATGGCAGAATGGATTAAAAAAACATGGTCCATCAATACACTGTCTGCAAGACGCACACCTTAGACACAAAGATATAAATAAGCTAGAACTTAACGGATGGAAAAAGATATATCAAGCAAACAATAACCAAAAAAAGAGCAAGAGTGGCAATATTAATCTCTGATAGATAGATTTTAAAGCGAAATCCACTATAAAAGACGAGGAAGGAAATAATATAATGATCAAAATGTCTATCCACCAAGAGGACATAACCATAATAAATATATACACACTCAACAACAGAGCTCCAAAATAAAACAAATTCCAACAGCTTTGAAAAGAGAAATAGGCACTTCCACAATAATACTAGGAGACTTTAACATACCACTCTTGGTGAAGGACAGAACAACTAGAAAGAAACTCAACAAAGATACAGAAGATCTACACACCACAATCAACCAACTTGACCTCATAAACATATATGGAGCACTTCGACCAACATCTGCAAAGTACATATTCTTCTCCAATGCTCATGGATCATTCTCCAGAATAGATAACATTTTAGGCAACAAAGTAAGCCTCAACAAATTCAAAAACATCAAAATAATACAAATCATCTTCTCTGATCACAATACTGTAAAAGTAGAAATCAATAACAGGAAGAGCAAGGGAAAAAATCTAATGAATGGAATCTAAATAACACCTTGCTTAAAAACTACTGGGTAATGGAAGAAATCAAAGAGAGAATTAAAAAATTCCTAGAATTAAATGAGAATGAAAACACAACATACCAAACAAAACCTTTGGGACACAGCAAAAGCAGTGCTCAGACATCAATTTATAGCAATAAACTCATACATCAAAAAAGGATGAAAATCATTAACCCTACAACTTGAACAATTAGAAAAAGAGCAGCAAAAGAAGCCCACAGTTGCCAGAAGAAATGAAATAATAAAAATTAGAGCAGAAATAACTGAAACAGAGAACAGAAAAACAATAGAAAGAATCAACAAGACTAAAAGCTGGGTTTTTTTAAAAGGATTAATAAAATCGAACAAACCACTGGCCAAACTGACAAAATAAAAACAGGAGAAGATGCAAATAACCCGAATAAGAAATAAGACAGGTGACAGTAAAACAGAACCAACTGAAATAAAAAGGATCATAACAGAATACTTCAAAAAATTGTATTTCAACCAATTTGAAAGCCTAGAGGAAAAGGACAAATTTCTAGAAACACACCACCTACCCAGACTAACACAAACTGAGGTAGAAAATTTGAACAGACCCATAATAAAAGAAGAAATTGAACGGGTCATTTAAAAAAAAAAACTCCCAACACAAAAAAGCCCAGGTCCAGACATCTTTGCTGGAGAATTCTACCAAACATTCAGAAAGAAGTTGACACCATTTCTACTCAAACTATTCCAGAACATAGAAAAGGAAGGAATACTCTCAAAATTCATTGTATGAAGAAAGTGTAACCCTAATACCAAAGCCAGGCAAGGACACCACTAAAAAAGAAAACTACAGACCAATATCCCTTATGAATATAGATGTAAAAATTCTCAACAAAATCCTAGGCAACAGATTTCAACAGCGTATCAAAAAATAATACATCACAACCAAGTGGGATTCATACCAGGCATGCAAGGTTGGTTCAACATTAGAAAATCAATCAATGTAATCCACCACATACATAAAATAAAGGAAAAGAATCACATGATCCTGTCAATCAATGCAGAAAAGGCATTTGATAAAGTCCATCACCTATTCCTTATAAAAACTCAGTAAAATAGGAATAGAAGGGAAATTCCTCAACATAATAAAGGACATCTGTAGAAAACCAACAGCCAACATTACCCTCAATGGAGAGAATCTGAAAGCATTCCCCTTGAGAATGGGAATCAGACGAGGATGCCTTTTATAACCACTCCTATTCCACATTGGAAGTCCTAGAGACAGCAATAAGGCAAGAAAAGGAAATAAAGAACACACACATTGGTAAGGAAGATGATATGATCCTATACATAGCAAATCCTAAAACTCCACAAGAAAGCTATTGGAACTAACAGAAGGATTCAGCAAAGTGGCAGGATACAAGCTCAACATACAAAAATCAGTTGGATTCCTCTACATCAACAAAGATAATTGTGAAAAGGAAATCAGGAAAACAATACCATTTAAAATAGCCCACCCAAAAGATAAAATACTTAAGAATAAATCTAACCAGAGACATAAGAGACTTACACAAAGAAAACTACCAAGCACTACTGTAAGAAACCAAAAGAGACCTACATAAATGGAAAAACATACCACATACTTGGATAGGAAGATTTAACTTTGTGAAAATGTCAATACTACCCAAAGCAATGCGTAGATAAAATGCAATCCTGATCCAAATCCCAAAAGCATTCTTCAACGAGATGGAAAAACTAATCACTAACTGTATATGGTATGGAAAGAGGCCCCGAATAAGTAAAGCTTTACTAAAAAAGAAGAACAAAGTAGGAGGCCTCACACTACCTGATTTCAGAACCTACTGTATGCCCACGGCAGTCAAAACAGCCTGATATTGGTACAACAACAGACACATAGACCAATGAAACAGAATTGAGAACTCAGATGGAAATTCATCCACCTATGGACAGCTGATCTTTGACAAAGGACTAAAGTTTATTGAATGCGGAAGAGACAGTCTCTTCCCCAAATGGTGTTGGCAAAACCGACTACTATCCGTAGAAAAATGAAACAGAATCCATACCTCACACCATACATAAAAACTAACACAAAATGGATCAAAGACCTAAATATAAAACCTAAAACTATAAAGATCATGGAGGAAAAATTAGGGACAATACGAGGGGTCCGAATATATGGCATAAATAGAATACCAAACATAACTAAAAATGCACACACAAAAGAAGATGAACTAGATAAATGGGACATCCTAAAAATTAAATATATATGCTCAACAAAAGACTTATCCAAAAGAGTAAAAGAGAACCTACACACTGGAAAAAAAAAATTGCCTATGACATATCAGACAAGGTTCTAATCTCTAAAATTTATAGAAAACTTCAACACCTCAACAACAACATAAAAAGACAAATAATCCAATTAAAAAATGAGCAAAGGATATGAACAGACACTTCTCCAAAGAAGACATTCAGACTGCTAACAAACATGAAGAAATGCTCACAATCATTAGCCATTAGAGAGACGTAAGTCAAAACTACAATGAGATACCATCTTACCCTGACATTAATGGCACTAATAAAAAAAAAAAAAACAGAAAATAAATGTTGGCGAAGTTGTGGCAAGATTGGAACTCTCATACACTGCTGGTGGGAATGTAAAATGGTACAACCACTATGGAAAATGGTATGGTGCTTCCTCAAAAAGCTAAAAATAGAAATACCATATGATCCAGCAATCCCACTCCTGGGTATATATCTTAAAGAAATAAGAGCCGTGACACGAATAGACACACGCATGTTCATTGCAGCATTATTCACAATAGCAAAAAGGTGGAAGCAACCTAAGCGCCCATCAACAGATGAATGGATTAACAAACTGTGGTACACACACACAGTGGAATACTACACAACGATAAAGAATAATGATGAATCTGCAAAACATCTCACAACATGGATGAATCTGGAAGGCATTATGCTGAGGGAAATAAGTCAGTCTCAAAAGGGCAAATATTGTATGAGACCGCTTTTGTAAAGTAACAAAAAAAGTTTTACACACAGAAAAAAAAATCTCTTTGATGGTAACCAAGGATAGGAGGGGGAGGGAGGGAAAATTATCAAAGAGATAGTAGACAGGTGTTAATATTGGTGAAAGGAAAGGGAACACACAATATGGGAGAAGTCAGCACAACATGACCGAGGCAAGAGAGGACACTGAGAAATGTAGGAGTAAAGGACAACTATGGTAACTACTATAGCATCGGCTATCCTGCAAAAATAGTATTAATAAACAATAATCCACAAAGAGACAGATATGCCAAGAGGTGCGGGAGGGGGTAAGGGAGCACACCAACTGGCAGATACAGGTTTGGTGGTGGAAATTTCTAAATACATGACTGTAGGCTCTACTCATATATTAATACTGACAGTAGAACACACAAGTGGCACAGTGAGGGAAACCTCTTACACATAACTAAACACCTCGTGGGATGAAGTTCCCAGGCTCAAAGGTAAAGGCCTGTAGACTCAGGGGACATCTACATCAATTGGCACAACATAGTTCTTAAAGACAATGTTCTACATCCTACTTTGGTGAGTAGCGTCTGGGGTCTTAAAAGCTTTCAAGCGGCCATCTAAGATACAACTATCAGTCTCTCCTAGTCCGGAGCAAAGGAAGAGTGAAGAAGACTAAAGGCTTAAGGGGGAAGTTAGTCCAAAGACTAATGGACCACATGAACCACAGCCTGCATGACCCTGAGACCAGAAGAACTAAACGGTGCCTGGCGACAACTACTGATCGCTCTGATTGGGATTACAATAGAAGGTTCCGGACAGAGCAGTAGAAAAATGTAAAACAAAAGATTAAATTTACAAAAAAGACCAGACTTACTGATCTGACAGAGACTGGAGGAACACCCAAGACTATGGCCCCTGGACACCCTTCTAACTCAGAACCGAAGCCACTTCTTCTAGCCAAAGATTAGACAGTCCTATAAAACAAACAATAACACACGTGAGGATCGTGCTTCTTAGATCAATCAAGTATACAAGGCCAGATGGGCAACACCTGCCCAGAAACAAAGACTAGAAGGTTGGAAGGGACAGGGAAACTGGACTAACAGAACTGCAGAACCCTGGGTGGAAAGGGAAAGGGGGAGGGTGCTGATACAATGTAGGCATTGCAACCAATGTCATGAAAAATTTGTGTATAAATTTTTGAATGAGAAACTGATTTGCTCTGTAAACTTCCACCCAAAGCGCACACACACACACACACACACACACACACACACAAAAGTTCGACAGGCTTAAGCATTTAGATGATGAGTTTTGTTTTACAAACATTAAATTTGTTATATCTAGTAGAATCTTGGCAATGTGGATCTGAAGTTTAAGAGTCACTCTCAGAGAAGTAATAAACTCATGAATTTATGAAACAATTAAAACAGCACATTTAGTGAGAAGAGGCCTATGAATCCAGACCCATGTGTAGCAGATTCATTGGTATTCACTCAACATTCATTCTCACCTTTCTGACATTCCCTTTCTGACAAATCCCAATTCCAGTCATGGGGTCTTACAGATGCAGGATTAGAGCCTGCTTTGTTTAAGCTAGGTCCCTAGGTGGTGCAAACATTTTGAGGTCGACTACTAACTGAAAGGTGGGTAGTTTAAACCCACTTAGAGGCCTGGCAATCTACTTCCGTAAAGATTACAGCTAAGAAAACCCTGTGCAGCAGTTCTAACCTATAACACATGGGTCACCGTGAGTCAGAATTCACTCAGCTGCAATGGGTTTGGTTTTCTGTTTGGTTGTTTAAGCCAATCATGGGAGTTCCATTTCCCTTGTCACTGACTGGGTATGAATGTCACTCCCATCAGGATACAGGGGGTAAAATCCACTAGGGGCTTTTAAGAAAGATTTCCTTACTCACAAGAAAGAGGCAGGAGAAGATTATCTCTGTTTTCCTTTGTGTTGCTGTTGTTGGGTATTGTCTAGTCGATTCTGACGCATAGTGATCCCACGTGACAGAGTAGTACTGCCCCATAGGGTTTCCTAGACTTCAATCTTTACTGGAGCAGATCTCCAGGTCTTTCTCCCTCGGAGCTGGTGGGTGCGTTTGAACTGCCAACCTTTCCGTTAGCAGCCCAGTACTTAACTGCTGCACCACGAGGGCTCATTTGCACCTTATTAAATCTGAGGTCTGGGAGTGGGCAGAGAAAAAAAAAACGGCAAGAAGATCTTGGCTCCCGCCCTTACTCCAGGGCTTGTTTTGTGAAATAATAAATACCCTGTTGTTTAAATCAAGTTGTGGTTTTCTGATACTTTGAGCTAAAAAACATCTTACCTAAATACAACGCCTGCTCATATCCCAAAACTCCAAAATTCCCAGGACACAACTCAACTTTGTCTTGGGAATAAAAGTTAAAATAAAAATAATCCAATTTAAAAACTTTTAAAAACATTCAGCATTATTAAATTACAGATATTATAACAATGTCCTGCATTTGTGTGGTACTTGACATACACTTCAACACATAATTATGTCATTTGATCCTTATCTTTTGGAAATAGGCATTGTAGGTGTTATCTATTCCCTTTTCAAATGAGATAAATGAACCTTCTGCCTTAAATCCTTTTGTGAAATTAAAAACCATGTAAATTTTAAATCTTATTCTATTTTTCATATCCCACTTTGGTTTGTAGATAGAGCCTGTTCACTGCATCTTTGCATATCTTGAATTTATCGTACTCACTAAGATAATTTTGCAGGTAGAAAATAATGATTATGTTCAAACACTAGGCAATATAAAATACTCTAGCAAGTTTTGGCCCATAGACAGGCAAAGAATTGCAAGGTTTGTTTATATTAAATGCTCAGTCTGGTTGAAAAATGGTGGTAGACTTTCTTGGTCCTTAGTAACTCCTATGCTTTATGGGAAGAGGTCAAAGAAAGAAGGGAAGTTCAAAACATTACTCTTTAAATCTAACATAGTACCAGGAGCACAAGTGAGCCTGATCTTATTACGTGACTGATAATAAATTTAAGTGTTGGACCATTTTACATGAAGTGAAAATTTAGGAACATGTTACTCCTTTTAAATCATCTGTTTATGATAGCCTTTTCCTTTACTTTTACAGATAGTAATTGTAAAGGTAAACATTACTCTTAGCAGCTAGATCTTCCTTTAACATTTTTCTTAGTCAAGCACCATCAAATCTGACAAGCAAACTTTTGTAAAAACGTATTGTTTTAACCTGTCTGCTAAATTAGTTTGTTGCTACGCATTAACTTAAAAGATTAACTGTTACACCAACAGTCAAAAACAGATGGGATCGTTGCAAGATGGTGCAGAGAGAGAAGCTCTTGAGACGTAAATTGATTTTGTTGTCTTAATGAGACCTATTTGGGAATAATTCTTCTATCAAGCCCTTGCCACAAAGGAGAATAATTTTTTTTTTCTGTTTGCAGAAAATGTGAAAATTCTCAAATCGGAACAATATTCTTTAGTGGAAAGGCATTACACAAAACTAAAAAATTAATTATATTCAAAGTGTTTCTTCATACTACCAAAAGTCTGTATCGATCTTGAAAGGAAAGTTGCTCTCCTTAAGAAATACCTTTGCAACTCTCTTTACATAAAAAGGAATAAGAAGTTCAAGAAGGTGGAAAAGATTACAAATGGGAGAAATACTGAAAAGGACAGCAGTACAAATAACAAAGTATAAATAACAAAGGACAGGAATACAAAATAGCAAGTGTCCTCCCAAAGCTTAGTTACTCTGGATGCTTCTCTGACTTGATATTTTTAATAACTCAGTACCAAGACTAAGCAGAGTTTGAGACTGAGGCTTTTAACATTACAAATCATTTATTCATTTATCCAATATTAAGCACTTACTACGTGCCATGGATTGACACTGTAGCTGCAACAATGGGCTCAAGCATAGCAAGGATTGTGAGGACGGTGCAGGAACAGGCAGTGTTTTGTTCTACTGTACGTAGGGTCGGTATGAGTCGGAATTCACTCGACGGCACCTAACAACAGCAACCTAACAACTATGCGGCGAGCAAAAAATGGGCTCTGCCCCTAACTTTGCTGAGCTTATAGTCAAGAAACTACAATCTCTTTGGTATACAACCCAAAACTGTATGGGCCTACTGTGGTCACATTTTGCTGTAAATTCTAATGAAACAGATTTTTGCTTTTTCCTCTGAAAAGTTATATCTACCATCCATATTGTTTTATTGTTTCTATGTCCATCCATTTCATTTTCCTCATTGTCTGTCATCTGCTATTTTCTGTTTATATTCAAGGGAGTCCCTGGGTGGTGCAGGTTAATGCGCTCAGCTGCTTACTTAAAGGTTGGAAGTTTGAGTCCAGCCAGAGGAACCTTGGAAGAAAGGCCTGGTGATCTACTTCTGAAAAATCGCCACTGGAAACCCTATGCAGCACGTCCTACTCTGACATACATGAATGAGAGTTGGCTCAATGACAATTGGGTTTTCCTCATATTCAAGTCTTCTGTAGGGTTGCTATGAGTCGGAATCGACTGGACAGCAAGGAATTTGGTTGGGTTTAAGTACATTCTTAGTATTTGTCTCATCAGGACATTTCTTTTCTACTTCAGGATCATTCTGAGAGAGCTACTCCTCACTTGGTCTTCCTGCCAGTGGACCATGGAGTAAAGCAGCTGAAAATACCAGTAGATATTTCAACTTGGAATCCCATGCCTTCCTGTTTTACAGCTTTATCCTGCCCTTCATTTTATTTTAAATGAGTTAGAATAAGAGACCAGCTATGGGTACCATCTGCTTACAACCCTCTACCTTGTCCAGATCATTAATGAAGATAATAAAAAGTAGATCTCGTGAGAACATGGGCCTTTATTTAGAGGAAATCAGAATACCACTACATGTACACATTTTCTACGTCTTACGGGTAAAGTATTTTAGATGAAACGAATGTCATACATTTGCTTCAAGATAGACAGGAGGCACTATGCTGTATTTCATAAATGGATTATGATTTTAAGGACCATGACTTTTAGAGTGGAAGTTAAGATATGTACAAAGTATAACTAGATAAAAGTTGATATATACATAGTGAAGCACAATTTTACTTACTTTTTTTTTAAATTGTGCTTTAGGTGAAAGTTTACAGTGCAAATTAGTTTCCCATTTGACAGTTTGTACATAAAGTGTTTCACTATCTTGGTTTCATTCCCCACAATGTGTCAGCACTCTCCCCATTTCCTCCCTGGTTTCCCCCATTTTCTTTCATCTTGATTTTCTACCCCTTCCTGCCTTCTCATCTTTGCTTTTGGGCAGTGTCTTAGTTATCTAGGGCTGCTGTAACAGAAATACCACAAGTGGATGGCTTTAATAAAGAGGAATTTATTCTTTCACTGTCTAGGAGGCTAGAAGTCTGAATTCAGGGCACTAGCTCTAGGGGAAGGCTTTCTCTCTCCGTCGGTTCTGGGGGAAGGTCCTCGTCATCAATCTTCCCCTGGTCTAGGAGCTTCTCAGCTCAGGGACTCCAGGTCCAAAGGATATGCTCTGCTCCCGGCACTGCTTCTTGGTGGTACGAGGTCCCCCTGTCTTTCTGATTGCTTCTCTCTCTTATATCTCAAAAGAGATTGACTCAAGACACAACCTAATCTTTTAGATTGAGTCCTGCCTCATTAACATCATAGAGGTAGGATTTACAACACATAGAAAAATCACATCAGATGACAAAATGCTGGACAATCACACAATACTGGCAATCATGGCTTATCCAAATTGACACACATTTTTGGGAACATCACAGGCAGATAATGCCCTTTCGATCTCACATAATTGATTGTTCTAAAGAGTACATTCCTCTCAGGTGTTATTATTTAGCTTATGTGCTTGTCTATTGTTTGACTGGGAGGCGGTCTCAGGCAATGGCTTCATTTCCAGGTCAGAAGAGTGTCTTAGGGCCATAGTGTCAGAGGTTCCTCCAGTTTCTGTCAGACCAGCATGGCTAGTCTTTTTTGTGAATTTGATTTTTTGTTCTACAATTTTCTCCCACTCTGTCCAGAACCCTCAGTTGTGATCCCAGTCAGAGCAGTTGGTAGTGGTAGCTGGGAACCATCTAGTTCTTCTGGTCTCAGGGTCATGTAGGCTGTGGTTCGTATGGTCCATTAGTCCTTTGGACTAATTGCTCCCTTGAGTCTTTGGTCTCCTTCATTCTCCCTCACTCCAGATGAGAAGAGAGCAATAGTTTTATCTTAGATGGCCTCTCACAAGCTTTTAAGACCCCAGACTCTACTCACCAAAGTAAGATGTAGAACGTTGTCTTTATGTTGTGCCAGTTGATGTAGATGTCCCCCAAGTCTATGGTCCTTTGTCTTCTAACCTAGGAACTTCATCCTGTGAGGTGTTTGGTAATGTCTGTTTCCTTGACTATACCACTTGTGCGCTCTATGTGAGTCACACCTACAGTCATGTATGTAGAAATATCCACCGCAAACCTATATTTGCTGGTGGGTGTGTTCCCTTTCATGTTCCCACACATCATGGCGTATCTACCTACCTATTTGTTCATTCGTAAATTACTGTTGGTTAATACTATTACTTCAGGGCTGTCTAAGCTATACTAGTTATCATAGTTGCCCTTTATTTTTGCATTCCTCTCAGTGTCCTCCCTTGCCTTGGGCATGTTGTACTGACTTCCCTATATTATACACTGCCTTTCCCTTCACCAGTGTTAACTCGTGTCTTCTATATAATTGGTAATTTTCCCTCCCTCCCCCTCCCATTCCTGGTAACTATTAAAGAATGTTCTTTTCTTTTTTTCCTGTATGTAAATGTTTTGTTGTTGCTTTATTATAGTGGTGTCATACAATATTTGTCCTTTTGTGATTGATTTATCTTACTCAGCATAATGTCCTCCAAACTCATCCATATTGTGAGATGTTTTGCAGATTCATCGTTATTCTTTATCATTGCATGGTATTCCATTGTGTGTATGTACCACAGTTTGTTAATCCATTCATCTGCTGATGGATACTTAGGTTGTTTCCATCTTTTTGCTATTGTGAATAATGCTGCAATGAACATAGGTGTGCATATGTCTATTCGTGTCATGGCTTTTATTGCTTTAGGTATATACCTAGGAGTGGGATTGCTAGATCGTATGGTATTTCTATTTCTAGCTTTTTGAGGAAGTGCCATACTATTTTTCAAAGTGGTTGTACCATTTTACATTCCCACTCACAGTGTCTGAGAGTTCCAATCTCCCCACAACCTTGCCAACATTTATTATTTTCAGGTTTTTTTTGGATTAGTTCCAGTAATGTCTGGCTGAGATGGTTTCTCGTTGTAGTTTTGGTTTACTTACTTATTTTTGTGGTATTTATTGTGTGCCAGGCATTCTGTTAGGCACTGAGTATACAGCAATGTCTCCAACAAGGTCTCTTGGATGTCTAGGATTGCTGAAGTCTATGGGAAGCTTACAGATGGCACTTGGTTATTTGACCCTAAATTTCATTTTCTTTTATTGCCTCCTTAGATTACTTTAAATGGATCTTACTTATTTTGTTAAAGCATGAAATATTTTAAGAGAGATATCCTGCAAAATGTCCTGTGTTCAATAGTAGACTTTATTGAATGGAAATTCTACATCTCATTCATAACTCACTCAAAGGCAAATGGAGCAGGAGGACGTATTACAGATTTAAAAAAAAAAAAAAACACACTATTTAAATTTATTGTTAAGGAAAACTTTAGCTTTGGTGTTGATAGGAAATGTTCACTGCGATATGATAGTACAAGCTCCCAGTATTTTCTCAATTTTAACAACTAGGCATGCTTAGCAAGTACCTTAACTCTAGCACATTCCATATCAAAAAGCCAGCATTTCTGTTCACTTGCCAGCCAGATGAGAGATGACAACCCTGAAAACCTAACTAGCACTTCACACAAAACTGATGTTTTGTTAATGGAGGAGAGCTAATTACTATTCCAAATTCTTGGCTTAAATGTCTTGAATTCTTCTACTTGCTTATGCCTGGGGCACAAAGAATAACAAAACCAAACACAAGGCTTTCTATGAGCTACATTAAAGAAATAATCCAGCCATGTTTCAGTGGAATTGTTTGTCATCTAATATACATGAAGAACCTGGTGCCCTACCTGACTAGACATGACAATTTAACTTGGTGTTTTCCATTGTGACAACATGACCATAAACGTATTAACAAGTCCCATAGTGTGATCAGCAACAGATATAGAATTAAAAGTGTTGACAAGTTTCATCAGGTATTTGGGCCTTATGTATTTTCCACCACATCTAAAGCCCATTGCTCTGTAAAATTGCCCAGGCACCTGTTCTCTCTGAGAAGCTGTTTGCTATGAAAACATTGCCTTCTGTTTCAGGCTTTGACTGGATAAACAGACATAGATTCACTTGAATTGGCTTTGGAGGAAAAAATTTATTTTATAATGCCAATTACTTATTACAGAATAGATCCTAAACTAAAATTTAGAATGGGGATCCTCAACACATTTTCACCATACCCATGTACTGAAAGAAATACTTTTACAAACAAGTTTATTGAAATAAAAATCAGTGATTTGATTAATATCTATTTAGAGAAAAATAATAATAGTAATAAGCTTTTAAGAAATACAAAGGGCATTTTTTTGGTAAACATCTGATGCTTTTGTCTTTAATATCTTTTCCCTTTGGGAATTTCCCACCACTCACTAATGGAGCTATCAGTCCTCTGGTCTCAGGCAAGGCTTCAAACCAGTTCATTCCAGTTCAAGACCCTGCTGAGAATTTGCCTTTCCACCCCCGTATATACTGAATCATAATCTATAGCTTAACAAGATCCCCAGGTGATTCTTATGTATAGTAAATTTTGAGAATCACTGCCCTGCTAGTGGTTCTCAGAATTGATCCCTAATCAATAGCATTAGCATCGCCTGGGAACTTGTTAGAAATGCAAATTCTCAGCAGGGGTTTGAACCAGAATGAATCAGTTCAAAGCCCTGGTCTCAAGACCACGGATACAGCTAAGTACATTGCCCAGGCTGGTTATCAGAATCCTCCCTTCTTAAGAACAACACACACTACGGGAGAAGTCAGCACAACTGGACTAAACCAAAGCTAAGAAGTTTCCTAAATACAAATAAACACTTTCAGGGATAGCATAGCAGGGGCGGGGGTCTAGGGACCATGCTTTCAGGGGACATCTAGGTCAATTGGCATACAAAGTTTATTAAGAAAATGTTCTGCATCCCACTTCGGTGAGTGGCTAGGGTCTTAAAAGCTAGTGAGAGGCCATCTAAGATGCATCAATTGGTCCCAACCCACCTGGAGCAAAGGAGAATGAATAACACCAAGGACACAAGGAAAGTATTAGCTCAAGAGACAGAAAGGTCCACATAAACCAGAGACTTCATCAGCCTGAGACCAGATGCTCGGCTACCACCAAAGACCACCCTGACAGGGAACACAATAGAGAGTCTCTGGTGGAGCAGGAGAAAAGTGGGGTGCAGAACTCAACTTCTAGTAAAAAGACCAGACTTAATGGTTTGATTGAGACTGGAGGGACGCTGGAAGACATGGCCCCTGGACTCTCTGTTAGCAAAACTAAAACCATTCCAGAGGCCAACTCTTTAGACAAAGATTAGACTGGACTACAGGATATAAAACGATACTCGTGAAGAGTGTGCTTCTTAGCTCAAGTAGATACATGAGACTGAATGGGCAGCTCCTGTCCAGAGGTGAGATGAGAAGGTAGAGAGGGTCAGGAGCTGTTTGAATGGACACAGGAAATCCGGGGTGGAAAGGAAGAGTGTTCTGTCACAGTAAAGGGACAGCAACTAGGGTCACATAACAGTGTATTTATAAATTTTTGTATGAGAGACTAACTTGAACTGTGAACTTTCACTTAAAGCACAACAACAAAAAATTCTAACATAAAAAAAAAAAAAGAATCCTCCCTTCTTCAAGCATCATGATTCATTCCAACAATGTGCTATAGATCCAAGCCAGAGCAATCAGAATTTTCCTTGGGGCTTTTGCTAAGGCTCTTGGGAAATACGTGCTTCCTGGGTTCACTGGCTGTAAGAACAATATAACCCTAGAGCTTCTAGAGGTATATTTGCCACCTCCTTGGAAGAACATTCTTGACAACAAAGCCAGCATAGATAAAAGCAGAGCTGAGAGATGACAAAAGAGAAAGAGTACAAGAGCAAGGCCAAGAATAAGAAGAAGAGAGAGAAAAAAATTGGGGGAGATACATTTGAGACCCCTAGTGCTAGCCATGCCTGAAAGTATATCTACCCCATGAACTTTTCAGTTATGTTAGCCATCAACTCCCTTTTTCTGCTTAAGCTAACTTAGATGATTTAGTGCTGGGGTAAACTTTTCTGCAAAGAACCTTTACAAACTTTTTCTGTAAACAGCCAAATAGTAAATACTTCAGGCTTTTTATGCTATACAGTCTCTATTGCAAGTACTCAACAATGTCATTGTGGCACAAAAGCATCCGCAGACAATACGTAATGAACATAACTGTGTTCTAATAAAACTTCTGTTATGGGCATTGAAATGATAATTTTATATAATTTTCATGTGTCACGAAATTTTTTTTTAATTCACTGTTCAATAATTTAAAAATGTGGAACTATTCTCAGCTCAAGGGTCATACTAAACAGACAGCAGACAGGATTTGGCCCACAAGCTATAGTTTTCCCAGTCCTGTTCCTCATATTCATTTGTTGATATCCCCAAGCATCCGCTCCCCCACTTTTCTGCCAACACATCCAGATGTTCTTTAGAGACTCACTCCCTCCACCATTTTATGCTATTATGTTTGGGTAGAATTAACCCTATCGTTAGCTATTGAAGTGGGCTCCACTGACTTATGCCAATAAGAGAATTCCATCTCATTGGTCACAGAGTTGATTCTGGAGTCGACTCATGACAGAATTTCATGCAACAAGACTTGAGGAAACATTTGCTAGGGCTTCTGAGAAGGAAGGTTCCTCCTTTCTCCTCTACCCCCTCCATAGCCCAAGCCATCTATTAGAGGAGATGCCCATTCTTCTCAGCTGGTGATGCAAGGAACAAGGCTTTGAGCAAAGCAATTGCTGCAGCCATGAAAAAAGAATTAAGCTTCCAGGAAGCAACCTTGTGAAGCCTGGAAATGGGGCCAATGCAGAGCTCAAGATCACCTGAGGCGCTCATTGAATTAAGTCAAGTCACACCTGAAGCCCAGCAAATCTCTCATTGGTTAGCGTATTTAGGACAAATTTTCTGATGAGTTTCTATGTCTTACGATGAAAAGAATCCTGATGAATTTAAAGAAAAATCTTTAAATTAAAAGAGAACCACTAGTTGGCTCCTTCAGGAAGGGTCACAGCTTGAGCAGCATCATTGCCGTTCTAAGTGAAGTTTAGAGCCAAGTCCTCAGCTTTTCAGGTTCAAATGCTTGTTTTTCATCTGTTTATCAAAAGTTTTGTCTAGACTCTGAGGGAACTAACTCACACCAGACAAACTCACAAGATAGAATACGTATTTATAAACAGAAATACCTAACCCACTGCACAGTTAGAAAAAACTCCAAACTCCTTACCACTAGTACAAGGCCCTTCATGGCTACCCCTCTGCCCTCCTCTCTAACCTTACCTCCTACCATCCTCCTTCCTGCTCTGTCTGCCCCAGCCAGATGGCATCCTTGGTATTCCTTGCCTCAGAAGACAAGTGAGAAAGGATTTACATTTGCTTTCCTCTCCATCTAAAATCCTCTTCATTCAGGTCATAATACGGCCCACTTTCATTGTACTTAGGTCTCTGCAGAAGAATCACTCTCAGAGAGGTCTTCTCTGACCACCTATTCTAAAATAGCGCTCCCCTCACCTTACATTAGATACCACCATCAATTTCCCTTAATCCTGCTTCAGTTTATTCATAGACATTGCATCTAGCTTAAATTATATTCTTGTTTTTTAAGTATCTGCTTCCCCTAGAATACAGGTTCCACATGGGCACTAACCTTGTCAACCTTGTTCACCACTGTATTCCCAGTACAGCACCTAGAACAGTGTCTGACACTCAGTAACTAATTTCTGAATAAAAGAAGGAAGGAAGAAAACCAGTCCACACAGTTGCTTCCCTGTAAAAAAATCTACATATGAAAAACAACAGCTCTTTAGAAAACATCTGGAGAATATAAATCATATTGTAGATCTCTCACGCTAAAACCACAGGCGGATAACTTTAAAACATATAATAATCATAAACATAAATGTAAGCCATCTTTAGGGAATTTACCCTAATACAACTTAATTGATTTACGTGTGTATATGACTACACCACCACTTGTCTGTCAGTTTGTTGTACCGTGGTGGCTTGCATGTTACTGTGATGCTAGAAGCTATTCTACCAGTATTTCAAATACCAGCGTGGTCACCCATGTTGGGCAAGTTTCAGAAGAGCTTCTAGACTAAGAAAGACTGGGAAAAGGGACCTAGGGATCTGCTTCTGAAAAAACTGTCCAGTGAAAACCTATGGGTAGCACAGAACACTGTCTGATACTGTGCCAAAGGTGAACCCCTCAGGTTGGAAGGCACTCAAAATACAACTGGGGAAGAGCTGCCTCCTCAAAGTAGAGTCAAACTAAATGACATGGATTGAGTAAAGCTTTCAGGACCTTCATTTGCTGATGTGACATGACTCAAAATGAGAAGAAGCAGCTGTACACATCCGTTAATAATCAGAAGGTCAAATGTACAAAGTACAAATCTAGGAAAATTAGAACTTCTCAAAAATGAAATGGAATGCTTGAAGATCAACATTAATGAGCAGAAATGGCCTGGTTTTTTGCCATTTTGAATCAGACAATCATATGGTATACTATGCCAGGAATGACAAATTGAAGAGGAATGACGTTGCATTCTTCGTAAAAAAGAACATTTCAAGATCTATGCTGAAGTACAATGCTTTCAGTGATAAAATAATATTCATGCACCTACAACGAAGTCCAGTTAATATGACTATTATTCAAATTTACGCACCAATCACTAATGCCAAAGATGAAGAAATTCAAGATTTTAACCAACTTCTGCAGTCTGAAATTGATCAAACATGCAATCAAGATGCATTGATAGTTACTAGTAATTGGAATGCAAAAGTTGGGAACGAAGAAGGATTGGTAGTTGGAAAATATGGCCTTGGTGATAGAAATGAACAGGAGATTGTGGTGAATAGAATTTTTCAAGACCAACAACTTATTCAATGGAAATACTTTTTTCAACAACATAAGCGGCAGCTATACAAATGGACTTTTCCAGAAGAAATACACAGAAATCAAATTGACTACATTTGTGGAAAGAGACTCTGGTGAAGCTCAGTATCATCAGGCAGAACAAGGCCAGGGGCAACTGCAAAACAGACCATCAACTGCTCATATACGAGTTCAAGTTGAAGCTGAAGAAAATTAAAACAAGTCCACGAGAGCCAAAGTACAATCTTGAGGATATCCCACCTCAGTTTAGAGACCATCTCAAGAATAGATTTGACCCATTGAAAACTAATGACTGAAGACCAGACAAGTTGTGGGATGACAACAAGGATACGATACATGAAGAAAGCAGAAAGTCATTAAAAAGACAGAAAAGGTAAAAAAAAAAAAAAAAAAAAAAAAAGACCGAAGTAGATGCCAGAAGAGACTCTGAAACTTGCTCTTAAATGTAGAGTAGCTAAAGCAAAAGGAAGAAATGATGAAGTAAAAGAGCTAAACAGAAGATTTCAAAGGGTGGCTCAACAAGACAAAGTGAAGTACAGGCATACCTCAGAGATATTGCAGGTTCAATTCCAGACCACGCAATAAAGTGAATATCGCAATTAAGTGAGTCACGTGATTTTTTTTGTTTCCCAGTACATAGAAAAGTTACGTTTACACTATACTGTAGTCTATTAAGTGTGCAATAGCATTAGGTCTAAAAAAATGTACATATCTTAATTAAAAAATACTTTATTGCTGAAAATGTTAACCATCATCTGAGCCTTCAGTGAATTGTAATCTTTCTCTGCTGGAGGTTCTTGCCTTGATGCTGATGGCTGCTGACTGATCAGGGTAGTGGTTGCTGAAGGCTGGAGTGGCTGTGGCAATTTCTTAAAATAAGACAACAATGAAGTTTGCCACATCAATTGACTCTTCTTTTCACAAAAGATTTCTCTGTAGCATAACATGCTGTTTGGTAGCATTTATCCACAGTAGAACTTCTTTCAAAATTGGAGACAATCCTCTCAAATCCTCCTGCTGCTTTGTCAACTAACTTTATGTAATATTCTAAATCCTTTGTTGTTGTTTCAACAATGTTCACAGCATCTTCACCAGGAGTAGATTCCATCTCAAGAAACCACTTTCTTTGCTCATCTATAAGAAACAATTCTTAAAGTTTTATCATGAGATGGCAGCAATTCAGTCACATCTTCAGGCTCCACTTCTATTTCTAGTTCTCTTGCTATTTCCACCACATCTGTAGTTACTTCCTCCACTAAAGTCTTGAACCCCTTAAAGTCATCCATGAGGATTGGAATCAACTTCTTCTAAACTATTGTTAATGTTGATATTTTGACCTTCTCCCATGAATCATGAATGTTCTTAATGACAGATAGAATAGTGAATCTTTTCCAGAAGTTTTTCAATTTACTTTGCCTAGATCTATCAGAGGAATCACTGTCTATGGCAGCTATAGCCTTATGAAATGTATTTCTTAAATAATAAGGCTTAAAAGTCAAAATTACTTCTTGATCCATGGGATACAGAAAGGATGTTGTGTTAGCAAGCATGAAAACAATATTATTCTCCTCGTACATCTCCATCAGAGCTCTTGGGTGACCAGATTCATTGTCAACGAGCAGTAATATTTTGAAAGGAATCTTTTTTTTCTGAGCAATAGGTCTCAACAGTGGGCTTAAAATATCCAGTAAACCATGTTGTAAACAGATGTGCTGTATTCCAGACTTCGTTGTTCCATTTGTAGAGCACAGGCAGAGTAGATTTCACATAACTCTTAAGGGCCTTATGATTTATAGAATAGTATATGAGCAGGGATAACATTGCTGATGTCAGATGGATCCTGGCTGAAAGCAGAGAATATGAGAAAGATGTTTACCTGTGTTTTATTGACTATGCAAAGACATTCGATTCTGTGGATCATAACAAATTATGGATAACATTGCGAAGAATGGGAATTCCAGAATACATCATTGTGCTCATGAGGAACCTGTACACAGATCAAGAGGCAGTTGTTGGGACAGAGCAAGGGGATACTGCATAGTTTAAAATCAGGAAAGGTATGTGTCGGGGTTGCATCCTTTCACCATACCTATTCAATCTGTATGCTGAGCAAATAATCCAAGAAGCTGGACTATATGAAGAAGAAAGGGGCATCAGGATTGGAGGAAGACTCATTAACAACCTGTGTTATGCAGATGACACAACCTTGCCTGCTGAAAGTGAAGAGGACTTAAAGCACTTACTGACGAAGATCAAAGACCACAGCCTTCGGTATGGATTACACCTCAACACAAAGAAAACAAAAATCCTCACAACTGGACCAATATGCAACATCATGATAAATGGAGAAAAGATTGAAGTTTCAAGGATTTCATTTTACTTGGATCCAAAATCAACACTCATAGAAGCAGCAGTCAGGAAATCAAAAGACACATTGCATTGGGCAAATCCGCTGCAAAAGACCTCTTTAAAGTGTTGAAAAGCAGAGATGTCACCTTAAAGACCAAGGTGCGACTGACCCAAGCCATGGTATTTTCCATCGCATCATATGCATACGAAAGCTGGACAATGAATAAGGAAGAGCAAATTTGAATTGTGGTGTTGGCGAAGAATATTGAATATACCATGGACTGCCAAAAGAAACAATAAATCTGTCTTGGAAGAAGTACAGTCAGAATGCTCCTTAGAAGGAAGGATGGCGAGACTACTACGTCTTATGTACTTTGGACATTTTGTCAGGAGGGATCAGTCCCTGGAGAAGGACATCATGCTTGGTAAAGTAGAGGGTCAGCAAAAAAGAGGAAGACCCTCAATGAGATGGATTGACACAGTGGCTGCAACAATGGGCTCAAGCATAACGATTGTGAGCATGGTGCAGGACCAGGTAATATTTCATTTTGTGATGCGTAGGGTCGCTATGAGTAGGAACCGACTTGATGGCACCTAACAACAACAACAACATATGAGCATTGGCTTCAACTTAAAGTTACCATCTTCATTAGCTCCTAACGAGAGAGTCAGTCAGTCGTTTGAAGCTTTGTAGCCAGGCCTCAACTTCTTCTCTCTAGCTATGAAAGTCCTAGATGGCATCTATTTCCGATATAAGGCTGTTTGGTCTACATTGAAAATCTGTTGTTTAGTGTAACCACTTTCATCAATTATCTTAGCCTGATCTTCTGGATAAATTGCTGCAGCTTCTACATCAGCAGTTGCTGCTTCACCTTGCACTTTTATGTTATGGAGACGGCTTCTTTCCTTAAACCACATGAACCAACCTCTGCTAGCTTCAGACTTTTCTTCTGCAGCTTCCTCACCTCTCTCAGGCTTCGTAGAAATCAAGAGAGTTAGGACCTTGCTCTGGATTAGGCTTTGGCTTAAGGGAATGTTGTGGCTGGTTTGATCTTCTATCCAGACCACTAAAACTTCCTCCATATCATCAATAAGGCTGTTTCACTTTCTTGTCCTTTGTGTGTTCCCTGGAGTAGCACATTTAATTTCCTTCAAGAATGTTCCCTTTGCATTCACAACTTGGGCTAACTGTTTTGCACAAGAGGCCTAGCTTTCTGCCTATCTCAGGTTTTGATATACCTTCCTCACTAAGCTTAATCATTTCTAGATTTTGATTTAAAGTGAGATGTATGTGGCTCTTCCTTTCACTTAAACACTTAGAGGCCATTGTAGGGTTATTAAGTGACTTAATTTCAATATTGTCGTATCTTATGGAATAGGTAGGCCCAAGGTGAGGGAGAGAAACAGGGAATGGCTGGTTGGTGGAACAGTCAGAACACACACAACATTTATCCATTAAGTTCACCATCTTATACGGGCACAGTTCATAGCACCCCAAAACAATTACAACAGTAATATCAAAGATGGTTGACTACACATCACCATAACAGATATAATAATAATAATAATTTTTTGAAATATTGTGAGAATTTACCAAAAAGTGGGACACAGAGGCACAAAGTAAGCACATGCTATTAGAAAAATGACACCAATAGACTTGTTCGATGGAGCATTGCTACAAACCTTCAATTTGTAAAAAACACAAAATAAAGCAAAGCACAATAAAACAAGGTATGCCTATATTGTAATAAATTGTGCAAAGACCTGGAGTTAGAAAACCAAAAGGGAAGAACACATTCGGTATTTCTCAAGCTGGAAGAACTAAAGAAAAAATTCAAGCCTTTCAGGGCAATATTGAAGGATTCTATGGACAAAATAATGAATAACTCAGGAAGCATCAAAAGAAGATGGAAGGAATATACATAGTCACTGTACCAAAAAGAATTGGTCAATGTTCAACCATTTCAGAAGGTAGCATATGACCAAGAATTGATGGTACTGAAGGAAGAAGTCCAAGCTGCACTGAAGGCACAGGCAAAAAGCTAGTCTCCAGAAATTCATGGAATACCAATTGAGATGTCTCAACAAATAGATGCAACACTGGAGGTGATCCCTCGTGTATCCCAAGAAATCTGGGAGACAGCTACCTGCCCAACTGACAGGAAGAGATCCATATTTGTGCCCATTCCAAAGAAAGGTGACCCAACAGAATGCAGAAATTATCAAACAATATCATTAATATCATGTGCAAGTAAAATTATGCTGAAGATAATTCAAAAACGGTTGCAGCAGTACATCAACAAGGAACTGCCAGAAATTAAAGTCAGATGCAGAAGAGGATGTGGAATGAGAGATACTATTGCTCATGACAGAAGGATCTCAGCTGACAGCAGCAAATACCAGAAAGATGTTTACCTGTATTTTATTGACTATGCAGGCATTTGACTGTGTGGATCTTAACAAATTATGGATAACATTGTGAAGAATGGGAATTGCAGAACACTTCGTTGTGCTCATGAGGAATCTGTACATAGACGAAGAGGCAGTCGTTTGAACAGAACAAGGGGATGATGCGTGGCTTAAAATCAGGAAAAGTGCGCATCAGGGTTTTATCCTCTCACCTTATTTATTCAGTCTGTCTGCTGAGCACATAATCCGAGAAGCTGGACTATGTGGAGAAAAACGCAGCATTAGGATCAGAGGAAGACTCATTAACAACCTGCAATATGCAAAAGACACAAACTTGCTTGCTGTAAGTGAAGAGGACTTGAATCACTTACTGATGAAGATCAAAGACTACAGCCTTCACTATGGATTACACCTTAACATAAAGAAAACAAAAATCTTCACAACTGGACTAATAAGCAACATCATGATAAATGGAGAAAAGATTGAAGTTGTCAAGGATTTCATTTTGCTTGGATCCACAATCAATACCCATGGAAGCAGCAGTGAAGAAATCAAACGAAGTATTGCACTGGGCAAATCTACTGCAAAAGACCTCTTTAAAGTGTTAAAAAGATGTCACCTTGAGGACTATAGTGCACCTGACCCAAGCCATGGTATTTTCAATCACCTCATAAGCTTGAGAAAGCTGGACATTGAATAAGGAAGACTGAAGAAGAATGGATACCTTTGAATTATGGTGTTGGAAAAGAATACTGAACATACCACGGACTGCCAGAAATACAAACAAATCTGTCTTGGAAGAAGTACAGCCAGAATGTTCCTTAGAAGCAAGGATGACCAGACTTTGTCTCACATATTTTGGACATGTTATCAGGAGGGACCAGTCCCCAGAAAAGTACATCAATGCTTGGTAAAGTACATGGTCGGTGAGAAGGAGGAAGACCCTCAATTAGATGGATTGACACAGTGGCTGCAACAATGGGCTCAAACACAGCAAAGATTGTGAGGATAGCGCAGGACTGGGCAGTGTTTTGTTCTGTTGTACATAGGGTTGCTGTGAGTCAGAATCGACTCGATTCACCCAACAACAAAAAAAAAAAACATGACTTTACTGCTTGGAGAGTATTTTTCTCCAGTGTTTGCATTTAACTCTTATAAGACCTTCCTTAAGGAGATGTTGTCATTCCCCTTATATTGAGATGAAACTGAAGTGCAAAGTTCAAGTAAAGATTAGCTCAAGAATTGTTGTTGTTAGTTGCTCTGTAGTCAGTTCCGATTCATGGTGACTCTATATATGCAGAGTAGAATTGCTCCAAAGGGTTTTCAAGCCCGTGATCTTTGGAAGCAGATCCCAGGCTTGTCTTCTGAGATAAAGTTACCCGATGATAAATGCCAAAATCAGAACTTGAACTAGGAATCCTTTGTTTTTGTTCTACTCTATTATACTGCCTCGATCTGGCAATGAAAAGTCCCACTGATTATGTGTTAATTTACTTGCTTCAGTTTCCAATGGGGACTTAAAATCATCCTCATTTTCTGAGACCTTCCACACATAGAAATTCTAAATAGCATGCCTCAGAAGGGCCTGAGCATCTGTAGTAAGTTCCTCATCTCCATTTGAGATCCATTGGACTCTGTTGTGCTGTTGGTTGCCATTGAATCTATTCTGACTCACAGCAACTCATTGTGTGCAGATAGAACTGCTACATAGGGTTTTCAATGCTATGACCTATTGGAAGCAGATCTCCAAGCCTGTCTTCCGAGGTACCTCTTGGTGGATTCAAACCACCAACCTTTCAGCTAGTAGTCAAACACTTAACTGATTGCGATACTCAAGGACTCATTGTTGGACTCTAGGGCCTCTCAGACTTTAATGCACATATGGGTAACCTGGGAGCCTTGTTAAAATGAAGGTTCTGATTCAGTAGTTCTTGAGTGTGGCCTGGGTTGCTGAATTTCTAACAGGCTCCCTGATGATACTGATGCTGCTCATCTGCAGACTATACTTTGAGTAGCAAGTCTAGAGGATACTTATATGGATTTTGAAATTGCAATGTAAGTAATTAGTACTGCAATCAAAGTCAAAGGCTTATTTTTAATGTAATTGATATTTGTCATCACTGCCTTCCCTTCAACTACCATGGGCCTTTGATCATATTCTCTTTTGGCAAGGGGACCTAGATGGCTCAAACTCACCATTTTTACTAGCTCGACCATCTCTCCTCTCCCTCAGCATCACTACTTTTTCAACTCACTTAAAAGCCTGCCTCATTCTGTAAAATGCTGGCTCCAAAATATCACCAGCAGTCAAGAAATCAAAAGATGCATTGCATTGGGAAAATCTGTGGCAAAAGATCTCTTTAAAGGTTAAAAAGCAAAGATGTCACTTTAAGGACTAAGGTACGACTGACCCAAGCCATGGTGTTTTCAATCACCTCATATTCACATGAAAGCTGAACAATGAATAAGGGAGACTGAAGAAGAATTGACACCTTTGAATTATGGTCTTGATGAAGAATATTGAATATACAATGGACTGGCAGAAGAACCAATAAATCCGTCTTAGAAGAAGTACAGCCAGAATGCTCCTTAGAAGCAAGGATGACCAGACTTTGTCTCACATACTTTGGACATGTTATCAGGAGGGACCAGTCCCAGGAGAAGAACATTGTCTTAGTCATCTAGTGCTGCTATGACAGAAATACCACAAGTGGATGGCTTTAACAAAGAGAAATTTATTCGCTCACAGTCTAGTAGGCTACAAGTCCAAATTCAGGGCATCACATCCAGGGGAAGGTTTTCTCTCGTAGGCTCTGGAGGGAGGTCCTTGTGTTACATCAGTTTTCCCTTGGTCTGGGAGCATCTCTGCACAGGAACCTCAGGTCCAAAGGATGCGCTCTGCTTCCAGCACTGCTTTCTTGGTGGTATGAGGTCCCCATGTCTCTCTGCTCATTTCTCTCTTTTATATTGCAAAAGAGATTGGCTTAAGACACTATCTAATCTTGTAGATCTCATCAGTATAACTGCCACTAATCCATCTTATTACATCAGAGTGATAGAATATACAACACATAGGGAAATCACATCAAATGGCAAAATGGCACACAATTATACAATACTGGGAATCATGACCCGGCCAAGTTGACAGATATTTTTGGGGGACACAATTCAATCCATGACAGACATTATGCTTGGTAAAGTACAGGGTCCGCGAAAAAGAGAAAGACCCTCAATGAGATGCATTGACTCAGTGGCTGCAACAATGGGCTCAAGCATAACACTGACAGTGAGAATGGCGCAGGACCGGGCAGCGTTTCGTTCTATTGTACATGGTGTACTATGAGTTGGAACTGACTTGATGGCACCTGACAACAACAACAGCAAACATCACCAACACAACTTGATGATGAAACAGAGCTGAGTTTATCGATTGTCTTGACAAGGGAGAACTCTGCCTCGAGAAAGCTTTGGTAGTATTCCAGACAAGGAAGGATAAGGTGAGATTTTGTCAAAAATTTGAAGTTTAGTTTAAGGCAAGTCTTTCAATATACATGGGGGCTTAATTAAGATTGGGTAAAAAACCGTGAACGTTTAGGATTGGTGGTCAGATTAAAATCATTTAGCAAGAGGAGAATTTTGAAGACACAGTTTCAAAAGGTTTATAGGACATAAACTATCCTTGGTTGATGCTTTCTGTTGAAGAGTTCATGGTCCTTTGGGGAAACTTGCTGTAATGCACAATAAAGTTCTTTGCAACTTTCGTTTTCCTGGGTAAGAGTTTCCTGAAATAGTAAACTTATTCTAATGAAGGCAATGTAATAATACTTTCTGTTACTGTAGATTGTAAGCTATGTAGGGATAGGTGGCTTTGGTTCACAGGGTCCTAGTATCTTCAGCCAGAGCTGAAAGACAGATCATTAATATCTGAGGGTGTGATCAATCCAGATTTTCTCTGCTATTTGAAGTGCCACAATCGCTTATCAAGCTTTCAGCGGTGATTGTTTCACTCTCCAGAAGTGTAAAGTTTTCCTGCTCTTTTTGCTGGATGATCATTTGTTGGCTCATTCCATGGGACAGTGGCTACACTGCAGCATTTAAGACTCTGGAAATCACACATTTAGCTGTTACAACACAGACAAATGCTATAAGAGAGATCGTGATCTGAGTTTGCAGTCCACTTCTCAGGGAGGAGCTACGAGTTTCCAGATTAAGCCAAGAGAAAAGATCCCATCTCCAATCTGAAGAGTCCGCAGAACCAGATATGGAGTTATTTATCAAATTGCCTAATTTTCTTATTTCTTTCTTGTTTCCCTGATATTTTCAGTAATATTAAGCTGCAGGGACGTAAGTACAACATTCTTTCCTTAAAACAGCACATGTTCCTCCTCGATAGGCCAATGTTATATCTAATATTTGTCCGATTTCATTAACCTCTCAGCTAAGGTGGCATCATCTAACTCACCTGCCATTCTCTGAACCATAACCCATTGCCTTCAAGTCAGTTCTGACTCACGGTGACCTTATATGTGTCACAGTAGAACTGGGCTCCATAGGGTTTTTAATGACTATAATCTTACAGAAGTAGATTGTCAGGCCTTTCTCTTGTGGGGTGACTGGGTGGATTCAAGCTATGAACCTTTCAGTTAGTAGCCAAGCACAAACGGTTTGTGCCACCCAGAGACCTTCTCCGAACCACAGAAGGTAGTACTCTTTCCACTTTCTCGTCCTTTTGAAAAGCATGAAGTGAAGAGGCTTGAGAAGAAAAGAAAGCAATCCAAAATTCTCCTTGATAGGTTAAGGTTTGTGTTCTTAAATCAAGGCCAAGTTTTTCTCCTTCTTAAATAGTATTATTAATGATCTATTTTTCCATGGGGAGAAATATGTGGGCCAAAGCAGACCGTGGGTAATGTCAGGAACTATACTGAAAGTAAGCATCATTTGCCAAAATAACAAGTTCCTGTCTAGTTTATAAAAAAATCAAACCCGTTACCGATGAGTTGATTCTGACTCGTGGCAACCCCATATGTTACAGAGTAGAACTACACTATACGGTTTTCTTGGCTGTAATATTTATGGAAACATATTGCCAGGCCTTTCTTCTCAGTGCTGCTATCCATTTTATAGGTAGTAGCTAGAAGGATGTGCTACAAACCTAAAACTAGTCACTGGGGGCCATCAAATGATCTGTTTGTGACCAAAATACTCCTATGGGATTATGAACAGTGTGATAATGTTTTGGAGATATGTCTTAGTTACCTGGAGCCCTGGTGGCTCAGTGATTAAGTGTTTGGCTGCTGACCAAAAGGTCGGCAGTTCAAATCCACCAGCTGCTCCTTGTAAACCCAGTTCTACTCTGTCCTATAGGGTTGCTATGAGTCGGAATCGACACGACAGCAATGGGTTTTTTGTCTTAGTTATCTAATGCTGCTATAACAGAAATACCACAAGTGGGTGGCTTTAACAGACAAATATTTATTTTCTCACAGTTTAGAAAGCTAGAAGTCCAAATTCAGGGTGCTGGCTCTAGCAGAAGGCTTCTTTCTCTCTGTCGGCTCTGGAGGAAGGTCCTTCTCTCTTCTGAGCTTTTGCACCTGGGCAATCTTCATGTGACTTGGCATCTGTCTTCTCCTACCTATGCCTCTCTCCCTGGTTTGTTTAATCTCTTCTATATCTCAAAAGATATTGACTCAAGACAGACCCTACACTAATCCTACCTCATTAACATAACAAAAACCATCCCTTCCCAAATGGGACTATAACCACAGGCACAGAGAGTAGGACTTACAGCAAATATTTTTGGGGGACACAATTCAATCCATAACATTCCACACTCTGGCCAAAAAAAATTCATATCCTTGATACATGCAAAACACATTCACCTCATTACATCATCCCAAAAGTCTTAAATCCACTCCAAGTCCAAAACCTTATTTTCTGAATTATCTAAATCAAATATGGGCGAGACTTTAGGCATATTCCATCCTGGGGCTAAATTCCTCTTCATTTGTGAACCTGTGAAATCTAGAATACAAGTTATCTGTTTCCAAAGTACAATGATGGAACAGGCACAAGGTAGACATTTCCATTAAAAATGGGAAAAATTGGAAGGAAAGAAGGGATAACAGGCATCAAGCAAATCCAAAACCCAGCAGAACAATTTACATTAGCTCTCAAGGCTTGAAAATAATCCTCTGTTCTCTGAGACCATCTGGGCAATGGACCTGCCCTCCAGACTCTGGGTGTGGACCATGCCTTCTGGATTCTGGGTGGAGGTTTGTCATCCCTGGGCTTCTGATTTGCCTTCCAGGCCCGCTGGGGTGGCAACTCTGCTCCCTCGGCTTTGGGTGGTGCCATTCTCTTAATTCTTTTGAGTGGTGACCCCACCCTCTAGGCCCAGCAGGTGCCATTCTTCTGCCCCTTGGCATGGAAGCCCCACCCCCTCAGCTTTGGGCAGCGGCCCCATGCCCCTGGCACTTGTGAACGGTAGACTCACACTCTGGAGTCAAGTTGTTAAAGATCTCTTAAACCTAGGAGGCCATGACTCCACCCTTTGAAACTGACGCAGCCCTACTTCCTGTGCTCCTTGCAATAGTTCTGCCGATCTCCAAGATGCTCCAGGGATAGGCCTTTTCTTCTGCTGGAGGACAACAGATGTAGCTCTTTTGGCCTGTTTCCTGCCTGTAGAATTCCAAGATGCAGACAGAGTTCTTTCCTTTTGTTCTTTTTCTGTCCACTTCAGTCTAAGTTGATGGGTTTTCTGCTGTGGTAATTGGTTAGATCCATCAGTCACAGGTTTAATGTCTTTTAAAAAAAGGATATGTAGCCCCGTCCCAGGTGAATGTTCTAGGACACATGTCCTTGCTTGTACAACAGAATTTTCCAAATCTTTAAGTTTTGTTTTCATTTTGCACAGTTCATTTTTAAGTCTCTTTACTCTCACATTTTATATAAGCAGCAAGGAGAAGCCACTCAGTCCCTTTAAGATCTTGCTTAGGAATCACCTCAGCCAAATATCCAAGTTCATCACTTATAAGTTCTGTCTTCCACCAAACATTTGAATATAATTCAGACAAGTTCTTTGCTACTGCATAAAAATTATTGCACTTCCTTCATTGTCCAATCACTTGTTCATCATTTTCTTTTAAAGCTTTACCAGAAACACATTTAATGTCCACATTTATAGCAACATTTTTCTGCTGGTGCCATATGTATTCTCTAAGATGATAGAGACTCTTTCTCCACCTCTCCTCACTTCCTTCTGAACCCTCACCAGAATTGCATTTGACATCCATCGTTTTACTAATAGTCTCTTCAAGGCAATCTAGGCTTTTGCTATTAGGCACCTTAATTACTCTTCCAGCCTCTACCCATTACCCAGTTCCAAAACCACTTCCACATCTTAGGTATCTGTTAGAGCAGCACCCCTACTTTTAGGTACCAAATTCTGTCTTATCTAGTGGTGCTATAACAGAAATACCACAAGTGGTTGACTTTAACAAACAGAAATTTATTTTCTCACTGTTTAGGAGGCTAGAAGTCCAAATTCAGGGTGCCAGCTCTAGCAGAAGGCTTTCTCTCTCTCCGTTGGCTCTAAAGGAAGGTTCTTGTCTCTTCTGAGCTTCTGCTCCTGGGCAATCTTCATGTGACTTGTCATCTGTCTTCCCCCATCTGTGCTTCTCTCCCTTGCTTGTTTAATCTCATCTATATCTCAAAAGAGATTGACTCAAGACAGACCCTACACTAATCCTGCCTCATTAACATAACAAAGACAACCCATTCCCAAATGGAATTATAATCACAGGCATAGAGGCTAGGATTTACAATACACATTTTTTTTGTGGAGGGTGGGGGAGTGGGAACACAGTTCAATCCATGACAAGATACATCAAGAATAATTTGGTGCCTAACGAGGTACAGGAGTCCGGTGACAAGGGCCAGAAAGCAGAAGGGGACAAGGTAGCTGGTGATAGGGAACCCAAGGTTGAGTAAGGATATTGTTGATGTGTTGTGAGATTGTTAACCATTGTCACAGGGCAACATGTGTAGTAACTGTTAAATGAGAAACTATTTTGTTCTGTAAGCCTTCATCTTAAGTGAGAATAACAGCACAATTCGAAGAGCATAGTCAATGTCACTGAACTGTGCATGTAGAAATTTTTGAAATGGTGTATTTTTGGCTATGTGTATCTTCACCAAAAAAAAAAAAAGAGGTTGAGAAGTTAGAGGGTTGATATTTTGTGGGGTTGTTAACCAATGTTATAAAACAACATGTGTACTTCTGTTTCATGAGAAACTATTTGTTCTGTAAACCTTCACCTGAAGTACAATAAAAAAAAAAAAAAAAAAAGAATAGTTTGGTGCCAGGCAATAGAATTTGTAATGTCAAGATCATGAGGTAGATTGAAAGCAAAGAATGTGTCTTATCAAATTAGAAAACTGAGACCTCCTAAAAATTAAAGATGTATGCTGATCAAAAGCTTTTATCAACAGAGTAAAGAGAGATTCTACAGACTGGGAAAAAATCTTTGGGAATGACATATCTGATAAGCCTCTAATATCTTAAATATACAGAAAACTTCAACAGCTCAACAACAAAAAGATGATCCAATTTAAAAATGGGCAAAGGACATGAACAGACACTTCACCAAAGAAGACATTCAAGCAGCCAACAAACACATGAAAAGATGCTTGCGATCATTAGTCATTAGAGAGATGCAAATCAAACTACAATAAGACACTATCTCAACCCTGCAAAAATGGCACTAATCACAAGTATAGAAAACAACAAATGCTGGAGAGATTTGTGGGAGGTTGGAACCCTGATTCACTACTGGTGGGAGTGTAAAGTGATACAACCATTATGGAAAATGTATAGTGCTTCCTCAAAACACTAGTAATAGAAATACCTTATGATCCAACAGTTCCATTCCTAGGTATATACCTTAGAGATATAAGAGCAGTGACATGAATAGATACATGTATACTTATGTTCATTGTTGCACTTGTCATGATAGCAAGAAGATGGAAACAACCTAAGCTCCTGTTAACAGATGAATGGATAAACCAATTGTGGTACATATATACAATGTAATACTATGCAGTTATAAAGAATAATGATGAGTTCTCGCAGCATATTATAACATGGATGAATTTGGAGGACATTATGCTGAGTAAAATAAGTCAATCACAAAAGGACAAATATTGTATGATCTCACTTTTATAAAAAGAAAAGAATAGGTATACATATAGAAAACAATGATTTGTGGTGGTTACTGGGGATGGGAGGGGAGGGGAATTAATTTCTAAATAGTAGACAATTGTTGTTTTTGGTGATGGGAAAGGCAACGCCAACCGTGGGTGAAGTCTGCACAATTTGACCAAGATAAATAATGACACTAAAAAGTACACAAGAATAAGGGAAGTTTTTGGTAAACACTATAACATATACAATTTTGCAAAAACAGCAATAACAACAACAAAAAATCTGTGGTTACACAGGTAGATAAGTATGCATATGTGTGTACATATGTGTGCATGTATAGGTGTATCTGTAGGCATAACTATATACATGTGTGTCTATGCTGCATATATATTCGTATATATAATAAAGCACAAAAGGGGCACAGTTACAGATACTACCTAGACATAACCAAACACCTCTCAGGATTGGTTTACTGGGTTTCAAGGCATAGTACCATAGTCTTGTGGGGCAACTCAGTCAACTGGCATAATAGTTCATAAAGTTTATGTTCTACATCCTAGTTTGGTGAGTAGCATCTGGTTCTTAAAAGCTTGCAAGCGGCCATCTAAGTTACAATAATTCGTCTCTACTCTTCTAGAACAAAAAAAGAAAGAAGGAAATCAAAGACTCAGAAAAGAAACTATAGGACTAATACCACACATGAACCATGACCTCATCTATCCTGAGAGTAGGAAAAATTAGATGATACCCAGCTACCACTACTGACCGTTCTGACCAGGGACACAATAGATGGTCCTGGATAGAATGGGAGAAAAACATAGAACAAAACTCAAAATCTTAAAAAAGACCAGACTTACTGGATCGGTAAAGACCAGAGGACCTCCAAGGCTGTCGCCCTGAAACACCCTTTAAACCTGGAACTGAAACCACTCCCAGAAGTCCCCTTTCAGTCAAATAACAGATCAGCTCATAAAATAAACAACATCACCTGTGAGTACTGTACTCTTTAAAAAAAAAATCAACTACTGTATTTTTTATGCAAATAAAGTGCACCTTTTATGTTTGATTGCCAGCTGTGCCCTTCTCCCATGAGGTATTTTTGTAAGCGTGCTATGCTAATTTGTTTGCAGCAACATGTAAAAAAAAAACTGGCATAGCGGTGCTTATGAAAATACCTCATGCAGGGAGGGTGTGGTTGGCAAACGAATGCAGAAAGTACTCATTATTTGGGTAAAATACGCTATATGTGAGATCAAATGGTAAACATTTACCTTAAAGCAGAGATAAGAAGGTAAGTGGTGGCAGGAAAGCTAGATTAATAGAAACAGAACAACCAGAATAGAAATAATGAGAATGTTGACACATTGCCAAAAATGTAACCAATGTCCCTGAACAATATGCATAGAATTTGTTAAATTGGAACTGAATTTGTTATGTAAACTTTCACCAAAACACAATAAAATATTATTTAAAAAAAAAAAGTATAAGCACACACACAAAAAAAATGTGTCTTACTGGTAAAATCTGTAAAAGTGAAACAACTTCCAGCAATACTCCATCCGTTCTCTAGCCGTCTTCCAAATTCTATTCTTGTGAAGTTTTGATTACAAAACAATCTCCCACAAAAGGTGCCTAAATATTTTTTAGTGGATATAGGAAACTCCTTTTCTAAGTAAAAAACTTGCTAGACAGTTTTAGGTTTCTGGTTCCTTGGCGTGTTACGGTGTTGTCCATCTAAAAAGTCACCTAATGGTTGAGTTCAGTTACCCAGTAAACCAGGTGATTCATTACAAGGGACTGGAACCAAGGGAAGATCAGGGGGTGGGATGGGGGGGAAGCTAGATGAAAATATGTACAAATCCAACAGTTCATTTGATTGTATGCTTAACCAGTTCACTAGTAAATTGTAGCTAGGCCAGTACTGGGCTGATACCAAGGAGTGACTAAAGATGCGAAAAGCAACATTAAAGAATAGAGTATTATAACTAACATAGTTAAAAGTAGCCTTAACGGAGGTCTGTGGAAACCATGGTCTCGGGGAACATCTAGCTCAATTGGCATAACACAGTTTATAAACACTATGTTTTACATTCTACCTTGGTGAGTAGCTCTGGGGTCTTAAAAGTCTGTGAGCAGCCACCTAAGATACTCCACCGGTCTCACCCCTTCAGGTGCAAGGGAGTATGAAGAGAACAGGATACAAGGAAAAGATTAGTCCAAAGGACTAAGGGACCACAGCTAACAAGGCCTCCACCAGACTGAGTCCAGTACAGCTAGATGGTGCCCGGCTACCTCTAGTCACTGCTCTGACTGGGATCACAATAGAGGGTTCTGGACAGAGCTGGAGAAGGATGTAGAACAAAATTCTAACACACACAAAAAAGACCAGATTTACTGGCCTGAAAGAGACTGGAGAAACCCCAAGAGTATGGCCCGCAGACCCCTTCTAGCTCAGTGGTGAAGTCACTTTCGAGTTTCACCATTCAGCTGGGGGTTGGACAGCCCCATATAACAAACGGGACTAATGAGGCACAGCAGTCCAGGGACAAGGACTAGAAGGCAGAAGGGGACAGGAAAGCTGGTGATAGGGAACCCAGGGTTGAGTAAGGACATTGTTGACATGTAGTGGGGTCGTTAACCATTGTCATAGGGCAACATGTGTACTAATTTTAATGAGAAACTATTTTGTTCTATAAACCTTCATCTGAAGTGAGAATAGCAGCACAACTGGAAGAACGTAATCAATGTCACTGAACTGTGCATGTAGAAATTTTTGAACGGATGGTGTATCTTTGGCTATGTGTATTTTCACCAAAAAAAAAAGGTTGGGAAGGGAGAGGGTTGACATGTTGTGGGGTTGTTAACCAATGTCATAAAACAGTATGTGTACTACTGTTTCATAAGAAACTATTTGTTCCGTAAACCTTCACCTGAAGTACATAAAAAAAAAAAAAAAGACAATTTACAAAGCAAAAAAAAAAAAAAAAGTAGCTTTAAGTCAGCAAAAGATGAAAGAAGGTTGCTAGGAAATGAAAGAGTGACAATCTGTGGTGGTGTTGTTTGGATCTTGGGCAGAAGCTGAGCTATATCTAAAGACTATCTGCTCAGGAGGCTTCCTAAGAAGCCTCAGCTTGAGGTCTCAGATAGGAATAGTCTTCTAGTGATTCAAGTATGGTTTCTATCTCTAAGAGATAAGAATCCAAGGATCAGCCCCTTGGAGTTACAGTGCCGTGCTGGTCAGCAACAATTCCTGTTGTTTGTCCCACTGGGGTTCAAGGGCTATCTTTCTCTGATGTTTCTTCCAGAAATCCAAGTCTCCAGGTCTGAGGTCCTGCAGGGTTTGTTTAGTAGGATGTTGCAGAATTAAGACTGTGTCCTGGCTGATCATTATGCCATAGTGATAATACCTTTTGATAATAAGACTGAATGTATCGCATAAGTCCCTTGCAATATTTGGTCGTGTCTGCTGACAATAGCGTGGAGTCTAGAGTCTGAGGAGATATTACTGGATATATATTCCAGCCTATTACTAATTCTTAGGGGAGAGAATAGATGAACACCAGAAAGATTTGGTCTCATTTTGTTTAAAGCCAATGGCAATACCTAGCCCAAGGAAGTTTGAAAGTCTTTTAAGAGTTATGCTAATCTGAGTTTTAAGTTCCATTTGTTCTTTGTACCTTTCGTGAAGCTTGGGGGTGATATGGACAGTGGAGTTTCTGATTAAGAGGCAGGATTTTGCAAAGCTCTTTAATAACAGTCCCAGTAAAATGGGTGCCCCTGTCACTAGAGAGATTGGAAACATAAAATTGAGGGTTTTTTTTTTTTCTTTTCTGTCTTATTAGAGCCATAGCTCTCTGGCAAGGAAAATCTTCAGTCTATCCCTGGACAAAGCAAATGATGAGCAAGACATATTAAAGCCAATTGCAAGAGGTAGCTATGTGAAATCCATTTGTATATTTTCAAAGAGGCCCTGAGGTTTGGGCTCTTGTCCGTGCCCTACCTGTACAGTTTTACTAGGATTTTGTTGATGACATAAAAGGCATGCACCAGAGAGACATCCTCAGCAATTTTAGTAGTTTCTCCACCAATGTTGACTACGTACACTGGTGAATTTGTCCTTGCTGTGATGAGTAATTTCATGCAACATTTTTGCAAGATTCATTTGAGGTTCTTCAACCCTTAGAGTACCAGAGATTGTCTTTACGTGATTTACACCCAGCCGTCTCCTAGTACCCATTTTCATACCGTAGATGGCTGCTTAGGATCTCAGTGAGAGCTGCCTGTATGGCATAATTATCAGCCAGGACACTTTTTTTGTTTTGTTTTGTTTTGTTTTTTTAGCTTCAATAGTATCCCCTTTTGTTTGAGCACCTACTTTTATAATAGCAGTCTCTTTAGGAAATATTAGAGCGCTCCAAAGTTCCTTAACTTACTAAGCATTCTTAAATGGGATTCCTAATGCGGTCAAGAAATTTTTTTGTTTCTGAACCATTCCAAAACTGTGTACCACCCTAAAAGGATATCTACTATGTAATATCCACCTAATGACAAGGTCTGTTGTGTGCAATGAGTTCTGCCATCTTTGCAGATTTTGCCACTGACATGATGAAATAGTATCTTTTATAGCATATCCTGACTAATAATTTTCTGTTACAGTCTTAAAATATAATCCACCAACAAAGAAGATTAAGTCTGGATTTTCTAAAGAGGGATTTAATAAATACATTTGGGACATAGATAGTTAATAAATAGAAGTTAGACAGTCATGAATTTCCCCTTCTTCAGGTTATGGAAGAAGAGTACCAGGATGCAGAGTATTACAGTGATAAATAGAAATGCGTGAGTGAGAAAATAATCACATTTCATAGGAGGTAAAGGAGTCCTGGTGGACAAATGGTTAAGTGCTTAGTTGTTAACTGAAAGTTGGCAGTTTGAACCCATGCAAGGCTCCACAGGATAAAGACCTGACAATCTGTTTCCCTAAAGATTACAGCAAAGAAATTCTTATGGATCAGTTCTACTCTGTCATATGCGGTCACTATGAGTCAAAAGTGACTCAGCAGCACCTAACAACAACAAGCTTATTTGTGGAGTCCCTGGGTGACACAAACAATTAAGCACTTGACTACTAGCCAAAAGGTTGGTAGTTCAAACCTACCCAGGCCTGGTCGTCTGCTTCCAAAAGGTCATGGCCTTGAAAACTCTCTGGAGCAGTTCTACTCTTCACACACGGGGTCACCATGAGTCAGAATTGACTCAACGGCAACTAGCAACAACAACAAGACTTCTTGCTGAGAAATGTGTATTTTCAGTGAGTAAAAAAGACTGTAGAGCATGAAGTTCCATCAAATTTAAAGGAGACCCTAATACTGACCAGGAGAGCTCAATGAAGGAGACCAGAGTTCAACCCAATGTGAGGCCTACTTATCCCACCAGGAAGGTCAGAGAGCCCATGGGGGAGTCTCAAGGTGCCTCAGAGCAGCATACTGTCTTCCAGGTGTGGGACTTAAATTACAGTGGTCAGTCTCAAATGATTCCAGGGGGGCCTCCAACTCTGTGGAATTCCAGGTTTCCAAATATCACCAACCTTTCTTCTCACCTTCAGAATCCCTACTCGTTCCATCGCTTTAAAACCTGCCCCATCTTTTCAGGATTTGGTCTCTACTAGACTATGAAAAATAATTTGATACAAGTAACCTATGAGTATTAAGGAGTTATTTTCTCATATAAAATAATCCAGTATCTTTATTCAGTAGACTGGTGGAAAAATAATTTGGTCTTGGAGGGAGAGGATCAGGATTTGAATGTCCTGTCAGCCCTTTTCAAGCTGAGTGACTTTGAATGAGCAAGTCATGTTATGTGTCTGAATTTTATTTTTGTATCTGTGAAATAAAAATAATAATGTATAAACTTACAGACTAAATTAATTTGCACTAAATAAATTTATTAATTATAAAGGACAAAACAATGCAAGTTATTATAAACAATGATAACTAATGAAGAATAAAGTTAATGATAGAAATTTTCGGCTCCCTAAAAGTGTACTGGGAAAAATGTATTTACGTAGGTAGATAAATTACCCCACTATCTAGTCCTTTATCTAGTCCTTTATCTAGTCTATCAGCAGTACACAAATTTTTCTAAGTGCCCAATTAAGGCAAACTGCCTACAGGGTCTAAAATTGTCACTGGCTAGAATTCTTGCTTACTTTCTACCATTGATTTACAGTGTGTTGTTTTGTTTTCCTCCCTCCCCCTACTTCTGATAAGTGTGGTCTTGGAAAATTAGGTATGTTAGCTGCCATCTTCATCAAAATGAAACTTTGTAATTTTCATTACTAGTCCTTAATAAGAAGCCCTAGTAGCACAACAGTTAAGCACTTGGCTGCTAACCGAAAGGTTGGCAGGTTTGAACCCACCTAGCAGCTCCATGGAAGAAAGACAGGAAGATCTGTTCCTGTAAAGATTACAGCCTAGGAAACCCTATGGGGGAAGTTCTACTCTGTCACAAGGGGTCGTTACGAGTCGAAATCAACTCAATGGCACACAACAACAATAGCCCTTAATAGATATAAGTGATTGAAAAACTCAGAGCTAGGTGTTAAAAAAATTACATATATTACCTCAAAATACAATAAATACTCTCAAAAAGCTATCTGGTATCATTCAGAGATTTTACCTTACTTCACACAAAACTCCTTTGTCCCAGCTTTCGGTATCTGTTTGTGTCTGTTGCCCTGAAAGGCATCAGAGACTGCCTTGAAGGCAACCCCTTGGGAAGTCACAGTCTTGGTTTTTTCCTCTGGTTAATTAAGTATTCAGGTTACCCAAGTGACCTGTTCTTGCTCATTGTTGCTGCTGGTTTTGTCTTCACCTTTGCTCTGCACCCGGAGTATTGCAACAGCCTTCTAACAAGCATCCTTCTTTCCACCTTCGCCATGCCCTTCAGTCCATTCTCCACACCACAGGCAGAATGGTCTTTTCAAAATATATATCTGATCATATCCCTCTCCTGCTTAAACACCTTCAATGGCTTACTGACACAGTAAGGAGGGGAGAAGCCAAACTCCTGTTCCCAGATTACAAATTCCAACATGATCTGAATCCTGCTTGCCTCCCACATCAACTTCTTATTATGCTAGTGTCCTTAACTCAATCTACGCCACCACACTGGCCTTGCTGGCCCAAAGACAACAAGCTTAATTGAATCTGTGCTTTACATTTGCTTGCCCCTCTCCTAAAATGTTCTCTCAGCTAACTGGGTTTTATTAGCACTCAAATTCCTGCTCAAATGCTACTTTAGTCTCTAATGGTGCAAATGGTTAACACACTTGGCTACTAACTGAAAGGTTATTGGTTAAAGTCCATCTGGCAGTGCTTCGGAAGAAAGACCTGGAGAGCTACTTCTGAAATCTCAGCCATTAAAAACCCTATTGGGCACAGTTCTGCTCTGACACTCATGGGGTTATCATGAGTTGGAAACAGACTTATGGCAACTTTTTCTTTTTTTCTCCTGACCACCTGCTAAAGCAGCTTCTCTGCTCCCCACTCCCAATTGCACTCCATCATACTACCCTATTTAGTTGTTTTCTTAATACTTCCCACCTTGAATTTTTTTTTTTTTTTATTGGCTTGTTCATATGTTTATTTCTATCTCTTCACGCCAGAATGTAAGCGCTGCTGGTCTGGTTCAGCACCGTATTCTCAGGACTGAGAACAGTTCCTGGCACAGAAAGTGCTCAATAAATATTTATAAAGAAAATAAATACAACCCATGTATATTAAACCCCAAACACTACTGAGAGTCATAAATGCAAACTTGAATATCTGGAGAGGCATGTCATGTTTCCTCACTAGAGGGTTTAATATAAAGATGTTGATTCTCCAAAATTTAGATAAGTTAGTTGAGTCTCAGTTCCAATTATAATTAACAAAATGATTCTAAACTTTATTTTAAAGAAAATATTTGGGAAAAATAAATTTACTAGTAGTCAAAACATTTTTTAAAACATACACACGTGAAGAAACAGAAGGCAGAAGGAGTCTTATCTACCAGACAATAAAATGTATTTTTAAAGTGGTAGAGATGGAAAAAAATAGATCAGTTGAAGAAAACAGACATTCCAGAAACAGGCTTAAATATATATATAAATAACTGCTGACCTATCATGCTGAAAAAAACTGGTAGAATTTTTCTCTTAGAATTAGGAAGCACTATATAATAGCAATAATAGCACTCTTAAATTACGAAGTAAGGTAATATTTACAAAATATATTGTAATGTAAACAGAAAAGTTTCAGACTGGAGGCACTCGTGTCAGACGTAAGAATGACAGGGCCAACATGCATTCCCAGGAAGTAAAAGGTCAGGATGTAAACCATTTGTCCATGGGAAGAATATGTCAAGATGTAAACAATTTGTTCTTGGGAAAAATGTGTTCATGACTGCAATCATATATAACTGAACCAGCTGGTGCCACTCACCTAGGTGGTTACTCAGTCCCTTCTAGCCAAGTAGCTGACCTTTATATTTCAAAGGATTTCAAATTGAAGCTGATCTTATCTATAACCAGTCATTACCCCCCTACCATTCCTTTGTTCTCTGTGTATAGAGACCCCTCTCTTTGCTTGAACGGTGGAGTGCTTTGTATTTTTACTTAGCACTGCCCAGCTCAAGCTATATTATTCCTCAATAAAGCTCCTTTTGTTTCATTCCTAACAGAGTAGGCGATTTTCTTCTTTGACATTTCTGGTGTCAAAAGTGGGACTTCAAAGGTGCATTATCTTTGAAGATTCCTTGTGTATCTGGACATGAGCACAGTATCTGCTGAGGCAGTTTGGGCTGTACACTTCTGCAAATTCTCAGGAGCCATTTAAGGTAAAAAGCCTCTCGAATCTGAGCTTTGCTCCCTTGCATCAATAGCTTTTCGAGTTTTATTGTGTATTTGTTTTGATTCTTACAAGTAAAAGTTTGTTTTGTTGTAACTGTCATTATAAAATGGGGAATGCTGCGTCCAAAGGAGATTTGGAGCCACCTTCTGGGACTCCTGCTCACTGCATAAACAAGTATTCTGGTCCCTTATTGTGCATGTTCTTGTCTATTTGACATATCCTTACTCAAAACAGTTTGGAAAATCAGTGGCCACTTTTAGGTTCTGTTGATTTCTCTAAGTGAACTTTTCTGAGTAGTAAATTAGAAACCAAGTCTCCTGGATTAAACAGCCCTAGCGGGATGCTTCTCATGACTGGTATATCGAGGTATCTAAAAGATATCAAGATAGTAAAATTGCTTTCCTGCAGGATACTGTCTCTAAATTAACTACGCAGAATAAAGAATTACAATGTCAGATTTCAGGTTCCACCCTCTTTTCCTCTGTCAGCCTCTATATCTTTATACCCTTTTTGCCTTCCTAATCCTCTGATAATGCTTTTTCTGAACTTCCCTTTTTCCCTGAAAAATAGCAAATAAACCCTTGCCTGAAATGTCCTTTGAAATTTACCCCAGCAGTGATGCCAAAGATTCCCCTTGTATCACTTTTGCCCCCATGAACATGCTCAGAATTACACAGCATAGTGAAAGATTTTCCTAAACTCTGTAAAGACCCCTACAAATTTTCAGAAGAATTTAAAACCTTTGTTGAAGCATACACCCTGTGCTTCTTGACTTATATCAGCTTGTTCACATGAATATTGGCCCAGGATAAGCCCAATTATGGTTAGAACAGGCAGAATTAAAAGACTCCAAGGACAGTTTAGCCTTAAATATTGATAAAATGAGCTGTTGGAAGACTATTGGGCCATAAGTAAAAAACTGCTAGAGGGTATTCCAAAGGCCTTTCCTCCACTAATTGATTGGACTGATATTCACTCTTGTAAACAAAATAAATGTGAAAGTGTTTATGATTATCAGACTCAGCTGCTCCAGAAGTTTTCCAAACACTCTGACCTTACTTTGACTGTGCCTGGTGACTCTGGTACTTTCAATGTTTGGATAATCAGTCTTAAACCTGAGATCTCAACCTTAGCAAAGTGACATCGATTAGACTGGGAGACAGCTGATATTGTTGAGCTAACCAACTTAGCCTACAAACTTTCCCAGACTCTTAAAGCTGAAAGGGTTTCTAAGGCTAATAAATTAATGCCCTTTCAGTTGCAACAATTACAATTTCCCAGTCAAAAGAAAAATGTTAAATTTCCCAGTGGCACAAAGGCAAGTATTTGCCAGTATTTTAAAAAACCTGGCCTTTGGAAAAACGAATGCTCTACGTTAAAAAATAAAAAGACTGACATAGCCCCCCTTTAAAAAATCCTACAATCTGATTCAGAATGAAGGGGCTCCAGGGACAAAACAGGGACTTTTCCTGTGGTGGCTCTTAATCCACGAGGAAAAACTGCTTTATTTGTCAATTATTTTAATTGACACTGAAGTCACCGTGTCTGCTATTAATACAAACTGTTTACAATAGCCCCTGCCCCAGAGAACTAAAACCTCAAAAGTACTGGGGTCACCAATCAGGAACAAACATTGATTCATTCCTAAGCTCTTCTGATATCTCTTGATCCCATTGAAGATTTACACTCTTTTTTGCTCGATTGTAATACCCCTGTCAAACTATTGGACAGAGATCTTTCATCCAAATGGAATTGCCATTTAAATTTTAATGAAAAGGGGAAAATATTATTGAGTCTGCCTAATATCCCCAAGTCAACAGAGACAGGCTCTGGATTCGACAATATTCAGGAAGAAGAAGCCATTTACTGTACACAAGCATTTGTCATACCTCTCCAAAATTCATCTCAGCCTAGTCCTCTCCCTTTTGACATCTTTTCCCTAGTTCCTGAAACTTATGGGTCACCACATCCACAGATGTAGGTCGAGTTTTGTCAGCTGAGCCAATTAAATGTCAAACAGATTTATCTAAACCTCTGCCAAAAATTCCCCAGTATCCACTCAAACAAGAAACAAAAGAAGCACTAGCTGTCATTATATAAGATTTCCTTTCTAAAGGTTTAGTTGTTCCTTATACTAGCCCTTGTAATACTCCTGTTTTTCCAGTTAAAAAACTAAATAATAGGGGCTAGAGATTTGTTCAAGATTTGCATGCAATCAACTGGATTGTTATTCCTAGATTTCTGGTAGTTCCTAATACTCATTTATTATTTTCCAGTGTCCCTTCAGATGCAACTCATTTTATTGTTGTGGATCTTTGCAGTGCCTTTTTCAGTATTCCTGTGCATTTTGAAAGTCAATATTTGTTTGCTTTTACTTGGGAAAATCAAAAATTTACCTGGATTGTAATGACCCCAAGGATTTACTGAATCTCCCACCTATTTTTCTCAGATTCTGCATGTGGATTTGCAGCCTTCACAGTTTACAAATAAATCTACATTGCTACAATAAGTTGATGATTTGCTAGTTTGTTCAACCTTCCAGCAAGCCTGCCTTGATGACAGTATAGCTTTAATAAAACATCTGGCTGTTGGTAGACATAAGGTATCCAGAGAAAAATTATAGTAGGGCCAGCCATCTGTTAAATATTTGGGCCACTTACTTTCTGCAGAAGACATCTGTATTTATCCTAAACAGAAAGAAGCTATCCTTGTCTTTCCTATACCGCCCCCCCCCCCCCACCCCGCCAAAAAAAAGAAACAGCTATGGGGGTTTCTATGACTCTGCAGCTATTGTCAAACCTGGATTACCAATTTTTCTTTCTTATATCAACCTTTATACAAATATTTAAAATCTTCTGAGCCAGATTCATTCCGAATTGCACCAGAAGATCAAGATGCCATAGTTCAATTAACAGGGGCTTTAATGAACACTACTGATCTAGGTTTTCCTAATTACCACCTAGACTTTTCCTTATTTGTTCATGAAGTATCTGCAAATGCTTTAGGCATACTATCTCAAAAACATGGAGGATAACAAATACCTATAGGTTATTATAGCCTACAGCTTGACCTTGTAGCCAGGGGATACCCTCCCTGCCTTAGGGTTATGGCTGCTACTGTCAAACTAGCGGAAACCACAGCAGATATTGTGCTGGGAAACTTTTTATATGTCAGTACGCCCCATGCTGCGTCTGCCTTACTTAATTCTTCCTTGACACAATATCCTTCTGCCTGCAGGCTTACCCCCTATGAAGTTCTCCTCCTGGCTGTGTCTAACATTAGACTGCACTCCATGGCCTGTTTAAATCCAGCTACTCTTCTCCCAGCAATAAATGAGAACAACTATCTTAAACATGATTCTCTAGACTTGACTGAGCAACTTTTAACTCCTTGGAAAGAATTAAAGGAGACCCCTTTAACTAATCTTGATTTAGTTTTGTATGTGGATGGTTCCTATTTAAAACCTAATCCTACTAGTCCTTATTATCAAGCTGGATATACTGTTATGACTTCTATTGAATTCCTTGAAAGTCAGGCTCTCTATGAAGCCTCTTCAGACCCACATGCAAAGTTAATTGACCTCACTAGAGTTTGCAGAATTACTTCAGGAAAATCTGTTAGTATTTTACAGATAGTAGATATTGTTTTGGAATTGTACATGATTTTTGCATGTTATGGACACAAAGAGGATTTTAACCAATTCTGTAAATACCATAAAGAATAAAGTTTTAGTAGCAGGCTTTCTAGATGCTCTATTATTCCCCTCTGAAATTGCTGTGATAAAAATACAAGCTCACAACCAAAAGAAGTACCCCAAACAGAAGAAATTAGAGGAAATAATCTTGCTGATATGGCAGCCAAACAAGCTGCCTCTCAAGTTATTTCTGCACTCATTATAAATAAAGAGACTCTCCAAATTTGTCTATGATAAATCCAACCTTCATGAATTAACTTTAGAAAAAAATTTTTTTTAGAAAAACACCAACCTGATTGAGAAATGTTCCTCAGATGTGACCTTGTCTGTTAAGACGTTCCCCATAAAACCTACTCACCTGAAGATGATGTCTGTTAGTTCAGCAAGGTAAAGAAAATAATTTTTATTAACCAAAGTTCCTCAAGAAAATAGACAAAGTCCTTGCAGAAGAAGGCTACTCCATTAGGGGTAATCAGCACCTCCTAGCGGAGTCTTAATCAAAAGAGGGAAATGTAAACAGAAAAGTTTCAAACTGGAGGCACTCATGTCAGATGTAAGAATGACAGGGCCAACATGCATTCCCAGGAAGCAAAAGGCCAGGATGTAAACCATTTGTCCATGGGAAGAATGTGTCAAGATGTAAGCAATTTGTTCTTGGGAAAAATGTGTTCATGACTGCAATCATGTATAACCGAACCAGCTGGCACCACTCACCTAGGTGGTAACTTACTTCCTCCTAGCCAAGTGGCTGACCTTTACATTTCAAAGGACTTCAAGCTGAAGCTGATCTTATCTATAACCACTCATTAACCCCCTACCTTTCCTTTGTTCTCTATGGGTATAGAACCCTCTCTGTGCTTGAATGGTGGAGTGTTTTGTATTTTTACTTAGCACTGCCCAGCTCAAGCTGTATTATTCCCCAATAAAACTCCTTTTCTTTCTCTTATAACAGTACAAAATTTTCTTCTTTGACATTTCTTAAAGGGCTAGTTCATTAATTTGTAATAAGCTTTTCAAATTAACTGTTCATAATATATTGCTGAGTTTTATAAAGTAGGTTAATAAGCAGTTCGTAGAATATGATTGAATTATTGTAAAATAAATATAAAGATACAAGTGATGTATTATATTATGCCATATTATTAGAAAAAGGTCTAGCTACTTACCAGATGGTTAATAGTTGTTATCTCTAGTAATTTTTTTCTTTGTGCTTATCTGTATTTTCTAAATGTTCTATAGTGAATATGCATTATTTGCATAGTAGAGAAAGTTTAGGGTTTTTTTGTGGGGAAAGGATTTAATTACCAACCTCTGCTTGGCTGAAGACATTTGTTTCAAGTTCCTTTTTCATGAGCATAATGTTTAAAAATGCAAGCATGTTTTGAGTTGCTTGTATTTTAAAACTACATTAAAAAACATAAAATACTCCACACACACAATTTCAGTACTTCACCAACACAAGGAACTAGCATTCAATTATAGCAGCCCCTTTTTGTTTTCTGTACTACCAAGTTATGCAGACAATAAAGAGGCTTTAAAAACAAATATTAAGGAATAAAGTGTGACAGATAGTGTGGTTATTGTGTGGTAATGAACCTCGAGGCATCGAAAGTTTGATATATTGCCGAGTACAACTATTTCCCTTGGGTGTAATTAAAATCTGAAAAGCATGCCCCAGAGTCATTGATATAAATAGTCCTTCTTGTAGATAAATATGTTTCTAACAATTGTATGAGTGCTTTAGTTATATTCAATTATACTGCAAGATAAAAGCATAACTAAAACTGATTCTGAATTAAGGTTTGGGAACAATCCAAGAAGCCCAAAAGATTAATCCTAAATCTAATAGCATAGCTACACCAAATTAGTAAAAGCAACTACAATGACAATTACTAATACAAATATTACAATAACAACAGAAAAAGATTTCTAAACACTTATCAAGCCAGATAATATTCTCTGCCCTATGTGCTTAGAAAATAAAGCATTAAATATTTAACATTTGAGTATTTCAATGGGAGTAGATAACCAAGCAGAAATTAAATCTGAAAATTCAAGCTATTCAACTTTAATGGATTCTAATTTAAACACACTGTTTAAAAAATCATGAAATAATCATGGAAAAGTGAAAAATGGGTGTTTGATATTATTAATGATTTTTATTAATTTTTTGAGTTGATAACAGTATTGTAGTTATGCTTTTTGAAAGATCTCTTTCGGATATACACACTGAAATATTCAGGAATAAAATAATTCAATGTCTGGGGTTTGCTTCAAAATAATCAGCGAAGCAAAGTGACTATAGATGAAACAAGGCTGTGAATTGTGAACTGTTAACACAGAGTGATGAGTGCATGTGGATTCATTATACTATTCTTATTTTTGTGAATGTTTGAAAATTTCCATAATAAGAAGATTAAAAAAAACTATTTGCCTCAGAAAGAGTTCCTATAGGCGGATCATTCTGCATTACTATACCTATATAATCAACAGTTTGGTGAAAGAAGGTAAAATTATAATTTTTTTAAAAAAAACACATATTTGTTGATACATAAAATCTCATTTCATTCGCAGAAGAATTTTACATATTGAAAAGGAAATAATCAAAGATATAAAATCAAATGAGTATAAACTACTGAGATGAAAGAAAATTAAAGTATAGAAATTTGAGTCTGAGTCAGATTTAAATATTTCAGAGTTGAGATCATTGCCAGAATGGTGGTGTGGAAGAGGGAGGAGGCGTCCTATTTGAACTGAGTTGAGATAATTGCTGAAAGAAATGATTTTGAAAAATTGAATTCCTTGCTAAGAACAACGTACTATTAGATAAGAGGAGTCACAGCAGTTACCAACAAAGTAGAAATAATTATATTAACAATATAAAAGAAATAAAAAGGGTGAGATAGAGAAATGAACAAAGGAATTTGGTTTCATAGATAGTCTGAAAGATTGCCAAACACCCTGCTTTTTCTCCTTAAAAAGTAATTACATTTTATCAACATTTTCTTTCTTTTTTGTATTTCAGATGCCTTCTTAAAACAATTATAGGAGTACAAACAAGTTTGTCAATTACCCACAATAAGTCCAGGAGTAGGAAAGGCCAAGTAGACTATCACTTGAGACTGTTAAGCTCTAGATATTTCATGCTTTTATTTATATATTTATTTTAATTAATAGTCTTTATTTCTTAGAGCAATTTTAAGTTTACAGGAAAATCGAACAGGAAGTACAGAGAATTCCCATATTAACACCCCCTGCCCCCCAGTTTTCCCTATTACTAAACGTCTTGCATTAGTGTGGTATATTTGTTACAATTGATGAACCAATATTGATACATTATTATTGTTATGGATTGAACTGTGTCCCCCAAAAATGGGTATCAATTTGGCTAGGCCACGATTCCCAGAACTGTGTGCTTGTCCACCATTTTGTCATCTGATGTGATTTTCCTATGTGTTATAAATCCTATCTCTATGATGTTAATGAGTCAGGATTAGAGGCAGTTATGTTAATGAGGCAGGACTCAATCTACAAGATTAAGCTGTATCTTGAATCAATCTCTTTTGAGATATGAAAGAGAGAAGCAAGCAGAGAGATGGCAGACCTCATTACTACCAAGCAAGGAGAGTCAGGAGCATGCGTCCTTTGGACCTGGGGTCCATGTGCTGAAAAGCTCCTAAACCAGGGGAAGATGGATAACAAGGACCTTTCCCCAGAGCCAACAGAGGAAGAAAGCTTTCCCCTGGAGCTGGCACCCTGAATTCAGACTTCTAGCCTCCTAAACTGTGAGATAATAAATTTCTCTTTGTTAAAGCCATCCACTTGTGGTATTTCTGTTATAGCAGCTCTAGATGACTAAGACAATTATTAACTAAAATCCATAGTTTACATTGGGGTTTACTTTTTATGGTGTACATTACTATGGGTTTTGAAAAATACATAATGTCATGTATCTACCATTACAGTATCATACGGAATAGTATCACTGCCCTAATAATCCTCTATGCTCCACCTATTTACCCATCGCTCCTTTCTTCTGCACCCCAGCAACCACTAATCTTTCTATTGTCTCTTTAATTTTGCATTTCTAGAGTGTCTTATAATTGGAATCATACAGTATGTAGCTTTTTCAGATTGACTTTTTTCACTTAGTGATATTCATTTAAGGCTCCTCCATGTCGTTTCATGGCTTGATAGCTCTCTCTCTCTTTTTTTAATAATATTTTATGTTTTTGCTGAAGGTTTACACAGCAGTTTATGTTCCCGTTCAACAACTTCTACACAAAGTGTTCAGTGACATTGGTTACATTCTTCACAATGCACAAACATTCTCAATATTTCTGTCCTGGCTGTTCCATTTACATTAGTCTAGTTTCCCTGCTCCCTTACATTCTCTTCTTTGTTTTAAATTAATTGTTGACCTTTGATCACATAAAGATGATTTTTTAAAGTAGCACAGGTGATATTATTTATTTTGTGAGCCAACCTGTAATTTAGCAGAAAGGTGACCACAAGGGATAGTTTCAGTTCAAGGCTTAAAGAATATCTCAGGGCAATAGCCTCAGGGAGTCCTCCAGTCTCAACTGGTGCAGTAAGTCTGGTTTTATGTTGTTGTTTGTTTGTTTTAGAAATTTGAGGTTCTATTTCACACTTTTCGCCCATTTTATCAGGGTCCACCTACTGCGGCCCTGACCAAAATGGTCAGTAGTGGTAGCCAGGAACTATTCTGTTCTTCTGGTTCCAGATGAAAAGAGGCCATGGTTCATGCAGACTGTTAGTCCTGTAGACTAGTTTCTTCTCTGAGTCTTTGGTTTTCTTCTTTCTCTTTTGCTCCAGAGGAGTAGAGACCAATAGTTGTACCTCAGATGGCCACTCGGTATTTATTTATTCTTGCCTTTACTCACTCAGTAGATATTTCTTGCTTTTCCTCTGTGTTTGACATTGTGCAACGCACTGGTGATATAACAAAGTACTTACATTTGGCAGTTAATATTGCAGATCATGAGCCTCAGGCTCTAGGTCAGGTTACCAAAAGCCAATTGACTGAAGTATAACCTAGTCAACAAATTTACCAATTCACTAGTTTACTAGCTTTTACAAATAGAATATTTTTAAACTTCACAGAAATCCATATTGGATGGATTGGTAGAGCCTAAAAGTCCCTGAGAGGTGTAGTTAAAGGTCTCAGCTACTAACCAAAAAGTTGGACGTTTGAATCCACCCAGAGCCACCTCAGAAGAAAGGCCTGGTGATCTACTTCCAAAAAACTCAGCTGTTGAAAACCCTATGAGCGCAGTTCTACTCTGACACAAAAGAGGTCACCATGAGTTGGAGTCGATTGGACAGCAACTGGTTTTTTAAGAGATCTGTGGGAAGACAGGACTCTGGAAACTTCAAACTTTCTTCCCTGCCCTAAACTCTCCTTTGTCTAATTCCTCTTCACTTCTCAGTCTCCTCTCTCTGAATTTCATCTCCCCTTCTCTCTGGCCCTCAGTCTTCTTCTCTCTAGTCTGTAGTCCCCTCCTCTCTTAGACACTCAATTTCCTTGACTCTGTCCTCTGTCCCTCTAGACCCCAGAGATGGCAGCTCAGGCTATGCTTTGTGATGGCTCTGCAGTCTCTTATTCCTCAGCACAGAGTCCCCACTCTGTCCCAGCCCCTACAGATGCAGCAGCAGGAAACTGAGTCAGAGACAGATTAAACATTTATATGCTATTATAAAAGCCTGTTAACTAAAACTTGAAAATATCTTCAAAAAACTATTATAAAGTATCCCATTCAATGTGAATATCTATAGATTTATGAATAATTATAAGAATCAAGTGTTTAGAAATTGATAAATATAGCAAATGGTCCTTCAGTAAATTGATTCTTTGATGATTTGCAAATTTGGCTTTTGTTGAAGGGGTATTAGGCAAATTATGTTACTTCCGAGCTTGAAGGAGACATCCTATACAACTCAAAGCAATTAATAAATAAAAATATAAATATAAATAAATAAAGGAATGAATCATGAGTACCCTAGCCTCTGCAACTCAATATTGAATCCCTGATTCTTTTGATTTAATATTTCCAACTTCTGAAATCCTTGGTTTGTCCAATTTAAAAAATCTAAAAACCTGGAGTAAAAAAATTAAAAAGAAGAAAATGCCTTGCTGTCCAACATTGTTTCCCACCTTTTTCTTGAATTCAGGCTCAAATCATATCAGAGCCACACAGGTGACATAAATTACTTCTCCAGAATTAGTCACTTGACTGTCTCCATGACCTACTTCAGGCCCTGGAAGATGAAGTGCTGCCCATTCAGAGCTAAACTAACTCCGCAAACTCTGTGTCTAGATCTGGTAACCAGGTGCCTGGATTGTGTTTTCTTATTTTATTAAATAATATTTTATTGTATTTTTGGTGAAAGTTTACAAAGAAAGTTGGATTCCCATTTAACAATTACTACATATGTTGTTCAGAGGCATGGGTTACATTTTTCACAATGTTTTAACATTCTCACAATGTTTTCACTTCCAGTGATCTGGTTTCCCCGTCCCCTTACCCTTTCATCTTTGCCTTAGAGTAATTGTGGACCATTTGGTCTCCTATAGATTCCTTTTTTTCAGGTGTTCTGTACTCACTGGTAATACTCTTTATTTTCTGAGCCAATCTGTTATTCAGATAAGAGGTGCCCTCAGACGGTAGTTTCAATTCAAGGTTTATATAGTATCTCAGGGAGATAGTCTCAGGCAGTCCTCTAGTCTCAACTGGTCCAGTAAGTTTGGAATTTTTTAGAATTTGAGTTCTGTTCCACATTTTTCTCTCTTTCTATCAGGATTCATATATTGTGGCTCTGATCAAAATGGTTGGTAGTGGTAGCTGGGCACCATCTTGTTCAGAGTAAATGAGGCCATGATTTGTGTAGACTGTTAGTCCTGTAGAGTAGTTTCTTCTCTGCATCTTTGGTTTCCTTCTTTCTCTTTTGCTCCAGACAAGCAGAGAATAATAGTTGTATTTTAGATGGATGCACACAAGCTTTTAAGACCCCACATGCTGCTCACCAAACAGGATACAAAACATAAACTTAGTGAACTAATTAAGCCAATTGACCAACCTGTTCCATGAGACTATGGTCTTAAGTCTTCAAACCCAGAAAACCAATCCCATAAGGCGTTTGGTTGTGTCTAAGAAGTATCCATAACTGTGCACCCTATGTGTTTTATTATATATGAACATATATGCATGCACACACACGTATGTATATACATATGACTACATATATATACACACATATATACACACGTACATATAAATACACATATATGCATACATATGTACATATGTAACCACATATATATATTTTTTAGTTGTTGTAGCTGTTATTGCAAAACTATATATTTTTTAGCATTTACCAAAAATGTCCTTTTTTGTGTGGATGCGTGTGTACTTCTTAGTGACATCATTTGCATGGTCAAGCTGTGCACACTTTACCCGCATTCAGTGTTGCTTTTCCCATCACCAAAAATAACAAATGTCTACTATCTATAAAGAGTTATCCCCCCCCACACTCACTCCTCCTTGGTAACCATCAATGAATGTTGGTTTCTGTATATATACATATTTATGTCTCTTATAAAAGTGGGATCATATAATATTTGTCCTTTTGTGATTGACTTATTTTACTCAGCATAATGTCCTCCAGATTTATCCACATTATAAGATGTTTCAAGAACTCATCATTATTCTTTATGGTTGCATAGTATTCCATTGTATGTATGTACCACATTTTGTTTATCCATTCATCCATTGATGGGTACTTAGGTTGTTTTCATCTTTTTTCTATTGTGAATAGTGCTGCAATGAACATAGGTGTGCATATGTCTGTTCCTGTCACCTCTATAAGTTCTCTAGAGTATATACCTAGGAGTGAGATTGCTGCATCATAACATAGTTCTATTTGTAGTTTTTTGAGGAAGCACTATACTATTTTCCATAGTGGTTGTACCATTTTACAGTCTTGCCAGCAGTGGATAAGTTTTCAATTTGTTGTTTTCTGTTTTTGTGATTTGTGCCATTTTAGCAGGGGCAAGATGATATCTCATTTTTGTTTTGATTTGCATCTCTCTAATGGCTGAAGATTGTAAGCATCTTTTCACGTGTTTGTTGGCTGCTTAAATGTCCTCTTTTGTTAAGTGTTGTGTTTTCTTATTTTTGGAAACCCTGGTGGCGTAGTGGTTAAGAGCTACAGCTACTAACCAAAAGGTCAGCAGTTCTAATCCACCAGGCCTTCCTTGGAAACCCAATGGAGTAGTTCTACTCTGTCCTATTGGGTCACTATGAGTCTGAATTGACTTGATGGTAACGGGTTTGGTTTTTTGGTTTTTTTCTTATCTTAAAAGTAAGACTGTTCTGTGGTGGTGCACAGTTTTAATCAATTAATATAGAGCACTTGGAACATCAAGGAGGCCAAATGGTGGAATGGTTAAGCACACAGCTGCTAACTGAAAGTTGGCAGTTCAAACCCACCAGCGGCTCCACAGGAGAAAGAACTAGCGATCAGCTCCAGTAAAGATTATGGCCTAGAAAACCCTATGAGGCAATTCTACTCTGTCACATGGGGTCCTATGAGTTGAAATTGATTTGACAGCACCTAACAACAACTACAATATAGGGCAGTGTCATGGATTGAATTGTGTCCCACCAAAATATCTGTCAACTTGGCTGGGTCATGATTCCCAGTATTGTATGACTGTGTATGACTTGTAATCTAATGTGATTTCCTTATGTGTTGTGAACTCTATCACTATGATGTAATAAGATGGATTAGTGGCAGTTATACTGATGAGGTCTACAAGGTTGGACGGTGTCTTAAGCCAATCTCTTTTGAGAAATAAAAGAGAGAAGCGAGTAGAGACACATGGGAACTTCATACCACCAAGAAAGCAGTGCCGGGAGCAGAACACATCCTTTGGACCTGAGTTTCCTGCACAGAGAAGCTCACAGACCAAGGGAAGATTGATGACACAGACCTTCTTCCAGAGCCAACAGAGAAAGATTTCCCCTGGAGCTGACACCCTGAATTTGGACTTATAGCATACTGGACTGTGAGAGAATAAACTTCTCTTTGTTAAAGCCATTCACTTGTAGTATTTCTGTTACAGCAGCACTAGATGACTAAGACAGTGTTTCTCAAAGCATGTTATACTGAATACTGTCTCTGTCAGCTATTTCGCCAAAAGTCCTTTTAATCTCACATAAGGTTGGGAAATGTGGCACACAGTATCCTTTCTCTCTGGATGATTCATAATGCACATTAGTATATTAAAGTCTCTGAGAGAACTTCTGCAATGGAACTGCGGGGAAAAAAGGAAACAAGTCTACCTAAATCCAATCTTGATTCTATGATTTGTGTGTGTGTATCATTTTATTCTTCTATCTTCCATTTATTTAAATAAATCAGTTTCTGTTTAGAGGTCATACAGGAAATGCCCTACCATTTTGGCCCCTTTGAGGTTAGTTTTAAGCTTCTTTTTATTCTAAAGTTTCTTCAAGAAGAGCTAAAATTCCACTTGGTAGGGCCTGGGGAAGGGAGGCGTGGAGAGAGTTCACCGCCACAAAGCTGTGGTAAATGAGTACATCATCCGAAACAATCAGAGTTGTACTCTAAACTAACAAGCGAAATCCCACAGGTGATGTGATCAAAAATTCTGAAATTAACAAACTATAATTGATGCAGTGATAGCTGTAGCCAGCTCAGGGAAAAAAACCAAAGACATAAAAAGGTGCTAATCCCATATAAGGCCTGAAAACCCCAATATTAAGACATGCATTGAATAAGTGAAGCCGAATGAAGGTCAAAAAGTCATAATAAAAAATAATGTGAGATTGTCACTTTCTCCAGCTGCTGATGAAGACCCAGAGTAAAAATAAGTTAGGTTTGATCTCCTTGGCCTGCTGTTTATCCAGCTCAACCCAGACAGAAATCTTGCTGACAGATTCAAGGCACACCTTCCAGCAGTTATAAGTGGCAATTGCTCCACTAGCATTGTTCCCCATTTCATTCCAAATACTTATGACTTCCATGACCTCGCTCTGTCTTCACCTTCCCAAAGAATTCCAGGACACCTAGAATAAAAGGCAGTCCCAATCCAAGTTATTACTTCCCACTGCCTCCTGTATCTAATAGTAAGTATTCTAGACTTTCACCGATTTTCGCTTCCTGCTTCTTAATTCTTTCCACCTCTAGCTACTTTTTTCTTCTGTTTACTTCTACTCTGAAAGATTTCATTTCTTCATTATGCTAGTCTTTACCCTACACAGCTCAAAGCAATGAATAAATAAATATATAAATACAAATACATCAATAATCAGTAACCTAGTCTCTGCAACTCAATGTTTCATTCTTGGTACTTTTATTGAGTATAAGTTTGTCACTTTTGATTTAATATTTCCGACTTCTCAAATCCCTAGTTTGTATATCTGTTTTAATTGTAAAACTTTAAAAGATAAAATTTTTAAAAAGCAAATGCCTTGCTTTCTCAACATTGTCTCCCACCCCTTTTCTTAATTCAGTCTCAAAGCTTTTTGGTATCGAGCATATTTGAGTTCTGTGTCATTTTATTTCCACATTCCTTATGTTTTAGGAGCTCCCAATAATCTCACATAAGGCATAATCCCCTTATTGTTTTGCAACATAAAAATGATTTTTACTAGTATAAAATCCTCGTATTTATGTACCCAAAAAGGGGGGAAGAAATCTGTAGATGTTTAAATCTGCCCAACAGAGGTCAGAGTATACTGAAATACCTAAATAAATCTATAAATGGCTCATAAATAATTGAACAGACCAACAAGCTAGCTCAGTTATACCAAAGAATGATTGCTCAGTATGCCATATTATATCATTTGTGGTAAAAAGCATTTGAAGTTAAATATAAATTTAAACTCCCTTACCACTGCTTATGGTTTCCAAAAAGGCCTGTCTGATAAAGTGAAATTTTCCATGCTTGGTTTCAGCCCAAAGGGGAAACATTGATGGAAAGTTGAAGAAAATGTTTAACAAAGACTGATAATTTATGAAGGGTTAAAAAAAAAAAGTTTTTAATTTTGTCATAAAGAAGATTATTTTCAGAATACATAGTTCATCTAAAATATTTAAGTTAAAATCTGTACATGAATTTGTTACAAGCTAATAAAACTTATCAAATATTTTAGGGAAATTTATTTTCACTCTAAGATAAAAATCCATGTTGATGTACACGCAGAATAAAAATACCAACTACTTTTAGAACTGCCTGACAAATTCCAAAAAGCTTGTGGATACAACAAACTTTGCTATCAAATAATAAAATATATTTAAGCCTTGTCTAAATTTGCCTTGGTTTTATTTATCAGCCTCTGCCTTAAGCAGGAAGTAAGAAAGCGAATTACTTCAACGGTGACTCGTGACGTGTTATTTCTGATCTAGAGTTTGCTGTAACCACGTACCTCACCTTCTCCCAACTCCTGAGTATATCTTAGCTACTTCATGAGGTCTTCCTAAATTAACCCACCTGAGAGCTTACATGCCATTCATGAAGAAGATTTGAAAGTAAATTTTATCAAACTCTTGCTCATTTTTACTCACTTGTTCATTATTACACCAGCATTCTAACCATATTACTTGATTCTAGTCCTATGGTCCCAGGCAAGTCAAGGTCCAGTGCCCAGAGGAAAAATAAAGCACAAATTAGAGGTTGGCTTAAATATTTATTTTTGTTTCTTTTTGTTTGAATATTTAAACTTTACGGTTTACTTAAAAATTAAGTTAAAAAAAAGATGATGATAGCACAAATAACCAAACCCATTGCTGTTGAGTCAATTCCGACTCATAGCAACCCTATAGGACAGAGTAGAACTACTCCCATAGGGTTTCCAAGGAACAGCTGGTGGATTCGAACTGCTGACCTTTTGGTTAGCAGCTGAGCTCTTAAATAATGATGATCTATGACCTCAAATGCTCTTGCATGAAGTAGCCCTTAGCAGTGTGTTGTGCTCCCTCCTTAGAGTGCAGAACCCGCAGGCACAACAATCAAATCTATTATTGTTATTTCTTCACCATACTCCTAGTCTAGGAGGCTGACCTCAGTAGGTACCTACTATGTACATCCACTCAATCCTGCCCCTCACTGAGTTTAGTAAACACAACCATCTGACCACACAAATCATCCTCACCTCCTTTACCCAAGCAGTATGAAAATTGAACTAAAAATGTGAAACAGAAAGAGAAACAAAATTTAATTATTCTATTTAGAGTGTGATGATAGTTATCTTCAAATACATGCAAGTCTGTTTATAAGAGTAGTCAAAGTTATTTGGTGTGGCCCATAGTAGGTGGAAGCAATAGAAAGGTGTATTGTTTCACTTAAGGAAGAATTCACGAATGACTTGAGAATCAAAATAGGATGAGTTTCACTAAGAGAGTGAATTCCCTCAATACCAGAAGACTTTAAGCAGAAGCTGGATTACCAGTTGGGATATCACAAAAGAAACTGAAGCATTGGGTGGAGAATGGGACCATATCATCTCTGAGGCTCCTTCACACACTGAGGTTCTTATTTGGCAGACTTCTATCTGATTTTCTAGATATCTTTGCTGGTTATCCTAGGCCTCTGATAGTCAGGAAATTGCCAAAAACTGAAATTATTTGAAAGAAAATTTCAAATCCTCAACAGAACCATTTTTTTCTCTCCTTTAAAATGCTATTTTAAAACATGTTTTTAAAATCTTCTTTGGAATATTACCCTGCCATAAAGAGAAAGTCCTGGTACATGCTCCAACATGGATGAGCCTTAAAAACATTATGCTGAGTGAAATAAGTAAGTCAGACACAAAAAGACAATATTGTATGATCTCACTTATATGAACTATTTAGGATAGACAAATTCACAGACAGCAAAGTTTATTAGTGCTTGCCAGGGGCTGGCAGGAGAGAGGGGAAAAGGAGACTTACTGCTTAGGGAACACTGAGTTTCTGTTAAGGGTGATGGAAAAATATGGAAATTGATAGTGGTGATGGTTGAACAAGATGATGAACTTAATTAATGTCACTGAATTGTACACATAGAAAAGTCAAAATGGCAAATATTTTGTTACATATATATTTATGACAATTAAAAAATAAAATAAGACCTTCACTGGAATGATCCACTGATGAGCTTTTGGCATCTTTACTTGAGAGATAAGTACTCAGAAGATAATGTACCAAGAAATCAGGATTTTTCCTCAGTAAGGTATCATTTTTCAAAAATCAATCTAATGTGGCCAATTAATGTGGTAGAGAATATGTCTCCAAAGAGATAAATAATGGAACCCTCTTTCCTTTGAAATAAATGACATCCTAATACTCACAGAAGCTTCCCAGGAAATTTTTCTCTGACACTGAAATAAAAATACATGATTCATCATCAGAGAATTAAGAACAAGCACTCATCTACTTGGTTTACATCTACTGTTTGACCCAGCTGATACTGTTGCCCACACTGGACAAGATTTTAAAAGTGGAGGCTCTTCTACCCCAGAACCATTCCTGGCATTTACTTGGTTGGAAAAGGGGAAAGGTCTCTCCCTCTGGTATGAACACCACCAACCATTCTTCCCATCTCCTCTTCTTTGGCCTTCCCAGACACAAAATAAATTTGTAAGAAACAGCTTAGAGGTAAAAGATGGTATAAGAGGGACATTTAGAAGCGAAATATCAGTCTGAACAAGCCACTCAGCCTCTAGGTCTCTTCCCGCAGTCTCCATTTTTTCAATGCAGTAAAATACATTCTTACTTTAGACCATGGCTAGTGGATTTTTGTAGAAAGCCTTCCCTGATAAAGGCCACTTAGTTAATCCCCAAACGGCTGGCATAATTTTTAATGCCTTTCCTTATTTTTCCTCAAAGCATTCTTATAATTATATAAAACAAACAAAAACCAAACCCATTGCCGTTGAGTCAATTCCGACTCATAGCAACCCTATACGACAGAGGAGAACTGCCCCAAAGGGTTTCCAAGGAGCAGCTGGTGGATTCGAACCACCAGCCTTTGGGTTAGCAGCCCAGCTCTTTAACCACTGTGCCACCAGGGTATATAAGTACTCCATGTATTTGTGCCAGGAGTGGCAAACTTACAGTTGCAGGTCATATCTGCCAAATCTGATGTCATTTTGTGATCAGCACTCTGTTAGTATATGTGTGTGAGTGTGTGTGTGTGTGTGTGTGTGTGTGTGTGTATACAAAGCCCTGGTGGCACAGTGGTTAAGAGCTTGGCTGCTAACCAAAAGGTCAGCAGTTTGAATCTACCAGCCACTCCCTGGAAATCCTATGGGTCAGTTCTACTCTGTCCTATAGGATCAGTATAGGGTTGATAGGAGTCGGAATCGACTCGATGACTATGGGTTTGGTTTTGTATCTATACACACAAACACACTTCTCGTTTTCATTTTAATATCTTCAGTTTTGCCACAGGTCCCACCAGTCCCAGATGCCTTACAGAGGCTAAAATCCACACCTGTCTGTGTGCATTTGAATTTGCATCCCTACATTTTATGTAAAAATACTTCTATATTGACCCAAAAGTTTGTATATCTCTCTATTAAGTTGAAAACTCTTTGAGGGTAAGATATTTTCTCACATCCTTTATCTGCATATTTTCTAACATCTGAAACAGTGTTAGACGTTAAACATTGTAAGGATTTGGCAAATACTTAATATTTGCGGAAAAAAGTGATTATCAGAAAAGAAATCTGTGCTTCGTAGAGTTTCTTTTGCATGTGTGCAGGACAGAGTGAAAATATGGCTTTATTCTGCCTCATTACTAAATAAAACTCCTGTTCCTTATTATGGCATATTAGGTGGAAACATTTTTTTTATAAATAGGTTTAAAATTTTTATTTTATTTTTTACAGAGGGCAAGGATTGGTGGAAGAAAGAATATGACTTTGTTAAGACTAAAAAAACCTTTCTTTTTCATCTAACTGGGTCCTGGGCTTGGTTATAAACTCCCTGAAGGAGAATGCAGTGGCCATTTGACATTCTCGGCACACACAGGAAGAGAGATTTTAATGAGGAGAGCGACTAGGTTTGTTTTTTGTTTCCCTGTCCAGAGAAGTCTCATGAATATAGATTGTCCATTTAAACAAATATTATTTCAAATATGTCATGTGAATTTGGATATGCTACTCCCTGAGCAAGATCTATCTTGAATAGTATCATTTTAAGTGGAATTTTGAGGATAGGGGAGGGAGGAAGACTGAAGATTTAGGATGGACCAAGGGGTTAAGAATGGGGAAAATATATAAATCCAAAGAGGTCTGCTGAGTATATGAGGATTTGGGGTCAGGGGGGTAGGGATGTTCCACACTAAAAAGATACAACTTGAAATTGGAGATTTTCTTCACAAGTATGGCTATATATTTTTGGCGTACCTCTCCAATTCCTTTCTCCCTCCTTTTCAGCTTTCTGGTCCCTGTTTCCTATCTATAGATTCCTTCATCTCCTTCTCACCACCTTGGTGAGCCTGGATGCATCGTTTTCCTAAATGACTCACATTTATGGCCTTGTTCTCACAAACTACTGTCATAGCTGGTTCCACTTAAAACGTGCACAAATGAGAGTCCCGGTCTACAAAAGCTATTTCAGATACAGTATTCAGACAGCACATTTAAAACAACAGCAACAAGCACATGCTTGGGATCTTTTATTGAATGGTAAAACACTTGTGCAGCTACTTCCCATAGAAATGAGTGGGTTTTGGAAGGCCGTTTCTTCTCTCACAGAAACTCAGATGTTCTTAATTCTTTTCCTCTCAGCACACTGGATAGCATGCCTCTTTCATTTATATATTCAACTCCCAGGCAAGGGGTTAAACCAGGATCTTTCAGAACCAGGCTGTATCTGCACTGGCTTTTCTTGTCTTTGGTTTTATGCTCCATTGGCACATGGATATTTTTTCAGTATTTCCTGCAACACTGTTTTTAGTTAGTTGCAATGTGTTCTGTAAGGTTACATACCATACCTCTTGATAAACTTCTACCGTTTTCACTGCTGTAACTTAGAATCTACAGCTGAGGGCTAACTTTTTAAAAAAATATATAGCCCATCTGTCATCACACCAAAGTGGAGTTGACCACATCTCCTTTGAGAGTTTTCAAACAGCTCCCAGAGCAAGTATCCTGACCCTTCCTCTGCCTGATTGAATTCTATCAATAGCCTTCCCTGGGGCCAAGGAATGATACCGAAACTGATTAGAAACTATGAAAACAGTGTATCCAACAATTCCTAACCCTCCCCACCTCCGCCCACACCCAAAGGTGCTATATAATCCATTTCGCAGATACCTGGAGACACAAAGAATCTAGTTACTCAAATGACTATCTTTCTTGACTCATATTTTTTAACCATCTCATCAGTCAAATGTCTGAAGGGAACAGATTTAATATTTTTAAATGGCCTAAAATACCAAAATGATCATTTTTCAAAGTCTTGTTTCTTCTTTTAGACACACCATTCCCGAGTCTTTTCATCAAGGGTTCTCTCATTACTACTGGAGAGCACGCCTTTCCAAAAAGGTTATTCACGAGACACATCTAATACTTTACATTTTAGAAACGTTTTCACAGGATTATGAATTATTTTAAATCAAGAACATGTTCCCATTTAACTCGAATTAACTTGGAAGGAAATGTATTCAAATGTTTCTTGCTAATTTTTCAATTTTGATGCAATGAAGTTTGATGGCAAATGTAAGGGCTTAGGAGTCATTTCTGGGTTCAAACTCAGGCTCCCGCTATCTGCTGTCAAGTTTCTTAACTGCTGGAGACTTCGTTTCTTCTTCTATATATTGGAAATAATAAGATCCACGTTGCAGAGTTGCTAAGATTGTAAAGCTAATACATGCAAAACAACTATCACACCTATCATCTACAGCATGCATTCAGTAAAAGAAATTAATACTAAAATTTAAATCAAAATGTTACATAATTATAATGATTTTGATTAGTCTTTCAATTTTTAAAAGAAGAAAATGATAGGTTAGACTCTTTGGTTAGATTTATCCATTTATTCACGAACTTCTTTATATCACCATTATAGCTTCTATGTAAAAAATTACATACAATAAAAACCAAAATAAAGTTTAGGGGCATGATTTCATGGACCTCTTCAGTCAATTGGCCTAATATTGTTTTTAGAGTTTCTGCTGTATATTTTAGTTTAGTGAGTAGTGTCCAGAGTCTTAAAAGATTTGTGAGCAGCCACCCAAGATACAACATTGGTCTCTATTATTCACCTGGAGCAACAGAGGAAGAAGGAGTCCCAGGAATCAGAGAAGGAAATGGACTTCAGGACTAACTGCCTTATGAACTACTACCTCCTTTGCCATGAGACCAGAAGAAATGGATAGTGCCCGGCTACCATTACTGAACATTTTGATCAATGACCCAACAGTTGGATCATGATCAAAAGGAGGAAAAGATGTGGAACAGAAGTTCAAATTCATATGGAAACCAGATTTACTGAATATGCTGAGACTAGAGAAACCCCTGAATCTATTGCCTGGAAACAACTTTTAAGTCTTGAACTAAAACGATCCCATGAAGTCATCTTTAAATGAAACAACAATTTAACTCATTTAAAAAAGAATGTTCACTTTGAGCATTGCCCTCTTTTAAAGAATTATCTATATGAGATTAAATGGACAACAGTGACTCATAAACACAGATGAGAACTTTAAGGAAAAGAGAGTCTAAGTTAACAATTGTGAAATAATACGGGTAGAGATAGAGGAATGGTGACACAATGTGAAGTACGTAACCACTGTCAATGAAATGTGCATGTAAAAATTATTGAATGAGTGTTTGTTTTGTTGCGTATATTGTCACCAAAACTTTTAGAAAAAAAAATGGTTTGGTATTAGAAGGGATCATGTGAAGAGAGATTCATTCAGTTGTTCAAATCAGGTGTCACTGTCTTAGGCAGGCACCCCAGAAGCAGATCCTGAGACAAGGATGTTTGTACAATGATTCATTAAGGAAGTGTTCCCAGGAAGAATCAGTAAGGGAAGAGGAAATTAGGACAGGAAAGAAGAAGAAGCAAGAGGCAATTCCAGGCCATGTCTCACCATCAGCCTGATCCTGCAGGGGAGCTCTGGAGTACAAATTGTGTGCCAGGGTTTATCTTTCCTCAAGGCAAAGAAGCTGGGTTTGGCACCTGTTAGTCTTTGGCTCTGTGCTGTAGGGTGAGGTAGGAAATGTAAACTGCAGGCACTTCAGACACTGTGGTATGTAGACACAGCAGTTCCAGTAGCCCAAAGGCAGTCCTCCAAAGAGAACGATAGGTAGGCTGTATAAAAAAACAAAACACAAAAGTGGGAGGGGAAGTTGGAGTAGTGGAGGATGAGTACTCAGAAACAGTAAAAGGGACAAAGGGATCCGAGGGAATCTGAGTGAAGTATTAGCAGTGTCTACTAGTCACACATCTTGCATAGCACCAGCAAGCTCAACCACATAAAAGATCTTATTTACAAATAGCTGTGTTCAATCATTTAGAAGCCCAGAAAGAAAGAAACCAGCATACTTTTCCTGCCTGCCTGCCTGCCTTGCAATTTTGCAGGAATATCCTAGCTTAATGCTGAGGTGTAATCCATACTGAAGGCCATAGTCTTAGGTCTTCGTTTTACTTGGATCCACAATCAACATCCATGGAAGCAGCAGTCAAGAAGTCAAATGACATATTGCACTGGGCAAATCTACTGCAAAAGATCTCTTTAAAGTGTTAAAAAGCAAAGATGTCACTTTGATGACTAAGGTGCACCTGATTCAAGCCATGGCATTTTCAATTGCCTCATATGCATACAAAAGCTGGACAATGAAAAAGGAAGACAGAAAAAGAATCCACCCATTTCAATTATGGTGTTAGCAAAGAATACTGGATATACCATAGATTTCCAGAAGAACAAACAAATCCTTCTTGGAAAAAGTACAGTCAGAATGCCCCTTAGAAGTGAGGATGGTGAGATTTTGTCTTGCTTACTTCAGACATGTTATCAGGAGGGACCATTCCCTGGAGAAGAGCATCCTGCTTGGTAAAGTAGAGGGTCACTGAAAGAGAGGAAGGCCCTCAACGAGATAGATTGAAACAGTGGCTGTAGCAATGGGCTCAAACATGCCTACTATTGTGAGGATGGCACAGAACTGGGCAATGTTTCTTTCTGTTATACATAGGGTTGTTGTGAGTCAGAAATGACTCGACAGCATCTAACAACGCAACAACTTAGCTTAAAGAGAAGATGAAAGATTAAGCAAATTCCTGCACTCACTCTAGCCCCAATTTTTCCAACTGCATTTCATTCCAATCCAAGAGTATAGATCAAGATACACTCTAAAGCTCCAATGGTGATAAAAAGAGGCTCCTTCATTTCTTACACACTTTACAGTTTACAAACCATTATCAAATATGCTATCTATCAACAACCCCATGAAATAGGAGTAATAAGCATTATACGTTACCAGATTCTCCATTTTATAGATGCAAAAGTGAGGCAGAAGTTAAGTGGCATGCCCAAGGTCATACAGCAAATGAAAGAATTGGGACTCAATCCCAGGTTTGCTAATTCAAGTGCTCTTTCTAATACATCAACTGTCTGACAAAAACACACCAAGTAGATCTAAGATGATGTGCCTGTTAGAGACTCTACTGGCTGTCTTACTTTGGACTACACTCTTGACCTCAGAACAGTCTTACCAGTTCAAGATTCTCAATTAAGCTCACTAGGAGAAGTCAGGGCAGAACCTTTGATTCAAGGTCTTCTCTGATAATTTCTTTTCAGTCCTTGATGATGCCTGGTCCTTCACCCACTCTTTAAAGGTAGGCTTTTCTGTCTTTATTCATCTTCTCTGGCTCTTGTACACTCCTTAAGTCATCTCACCCTTTCAATTACATAATAGCCGTATTTTGATGACCCATAAATCTGTACCTTGTTAAGTGAGATACTCCCTAGCACCTAAGACTTGTGTATTCAACTATCTATTGGATGACCCAGTGATACCAAAAATTTAACATGGTGAAACCATGTTTTGCCTTAAACATGATTTCATCCTGTATTCTTACCCTCGTTGAATGCCACTCTCAAGTGACCCTCAGACACCCAAACCACAAACCTGGGAATCATTCTAGACTCATGCCTCACAATAGACCTATCACTGAGTCCTCTTGATTCCATGTTCTCAATATCTTTTATCTATTACCTTCTTCCCATCTCCAGTGATAGTTATCAGAGCAATAAAATGCAATTCTAACCTTTCTGTTTCTACATTTAAAATATAAGATTTTTTAAAAATTTTTATTGTGTTTTAGGTGAAATTTACAGTGCAAATTAGCTTTTTATTCAAAATTTACACATAAATTATTTTGTGACGTTGGTCTTGTACGCTTGATTAAATTAAGAAGTATGTTCTTCATGTCTGTTATTGTTTGTTTTACAGGCCTCTCTAATCTTTGGCTGAAAGGTGGACTTCAAGAGTGGCTTCAGTTCTGAGTTATCAGGGTGTCTTGAGGGTTCTTCCAGTCTCTGTCAGGCCAGTAAGTTTGGTCCTTTTTTTGTGAATTTGAATTTTGTTCTACATTTTCCTCCCACACTATCAGAGAGCCTGTACCGTGATCCCTGCCAGAGCCATTGGTGGTGGTAGCCAGGCACCATCTAGTTCTTCTGGGCTCAGGCTAGTGGAGGCTATGGTTCATGTGGTCCATTAGTCCTCTGGACTAATATTTTCCTTGTGTCTTTGGTTTTCTTCATTCCCCTTTGCTTTGAATGTGATGTATCTTAGATGGCTGCTCCCAAGATTTTAAGACATACTACTCACCAAAGTAAGATGTAGAACATTTTCTTTATGAACTATGTTATGCCAGTCGACCTAGATGTCCCCTAAGACCATGGTCCTCAGCCCTCAGTCCCAGTAACTAGGTCCCTAAAGGTGTTTGGATGTGTCTAGGAAGCTTCTATGACTTTGCCTTGGTCAGGTTGTGCTGACTTTCCCTATATTGTGCGTTGTTTTTCCCTTCACCAAAGTTAACACTTGTCCACTATCTAGTTAGTGATTTCCCCTCTCCACCCCTCTTATGCCTGGTAACCATCAAAGATTGTTTTTTTCTGTGTATAACCCTTTTCTTGGGATTTTATAATAGTGGTCTCATACAATATTTGTCCTTTTGTGAGTGACTTATTTCACTCAGCATAATGCCCTCAAGATTCATCCATGTTGTGAGATGCTTCATGGATTCATCATTGTTCTTTATCATTACATAGTATTCCATTGTATATATGTACCATAATTTGTTTATCCATTCATCTGTTGTGAGCACTTAGGTTGTTTCCATCTTTTTGCTATTGTGAATAATGCTGCAATGAACATGCATGTGCATCTGTCTGTTCGTATGGCGGTTCTTATTTCTCTAGTATGTATTCCTAGGAGTGGGATTGCTGGATCGTGTTGTATTTCTATTTCTAGCTATTTAAGGAGGCGCTATATTGTTTTCTATAGCGGTTGTACCATTTTACATTCCCACCAGCAGTGTTTAAGAGTTCCAATCTCCCAGCAACCTCTCCAACATTTGTTATTTTCTGTTGTTCTGATCAGAGCCAGTAATGTCTGGGTGAGATGGTCTCTCATTGCAGTTTTGATTTGCATTTCTCTAATGGCTAATGATCACAAGTATTTCCTCACGTGTCTGTTAAACAATTGAATGTCTTTGGTGGTGTCTGTTCATATCCTTTGCCCATTTTTGATTGGATTATTTCCTTTTGTTGTTGAGATGTTGAAGTATTCTATAAATTTTAGAGATTAGACCCTTGTCAGTTACGTTGTAGCCAAAAATTTTTTCCCAGTCTGTAGCTTCTCTTTTGTGAAGTCTTTTGATGAGCATAAGTGTTTAATTTTTAAGAGCTCTCAGTTATCTGGTTTATCTTCTGGCATTTGTGCATTTTTAGTTTTGGATTCTACTGTATTTATGCCATGTATTAGGGCCCCTGGTATTGTTCCTATTTTTTTCTTCCATGATCATTATGGTTTTAGGTTTTATATTTAAGTCTTTGATGCATTTTGAGTTAGTTTTTGTGTATGCTGTGAGGTATCGGTCCTGTTTCATTTCTTAAAGATGGACATACAGCTTTGCAAGCATTATTTGTCTTTTCCCCATTTAATGTACTTTGGGCCTTTGTCAAGGTCAACTGACCATAGGTGGTAAAATATAAGAATTTTTAATCTCTCCCCATCATCTAATGTCTAGACACAGTATGTTCTCTAAGACCCTGGATGACCCAGCTTCTCTGTCAATATCCAACCTCATTAGCATAACTTCCTATGTCCATCCTCCAGGTACATATACCACAGACAGTCCCCAAAGTGCTTCTTCTCACATGCTCTTTCCTTTGATAATGCTCTCTTCTCTCTCACTTACTTGACCATTTTAATTTTATTATTTACTTTAATCTAGTGCCCAGGATGTGTTTCCATTTAGAATGAATAGCACTTTTACAATTATTTTATTTACATGTATGTCTCATCCTTCCCCTCATCCCACTAGTATGTAATTTCTTTCAGGGGAAATTAGTCTTATTTATCTTTGCATTCAAAGTGTCTAGCATAGTGTTGGCATTTCATAGATGCTCAATACTTTTTTACTGAATTAATGAATTGAACATCACCCTAGCTAGCTATTTTTGTTACATAAGCCATCTGATCAATATACGACCATGTCATGGTCACTGTCTTCTCAATCTCTGCATGCCATTCACTTAGTTTATAAATGCTCCTGTCATCTTGAGGGACCATGTCCATGCAGGGCACTGTGCTGAAAATTTTTTACAAGGTTGGCTTCCATCTCCCAGTAAACAGATTTTTTTCTCCAAAAAGCTACTTTTGGTTTTCAGATAGCCCTTCCTGATCAGAGACCACAGAGATTTTTGATACACATTTTTACAGGATAAGATAAACATTTCTACAAAGTCAACCCCAAGTCACTTTTTCATCTTAGCAGACAACAAAGGCTAGCACCTACCAGCTTCAAAAGAATGCCATACTTCCATGCTTTACCGTTGTAGACAGCATTAGTAGTCTAACGCTTCAGATACCAAATACTTATAAAATTTATGAAGGCATGCTTTCTAAAAAAATAAACCCATACTAGCTAGGCAACTAGATAAGCATTAAGGTGTGTCTATATGATTCTCAAGAGAGCCTCGGTGGCGCAGTGGTTAACAGCTCAGCTCTTAACGAAAATGTTGACGGTTCAAACCCACCATCCACTCCTTGGAAACTATATGAAGCAGTTTTACTCTGTCCTGTAAGTTCACTATGAGTTGGAATCGACTCAATGGCAATGGATTTAGTTCTCAACATGACTAACCCTCACTGCAGAATTGGACCTCCTAATCACCAGGCCTCTAGTCTTAATCATCTGTGTGTCCTAATTGCCTAGCACAGGTCTCTTAGGCTGAGTTCTCTAGGGAAGCAAAACCAGTGAAGTGCACAAATATATATATATAAAGAAAGAGAGAGGGGCTTTATATCAAGGAAATGGCCCAGGCAGTTGTAGAGACTGGAAAGTCCCAAGTCTGTGGGTCAGGCTGGAGACGTCTCCTGACACACGTAGCTGCAGGGACCGGTGAACCCAAGATGGGCAGGTTAGACAGCAAGCCTCTTGCTCACAGGCCTGCAGAAGCTGATGAATCCTAAGATCGGCAGGTAAGCTGCTAGCTCAGGTCCCAGGAACCGGAGGTCAGATGAACAGGAGCCAACTGCAGGATCCAGAGCAAGCAAAAGCCCACAAGTTTTGCCAGAAAGTCTTCCTATATTGGATGTAGACCACACCCCCAAGGAAACTCCCTTTCAACTGATTGGCTGCTCCTATCACCGTGGATGTGATTACATTACTACATAGCTACCAAACTACATCACAACTGTCAAACCACAGAGAATCATGGCCCAGCCAAACTGACACACAACCTTAACCATCACCACAGGGCTCTGGTCCATAGCGTTCACTGGTTGAGTGAACATATAAATTGATGAACCAATCCCTGAGAACCATAAAAGGAAAGTCAAAATTTAACGGTCATAATATACTTTTTTCAACCATTTGAGAGATTAAAGCAGTATCGCTACGATTCCTTTTAGCTAATCAATTCTAATTTTACTGAATATTATAATTTCTTACGGCACCTAAAAAAAAAAAAAGAAAAACCATACCCATTGCCATCTAGCAGATTTCAACTCATAGCAACTCTATAGCACAGAGTAGAAATGCCCCAAAGGGTTTCCAAGGAGCGGCTGGTGGATTCAAACCACCAACCTTTTGGTTACCAGCTGAAGTGTTAACTACTGCACCACCAGTGCTCCTTATGGTATCTATAAAGGCCAAAACTCTAATATGGTGCGGTGGGGAAGGAAAGAAGATCCAACCCATTCACCTCTGATCCACGCCTGTTGACATGTCCATTGAGAAGGAAAGGAATAACTTTGTTTTAACTAGGACATCATTAGACTTAAACTGTCTTATTTTCTCAAAGTTTTATTTTTGAAAATTGTCAAACTTATAAAAATGTTGAATGACTAGTATAATGAACACTCACTCTTCACTTAGATTCACCAATTTTCAACATTTTGCTAATTTCACTTTCTCTCTCTCAAGTATCTGTGTGTGTATAAAATATATACTTCAAATTTTTCTGAGCTACTGAAAGTAAATTGCAAACATGATGCTGCTGTGTGCCAATGAGTTGACTGTGACTCATAGCGACCCTATAGGACAAGGTAGAACTACCCCATAGGGTTTCCTAGGCTATAATCTTTACAGGAGCAGATCCTCAGGTCTTTACTCCCAGGGAGCAGCTGATAGGTTGGAATGGCCAACCTTTCAGTTAGCAACTGAGCATTTAACCATTACACCACCAGGGCTCCTTGCAAACATGATAAACCCGTTACCTTTGAGTCAATTCTGACTCATAGCAACCCTATAAGACAGAGTAGAACTGCCCTATAAAGTTTCCAAGGTTGTAAATCTCTACGGAAGCAGAATGTCACATCTTTCTCCCACAGAGAGACCTTTCTATTAACAACCAAGCTCTTAACCAACTGTACCTTCAGGGTTCCTTAAGTATCTCCTAAGAGCAAGGGCATTCTCCTTCACAACCACAATCTGATTATCACACTCAGCAAATGTAATATTACACAATAATGTTTTCAAATATAACCCTACATTCGAATGTCCCCTTTTGTTCTAAAATTTGTCTTTACAGCTGTGCTGTGCTGTGCATGTACGTGTGTGTGTGTGTGTGTGTGTGTGTGTGTCATATCTAGAAACCAATCAATGAAAACACCTTACCTGTGCCCTTTATATCTTTTCTTCATCTCCTTTAACCTAGGACAGTCCCCGGTCTTTCACTGTCTTTCATGACATTGATATACTAGTAGCAGATGTAGAATGTTTCATAATCTAGGCTTTTCTGATTTTTGCCTCATGATTCAGGTTAAACATTTCATTGAAAGAATGCTGCCTAGTATTCTAGTATGTACTCTCCATTGCATCACATCAGGAGACACATATTGTGAGTTTATCCCGTCACTGATGACGATAAGTTTGATCTCTCCTTTAACATGATGTTTGCCAGATGTATCCATCGTGAAAGCACTATTTTCCTCTTTGTATTTAATACCTAATCTGTGGGTAATATCTTAAGACTGTGTGAATATCCTGTTCCCCCACAAATTTTCATCCAGTGGTTTTAATATCCATGGATAGTCCTTGCCTGAATTGACTATTGTATAGGTGGTTGCAGAATAGTGATTTTTTTTAATTCTATCATTTCTTTTACATTTATAAGCTGGCATTTTTCTGTAAAGAAGAGCTCCCTCTCCCATCCCCTCTCTTTTTTTAAGCATCCCTATGCACTCAAGGTGGCGCAATGATTAAGAGCAGTTGGCAGTTCAAATCCACCAGGCACTCCTTGGAAACCCTATGGGGCAGTTCTACCCTATCCTATGGGGTCACTGTGAGTTGGAATTGACTCAACAGCAACAGGATTTTTTGTTTTTGTTTTTTAATGCATTCAAAGAGGAGCCCTGGTGGCACAGTAGTTAAGCAACTGGATGCTAACTGAAAGGTTAGCAGTTCCAACCCACCAGCCATTCCTCGGGAGAAAGATGTGGCAGTCTTCTGCTGTAAAGGTTACGGCCTTGGATACCCTATGGGTTAGTTCTACTCTGTCGTACAGGGTGACTATGAGTCAGAATCGACTTGACGGCAATGGGTTTAACAGGTTATGTACTCAGAGCATTTTTTTAAATTCACTATTACAATACACTACTATTACTTATTTTTTGGATGCTCAAATGGTCCTATATTTGGCTTGTTAGATCCTCTTCAAGCCAGCTCCTGTGTCCTTTTTCACATATCGCCATCATTCCTTGTATACGTTCCTCCTTTTTGATGCAACAAAATGTTCCAGCCTCACCAACCAGGCTCTCAAAAGAGCCCCGATTCCTTTGTGGGACTAATGAAATTTGGAAAACAGGATCTATTGGTGTGTTCTTTGCTACAACTAAACTTTTTGAACACTGAGAAGGTGTCTAGTTTTGTTCACTCTTGTATCACCGGTGCCTAAGCTCAAGCTCTTGCACGGTATAGATGCTCAGTAAACATGTGTTGAGTGGATACACTTGTAAAAATTATAATGTGTTTCTCATGGGTATTAGAATTTGGAATATCTTTCATCCACAGGGTCTCTGATCACATTTTATTATGTGTACTTAGCAATCATATACTTAAACTTGAAATGGAACTTTAAATGAGTTTACTCTTTCCCTTTTTGAGCATTGATGCAGTCATAAGTGTGGGCTCACTTTCAGGAGCATTATTTTGACGACTGGATGTGAATAAGCATATCTAGACAAAACATCAGACATGTATGCAACGCAAAAGAAATTTGGGATTCAGTGTTAAACATATTTCCAAAATTTTACAATTTATACCATCTTAGTTGTCTGCTGGCTTTCTGTGTGTCCAGATACAAGTGGAAGAGTGGTATCCATATTTCTTCATTCTAACAGAGACTGAGTGTTATGGATTAAACTATCTCCCAAAAAAATATGTGTCGTAAATACTAACCTCCGAGACCTGGTGGTTCAGTGATTAAGTGCTATGGCTACTAACCAAAAGGTCAGCAGTTCAAATCCACTAGCCGCTCCTTGGAAATTCTGTGGGACAGTTCTCCTCTGTCCTCTAGGGTCGCTAAATTGACTGGGTGGCAATTTTTTTTTTTGTACGCGGGCGGTTGTAATCCCATTTGGGAATGGGTTGTTTTTGTTATGTTAATGAGGTAGAATTAGTGTAGGGTGTATTTTGAATCAATCTCTTTTGGGATTTAAAGAGAGATTAAACAAGCAAGCAGAGTGACAGATGGGGTAAAACAGACGTCAGACGCCAAGGAATCAGGAAGCAGAAGCTAAAGAGACAAGGACTTCCCTCTGGAACCGACAGAGAGGGAAAGCCTATCTTAGAGCCAGCGCTCTGAATTCGGACTTCTAGACTCCTAAACCTTCGGCTGCTAACCACAAGGTCATCAGTTGGAATCCGCCAGCCGCTCCTCGAAAACCCTACGCAGCAGTGCTACTCTGTCCTATAGGGTTGCTATGAGTTGGAATCAACTTGATGGCAATGGGTTTGGCTTTTTGTTTGTTTGGCTTTTTTTCATCCTCCTAAACGGTGAGAAAATAAATTTCTGTTTGTTAAAGCCATCCACGTGTGATATTTCTGTTATAACTAAGATATAACAGATAACTAACTAGATAACTAAGACATTGGGTTTTAAAAAATTATTCTATTTGAACTGCTACTCTGGGCACTGTGACCACAAGCTTTGTTTCTACCAAATGTTGAAAGAGTTTTAAAATAGGAATTAAGTTTTTTGTTTTGTTTTGTTTTTTGCTCACTCTACTTATTTTTTCTTTAACTTATATCCAGTTCCAAGGGAGTGAGTTAAATGGCTTACTAGTTTTTTTGTTTGTTTGTTTGTTTGTTTTCTTTCTCTTTCAAAAGCTACAATTCTCCGAAATGGCAGACTGCCATTTAAAGCAGAGTTGTTAGGTGTCTCTCTTGTGGGTTTAAGCTGTGGCTGCTTGCTAAAAGCTGAAAGGGCCATTTCTCAAACAGCATTTACGTTTTAGGAGCCAAGAGGGTCCTAAAATCTAAAGTGCCTTTACTTTTACTGAGGGAAAAAAGTTAATTTTTTTTTTTTTAACCAGTAGAGAGTAGATGTTTTCACTACTTTTTCTCTTTCATAGCCATCACAATTTAAGAAAACAATTTATCAAAAAGCTTTGACAGGCATATACTGGCAAGTCAGTATATTTCTTTGAAAATGTCACTAGTTTATAAGCAACCTTTTACTATCCCCATCTTAAACCTGTGTAAGGATGTTTTAAGCTTGTATCTTTACAGTTTTGATTTTGGATATAAGTAACATTTTACATAAATCTTCAACTAAAAAATATAATGCATTTTTAATTAAATTCTTCTAAGAGTCTTTATTGGTAAACCCACAAAATACATATTACTTATATAATAAAGAACTTTTTGTTTACATATACTGACTGCATTCTGCAGATAAAATGTATTTTAAATAATGTTTTTGTTATCATTGATCACCTACAACACTGAAGATGACCCCCTAAGACTTCAGTACCTTACAAAAGGAGAAAATGGGCCTCATTTTTTTCTAAAACAAAAAACCCCAGAGACGAGTATGATTCTAGGTGAAATACCTTGATGCAATGCTCTGCTGGTTTAATGATTTGGAGAAATCATTCAACAAGTATGCCATCTATAAATAACAAACCCCATTAAGTTTTCTTTGACAGTTTAGCTATTCCTGGTAATGCAATTCCAGGCATTGCCTAGGCAGATATGGATTGTGGTTAGAAAGCCCTCATTCATACTGTTCAGGAACTTTCTGGGTTCAAGTTTCCCTCATCTGAAAAGACCCCATTTAACAAGATTTGTCCCAGGGCCACTTTTTTTCTTGCCCCATCCCTGCCTCCCCATATATGCTTTAAAAAATACTAACAGTCATCAGTCAGCAAACATTTGACTGCCAACCGGATGCACAACAACATACTGGGCTGCCTCTATTATCTTGATGCTTCTTTTGTTCCTGCTAAGAGTGAAGTCAGCCTCTGCCTCAGCTTCAGCAGACTGCGCTTTACAATTGCTTGAGGGTCTGGATAAAACATCTCTTATTTGAGGAAAGCGTGATTTGAGCCCTGGTTGTAATCTATGGCAGCATTTGACTAAAGGTTAAATTTTCATCAGGATTGGTTGAAAATGAGATAATGTTATTCATTACAACCCTAAAATCAACCTAGCATACAGTGTGTTTGGATGATTTCAAGGAAATAATTCAATGAAAAAATATGGCAAAGCATGCGCATTGTAAGAAACAAACATTCTAGGAATTTAACAAGGAACTTCTAGGAATTACTCCAACTGAAACGCTGTCATTAGTGACCAAAGATGTTTGATCAATTATTCATTTGGCGCCCTTTGTAAAAAAGAAGAATAGTTAATAATTAAAAGATTCATCCATTGAAGGTTAATTGCTAATTGATAATCTATTGATAAGAGGTTGACTAATGAACAAGGAATTACCATGCAGGCATTTAAAAATAGTTCTATATAAACTGACTTGTTCAAGTTATATTGTTTAGTTAAAAATGCAGTTCACTGAATAGTAAGTATCATATGATCTCATTTCTGTTATCTATTAAAAAATAAAACAACCCATTGCCATCCAGTAAATTTCAACTCAAAGTGACCCTACGTAACAGAGTAGAGTTGCCCCATAGTGTTTTCAAGGAGTGGTTGGTGGATTCAAACTGCCGACCTTTTGGTTAGCAACTGAGCTCTTGACCACTGCGCCACCAGGGCTCCATCTATCTATATGCATATTTAATTGTATACATATTTGAAAATCTGAAATACAATCAGTACATACATACACACTTACACCTCTCAAGAGAGGGGGGTGTTTGTATACTTATAGGTACAGAGTGCATTGTACATGTATGCATACATACACACAAATAATGAGTATGTATTATTTTTTAAAGTCAGGGGGAAAAGCAATAAAGAATTTAAAAATACAGAGGAATCTTTAATGATATGGTAAAATACTAAGTGGGAAGAAAGTTCCAAAGCAGCAACTATCCTTTATCACTGCACTGGGAAGATTATATTGTATTATAGATACTTGCTTGTATGGTGGCAACCACAGTAGGCTGTATTACCTTATTCATCTTTGTATCCCCTTACCTGCACAGTGCAGCACAAAATTGGTGTTCATGTAAGGTGTGTTGATAGACTGAATGAATGGATGACCAGATTCATTAATAGAAAAGCCTGCCAGAAGGTTGGAAACTGCTAATCACTTCAGGGCAGCTCTGTAGCAAATTCAAATGCCAAAGTCAAATCACTGGAATCATTCCATGACCTTATATCTTTCTAAGTGAAGGCAGAAGGAGTTGTTGTTGTTGTTAAGTGCCATCTGTTGTCGTTGTTAGGTGCTATCAAGTCCGTTCTGACTCATAGTGACCCTATAGGACAGAGCAGAACTGCCCCATAGGGTTTCCGAGGAGCGGCTGGTGGATTTGAACTGCTGAACTTTTGGTTAGCAGCCGAGCTCTTAACTACTATGCCACCAGGGCTCCGTGTGCCATCTAGTCAGATCCTACTCACAGTGACCCTATGTACAACAGAAAGAAAAGCTGCCCAGTCCTGCACCGTCCTCACAATCATTGTTATGCTTGAGCCCATTGTTACATCCACTGTGTCAATCCATCTCCTTGAGGGTCTTCCTCTTTTTTGCTGACCCTCTACTTTACCAAGCATGATGTCCTTCTCCAGGGACTGGTCCCTCCTGATAAGTGTCCATAGTAAGTAAGATGAAGTTTCAACATCCTTGCTTTTAAGCAGCATTCTGACTGTACTTCTTCCAAGACAGACTTGTTCGTTCTTCTGGTAGTCCATAGTATATTCAATATTCTTCGCCAACACCATAATTCAGTAACTAAAGTCATTATAGGTCTAGAAGCCAAATGGATGCAGCATTGTCTTGCAAGGCATCTACCTCAGAAGATGCCCCAGGCAATGACTCAAACAAAGGCTCTTTAGACATAACTAAGTTAATCTCATTAGATGGGAGTGGAGGGGTTAATGATTTTACTGGCGAGGGTGGTTTAGCAGTCAACGATGGAGTAATCTCTTCAGATGGGAGTGAGAGGGCTGGTTCTGTTGGCAGGAGTGATTTAACCGAATTTAGGGGCCCAGTGTCTCCAGCTTCCTGATTATCTGCCCATATGTCCCCATCCCAAGTTTCAGGATCCCATTTTTTGCTAATCAATCCCTTCAGTTTAGCTTCAGTCACCTCTCAAGGTTGGCAACTGAGTTGGCAATGTAATTCAGCCACTCTTATGATAAGACTCTGGGTTTGGTTTTTGGCATCATCAGCTCTGTTACTACAAGAAATAAGGCTTTTTTTCAAAGCACAAGTGGAAGCTTTGAGGTCATTTATGTGGCACTTGAGTTTTGACTCTGAAGCCCTGAGCCCATATCTTTCTTTCACCAGTTTTTTCTAGCGAAAGTAGGACCAACAAACCAGCTTCCTTATACTTCTCATTATGACAAAATTGTAGAAAGGTATCACACATGCGATCACCCAGAGCCTCGCCTTTCACCAATACCTGATCTATTGGTGGTGATATTTTGTTTATTTGTATTGCCACCTCATGCCACAGATTAGCAGTGCCCTCTTTACTACTGAAAGCAGAGTCATCAACATCTTTAAGACTAACCAGACTTGAGAACCAATTTAGAAAACTCACTCTTACAATTTTGTTTCTCTAGAACAACTCTTGGTACCAGATGTCTTAGGCTGGGTTCTCTAGAGAAGGAAAACCAGTGAAGTATATATAGATGTTTATCTATATAAAGAGATTTATATCAAGGAAATGGCTTACATGATTGTAGAGGCTGGAACATCCCAAATTCGTAGGTCAGGCTGGAGGCTTCGCATGATTCATGTACCCACAGAGGCTGGCAAACCCAAGACCAGCAGGCAAAACCACCGGTAAGCTGCTAGCTCAAATCCCAAGAACTGGAGGTCAGATGAACAGGAGCCAGCTGCAGGATCCAGAGCCAGCAAAAGCCCTTGAGCCTTGCCAGAGGGTCTACTTATGTTTGATGCAGGCCACACTCACAAGGAAACTCCCTTTCAACTGACTGGCTACTCACAGCAGATCCCATCATGGAAGTGATCACATTATATCAAATCTCATCATGGTAGTGATCACATTATCATATGACTACCAAAATACATCATAACTTCCAAGCCTCTGAGAATCATGGCCCAGCCAAGATAACACAACCTTAACAATCACAGATGGCCAAGAAGCTGTCTTCCAAATTTTTATTCTTTTTTTTATGACTTTATTTATTATTTATTTTTATTATTGTACTTAAGATGAAGGTTAACAGAACAAACTAGCTTCTCATTAACCATTAGTACACATTTTTTTGACATTGGTTACCAACCCCACTTCATGTCAACATTCTCCCCTTCCCAACATTGGGTTCCCTATTACCAGCTTTCTTGTCCTGTCTTGCCTTCTATAACTTGTCCCTGGGCTGGTGTGCCCCTTTAGTCTCGTTTTGTTTTATGGGTCTGTCCAATCTTTGACTGAAGTGTGAACCTCAGGAGTGACTTCATTACTGAGCTAAAAGGGTATCTGGGGGCCATACTCTCAGGGTTTCTCCAGTCTCTGTCAGGCCAGTACATCTGGTCTTTTTTTGTGAGTTAGAATTTTGTTCTACATTTTTCTGCAGCTCTGTCCGGGACCCTCTATTGTGATCCCTGCCAGAGAAGTCAACGGGGGTAGCCAGGCACCATATAGTTGTGCTGGACTCAGTCGGGTGAAAGCTGTGGTAGTTGTGGTCCATTAGGGATTTGGGTTAATCTTTCCATTGTGTCTTTGGTTTTCTTCATTCTCTCTTGCTCCAGATGGGGTGAGACCAGTGCAGTATCCTAGGTGGCAGCTCACGATCTTTTATGTCTTCCAAATTTCTTGACATAGATGAGTGAGCAACTTGAGTGCTGCATCTGTTTGTTGAAACATCTCAGTTAGTATTCTGTCAGTTCCTGGAGACTTGCTTTTTGCCAATGCCTTCAGTACAGCTTTGACTTCTTTCTTCACTACCATCAATTCTTGATCATATGCTACCTCTTGAAATGGTTGAATGTCGACCAATTCTTTTTGGTACAGTGACTTTGTGTAGTCCTTCCATCTTCTTTTGATGCTTCCTGCATCATTCAGTATTTACCCCACAGAATCCTTCCATACTGCAACCTGAGGCTTGAATTTTTCTTCAGTTCTTTCAGCTTGAGAAATACTGAGTGTGTTCTTCCCTTTTGGTTTTCTAACTCCAGGTCTTTGCACATTTCATTATAGTACTTTACTTTGTCTTCTCAAGCCACCCTTCGAAATGTTCTGTTCAGCTCTTTTACTTCATTTCTTCCTTTCACTTTAGCTACTCTACATTCAAGAGCAAATTTCAGAGTCTCTTCTGACAACCATTTTTGTCTTTTCTTTCTTTCTTGTCTTATTAATGACCTTTTGCTTTCTTCATGTACGAGGTCCTTGATGTCATTCCACAACTCATTTGGTGTTCGGTCATTCGTGTTCAATGCATCAAATTGATTTTTGAGATGGTCTCTAAGTTCGGGTGGTATATACTCAAAGTCACATTTTGGCTCTTGTGGGCTTGTTCTAATTTTCTTCAGCTTCAACTTGAACTTGTACATCAGCAATTGATAGTCTGTTCCGCAGTCAGCTCCTGTTTTCATGGTTCGATTTTTCCAGACATAGACTGCCAGGTCCTTCTTGCTAGTCTGTCTTAGTCTGGAAGCTCCTGGTGGCATAGCTTCCAGCATCACAGCAACACACAACCCACTACAGTATGATAAACTGACAGACAGGAGGAGAGATCAAGTCATATATTACATTTCAAGGCCTCAAATAATCTCCACTGGGGAGATATTTTCCCTTGGGGGTAAAAATTGGCTCTTGAGGGTGTGAGAAAAATATCCTAGGTATCACAATGGTCTGTAGACCTTCAAGCTCAATGCTGTTGTTGTTATTAGTCACAGTAAAGTTGATTCTAACTCATGGTGACTCCATGCGTGCAGAGTAGAACTGCTCCATAGGGTTTTCAAGTTTGTGACCTTTTGGAAGCAGATCACCAAGCCTGTCTTCTAAGGCACCTCTGGATGGGTTCGAATTGCCAGTCTTTCAGCTAGAAGACAGCACTTAACCATTTGCTCCACTAGACTATCAAAGCTCTACCCTACCAGACAAAACCTCATTCTTTAGTATTTCATTCTTCTCACTTAATTATGTAAAAGTGTTATAGTGAAGAAATTTGTTAAAACTAATGATTCTCAAATTTATTTATTAGTCAACAAAAGATTTTTTTAGTGTATCATCTATTAACATTTCACAGGACACTAGTATTACTTGGAATACTAGCTGAAAAACACTGTTCTATTTTATCATATATTACAAAAAACCATTGTCATCAGGTTGATTCCAACTCATAGCAACCCTAGAGGACAGAGTAAAACTGCACCATAGGGTTTCCAAGGAGCAGCTGGTGGATTCGAACTGCCAACTTTTGGTTGTATTTAACCACTGTAGCACCAGGACCCCTTTTATCACATAGCCATAACTAAATTCCTTTCAGTGACATTTTAGCCACTCTTATTTCTTACAGTCACCACAGTACTGAGAATATAATGGGTACTCAACAAATATTTGTTAAATTAACCTTAAAAAGCCAAAACCAAACCCATTGCCATGGAGTCGATTCTGACTCATAGCGACCCTATAGAACAGAGTGGAACTGCTTCATAGGGTTTCCAAGGCTGTAAATCTTTACAGAAGCAGACTGCCACATCTTTCTCCTGCTGAGCAGCTGGTAGGTTCGAACTACCAACCTTTTGGTTAGCAGCCAAGTGCTTAATCACTGCACCACCAGGATCCTTAAATTAACCTTAGAGGGACCTATAATGAGTGTGGGCAGGCTGAGGCTTCAGCAGACGTGATTCTTAATGTGCCAATCGTCGAACTGGTCCAAATGCATCCCCAAGGAATCCAGAATATGATTCTGGGGCTGCCTGGGGCTGCCAATGGAGCCTGAGCTGGCTGAAACTTCTGTGTCTGCCATATGGTCACTAGGGACATGCTGCACCACACAGTGGCTTCCTGCTTTGCAGGACCAGCTACATAATTTGTGGGACCCAGTGCAAAATGGAAATGTGGATCCCTTGTTTAAAAATTATTAAGAAATTCAAGACAGTAACATCAGAGCATTAAATGAATAGCAGGGCTCTTCTTAGCCCAGGGCCCAGTGTGACAGGTCTCATGACCATGAAGAAGGCCCTGCTGCTCAGACCTGGAAAGAAAGCTGAAGGCAACTATGGAAATTGCTGAGTGAAGAAATGATAGTGGACTCATTAAGATAACTTGGAGAGCCCTCACTACAGAATGATTTCTTTTTGGATGTTTCCCTCAAACTGTGAGGCAGGTAGAAATACTTGATGACCTTATGGAGAAGAGAAAAGAAAAGCTTGATTCTGTGAAGGAATTCAGCATCCCAGTCACTCTGCTTATTCAAAGTACCACAGGAAAGCTGAGTGACCCCATGGGTGGCTGCTCCTACCACGTGAAAGTGTGATCAGGGTAAAGATGGAAGGGGTGTTTGGGATGGAAAGAAATATTTGAAGAAACAACAGTATTAGTGTAGCAAAGCCATTTTAATATAAGTGGGATCTTTTAAAAGTATAAGTGAAAGGGAAAGTCTATGATTGGAGGAGTACGCTAAAATATGTAGATACAGTGTTACTTCTAAATAACCCTAAGGAACTGAGTTCTCATTCATTCTAGAATGGTGACAGTATTTAAAAAACAATCATTTAATGCCTCATGGGATGCCACCCAAGACCACAAGAAATATCACTATTCGTCCTATAGCTCAGACCAGGAAAGTTGGTCTCCTGATCTTGATTCCCATACAATGGGAGATCAAAAAGAAGAAAGATGGAGCATGGTCATGGTAGTGTTTACCCAAGGTCTTCGAGAGAAGGAGCAGGCTGGACTCACTGCCTTCCCCTTGCGTGCCTCTGATCTGACCATCCACCTATTCTCATGGGATACATTCTCTGCAGCCACCCAGCACAAGCCAGAAAACTATGCTCTGGCTTTCTTCCATTCATAGAGTGTGGAAAGACCCTTCTTAATAAATAAACATTTATTCTAAATGGAATCATCCAAATATAGTCTTTTCCATTCTTAAATCCTGTGCCTGGCATCACTTGACAGCACTGTGATATATGTTCCACAAAGTGTTTTTCTTATTCAATAAATACTACTTCGTTTGGCTTTTGAATCAATAAAGTATGTTAAAAGCTTGTAAAGAAATTACTCTGTTAATGGTTCAAATATCATAAAATAGAGGACTAAATGAAATGCTCTTTTCATACTGCCAGAATTTTTGTGTAGGTCTCCAAAGTTCAGTTTCTGTTATTTTTTTATTTTGGTTTGAGGAGCCAGGATCAACCTGATGACTATGTGAAAAAGAAATTGCTAGAGATAAATGTATATGCAAGGTTGATAAAGAAAATCCTCACTCTGTACATGAATATGAGTAGGCTAAAAAAAGGTTACTGGGATGCAAAAGTTGGAAACAAAGAAAAAGGATCAGTACTTGGAAAATATGGCCTTGGTAACAGAAACAATGCCAGAGATTGCATGATAGAATTTTGCAAGACCAATGGCTTCTTTATTGTAAATACGTTTTTTCAACAACATAAACGGTGACTATACATGTGAACCTCGCTGGGTGGAATACACAGGAATCAAATTAACTACATCTGTGGAAAGAGATGATGGAAAAGCTCAATGTCATCAGTCAGAACAAGGCCAGCGACCGACTGTGGAACAGACCATCAACTGTTCATATAAAAGTTCAAGTTGAAGCTGAAGAAAATAAAAACAAGTCCATGAGGGCCAAAATATGACCTTGAGTATATCCCACCAGAATTTAGAGACCATCTGAAGAATAGATTTGACACACCAAACATTAATGACAAAGGACCAGATGAGTTGTAGGATGACATCAAGAACATCACACATGAAGAAAGCAAAAGATCTTTAAAAAGACAGGAATGAAAGAAAAGACCAAAATGGATGTCAGAAGAGACTCTGAAACTTGCTCTTGAATGTAGAATAGCTAAAGCAAAAGGAAGAAATGATGAAGCAAAAGAGCTGAACAGAAGATTTCAAAGGATGGCTTGAGAAGGCAAAGTAAAGTATTGTAATGACATGTGCAAAGACCTGGAGTTAGAAAACCAAAAAGAAGAACACACTCAGTATTTCTCAAGCTGAAAGAACTGAAGAAAAAATTCAAGCCTCAAGTTACAGTATTGCAGGATTCTGTGGGGAAAATACCGAACGATGCAGGAAGCATCAAAAGAAGAGGGAAGGAATACACAGAGTCACTGCACCAAAAAGAACTGGTCGATGTTCAACCACTTCAGGAGGTGAAATATGATAAAGAACTGATAGTAATGAAGGAAGAAGTCCAAGCTGCACTGAAGGCATTGACAAAACACAAGGTTTCAGGAATTGACAGAATACCAATTGAGATGTTTCAACAAAAAGATGCAGCGCTGGAGGTGCTTACTTGTGTATGCAAAGAAATTTGGAAGATGGTTTCCTGGCCAACTAACTGGAAGAGTTTCATATTTGTGCCCATTCCAAAGAAAGATGATTCAACAAAATGTGGAAATTATTGAACAATATCATTAATATCACATGCAAGTAAAATTTTGCTGAAAATCATTCAAAAGTGGTTGCAGCAGTATATCGACAGGGAACTGACAGAAATTCAAGCTGGATTCGCAAGAGGACGTGGAACCAGGGATATCATTGCTGATGTCAGATAGATCTTGGCTGAAAGCAGAGAATACCAGAAAGATGTTTACCTGTGTTTTATTGACTACACAAATGCATTTGACAGTGTGGATCATAATAAATTATGGATAACATTGTGAAGAATGGAAATTCCTGAACACTTCATCGCACTCATGAGGAACCTATACATAGATCAAGAGGCAGTCGTTTGAATAGAACAAGGAGATACTGCATGGTTTAAAGTCAGGAAAGATGTGCGTCAGGGTTGTATCCTTTCACCACACCTATTCAATCTTTATGCTGAGCAAATAATCCTAGAACCTGGACTATATGAAGAACAACATGGCATCACAATTGGAGGAAGACTCATTAACAACTTCCTATATGCAGATGACACAACGTTGCTTGTAGAAAGTGAAGAGGACGTGAAGCACTTACTGATGAAAATCAAAGACTACAGCCATCAGTATGGATTACGCATTAACACGAGAAAACAAAAATCCTCACAACTGGACCAATAAACAACATCATGATAAATGGAGAAAAGATTGAAGTTGTCAAGGATTTCATTTTACTTGGATTTACAATCAATGTCCATAGAAGCAGCAGTCAAGAAATTCAGTGACGTATTGCATGGGGCAAATCTGCTGCAAAAGATCTCCTTAAAATGTTAAAATCAAAGATGTTACTTTGAGGACTAAAATGCTCCTGGCCCAAGCTGTGGTATTTTCAATCACTTCATATGCATATGAAAGTTGGACAATGAATAAAGAAGACCGAAGAAGAATTGATGCATTTGAATTATAGTGTTGGCAAAGAATACTGAATATGCCAGACTGTCAGAAGAAAAAACAAATATGTCTTGAAAGAAATACAGCCAGAATGCTCCTTAGATGTGAAGATGGCAAGACTTTGTCTCACATACTTTGGACATGCTATCAGGAGGGACCATTCCCCGGAGAAGGACATCATGCTTGGTAAAATAGAGGGTCAGCAAAAGAGAGGAAGACCCTCAATGAGATGAACTGAAATAGTGGCTGCAACAATGGGTTCAAGCAGAACAACAATCGTGAGGATAGCGTAGGACAAGGCAGTGTTTTGTTCTGTCGTACACAGGATAGCTATGAGTCGGAAGAGACCCGATGGCACCTAATAACAACAACAGAAGTCCAAATCAGGGTCTCAGACATGTTGATTCCTTCTGTGAGTCTCTCTCCTAGTTTTTCTGTCTACCGGTGATCCTTGGCATTCTTCTGCTTGTAGACAACCCTCACATGTTATCTGTCTTCCCCTGTGTATGTGTTTCCATCTATTGCTGGTGTTTTTAGAATTCAGAAGTGACTAGGTTTAGGAGCTACTCTACACTGGCATGACCTCAACTGATTGATTGACTGCATTATGGAAAGAGATTTCATTACGTTACATTACATTACAATACACTGCATTACATTACATTACAATATATTACATTACATTACTTTATATTATATTACACTACATTACATTAAATTACATTACATTATGGAAGGTAACCTGCTCTACCCAAGGCCAACTGATCTATTACATTTACTACTCCATGACATCAACTTGTGTTTGGCCAAACACCTGGAAACCATAGCCTAGCCAAGTTGACACATAAAATTAACCATCACGGTTATCTTCAAGAAGTTGACAGGTCATTTTGAGAGATGGCAGTTGTGCAGTCCAAAGAACAAAGGAGGACCTTTGTACTTCAGTGAATAGCCCATGAGTCTGTATGAGAAGGGTTATCACAAAACTTAGACATCTCTTGAAAGCAAAAGTAGGAAGAATCAACATTCGGAGGCACAAAATTTGAGTCAGACAGAACTTGTTTTGAATCCCAACTCAGTCACTATTAAGCTGTGTAACCCTAAAAACCAAAGTTAAACCCTTTCCTTTGATTTTATTCTGACTCATAACATCCCTATAGGACAGAGTAGAACTGCCCTATAGGGTTTACAAGGAGTGGCTGGTGGATTTGAACTGCCTATCTTTTGGGTAGCAGCTGAGCTCTTAACCACTGTGTGACCAGGGCTCTATGTGGGCCTAGTCAAGTCATTTAACCTCTTTGAGGCTCAGCTTTCTTACCTCTAGATTGCTATTATATTACATGGTTAATGAGGATTAAAAGAGATAACATGAGCCTGCTGGCATACTTTAAGCTCAAGAAAAAAAAGAAAGAAAGAGTAAGAAAAAGACAGTCATTATTACCATGAGATCAGCCAACTGTGGAATAAGCCTGTCTTGAAAAAGATTTAGAAATGTATGGTTAAGAGGCCTTTAGAACCTTCAAACCCAATCAATCTTACTGGGCATTTAACTACAAGAAAATACAAAGAAAAAGAAGGAATACTCCGGAAGTCATTCTATGAAGCCAACACAACCCTAGTACCAAAGCCAGGCAAAGACATAAGAACAGAAAGGAAATTACAGACCAATATCTCTCATGAGTATAGATGCAAAAATTCTCAACAAAATTCTTGCTGATAGAATTCAGCATCATATCAAAAAAAAAAAAAAAATCCACTGTGACCAAGTGGAATTCACACCAGGTATGCAAGGATGATTCAACATTAGAAACTCAATCAACATAATCCACCACATAAATAGAACAAAAGAAAAAAATCACATAGTCATCTGAATTCACACAAAAAAGACATTTGATAAAGTCCACCATCTATTCTTAATAAAAACTCTCAATAAAATAGAAATAGAAGGGAAAGTCCTCAACATAATAAAGGATATTTATAGAAAACTAACATCTGGCATCATTCTCAACAAAGAGAGGCTGAAAGCATTCCCCCTGAGAACAGGAACAAGACAAGGATGGCCTTTATCATTACTCATATTTAACATTGTGCAGGAAGTCCTAGCTAGAGCAGTAAGGCAAGAAAAAGAAATAAAGAGCATCCAAATTGGAAAGGAAGAAATAAAACTATCCCTATTTGCAGATTGTATAATACTATACATAGAGAACACCCAATATTCCACAAGAAAACTACTGGAACTAATAGAAAGATTCAGCAGAGTAGCAGGATACAAGATCAACACACAAAAATCAGTTGGATTCGTATGCACCAACAAGGAGAACTTTGAAAAGGAAGTCAGAAAAACAATACCATTTATAATAGACCCTAAATAGATACAATAGTTAGGAATAAATCCAACCAGGGACATAAAAGATCTGCACAAAGAAAACTACAGAACACTATAGCAAGAAACCAAAAGAGACCTACATAAATGGAAAAACATACCATGCTCATGGATAGGAAAAGTCAACATTGTGAGCTGACCTACAGATATAATGCAATCCTGATCCAAATAGCAATAGCATTCTTTAATGAGATGGAAAAACTAATCACCAACTTTATATGCAAAGGAAAGCAGTCCCAAATAAGCAAACATTATTGAAGAAAAGAACAAAGTAGGAGGATTCGCACTACCTGACCTCAGAACCTGCTATACAGCCACGGCAGTCAAAACAGCATGGTACTGGTATGACCTACATAAATGGAAAAACATATTATGCTTGTCTTAGTCATCTACTGCTGCTATAACAGAAATACCATAAATGGATGGCTTTAACAAAGAGAAGTTTATTCTCTCACAGTTCAGTAGGCTAGAAGTCTGAATTCAAGGCACTGGCTCCAGAAGAAGGCTTTCTCTCTGTCGACTGTAGAGGAAGGTCCTTGTGATGCATCAGTCTTCCCTTGGTCTGGTAGCATCTCAGCACAGGAACCTCAGGTCCAAAGGACACGCCCTGCTCCTGGCACTGCTTTCTTGGTGGTATGAGGTCCCCAACTCTCTGCTTGTTTCCCTTTCCTTTTATCTCTTGTAAGAGAAAAGGAGGTGCAGGACACATCCCAGGGAAACTCCCTTTACATTGGATCAGGGATGTGATCTGAGCAAGCGTGTTACATCCCACCCTAATTCTCTTTAACCACAGGCAGAGATTATGATTTATAGCCCATAGGAAAATCACAAAATTGAGGACAACCACACAATACTGGGAATCATGGCCTAACCAAGTTAACACATATTTTTGGGGGACACCATTCAATCCATGACAATGCTCATGAATAGGAAGACTCAACGTTGTGAAAATGTCAATTCTACCCAAAGCGATCTGCAGATATAATGCAATCCCTATCCAAATACCAGCAGCATTCTTTAACAAGATGGAAAAGCTAATCACCAAATTTATATGGAAAGGAAAGAAGTCCCAGATAAGCAAAGCATTATTGAAGAAAAAGAATGAAGTGGGAGACCTCACCCTACCTGATCTCTGAACCTACTATACAGCCATGGGAGTCAAAACAGCTGGTACAACGACAGACATATAGACCAATGGAACAGAATCAAGAACCCAGATGTAAATCCACCCACCTATGGTCAGCTGATCTTTAACAAAGACCAAAAGTCCATTAAATGGGGGAAAGACAGTCTTTTTAACAAATGGTGCTGGCAAACTGGATGTCATCTATAAAAAAAAAAAAAAAAAAATGAAACAGGGCCTGTACCTCACATCACACGCAAAAACCAACTGAAAATGAACCAAAAACCTAAACATATAACCTAAAACTATAAATATCATGGAATAAAACTATAAAGATCATGGAAGAAAAAATAGGGACAACACTAGGGGCCCTAATACATGGCATAAATACAATACAAGTCATAACTAAAAATGCACCGACACCAGAAGATAAACTAGATAACAGGGAACACCTAAAAATTACACACTTGTGCTCATCAGAAGATTTCACCAAAAGAGTAAAAAGAGAACCTACAGACTGGGGAAAATTTTTGGCTTTGGCACATCTGACAAGGATCTAATGTCTAAAATCTATAGACTACATCAACACCTCAACAACAAAAAGACAAATAATCCAATTTAAAAAAGAGCAAAGGATATGAACAGATACTTCACCAAAGAAGACATTCAGGCAGTTAACAGAAACATGAAGAAATGCTCGAGATCATTAGCCATTAGTGAAATGCAAATCAAAACTGTAATGAGATGCCATCTCACCCCGACAATACTGGCACTAATCAAAACAACAGAAAATAACAAATGTTGGAGAGGTTGTAGGGAGATTGGAACTGTTATACACTGCTGGTGGTAATGTAAAATCGTACAACCACTTTGGAAAACGATATGGAACTTCCTTAAAAAGCTAGAAATAAGAATACCATATGATCCATCAATCCCACTCCTAGGAATATACACTAGAGAAATAAGAACTGTCACACGAATAGACATATGCATATCCATGTTCACTGCAGCGTTATTCACAATAGAAAAAAGATGGAAACAGCTTAAGTGTCCATCAACAGAAGAATGGCTAAACAAATTATGGTACATACATACACACAGTGGAATCCTACGCAATGATAAAGAACAATGGTGGAGCCAAGAAAACATTTCATAACATGGATGAATCTTGAGGCCATTATGCTGAGTGAAGTACATCAATCACAAAAAGGCAGATATTGTATGAGACCACTATTATTAAAAAAAAAAAAACAAGAAAAGGTTTACACACAGAAAAAAAAAAATCCTTGATGGTTACTAGGGAGGGGAGGACTGGAAAGGGGAAATCACTAACTAGCGAGTAGACAAGTGTGAACTTTGGTGAAGGGAAAGACAACACACAATACAGGGAAAGTCGGCACAACTTGACCAGAGCAAAGTCACAGAATCTTCCTAGACACATCCAAACACCTCGAGGGACTGAGTTACTGGGATTGAGGGCTGGGAACCATGGTCTCAGGGGACATCTAGGCCGAATAGCATAACACAGTTCATAAAGAAAATGTTCTACATACTTCTTTGGTGGGTAGTGTCTGGGATCTTAAAATCTTGTGAGCAACCATCTAAGATACATCTATTGGTCCCATAACGTTCACAGCAAAGGAGAATGAAGAAAACCAAAGACACAAGGAAAATATTAGTCCAAAGGACTAATAGACCACATGAACTACAGCCTCCAACAGCCTGGGCCCAGAAGAACTAGGTGGTGTCTGAATACCAGTAATGACTGCTCTGACAAGGATCACAATAGAGGGTCCCAGACAGAGCGGGAGAAAAATGTAGAACAAAATTCAAATTCACAAAAAAAGACCAGACTTACTGATCTGACAGAGACTGGAGGACCCTTTGAGACTATGGACCCCAGACACCCTGCTAACTCAGAACTGAAGGCACTCCTGAAGTCCACCTTTCAGCCAAAGATTAGACAGGCCTATAAAACAAAAATAACAGATGTGAGGAACATGCTTATTAGTTCAATCAAGTATACAAGACCAAATGGGCAACACTTGCCCAAAAGCAAAGACGAGGTGACAGGAAGAGACAGGAAAACTGGACAAATGCACATGGGGAGCCCAGGGTGGAAAGGGAAAGAGGAAGAGTGCTGACACAATATGGTTTTGTTCAACCCTGCATTTTTTTAAAAATTTTATCCAATTACAGATCACACATTGAAAAAAAAAAAAAAACCTGAGCAATTTTTGGAACAGGAAAAAGAAGCTAGTAGACAGGTGGGTATTGGTAATGGGGTTTATAATAAAATCATTAATAGAAATCTCATAATGGTTGATTCCTAGTAGAAAAAAAACTCTTTGAGGATGATTAAATTATTTTTCTATCTTGTGAAATTCTTGTTTCAAAATAGGTTGCACAAGAATCTAATTAAGACTTTAAATCTACCATCAACTTTATAGGAAATTAATGGGTAGAAGGATAGGTTATGTATCATCCAAGGAGTGAGTCCTGTTGTTGTTACATGCAACTGAGTCAGTTCCGATTCATAGCAACTCTATGTACAACAGAACAAAACGCTGTACAGTCCTGTGCCATCATCACAGTCCTTGCTATATTTGAGCCCATTGCTGCAGCCACTGTGTCAATCCATCTCGTTGAGGGTCTTTCTCTTTTTCGATGGCCCTCTGCTTTACCAAGCATGATGTCCTTCTCCAAGGACTGATCCCTCCTAATAACATGTCCAAAGTATGTGAGACGTAGTCTCACCATCCTTGCTTCTAAGGAGCATTCTGGTTGTACTTCTCCCAAGACAGATTTGTTTGTTTTTTCAGCAGTCCGTGGTCTATTCAACTATTCTTCATCAACACCGTAATTCAAAGGCATCACTTCTTCTGTCTTCCTTATTCACTGTCCAGCTTTCACACGCATACGAGGCAACTGAAAACGCTTGAGTCAGGTGCACTTGAGTCGTCAAGGTGATAGCTTTGCTTTTCAACACTTTAAAGAGGTCTTCTGCAGCAGATTTGCCTAATACAACACATATTTTGATTTTTTGACTGCTGCTTCAGTGGGTGTTGATTGTGGATCCAAGCAAAATGAAATCTTTGACAACTTCGATCTTTTCTCCATTTATCATGATGTTGCTTATTGGTCCAGTTGTGAGGACTTTTTATTTTCTTTATATTGAGGTGTAATACATACTGAAGGCTGTGGTCTATGATCTTCATTGGTAAGTACTTCAAGTCCTGTTCACTTTCAGCAAGAAAGCTTGCGTCATCTGCATATTGCAGGTTGTTAATGAGTCTTCCTCCAATTCTGATGCCCCATTCTTCTTCATATAGTCCAATTTCTCGGACTATTTGTTCAGCATACAGGTTGAATAGGTATGGTGAAAGGATACAAACCTGATGTACACCTTCCCTGACTTTATACCACGCAGTATTCCCTTGTTCTGTTCAAATGACTGCCTCTTGATCTATGTACAGGTTCCTTATGAGCACAACTAAGTGTTCTGGAATTCCCATTCTTCACAATGTTATCCATAATTTATTATGATCCACACAGTCAAATGCCTTTGCATAGTCAATAAGATACAGGTAAACATCTCTCTGGTATTCTCTGCTTTCAGCCAGGATCCATCTGACATCAGCAATGACATCCCTGGTTCCATGTCCTCTTCTGAATCTGGCTTGAATTTCTGGCAATTCCCTGTTAATGTACAGTTGCAATCACTTTTGAATGATCTTCAGAAAAATTTTACCTGCATATGATATTAATGATATCATTTGATAATTACTGCATTCTGTTGAATCATCTTTCTTTGGAATGGGCACAAATATAGATCTATTCCAGTCATTTGGCCAGGAAGCTGTCTTCCAAATGTCTTGGTATACAAAAGGGAGCACCTCCAGCGCTGCATCTGTTTGTTGAAACATTTCAATTGGTATTCTGTCAATTCCTGGACCCTTGTTTGTCGCTGCTGCCTTCAGTCCAGCTTAGATTTAAATACTGTCAGTTCTTGATCATACACTACCTTCTGAAATGGTTGAACATCAACCAATTCTTTCTGGTACAGTGACACTGTGTATTCCTTCCATCTTCTTTTGATGCTTCCTGCGTGATTCAGTATTTTGCCTGTAGAATCCTTCAGAATTCCAACTATAAAATGGGTTAAGGAGACACTTTTCAGAATTTGTTAAAGATTAAATTAGGCAATGTGTATAAGTACATGGCACAGGGTATGGATTGCAGTTTTTATAGATCTATCTAAACAAAGGTGAATCATCCTTGCTTAATAAGATTAAAGAGTAAAAGAGAGAGAGTTCCGGCAAAATGGAGCTCTAGGCAGAAGCACCACGCCGTCCCTCCACAGCAAAGATCCGAAAAACTAAGCTGAACAGAGACTACAACAATCCTGAAACCTTACAAATGAAGAGATAAAGAACTCAGCCAAGCACCAAATGGAGTGAGAAAACTGACAGAGAATGGAGAGTGAGGAGAGATTCATGCAGAGGTCCCCTACCAGCTAACGCAGCGCGGATCCTCTATCTTGGACTCCTATCAGAGACAAGTAAACAGGGGGTACGAGAAAGCAGCCTCATGGAGCGTCCAGCGGGAGACAAAACAACCGGTAATTTGCGATATATGCTTTCTCACTCCCCACCCTTCTTCACCCCGACTCGGCCTCCTCTGCTTCCCGCAGCCACAATCTCTTGTCCGGGAAACACCAGCTACTTGGATTCTACACACCCGAATGGGCTGGCTCTCTAAGAGACATTTGTTGGCTGCTGGGGTTGCTTTTTTCCACTTCTTTTGATTTCTTCCTTACCTCTCACCACCTCCGCCTCTTTTGCTCAAATACCTGGCTCTGTGCGCCATCTTTGCTTCTTCCTGAGGGTCTGTGGAGCTCCGTTCGAGTGTGGAGCTGCTTCCTGGCCTAGACTGCCACACTGGTGGGATCCCGGGGCTTTTGTTCGTTTGTTTATTTTGAATTGCTTGTTTGTTTTCTTTTCCTTTTCTTGAGTTGGGAGCCCTTTCTGGCCAAACAGTGCTGCATGGCAAGGAGATCTCCCTCTTAGCTTGCACAGACGTGCAGAGGGAGCCCTGAGAACATTTCTTTTTTCATTGGTTTTTGGTTTTTTTTTCTATTTTTTGGGGGCCTTTCTTGTTCTTTTTTTTTTAACTTGTTTTGTTTTCTTTTCCCTCTTCTTCCCTTTTTGTCTTTCTTCATTGCTCAGTTTCTCATCTCTCTATATCTTCCTTCTCTTTCTGTTCCCTGAATACCTGGCATTGTATACCTCTACGCCTTCTAGCCAGGCTGTAAAAAAACACCTGAGAGCAACTTCCCCAGACTTCATAGCTGCACCGGTGGGATCCCTGGGAACTTTGAGGTTCTTTAACCTTTCCAATTTTTATTTATTTATTCTTTTCTTCCTCTTCCCCTTTCTGTTTTTCTCCATTTCATAGTCTCTCATCTCTCCACTCCAATGGCAAGCTCCCCTAGCATTCTTTTTTGTTTGTTTGTATGTTTTTGGTTCCTGTTCCTCTCTCCTCTCTCCCATATCTGTCTTAGCACCACACATAACAATCTCCCGTCTGCATCCTGCCTACCTGCACCATGCACTTGACATCATACCACCAAGCAGCACAGGCACGGCCTACTGGAACCTGCCCTGAACTGATTACTGACCTGCTCTGGTGGCTGAAGTAAGTGCCACAAACAACCCGTCCCAGTAACTCCTCTTCAGCTAGACCTGCCCTGCCGTACCATATCTGAGTGACTGACCCTGCCACTTGGAGAAGAAGGTGAAAACTATTGTCCCCACAGATGAGCAAACAACAAAGAACACACAGTCCACCTGCTCAGACATAGTCAAATTTAAAAAAAAAGGGGGGGGGGGACAAAACAAACAAACCTACAATCAATAAATGAGAAAAATAACTACTGAATGCCCCAAAGACAGCAGACAATATCAAACATTTACAAAAACGGGACAGGATGGTTCCAGTAGGCATCCAAAATAAAACACCAGATCACTCTCCAGTGGAAGAAAATGCACTAGAACTACCTGATAGGGAATTCAAATCTCTAATACTCAGAATTCTCCAAGAGCTGAGGCGAAAAGCTGACAAACATGAGTAAAAACTGGACAAATGCATGAAAAGTACAGGCAAAAAATTGGAAGAATTCAGGAAAATAATGCAGGAACAAAATGCCAAAATAAATTCACAACTAGAAATTATACAAAGACAACAATTAGAAATCAAAAGGATAAACAACAAGATTTCAGAACTGGACAGTGTCATAGAAGGGCTGAGAAGCAGATTTGAAACTGTTGAAGACAGGATCAGTGGAATTGAAGACAAACACTTGGATACAACTCTGTTTCAGGAAAACTCGGAAAAAAGAACAAAAAAAATCAAGAGACCGTGAGAGTTATGTGGGATACAATCAAAAGCAAAAACTTTCAAGTGATTGGAATTCCAGAACAGGGGGAGAAAACAAAAAACACAGAGAGGATCACTGAAGAACTGCTGGCAGAAAACTTCCCCAATATCATGAAAGATGAAAAGCTGACCATCCAAGAAGCTCAACAAACCCCATATAGAAGAGACCCCAAAAGAAAATCACCAAGGCATATCATAATCACACTCGCCAAAACCAAAGACAAACAAAGAATCCCGAGAGCAGTTCATGAAAAACAAGAAGTCACATACAGAGGAGAAACAATAAGACTAAGCTCAGATTTTTCGGCAGAAACCATGCAGGCAAGAAGGCAATGGGACAACATATATAAAATCTTGAAAGAAAAAAATTGCCAGCCAAGAATAATATATCCTGCAAAACTCTCATTCAGATTTGATGGTGAAATTAGGTCATTTCCAGATAAACAAAAATTAAGGGAATATGTAAAAGTCAAACCAAACTTACAAGAATTATTAAAGAGAGCGCTTCGATCTGAGGACAAACAGCTTCAGATCACAGGCAGAACCTAGGACGCAGGATCGTACCAGCCAGATACCAATCTAGGAAATGAACTCTCAAGGACTATCCAAAACCAAAAGAAATACAACAGGGGATCAGAGCAGTTAATCAGTAAATGACAACAACATCAAAACAATAAAAGAGGCAATAAACGGCATAGGTATAGAACCTTGTAATGGAGAGGAAGACAAGGCGATACCAAGTAATGGTAGACTGCATCAAACTTAGAAAGATAAGGGTAAAATTCATGGTAACCACAAAGAAAGTTAACAAACATACTTATAAAAAAAAAAGGAAAACATAAAGTCTCAGCATAAACAAAACGTACAAAAACAAAAGAAATGAAAAGAAAACCACAAAAAAAAGTAACTCAGCACAATAGAGTAAGAAGAACAAAGAAAATGTCAGCACCACAGAAAAAAGCACTACAAAATGACAGCAGCAAACTAACATCTATCAATAATTACACTGAATGTAAATGGACTCAATGCACCCATAAACAGACGGAGAGTGACAGAATGGATAAGAAAACAGGATCCATCAATATGCTGTCTACAAGACACACATCTTAGAAACAAAGATGTGAATTTACTAAAAGTCAAAGGTTGGAAAAAAATATATTAAGCTAACAACTACCAAAAAAGAGCAGGAGTGGCAATTCTAATCTCAGATAAAATAGACTTTAAAACGAAATCTACCATAAAAGACAAAGAAGGACACTATATACTGATTAAGGGGATGATACATCATGAAGACTTAACCATAATAAACATCTACGCACCCAATGACAGGGCTCCAAAATACATAAAACAAACTCTAACAACACTGAAAAGGGCACAATCAGCCAACTTGACGTCATAGACATATATAGAACACTCCATCCAACTGCTGCAAAGTACACATTCTTTTCCAATGCACATAGAATGTTCTCCAGAATAGACCACATCTTAGGCCACAGAGCAATCCTCAACAAAATCCAAAACGTTCAGATAATTCAAAGTATCTTCTCTGACCATAATGCCATCAAGGTAGAAATTAACAATAGAAAGAGCAAGGAAAAAAAATCAACTACATGGAAACTGAATAATACCCTGCTTACACATCACTGGGTAATAGAAGAAATCAGAGATGGAATCAAAAAATTCCTAGAATCAAATGAGAATGAAAACACATCATACCAAAACCTTTAGGACACAGCAAAGGCAGTCTTCAGAGGACAATTTATAGCTATAGATGCACGTATCAAAAAAGAAGAAAGGGACAAATCAAAACATTAACTACAGAACTCATACAAATAGAAAGAGAACAGCAAAAAAAGCCCACAACGACCGGAAGAAAGGAAATAATAAAGATCAGAGCAGAAATAAATGAAATAGAGAACAGAAAAACAATAGAAAGAATCAACAAAACCAAAAGTTGGTTCTTTGAAAGAATTAACAAAATCAACAAACCACTGGCCAGACTGACAAAAGAAAAACAGCAGAGGACACAAATAACCCAAATAAGAAATGAAATGGGGGACTTTACAACAGACCCAACTGAAATAAAAAGGAGTATAACAGAATTTTATGAAAACCTATCCTCCAACAAATTTGAAAACTTAAAGGAAATGGATAAATTTCTAGAAACACACGGCCTACCCAAACTACAACAAAGTGATGTTGGAAATCTGAACAGACCCATAACAAGAGAATAGATTGAAAAGGTAATGAAAAAACTCCCAACCAAAAAAAGCCCTGGCCCAGATGGCTTCACTGGAGAATTCTACAAAGCATTTAAGGAAGAGTTTGTACCAGTACTACTCAAGCTATTTCAGAGCATAGAAGAGGAAGCAACACTTCCAAATTCATTCTATGAAGCCAGCATAACACTGATACCAAAACCAGGCAAAGACGTCACAAAAAAAGAAAATTACAGACCAATATCTCTCATGAATATAGATGCAAAACTTATGAACAAAATTCTAGCCAATAGAATTCAGCATCGTATCAAAAAAATAATATACCACGACCAAGTAGGATTCATACCAGGTATGCAAGGACGGTTCAACATTAGAAAATCAATCAACGTAATCCACCACATAAATAAGAGGAAAGAACAGAATCACATGATCATCTCAACTGATGCAGAAAAGGCATTTGACAAAGTCCAACACCCATTCCTGATAAAAACTCTCAATCAAATAGGTATAGAAGGGAAATTTCTCAACATAATAAAGGGCATCTATGCAAAACCAATGGCCAACATCATTCTTAATGGAGAGAGGCTGAAAACATTCCCCTTGAAAACAGGAACAAGACAAGGATGCCCTTTATCACCACTCCTATTGAACATTGTGCTGGAAGTTCTAGATAGAGCACTAAGGCAAGAAAAAGAAATAAAGGGCATCCAAATAGGTAATGAAGAAGTTAAACTGTCCGTGTTTGCAGATGACATGATACTATACATAGAAAACCCTAAAGACTCCACAAGAAATCTACGAGAACTAATAGAAAGATTCAGCAGAGTAGCAGGATACAAGATAAACATTCAAAAATCAGTTGGATTCCTATACACCAATAAGGAGAACAATGAAAAGGAGATCAGGAAAACAACACCACTTTCAATAGCCCCTGAAAAGATAAAAGACTTAGGAATACATCTGAGCAGGTATGTAAAAGACCTATACAAAGAAAACTATAAAACACTACTGCATGAAACCTAAAGGGATCTACATCAATGGAAAAACATACCACGCTCATGGATAGGCAGACTCAACATTGTGAAAATGACAATTCTACCCAAAGTAAATTACAAATACAATGCAATCCCAATCCAAATACCAAGAACATTCTTCAAAGAGATGGAAAAACTAATCATCAACTTTATATGGAAAGGGAAGAAGCCCCGAATAAGTAAAGCACTACTGAAGAAGAAGAATAAAGTTGGAGGACTCATACTACCTGACTTCAGAACCTACTATACAGCTACAGTAGTCAGAACAGCCTGGTACCGGTACAACAACAGATACATTGACCAATGGAACAGAATTGAGAACCCAGGTGTAAATCCATCCACCTATGGTCACCTGATCTTCGAGAAGGGCCCAAAGTCCATCAAATGGGGAAAAGACACTCTTTTTAACAAATGGTGCTGGCAAAACTGGATATCTGTCTGCAAAAAAATGAAACAGGACCCATACTTCACACCATATACAAAAACTACTTCAAAATGGATCAAAGACCTGAATATAAAGCCTAAAACTATAAGGTTCATAGAAGAAAAGATAGGACCAACACTTCAGGCCTTAATACACGGCATTAACAGGATACAAATCATAACCATCAATGCACGAACCCCAATAGATAAGCTAGATAACTGGGATCTTCTAAAAATGAAACACCTATGCTTTTCAAAAGACTTCACCAAAAGAGTAAAAAGAGAACCCACAGACTGGGAAAAAAATTTTTGGACAGTACAAGTCAGACAAAGGTCTAATCTCCATAATCTATAAGAAAATCCAACACCTCTACAACAAAAAGACAAATAATTAAAAAATGGGCAAAGGAAATTAACAGACACTTCACCAAAGAAGACATCCAAATGGCCAACAGACACAGGAGGAAATGCTCGCGATCACTAGCCATTAGAGAAATGCTAATTAAAACCACAATGAGATACCATCTCACTCGGCATTACTGGCACGAATCAAAAACACTGGAAATAACAAATGTTGGAGGGACTGTGGGGAGATTGGAACTCTTATGCACTGCTGGTGGGAATGCAAAATGATACAACCATTTTGGAAAATGATATGGCGCTTCCTCAGAAAGCTAGAAATAGACATACCATTCCATCCAGCAATTCCACTCTTAGGAATATATTCTATAGAAATAAGAGTCATCACTTGAATAGACATATGCACACCTATGTTCATGGCAGCATTGTTCACAATAGCAAAACAATGGAAACAACCTAGATGCCCATCAACAGATGAATGGATAAACAAACTATGGTACATACACACAATGGAGTACTATGCAATGAGGAAGGACAACAATGAATCTGTGAAGCATCTCACAACATGGATGAAACTGGAGGACATTATGCTGAGTGAAATAAGTCAATCACAAAAGGACAAATATTGTATGAGACCCCTATTGTAAAAACCCATGAAAAAGTTCACACGCAAAATGTAACAATCTTTGTTGGTTACCAGGGTTGGGAGGGGTGGGGGGGAAATACTAAATAGGCAATAGATAAGTGGCATCTTGTGTGAAGGGTGAGACAGTACACAATACAGGGGAAACTAGCACAACTTGGACAAGGAAAGGTCATGGAAGCCCCATAGACACATCCAAACTCCCTGAGGGACTGAATTGCTGGGCGGAGGGCTGTGGGGACCATGGTCTCGGGGAACATCTAGCTCAACTGGCATGACACAGCTTATAAAGACAATGCTCTACATTCTACCTTGGTGAGTAGTGTCTGGGGCCTTAAAAGCCTGTGAGCAGCCATCTAAGATACTCCACTGGTCTCATCCCTTCGGGAGCAAGGGAGAATGAAGAGAACAGGACACAAGGAAAAGATTGTTCCGAAGGACTAATTGTCCACAGCTACGAAGGCCTCCACTGGACTGATTCCAGTACAGCTAGATGGTGCCAAGCTACCACCACTGACTGCTCTGACCAGGATCAGAACAGTGGGTTCTGGACAGAGCTGGAGAAGGATGCAGAACATAATTCTAACTCACAAAAAGAAGACCAGATTTACTGGCCTAAAGGAGACTGGAGAAACCTCAGGAGTATGGCCCCCAAACACCCTTTTAGCTCAGTGGTGAAGTTGTCTCCAAGGTTCACTGTTCTGCCTGGGAGTGGACAGCCCCATAAAACCAAATGAGACTAACGAGGTACAGGAATCCAGTGACAAGGGCCAGAAGGCAGAAGGGGACAAGGAAGCTGGTGATAGGAAACACAAGGTTGAGTAAGGACGTGTTGTGAGATTGTTAACCATTGTCATAGGGCAACATTTGTAGTAACTGTTAAATGAGAAACTATTTTGTTCTGTAAGCCTTCATCTTAAGTGAGAATAACAGCACGATTGGAAGAGCATAGTCAATGTCACTGAACAGCGCATGTAGAAATTTTTGAAATGGTGTGTCTTTGGCTATGTGTATTTTCACCAAAAAAAAAAAGGTTGAGAAGTTAGAGGGTTGACATGTTGTGGGGTTGTTAACCAATGTCATAAAACAATAAGTATACTAGTGTTTCATGAGAAATTATTTGTTCTGTAAGCCTTCACCTGAAGTACAATAAAAAATAAAAAAGAGAGAGAGAAAAAGAGAACAAATGCAGGATGTAAACCCTCAATTGCCCTGAACTATGACTCACTTCCACCATGCATCTGCCAGTTTGTCATACTGTGGTGGTTTGTGAGTTGCTTTGATACTGGAAACTTTGCCACCGGTAGTTCAGATACCTGCAGGGTCACCCTTGGTGGACAGGTTTCTGCAGAACTTCCATAATAAGAAGTCCTTCCATAATAAGAAGGACCTGGCCATCTACTTCTGAAAAAATTGACCAGTGAAAACCTTATGAATAGCAAGAGTCAAAATGAGAAGAAACAGCTGCAAGTATCCATTAATGATCTAAATGTTGAATGTACAAAGTATTAATCTAGGAAAATTGGAAGTCATCAGAAATGAAATGGAACACATAAAGATAGATATCCTAGGCATTAGTGAGCTGAAAAGGACTGATATTGGCCATTATGAATCAGACAATCATATGATCTACTATGCCAAGAACGACAAATTGAAGAGGAATGGCATCATGTTCGTCATCAAAAAGAACACCTCAAGATCTATCCTGTTGTAGAACAAAATTCTAACTCATAGAAAAAGACCAGACTTACTGGCCTGACAGAGACTGGAGAAACCCCAAGAGTATGTCCCCCGAACCCTCTTTTAGCTCAGTAATGAAATCACTCCGGAAGTTCACCCTTCTGCCAAAGATTAGACAGGCCCATAAAACAAAACGAGACTAAACAGGTACACCACCCAGGGTCAAGGACTAGAAGGCAGGAGGGGACAGGAAAGCTGGTAATGGGGAACCCAAGGTCGAGAAGGGAGCGTGTTGACATGCGGTGCGTTTGTTAACCAATGTCATAAAACAGTATGTGTACTAACTCTTTAATGAGAAACTAGTTTGTTCTGTAAACTTTCGTCTGAAGTACAAAAATAAAATAAAATAAAATAAAAAAATGAAGATCTATCCTAAAGTACAATGCTGTCAGTGATAGGATAATATCCATACACCTACAAGGAAGACCAGTTAATCTGACTATTATTCAAATCTACACACCAACCACTAATGCCAAAGATGAGGAAGAATATTGAACTGCCAGAAGAACAGACAAGTCTTTCTTGGAAGAAGTCCCATCAGAATGCTCCTTAGAAGCAAAGATGGTGAAACTTCGCCTCGCGTACTTTGGACATGTTATTAGGAGGGACCAGTCCCTGGAGAAGGACATCATGGTTGGTAAAATAGAGGTCCATGGAAAAAGAGAAAGACCCTCAATGAGATGGATTGACACAGTGGCTGACACAACATGCTCAAACATAGCAACAATTGTGAGGATGGCCCAGGACCATGCCCTGTTTCATTCTGTTTTACATTGGGTCGTTGTGAGTTGGAACCAACTTGACGGCAGCTGAGGGCAACAACAAAAATATACCTTACAAAATAGTCTTCATTTTTCACCTTTCCTAATAATCTTATTATTATCAATTTCTATTTTAGCGCATGCAGAGGTATATGGGATCATCTTCCACTTCTTCTTTGGTAACTGAAACTTCTTTACTCTGACATTGCTATATGTCACTTGGTTCTTGTTCTTAGGTGTTTATCAAGGAAGAAAACCAGTGCTTAAACAACACTACCTACTAGCATTAATAATCCCTGAGAAGAAAGCAGAGAAAGGCATTCTCCTATCCTTATCTAATTCTCTCTTTTTTTTAAACATTGTATTTCTTTTTTATGTTTTTCCACGGGATACCTCTTCTACACTTATTTTGTTCAGTTTTTCTTTTTTTCTTTTTTTTTTTTTTTTACAAATTTTAGATACTAAGGTTATCTGCCATATCCAATAAATTCTTAAGATACAAAAAAAGTTTAGAAAAAATTAATTATACTAGCTCATCTTTGCCCATGTCACTATATGCCACAGTCAAATACACAAATACAAGAAATAAATGGCCATATGGTTTTCTGGGTACAGAAAACGAAGTTTTAAATAAAAATTATGGTTAATATGAAAAAAAAAGAAGAGAAGAACCTTAAAATAAGGTTGGGTATCTTGCTGAAGTCCATGCTTCAAGGTAGTAACAGCATAAGTATAAAAATCCTTAGAGCTACCTTCTGTATTCACTGTAATAGACTTTACAGACTCTGACATTATCTCAAATCCGTTTCCATATATATAGACATTTTCCTCTACAAAGTATTATTTACTATTGCTAGTAGGCCAATAGTAAGAAATATTACTATAGCAATAATGCCTGTGTGGTATATTAGTCTTGGCCATGGTTCAGTCTCCCATGCTTCCTAAAACCTGGCTAATAAAGAAAAGGTTATCCACCACCTTTGCACCCTGGTCCTCACTGAAATGCTTCTGACAACTCATCCACCAGAGATATTTTAAAGTTATTGAAATGAAGATGAAACTTAGCATGTTATATCAACACCAGCAAGCACAAACTAAATGCCTTCCAAGTGTTTTAAAATCAAAATTATAGAGAAATTCACAGTTTACAACTTGGTTGAAGACAGTATCTCAAAATATGGGCTATTCTGTTTTTAAACGCTTCGTGGCAAGATAAATATATGAGTCAAAAGGCAAGTGGCATGCAGAACTTGGGGAAGAAAACTGAGCCCTAAATTTTATTTCCAAAATCTGATAAATGAAAATACATATTCTATTAAGAAAAGAGAGAGACACTTCCCCTCCCCCTTTTTCTTCTCAAAAAGGAGAATGTGTGAATTATTGCAACCCCCAGGGAGCAATATTTGACTCACAGCAGACTATGTGGTTTCACACATTTGCTAGGATATTAGTCCAAATAGATGCAGAAATACACAACCACTCAGTCAATAAAGAGTTTCTAAGTTACTTATGAAATTCAGAAATCTTCCCTTAAAAATGCTATTTTTTTTTTTTAGTTTATCATTTCTAGCACAGAAATGTGTTACTAAATGGACCTGTAGTCAAATGTACTGAAAATATTCTGTGCTGCAACTTCTTCAAATATTTAAAAATGCAATGAAATCAAAATATTTAAATACATATTTACTAAATTAGTGTTAATGTGTTCAGAGATAAAAGAAAAATGAACCCTGCCTTAGGACCGCCCATGATTCCAATTCATTGCATTCGAGAGAAAGAAGTCCAGAAAAAGTCAAATACACCCTTGTTTATTAGCAGTGAGCTCTCCATATTCACATCACACCACCCTAAAGACTGTTGAATATGGCAGAATGATGATGCACTGGCAAAAAAAAAAAAAAAAAAAAAAAAAAGCCAGACTGAACTAGTAATTGACTATGATATATGATAGTCCCAAAAGCCTCCCAAGTCTCAGGAGAGAGATTGCTCAACATGTCAAAAGGAATACAATTGTGCAAAAAAACCACACTAGTATGCAAGCATGTACGTCTGCCATAGTCCCCTTTAAATCAATCTAGTGATATAGAGCCTTGTACATGCTGGGGTGTTACCCTAGCCCATGGTCCTCTCAGAGAACTTGGGTGGCCCACCCACCTAAAAAAAAAAAAAGTTGTTGCAAAGTCAGTCCAGCTCATGGCTCCTGGTAACCTTGTATGTGTCACAGTAGAACTGTACTTCATCAGGTTTTCAATGGCTGATTTTTTCAAAGTAGATACCCAGGCCTTTTTTCTGAGGCTCCTCTGAGTAGACCCAAACCTCCAACCTTTCTGTTAGCAGCCAAGCACATGAACATTTTACACCAGCCAGGAACTCCTCCACCCAGGTATGGAGATGAAATTTGGCCTTCTGGTTTGCACCATATGACCCTGCCTCCCTGACGTGGTTCTGATCACAAAGGAGCCCCTCAGAATTCAGAATTGTGAGAGAGGCAAGTCAGGAAGCTATGCTGGTGTTGACTTGAGTACAGGCACATGCAGGAGAACCTGTTTGCCAACGAGTCGCTTCCGACTCATAGTGACCCTATAGGACAGAGTAGAATTGCCCCATAGGGTTTCCAAGGAGCGGCTGGTGGATTCAAACTGCCCAACCTTTACTGAGCAGCTGTAACTCTTAACCACTGTGTTGCAGTTATGCTGATTGCATGAGCAGCAAAATGGCAAAAAAAAAAAAAATACCCAACTGCAGAGAGAAAGAAAAAGTGAAGAGAGAAGTAGAGGCAGAAGATTACGTGGGGCAGGGGAGGGGAGGGGAGGAAAAAAGAAATACTACCTGGTTCCCAATATTATTCCAGTTCCTATTTCTAGTCCCTCAGATTCAATTGTATTTATTTCCTCTGGTTGCATTTTCCCTTAAGCTATTTGAATGAGTTCTACAACTTAGTCTATTATAGTTCTTCTTACCTTCCTCTTCTAGGTATCTAATCATTTCCTAGTTTCTTCCCACCATATGGAACTTTCTTCCCCCCCGCTGCTATAGACTCGATTCTGACTTATAGCAACCTTATAGGACAGAGTAGATCTGTCCATAGGGTCTCCAAGGCTGTATGTAATCTTTATGGAAGTCGACTACCACATCTTTCTCCCATGGAGCGACTGGTGAGTTCAAACTGCCAACCTTTCAGTTAGCAGCCAAATGCTTAACTGTCACGCCACCAGGGCTCCTTATATGAAAATACCATCTTGCAATTGCATATTTCTTCCTTCCAACTGCTTCATTCTAATACTTTTCAGTTAGAACTCTTTGAAAATGTTTCTCTAGGGTCTATTGCTGCAGAAAATGAGACAAGCTCGAAATCATCAGTCTTTGTTCTCACTTTTCGCTTGAATTTGGGTCTTTTAGGTCTCTTTATTAAAAAATTTTTCCTTTTAAAGCTGTGTACCAGAAACATGAACCAATAGATCCCAACAACGGTAACCACTTCAGCAACAACTGCTCATGAAGTAGTTACTTTTCCCTTCCCTTTGATTTCTGATTAGTCTGTCTGCTGTGCTTGTTCCCAGTCCTCAAAAAAGATAAAGAAAAGAGAAGACCTTCTATCTGACTTTCCATATTTTTTAATGATTTAGTACATTGACCTGCCAAAAAGCCCAAGGCTCAAAAACCCTAATAAGGCCTTATGATAATAGAGTTTCTCCTCAGAACAATCTTCCCCTCAAGATCACCTCAGCCAGCTGGTTCAGTTGTAACCAGTCCCCTAACAAGCTCTCCTACTTCAAATCTCTGCAAAATCAGAAAGAAGAATTGTGTTCCTAAGCAGGTGACCAGAAAATTCCAAGTACAATTTAAGCCAAGGCAAAGACTCAGCAAGAAGACTGTTCCAACCTTAGACACGATATGATTTTTTTTTTTAAATACATTTTCACCAGAGTTTTGGAAAATTTGAATCTTTCTTCATTTTTTTTAGATGTGGGACTCACCATTATCCTGAGTGAGATTTCATGCCGTTGTTGTAAATGCACACAAAGGTCATAAGGTCACATTTTCTTGAGATATGGAGGGGTGAACATTCCCATCTTGGCGTATTGTAGTGAATTCTCTGCCCTTTGCCATGAGTGGTCTTTCTCTACCTCTGGCTTCTTCTACCCATCCGGTAAATGTCAGATGAAAATATTCATATGTCACTATGTACACACCAAGCCCTGACTGAAAATTGCCTTCCAGTCTGTTAGGAGTTATTGAATGGACACTATTAACCTGCACTTCTCTGTCTCTCCCCTGAAGAGGGGGAAGAAAAGTACATAGGCTTTAAATTCAGCAAAAGTGTTTTACAAAAACTACAACTCCTATAAGGAGTTCCAGAGCAAATGACTGACTCAGCTCCACAGTGGCATTTTCTTCTCAGGTGTTTAGAAGTGGTGGAAGAGTGTGAGGTAATCTGGTCTAGGACCTCTTGAACTTGCTTCGAGGCATGTGGTTTCATTATTAGTAACTTCCAGGAATGCATTAATATTTTTATTAGCTCGCCCTCTGTGGAAGCAGTAACAAAGAGAAGCCACAGTCATGGGGGCACTTTTAGACCTTATTTAAATTCATATTAATTAATGGATTTTTCCCATTAGTCACAGGTCTTCCTGAAAACTGGATTTGAGGACTCAGGACATAGTGGACACAATCTCCATTTTGGGAATCTCATTCTTGGTCTTCACCTCCTCTTACACCAGCTCACTTCCTCTGGTACCATGACTCCCACAATCCTTTGCGGGTCCAGGGAACTTCAATCCCTTGATCCTGCCACCTTTTCAAGGTCACTAAGCCTGCTCATGTCATCACTCTTCTCTTTTAACGGCTTAGCTTTCGTAGTCTATCATGATAATTGCTCCCTTGGTTACACCCTTCACTCCCTGCACCCTCTCTCACTTTGTCTTCCTCGCCTTGGCAAAGCTCCAGTTCCCTGCCTAATCTGCGCCTGCACCTGCTCAGCTGAATGCTCCTGGACACAGGCTGGTCTCTGTTTAAATTCACAACCATAACCTTAAAGGGCCCCTTCACAGGGGCCGGCAATTCTATTATGATTCACTAGTCCACATAGTTGCCTTTCCTAGACCATTGTTTTGTATCTTTTTCCCCTCAGACTCCCAACACCTTCTCACATATCCTCTCTCTCAGCTGACCCCCTCACTTCCTTTTTCACTGAGAATGTTAAAATAATCAGTAGAGAATTTCCACCAGCTCCCACTACCACGTTTACCTACCTCCTGCATCTGTGTCACATACTCTGTCTTTTTCCTCTTATGGTGAATGAATTATGTTCCTTTTGGGCACGAGATTCCATTCTCTCTCACCTATTGGAAACCATCAGTCCAGCAATCCTCCCCTCTCTCTCACTATTATCAGTTTCCCCATCTTTAGGAGGTCCTGGATGTCACGGTGGTTAAGAGCTTGGCTGCTAACCAAAAGGCCGGCAGTTTGAATCCACCAGCTGCTCCTTGGAAACCTTATAAGGCAGTTATACTCTGCTCTATAGGGTTGCTATGAATTGGAATCGACTCCATGGCAACAGATTTGGTTTTTTTAGTTTTTGGGTGGCACAAACATTTAAGCACTGGATTACTAGCCCAAGGGTTGGTGGTTTTAACACACCCAGAGGTGCCTTGGAAGACAGGCCTGGCAATCTCCTTCCAAGAGATCAAAGCCTTGAAAACCCTATGGAGCAGTTCTACTCTGCACACATGGGGTTGCCATGAGTCAGAATCGACTCAATGACAACTAATAACAAGACATCTTTCCCACACACTTAATGTTATTTATTCCATCTTAACTACTGCTTAACTGCTTACTCAACATCTCCAGCTGAATGTCCAATAGATACCTCAAACTTAACTTGTCTAAAACCAAGCTCCTGATGCCCCATACCTCTCCTCCTACAGTTTTCCCAATTCAATTAATGGCATCTCCATCCTTCTAGTTGCTGAGATTAAAATTTTTAGACTAATTAACCTTTTTTTTTTTTCACATCCCATACCCAATCTGTCAATAAATCCTTTTAACTTTACCTTCAAAATATTTCCAAAATCTAATTACTTCTTACACCTCTATTGCTCTGTTGTTGTTGTTAGGTGCTGTCAAGTTGATTCCAACTCATAGCAACCCTATGTGCAAAAGAACAAAACACTGCCTGGTCCTGCACCATCCTCACAATAATTGCTATATTTGAGCCCATTATTGCAGCCACTGTGTCAATCCATCTTGTTGAGGGTCTTCCTCTTTTTCGCTGGTCCTCTGCTTTACCAAGCATGATGTCCTTCTCCAAGGACTGGTACCTCCTGATAACATGTCCAAAGTACTCAAGATAAAGTCTCACCATCCTCACTTCAAGGAGCACTCTGGCTGTACTTCTTCCAAGACAGATTTGTTCATTCTTCTGACAGTTCATGGTATATTCAATATTCTTCACCAACACCATAATTCAAATGCACCAATTCTTCTTTGGTCTTCCTTATTCATTGTCCAACTTTCACATGCATATGAGGTGATTGAAAATAACATGGCTTGGGTCAGGCTAACCTTAGTTCTCAAAGTGACATCCATTGCTCTAGCCTAGTTAAATCCACCATTATTTCTCACCTGGACTATTACAGTAGTTTCTAACAGGTCTCTTAGATGCCCTTCAAGCTCTTCTGAATGCAACAGCCCAAATGATTGTGTTAAAACATTGGAAGTATCATATCATACCTTTGCTGCAAACCCTCCAATGGCTTCCCATCTCCTACAAAGTTAAAACTAGAGTCGCATGAATATCTTACAGGACCCTACATTATTGGCTTCCCCTCCACCCATTAAGGCTCTGTGTTCATCTCCTGTGGCTCTCCCGCTCCTGGCTCACTGGCTTCCTTTCCATTCTTTTCTGTTGAGGCCTCACTGCATTGGCATTATTGATTGAATCATGCTCCCCTCCCTCCCTGAGGTCAGCTGTTATCAGGCTACTAGATGGTCTTTATGGTTTGAACAGCCCCTACTATTAAGCACAAGCCCTCAGCTGTGGTTTAGATAACAACCAAAAGCAAGCCAAACCCATTGCTTTTGAGTCTATTCCGACGCATAGACACCTCAATTACTAAGGAAATTACAAGGTTTTAGAGTTATCTCTCAGCAAACAAGGGCAAAGACCAAATTACTTTGGGTCAAGTTAAATTCTAAACCCCACAAGGTGTCACAGACAATATGTGCTGTAGAACATTAGAAGTTCTCTGTGCAACTTGAGCTAAATGAAGCCTCTTGGTGGACTTTCTAAGTAGGAAAATAATGTGTTTTGTTGTTGTTGTTGTTGTTTAATCCCAGTGAAACTTGATCAAATATTCCATGCAAATTTCAGAAGGAAACAAATAGGAAAGTATCCTGATCAGGAGAAGAGAAACATCCCACAGCTAACCAGGGAGGGAAAGGTAACGCCTCTTCTGACACTGATAGAATGTAAGGGAGAGAAGGAAAAGGCTAGGTACTGGTAAGAGTCATTTCCTTTGATTACTCATGTACTGCTTTTTAAATTGGACACAATTCTCAGTCACCAAAGGGAATTTACGCATTAGACAAACCATTATCTTGCAGAGCAGATGTGTGGGAGGGCAGAATTTTTCCTTAAATATTGCTTTCAGTATTAGCCCAAGAGGCAGAATGGGCCACATAAACCAGAGACTTCATCAGCCCAAGATCAGAAGAACTAGATGGTGCCCGGCTACCACCAGTGAACATCCTGACAGGGAACATAACAGAGACCCTGATGGAGCAGTAGAACAGTGGGATGCAGAACTCAATTTCTAGTAAGAAGACCAGACTTAATGGTCTGACTGAGACTGGAGGCGCCCTGGAAAGCATGGCCCCTGGACTCTCTATCACCCCAGAACTAAAACAACTTCCTAGGCCAACTCTTCAGACAAGGATTGGACTGGACTGTGGGACATAAAGTGATATTTGTGAAGAATGTGCCTCTTAGTCAAGTAGATACAAGAGATCTAGGGGGCAGCTTCTGTCCAGAGGTGAGATGGGAAGACAGAGAGAGTTAGGAGCTGGTTGAATGTTCATGGGGAATCAGGGGCAGAGGGGAGGAGTGTGCTGTAGCAGAATCGGGTGAGTGGTTGGGGTCTTGTAACAATATATGTAAAAAAAAAATTTCTGTATGGGAGACTAACTTGAAATGTAAACTTCATTTAATTACAACAATAAAAAAAATTGCTTTCATACTTGTGGATGGACAATGGAGTTTTTCGGGTCTTTCTTTTTTTCTTTCCTCCTCCCTCCCTGCGAAGTGCATACGGTTAATGCACTTGACTGCTCAGGAAAAGGTTCAAGTCTTCCCAGAAGCACCTTGGAAGAAAGGGCCTGGTGATCTACTTCCGAAAAATCAGCAATTGAAAAACCCTGTGGAGCACAGTTCACGCTGACACACATAAGCTCGTCATGAGTCAGAATCTACTTGACAACAACTGGTTAACTTACTGGAATGAGTACAAAACATTTGGCAAATTTCATAGTATGATGTTTACTGCGTAACCTGCATGAAAATGTTCCATATGTCTAAAATAATCTAGTCATATAAAAACAGCCCTACACATATTTAATTCAATTCTTTAGAATTCAATTGTGTACTTTTTTGAGGGTTTATCACACAAAGGAGGTAATCCAAGGTTTTTTATTCCATTATATATATTCCAAAATATCAGGTTTATGAAGTGATATACTCTAAAACAAAAAGTTTCTCCTGCATATAAGTCCAAGGGCTGTGTTTCTGTATGTTTTCTGGTAGTTAATGAATAATGCTATGGACAATTTGAACAAGGAAGATCGAAGAAGAACTGACGCTTTTGAATTATAATGTTGGCAAAGTATATTGAATATACCATTGACTGCAAAAAGAACGAACAAATTTGTCTTGGAAGAAGTACAGCCAGAATGCTCCCCAGAAGCAAAGATGGCAAGACTTCGTCTCCCATTCTTTGGGCATGTTATAGGGAGGGATCAGTCTCTGGAGAAGGACATCATGCTTGGTAAAGTAGAGGGTCAGTGAAAAAGAGGAAGACCCTCATCAAGATGAATTGACACAGTGGTTTTAACAATGGACTCAAGCATGACAATGATCACAAGGATGGTGAAGGACCCAGCAGTGTTTCATTTGGTTGTACATAGGGTGGCTATGAGTCGGAACCGACTTGACAGCACCTAACAACAACAATGACAACTGCTTGTATCAGGTTTGAGGGTGTTACTCTCTACCACCTAGCGTGATTATGAGTGAAAGTGTGTCCCTTATTCTTTAAGGCATAGTACTTACTTATGACTTAAGTCACGTCCTGAACACAGTTGCCCTGTTCTACAGTAGCCCTGAGTGTTTCACAATTTATCTCTGACCATGATCTGAAACAATAGCTGTGGAATTTATTCAGACAATAGTGGTGTTTTTAGCGCCTTTAACAAAAAAGTATAATCTTAAGAGGTTAGGGATAACATGTGCCAGGATCTGCTCTTATCACCAAAAAACCAGATGTTACAAAAATGTTGACACTCTTGGTCCTTCTATTTTGCTTTGTCAGCATCATACTTGAGGCAATAGTGATAGAAATGGAGCTGATATAAAGTCAGAATACCTACTGCCCTACAGGAGGATCCTTTGGTTTTTCCTAGGACCATTGTTCTTCCATAAAAGAAGCAGGTGGTAGTTGGGGAACAAGAACAACAAAAATAATGTAAATATAATTTGGCTCCACAAAAAATATGCATATATGCTACTAACATAACTTTTCCTATATTACTGCCCTCACTGTTCAAAGCCTTCCTCTTCTGTGTCGATTCCTGCCTAATTTACATTCCCCCTTTAATGAATCCTGAGTTTCCACTAAATAAGCTTATTCCCAATATCCCCAGGTCCTTCTTTTGCTCCCTTCTCTCTACTATTTCTCTGTCCGTATTTCACATATTTTCTTATCCTATTCTATCCCTATAATTCAATTCCTCAACGCTTCATAACTTTCCTTTAAGACACACTTTAATCATATGAGTTATCCCTTCTGAAAAGATCTTTCAAATCCATAAACAGCAATAGTAATTATTGACCATAAAATTGGTGTAACAATCAATTGCATGCATCAACAATAGACAAGATAAGATCATGGCATGTCATTTTCATTTCTGGCTTCCACAGTTATTAATTACTGTATTTTTTATTCAAATTTCTCTCGTCAACTACTTATATTGAATAGTAAACTGCAAATTTCTTGAAGATAGTGATCATGTCATAACCGTGAATTTTAATTCCCTAATGCACTGGCTCTCAAATTGTTGTCCCTGGTCCAGCAGCATCAGCATTACCTTGGGACTTGTTAGAAATGTAAATTCTTGTGCCGTATCCAAGACCTACTGAATCAGAAATTCTGGGAATGGGGCCCCACAAGCTGCCCTTTAACAAAGTCTTCAGTCAATTCTGATGCTAACTTTGAGAACCAGTGCCCTAGAGCATCTAAAACAGTGCCCTGAACATACTGTCATTTATTCAATCCACATTTATTCAACAAATATTTGCGGAGCGCCTACTACATGCCAGGCTTTAGACTAGTAACACAGTGTAAAAGCAGAAATGAGTTTGCAGGCTAGTGAAGGAGACAGACATTAATTAATCTCACAAATCAATATCAGATGGCAGTTCTCAGAATTCCAATAAAGAAAAAGCACATGATGAGATCTTCTAGTGAGGAAATCATCTTGTCTGAGATATGCCTCTGAGAAAGTAAAACTTGAGCTGAAAATGAAGGCTGAATACATGTTTAATATGTCAGGAGGAACCAAAGTGCATTCCAGGATGAGAGAATAGCACGTGCAAAAAGGCCCATGTTGAGGGAAAACGTGGCCATCAAGGTTGGAGGACAGCAAGCCAGGAGGAGCAGAATGAAAAATGGGCCTTCTATCCAAGGTTAACAATTATGCTCTTTTTCCTAAAATGATTCCTAAAATCAGGAGGGCTGGAGTGGGTTGGGATGGTGACCTGATTAGAGTTGCGTTTTGAAAAGATCACACAGAATGGAAAATGCATCAAAGGGGGCAGCAGTGGCTGCAAGAGGACCAGTTAAAAGCTCTTGGGGTCGTCTGAAAATAGAAAGACCCAAGCTCAGACCACAGAAGTGGTAAAGAAGGAGAAGGATGGATTTGAAAAATATTTTGGAGAAAAAATTGACAGAATGTGATGGGAGACTAGATGTGAGAGATAAGGGAAAATAAGTGTCAAGGATGACTCCAGGGTTTCTGGTTTGCATAATGGATAAATGATGGTGCCATTACCTAAAATAAAAATCACTGGATAGGAACTGAACTTGGGGATGATTAGGAGATCTGTTAAAATATAAGTTAGGAGATGAGTGAATTATTCTGTAATGCTCCTGAAAACACTAGAGTATACAAGTCCAGAGATAGGAAGGAAACCTCCTCTCTTGTGATGGGAGGGAAGAGAGGCTGCATTGTGTTATGACTAGGTTGCTGTCATGGATTGAATTGTGTCCCCCCAAAATATGTGTCAACTTGGCTAGGCCATGATTCCCAGTGTTGTGTGGTTGTCCTCCATTTTGTGATCTAGGTGTAATTATCCTCCATTTTGTGATGTGTTGTAAATCCTAACCTCTATTGTTAATGAGACGGGATCAGTGTGAGGTATATCTTGAGTCAATGTCTTACAAGAGGGTGTGATTCAAGTTATATCCCTACTCAAGTCACACTCTAACTCAAGTCACATCCTTACTCAAGTCACACCCTTGCTTGAATCACACCTTTTATCTTACGAGAGATAAAATGGGAAAGAAGTGAGCAGAGAAGAGAGGGACCTCACTACCACCAAGAAAGAAAATCCGAGAGCAGAGCACATCCTTTGGACCAGGGGTCCCTGTGCTGAAAACTTCCTAGACCCAGGGCAAGATTGATTCCAAGACACATGATCTCCAAGGAACACCAGGCCCGCAGATGTTGAAACGAGATAAGGACCTTCCCCGAGAGCCAACAGTGAGAGAAAGCCTCTACCTGGAGCTAGTGCCCTGAATTCAGACTTCTAGCCTCCTTAACTATGAAAGAGTAAATTTCTGTTTGTTAAACATCCACTTGTGGTGTTTCTGTTATAGCAGCACTAGATAAGTAAGACAGTTGGTATGTTTTTTAGCAGGAAGTTGATACATTTCCCATCTGATGGATCTTGTTTCCTAAGAAATATGCCAGGTCATCGGCTTACAACAAGTGGGCTGTAGGGTTGGGTAGTGCCAGAGAGGCGGAGGTATCAGAGGCTTAAAAAGAGTGGAGCAGATCTGAAGAGTTGCTGCAGAAGGGGAGAGAGTGATTTGATCAGAAAATAGTAGGATTCCTAGGAACTATTGAGGTTAATGTACATTTATCAGCATACCTACCTGACCTCTTATGCAAATTGTTCCAGTAGGATTTGGCCTTTTCACTTTGGTCCTGGAGAAAGCACATAGTCAGGCTCATCCAAGTTTCAGTATTTGTCACTCAAATATGATGAAAAAATGGAGTGTGAGAGCTTCATATATTATCAAAAGTATGGAATGAGTGGATGAATGAATAAATGTTGAGTGATGAGTGAATTCTGTTCCATGAATATTTTATGCTTGTTGTGTGGTGTCAAGTCGATTCTGACTCATAGCAACCCAATGTGACAGAGTAGAACTTCCCCATAGGGTTTCCTAGGCTGCAGTTTTTATGGGAGTAGATCACCAAGTCTTTTCTCCAGCAGAGCAGCTGGTAGGTGCAAACTGCTGACCTTTCGGTTAGCAGCAAAGTGCTTAACCATCGTTCCACCGGGGCTCCATATTTTAAACTTAGTCCTTTGACTATTTTTGCATATGAATTTTAAACTTCATCCCTTGAAACATCATATACAAAAATAATCATAGCCAGACCATATTATGTATGACTGTATTTCAGTAACCTTAGAGTGCTTCTTCTAACCTTGCTTGAAGGCAGCCCTCACCTAACTATTGCAGGATTTGCTTAGGATTTTGGCTGTCACCTCCCCTCTTTAAATGGTCTATCTGATGAGCCCAAATTGCAGTGAGCCAGACTTTAACATCAGGGGCTGACCCTGGGGAAAGGTTCCAGGATCTCATTACTGGTGACCTGATTGGGAATGAAAGGTCCTGCGTTCTGCCTGTGGCATTGATAAAAGACATCGTGTCCCCTATAATGATGCCTACACTCGAGCAGAGGATGAAACCAGCCTCCCTCTGCTTTACCTACGTGATATGTCCTCCCACTTCTTTCTCCCTCCCCACACTCACTACCGCCAGCATCCCAGAGCCCATGATTTTCAAACTATGTTTCACAGAACAACCTCAGGGGCCAGAGAAAGGGATGAGGAGGAATAGGGAGGGGACCCCCAGTTCCTCCACGCCCACTTCAATCAGAACAGATTTTATGTTACTTACATATGAAAACTTTGGTAAGTTTTACTGAATAAAATATTATTCCATGGTAAAATAAATTTAAAAATCATTGCCTTAGTTTCTGTTTGCAGATGGTTTTAAGGGCTTGTGTTAGCTTTACATTTTCTACCTACTAAATTTTCTCTCTTAGATTCAGGTCATTGTTCCAACCTCTGAGTGTCTTTTCGATTCTAATTCTACCATTTGGTGTGTTTTCTGTCCCTCCCAGCTTTGTGCCATCTGCAAGTGTGATTAGCTTGACAGCTCTGTCCTCAAACTAATTCACTAATAAAAATGTTGAAAAGAACAGAGTCCATGAATAAGCCCCTAGACACCTCCCACAGGGTATATTAATTCATTAATTGGTACTCTCATAGATTGATTTTTCAAATCTGCTATCAATTCACTTAACTGTATATAGTGGCTCTCCCGCATTGAGCCTAAATTGAGATTCAAGTATGTCTGATCATATCCAAGGAACTGGATAGGGCTGAGAGGAGCAGATTTGTGGGAGTCAGTTTTCTGGAGATTTCTATTTGGGACTGAAGGAGGCAAGAGGTTTGTGTACAGATGCCTGGGGTTGAGATGAGATGATGGTCAATGGTTATCTCTCCCACACCCAGCCATGTGGGCTGGTATCAAGGCCTGAGGGTAGCAGAGGCCACAAACAACATTGAGGGAAGGAGTCTGTGAGAAAGGTGTTCACACAGTGCTACTGAAGTCCCAGGTGACAAACTGCAACAGTGAGTGGAGGACAAGCCATGATCCTTCTTTGGGGACATTTAGGAAATAGATCTTTGGCACAAAGTCTGCACTGTCATGCTGGGTACCTTCCTGCAGCTTCAAGAGCAGAAGACATTCAGGGGAACCAGAGACAAAGAGGAGACCTGAAGTGCACCTCAGACTATGTACCTGACAGGCTGACCTGTGAGCACACCTGAAACACCCCGTGGAACCCCCAGCCATTTCCAGCAGAAGGTATAAGAGAATGGTGGATGCCTTCCCTCCAGGAACACAAATAGAGGAAACATTGAAATGTGGGTGTTTGCAGTTATGGGATGCCACCTGTACCCATAGACCGATGAGGCCTGGAGAGATGCAGAGATACTATTTTCTTATTCAGTACTCATTTCCCCCGAAGGAGATCATGAAACACTTTAATAGCTTGCTGAACTCCAAACACAATCTTCCGATGTTCACTCTGTTTTGCTCTTTTCTAAAAGATTCCTGACAGCAGTTGGGCACGTTCTCTGGGAGCACAATATCCTTATATAATTGCCATTTCTCCCTTGTGTTTAAATTCCTGCTTTTCAAAGTTGCTCTACCCTTACCAATCTGAAGAAATGTCCCTGTCTCAGAAGTTATAGAAGAAATATAGGAGCAGAATGGAATCATAAAAGGCTTAGTGCTGGAAGTTACCATAGAGAATATTTAAGCCAGTATTTTCCCCAACTTGCCTGGTCACTGGTGACAATTATGTAAAAACAGATTGTTTTACATACTTTTGTGGAGTAAGGCTTCCCTGGGTGCTGCAGATGGTTAACACGTTCAGCTGATGACCGAAAGGTTGAAGGTTACAGTCCACCCAGAGGCCCTTGGAAGAAAGGCCTGGCAGTCTACTTCTGCAAAATCAGCCATTGAAAACCCTATGGAGCATGGTTCTACTCTGACACACGTGGTTGCCATAAATCATAATCAACTCAACAGCAACTGGTTTTATATGGAGTAGGCGGTGGTGGGGCTGGAATCTCTCATTTTAGCAGGCCTTCCAGGTAAGCCTTAGGATCAGGTAAGTTTCAGAAACACTGATTTAGGGCTGCCTCTCTTTTTACAGAAGATGAAACTAAGACCAACACTGTGGAAGTGATTTGAACACTCCAGGTCAAGCTTTGTTCTGTTATATTCACGTTGCCTCATCTAATTGACTGCAACAAGAGTATTACTTCTGTTCCCTTCTACACTTTATCAAGTTTTTAATAGGATCTCAGAACTAGATCCAAAAGTGTGGTTTCAAAAGTGTGCACCAGAAGTCCTGACTCCATGGCAAGGCTTGGGGCTGCTGTGTAAGAAGTGTCCTGAAGCAGGAATGAGCAGACCTCATACTTTCCACACGCGCTCTCCACCAGAGCAGCCTTATTCTTATCTGCTTTATATATCCAGTTCTGTGCAAAAGTTTTGTTTCATGAAAGAAGAGTTTAAGAGCAACTGGCCAAAAATATTCCCATCTGCAAACCTGATCATACTTAAAAATTTACCTGCCTCAAAAAAAAAATCACTTCAGAATCTCATAATTCAATGTTCATTAATCCTCACTGCATGCATTTATCTAAATGTCATGTTTATTTTAGTAAGGTAGAAATGGCAAATTATTGGTCACCATTCATTTCAAAAGTCTGTGCATACGTGTATTGTAATGACATGTGCAAAGACCTGGAGTTAGAAAACCAGAAGGGAAGAACATGCTCCACATTTCTCAAGCTGAAAGAACTGAAGAAAAACTTCAGTTGCAGTATTGAAGGATTCTACAGGGAAATATTAAGCGGCACAGGAAGCATTAAAAAAAGATGGATGGAATACACAGAGTCACTATACCAAAAAGAACTGGTCGACATTCAACCATTTCAGGAGGTAGCGTATGATCAGGAACTGATGGTTGTGAAGGAAGAAGTCCAAGCTACACTGAAGGCATTGGCAAAAAACAAGGCTACAGGAATTGATGGAATACCAACTGAGATGTTTCTACAAAACGGATGCAGCACTGGAAGTGCTCAGTCATCTATGCCAAGAAATTTGGAAGACAGCTACCTGGCCAGCCAACTGGAAGAGATCCATACTTATGCCTATTCTCAAGAAAGGTGATCCAATCAAATGCAGAAACTATCAAACAATATCATTAATATCACACGCAAGTAAAATTTTGATGAAGATCATTCAAAAGAGGCTGCAGCAGTACCTCAACAGAAGTTCAAGCTGGATTCAGAAGAGGACATGGAACCAGGGATATCATTGCTGATGTCAGATGGATCCTGGCCAAAAGCAGAGAATACCAGAAAGATATTTACCTGTGTTTTATTGACTATGCAAAGGCATACGACTGTGTGGATCATAACAAATTATGGATAACATTGTGAAGAATGGGAATTCCAGAACACTTAACTGTGCTCATGAGAAACCTGTACATAGATCAAGAGGCAGTCATTTGAATAAAACAAGGGGATACTGCGTGGTTTAAAGTTAGGAAAGGTGTATGTCAGGGTTGTATCCTTTCACCATACTTATTCAATCTGTATGCTGAGCAAATAATCCAAGAAGCTGGACTGTATAAAGAAGAATGGGGCATCGGGATTGGAAGAAGACTCATTAATAATTTGCAATATGCAGATGACACAAGCTTTCTTGCTGAAAGTGAAGAGGACTTGAAGTACTTACTGATGAAGATCAAAGACCACAGCCTTCAGTACGGATTACACCTCAACATAAAGAAAACAAAGATCCACACAACTGGGTCAATAGGAAACATCATGATAAACGGAGAAAAGATTGAAGTTGTCAAGGATTTCATTTTACTTGAATCCACAATCAACACCCATGGAAGCAGAAGTCAAGAAATAAAAAGACATACTGCATTGCACACATGTGCTGCAAAAGACCTCTTTAAAGTGTTGAAAAGCAAAGATGTCACCTTGAAGACTAAGATGCACCTGACCCAAGCTATGGCGTTTTTAATCACCTGGTATGCATGCGAAAGTTGGACAATTAATAAGGAAGACTGAAGAAGAATTGACGCCTTTGAATTATGATGTTGGGGAAGAATGTTGAATATACCATGGACTGCCAAAAGAATGAACAAATCTATCTTGGAAGAAGTACAACCAGAATGCTCCTTAGAAGCAAGGGTGGCAAGACTACTTCTCACATACTTTGGACATGTTATCAGGAGAGATCAGTTCTCAGAGAAGGACACAATGCTTGGTAAAGTAGAAGGCCAACGAAAAAGAGGAAGACCCTCAACAAGATGGATTGACACAGTGGCTGCAACAATGGGCTCAAGTACAGCAATGATTGTGAGGGTGGCGCAGGACCGGACAGTGTCTCGTTCTGTTGTACACAGGATTGCTATGAGTCGGAACTGACTTGATGGCATCTAACAACAACAAAGGGCTATTAACTTCACATACATTTGGTGAAGAAAATTAACACCTACTTTCCAATGTGAAGACTATCAAAACCAACAACTATCCTTGGAAGACAATGTCATTGTTGTTAGATGCCATCAAGTTGATTCCCACTCATTGAAACTCTACATGACAGAGTAGAACTGCCCCATAGGGTTTCCTGGGCTGTGATCTCTATGGTTCTGGTCAAATGGCTGCCTCTTGGTCTGTGTACAGGTTCTGCATGAGCACAATAAAGTGCAAAACAGGGCATTCTGTGTGGTTTCAAGTCAGGAATGGTGTACATCAGGGTTGTATCTTTTCACCATACTTATTCAATTTGTATGCTAAGCAAATAATCCGAGAAGCTGGACTATATGAAGAACAGGGCATCAAGACTGGAGGAAGACTCATTAATAACCTGCAATATGCTGAAAGTGAGGAGGACTTGAAGTGGTTACTGATGAAGATCAAAGACTACAGCCCTCAGTATGGATTACACCTCAACATGAAGAAAACAAAAACCCCCACAATGAGACCAATAAACAATATTATGATAAACAGAAAAAATATTGAAATTGTCAAGGCTTTCATTTCACTTGGATCCACAATCAATGCTCATAGAAGTAGCAGTCAAGAGACCAAACGACACATTGCATTGGGCAAATCTGCCACAAAAGACCTCTGAAAAGCAAAGATGTCACTTTGAGGACTAAGGTGCATCTGACCCAAGCCATAATATTTTCAATTGCCTCATATGCATATGAAAGCTGGACAATGAATAAGGAAGACCAAAGAATAATTGATACCTTTGAATTGTGGTGCTGGTGAAGAATACTGAATATACCATGAACTACCAGAGGAATGAACAAATCTGTCTTGGAAGAAGTACAGCTAGAGTGCTCCTTGGAAGTGACGATGGAGAGACTTCATCTCACATACTTTGGACATGTTATCAGGAGGGACCAGTCCCTGGAGAAGGACATCATGCTTCGTAAGGTAGAGGTTGAGCGAAAAAGAGGAAGACCCTCGACAAGATGGGATTGACACAGTGGCTGCTACAATGGGCTCAAACATAGAAACGATTGTGAGGATGGCACTGGCAGTGACTTGTTGTGTTGTACATAGGGTCTCTATGAGGCAGAACCGATTCAATGGCACCTAACAACAACAGCAACCTAAAAGTGAGGTTTTACCATGTGAATATATAAGAAAGTATGGTCAGGGCAGTAAGTAATCTTTCTCAAACCAAGACTCAGAACTAAAGGTAGTCAAGGGAACAATCTTTATCATTATGATTCAGTAGTAGCGATTGTGGATCATCATTAGTGACTTGTTTAGTACTCCTTTGAGTCTTTTCATTCCTTTCTAAGGTACCTTCAAAAATTGTAGTTGTGGTTAAGTGTTCTTAACAAAATGGAAAGAACTTTACAGTAACATAACCGTCTTGGTTTCCTATGCTATAACAGAAATACCCCAAGCAAGTGGCTTTGAGGAACAGAAATTTATTTTCTCACAGTTCAGGAGGCTAGAAGTCCAAATTCAGGGCAATAGCTCTTTGGGAAGACTCTCTCTGTCAGCTCTGGGGGAAGATCCATGTCTCTTCTAGGATTCCTTGGTTCCTTGGTGATCTTCATGTGGCATCTATCTTCCCCCATTGTGCTGGCTTTTCTTTGTGTCTATGTTGCTCTTTATATCACTCAGAAATGATTAGGTTTAGGATGCAAATTACACTGATAAGCTCTCATTAACATAATAAAGAAAATCCTATCACCAAATAGGATTATATCCACAGGTATCAGGGTCAGGATTCCAACACATATTTTGAGGGGACATAATTCAGTCCATAACAGTAACCAAAAGGCTTCGGGTAAGGAGATCCCGCACTTCGCGGTCAAGGATTCAGGTCTTGTCCCTGGATTACTCTCCATCTCAGAAATCTATAATGACGATGTGTTATGTGGTACAAAGTGAAATGACAATCGTTGGTGATCTTCTGTTCTGAAGAGGTTAATCTCAGGAAGCACTTACTGGTCTAAGAGAAGGAAAATAAGTTCAACAAGGACTGCTGGACCTGGATCTGTAGCCTTTCCCCTGGCCTACCTCATAAAAATGTTAAGTGCCAGTGGTAGTTCTTCATAATGCAAATTTCTCTTTCTCCCAGTGTTCTGGTCAAAACATCTTACTGCTCTTTGAAAGAGTTCTTGCTTCTCAACTCAATTTTTTAAAAATGCGCATTGAACAATTACTCTTTTCCTAGCACTTTTAGAAAGACAATGGAAGTATATGACACTATCCTTTCTCTCAAGAAACTTATAATATTTGGGGGAGGCTTGTGATACATACATAAGAAAAGCCTGCTACAACTCAGGTCAAGTGTGTCGGGCACACAAGCAACAGTTGTGGGATGGTCCGGAAGGAAGGCATCCATTATGGCAATGTTAATGGAGACAATTTTCATGGGGACACAATTAGAATAATTTAAAGGATAGCCAGTTTTGAGATTCAAATTCAACTACTATTCATTGAGTGCTTAGCATGTCCCAGGTGCCAAACAAGAGCTTTAACAAAATTATTATGATTTTTGTAAAAAGATACAAGGACTGAAACAGAACTTTGAAAAAATTTATGTAGATAATATATGATGGTTTGGGGATTGTGGATGATTTTACGTCCTCTAAAAATTGTCTGTATTAGACAACTGTGTGTAAAAAAGTAACAAAGAAAAAAATGTAAGATTTAGGGACATAAACAATAAAACCTGTTTTACAATTAGAGATGATTGTGTGTGCAAAAACATGACCAAAAAAACCAAACCAAACCCATTGCCATCGAGTTGATTCTGACTCATAGCTACCCTACAGGACAGAGTAGAACTGCCCTGTAGAGTTTCCAAGGAGCGCCTGGTGGATTTGAACTGCCAAGCTTTTGGGTAGCATCCATAGCACTTAACCAGTATGCCACCAGGGTCAGTGAGAATTAATATGACACGGACAGTCAGGGTTAAGTGTTGGGAAGGAGTGAAAGATAACTGGAAAAATAAGGCAGGGTCATATTAAGAAGGGCCTTGAATGTCTCAGAGAGAAGTTTATATTTAATCACATATACAGTGGGAATCCATTAAAGTTCCTAAGGAAGGATGTGTAGCTGAAAGATGATGTTTAGAAAGATTACTCTTGTTGTAACATGTTGTTAGCTGCCATGGAGTAGGTCCCTGTCTCATGGAAACCCTGGACGTTTGTGATCTATAGGGTTTTCATTGGCTGATTTTCAGAAATAGATCTCCAGGCCTTTCTCCCTAGTCCATCTTAGTCTGGTAGCTCTGCTGAAACCTGTTTGGCATCATAGCAATAGGCAAGTCTCCACTGACAGACTGGTGGTGGCAGTACATGAGGTATACTGGCTGGAAATCGAACCAGGGTCACCTTAATGGAAGGTGAGAATTATACTCCTGAACCACCACTGCCCTTCTTGTTGTAGCTACAGGAAGGATGTACGTGGAAAGAGATTAGAAGTAAGGGGATCCATGCATGAAGATGTGATTGCAGTACAGATAGTCCTCCGATTTGTGGCGGGGTTCCGTTCAGATGACTCCAGCATAAGTCAGTTCCGACGTAACTAGAATACATTTTTTTTTTTTTTTTAGTTTTCATTTTTATTGCTTTTTATTATCGGTATCTTTATAAATCCAATCTTTATCTGTCTTTCGGGGCTGGGAACATGACATATAAACTTACAGATATGATGATGTCAGCAAATTGCATGCGGCAACTTTCTATGTGGTGCTTATTACTAGCAATAAGATGTACGAAAAAACCCACAGATGGTGGTAAGTGCTGTTCTTTGTTACTCAAATACATCATAGGAAATGTGAGCAAATGGGCATGGGCTAGAGTCTCAGTAGAAGAGGTAGAATCTGAACTCAGGCCTATATGTCCAATGCCTATGATTATTCTGCTTCTTCATGCAACCTATTACATGTGGCTGGAACCAGAAAGAACCTTGTAGATAGTCTACTCCATTACTTCTCAACTTCTTCATTAAAGTGTTCCTGAAGACCTGGGGCACAATCCTAGGGTGTTTTAAAGGCAGTAGACCGAAACTGCCTTTAAAACCAGAGATTTTATCTTTACAATTCAAGCACCACTTTTACCTAATGTGTGTCCCTCGTTGTTCTAATATGAAATTAATATTTTAAATTACTTTTATCAAGTAAAATTAGTGCTAAGTATTCTACTGCAAGGAGCCCTGGTGGCGCAATGGTTAAGAGCTTGACTACTCACCAAGAGGTTTGTGGTTCAAACCCACTCTTAGGTGCTTCAGAAGACAGGCCTGGTAATCTACTTTGGAAAGGTCACAGCCTTGAAAACCCTATGGAGTGGTTCTACTCTTCTACTCTGCACACAAGGGGTCACCATAAGTCAGAACTGACTCAATGGCAATTGGTTACTGATTAGTTCTAGGGTGCATAGTGGTACCAGGCATAGGGAAAAACGGGAGGGGTAGATCAAGAGGGTAAATCAAAAACAGAGAATAAAGAAAATAGGATTTAGTAACAGAATGGTACAAGATACTTTTTTAAACAGAAAAAAAAGAAGGTGATGAAGAAATTGATGACTCCTAGTATGAGTGACTGAGAGAAGAGTAATGTTATTAATAAAAATAAAGTCAAAGAGTAAAGTTTTCTGAAGAGAAAAAGTGAGTTCAACTTCATTTATGCTGCACTTCAAGTGGTAACAGAACCAAAAAAACAAACCAAATCCACTGCCATTGAGTCAATTTCCGACTCAACAGCGAGTGGGACTATCCCATAGGGTTTCCAAGGCTGTAAATCTTTACAGAAGCAGACTGCCACATCTTCCTCCCACGGAGCAGCTGGTAGGTCCGAATTACCAACCTTTCAGTTAGCAGCTGGGCGCTTAAACCATTGTACCACCAGGTCTCCTCAGTAACAGAACAGACAGGTGAACATGTCCAAAGAAATACATTTGGAGTCATCACTTAAAAGGTGAAACTTTAAGAATAAATGCTCCTTCCAGGGAAGCAAGTGGAGCTGAGCAGAGAGGAGATCCCAGGGGCTGGACTTGATGTACCGGTAGAACAGCCGAACAGAAAGAGACAAGCATCCAGCGCATTCATTGCCTGTGAATCGGGGAAAAAGCTTTCAAGAGAAGCAATTGAGGAGCGCTGCAAAATCTGGCACAAAAGCAAATGTGAATAAAGACAGGGGGAATGCCCTGATTTGGGTAAGGCAAAGATCACTGGTAGCTTTAAAGAATGTGGTTTCAATGGTGTAATAGGAACGGAAGTGAGAGGAAGGAGAATTTAAGAGGGATGATGGTGAGCAATTGATGAGCTAAAGAGTCGCTGTGAACATCTACAAAAAATGCTATCAAGTAATAACTGTCATTTTTTTACAATAATTGTAATATTTCTACACTTGATCTTAGCCAAAAGACTGAGAAGCAATATAATTGCAATCTTTATAAATAGAATGCAAACAGCAGGAACAATACAGAAGCGATAAACAAGAGGTATTAGTGGTGGATATATTGCTGCAATAGGTTATTTCAGCAATGGTGAATAAAAGTAAAGCTGCAGAGACTAAGCTGAAACTATAGATATCCGCATGTTTCTGAGGAAGGCCTGAAATTGTCTCTGAACTAGTAACAATACACATCTGTTTGGGGTGGTGGGGGGGGGGGGTTCTGTGTCACCTGCGAAAGAATGGAGATTTGAATCAGACAATCTAGTAAGACTCTTTCCAGCATGTAGAGTGATTCCGGGAGTTTATCCGTATCTGAGTCAAAGCAAAAATAAAAACAAAGCTCATGGTGATCTTTTCATTGGTGATATTTTCAATGCAAGGTCCTTTAGAAAAATAAACATCAGAATTGATTCCAAGCTCTTCATAAGCTAACACTTAATAATTAGGTATTCAGGCTGTTGACGTTGTATATATGGTAACATGCCTCTTGGTAAACCTTTCGTCCTAGTTCTATCTATATATAATATGCATATTTAGCATGCCATAGTGTATACTTATGTGTATGTTTATATGAATAGTTTGACAAATTTATCCTAATGTCCGCTAGTGAACTCATCGAGGTCCAGCTATCTTAACTGATAATGCCCAATTCAAATCAAAATATCCTCTTTGAATTGTGAAGGCAACTTTTCTGTCTACTGTGCCCCTTTTAATAGAGAAAGCAAATTAAACCGGTCATCCCAACAAAAATTGTATTTTTTTTTTTTGTGGTTGTTTATGTTGAATTATAAGCATTAGTCAAACAGAAACATAATTCCAGAAAAAGTAGTTATGACCAAATCCAGTGAAGACAGCACCCTGCACAGAACTTAGAAGGATTAATACTGCATTAGCAGGGAAGCTTTCAGGAACAGAGCTTCGTGTTAGGCTAACAAGAAGTAGGCCTATTCCGACACCTCCAGCTGAAGGAAAATTGTCATTATTTTGATTTCTTGTTTTGTTTTTAACTAAACATTGGGTTTAAAAGAGATGATCCTTCCTTCTTAACAATGTATTTTATACATTCAAAATAACACGCACACATAGATGCAAACACACGTTTCACGATGCTGAATTTAAAAAAAACTAGAGAACTATATTAGAACTCTTTGAGATATAAACATCTCTTTGTCATTAAAACGTCTGTGTCAGAGACCTTAGCTCTACAATCAAATAATAATATAATTATTATCTTATAACATATAATGATGTAATTATTGTGCATAATCTAATATAAATATAATAATATAACTGTACTTATAAAATAAGCTGTCTCAATTTACATTACAGAAAAATACCATTGTTGAAAATTTTTTAAATTCCTATAGAGCATCTAGGTCACATCAGGTAAAATACTACAAATATTATTTAAAAAATTATTTCCCACTGTATTTTTCTTCTGAAAACCCTCTCTTTATTTGTTCATAGCTGCTTGAAATCCTGAAATAACCTTTGTACGTTTCAAAACTCCCATTTCATAAAGAGCATTTATTCTAGAATTTAAGTTTACTGAATAATAAATATAACTTTATGTGATGCAAACTGTCAAAACCCTTGAATGTCAAAGTTACAGCTAATAGCCCGTCATGATTTTTTTGCTGCTTTGGAAAAGGAAAAAAAAAAAGGAGAATGAGAATGATTAAGTAAAGGCAAGCTCACCTTTGAGTTTCTTCATCTTCATGTATTTGTCATAAATAACAATTTAAATATCCTTTAAGGTTAATATTTTCTGGCTCCGTGGGGAAGCCCAGAAAAAAACTAATATATTCATACATAATATGAGGCAACAGATTGGAGCATCTTCTTTGTACCAAATTTTATTTTCAAATAACCGTAAAAGGTATCCAGTTACTCTTCAGATTAATTTATAAGATCATGCAAGGTGTAAATATGAAGTTCCAAAGGAAAAAAATCATTCCTGACAATTCTAATGAGTGAGGAAAAGTACACAGAAATGCACACCAGGGACCTTCTACATATGACTAATATCTGGACCTTTCTTCTTGCCTGCTTTGTATCTTTTCAGCACAAGATAAAATGTAGTGCAAAGAAGCGATAATAATAATCCAAGGGGATTGATGTGATGCATCGTAAGGCAAGGATTACTATATTAATATTCACAAAGAAACGTTGGAAGTGGGGAGTGACATTAGATAAAAACAGCATCCATTTTGCAATACAGTTAAGAAGAAATTTAGTTGTGGTGATTATATTGCTACTTACATCATACTCATAAACCTTTCTGAGACTATCATGCACATTTCTGAACTTTTTTTTTTTTTTTTGCTGTGTATGAAAACAGATAAAATGGAAATCTTCCTGGAGGGCATTATAAATAATATATTAACTTGGAGTTATAATTTATTTTGAAAATAAGGTAAACGATCATATCATTCTGAAAGAAGGGTGTGAGGACAGATGGTTGTTGTTGTTAGGTGCCGTCAAGTCGGTTCCGACTCACAGCGACCCTATGTACAACAGAACGAAACACTGCCCTGTCCTGCACCATGCTCACAATTATTGTTATGCTTGAATTCATTGTTGCAGCCACTGTGACAATCCACCTCTTTGAGGGTCTTCCTCTTTTCTGCTGACCCTCTACTTTACCAAGCATAATGTCCTTCTCCAGGGACTGATCCCTCCTGACAACATGTCCAAAGTATGTAAGATGTAGTCTTGCCATCCTTGCTTCCAAGGAGCATTTCGGTTGTACTTCTTCCAAGACAGATTTGTTTGTTCTTTTTGCAGTCCATGGTATCAATATTCTTCGTCAACACCACGATTCAAAGGCGTCAATTATTCTTTGGTCTTCCTTATCCTCACAACCGGACCAATAAGCAACATCATGATAAATGGAGAAAAGATTGAAGTTGTCAAGGATTTTATTTACTCGGAGCCACAATCAACACCCATGGAAGCAGCAGTCAAAAGATCAAAAGACACATTGCATTGGGCACATCTGCTGCAAAAGACTCTTGAAAGTGTTGAAAAGCAAAGATGTCACCTTGAAGACTAAGGTGTGCCTGACCCAAGCCACGGTATTTTCAACTGCATCATATGCATGCGAAAGCTGGACAATGAATAAGGAAGACCGAAGAAGGACAGATTAGGTTTTATAAAATGTTTTAAAACCAACAGCACACCATTAAGAAAATAATTCCGCATTTTTGACATTGGCTGTACAACAAAAGACTGTGGCTTTACATCAGAGAGTTTTTATTTATTTGAATATTCAGAGTTGGTCCTCAATTATTAAAATATAAAATAGATCCAAAAGGCCAATCCAGAGTTTATCTATACGTGCGGTTTCAAAGAAGATATCATGCAATTTCTCCAGTTTGGACTAAGTCCTAATGTTCTTATTTTACTTTGGTGTCTAGAGAATATAAAATGTAAAAGGTATTAAACCACCTCAAGAATACACAATTTCTCTACAGGTTAAGCTAGCATTAATTAGAACAGTTGAAAATTAAGTAGCAAAACTCTAGGCAAAATTAGGTGCTTACGTATGTGTTTTTATAACAAGGATATTCTCTGTAACATCCTCCTTAAGAGTCTAGAATGACATGACTCCAGATTTTCCATTCCAGAACTTTCCACTTCTAACGCTCGCCACCATGAAACCCCTTACAGGCACACTGGAACAGAGAAGGGGATGATATTTATATGTAGCTTATGAAACGTTTTGATGGAAGGGAAAGTTTATTGTAAAGACTGTGTAGTTACATTGCTAAACTGGATTCCGTTGGGGTTGTATTCAATAAAGCTATGTACTTTTTTGGTGACTTGAAAAAAACAAAAATCGCCAGGTTTCAAAAGCATTTGCTTTGGATCCTTTTTTACGGAGTTTTATCCTTATTTGCGGTATCAGAAACCTACCCACTATGTAAGTCAGCATTGAGGTGGGTGGGTACTCTCAACCAAAGCTATCAGACACTAACTCTCAATAAAGCTTTTTTTGCCCAACATCAATTTGCCAGGAGTTAGACTAGCCCAGGCATTTGGGAGATAGAAGCTATAAAAATCTAGTACCCTGCTCCCAGCTAAGAAGTCCACATTCTTCCATTCCATGCCAAACAATGAGCACGCAGTTGCCCAGACTCAAAGACCGACCAAGGTGCATGACGGGAACGCGCGATAGACTTGCTAACTCTGCATTGCCTGCCTTTTTCCATCCCCCCTCATATAATTAGTGCTCCTTGCTTTTACTTTTTTAAAATGTGCCTGTTTCAAATTTGTATTATTTTTTTCAGATGTCTAATTTCAGTTATGTTCTTTCCCCCTTTGGTCTTTTCCCACATTTCACATACCAGACAAATGTTTAAAGGTCTGTAAAACCAGGCGAAGTTCCAAAATATTTCTAAACCAAACTGCCATAGGTGACAGAACAGGGAAAGAAGGCAAAGCTGTAGGACAGAGATTTGAATAAACTGGCTGAAATGTATTGGAAAATCCATATAAGTTGCTACAGCCATGGATGAGGTTTCAATGAGGCATAAACATTCAAGTTACTGACAAAACCAGCATGTTTCATGATCACTCAAAATAGTCTACTTGTCATGGTGCATTGCTTTTTTTAATTAGTAGTAGTAAGTTGCATTCTCTCTTTTTTGTAATTTTTTTTTTTTTTAATATTCAGGAAGTGAAAGCATTTAAGAAAACATTCAAAATTCTGAGAATACATGTAAGTGAAATATTTAATGTCTGTCATTCATAAAAGTTACATCATTTACATAGGGTTCATTGGTATATAATAAAAATTTCATCATAATGAAAAATTTTCTGGAAAGTATTTCTATGTTAATTTGTTTAACATACGCTTTGGATATACAGCTAGATAGGAAGAGTTAAAAAGTTCATCAAGTACTCCTTTTAACAATTTAAAAACCTCATTCCTAAATATTTGTTTTTCTTTCCACTTGCTCCTTTGCTTACAATATCATATATAACTTGAACTAAGCAAGGATCAATATTTTCATAGTTCAGAATATATTTGTATACTTCAATACATTTGCTCATTGCATAGCTCACATGTAAACTTACAAAGGATCTATCGATTTCACCCTAATAACCTAAAAATGTTGCTGAAATTTTACATGGCCATTTATTCTGAGGTTATTTTTGTTATAGTTTGGATTTGCTTTGCTTTTTTTTCAATGTGTGTTTAATACATGCGTCCATTGGCCATAACAAATGAAAATAAGTCATGGAAATCTAAAAGCCAAGTAAGTAATTTCATCCTTGACTACCAGAATTTAACTTCATTATATTGTTTGGATTTTTTCCTAAGTATAACAAGTTGGAAATGTACTGTGCTGCCTCTTAAGACAGTGTTCCGAATTCAGTTCAACAGTGTGTGTTTAACATAAAGTTAACTATGTTTGCATCAAATAAACTGTTTATTAATGAAAGCTATTTATCATACAAGAAACAGCAAAGATAAGTTATCACACAGAGATGTACACTAGAGGTGACAGATGTAAAAGTGCATGCAGAGTTTTAGGTTTAAAAAAGAAGTAATGAACAATAATACTAAAATTACTGGGGTTAGATCCCTATACTCTTAAAGGAGTGATAGCTCTTCTTTGAATTTACAATTGAAAAATGCTATTAACATATAGGACTAACACACATTAGCAAGCAAGTGGAATGAATGTTTTTGGACTTTATTTTACAGCTACTTGTGCTTGACAAACGTGTGGAATTTTTTTTCAATAATAATTTTCTTCAAATATGGGTGAGCGTATCACTGCCAGGTTGCTCTGACTTATACACGATTTATCTAATTTTGTTTTAAACCACATAATTTTAAGCTTTCATTTGTGTTAGACACCATAAAGAACAAAAGTTTTGTTTTGTTAACATTCAGTCAATGACATTTAAGTCTCTGTCTCTCTCTCTCTCTCTCTTTTTGGCTCAATAGATTTTTAAATGTATGATTATCATAACCTAATATTCTCTTTGTCTTCACTGCAGTGGATTTCCGATCAAACTTTTCCCCTTCTTTTAATACTTTAGGGAATTTTCAAACGTCGGGATGTTTGGCTGTAATGCCCCAAGATTTGTTCTCCCTGAAAAAAATCATAGTGACAATTTATTAACTACAGAGCAGCTTCGCTTTCAGGGGTCTGCAATTTCTATTTAGATTTACAAATATCCATTTGCGCTCAATAGACCTAGCATTAAATCTTAATCATATTTAAGCTTTCTTCTCATGCAATCACTTTATCTGCTAATTATCTTTTTTTTAATTCTAAAAATTGAACTGAGTCAAATCAGTGGGGCATTACTTCTATTATAAGCAAATATATTTTAAAGGTGATTCTTAGTTGAATTACATTGTAGATGCAATGGTGTGTACACGTAATATAAATCAGAAGTTTGGAAATCTAACATGTATTTGTTTGTTTGACTATTTAAAAATTTTTGGATCACCATTTTAATATCTTTTACATACAGATACTGGATATACACTAGTTCAGTTAAACTTTCAATAAAACTGATGGGAAATAAAACTCCTTAGATTCAAAATGGTTTATTCACACAAATTTAATAGGATATATCACAATTGTTTGGTCCATAAATATTTAGGGGAAATAGTTCCTATACAATGCATTTATCAATAAACAAAGAAACATGGACAATTTTTGCTAGACCACTTACTGTACTATAAACACGAAGCTCAATATATAAGATTATTGAATTTATCGACTATATTGGAAAGAGTGCACAACTGCTTTCTATGACATGTTTGTCCCCTCTAACAGGATACACCATAAAAAGAGTTTCAGAAATAAGAGGTAAAACAGTACAAAACTAGTGAGGTGTCAAAAGGGCTTCAAACAGTTAATTTAACAAACAACACACATATCCTGATTTTTCACAAACTTACTTCCAAGTTATATCATAAGGCACGTAGGAGAACTGAGTTATAATTAGTCTACTTAATAAAGTAGATCTATAGTACCATATATTGTTCTGTCAAAGAACAAACTTTATAAGTATCAATATTTTACCTGTAAAAGTGTATTAATAAGATCTCAGCCTTACCAAGGTTGTTTGGTCTGGTTAGTGGTAAATGCCCAAAATGTACTAGAAATATGAAAAGTCAAGATGTAAGCTCCAAATAAGATGATAACCACACTCGCTAAGTATATAATGGCAATCACACCTTTCTTCTGTTACAGTGTTAACTTCTCTTCCATCGTCTTTTTTTTTTTTTTTAAAAATAAGCTACTTTCTGTGCTAATTTTCTAAAGACCCTGAGCAAAAGTTACAATAATGCACTTAAATGTGGGCAGTGAACTGTCAATATTTAACCACACATTTATACAGCCAGAAGGACACCTTTAAAATCTATTAAATAACCACTTCGACCACCAGAGGAGATTTAAGGGGTCCAAAAAGTGGAGAATATGTGCAAAGTTATTCTTAACAATCCACTAAAGCAAGACAGATATCTTGACTTCTTTTTAATTTTTTTAGGAAATCCGCAATCTCATTGGTATTTAACTACGACAGAAGCATATAGTTGAACATTCACCACTGCCCAGACCATTAAGATTTTCAGATTAAATTAAAAGGAAAAAAAATGCTACTGTAAACGAGGAAATATATTCAGATCAGCATCCACGAGGCGTCTGAGTTTATCTACTTTAAGACTAATAACTTCAAATCTCTAATGCCAGAAAAATTTTTCTTCCACACATAAATCCTGTGCCAAAGTAAAACAAAGCAAAACCAAACCAAAAGAACTCTCATTATGGGTAGTAGTCTGTTTGTTTGTTTTCCAACATTATTCATATAGAATGCCAGATACAATCTTATGGTACATCTGAAACCAATGAATAAAGCTATTCATTAAGCTAAACCAGTTTTTTAAACTTCTTAAAAAATTATATTTTGCTTATTTCCATTTTCCCTGGGGTAAAAAAGTAATTTAGAAAGAATGGTTTCACAATTTTCAGTTTTAGCTTTTGGAGGTTAAAAGCATAGAATTTCAAATTCTATGTGGAATTTTCATGGATACACAGGAAGTTTAATTATTTTTCAAATTTTGAAAAACAGCTAAATAAAAAGTGTTGTTGGGTTTTACATCCCTAAAAGAAGGAAAACTCATATTCCTGCAATAAATTTCCCACCCAATTAATCATTAATATTTAAAATTGCTAGAGTTAATACTTTTGTTTAATCATATTCCTCATTTGAATTGGCAATTCATGTAATAGGAATTAACCAAAACATTTTACTTTTAACTTTTTTTAAAATGTGAAGTTTGCAAAATTCCATAAGCACACATACAATTGCAGGGTTTTGAAAGTACCTGATTTTTTATTAACCTAGTAATTTAAGTGGGAATATGATTACTTGCCCATCATAATACAGCTTTTTTTTTTTTCCTTCGAGATTCTGGAAATAAGTAACATACAATTTTAAGAGGCACTTATTAGAATAATTCAAAAACTCCCCTTACCGACTGAAAGACCTAATTAATTAAAGAAGAAAAAAAAATCCAAATACAGTTTGCAGACAAAATATGTTCACTGAAACTCATTTGCCAAGTGGCTGCAGATGCTACACACCAAGCTGTTTTGTTTTTTATTTCCCAAATATCTTGTGGGTTTAAAAAAAAACTCTTGTAAATAATAAAATAATAATAATTAGAATAATAAAAAGAAGAGGAAGAATTAAAGAAAAAAATCCAATGTTAGAAAAGGTTCGTTAAGGTAGTTTGTGAGGGGCTTCCGGATTCGTGGCTGTCCATGTTAGAGGTCACGGATGTCACTACAGTGATAGTGGGATTGGTCAGGTCTGTTAAAGTGGTCGCAGTGCCGGGTGGAGTGAGAGCGCCGCTGTCTGCTGAGGGCGGGGCCGGAAGCGACGTGCCATCAGCTTTATCAACACCCCCATTCTCCTGCCGCAAAAGGTTCCTTCTGAATTTGGCTCGTGCGTTTTGGAACCAAACCTGCAAACCAATCCCAATTGATTTCTTTACCGATGTTTGTTTTTATATTTCTTTTTTTCTCTCTTTCTTTCTTTTTTTTTTTTTTTTTTTTTTTGGATATATTTTTCTCCTTTTAAATATAATTGTTTATTTTTTCCTTGGGAGAAAGGGGGCTTTTTTTGTTTGGTTTTTTTTTTTTTTTTTTTTTGGCTTTCTAAAAGTAATTCAAGTAATACTGCAGATTTATTCTCTCTCAACTACACACGTATTTCCTCCCCAGCATTAACAAGTGCCACTTGGGACAACTGGTGTTTCCGTGGAGATACTATGGAAAGTCACAGAGATAAAGAGGGAAAAATACACCGTTTCCTCAATTGTCCTTTGAGAACGGGGAGAGACAGGGTCATTGAAAGTATCTCAAAGTAAGAATCACTCATGTGAAATAAACATCACTGAGACAGACTTCGGGTTGTTCATGAGTCTGACATGCAGTAAGTATTCCTCGAGTAAGAAAAACTCTTCTGGGGCCACAGAGTACAGGCAGCCCTAAACGGGTTAGCAGAATTAAAACACTTATTAGTTGTCCCTAAAAAGTGGGAGAGGATCACAGGTGACCCACAGCAACCTACTTTAGTTTTGTTGGTTATTATCTTCTTATAGAGACACCTGATGAGTTTAGGGAAGCAATTGGGCAGCAGAACTAATTCTTAGTATTCAGTTTTTAAATGTGGTTCGTTACCATGGGAAAATACTTGCTCCAGTTAGTTGCTGACACACTAACCATACTTTTGGCGTTTCAGGAGTTGAAAAAAGGGGTCAGCCTGAATTTGGAAGGTCACAACATGTGAGTGAGACCACCAAGAGTTGGCTGAAGTAAGACAGCAACATCAGGTCCCTCCCCCCACAAGTCTATGCACTGAGCCTAATGTGAATGTAAATTTCGAGAGCCACCACTTGTACAAGTAACATCACCCTTATTTGCAGAGCCATGAGGCGAGCAAGCTATGCTGGCTTTGGTGGATCTATCTCCACATCTGTAGGGAGAGTGTGCTGCATTTCAAAAGACCCTGGGTCTCTTTTTGGGCACCCTCTGGTAAGCCCCCACAAAATCTCAGTATACCTTCTAGGGACCTAAGATAAACTAGTGAGAAGCAGTACAGGAAATATCTGTATCACTCTAAACAGGGAAGAGAACTATTTTACTGGCAAGGGGAAGGGAGATGTATGCACAGCCAATGATGGAGGCTTCTTACCTGCAAAACTCTTTTGGTCAGGCCTGTTTTCTGGGCAAGCTGCTTGAGGTCCTTGGCATCCGGGTTGTGGTTGATGGCAAAGTAGGATTTCATGGTCCGGAGCTGGTGGTGCTTGAAGGAGGTCCGCATGCGCTTAGTCTTCTGAGAGGGTGGGTAAGGCTGCTGGTCCCGGTCCAAGTGGTCTGCTTCGTTCTCGTTACAACCTATTGCAGTCACAGTGAACAAACAGCTGCTGAAGGGAAACTCCTTCATTAGCTGAAATGGTTGCAGGCTGTATGATAATGCTAGGATAATACAGCAACAGTGAAAAAGGCTGTCGATTCAATTATGCGCAGTACCTCGACAAAAAGAAAGAGGTTAATTGCCAAAGTCAGCCAAACTAGCCTATTTGTGTGGACAAAACCATAATTCACATAATAGAAAAATAATAGATAAGTCATCTCTTTTGCTTAATGGTTGCTAGAAAAGCTTGTGAAGATAAATAAGCCCTAAGTAATACAATGGGGAAGGAGCCCTGGTGGTGCAATGGTTAAGTGCTCAGCTGCTAACCTGAAAGGTAGGCAAACCACCAGCCACTTAGCTGAGAAAAGACCTGGCAATCTGCTCCCATAAAAATTTCAGGAAGTTCTACCCTGATCTATAGGGTGGCTAAGAGTCAGAGTCAACTCCATGGCACACAAGTAGAGTGGAAAAGAGTCCCTGGATGACACAGACAAGTTAAGCACTAGACTACTAGCTAAAAAATGGACAGTTCAAACCCCCCATCTAGAGGCACCTTGGAGGCCTGGTGATCTGCTTCCAAAAACTGAAAACCCTATGGAGCACAGTTCTATTCTGACGCACCTAGGGTTGCCACGAGTTGGAATCAACTCAGTTGACAACTAACAACAGTAAAGTGGGAGTGAAACAAACCCAAGAGTGAAAAGAAAACCTTTCCTAATAAACACATTTAATATTGGCACCCCACCCCAGTACCCCATCCCAACCCCATGTACACAGTTTTTAGAGATTCCTTGTTTTGTCTATACCTGCAGAATGAGACATACTGTTTGAAGGCATTGCTTTTTGTCACGAGGGATGTGGCAAACAAGTATTTCTGAACTCTCAAATCTGCAAGTTTCTGAAAGCCTACCAACTAGGAAGAATCAAAGTCAGTTCTAATTTTTAGCCTTTACTAAATTCCTAGAGAATTCTTAATGAGGACAGTTAAAAAGTGGCTGGGGAATGGGGGGAGATTCCATCTATTTTCTCCCCCCATCATATTTAGAAAAAGAAGTTTGCAATAGCAAACTTATTTCTAATTTCTAGCAAAGAAATACAAGTTTGCAGATTTCTTATGTAATATATAAGAATATTATTTTTGAGGGCTTTTAGCCATAACTGGTTAACATAGGGCTATACCAGGAAGAAAATATCTTTCCCTAGGAGTCATTTTTATAAATATTTCTGAAAGAGAATGAGCTCCGACTTCTCTTCACTCCGTTCATGCCTGAAGCACTCCCCCAGCCACTGAGGGTGCTTATTTCTAGGCTCAGATCTTGGCCCCTTTTGCTCCGGATGTCAGGTGAGGTGAGCTGTGCCCCTGGCTGAGGGCTGAGGGCCCTAGCAGAGAGGAGCAGCATTTTCTCTCCCCTTGCAAAGCCCTCCTCAGCGCTGAAGGATAACAACCCAGCCTTTGAACCCAGCCTGAAAGTCATTATCCCCAGGATGTAAAGCTGCGCTTTTAAAAGGTCGTTTCCACTAACCTTCTGGCTCTGCATAGTAAATATGATTTGCAAAATGGAAACATTTTGCTAAATATTTACTGATTCAGTCAACTTCACAACTTAAAGGGCATGGCAATTTTTTTTTCTTTAAATCCTTATTTCAGATATTTATCTGATGTTTATTTAGATTCGCTCATCCTGCATTTTGCTGCATTATAACAGGATACCTAAAACCAACCTTGTCTTGTCACCCAGGTGGAAAACAAACCTGAATCTTAAAGAAAGTATGGCATCTGTTAATATTAGTTCTTTAATTCTGCTTACTAAAATGTTATCTGCCTGCTTCACTCTGCTTAGAATTACTTTTTAAAAATATTTTCAGTAAGTCAATATATAGAGAGAAGTTTTGCAGTCATCAGCCAAGAGATCAGTTGCATTACAAAACCCACTTAACAAGAAATTCTCCCAAATATCGCATTAGTAGGCATGAATTAATGTCTCCTTGGTTTACATTTCCATAAGATATATAAGTAGGAGAGCATACTTGGCAAAAGGGCAAGTGAATTCATTGAGGGAAAGGACTATATCATATCTACTTTTCAATCCCCAGAGCCTAGCAAAGCCAGAAGCTCAACAGTCACTCAGTCAAGATTTTTGAACGCTTTGTTCATTGATAAAATTACCGTGAATATTAATGCAAAATCAGATCATCATGAAATAGAATCCAAGTTATATACACATTTGAATGTTGAACATAGACTTCCTAAGCTCCGCGAGAAAGGATAACATAGACCCAAAGATAACAAAGAGAATATATTTTACATTTTATCTTATTTCAGCCCAATGGGAATATGTCAAGTTCAAATATTCTACAGAATTGCACTTTCCTATCCTCAGATGGATGAAACAGCATCTTAGGACCTACCATAAAACTACACTTATCGCCAGTAAACTACGCCATTTTTCACAGCCAGATTATTAATGCACCCACAACAAAATGGTCAAAGAGGCACACCTGAGTCATTGGATGCTTCTTCAAATAAGATTTCATTCCTATCATATGTGAGTAACATGTAACTTATCCTGAACAACACATTAAATTGAATATTACACTTGAGATAGAAGACTTAAGTTGGTGTTTAAATAACACCCTGAACTATTTTCCCCCAAGATAATATTTCTGAGAAATGAATTTGATTCCTAACCTAACTGTATAATCATTAAGGTTTTTTTAAAATAAAGTTTAAGAAAAAATAATTACAGGAAGTTTTGATAAAACTGCTTTCCTGAATATACATTCTGTATCTTATTGCTGATTAAAAACTCAGCAGAACATATTAGTGCATTAAACAAAATTATGGGGCTTGTGTGTACACAGAATACAATTCAATGTATAAAGAGATAGGTGAACTTATCTCCTGATGAAACAGATATTATGGTATATGATTTTCCTGTGACTATTTTATCATCTATATTATGCAGCTTAATAGAGCAATCTATTTCTTCTACACCGTAACTAGTGCATTATCCTAAATTACTTAGGTTTAACTACAAGTCCGTTATGTAAACTTGCAAGGGATTGTGTTTCCCCAGGGTCTACTTCTGTAACTATGGGTTTCTTTTTCCTGAATTATGAGATGAAATGGTAAGTCTCTTAAAACTGTCTTAAACATCCACCTGTAAATACATCCAGCCTTATAACGTTAATGAGAAGATCTAAATACTCTATTTACCAGTCACTTATGAAATAGTCACCTATCCTAAAGTGGTTCTGAAGGTGTGTGACCTCCTGTGAGCTAACTAATCACTGGGAGACCACTAGGGGTCAGTGCCAGGCTGACTGATTCAACAGCTACCAGGACCTTTAAAAGTTTGGATGGATAGAAAGAACCTAAGGAAGGGAGATTTTAAGAAGTGGTAAAACTTTAGTCTCTGAATTAATGCTAGATTACCCAAGTAACAGCTGCTTATCCTAAAACTAAATTTTCTTCCCACCCCTGGAAGGCTTTATCTCAGTTTAGGATTCCAGATAAACTTTCCATGTCTCTTTCTAAAGTACCTGCCAGATTAAAGGCACAAAGAGGTAAAAACTACTTTAGGAATATTCCCATTAAAAGGCGCCGACTGATCTTTGCCAAGTTTCACATTTTCTCTAACAATCTTTGAATCATAAACATGTTTTATGTATGTTTTTGAAAATACATCAATGTGTACATTGTATTAGTTTTATTAGTATTAACGTTACCCTTTATGAGACTAGTTTACATTTAAGCAGAAATGGCAATGTGAGATCCCAGGAAGGCTAAAATAATGAGCTAGCGCTACGAGTCCATTTTATTTTCTACATTTTAACATGCTTTTAATTCGCTGAAAGTTTTCTTTTGCTAGTCTTGCAACAAACCGGCAATGAGGTTTGTAAACACTTTTTTTAAATGGTGGGTTGATTTCTGGTAAGGCATCTTTAAACTAATTGCTCCAGATTATTTTCATCTGGCTTTAAAGAACTGTGCGCTATTTACTAGTATCTCTGGAGAGCGTTCACAAAGGATGGAGTGGATGTTAATTAAGAGGCATCCCATGTGTGGTGGCGTGATGCACAAACTCATTCCACTTAGGAGGGACCTCAGCAAATCTTCCCTCCTTCATGAACAAGACAGCATCAACTTTCCCAGTAACCTTGTGGCAGCACTAATTTGCCAACTAAAGACCGACGTAGCTCTGGAAAAGATTCTCATTATTTTTAAGATGTAAGTGTGTAATCTCTAGTTCTCTTTAGAGATGTAGGAGAAGCTGAATTCTGCTGTCTTTAAAATTTCCCATATCTTTCTAATATAAAATAAGATCCAAGGAGAAATCAAATTCAGCTAATTAGATGAAATGAAAAGGCAAAATGCCAGGCTTGCCACCTTTTGGCTAAAAATCTCCAACCATTCTGGACTTTCCCGAGAGCTTGCTGGTTGTGTGTGAGTCCTCGGTCTCTCTGTTTTCCCTCGCTCTCTCGTTGTCTCTCTCTGTGTCTCTCTCTCTCACTAGAGCCCTGACGAGTGTCTAAAGATACCGATGTCATCTTCTATTAATAAAGAACAATTAGCGCCCTGCCTGTCCTGCTGCAGAAACCACGCATCAAAGGACATGAAGTAAGCGCACTGGGCAAAGTGGCCCCCAACCAAAGCCCCCGACGGAGCTTAGCGGGAACCAGGGCAAGGGCGCAGCCCGCGGCTGAAGGTTGGCAAAACTGATCCTGGCGGGGTCTGTAGCGAACTGGCCGGCTGTTTTCCATCATCTAGTGACCCTCTAGGGACAACTGCAGCCTCTCTGGGCTTGCAGGGCCCCTACTCTCTCTGAGATGCTGCCTGCTGCGCCTGCACTGCACTGTGAATCTGCTCTTCAGCTAGATCCCGAGGGAGCAGAGGAGAGGGCTGCGGAGCAACCACTGACCCTGCGTGGCTTCCTTTGAAAACTCTCATCTCAGAGCAGGACTCATAGTTCCCATTGGTTCACACTGGCCGTGTGACCTTGGACAGGTTACTTATCTCGCTGGGCACCTTGCCTTTACTGTGGAGCACCAACTGAATGTCAGGTACTATACCAGGTGCCAGGGGCTGGAAGAGAAAAACGGGCAAGACCTCTGCTCTAGGATGCACTTGTTTTGTTTGGCCAGGCTCCTGGGGTACTCACGGTAGCACAGTCAGGGTGCCACAACAAGGTCCCCAAAGTCCCTTCCTTGCACAGCCCGATGGTCTTTCTTCACCTGAGTCTCCTGCTTGCTGGGGTTCCCAGCCAGAGCAAGGCCAGGGCAGAGGGAGCCAGGGCCGGTAGGCCCATCCTTTCCCAAAAGTTAACCAGAACTTTCTAGAACCTCTTCCCAGTGGCTGGGACTTGCAAGAAGAGCCTGGGTCCCACTCAGAGGTAGGTTATGTTAGCAGAGCCCGTTACATTTGTCACTTTTACCAACCTTTAGAACAAGAATTACCAGCCTAGCGAGGAGGGGGTCAGGCTTCCTACAACTGATGCTTGAGTAAGAGAGATTGTCCATGGTGGGTGCATCCCCCAATGCGAGCAAGAAAGTGTGTTCTCTGGCCTGCTGCCTACCTTTTGTTTTTAATTAAGAGGGAATACCGGTGAAGGACAGAAGAAATGCCTGAGCCACCACTAAGCCTCCTCAGTGGGCCTGACCTGGAGGTTCTCCCAGTCTGCCTGGGGGTCTGGATGTCTGGAGGGTCTATCACACAGAGAAGAGCTGGTTAGATGAGGACGCCGACCTGCTCCGGAAGGCGCAGAGCAATTCAACTGTGGAGAATTATTTCCACCCCTAAAGCAGCTTGTGGCCAAGATCAGGGGATCAGTTTTTCAACACTCCTGCCAACTATGTTCCTGATTAATTCTGGGCTGGTCACCACAGCCTCTACTCCCTCTAGACAGACTGGGGTTGGGCTCTGAAGATTTTTTTTCCCCCCAGTATTTAGGAAAACCTCCTCCAGGATCTATAATTGGCGTCCACGAAGAAATTGCCCTGGGGCTGTTTTGCTCCAAGTGGGAGCCAGAAACTAATGGGCTCATTAACTAATGGGCACCAAGGACTTGGCTGCCTGTTTGGGGGAAGTCACTGCAGCCCCATGGTTATGGATGTGTTGTTATTTTTGTTTGCTTGTTCGGTTTTGGTTTGGGGGTTTGTTTTGTTGCTGTTGTTTGTTTTGTTTTGTTTTGCCACAACCTAAATAAAGATTTCTCTCTCTCCCCCTCCCTCCCTCCCTTCCTTCTGTGGGAGTGCAGAGAGAAAAGGTGTTTGTTGAGCAAAGCACCCTCTTGCAGCCAGATCTTGGATGGAGATATAACTCTGTGGGATCCTCCTCAGAGCAGCTGGAGGCCCGGGCTGCTCGGGGTTGAGGGGTATGCGACCCACCTGAGTTGTAATTGACGATGTCCACTCCCAGCGCTGGGCTCTTCCGCTTCCGGGGCCGCCCTTTCTGCACGGTGCCCGTGCCGTTGAAGTAAGGCAAGGCCAAGCCTCCGCTCTTGGCCGCCAGCTCCGTGTAGCTCAGCTGTGGGGGATACTCCCCTTGGAAGAGGGTCTCAAAGTGGGCGCGGCAGTACACCAGGCTGTCCTTCATGCCGAAATGGTCGCCCGTGGTCAGAGTCTTGTTGCATGTGGAGCAGGTGAAGCAGCTCAGGTGGTACACAGAGTCGCGGGCGCGCATGACCATCTCGGAGGCGGAGATGCCAAGGTGGCAGCGGGCACATCTCTGCACAGAGAACCTTCTGGAAGGAAACAGCCGAGTCAGGGCGCTGATTAAGGCCAGGCTGGGCAGTCTCCCACTCATGGCCCCTGGGGTTTGGTCTGCAGCGTACGGAGACTGAGACCAGGGAGGTCTCCAGGAGGACAGTAGACCGGCACACTTGGACATTAATTTTATTTGCTTATTAGCCTGTTCTGGTGAACCAGGACAAAAAACCTTTGCATTAAAATCAGAAGAATCGGGTAACTGAGCTTCAGTTTCCTTCTTTGTAAAGTGGAGATTAAAAAAAAAAAACTGCACTAGCTAACTCACAGCGCTGTAGAAAGAATCGATATGAAATTGCTATGCCAAGTAAAAATGCTTCATAGATGATAAAACATTCTATGAATGCAGGATAGTATTCTTATTCCCGGGTGTGTGAGTGTGCCTGAAAGCATTCAGACAGACACAGCCCAGAAAAGGGCAATTTTGTAGAAGATAGATTATTCTTTTCTAACCTCCTCTCTCGCTTGGGCTGAGAGCGGAGCTAGGTCACCTGCACGTAATTCTGTCTTTCCCAGGACACACGAATAGGAAGGATCAATAAGCATGCCCGCCGCTGGGTTTTTTCTCCAGTCTGGGGGACATGGTTCTAGCTAACGGTAAAGGGACCTCAGAACTAAGTGGCTCTGTTTGGGCAACGGTGTTTATTCCCGATTGTGGTCACTTACAAAGTCTACCACCACCCGCGCGAAAACGTGACATTCAGGGGCAAAGTCCGAGGCTCGGACTTTGTCCAGTTCGTAGGAAGCGGAAATAAACCGCTCAAGTGTCTCAGAGACACGTCCATTTATTCCAACGCCGATTTCCCCAGGTTCCCCCAAGCGAGCTACGAAGTGCCTGCGCGCGTGGCATTCACCGAGAACGCTCTAGATCTTAGATGTCCCTCCCACTCAGCCTCAGCGCCCGTCCAGAGTGTTGCAGCTTGAAGGTGGATGCAGAGGCCGCGATAGACTTTCCTGGGTTCGGGGCCGATGACTGCACCCCAAAGGAACAAAACACGAGGCAGGGGAATCCCAGGCTCGGACGGGTGGCCCCGCCAGGTGTGCCAGGGTGAGAGATGTAGGGGCGGGAGTACCTGTAGTAATCCTCCTTGCAGTAAATGCTGCCGTCCTTGGCGAAGCAGGTGAGCTCGGACTCGAGGGCCAGCTTACATTCACAGCACTTCAGGCACCTCAGGTGCCACTGCTTGTCCACCGCCAGCAAGTAGTACCTGTCTGAGATCTTGCCCCCGCAGCCGGCGCACAGAGCGGGCTTCTCTGGGCTCAGCGGGGGCATGCCCTGCAAGGCAATCACACAGCAACGCTGCCGAGAGTGCGCGGCGCCGCACAACGCGGCCTTCCGCGGGCAGCGCCAGCCCATGAAACCCGCGCACAGGCAAACGTCGGGGAAATCTTTGAAGTTTGTGGCTTGCTACCTTTCTGCTGTGTCTGTCTGAACCTGCTTTCGCGTCCACCCCAACGGTTACCCTAAAGCTGTCCCGGCCATCCCTAACCTCGCTTAAATGGACTGGGAGCGTATTAACTGTACTTTTGTAGGGGGTCTGGAACTCGAATTATCACAACCTAAAACTTGTGGCTTTCAACGCACACAGACGGAAACAACGGGACTTGTTATTGGGGAAGGAAAAGGAAATTTGAACGAGCAAAGATTGTTTTTAAATCCAAACAATATTACAATTCTGTTTCTTTAAGTTCTTGTAGACAGCGTTGAAATTAAAGGATTACTATACCTGTGCTCATAATTTAGTCGACAATGTTTTGATTGGGATGTATTTCGCAGACCCTCGTGTTCCCTAATTTTCAGAGATACTGGTTCTTTTCCCAGAAATGCTGTGAAGCGACTATTCCCAAAAGGGATTCGTTGTCCGGGCCCCTCTGCACAGTCCCGCTTGCCGTGGCATTAAGATACCAACGAGATTTTTGTCCTGAATATCTGTTTTGTGCCGAAGTCAAGCTTCCCGCCTGGGTCCCCACAGGCACGGCCGAGGATGGGAATACCTCACCGTGGCCGAGCCCAGCCAGGAAATACGGGCTTCGGTTGTCGGTTTTTGTTTTTAAACAGGATAACCACAAAAGAGAAAAAGAAGTTAACCGGTGGAGATTTCCCTCAAGACTAGCAGCCATGGGTTGGACCTCCCCTGGAAACTCTCGCGGGCCTGGAAAAGTGAAGGCAAGTTTTGCCCTTTACTCCGACTAGGGCCCAGAACTCAATTAGCATTGCGAACGTAGACACATTCACCGGCAATTTGGCGGGACCACAAAACACCGCTGGCCCGGCTAGATCAGGCGCCCCGGTGCGTTTGACCTACAATTCCCGGTGTGATGCCAAAAAGATCTCCACTGCTCTGTTGGGCTGGAATCATTTCCGGAGACTTTTGTAGTTTTTCCCTTCCAGCTCGGAACTGGCAAGAGAAGCACTTAGATTGCTAATTGGTTTTCTTCATTAAGCGGACATGGCTTTTTATTATTATGAACAGTAGTAACAGTAGTTGATTACACAGTTAAAGGCTTAGAAAAAGTTCTCGCACTTGGGCTGGGTACTCGTTCCTCCGGATTATTTTTTATTTGATTTCCCCCTACAAGCACACCCGCCGGAGCCGAGAGCTGAATGCACTCCCTTCTCGCTAGAGGGGCCGAGACGAGTTGGCCAGAGACCCCAAGAATCTCTGGGTTTAAGGGAGCTGAGCACCAACTATAAGAAAAATTGAAGGTGGCTCAGTTGCCCCCGCGTCCACCCAGAAAGTCCGGCCGTCAGATCCAGAGACTAGGGTCCCCGGAGCCTGGGCCGCGCCGGCCGTCCATTGCCCGCGCCCAGCTATCTCCCAGAGTGACCGCTCCTCGCTGGGAAGGCGCTCAGGAGCCGAGGCGAACGCGGGAGACCGAAGTTTGGAGTCTACAGAGGAAGACGCCCCAGTCCTCCTACTCCGGCTCGCCCTGTTCGCTCGGGAACGACTGCGGCAGAAGACAGCGAGCTCTTGACATTTCAAGTCAGGAAGGGGGCCGTTTCTTAGCTCCGCAGCCCTGGGAGGACTGGAGAAAACCCACCCTCCAGCCTGGAGTGGGCGTCCTTACGACCCGCCATCCCCAGCCCCTGCCGACCAGGAGCCCGAGGCTCGTCTTAACCAAGAGCGCCTGGGCGCCCGGCTGCCGCCACCGCGGGCCACTTCCTTACCGCATCGCGACCGTTGAGCTGGGCGCCTTTGGCCAGGCGGGCCTCGGTCTTGGATCTGCGCTCCATCTCTTCCATAATGCCTTGGATGTGGCCTCCGGAGATCCCGTGGAAGAGCATGGCTGGGGGGCGGAAAGGACACGACTTGTCTTCTGCTCGGCACCCTACTATTTCCATATACACTCGCCCCGGGCTCTCAGCTCCTCCGACTGAAGGAGCAGAAGGGGACTGCAGAGGGCTGCGCGGTGGAGGAGCGCGGAGACCCTCGGGGACAGAGGGCAAGAGGGAGAGAGGAGAGAGAGAAGAAGAAAGAGGCAGAGTGGAAATTGGGCGGCTCGCAAACTAAAAACAAAACAAAACAAAAAAAGCCCCAGCGGCTCCCAGAAGAAGATGTGCAGAAAACAAACAAACCCGGGCGGAGGGGAGAGGAGGCGGAGAAGGCGAATCTTACTGCTCCGAGAGATCGGGTTACTAATGGGAAACAACTGCAGCGGGGGGAGAAAAAATCTGGTGAAGAAAGAAAATAGTTTTGAACGCAAAGAAAGAAAAAGAAGTGGCTATTTGCAGGGTCCCTGGCTGCTTGCAAGTTCCCAGTGCCTGTAGGTTGGGTTGGGGACTGCTCCTGCCGGAGCTGTGTCCAATTTGTTAAGAGACTAAAGCCAGCCCATTTTTGATAATTTAGTAGGAGGAGTTCTCTCCCCGGAGCTGCCACGGATTTTTATTCAGACAACAAAGACCTGTCATACTCCTCTCAACCCCCTGGTGATGGGCAAGCGGGGACAAACATTACAAAGGGGGGGGGGTGAGGAGACTGGGGAGGGGAGAGGAGGGGGTCTTTACCTCCCCTCAGCACACACACACACACACACACACACACACACACACACACACACACACGCACACACACACACACAGAGCCTTCCAAGAGTTCCCAGTGGTCACGTTTTAAAGGGGAAAAGGAGCCCTTATTATCCCCGCCCCGGCGCAGGAGGCAGAGAGCCGGCCTCCGTGGTCCGAGTTCAAGACCAGACCCGGGGGCAGGGCACACAGAATGTTAGCTCCAACTTTGAGTTCACTCTTCCTCGACTTCCTGGTCCCCAGTCGACCCAGTTTGACACCCCCAAATAAGTAAATGTTGAGCAAAAATTCAAGCACATCACTGAAGCCGGGACAATGCTCGTTCCTCTCCTCCACATCCCGTTTTGCTCAACTCACTTAAAAGCAGCTGTCTGCCAGTTCGTTTCTTCGCCTCACCTCCCAGAGGACCCGAGACCTTATCAGGCGCTGGACCAGCCCCCAAACTGAAAAGTGCTCTTGGAGAGCCTGTGTTTCTCGAGGTTACTTTTGGAGGAAAAATTTTCTTTGACAAAGTCGAGTTTAGGGGACAAGTCGTGGACTTGCAGGCGCGGAGTGTACAACCACACGGTGGTCATAGGCTGATTTGTTCTCTTACCCAATTCAGATTTGGAGGTGATTCTAGGGTCCAGCGTGAAACTTGTCAAGGTGGGCAGCGGCTCCGGGAGTCCCGTAAGCTCGGCCCCCGCCTCCGCGCCACTCGGCGCGCGCGGCATGGCGTGCGGGTCCCACTGCCCTGACAGGGGCGCCCCGCACACTTCGGTGGGTGTGAAAGGGGCTCCTCGCTCTGGAGGAGGGGAAAGTGAGAGACGACATGCAGAAGGGCAGACCTGCGCCGCGCAAGAGGCGGAATTGTTCTGTCTCCCTCTGTTCCGGTTAGCGGCGGCTCCTCCCCGGCCCCATTAAAAAGTGTCCACAGTACTCTGATATTGTCGATTCATTCAAACGGCCAGAGGCCTCCTAGGGGCCCCGAGGCGGGGAGCGGCGGCAGGAACCAACCGGCTTTAACCTGGGAGAGGAGGAGAGAGGAGCAGAGAGGAGGAAGCCCGGGGCCGCGCTCCGCTCCTTTCTGCCCTTCGGCTTGCCTCTGTTTCCCCCCGCTCGCCGCCAGCTAGCCCGGGTCTGGACGCAGCCTGGAGACCTCCCGGCAGACCGCCGCCCTCCGCCCGCCCGCCCGCTGGAGCCCGACTGGGAACGGGGGCCAAATCCAGAAGGCTGAAGGGAGGGAAGAAGCAGGGAAGGGAGGGACGGAAGAAGGAAAGAAGGAGGGAGGGAGGAGGGGAAGGAAAGGAGAGAACGGGAATGGGAGTGAGGAAGTGAGGACGGGGGCTGGGTGTGGAGGAAGGAAGAGAGGAAGGAGGAATGGAAGGAGGGAGGAAGCCATCCCTGGTGCAGCAGCCTGACTTCCTGTCCCAAAGCAGCAGTCTCTGAGACTGCTGGAGTCGCCTTTTCCAGGAAACCCAACACTCCAGTGCTTCCCCCTAGGTTTTTTTTTTTTTTTTTTTCCTCGGGATCGAAAATAATGTTATTTGCAGACTGGACGCTGTTAGGTCCTCTGGGTGCCAGAATACAGATCATAAAACACAATTTCACACAAAAATGAAGCCAATCGAGTGAACTAAGCTGGAGCCCTCTCCCCCCGCACCCCTCTTGGCAGCCCTATGGACAGCAGGGTTGCTATTTACTGTAAGTAATGTAATTAGCCCTTTTGGATGGAAATCAATGAGCTTTTCAAACCCGTGCACAGGGCGTACACACCGAAGGGCCCCTGAGGAGGGGCTGGGGGCAAGCGGCCCTTTCAGAGACAGCAGGTCCTCTCACAAAGGGGCAGATTGCCTTCACACAAGTCAGCAGCTAAGCGGACTCAGAGCTGAGGAGGAGGAGGAGAACGTGGAAGGGGCTCCGAGAAGAACACTATTCAATTAACCCAAAGGAGCTCCAAAGAAAAGGTAGGGGACCTCCAAATCATTTAGTTTCTGTGTTGAACCCTCTTTCTCAAATGGAGGTGTTTGGAATTGGGTTCTGCTGTTGTTGGATTTTTGTTCGGTTCAGCAAAAACAACAAAGAATCCTGGAGCACGCTCCCTCCTTGCAAAAAACTTTGGGGACTGTTCATGAAGAAAAAGTTTAACACACAACTCCATGAAGAAGCCAGAACTTTGTCAGGCGTCTCCAGGGTAGCGAAGCACAGATGTCCTGTAAACCCTGGAATCACTCATTCATTCATCTATTCAACACATATCTGTTAATCATCTGTCAGATATAGCCCCTTCTGCAATCAGCAGCCAGATCGAATCCTAGCTACTCCTGCTCTTTCTTATAAAACACAGGTTATAAGTTCCTGTGCCAGTGGGATCTGCTACTTCCCATAAAGAAGCGAACGGCCGGGATTCTTCATTCCCAGCGACTGCAGGAAGTCTGCAGAAAACTGAAGGTGGGTGGGTGCTGCTGGTGTTTGGGAGGTCCTAGTTAGTCCTGTGGAAATCGCTCACCATCGGTCTAGCCCTGCCTCCTCTCGAAGTTCATAAAGGGGGGGGGGGGGCAGCTGCCCCAAGAGATCTGGGGTGTCCAAATCTTTTCCTCTTGAAGTTCAGAGAAAATGCCTATGAAGGGACCCCTTGCTACCACTCACTCTCAAAAGATGATAAGCACTTTAAATTGGAGAGGGTTTTTGTGACTGTCTTCTTTCACCTCTCCTGGAGTGTGGGGTTGGGGGGAAGCTGGGGCCAGCAGCCTGTGGAGACAGGAAGCACTCCTCCCTCTCGCAGCTCTGAATGGGCCTCAAGTGCTCTATAAAAGTTGGAGTGCTGGGTTTTTCAGTTCCTGGAGCTGAGCCCCCACCTCACTCAATGGGGCAGGTGCAAGAGGCACTCCACCACCTGAGACCGGGAGGAGAGGGTCTTGAGTCTCTCTCAGAACTCAAGGGCTCTGCTAGGAGCAATAGGGCAGACCTGTGGCCACACGCTGCCCTCTCTCACAACTGGGCACACGAAATCCATTAAGCTCTCCTTTCTTTTTGCTTGCCACCCCCTACCCAGCTATCGTTACCACTTTCAGGAAAGCAGGCAACTGGGTTCTATAGGGCAGAGGAGTTGAGACTGATGGTTTGGGGTCTTGAAGGGCAAAAAAAAAAAAAAAAGTGGTACTCTCCTGGCCTACTTGGGAAAGGGTCCAGAACTTGGGAACTACCTAAAGTGTAAGAGAGGAAAGGTAAGGCGGGGGAGAGGATGTATGGCCTTGCCCAGAGGGCAGGGAAGGCTTTAGGCTTGAGAGAGGGGAAGAAACCAGCCAGCCTGCCGGAGTGCATACCGGAGAGCACAGGTGATTCAAGGTCTCTTTAGACCCGAATTTTGGAGATCATGACCCTATGCCCCCGGGTTTATCTTTAAAAGGGCGAGGTCGCCTTTCCTCCAGACCCTATTAAGCTGGTTGAAGAGCTCTGTGGTTCTGAAAAGTGCACCTCTTAGACCAGCGACCAGCTTTTGGCACTGTAATGAGCACCCCAGGGCCCCAGGGCCCGAGAGAAGTCAGCAGCGTCCTCGAGCTGGAAGCCACGCGCTCAGCGCGGCCTCTCCTGGCCCCGGATGCCACGGATGCGCTAGGTGGGAGGTGAGCGGATGGCCCGGAGGCACCTGGGTTTTTCTCTTGACAGTGCAGACTGGAATTCTCTATGGGCAAACGTCCCCCCACCACGAAGTCGGTAGGACCAGAGCGGCAGGGCGCACTCCTGATTCGGTCCTGCCAGGGGGCCACCTTCGGGACCTGGGGGGAGTGGACGGAGCGGAGCTGGGAGCTGGGGAGCTTGGCAGCAGCCAGGCGTCGGTAGGTGCCCGAGCCGCCCACCTTGCTCCCAGCTCCCCACGCTGAGCTCCCGGGCCAGGGACCTGCCCTTCCTTGCACTGGGCGCCCACGCAAACCCTCCGCCCGCAGAGCCTCCCACCGACTGCTTGCTCCCTTCAAACCCCTGCCCTCCAGGACCCAAGGCTGCTGTTCCGAGGAAGCGGCCTCCGAGTCTAGACCACCGCGCTTCTGACCACGGAAGCTCTTTACCTGAGAAGTGCCGCGCCGCGGGCGCTCAGCTGCCCTGGGAATAAAGAGACCGTTGCGCTTCGCAGCCGGCAAGATGAGCGCAGACACGGCCGCGCGGGCTTTGGACGGAACAAAAACATGTGAGGGAAGCCAACTTCCAGTGAAGCACCACACGGGAGAGAAACGGTGGCTTTCTCCCCCACCCCACCCCATCCAGCAAGGAGACTCCCCCGCCGCAGCTCCCCGAAGGATCCGGGAGCGCGTCCCTCACGCCACGGGTTACTCGCGGCTCACCGGCTGGGTGGCCTCCGCCGGGCACCGCGGCCCCCGGGGCCTGAGGAAGGTCAAAGACATTCCGGAGAAAGGCAAAAGGAGAGAAGCGCACGTTTCCGGAATCCTGGCAGGACACTCTAAAGGGAGACTTTATTTTCGAGCCTAGGAAGCGCGGTATCGTTTTTAAGATAAACACACACTCAACGAACGTTCCACCCAACGAAGGCGCGCACACGCGTGCACACAGACACACACACACACACACACACACACATCATAGACATACCGGTCCATGAAAAAGGGTAGAGAAAATGGGAAGGAACCTGGCACATAGCTCACCTGCCTCGAGAGTGGTGTCCTTCAGCATCTTAGAGCACTGGGAGTTGGTCGCGCGGTAACAGGAGGGAACCGGCCGCACTGGCAGAGAAAAGTCGCGCGTCAGGAGGGCGGGGCGGCGCCTCCTCCGGCCCCGGGGTGCGCGGCCGCCCGGCTGCTCCTGCGGCGACCTTAGGTAGGGACGAGGCTTCCGGCGAGGCCTGAGCTTCTTCGGGGGACGCCTGAGACGCCCCTGGGGCGCCTAGCCGTCCCAGCGGACACCGAGGGCAGCAAACTGCTCGGATGAGGCATCCCCCATAGGGATCTTACCTTGAGGTTCAGATGTTCCCCCGCAAGAACCCGGTCCTCAGCGAGGGATAGTGGGAGGCGGCGGCCAGAGGTGCAGGTCCCCGCGTCTCACCAAGGGTCCCCCTGTTAATCCAAATAGACACATAACCGTTGGATGGAAATGAATATCTCTCTCTCCCTTTCTCTTCCCTTCTCCCTCTTTCTCTCGGTCAGAATTGACCTAAATCCCTCACCTCTGACCCGCAGCTCCTCCGCCTGTCTTTTATTTTCTCTTTTTGCTTCCAAATGGGGAGGGCGAGGAGGAGGGGTGGGCAGATAACACAGATGCGGGCCGGTGCCGGGAGACACGCTAGAAGCTGCGTTCGCCCTTGCAGCCTCTCAATAATCAGGGGAGGTGTTAATGGTGGACTGGGCTGTAAGTGAACCTCATAAAGCCTAGAGCATCTTGAGGCTCAAGTGCCGCGCGGGCGCTGGAGTCCCGCGGCGCGCCCTGGGCTCCCGGGCCCCCAGCCTGCCTTTGCTTCCCTGAGCCTGTACCTAAAGAAGCCGCCGCCAGCTGGTGCAGGCAAAGACGGTGAATGGGCGGGCGCTCCTGCCGCGAACTGGGCTAAGCCATTGATTGCTCACCCGCTACATCTCCGCCTTCCCCTCCCCGTCCTGCCTTCACTCTGAGCGCTCCTGTGCGGGGCGTCACTTTGGGCGCATTCTACACTCGAGGGCGCTCCACGGGCTGTCGGGTCAGCGCGGGGGTGGGGTGGGGGTGGGTTTAAGGGTGGCAATTAACCCTCTGGGAGAAAACCTCAAACCCTGGGAGACTCGCGTTCGCGGAGTCGCAGCCAGACGCCCGGGCCCGGGAGTGGGCCAGCGCCTCTTTACCTGGTCTTGGGTTCGCGAGGGGCTGCGCCACCCTGGCCACCCCGGGCGCAGTCAGGTCGCGGGGAAAGGAAGGGAGAGCCAGTAGCGGGCCCCCTGGCCAATGATTTGCCCCTTCCCCTACCGGGTGCGCCCGTCACTGTCGGGGAGGGGGCCCGGGACTCCTGGGAGGCTCCCGCACGGGTGGAGGGGAAGGGTGTGTGAGCAGCGAGACCGGCCGCTCCTGGGCGCCTCTTCCCGGGTTGGCGCTGCCCTCTCCGTCCCCCGGCGCCATCATTGCGGATCCCTGCGGCCGCGTGGGCGGAGGGCGCGGTGGGCTGCCGACACTGCGCGCCTCCGAGCCGCCTGCGACAGCTGAGCGGGGTTAGGCTGAGGGACTTGGGGCTGTGCCAGGGCGGTAGCCTCTCCTCCCGGCCCATCAAGCTCCGCCACACAGTTTGAGTGGTGGTCAGGAATCGACCAGGAGCTGCGGATCCGAGTCTGCAGGCTGCTGCTTTACACGCCAAATCCTGGACTGCGGTTCAGAGAGCCCTGGGGTAGAGTCCTTTGCCAGCCAATCCCACCGGTTTACCTTTTAACCGCCCTGATCCTCGACTTTCCCCTTCCCATCCCGGCCTCTTTGGCTCCTTCGAACTTCTAGACCCCCACCCCACCCCCCAGTCTCGGTCCGTTTTAGCAGCGAGAGAAGGGACAAGCGTTCGGGTTCCATTTCTAAGCTTGTCAGTGAGGCCAAGAATGGGTGGACGGCAATGCCGCCTTAAAAACGCTTGGGTCCTCTCACTTATCCCTGTCCCAAGTAGTGGTTTTTGAAACCTGTTTTGAATCATGAACGATCTGAGGTATTTGATAAAATCATGCATTAGACACACACACACACACATACACACACAGTGGCGCGCGCGCATTGAAGCGCACACTGAAGCTCACACTTCAGAATAAAAATTTTGGGTGGGAGGATGCGGTCATCACGGATCTCCAAATGCCTCTACAGTTCTCTATTCCTGGATTGACTCTCTACTTTATGCCCACAGTCACAGGAAAGAGGAACGTGAGTATAGGGGTCTTGTGTCACTGAGCCCAACCTCGAAACCGTTTAGGTGGACGAGGGTCATCCCAAAGCCAGAGGGGCGCTCCTCAGGCAGCAGGGCATCAAAGGTTCAAGGTAGGCTTGGTGTCCCAGGAACAACCCAAGGTGGCATGTTCTTCCCTAACCTTATCTCAAATATCAGGCTCCCCACAGAGTCTTGCAAGAGGGTGCTGACCGCATCCCAGCCCCACCCCCGCCCCCGCCACACACACACACACACACACACACACACACACACACACTTTTACATATCTGACCATTGACTTTCTTTTTCTTTTTTTTGGGGGGGGGAAGGGGGATACATTTTAATGTTTTAGTGTAGTAAGAAAGAAGCACCACGTTTTAAACCCTGCACCATGGACAGACGTCCAATCCACAGACTCAAGCCATTGCTCCAATGCAAAGAAGATGAAATGGCAGGTGTGATGAGGAGTGGAGTCGGAAGTTCTAGGCTGGCCAAGGGCTGTGTGGTACGGAGGCCATAAGCCAACCGCCATCTGTCTGGTAGCCAGCTCTCCTCTCCCATCCCCCAGCCTTGTCTGGAGACGAATTCTAGCCCCCCGCCAGCTTCTGGCGGTGGAACGGTGTGTGTGAAACAGACTTTGCGAACGCCCTAGAAGGGGCGCTGTGTTGGAACAAAGACCCACGCCAGGCCGGTAAGCGCCTCCTATTCCCGGTTCCCAAACACACCCAGCTTGGAACCCCAGGTTTTACTCAAAAAAAAAAAAAGAAAGAAAGAAAGAAAGAAAAGAAAACGAAAACGAAAAAAAAGAAAAGCCCTTTCTTGCTCCCCATAACCGGAGGGGCGGGTGCGATTTCTGAAGAGAGGGAATTGTGAACCATGATCCACCTGCCTCGAGGGCTGCAGGGTCCTTCTCCAGCGAAGGGAAGAGCCAGCACTGCAGGATTCCGTCCTCCCTTGTCCCCACGTACCTGCCCCACCAAGTTTCCCCAGTTCCCGATGGGTGGTTCCTTGTTAGAAACTCTCCTTTGATTCATTGCGCCTTGGGACACGAGGAGTCTCCAGAAATCTTTAAAGTTGAGCAGCACCGGAGTTGATGTAAATTGGAAAGTCCCCATTTCTTGGCATCCACATATGTTTGTATACACTCACCCAATAAGAAACCCGGATTTTTACTTTACAATGTGTGAACACAATATAGCTCAAAGCTCTTGCAGCGAGGCCCATTTATGTGCCCATATTGTGTTTAATGTGGGAGCGCCCGCCCCGCAGCCACCCCTGAAGTGTAGTTCACTTGCATCTCTCCAGAAGCACAGCGGAGGACTTCAGACCTCCTCGGCTCCCGGGCTCCAGGTGCAGGAAAAAGTAAGGACGGACCCCTCCCCGCCCTCCCAGCCCCCAGTGGCTCCTTTGCGCACGGGCTGTTGCCAGCAAGGCTTGAAGTTCTGCCAGAAGAATCACAATCACCCCCACCCCCACCACCACCATAAGGGTTCTCCGTGATGGATGGCCGGGGTCCTTTTTTCCTGGGCCAGTTCCTACTGTAAGAAGCGCACTGGGAGGAGGAAAGGGCAGCCTTTAGTAATACTAAGAGGCATCCCACGAGCTATTTCCACTTGCCAAGGAACTCTCTCAAAACTGCCGGACATCCGGCGCCCACTTTCAGAGTGAGCTTCCTTTCCTCCTCCCCTGGTTTCTCCAGAAAGGTGGCCTTTTAACGCTCCCTCCCTTTTTTTTTTTTTTTTTTTCTCTCCTTCCTCCTGGGGTTTTTAAAGAAAGCACTATGCAGCTCCTACCCAGAAAATAGCCTTGGTAACCTTCAAACCTAGTTGAAAACATGGAGCTAATGGGTTGATTCTTTTCCTAAAGACAGAACAGCAACTGGCTCATAGGGGTCCACAGCCTTTCTGGAAAGGCTAACTGCCCCCAGGATCACAATGCTAGCCTCCTCACTTACCTCTCTCCTCACAATAATTTCTGGGTAGGACAATACCAGGCCAGAGACACTGCTCTTTTACATCCCAGGAGGCTATTGACACCTCACAGACCCCACCAGCCTTTTGCTTAGGGCACCATGGTTAGAGCACCAGCAAAACGGAGGCACCAGAATGCCAACAATTTTTGGAAACAGTTTAGTATTTGACATTTAAAAAAAACAGAAGCCACAATCAAGGGGAAAATTAGAAACTTACTTGACTTGTTTTCACTTATTTCAGGGTTTAGAAAGGCTTTTATTTTGAATTGAAGCCTTGAATTTTATTTAAAGGTAGGCAAGGGACCTTTTCACTGCTTAAGATCTCTGAAGCCTTTATTCCAGCTGCGGGCAGAGCCTGGGGCAGATCCCTGAGGTGTTCAGAACTGCAGGATTCCACTGGGGGAAAATGCTCTGGGCAAAGACAGCCTTCCAAGTGGGCAGCGGCCTTGTTTTACTGCACAACTTCTACTGGCAAGGGAAGGGTTCGCTGGGTGGAACAGCTGTCCCTGGGGACTGCCATCCTCAGAAGGAAGCAGAGAAGAAGGTGTGGAAAGAACAGTTCTGGTAAGCTCCTGACCTGGGCTGGAGATGGACGCCCAGGGCAACACCGCAATGAATTGAGTAGGTGTGACATTAACAAGACACTGCAAGACAGATTTAACTGGGAAGTACCACAATAAATGGAGGAGGGAAAGGTGGGGGAGAGAAGGAAGAGTGGTCTACGTGAGGCATCTTCACCAGCCTGAGTGATTTAGTCAGAATGATTTAAAGTTTTTATTGAGAGAACAGATGGAAGATGAGAACATTTCTTGAAGCAGGATGGCACTGCTTGGGCACTCATATGCTACACAATATAGCATTATATCAATCTCTATATAGCTCAAGGTATATATAAAATGAAGAATGTATTCAAACTCTTCTAGTTGCCAGCAACCTCCCCTGGACAGATAACACTGGTAGGAGAACTGTAGGAGAATTTGAAGCTATAAGAAACATGAAGAGCTACTAATGTGACCTGAATGCTACCATTTATTTAACAGGACAGGCATTATTTTCTTTCTGCAACATATGTGTCTGATAATGAAGCACAAAAGAAAAGGAAATAACTATCAATGTGCCACTTTAGAAACACGCAAACACTTGCTAGCTTTTTTTTATTTTATTGATGTTCTTTTAACATACGCTTTTAAGATTATACTGATGCTTAAGTATTAACAACTTGGACAGCAGTTCTGGATGAGGGTTTTAAGTTTTAAAAATACAGGTTGAATTATATGGAGAGGAGAGATGAAATTTGTTGTCAAACGTAAAAATAGGAATTGAATTGCTTCTTTTTAGATGGATCTTTAACATTGACTTGACCATATGGGCACTGCCGAAGAAATAAAACAAATTATTATTGAATTATTAAACAGTCACCTTGAAAAAGTCTACTGCTACTCATGGCGGAAAAAAGAGAACCTTAACAACGTCATACAGATCATTTGATCTACAGAGCCCTTCAGACCCAGAGGAGAACAATGGCAACCTCGGGCAAATGGTCCTCATTAGGGTTCAAGAACCACTTCCTAAACGCATACTTCCAACTTCAAGAATTTTACTGTCAAAAACCCACCCTTAGAAAATCCCCAAGCAAAGCTCTTATGTATTTGATTAGAAACAGCTAATGGCACAGGTAAGAACATACACAAAAATGAAGGCTTATGTTTTTTCAGTACTGCCTACAGTTGATAAATGTATTTAGTGTCAATTCCTTAACCATGAAGTGGGTCAGTTAAAGGCGACAACAATCTTCTCCTTGCCCAAAACACGCTTTCTTGTTCATGACTGATTCTTAGAAACGTGATACCTTTTCATAGGTGCCTTTACAAAAAGGTAGTCACTGTTATCCACAGGAGCAAGAACACGAATTATTCTCATCTAAACAAAGTGCTCTTTAAACGGAGGTTGTTGTATGTTTATAATTTTATCCCTATAACAATTTTCCTTACCACTATGCCTTAAAAAAGTAACAGTTAAGAATCTTTTCCCATTAATTCTTTGCTCAAAATAGGCAACGATTAGTTAATTCATCTTTATTAATGAATACAGAGATGTGTATATTGAAATAGACATTTTAGGAAATGTACAGCATTAATTTTGGAATAATCTAGTTTCACAGTATTTTAAAGACAGACTAGAAAAGAGTAAAAGGAAGACAGAAATAAGAAAAGAAAATCATTATTATCTAAAGGACACCCATCTCTCAATGCTCGGCAAATTTCAGCTGACAATGAAGAAAATACTTTCTGGGATCTAGTTTGCAACACTTTGGATTTCTTTTCCTGCCCTCTTTGTGCTTTGCCTAGTGAAACCTCATGAAAAGTTTCCTGGTAATAAGGAGCTCCCATGAATTTCAAATCACAGTATTTCCAGGAACTGATGCCCACAGTGAAATGTTACAAAATTCCATTAACTTTAAAGGTCCTATGTTGGCCCTAAGGACTTCATTGTCCTTGGCTAAACTAGCTCGTGAAAAGTGCACTCCAGGTCTATTTAGCTTTTTTATTTGACTTGTTTTTCAAATAATAGGTATTTACGAACTTACAGAAGCACTGCAAGCTGCTGCTGTAATGCGAGAATTTGCTACTCACGTGTCTGCAGGCCGAGCCACAGCATTCACCTCTCTGCAAGTGGGCGAGCTGCGTGAACACCACAAAGCCAGTAGCTGGATCCACATAGTTTAACCGGCCAGCCTGAAGGGTAATAAAATGAAACAATTCATTAATCTCAATACTCATCATATCTCCTCCCTGTCATGTCTACTCATAAAATACCATAAATGTTGTTTTAAAAAGTATTAAACTTCTTCCCTGCAATTTTAGCGGCCCTTGCAATTAAAGATTGAATGCATTCCGACTACGCACGATCCAACTTTATATGACATAAGGAGAAAACATACAGTTTGAGAAAAATGAGAAGCTGATGGAAAAACAAGAACTCTTCTATACCCAATAACTACGTAGCCACTGCTCTGGTATTTTTCATTCAGTTTCTAGGTAACAAGCTTAATAACAGGCAACTTACATGATTTTAAGAGCTTAAGAGGCTGAAAATGAACTTTCACTCAGAAGTTGCTGTTGTAATTTCAGTACTTTAAATATGTGGATAATAATTTAAACTTACAGAAAACGTGCTAATCAAAACAACAGTCCTTATAGAAAAAGCATTACTTTTGGTATTGTTGAACACTTTTCTTTATAACCTTTGCACATTTTACACTACTTTCTTTTTTTTTTTTTGGAGTGTTGTTGGTTCTGTTTTTAAGCAAAAAAAAAAAAAGTATTGTTTTAACATACTAACACTCACTGGTTTCACAAGTTTGATCAAAAGCAACTTTCACAACATCAGTTCAGATTATCAAGGAAACATACTCTACCTACATTAAAAAAAAAAAAAGGGTCCAAGTACTCTGTGTGAAGGGATAAATAAATACGCAACCTCCTCTGTTGTAGAGTTGGGCTATGTGGGTAATGTTACTTAGCCTTGAGTTCTTGTAGAGAAACTTTCTCCTGGGCCTTTTACATCACGGTTCACGCAGTGGTTAAGTGCATCACTAAGGTGCACTTTTCATGTAAATACACGTGTATAGAGCCTGTCATTTAAATACAGGTGGAATTTGCATGTCTTCTGATACACATTTTTGTATGTGCCAGGAACAACTTCTTGGGGCTGTCTTGTTTAATGGCTCAATATTTTATTCTGGTTGAGGGCTTAACCTTCTATGCTTTGTGAATAAAGTGTGGGGCAAAAGTACAGATACAAGTTCAAGTCTAGGTCCACTCTAAGGCATTCCAGCAAAAGTAGACCTGGGCAGCAGAAATCCAGCAAGCAAGTCCCAAGGCTGGTCTAAGGAGCCCCACAAATCCTTTGGGATCACAGAAGCCGATTACGTGAAACCGGGAGCATTAAACACCACTTTAGAATGACCGATTGTTCAGACTTCACTTCTTTATTTACAAAGCCCGTGTTTGGAACTTGGAAGAAAAACAAAAACAAACACTGGGAGCTCTGTAGCTGCTTTCTTTTCACTTTTCATAGCTTCTGGGAGTCTTCTGAGGGCAATTATCTGGCAACCAGGGAGCCGAACAGATCGCTCCTGCGCTTGCGCCTGCGCTCCGGCTTTCCGAGTTGATCGAGCACCTTTGAGCTTGCTGGCGACCCACACAAACTTAATTTGTCCTCAGTAAATGAGCTTCGCGTAATGGTGGCAGCAAAGACGTTCAAGAGCGCTGACAGTTTGCCTGGAGAGCAAGATGTTCAGTGATGCACATCAGTACCAGGGAGAAAGGCAAGAGTGCGATTTGCCTCCAGGCGTGGAAGAAGGGCCTTTGTGAGGAGTCTGATTTGTTGAAAAAGAAAAATAAGCATGTTATTGGGTTTACTTAGGGTCTCCTGGACAGTCATGTAACCCGTGATGCTGACATCGATGAAACCACTGCGGACTCTGAGTGAGAAGAAAGTTCCTTTCCTTTCCCAGCCTGGTTGAACCTGTCCTTACAAGCCACTGGTGTTTGCTCCAAAAACACAAAAACTGTCTGCTTATATCCAGAGTCAAATGTGAAGTATGGAAATTAATTACACATGCCGTTTTTTTAAAAAGGAGAGTATAAACAAGAGCAATAAAAAGCTGCCAGTCATTTCCTGATGAAGCTTTATTCTCCTAAGAACTAGAATGGATCAGACAGTGGATTCTCAGGGCCTACTGTTAGTGAAAAATAAGTCAACATTAGCTAACCTCCAAGGTTTTCTTCTCTACCCCTCTGGCTCAAGCCACACCAGGTAACACTAGTCCTCAAGTACTGGTTACACACACACACACACACCCCTTATCACATAGGTTAATTTCATATCGGTTTTGTATCTCTATCATTGAATTTACTTATTCTCTGTGCGTCGCGTTGTTTCTTTTGTGAAGGTTATACAAATAAAAATACGCTACTTTTAAACTAAGGTGGGCTGGGGTGTTAGAAACTGTGAAGGGATATGTAAGTTTAGATATTGGCGCTAATAAACAATTGTCAAATCCGCAAAACATTAGAAAACATAGTTCAATCGTGTCTGCGAAAACGTAAACACCTGATCAGTTTCCCTTGTAATTGTGATCCGTTGAGTGGACAGGAAAAGAAGAAAGGATGGAAAGCAAAAAATAAAATGAATTTGACAGTGGTTTATGAATTTGACAATTTTTGTTCATGGTGAAATCAGCGGATGGCAAAATGTTTAACTTGTAATTCAAATAAACACGCAACACATTTCTCCTGAGACATCTCAGCTGCTACTCCTTCCGCTCCATCAGTTCTTTAACCACTCCCACCAAACACACGCACACTGGAGTGAAGAGGGGTCCCGTCCTGTGGCCGGGGTTTAGCTCAGAAGCTGATCCGAAACGAGGCACCCTCAGGACAGATAACCGGTAACTTAAGCGTCGGACTCGACTCGACGGCAAGGGGTTTTTGGGTTTTTTTCCCCCTCTGAAATACGATACTATGGCCAGTTTCCAAGTGAAGTGGTCGGAGCGGGAAGTTGGACGGGCGTGTCAGAGGCGAGAGGCAGGACTGAGCCAGGGCCCGCAACCTTTCCCTCTGCTGTGAGGCCTCCGGACCCCGGGGCGGCCGAACACGCGCAGGCGCACTGACCCTGACTGCTAGCAGTGCGGCGAGGGGCGGGGTAGGGCGGGCAGGAGGGGCCTCACCGCGCAGGCGGCCGCGTGCAGCTCCGCGATCTGCCGCTCCGCCGCCGTTAACTCTTTTCTTGCCGGGCGCCTCGCCGCCCCTTCCGGCCTGCACTGTGAGTGGCGCCCGGAGCCGCCGCGGTCTCCTTCGGAAGCGGAGCGCGGCGTTAAGCTGAAGTGTTGGCGGCACCCTGCTCCGACACAGAGTGGTTTTGGTGGCAGGGCGGCAGGAGGTTGCTTCGCGAGCGCGGCGCCCGCCAACGCCGAAATCTGCCTGGCCGCCATGGCCGCCGCGGGCCTGTGGGAGGCGGAGCGCCCAGCGCTGGGCCCGGCGGGTGGCGGAGGCGCCTGGGCCCGGAGCTGCGCGCGTCCTGTTCAGCAGGAGCCGGGGCCTCGGGCCGCGTCGGAGGCGCCGGGCGGGTGGGTGAGGAGCGCACCGCCAGGGCCTTCCGCACCCGTCACTCCGCCCCTCCTCCGAAATGAAATGGACTTTAGGGCAGCTGGCGACCCAGAGAAATCCCTGTCGAAGCTGGGATTGCGCCGTGGGAATGCGGGAACGGGAAAGACAGTGACATTTCCATATCTGTGGACCTGAATTCTAAAGCGATTCCATTTTTCTTCTGAGCTGAAGGGTGGATGTTTTTTCTCATCAAACTGGGCTTGAGATCATTCAGCATAACGGCCACAACTGTTAGGATGCCAGGAAATGATCAAAATTCCCGAGGTGTATTAAAAACTAGCTCGGGCCTATCCAAAAAAAGACACTATTTTCAGGTAGGGTGTCCTAGGAATAAAGTTGGAAGTGGAGCCTCCTGACTTGGCTCTTGACCCAGCCTAAAAGGAGGACCAAAAGTAATACCACACTGAATAAGGAAAAAAAAAAAAACCGCTGTTACCACGTTGTTAAATATTTGCAAAATCCGAACTAAAATCATTGTCTGAAAGATGAAAGTTTTCCTGATACTCCACAAAAATTGAATATAAGAAAATTACCATTAACTCAGGAGGTAATTTCAGGTGTTAGAATTAACACACCCCCTTCCCTGGTTTTTGGAAAAGGAGGGGTGTAGCGTAGCAATTTTGTTAGTGTTCTTCAGTACTGTAAAAGGCAGGAATTCATCCCTGAGGGCAAGAGTAGACTTTTCATTTGTACAAAAGGGCGACATAAGCCGTCATAGACCTTCACCTTCTTTTTGGTATTTGTATTTACCATGCAACATGAATGTATTTTGATTTTCTTAGTAGAATACTTCCTGGAACATAAACAGCTGATTGACAAAACTCTATGCGTCCATTATAAATCTCATGGTGAATTAACTGGGATTCCAGTATCTTAGTTATTTAGTGCTGCTGTAACAGAAGTAACACAAGTGGATGGTTTTAACAAATTTATTCTCTCACAGTCTAGGAGGCTAGAAGTCTGAATTCAGGGCGCTAGCTCTACGGGAAGGCTTTCTCTATAGGGTCTGGGGGAAGGTCCACTGTCATTAATCTTCCCCTAATCTAGGAGCTTCTCAGCACAGTGACCCAGGTCCAAAGGATGAGCTCCACTCCTGGTGCTTCTTTCTTGGTGGCATGAGGTCCCTCTCCTCTCTGCTCTATTCTCTGTTTTATATCTCAAAAGAGATTGACTCAAAATACAACCTAATCCTGTAGATTGAGCCCTGCCTCATTAACATAACTGCCTCTAATCCTGCCTCATTGACATCATAGAGATTAGAATTTACAACACATAGGATACTCACATCAGATCACAAAATGGTGGACAATCACCCAATCCTGGGGATCATGGCCTAGCCAAGTTGATGCACATTTTCGGGGGACACAATTCAATTCACAGCACCCAGTTTGCAAATCTGTTTCCTTTGTGTTGGAATAATAAATTTGCTATCAAAATCTGAAGACTGCTCTGTGATCTGAGAAGAGTTTAAACCCTGGAAGGCTAAGGAGAGACCCTAGGGAAAGCTATAGAATGCTGGAACCAAATTTAAAATCACCAAAAGTAAGCAACTATGAAAAAAAAAAAAAAAGAATTCACCATAAATAATTTTTTAAAATCAAGATATCAAATTAAGAAAATAGAGCTTCAGACTTATTGCAGTGTTTTTAAAAATTGAAGAGCACAACCGCAATTCAAAAAATGGAACAGACTAGGCCAGATTCAAACAGAAAATGCATAGAGCCATCTTATTAGGAAGCGTGAGTATTGTTACAGGAAACTTTTTGGGATGTATAGGGGTGTGTGACCATAAAGGGATTGAAGAAGAGACGTCTTTGTGTTGATGAATAATTCTGTATCTTGATCTTGGTGGTAGTTATACAAATATATGCATAGAATTGTATACACACATTGTTCCAATGTAAAATTCCTGGATTTGACATTGTACCAAAACTATATAAAATGTAACAATTGGGAGAAATTGAGTGATGGTTATATGGAACCTCTCTATACCATCATTGCAACTTTTATAATCATATAAAATATAATTATTTCAAAATTTAAAAGATAGTAGTTTAAAAAATTGATGCAAAAATGATTTTCAGATCTGTGTTAAGACAGATCACTAAATTAACTAGAACTTTCCCTAAGGAGGCCTGGTGGTACAGTGATTAAAGCAATTGACTGCTAACTGAAAGTTCAGGGTTTTGAAACCACCAGTGGCTCTGAAGGACTTCCATAGAGATTTACAGCTTTGGAAACCCTATGGGGCCACTGTGAGTCAGAATTGACTCAATGGCAGTGGATTTGGGGTTTTTTTGTTTTGTTTTTTTGATTTTTCTTTCCCTATCCCCTCCATTCTCAGGTTTAAAAATCATCTTCGTTAATGAAAGCCTGTTGACTTTTAGGCTAAGGAAGCTGTTTTGTACTATTCACGTGTTACCTACGTGTGCATTCTTACAGATTTTTTTTTTACAGTATAATCAAAGATGAAAATTTCTATAATTAAAAGAGATGAAGAGGTATCCTAATACTAGTAATTTCCAATTATGTGATAATTTCATAATTGACCTCCTTCAATTTTCATTTGTTCTTCAATACTTTAGAGTCAGTGTCATTTCACATCAAGTAACTTTCATTCGTTGTGTCTCTTGTTTAAAAAAGCCAACTCAGGGCTTGACCCTTACCTTATTCTAGTATGAGCTCATTTCTTCTCAGATTCCATTCACTGTATTCATGTAGTAGACAAAACTACATGAAAGTTGGAGCACTAAGACCCTCCTTTAAATGATAGACTGTTAACTCCTCACCTTATTTACAAAGCACTTACATCTAGATTTGCTCTAGGAAGTACTGTTTGTGCGACATCTTTATTTGTAGCATAATATTGGATATATTTTATAGCTTTGCCTATCATTTTGGATGTTTATCTTGATATTGAAAATGCTTGTTATTTTGGAGGGTGAGGGCAAAGTTCAGAGAAATGTATTCCCGTAGGTTTCATTTCCACCACCTGTCCGTCGGTTTGTCATAGTGTGGTGGCTTGTGTGTTGCTGTGATGCTGGAAGCTATGGCACCTGTATATCAAATGCCAGCAAGGTCTCCCATGGTGGACGGGTTTCATGGAGCTTCCAGACTAAGACAGACTAGGAAGAAGGACCTGGCAGTCTACTTCTGAAAAATTGGCCAGTAAGAACCTTATGAATAGTAGTGGAACGTTATTTCATATACTGCCAGAGATGAGCCCCTCAGGTTGGAAGGCACTCAAAATACGACTGGAGAGGAGCTGCTTCCTCAAAGCAGAGTAAGCCTTAATGGCACGATTCAAAATGAGAAGAAACAGCTGTAAACATCCACTAATAATCAGAACATGGAAGGTACGAAGTATGCATCTTGGAAAACTGGAAGTCATCAAAAATGAAGTCGGACACATAGAGATCAATATCCTAGGCATTAGTGAGCTGAAATGGACTGGTATTAGCCATTTTTAATTGGACAATAAAATGGTCTACTATGTTGGAATAACAAATTGAAGAGGACTGATGTCACATTCATTGTCAAAAAGAACATTTCAAGATCTATCCTGAAGTACGATGTTGTCAGTGATAGGATAATATCCATACAGCTACAAGGAAGACCACTTAATACAACTATTATTCAAATATACCCACCAACTACCAATGCCAAAGAAGAGGAATTTGAAGATTTTTACCAACTTCTGCAGTGTGAAATTGGTCAAACATGCAGTCAAGATGCACTGATAATTACTGCTGATTGTATTGTGAAAGTTGGAAATGAAGAAGGATTGGTAGTTGGAAAATATGGCCTTGGTGATAGAAACAATGCCAGAGATCATGTGATAGAATTTTGTAAGACCAATGACTTATTCATTGCAAAAACCTTTTTTCAACAGCATAAATGGCGACTATACACATGGACCTCACAGGATGAAAAATTCTGGAATAAAATTCACTACAAATGTAGAAAGAGACAATGGAGAACCTCAATATCATCAGTCAGAATGAGGCCAGGGCCAGCTGTGAAACAGACCATCAATTGCTCATATGCAAGCTCAAGTTGAAGATGAAGAAAATTAAAACAAGTCCACAAGAACCAACATATGACCTTGAGTGTATCCCACTTGAATTTAGACACCATCTCAAGAGTAGATTTGACACACTGAACACTAATGACTGAACACCAGATGAGTTGTGGAATGACATCAAGAACATCACATATGAAGAAAGCAAAAGGTCTTTAAAAAGACAGGAAAGAAAGAAAAGACCAAAACGGCTGTCAGAAGAGACTCTGAAACATGCTCTTGAAAGTAGAGCAGCTAACACAAATGGAAGAAATGATAAAAGCTGAACAACAAGATTTCAAAGGGTGGCTCAAGATGACAAAGTAAAGTATTATGATGAAATGTGCAAAGACCTGGAGTTAGAAAACCAAAAGAGAAGAACACACTCGGCATTTCTCAAGCTGAAAGAGCTGAAGAAAAAATTCAAGCCTCCAGTTGCAATTTTGAAGGATTCTATGGGCAAAATATTGAACAATGCAGGAAGCATCAAAAGAATATGGAAGGAATACACAGAGTCACTACCAAAAAGAATTGGTCAACATTCAGCCATTTCAGGAAGAAGCATATGATCAAGAACTGATGGTATTGAAGGAAGAAGTCCAAGCTTCACTGAAGGAACTGGCGAAAAACAAGGCTCCAGGAATTAAAGGAAAACCAACTGAGATGTTTCCATAAACGGATGCAGCACTGGAGATGCTCACTCATCTATGCCAAGAAATTTGGAAGACAGCTACCTGGCCAACCGACTGGAAGAGATCTATATTTGTGCCCATTTCAAAGAAAGGTGATCCAACAGAATGTGGAAATTATGGAATAACATCATTAATATCACATGCAAGTAAAAAGATAATTCAAAAGTGGTTGCAGCAGTACATCCACAGGGAACTGCCAGAAATTCAAGCCAGATTTAGAAGAGGACACGGAACCAGGGATATCATTGCTGATGTCAGATGGATCCTGGCTGAAAGCAGAGAATACCAGAAAGATGTTTACCTGTGTTTTATTGACTATGCAAATACATTTCAACTGTGTGGATCATAACAAATTATAGATAACATTGTGAAGAATGGGAATTCCAGAACACTTCATCATACTCATGAGGAACCTGTACATAGACCAAGAGGCAGTCATTCGAACAGAATAAGGGGAAACTGCATGGTTTAAAATCAGGAACGGTGTGTGTCAGGGCTGTATCCTTTCACCATACTTATGCAACCTGTATGCTGAGCAAATAATCCAAAAAGCTGGACTATGTGAAGAACGAGGGAGGCATCAGGATTGGAGGAAGACTCATTAACAACCTGCGATATGCAGATACACAACCTTGCTTGCTGAAAATGAAGGAAACTTGAAGCACTGATGAAGATCAAAGACTACAACCTTCAGTATGGATTATACCTCAACATAAAGAAAACAAAAATACTCACAATTGGACTAATAAGCAACATCATGATAAAGAAGAAAATGTTGAAGTTGTCGAGTTTCATTTTACTTCGATCACAGTCAATGTGCTTGGAAGCAACAGTGAAGAAATCAGTGTATTGCATCGGGCAAATCTGCTGTAAAAGACCTCTTTAAAGTGTTAAAACGCAAAGATGTCACTATGAGGACTAACGTGTGCCTGACCAAGCCATGCTATTTTCAGTCACCTAATATGCATGTGAAAACTGGATAATGAATAAGGAAGACCAAAGAATTGATGCCTTTGAATTATGGTGTTGGCAAAGAATATTGAATATACCATGAACTGCCAAAATAACAAATCTATCTTGGAAGAAGTACAACCAGAGTGCTTCTTGGGAGTGAGGATGACAATGGTTTGTCTCACATACTTTGGACATGTTATCAGGAGGGACCAGTCCCTGAAGAAGGACATCATGCTTGGTAAGGAAGAGGATCAGTGAGAAAGAGGAAGACCCTCAATGAGATGGATTGATACAGTGGCTGTATTGATACAATGGGCCTCAAACATAGCAACAATTGTGAGGATAGTGCAGGGCTGGGCAATGTTTCGTTCTGTTGTACATAGGGTTGCTATGAGTCAGAACTAACTCAATGGCACCTAACAACAACAACAAAAGATTTCATTTATATTAATTTTTAAATTAGTATGTTAGGCCTACTCTCTAGGTTGCAAGATTATAAATAAAAGGAATTTGCTCACATAACCATGAAGTATGACTTGATTCAGGCTCCGTGATGTGACCAGGGCTCAAGTCTTTTCATCTTTCTGCATTGTCTCTTCAGTGCTGATTCCTTTTTTTTTTTTCTTTTAAATTTTTTTCTTTTTCTAAAAATAATATTTATTGCTTTTCTGATGGAGGTTTACACAGCAAAGTTGGTTCCTATTTGACAATCTCTACACAAATTGTTCAGTGACGTTAGTTAAACATTTTGCACAAAATGTCAACATTCTCTTTAATTTGTCTGGTTGTTCCATTTCTAGTACTCTAGTTTTCTTGCCCCCTTATCTTCTCATCTTTGCTTTAGAGTAATTGTTGACGTTTTGGTCTCATATAGATTGTTTTTTAATGGAGCACCATTCTCACTGGTAATATCTTTTATTTTGTGTGCCAATCTATTATTTCATTGAAAGGTGACCTCAGGGGATAGTTTTGGTTCAAGGTTTAAAGAGTGTCCCAGGGTGATAGTCTCAGGGAATCCTCTATTCTCAACTGATTCAGTAAGTTTGGACTTTTTAAGAATTTGAGTTCTGTTCTGTGTTTTTCTCCGAATTTATCAGGGTTCTTCTATTGTGGCTATTACCAGAATGGTAGATGGTTGTAGCTGGGCACCATCTAGTTCTTCTGGTCTCATGGTAGATGAGGCAGTGGCTCTTGTAGGCTATTAACCCTGCAGACTAATTTCTCCTCTGAAACTTTAGTGCTGATTTCTATTTGAAGAAGTTTCTTTTCTCTTTGGTGAAAGATGGCTGCTAACAGATCCTGGGGCTTCATCCTTTTTCATCCTTGTCCAGCCAAAAAGAGTCTTGTTATGAAGCTCTAGAATAAGAAGTCTTCCCCTGCTCCAGAAGTCCTAACAGCCATCTCTTTATCTTGTGTCCATTCTTGAACTAATCTTTAAGCATATAGGTTATACTTAAGTCAATCAGGGCCTATCCCAGGAACTGCCTATGAGGCAACTCCACCCAAACTCAGGGCTGAGAATGGTCCATAGGAATGGTGGGGGCACAATTAACAAATGTTCACTACAGTGTGACTTTAAAAAGCAAAATAAATTCCACATGTCCACTCAGCCCTTTTGGTATTTAGCATTTAAATGTTTATCATTAAAAATTTTCATTGTAGGTCATGGAAGCTCCATAAATACATCCAAACTCCCTGAGGGACTGAATTGCTGGGTGGAGGACTGTGGGGACCATGGTCTCAGGGAACACCTAGCTCAATTGGCATAACACAGTTTATAAAGACAATGTCCTACATTCTACCTTGGTGAGTAGCATCTGGGGCCTTGACAGCCTGTGAGCAGCCATCTAAGATACTCCACTGGTCTCACCCCTTCCGGAGCAAAGGAGAATGAAGAGAACAGGATACAAGAAAAAGATTAGTCCAAAGTACTAATGGACCACAGCTACCAAGGCCTCTTAACAGACTGAGTCCAATACAGCTAGATGGTGCCCGGCTACCACCACTGACTGCTCTGACCAGGATCACAACAGAGAGTTCTGGACAGAGCTGGAGAAGGATGTAGAACAAAATTCTAACACACACACAAAAAAGACCAGATTTACTGTCCTGAAAGAGACTGGAGAAACCCCAAGAGTATGGCCCCCGGACACCCTGTTAGCTTAGTGGTGAAGTCACTTCTGAGGTTCACCATTCAGCCGGGGATTGGACAGCCCCATAAAACAAAACATGACTAATGAGGCACAGCAGTCCAGGGACAAGGACTAGAAGGCAGAAGGGGACAGGAAAGGTGGTGATAGGGAACCCAAGGTTGAGTAAGGACAGCGTTGACATGTAGTGGGGTTGTTAACCATTGTCATAGGGCAATATGTGTACTAACTGTTTAATGAGAAACTATTTTGTTCCGTAAACTTTCATCTAAAGTGAGAATAGCAGCACAACTGAAAGAATGTAATCGATGTCACTGAATTGTACATGTAGAAATTTTTGAAATGGTGTATCTTTGGCTATGTATATTTTTACCAAAAAAAAGTCCTCCAAGGTCAAGAAGGGAGAGTGTTGACATGTCGTGGGGTTGTTAACCAATGTCATAAAACAATATGTGTACTGACTGTTTAATGAGAAACTATTTGTTCTGTAAACCTTCAGCTAAAGTACAATAAAATACAGTTTTCATTGTTCTTTGGTTCCTCACTAGCAGTTCTTCTTTGATCTCCTACATTTGCTCTATTTTTATATGTAGTAGCATATTTTTTAATGGTTTTCCCAACAGCCCATCAACAGGATAGTAGGGAACATGTCATTTTCCTCTTTGGATCTCCATAGCTCATCTAGTATACTTTTGCACATAGCAGTATGGCACATGTTGTTGTTAGGTGCCGTCGAGTCGATTTTTGACTCATAGTGACCCCATGTGGCAGAGTACAACTGCTACATAGGGTTTCCCAGGCTGTAACCTTTACAGGAGCAGATTACCGGGTCTTTTCTCCTGCAGAGCCGCTGATGGGTTCAAACTGCAGACCTTCTGGTTAGCAGCTGAGTGCTTAATCATTGCACCACCAAGGCTTCTTAATATGGCACATCCAGAGAAACCAAACAAACCTGTTGCTGTCAAGTTGACTCCAACTCATAGCAACCCTATAGGACAGAGTAGAACTGCCCCATAGGGTTTCCAAGGAACAGCTGGTGGATTTGAACTGCCAATCTTTTGGTTAGCAGCTGAGCTCTTAACCACTGCGCCACCAGGGCTCCAATATGGCACATAGTGGGTAGTAAATAATGAATTTTTGAATGGATAAATAGTCAATGGTTCTTCATTCTCAAATATATTGCTAACTACTGGAAAAAGTGCCATATGAAATTTTAAAATTAACTTTCTATATGTAATATTGCATATTTGGAAACATTTACTATATATTAATTGCTGCCAATAAATAGCTTCAAAAAACTAAGTGAAAAAGATTCTGAGTCTGAAATATTAAGTTGTACTTATTAAATAATGGTGGGATATTTTACGGACAAATATGACTGATGCATACATTATAAAATTATCTGATCTGCGCACCAGAAATGCTACTTCTAATTGACCATGTCTTATCTTTTATGAATGTATTGACATGTTGGTGGATAAATTAGTGCCAGAGTCACAGAGCTACCCACAAATTTCTTGTCCATACACTGACTGTTTTGCACAGTTCCTTTTGGACACTGATTTATGTATTTGATGTTTTTCAAATAGCTGAATGGTATGTTATGACATGTCATGCTCCATGTAGAGTGCATTTTCACTATCAATTCTTATGATTGAGAGCAAATGTTACATGCCCCTAAGGTTGCCTATAGGGAATCTTGTTTCATTTAATCGGACATCCAATAGCACACTTTATTTCACAGATCTGGTCTTAAAAAATTATTTTGGGGATTATAACCACTTCTATTTGCAAGCCCAGCAAATCTCTGCTGACTTCACAACGTATGCTATTCCACCAGTGTTCCATGCCTAGAGCACTGTCGTATTTGGCTCTTATCTTTCCATTTTGTTTTTGTTATCTTGGACAAGCTGTAGATGAGCTACCTAATGTGGGGTAATCTAGCCATTTCATCTCTTCCACCCTCTCAATCATTCTTTAATGAATAGCAGTCTGGTTTTTACCCCCACTGCAAACTTAAAACATCAGGTTGACCAGGTTGCTAAATCCAATGGCTGATGCTATACTTACCTAACTGGAATGCCATGTGTTGATCATCTCCTCTTCAAAACTATTCTCTTGACTTCTTCTTCTTCTTTTTTTAAATTTTATAGTGCTTTAGGTGAAAGTTTACAGCTCAAGTTAATTTCATTCGAAAATTTATACACATATTGTTTTGTGTCATTGGTTGCAATCCCCACAATGTGACAATAAACCAAAACCAAACCTGTTGCCGTTGAGTCGATGACAGTACGTTCCGCCTTTCTAACCCCAGTTCCCTGTGTCCTTTCATCCAATTCCCGTCCCTTCTGCCTTCTCGTCTTGCTTTTGGGCAGGAATTGCCCATTTGGTCTTGTATATTTGATTGAGCTAAGAAATACGTTCTTCCTGTGTGTTATTGGGCTTCGGGAGGAGTTTCAGTTCTGGGCTAGCAGAGTGTCCGGGGGCCATAGTCTCAGGGGTCCTTCAGTCTCTGTCAGGCCAGTAAGTCTGGTCTCTTTTTGTGAATTTGAATTTTGTTTTACATTTTTCTCCTGCTCTGTCCGGGACTCTCTTGACTTCTTGGACCCCCAAACTCTTAAAATTCTCTTTGTATCTTTATGATTATTCTTTTCCTGGCTTCTTTAAGGGCTTTTCTTCCTTAAATGTTGATTTTCCTCGGAGTCTCCAGCAGTCCTCAGCCCACACTGCTCTTCTCACTTTACAATCTTTCCCTGAGTGATTCTCTATCATTAAAAAACCATTCTTATGGTTCTATCTAGTGCTCCTATGTTAATGACTCCTAGATCTCTGCAGCAGCGTCAAAACTTGTGAGAGCAACACACTTACAGATCCATTTGCCTGCTGGACATGAACACTCAGATACCCTTAAATTCTTCATGATCACAATCGACGTAAATATCATCTTCTTTGAAATCTTGAAAATCTTGTTTATTTCCTATTTTAACGGCCCAGCAATCCAACCATTAATCTAGTTCACAAATCTTGGAGTGATCCTTAACTCTTTCCACATCTCCCCATCCAGACAATCACTGGATGACCAGTAGGACCCCATCCAGTCCTACCTTCCATAAGTCAGTCTCAAGTTTGTCCTCTCCTTTACTCCTATCGTTAGTTTAGTTTATCATTTTCCCCATGACTACAAATAGAACAGAATGGTTAATTGATGTCATTAATAAATATTGAAGGCTTACTACGTATCTGGCCTTCTGCTAAGTGATGAAGATTTATTGGCAGACAATGTGGGTAAGATTGTTGTCCTCACAGAGTTTCTACAGAGCTGCCAGTGTTCCATCTAAAAAGACAATCTAACCTTGTAATTCCTTCTCTTAAAACTCTCGCACAGCTCTTTATTTCCTGCAAGATAAAAGTCAATTCTCTAATATGAAATAAGGGGCCCTGGTGGCACAGTAGTTAAGAGCTTGGCTGCTAACCAAAAAGTCAGCAGTTTGAATCCACCTGTCGCTCCTTGGAAACCTTATGGGGCAGTTCTACTCTGTCCTATAGGGTCGCTATGAGTCGGAATCAACTCGATGGCAGCAGTTAATATGAAATACTAGCCACCTCTCCCAACTCCAAGTTAACTTTGCTTCTTTGTTCAGATTAATCTCTTCCCATGTTTATCCTCTTGTAAACTGCTTTCAGATATTTCTGACTCCTTTATTCTAGTTCAGTTCATTATCATTTCCTCATGACTGCAACTAGAGCAGAATGGTGATTTATCGTTTGTGCTTTCTGCATGCTATTTATTCTGACAAAAGTATCCTACCCCTCATCTCCACCTCCATCTTCATGCTCATCTCCTTGAAGTGGTGAAGTTATACCAGTTCTTAAAGCTTCAATCCACACACCGCCTCCTTCAGTCAGCTTTTCCCTGACTGCTCACTTTGCTCATTGTTCTCCCAGTCTCTTCTGCAGGGCAGGGGAGTGGGGAGGTTGCCACCTCAACATGGTTTGGATAGTATGGGAGCATTGAGGTGGTGACCCCCATCCCAGCCTGCAGAGCAGACTGGGAGAATAATTCCTACTGTATAATTTTGGAGCCCTGGCGGCACAGTGATTAACAGTTATGGCTACTAACTAAAAGGTTGACAGTTCGAATTCACCAGCTGCTCCTTGGAAACCCTATAGGGCAGTTCTACTTTGTCCTATAGGGTCACTATGTGTCAGAATCAAATCTGCTCAATGGCAATGGGTTTTTATTATTATTATTATTGTATAATTTTATATTAATGAGCTTATGTTTATCACCACATTGTGAGGTCTTTAAGGGTAAAGAATGTCTTAATTATCTTTATACATTTAGTAGCACAAGTACATAGGAAATGCTAAAAAACAAAACAAACAAACGAAAAGCTTGTTTAAATAAATGGATGAATGAATAGTGGCAGGAAAACACCCACACCTGAGTCACACAGTAATGATACAAATGCAGTTTCCCATAATATTTTATGGTTAAAAATCATATTGGGTTTCATCTATCAACTGTAAACACAATCCACTAAGATAACACGGTAACTGTGATTTTATCTGGCAATCTATTTAATAAGTTCCCTCCAAACAGTCATTGAATTAATGGTAAGTGCAGTATATGGGCTGCATTTCAAATGAAGTAAGTATATCCTGACAGTGAAGTGCAGCCTTGTTAAACCCTGAACAATCATTCCAATTATAAATTACATGCACGCAATCACTGTCACATAAAACATCCAGATAATTACTTCTAGCCCTTTTATTATGCAAGAATTAGAAATGAAACCTGCACTTACGTGTATTTAATATTAACAGTGAAATTTCCGGAAACAACATTGCTTAAAAAAAAAAAAAAAAACAGCAAGAATGTAATTCCATTTTTACATTATTAAAATAAATGGACTAGTGTGTTTTTAAAATTATGTGGGCAATCACTATTCTGTAGGATTTTCTGCATACCAACACAGTTGTAACAGAGATCGTGGCTAAGACCATAAATGCAACATACAAATCAGAGCATTGTTCTCTGCACTCTTGTTGCTGCCTGAGGGAGAAAAGCATGTCCACTGTTCCATGACTGGAATGAAAGGCACACTGAGTTTCAGGTCAAATATCCATGACATTGACATGTATGACTAGTCTACTGAGTATGATACATGTTAATATCTTCCCAGTGGTGGGCAAGAGTGATATGCCTCAGTGATCAACAGCGTGTACAACTCCTTTAGGTTTTCTACAGGTGTAAAATCGATGCATCTTTGAAATCCTGTGGAATGTGATTATTCCACATGCAGTTAAATTCTCCTATTGCTCTGTGAGTTGTCACATTTGCATAATTCTGTAAGGATGTAATCAACACCAATTGCTCTGATGATTAAAAAAAATTCGTATTGTCTAGTTAGTGTTTCTTTCTGTGTGTAAACCTTTTCATAAGTTTTTTAAATAGAGGTCTCATACAGTATTTGTCCTTTTGTGATTGACTTATTTCACTCAGTGTAACACTCTCCAGATTCGTCCATGTTGTGAGATGTTTTGCAGATTCACCACTGTTCTTTATCGTTGCATAGAATTCCATTATGTGTATGTACCATAGTTTATTTATCTATTCATCTGTTGATGGGCACTTAGTTTGTTTCCATCTTTTTGCTATTGTGAATAATGCTGCAGTGAACACGGGTGTGCATATGTCTATTCGTGTGGTGACTCTTATTTTTCTAGGATATATTCCTAGGAGTGGGATTGCTGGATTGTATGGTATTTCTATTTCTAGCTTTTTAAGGAAGCGCCATATCATTTTCCAAAATGGTTGTACCATTTTGCATTTCCACCAGCAGTGCATAAGAGTTCCAATCTCCCCACAGCCTCTCCAACATTTGTTACTTTCATTTTTTTAAAATTAGTGTCAGTAATGCCAGTGATGGCATCTCATTACAGTTTTGATTTGCATTTCTCTAATGGCTAGTGATGGAGAGCATTTCCTCATGTGTCTGTTAGCTGCCTAAATGTCTTCTTTGGTGAAATGTATCTTCCTATGCTTTTTCCGTTTTTATTGGATTATTTGTCTTTTTGTTGTTGACATGTTGAGGAATTCCATAGATTTTAGAGATTAGACCCTTGTCGGATATATTGTAGCCAAAAATGTTTTCCCAGGCTGTAGGTTCTCTTTTTACTCTTTTGGTGAAGTCTTTTGATGATGAGTGTGTTTAATTTTTAGGAGCTCCCAGTTATCTAGTTTATCTTCTGGTGTTTGTGTATTGTTAATTACGCTTTATATTCTCTTCATGCCATGTAATAGGGCATCTAACATTGTCCCTATTTTTTCTTCCATGATCTTTATCGTTTTAGGTTTTATATTTAGGCTTTTTATCCATTTTGAGTTAGTTTTTGTGCATGGGGTGAGATATGGGCCCTATTTCATTTTTTTCCAGATGGACATCCGATTTTGCTAGCACCATTTGTTAAAAAGACTATCTTTCCCCCATTTAATGGACTTTGGTACTTTGTCTATGATCAGTTGACCATAGGTGGATGAATTTATGTCTGGGTTCTTGATTCTATTCCACTGGGCTGTGTGCCTGTCGTTGTACCAGTACCAGGCTATTCTGACTACCTTGGCTGTATAGTAGGTTCTGAGATGAAATAGTGTGAGGCCTCCCACTTTGTTCTTTTTTTTGTCAATAATGCTTTGCTTGTCCGGGGCCTCTTTCCTTTCCATATAAAGTTGGTGATTTGTTTTTTCCATCTCGTTAAAGAAGGCTGTTGGTATTCGGATAAGAATTGCATTATATCTGTAGATTGCTTTGGGTAGTAGAATTGACATTTTCACAATGTTGAGTCTTCCTATCCATGAGCATGGTATGTTTTTCCGTTTATGTAGATCTCTTTTGGTTCCTATGAGGATTTAATGCCAGGAAAAGGTTTATATTCTGAAGAAAAATAACAATAACAGTCATCCCTGGAAGGTCTATGATGAAGAAGGTGATTTACACACCTTCAGTAGTGGAATTATTAGATAAGTGTTAACTTTGGTGAAGGGTAAGACAGTACACAATACTGGGGAAGACAGTACAGCTTAATCAAGGCAAAGTCATAGAAGCTTCATAGACATATCCAAACTTCCTGAGGGACTGAGTTACCGGGCTGAGGGCTGGGGAGCATGATCTTCATGGACATCTAGCTCAATTAGCATAACACAGTTTATAAAGAAGATGTTCTACATCCTACTTTGGTAGTGTCTGGGATCTTAAAAGCTTGTGAGCAGTCATCTAAGATACATCTAGTGGTCCCATCCTGTCTGGAGCAAAGAAGAATGAAGGAAACCAAAGACACAAGGGAAAGATTAGTCCAAAAGCTAACGGACCACAACTAGCACGGCCTCCACCAGACTGAGCCCAGCACAACTAGATGGTGCCTGGCTACCACCACGGACTGCTCTGACAAGGATTACAGTAGAGGGTCCCGGACAGAGTGGAAGAAAAATGTAGAACAAAATTCCAACTCAAAAAAAAGAAGAAAAAAAAAAAAGACCAGACTTACTGGTCTGGCAGAGACTGGAGAAACCACGTGAGTATGGCTCCCGGACATCCTTTTAACTGAAGTCACTCCTGAGGTTCATCCTTCAGCCAAAGATTAGACAGGCCTATAAAACAAATAATAACACACGTAGTTCAACCATGTATATGAGACTAAATGGCCACACCAGCCCAAAAGAGAGACGAGAAACCAGGAAGGGATAGAAGAGCTGGAGGAATGGAAATGGGGAATGTGGGGTTGAGAAGGGGAAAGTGTTGACACATCGCAGGGTTGGCAACCAATGTCACAAAACAATACGTGTATTAATTGTTTAATGAGAAACTAATTTGCTCTGTAAACTTTCACCTAAAGAACAATAAAAAATAATTATGGTGGTAAAATATGTGTAACATGAAATGTTATCGATTTAACCATTTTTTAAGCATATAATTCAGTGGCATTAATTACATTCACAATGCTGTTGCAACCATCACCACTATTTCCAAAACTTCTTCATCACCCCAAAGAGAAATTTAGTACCCATTAAGCAATAATTTAACATTTCCCCCTACCCAAGCCTCTGGTAACCACTAATCTACTTTTGTGTCTATGCATTTGCCTTTTCTAGATAGTTTATGTAAGTAGGAGCATACCGTATTTTTCCTTTTGGGTCTGACTTATTTCATTCAGCACAATGTTGATAAGGTTCATAAACATTGTGGCATGCATCAGAATTTCATTTCTCTTTACAGGTGCATAATATTCCATTATATGAATATACCACATTTTATTTATCCATTTACCTGTTGATGGACACTTGGGTTGTTTCCACCTTTGGCTATTGTGAATAATGGTGCAATGAACATTGGTACACAAGTATCTTTTTTTTTGGGTATGTAATCTTTTTTTTTTTTTTAATTGTGTTTTAGGTGAAGGTTTACATAGCAAGTTAGGTTTCCATATAACAATTTTTATACAACTTGTTCCATGACATTGGTTACATTCTTCATAATGTGTCAATATTCTCATTATTTCCATTCTTTTTGTTCTATTTCCATTGATCTAACTTCCCTGCCTCTCCTTAGCTTCTCATCTTTGTTTTAGGGTAAATGTTGGCCATTTAGTTGATTGATTTTAGGAAGCACAGTATTCACGGGTGATACTGTTTATTTTATAAGCCAATCTCTTATTTTAACGAAAGGTGACCACCGGGACTGGCTTCAATTCCAAGTTCAGAGGGTATCTTAGGGCAATAGACATTTATCTTTTTGAGCCCCTACTTTCAAGTCTTTTGGGTATACACCTAGGAGTGGAATTGCTGGATCGTATGGTATGTTTATGTTTAATTTTTGGAGGAACCCCCTAACTGTTTCCACTGTAACTGTACCAAGATATCTGACTCTTTACTTGCGATCTCTGATTTACCCCTATCGCCCTTTGCTCTTCATGTGTTTCTTAAGACATGTACCTTCTTCTCCCAACAACTCCCAACATTGGGCTATCATGACCTTAAAGAACAAATCCATACCTCACAGCGGCTGCAACAATGGGCTCAAGCATAACAATGATCATGAGAATGGCGCAGGACCAGCCAGTGTTTCGTTCTGTTGTACATAGGGTCACTATGAGTTAGAACTGACTCAACAGCACCTAACAACAACAACTAGTGTCTCTTGCTCTATCCAACATAAATCCTTGTATATGGTAGGAATGCCCTAATGAACACTTATATAGTCTTTTACAATTTTCAAAATACATTCAGAAACTCTACTTAATTTAATTTGTACAACATTTTAAGATATATAGTAAATATATCATTATCTCCATTTTACAAATGAGGAATGTGACAGTCAAAGATTCTAAGTGATTTGTTCAAGGCTCCTACCTGGGAAGTGTGCAGAGCTGAAACTGGAACCTTGTAATCTGACTCTGAATCCTCTGGTATTTATTATACTGTCAGAAATATTGACCTAAACTAAATCTTGGCTTTTTTTATTCTAATTCATCCTATATCAGTTTTGTCATCAAATTCTGTTTATTCTCCTATCATAGGGTATCTTCCTTCCTTTGAATTCCTATTACAATCCAAACTGGTTCAGGTCATTGTCAGTTCATACCCAAGTTACTGCAAAAGCCTCCTAAGTTACAATTACTGCCTCTTGTCTCTTCCTCCTCTAATTCATTTTTAACACTGTTGTCAAAATAATGGTACTAATACGATTTTTATTGTCATTTTCCAGTTCAATTTCTTCAATGTCACAACTTTACATACAGGATAAAATATGAACCCATTACCTCGGCATTCATGGTCTTCCCACAGTTTGACCCCTGAAATACCTTTCCAGTCTTAGGTCCTATTACTCTCTAGGTCAAACACTCTACTCTAGTCAAACTAATCTACCCAATCTCCCCTAAATTATCCATGTTGCAGACATACTATTTTGTCTCTCAAACAGCTATTCCCCCTCCTATTCCCCAATTTTGTTTCATTGTCCATCCCTCCTCCATGTGTCCCTAGGGTAAATCCTGACTAGTCTCAGTTAATCTTGGAAACTTCACTCTTCTTGTCTTTGATTTATGCAAGGATGTGACCAATGAGACATGAGAGAAATTCTGCAGGGAGCCTTCTGGGAAAGGTTTTCTTACTCGTATAAAGAGCCTAAGGGAATGTCTGTTTCTAAAAATATGGCACAGTACTACTACTACCCGGTGCCATCGAGTCCATACCAACTCTTAGTGACCCTATAGGACAAAGCAGAACTGCCCCATAGGGTTTCCAAGGCTGTAAATCTTTATGCAAGCAGACTACCACATCTTTCTCCTGTTGAGCGGCTAGTGGGTTTCGGTTAGCAGCTGAGTGCTTAACCACTGAGCCACCAAGGCTCCTTTTGGCACAGTAGATATCCTTAAAAAGACTCCTTACAAAGTATCTAAATTAAAAAATAAAATAACTGTATTTTTAAATGCACAATGGAGCCTTCAAAAACTTGGTGAAATCTAGGTACCAAAAACTGAAAACTGGGCTAAAAGTCAGTGGTATTTGTTTCTGGCACTACTGTTACTCTGGGGAAATGAGTCAGTCTTGGTAAACATGATGCTTGCATTTCAGTGGCTAAATGGAGTCCGGAGACACAGGTCCTTTCCTAAAGGTGAGACACTCAAAGAGCTGAACGCTTGGTCAGGGCCAGGAGGAGGGTGAAGCAAGTAAGGTACTTATTTTACCTTAGTCCCAGATCTACCATTAGTAAATGAGTGGACTATAAGATAACTCTACATACTGAAAACAAGTGTTAGTGAGGTTGTGGAGAAACTAGAACACTCACCAATTGCTGTTAGGAATGTGAAATTGTATACCCATTGTGGAAAACAGTTTGGTGGTTCCTCAGAATGTTGAATATAAAATTGCCATATGACCCAGCAATCCCAATCCTAGGTATATATCCAGAAGAAGTGAAGGCAGGCACACAAACAGAAACCTGTACACCAGTGTTCATTGCAGGCAGATTGCAGTACTTTTCACAATAGCCAAAAGGTGGAAACAACCAAAATATTCATCAACAGATGAATGGATGAACAAAATGTGTTATATATAGGCAATGGAATATTATGCAGCTGTAAAGAGAAATGAAGTTCTGATGTATGCCACATTTATGAACCCTGAAAACATTATGCTGAGCAAAATAAGATCTCACTTATATGAAATAAGAAATTATATAGAAACCAAAGATTATTATGGTAACCAAGGGTGAGATGGAGGGGGAAAGAAGAGTTTTTGTTTGGGGGGGCATTGAGTTTATGTTAATGGTGCTTTGGATGAGGATAGCAATAATGTTGGCACAACATGATAATGTAGTCATTGTGATTGAGTTGTAAATATGGAAGCTGTTGTGTTGGCAGACGTTTGGTGTGTATGTTTTTACCACAATAGGAAAAACAAAAACAAAACTCTTCTACCTGGAGTGGGAAAAAGGCAGGGTACTTACTTGTCTGTCTCTGCCTGGGCACCCCTAAAATTTTTTAAAAGTTATGTTTCCCACTTAGTCCAATGAAATGCAAGTCAGGATAATAATAAGAATTCATCCTAGGCTGGTAGATTGCCTGGTTACCCGACAGAAGCAAAAAGAGAAATAAATCTTCTCTAGAAGGATAAAAGTTCAATCCTGGCCCCATAAGATTTTTACAGAAAAAGACCTGATGAACATTAGAATGAATTTTAAAAATCTACATACTGCTTAAAAGAAACACACCTGAAATATGAGTATAGAAAGATAGAAAGAGAAAAGATGAAAAAATATATACCAGGAAAATTCTTATCCAGATAAAGCTGCTATGGCTATATTAATAACAGACAAAATAAACATTATTATAATAAAAAAGGGCATTGCATAATAACAAAAGTTTTAATTCACCAGGAAACTGTGATATTTCTAAATTTATATACACTTAGGATTAGAAAGGAACTTCCTAAAACTATTTAAGTGTAATGGTAAAAATCTACAGCAAACATCATAGTAAGTGATAAAACTTTAGGACTTTGCTTTAAAATGTAGAATAAGAAAATGATATCTACTATCAAATCACTTCTATTCCACAATGTAGTGAAGTACTTACCAGGATTAAGACAAGAAAAATAAATAAAAATGATAAACTTTGGAAAGATAGAAATAAAATATCATAAAAATTTCATAGAAAAAAAATTTAAAAAAAAATGTCACAGAAAAGTCACCAAAAAAGTTTAGTTACGTTATTAAAAGTAATAATAGAATTTAGAAGGGTTGCTGTAGATCAAAAGGAATATTAAAAATTAACTTTATTATCTCTATAATTAAGTTGCAAATAAGATACAATCTTACAAACATAGATTTACAATGTATCAAAAATATAAAGTACCATTTTATAGTTTTCAGTGTACAAGCTTTTCACTTCACTTCCTTGGTTAAATTTATTCCTAGCTATTTTATTCTTTTAGATGCTATTGTAAATGAAATTGTTTCCTTAATTTCCTTTTAAGATTGCTCATTGATGCTGTATAGAAACCTGACTAATTTTTGTGTGTTGACTTTGTACCCTGCAACTTTGCTGCATTCATTTATTAGCTCTAGTAGCTTTCTTGTGGATTCTTTGAAGTTTTCTATATGTAGGATCATGCCATCAGCTAAAAAGGATTGTTTTACTTCTTCCTTCCCAATTTGGATACTTAAGTTTTTTTTTTTTTCCTTGCCTAGTTCTTCTAGCTAGGATTTCCAGTTAAATATTGAATAGTTCTTAAAGAAGACCTAAATAAATGAAAGTACATTCTGAGCTCATGCACTGGATGACTTAGTATTGTTAAAATGTCAGTACTACCCAAAGCAGGCTATAGATTTAATGCAATTGGCCATTAAAATTACAACAGCCTTCTTTGAAGAAATGGAAAAAAAAAATAATTTAAAGGCATCAATTCTTTTTCTGTCTTCCTTATTCATTGTCCAGCTTTTGCATGCATATGAGGTGATTGAAATATCATGGCTTGTTTTGGGTCAGGTGCACCTTAGTCCTCAGAGTGACATCTTTGCTTTTCAACACTTTAAAGAGGTCTTTTGCAGCGGATTTGCCCAATGCAAGATGGTGTTTGATTTCTTGACTGCTGCTTGCATGGGTGTTGATTGTAGATCCAAGTAAAATGAGATCCTTGACAACGTCAATATTTTTTTCTTTATCATGATGTTGCTTATTGGTCCATTTGTGAAGGTTTTTGTTTTCTTTATGTTGAGGTGTAATCCATACTGAAGGCTGTAGTCTTTAATCTTCATCAGTAAGTGCTCCGAGTCCTCTTCACTTTCAGCAAGCAAGGTTTTGTCATCTGCATATTGCAGGTTGTTAATGAGTCTTCCTCCAATCCTGATGCCTCGTTCATTTTCAATAGTCCATCTTCTTGGATTATTTGCTAAGCATACAGACTGAATAAGTATGGTGAAAGGATACAACCCTGATGCACACTTTTCCTGATTTTAAGCCAGACAGTATACCCTCGTTCTGTTCGAATGACTGCCTCTTGGTTTATGTACAGGTTCCTCCTGAGCACAATTACGTGTTCTGGAATTCCCATTCTTTTGCAATGTTATCCAAAATTTGTTATGATCCACACAGTTGAACACCTTTGCATAGTCAATAAAACATAGGTAAACTTCTTGATGGTTAAGATTGCGTGTCAACTAGGCTGGGCCATGATTCTCAGTGTTCTGGCAGTCGTATAATGTTGGGTTCACTCCTCTGTTGAGATTTGACATGTGATCACCCCCATGATGGGATCGGCTGTGACTAGCCAATCAGTTGAAAAGGAGTTTCCCTGGGCATGTCGCCTGCATATGAACATAAGTGGACATTCTGGCAAGGCTCAGGACCTTTTGCTCATTCTGGATCTTGCAGCTAGCTCCTATTCTGGTTCTGGGACTTAAGCTAGCAGCTTAACTGTGGTCTTGCCTGCTGATTTTGGGATTTGTAGATCTTCACAGCCTGTGAGCAAGAGCCCTGCTCTCCAACTTGCTGATCTTGGGTTTGCCTGCCCCTGTGGCTATGTGAATCAGGACAGGCCTGTATCCTGACCCATAGACTTAGGACATTCCAGTCTCTACAACCAAGTGAGCCATTTCCTTGATATAAATCTCTACGTATATATTTATACACTTTACTCGTTTTGCTTCTCTAGAGAATTCAGCCTAAGACAACACCTTTCTGCTATTCTCTGCTTTTAGTCAAGATCCATCTAACATCAGCAACGATATCCCTTGTTCCATGTTCTCTTCTGAATCTGGCTAGAATTTCTGGCAGTTCCCTGTGGATGTACTGCTGCAACCACTTTTGAATTATCTTCAACAAAATTTTACATGTGTGATAGTAATGATATTGTTTGATAATTTCCACATTCTGTTGGACCACCTTTCTTTGGAATGGGCACAAATACGGATCTCTTCCATTTGGTTGGCCAGGCGGATGTCCTCCAAATTCCTTGACATAGACGAGTGAGCCCTTCCAGTGCTGTATCTGCTTGCTGAAACATCTCGATTTGTATTTCATTAATTCCTGAAGCATTGTTTTTCACCAGTGCCTTCAGTGCAGCTTGGACTTCTTCCTTCAATACCATCATCTCTTAATCACATGCTACCTCCTGAAATGGTTGAACATCTACCAATTCTTTCTGGTACAGTGACTCTGTGTGTTACTTCCATCTTTTGATGCTTCCTATGTTGGTTGATATTTTGCCCATAGAATCCTTTAAAATTACTCTACCCTATAGGGTCCCTATGAGTTGGAATCAACTTGATGGGAATTTTTTTTTTTTTTTTAATACTCAAGGTCATACTTTGGCTTTCATGGCTTCAACTTAAACTTGTATATGAGTAATTGATGGTCTATTCCACAGTTGGTCCCTGGCCTTGTTCTGACTGACGATATTGAGCTTTTCCATTTTCTCTTTCCACAGATGCAGTCAATTTTATTCCTTTACATTCCATCCAGTGAGGTCCACGTTTATAGTCACCATTTATGTTGGTGAAAAAAGATATTTGCAATGAAGAAGTTGTTGGTCTTGCAAAATTCTATCATGTGATCTCTGGCATTGTTTCTATCACCAAGGCCATATTTTCCAATTACTGATCCTTCTTCTTTGTTTCCAGCTTTCGCATTCCAATCACCAGTAATTATCAAAGCATTCTGATTGCATGTTTGATCAATTTCAGACTGTAGAAGTTGGTGAAAATCTTCAATTTCTTCATCTTTGGCCTTGGTGGTTGGTGTGTAAATTTTAATAACAGTCGTATTAACTTGTCTTCCTTGTAGGCGTATGAATATTATCCTATCACTGACAGCGTACTTCAGGATAGATGTTGACATATTCTTTTTGACCATAAATGGTACACTATTCCTCTTCAATTTGTCATTCCCAGCATAGTAGACTATTTGATTGTCCAATTAAGAATGGCCGATACCATTTCAGCTCACTAATGCCTAGGATATCAATCTTCATGCAGTCCATTTCATTTTTGACAACTTCTAGTTTTCTTACATTCATACTTCATACATTCCACGTTCTGATTATTAATGAATGTGTGCAGCTGTTTCTTCTCATTTTTAGTCATGCCACATCAGTATATGTAGGTCCCAAAAGTTTTATTCCAACCATATCATTAAGGTTGACTTTACTTTGAGGTGGCAGCTCTCCCTCAGTCATATTTTGAGTGCCTTACAACCTGCGTAGCTCATCCTCTGGACTATATCAATGTTCCCTTGCTATTCATAAGGTTTTCACTGGCCTTTTTTTTCTTTTTTTTTTTAGAAGTAGATTGTCAAGTTCTTCCTAGTCTGTCTTAGTCTAGAAACTCTGCTGAAATCTGTCCCCATGGGTGACCCTACTGGTTTCTGAAATACCAGTGGTGTAGCTTCTAGCATCACAGCAACACTCAAGCCATCACAGTGCAACAAACTGAAAGATGAATGGTAGTGTATGACCCTACTTATATAAAATATCTAGTATAGGCAAATGTATAGAGACTGATATGTTTATTAGTGGTTACCAAGTGTGAGAGGCAGGAGAAAAGAAGGATTTATTGCTTAGGGAACATTAAGCTTCTGTTAATGATGATGGAAAAATTTGGAAATAGATACTGGTGATCAGAGCACAACATGATGAATGTAACTGTAATGTGGTGATATCATACCTCGTCAAACTTCAGAGGGAGAAATGGGAATCAAGACCAGCACAAAATTGATTCCTGTGAGGTGGAGGTCAGTCATACCTCTGCTCTCCAACCATTTTACAATTCTGATTGTCCTCCCCATGACACTCTCTACTTCTCTGCTAGGTTCTATAATTCATTGTAGTAGATACACAGAACTCACAAGATGTACTTACAGTTAAGTGGTTTATTAGAGAAGTAACAGGTTACAATTCAGTATCAGGATCAACTTAGAAGTAACAGGAACAACTCAGGAGATTGTATCTAATTTGTCCATCAGGATAGGTTTCAACCAAGACAGCTCTCAGCTACTTCTTGGCTATGCTTGCAGGCAGGCTGTATTTGGACTCCTGCTTAGGCCGGGGCTCTGCTGCTGGCCCCGGCTTGAACAAATGTTAACAGTTTTTTTGGTTACGGTATCAATGGCCCAGAGGCACCCCACTCCATTAGCAAACCTGTTGCGTAAAGGTGCTTCACTCTCTCTGTGGACCAGGAAGCTCATCAGGCTCACCACAGCTATCTTGCTCCACTGCCCCTAGTGCCACTGCACCATCTTGTACTATCCTGTGCTGTCTCACGCTATCTTTAGTGTTGCAGCTCTCTCTGTTTCCTGGGTCTAGGAGGTTCTCAGCATAGGGACCCTAGGTCCAAAGGACATGCTTCACTCCAGGCTCTTCTTCTTGATGATACTACGGTCACTGTCCAAACTCTGTTGGACTGGCTCTTTTATAAGCCTACTTCTCCCACCAAGACCACAAACTGACTGACCAATCTCCTCCGTAGGCCACAGGCACCATATTTGAATAGTAATTGACTAATCCCTGTAAGGGTTTTAAACTATCAATTCCTGCAAAATTGTGGTGTAGCAAATTATCTTGGCAGAATTATAAACCCAGGACCAGAAAGGCCACATATAAAGAGAAACTCATTGCACTGTAGTAATCAATGTCACTGAATTGTATATGTAAAAAATATTGAAATGGCAGGTGTCTTGTTATCATATACATACTTTCCACAATAAAAATATGTAGAGCACTAGGAACAAATATAACAAAAGATGTACAAGACCATTTTGAAGAAATTTTTAAAACTTCATATAAAAATATAAAAAATTACATAAACCATTGAAGAAATATAAACATAGATAAAAGAATCAATATGATGGCAATATCGATTCTTCTTAAATTTGTCTCTATCGGTAATGAATTTCCAATCATAAAAACCAGCAGAGGTTTTCACTGAACATGAAAATCTGATTTTAAAATAGAATGATTTTAATTGGGATTACTTTATGTGGAACAGAAATGGACGGATGGCTACAGAAAGTTGTGAAAAAGAAGAACAAGAGATAGGGTGGGACTGCCTTATCACATGTCCATATAGATTGTAAAAATAATGCAATTAAGACAGTGTGGAGTTGGAGAAGTGACAGATAAATAGTCATTGGAACAGAAAAGACAGCTTATAAACAAACCCACACATTTATGGAAAGTTGATATAATACACAGCATTGATGATCAGTGGGGGGAATATGCAGAAAATTCAAGAAATAGTCCTAGGACATGTAGATAACTGTATGGAAAAAATTGGATTTTTATCTCACAATACATGTAAAAAGTTTCTGATGAGTAAAATATCCCAAGATAAAAAGCAAAACTTTAAATTTCTTAAGATAATATACGAAATTACTTTATAATCTTTGGGTTAGAGAAACTTTTCCTAAATAAGATATAAAAAGCACAAAACAAAGAAAATAATGAGTAAATGTGGCTACATTGAAATTAAATTTCTGTTCTTCAAAATGTACCATAAAAAGTAAAAAGCCAAGTCATAAGTTGGAAGAAAATATTTGTGACATACATAACTGACAAAAGATTATTGGCCAGAAAAAATAATAAACTTGTACAAATCAGTAAGAACAAGACAAACATACTAACAAAAAAAAAAAATGCCAAAAGACAGGGACAGTTAGTTCAAGAAGAGGAAACATGATAATTAATAAAAGTATGAAAAGATGCTCAATCTACTTTCCTCAGGACAATCCAAATTAATGTCACAATTACATATTATTTTACACCCAACAGATTGCACAACACTTAAGTCTGACAGTAATGAATACTGTCTAGGAAGCAGAACAAAGGAAACAGTTATACTCTGCAGGTAGGAGTGTAAATTGGTATAACTGCTTTGGAAAACAATTTGGCACTGTCTAATATAGAGTCGCTATGAGTCGGAATCAACTCGATGGAAACGGGTTTGTTTTGGTTTTGGTTTTTAATAAAGTTGGAGATGTACATATCTTAACCAATAATTTCAGTTTTGGAAATGTATCTGATATATGTGTCTGCAGACTTGTAGAAGAACGTCCCTAACACCATAGTTTGTAATAGCAAAAACCTGGAGACAATGCAAATATCTATTGACAAAGAGAGAAAAAAAGAAGAGTAACATGACCATGAGATGAGATACTATAAAGCATTGAAAAGAAGTGAACTACAGCTACACCAACCAACATGAAAGAATCTCACAAGCATAATATTGAGGGAAAAAAGTTACCGAAGAATCCATACAGATAAAATCATTTATATAAAGTTTAAAAACATGCAAACATAAACAATATATTGTTTAGCTATGCACATATATATATTTTTTTTTCATAAAATAAACTATAAAGAAAAGCATGGGGAATTCATAAGATCAACATATCTGGTTGAAAATCAGTTATTTCCCATTCACTGTTGTTTAAAGAACTGGTAAGATGAAAAACAGCATGACTGTACAACTGTCTCTTTAAGTATTTTTGAAGTCAGTTTCTCTAATTTTTAAGTTTTTTGTACTTTAAAAATATTTCTGGTTTAAAAACAGGACTAATGAGGCACAGCAGTCCAGGGACAAGGGCTAGAAGGCAGAAGGGGACAGGAAAGCTGGTGATAGGGAACCCAAGGTTAAGTAAGGACAGTGTTGATGTGTACTGAGGTTGTTAACCATTGTCATAGAGCAACATGTGTACTAACTGTTTAATGAGAAACTATTTTGTTCTGTAAACCTTCATCTAAAGTGAGAATAGCAGCACAATTGGAAGAGTGTAGTCGATGTCACTGAAATGTGCATGTAAAAATTTTTGAAATGGTGTATCTTTGGCTACGTATATTTTCACCAAAAAAAAAAGGTCGAGAAGGGAGAGGGTTGACATGTCGTGGGGTTGTTAATCAATGTCATAAAACAATATGTGTACTACTGTTTAATTAGAAATTACTTTTTCTGCAAACCTTCACCTGAAGTACAATAAAAAAAAAAATATTTCTGGTTTAACTAAACAGACAATTTAAAAAAAATAAACCAAACTCATTGCCGTCAAGTTGATTCCAACTCATAGCAACTCTATAGACAGTAGATAAGATAACCTTGGTAAAGGGTAAGACAATACACAATACTAGGGAAGCCAGCACAACTAAAGATCTCAGTCCAGTGCGAGGGTGGGGAGTGAGGGTGGGGAACGAGGGGTGGGGAGAGTGAAGGATTCCCTTGCAGGTGTGATGAATCTAATATTTGAAAGATATGGGAGGGGGATGCCTATACTGGTAGTAGAATTGGCTGGTTACTGCTAAACTGAATTGGTGCCTTCCTGAGAGATAATGAGAAACTGAGGACCATTAGCAATCAGTTAGGAGCTGAGTGTGAGAGCCAGAGAGTAGTTTACAGAGACCCTTATCTCCTGCAGTGGAAGAGCAGATACAGTTGAGCAAGACTATAGGTCTGAGAGAATCCATTTGGATGCTCAATCTAGAATTCCTCATATACCAGGCGTTTCTTGTATACTAAAGTCAGTACCCTGATTGGGAAAACCTGGTACATTGAAACATGGGATGGGGACATCTGGATAGACATATCTGAGGTTTTTCAAAGTCACCTTAACCCTCAAACCTTGCAGAGATGGCTCATCTTTCTCTATTAAGAGCTAGTCCTTCCCCTGTGCTGACGATGCCTCAAAAGCCTCTCTTCCACAAAGCAACAAGTTCCTCCCTCAGAAGCTGACCCAGCCTCCTCTTCTGGCTGCTAAATTGATATCTAGGATTAAATTCCTGCATAACCCAGCTAGGACAGCCTCATAAGGAAGAAAAAGAGCTACACACCAAGATGATACAAGAATTGCTAATACCATGTACTGGGAGGAGCTGGAGGAGTATATTTAGAATTGGATTTCCATGACCAGCAAGTAAGACTGGATAAGTAAGAATTAATTGACTTGGGTGTCTTTCTTGGGACCCTGTCAAGAAATCCAGAATGTGGCAAATTTGTTGCCAGAGTGGTTCTTAGAACTGTCAACCTTTTGGTTAGCAGCCAAGCTCTTAACCACTGTGTCACCAGGGCTACTCTGATACATACACATATACATATATACATAATACATATACGCATATATGTATCTATTATGTATATATTGAAAGTACACAGTAAAACAAACGTCAATTCAACAATTACTACTGTGCAGTTCAGTGACATTGATTACATTCTTTAAGTGGTACAACCATTCTCTCCCTCCTTTTCCTAATTGTTCTTCCCCCATTAATCTGAACTCATTGCCTCCTAAGCTTCCTATCTGACCTTCTAAGTTGCTGTTGTCAATTTGATCCCATATAGACAGTTCTTTTAAAGAGCATAATGTTCAAGGCAAACATTCTTTACTAAATAAGCTAACTTATTGTTTGGTTTAAAGAGGACTTCAGGAGATAATTTAGGTTTAAGATTTAAAGACTATCTCAGGACAACAGTTTTGGGGGTTTAACCAGCCTCAATGGCTCCAGAAAGTCTGGATTCCATGAGAATTTGGAATTCTGTTCCACGTTTTTACCTCTTTTGATCAGAATTCTTCTATAGAAGCTTTGATCGAAATGTTTAGTACTAGTAGCCAAGCACCATCCAGTTCTTCACATCTCGTGACAAAAGATGCATTCATGGAAGCAATTAGGCACGCATTCCAGGCAATGGATAGAGACCAGAAGACCCACAAGAGGATTATGTTCCATGAGAAGGTCCAAAAAATAAACTATTCACAAAGGCCATTAGAAATGCACTGGTGAGAAGGTCACCAACATCATCAGTGGTACTCTCCTCTACAGGTCAAGGCAGAGAGTACGGAAGGTAGTCACGGAGCTGGGCTTGTTGAAATCCGTGGAGATGATGGAGCCTTGATGTAATAGAGGCCAGATGGTAGTGCTTAAGCATCAGAAGCCAGTAGGTCACAATTATCATAATGGCTGGCTTGACTGGACAGGCAGCCAAGGGGATTTGAACCACAAGAAGTTGTAGAGATGCTTAATACCCTAACCAAACCCATTGCCATTGAGTTGATTCTGACTCATAGCAACCCTATAGGACAGAGGAGGACTGCCCCATAGGGCTTCCAAGGCTGCAGTCTTTACAGATGCAGACTGCCACATCTTTTTCCCTCGGAGCGGCTGGTGAGTTCGAACTGCCAACCTTTTGATTAGGAGCCAAGCACTTAACCATGTCACCACTTAAGCAGCCCCTGAGATGCTTAATAGAGCATGGCATTCTAGGGGCAAAATAGACAGGCAACCAATTAGGCTACATCTACCAAAAAAAAAAAAAAAACAACAACAAAAAACAAAAAAACAAAAATGGAGGAAGAGGAGACTCAGGATGATCGCCTCAATAAAATGTCCAGTCTCTTGCTCAGAGATTGCTCAGTCCCAGGACTCAAGCCAATTTTAAAATCCAAAACCCATTAACTGAATAGATGGCCAGATTCCTAGGAGGAAAGACCATGCAACATCATGGCACTTATGTCCTGTAATGAGTCTCTCAGTCCTTTCCTGAAGGGACTATTTCCTTGAGTGACTGTACATTGGAAGAAGCGAATGCCTAGATGTGTTAAGGTTTGTTGGGCTCAGAGTCTGAACTGACTCTGACACTCAGAGGTCTGAAGCACCCCTGTAGTGGCTATGAGAATACATCTCTCAGCTCTCTGACTATAGAGAGAATAACTGACTGATAGCTCTAGCTGTTGTGCTCTGAAATGCATCACCACGTTCATACTTATGAAGGGTGCTGCTATGGACATTCTTGTTCATGTCTTTTTGTGACATAAGCATGCTTCTGTGTGGTGTAAGAGTAGAATTGCATATAAGTTGTGCATATGTTCAGCTCTAGTCGATATTGCAAGTTTTCCAAAGTATACTTAAAAAAACTACAAATCAATAAATAAAAGAGAACTAACAGAAAAATGGATAAAAGATTTATTTAAACAGACACTCACAAAAAATGAAATCAAATATTAATAAACATAAGAAAATGGAAAATTAAAGCCACAATGTGATAGTATTACATACCCACTAAACTAATCCAAAAAAAAAAAAAAAATACTTATTGCCATGGAGTCAATTCTAATTCACAGTGACCCTATAGCTACCCTATATGACAGAGTAAAACTGCCCCATAGGGTTTCCAAGGCTGTAAATCTTTATGGAAGCAGACTGCCACATCTTTCTTCGTGCAGAGCAGCTGGTGGGTTGGAATCGCAGACCTTTCAGTTAGCAGCTGAGTGCTGTAACCACTATGCCACCAGGGCTCCTCTACATACCCATTAGAATGCTTAAGATAAAGAGAAAATAACAGTTGATGGCTAGAATGTGGAATAACTGGAACTTTAATGAGAGTATAAATTGGTAATATTTTTTGAAAATTTTAAGGGTCGTTTTAACACTAAAATTCTATGATACAAAGAATTTATCCCATAAGTATATTCAAAATGTTTGTTCCAAGCTAGCCAATCCTTTGTATATGTTCTATAGGAAAATATATTAGAGAAGTTAATAATGTAAATAGGTAATATTAATAATTTATATGTTTATAAACAGTGTATAGTATAGTTTTTCAGAAGCAAAAAATATGTATATTAATAAAATTATATTTTTAAAAGTCACTTAAATTTAGACAACTGAATTTTAAAAATCTCCAAAGTGATAGTAACTAGCCAAATTGTTTTTAATTTGTTCAGTTCATAATTAATAGTCAAGTCAAAAGAAAACTAATAACAGGAATATTCTCATATATATAATAATGGTTAACAGTCCACTACCTTCAAATACTGCCTTCACTGCACTCGGCAAATCTGCTGCAAAAGACCTCTTTAAAATTCTAAAAAGCAAAGATGTTACTTTGATGTCTAAGGTGTGCCTGACCCAAACCATGGCCTTTTCAGTTGCTCATATGCATACAAAAGCTGGACAATGAAAAAAAGAAGACAGAAGAAGAGCCGATGCATTTGAATGGTGATGTTGGCGAAGAATATTGAATATACCATGAAGAACAAACAAATCAGTATTTGAAGAAATCAAACTCTAATGCTCCTTAGAAGTGAGGATGGTGAAACATTGTCTTGCTTATTTTGGACATGTCATCAGGAAAGACCAATCACTGGAAAAGAATATCATGTTTGGTAGAGTACAGGGTCAGTGAAAAGAAGAAAACGCTCAGTAAGTTGGATTCACACAATAGCCACAACAATGGGCTCAAATATACCAAAGATCATGATGATGGCGAAGGACTGAGCAATGTTTTGTTACACGTAAGATTGCAATGAGTTGGAGCTGATGACTAATAATAACAATCTTCAAAAAAATGTAGAACCAAATTCTACCAAATTCACTGTCATTGGAATTGCTTGTAAATTGCAAACAAAATGGAATAAGTACACAAAAAATTGATAATCACCTGATAAAGTGAATTCTTTACCGGTGTTTTTTGTTTTTTTTAGTGTTTGGGAGAGGTTTTAATGTTTAGTTCTGAATTATTGTGATGTAAGACAGAAATACATGGTTAAGCTGGCATCTTGAGTTGAAAGAAGCAAAGATGAAGGTACTGACAAATGAGCTGTGAGAAAATGAAGGGGAATTGTCAGGAATAAAGCTCTATGACCTCTTGATTTCACATGTGTGCATATAGTATAGCAAAATAAAAGAGCTATAATATTAATATGGCCTGGATTACAAGAGAAATACTAATTTTATCCCTCTTTTTGAAGGTGCAGAGGGTAGAGAAAAAGTAAGAAAAAAGAAAAAACCATGACGCAAGACATTATAGATGAAGAATACAACCTAGATTTTAGTGTTTTATCAATGAAAGGCATATGGTTAGAGATAAAGATATTACTATATCCTTGCTGAATCAGTGACTGGCACACCAGATGTTCATCACTGGAATATTCTACTTCCATTGTGCCATCTGATTTTATTGGTTTTCTGTTTGAATTTCCATTGTATCCATTCTCCGTCTGTGATGAATATTGTCATAATGTGGAAAATTTTGGTGGTTTTAATTAATGCTAATTTTATTTGGAGCCCTCCACCCTCTTTGAGTTCCTGTAACTGGCACATTATTAAACCTGTCATTGTACTCTTGAAGGACTAATGTAGGTGTCATGGATTGAATTTTGTCCTGTGTATCAATTTGGCTAGGCCATGATTCCTACTATCTGATGTGATTTTCCTATGTGTTGTAAATCCTGTCTCTATGATGTTGATGAGATGGGGTTAGCGGCATTTATGTTAATGAGGTGGGACTCAATCTACCAGATTGGATTGTATCTTGAGCCAATCTCTTTTGAGATATAAAAGACAGAAGCAAGCAGAGAGACAACCCCTTGGTTGCTCCAGTGCCAGGAGCAGAGCGCGTCCTTTGGACCTGAGGTTCCTGCAAGCAGAAGCTCCTAGACCAGGGGAAGATTGATGACAAGGACTGTCTTCCAGAGCTGACAGAGAGAGAAAGCCTTCCCCTAGAGCTGATGCCCTGAATTTGGACTTCTAGCCTACTAGACTGTGAGAGAATAAATTTCTCTTTGTTAAAGCCATCCACTTGTGGTATTTTGTTATAGCAGCACTAGATAACTGGGACAGTAGGTAATGCCTAAGGATTAATTAAGCATGTGAGGTATTCTTTAGGAGTCTTTTTAGGAGCATGCATTTCACTGAAGGAAATGCATCATCACTGACAGATGTTGAATTAACTCTGAGACTTTGAAAATATAATGGTAATATATTAATTGTTCCCACTAATGCTTTGTGTTTTAATGCTGGGGACTTGGTCCATCCCCCTGAAATGTTTAGCTTTATTATCTATAAAGGCTGCTGGTGGCCTCAGCTTGGAGTCTGTAATAAATACCAGATATGGTCTCCTCTAGTTTTTCACTCTTGCCATTAGGTAGGTTCTGTGAGGTAATCTTTCTTAGATTTCCATTAAAGACACACTGGTTTCTAGAATTAAAGACTAATAGGGAACCTCATACCCATTTTCAATTATTTGCAGTATTTCCACATATAAAAGATTTTAGGCGAATTCAATTAAATTAGGAGTAGAAGTAAGAGCAATGGGAAAAAAAGCTACAGGAAGAAATTTTCAGCTCTGTAGGAAAAAGGGTTGGCAGTCACAGTTCTATAAACCTGCCTCTGGGAGGCAGTAGCGTGTAGAGGTTAAGAGTATGGCTTCCTATTACCTTCCAATCAGCTATACCGCTTAACAGCTGCGTGATTTGTGCCTTGGTTTAGTCTGTAGAATAGGTATACTAGTAATGCCTTCCTCATAGGGTTTTTGTAGGGATTAAATGAGTTACTTTTCTCAGGGCACTTACAATCATGCATAGTACATAGTACAAAGTAAGCGTTCAATAAATGCTAGCTTTATTATTATGGAATATGTTGTCTGCTTTTATAGGTTCCCATCATTAGAAGTATTTAAGCATAGGTAGAATAATAAATTGGTTGAGGTTTTGTAGATAGGATTCAAGCATTAGATAGCCCCTTCAAGCCCTGGAATTTACTATTTCAATTGTTTTGTATCCAGTGAACATCTACTCAGAAAACCAAACCCATTGCCATCTAGTTGATTCCGACTCACAGTGACCTGTAAGACAGAGTAGAACTTCCCCATAGGGTTTCCGAGGCTGTAATTTTTACGGAAGCAGACTGCCACATCTTTCTCCCTCGGAGCAGCTGGTGGGTTTGAATTGCTGACCTTTTGGTCACCTACCATTAATATATCATGCTTTTTTCTGGTAGTACGATTCCAACTATATATTTTCCTGTAGGTAATCTGTGACCATGGATTAGGGCAAAGAAAATCACCCCTTAAATCCAGTCTACATGCTGACATCATGGAACAAACCAGCTACAGATGTCACAGACCAAAGTAGATTGTGAATTCAAGTTGGGAAAACACTAAGAAGCAGTTCTGTTGATAATTTAAAATCTTTCCTACTTGATGGCAAAAGTTAAAAAAAGTCACAGTATTCATAGACACAAATGGGAAGATAGACACTGTAATATGTAGTTAGTAGGAATATAACTTGCTATAAACATCTTGGAAAGAAATTTGGCAATGTCTGTTAGAACTTAGGAGCCCTGATGGCGCAGTAGTTAAGAGCTTAGGCTGTTAACCAGAAGAATAACAGTTCTAATCCAGCAGCCGCTCCTTGGAAACCCTATGGGACAGTTCTACTCTGTCCTATAGGGTCGCTATGAGTTAGAATCGACTCAATGGCAACAGCTTCTTTTTGTTTGTTTGTTTGTTCTTTTATAGTATATAAGGCCAAAAGGAGCCCTGGTGACACAACAGTTAAGCACTCGACTGCTATCAGAAAGGTTATCATTTCAAGCCCACCCAGAACCCACCCAGCGGTTCTGGGAGAAAAGACCTGGTGATCTGCGCCTGTAAAGATTAAAAAACAAAACAAAACAAAAAACCCAAACTCGTTGCCATTGAGTCAATTCCAACTCATAGCAACCTTATAGGACAGAGTAGAACTGCTCCATAGAGTTTCTGAGGAGCTACTGGTGATTCAAACTGCCAACCTTTCGGTTAGCAGTGGAACGCTTAACCACTGCGCCACTAGGGCTCCCTAGAAGACCCTATGAGGCAGTTCTACTCTGCCACATCGGGTTGCTATGACTAGAAATTGACTTGACGGCACCTAGCAACAACAGTATAAGGCCATGTTAATATATTATGGGCTACCAGAAGATGAACAAATTTGTCTTGGAAGAAGTACAGCCAGAATGCTTCTTAGAATCAAGGATGGCAAGACATCAACTCACTAACTTTGGACATGTTTTCAGGAGGGACCAGTCCCTGGAGAAGGGCATCATGCTTGGTAAATTAGAGGGTCAGTGAAAAAGACGAAGACCCTTAACAAGATGGATTGACACAGGGGCTGCAACAATGGGCTCAAACATAGCATTGATTGTGAGGATGGCACAGGACCCAGCAGTGTTTAGTTCTGTTGTACATAGGATCACTATGAGTCGGAACCAACTTGACCGCACGTAACAACAACAATGAATTTATATTGTAGCCTTGGCAAAAAACTGGAAACAATCTTATTGTCTAGAAATAAGGCAACAGTTGAATAAATTGCAGTATACTCTTACCATGGAATATTACAGAATATTTCTATTGATTTAAGATGTCCATGATGTATTGCTAAGTGGGTAAAGCAACTTCCAGCTATTTATAGTATGATCTACTTATGAAAAAAGCAAACAACAAAAACAACTTCCAAATCCCCTTTGAATGTTTTTATGTATGAGGAAGAAGGGTGATGACATTGGCCATTGCAGGAATAGGGCTACGAGCCAAGCATATGGCGTTGCATTGTTTTCCATTGCGTACATATTGCTTTTGAAATGAAGATGAAAAGAAAAAAATTTAAAAACCTGAACTGAAAACCTATTTCCAGTGGAATGCAAATTTCTTGAGAATGCTCACACTCCCTATCTATCCTCATTTTTTATTCCTTTTTTTTCTGTCTTTTTTCCCACTTTTCTCCTTTCTCCTTTTTTTTTTATCCTCCACATGTCATCAAGAAGAAAAGGTATTTTTGTGGAAAGTGTTTAGCCAGACCAGGAACTGGTATGAAGAAGCAGCACTTTTTTTTTTTTTTTTTTTTCAACTCAGACACTAAGGATGTATTGCACAAATTCTTCTTAACCATAAGAATAGAAGTTTTTTGGTTTTGCTTTTGTTTTCCCCTCTCACGGTGGAATTTTGCTATTTTTAAGATATCGGAACTTCCTAAGACCATGCTGTTCAGGAGAACACAAAAACAATGTACCTCCTTTTTTTCTTATTAAATAGAAAGAGCAGTGTCATGGATTGAATTGTGTCCCCCAAAAAATACGTGTTAACTTGGCTAGGCCATGATTTCCAGTATTGTGTGATTGCCTACCATTTCATTATTGGATGTGATTTTCCAATGTATTGTAATTCCTACCTCTATGATGTTAATGAAGCAGTTATGTTAATGAGGCAGGACTCAAACTACAAGATTAGGTTGTGTTTTAAATCAATTTCTTTAGAGATATAAAAGAGAAAAGCGAGCAGGGAGACGGAGACCTCCTACCACCAAGAAAATAATGCCAGGAACAGGGTATGTCCTTTTGATCCGGGATCCCTGCTCCTGAGAAACTCCTAAACCAGGGAAAGATTGATGACAAGGACCTTCCTTCAGAGCCAACAGAGAGAGAAAGCCTTCCCCTGGAGCTGGCACCCTGAATTTGTACTTCTAGCCTTCTAGACTATGAGAGAATAAACTTCTCTTTGTTAAAGCCATCCACTTGTGGTATTTCTGTTACAGCAACACTAGATAGCTAAGACAAGCAGCGAGCAATATTCCTGAGTAATGGTAGGCAATAATGGCAAGTGACCTAAAAGAGAAGTCAAATCTTTTGACTCTGACTTTATGTGGACAGAAAAGAGTAAAATACATTAGTCACAATAACGGGGCAAGTGAAGCCAAGATTTTTCTCATGTAGTAATAACAATTAGCTATTATTAAACAGATGTGTAGATGACACTATTTGAACATTCTCTTTCTAAAATGGTATATCTTTAAGGTTTTTAATGAATTAATGCAAACTGTGTAGTTGAACACATTATATCTTTATTTCTGAAGGATGTGAGCCCTGAGTGATGCTTCTCTTTAGGATTGCTGTTGTCTTCCGTTAACTGTTTTTCCCCTTAGAGTCCTATTTTTGTCTTTTTAAAATTATCTTAAAATTTTTATTATAGGATATGTGAAAAAAATACAAAAGTATACAGAAAAAGTTCAGTGAATCCCCAAGTACCCATGACCCAGCTTCAACATTCATGTGCCAATGGCCACTCTTATTTCATCTACAGCCCATCCACTCCTCCATATTATTTTGTTACAAATGCCAAACACCAGAAATATTTTAGTGCTATGCCTAAAGAATGTAAACTCTTTTGAACTATAACCACAATACCATAAGCACATCTAAAGGAAGTGGGATATTTTCTTAATATTATAGTAAATGCATAATTACTGTTAAATTGTCCCTTAAATGGCATTATTTTTTCTTACAGTTTTTTGGATTAGAATCCAAATAAAGTCTACACATATAGTTAGCTGATAAGTGTTTTACATCTCTTTTAATGTATATGCTCCTCCTCAATACTTTTTTTTCTTCCTTTTGAAATGTATTTGCTGAGGAGATTGGATTATTTGTACTTCCTGTAAATTGGGAATTGGATATAGGAACTTAATCAGATTTACCAACCAAAAAAACCAAACCTGTTGCCGTGGAGTTGATTCCGACTCATAACGACCCTACGGGACAGAGTAGAACTGCCCCATAGGGTTTGCAAGGAGCACCTGGTGGATTCGAACTGCCAACCTTTTGGTTAGCAGCCAAGCTCTTAACTACGGCACCACCAGGGCCTCAGGGATCAGATTTAGATTTGATTTTTTGGGGTGTTGGAGGCAAGATATTTTATTTTTGTAGGTGGTGTTATGTTCTCTTAGGAAGCACAGAATGTTTGTCTCTCTTTTTGTGATGTTAGCAGATGCTGATGCTTAATATTTAGCTCCACTGATATACCATATTTTTACACAAATAACGGGAATACATGTTACATGGTTTTTTGCCAACTTCGCCCTACCCTGAAAGGTATATGTAAAATTTTAAAAAATATGTAAAATTTTACACATTTTACAATATGTAAAAAAATTAACATAGCACACTTATGAAAATACAGGGGGAGGGTGGGGTTGCTGGCAGAAAAATGTATGACACATGTTATTTGTGTAAAAATATGGTACTAGAAATTTCAAAATAGAGTAATTATAATTGTAACATTTTATCTTTATTTATTAGTTGAAATAATTCTTTAAAGAGAAACTGTACTTATCTACCATATCTTAGTGTTACAGTTCATTAAAAAAAAAAAAAAAACCTGTTGCTGTCGGGTCGATTTTGACTCACAGCAACCTCATATGACAGAGTAAAACTGCCCCATAGGGCTTCCAAGGAGGGGCTGGTGGATTTGAACTGCTGACCTTTTGGTTAGCAACCAAGCTCTTAATCACTTCACCACCAGGGCTCCAGACAGTTCATTTAGAGAAAACAAAATAAAAGCTTGAATCTATTCCTTCATATACTCGTTTTTAAAATAATTAAATTGTTCCCTAGAATCATCCAACAGTGATCAGTTAGGTGTTTGTTTTTTGTTTGTTTAGTATCACTAGAAACACATGGGCTTAGACATATTTGCTATGTTTCAAGCCACTGCCTCTATTATCCTTACTGATGCTCTAATTGTCTCATCTTTGGTCAGTGTCCTAAATGGTCTGATTCCAGCTGGCATGACCCTAGTAGTCTTTGATAGTTTCTTTGCCATTTGGTACGACAAGAAGTTCCACACTTAACTTGGACATTTTCTACCATGTACTTGGATTTGGCCCAGGCTTCTTTTAGTGAGTTCTTATTTCTACTAGGATGATAATTATTTCTAGGCCTCTTCAGTGGATAGAGTAGGGAATATTTATTTAAAGTAAAATATATCTCCAAGCATTGTGCCTCTTTTTTTTATGGTAGATGATGAAAAGGTGTAGCAAATTCTCTTTCTCTTTGGGTGGGTTATATAGATGTGTTCAATTTCACAGGATCCCCAGAAATTTTACTGAAGTGGCAGATCCCAGTATCCTACCTTCTGGCACACACGTATTTCATCAAAGCATCTTGCATATCTGCCACTCCATGCTTTCCAGATCTTAGCAGCATCTTACCAGCAATGAACTCCTTTGGGATGACGAGACATAAATGTGTCTGTGAACTCAATAGTGGCACAGAACCGTTGAGTTGTTGCCACTCTAGAGCAAGACAGTAAAGGTGTCCTGCAGTCCTGCCAGTTAGAAGTATGCTACTTCTGATGTTCTCTGATTATTAGCATAGAGAAAAACAGTTGCCATCTCAGTCACCACACACCATGTACCAGTGGTGTTGATTTGCTCTAGGAACAAGGCATGTCTGCAGCAGCCACTACGATTAGAAACACAGATTAAGGAAAACAATGATTTGTATATTACAGAAACCATTTCAAAATGATAGTATTTTTTTTGGTGATTTTGTTTTTGTTATGTTGTTGGTTTGTGACTTTGGGGAGATCCCGTCTGTTACACAGTAGAGCTGCACCATAGGGTTTTCTTGGCTGTAATATTTATGGACGCAGATCACCAGACCAGTTCTACGGTGCCACTGGGTAGGTTGGAACCGCCAACCTTTTGGTTACCAGCCGAGTGCAAATCATTTGCGCCACCCAGGGACCTTTAAATGTGATAGTATTTTGAATTGAATAGTTAAATTTTTACTTCTTAATTTTTTTCTGATGCATGTTTCATTCATTTGAAAGTTTCAAGAATAAACCCCATTTAATAAAACTAATAATATTTAATTTAGCATATAGAAAATAAATACAATCCAGGTTGTTTTTATGTCATTTGATTCATATTCCTGAGTGACTTACTATGACTGTCTGTTGTCTTAGTCATCCAGTGCTGCTGTAACAGAAATACCACAAGTGGATGGCTTTAACAAAGAGAAATTTATTCTCTCACAATCTAGTAGGCTAGAAGTCTGAATTCAATGTACCAACACGAAGTCCTTCTCTAGAGACTGGTCCCTCCTGATAACATGTCCAAAGAATGTGACATGTATATATATGTGTATGTGTGTGCAAGTTTATGGCTGTTACAGGAGAAATTAGTAACAGTTTCATAGAGGATGTGAATTTTGTGAAGATGAAGATATAGGGTATGGTAAATATACTATATACTGGTATTCAGAGAGTTGTTTATGGAAGGAAAAAAATGCTTTGATGGGTATGTGTATATATTTTTTTTCATTTTGTTTATTTAGTTCTTTATTGATTTTTCTATAGGCTGTATTAAGAGTATGTAGATTTTATAATTTGATCAAACGCCAAATTGCTTTCCCAAAAATATTTGCCACAAAAAATCTGTATTTCTTTTTTCTCCTGAAAAATTAGAAATTTGGCCATTCCTGCCAGGAAACAATCAGCTAAAGATGAGAAGAGCTGCTTACTTCCTTTAGACTGGGCCTGCGCAATCCTGTTCACCATCATCCTCCTATTCCCACCTGCTAGCATCTTTCATTTGAGATTCCTACGTGGGCTTCATGAGTTTCTGATTTTGCAACCCCTGCCGAGCACATAGCAGTGAGTTCTTAATAAGTGGTTATTTTTGGAATAACTAGGAAAATAACTAGGATTTTCCACTCTTCCCCCGGCTGTAGTTCCAAAAGGTAGGAAAAACTGGTTAATGCTACAGAGAATTTTAAAAATACAACTTGATTTTGAAAGCCAGACTGTTAATCAGACATAGGAATATGGGAACTCTGATTCAGACATCATGAGATAATTTACTACGCCACCAACTTGTTGTTGCTGGGTGCTGTTGAGTAGATTGCGACTCATAGTGAACCCACGTGAAAAAGTTGAACTGCCCCCCATGAGGTTTCCTTGGCCATAATCTTTACAAAGCAGATTACCAGGTCTTTCTCCTACAAAGCCACCTGGTAAGTTTGAAATTCCAACTTTTTGGTTAGCAGCCAATCACTTAACCATAGCACCAGCAACTTACTACCATAAAAATGTTGAAATGAAGATTATTTTTCTGATATGGTCTGACGAATAAATGTTGAGAAGACTCACTCACTTGTATAAGAAGTAAACCACTATAGTTACTACTTTAAAGTCAGAAGCTCTTCTTTCAACATTACAAGCTAATTCAATTTATTTGAAAATATGGAGTTATTTTAGTGATGATGAAAATAGATATGCATCAATGCACAGAAATGAGGTAATGTAGGAAGTAAGGAGCGTTTCTCTCTCTACCTTGCAGGTGGGCTGGGTATAAAATTGGTTAGGAGCTTAGACTGTGTCTTTACCTACGAGGCAGTATCAGACCATCTGGCAAAAATCTCTTTATCCCATAAATAGCTGACTGTAGCATTACTTCTAATTCTTTTTTTTTTTTTTTTTTTTTAATATATATTTTATTGTACTTCAGGTGAAAGCTTACAGAGCAAATAGTTTCTCATGAAATAGTAGTACACATGTTGTTTTTTGACATTGGTTAACAACCCCACAACGTATTAAGCCTCTAAATTCTCAACCTTTTTTTTTGATGAAAATTACAGATGGCCAAAGATACACCGTTTCAAAAATTTCTACATTCACAGTTCAGTGACATTGACTACGCTCTTCCAACTGTGCTGTTATTCTCACTTAAGATGAAGGCTTACAGAAAAAATAGTTTTTCATTTAACAATTACTACACATGTTGCCCTATGACAATGGTTAACAATCTCACAGCACATCAAGAATATCCTTACTCCACCTTGTATTCCCTATCACCAGGGGGCTTCCTTGTCCCCTTCTGTCTTCTGGACCTTGTCAGTGGACTATTGTACCTCTTTAGTCTCATTTGTTTATTTATTTATTTATTTATTTATTTATTTTTATTTTATTTAAACACCATTTCAAAACTTTTTACCTACACATTTAAGTGATATTGACTATGCTCTTCCAATTGTGCTGCCATTCTCGCCCAAGATAAAGGCTTACAGGACAAAACAGCCTCCCATTTAATAGTTACTACAAATGTTGCCCTATAGCAGTGGTCAACAATCTCACAATACATCGACAGTGTCCTTATTCAATTTGTGTTCCTTATCATCAGTTTCCTACTCTCCCTCTGCCTTCTGGCCCTTGTCACCGGACTCCTGTACATCGTTAGTCCCATTTAGTTTTACTGGGGTGTCCATTCCCAGGCTTAACATCGAACCTTGAAGGTAACTTCCCCTCTGAGCTGAAAGGGTGTCTGGGGGCCACACTCTCGAGGTTTCTCTAGTATTCTTTAGGCCAGTATATCTGGTCTTCTTTTTTTTTTTTTTTTTTTTTGGGAGTTAAAATTATACTCTACATCCTACTCCAGCTCTGCCCAGAACCCTCTGTTGTGATCCTGGTCAGAGGAGTCATTGGTGGTAGCCGGGCACCATCCAGCTGTACTGGGCTCAGTCCCGTGGAGGCCTTGGTAGCTGTGGACCATTAGTCCTTCGGACTAATCTTTTCCTTGTATCCTGTTCTCTTCGTTCTCCCTTGTTCCCGAAGGGATGAGATCAGTGGAGTATCTTAGATGGCCGCTCATAGGCTTTTAAGACCCCAGACACTACTCACCAAGGTAGAATGTAGAGCATTATCTTTATAAGTAGTGTCATGCCAATTGAGCTAGATGTTCCCCGAGATCATGGTCCCCAGAGCCCTCCGTCCAACAACTCAGTCCCTCGGGGGGTTTGGATGTGTCTATAGGGCCTCCATGACCTTTCCTTGTGCAGGTTGTGTTAGTTTCCCCTGTACTATGTACTATCTCATCTCTCACCCAAGTTACCACTTACCTATTACCTATTTAGTATCCCCCCCCCCCCCCATCCCTGGTAACCAACAAGGATTGTTACATTTTGCATGTGAATTTTTTCATGGGTTTTTACAATAGAGGTCTCATACAATATTTGTCCTTTTGTGATTGACTTATTTCACTCAGCATGATGTCCTCCAGTTTCATCCATGTTATGAGATGGTTCACCGATTCATTGTTCTTTCTCATTGCATAGTACTCCATTGTGTGTATGTACCATAGTTTGTGTATCCATTCGTCTGTTGATGGACATCGAGGTTGTTTCCATCGTTTTGCTATTGTGAATAATGCTGCCATGAACATAGGTGTGCATATGTCTATTCGAGTGATGACTCTTATTTCTCTAGGATATATTCCTAGGAGTGGGATTGCTGGATCGAATGGTACGTCTATTTCTAGCTTTCTGAGGAAACGCCATATCATTTTCCAAAATGGCTGTATCATTTTGCATTCCCACCAGCAGTGTATAAGAGTTCCCGTCTCCCCGCAGCCCCTCCAACATTTGTTATTTCCAGTGTTTTTGATTCGTGCCAGTAATGCCGGGGTGAGATGGTATCTCATTGTGGTTTTAATTTGCATTTCTCTAATGGCTAGTGATCGCGAGCATTTCCTCATGTGTCTGTTGGCCTTTTGAATGTCTTCCTTGGTGAAGTGTCTGTTCATTTCCTTTGCCCATTTTTTGATAGGATTGGTTGTCTTTTTGTTGTAGAGGTGTTGGATTTTCTTGTAGATTATGGAGATTAGACCTTTGTCTGACTTGTACTGTCCAAAAATTTTTTCCCAGTCTGTAGGTTCTCTTTTAACTCTTTTGGTGAAATCTTTTGAAGAGCATAGATGTTTGATTTTTAGAAGATCCCAATTATCTAGTTTATCTGTTGGGTTTTTTGTGTTGATGTTTATGGTTTGTATCCTGTTAATGCCATGTATTAAGGTCTGAAGTGTTGGTCCTATTTTTTCTTCTATGAATTTTATAGTTTGAGGCCTTATATTCAGGTCTTTGATCCATTTTGAAGTAGTTTTTGTATATGGTGTGAGGTATGGGTCCTGTTTCATTTTTCTACAAATGGATATCCAGTTTTGCCAGCACCATTTGTTAAAAAGACTATCTTTTCCCCATTTGATGTATTTTGGGCCCTTGTCAAAAATCAGGTGACCGTAGGTGGATGGATTTACATCTGAGTTCTCAATTCTGTTCCATTGGTCAATGTCTCTGTTGTTGTACCAGTACCAGGCTGTTTTGAGTACTGTAGCTGTATAGTAGGTTCTCAAGTCAGGTAGTGTGAGTCCTCCAACTTTATTCTTCTTCTTCAGTAGTGCTTTACTTATTCGGGGTTTCTTCCCTTTCCATATAAAGTTAATAATTAGTTTTTCCATCTCTTTGAAGAATGTTGTTGGTATTTGTATCGGAATTGCATTGTATTTGTAAATTGCTTTAGGTAGAATTGCCATTTTCACAATGTTGAGTCTGCCTATCCATGAGCATGGTATGTTTTTCCATTTATGTAGATCCCTTTGGGTTTCATGCAGCAGTGTTTTGTAGTTTTCTTTGTATAGGTCTTTTATATTCCTGGTCAGATTTATTCCTAAGTATTTTATCTTTTTAGGGGCTATTGAAAATGGTATTGATTTCCTGATCTCCTTTTCATCGTTCTCTTTACTGGTGTATAGGAATCCAACTGATTTTTGAATGTTTATCTTGTATCCTGCTACTCTGCTGAATCTTTCTATTAGTTCCAGTAAATTTCTCGTGGAGTCTTTAGGGTTTTCTATGTATAGTATCATATCATCTGCAAACAGGGAGAGTTTAACTTCTTCATTACCAATTTGGATGCCCTTTATTTCTTTCTCTTGCCTTACTGCTCTAGCGAGAACTTCCAGCACAATGTTAAATAGGAGTGGTGATAAAGGGCATCCTTGTCTTGTTCCTGTTTTCAGGGGGAATGTTTTCAGCCTTTCTCCATTAAGAATGATGTTGGCTGTTGGTTTTGCATAGATGCCCTTTATGATGTTGAGAAATTTCCCTTCTATACCTATTTTATTGAGAGCTTTTATCAGGAATGGGTGTTGGACTTTGTCAAATGCCTTTTCTGCATCAATTGAGATAATCATGTGATTTTTTTCTTTCCTTTTATTTATGTGGTGGATTACGTTGATGGATTTTCTAATGTTAAACCATCCTTGCATACCTGGTATGAATCCTACTTGGTCGTGGTGTATTATTTTTTTGATATGATACTGAATTCTATTGGCTAAAATTTTGTTCAGAATTTTTGCATCTATATTCATGAGAGATATTGGTCTGTAATTTTCTTTTTTTGTGATGTCTTTGCCTGGTTTTGGTATCAGCGTTATGCTGGCTTCATAGAATGAATTTGGAAGTGTTGCTTCCTCTTCTATGCTCTGAAATAACTTGAGTAGAACTGGTACGAGCTCTTCTGTAAATGTTTTGTAGAATTCTCCAGTGAAGCCATCTGGGCCAGGGCTTTTTTTGGTTGGGAGTTTTTTTATTACCTTTTCAATCTCTTCTCTTGTTATGGGTCTGTTCAGATTTTCAATATCACTTTGTTGTAGTTTGGGTAGGTCGTATGTTTCTAGAAATTTATCCATTTCCTCTAGGTTTTCCAATTTGTTGGAATATAGTTTTTCATAATATTCTGTTATAATCCTTTTTATTTCAGTTGGGTCTGTTGTAATGTCCCCCATTTCATTTCTTATTTGGGTTATTTGTGCCCTCTGCTGTTTTTCTTTTGTCAGTCTGGCCAGTGGTTTGTCGATTTTGTTGATTCTTTCAAAGAACCAACTTTTGGTTTTGTTGATTCTTTCTATTGTTTTTCTGTTCTCTATTTCATTGATTTCTGCTCTGATCTTTACTATTTCCTTTCTTCCAGTGGTTGTAGGCTTTTTTTGTTGTTCTCTTTCTATTTGTTTGAGTTCTGTAGTTAATGTTTTGATTTTGTCCCTTTCTTCTTTTTTGATATGTGCATCTATTGCTATAAATTGTCCTCTGAGGACTGCCTTTGCTGTGTCCCAAAGGTTTTGGTATGATGTGTTTTCATTTTCATTTGATTCTAGGAATTTTTTAATTCCATCTCTGATTTCTTCTATTACCCATTGATGTGTAAGCAGATTATTATTCAGTTGCCATGTGTTTGATTTTTTTTCCTTGCTCTTTCTAGTGTTAATTTCTACCTTGATGGCATTGTGGTCAGAGAAGATACTGTGAATTATCTCAGCATTTTGGATCTTGTTGAGGATTGCTCTGTGGCCTAAGATGTGGTCTATTCTGGAGAACGTTCCATGTGCATTGGAAAAGAATGTGTACTCTGCAGCGGTTGGATGGAGTGTTCTATATATGTCTATGAGGTCCAGTTGGCTGATTGTGTCCTTTAGGTCTTCTGTATCTTTGCTAAGTTTCTTTTTAGTTGTTCTGTCCTTTACTGAGAGTGGTGTGTTGAAGTCTCCTACTATTATTGTGGAACTGTCAATTTCTCTTTTCAGTGCTGTTAGAGTTTTTTTTATGTATTTTGGAGCCCTGTCATTGGGTGCATAGATATTTATTATGGTTATGTCTTCATGATGGATCATCCCCTTAATCATTATATAGTGTCCTTCTTTGTCTTTTATGGTAGATTTTGTTTTAAAGTCTATTTTATCTGAGATTAGAATTGCCACTCCTGCTCTTTTTTGATAGTTGTTAGCTTGATATATTTTTTTCCAACCTTTGATTTTTAATAAATTGACATCTTTGTTTCTAAGATGTGTCTCTTGTAGACAGCAAATAGATGGATCCTGTTTTCTTATCCATTCTGCCACTCTCCGTCACTTTATGGGTGCATTGAGTCCATTTACGTTCAGTGTAATTATTGATAGATGTGAGTTTGTTGCTGTCATTTTGTAGTGCTTTTTTTTGTGATGCTGAAGTTTTCTTTGTTCTTCTTACTCTCTTGTGCTGAGTTCCTTTTGTTTGTGGATTTTGTGTTCATTTCTTTTGTTTTTGTAGGTTTTGTTTTTGTTGAGACTTTATGTTTTTCGTCTTTATTTTTATGAGTTGGTTTGTTAACTTTTTTTGTGGTTACCATGAATTTTACCCTTATCTTTATAATTTTGAAGCAGTCTACCGTTACTTGGTATCGCCTTGCCTTCTTCTCCTTTAGGAGGTTCTATACCTATGCCGTTTGTTCCCTCTTTCATTGTTTTGATGTTGTTGTCATCCTTTGATTGATTTCTCTGATTCCCTGTTGTATATCTTTTGTTTTTGGAAAGTCGTCTGTAGTTCAGTTCCTAGAATGGTATCTGGTTCATGTGAACCTGCATCCTAGGTCCTAGGTCCTGCCTGAGGGCTTAAGCTGTTTGTCCTCAGATCGAAGAACTCCCTTTAATAATTCTTGTAAGTTTGGTTTGACTTTTGCATATTCCTTTAGTTTCTGTTTATCTGGAAATGACCTAATTTCACCATCAAATCTGAATGAGAGTTTTGCAGGATATATTATTCTTGGCTGACAATTTTGTTCTTTCAAGATTTTATATATGTCATCCCATTGCCTTCTTGCCTGCATGGTTTCTGCTGAATAATCTGAGCTTAGTCTTATTGTTTCTCCTCTGTATGTGACTTCTTGTTTTTCCCGAGCTGCTCTCAGGATTCTTTGTTTGTCTTTAGTTTTAGCGAGTGTGAATATGATATGTCTTGGTGATTTTCTTTTGGGGTCTCTTCTATATGGGGTTCGTTGAGCTTCTTGGATGACCAGCTTTTCATCTTTCATGATATTGGGAAAGTTTTCTGTCAGCAGTTCCTCAATGATCCTCTCTGTGTTTTCTGTTTTCTTCCCCTGTTCTGGTATGCCAATCACTCGTAAGTTTTTGCTTTTAATTGTGTCCCACATAACTCTCAGGGTCTCTTCATTTTTCTTTGTTCTTTTTTCTGAGTTTTCCTGAAACAGAGTTGTATCCAAGTGTTTGTCTTCAGTTCCACTGATTCTGTCTTCCATGGTTTCAAATCTACTTCTCAGCCCTTCTATGACACCGTCCATTTCTGAAATCTTGTTGTTTATCTTTTGGATTTCTAATTGTTGTTTTTGTATAATTTCGAGTTGTGAATTTATTTTGGCATTTTGTTCTTGCATCATCTTCCTGAATTCTTCCAATTTTTTGTCTGTATTTTCCATAAATTTGTCTATTTTTTCCTCATGTTTGTCAGCTTTTTGCCTCAGTTCTTGGAAAATTCCGAGTATTAGTGATTTGAATTCCTTATCAGGTAGTTCTAGTGCATTTTCTTCCACAGGAGAGTTATCTGGTGTTTTAATTTGGACGCCTATTGGAGCCATCTTGTCTTGTTTTTGTAAATGTTTTGATATTGTTTGCTGTTTTCGGGGCATTCAGTAGATATTTCTCTCGTTTATTGATTGTAGATTTTTTTTTTTTTTTTCGTTCTTGTGGTACAGCTGGGCAGATCTAGTTGAGGAGGAGCCACTGGGATGGGTTGCTTGTGGCACTCACCGCAGCCACCAGGACGGTCGGTAGTCAGTGCTGGGCAGGTTCCAATAGGGCGTGCCTGCACCGCTTGGTGATGTGATGTCTAGTGCACGGTGCAGGTAGGTAGGGTGCAGCGGGAAGATGGTTATGTGTGAAGCTAAGCTGGATATGGGAGAGAGGAGAGAGGAGGAGGAGCAAAAAGCGTACAAACATAAAAGAATGCTAGGGGAGTTTGTCGTTGGAATGTACAAATGAGAGACTATGGGATGGAGGAAACCAGAAGGGGGAAGAGAAAGAAAAGGAAAGAATGACCAAATGAAAATCAGAAAAGTTAAAAAACTGCAAAGTTCCCAGGGATCGCACCGATGCAGCTATGAGGTCTGGGGGAGTCGGTCTCAATTTTCACAGCTCAGCCTGGCCAGAAGGTACAGAGGCATACATCGCCTGGTATTCAGGGATCAGAAAGAGAAGGAAGAGATAGAGGGACAAGAAATTAAGCAATGAAGAAAGACAAAAGAGAAAAAGAGGTAAAATATGACAAAACTAATCAAAAAAGGAAGAAAAATAAAATTGAGAAAAAAAAAAAAAAAAAAAAGGTCAACACCAGCAGTCAGTGCCTACAAATGGGACCCAGAGAGCCCCCACTCAGGGGCGCGAATTCCAAGAAGCCGATAGTCTCGGGGTTAAGTGACCGTGGCCACGGGAAGCAGAGGGGCCAACGAACAAAGGCCCCAGGATCCCACCCGCGCGGGAGCCCAGACCCAGAAACAGCCACACGCCCGCACGCAGCTCCACAGCCCCGCAGGAGAGAGGAGAGACGGCCCTCGGAACCAGGCACCCAGGCAAAAGGAGGGGGAGGCGGCAGAAAAAGGTCCGCTAGGTGCCAGCAAACGGCTCCCAGAAAGCCCCCAGCCTGGGCGCGCGGAACCCAAGCACCGGCGCCCCCCCGCCCAGGGACCCCGGCCACGGAAAGCAGAGGGGTGAACGAACAAAGGCCCCGGGATCCCACCCACGCGGGAGCCCAGACCCAGAAACAGCCACACGCCCGCACGCAGCTCCACAGCCCCGCAGGAGAGAGCAGAGACAGCACCCGGACCCAGGCACCCAGGCAAAAGGAGGGGGAGGCGGCAGAAAAAGGTCCGCTAGGTGCCAGCAAACGGCTCCCAGAAAGCCCCCAGCCCGGGCGCGCGGAACCCAAGCACCGGCGCCCCCCCCCGCCCAGGGACCCCGGCCACGGAAAGCAGAGGGGTGAACGAACAAAGGCCCCGGGATCCCACCCACGCGGGAGCCCAGACCCAGAAACAGCCACACGCCCGCACGCAGCCCTACAGCCCCGCAGGAGAGAGCAGAGACGGGACTCGGAACCAGGCACCCAGGCAAAAGGAGGGGGAGGCGGCAGAGAAAGTTTCGCTAGCTGCCAGCAAACGGCTCCCAGAAAGCCGCCAGCCCAGGCGCGCGGAATCCAAGCACCAGCACCCCCCAGCCCAGAGACCCTGGCCACGGAAAGCAGGGGATCCCCAGCTGAGGCGGAGAGGGGTGGGTGGTGGGAGAGCGCGCACCGCAGTTTACCGGTCGTTCTGTCTCCGACCAGATGCTCTGCAAGGCTGCTCTCCCATTTGCTGGTCTCCGATCTACTTCTAATTCTTGAGAGCCTATGTGGGCTTCAATCCTCCTCCATCTTGTATATGAATGAAGAAGGGTGAGGGTGGGAGAATTTGGAAAGGGTCTGATAGAAGGGTCTCTCTAGTGAACAACTATGATGACATTTGCAGATGGCTGAGAAGTGTGAGGATATTGGTGTGGGTCTGGAAACAGGATGCAAGACAGAGAGAGGTATGGGATCAAGGATCCTGTGAGATCCTGTGAGGAGAGCTGCAAATTTTTGCAGATGTAGATGCCATGAACTGCTCATATCTTCAAGAAAGAAAGTAATTCAGCTAAAAGAGTGCAGTTAACTGACAGCCTCCAGGTACACTTTAGCTTTTCAGTCGAGGCCATGCTGTTCCTGGGCAGCCCCCAGCCAGTGATTGGGCACTGAGTGGGTATCAAGTCCTGGCCACTTTTGCCTACCATGGAATTCTTTAACAGGCAATATTTTCTCCAACTTCCCCATTGGGTTAGCTGAGACTTTTTTAGATCTCCCTCCTGGTTTGAGGCTTTCTCTGCCCAATTCTGCATCCTGCTTCTTATACATTTCACCAATGTTATTCCTCAGTAAACAACTTGCTCCCCTAATCCCATCTCAGCACCTACTTCCAGGAGGACCCAACAAACGCATAATTGTTAATTGTAAAATTAGTGTTGCTAAAAAGGGTACTCCTTGTATATATAATTTCATTTAGTCAATTAAATTATAAATTTATTTTAATGGAAGACAGCAAAAGAAGTTTATGTGTTTTCAGTTTTTTTCATTGTCATTTCAAAAGTTTATTTGTATAACAATGTTTTCATCTCATTTTTTTAATAAGAATATGCTTGGTGTATTGAAATGCATGATGTCTTAAATTGCACAGGAGATTTACCTGAGTATATTTCTGCCTTCAATTGCAATATTCTAATAGAGGGTTATGCAGATTTTAGATTTATACTCTACTAGCCTTTGGAATTCTAGAATCCAATAACTCCATACTTAAAATTGGATTAGCATTTCTAAGACACTTATTTAAAAAAACTTCGCCTCTTGTTGTCATGAGTTTTCTGTTTCTGTATTGAAAAATTTAGATATATTCTATTATTTGCTCATTGATACTGAACTAAAGAAATGATCTGGGGCAAAACACTACAAATATAAAAGCAAGACTAAAATCAATGCCTCCATGAGCAACTGCCTCCTTTGCCATGAGACCAGAAGAACTGGATGGTGCCCAATTATCATTACTGAATATATTGTTTAAAGTTTCTATAGAAGAATCCTGATCGAAAGGGGGAAAATGCAGAACAGAATTTAAAAGTCTCATGGAATCCAGCATTTCTGAAGCCATGGAGGCTGGATGAACCATGAAACTATTGCCCTGAGATAATCTTTAAACCTTAAACCAAAAATATCCCCTGAAGTCTTCTTAAAATCAAACAATAGTTTAGCTTAACTAGTAAAGAAAGTCAGCCTCAGGCATTATTCTCTTTTAAGATCTATCTATATGGATCAAACTGACAACAGCTACTAAAAAGATTATATAGGAACCATAGAGAGCAGTGAGTTTATGTTAATGGGGAAGGAACAAGTCAGAAAAGGAGGGTGAGAATGGCTGCACAACTCAAAGAATATAATCAATATCACTGAATTGTACGTGTTGAAACAATTGAATTGGTGTATGTTCTGCTGTATATATTCTCAACAACAACAACAAAAATTAAAATGTCTGAAAGAAAATCTCAGAAGTATATTTTTTGTTTACTACATTTATGTTTACCGTGTTTTCTTCTGTTAGTGATGCATATAAACAAACAACTTAAGAAATGGCTTATGTATTTGTTTATTTACATTTCTAGAAGCTCTGGGTATAGCTTAGGTACAGTGGGCCTAGGAGGCAAAGCATGGTTCTAACCTGAATGATGCCCTTTAAGAACTTGTACTCTTTTTATTTTTTCAAACACCAAGTCAACAATTTATTGAAATGATCATTGAAAAGATTTAAGACAATGCTGTATATCAAAGAATTTGATTAAAATCACCATTCTTTAGATGGAAGTTATTCCTGCAGTGTTTATTTATTTATTTTTCATCACTTTAAGAAAGGTAATTAAAGCCTCCGTTTTAAAAAGCATACTCAAGTATTTGCGTATTTCCTGTCCACAGGTTTTTGTTGGGGTCTTTTTAAATGTGCCTGTGTTTGCACTATTCTTCTCAGCATAATATTTTACTTATTTCATAAGTGGTGTACATTTCATAAGTTAAATGCCAAATCCTAACTTCTGTCATTTCTTTGGTTTTCAAGTACAGTTTTTATGTGTGCACGTCTGTTTGTTTTAAACTGTTTTGACACACTTCAAATAAGAACAGCTAAAAATAATGTGTTACATTATTTTCCAATGCATGTGGAATGTTCTCAAGAATAGACCACATCTTAGGCCACAAAGCAACCCTCAACAAAATCTAAAACATCGAGATAATACAAAGTATCTTCTCTGATCACAATGCCATCAAAGTAGAAATTAACAACAGGAAGAGCACAAAAAAATCAAATACATGGAAACTGAATAACATCCTGCTTAAAAACCTCTGGGTAATAGAAGAAATCAAAGATGGAATCAAAAAATTCCTAGAATCAAATGAGAAAGAAAACATATCATACCAAAACCTTTGGGACACAGCAAAGACAGTGCTCAGAGGACAATTTATAGCAATATATGCTCATATCAAAAAAGCAGAAAGGGATAAAATCAAAACATTAGCTACACATCTCAAACGAATAGAAAGAGAACAGCAAAAGAAGCCCACAACTACTAGATGAAACGAAGTAATAAGGATCAGAGGAGAAATAAATGAAATAGAGAACGGAAAAACAATAAAAAGAATCAACAAAACCAAAAGTTGGTTCTTTGAAAGAATCAACAAAATCGATAAACCACTGGCCAGACTGACAAAAGAAAAACAGGAGAGAACGCAAATAACCCAAATAAGAAATGAAATGGGTGACATTACAACAGACCCAACAAATAAAAAGGATCATAAGAGAAGATTATGAAAACCTATACTCCAACAAATTGGAAAACCTAGAGGAAATGGATAAATTTCTAGAAACACACTACCTACCCAAACTACAACAAAGTGATGTTGAAATCTGAACAGACCCATGACAAGAGAAGAGATTGAAAAGGTAATAAAAAAAAAAAACTCCCAACGAAAAAAAGCCCTGGCCCAGATGGCTTCATTGGAAAATTCTATCAAACATTCAGAGAAGAGCTTACACCAGTACTACTCAAACTATTTCAGAACATAGAAAAGGAAGTGACACTTCTGAATTCATTCTGTGAAGCCAGCATAACCCTGATACCAAAACCAGGCAAAGACACCACAAAAAAAGAAAATTATAGACCAACATCGCTCATGAATATACATGTAAAAATTCTCAACAAAATTCTAGCCAATAGAATTCAGCATCTTATCAAAAAAAATAATACACCATTACCAAGTGGGACTCATACCAGGTATGCAAGGATGGGTTCAACATTAGAAAATCAATCAACATAATCCACCACAAAAATAAAATAAAAGAATCACACGATCATCTCAGTTGATGCAGAAAAGACAATCAACAAAGTCCAACACTCATTCCTGATTAAAAATTTTCAATAAAATAGGTATAGAAGGGAAATTCCTCAGCATACTACAGAGCATCTATACGAAACCAACAGCCAACATCATTCTTAACGGAGAGAGGCTGAAAAAATTCCCCTTGAGAACAGGAAAAAGACAAGGATGCCCTTTATGACCACTCCTATTTAACATTGTGCTAGAAGTCCTAGCTAGAGAAATAAGGCAAGAAAAAGAAATAAAAGTCATCCAAATTGGTAATAAAGAAGTAAAACTGTCCCTATTTGCAGATGATATGATAATATACATACAAAACCCAAAAGACTCCATGAGAAAACTACTGGAACTAGTAGAAAGATTCAGAAGAGTAGCATGATGTAAGATAAACATACAAAAATCAGTTGGATTCCTATAAAGAGAAAGACAAAAAGGAAATCAGGAAAACAATACCATTTATAAAAGCCCCTAAAAAAATAAAATACTTAGGAATAAATCTAACCAGGGACATAAAAGACTCATACAAAAAAAAAAACTACAAAACACTACTGCAAGAAACCAAAATAGACCTACATAAATGGAAAAGCATACCATGCTCATGGATAGGTAGACTCAACATTGTGAGAATGTCAATTTTACCCAAAGCAATCTACAAATACAGTGCAATCCTGATCCAAATACCAACAGCATTCTTTACAGAGATGGAAAAACTAATCATTAACTTCATATGGAAAAGGAAGAGGCCCCAGATAAATAAAGCACTATAGAAGAAGAAGAACAAAGTAGGAGGACTCACACTACCTGACCTCAGAACCTACTATACAGCTATAGTAGTCAAAACAGCCTGGTACTGCTACAATGACAGATAAATTGACCAATGGAACAAAATTGAGAACCCAGATGTGAATCCATCCACCTACAGTCACTTGATCTTTGACAAGGACCCAAAGTACATCAAAAAAACGTCTTTTTAACAAATGGTGCTAGCAAAACTGGATGTCCATCTGAAAAAAAATGAAACAGGACCCATACTTCATACCATACACAACAACTAATTCAAAATGGATTGAAGACGTAAATATAAACCAAAAACTATAAAGATCATAGAAGAAAAAATATGATCAATGCTAGAGGCCCTAATACATGGCATTAACAGGATACAAACCATAACTAACAATACACCAACACCAGAAGATAAGCTAGATAACTGGGATTTTCTGAAAATTAAACACTTATGCTCATCCAAAGACTTCACCAAAAGAGTAAAAAGAGTAACTACAAACTGGGAAAAAATTTTTGGCTATGACAAATCCGACAAAGTTCTAATCTCTAAAATCTACAGGAATATCCAACACCTCTACAACAAAAAGGCAAATAATCCAATTTAAAAATGAGCAAAGGTTATGAATAGACACTTCACCAAACAAGACATTCAAGCGGCTAACAGATACGTGAGGAAATGCTGGAGATCACTAGCCGTTAAAAAATAACCAAACCAAACCCATTGATGTCGAGTCGATTCTGACTCCTAGCTACCCTATAGGACAGAGTAGAACTGCCCCATAGAGTTTCCAAGGAGCACCTGGTGGATTTGAACTGCTTACTTTTTCTTTTTTTTTGGTTAGCCACCGTAGCTTTTAATCATACACCACCAGGGTTTCCATTTGAGAAATGCTAATCAAAACCACAATGAGATACCATCTTACCCCAACATTACTGGCACAAATCAGAAAAACAGAAAATAACAAATGTTGGAGAGGCTGCAGGGAGATTGGAACTCTTATGCACTGCTGGTGGGAATGCAAAATTGTACAACCATTTTGGAAAACATTATGGCACTTCCTTTAAAAGCTAGAAATAGAAGTACTATTTGATCCAGCAATTCAACTCCTAGGAATTTATCCTAGAGAAGTAAGAGCCATCACACGAATAGACATACACACACCCTTGTTCATTGCAGCATTATTTACCACAGCAAAAAGATGGAAACAACCTAGATGCCCATCAACAGATGAATGATAAACTATGGTGCATACACACAACACACAATGGAATACCATGCAAAGATAAAAAACAATGATGAATCTGCGAAGTATCTCACAACGTGGATGAATCTGGAGGGCATTATGCTGAGTGAAATAAGTCAGTCACAAAAGGACAAATATTGTATGAGACTACTACCATAAAAACTCATGAAAAGGTTTACACACAAAAAGAAAGAATCTTTGATGGTTACCAGAGAAGGGAAGGGTGGGGATGGAAAAACACTAAATAGATAATAGGTAAGTGGTAACTTTGGTGAAGGGTAAGACAATACACAATACTGGGGAAACCAGCACAACTTGAGAAGGCAAGGTCATAGAAGCTCCAAAGACACATCCAAACTCCCTGAGGGACTGAATTGCTGGGCAGAGGGCTGTGGGGACCATGGTCTCGGGGAACACCATCTCAATTGGTATAACATAGTTTATAAAGAAAATGTTTTACATTTTACCTTGGTGCGTAGTGTCTGGAGTCTTAAAAGCTTGTGAGCAGCCCTCTAAGATACTCTGCTGGTATCACCCCATCTGGAGTAAGGGAGAATGAAGAAAACCGAAGACAGAAGGGAAAGATTAGTCCAAATTACTAATGAACCACAACTACCACAGCCTCCACCAGACTGAGGCCAGCACAGCTAGATGGTGCCCGGCTACCACCACCGACTGCCCTGACAGGGATCACAATAGAGGGCTCCCAGGCAGTTGAAGAAAAATGTAGAAAAAAATTCTAATTCAAAAAAGACCAGACTGGAGAGTTCCGGCAAAATGGCACTCTAGACAGAACCACCACACCATCTCTCCACAGCAAAGATCTGAAAAACTAAGCTGAACAGAGAATACAACAATCCTGAAACCCTAAAACATCAAATGAAGAGATAAAGAACTCAGTCAAGCACCAAATGGAGTGAGAAAACTGACAGAGAACAGAGAGCGAGGAGAGATTCATGCAGAGGTCCCCCACCAGCTAACACAGCGTGGATCCGCCATCTTGGACTCCTATCGGAGACCAGCAAACAGGAGGTACGAGAAAGCAGCCTCACGGAGTGTCCAGCGGGAGACAAAACAACTGGTAATTTGTGATATACGCTTTCCCACCCCCCACCCTTCTTCACCCCGACTCGGCCTCCTCTGCTTCCCGCGGCCACAATCTCTTGACCGGGAAACACCGGCTGCTTGGATTCCACACACCCGAATGGGTGGGTCTCTGAATGCCATTTGCTGGCTGCTGGTGTTGCTTTTTTCCGCTTCTTTTGATTTCTCCCTTGCCTCTCGCCACCTCCCCCTCCTTTAGCTTGAGTACCTGGCTCCATGCGCCATCTTTGCTTCCTCCTGAGGGGCTGCAGAGCTCCTGTAATTTGTGATATATGCTTTCCCACTCTCTACCCTTCTTCACCCTCACTCAGCCCCCTCTGCTTTCCGGGGACACAATCTCTTGTCCAGAAAAACCAGCCGGCACTAGCTGGCTCTCTGAGTGCCATTTGGTGGCTGCTAGTGTTGCTTTTCTTTTTCTACTTCTTTTGATTTCTTACTTTCCTCTCACCACCTCCCCCTCCTTTTGCTCAAGTACCTGGCTCCGGGTGCCATCTTTGCTTCTTCCTGAGGGGCTGCAGACCTCCATTCGAGTGTGGAGCTGATTCCCAGTCTTGGCTGCCTCACTGGTGGGATCCCAGGGCTTTTGTTCGTTTGTTTGTTTTGAATTGTTTATTTGTTTTCTTTGCCTTTTCTTGAGTTGGGAACCCTTTCTGGCCAGGCAGAGCTGCGTGGCAAGGAGACTCCCCCTTGGCTTCTACAGAAGTGCAGAGGGAGCCCTGAGAGCATTTCTTTTTTCATTGGTTTTTTTGTTTCTTTGTTTGTTTGGGGGCCTTTCTTGTTCTTTTTTTTAATTTGTTTTGTTTTCTTTTCCCTCTTTTTCCCTTTTTGTCTTTCTTCATTGCTCAGTTTCTCGTCCCTCTATATCTTCCTTCTCTTTCTGTTCCCTGAATACCTGGCATTGTATACCTCTACGTCTTCTAGCCAGGTGTACTGCAACACTTCAGAGTGACTTCCCCAGACCGCATAGCTGCACTGGTGGGATCCCTGGGAACTTTGTGGTTCTTTAACCTTACTAATTTTTATTTATTCATTCTTTCCTTTTCTTCCTCTTCCCCTTTCTGTTTTTCTCCATTTCATAGTCTTTCATCTCTCCACTCCAACGGCAAGCTCCCCTAGCATTCTTTTTTGTTTGTTTGTATGTTTTTAGTGTTCCTCTCTCCTCTCTACCATATCCATCTTAGCTCCATACATAACAATCGCCCCACTGCATGCTGCCTACCTACACCAGGTGCTTGACATCACACCACCAAGCAGCACAGGCACGGCCTACTGCAACCTGCCCTGCACTGATTACCGAACTGCTCTGGTGACTGTAGTAAGTGCCACAAACAGCCCGTCCCAGTAACTCCTCTTCAGCTAGACCTGCCCTGCTGTACAATATCTGAGTGACTGACCCTGCCAGTTGGAGAAGGAGGCAAAAAGTATTGTGCCCACAGACGAGCAAACAACAAAGAACACACAGTCCACCTGCTCATAGTCAAATTTTTTTTAAAAAAAGGGACGAAACAAACAAATCTACAATCAATAAACGAGAAAAATAACTACTGAATGCCCCCAAGACAGCAGACAATATCAAAACATTTACAAAAACAGGACAGGATGGTTCCAGTAGGCGTCCAAAATAAAACACCAGATGACTCTCCTGTGGATGAAAATGCACTAGAACTACCTGATAGGGAATTCAAATCTCTAATACCAAGAATTCTCCAAGAACTGAGGCAAAAGCTGACAAACATGAGGAAAAAATAGACAAATTCATGGAAAATACAGACAAAAAATTGGAAGAATTCAGGAAAATAATGCAGGAACAAAATGCCAAAATAAATTCACAACTAGAAATTATACAAAGACAACAATTAGAAATCCAAAAGATAAACAACAAGATTTCAGAAATGGACTGTGTCATAGAAGGGCTGAGAAGCAGATTTGAAACTGTTGAAGACAGGATCAGTGGAATTGAAGACAAACACTTGGATACAACTCTGTTTCAGGAATACTCAGAAAAAAGAACACAGAAAAATGAAGAGACCCTGAGAGTTATGTGGGACACAATCAAAAGCAAAAATTTTCGAGTGATTGGAATTCCACAATAGGGAGAGAAAACAGAAAACACAGAGAGGGTCACTGAGGAACTCCTGACAGAAAACTTCCCAAATATCATGAAAGATGAAAAGCTGGCCATCCCAGAAGCTCAACGAACCCATATAGAAGAGAAGCCAAAAGAAAATCACCGAGGTATATCATAATCACACGCACCAAAACCAAAGACAAACAAAGAATCCTGAGAGCAGCTCGTGAAAAACAAGAGGTCACAAACAGAGGAGAAACAATAAGACTAAGCTCAGATTATTTGGCAGAAACCATGCAGGCAAGAAGGCAATGGGATGACGTATATAAAACCTTGAAAGAAAAAAATTGCCAGCCAAGAATAATATACCCTGCAAAACTCTCGTTCCAATTCATGGTGAAATTAGGTCATTTCCAGATGAACAGAAATTAAGGGAATATGTAAAAGTCAAACCAAACTTACAAGAATTATTAAAGGGAGTTCTTTGACTGAGGACAAACAGCTTCAGCTCACAGGCAGAACCAAGGACGCAGGATCGTACCAGCCAGATACCAATCTAGGAAATGAACTCTCGAGGACTATCCAAAACCAAAAGAAATACAACAGGGAATTAGAGCAGTTAATCAGTAAATGACAACAACATCAAAACAATAAAAGAGGGAATAAACGGCATAGGTATAGAACCTTCTAATGGAGAGGAAGGCAAGGCGATACCAAGTAATGGTAGACTACTTCAAACTTAGAAAGATAAGGGTAAAATTCATGGTAACCACAAAGAAAGTTAACAAACATACTCATTAAAAAAAAAAGGAAAAACATAGTCTCAACAAAAACAAAATTTACAAAAACAAAAGAAATGAAAAAAAAAAATCCACAAACATAAGTAACTCAGCACAAGAGAGTAAGAAGAACAAAGAAAACTTCAGCACCACAAAAAAAAGCAGTACAAAATGACAGCAACAAACTCACATCTATCAATAATTACACTGAATGTAAATGGACTCAATGCACCCATAAACAGACGGAGAGTGACAAAATGGATAAGAAAACAGGATCCATCAAAATGCTGTCTATAAGAGACACACCTTAGAAACAAAGATGTGAATTTATTAAAAGTCAAAGGTTGGAAAAAATATATCAAGCTAACAACTACCGAAAAAGAGCAGGAGTGGCAATTCTAATCTCAGATAAAATAGACTTTAAAACAAAATCTACCATAAAAGATAAAGAAGGACACTGTTTAATGATTAAGGGGACGATCCATCGTGAAGACATAACCGTAATAAACATCTATGCACCCAATGACAGGGCTCTAAAATACGTAAAACAAACTCTAACAACACTGAAAAGGGCACAATCAGCCAACTTGACCTCATAGACATATATAGAACACTCCATTCAACCGCTGCAAAGTACACATTCTTTTCCAATGCACGTGGAATGTTCTCCAGAATAGACCACATCTTAGGCCACAGAGCAATCCTCAACAAAATCCAAAACGTTGAGATAATTCGAAGTATCTTCTCTGACCACAATGCCATCAAGATAGAAATTAACAACAGAAAGAGCAAGGAAAAAAAATCAACTACATGGAAACTGAATAATATCCTGCTTACACATCAGTGGATAATAGAAGAAATCAGGATGGAATCCAAAAATTCCTAGAATCAAATGAGAATGAAAACACGTCATACCAAAACCTTTGGGACACAGCAAAGACAGTCCACAGAGGACAATTTATAGTAATGGATGCACACATCAAAAAAGAAGAAAGGGATAAAATCAAAACATTAACTACAGAACTCAAACAAATAGAAAGAGAACAGCAAAAAAAAGCCCACAACCACCGGAAGAAAGGAAATAGTAAAGACCAGAGCAGAAATAAATGAAATAGAGAACAGAAAAACAATAGAAAGAATCAACAAAACCAAAAGTTGGTTCTTTGAGAGAATCAACAAAATCGACAAACCCCTGGCCAGACTGACAAAAGAAAAACAGCAGAGGACACAAATAACCCAATTAAGAAATGAAATGGGGGTCATTACAACAGACCCAACTGAAATAAAAAGGAGTATAACAAAATATTATGAAAACCTATACTCCAACAAATTTGAAAACCAAGAGGAAATGGATAAATTTCTAGAAACACACGGCCCACCCAAACTACAACAAAGTGATGTTGAAAATCTAAACAGACCCATAACAAGAGAAGAGACTGAAAAGGTAATAAAAAAAACTCCCAACCAAAAAAAGCCCTGACCGAGATGGCTTCACTGGAGAATTCTACAAAACATTTATGGAAGAGCTTATACCAGTACTACTCAAGCTATTTCAGAACATAGAAGAGGAAGCAACACTTCCAAATTCATCCTATGAAGCCAGAATAACGCTGATACCAAAACCCAGCAAAGACATCACAAAAAAAGAAAATTACAGACCAATATCTCTCATGAATATAGATGCAAAAATTCTGAACAAAATTCTAGCCAATAGAACTCAGCATCATATCAAAAAAATAATACACCACAACCAAGTAGGATTCATACCAGGTATGCAAGGATGGTTCAGCATTAGCAACTCAATCAACGTAATTCACCACATAAATAAAAGGAAAGAAAAGAATCACATGATCATCTCAATTGATGCAGAAAAGGCATTTGACAAAGTCCAATACCCATTCCTGATAAAAATTCTCAATAAAATAGGTATAGAAGGAAAATTTCTCAACATAATAAAGGGCATCTATGCAAAACCAATGGCCAACATCATTCTTAATGGAGAGAGGCTGAAAACATTCCCCTTGAAAACAGGAACAAGACAAGGATGCCCTGTATCACCACTCCTATTTAACATTGTGCTGGAAGTTCTAGCTAGAGCAATAAGGCAAGAAAAAGAAATAAAGTCATCCAAATTGGTGATGAAGAAGTTAAACTGTCCCTGTTTGTAGATGATATGATACTATAGATAGAAAACCCTAAAGACTCCACGAGAAATCTACTGGAACTAATAGAAGGATTCAGCAGAGTAGCAGGATACAAGATAAACATTCAAAAATCAGTTGGATTCCTGTACACCAATAAGGAGAATGATGAAAAGGAAATCAGGAAACACGAAAACAATACCGTTTTCAATAGCCCCTAAAAAGATAAAATACTTAGGAATAAATCTGACCAGGGATGTAAAAGACCTATACAAAGATAACTACAAAACACTACTGCATGAAACCCAAAGGGATCTACATCAATGGAAAAACTTACCATGCTCATGGATAGGCAGACTCAACATTGTGAAAATGACAATTCTACCCAAAGTAATTTACAAATACAATGCAATCCCGATCCAAATACCAACAACATTCTTCAAAGAGATGGAAAAACTAATCATTCACTTTATATGGAAAGGGAAGAAGCCCGGAATAAGTAAAGCACTACTGAAGAAGAAGAATAAAGTTGGAGAACTCATACTACCTGACTTCAGAACCTACTATACAGCTACAGTAGTCAAAACAGCCTGGTACTGGTACAACAACAGATACATTGACTAATGGAACATAATTGAGATGTAAATCCATCCACCTACGGTCACCTGATCTTTGACAAGGGCCCAAAGTCCCTCAGATGGGGAAAAGACAGTCTTTTTAACAAATGGTGCTGGCAAAACTGGATATCCATCTGCAAAACAATGAAACAGGACCCATACCTCACGCTGTATACAAAAACTACTTCAAAATGGATCAAAGACCTGAATAGAAAGCCTAAAACTATAAAGTTCATAGAAGAAAAAATAGGACCAACACTTCTGGCCTTAATACATGGCATTAACAGGATACAAACCATAACCATCCATGCACAAACCCCAATAGATAAGCTAGATAACTGGGGTCTTCTAAAAATCAAACACCTATGCTCTTCAAAAGAATTCACCAAAAGAGTAAAAAGAGAACCTACAGACTGGGAAAAAAATTTTGGACAGTACAAGTCAGACAAGTCCATAATCTACAAGAAAATCCAACACCTCTTCAACAAAAAGACAAATAATCCTATTAAAAAATGGCCAAAGGAAATGAACAGACACTTCACCAAAGAAGACATTCAAATGGCCAACAGACACATGAGGAAATGCTCGTGATCACTAGCCATTAGAGAAAGGCAAATTAAAACCACAGTGAGATACTATCTCACCCCAGCATTACTGGCACGAATCAAAAACACTGGAAATAACTAATGTTGGAGGGGCTGCGGGGAGTTTGGAACACTTATGCACTGCTGGTGGGAATGCAAAATGATACAACATTTTGGAAAATGATATGGCGCTTCCTCAGAAAGCTAGAAATAGACATACCATTCGATCCAGCAATCCCACTCCTAGGAATATATCCTAGAGAAGTAACAGTCGTCACTGAATAGACATATGCACACCTATGTTCATGGCAGCATGGTTCACAATAGCAAAACGATGGAAACAACCTAGATGCCCATCAACAGATGAATGGATAAACAAACTATGGTACATACACACAATGGAGTACTATGCAACGAGAAAGAACAACAATGAATCTGTGAAGCATCTCATAACATGGATGAAACTGGAGGACATTATGCTGAGTGAAATAAGTTAATCACAAAAGGACAAATATTGTACGAGACCTCTATTGTAAAATCCCATGAAAAAGTTCACACACAAAATGTAACAATCTTTGTTGGTTACCAGGGATGGGAGGGGTGGTGGGGAAATACTAAATAGGCAATAGATAAGTGGTATCTTGGGTGAAGAGTGAGACAGTAGACAATACAGGAGAAACTAGCACAACTTGTACAAGGAAAGGTCATGGAAGCCCCATAGACACATTGAAACTCCCTGAGGGACTGAATTGCTGGGCAAAGGGCTGTGGGGACCATGGTCTCGGGGACCATCTAGCTCAACTGGCATGACACAGCTTATAAAGACAACGCTCTACATTCTACCTTGGTGAGTAGTGTCTGGGGTCTTAAAAGCCTGTGAGTGGCCATCTAAGATACTCCACTGGTCTCATCCCTTCGGGAGCAAGGGAGAATGAAGAGAACAAGATACAAGGAAAGGATTAGTCCAAAGGACCAATAGTCCACAGCTACCAAGGCCTCCACTGGACTGAGTCCAGTACAGCTAGATGGTGCCCAGCTACCACCACTGACTGCTCTGACCAGGATCAGAACAGTGGGTTCTGGACAGAGCTGGAGAAGGATGTAGAGCAAAATTCTAACTCACAAAAAAAGACCAGATTTACTGGCCTAAAGGAGACTGGAGAGACCCCGAGAGTATGGCCCTCAGACACCCTTTTAGCTCAGTGGTGAAGTTACCTCCGAGGTTCACTGTTCAGCCTGGGAGTGGACAGCCCTGTAAAACCAAATGAGACTAATGAGGTACAGGAGTCCAGTGACAAGGGCCAGAAGGCAGAAGGGGACAAGGAAGCTGGTGATAGGGAATCCAAGGTTGAGTAAGGATATTGTTGATGTGCTGTGAGATTGTTAACCATTGTCATAGGGCAACATGTGTAGTAACTGTTCAATAAGAAACTATTTTGTTCTGTAAGCCTTCGTCTTAAGTAAGAATAACAGCACAACTGGAAGAGCATAGTCAATGTCACTGAACTGTACATGTGGAAATTTTTGAAATGGCGTATCTTTGGCTATGTGTATTTTCACCAAAAAACAAGGTTGAGAAGTTAGAGGGTTGATAAGTTGTGGGGTTGTTAACCAATGTCATAAAACAACATGTGTACCACTGTTTCATGAGAAACTATTTGTTCTGTAAGCCTTCACTTGAAGTACAATAAAAAAAAAAAAAAAAGAAGACCAGACTTACTGTTCTACAGAGACTGGAGAAACCCTGAGAGTAAGGCCCCCAGACACCTTTTAGCTCATTAATGAAGTCACTCCTGAGGTTCACCCTTCAGCCAAAGATTAGACAGGCCTATAAAACAAAACGAGGCTAAAGGGGCACACCAGCCCAGGACAAGGACTAGAAGGCAGGAGGGGACAGGAAAACTGGTAATGGGGAGCCTAAGTTAGAGAAGGAGAGAGTGTTGACATGTCATGGGGTTGGCAACCAATGTCACAAAACAATACGTGTATTAATTGTTTAATGAGAAGCTAGTTTGCTCTGTAAACCTTCATCCAAAGTACAATAAAAAAAATGTATTAAAGAAGAGTATTTTCATCACAGAAAGAGTTCTATTAAGTCATTGATCATTTAGTGGTAATTGAATTGAGGTGTATATGTAAAACAACCTTTTTGCTACTACTTTCAAGTTTATAGATGGCTTTAACATGTATTTTCTCATTTGATTTCAATCATGTGACTTCTTTCACTATTCATTCTCCTCAGGATGACTTGAAAATACTCTTTGGTGTTTCATATTTTATCCTGAAAACAATGTTTATTGTAAGCATATGAGGTGATCACTTCTTAGCTAATTAAAACCAATATAACATAAAGTAGTTTAAATATTCTGAATGTTTGCATCAAAATGTTATATGTCTGATATCCCAGTTTAACTCTCTTCCAAATATCTCTCAATGTCTCAATATAGAAATTGGACAACCCTATCGTATCATTTTCAATTCTGTTATTCTAAAACATAAAAAAATCGCTTAAGATTTAGGCTAAATTTCATGTCCTATAATAAATATGGCTTTCTTATTTGATATGTTATGGAAGACACAACCATTCCAGAAGACAGGGTATGTTGTGGAAAGAACACAGGATTTGGCCAGAACCTGGATTCAAACTCTTGTTCTGCTACTACTAACTTTTAACCTTAAGCAAGTCATTTACCTTATTTGTAAAATTGTGCTCATTGTTGTGAAGATTAAATGACAATAGCTGATGTTTATGTAGCACTTACAATATGCCAGGCATTGTTCTAGGTACTTTATATACATTAACTTAAGAAATTTTTACATAACATACCTGTAAGGTATTATTGTCCTTAAAGAAAGGGAAACTGAGACACAAGAGAGTTCAGGAGCTTGCGGAGGCCAATCAGTTAGGAATGCTGCAGCTGGAATTGGAGCAGGTGCATTCTGGTTGCAAAGTTTGTTCTTATTCATACCATATTGCCTCTCCAGTAAGTCCTGTATCCCAGAGCCTGACACAGTCTGAGTGCCTCTTGGCTGTTGATGTGGAGATGCATTCAGGCAACCCCGTATATCTGTGGATTAATGGAAAATTCTCTGTTTTTACTGGAGAACTAGATTCAGCAAGACACTAAAGATCCCAAATTCAGAAAAAAAAAAATTTCACATAAAAAAAAAAAAAAATCAAGCAGAGTGTTGTCAAAGAATGTGGAAACTGTTCTCTGCCTCTGACCAATATGCTTTTCTTTTTAATTAATTTAGTTTTGAAGATGCCTGCCTTCTCTCATGCCCTTTGTGAATAACCACTTTGGAGAATATCTTATAACCTTTAACATGTACCAATGAGTATGAGTGTGTGTGTGTGCGCGCGCGTATACGCACGCACATGTGTGCACATAAAATTTGCATGGGGAATGTTTAAATCACTCTTAAGAGTTTGAGACTGTTTGGCAACACTTCAGTGACATGATAGCATTTCAGAGTAACATACCTGACGTTTTAATTTTCTGTTCTCATTGCTGGGTAGCCTGATGAGTTTAGAAATCACGTGACTAACTTATAGAAAAATCTCTGACGGTACACCATCATCACTAGCCAAACGCTCAAACTCACAAATACTACAGCAGATACAACAGCACGTGAAAACACCTTTTTCACATACACAAGAATAAGTTGTGTTGTCCTCTTGGGCCCAAATGCTGTCCGGAATTAACCAATCTTGTAACTCTGTCATTCACCTGGGGCAAAGTGTGAGTGCAATTTAACCGCAAGTGGCAGTAAAACTACTAGAACAGTGTGCAGCGTTAGAACTCAGGTTTGTTTAAGTGGACATGAAGAGTTAATTTCCGGCTCATGGCACTAGATAGTGGTGGTCCACTATCAGAGGAGGGACCGAGGGAATCTGGTAGGAGGGTAAATCAAAAGTGTCTGGTGCCTATGAGCAGTCTCACTGCTGATAACTTATCTGTCTCCCTGCACTGGAGCTGGATCATGGTATTCTAAACTACAGTCAGAGTATATTTTATGCTTGTGGCACTATGGAGGTCTTTATACAATTTAAATCATTAAAAACTTTAAATTATATAATTTTTCAAACTTACCAAAATGTACAGAGAATAAATGGCACCCAGTTATCAACCATGTGATTTTATAGACATGAAATTTTTCTTCTTCTTTTTTGAAAACAGCTTATTTATATAAAATTTCAAACATATAAAAACAGGAACAACAATCTTGATTCATCTATACCTCTACTCACTTTCCTTGTCTCCCTAGGTTATTTGGAAGCAAATCCTAGACATCATATCACATTTTTGAACACCTAAGGGTTATTAAAAAATATATCCACAATATCATTATCTCGTTTAAACAAGTAATAATTCCGACTCATGGTGACCCCATATGTGCAGAGTAGAACGGAGCTCCATAGGGTTTTCAAGGCTGTGACTTTTCAGAAGACGATCTTTAGGCCTGTCTTCCAAGGCGTCTCTAGATGAGTTGGAACCACCACCAACCTTTCAGCTAGTAGTCGAGTGTTTAACCATTTGTGCCACCGGGCACTCCTATATAAGTAATAGTAATTACTTAACATTGTTGAATATCCTTTTAGTATTCAAATTTTCCTGTTCCCCCCACCCACAATTTTATATAGTTTGTTTGAATCAGAATCGAAGTGATATCCATGCGTTGCAATTGGTTGATAGATCTCTTAACTCTTTTTAACCTGTAGATTCTTCCATCTGTTTTTTCCTTGCAATTTATTTGTTGAAGTAACCTGTCTTAGTTATCTAGCGCTGCTATAATAGAAATACCACAAGTGGATGGCTTTAACAAACAAATTTCTTCTCTCACAGTCTAGGAGGCTAAAAGTCCAAATTCAGGGTGCCAGCTCCAGGGGAAGGCTTCCTCTCTCTGTTAGCTCTGGGAGAAAGTTCTTGACATCAATTCTTCCCCTGGTCTAGGAGCTTCTCAGTGCAGGGACCCTGGGTCCAAAGGACCTGCTCCACTCCTGGTTCTTCTTTCTTGGTGGCATGAGGTCCTAATCTCTCTGCTCACTTCTCTCTTCATATCTCAAAAGAGATTGACTCAAAATACAACCTAATCCTGTAGACTGAGTCCTGCCTCATTAACATAACTGCCTCTAATCCTTCCTCGTTAACATCATAGAGGTTAGAATTTATAACACATAGGATAATCACATCAGATCACAAAATGGTGGACAACCACATGATACTGGGAATCATGGCCTAGCCAAGTTTACATATATTTTGGGGGGACACGATTCAATCCATGATATAACTCATACTCCAGATATTGCTGATTGCATCCTAGTGTCTCTATTTAACATTTTTTTCTTCGTCCATTTTTCTATGAATTTGGAATTGGATATAGAAGTTTAAGTCCTCTTTTTTCAGCAAGAATACTTCATAGGTATCTTGTGTATTTCTGTCAGGGGCTCATAATGTTAGGTTATCTCTCTTTTATGATTACTATTCAGATCATCATCTTTTCTGAAAGAAATAAAATGTTATAAATACAAAGTCTTATCATCTTCTTCCTTCCCTCTCCAGAGGTAACTACTATCCTAAAGTGGTTTGTGTGTCCCATTCTCATACATGCTTTCACACATTAACTATATATGCATATTTTTATAAACTAGATTTAAAATGTGTTTGTATGTTTAAAATTTTTACATAATCCGTATCATACTGCACACATGTATTTGCAGCTTTCTGCTGGGATTGATCTATGTTGATATATGAGGATCTAATTCATTCTTTTAAACGATAGTCTAATATTCCATTATTAATGAATTCCACTTTATTTATCAGTTTCTTTACTTATGGATACTTTCTCCTATTATAAACAGTGCTGCATTGAATATTCTTGTACTTGAGTTATTGTGCATATGTATGTACTCAAGTTTCTCCAGGGTAAATACCTCAAAGAGAAGTTTTTAGATTGCAGTGGTGTGCTGGGGCTGGTTCATGTAGGCCAGTAAGAGTCTATTGTTAAATTTTTTAAAATGTTTTGAGCTGGTAATTAAATACAGGCATTATTGAAAATTAAATTATTTTAAATTACAATTAAATAAATTATATTGAAAACAAAGGTAACATTCAAAACTCATCACTTACTAACTTATTTTACTGTTGTTGTTAGCTGCAGTCCAGTTGGTCCTTGACTCATGGTGACCATGTGCACAACTGAACGAAACTCGCCAAGGTCTGTGCCATCCCCATGATTGGTTGCAGACTGGACCATTGTCATCCACATGGTTTTCACTGGCTGATTTTAGGAAGTAGATTGCCAGGCATTTCTTCCTGATTTTAAGTAAATCACCAGGATTTTCTTCCTAGTCTGTCTTAGTCTGGAAAACCCAAAGCAAACCAAACCTGTTGCAGTTGAGTTGATTCCAACTCTTAGCGGACCTATCAGACAGAGTAGAACTGCCCCACATGGTTTCCAAGGAGCGGTTGGTGGATTTGAACTGCCAACCTCTAGGTTAGCAGCTGAGCTCTTAACCACTGTCCACCAGGGCTCCATCTTAGTCTGGCAGCTGTGCTGAAATCTGATCAGCATCATAACAACAATTTACTATTATCTATGCTCTTGAGGTTATTTATATTTATTGTATCTATATGGAAGAAATACTGTACAATGGTGTGTACATCTCTTCCTAACTCTACACTGAGTTATGTCACATTGGTAGCTTGAAATCAGCCATGGTGGGAGTATTCACACCACAGAAATTGGCTCATGCTACAGATTAGAGCTTAATTTATTGTTTGATTGTCTAGACTTAGGAAAGCAACGGAGCAAATGTTAATAATGTAGATTAATCTTTAAAAAAAGTTTCATAAATGAAGCCCTTATATTATGAATACCACAAAAAAAAATGGAGGAAATATTCTTTCAATATTAAAAAACTGTTATCCAATAACATCCAATGTGGCCTAGTTCATTGGGAAGTAACAGATTACTCAGTGAATGACAAAGCAATTTAGAGGTCTAACTCACATCATAGTCAAAAAAAAAAATTCCTCATGGATTAAAGACCTCAACAAACAAGGAAGTTCAAAGTCCAAAAAGTTTTATTTCTTTTGAAAGAAAATATAAGACAGTATCTTTGTGGGTGACATGAGGAAGCATCACTCAGATTCACTTTCAAGGGGATTTGTGGCCAAGAAGCAACGAGTGTGGATAGCTGTCAGCCTCCGGCTGTGAGCTTTGTAGGAGGAGCAGCTGGTGGATTCCAACTGCTGACCTTGTGGTTAGCAGGCGAGCTCTTAACCACTGCGCAACCAGGGCTCTATCCACAAGTATAGGGGTTAGGATTTATAACACATATTTTTGGGGGACACAATTCAATCCATAGGAGTCCCACTAAAACTTTTACTAATCTAACTTCATTTCAGGGTCTGCTTCCTGGAACACTACCTGTAACAATCTTTGTGATTTTGAGTTAGGAAATAATTTTTTATTTACTAGTTAAAAATCTCCAAAGTGTGAGTCCATTGCATTTTTGTTGGAATTACTGATTATATTATGGCATGGTTTGTATGCAATTTCACTGTGTGTTTGGAACATTGAACACTGAATTTACACTAGGTTCTAAAAATATGTATTTGCTGAAATGTTGACAATAGTTATCTTTGGGTGGTGGAATTTTGGCTGAAACTTTTATGTCTGCTTATCTGTATTTTCTTCATTGGTCTACAACAAATTTATTCTACTTCTGAGTTAATAAAAAAAAGTATATTTCTTTATTATGGGTGTTTGTAGCAATGGCTGGAAGATTGATCATTAATTTTACTCAATTCAACAAACATTTGTTGAGAACCTACCTCTTGGTGGTAAATACAATAATGATGCATTCTATAATAAACTGGTTGCCATCAAGTTGATTCTGGCTCATGGTGACCCCATGTGTGTCAGAGTAGAACTGTGCTCCATAGGGTTTTTAATGGCTGATTTTTCAGAAGTTCTAAAACAGCAGGAGATTCAAATATGAGTAAGATTGTCTTAGCTGTCAAGGATCTTACAAGCTAGAATCAAGGGGAACCCCTTTGTAGGGTATTTTGGTCAATTGATTTTATTCTATTTTAATTTGTTTTTGTCAATTAGCTGAGAAACCGTTCATGCTTCCATTTCAGGTGGTAGCATCATTACATCTAGAAAATTACCCTCTAGGACACCAGGAGAACATCTTCCCTCTGACTAAATCCATTTACTTAAGAGGAGAAATTAATTCTTTTTTGATGACACAGGGCCTTCCACGTGTCACTTCAAAATGGCACTAGGAAGTAATTGTTGTGTGAGTGGGAAATTTTCTTCTAGTCTGGTTAGCCTGTACTCCCTGTGTGCGTCAGCCATGCCCCTGTTAGCTGTGGGCACATAGAAGTGTTGCCGCTATAAATAGAAAGGTTGTGCAAATCCACATGGAGGGCTCCTCTCCTTCTACCACACACGTTCCTGTCCTGGGCTTCTGCTTCTTGATCTCTGATAGTCTGTCCTTTCCTCCCTACAGTGACAAGATGATGAGCACCACATGTTTGGAAACAGGACTAGGAATGGACACTGCTGCAGTTCTTGGCAATAAAATAAGCTACAATAGTAGTCAGAATAAAAAGCTGTTTAGATTAATATTGAAAGAAGAATGTGGAGGAATGAAAAAGGAAACAGTTTTGTTCTAAGACTGAAACAAGTTGGCCCCAAATCCCTTATGACAAAGAGAAATGTGTCTGATGAGGCCAATGGCACTAGACTAAACTCAGTGATAGTGATGATTTAGAATCTGGCATTGCAAAGTTTTTAGTTCTGTGTGTAAATTGTAACACCCCCACATCCCCAGGATCTGAATTACAAAGGATACTCTAACTCATCTCAGTCAACCTTCAAAGGAAAGCTAATCAGAAGAGGGGCTGGAGGAGAGGAGAGAGGACTAGTTTTATGTCTAACCTGTCAGGGCAGTAGTCTCTGAATTTAGTCTTTCCAAACAGAAAAGATTGCTTACTGTTTTCCTTTCAGGCCTATCACACATCTGGCAACGTCCCAGAAACTCAATTTATTCTCTAGGGTTTTAGAACCAGAAAAAGACAAAGAAGAGACTTTTCTCATGGTCACTCAGAGGAAATGGAATGAAAATCTTGTGCAGCTGTAGTTAAAAAGGAAGAACCTTGAAGACTAAGAAAACCACTATGCCATTTCTGCTTGGGCTGTTTTTGAGTTTAAAGTGGAAGAGCCTGAGAAAAGGCAATAATAAAAATATTTTGTAGACAATTGCGTGTTTAGCTGAAACTCTTATGACCAGATATTTGGGGAAGAATGAGGAAACTAAGGGAATGAAAATTATGTCCTCTCACACATCCGGACTTGAAGTCTAAGAATTCAAATCTTGATACCCCTGAGAAGCCAAGAGAGTGCCCTTCACACAGTTCTTCACACTGTCTGCACCTCCCAAACCACTGAGACTCCATGGGAGATTAGCAATTTCTTGATCCTTCAGCCCTGGTAGCGCAGTGGTTAGGAGCTACAGCTACTAACCAAAAGGTCAGCAGTTCAAATCTACCAGCCGCTCCTCAGAAACCCTATGGGGCAGTTCTGCTCTGTCCTGTAGGGTTGCTGTGAGTCAGACTTGACTCAATGGCAACGGGTTTTCACTTAGCAAAATCAGTGCATTTCATCTACTTTAAGACACACTTCCCCCTCACATCTTTATTTATTTAAAGATGGAATATCTTGATGGCCCATCACTATTTAATTGGCAGTATTTTCTTCTTTCTTGGTGGTAAATACAGTAATGATGCATTCTATAATAAACTGGTTGCCATCAAGTTGATTCTGGCTCATGGTGACCCCATGTGTGTCAGAGTAGAACTGTGCTCTATAGGGTTTTTAATGGCTGATTATTCAGAAGTAGATCACCAATCTTTCTTCTGAGGTGCCTCTGGGTGGACTCAAACCTCCAACCTTTCAGTTAGGCACCTGACTGCATTAACTGTTTGCACTACCCAGGGACTCTGCATTGTCTAATAGATTAAATGAAATAATACCACAATAATAATGATAATAATATCAACGCCATTTCTGAGGACCTTCTTTATGCTAGTCACTGTGCTAAGTACTTTATAATTAGTATCTTATTTTATGTAACCATCACAAAAATCTACGAGGACTACCCTCATTTTATGTATTAGAAAACTGAGACTGGGAGACCTTTACTTGTAAGAGGTTAGGCCTTCCAGAATCAGCACCTTTATAAGGCAGGCACCATTATTATCCTTATTTCACAGATGAGGAAGCTGAAGCACAGAGATGTTGCCCCAGGGTACTGCCCCAGGTAGGCAGTGGCAGAGCCAGCGTTGGACCAGGCAGGTAGTACGGCTCCAGAGGTTTGGCTAACCCACCTCGCTCCTGCATTAGGACTCATGACCATCCTTAGAGGTTATTCCTCCCCATAAGAGCCCACAGCCCAGTGTCCACAGGCTTTGATTCTAATTTATCCATCTATTCTTTGGAAAAGGAGCCCTTGTGGCACAGTGGTTAAGCGCTCAGCTGCTAACCAAAAGGTTGGTGGTTCAGAACCCACCAGTGACTTTGCAGGAGAAAAGACCTGGCAGCCTGCTTCTGTAAAGATTATAGCCTAGGAAACCCTATGAGGCAGTTCTGCTCTGTCCTATAGGGTCGCTATGAGTCGGAATCGACTTGACGGCAACGGGTTTATGCTTCGGGAGCAGAACAATCTATATTCCCGTTTAATATTTTTTTCCTCAGGTCGTATATACTTCAATATAGAATAGGCTTTGTGGAGGTTGCAAAGGAGATGTATAGAATGTTCCTTCTTTGGGGGATTTATCAACGTGTCAGGACTTAGCCACATAAAACAATTAAATTAAGGGGTAAAGGGAATACAACTAACATATTCACTACTTAAGGTGAACTAGGCACTTTGCTTATGTGACACTTATAATCTCAAAACAATCTATTGTTGTTCTCACTTTATAGATGAGGAAGCTGAGAGAAGGTGAGTGATGTGAAATAATGTGAAAAAGATCACATCAATAGTGATAGAAAAGCTACTCCAACTTAGGTCTGTCTGGCGCCAAAGGCGATGTACAATTAATGGTCAAAACTTAAGTGGTCAATAAAGGGATAAACAGGAAGAGAAAGAAATCTAAGTTGAAATCTGATATGGGTCCCTGATGTGGTGCATGAATTGGTCTAGAAGAGCGGAGAGGAGATTCAAGGAAGCTGGAGAAACTGTATATAAAAAACCATGAAAACAGGAAGAACATGACGTTGACAGGGACAGTGGCCCCAAAAGGAGTGAAAGTATTTTGCGGGAGTGAGAGGTAGACTTGGCTAACATTTTATCCCATAATACTAGACTTTAAACGACCATATACAAAGTTTGAACCTGCTGAGAAATCAGTGTGAGGCCATTAGAAGTACCTGAGAAGTGTCTGAAGGACAATATCATAATTAATTAAATGAAATGGTTATCTACTGAATGCAAGATGACACATCTATTAAACTACAATGGAGATTAATGAACATCACACAGTTAAAATTGAAAATCTGGCAAATGATACAGAAAATTTGGCCAAGCTTTTGCCACAAATCTGTTGCTTTTTAAAAAATAGCCAAAGATCTTCAAAATAATGCCCAGGCAATTGAAAAAGCCAGCATGTGATTTACAATATGCCACTGAATTTGAAGAGAATTGGAAGGAGGTTTACTTAAACCTCATGAAGACAATGATTTAGAGCATGGAATGGAGCCACCAGTGTGGGCAGAAGCGAGAAAGGTTACTGCAAAAACAGCCTGTCTTCTCTTGCATGGAAGAAAACCAGAAGCAGGGAGGATCTGTAGTCAATCAGCATGTCTAAATGACTATGTCACCCTAAAAAATGCAGCTCAACACTGGGCTTTTCAAAGTTAAGATGAATTTCATCTCCCTTCCTCCTCCCTCTCCACCCCCTCAAGCCGCTGCACCACCGTTCCTTGCAATCACTACAGGATAGAGTCGGCAATGAGCTGAACTGAGATTTGGAACATAGCACTATGAAGTCAATACACCAGCTGGAGCAGAAAGTCCAAGAAACATAAATTTCTTGGAAAATGACCCTGTATTTTGGCAGTTATTACCGTGAATAAGAATACTTGAGAATCTCAACCCAGAGCAAAGTAGCAGAATTCTCCCCTTCCCCCCAGCTCATCTACAGTGTGTTTTACTCCTGTGTTTATCCATTACTCACAGTTATAGGAAAGTTTTGATAATGTTTACAACTAAAGGACTTATCCTTCAGGGTCTAATGCTGCAAAATAACATTTGATGTTATTATGTATTATATATTAAAACTAATTTCTTCTCACCTTGAAGATTTTTCTTTGGAAGGAAGATTACTCACAATGTATTTCTGTGGAATGTTTTATAAAGGGTACACAATAAATTTAGAAGATGCTAATGTTTCCAGTTTGATTATTTCCATTTTCAAACATAGAATCAGTATAGCCAACCAGCCTAACCTAGAACCTTCTGTAATCAGGACTCCTCAGTAGAAAAGGGAGGCAAATGATGAGTGAAATACCTTTGGCATTTTGCTGATTTATTCCTTTGAGGAGCGCCCAGTAGGTACTTGATGAATTCCAGCTTATTCTATAATAAATAGACTGCGTAAGTCCAAGGGTCTTTCTCCTGAAGAACTTAGTATTCTTCTTTGAAAGTCTACAAATGTTTTGACTGTGACCTGGAGTTTGGACAATCCTACAGAATAGACCCTCCAATTTACTTTTTTTTTTTTTAATTCAGGAATTTCATTTTTTGTCTCCACGCTCTTTCTCATAGTCTCTCAATTTCTGGAAACCAAGTGCTGAATGTCAGTGGAAATAATCTGAGAATGAGAACTCCCCTTGGAGATAAAGGCCAGGGTTCTAGTCAGTCTCTGCCATTTATTTAACAATATGGCCTTGGACAACTTTAACCTCTGAGCATCAGTTTCATCATCTGCAAAAGTATTTAGTTTAGAAGGTTGTTAGTTCGTTTATTCAAACAATATTTACTGTGTGTCTACTTGTTGCGCTGAGCCCTGGGTTAGACACTGTTGTTGCTGGTCAGTTGATTCAGACTCATAAAGACCCCATGTGACAGAGCAGAACTGTCCTGGAGAGTTTCCTGGCCTGTAATCTTTACTGGAGCAGGTATTTTCTCTCACGGAGCCACTGGGTGGATTAGATACTAGGGTTTCAAAAATGAACAGTTTACATACACCCTACCCTCATGAGGCTTATAGCCTACGGAGGGAAATAGACACTGAACAAATAATTGCAATAATAAGTAACTATTGTCATGGATTGAATTATGTCCCCCCAAAAATATGTGTATCAGTTGGTCTGGGCCGTGATTCCCAGTATGGTGTGGTTATTCTCCATTTTATGATTGCTATTTTATGTTAAAGAGGGTTAGGGTGGGATTGTAACACCCTTACTAAGGTCACATCCCTGATCCAATGTAAAGGGAGTTTCTCTGGGGTGTGGCCTGCACCACCTTTATTCTTACAAGAGATAAGAGGAAAGGGAAGCAAGCAGAGAGTTGGGGACCTCATACCACCAAGAAAGCAGTGCTGGCAGCAGAGCATGTCCTCTGGATGTTGAGGAGAAGCTCCTAGTCCAGGGGAACATTGGTGAGAAGGCTAACAGAGAGAGAAAGCCTTCCCCTGAATTTGGACTTTTAGCCTACTTCACTGTGAGGAAATAAATTTCTCTTTGTTAAAGCCATCCACTTGTGGTATTTCTGTGATAGCAGCACTAGATAACCAAGGCAAGTATAGTTTTGATGGGTGTCAAGAAGGAACAGCATAGCATAGGTTGATACCTCATGAAGAAGGTTTCTAATTTTGCTTCTGTGGGTGCTACATGATAAAATGTATGTAAAAGTGCCTGCCACATAATAGGTTCAATAAATGGTAGCTGAATCTGAAAATACACTGTTTGACTGATAACAGAAACTGGCAAAAAACCGAGATCTAAGTTCTCTGATTCCTATTTTAGTCCTCTTGCCTATCAGAAAACAGAAATCTTTTTACAGCGAACTGACGGTGGGAGGGGTAGAATTTCATGCAGCATGTACTTTACCTTGAGGAGAGAGAGAGAAAATATTTCAAGGACTCAAATTTAGTATGCCTCTTGGGTACATATAAACTCTAACAATTTCACGGCAGGTGCTTTTTATACTTAAATCCTTCGACAAGTGATTTTTTTTTTCTTTTAAGAGAGAAGCTTAGAACACGAAGCAACAATTTAAATGCCACTGGATAAGAGATGTAATTGAAATGAATTTAGTTCAATTTTGCACAATTCATCACATTTTGATGCGGAAAATAAATAAATAAATAAAAAGGAATCTGGCCTGATAACTGAATGGACCCTTGTTCTGATGCCATTCATCAAATAAAATGACTATTCTACTCTAAGCCAAGCTAAAAATGGAATATTATAGACGCCAGAGGCAGCACAGGAAGTTTGACAGAAGCTTCGTAATGGCTCACCTGATGAACTCTAAATCTAGGAATAAAAATACTGCTTTGTATAGATGCCATGGCTCACGCGTATCACTGCTTGAGCTCTTTAGATTATCTTGTGTTACTGTGGCCATCTTAAAGATCAAGAAACCAAGACAAAATAAAGGAGGAAGTTACTTGCTCAGGGAAATGTTATTAGTCAGAAATAAAGCAGAAATACAGTTGTCTGACTCATGGAACCCAGCTTGAGGGAACAGCGGTATGATGAGGGAAAACGGCAAAATGAAGAGAAGGGGGATGGGAAGAAAAAAAGCAGCCCACATAGAAAGAGAGAGGAAAAAAAGAAGTTGAAGGAAGACATTGAAAAGGGAGTGCTTCTTCCACATTAATTTAAAATGGCTGACAATGTTTTTGTGGAAATTTCAATGAAAATACAATCTTTGAGAATATTTTCCTTTGATGTTTGCTTTATAGTTTTTTGAATGAAAACCCCAAAAGACTGATCATCAAAGGTTCAAACGATCAAAAGCATGGAAGAAATAATTAATGTGTCAGAAAATAGAATCAAGATTCAAAAATTTTACAGATTGGAAAATTGAGTCAAAACAAAGAAGATAAAATGCAGCACTGATAAATTAAAATGCTGCATTTAGATTCTTAATCAAACGGCACAAGTCCTGCCTGCCCTTTGTTCAGAGCCCATGACGATGACACCCCACGCTCTGTGTACTCCTCGCCCTACATCCGGAACTAATGAAAGCTGGACCTGTCAGTCTATTTGTAACTCTCTCCTTATTACCTGAAATTAACCCATTGCTGTCCAGTTGATTCCAACTCATAGCAACCCTATAGGACAGAATAGAACTGCCCCATAGGGTTTCAAGGCTGTCATTTTTGCGGAAGCAGACTGCCACTTCTTTCTCCTGCAGAGAGGTTGGTGGGTTCGAATTTCTAACCTTTCGGTTAGCAGCCGAGCGCTTTAACCACTGCGCCAGCAGGGCTCCGTGGGTCAAATGTGCCAGAGGAGGGGCCACAGTGTAACAGTGAAGAGTATAGGCTTTGTAGTCAAAAGGACTTTTGAGCTCAGGATCTACATCCTGACCCTGCTATTGGCAGTATGATCTTGAGAACGTCACTTAACCTTTCTAAGTTTCTGTTCTCATCTAGGAACCGTGAATAATGATGGTGTCTAACTGAGAAGGTCGCTGTGAAGATTAAATAAGGTCACACGCACCACTATAGTTAAAAGCAGACTTTGGAGTCAAAGTGCCTGAGTTTGACTCCTGACTGCTAATGTTGCCTGTTTGATTTTAGGGTAGTTATCTAACTTGTCAGTCCAGTTGATTTCGATTCATAGTGACCCCAAGTGACAGAATAGAACTGCCCCATGGGTCTTGGCTGTAATCTTTATGGGAGCAGACCGCCAGGTCTTTCTCTCATGCAGCTGCTGGGTGGGTTCTTTCAGTTAGCAGCACCGGTGGGGCTCCTTGTCTGCTCTGTAAACCAAACCCGACTCATATCGATCCTATAGGACAGAGTACAACTGCCCCATAGGGTTTCCAAGGTTGTAAATCTTCAGGGAAGCAAACTGCCACATCCTTCTCCCACAGAGCAGCTGGTAGGAACAGCCAACTTTTTGGTTAGCAGCCCTGTGTTTAACCACGGTGCCACCAGGGCTTTTTGTCTGTATCTACCTCATACATTGTGTTTTAAATAATTAAATACAAGTAAAGCGCTTACAACAGTACCTGGCACATAGAAAACGTTTAATAAGTGATGACTATTATTAGTTAAGTGACGAATAAATATTAGCTACTATTATGTGTCATGGAGCACTGGTGGCGCAGTGGTTAAGAGCTACGACTGCTAACCAAAAGGTCGGCAGTTTGAATCCACCAGCCCCTCCTTGTAAACCTTATGCGGTAGTTCTACTCTGTCCCTATAGGGTCACTGTGAGTCAGAATCGACTCCACAGCAACAGGTAACGGGTATTATGTGTCATCATCTTAATATTATTATTACCACAACATCCATTATCTCCCTGAGCACGAGTGGATCAGTGACCCAAAACCTCCCTATCTATTGATTACTTGATGTGGTGACTTTCAATTTGCCTTATTTCTTGTTTGCTTTCAGATCCCTCTGGTCTGTGAGCTTTGCTCTGAACCACAATTGTTACTCTATCAGTTTGGCCAGGATCCCAGTTTCTCAGTTCTGGATGTTAATTTCAGGATTTCTTTTCTTTTCTGTAAAACTTTCTTATGAACAATTCCCTGCCCTAATATGCCATTTGGAAGAATCCATAACTAATATGTATATATTGTCTTTGTCTCCTAGGGCTGCCATGACACAATACTACAAAGTGAATGGCTTTAAAGAATAAAAAAATTATATTCTCACAGTTCTGGAGTCTCAGCTGTGTCGATTCCTTCTGGGGGTTCTGAGACAGGAGCCATGTCTTGCCTCTCTCCTAGTTTCTGGTGGCTGCCAGCAATCCGTGGCATTCCTTTGCTGCTTGTGGATGCTTTTGCCTCTGTTGTTGCATGGTGCCTATCTTCCGCAGTGTGTGTCTCTGTTTCCAGTCTGTCCTCGTTTATAAAATACTACTTGGAAGAGATTAGGATTAGGGCCTGTCATGGACTGAATTGGGTTCCCCAAAAATATCTGTCGACTTGGCTGGGTCATGATTCCCAGTATTATATGATTGTCTAGCATTTTGTAGTCTGATGTGATTTCCCTATGTGTTGTAAACTCGATCATTATGACATAATAAGATGGATTAGTAGCAGTTATATTGATGAGGTCTACAGAATTGGATAATGTCTTAAGCCAATCTCTTTTGAGATATGAAAGAGGGAGTTGGGCAGAGAGACATGGGAATGTCATAACACCAAGAAAGTAGTGCCAGGAACAGAGTGAGTCCTTTGGACCTGAAGTTCTTGTGCTGAGATGCTCCCAGACCAAGGGAAGATCAATGTATCACAAGGACCTTCCTCCAGAGCCAACAGAGAGAGAAAGCCTTCTCCTGGAGCTGGTGCCTTGAATTTGGGCTTGCAGCCTACTCGACTGTGAGAAAACAAACTTCTATTTCTTAACGCCATACACTTGTGGTATTTCTGTTACAGCAGCACTAGATGACTGAGACAGGGCCTAACCTACTCTGGTATGACTTCCTTAATTTAACTGATAACATCTGCAAAGATAAACCCCATTTCCCCATTTCTCAAAAAAAGGTCACATTGATAGGTGCAGGGTTTAGGACTTAAACATATCTTTTTGGAGTGACACAATTCAGTCCATAACCCATATGTATTGCTACCATGTCTATCTCTTCAATGGAAAAACAGTGAAAAGATTATTTAGAACCCATCACCCAATCATATTTTTACCTGAACATTGTTTTGTTAATAATTTTACTATAACTTCAACAATTCAAAATAAATTTTTTGAAACTTATGTATTAAATAAAAGAAATGTGGGTTTTTCTTCTCTTTTTCCCTCTCCCAATATGGAAGCTTTCTTTGTAATCCAGATATCTGTTAGTTTGGGTGATAATAGATTATTGAGTAAGATCAATGTGACAGAGCAAATTAACTTTCAATAGAATTTTTATGGACATATAAGCAAAGTTTTAGGTTACAAATTTAAGTCTGGGATAGGTGTTCCTGCATCTGTTCTTCCCCTAACATTGCACTATGTTCTAATTTTTCATTTACTTTGTTCTTGTTGTTTTTCAGCCTCCATATTTAATTAAATGTAACCAATACTTCTTTAGCGCCTATCATTTGCAAAGATCTGCCCAAAGAAATTCAGGAGAAAAATTTGAGCAAGGCATGTTTCCAGCCTTCAGGAAGCTTATGTGTGGGGTTACTAACTACCCCATTTTCAGGATTTTTTTAAAAATAAACTTTTAATTTTAGAATGATTTTAGATTTAGAGATAAATTGTAGAGATAGTACAGAGAGTTTCCATAGACCCCACACCTAGTTTCCCCTGTTACTGACATTTTAAATTAGTATGGTACATTTGTCACAATTAATGACTCAATATTGATACATTATTAACTAACATCTATACTTTAAGATTTCCTTAGTTTTTATCTAACGTCCTTTTTCTGTTCCAGGGTCTCACTCAGGATACTACATTACATTTAGTTGTCAAGTCCCCTTAGATTCCTCTTGGCTGTGACAGTTCCTCAGACTATCCTTGCTTTTTAGGACCTTGACGTTTTGAGGAGTACTGGTCAGGTATATTGTAGGATATCCTTCTATTAGAATTTGTCTGATTTTTTTCCCTATGATTACACTGGAGTAATATGTTTGTTATTACACCTTAACATAAAGAAAACAAAAATCCTCACAACTGGATCAATAAGCAACATCATGATAAATGGAGAAACTATTGAAGTGGTCAAAGATTTCATTTTTCTTGGATCCACAATGAACACCCATGGAAACAGCATTCAAGAAATCAAACAACATATTGCATTGGGCAAATCTGCAGCAAAAGCCTTCTTAAAAGTTAAAAAGCAAAGATGTCACTTTGAGGATTAAGGTGCATCTGACCCAAGACATGGTATTTTCAATTGCCTCATATTCATGTGTCATAGATTGAATTGTGTCCTTCAAAAATATATGTCAACTTGGCTAGGCCATGATTCCCAGTATTGTATAATTGTCCTCCATTTGGTACAGATTCTGATGTAATTGTCCTCCATTTTGTGGTATTGTGTAATTATCCTCCATTTTATTTGTTGTAAATCCTAAACCTCTATATGTTAATGAGGCAGAATTAGTGTGGGGTGTATCTTGCGTCAATAAGGGGCATGACTCAAGTCACAGCCTTACTCAAGCCATCAGCCTTACTTAAGTCACACCCTTGCTTGAGTCACACCTTTTATCTTATGACAGATAAAAGGAGAGATAAATGAGCAGAGAGGAGAGGGGCCTCACTACCAACAAGAAAGAAGAGCCACGAGCAGAGCACATCCTTTGGACCCTGGGTCCCTGTACTGAGAACCTCCTAGACCCCGGGGAAGATTAATGCCAAGACACATGAAGATCTCCAAAGAATGCTGGACTCACAGATGTTGAAAGAAGACAAGTACCTTCTCCCAGAGCCAACAGAGAGAGAAAGCCTTCCCCTAGAGCTGGCACTCTGAATTCAGACTTCTAGCCTCTTAAACTGTGAGAGAATAAATTTCTATTTGTTAAAGCTATCCACTTGTGGTATTTCTGTTATAGCAGCACTAGATAACTAAGACAGCATGCGAAAGCTGGACAATGAATAAAGAAGACTGAAGAAGAACTGATGCATTTGAATTATGGTATTGGTGAAGAATACTGAATATACCATGAACTGCCAGAAGACCGAACAAATCTGTCTTAGGAGTGAGGATAGTGAGACTTTGTCTCGCTTACTTTGGACCTGTTATCAAGAGAGACCAGTCCCTAGAGAAGGACATCATGCTTGGTAAAGTAGAGGGTCAACAAAGAAGAGGAAGACCCTCAATGAGATGGATTGGCACAGTGGCTGTAACAATGGGCTCAAACACAGCAACGATTGTGAGGATGGCACAGGACCGGGCAGTGTTTTGTTCTGTTGTGCATGCGGTCACTATGAGTTGGAACTGACTCAATGGCACCTAACAAAAACAACAATGTGTTTTTGAAGAAGTCCCTGGGTGGGGCAAATGGTTAAGTGCTCAACTACTAGCTGAAAGGTTAGTGGTGCCCAGAGGTGCCTCAGAAGATGGGCCTGGTGATCAGCTTCTGAAAGGTTACAACCTGGAAAGCCCTATGGAGTAGTTCTACTCTGCACCCATGGGGTCACCATGAGTTGGATCAATTCAACAGCAACTAAAACCAACAACAACAACATGTTTTGGGGAGGAAATCTACTCTCTTAGGCTAGGTTCTCTAGAGAAGAAAACCAGTGCAATTTATAAATATCTGTGTATAGAAAGAAATTTATGTAAAGGAAATGGCTCACATGGTTGTAGAGGCTGGAAAGTCCCACATCTATGGGTCGGGCTGGAGGCTTCTTCTGACTCTCACGTAGCCAAAGGTGCCGGCAAATTCAAGATCGGAAGGTCAGGTAGCAGGTAAGCTGTTAGTTCAAGTCCCAAGAACTGGAGGTCAGATGAGCAAGAGCCAACTGCAGGACCCAGAGAGAGCAAAAGCCAGTGAGCCTTGCCAGAAAGTCCACCTATACTGGATGTAGGCCATACCCCCAAGGAAACTTCCTTTCAACTGACTGGCTACTCACAACAGATCTCATCATGAAGGTGATCACATTATATCAGATATCATTATGGAGGTGATTACATCATTACATAGCTGTCAAACTACATCATAACTGCCAAACCATTGAGAGTCATGGCCCAGCCAAGTTAACACACAACCTTAACCATCACAACCACAGAAGTGAAGTCCCATTTTCATCACATCATTTCAAGGGTAACCAAACCAAAACCTGTTGCTGTCAAGTTGATTCCAACTCATAGTGACCCTATATAAAACAGAGTTAAACTGCCCCATAGGGTTTCCAAGGAGCAGTTGGTGGATTGGAACCGCAACGTTTTGGTTAGCAGCCTAGCTCTTAACAACTGAGCCACCAGGGCTTCATTTCAAGGGTGCATACTATCAATATGACTTATCACTGTTGATGTTGACCTTGATCACTTGGCTGAGGTATTGCTTGTCAGGCTTCACTATAGTAAAGTTACTCTTCCTCCCCTACCCTACTGTTCTTTTTGGAAGGAAGTCATTAAGCATAGCCCACGCTTAAGAAGTGAGGCGTTAGGATAAATGAATTATTTGGAATTGAGTATCTACATAAATTATTTTTAAGTCTTCAGCATAGGAGATTTTTTTATTCTCCATTTACTTATTTATTCAATAGGTTTATAAAAATATAATTTGTTGTATTTCATTTATGAATATGAATATACCTGTAGTAGGTAGAATAACTGACTGCCCTAAAGATGTCCATGTTCTAATTCCCGGAACCTGTGAATATGTTACCTTATGTGCAAAAGGGACTTTGCAGATGTAATTAAGGACCTTGGGATGGGGAAATGATCTTGGATTATCCTGGTGGGCCTAATATAATCACAAGGGTTCCTTAAAGAGGGAAACTGGAGGGTCAGAGAAGGAGATATGATGACAAAGAAGTATAGGTCAGAGAGACAGAGATAGATCTGAAGATGCTACATTGCCAACTTTGAAGAAGGATGAGGCCACAAGCCAAGGAATGCAGGTGGCCTCTAGAAGCTGGAAAAGAAAAGGAATGGATTACCTTCAAAAGGGCCATCAACAAGAGTATGACTTCACTCCTAAAAGGAATGTAACCCTACTAACATTAATCTTAACCCTGTAAGACCCATTTTGTACTTCTGACCTCCAAAACTGTAAGATAATAAATATATGCTGTCTTAAACCACTAAGTTTGTGGTAATTTGTTATAGCAGCAATAGGAAATTAATACCATATTAGATATGATTCTTTAAATATTAGCTCTTTTATGATCTACTTAAATGTTTATTTCTTAATGTAAACTCCTATTTCATTTCAGTATGTAGTTTCATTTTAATTCTAAAGATTCATACTTATGTTTATTAAATTCTACTGCATAAGAATTAAAAAATACATTAATGTCAACTAATTAATTTTATAAGCTGCTTTTTAAATATCATATTTATGTCAGTGATACCTTATTTATTTTTTAGCAAATCTCTTTTTCCATGCCTTTTTCCGCCCTCTGCTCTTCGTTCTTTATTTTGTTTTGATGCCTGTCAATTTTTAAGCTCCTTATAGTTCAGTGTATATTCCAAGAACATGATTTTTTCTTGGGAGTGACATAAGTGCGCACTCTCAACACCAGATATAGAGGAGTAGCTTTTCGTGCTAAAATTCAGGAAACCAGTAATTCTTAGCCTTCTTTTACTTAAATGTTTGAAATATGGTCTAATAAATGAATTAGTGGGCATAGACACACAGAAAATGTTAAATTCTAAAAATCACTATTTCATTAATCTCCTTGGTATCTAAAAAATTGTTTTTTATTTAAATTTGAAAAGTATTAATTTAGTCAGCCAAATAGATAAAGGAAAAGTACAAGAATAAAATTGTATAAGACCTAATAGTGTTCTTTGGACTCTAGAGCTCTTTGATTTCCTAAAATATTTTCATCTATGTTCTGCCATCTTTTCTTTTCACTAGAGCATAGTCCCTCTTTAACCCAGCAAAAAAACATTTAACTCTTGGATTAGGACAAGAAATTTAAAAAAGCATGAGAGTTAACCGGAAGTCCAGAAAAATTTTGGTTGCCAACGTGTATTTCCCTAACTTGGAATATGGCACCAGCCCCAGGGAATATGGACAAATCCCACAGGAACAGCGTGGTAGCATCTGGGTGAGGATTATCTGAACCAGGGGTTTTGTGTTGAAATCAGTCTCAGAGTAATTAGATCCTCTTCAGGAACTCTGAGGCATTGTGTAAATTGTAACAAAGACTTAACCAGCAAGATGTTTAAAAAAGTACAAAAGTTGTATTCTTTTTGCACAGATTAGACAGGAAATACTTAAACTCTGCTTAAAAGTACAAAGTGTGCTAATACTTTGGCCATTATGGCGTTGTCAGTTCTAGATAAAATGAATCAGTTGCACAGATAAGTCATAAAATTGAAAAACACCATACAAGAAAATTCATAACACAAGTAAATGAAGGAGTGATTATTTGTAAATATACATATATATATATTTCTTTGTTTTGCAAATGTGTTCATAGAAAGTAACTGATATATTTAAAATGTGATTGTTGTATAATCGGTGAATAGTACTAAACTTTTTATGTTTCATTATTGATCAACTGAATTTACAAGAGTAATATGAGTTGAATACTATGCAACCTCTAGCCTTCCCCTTTCCTTCCCCCTCCCCCTCCAGGGTTTGCAGTCTTCTCTTTGATTTTGGGATGGCCAGAAGTGAGCTGTGCAATCCAGGATTGCACACTAAGCTCAGAGTTCCCAGCCCTAAAACCTCAGCCCACAGCAGAAGCCTTGTTGAATTGGTGGCCTTGGTCAGAAGGGGAAGTTACAGGGGAGGAGGACAGTGGATCATGGTTAGTTACCAGAAACTGAATGTGTGAATTTAGGAGAATATAAATGGACCAACAAATCCGGTAGAGACAGAGACAAAATCAAGAGAGGAAACTCTGGAATACTTACTTTATTTGAACCACGGAGGAGAGGTGATCCAACAACCCAAGTAGTATTAAGGTTTCAGTAAAGGCTAAATTACACTTCTCTACTTAGTTGCCTTGTCAGAAGCCCCCTCCCCATGCTAATAATGTTAAATTGAGAAAAGACACATGCATATGATGTAAATACTAATTAGAAGCAAAGTGACACATGGTCTAGTTAGCTCCCTCTTGGGAGAAAGCCTTGGAGGCAGGGTTAGTCTGGGAGAGTTTGGCACTGCAGACAAAAGATTAAATCATGAAGGAAAGAATTGGTGTTATGGATAGAAAGGTAAAATGAAGCCTGCATGCTCAAGTGCCTCTGGAATACTGGAGACTTTGGTTAAGTGGTGTTGATAATAAATCTGGTCGAATAATCACATTGCTTGCCTGGTCCAATCATCTATGTTGCTCCTCGGAAGTAACCTTGGTCTGGGAAGTTGTGGAAACTCATTCTCCTGGAAACCTGTGCAAGTGGCTGGGAATTACAGAAATTGTCTCAGCCTATTGCTAGAATTGTTCTACCTGCCCCTTACTATCACTCCAAGAATTGTACCAGTTCAGAATGGGAATAGAAGGGAATCAACATTCTCTACCCTTCACCGGCCCCTCCCGCACAGGCTGGAGCAGACGCTGCTTAAGACGACTGATTTCAAAAAAGACTCCTCTTTGAACTCTAATTGGCTGAACCTGTGAATGTAAAACAAATTGTGTATGTACTATGGGTCAAGGATTCCTCCTTACTTATTTATATACTATTATACTTCTATAAACAACTATTAGGCCATTTCCACTTTTAAGAGGCTATGAGTTTTTAAAACACATCTGTTATTATAAACTGAGTTTTTCTGTCATCTTGAATTGGGAGATCCATATGATAATCTGAGAATGTGGAAAATGTTAACTTAGTGGCATTGAAAAAAGAAGAAAATAAAGGATTTATGCTTATCTTTTTTTTTTAAACCCCTTTACTGAGGTATTACTATCTTAGGCTGGGTTCTCTAGAGAAGCAAAACCAGTAAAGCGTATAAATATATATATATAGAGAGATTTATATCAAGGAAATGGCTCACATAGTTGTAGAGGCTGGAACGTCCCAAGTCCATGGGTCAGGATAGAGGCTTCTTCTGATTCAAATAGCCACAGGGGCTGGTGAACCCCAGATTGGCAGGGCTCTTGCTCACAGGCTGTGAAGATCGATGAATCCCAAGATAGGCAGGCAAGACCGCAGGTAAGCTGCTAGCTCAAGTCCCATGAATTGGAGGTCAGACAAAAAGGAGCCAGCTGCAGGATCCAGAACAAGCAAAAGCCCCCAAGCCCTGCCAGGACATCTGCCCACACTCGATGCAGTCCACACATCCAAGGAAACTCCCTTTCAACAGATTGGCTACTCACAGCAGATCCCATTATGGGAGTGATCACACATAAAATCTCAACAGGAAGTGACCACAACACTATACGACTGCCAAAACACTGAGAATCATGGTTCAGCCAAGTTGACACACAATCTTATCACATTTACAGTAAAGTGTATGAATACTAAGAGAACAGCTCAACTGATTTTTACATCTGTCTACAACCCAAGTAATCACCACTCAGATCAAGATATAGAGCATTTCCTGCACCCCAGAAGGTTCCCTCATAACTCTTTCCAGTCAATACCCCCATTACAGAGAACCTCTATTTTGAGTTCTATCACCATAGATTAGATTTCCCTGTTTTTCAGCTTCTTATAAATAGAATCATACAGAATGTATTATTTTTGTATCTGCCTTCTTTTGTTCAACATGATGTCTATGACATGTTGTTGCATATGTTGTTGTTGTGTGCCATTGAGTCAATTCCGACTCATAGAAACCCTATGTGACAGAGCAGAACTGCCCCATAGAGTTTTATAGGCTGGTGGTGCAGTGGTTAAGAACTCAGCTGCTAACCAAAAGGTTGGCAGTTTGAATCCACCAGCTGCTCCTTGGAAACCCTATGGGGCAGTTCTACTCTGTCCCATAGGGTCACATGAAGAATCAACTCGATGGCAACAGGTTTGATTTAGTTTAATCTTTACAGGAGCAGATCACCAGATCTTTTCTCCGCAGAGCTGCTGGTGGGTTTGAACCACTGACCTTTTGGTTAGAAGCCAAATGTTTAGCCATTGTGTCACCATAGCTCCTTTTTTGCATATAATAGCTTATTCTTTATATTGCTGAGTGGCATTTCTATTATATGAATATATCACAGTTTATGTAAGTAGTTTCCTGTTGATGCACATTTGGATTGCTTGCAGTTTGGGGCTAGTATGGATAAAGTTACTATGAACATTCTTATGTACATGTTTTTTAGTGGATGTGTATACTTACTTATCTTGGGTGTACACCTAGAAGTGGAATTTCTATAATAGAATTTGGAATTTCTATAACACGGTGTATTATGTGTAGTGTATTATACTTTAGTAGATACCACCAAAGGGTTTTCCAAAGTGGTTGCACCAAGTTACATTCCCACTCACAATGTATGAGAGTTCCAGTTTTTCCAAATCCTTAGTAACACTTGGGATTATCAAGTGTTTTGTTTTTATATATATTCTGTGTATAATTTTAGCCATCATGGTAGGTGTATTGTGAAATCTCTGTGGTTTATAGTTAACATTTCCTTGATGACTATCTTAGTTATCTAGTGCTGCTATAACAGAAATACCACAAGTGGATGGCTTTAACAAACAGAAATTTATTCTCTCACAGTTTAGGTGACTAGAAATCCAAATTCAGGGCGTCATCTCCAGAGGAAGGCTTTCTCTCTCTGTCGGGTCTGGGGGAAAGACCTTGTCATCAATCTTCCCCTGGTCTAGGAGGTTCTCAGTGCAAAAACCTTGGGTCCAAATGATGTGCCCCACTCCTGGTTCTTCTTACTTGGTGGTAATGAGGTCCCTCTCCTCTCTGCTTGCGTCTTCCTTTTATATCTCAAAAGAAATTGACTCAAAATACAACCTAATCCTGTAGATTGTGTCTTGCTTCATTAACATAACTGCCTCTAATCCTGCCTCATTAACATCATAAAGGTTAGGATTTACAACACATAGGTAATTATGTCAGATCACAAAATGGAGGACAATCACAAAATACTGGGAATCATGGCCTAGCCAAGTTGACACACACTTTGGGGGATATAATAACACATAGGTAATTAGATCACAAAATGGAAGATAATCATGAAATACTGGGAATCATGGCCTTAGCCAAGTTGACATACATTTTAGGGGGACACAATTCAATCCATAACAATGACTAATAATGTTGAGTACTTTTTCAAGTACTTATTATTCATTTGGATATCTTCTTTTGTGAAGTGCCTCTTTTTTGTCCACTTTTTTATTGACTTGTTTGCTTTTTTGTTGATAAGAGATTTTTAAACATTTTGATGTCTTTTGTCACATATATATCTGTATATATATCACATATATATGTGCCAGATATAGACACAGTATAAATAATGTGTACATATCACATATGTCAGATATAGATATGCCAAGAATATTTATATTCTTCTTCAAACTATACCTTGCCTTTTTACCCTTTTAATGGTGTTTTTTAATGAAGAAAAGTTCTTAATTTTAAGGAAGTCCAAGTTCTTCTTTTTTTTTTTTTTTAATGATTGGTGCCTATTTTGCTTTCTTTAGAAATCATTGTATAGGCCAGACCAATAGTTATTCAACTATATTTGCTTCTAGACACTTTACTGTTTTACCTTCCACATTTAGGTTTGTAATCCATCTCAAATTAATGTTGTGTATTGTGCCTAGAGGGTCACTATGAGTTGGAACCGACTTAACCGCAATGGTTGTTTTTTTTATGGTGCGCGAGGTGGGAATAAAGTTTATTTTCTCCCGTATCGATATTCAATTTTCTAGCACCATTTATGAAAAAGGCTTTTTCCCCAATGAATTCTTTTGGCATCTTTGTCATAAATCAAGTGATCATATATTTGTGTATCTGTTTCTGCATTCTATCCTGGTCTATTTGTCTATCCTTGATATTACTTGAGCCACAATGTCTTAATAACTGCAATTTTATAGTGAATCTTAAAATATGGTAGTATAATTCCCCTAAATTTGTACTTCTTTCACAAGATTGTTTTGACTGTTATTATTCTATTTCCTTTGTATTTCCATTATTTTTAGAATTAGCTTGTGTATTTCCACAAAATATAATGTTTCTTGGAATTGGATTGGGATTGCTTTGAATCTATAGATCAGTTTGGGGATGACTGACATTTTAACAGTATTGCATCTCCCAATCTATGAACATGATTCTCTATTATTTAGGTTTTAAAAATTTCAGCCATATTGTGTAGTTTTCAGTGTAAATTTCTTATTTTGTTAGATTTATTCCTAGGCGTTGATATTTTTAATGGTATTTTTAAAAATTTCATTATCCAATCTTTGTTGCTAATATCAAGAAATACAATTGATTTTTGTATATTGATCTTGTATCCAGAAACCCCACTAAATTCACTTATTAATTCTAATCATTTGTATATTCTTTTGGATTTTCTACATTCACAATCATCATCTGTGAGTAGTGACAGTTTTACTTCTTCATTAACCATCTCTATATTTTCATTTTTCTCCTGTCATTTCACCATGTAGAATGTTGAATAGAAGTGGTAAATACATCTCCACCTTGTTCCTGATCTCATAATTAACTTTAAAAATTTTTTCTTATTTCTAAATGAAATTCAAGAGTCAGCTTCTCCAGACTTAAAAACAAACAAACCGTTGCTGTGGAGTCGATTCCGACTCACAGCGACCCTATAGGACAGAGTAGAACTGCCCTGTAGGGTTTTCAAGGAGCGGCTGGTGGATTCGAACTGCCAACCTTTGGGTTAGCAGCTGAGCTCTTAATCACTGTGTCACCAGGGCTCCGGACGTTTTAAAAATTCTATTAAAAGAAACAAACAAACAATGCCACTGAGTTGATTCCAACTCACAGTGACGCTATAGGACAGAGCATAACTGTCCCAAAGGATTTTCAAAGCTGTAAATCATTACAGAAGCAGACCGTACATCTTTCTCCAGTGGAGCAGCTGGTGGGTTCGAACCACTACCTTTCAGTTAGCAACTGAGCACTTAATCACTGCATCTCCAGTGTTCCTTAAAGGTCCTATTACGCTAGAATATTTGGGCTAGAGTAATTTTGTCTCAGTGTCTCCTTAATGGTTGTCTGTTTTATTCCCTCATCCGTTTCCACCCTTTGTTGTTCTTATCATTTTGGCTTGAAATTCAGGAACTGAAGTCTCTATCAGGATGTTGCTATACTGGTCAGGTCCTACTTTGTGCAGTTGCAGGATAAGAAATTGAGGCATACCTCCCTTCTCTTTATGGGTTTATTCCTCGCTTCTTTCCAAAATACACCACATAAATTTCTATGTATGGGGACACATACCCCAGTGGTGCAATGGTTAAGCGCTCAGCTGTTAATCAAAAGATTGGCAGTTCAAACCCACTAGAGGCATTGCGGTGGGGGCGCGGGGTGCGAGGGCAGGGCCGGGGGAGACCTGGCAATCTGCTCCCATAAAGATTACAGCCTAGGAAACTCCATGGAGAGGTTCTACTCTGTCCTGTAGGGTCCCTATTAGTCCAATTCAACTCCACAGTGCACAACAGCAATACCAGTTAGCGAAACTCTGTATTAAGACTTGTGTTGATCATTCACAGTTGTTTAGCAGCCGAGCTCTTAACCACTGTGCCTCCAGGGCTCCGTGAATTATCCTAATTTGCGCGTGACAGCTGCTTCTTGTTGAGACCCTAGCTGATACTCAATTTAGAGATTACTAGCTAAATCCAAGTTCCCTCGGGAGAATAGCTCCAAAAATATTTTGGAGCCAAAAAGCTAAGTTGGATATACATGGAATATTCTGAGGGCTGAGAAATGCAGAGGCCCAGACCCACTTTATAAGTCTCCCATCACATTGTCCCCTGCACACCAGACTTAAGCAAGTATAAGAATTGTCTAAACCCAGAAGGCCCTTGGATATTTTGGAAGCCTTGTTGGAGTGGATAGCAGAGTTGTCCCTGAAAGGCATGGCAGACTCTGCAATGGTGAGAGGTCCACACAGCCTGAAGATACTTCTCCTAACAACAGTCTGTATCAAACTTTACTCAAGATTAAAACCAAAAAAAAAAAAAAAAAAGGACCAAACCTGTTGCCGTAGAGTCGACTCCAGCTCACAGCGACCCTATAGAATGGAGTAGAATTGCTCTGTAGGGTTTCCAAGGAGCAGCTGGTAGATTCAAACTGCCAACCTTTTGGTTAGCAGCTGAGGCACCTACTGAAGATTAGGGAAAATAAAATGAGTAACAGTATAGACATAACTTTTATTCCAGGTTCAAGGGAGACAAATCAAAGAACTTGATCACTTTATAATCCCCTTGAGCTCTTAACTTTAGGGTCTTTTATGTCCTCTCCACTCTAGTAGAGTACTTCTTTCATTTAAATTTTGCTATGTAATGGGGTAGTGGTTAAGAGCTACGGCTGCTAACCAAAACATCAGCAGTTCGAATCCACCATCTGCTCCTTGGAAACTCTATGGGGCAGTTCTACTCTGTCCTATAGGGTCGCTATAAGTCGGAATTGACTCGATGGCAATGTTTGTTTTTTTTTTTATGTAAAACCAGACGTCCTTGTTGACGCAGTATTTAAGAGCTTGGCTGCTAACTGAAGGGTTGGTGGTTTGAGCCCACCAGCTGCTCCCTGGGTGAAAGATGTGGCAGTCTGCGCCCCTAAAGATTACAGCCTTGGAAATCTATTCTGTCCTGTAGTCACTATGAGTCAGAATTGAGTCCACGACCACGGGTTTGGTTTTTGGTTTTATGTTAAACCTCCACCTACATTTTGGACAATCTCAACCCTGTATCTATTTCTATAATCGCAGGATCCAGCCTCTTTCATAGTGTACTTAAGCCCCCAAACCTGGGTGTTCGTTTTTAGGTAACTCCAGCAGGTCAGTTCAGTCCAGGTTCATAATCCTGTCTCCTGAGCCTTCAGCTCATGAGTATGAGATTGTTGTTATGTGCCACTGAGTTGATTCTGACTTATAGTGACCCTATAGGACAGAGTAGAACTGTCCTATAGGATTTACTAGGCTGTAATCTTTACAAGAGCAGATCACCGGGTTATTTTTAATCCTGCAATGCTGCTGGTTAATTTGAACCACCAACCTTTGGCTAGCAGGCGAGTGCTCAACCACTGCACCACCAGGGCTCTTTTGACATAGTATACCATTGCCGTCGAGTGAATTTCAACTCATAGTGACCCTATAGAAAAGAGCAGAACTGCCCCATAGGGCTTCCAAGAAGCGGCTGGTGGATTTGAATTGCCAACCTTTTGGTTAGCAGCTGTAGCTCTTAACCACTGTGCTGACATAGTATATAGACTCCTAAACCCTGAAGAAGAAACACATTCCTAACCGCCTCTTCCTTTGCAAGACTATCTACCCTGACCTTCAAAGGAGTCAGCCTTTTGAAAGGTCATGGAAGCTCCATAGACACATCCAAACTCCCTAAGGGACTGAACTGCTCGGCAGAGGGCTGTGGGGACCATGGTCTCAGGGAGCATCTAGCTCAGTTGTCATAACACAGTTTATAAAGAAAATGTTCTACGTTCTACCTTGGTGAGTAATGTCTGGGGTCTTAAAAGCCTGTGAGCAGCCAAGTAAGATACTCCACTGGTCTCATCCCTTCGGGAGCAAAAAAGAATGAAGAAAACAAGATACAAGGAAAAGATTAGTCCAAAGGACTAATGGACCACAGCTACACAGCCTCTACCAGACTGAGTCCAGTACAACTAGATGGTGCCCGGCTACCACCACTGACTGCTCTGGCCAGGATCACAACAGAGGGTCCCAGACAGAGCTGGAGAAAAATGTAGAACAAAATTCTAACTCACAAAAAAAGACCAGACTTACTGACCTGACAGAGACTGAAGAAACCCTGAGACTATGGCCCCTGGACACCCTTTTAGCTCAGTAATGAAGTCACTCCCGAGGTTCACCGTTCAGCCAAAGATTAGACAGCCCCATAAAATAAAACAAGACTAATGGGGCACAACAGTCCAGGGACAAGGACTAGAAGGCAGGAGGGGACAGGAAAGCTGGAAATAGGGAACGCAAGTCTGAGAAGGGAGAGTGCTGACATGTCATGGGGTTGTTAACCACTGTCATAAAACAATATATGTACTATTTAATGAGAAACTATTTGTTCTCTAAACCTTCAACTAAAGTACAATAAAAAATAAAAAGAATCAGACTTTCACTTTATTATGCAGAATGATTTAAATTACTCATGTCCATCCTTTCCCAAACTCCACCTCTCTCCCTTTCTACAGTGAGATGCCTGGTCCTAAAAGGATTAAGGAGCATGCCCATTATAGAGTGATATACATCTTAATAGCTACTTCCTTTGCTACACAAAAAAACAGGGAAAGCTTTGACCTTAAAGCTTTCATGTTAAAGTGCTATAGTACTTCTAGCCCCATTCCTTCCCACTCGCTATTCACACCCCTTACATACCTCTTTCAACTGCAGCTGTTTCTTCTATTTTCTTTCCTAGCTTCAAAAATTAGGCTTATTCTGAAATTTCTTGATATTTCTTTTTCAGATATTACTGATAGTGGATGCTGTGATGAGCTCTCTTTTAGGAACGAAGGATTTATTCCCCCATCTGCTGCTGGAGTGCTGCTGGCAGATAATCCTCCATTGTCAGCTCTCTTCAGGAATTGCATCTGCTGAAGAGAAATGCCTCACCAAGGTCACGGTCTCTTCCCAGGGAGGTCCACATTCAATGAGTGATTTGGAGTAGGTGTGGGAGGGGGATAAAGGACCAGCCTCCTTGTCCCAATTCAGGATAAACAACTTTAAAGAGCCATCCAGCTTCAGAACTCCCTGTGCATTGGCTGAAGCCTTTTTGAGACCACATCACAGCCCAACTTCTCCTTTTGCCAAATCCGCTTTTCCCCCCTTCCCTTCCCAAGAGCATTTCCTAATGAACTTCCAGCATGCTGAGCTCTGTCTCAGAGGCACTGTCCATTGACTTGCTGCTGTATAGATAAGTATTTTTCTTCCTCCGTAGTACTCCTTCACCCTTTGTCCCTACCACAGCTTCTGCTTATTTCACTTTACCTATGTACTCATATAAGGAGCCCTGGTGTCTCAGCTGCTAACCAAAAGAACGGCAGTTCGAATCCACCAGCCGCTCCTTGGAAACCCTATGGGGCAGTTCTACTCTGTCGTATAGGGTCGCCATTAGTCATAATTGACTAGACGGCAGCAGGATGTACTTATATAAGGAGCTGGTGGTGCAATAGTTGAGCACTCAGCTGTTAACAAAAAATTGGCAGCTCCATGGGAGGAAAGACCTGGCAATCTGCTCCCGTAAAGATTACAGCCTAGTAAACCCTATGGGGCATTTCTATTCTGTCCTATAATGTCACTATGAGTCAGAATTGACTCGACGGCACCTAACAACAACATGTACTTTACAGCCCTGGTGGCACAATGGTGAATTTACTGAATTAAGTACTTCGCTGCTAACCAAAAGGTCTAAAAGGTTAGTAGTTCAAATTCACCCAGTGGCTCTGCAGGAGAAAGAATTGGCAATCTGCTCCTTAAAAGATTACAGCCCAGATTTACAATAAGATTTTTGTGTCTCAGTCTTAAGTATTAACGGATATGCAAAGATAATGAGACATAAGAGCAAAACCTCTAATATGAAATAGAGAGATCAATCGATAAAATGTACATGAAAGAAACAACCTAGATGTCCATCAACAGAGGAATGGGTAAACAAACTATGGTACATACACACAATGGAGTACTACTCAACCATAAAGAACAATGATGAATCTGCAAAGCATCTCACAACATGGATAAATCTGGAAGGCATTATGCTGAGTGAAGTAAGTCAATTACAAAAGGACAAACAATGTATGAGACCACTACTATAAAAACTCATGAAAAGGTTTACACACAAAAAGAAACAATCTTTGATGGTTACGAGCAGAGGGGAGGGGTGGGGATGGAAAAACACTAAATAGACAATAGATAAGTGGTAACTTTGGTGAAGGGTAAGACAGTAAACAATACAAAAAAAGAAAAAAGAGAAGAAAAAAAGATTACTGCCCAGAAAACCCTATGGGGCAGTTCTACTGTCACGTGGACTTGCTATGAGTCAAAAATCTACTCCATGGCACTTATAACATGTACTTATATCGCCATTTTTAGGTAACTCAGCATTCAACATTCAGTATTATGACAATGTAACTTAATCACAACTGAACCATATATTTTATCTCAAGTATTTTTTTTCCTAATGTAAGTAATTGCCTCATATTTTCGTTTCCTTGGTTTTTGTATCAATTATCTCCAGTCTAAAAGCTTTATCTTCTCTGAACACAGTCACAAATACTAGCTTTTCCATTTTATTTTTTATTATGCTTTAGGTGAAAGTTTACAGCTCAAGTTAGTTTCTCATACAAAAATTTATACACATATTGTTATGCCACCCTAGTTGCAATCCCTGTAATGTGACAGCACACTCCTTCTTTCCACTCTGGACTTCCCATGTCCTTTCAACCAGCTCCTATCCCTTTCTGCCTTCTCATCTCACCTCAGGACAGGCGCTACCCATTTAGTCTCGTGTATCTACTTGAACTAAGAAGCACAGTCTTCACGAGTATTATTTTATGTTTAATAGTCTAGTCTAATCTTTGTCTGAAGAGTTGGCTTCAGGAATGGTTTTAGTTCTGGGTTAACAGAGAGTCCAGGGGCCATGTCTTCTGGGGTTCTTCTAGTCTCAGTCAGACCATTAAGTCTGGTCTTTTTACTAGAATTTGAGTTCTGCACCTCACTTTTCTCCTGTTCCGTCAGGGACTCTCTGTTGTGCTCCCTGTCAGGGCGGTCATTGGTGGTAGCTGGGCACCATCTAGTTCTTCTGGTCTCAGGCTGATGAAGTCTCTGGTTTATGTGGCCCCTTTTGTCTCTTGGGCTAATATTTTCCTTGTATCTTTGGTGTTCTTCATTCTCCTTTGCTCCAGGTGGGTTGGGACCAATTGAAGCATCTTAGATGGCCGCTTGCTAGCTTTTAAGACCCTGGACGCCACTCACCAAAGTGGGATGCAGAACATTTTCTTAATAAACTTTGTTATGCCAATTGACCTAGATGTCCCCTGAAACCATGGTCTCCAGACTCCCATCCCTGATACTCTATCCCTCAAAGTGTTAGATTCTGTTCAGGAAACTTCTTAGCTTTTGGTTTAGTCCAGTTGTGCTGACTTCCCTGTATTGTGTGTTGTCCTTCCCTTCACCTAAGATTATTCTTGTCTACTATCTAGTTAGTGAATAACCCTCTCCTTTCCTTCCCACCCTCGTAACCATCAGAGATTGTTTTCTTCTGTGTTTAAACCTTTTCTTGAGTTCTTGTAATAGTGGTCTCATACAATATTTGTCCTTTTGCAACTGACTAATTTCACTCAGCATAATGCCTTCCAGATTCATCCATGTTGTGAGATGTTTTGCAGCTTCATCGTTGCTCTTTATTGTTGCGTAGTATTCCATTGTGTGACTATACCATAATTTGTTTATCCATTCGTCCGTTGATGGACACCTCGACTGTTTTCATCTTTTTGCTGTTGTGAACAGTGCTTCAATGAACATGGGTGTGCATATATCTATTTGTGTGATGGCTCTTCTTTCTCTACAATATATGCCAAGGAGTAGGATTGCTGAATTTAATGGCACTTCTATTTCTAGCTTTCTAAGGAAGTGCCAAATCGATTTCCAAAGTGGTTGTACCATTTTACATTCCCACCAGCAGTGTATAAGTGTTCCTGTCTCTCCACAACCTCTCCAAAATTTATTCTTTTGTGTTTTTTGGATTAATGCTAGCTTTGTTAGGGTGAGATGGTATCTCATTGTAGTTTTGATTTGCATTTCTCTAATGGCTAATGAATGTGAGTATTTCCTAATGTATCCATTAGATGCCTGAATGTTTTCTTTGGTGAAGTGCCTGTTCATATCCTTTGCCCATTTTTAATTAGGTTATTTGTCTTTTTGTTGTTGAGGTTTTGCAGTATCTTCTGGATTTTAGAGATTAGACCCTGATGGGATATGTTGTAGCCAAAAATTTTTTCCCAGTCTGTAGGCTGTCTTTGTAGTTGATGAGCATAAGTGTTTGATTTTTAGGAGCTCCCAGTTATCTAGTTTCTCTTCTGGTGTTTATGACAAATATTAGCTTTTAACATTCTTCTTAGTGACTTTTTTCTTAGAAGCCTCTGTCCTGCTGTAATCTGGTTGTTCTGTGAGCCTGCTGACTGGTGTTGTTGGGGTATTTCTTTTCACCATCATCCTGGGAATTCCTCTTACTTTTCCCATGTGTTATATCCCCTTTTTCTTGGATCCTATATCTTTCTTGGTCTACTCCTTCTTATCAATGAAGCACATTCTCTAGCAGCTTTCTGATAAAGGGTGCATGGGAGGTGGTAAATGAAATGAAAATGGAGTAGTGTGGTTGACAAAATGGCATTGGAGGTTGAGTTGATATACTCCTAAAACTTGTCTTTACTGAAACCTAAACTTAGCTTTCCTGTAAATCAGGCCACCCTCATTGACCAATGAGATTCTGACATCACTCACACTCTTGTTGACCTGACAGCATTTCAACAGAAAATTGTATAAGCCAATCAGAAATAAGCTTTTGCTTCCTAGTTTTGTCTATATAAGCCAATCTCTGCTGATGCTCGGTAAAGTACTTTTCCACATGTGGTTTGATGCTACCTGATTCATGACTCTTTTGCCCAAATAAAACTCATCTAATAGATTACTTTTAATACTGACTCAGTTTCTTTTGACAGAGGTGAACTTTTAAGACTGTACGATTCTGAAAATGCCTTTATTCTATTCTCATACCTGATTGATAATTTGGTCAGGAATATAATTTTAGATTGTAAGTTATTTCCTCAGAATTTTGAAGACATTTTCCATTATCTTTCAACTTTCAAGGGTGCTGGTGGGAGGATCATTGCTATTTTGATTTCTGTCTTTTTTCTATATCTCATTTTTTTTTTTTAACCCCCTGAAACCTTTTAGGATCTTCACTTTATCCCTGGTGTTCTGCGTGATAATGTGACTTAGGTTTCTTTCTACTCGCAAACTGAGAGTGGGCCTTTCTGTCTGGAACTTGATATCCTTTAGTTTTGGGAGATTTTCTCTTATTATTTCTTTGATGATAGATTATTTCCATTTTTCTGTTCTATGAAGTGTTGCACCATCTGGCTTGATACTCTACTTTTCCTGTTTAGTCTCTTTTTCTTTCAATTTCTGACTTTTTTTTTCCTTTTCTTTTTTTGGGGATGTTTTCTCAACTTTTTATTCCAATCCTTTTACTGATTATTTCCTTTATTTTTGCTTTTGCTTTCTTCCAAGAGAGATTTCTCGTTCCCCAATTGTTCTTCTTTTAAAAAGCATACAGTTTTTATTTTAGGGATTCAATAACTTCTCTGAATATAATAATTATAAGACTTTTAAAGTCTTTCCCCTGTTTTCTCTGCACGCTGTTTCCTCTTTTATAATTGTCTATGTCTTTTATCTTAGATACTTTCTCCATATCTCTGGGTGATTCAATTCTCTTCCTTCCTTCCTTTCATTCTTTCTTCTTCTCTTTATTTCAGTAGTGTGAGACACTTAAATGCTCTGTGTCCTCAGGTGCAGCTTGCCCACTGGTGGACTTAACCATCAGGCCGTTTTGTGGGGCTCATAAGAATCAGTATCTATAGTTCTTTTTCTCTTTGCTAGTCAGTTTTCTTAGAGAAGAATCTTCCCATTTCTTTCTTGGAGGTCATATAAGCATTGCTGCTAATGTTCTAGGGTACAGAAGCTAGAGATTCCGGCACTCAGTATGTCAATTTTTATTAATCCTTCTTTTAAGTTTCTCCTTCCATTCTCCTCCCCACCACCTCAGCTATGCCTGATGTCCTTGAGTTGGGGAGATTTTCCAAACTGGTTCAAATGCTGCAGAGAGTAAAGACATCTTCTGCCTGGAAGGAGTATTTCCTTATTGCATGTGGTGAGGGAAGATTAGGGATCAAATTCCACTTTTAAAAGACTTTCAAATCATCCTCTCATTTTCAGTCTCACTCCCAGCCCTTTCTTCAGAGGTATTCATTGCCTCCATTTCCTTAGTCTTCCCACAAACCTGTGGTGGGGATTGGTTTGCATCTTGTGGACTTAGCTTTGCAAACTTAGGTTTCAGTCTTCTCTCAGCCCTGTCACATTTCCAAGATGACCTCTTCTCCTGTATGCTGGATTATATTTTCCTATTCCTCATTCGTCTAGGTCATTTTTCTTCTTTGTTGTCATTTCAGAGAGGTTTCTGTTCTTTCGGCCATGTTTAACTGGCAGTCTCCATGTCTGTTCCTCATGTTTGAGGAGAGTGTGAAGAAACGATCTCATTCTTTCAGTTACATGCATCATTCTCTCTCAACAAAGGTCACTGCTCTTCTAAAGGCTACCAATTCTACATGACTCTCTCTCCCTACTGCCTCTTCCCCTCTTCCTTTCTTATCATGGAACTAGGATCCCCTTTTGCTCCGGAATTTTGGTAGTTTTGACTATATCTGAACTTTCAGACAGGATATATAGTGTTAAAATTTTCTAGATAATTTTAAACAACTTGAGCTGTGTGCCTTTAGGGCTGAAGTGAGTGGTAGAGGGTACTGTTTCATTGACCTTGGGCTTTTTGCTGCCTCTGAGCACGTGACGGAATTTTTGTTGTTGTTGTCATTGAGAATATACACAGCAAAACATACACCAATTCAACAGTTTCTACGTGCATTGATTACATTCTTTGAGTTGTGCGACTACTCTATATAATCCCATATAGATAGTTCTTAAAAGAGCATAATGCTCAAGGTGACCCTACTGGTATTGGAAATACCGGTGGCATAGCTTCCAGCATCACAGCAACATGAAAGCCATCACAGTATCACAGACTGACAGACACACGGGCTTGCAATAGTGAAGGATTCTACAGTGAAAATACTAAAGAATGCAGGGAAAAAAAGAAGATAGAAGGAATACACAGAGTCACTGTACCAAAAAGAATTGGTTGACGCTTATCCACTTCAGGAGGTAGTACCAGTGGTACTGAAGAAAGAAGTCCAAGCTGCGCTGAAGGCATTGGTAAAAAACAAGGCCCCAGGTCTTGATGGAATACCAGTTGCTATTGTTTAACAAACAGATGCAACACTGTAAGTGCTCACACATCTATGCCAAGAAATTTGGAAGACAGCTACCTAGCCACCTGACCGGAAGAGATCCATATTTGTGCCCATTCAAAAGAAAGGTGATCCAACAGAATGTGGAAATTATCAAACAATATCATTAATATAGCACACAAGTGAAATTTTGCTGAAGATCATTCAAAAGTGGTTGCAGCAGTACATCAACAGGGAACTGCCAGAGATTCAAACTGGATTCAGAAGAGGATGTGAAATGAGGGATATAATTGTCCATATCAGATGGATCTTGGCTGAAAGCAGAGAATACCAGAAAGATGTTGTCATGGATTGAACTGTGTCCCCCAAAAATATCTGTCAACTTGGCTGGGTCATGAGTCCCAGTATTGTATGATTGTGTACCATTTTGTAATCTGATATGATTTCCTTACATGTTGTAAACTCTGTCACTATGATGTAATAAGATGGACTAGCATCAGTTATACTGATGAGGTCTACAAGATCAGATAGTGTCTTAAGCCAATTTCTTTTGAGATATAAAAGAGAGAAGCAAGCAGAGACACATGGGAACCTCCTACCACAATGAAAGCAATGCCAGGAGCAGAGCACGTCCTTTGGACCTGAGGTTCCTGCACTGAGAAACTCCCAAACCAAGGGAAGATTGATGACACGGTCTTTCCTCCAGAGCTGATGGGGAAAGCGTTCCCCTAGAGCTGACACCCTGAATTTGGACTCAAAGCCTACTGGACTGTGAGAGAATAAACTTCTCTTTGTTAAAGCCATCCACTTGTGGTATTTCTGTTACAGCAACACTAGATGACCAAGACAGATGTTTGCCTGTATTTTATTGACTATGCAAAGGCATTCGACGTGTGGATCATAACAAATTATGGATAACATTGTGAAGAATGAGCATTCCAGAACACTTAATTGTGTTCATGAGGAACTTGTACATGGACCAAGAGGCAGTAGTATTAACAGAACAAGGGGATATTGCACGGTTTAAAATCAGAAAAGGTATGCATCAGGGTCATATTCTTTCACCATACTTATTCAATCTGTATGCTGAGTGAATAATCCGAGAAGCTGAAATATATGAAGAAGAAAGAGGCATCAGGATTGGAGGAAGAGTCATTAACAACCTGTGTTATACAGATGATACTACCTTGCTTGCTGAAATGAAGAGGACTTGAACACTTACTGTTGAAGATCAAAGACTATAGCCTTCAGTATGGATTATACTTCAACATAAAGAAAACAAAAATTCTAACTAATGGACCAATAAGCAACATCATGATAAACAGAGAAAAAATTGAAGTTGTCAAGGATTTCATTTTACTTGGATCCACAATCCACGCCCATGGAAGCAACAGTCAAGAAATCAAATGATGCATTGCATTGGGCAAATCTGCTACAAAAGACCTCATTAAAGTATTAAAAAGAAAGATGCCACTTTAAGGACTAAGGTGTGCCTAACCCAAGCCATGGTGTTTTCAATTGCCTCATATGCATGTGAAAACTGGGCAATGAATAAGGAAGAATGAAGAAGAATTGATACCTTTGAATTACGGTGTTGCCGAAGGATATTGAATATACTGTGGACTGCCAAAAGAACAAATAAATCTGTCTTGGAAGAAGTGCAGCCAGAATGCTCCTTAAAGCAAGGATGGCAAGATTAATGTCTCACTTACTTTGGACATGTTATCATGAAGGATCAGTCCCTGAAGAAGGACATCATGCTTGGTAAAATAGAGGGTTAGCAAAAAAGAGGAAGACCCTCAAGGAGATGGATTGACACAGTGCTGCAACAACGGGCTCAAGCATAACAACAATTGTGAGGATGGCGCAGGACCAGGCAGCGTTGTACATGGGGTCACTATGAGTTGGAACCAATTTGGCAGCACCTAACAGCAACAACAACAATGCTCAAGGCAGATATTTTCTTTTTTTACTAGTAAAGCTAAACTGTTTTTTGGTTTTAAGACTTCAGGAGATATTTTTGGTTTAAGGTTTACAGATAACCTCAGGGCAATAGTTGCAGGAGTTTATCCAACCTTCATGGCTCCAGAAAGTCTGGAGTCCATGAGAATTTGAAATTGTGTTCTGTATTTTCCCCTTTTGATCAGGATTCTTATAGAATCTTTGATCAAAGTGTTCAATAATGGTAGCCGGGCACCATCCACTTCTTCTGGTCTCATGGTAAAGGAGGCAGTTGTCCATGGAAGCAATTAGCCACACATTCCATATCCTCCTCCTATTCCTGACTCTTGACTGAGGTGTTTTAATGACTCTTCTTTCACATTCTTATATCTAAAAACTAAATTACATGGATATACTCCCAATTTGCTGGCATTGGCTACTTCGCAGAGCATTATTCTGAGTGATGAGGCAGAATTAAAAGAAGAAAGAGAAGTCTCCAATTTTTGATGATGTGTTAGGATTCCAGTGAGGAAGTCTTCCCACAGTTTGTACGTATGTCATCTTCTTAGGGACTTAAAGGGTTGGCTAAAAGTTCTAATTGTCTAAAACTGCTAAATCCACATTGGTTCACATAAGTGATGTTGTATAGCCTAAGATTATAACACGATAATAGTGAAGCAAATACATCTGTGACCCGTCTTAAGGCAAAGGCTTAGTAGAACTGCGAGACTATAACACAGGATCACAGAAAGGTAAAGTCCAAGGCAGCTTAAGTGAGATCAATGGTAAACACTTTATGGACTCATAGAAAATTATTTAAAGAAATTTCTGAAGTTAGCCTATGTCTTAAAAATGATTTCAAGTTGTCTTGCTAGGCCATTCAATATCATAACTGGGTTTTTTTTGTTTTTGTTTTTGTTTATTCTTGTAGTTTAAGTGAAAGTTTATATTTCAAGTTAGTTTCTTATATAAGAATTTATACATACATTGTTCTGTGACCCTAATCGCTCTCCCTAAACTGTGACAGCACACTCCTCCATTCCACCCTGATTTCCCATGTTCATTCAACCAGTTCCTAACCCTCTCTGCCTTCTCATCTCACTTCCAGACAGAAGCTGCCTGTTTTAGTCATCTAGTGCTGCTACAACAGAAATACCACAAGTGGATGGATTTAACAAAGAGAAATTTATTTCTTGACAGTAAAGTAGGCTAAAAGTCCAAACTCAGGGCGTCAGCTCCAGGGGAAGGCTTTCTCTCTCTGTCAGCCTTCTCATTAAAGTTCCCCTGGAGTAGGAGCTTCTCTGTGCGGGGACCCTGGGTTCAAAGGACACACTCTGCTCCTGGCACTGCTTTCTTGGTGGTATGAGGTCACCGTATCTCTCTGCTGGCTTCTCTCTTTTATATCTCAAGAGATTGTCTCAGGACACAATCCAGGCTTGCAGACTGAGCTCTGCCTTACTAACACAACTGCCACCCATCCTCCCTCATTAACATCATAGAGGCAGGATTTACAACATATAGGAAAATCACACAATACCAGGAATCATGACCCAGCCAAATTGATACACACATTTCTTGGGGGACATAATTCAATCCATGACACTGCCCGTTTAGTCTCATGTATCTACTTGAGCTAAGAAGCATGCTCTTCATGAGTATCATTTTATGTCCCACAGTCCAGTCCATTCTTTGTCTGAAGAGTTGGCCTCAGAAATTGTTTTACTTCTGGGCTGATAGAATCTGGGGGCCATGCTTTCCAGGGTTCCTCCAGTTTCAGTCAGACCATTAAGACTGGTCTTTTTACTAGAATCTGAGTTCTGCACCCCACATTTCTCCTGCTCCATCAGGGACTCTCTGTTGTGTTCCTTGTCAGGGCGGTCATTGGTGGTAGCTGGGCTCCATCTAGTTTTTCTGGTCTCAGGCTGATGAAGTCTCTGGTTCATGTGACCCTTTCTGTGTCTTGGGCTAATACTTCCTTTTTTTCTCTCTCTCTCTTTTTTTTATTGTACTTTAGGTGAAGTTTTACAGAACAAATAGTTTCTCATTAAACAGTCAGTACACATATTGTTTTATGACATTGGTTAACAATCCCACGACATGTCAACACTCTCCCTTCTTGAACTTTTTTTTTTTTTTTTTTTTGGTGAAAATATACATAGCCAAAGATACACCATTTCAAAAATTTCTATGTGCAAAATTCAGTGACATCAATTACTTTCTTCCATTTGTACTGTTATTCTCACTTTAGATGAAGGTTTACAGAACAAAATAGTTTCTCATTAAACAGTTAGCACACATGTTGCCCTGTGACAATGGTTAACAACCCCACTACATGTCAACACTGTCCTTACTCAACCTTGGGTTCCCTATCACCAGCTTTCCTGTCCTCTTCTGCTTTCTAGTCCTTATCCCTGGATTGCTGTGCCTCATTAGTCCCATTTTGTTTTATGGGGCTGTCCAATCCCCGGCTGAACGGTGAACACTGGAAGTGATTTCACCACTAAGCTAAAAGGGTGTCTGGGGGCATACTCTCGGGGTTTCTCCAGTCTGTTTCAGGCCAGTAAATCTGGTCTTTTTTTGTGTGTGTGTTAGAATTTTGTTCTGCATCCTTTTCCAGCTCTGTCCAGAACCCTCTGTTGTGATCCCGGTCAGAGCAGTCAGTGGTGGTAGCCGGGCACCAGCTAGCTGTACTGGATTCAGTCTGGTGGAGGCCTTGGTAGCTGTGATCCATTAGTTCTTTGGACTAATGTTTTCCTTATATCCTGTTCTCTTCATTCTCCCTTGCTCCAGAAAGGGTGAGAGCAGTGGAATATCTTAGATGGCTGCTCACAGGCTTTTAAGACCCCAGACACTACTCACCAAGGTAGAATGTAGAACTTTGTCTTTATAAACTGTGTTATGCCAATTGAGCTAGATGTTCCCCGAGACCATGGTCCCCACAGATGGGCTAATACTTTCCTTGTGTCTTTGGTGTTTTTCATTTTCCTTTACTCTAGGTGGGTTGGGAGCAATTGATGTATCTTACATGGTAGCTTGCAAGATTTTAAGACCCCAGACGCCACTCACCAAGGTAGGATGAAGAACATTTTCTTAATAAACTTTGTTATGCCAATTGACCTAGATGTCCCTGAAAGCATGGTCCCCAGACCCTCACCCCTGCTATTCTATCCCTTGAAGTGTTTGATTGTATTCAGGAAACTTCTTAGCTTTGGTTTAGTCCAGTTGTGCTGACTTCCCCTGTAGTGTGTGCTGTCCTTCCTTTCACCTAAGATAATTCTTGTCTACTACCTAGTTGGTGAATAACCTTCACCCTTCCTCCCCACCCTCATAACCATCAAAGAATATTTTCTTCTGTGTTTAAACCTTTTCTTGAGTTCTTATAATAGTGGTCTTATATAATATTTGTCCTTCTGTGATTAACTAAATTCACTCAGCATAATTCCCTCCAGATTACTCCATGTTATAAGATGTTTCATGGCTTCATCATTGTTCTTTATTGTTGCGTAGTATTCCATTGCATGGCTATACCATAATTTGTTTATCCATTCGTCCGTTGATGGACACCTAGACTGTTTTCATCTTTTTGTTGTTGTGAACAGTGCTGCAACGAACATGGGTAGGCATATATCTGTTTGTGTGACGGCTCTAACTTCTCCAGGATATATTCCAAGGAGTGGGATTCTGGATTACATGGTACTTCTATTTCTAGCATTTTAAGGAAGTGCCAAATTGATTTCCAAAGTGGTTGTACCATTTTACATTCCCACCACAGTGTATAAGTGTTCCAGTCTTTCCACAACCTCTCCAGCATTTATTCTTTTGTGTTTTTTGGATTAATGCTAACCTTGTTGGGGTGAGATGATATCTCATTGTAGTTTTGATCTGCATTTCTCTTATGGTTAATGATCGTGAGCATTTCTTCATGTATCTGTTAGCTACCTGAATATCTTCTTTGGTGAAGTGCTGGTTCTTATCCTTTGCTCATTTTTTAATTAGGTTATTTGTCTTTTTGTTGTCGAGGTTTTGCAGTATCTTGTAGATTTTAGAGATTAGCTGCTGATCGGATTTGTCATAGCGAAAATTTTTTTCCCAGTCTGTAGGTTGTCTTTTTCTCTTTTGGTGAAGTCTTTTGATGAGTATAAGTGTTTGATTTTTAGGAGCTCCCAGTTATCTAGTCTCTCTTCTGGTGCTTGTGCATTGTTACTTACGGTTCGTACTGTGTTTATGCCATGTATTAGGGCTCCTAGCAATGTCCCTATTTTTTCTTCTATGATCTTTATCGTTTTTGATTTTATATTTAAGTCTTTGATCCACTTTGAGTTAGTTTTTGTGCATGGTGTGAGGTATGAGTCTCGTTTCAGTTTTTTGCAGATGGATATCCAGTTATGCCAGCACCGTTTGTTAAAGAGACTGTCTTTTCCCTAATTAACAGACTTTGGGACTTTGTCAAATATCAACTCCTCATAGGTGGATGAATTTATGTCTGGATTCTCAGTTCTGTTCCATTGGTCTGTATCTGTTGTTGTACCAGTACCAGGCTCTTTTGACTACTGTGGCGGTATAATAGTTTCTAAAATCAGGCAGTATGAGGCCTCCCACTTTGTTCTTTTTCTTGAGTAATGCTTTACTTATCTGGGGCCTCTTTCCTTTCCATATGAAGTTGGTGATTTCTTTCTCCATCTAATTAAAAAATGCTGGTGGCATTTGGATCGGGATTGCATTGTATCTGTAGATCACTTTGGGTAGAATTGACATTTTCACAATGTTGAGTCTTCCTATCCATGAGCAGCGTATGTTTTTCCATTTATGCAGGTCTCTTTTGGTTTCTTGCAACAGTGTCTTATAGTTTTCATTGTATAGGTCTTTTACGTCTCTGGTTCGACTTATTCCCAAGTATTTTATCTTCTTGGGGGCTATTGTAAATGGTATTGATTTGGTGATTTCCTCTTTAAAGTTCTCTTTGTTGGTGTAAAGGAATCCAACTGATTTTTGCATGTTTAGCTTGTGTCCTGAAACTTTGCTGAAATCTTCTATTAGTTCCAGCAGTTTTCTTGTGGATTCTTTGGAGTTTTCTGTGTGTAAGATCATATCATCTGCAAATAGAGATACTTTGACTTCTTCCCTACCAGTTTGGATGCCCTTTATTTCTTTTTCTAGCCTAATTGCTCTGTCTAGGACCTCCAGCACAACGTTGAATAAGAGTGATGATAGAGGGCATCCTTGTCTGGTTCCCGTTCTCAAGCGGAACGCTTTTAAAGTTTCTCCGTTTAGGATGATGTTGGCTGTTGGCTTTATATAAATGCCTTTAATTATGTTAAGGATTTTCCCTTCTGTTCCTATTTTGTTGTGAGTTTTTATCATGAATGTGTGTTGGACTTTGTGAAATGTCTTTTCTGCATCAATTGATAAGAGCATATGGTTCTTGTCTTTTGTTTTATTAATGTGATGGATTACATGGATTGTTTTCCTAATGGTGAACCATCCCTGCATAGCTGGTATAAATCCCACTCGGTCATGGTGAATTATTTTTTTGATATGTTGCTGAATTCTGTTGGCTAGAATTTTGTTGAGGACTTTTGCGTCAATGTTCATGAGGGATATTGGTCTGTAATTTTCTTTTTTCTGTGGTGTCTTTACCTGGTTTTGGTATCAGGGTTATGCTGGCTTCATAGAATAAGTTTGGGAGTATTCCGTTGTTTTCTATGCTCTGAAATACCTTTAGTAGCAGTGGTGTTAAGTCTTCTCTGAAAGTTTGGTAGAACTCTCCAATGAAGCCATTCAAGCCAGGGCTTTTTTTTTTTGCTGGCAGTTTTTTTAAACTACCTTTTCAATCTCTTCTTTTGTTATGGGTTTATTTAGTTGTTCTTCCTCTGTTTGTGCTAGTTTAGGTAGGTAGTGAGTTTCTAGAAATTTGTCCATTTCCTCTAGGTTTTCAAATTTGTTGGAGTACAGTTTTTCATAGTATTCTGTTTTGATTCTTTTCATTTCAGTTGGGTCTGTTGTGATATCACACATCTCATTTCTTATATGGGTTATTTACTTCCTCTCCTCCTTTTCTTTTGTCAGTTTGGCCAGTTGTTTATCAATTTTGTTGATCTTTGCAAAGAACCAGATTTTGGTCTTGTTAACTCTTTCAATTGTTTTTCTAGTCTCTATTTCATTTAATTCTGCTCTAATTCTTATTATTTCCTTTCTTCTGGCGCCCAAGGACTTCTTTTGCTGCTCTTTTTCTGCTTGTTCCAGTTGTAGGGTTAATGTTTTGATTGTGTGCATTTATTGCTAAAAACTGACCTCTGAGCACTGCTTTTGCTGTGTCCCAAAGGTTCTGGTAGGATGTGTTTTCATTCTTGTTTGATTCTATGAATATCTTTATTCCATCCTTAATTTCTATAACCCGGAAGTTTTTTAGCAAGGTGTTGTTCAGTTTCTCTGTGTTTTGATTTTTTTTCCTTGCTTTTTCTGTTATTGATTTCTACTTTTATGGCTTTATGGTCAGAAAAGATGCTTTGTAATATTTCAGTGCTTTGGATTTTGTTAAGGCTTGCTTTATGGCCTAATATGTGGTCTATTCTGGAGAATGTTCCATGTGTGTTGGAAAAGAAAGTATACTTGGCTGCTGTTGGGTGGAGTGTTCTGTATATGTCTATGAGATCATGTTGGTTGATTGTAGCATTTAGATCTTCCGTGTCTTTGTTGAGCTTCTTTCTGGATGTTCTGTCCACCAACAGTGGTGTGTTGAAGTCTCCTACTACTATTGTGGAGCTGTCTATCTCTCTTTTCAGTGCGTTATAGTTTGTTTTATGTATTTTGGAGCCCTTTCGTTAGGTGTGTAAATATTTAATATAGTGTCCTCCTGGTGCATTGACCCTTTAATCATTATATAGTGTCCTTCCTTATCCTTTATGGTGGAATTTACTTGAAAGTCTGTTTTGTCAGAGATTAATATTGCCACTCCTGCTCTTTTTTGAGTGTTGTTTGCCTGATATATTTTTTCCATCCTTTGAGTTTTAGTTTGTGTCTTTAAGTCGAAGGTGTGTCTCTTGCAGGCAGCATATAGACGGACTGTATTTTTTAATCCAATCTGCCACTCTCTGTCTCTTTATTGGTGCATTTAGTCCATTTACATTCAGCGTAATTATTGATAGGTATGAGTTTAGTGCTGTTATTTTGAAGTCTTTTTTTGTGTGCTGTTGACAGTTTCTTTGTTCTACTTAATTTTCTGTGCTGAGTCATTTTTCTTTATGTATTTTCATCTTTTTCATTGTTTTTGATTTTGTATTTCCTGAGTCTTTCTATTTCTCTAGTTTTTTATTTTGACCTGTAGGATTGTTAGTTTCCTTTATGGTTACGTTAATATTTACTCCTATTTTTCTAAGTTTATACCAGTCTTTTATTTGTTTATATTGCCTTGACTTCCTCTCCATATGAAAAATCTATGTCTACATTTTTCATGTCCCCCTTTTTTGTTTTAATATTGTCATCTTTTACATATTGACATCTGTTTCCCTATGTTCAGTGTTTTAGCTTTGATTTATTTTGTGACTTCCCTATCTGGGTTGATATCTGGTTGCTCCGTCCGGTGTTGTAGTCTTGGGTTGTTATCTGAAGTTACTGATTTTTTAATCAGAGGACTCCCTTTAATATTTCTTGTAATTTTGGTTTGGTTTTTGCAAATTCCCTAAACTTCTGTTTATCTGGAAAAGCCCTAACTTCACCATCATATTTAAGAGACAGTTTTTCTGCAGATATAATTCTTTGCTGGCAGTTTTTTTTTCCTTCAAGGCTTTATATATGTCATCTCATTGCCTTCTTGCCTACATGGTTTCTGCTGAGTAGTCCGAGCTTATTCTCATAGACTCTCCTTTGTAGATGACTTTTCATTTATCCCTAGCCGCTCTTAAAATTCTCTCTTTACCTTTGGTTTTGGTAAGTTTGATTATAATATTTCTTGGTGAATTTTGGGGGATCTTCCTTATGTGGGGTTCGATGAGCATCTTGGATAGATATCTTGTCATCTTTCACGATATCAGGGAAGTTTTCTGCCAACAAATCTTCAACAACTCTCTCTGTATTTTCTGTTACACCCCCCTGTTCTGGTACTCCAATCACTGTAGGTTATTCCTCTTGCTAGATTCCCACATAATTCTTAGGGTTTCTTCATTTTTTCTTAATCCCTTTATCTGATTTTTCCTCAAATAAATTGGTGTCAATTGCTTTATCTTCAATCTCACTAATTCTGACTTCCATTGCCTCAATTCTGCTCCTATGACTTTCTATTGAGTTGTCTAACTCTGAAATTTTATTGTTAATTTTCTTGATTTCTGATTGCTGTCTCTCTACGGATTCTTGCAGGCTGTTAAATTTGTCATCATGCTCTTCTCTAACCTTTTTAATTTCCTCTATTGTATGTTCTGTGTTTTGACTAATTTCCTTCCTAATCTCTTGAAGAGTTCTGTATATTAATCTTTTTTATTTTACCTTTGGTAATTCCAAGAAATTTTCTTCCTCTGGAAAATTTCTTGATTCTTTATTTTGGGAGCTTGCTGAAGCCGTCATGGACTGCCTATTTATATGATTTGATATTGACTGTTGTCTCTGAGCCATCAGTAAGTTATTACATTTATTTATTTTATGTTTTCTTAATGTGTCCTAGGTTCTTATTTTGTTTTGTTTTGATATGACCAAATAGGCTGCTCGTGTGAGCTAGCTCAGTCACCAGCACCCTTGAAGCTCCAATGTTCTGCCCCCAGGTGGCCAGAACTGCCACTAAGTATGTGAGCCCAGGAGTCTGCCAACTCCTCCTGTGTGGATTCAGTTCAGGTGTCCAGGTAGTCGGTCACCAAGTGTGTGGTGCAGGCTCTCACCTACAGTTCTAGACAGGCATGGGTGATTGGTGTAGGCACAGGCATCCAGCTGCAGCAGGGGGACACAGGCTGAGAAAGGCAGGGGCCAACAGCCACCCCCAAATGTCCAGGAGGAATTCATGTCCCTGTTCCCTAGAGCATGTAGATGGGGGGGTGGTTTTCAGCCACATTATGAGCATCCAGTGCTGATGGCTGTAAGTACTGGGAGGCACCTCTTATTCTTGGGCCCTTGGAGCAGGTGGCTAGGTGGTATGGGTGGAGCCACCAGTCCTCAGGCCCCTGATGTGGGTAGGTGAAGACCCTGCTTAATGGGCAGAGCAGCGTCAAATGTCATGTACCTGCCACTTCACAGCCAAAAGAATTGAAGTTAGACTTCAAGTATATAGTGTTGTACTGCGGTAATGAGGGCCTACGCTGTTGAAATGGGCCCACACAAGTCTATGCAGGGGGAAAGACACTCAAAGTCTTTGAATCCCTTATGCCTCTGCCTAGGCAAAGGAGCTGTGCCTATCCTGAGTTCCTGGCTTAGGGGAGCTGGCAGATTATTTTTTCCCGTTTGTTAATTTGTTCACTCTCCGAGGCTGGGAGAATGGCTCAGGGTGCACGATGGGTCTTACTTCCAGCCCAGGAGACTCGGCAATTGCTGAAGCTTGTCCTGGACCCAGTGCAGAGCAGGGAGGAGGGAGGTAAATGGGAGAGAGATTTTTCCCTAAGTAGGGTATTTTTGATCTGTACGGTATGCTGGACGCAAGTATTTATCTTTCTGCACTCGAGGGCTGTTTCTTACTGGTTCTGGATGGCTGAGTAGACTCTGCCACTGGGTCTCTCCCAGTGTGGAAAATGCCTCCTGAGCGCTGCTGCTTGCCTGCGTCACTGCTCATCCCCGAGTCAATCAGGCTTGAAGGGTTCAGGCTATCACCGGGTCAGTTCTGGAACTCCTCACTGCTTCTGAACCATCTCTCCCTTCTCCTGCCACTCAGTCCAGTTCCTCAACTTTGATGTTCAGGGCTCCTAGACTGTTACACATAATCAATTCACTTGTTTTTTCAGGTCTTTGTTGTAAGAGAGAACACTGGCAGTGTCTGACTACTCTGCCACCTTGGTCCTGCCTCATATTTTTTGTTTTTTTTTTTTTTGATGTATGACATTTGCAAAATTTTTCTGTTAAAAATTTGGTAATTATTAAACCCTAACAACAAACAAGTTATTAAGGAAAAACAGTTAGCATTAAAATGGATGATTTTTTTCAGTTTGAAAATGTGAATTCAAGCACTGAGAGAAATACTGTCTTTTAGAGATGACATTTTGAAAAATACTGACAGGGATATACCAGGTGTCTGATGTATTTGTTTTTGCATGGGTAACTTGCCTGGTGATGGAATAGGAGACTGTATTCATCCTGTCAATTTGTGAACATAAAACTCCATGGGCTAGCTACATAGAAGCTGTCCGATAGAAGAATACATCAGGCAAGGGTTTTGAATGTAGATAGAAACCAAGTACTGTAGGTAACAGGTGTGCTGGAAATGTGTTAATTGATGGACCTGCTAGTGTAAACTTGAGAGATCTTGATTGCTGTGCCCTTCACATTGTGCTCTGCAGAGAATAGAGTCTCAAATTATAACTGGATAGGAAGGAAAAGAGCCTACAGCATAGTGAAATGCTGAAGAAAAAGTAGACTTTTTGATTACTGGTTAGCAAGAGAAGGTTAGGCAGGCAATCCTGTGCCTAAATAACAAAGCACTATCTATGTCAAGGCAAAAACTAATTGCTGTTGGTCAAATTGGCCACAGCTTTGCTGAGGAATGTGTTAGTTTGCAGAAGTCTTAAACATCAGAGCTTAGCTACTATATCCATAAACTCATCATCATCCATGAGAAGCTATGAGGGAGTAGCCGCTTCAAGTTCAGAAGACCATGTGACTGGAGACTAAATTTCATTAACAACACCCCGAGAGGAGCCAGCCAGCCAAAGGGAACAGCAGGAGGATTCCCCACCACTTAACACAGAAAATGCTCATAACAGTGTCACCTCTACATTTGCCACATGTGCTGCAAAATAACTCATCAGGCTGAAAGCCGTAGGTGTGACTGAGGGGTAGCACTAAGATGATCTACCATTGTGAGAGGCTGCTGACAACTCATTGCTTTGTGGACATGCAGAAAACATGTTTTTCAAACTAAATTTAACTATCCCCTAAAAACAAGTATCAAGTCCATGCACTTCCATCACTATGGTCTTTAAGTACCTAGAAGCTAGCAAAATAAGTACTGAACAATACTTGTTGAATAGATGAACAAATGAAAAAGCAGGTTGATTTTCTATAATTTGGGGATGGGAGAAACAGTAGGCTGGAAGATACAGAGCCTTATATTAGATTATGTTCATTAATCTGATACCTCTGGGGAGAAAATCTAAATTTTAATTGACTGATATATACTTATTACTTGCTGAGGGGAGCTTCTCTGTTTCTCTCCCCCAAATTATTAAAATTACAAAATGAATTAAGCACTCATATTTTAAGTCATTTTAATTTTATGGATTTAAAGCTTTTAACAGAAAAATTCTTATTCAATTGCTATTCATGTTAGATAGTATATATTTTTATTTTATCTTTTATCTTTTATTCTTTTAAGCATAATTTTATATAATGAGCCAAATATCTTTTTTCTATCAAAGTGTTATGAAAATAATAAAAATTTTACAGATGAACCCATCCTGAAAATGGTAAAAAACCAGAGTTTTAATAACAATCATAAGCAGTTTATTGTTCTTCCTTTATTTACCTGGTGGTGATCACATCTTTGTATTAATCAATTGGTAAATACTTATTGAATACCAAATGGCCCCAAAATTAGGTTGGGCATTACAGAGGGGACTCACATACCAAAAAAAAAAAAAAAAAAAAACCATAGAAATCATGGTTCCTGCCCTTAAGGTATTTATAGTGTGTTGTTGTTAGGTGCTATCGAGTCGGTTCCCATTCATAGCAACCCTATGTACAGCAGAACAAAACACTATCCGGTCCTGCGTCATCCTCACGACCATTGTTATGCTTGAGCCCACTGTTGCAGCCATTGTGTCAATCCATCTGGATGAGGGTCTTCCTCTTTTTTCCTGACCCTCTACTTTACTAAGTACATATAGCTGAAAGTGCTTAAATTATATTAAATATCATATTAAATTAAATTTTATTATACTTGGAAGTGCCTAAATTATTATATATGTAAACAATCAAACAGCAGTTAAATAGTAAACAGCTGGAATTGGCTGCAAGTGCAAGGGACCCACAAAGGAAAGATAGATTACTGTGGAACAAAACCAATGGATGGGGTTTTTATGGAGGACGCAGGACTTGAACGGGACCGAGAAAGACAGGTCGAAGGGAGAGGAAGGGTCCTCTAAATGGGTGGGTCAGCAGGAGCACAGGCATGGAAGCTGGAAGAAAAATGATGCCGACAATTTTTACATCCCATGTTAAAAGCCGAAGTAAGCTGCGACTCTCACAGCAAGTAACAGGCCATAAGTACCAGACTATTATTACTTAAGCAGAAATGACAGGTGGCATTATTGTTCAGGGATTAATTGAACTCACTAATGTTTTGTGCCTGCAACAGGTGTACTGAGAATACTTTAATTGAGTGATTAAAGCACCTCATGGAGGGTAGCTGGCTGAACTGCTGTGTGTGCTGTTGTTTAAAAAAATGGCTAAGAAACTTAGAGCGCTGGTTAGATTTTAGAATTTAGGGAATTCATTTCTTTATTTCTGCTACAATTTGACTTGCTTATCTAGTCTAACCATGCTACTCATTAAAATGGTGTATTTTAATGACTTCGGAGCCAGAGAGATTTGGATTTGCAGCCCATTCGTATAACCTGGGGAAAGTTAACTTTTCTAGTCCCATTTATAAGAGAAGAAAAACCTGGCCTCACTCATTGATTGTGAGGATAGAGCGAAAAATATATGCGAAATATTTTGTAGTGAGTTTCCTGGCACATATTTGGCTCTCAATATATTTTTCCTCTTCTTTCCCTTTCTCTCTTCAAGTAATAGACAACTATAGTCAGGGAGACCACATAATTTATTATACAACCTGGGACATTTCTTGGTGTAAAAGGGGATATTATTAAAAATTACAGAGACACAGATTTACCCATTCAGCAAATCTGCTGCAAAAGACCTCTTTAAAGTGTTAAAAAGCAAAGATGCAACCCTGAAGACTAAGGTGTGCCTGACTCAAGCCATAGTGTTTTCAATTGCCTCATATGCATGCGAAGGCTGGACAATGAATAAGGAAGACCGAAGAAGAATTGACACTTTTGAATTATGGTGTTAGCAAAGAATATGGAATACTCAGTGGACTGCTGGAAGAATGAACAAGTCTGTCTTGGAAAAAGTATAGCCGGAATGCTCGTTAGAAGCAAGTATGCGAGACGTCTCACATACTTTGGATATATTGTCAGGAGGGGCCAGTCCCTGGAGAAGGACATCATGCTTGGTAAAATAGAGGGTCAGTGAAAAATAAGAAGATCCTCAATGAGATGTATTGATACAGTTGCTGCAACAATGGGCTCAAGCATAACAATTGTGAGGGTGGCACAGGACTGGGCAGTGTTTCATTCTGTTGTACATAGGGTCGCTATGAGTTGGAACCGAATCGACAGCACTTAACAACGACAACAACATATTGCGTATGAAAAAACCAAACACTTTGCTGTCAAGTTGATTCTGACTCATGGCAACCCCATGTGTGACAGAGTAGAACTGCTCAATAGGGTTTTCTTACTGTAATCTTTACAGAAGCAGATCACCAGGCCTTTCTTCTGCAGAGCCTCTGGGTGGGGTCACACCACCAGCCTTTAGGTTAGTAGTCAAGCACAAAGTGTTTTATTTCTAAAAAAATTTTTCTTGGCAATAGACACAACCAAATATACATCCATTCATAAGTTTTATATGTACAGTTCACTGACATTGGTTACTTGCACCCACACCTCACTTATTGACATGGTTAGGTTCCAAAGGCCAGGTCTTTATGTGAAAATCAGCATTATGTGAAAATGGAAGATGACCACATCAGATCACAAAATGGAGGATGACTACTTCATTACATAATTGCCAAATTACATCATTACATAACTGCCAAGCCACTGAGAATCATGGCCCATACCCTTAACTATCACAGCCAGCCTTACTCTTGTTTTGCACCTCAGTGTTTGTTACTGCCAGACATATGTCGTTAGTGTGCAAAATAGTAGGATAGTAGATTTTCTACTATTGTAAAGGCAAAATTTCAGATAACGAGATAGTCGATAAGTGAGAGGTGGGTGTATTTCACGTTGTATCACCATTCTCACTACTGTATTTTTACACAAATAACTCACACTTTCTACTTTTCCTAACCGTGCCCTTCCCCTGCAAGGTATTGTCATAAACACCACTATGCCAATGTTTTTACAATTTTGTGTAAAAAAAATTAGCATTATGTAAAAATACGGTAACTCTACCCATGTTATATCATCACCATTAATTTAGATTCTCTGTCCCTTAAAGTTTTCATCTGTGCTTTAGGTTATCTATTGTCAGTTTGAACTCATATAGATAATGCTTTATAAAAGCACAGTGCTCAAGGAAATCATTCTTTATTGAGTTAAACTGATGTTTAGTTTATTGATGGCTTCATGGGATAGTTTTGGTTCCAGGTTTAAAGATTATTTCCAGGTAATAGATCCACGGGTTCCCCTAGTCTCAGTGGATCCAGTATGTCTAGTTTCTGCATGAGTTTGAAGTTCTGTTCCACAATTTTCCTCCTTCTGATCAGGATCTAGTGGGTCCTTGGTCAAAACCTTCAGTAATGGTAGTTGGGCACCATCCATTTCTTTGGTCAACCACAAACTGTTTGCACCACCCAGGGACCTTGCTTATAAAAAGCAATAAATGAAAAAAATTTAAAAAACTATAAACAGTTGAATGTAAAGCTTGCATCACAAGAGGTATTCTGTGAGTTACTCTATATGTTCTTGAAGTAGAAATCTTGTTGCAGCATGCTTGATGGTTGTCAGTAAATACGGCACAATATGAAGTACAAATTGTTACTCCTGTCTTCTCAAGACAATCAAGATTTTCCTTCTATTATACATTTTTCTTCTCAAAATTTCTGGCTGATGCCTTCTGTCTGTTCTGGGAAATTTAGGGAAACCAGTTAATGGGCGCCAGGGTTGTTTGTATCTAGATCTCAGACTGATCAAGTTTTTGAGTGTGCAAAAAAAAATCAAACCAGATGCCATTGAGATGCTTCCGACTCATGGTGACCCCATGTGTGTCAGAGTAGAACTGCACTCTATAGGGTTTTCAGTGGCTGATTTTTCAGAAGTGTATCATCAGGCCTTTCTTCTGAGGTGCCTCTGAGTGGACTCAAACCACCAACATTTCATTCAGCAACCAAATGCATTAATTGTAAGGTAAATTAATTCATGTGAGGACCTTTGCTCAGAGGGGTTTCAAAAGGGTACTGAAGCATAAGATGGTGTGGTAATGCATGGGAATAGTCAGACATGCTAGAGACTTTGACATTTCATCGTTATTTTTAATTGTGGTTTGAAGAGGTGGGAACAAAACCACGGTGTGAAGCAGCCATTGAAATATTGCTGCCTGCCTTTCAAAGATGACTTGAGCTTCATCTATGCATGGCTTAATGTTTGGTATTATTTAATGTTGTTTTTTTCAAACGTATTTTTTAATAAGAGCCCTGGTGGTGCAGTGGTTGAAGCGCTCGGCTGCTAACTAAAAAGGTGTGGGGTTTGAACCCACCAGCTGCTCCACATAGAAAGATGGGGCAGTCTGCTTCCGTAAAAGATTTACAGCCTTGGAAACACTATGGGGCAGTTCTACTCTGTCCTATAGGGTCGCTAAGAGTTAGAATCCACTCGATAGCATTGTGTTTGTTTGTTTTTTAATTTTTTTTTTAATAAACTTACCACTTGAACTTGATTCCCGGCTTGCCAAACAAACTAAATGGAGAGCTTTAGCCAAGAAGCTTCTGTCCTAACCCAGTAATTAGCACACGCCCAGGTCTGTCCAGACAGCCTAGGGCAAAGTGAGCCAACAAAGGCTGACCTTTAATCTACTGCCTGTAACCAGGGCCATGCTTTATGCTGGGGGAGGGGAGAGTGGGAAAGGAGAGGAGGAGGGAGGAGGGCTGGGGGCTGGACTTTTAATCCTTAGGTTCACAGGATTTAAGGTCTGATTGCAGGATATGTTGGGGTGCCCTTACAAATCCCTTCAGTTATTCTACAGATCCTGTCCTGGCATCACTGAGCTGCCAGGTCCCCCTGTAGCTCCCTCTAATCAGTGTTACAGAATGTGAAGCAGCCAGAGGGTGTCTTAACGCCTTTGTGGCAAGTGCAGGATCCCGCTCTTGGTTGAATTTATGCATTCTGTTCTTGCTATTTGTTTTAGAGTTTTGGGCACATATTACCAAAATAATAAGACTTCCATAAAGACTTGCAGCCTCGGAAACCCTATGGGGCAGTTCTATTTCGTCCTATAGGGTCGCATTGAATTGAAATTGGCTCCATGGCAATGGGTATTTTTTTTTTTTTGGTGTCCAGTCTTTCAGTTTTACATGGGGTCTCTGGGGGTACTAAATCATTAAAGAAAGTCTAGGAAAAGTGATGAAGCCAGTAATCTGAGTTTAAAAAGCTTAATCCAGTATGCCAGTCATCTCTTTTTGTAAGCAGGCTGAAAGCATGTCTCAAATGCCTGCCTACAATGCCTGGATGTTGTTATGGTAGAAGCTAAGGTTCATAGGATGCAAGTGACGCAGTTCCCTTGAGCAGCAACTGCCTTGGCCACATCTTCACTTGGGTGTCTAACAAGCATTTCAAACTTTTAAAGTTTAAAGCACAACTTTTGGTTTCTTTCTCACTCCATACCACACATCTGTCGTTCCTTCTGACCCTCACCAAATGGCCAAAATGCTAGTAGTCACTCTCTCCTATCCTCATGCAAACCATCAGTAATCCTGTGGACAATACCTCCTACATGTATTTCAAATCTGACAACTTATCATTTTCACTGCAAACATATCCATGGCATTATAATTTCTCCTGGATTATAGCAGCAGCTTCATAAAGGTCTTCCTCAATCCCCTACTTTGTACCTCTGCTTATAATCCTCTAGTAGCGGCCCACAAAAAAACAAAAACCAAACCTATTGCTGTCGAGTCAATTTTGGCTCATGGCAACCCCATGTGTTACAGTGTAGAACTCCTCCATAGAGTTTTCTTAGAGGTAATATTTATGGAAACAAATCACCAGAAGTTTCTTCCCTGGCACCCCTGGGTGGGTTCGAACTGCCAAGCTTTTGGTTGTGTGCAAGGGTTCCAAAACTGAGGTGCCTGGCATGCCTTGGCTGGCTGGCTCAAGTTTAAGCTCAGCTCCATTTTGTGACTTCTGCTTCTGCATTCCTGAGAATGTAAACTTGACTTCTTCATATATGTATGGCTCTGGGCTTCTGACTGGGTGGAACCAGCAGACCGACTTCTTCTCATTCATATGCATATGACCTTAGGCCTCTGGCTGGGTGGAACCAGCCGAACTTGGCCCCCTCTCAGTCATCTTGTGATCCCACTTGAGAGCACATACTTCTGCAATTATGTGAGTTTACCCAATCCAAATAGCCCACATTCATTCGTATTTCCAACCAATCACTGTGGCCCCTGCTTTAAGTTGTCCTGTCTCCTGCTTACCTAACCTTGCAACTTCCAATCAGAATGTTGTATTTTACCTCATAAGTATGCATCTATGACTTCACCATTTTAGAGTGCTGGTTTTCACTTTGTGAGATCCAACATGTCCCTGGCTTGAGCTGCCTTTACTCTCAATAAATCTCTTTACTTTCATTTTAAACAGAGTATGCTTTTTCACTCAACGACAGTTGATCCAGACCAAACCCATTGGCGCTGAGTTGATTCCTACTCACAGCGACCCTATGGGACAGAGTAGAACTGCCCCATAGAGCTTCCAAGGAGCTCCTGGTGGATTCAAACTGCAGACCTTTTGGTTAGCTCTTAACCTTGACGCCACCTGAGTTTCCATGACAGTTGATAGCCGAGTGCAAACTGTACCACTCAGGGGCCTTGCAGCTTCCCATAGCGCATAGAATAAAATAGAGTCTTTATTGTGGCTTACAGAGACCCTTCATGATACGACCCTTGCCTACTTCTCTGACCTTATCTCCCACTGCTCTTATCAGCCACTTTCCTTATTTATTTATTTATTCTTCTTCCTGGTCTTCTTGTTTCTTGAAGTGCCCTAAATTTGCCAAGCTTGTTCCACCCAGAGGCGTAACTAGGGTATGACAGATATTGCACCAATCCTGAGTGCATAGCGCCACTGAGAAGTTTCTATTAACCCAGTACAGCTAGCGGCGTATCTAAGGAAAAGTGCACTTACGGCAAGCACTGAAACTGCGCCCCTGTCCGAACATCTGGCACCCCTCTTTTAGATAACTTGGTCATAATATCAGCTCAAAATACAAGTCAAACTCATTAATCTTTTAACTAACACATTACCGTGCTTGAGGAAGGACGTTGGGCCGGTAGGGGGTTAATAGAAACTGCTCAATGGCCAGGCGCCCAGGGCTGGTCTAATTCCCTAGATACACCACAGGCTCCACCCTTAAGGGCTTTGCATTACCTGTTCTGTTTGCTAGGAAGCCTCACCCCGTATCTTCACACAGCTGCTGCCTTCTCAACATTCCAGCTATAGTTTAAATGTCTTCACTTTAAAGAGGCCTGCCTTGCATCTCCTAACTAAAATAGTCCACCACCCTTCACTCGATCTCATCCCATTTATTTTCTTCTTAGCACTCATTCATATCAGAAATTTTATGGTTTATGTATTTACATGTTTATTGTTGGTCTCTATTAACTATACTACAAACTCACTGAAGACAGGACTGTGTGGCCTCTAGTGATAAAAATCCTACACATGGGCTTAGGCAAAAAGTCTGAACTTCACCCAAGAGTAGTGCTAGTCTTTGTAACCAGCTAGAGAATATGTATCTGGTACTCCAGCTAAGTCAGTTTGGGAGCCAAGACACATCGAGTGCTCTGGGAGAGGTGAAGGCATGCGGAGAAAGGGCAACAGGGCTTGAAGGTCAAGGATGGCATCTTTGGAGGCTTTGTTCACTCCAAGGACGAGGGCAAGATCTGGATCGGCAAGGGCAACTGCACAACAAAAGATAGAATAGTCTGGAGCCAGAGGAGGAAACTTGGAGAAGTGGGAAGTATGGTGGACAGGGGGCAAGTGATTGAGCTCATGACAATGTAATTGTGAGTTTAAATCTCTCCTGGCAGCTGTTCCTAGCTTTCATTTCCTATAATACGCACCTTGACTATGTAGACAGTTTATCTTCCTTGGCCTCTTTCTTTCTATAGACCTCACTCCTCCGGGGTGGGGGTGGGGGAATATATATATATATATATATATATATATATATATACACACACACACACACACACACATATATATATCCTACCAGATATTTTTCCAATATGTCATTTAATGTAAAGCATTAAAAACTATGTTGAATGCTCCTACCACCACTATATAATAAAATTAACATGATATAATAAAATCATAATACAAGGTTTATTTTCCACTTTTGTGAATGCTCATAGAGAATTATCCTTTAGTTTTGCTTTTTCATCTTTGAGAATTAAGAAATCCAATTTCTAGACTAAGCTTTGCCTTAAAGTTGCAGGATTTGTCTATGGACTGACTAATTACTTTTAAAAAATTTCTTTCAAATTTAGTTTCATTACCTGTAAAAGCTGGTAGTAATAACAAGTTGATCATTTCTGGTTTCTTATATAAATGTTTCTGTTTGTCCTACAATTTATACAAAACCCACAACAACAAAAACCAATAGCTGTGGAATCAATTCCGACTCATGGCCACCCCATGTGTTTCAGAGTAGAACTGTACTTCATGGAGTTTTCATGGCTGTGACCTTTTGGAAGCAGATTGCCGAGTCTTTCTTCCAAGGTACCTCTGGGTGGGTTTGAACCACCAACCACCAGCCCAGTGCTTGATTGTTTGTGCCACCCAGGGACTCCTTCACAAAGGACTTTTAAAGAAAGGTATGATGCAAATATTTAGTGTTGCTTGTAATTTGGGCATTTAAAGATGTCAGTGATGGAGATGCAATATGATAATAAATGATTTTGAATTGAAATAGAGACCCACTTGAGCCTTGGTCACTTTTTGCACGCACACACACACACACACACACACACACACACACACACACACAGAGAGAGGGGATACATATGTGCTTTATGAGGAAAATGGCTTTCATAATAGGCTCAGTAGTAGTATGCAGGCTGACTCCTATTTCCTGGTGACTCTGGCAACAGGGGAAAGGAGATTCTGTCACATAGGCATTCTTGGAATAAAATGTAGCTAGAGAGTTAGCTTCCTGCTTCATTGTTTATAGTACCTGTTTAACTACTAATCTGTACCTCACAGGATTGTTGAGACACCCGCCTAATAAAAAATGATTGTAAAGTACTTGGCAAAATCACAACTATAAAAAGAATAAATGCAAATGTGGTAAGTCATGACTTTCTGGTATGTACATGAAGTGTCTGTGCATGAAGTGATAAAGTGAATCAAATGTTAAGAAATTTTTTTTTTTTCATTTTTTGGCTTTCACAGACTGGAAGTAGTTTTGCCACCTAGTTTACTGGAGTGAGTTATTTCTAACTCAATAGTAGTCCACTTGGTTTAAAACCTTCCTTCTAATTCTAATATTAGGCTTCTCCTAGTGAATTCCTAAATACATTACTTATTAATAATTCATACATGCTTATTTAAATGGAGAAGCCCTGGTGGCGCAGCAGTTAAGAGCTATGACTGCTAACCAAAAGGTCAGCAGTTTGAATCCATCAGCCGCTCCTTGGAAACCCTATGGGGCAGTTCTACGCCATCCTATAGGGTCAGTATGAGTCAAAATCAGCTTGATGGCAAAGGGTTTTTATTGAAAGGGAAGTGTAGCATGTCTGTGTTAAAAATCATCGAGGGAAATAAACGGGTTGTGTGGTAATCAATGGCCTTATTTACGTCGTCACAGAATAGGAACAAGTAGCACCTATTTGGTAGCTTTCTTGAGTAACCACAGTAAGAACACAGTATAATTACTATGCACAGTACATATAATAATGTCATGTATTTTTGATTCACAGCTCAACCCAAGAGAGGAATGAAGGGAAGATGCAGGAAGCAGTTGTGTGGCAGGCAGAAATAGCAGTTAGTCCACAGGAATCAATCCCATTAAGTCACATGCAAACTGTCAGGGTGAATCATGTATCCAAAAGCCTCCCTCCTATTCCAGCCAAGCCTAATTGTCCTGATTGGCAGTCCCAACAGGAAAGGAGGGGACTACTGGAATGGTCCATAGTGCACAGTGAAGGAAAACAGGTAGGTGAGACTGGGTCCTGTCTACAAAAGAAGCAAGTAAATTCACACCAAACTAGGCAGACCTTGATCAGTTTCATGGAGTTGGCATTCTGATGCTTCTTTTTCCTAGAAAAGATGACAAGTAGAGGTTGTTTTACCAGATATTTGCCTCAGTCTTGAGTTTGTAATATCGGAAGCAACAGCAGAGAAATAAGATGACGTCCATACTTTTGCTACCCAAGAGAGCCATCAGAAGTCTTCATCTCATTCTTCCTTACTTGCAACAGTAAGGAATGGGGAGGAGTGGTCAAATATTTTGGAACCTTGAGTCTCTGCTCATCATCCAAAGGAACTTCTGTGGTAGAATTATACCTTTTGACTGGGTATTTGACTGAGTTCTATTTGCTGGGATATTGCCACCCCCCACCTCCCTGCCTTGAATCAATCATATATAAATATGTGTAATGTTTGCCTGCAATAATGCAGATGATACAACCTCGCTTGCGGAAAGTGAAGAGGACTTGAAACACTGATGAAGATCAGACTACAGCCTTCAGTATGGATTACACTCAACATAAAGGAAACAAAAATTCTCACAACTGGACCAATAAACAACATCATGATAAATGGAGAAAATATAGAAGTTGTTAAGGATTTTATTTTACTTGGATCCACAATGAACACCTATGGAAATAGCAGACAAGAAATCAAACAATGTATCATTTTGGGCATATCTCCTGCAAAAACCTCTTTCAAGTGTTAAAAAGCAAACATGTCACTTTGAGGACTAAGGTGCACCTCACCCAAGCCATGGTATTTTCAATCACCTCATATGCATGCGAAAGCTGGACAATGAATAAGGAAGATGGAAGAATTAATGCCTTTGAATTATGGTGTCAGTGAAGAATATTGAATATACCACAGACTGCCAGAAGAACGAACAAATCTGTCTTGGAAAGCCAGAATGCTCCTTAGAAGAGAGGATGGTGAGACTTCTTACTTATTTTGGACATGTTTTCAGGAGGGACCACTCCCTGGAGAAGGACATTATGCTTCATAGAGGGTCAGCAAAAAAGAGGAAGACCTTCAGTGAGATGGATTGACACAGTGGCTGCAACGACAGACTCAAGCACAGCAAGATTGTGAGGATGGTGCAGGACTGGGCAGTGTTTCGTTCTGTCGTGCATAGGGTCGCTATGAATGGGAACTGATGCTATGGCACTAACAACAACAACACAATGTTTGCCTAGTTATTTCCTTGTACTTTAGGAATGTAGAGCTTGTCATACAGGTGTTTGTTTTGATCATGTTTCTATTTATACTGGGATTGCTGATTTTGTTCGATTATTAACATAATATTAGGTGCTCTTACAGGTTTCCTTCCAGTAAATTCCAATGTCATTATTCATTGGATGTGATGGATGACTCACTCTCCTGAGAGTATGCAATGGGTGTGAGCAAAGTTGCTATACAATGATGATGTTTTTATGTATGTGGAATATCTGGTCATGGGGTTATGAAATTCTTTCCCATGCAGTGTCTCTGGGTTACACAAATAGACTACTCTTGTTTCTTGAAGCCCAAGTGAAGCTTTTGAAAGAATCTGTGAAGAAAATTTGACTTCCCAGATTAGTCTGCTGATACTCTGCTCCAAATCTTTACTCTTCTCTCCAAGGACTGTTTTAAGTTTTCCGATGTCTGGCAGATTCAAGAACAATGATAAGAGTGAAGCAGCAGAAGCCGGTCAGAGGTAAGAGAATTTGATTCTACAATTTTGGGCAAATCCCCTGAGAAGAGGTGAAGGAGAAGATCTCTGCCATATTATTTTTGAGAAATTTACAATCTTTTTCACTAAAGTTAAGCAGCAAAAGAAACAAATGCCACCATTTTCATTTGAATTTTATAAATATGTGGAAATTCGTAGAACTGGTAATAAAGATGTCAAAAATTACTTGGGCTCTTTTGTCTCCAAACTAGAAGACAATATTTTTCTTGGAGGTGGCTTTCAAATCAACACAGAATGCTAACTTTATTGGCTGTGAGGTGTGAAAGCAACTCAGAGAAGCATTCTTCCAGAAAAGATACTGCTCTCAAATCCTCTCCTCTCCCTTCTATTTTCAAAGTACTACTAATGTTATGTTGAAGATTTTCCTGTCAGGTTCAAATTCATGATATTACTGCTAAGTATAAAAAGAATAATATACTTGGAGAATGTTCTCCTTAAGAACACTATCTCAGTTGATATTAAAAGGTTTTCTGAGGACTTCAAGAAATTTGACTTGTTAAATACTTTATAAAGGATTTTTCTTCCATAATAAATGAAAGTGGTGATATTAATAAAGTTCACTTAAGAAAAGTGGTAGGAGGTAATACACAATGAGATTCTATGGAATGCCCAACTTGAGTACATGCTGACTACAACTCATAAGAAGTTGTATCTAAAAATCTCATTCCTAAGTCAATTGTTTAGAACTCAGAATCATTCCTTTTCAACAAAACCTTGATATATGTTGGTGAGGCTCTTAGACAGTCCACATAAGTCTGCTGTTGTTGCATGCCGTTGAGTTGATTCTGATTCATAGCAACCCTGTAGGACTCTATAGGGCTTCCTAGGCTGTAAGCTTAGAAGTCTAGTTAAGTAAAGTCTATTTAAGTTATACTGAATTTTAAAGGAGCTTTGGTGGCACAGTGGTTAAATTAATCAACTGCTAACTGATAGATCTGTGGTGGGACAAAGATGTGGCAGTCTGTTTCCATAAAGATTACAGCTTTGGAAATCCTATGGGGTCACTATGAGTTGGAATCAACTCGATGGCATTGGGCTTTTTTTTTTTTTTTTTTTAGTTAATAACATTATTTTAAAAACACTGTTCTAGATTATTGTTTCTCTTTCCACCCTCTAAAGAGGAAGGGGCTGGTGGGGTAGGTACTCCTGGGTATCAGTAATTCTTCACTTCTGCTAAGGCATATTTCTATATGGATACATTGTATGCATAGATGGGAGCTAGGGTGGGGGCATGGGTTACTTTATGGTTATCACAGTGCAGTGGGAAATAGGACAGTTGGCTCACTGAAGACCCTGAATTTGGATTTATCCATATAGTTAATAATATAGATATATATAAGTCGGGGAAGAAGCCATGGTGGCGAAGTGGTTAAGAGCTCTTCTGCTAACCAAAAAGTCAATGATTCGAACCCACCAGCCACTCCGCAGGGGAAAGATATGGCAGTCAGCTTGCTTCTGTAAAGTTTATAGCCTTGGGCACTCTATAGGACAGTTCTACTCTGTCCTACAGGGTCGCGCACTGAGTCAGAATCGACCTCATGGCATCAGGATGGGTCTTTTTTTTGGCAGGAGTCAGGGACTGCTTGGGCATGGCTTAAGGAAGGTGGACATTACTAGCTGGATATGGTGTTATTCATCCATTTTATATGATAATCTAGTCAAAACAAGTCAATCATGATAGCCTAGTCAAAACTTCCATTGCAATCAATTTAAAATTCTGAATCAAGTATTTTTAAAATTCTTAAATGTTAGCATGAGCAGGCAATCAAGTAAGGAATACTTTGGGAGAATGGGGCTGGTGAGGGGGGAACCACCCAACTAGCTGCTGTGGAGTAGATTCTGAACCATGGCAAGTCCACGTGTGTCAGAGTAGAATTGTGCTCCATAGGGTCTTCAATGGCTGATTTTTCAAAAGTAGATAGCCAGGACTTTCTTCTGATGTGCCTCTGGGTGGACTTGAACCTCCAACCTTTCAGTTACCAGTCGAGCATATTAACCATTTGCACCACCCAGGGACTCTGGGTGTGTGTGTGGGTGGAATAAAAGAAGAAGCCTCAGACCCACTTTTCATCTTAAAGGTATTTGTTAAGCTGGGTGAATGTGAGCATCAATTGTAATGGCTATATGGGGATTGAGATCGTCCTTCCTAATGTTTGAAGCCCAATAGGATACTGCTTATAGCTGGCATCACAAAGGGTTCAAGGAAAATTGTCTCAAACATTGGAGCATAGTGGAAGGAGAAAAATCTCCCTGGAGGATTCATAACAACAGGCCAGATATCATATAAGTGGTCTGAAAAATGTCAAGCTTATAATTTAGTTTGAAATCGTCTTGAATTGGTAGTGCCCCAGTCATTTAGCAGCGGTAAGTGCATATCCTTTCCAGAGAACTCATGTTCATTTAAGACCTCATTGAATTTCCTCATATAAAGTTTCAAGGAAAATGAGCAGTAACATAAATTTAAAAAATTACCAAAAATATAAGAAAACAGAGGACTATAAGTAATAGCTAGCAAGGGGGGGGGGGGAATCAAATAGTAAAATCAGGCCCAAAAATGCTTCAGATATTGGAACTAGCAGAAATAGAATCTAAAACGTGTGGTGTTGTCATGGACACAAGGAAAGTATTAGCCTAAGAGACAGAAAGTACCGCATAAACCAGAAACTTCATCAGCCTGAGACCAGAAGAACTAGATGGTGCCCGGCTACCACAATGACTGCCCTGACAGAGAACACAACAGACAGTCCCTGACAGAGCAGGAGAAAAGTGGGGTGCAGAATTCAAATTCTAGTAAAAAGACCAGACTTAATGGTTTGATTGAGACTGGAGAGACCTTGGAAGATATGGCCCCTGGGCTCTCTGTTAGCCCAAAACTAAAACCATTCCCAAGGCCAACTCTTCAGACAAAGACTAGACGGGACTATGGGACATAAAATGATACTCGTGAAGAGTGTGCTTCTTAGCACAAGTAGATACATGAGATTAAAAGAGCAGCTCTGGTCTGGAAGCGAGATGAGAAGGCAGAGAGGGTCAGGAGCTGGTTGAATGAACAGGGGAAATCCAGGATGGAAAGGAAGAGTGTGCTGTCACAGCACAGAGAAAGCAAGTAGGGTCACAAAACAATGTATGTATAAATTTTTGTATGAGAGACTAACTTGAATTGTAAACTTTTGCTTAAAGCACAACAATTAAAAGAAAAAAAAGTAAAATTAAAAAAAAATGTGTGGTGTTGTAGTAATTAACAGCTTGGCTGCTAATCAAAAGGTCAGCAGTTTGAATCTGCCAGCTGTTCCTTGGAAATTCTGTGGGGCAGTTCTACTCTGTCCCATACAGTAGCTATGAGTCAGAATCGACTCAGCGGCAACAGGTTAAATGTTAAATATATTTTAAGGAATTAAATAGAGTCTTAAAATTTGAGTTAAGAAAAAGCAAATTCAAAAAAGTAATCAAACAGAACTTTGGAAATAAAAATAATAATATAAATGAAAAATGAAATGGAAGGCTTTAACAGAAGATTAGACAAAGCTGAAGAATTTGTGAACAGGAAGACATTTGTGAAATTATCCAGAATTCAATCCAGAGACAGAAAAAGAAAGAAACTATAAGAGAAATGTTAAGAGACATGGAGGGTAGAGTGAGAACATGTGTATTATAAGAGTCCCAGAAGGAAAGGAGAGTAAGAATGTCGTTGAGAATTTTCCAGAAATGATGAAAATCACCAATCCAGAGTCAAAAAAAAAACAAGGAACCCAAGAAAGATGGATTGAAAAACAAAACAAAACAAAAAGCCCCCAAAACCCCCACCAAGATACTCCATTAGTGCAACTATAGCAAACTAAAGTCAAAAAGAAAAATCTTAAAAGCTGCCAGAGAGAGAGGGGAGATTTTAAGATTACTTTCAAACCTCTAATAGGAACTAGAGAATCTAAAAGGACAGTGCAATAATATTGACAATACGTAGAAGGAAATAACTGTTAACTTATCTTTCAACTCATTTTTCAAGACTGAGGATGAAATAAATACATTTCTACTCAAAAAGTGAAAGCATATGCCAGCAGCTTACAATAGGTTTCAGGCAGAAGGAAAATTGATCCCAGATGGAAAATCTAAGAAGAAAATAAGAAGGAAGAGCAAAACAAGTGATAAACTTCGGGGTAAATTTAAACAAACACTGTCTGTATGAAACAACATAAATAATGTACTATAGGTCTGAAAGGGGCTTTAAATGGCCTTGTGTTGTTTGGGAGGAGGTTGATGTATTGATGAACTCTGGATTTAATCAGTTAAAATTTGCTTGTTCAAATTTTCTAGGATAACCACTAAAAGAACAGAAACAGTAGACAACTTTCAATGATAAGAGGGAAAATGAAAGAAAAAATATTCAATCATTCTTAAAGTAGGTAAAGAAGGGGAAAGAGAAGTAAAACAAAATATTAGACCCAAACCTGTTGTCATTGAGTCAAGTCTGACTCATAGTGACCCTATAGGACAGAGTAGAACTGCCCCATAGGGTTTCCAAGGAGTAGCTGGTAGATTCGAACTGCCAACCTTTTGTTGGCGGCCGAACTCTTAACCACTGTGTCACCAGGGCTCCTTAAACATTAGAACAGGAGGGACAAACAGGAAGCACAACATTAGATGGAAAAATATTAATTCAGACATATCAGTAATTACAATACATGCACGTGGTCTAAATGCTTGATTTAAGAGCCAAAGATAATCAGGTTAGATTAAAAATAAAAATTAACGTTTGTTAGATACATCTGAAATGAAGATTTAGAAAGTTCGAATGTAAAAGAATAAAAAGAGATATACTAGGTGTCTTAGTCATTTAGTGCTGCTATAACAGAAATACTACAAGTGGATGGCTTCAACAAACAGAATTTTATTCTCTCACAGCCTAGTAGGCTACTAGTCCAAATTCAGGGCATCAGCTCTAGGGGAAGGCTTTCTCTCTCTGTTGGCTCTGGAGGAAGGACCTTGTCATCAATCTTCCCCTGGACTAGGAATTTCTCTGTGCAGGAACCTTGGGTCCAGAGGATAAGCTCTTCTCCTGGCTCTGGTTTCTTGGTGGTATGAAGTCCCCCTGTGTCTCTGCTCGCTTCTCTCTTTTATATCTCAAAAGAGATTGGCTTAAGATACAATCGAATCTTGTAGATCTCATCAGTATAACTGCTGCTAATTCATCTCATTAACATCACAATGACAGGATTTACAACACACAGGAAAATCACATTAGATGACAAAATGGTGGACAATCACACAATACTGGGAATCATGGACAAGCCAAGTTGATACATATTTTGGGAGGACACAATTCAATCCATGACACCAGGCAAATACCAATCAGAAGAAAGCTATTCAGAATCTAAAACTAAAGCATTATTAGAGGTAAAGAAAGACACAACATAATAATAAATAGTTCAATTTCCCAGGTAGATATAACAATTATAAAGTGGTGTGTGTATTATAACATAGCCCCAAAATATATTAAGTGAACATAGACAAAACTATAAATTGAAATTGGCAAATCCACAATCATATTAGATTTTAATTCACCTTTCCCATCAGTTGAACACAAATTCAGTAATGGAAGTTATCAGCAACACAATCATCATACTGATCAAGGACATGTTTTTAGAAGGCTATACCCAAGAGCTGCAGAATATAGTCTTTACAAACAAATGCAAAACATTTAAAATACGTCTCAAAACATTTTAAAGGATTAGTAGCTTATCGACTGTGTTTTTTGATTACCATGGTCCTGAAAAATATTAATATCAATTGCTGAGTAGGAAATGGGATTTGGGAAGATGTAATACTAGTTTTTTTTATCAAGAATGTGGAAGAAGTATAGCCATAATGCTTCTTAGAAGCGAGGATGGCAAGACTTTGTCTCACGTACTTTGGACATGTTATCAGGAGGGACCAGTCCTGGAGAAGAACATCATGCTTGGTAAAGTAGATGGTCAGCAAAAAAGAGGAAGACCCTCAACAAAATGAATTGACACAGTGCCTGTAACAATGGGCTCAAACATAGCAATGATTGTAGGGATGACACAGGACTGGGCAGTGTTCCATTCTGTTGTGCATGGGGTTGCTATAAGTCGGTACCGACTCAATGGCACCTAACAACAACAACAATACCAGTTTCAAGGTTTGCCCTCTGTAGACAACTGTATCAGTCATGTCAAAAGTTCTATATGAAATGAATGTTGCTAAAATTATACCACTGGTTTCAATAAACATATCACCAAGATAAGTGTATTCTTACTCATATAAGCCCTAACACATTTTTCCGGTAAATTTTAACAAAGCATGCAAATCATGCCCATCCATGTTTATAGCTTTTATCTCAGTAATATCAGAAAAGATAAGCCTTTTCATTATGGTCAGGGTAAAAGCTGGTTTGAAAGATTGTTTAGGGGTGTGCAGGTGTAGTACTTTTCCCCCATATACTTAACCTAAATTGAATAAATAATAATTTTATATTATGCAAGGGGTAGGACTGTCACTAGGAGCCCTGGTGGCACAATGGTTTAGCACTCGGTTGCTAACCTAAAACTCAGTGGTTAGGACTCACCAGTGACTCTGCAAGAGAGAAGATCTGGTGATCCCCCCCATAAAGATTATAGCCTGAGAAACCCCATGGAGCAGTTCTACTCTGTTACATGGGGTCACTGTGAGTTGGAATTGACTCGATGGCACACAACAACATGACTGTCACTAAGGTCCCTGGGTGGTGCAAAGTGTTTGTGCTTGACTACTAGCCTAAAAAGGAGCCCTGGTGGTGCAGCAGTTAAGTGCTTGGCTGCTAACAGAAAGGTTGGCAGTTCGAACCCGTTAGCTACTCTGGGGGAGAAAGATGAGGCAGTCTGCTTCCACAAGGATTCAAAAACAACCCCTTGCCCTCAAGTCGATTTGGACTTACAGTGACCCTATTGGACAGAGGTAAAACTGCCCCATAGGGCTCCCAAGAAGCGGCTGGTGGATTCAAACTGCCTACATTTGGTTAGCAGCTGAGCTCTTAACCACTGTGCCATCTGGGCTCCTCCGTAAAGATTACAACCTTGGAAATCCTATGGGGCAGTTCTATTCTGTCCTATAGGGTTGCTGTGAATTGGATCGACTCCATGGCAACTGGTTTAGTTTACTAGCCTAAAGGATGGCAGTTAGAACTCACCCAGTGTTTCCACTAAAGAAAGGCCTGAACATCTGTTTCTGTAAAGATTATGGTCAAGAAAACCCTGTGGAGCAGTTCTGCTCTGTAACACATAGGTTTGCCATGAGTCAGAATAAACTTGACGGCAACCAGTTAGACGGCAGCTGGTTTTGGTGGGTTTTTTTGTATGATTGCCACTTAAAAATATCCCAACAAACTGCTGAGGAAGACAATTGTATTAATATTTACTCATCCCAAAGGAGCCCTGGTGGCCCAGTGGTTAAAGCACTTTGTTGTTAACCGAAAGGCCGGCAGTTACAACCCACCAGCTACTCTGCAAGGGAGAAAGGTGTGGCATTTTGCTTCTGTAAAGATTTACAGCCTTAGAAACCCTCTGGGGCAGATCTATTATGTCCTATAGAGTTGCTATAAGTCAGAATCGACTCCTGGGCAGTGGGTTCATCTCAAATTAAGAACTCATGATGTAGGCTCCTCAGGTAGGGTTTCTTTCTTTGCAGAAGAATCAACTATAATTAAAGAAGAAGTTCCAGAGATTCAGTCATACTTGGAACGGAAGTGGTTTTTAGTTTACAGATGTTTTTCCATGGCTTTAGAGTATGGTAACTTCTCAAGTAGAAAAATTTTTATTTGGGAAACAAAATTTCTGTGGTGTAGTTTTTCTAAACATGAAAACTGAAATTCACAGTATTATTTCTCAAAAGATCATACAATTTTGTAGTACTTTCTTACCTGAACATCACACTGCTCATGTGACATACAAGTAATAATTCCTGTTTTACAAATGTAGGAACTGAGAAACTGAGGTTAAGTGGCTCATCCCAAGTCAAGCTATGACAACACGTTATGCTAAAAGGTGTACATATTTTTGTTTCCAAGTTATGGCCTGTCCTCATTTTTGATTAATAAGTCTATGGCTATGCAATGTACCTCCTTTTGTTGACCAAGTAACACCTGACTTTTTTTTTTATATATATATATTTTATTGTACTTCAGGTGAAGGCTTACAGAACAAATAGTTTCTCATGAAACAGTAGTACACATGTTGTTTTATGACATTGGTTAACAACCCCACAACATATTAACCCTCTAAATTCTCAAACTTTTTTTTTTTTTTTGGTGAAAATACACATAGCCAAAGATACACCATTTCACAAATTTCTACATACACAGTTCAGTGACATTGACTACGTTCTTCCAATTGTGCTGTTATGCTCACTTAAGATGAAGGCTTACAGAACAAAATAGTTTCTCATTTAACAGTTGCTACACATGTTGCCCTATGACAATGGTTAACAATCTCACAACACATCAACAATATCCTTATTCAATCTTGTGTTCCCTATCACCAGCTTCCTTGTCCCCTTCTGCCTTCTGGCCCTTGTCACTGGACCCCTGCACCTCGTTAGTCTCATTTGGTTTTACGGGGCTGTCCACTCCCAGGCTGAACAGTGAACCTCGGAGGTAACTTCACCACTGAGCTAAAAGGGTGTCTGGGGGCCATAATCTCGAGGTTTCTCCAGTCTCCTTTAGGCCAGTAAATCTGGTCTTTTTTTTTTTTTTGGTAGTAGAATTATGCTCTACATCCTTCTCCAGCTCTGTCCAGAACCCTCGGTTGGTAACACCTGACTTTGGCAAGAAACTTTGAGATCGGTGTAATTGAGTTTAATTCTAGGTTCTCTTTTTCCAGATTCTTTTACGTCTCATGACCAACACTATATTCGTATCACATCTGGTTTCCTCTCATCATCCTACCATCTGCATGAATAAAGTCTCAACCAGCCTCCATCTGAATGAAAACACTGTAGCCACGTGTCAAGGATTACAATGTTAGGGGGCAAACACCTTCCACAGAAGACCTGTCTGTAATAGAGTGATATTCTTTATTTTGTGAGCCAATCTGCTATTATAGCTAAAAGGTGACCTCAGGGGCTAGTTTCAGTTCAAGGTTTAAAGAATATCTTAGGGCAATAGTCTTGGGGAGTCCTCCAGTTGACCTGGTCCCGTAAGTCTGAGGATTTTCTTCAGGAATTTGAGGTTCTGTTCCACATTTTTATCCCGTTCTATCAGAATCCATCTATTGTGGCCCTGATCAGAATTGTTGGTAGCCAGGCAGTGATGGTTCTTCTGGACTCAGGATAGATGAGGCCATGGTTCCTATAGAGTATTAGTCCTGTAGACTACTGTATTTTATGCAAATATTGCGTGCCTTCTGTTTGTGTGCCAACCACGCCCTCTTCCTCACAGCTGCTATGCCAATTTTTTTTTACACGTATTACAAAATATCTTGAGGCAGGAGGGTGCAGTGTGGTCGGCAAACAAATGTAGAAGGTGCATGTTATTTGCATAAAAATATGGTAGTTTCTTCTTTGTGTTTTTGGTTTCTTTCTCTTTTATTCTGGATGAATAGAGACTAACAGTTGTATCTTAGATGGCTGTTCACATGCTTTTAAGACCACAGACACCCCAGGATGTAGAACATAACTTTATAAACTATAAAGTATATTATGCCAATTGATAGAGATGTCCCACGAGACTATGGTCCTAATCCTTCAAATACAAGAAACAGATCCTGAGAGCTGTTTCAGTATGTCTAAGAAATATCTGTAACTGTGCCCCTTATGTGCCTTATTATATGTATGAATATATGTGCATGTAGTCACATACACGAATATACATATAGATGCATACACATATATACACACATATATATACATACGTATACACATATGTGCCTATTACATACATATATACCTGTGCATATATTTTTTGGTTGTTCTTGCTGTTATTTCAAAATTGTATATGCCATCCAAAAACCCATTGCCCTCGAGTCGTTTCTATCTCATAGTGACCCTACAGGGCAGAGTAGAACTGCCCCATATGATTTCCAAGGAAGGGCTGGTGGATTCAAACTGCCGACCTTTTGGTTAGCGGCCAAGCTTAACCACTGCACCACATATGCCACAGCAATTACTGAAAGGTAATTGTGTACATTTTAGTGACATTGTTTACCTTCATCAAGCTGTGCACGCTTCACCCTCATTCAGTGTTACCTTTCGTGTCACCAAAAATAGCAAGTGTCTACTATTCGCACCCTGTTGGCACAGTGATGAAGAGCTTGGCTGCTAACCAAAAGGTCAGCAGTTCGAATCCACCAGCCACTCCTTGGAAACCTTATGGGGCAGTTCTACTCTGTCCTATAGGGTCGCTATGAGTTGGAATTGACTCAATGGCAATTGACTCAATGTCTAGAGAGTGAGTCCCCCTCCCTCCTCCTATCCCTGGTAACTACTAATGAACGTTACCCATAACCCATTGCCATGGAACCCTGGTGGCACACTGGCTTACCAAAAGATGGGCAGTTCAAATCCACCAGCCGCTTGTTGAAAACCCTTTGTGGCAATTCTACTCTGTGCTATAGGGTTGCTATGAGTTGGAATTGACTCGACAGCAATGGGTTAATAGAACATTAGTTTCTATATATTTGCCTGTTCATGTCATTTCATAAAAATTAGAGTATATAATATTTGTTTTTTGTGATTAACTTATTTTGCTGAACATAATGTCCTCCAGGTTAATCTATGTTCCAAGATGTTTTGGGCACTTATTTTTCTGTATCACTGAGTAGTGTTCCATTGTATGTATGTACATTTTACTTATCCATTCATCCGTTTCTGGGCACTTAGGTTGTTTCCATCCTTTTCCTACTGTGAATAGTGCTGTGATGAACACAGGTGTGTATATGTCTCTTCATGTAACTTCTATTAGATCCCTACGGCAAACATCTAGGAGTGGAACTGCTGGGTCATATGGCAGCTCTACTTCTAGTTTTTTGAGGAACTGTCAAGACTGTTTTCCATGATGGCTGTACCATTTTGCATTTCCACCAATTTCTCCATATCCCCTTCAACACTTGTTATATATATAATTTTTATCCTAACTATCCTAACCTGTTGCCATCGAGTTGACCCCAACTCATAGTAACCCTATAGGACAGAGTAGAACTGTCCATTAGGGTTTCCAAGGCTGTGATCTTTACTGAAGCAGACTGCCATATCTTGCTTCCGAAGTGGTTTTTAACTGCTGACCTTTCGCGGTTAGCAGCTGAGAGCTTAACCAGTGCACCACCAGGGCTCCTTTTAGCCATCCTACTGGTAGTGAAACGGTATTGCATTGTGGTTTTGATTTGCATTTTTCTGATGGCTGATGATGTTGAACATTTTTTAATGTATGTATCTGTTAACCATTTGAATATCCTTTTTGGTGAACTGTCTGTTCATGTCTTTTGTCCAGTTTTTGATTGGGTTATTTGTTTTTTTGTCATTAAGTTGTAGAACTTTTCTATATATTTTAGGTATTAGACCCTTATCGGTTTTATCGTTCCCAAAGGCTTTTTTTTTTTTCCGGTTTGTAGTCTGTTTACTCCTTTGATAAAGTCTTCTGATGAACACGTATGTATACATACATATTTAACTTTTATGAGGTCCCAGTTATCTATTTTGTTTTCTGCTGCTCTTACATTTGTTGTTGTGTTGGACAGTCTTTCGAATGTCCTTTGTAAGACTTTCTCTACATCTTTTCTGGGTAGATTCCTAGATGTGAGGCAGAAGAGCAGGCAGAAAGGCAGTATGAGATAGAAGTACACAGCATCAGACAGACCCGGTCTGAATTCTAGCTATTATCCATTGGGTTAGCCTGACCTCAGTTTCTTCATGTATAAAATGATGATAAAATTACCTATTACATGGAGTTACAGTTATTACAAAGGTAGACAATGCATATAACCTTAACAGTGCCTTTGCTGGACACATGCCTTAGCGCTGCGTGAATTTTGGTCTCTCCCACTCTCCTTCAGGAGCGTAGGGAGGGTAAAAGCGCCCAGGGGCAATCTCTAAATTACGCCCGCCCCCTCCCCATAATTTCAAGATGAATAGACCTTGATAGCAGCCACCCCTCAGTAGACCCTCCTTCCCCCACTTCTCTAGCTGCCTCTGTCAGGCGCCTTTCATATTTGTGGCGCTTCAGTATGTCATTCGCGCCTTGTTGAGCCCCCTTGGACTTCTGCCCGGGGGCAGGTCTCCCTGTGCCGCCCTTACACCTCTGCCCTCATTCTTCAGAAATTGTGGTGCCCTCTCTGAGCTCCCCTAGACTTCCCCCTTATGAAATCTGCCACTATGTTAATGAATCAAAAAGTTAGTCCTTGGTTATGCTGCAGTCTGTGGTATAGGAATTTCTGTCTCCCGTATGTGTAGGCAAGCGGAGCAGTATCCTTTTGCTATTTGACAGAGTTTTCTAGCAGGTGCACATAACTGAACATTCCTGAATCAGGAGGGGGAAGCTCTGGATTTCAGTAACCAGGCCACAGCCAGCGTGAGGCTGGAACCAGGAGCATCAATTTAAGCTCCTAATTTGCGGTCTCAGGTGAAACGAAACGCCCTAAAACGGCGAAAGCTCAAGCAAACAATACCCATCAACTAGTAGTCCAATGCCGTGTGCACGTGATGTGGAAAATATTGCAAGTCCAGGCACTTTTTCAGGTACTTTACTGGTGGGGTGGGGGGAGCGGGGGTTTGTAGCCCTGACGCCCTGGAGTCCGGACTGGACCCTGAAAGGAAGCTGGCTGGGCCAGTGCTGGGGGCACAGAGGGCATCTTGCGTTTCTGGCTCCGTTGTAAAGCGGCACATGTGCCATCCGGGCAGGCACTGGCGCGCCCCCCTCGACCCTCTGGCCTTCCTCGGCGCAGGGACTCCGGGGCCCTCCACCTCCCCCGCAGGCTCCGGCCCACGGGCCGCGCGGCCCAGGTAAGGCTGCCTGGCTGGCGCGTCCCCGCGTGCCCCTTCCCCCTCCCGGCGACTTCCTGGTTTGCAGAAGGTGCAGGAGCCGCTGCGGGCGGCCGCGGTCGCAGGAACTGAGAGGCCCCAGCTTTGGCGGGGGCGGGGGCCGGCGGCGGCGGGGGCGGCGGCCGCGCTGCTGGTGCTGTCACAGAAAAGCGCTGGGGGGGTGGGGTGGAGGCGGGGAAGCGCCGGGGGCGCCGCCGACATGGGCCCGCCGCCGCCGCCGCTGTGAGCACCCTCCTTCCCCGGCGGGGCGGCCAGCCTGGTGGGGGCGGTGCGACCCTCGAGCCGCGGGGCACCCGGTATCCAGGTTGGGGCGAGGGGGCGGGGACGGACAGCGCCACACCGACATGTAACCATGGACTGCAGAACCAAGTGAGTGGGGGGCCGGTCGGGCGGGGGGGGGGCGGCCCGCGCTCCCGGCTTGCCCGGCGTCCCCGCGCCCGGCCACCTCCCCCACCACGGTCGACGTTAACCGCGGGCGGGGTCCCGGCCTGGCCCTCAGGTGTCCCCGTCTGGCCGGCGGGACGGCGCTAGGCCGCAAAGCCTGGTGGGCCCGCGTCCCGGGCCCGCGGGGTCAGCGCGGGTCTTACCGGAGCGGCCGGCGGCGCAGCGTCGACCCGCTTCCCGGGGCGAGGGGAGGCCTGGCGGCTGTGACACCGCCCGCTGTGTGTCTTGTTCTTCCCAGAGTGTGTCAGACGTGACTCGCCCTTGTCTGTGTCTTGCTGGTGCCCGGGAGGGTGTCAGCGTTGAGGTTACTCGGTTATTAGATTTGAAGTGCTTTCTTAGCATTAACATTATGATAACCGCTTCTTAAGTGTTTATTAATTTTGGCTCGGATTTTTTCTTCTGATTTCTCTTATCAGTTAAATTTCTCTTTGATGTTTGTTTATATAGGCACCAGGCACATATATGGTGCTTGCAAAATGGTATCCAATTGATGGTATATGTGTGTGTGCTAAAGTATACATCAGTGGATATTTTTCTTCATGAGAAGTTAGGTAAAAAGCAGTTTGAATCAGAGTGATGATTTTATTTCTAGATATTTCAGAGACATGAGTTTTACATTGATCCCTGAAACTTACTTTGGAAAGAATTCCTTCTCTCTTGTCTTTCCATACTTCAGAGTTTAAAATAGTGAATATCGTGTATATTTGTATTAATTTCACAGAAGTATAGTTGAAACACTATTTAATTTTTACACCTAAGATGTATTATAGGGCTTGTCACTTCCTGTGTTATAGGTTCATGTTTTATAATAAAACGTTTTAAAAATCAATGTTTATTTAGAAATCAAATCTGCAAATCTGGCATTAGTTTCTTGTAGGAAGTTTGTATTAAAAACGGCCCATGTACAAAGACACGAAGAACTTGTTAGCAGGAATAACTGAAATATATTAACACTTCGGTCACGTGGATATTGTGGTATCAGATTTGGCTTAATCTTTCATCTTCTAGCGGAAAGGGAGATTAAAACAGAGCTGTGTTTTGAAAAAAATAAAGTGTCTCAATAGATTACAATTTGCCTCTTGAAATTAAACCACTGAATAGGTTAAATGTGTGAAAAGTCCATGAAAAAAGTCAGTAACTTCTGACTGAAGCAAAACAACCTTACTCTTCCTAGTGGGAAAATCTGGTATTGAGACAGATGGCAAATTTCCCCAAAGATAATTGACGTAAAATAATTTTTTTTTTTTTTGGCTAGCCTTGAAGTTTATAGTTTGCTACTTTAAACACACTTTAAGTAAAATAATTACATGTCCAGAAAAGTATATCCAGAGTACCCCATTCAAGGATAAATCTTTTATGGTGGTGTAGAAGTTCTGTTCATTGCTCATAAGACTTTAGGAACATGGCAGGTGGAACCAGGTACCCATCGGTTACACTTAAGAAAGCTTGAGAGACTGCTGTTAAGTTCTGTTGGTAAGGCAAGATAAAGACACTTAAGAACACACTGATTTTTCAATTTTGCTTCATTAAGGTGAAAGCAGTGCCTTGCATTTATACAGTGCTTCGTAATTTATATTTTCACGTAAATTATTTGACGTATAATCTTCACAAATATTCTGTAAAGATAACAAGGCACTTTATAGGCAAGAAAAACAGGTTCAGAGGTTAAATGCTTTGCCCTTCTTAAAACTCCTAAATCTCAGCTCTTTGCTGATCTGGGAAGACACTTATTGTTATTTCTGCTATGCCGTGGTCATATAGTTACATGACATATATTGAGACAAGAACAAGATTACTTTTAGAATTAAGGAAATATAGGCTTTGTTGTTGTTGTTCTTAGCTGCTGCCGAGTCGGCCCCTGACTCGTGGTGACCCCTGTATAGTGGAACAAAACCCTGCCCAGTCTTGCGCCATCCCCATGATCAATTGTGAATTAGACCACTGTGATCCAATAGGGTTTTCTGATATGGCTGATTTTCTGAAGTAGATCACCAGGCCTTTCTTCCTAGACTGTCTTAGTCTGGAAGCTCCACTGAAACCTGTTCAGCATCACAGAACATGCGAGCCTCCACTGACAGCCAGATGGTGGCTATGCGTGAGGTGCATCAGCCAGAAATCCAACCAAGGTCTTTTCTGCGTGGAAGGCGAGAATTCAACCACTGAATCACCACTGCCCCCATATAAACTTTATCGAGATCCTTATTTATGTCATAGGAAATAAATAATAATTTTTTTTTTTTTAGGGAAAATCCAGAAAGAACCTTTGATTTGGTATTGAAAGTGAAATGTCATGCTTCTGAAAATGAAGGTATGTGTGTTTTGTTAATTCTTAAAATAATTGATTCAGACTGTCAAAACAAATGTTATTGCTGTAGACTGTTGGAACATGATAGTTTTGGGACAATAATAGTGTTAAATGTGTATTCTGCAACTGTCTCGAGTTGCCGGTGATAAAATAGATACTAAGGTCTTTGCCGTGGCTTATAGAAACTCTGAATGTTATCTGGGTAGCTTGAATTTCAGCTGTGGTGCTAGGCCCAAATAATTGACAATTCAGCTTTACCAGTCATTGATGAGGTTATCTTTAGTTTTAGTAGAAGGACTAGTCTTTACATTTTCTTTGAAAATTTGGATCATTTTTTTAAACATTAGGGTGAATTCTCCTGCCAGTACCAACGGAAGCCACACCATTTACCTTCTAGTGTTTCCGGAATGCAGAATTCAGACTGAGTAGGCTCTTCTGTTGGATTTACTTCTGTAGCATAAGACTCTCAGAGGAAGACAAACAGCAGTGTGACATTATTTAGAAGTGTTTCAGCTGTCTGTTCTATATAATTTCCTGCAAAGACAAGGAAACTGTAGTATTGTAATTTTGCCAGTCTTCCCCTCCTTACATTTCTCCTATTGTGTATATGTGTATGTGTGGAGGGGGCAGTGGCAGAAAAGAATAAGGAATTTCTCTTCTTGCGTTTGTCTTTTTTAATGTGTCTTCATGTGGTTTGTTTTCATGGACATCTGCAATGTATGATTTAATTTCAGTGTAGTTAAATGCTACATAGCATGTTAATTAAGCGTGGGATTTTTGTGGAGGCTAGTTAGCCCATCCTAAAGCCTTGGTGGAAAGTTGACTGTTACTTTTAGCTCTAGAAAACTGACCTTGGCAGCAATTACTGCTCTAAAGCAATTTGGGGCTGCACACCTTAAAATAGAGGAGCCCAATGAAGCTGTGGTGAAAGAGGCATGGCTAATTTTAGGTAAGAAGGCACACTCATTCTTGGCTCCACTGGCCCCACCAGCTGCACTGCTGGCCTGTTTGAACTACTGTTGTGGTCAGGCTTGCCTGTTGGCAAGGAGTGAGTCTAGGTTGTGTAGGGCAGCTTCCTGGGGTTTAAAAAGTTACCATTTGTCCTTTTATGCAGTGAAGTTTGCCTGTTTGCCTTGTTTCCAGGCCCAACCAAGCTCTCTTTGTAGACTCAAATGGATGCATTATTTTTTTCAGGTCCAATTTAAAACTATCGTAAGTGTATTTATGATACGAATAAATCTCTAAAATACCTACTCTAGCATTAGCTAAAGTGCTTAAGTTATGCTCACCTGCAGTGTATGTAAAGCAGGCTAAATTCCTTTGGGTAATATGCATTCTTTTTCATTTTAAATTGCATGCTAAAGTGATCTTGATAAAAGGATCTGTCTGCTTTATATAACACCAGATCTGTGTGTGTCCAGAGATTGTGACTTCTCCATAAAGACTTTAAAGCGTTTTAGTTTCTCTTACCTTCTTTTGGGAAACTGTGGTGGCATAGTGGTTAAGAGTTTGAACCAAAAGGTCAGCAGTTTGAATCCACCAGGTGCTCCTTGGAAACCCTATGAAGCAATTTCTACTCTGTCCTATAGGTTTGCTATGAGTCAGAATCTACTCGATGGCACTGAGTTTTTTTTTTTTTTTGTACCTTCCTTTGGGGACCCTGATGGCACAGTGATTAAGAGCTCAGCTGCTAACTGAAAGGTCAGCAGTTTGAATCCATCCAGTTGCTCTTTGGAAGCCCTATGGCGCAGTTCTTCTCTGTCCTATAGGGTCACTATGAGTCGGAATCGACTCAACAGCAGCGGATTGGTTTTTGGGTTTTTTTTTTACCTCCCTTTTCCCTTTTCCATTTTTTAGGAACTAGTTATTCTAGTTTGTACTTTCTACTTTTTACCCTTCTTTTATTACCTTCTTGCCTTTTTGACTGTTGTTATTGTTTAAATCACTGCATATTAGAAACATCTTCACTTGTATTTTAACAGCTTATCCAGCATGGTGAAGTTGGAAGTGTAATAAATAGTTAAAATAGACACTTTTGGCCTCCCTATAGGTTGCAATTAATCCATTCTAACTGTGTACATCGTTAATACAGATAGTTGGCAGCAGATTCTAAAGATTTTTTTAAAAAGCTAAATTCAACTATGTAAAAAGCGTTAACAACCTTTCTTCTTTTGATTGTGGCAGAAATGGTATGACTATAACTAATATTTTAGAGTCTGACAAGTTATAATTTTTTGTGCCCTAAAAAGTAACCCATTGCTGTTGAGTCGATTCCGACTTATAGCAACCCTATAGGACAGAATAGAACTGTCCCACAGGGTTTCCAAGGTACGGCTGGTGGATTAGAACTGCCTACCTTCTGGGTAGCGGACAAACGCTTTAACCATTGCTAGCTATAAATTAGAGGGCTATGTTGTTGTTAGTTGCTATACAGTCGGATTCTACCCGTGGCACCCTTAAAGAGGGCTCTGAAAGTAGAATTTTATGTCAAGTAAGAGTTTGATCTTTTTAGACTGTTTTATTAATTTTCTGCTTTACTGTTAAATATCATAGGAAAAAAATGTCCACAATTAAAGAATTTATTGGAGTATTCCTATTTAATGGTCAATAACCTATGTTGTGTTTGTTTTAATGAGTATGATTATATGTGCTTTAATAAGAGTATGATGTGTATATCAGTTTAAAGTAGGATAAAATGTTTTTTGCTAATATTTGAATTAGTATGGATGAAATTGTTCGGTAGTAATAGACCTAGAACACAGAACATGTAAATTAGGATGCTTTTGCATACACATGTAAAAGTGGTTTAAATAATAATGAAATTTGATTCCTCATATAAGAGGAAGTCCTGAGGCAAGTCATCAAAGATCCACATTCTTTCTGCATCTCAGCTCTGTCACCCACAGTAATGGTTTCATCTGAAGGCTTAGATTCCTTGTGGTTATAGGATGGTGGTCAGTAGAAGTTGGAACTCTGCTTTTTATGGCGATGGGGGTGGCAGACACTGACTTCTCATGACTCTCTCTATAGAGCCAGAAAATTTCTTTTCCAGAAGCCCACAGAACACCTCGCCTTGGATTCTGGTGGCTCAAGATGACAAGAGCCTGATCATTTCTGAAATAACCATTAGCAGGGGGAGAGATGGAAGGGAGAGGTGGCCAGATTATTGTGATTGACTTAGTAAAAACCTGGCAAAGAATAGACGGGAAATCAATTAAAACGTTGCTTGTAAAATATTTCTCAGGTTATTGATTTATTTTTTGATGACTGTTTGATCAAGTGGAAAATACGATGCTCAAGGTAAACTTGGTTTAAACTAAGACTGGTGATACTATGTTAAGATATTTGGCATATTTCTCTTGTTCACTTTTTAATAGAAAACAATTAAATTCTTCCTTTATTCTGAATAACTTAGATTATAAGTATCTTCAGAGACAAGTTATTATTGATTAAGTATTAGTTAACGATTGAAATGGAATTAGTTATAGAAATGGTATATAACTTGAAATGGCTAGCTCTGGTAAAGTTATGATCTTCATCTTATCTATTGCTATTTGTACTTTCTTCCAAGGCATCACCTTGATTTTCTGAAAAAGATGTCTTAGAATACTCTGGGAAATACAGTTTTCATATGGATGGCTCCACAAATTAAAAAATTACCTTGAGAGGGATTGATAGTGTTTCTTTATAGTGTTCCTTTTGTGTTGGTGGAATTGATTCTGCTGGCACATCTTTCAGTGGAGATCTACTGGGCAGGAAAATCTCACTAGTAACTTCTGACCCAAGTAAGTATTCAAGAGAGAAGTGCCAAAGCTTAGATCTTAATGTTCTTCCTGGTATATCTCCAAGCTAATTGCTGTTGTCACTCATTGCTTTCTTTCTAACTTCCCAGCAGGCAGGGAAGTATAGCCAGCAGTGATGATATTGCCTCAATTTTAATAACAGAACTTATTGTTACCATACTGTTCCGATTTTCCCTGAAGTGATTCAGGACTTCAAGGAAATGAAAAGTAACTCTTCTCAATCAAAGACTGAAAATACCTCCTTTAAGGGTTTCTCTTCCAGACAGTGCTCTTGGTACTCTAGCTTTCTCTTTTCTATTTTGTTGATAACCCACCCCTAGTAGTAATAGTAATAGTTAATATTTGTATAGCACTTAACTCTGTGTTGGTGCAATCCTGGATGTTTTACACGTTCTCTTTAAGCCTCACAACAGTCCTATAAAATAGGAAATGTTGTTTTCTCAATTTTACACCTGAAGAAATTGAAGCACGTAGAAATTAAGAAACTTGCCCATGGTCACCTGGTAAGTTGAAGATCTATGATTTGAGCTCAGGCAGTCTGGCTCCAGAGTTTGTATTTTAATCACTATATTGCTTGTCATAGTGTAATGACATCACATAAGCCCATTGTAAGCTATGGTTAAAGCGCTTGGCTGCTAACCGAAAAGTCAGAGGTTCGAACCCATCAGCCGCTCTGCAGGAGAAGGATATGGCAATCTGCATCCGTAAAGTTTTACAGCCTTGGAAACCCTGTGGGGCAGTTCTGCTCTGTCCTGTAGGGTCCCTATGAGTTGGAATTGACTAGATGGCAACGAGTTTGGTTTGGTTTTGGTTTGGAGGGAATATTAGAGTATAAAGTATTTATGGCACAGATAATTTTTTTTTTAAGAGGAATAGAGTGTATTCACTAAAATTAATGAATCCAATGTTATTCCATTAAAACAGTTGCTGAGCTTTTCCTTGTCTTACTCTGGCTCAGGAGATTCTTCCCACCTCCCACTCCTTTTTTTTTTAGGATTCACACCTCCATATTTAGTGAATCTTTGATCTAACCATTCTAGTAATTTATGAGTAGTTTCCACATTTTTAGGAAATTTCGTTCTTATTTATTCCTTTCTGTTTACCTAGAATAATTTTTCTCAGGAACGAATTCTTTTTTGCTGCCGACTTTCCACTTTAATCAGTCCATCCAACCCAGTATCAAAGCATCTGTCTTTCTGATACCTAGCTCATATTAACAGTTGACCTGCCTTTCACTCTTTTCTTTAATCAGAACCTGAAGCCAAAGCACTCTAACTTGGTCAGGTTTGACATTTGGTAACTTTCCATCTTTAGGGATACCATTTGCACTAGAATTCTACAACATTTTACATCTGCCTGTATTTTAGCACTTGTGGTCTTATACATATTTATCTAAATGTCTGTTCATCCCTGGAAGTAAACTCTTCAAGGACTGGGCCATTACTTAGTAATTTGTGTCCTTACAGGAAAAGCCTGGCACAATATCTGGGATGTTTAGCGAATATTCACATTAGAAAGAAACTGAACAGCATGATACCTGGCTGTTGAATAAATAAAAGCTGTTCAGATTAATTCACAGAGAGATACTTGTAGAAGTGATCTTGAACGTGTGCTGATATGACATTAGCAGGTACAGTAGAAATATATGCCCATATATATCTTGGACTGGGCTGTTTCAGGGAACCCTATTCTCAATCTGTCCTCCCTTCTCACATTGCAAGGTTTACAGGGATAGTTGCTATATGCTGTATGCTTATGGAGGCTACCTTTGAACCCATTCGTATCCAACCACACACACCAAAAACCTAATAAAACCCTAACATTTAGAAAGTAGCACTTCGATGAGTCATACATATAATAATAAAGTGGTTTGAAGACTTTACGTTATTGCCCAGAGTGGAAAAAATCTGTAAAGTGAACAGCTTAAAAATGTAGTTACCATGATAGTTGATTTTGCTGTTGCTTTGCGCTCGTTAAAGAACTCAGTCCCTCTAGATTCAGATGCACTAGGATGAATTAGAGTAATCCGGACTGAAGGTGTTAGCTTTATATCCTTGTTGAAGAAAATGAAACTATTTTATTTTCTCATAATTGGGACATGTCAGGGACAACATTTAATGTGACTCTTTAGAGCCTTGTCTTTGGGACATGCCATTTTGTTGGATTATGCATATATATTTTGTCGAATGTGGTTAAGAATAACTGTACGTTTGTATTAGTCTTGGGGCATTATATCCTCCTTCACATAGCTGTCTGCAAGTGTAAAAGCAAATTAGATTTCATTGTTCAGTATTTGTTGATTATTACTTCGATAGGGATGTTGCAGAGCTTATATTTTAATAGTTTGATTCTAAATTGTCTCATTAGGTACTTTTATTTGTTCACATGTTCTGTTTTGCTGTTTCAATCCAAGGTGACATCTTGATTTTTAATGTTAACAGTCCCCACTCGTTACACGGGGGAGGCAGCGCCTCTGTGCAGTTTTCCTCTCAGTGGCCTGCTCTCTTGCACTGTTGTTTGACCTCTGCTGTGTTGCCACAGTGCAACAAGTTCCTTCAGGTTTCTTCTTGGAATTTTCTGGTTTTCTTGACTTTCAAGGTAATATGTTCCTGATGTACTTTTGATAATATTCTCTCATTTGGAGATTTTCTAATGCTCAAACAATGTCTCCTTTTCTTTTCCTCCAAATTTTAATTTTCCATTTTTGGAGGACAGTGATTTATCTTGTATAATCAGCGTTTAAAAGTGTATATAAAATATTAGCAGGAGGATTTTTTGGGTGCTTTAATCAGGTGGCCATGGTATTATTTTAGATAACAAAGCAAATCAAAGGGATTAAGTGTGAAGTATGTTCTCTGTCAATTCCAGAAGAATCATTCTTTCCTGGAAAAAAATTCCTTTCTTTCTTTCTTTATTGATTGTGCTTTAGATGAAGGTTTGCAGAGCAAATTAGTTTCTCATTAAACAATTAATACACATATTGTTTTAGGACATTGGTTGCCAACCCCACGATGTGTTAACACTCTCCCCTTCTCGATTTTGGGGTCCCCATTTCCATTCATCCAGCTTTCCTGTCCCCTCCTGCCTTCTTGTCTTTGTCCCTGGGCTTATATGCCCATTTGATCTCGTGTACATGGTTAGCTATGGTATTATTGTTTGTTTTATGGGCCTGTCTAATCTTTGACTGAAGGGTGAACCTCAAGAGTGACTTCAGTACTGAGTGAAAAGGGTGTGTAAATAAATTTTAAAGTTCAAAATGTTTTCCTATTTTCAAACTTGTAGGTTTGTGCTAAGGAACATTAGAGAAACTAGGAGAGTTGTTTTTATTTTTAATTTTTTTTTAACTTTTTACTCTGGAGCCAGAATGGATTCAAGATAGCTTTGAGAAGCTCCTGAAGTACTGTAGTGGTCTATATTGTTAGGTTGAATGGTTTTTTCATTGTTGTATTTGTTTTGGGCATATTTGGACTCCTAGTTTATATGAATTAAGGATAAGTTGATTTATTTCAGGTAGTGATTTACATTCATCAATAGAGAGGGTTGTCTTGGTTCACATTTACTTGGTAGATTAGTCATTGTCCTTGTGGGGGAACTTGCCAAAGATGGCTCTGTATTGATTATTCAAGAGTTTTAGGAGGTTTCTACCATTTGAGGTAGGTCCCTGGGTGGTGCAAATGGTTTGCACTTGATTACTAACCGAAAGGTTGGCAGATAGAACCCACCCAGAAGAAAGGCCTGGCAGTCTGCTTCTGTGAAGATTACAACAAAGAAAACTTCTATGCAACTCAGTTGAACTTACTAACACCCAGGGTCACCATGAGTTGAAATGCACTCAACGGCAACAGGTACCACTTTGGGTATTAAGGATACCACTTGGGGTGTTAAGGCATATGGCATAAGAGAGCAGTAGAGTAGTAAAACTAGAAGTTTCTTTAAAGAGCATCTAGTAAATAACCCCCTGGAGGAGAAATTACTTGGATGCCCTTTACAATTCCTGGAGCCCCTCTGCTGTCACCCTGCGTGTGCCATTGTCATCATGCTACCTGGTGACTGCGTAAAGACCAGCATTATACAGTCCTGCTCTATCCCAAGCACACTGTGTTTTAAAACTACTTCTCTTTTCACCACTCTTCAAATAACAATTCCTTAATGTGCTTATCTGATTAAAGTAATTCACCGTGAGGTGTGAGTAACTGATAGCCCTCAAGGGAACATTTTCACTTTAAAGAGAGCCTTGTAAATGAATTAAAAAGATGCAGGTTGATTTAGTGGAAAGATCTCTGAACTGAGGACCAAATGTACCTGTGTCTAACTCTAGTTAGGTTTTGCCATGTCTCTCGTATGTTTTGATGTTCAGTTTGTAATTTGTGATTAACAGCTTTAGTAAGTTCGTAAGTATACTTAGTCTGAGTATGTGTTCAGTGAATTTCATTAAGACTTTTTTGTTTGTTTGTTTAAAGTTTCCAGTTAATCAAATGAAACTGTAACATCAGGGTTACAGAGCCTTAGTTATCAATTTGTTTTCTCTGATTAAACTTTCAGTTAGATGTTTTCAAGATACATATGTTTTACAGAAATAGTAATAAAAACTGTTTAGTATTTACTTTATGCCAGGAGGATCCCTGGTGGCTCAGTGATTAAGAGCTCAGGCTTCTAACCAAAAGGTCGGCAGTTCAAAACCACCAGCTTCTCCTTGTAATCCCTGTGAGGCAGTTCTGCTCTGTCCTGTAGGCTCTCTATGAGTCGGAATTGACTCGACAGGCACGGGTTTGGTTTTTTTTTTCTTGGTTATTATGTCAGGAACTGTATCAAGAGCCTACATATCCCATTTATCTTCACCACAAGTATGTCATTCATTCATTCAGTGAATGTTTCTAAGTGTCAGTTTTGTGTCAGGCACAGATGAAAAGCAGTTAAGAGATCACATTCTTGGAAGGGGAGTGTCATTTTCAAATCAGTGATTTATAATACAGTGGTAGTAAAACCCTATGGAACAGTTCTGCTCTGCACACATGGGGTCGCAATGAGTCGGAGTCGACTCGATGGCAACTAACAATAACAAGTAAGGGCCGTGATAGAGGTTGCACAGTATGTAGCACGAGAGGAGAGGTCACCTAACTCAGCTCAGTCAGTGTGTGTGGGGCATAGGTGACAGTGGAGGAGTGGGAGGGTCAGGTAGTTGTGAGGTGAGGGAGGGACAATTAGACATCCATTCTTAGCTCTCAGTTGGCTATCGGGTGGTTATCTTTTGCTAAAGGAGGTTAGACTTTTACTTCATGGTTAAAATCTTGAGTGAATAGTTAAAGAATGTATTGCTTTTGATATAAGTACATCCAATGAAGATCAGGAAGCACTGTCTGCTACAGTGTAATCTGCTTTGGGGTAGGGAGTTGTCTGGGTTAATTTTGTTTACTCAGAGCCTAGAACATTCTCTTACCCATAGTATATGTTCAGTTGCATTATGGAAACACTGTGATTTTGAGGTACTGAGATGGCTTTTATTTGTTTATTTTTATGGAGCCCTGGTAGTGCAGTGGTTAAGAGCTACGGCTGCTAATTAAAAGGTTGGCAGTTTGAATCTACCAGCTGCTGTTTGGAAGCCCTATGGGGCAGTTCTACTCTGTCATATAATATAGGGTTGCTATGAGTCAGAATCGACTCGATGGCAGTGGTTTTTTTTTTTTTTTTTTTTAAACGATTGAGGTACTGAGATGGCTTTTTAATTTTTTTATGCTTCCTACTTTAATTAAAAGTTATTATCAATTTTGAAATAATTTCCAAGTTACAGAAAAGTTGTAAGAATATTACAGAGAACTCTTGTGTATACTTCTTCACCTAGATTGGCCAGTTCTTTTAGCATTTTTGTCTTAACATGGCATATCTTCCTGTCCGTCTGTCTGTCCGTCCATCCTTCTATATCTGTCTGTCCATCCACCCATCCATCCGTCTATCCATCCATCCATCTATACCTAATCTGAATCATTTAAGAGAAGTTGCAGACATATGTCATTTTACCCTTAAGTACTTCAGAGTGCACTTCTTAAGGACATTCTCTCACATTACCACAGTACAAGTATCAAAATCAGGGAATTTAACAGTGGTAATATGATCTACATCCCACATTCAAAATTTGCCAGTTGTCCAAATAATGTCCTTTATAGCAGTGTCCTTTTTCTGGTTCACATCTTAATCCAGGATGGCATATTGCATTTAGTGGTCATGTTTTTTTAGTCTCCTTTGCCCTGAAAAGTTCCTTGGCTTTTGTCTTTTATGACATTGACATTTTTGAAGACTACAGGCCAGCTATTTTGTAAAATTTCCCTCATTTTGGGTTGCTGTGATGTATCCTCATAATTAGATTCAGGTTATGCATTCAGGAAAGGACTTTTACATAAGCAATGCGCTTTTCTCAGTGCAGCCATCAGGAGGCACGTGTTATTGATTTAGACCATTACTGGGGAGGTTAACTTTGATCATTTGGTTTAAGGTGGTATCTGTCAAGTTTCTTCACCATAAAGATATTATTCTTTCCATTTGTAATTAATAAATAATTTGTGTGGAGGTATTTTTGGGACTATGTAAATATCCTCTTCCTCTAAAGTGTTGCCCCACACATTTTCTTTCTTTCTTTTTTAAAAAATATTGTATTTTAGGTGAAAGTTTACACAGGCGTATAGATTCCCATTCAACAGTTCGTATGCAGATTGTTCCATGATGTCAGTTACTCTCCCTGCAGTGTATCAGCGCTCTCACCATTTGCACCGTGTCTGCCCTGTTTCCATCCATCGACCTCGCCTTCTCATCTTTGCTTTTGGTTAAGTGTTGACTGTTTAGTCTTGTATACTTGATTGTTTAAAGGAGCACATTCCCCACAGGTGTTATTGTTTATTATTTAACCCAGTCTATTGTTTGGCTGAAAGGTGACCTCTGGGAGTGGCTTTAGTTCCAGATCTTAGGGTGATAGTCTCAGGGGTTCCTCTAGCTTCTATCATCAGTCCAGTCCAGAAGTCTGGTCTTTTTTTAATGAATTTGAGTTTTGTTCTACATTTTCTCCCATTCTAACCAGGACATTCTATTATGTCCCTGGTCAGAATGGTTGGTATTGATAGCTGGGCACCATCTAGTTCTTCTGGGCTCAGGCTAGAAGAGGCTGTGTTCACGTGGGCCATTAGTCCTGTGGACTAATTTGTTCCTTGAATCTTTGGTTTCCTTTACTCTCCTTGCTCCAAATGGGAAGACACCAATAGTTGTATCTTAGATGGCTGCTCGCAAGTTTTTTTTCCCTCACAAGTTTTTAAGAGCCAAGATGCTACTCACCAAACTAGGAGGTAGAACATTATGAGCTAAGTTATGCCAATTGACCTAGTTGCCCTCCGAGACTATGGTCCTAAGCTTTCTAACCCAGTAAATCAATCCCAGTCAATTTGTATATGTCTAGGAAGTGTCACTCACTGTGCCCACTATGTGCTTTATTGTATACATGAATATACATGCAGCATTTACAAACGTGTATACATATGCCCACATATATACCTATATATGCATGTGCATGTATTCCCATATGCCTTCCCACACCCATATAGCATACATACCTACCTACGTTGAGATGGCTTTTAAAGAAACAACAACAAACAAAACAATCCATTGCTGTTGAGTAGATTCCAATTTATAGCGACCCTATAGGACAGAGTAGAACTGCCCCCATGGAGTTTCCAAGGAGTGGCTGGTGGATTTGAACTACCGGCCTTTTGGTTAGCAACCGTAGCTCTTAACGACTGTGCCACCAGAGCTCCTTTTAAAGAAAAGGAATGAAAATTGTATAGGGTTTTGAGAGTTTCATAATTCCTATTAAATTAGTTTCTTCTTTAAAAGTATAATAACTTTACTGAAAGGTGAAAGAAGCTACAGAAGTGAAAGATATAAAAAGAAGTTGCTAAGTAATAATGCTTTTGACATCTGCCATGTGGCTGTTATATTCTGTCTTGAACCAGGTCTTTATAGCCTTGACTTATGCTTAAGCCCGCTAGATTTTAGGCTGTGGAGGACAAGCACCTTATCCTTTTTTGTATCTCTTTCAGACTCTGGGAAGGTATAGATGGTCTACAATAATTATCAAGTTATATTCTATTATTAAAGTGAAACTAGTAAAAGTGCAATATAACCAAGACCTATTTTAGATTTCTTAGACTTTTTAAAAAGAGCTTAATGTAAAGAACCTTGAAAGGCTGTAGATTTTTATCATCACAAGTAATGGGTGCCTTATTTAAAAAAAACAAACAAACTTTTTTTAAAATAGAGCTGTTGATAAACCACAAACTTTGTAACCTAGTAGTCAGAACTGGTGAAGATCAGATAGTGTCTTTTCCTCTTTTACTTCCTTCTTATTTATCACTTGAATCTGAAAAAAAAAAAAAAAAAAGTGCAGAGTTGTCAGTTTAGTACATCTGATGATCTTCTGCAAAGTATAAACTTCCAGAAATTAGTCATTTCAAAAATAATTTTAACTTGGTTTGGTAGCAGAAATTCAACAGTGTAAGAATGTATTTAGGATTTAAAGTGATCATTAATTAAAATTAAGCAAGGTCTGTACAATTTTGTCATCTGGATAAGTATAAAATTTAGACTTATTATTCTGATAAGAGATTATTTGACATAATTTATGAGTTTTTGTCAAAAACATTGGTTGAAGTGAACTCAAGTAAGTCCAGATATATTTTACTACACTGGAATACCATGTAATACAGTATCCTCAGGATCTACGCCTTACAAATAAACTTGCTCCTAAATGGTTCAGAAAGGAGTCCTAAAAATTTATTATTATTTTTTTTTAAATTACAGTATTTTGGATAGGTATGTGGAACATGAAGTTATGTATTCCCTCCTCCCCCCAAACTCTTGGGCTTGTTTCTGTTTTATGTAAATTAAGATAATTTCTGTTCAATAATTATAAGAATTAATGAGGTTAACTTTTTTAGAAAATACGAGTGTGTTCTTAATATTAGAAAGGATTTGAGAACTAAGTTTTGGAGTCTCAGTTTTTCTATGAAATGTGTGATTTTGGGGATGAATACCTGCGGAGTAATCATTGAGGGGTGACACAATTTCATCAAGATGATGTGTGGGTTGTATTCTGTGTGTGTACAGGCTTAGACATGTTGTAGAAGGAGTAGTAAGCTGAGAATTCTTATGCACAAAAATACTAGCTTCCATGTTTTTAATGGTTGCTATAGTTTAATGGTTAATAGTTACTATAGTATCATTTCTATGTATACATGTTAAATGTTTACCCTAAAAAGTAGAAAGATTAATATGGAATACTAGTTAAGACACAAAACTTTAATTTGTAAATATTTGTCCCATTTTTAGCTTAATACTTGAAAACAGAAATGAATCTGTAATATATATAATACTTTATGTGTGTCATTACCCTAAATTTGGTTTTGATATAATTGTCTAAAATCGTATTGTAAAACCCGTTTACTTATGCTGTATTTCACTTGGGCAATTTTAAAATCTTTTGGTAGTTTTTTCGCTAATTTCTGTCAGGTGTTGTCCAGATTAGCAATGACCACTTTGTTTATAGACGGATATGGAAAGAAGAGGGGAGATAGCCCTCATATCAAATTTTCTGCTTTAAACCTTGTGTCATTAATTAGTACTTTTTTAAAAATGATATAGTCAAAATAGTGGTCAAAGTATTGAAAATAAATGCCTCTGATTTGCCTTCTAAGTCATCAAAGTAAAACTAAATTATGTTTAGCATGGTTTATGGTTTATATTTTTATTGTTAGTTGCCATCTAGTTGGCTGCAGCTCAGGACAACCCCATGTGCAGCAGAACTAAACGCTGCTCGGTCTCCTGCTGTCAGTGATTGCCAGCGTGCTGGAGTCCATTGTTGTCTTTCAACCTAGAGGGCTCATCTTCCAGCACAGTATCAGACAGTATTCTTTTGTGACCCATAGGGTTTTCATTGGGTAATTTTTGAAAGTAGATCATCAGTTCTTTCTTCCTAGTCTGTCTTAGTTTGGAAGCTCCACTGAAACCTGTCTACTATGTGTGACTCTGCTGATATTTGAAAGACCAGTGGCATGGATTCCAGCATCATAGCAACACATAAGTCACCACAGTATGACATACTAACAGACAAGTATTCGTTTATATTTTTAGAGTATCTTAATTCTGTGAACATTTTTAATTTGTATGTGTGTATGTATGTATGTATGTATGTATGTATGGTTGTGTTGTTGTGTGCCATTGAGTTGATTGCAATTTACAGCAACCATATAGGACAGAGTAGAACTCTTCCATAGGGTTTCCTAGGCTGTAATCTTTATGGGAACAGATCACTAGGTCTTTTCTTCTGCAGAGCCACTGGTGGGTTTGAATTACTGACCTTTTTCAGTTAGCAGAGGAATGCTTAACCATTGCACCACCAGGGCTTCTTATGTGACAGATTAACCGTATATAATTTACTTTAAAATGATCTTAAATATTATTATAATTTGTATTTTTTAGATACAGCTGGATTTAATTTGATCAATATGCAAAAATTATTGTTGTACTGTTATTAAAGAACCTTTCAATACTTAACTCTGAATTAAAACTCTGAATTTAAAAGCTAGGGTTGCAGGGAGTAGATGATGGTTGCTTTTACTTGATTTACAGTTTGGAGGAGATGACTAAGCTAGAGCTCTAGGAGGTGTCTTCCTCTTCCTACACAGCTATTTTTAACCAGAAGGGCAGGAGTGTTGAATCTTTTGCATGTGATAGAGGATAAAAGGCCCTGTTTTCTGCTCTTGGGATCTTTAACCAACAGCTTGGCCTAATGGAGGCCCGCTGGCTGTTTGAAGCCAGCTTTGCTGGTTTGCCCCTGCGTGAGGGTATTAAAATTTTAGAATTTGTATTTTTGCCTTCTTTCACTTTACCTTTTCATTTTTTTTTTTTTTAAATTTTTGATGTACTTGGTATTTATTCTTCCACTCATTAGATTTTAATATTTTTGTATTTCTTGTGAATCATTTTAACTTAATACTCTAGTTTTTAATTTTGCTTTTAATTGTACTTTTTTTTTTTTGTTGCTGTTTTTAGACGTTCTTATCCCTTTTTCTTAGTTAAAAAAATCATTTAATACAATAATCTCTTTTGTTTGGGGGAAGTTATATTTTTTTAATTCTGTATATAGAAATGCTCCTTCAGCTTTTTTTTTTTTTTTTTTTCCTCCCATAATGAAGAGACTAAAGCTAGGAGAAGAAGAAGAATATTATAAAAGGTAATTGCTGTGGAAACTCTCAGAACAGACACACTCTAAGTAAAACCAATGCTCACCCTTTGATTGAGTGTGAATGGGTAGTTCAATCTGTGTCTGGAGGTGAACAGAAGTAAATGGGTTTGATGCCCTGATTTTCTAAAAACTTACAACCTGAAATCCTTTTATGGATAAAACAGAATGTGTTACCTGATAGGCACATGGTAGAATAGAAGGAATACTGGACTAAGAGTTGAAACATGGCTTTTGGTCCTGGCTTCACGAGTTACTAGCTGTGTGACTTTGGTCAAGTCATTTAATCTCTATTAATTTCACTTTTCACATTCGTTAAATATTTGCCCTGGGTATCTCAAGAATTGTTATGAAAGTCAAATATATAATCAACATGAGAGTGCTTTGTAAATTGCACTGTACAACAATATATAGATAAAAACTTTCATTTAGTTTCTGTTGTGGTTGTAAACTCTTCAAGAAAAGGCATAATCATCAACATAAACTCGGTGTCAGTGATCAGCTTTCCTCCAATTTTGATGTATGTGAACAATCTGGACGAAAGAAATGCTAAAGGAGGTCACACAGTTTCCCTTTTTAATACTGCAGAAGTGTCAGGAGCAAGGAGGATGCATTTTGGGCCGATTGGTTAGTTTCGTTTTGAAAAGGATGTTTAAAACCAGTTGCCGTCACGTTGACCTGACGCATGGCGACCTCATGTTTGTCAGAGTAGGACTGTACTCCACAGAGTTTTCAATGACTGATTTTAGCAGAGAATAAAAATTTGTAGCACCAAATACGACAGCATCTATTTAAAGACTTGGTAGTAGCTAGAGGGATGAAGCAGGACTTGGAAGTTAATATGTGACCTTTCTTTAGCATTCCTTTCTTCCAGATTTTTCACATGCACAAACTTCAGCAGGGGAAGTGGGAATTCCACACACATGTAAACTTTCAAAGTTCTAAGAGTTAACTATTAACAAAGCTAGAAGGTTATTAGAATTAGGAATACCAAGGGTTCATATCTGAAGAAATGAAGGTGAGGTAAGATTAAGGATAAAATTACACAACCGTAGGGTTTTCATGGAATGTTATCCAGGTGTGAGGTATTGTGTGGTTGGTTGTGAGTTCCATGTAAACCAATACTAAATATTGAAATTTGTGAATGATTCAAACATTGTAGTAAATTCAGGGCCATCCCAATAATGACATTACTCTCACTTATTTGCATTTCTATATAACTCTCTTGAGTGAGTGCTAAAGGAACAGTTGGCACTAGAAATTGCATACAAACCATGGGCTGTCTCATCAATGCTGCAGAACATAATAAGGATAAATAACTGTGATGATTAAAAATTACTGTAGTTTTAATTCCCAGATGCATTTATTTAGGTTTTGACAGAATCTGGATTATGTGCATAGGGATGACTGCTGTCTCCTATATGAGTGGTAGTGGGTAATATGTGAGAACTGCCATATTGTAGGTTTAATTTAAGTCCAGAAATCAAACTTGATGCAAGATTCTGTTAAATCATTTATCTAAATCTGTTTTTTTAAAAGAAGTAATTCTATAAATTTGTGAAGTTTATATCTCATAAACAGATTTTAAGATCATTGCATACTGTGTTTTTACACAAATAATACATGCCTTCTGCATTTGTTTGCTGGCTGTGCCATCCCCCACCCCCCCCACCCCCAGGAATTTTCATAAGCATGCTATGCTAATTTCTTTTTTTTTTACAGCAACTTGTAGTGCTCGTAGAGTGGGGGAGTAGGGGGGCACGGCCCGCAAACAGATGCAGAAGATATGCGTTAGTTGCATAAAAATATGGTATATACCTGAGGTCTCAGTAGTGTTTTTCAACTTTTTATTTATGTCATGACACATGTAGAAAATGACAGTATTTATATAGCACACCTTGTGTCATGGATTGAATTGTGTCCCCTAAAAATGTCTGTCGACTTAGCTGGGTCGTAATTCCCAGTATTGGGTAACTGTCTACCATCTTATCATCTGATGTGAGTTCCCTGTGTGTTGGAAATGCTATCACTATGATGTGATAAAATGGATTAGCAGCAGTTATATTGATGAGATCTGCAAGATTGGATAGTGTCTTAGGCCAGTCTCTTTTGAAATATAAAAGAGAGAAGCAAGCAGAGAGACATGGGAGCCTCACAGCACCAAGAAAACAGTACTGAGGGCAGAGTGTGTCCTTTGGACCTGAGGTTCCTGCGCAGAGAAGCTCCCAGACCATGGGAAGATTGATGACACGGACCTTCCTCCAGAGCTGACAGAGAAAGCATTCTCCTGGAGCTGACGCCCTGAATTTGGACTTGTAGCCTGCTGGACTGTGAGAGAATAAACTCTTTGTTAAAGCTATCCACTTGTGGTATTTCTGTTATAGCAGCACTAGGTGATTAAGACACCTTGGCAGACAGACTGCAACGCAGTGCAGGAGGTGACTGGCCTGGGGCTGTCAGGGTTGAGGGGATCATTATGTTCTTACTTTTTTAAACTATTAGAGGAATACAGATTGGGAACCTCTGTTTATGGTTTCTTTGGTGAGAAGAGAACCAATTAACTGCAGTTTTGTGCTAACTAGCTCTGGTGGCACAGTGGTTAAGTGCTTGGTTGCTAAACGAAAAGTTGGTAGTTTGAAACCACCAGCTGCTCTGTGGGAGAAAGATGTGGCAGTAGACTTCCATAAAGATTAAAAAATCCACTGCTGTTGAGATGATTCTGACTCATAGCAACCGTATAGGACACAGCAGAACTGCCCTGTAAGGTTTCCAAGGCTGTCAATATTTTTTTTATTTTTCTTATGGATCTTTAGATTGAAGTTTACAGAACAGACTAGCTTCTCGTTAAACGATTAGTATGCGTATTGTCTTGTGACACTGGTTGCCAATCCTACAGTGTGTCAACACTCTTCCTTCTTGACCTTGGGTTCCCTACTGCTGGCTTTCCTGTCCCCTCTTGCTGTCTTGTCCTTGCCCCTGGGCTGGTGTGCCCATTTCACCTCATTTTGTTTTATGGGCCTGTCTAATCTTTGGCTGAAGGGTGAATCTCAGGAGTGACTTCATTACTGAGCTAAAAGGTGTCCGGGGGTCATACTCTCAGGGTTTCTCCAGTCTCTGTCAGACCAGTAAGTCTGGTCTTTCTTGTGAGTTAGAATTTTCTCTGCATGTTCTCCAGCTCTGTCCAGGACCCTCTATGGTGATCCCTGTCAGAGTAGTCGGTGGTGCTAGCTGGGTACCATCTAGTTGCACTGGACTCAGTCTGGTGGAAGCTATGGTAGTTGTGGTCCGTTAGTGATTTGGACTAATCTTTCCCTCATGTCTTTGGTTTTCTTCATTCTCCCTTGTTCCAGACCGGGTGAGACCACTGGAGTATCTTGGATGGCCACTCACAGGCGTTTAAGACTCCAGATGCTACTTAACAAAGTGGAATGTAGAACATTGTGTTTATAAACTATGTTACGCTAGTTGAGCTAGATGTTCCCTGAGACGATGGTCCCCACAGCTCTCAGCCCAGTAATTCCGTCCCTTAGGGAGTTTGGATGTGTCTGTGGAGCTTCCATGACCTTGCCTTGGACAGTTGTGTTGGATTTCCCAGTGTTGTGTACTGTCTTACGCTTCACCAGAGCTACCATTTATCTGTTGTCTATTTAGTGTTTTTCCATCCCCACCTTTCCCCTCCTTCATAACCATCAAAGATTGTTTCTTTTCATGTATAAACCTTTTCATGAGTTTTTATAGTAGTGGTCTCATACAATATTTGACCTTTTGTGATTGACTTATTTCACTCAGCATATTGCCCTCCAGATTCATCCCTGTTGTGAGATGCTTCGCAGATTCATCGTTATTCTTCATCGTTGCATATAGGGTCCCTGTTAGTTTGTTTGTTCCGTTGTGTGTATGTAACATAGTTTGTTTGTCCATCCATCTGTTGATGGGGACTTAGGTTGTTTCCATCTTTTTGTAATTGTGAATAATGCAGCAATGAACATGGGTGTGCATATGTCTATTCATGTGACGGCTCTTAATTGTCTATGATATATTCCTAGGAGTGGGATTGCTGGATCGTGTAGTATTTCTATTTCTAGCTTTTTAAGGAAGCGCCATATTGTTTTCCAAAATGGTTGTACCATTTTGCATTACCCCCAGCAGTGCATAAGTGTTCCAGTATCCCTGCAACAAGACCGTAAATCATTACGGAAGCAGACTGCCACATCTTTCTCCCTCAGAGCAGCTGTTGGGTTTGAACCACCAACCTTTTGGTTACCAGCCAAGTGCTTTAACTACTGTGCTACCAGGGCTCCTTTTGTGAAGATTACAGCCTAGGGAGCCCTATGGGGCAGTTCTACTCTGTCCTATAGGGTCCCTGTGAGTCAGAATTGACTCTGCAGCAGTGGTTTGTGCTAACCAGGATGGCAGAGCTCTATAGTTAAATTGGAGTTAGAAGAATTAGGTTGGAGTTCCAGCTTTGCAGTGTGACCCTCAATCTCTGAGCCTCAATTTTTTTGTCTTTAAAATGAGAATAACTACCCTCCTTTTCTTTCTAACATTTAGCATTGCTGTGATGATCAGTAGAGATTATAAAATATATGAATATGTTTTTAAAAAGATGGTTATTTTTATTGTAATTTAAGAAAACTGCAGGTGCATGCCTTTTATAACTCTCAAGAAGAAAGAACTAGATTCTTTTGTTGCTGTGGTTGATATGCAATGACGTGGCATTTTGGTGCCTCAGTAAAGACTTTTCACTCCAAAAGTACAAGAGTGAACTGAAAGACTTAGCAGTGATTTAAAATTATTTTTAAGTTTATTTTGTTGTTTTTGTTGAGAATATGCACAGCAAGACATACACCAATTCAACAGTTTCTGCATATACAATTCAGCGACATCGATTGCATTTTTTGGTGTTGTGGAGACATTCTCACCCTCCTTTTCTGAGTTGTTCCTCCTCTTAACATAAACTCACTGCTCCCTAAGTTTCTCATCTAATCTTTTGAGTTGCAGTTGTCAGTTTGATCCCATATAGACAGATCTTGAAAGAGCACAATGCTCTAGGCAGATGTTCTTTAATAGTTAAACTCAGCTATTGTTTAACAGTGATTTTAATAATTAAGGATTAGTGAGGGATGTATTACATTTATTCAAGTACCTTTTTCCATTTCAGTCCAAAGCCTTGCACATCCTTTTATCAGTAACTCTAATTAAGGGTTCTGATAAAATACATGTTGTTATTGTTATTAGTTGCCTTGGAGTCTATTCTGACTCCTGGCAACCGCATGTGTGCAGAGTAGAACAGCTCCATAGGATTTTCAAAGCTGTGGTCTTTTGGAAGCAGATCGCCAGGCCTGTCTTCTAAGGTGCCTGTGGGTGGGTTTGAGCTGCCAGTCGTTCGACTAGTGGTCAGTGCTTAGCCATTTGTGCCACCCAGCTGCCTGATAAAATACACAGCTGTTTCATATTCATCTATTCCAATGAATTTTTAAAATAAAAGTGATAATGAGTTAAATTCAACATTAGTGACCCACACTTACTGAGAATCTGACTGTTCATACTGTTTTTTTCCTAAATAATAATTAAAGCAGTTCATCTAGTGGCAGCATGTTCTAATTTCTGGAAAAACACCTAGGAATAAACAGATTTATTTATTTTGTACTCTGGCCTTTTGTACTGAAGTTCACAAAGTAGGTGCTGAATATGTTAATTGTTTCAGTCACAGTTGATTAGTCAGAATTTCCTATCCCTCAATCATGTTAGTCTCTCTGTTTAGTGTAATTCCTAGAACTTTTATTAAAGATCTAGTCTGATGAAAATGAAGTTTTTGGTGACTTGTTGTTAGGTGCTCTCAAGTCAATTTTTGATTCATAGCGACCCACTGTGACAGCATAGAACTGCCTCATAGGATTTTCTAGGCTGTAATTTTTACTGGAGCAGATTGCCAGGTCTTTCTCCTGCAGAGCCACTGAGTTCAAACTGCTAACCTTTCAGTTAATAACCAAGTGCTTAACTGTTGTGCTACCAGGGCTCCTAACTATATATCTGTAATATTTCTGTGAAACCTAATGGAGTCAGTCTACCCTGCACACTTGCACACCCCAACCAGAGTGGGATTGGCCCATTCTGATCATGTGATCAATCTATATGGTAGTGTTGCCCAGCCAATGAACTTTTAATTGCTAATTTTTTCCCACATGAGGATCTACAAATTCTTGTGTTTAAGAGACCTTGATGTCATGAAAGGAGATTTAGTATTGATTAAGGGAAATTGTTGTACAACGTAGTGTAGCTGATATCACTGAAAAAGGTTGAATGGGCAAATGTTGTGTTATATATATTTCTACCAAAAAAACAAACAAACAAACAAACAAAAAACAGCTGCTGATACTGCCTATGTACAGTCAAATACCTCATGAGATTTGTTTTCTTGTTTTGGAGATTTCAGGTCATGGTTTCATGGGACCTTAAAAATCAGTTGGCCTAATATTGATTTTAATACTTCTGTTTTACTTCCTAGTTAGCTTTGTAGTGCTTGGGGTCTTAAAAGCTTGCAAGAGACCCTTCAGGGTACAAAAAATGGTCTCCATTTGCCTGGAGCAGCGGAGGAGGAAGGAGGATCAGGAATTGCAGGAGGAACTAGAATAGGTGTCTAATTGCCTTCATGAATAACTGCCTGCTTTGCCAGGAGACCAGAACTTGATGGTCCCTGATGACCATTCCTGAATGATTTGATCAAAAATTCTATAGCAGAATCTTGATCAAAAGGGGGAAAATGTGGAATAAAACTTCAAATTTTCATAGAATCCAGACTTTCTGGAGCCATGGAAGCTGGATGACCCCTCGAAACCATTACCCTGAAGAAATCATTAAACCTTAAACTGAAACTATCCCCTGAAGTCATCTTTAGATCAAACAGTAGTTTAACTTAATTAGAAAAGAACATCTACCTTGATCATTGTGTTCTTTTAAAGACTTATCTATATGAGATCAAATTGACAATGGCACCTCAAAAGGTTAGATGAGAAGCTTAGAGGCAGTGAGTTTGTGTTGATGATGATGAAACAATTTGGAAAAGGATATTGAGAAAGGTGGCACAACTTGAAGAAGGTAACCGATGTCACTGAGTTGTACATGTAGAAATTGTTGAATTGAAAAAAAAAAAAGAGACCCTGATCTCCAGAATAAGGTTCACACTGAAGTCTAATTTTCTAAATCCTTCATGATTTGGGCTCAAGTGATCTTAAACTTGATTTCACTGCCCCACATCACTCTCACTCACCTCTCAGACAAATCTTAGGTGTTTGTGTCCCTACATCACTTCCTTTCCATTTCTATATAGTATACTTGTACTCATTATTTAAAGCTCAGGTCACAGTATTACCTTCATGATAGTTTTATCTATCATCTCCAGATGGATGTTAGTTAGTGTATTAAACATACTATAATCAGGATACACATTTGTTTTAAAGCTTAAATTTGTTTTAATGCAGTTATTTAAAACATTTTTTAGTAACATGCTTTTAAATCAGGAAATACTAAGCACAAGTGGTAAAAATAAAATTTTGTTATCATTATACAAAGGGGCTACAAAGAACAGTAGGTCTTTTCTTACCTTAGAAATCCCTAAGGGTCCCTTCTTAGGGGGAACAGTTTCTTATAAATCCCGTGGGAAATTGCCAATTCATTTGCTAGAACATTTACGTAAATGTCCCCTCGGACGTATATGGGTGCATTCCATGCAAACTGTTTTCACTGTGTTTTATTGAGTTTAGTTTGAAGATTCTTCCAATGAATCATACAGAGCTCTATCTTCTTGCTGCATAGTATGCTGATTCAATGACTGTACTGTAAACTTTCCAGCTTCTTCCCTGAGATTTTTTGTATGTAAGGCAGCTTTTCCGTCTTTAAGTTAATTTGCATTTAAGTGATGTGTTAAAATTCTCAAAGACTTTTACTTTCACTTTTTCTTCATCTATTATTAATACCACAGAATTCTTTAAAGTGGAAGCGTTTAAGCTTGCTTTGGTGAAATGGAAAATGTCACTTGCCTGTCATAAGATTACAGATTCTGTTTAGATTTCCCAATATTGCTCAACTTGCTTTTAGTGTCTCTTCTTGTTTTCTCTTTTGTCTTTTTTCTTCCATTAACTTCGTTTTTCTTTCCTTGACCTTCCACTTGGCCTCTGTAGCATCTCCCAGTGCCCTTTTCCTTTCACTTGTTGGCTGTGGAGGCTTTGTTAGAATGACCACCTTTCCCTTCCGCCTTCCAGTCACCTTCATATCTCCTGTCATTTCTACAGTTTGCAGAACCTGTCTTTAGTAGCCAGTTAGTTGGTTCCTCAAACATTCAAAGTATTCTGTTAAACTTTTAATCTCTGTGGCACGTATCTGCTTGTTTGTTTGTTCTGCTGCATGTCGGTTTGTCTGTCCATCCATCTAGCTATCTGAATGTGTAAAACAGTATTCTTGGTGATAGAGGGAATACAGAGGTGGCTCCAGCCATCAAAGGAATTTACAATCTAGTGAGAGAGAAACATATATAGAGTTTATGAAATTTGTTAGATTCTAGACTTTTTCCAAGCCTCATTTATAACTGCTGCTGTCAGTAAAGGATTGTGCTTGACAATCTAATAATTATATTCAGATAAAATAAAGTTTTAATTCTGTTTTTAATTTATGGAAGTGCCTTTGTTATTAATATGCCCTCTAATAAATGTGACTGTTTCTCATTTGAAGATTTACTTATTAATAAGGAGGTAACGGGGGAAGAGCTTTTCTGAATCAGTGAAAAATACTGGGCCACAACTGGTCTTGTTTGGTTTTGCTAAGCCTTTTTTTTTTTTTTTTTTTTTGACTATTTTTGGGAAGCCTCCAGGTTGTTAAAAAAGTACCCTTTCATCTTTTTTAAATTAATGGGTGGATGAACTCAGTGTTAAGCGGATGGAGATGACTGTTTTTTTATGATGGCTTCCTTTTCTTGTCAGTCTTGGCAGCATTTCAGCAGAAATCCAACACTGACCAGATGGTAATCTGGATGAGTACTATTTAATGTTTAATAATGCCAGTGAAGTAATATCTACTAACTGAGTAATTCCAGCTCCCCCATCCAATAATGACCAGGAGCAAGAGGTACTCAGCTAGCTCCATTTCCAAGTCTGTGGTTTAGCATCAAGTTGCTCTTGCTTCTGGTACCATCCAGATACAGGTGATGATTCAACATCTTTCTTATTTTTGGGTTCTAATCTCGCTTCAGGGAGCCCTGGTGGGTGACACAGTGGTTAAGTGCTTAGCGGCTAACCGAAAGTCAGGTGGTTTGAACCCACCAGCTGCTCTACAGGAGAAAGATGTGGTAGTCTGCTTCTGTAAAAAGATTTACAGCCTTGACAAAGGTTGGTGGTTCGAATTCTCTATATAGGATCATTGAAATGAGTATTTAAATTATTAATCTGATGAGATCATGTAGGCACTAATGTTCTAAACTTTCTCTAGCTAATCTGTAAATATTTGAAGCTACTTTAAAAGATTTTTTAAAATAGTAAACTCTTTAGTAATGGCAAAAATAAAAGATGTTTGAGTCATTTAAATCTATAATTATTTTAAATTGACAATATGAAAATTAAGTTCAAACTACTATGCAGAAACTTGTTAATGATTGTATACTGACACTCAATATAGGCTTGTTCTACTGTAGGTATTCTAACATTAGAATCTACGTTAATTTATGTTAATAGTTTAAAGCTGCTGTAATGGTGTTCCCTATTGATATGTATAAATAAGGATGACATCACCGTAATCACCTTATGTACTTACTTGGGTAATGTATCCTTGATTGGGTTGACTATTTGGAATATATGCTTGACTTAAACGTTGATTACTCTATCTTGGAGTATATTAAGAAGCATTACCGCTTCAGTAAAAGGACTGTTTGGCAGGAGATGTTATTTTTCCCCAGCCAGTGGTGTTTCTACTTGATTTGAGAGAAGCTAGCTCAATAACACATAGCATAATTATTTACTTGCCTTAGCGTTTTTCTTTGTGGCCTTGAAATATTCAGGATAAAGGTATCTTTTTGTTGGGGGTAAATACAGTCTTTATATAAAAAGCTTTGAAATTTTCTTATCAAAATAAAGGAGGCCCGCTATCTCTTTATCCATTGGATTTATCAACAGAGGTATCAGCTTTGCTTTTCACGGCTTCCCTCAAAATTATAGGCTAACTCTTTGGAGCTGGCTGCGCAGTTGGTTTCTTAGGAAATCATAACAGCAAGTGAATGTGACAAATGCTTATAAAGCACATTGCAAGTGTGCTTTATAATTGTAGTCTTTGCTTTAGTTCGTCCTTCATATCATTGCTGTATTGTACTTAGAATCTAAGAGAAGTTATTTCTAGTTTACCTGAGCCAGTGATTAGTTATACGACCTTGTGTTAATCATTTTCCTTTTCTTGGCTCAAGTTCCTTTGGTTAAACAAAAATAGGCTAACAGAAGTACAACCAGAATGCTCCTTAGAAGCAAGGATGGCGAGACTACATCTCACATACTTTGGACATGTTATCAGGAGGGATCAGTCCCTGGAGAAGGACATCATGCTTGGTAAGGTAGAAAGTCAGTGAAAAAGAGGAAGACTCTCAACAAGATAGGTTGGCACAGTGGCTATAACAATGGGCTCAAGCATAACAATGGTTGTGAGGATGGCGCAGGACTGGGCAGTGTTTCTTTCTGTGGTACATAGGGTCACTATGAGTCGGAACCAACTCGATGGCACCTGACGACAACAACAGGCTAACTGTAGGCTAACTGTCCTAAAAGCTCCTTGTATTTTAAACTTTGTATCTTTCTAAATGTGTTCATTTTTTAGTTCTTTAACTAGATGATCAACTCATCAAGGGCAAGGAACTTATCTTACTTTTGGTAGTTCCCACAGTATATAGCGTGGCACATTGGATATAATTAATAGTTATATTTATTTACAACCTTGATTCTTGGATCCAAACATTATAATAATGCATGTTCCCCATAAAGGGGTGTCCCACCCATAGTTCTCTCCTTTTCATTCCTCTCCTTTTTGAATCATTCAGGTAAAAACCAAACATTTTTCTAGGGATCTATAGGACCTTATGCTATGTGGTTCAAATTTTCAATTTCTAACCTCTTTTTACCACATTTTCCCCTTGCTGTCTCACTTATAGCCACACTGGCCTCCTTACTATCCCTAGAACATATCAGACATGTTCTTGCCCTCAACCTTTTGTACTTTTTTTCTTTGGTTTATTCTCTGTAGTACTCTTCCCTGAGATATCTATCTGCAAGACTAATTCCTTTACCTTCTTCAAGTTTTTGCTCATTTTCAATGAGACTCGCCTTCACTAATTTATTTAGAATTGTATACTCCTTTCCATGGCACTCGTGATTAGGTTATATGCTGTCTTAGGCTGGGTTCTTTAGAGAAGCAAAACCAGTAAAGCATATAAATATACATATAAAGAGATTTATATCAAGGAAGCAGCTCACACGATTGTAGAGGCTGCAGTGTCCCAAGTCCATGGATCAGGGTAGAGGCATCTCCCAATTCATGCAGCCGCAGAAGCTGGCGAACCCAAGGTAGGCAGGTGGGAGAGGAGGGCTCCTGCTCACAGGTTGTGAAGGTCGACGAATTCCAAGATCAGCAGGCAAGACTGCAAGTTTTCTCCTGATTCACAGTTGCAGGGGCTAGCAAACCTAAGATCAGCAGGTCGGGGAGCAGGACTCTTGCTTGCAGGCTGTGAAGATCTATGAATCCCAAGATCGACAGGTAAGCTGTTAGCTCAAGTCCCAGGAACCAGAGGTGAGACAACAAGAGGCAGCTGCTGGGACTGGAACAAGCCAGAAACCTTGGCAAGGCAAGCAGGCAGGAAGTAGCCAGTGGAGGGTGGAGAGATGAAGGCAAAGGGAGCGGTGAGCCGCCACAGGCCCTGCCCCTGCTGGTACTAGTCAGCAGATTCCACCATGGGGGTGATCACATATCACATTTCAACAGGGGAGTGATCACAACATTATACAACTGCCAAAACACAGAATCATGGCCTAGCCAGGTTGACATACAGTCTAACCATCACATATGCCCAACCCTGAGTGAAACACTGAGCTATACTGACTGGCTTTGCCTTAGGCATGAACTTCATTCCTGAAGTTGGGGGTGATGTGAACTTCCTTGGAATCACATGGTTCCTTAAATGGATATTAGGAGCCTTTGGGAAGGGGGTTGTGGCTACCCGTGAAGCAGCCATGTTCACATATGTTCATGACAGTTAAGGTATATTCTTTTAGTCATGAAGTTGATATTGACTTTGAGATGCCACTTACCTAATAAAAGTCGTATTGGGGGGCTTGTGTGTATTCATATTCTTCCTTGACTTGCTGATGTAAAATGAAATTTTGATAGAAAATTCCCTTAGGATAACTATCTTAGGCTATTACACATTTCAATTTAGAAGGAAGGGTCTCATTTCTTAGAAATTGGTGGAAGCATTTGAAGACTCAGTTGTGTTCTAGTAGAATGAATTGATGTGCTTATTTCCTGTCGGTGTATCTTCTCAAAAGGAGTCCTAGTGGTGCAGTGGTTAAGTGCTTGGCTGCTAACCGAAGGGTCGGAGCTTAGAACTCACCAGCAGCTCTGAGGGAGAAAGATGTGGCAGTCTGCTTCTGTGAAGATTATAGCCTTGGAAGCCCTATGGGGCAGTTCTGTCCTGTCCTGTAGGGTCGCTATGAGTCTCAGTCGACTTGATGGCAAGGATTTTGTATCTTCTCAGAGAATGGGCTTTTGGTTTCATTGATTTTTCTATAGTATTTTTCTGTTTTCTCTTTTATTGATTTATGTTCTGATCTGTATACTTTGAGTTTAATTTTCAGGCTGGGATCGTTTATTTGAGACATTTTTTTCTTTTCTAGTACAGGCATTTTAGTGCTGTAGATTTACCCCTGAACACTGTTTTACCTGTATCCCACAAATTTTAATATGGCATGTTTTCATTTTCATTCAGATAAGCATACTTCCTAATTTATCTTTTGATTTCTTTTCTTTGATCCAGGGGTTATTTAGAAAAATGTTATTTAGGTTCCACATATTTGGGGGATTTTGCAATAGTCTTTCTGTTAGAGTTTGCTAATGTAATTGCAGAGAATATATGTTATATGATTTGAATCCTTTTAAATCTATTTAGACTTGCTTTGTGGCTCAGGTTATGGTCTCTCCTGTTAAATGTCCCATGTGTACTTGAAAAGATAATGTAGGTTCTGCTGTTTTTGGATGGAGTGTTCTATAAATAAATTGCAAGTAAGTCAGGTTGGTTCATAGTGTTGTTCAAGTCTTTTATATCCTTCTGGATTTTCTGTATCATTGTTCTATCAATTATTGAGAAAGGAGTATTGAAATTTCTAATAATTATGGATTATACATGTAGTTGAAGCTGTTACTAGGTACATGAACTTCTTGAACATATAATATATACTTAAAATAACGGTTTTAATATCCTTATCTATGAAATTTAACACCTATGTCATTTCTGGACCTGTCTTTTCTCCTCATTATGGGTTATATTGTCTTATTTCATGTCTGGTAATTTGGCTGTGCAGTGGTTAAGAGATTGGCTGCTAACCAAAAGGTTGCTAGTTCAACTCCACCAACTGCTCTTTGGAAACCCTATGGGTCATTTCTACTTTGTCCTGTAGGGTCGCTATGAGTTGGAATTGACTCGATGGCAACGGTTGTTTTTGGGGGGTAATTTTTTACTGGATGCTGTAAAACTTATTTATCATGGGTGCTTAATATTCTTCTTGTTTAATATTCTTGAGCTTTACTTGCAAACAGTTTGATCCTTTTGAGGATTGCTGTTTAAGATTTGTTAAAAGGTGGAGCCAGAGCCGTCTTCAGTCTAGGGTTAATTTTTCCCCACAGCTGAGGTACTATTCTCTGACTACTGTACCCAATACAATGTTCTGTTTATTATGAGATTTTTTTTCCCATATCGGGTGGTATGAACATAAACTGTTCCTGGTCCTGGGATTTTTTCCTCTACTTCTTTTGGATGGTTCTTTCCCCTGCTTTGGGTAGTTTCCTCATACATATGTGCTGAGCAGCATACTGCTGAATACTTGGGTGGAGGTGGACCCTCTGAAGATCTCTAGAGTGCTCTTTCTGTGCAGCTTTCTCCTTTCCAGTACTCCTTCCTGTGAACTCTAGATGCCTTGGCTTTCTGACTCAAGATAGTAAGTTGGGGTAATCACAAGGCTTACCTCATTTGTTTTCTCTCAGCGATCAATGTCTTGCACTGAAAGATAGTTGAATATTGTTTCATATTTTGTTTCAAGATTGTTAGTTTTTAAAGAGGGAGGGTAAATCTATTCCCTGTTACTCTCTCTTGACTGGAAGTAGATGTCCTTTTTATAGATTTTAAAAGTACTGTTTTAATATTCTGTACTTATGGTTAGAGAAAAAGATATGGCAGAATTGACTCCACAGCAACGGGTTTGGTTTTTTTTTCCCCCATAACTACATATATGGATTAGTCTTTAGGGATGTAGTTACCAGGGTAGTTCTGAGGATCTTTTGTCAGATTCCTCTCAAAAAAAGTGATTCTATATCAGCATCTTCCATTTTCTGTGTTTTTCTTAGTTTATAATCGAGATTCCTCTATGAGAGAAAATCTGGCCTGACTCATTCAGCTGTGGCCTGTCATCAGGTTCACCAAGTATCGATGTGACTGCTAGGACCCCGTCCAGGCTATAGGCCACGCTACCAGGATGGAGGGAATTGTGACCTGGACAGTCACCTCCTACTATGGGATTAATGTTGATATTTTTGATTTTGAAAGGGAAAGATTTATATGTCAAATGAATAAAAAACACCTTAAATGCAAAATTTAGCATTGTTTCAAAATAATTTGTAAAAAAAATTCCTTCTCCAATTGTAATTGTATTAGATACTCCTTTTATTCCTGTTTCATAGCTGTGAATACTTGTACATTTTAATTACACTGCATCAGATAGAGAGGGGAGGAAATGTCATAAGTAGACATCAGAGAAATTAATGTAAAAACAGTTGAAGGGCAGTGTAAGTTGAGAAAATAATCTATAGAAATTGGAGAGTTAATCAGCTCCTGTTGAAGAGAATGACCTGGGCTATCAGCTTTTAAGGTAAGCATCCCTACATCATTCCTTTCCTTTCTAACACAATTTCAGCATCGTACTGGGAATTTTGGCTTTAGAACTAAATAAGTAATGTCTTAACTTATTAAAAACTAAGTGATTAAAAAAACCACCCAAAACTCAGAAAAACAACAACAACAAAAGACTAGGTAATTGATAAACACAGTTCTTTTGGGACTAAGAGGAGATGTGTAACTGAAGTAAGGAAGAAAGGTGAACCTTTTCTTTTTAATGCAGAATTACGTATACTTATTTTGAAATTTGGAAGCCCTGGTGGTGTAGTGGTTAAGAGCTATGGCTGCTAACCAAAAGGTCGGCAGTTTGAATCCATCAGGCTCTCCTTAGAAACCCAATGGGGCAGTTCTACTCTGTCTTGTAAGGTCACTATGAGTCGGAATTGACTTGACAGCCATTGGTCTGGGTTTTTTTTTGGTTTATTCCGAAATTTACTAATTTATACATAGTGGAATCTTGAGGCTTTGCAACCCTTGGTAAATCAGATTTTTGTATTTTTGTGAATGTCTTTATTGTCTACCTGGGGTCATAGCTGCATTCTCTTTGTAATGATTAAGGAGAACCTCCTTTAATCTTTGGTAGTAGATAGAGGCAAACAAGACTAATAGGGAATGCAGACATCTCTTTGTTTTGAGAGGCCTCAGGAGTTTTGTCATACCTTCCAGTTGGAATGTTGTAGGTGGACATCCATAGGTTTTTGGGAAGAGCTGCTATTCATTGTTTATCAGTGTGTATTGTAGAGCTATTTATTTAATGATTAATTAATTGAGAAATAAGGTTCCTGGGTCATTCTTTAGATTATTTTTATGGGGGAAGGGGTCAGGAGTGGAATCTGCAGTTTTGAAAAAGCTTCCCAGGTGATTGTTAGGCATCTGAAAGTCTGAAGCCATTGTCTAAAGGAATAAGTCTATGGTAGTGCATAGAACCAGCCACTTGGACACAGGGCAGATGACTGTTGGAATCCCACTGGTGTATGGGAGAGATTGCAGAGATATTGGTATGCTGCCCTATAACTGGTTGCAGGAGAGGGGCAGGGTCTCCTGTAGACCTCTATGTGTGTAATTGGAAAAACTGATGGGGTAGGGTTGGGTAAGGACTGACAGTATTCATGTGACAAAAAAGACCAAGGATGATTTAGACTAAGAATAAGGCCTTTGAACGTGCAGTTAGGCAGTCTTGGGTGATTTTCAAGAGAGGTGGCAACAGTTTTGATTTTTGGAATGAATGCAAGGATTCATTTATGAAATAAGTTTCAAAGAGATATTCAAAGGAATGAATGCTTGGGTGTGTGCTCAGCTACAAAAAAGGACGAAGCTGTTTTCAGAATGCGTGGTATAACAGAAATATGGATAGCAGTCAAAAGAGAAAGTGTACAGGTCAGTAAAGCTAATGAGTAGCCATTCCAGTACAATAGGAATGTAGTTAAGTATGGGTATTTATGGAGAATGGTTATGGTAATGAATTTATTGTTAATCACTTCAGGGATGAATTACATATATATATAGAATTTTCATTTCAACTTAAAATGTAAGAATTGGGCAAACCACTTAATCTCCTTAAAGTTCAAAATGAGTGTATTGGTTCTCTCTAACTAAACATTTTTGCAATTCCAGTACAATAAAAGTTTTAATCTGTAATTGAAGAACTCTAAAGAGAGGTTGCTTTACAGTTATTCCAACCTTTATTTTCTAATAAGTCCTTTTTTAATTAGTAAGTCTAAATGTCAGTTATAAATTGAGTGTCATATAGATCATACAAAAGTAGATATAAGCTGTTAAAGAAAAACTTCAAACTATTACCTCTAACAAAGGAAATGTGCCCGTGAGCCCACAAGAAGTAGCCTCAGAGTAATGAGTTTTTCCTTTTTTTTTTTCCTTTTTTAAATGCACTGGGCAAAGACTTACTGATATAAAACAACCTGGGTTTTTTATTTTTAAATCTCTCTGCCAAAAGCCAGGGCATTTTCTAAAATCCATCCTATGGAACTGAATAGCATTCTCAGACAATTAAAAAAAAATTGAAACAGATGTATTTTGCAAACGTGTATTTTGCAAAGCATATGGAGATAGAGGCACTCTGCTTCCAACATTTGGTAGATGTACTTATTACTACTATTAAATGAAACAAATCAGGACCTGGATATGTAGAAATAACTCAAGATTTTGTACCTTGAATTCTGAACTTCGAACAAATACAGACAAAAACCCCAGAGTTTTCTTTATCTCTAGTATATAAGTTTGAGATAAAGAAGTGACTTATCCATTTTGAATCAATGTGAATTTTTATGCTATTCAAAACAACCATTAACACCCATTTTGTCCATCTTCTGTCCTGTTAAAAGAAGTTTCCATCTTGAGGCCAATCTACTTGTTCACTCATTCATTTAACAAACATTTATAAACTGCCTAGTTTGTTCTAGGTGCTAGAGATACATGTTTGTGAATTAGAGTTAAGCTGGATTCCAGGTTGTTTTGCATCTTTTATTTTTTCTGGTCTCCACCCCCCACCCATGTGTTCTGGGGTAATCCGTGAAGCTGTTCTTCTAAATCAGTTATTCCTCTTTCAGAACTGTCCATTCTCTTATTTAATGCTCTATTCGAAAGGATAAAGGCCAATCTTTTATAACAAAAAGACCCCTCCCCCCATTACAGCAATTTAAACCCACTGTCATCAAGTTGATTACGACTCATTGCAACCCTATAGGACAGAGTAGAACTGCCCCATAGGTTTTCCAAGGAGCGGATGGTGGATTCAAACTACTGACCTTTTGATTCATAGACGAGCACTTAACCACTGTGCAACCAGGGCTCCGCAGTGGTTTAAATAACATGGAAATTTGGAGACAGGTGGTCTGGCTGGAGGGTACTGTTCTGTGAAGTCATTAAGGGATCCATGTTCCTTACATCTTCTTGCTCTACTAGTTCCTAGAATATTTTTCTTATCCACAGAGTCGAGGCTGGGTCAATCCTGTGTCCAAGTCCAAGCTTGCAAGGACAGGAAATAGAAGTAGTCCACACAAGCAATTCCTTTTCAGGCAGTGCAAGAAAATTTTTCTATCCATCAGTTTCCTTGCTAACAACTTAGTCACATGACTACACTTAGCTATAAGGGAGATTGGAAAATGTAGCCTCTAGCTTCATAGTCAAGTGTTGAGGAAGAAGGTGAAAACAGATTTGAGGAAGACAGCTAGCAGTTGGCCACTCATGCCTACACTGAATTGGTATCTTCTATGATTGCAGGAACTCACCCCAGGGAGGTCGAGAGGAATAAATAACACAGTGTTGGTTCAGACTCATTCTGCTCTTGCCTTTGTGCTTCATCCTTCCCTCCGTGGAAACACTTCCTTCCTCATCTAATTTCCAAACACAAGCTTCCATGCATATCAGTGGATTTAGAAATACTGGGGAAAGAGTGGTGCGAGTGGAGCTACTCTCTTAATAACATGGATACTGGTTCAGCTGGTCAAAAATATACCATGACATTGGCACCGTAAAAGCATTTAAAACTTTGAAGGAGCTTTAGAAAAGTGCCTGATATTAGCACAAATGCACACACATGTGTGTATATATATATACACACATATATATACACACACTCACATACAAACACAAACACATATGTGTATGTTTGTGTGTTTCCCTTTCTCCCATGTCTCCTTTTCCCCCTTTTCCTCCCTTTCTGTCTTTATTCCTCATTTATTCCCAGGATGATTTATTCCTAAGCATTAAGCTTTCTGTCATAGTTTTCTAGTGCTGCTATATTAGAAATGCCACAAATGGGTGGCTTTAACAAACAGAAATTTATTTTCCACAGTTCAGGAGGCTACAAGTCCAGATTCAGGGTGCCGGCTCTAGGGGAAGACCTTTCTTCTCTTTCTCTCTCTCTCTCTCTCCTGGCTGTCTTCTTGTGGCTTGGCATGTGTCTTCCCCCCTCTGCTTGCTTGTTTGCTTGTTTAATCTCTTTTATATCTCCAAAGAGATTGATTTAAGACACACCCTACATTAATCCTGTCTCATTAACATGACAAAGACTACCCATTCCCAAGTGGGATTATAACCACAGGCATAGAGGTTAGGATTTACAACACATATTTTGGGGGGGACATAATTCAATCCATAACACTTTCTTTAGTTTTGAAAAACTGGAATGTTAATATATTTTATCCTAAACCTGGTCACAATTAATAAAGTTTTAAAGGAAGCATTGAGTAAAATTCTTGTTTAGGATTTCTAGTTTGATTATGTGTCAGAGGAAGTGACTGATATATACAAATACTTTCAAATGAGAATATTTTGTTGTAAAGCATTTTTGTCAAAGTTATAGTACTTTATAAACTAAATATGAATGAATAATTTTTCTTTTATATTAATTATAGTATACTAACAAAAAAGACCAAAAAACAAACCCGTTGCTGTTGAGTCGATTCTGACTTTTAGCGACCCTATAGGACAGTGTAGAACTGCCGCATTTGGTTTCCAAGGAGTGGCTGGTGGATTCCAACTGCCGACCTTTACGGTTAGCAGCTGATCTCTTAACCACTGTGCCACGAGGGCTCCAGTAGCCTACTACTGATATGAAATACATACTTACTGTATATATATATGAGCATATATATCCATACTCATTGACAGAAATTTGGAAAATAAAGAATTGTATATATAAGAAAATCTAAATCAGTCATAGTGCCACATTCTAGAGATTCTCATTATTAACTATTTCAGATGTTTCCCTTGTGTCTTTAATATACATGAGCCCTTGATTTTTAAGAGTCATGGTCAATTGGTTGTCTTTTTTTTTTTTTTTTTTTTGTTATTGTGGCATAATTCATGGATAGAAAAGATATTTAGTGATAGACATATAGACCTATCCAATCTTAGATTTTGGAACATTCTGTTAAATTTTACATTATTTGTATATACTGTAGATTTAACTAAAATTTACTTCCTTTTAATTGTATTTTTCTCTTTTATCAAATGTTGTTCTTTTTAATTTGGTTACATTTTTGTATCTTTTTTCTGTAGAAGTAGGAATGAAATATTTAACATTTCCTGCTAGTCACTGCCTATATGTTTTGTTACAGAGTCTTCAATTTAATATTTTCCTTTTCCAGGCTTAGATTTGCATGTGATTTTTAAAAGAATACATACATATTCCTCCAAGCTGGATAATTGATACATATAAGCATTGATTTTTTTTCCCCCTAAGAATAAATTTAGTTTTTCTTGAGTTTTTTGGTCATAACCTCTTGAAGTTGTCAAGCTAGTCATCATTATGGATTTAAAAAGCATGTGTATATTTCTTTTAAAATTTGGAAAATCAGTTTATTGTATGGACTTTATAGTCAAAATGATGTATTTATTAATTCTGAATACTATATAAAGTGGTTGAACCCTTATTTTTTATTAATTGCTATTTATTAGGAGTCTTTTGAACTATTCTATTTATTCAGCAAGGTTTCCTTTGTTTTTTAAATTATTAAAATAGTAATTATAGATAATTTTGAAAAAAGTTTATTCTTTTTCTTATTTAATAACAGCAACAACAAAAATCTGTTTGCATTCCCTTTCAGACCTAAGTATGAGCTTATCTAATGTGATTGTAGTCATATGTAGTATTGTTTTCACTTAATAATATTCAATATTGGTTGTTATCATGGATGTCAATTGTAAGGTTATGCATATTCTAAGAACTGCTGTTCTCCTCACAACCCCTGGAAATGTCAATGAACTCACACATAACCTACCATGCTTCATGGATTTCTTCTCTTACTACCAGCATGTCACCAAATATAAAATTGGCTAATGGGTTTCACAAGCTTAAAAAATTTACAAGTTGTTTTTTCTTAAATCTGCTTTGTGGTTTACTATTTCTCCTTTGTTCAACATTGAAAGATTATACTCTAAATAGATAGTAAGACATGTGAAAAGATATGACAGTTTTCTTTTGACTTCTGCACTTTGACCAGTCCCTTCAGTGATAAATATAATGTAAAATTTCTAATGAGAAATATCTAATTGAAAGCTTCAAATAAAAATAATCTATTATAATTTTTTAGCATGTATCCTTTAGTTAGGCAGATTTTTAAATCCAAGGGTTTAGAATGTCATTTAATAAGCCTATGTGTTATTTTAAGAGAGCGTATCAAGGAAGGGGTTATATGTTAGCAAAATACATTTACTGACCCATGTGTGAATTGGTGACCAAGATTGTTAAAGCATTGAGTTGTGAAAGTTTTTCTCTTATCTTTATGTTCAACAATGGAAAGTTTTACCGTATGGTCAAATAACATCTTCATCAGGTTCTCAACAGGATACCTTAGTTAATTTTCAGCTGAGTGCCTGACAGGATTTTCTCTTTGGCTGGCTGGTTGGATGAGAGTCTAGACACTGAGAGGCCAGGCTTTCGTGGGGCCTCACAATATCGTTATTGTGAATGTTGAGGAGGAGCAGCTTCCTCTGATGTAGGGGCTCCATGCCCAAGCCACCAACACAAAGACAAAGCTTTTGTTCTCCTGGAGAGGGGCTAATCCGACTGCTGCACACTGTGAAAAACCTTTTGTGAGAGGGGGAAAAAAACTTGCCTGCAAGGTGAAGGGTTAGCAGTTTAACCTCTGACCGTAAAATAAGAAGCCAGTAAGGAGAAGGGGGGTAAGGTAGAAGAATAAAAAGAGAAACATTCATTGAGGTTCATGTGGTGTGTTTATAAAAACAGGTCAAGCAGATGACAGTCTGAGATGGTTACTTGAGTTCTAACAATACATGCATATTTCCAAGTGTGTTTTTTTGACTTAATGTTTTTAAATATAGGTGTTTTACTTCTTAATCTGAAGATTGCAGCTTGCAGACCACAACAGATATGCTTGAAACAATAGAGATATAAGGTTTTTCTTTTATTCTTTCTTACTTAAGAAGCTCCGTTTCAGACTTCTGGCAAGTTGTGAATATTTATTGTCTTGTTATGTGAGAATAAAAGTTCGTTCTTTCTTTTCTGTTTATTATTTTCACCATTTTCTATTTAATATGAACATGTATCTGTACAGAAATGGAGAAATAGGATAGTGCACATCTCTGGTGCATATTAAGACTCTTTCCCATTTGATCTGTGGGCTTTTTGGTACTTACTGTGTTAATTCATAGGTCTTTGGGTGGTCAGTGTTATAGAACTCCAGGGAGGAGCTAGTTGTAATCTTAGTGTAAAAAGAATCTGAAGACTTCTGCTCTGATCTTATATTGGTATTATCAATAATGGTAATTTAGTTACAATCCAATTAGAATTTATAGAAGTTGTTTGTTAATCACTGAGTCACCCACCCTCTTAGATCTACCAGTCTAATTGCCTCCTCTTCTTCTGTCAGTCAGATATCAGTCCCAGATAAGGCTTAAGATCTTCTGCATTTGGGCTCCTTACTTATATACTAATGTATATAACTGATCACTGAGGACACCATGTGTATATATGGGTAGAAAGCTGCTTATATGGTGTTGAGGCATATTCTAAACCTCAGTCAGCTGTAGTGTCATCTTTTAACTAAATGTTTCTTGTGTTATTCTGATTCCGTTTGGTGACAGTGGATACTTCTCACTAGCTACCCAGTTTTCACTTTTTATCCTGGCAGAAATGAGAAAAGGAGAGAGAGAGGACAAGAGGAAGAGAGGAGAGACGGTGTGCTTGTTAGCGGGTGATAGGTAAGGGGAGGAGAGAGAAGGACAGAAGATAGAAGTTAAGAATGACATGAGAGAAAGAGAGAGAAGGTGAAACACAGAAAATGGACAAGTTAGGTAGGAATGGGTGGCAAACTATAGTGCAGTACCCTAAGTTTTGAACTAATAAAGAGTTCAATACTGTAAATATAAAAAATTGATGGGAACTATTCTTTATGACAGAAATAGAGAAGGAGCCAGTACAAAACAAATGACCAGACCCAGGGAGGTCCTGGGCGACGGGAGGCAGATTTATGGGAAGGGGAAGAAAGAGCCAGTCATACTGGCTAACCTCTATTCATCTTGGCCAGATTTTTTGTAAATAAGTCTCAGTGACTCCCCCCTTTCCTTATAGTGATGAATAATAATAATAGCTATTATGATATAAAAACTTTTTTTTTTGGATATAAGACTTCTTATGTGCCAGGCACTAAGTAAGCAGTGTATATATGTATGTGGTCTTTGTCTATCCTAACAACTTTCTAAGAAGTGACCACTGTTATTATCACCACTTTGCAGAGGAGAAAACTGAGGCCCAGAATGGTTAAGAAACTTGAGAACGGTCATGCATAGCTGGTGAGTGGCGGTGTGTGGCATGTCCACATGAGGTCTGACTTCAGAATCCAGCCTCTTAATTACTATGCCATCTTCTTTAAGGAGTCACTGAAGTTAGGATTATATACTGCCTCAAGTTTTAAGCTTCAAATGACAGTCTCCCAACTCTTTTTATTATTTTACTTTCTTAGTACTTCTTGCAGAATAATGTAAAAACAGGAATCCATTGCTCACCTTTTTAGAGAATTTCTTATTGTTAGAACATCCAAATAAATATAAGGATATTTTTGACTTGTATCGTATGGATTTCAAATTCATTTTTTCCTTCCAGTTTGTATTGTCTGCCAATATTTTCATAGTTTCTCAGTTAATAATTACTTTTCTAAATATCTGAGTTTACTTAGTGTCCCAAGTGACATAATTCTCTTCTTGATTCCTTTACTGATCTGTCTTAATCCTTTTGTCTGTCTGGTTCTGTCATTATTTCTTCCAAATTGTGATGTGAATACTCTCAAGAAGTTACCAGAATAAAGTAGCATTTACTATTCCTCAAAACTCGCTTGTGGCTAATATCCTTTCAGATTTCAGTTGTGCCTTATGTTGAATCATGGAGTTGTCATATGATAATATATCAACATTTATGAGCTCCAGTAAGCTACTTTTAGAGTGGTAATGTCTATTCTATTTTAGGCTGTATTTTCTTTTGATAGGGCACCTATAAAATTCAGACATCTCAAAAATGTTAAATTTCTATAATGTGTATATATATCAATTATGACTAAACGACCTACATCTGACTTATTAAAAAAAATGTGGTTCTTAAATTTAAAGAAACTGGTTTGTTAATAATATTCATGTTCATTTTGTTTTAAAATGTTGCTTTAAAATCACCAACCTTGGGAGAGATTCTCTTGCAGTTAGTCTGGCACACTTAAGTAAGCTTATCTAAACTGGAACCATCTTGATTCTAAAAGCCACCGAAACAGGTAATAAAAATTTCAGTAGTTATTTGCTTTAACGTATGATCAACCTTAAAGAATTTGTTCCTTTTCTAATTTAAATCCCCATGCCATAGTACAGAGATTAAAAAATAATGGCCCACTGACGCAGCTACAGCTGCTAACCAAAATGTCTGCAGTTTGAATCCACCAGACGCTTCTTGGAAACCATATGGGGCAGTTCTGCTCTGTCCTTTAGGGTTGCTATGAGTTGGAATCGACTCGACAGCAATGAGTTGTTTTTTTTTTTTTTTTGGACACATCTTACTTGGCTCCCACAGTATTTTTGAAATGTGTTCAATAATTTTTGCTAATGTAGAAATTAGTTTTCTCTTAAAACGTCTGACTTTTGCAAAATCGAGTATCTGTCAACACTGGGCCCACATTCCACATGGCTGGAGCTGAATCATGGCTGCTTTCTTGAGAAGGGACATGGGATTTATCGTGCTCATGTCCCTCCATTCCCTAACGTCTCCTATAAGCTCACTCCATTCATTTATAATACCTATGTGTCTCCTGTAAGCATTTAACTTTGAAACCCCCCCTCTTCCTTTTTCTACTTGTAAATAGGGAATATATTTGTATAATAAGTGAAAAAATAAATAACTATACCTTGACTTTTTCTAAGATTTTAAAGGGAATCTTAATTTTTTTTTCGCTTTATGCCACATGTAAACATTGTTTTACTCTGTTTTCTAAATTCTTTGTGCTATACCAGTGGTTTTCAAAGTGTTGTCTGGCAGCCCGTGGGGATACCCTAGAGTTGTTCAGAGGCTTTGTGAGATCAGTTTTTTTCATAAAAATACTGAGATATCATTAGCCTTTTTCACTCCCATTTTTTGCAAGTGTACAGTGGACTTTTCCAGAGGCTTCCATACAGGATGAAGTCATTACTCTGTTAGCTAATGGAATGCGTACTTATATATTCTTGTGTTTTAATGATTTCTCAGTTTTAATTTCTAATCAGTAAATGTTGTTAGCCCTAACTCACATAAACAAAAGCTCTTTGAGGACCTCAATGATATTTAAGAGTGTAAAGGAGTTTTGAAGCTAAGAAGCTTGAGAACTACTGTGCTTTACATTGTACAGAACAACTGAAAACACATTAGTGGCAAATGTCTAAGGACAATTTATGTATAATTACTATTATCCTTTTTTGAAGTATGTGCTTTCTTAATTGGTAAAGGGCTTCACCTTGCTGATTCGCTTGTTATTTTTAGTGAAAATGTGTACATATAAGAGCATAACACTTAACTCTTAGGTAGCCAATGAATACTTGATTTATTATATTACTTTTAAATGAGAATTGATCAGACTTATTTTAGAGTATGCCGACTACTTCTCAAAATAAGCAAGTTAAGTTCATGGAATTTACTCTGAAGAAATTGATATGATAGGGAAAAATTTTATATGCATTATATATGTTTATTGAAAGGAGAGAATGAAAAATTGAGTAAAATACTGGAAAAAAAAAAAACTAGTAGTAAGCCATATACATTAAGGGTATACAGCATGATTTCTGCCTTTAGGAGCTTTTTAAAAATGAAACACAAATAAAGCTGTTAAGTAGCCTTATAAAAGAGTATATTTTAGAAATTTCAGAAAAACTGGTTCAGATGCTATGTGTTTTATAGGAGCCTTGGCATGGGAGAGTCTGCCTGGTTGCAGTGTTTTGGGAAGACCGGATAGCATAGGTCCAGAATAATGCATACAGACATTGGAAACATCGAAAAAAAAGACCATAGGATTTTAGGAGAGGGGACCAGGATGTGTTAGAGCACAAGGACATGTTTGCAATTGGGAATAAACCTGATTTGTAGGAAAATTTGTATTGGAGTATAGGGGAAATACATTTGGATAGTGTGGTGCAGTGGGTTTTCTTTTATGTGGCCTTTCTGACCCTGAGTTTGTAATTCTTCCAAAATGATTGGTTGGGTAGAAATCTGCCAGAGGATTCAATGGTTTGCTATCCACATAAGCGGCTTGCAACGGATTGGTCGGTTTGCATGGGATTCCTCTGTTTGCATCTGCCTGTGACTTGCAAGGTATCGGTCAGTTTACTGTCCACATGAATGACTTGCAAGGGATTGGTTGCTTTACTGTCTGCATATCTGCATTAGTGACTTACAAGGGGTTGGTTGGTTTGTTATCTGCATAAATAGCTTACAAGGATTGGTCAGTTGACGATCCACCTTTATACAGATTATCTGGGCCCCTCTCCCCTGCTTAGAAGTTGACCATTACCAGGATTGGCTGGGATCTAGCCCAAACCAAAAAACCAAATCTGCTGCTGTTGAGTTGATTTCAACTCACCTGATAAAAACCCTAGAACGTGGAGGCTAAGATGGGACTTCGTGACTGATGAGTGCCAGGAGGGGAGTTTATTCTTTGGACATGGGACCCTGTGCTGAGAACCTCCTGGGAGAGCTGTAATACAGGTCAAGGGCTGTAACGCTGAGTTGGTAGCACTCACTTAGCTGATAACACTGAAGTCTAAGAGAAACAGGGTAAGCGCAGCAGAGCTAAGTGGCAGAGAAACAGTGGCAGTGGGAACCATCAGACTGTCAGATGGTGGCATTGGGCAAGTCAGCCCATGGAAGGAGCTAGGCACCTGTGGGCAGGAGATCATCAGTGGAGCCAGGCACCTCCGGGCAGGAGGTTGCCAGTCGAGCAGAGGCGTGGCCATACACTGTACATTAAGTTTTACTTTGAGAGCTATTGTACTGCTGGCTTAACCCTGGCACTGGATCAGCATTGTCCCGAAGCTGCTGGTTGAGAGTTAGACTAGCAAGCACAGGGGACCATACTTAGCCAAGAAAAGCCACAGAAAGAGAGAGAGAGAGAGAGACAGATATGAATATGGTCATGCGGCGCTCGACCTGACCTGACGACACATCTGCTGAGAGAGAGAGACACCTGTTGACACCTGGTCCATGGTGTGCCCACCTGGTGAGACAGAGAGGGACATGGGTAATTTGGGAAGGCTGAGCAAGTCCTCTTTTAGACGTGAGTGGATTCCTCCCCAGGATGCTAAGTGGGGTGCTCATAGGGGTGGAAGGGACTGGTTCACCTCACATCTGTTCCTGTTGTTTACAGTTTGCTTTTTATAAGTAATCTGTTCTTGTTGTTTCCTGTTTGCTGCTATAAATAGTAATAATGCTTTCAGTTGCCAACACTGTGTGTCCTATGTGTACGGACCCAGTCAGATCTGATAGTAGAGTCCGTGTCCCAGCAGTCTCATCCCTGCTTGTAATTTTGAGGCAGCAGTTCGGGTAGGTAGGATAGAATTGGTATGGAGTGCAGAATTTTGCTACACTGACTAGTCTTTCTATATGGAGTTATTTTGTTATGTTAAAGTTTGAATATTTTATCTGAGACATTAAATGTCTACCTAGTCTGAGAAGTTGGGTTTTATTAGTGTAAGCAGCAGGGAGCCACTGAACATTTTTCCATAAAGGGAGGCCTAATAAAAACACTCTTTTAAGATTAATTTAGTGGCAGTGGGTAGGGAAAAGCCGAGTGGCAGGAAGACCAGTGAGATAATAAGGATTTAGAGCAGGATGACTATGGAAGGGGAGGAATGGATGACAGCTGTAGTTCAAAGGAAGAACTAATATGATTAGGCAGCTGATTAGATATAGAGGATAAAGAAGAAGGCATGTTAAAGATGATTCTGAGATTTTTAGCCTTGGTGCCTAAATTAGAGAGAGATTATTCAATTTTAGACATACGTTTAAGCTGAAGTAACTGGAAAATTGGGCATGAGATACAGAATTTTGCTTTATTGATGTTTATGAACATCCATAAAAAAGCACTCGTTTTCTGGCATTTATATATCATGTTCTAGTTTTGAATCTAACGTTTGAAATAATATTTGAAACTTGAAAATGGCTGAGTGTTTTTAAAAGTCTTGAATAAAAAGTTTCTTTACAAAAAGATGGAAGCAGTGGTTCTCAGCCCGCGCTGAGAAGTTTAAAAACTTCCAAATGTCTTGCATAGCCTAGGGTGGGGCCAAGGGCTCACTTTTTTGTGTGTGTGTGTGTTCCTTGTTGTTGTAGTTGTTGGGTGACGTAGAGTCGGTTCGACTCACAGTGACCCTGTGTACAACATAATGAAACACTGCCTGGTCCTGCACCATCCTCACAATTGTTGTTACGTTTGAGCCCATTGTTGCAGCCACTGTAACAGTCCATCTCGTTGAGGGTCTTCCTCTTTTTTGCTGACCCTGTACTAAGAACAGTGCCCCTCTCCAGGGACTGATCCTTCCTGATAACATGTCCAAAGTATGTGAGACGAAGTCTCACCATCCTCACTTCCAAGGAGCACTCTGGCTGTATTTCTTCCAATACAGACTTGTTTGTTCTTCTGGCAGTCAGTCCATGGTATATTCAGTATTTTTTGCCAACACCGTAATTCAAAGGCATCAATTCTTCTTTGGTCTTCCTTATTCATTGTCCAGCTTTCGCATGCATATGAGGTGATTGAAAATACCATGGCTTGGGTCAGGCACACCTTAGTCCTCAAAGTGACATCTTTACTTTTTTAATACTTGAAAGAGGTCTTTTGCAGCAGATTTGCCCAGTGTAATACATCATTTAATTTCCTGACTGCTTCTTCTATGGGTGTTGATTGTGGATTCAAGTAAAATGAAATCCTTGACAATATCAATCTTTTCTCCATTTATTATGATATTGCTTACTGGCCAGTTGTGAGAATTTTTGTCTTCTTTATGTTGAGGTGCAATCCATACTGAAGGCTGTAGTCTTTGATCTTCATCAGTTAAGTGCTTCAGGTCATCTTTACTTTCAGCAAGCAAGGTTGTGTCATCTGCGTTCCTTAGGTAATTCTAATGGGCAGAAGAGGTTGAGAACCGCTGTATTTATTTGTGAGGTATGGGAGGAAATAATTTATGAGGTATGAAAAACAGAGGTTCAGTAATAGTTTTTGAGGTTTTTTTAGTTTTTAAATTATATTTGTTGTTAAATTATGTTAAATTATGATCCATTTTTCTTTTCCTACAGTTTTTCAACAAGAGAGAAAAGACTACTTAATCTCTCTTATGAGAGATTTATTGGGACACTGGGGAGAACTTTCAACCTTTAGGGCAATTTGACAGTTTAGGAGGGCAGCTAGGAGATTTGGAGCAGCCCCTGTATGTATGCAGAGTATAAATGGATGTACCTGTTTTAGGGGGACATAGAGGAGCCTGGCATATAGGAAGAGAAGACAAGACCTTTTCTGGTTCCTCTAGCCTGTGATCTACAATATGTGGTTATTTTCATCTGTAAACTCACATGACAAGTTATCTTTATAAAGTTGTTTTTGCTCCTGCAGTGTACTAGAAGTGGAATCCATCTTGGTTGGCCCCAAAATTAGATCACTGTTTTCTGTTTGAAATATATAGCAAAATCTTAATAAAATCCCCAATAACTTGATAATTATATATTTTAAGGAAAGTGGGTGAAAATTACTGTAGGACTTAATTATTAGCAAACAAGTTCAGACTAATAGCTTTCTGCCCCTTCCAGGCAACGTTTCTTATTGCCAATATCAGCGTTATATTTGCCAATCATAATATTGACCTTAAAGGTTAATGATACTTATTATTAGTTCAAGGATGTTTCTGGACACTATCAGGGACGATATTAGAAACAAAACAGCATATTTAATTAGAAACAGAATGAAATGTCTGTTGGCATCGCTTCTTATATTTGTTCTTCCATAGTATCTTGAGACCTACAAGTTTATCTCTTGTAATTGAGAACTGAAATATAACATATAATGTTATGCCGGTTATGATTATCATTAATTTTTTTTTATTATCAAGATGCTGAATTTTTACTCTGGATATTTTAAAGGTTACCCCAGAGTCCTTAGATTTCTCTAGCTTGAGGCTACAGAAGATGTCACATTGATATTTAGACTTAGATGTTGCCAGCTAGATAACCCCTACTTGTGTACCTTCAGGATCTCTGTCCCATTTTGAGGTACTGATTTTCTTTTCCTATTACTGTGGATCCTCTAGGGGTATGTTACAGGGGCTGAAGAATTGCTTCAACTTTATGCTACGTCCCTTTGCTCTTAACGTCTCTCTATAGTCGTTTCTCCAGACCATTTGTCGGTGCTGCTGGTGATGACGGTGACACTTGCCCTCACCTCAGGCCACTGTTTGAAGCCCACTGTAGGCTGCTGGTTTCACTGTTGCGGCTTTTGACTGCTACACTGCCATTCAGATGATGTTGTCAGTCGTGCTCTTTGTACTTCCAATGTCACTTGATACTTCACAGCCTGGGTTGCAGTTCTGCAAAGTGGGTAGAGAGATGCTCCTTATGCTCTGAGATAATCTTTAAACCTTAAACCAAAAATATCTCCTGAAGTCTTCTGAAAACCAAACAATAGTTTAGCTAAACTAGTTAAAAAAAAAAAAAAAATGTCTGCCTTGAACCTTATGCTCTTTTAAGAACTCTCTATGTGGGATCAAAGTGACAACAGCTACTGGAAAGATTAGATAGGAAGAGTGAATGTAGGTTAATGGGGGAGGAATAAGTCAGAAAAGGAGGGTGATAATGGTTGCACCACTCCAAGAATGTAATCAATATTGCTGAATTGTACATGCAGAAACAGCTGAATTGCTGTGTTTTGCAGCGTATATTCTCAACAATAACAGCAGAACAAATTTAAAAAAATTCAATTGAAAAAAAAGGTCTGCAGAACTAGAATTCATTTAGTTTTAGAAGACACTGTCCTTTCCTTTCCAGAATATCCACAAGCCACCAGGATGACTGGGTCGTGGTTCATAAAACATCCTTTTTAATCTACTGGGAGAGTTTCCATTTCACTCTTAGGTGCTATTGCCCTTGGGGTGAATTCAGTAGGGTGGGTCTCTTGTAAATGTTATTTTATCTGTTTCCTTCCCTGCTATTTCACCACAAATTGTTCATATATGTCTGAATCCCAATCTCAATAATATATAAGATCCAAATTCTTTTCCTGGGAAGTTCATTCTGTATTTCATGTGGATTACTGCGGTAGCCTCATAACTGGCTTTATTATTTTGTTGCCTTTCAGTTTATCCACCAGCCACTCCTTGGAAACTATCGGGGCAGCTCTACTCTGTCCTATAGGACTGCTGTGAGTTGAAATTGACTCAACAGCAATGGGTTTTTTCAGTTTATATTCAGCATAGCAGCCAGAGTGATCCTGTTAAAATATGTCACACCATGGCATTTTTTAAATTAAAACTCTTTGTGGCTTCCTCTCTCAAAGGTCAAGCCAAGATCCTTTTTATGATTTTATAAGACTCTTCATGATCTGCCTCCTCCCCTTATCTCCCAGATCTCATCTTGTCTCCTTGTTTCTCAAGGCGCTAGCCCGTGCAAGGGCTTTTGCCCTAGTTAGTCCCTCTAATTGGGAGGCACTTTTCCAGATAACTGTAAGACTAGCAACTCATTTCTTTCAGATCTTTTATGAAAGTCACTTTCTCAGGGATGCCTTCCTTGACTGCTTTAGCTAAAATTTTACCTCTCCCTCCCCAGTTTTTTGTATCTAGTTCCTTTAATGGCTTTATTTTTTTTTCTCTTGATCGCTTATCGCTATAGCACATACTTAGTGTTATACTTATCTTGTTTATTTCTGTCTCTTCCTAGAATGCAAACTCCACAAAGGCAGGGATTTCTGTCTGTTTCGACTGAATCCCTAGGGCCCAGAATACTGGACACATTTTAGGTGCTCAATAAATACTTGCTGAATGAATGAATTAGTGGGAGGTGTTTATTCCTCTTGTAGCCCACCGTTTAATCTGTCATCTAAACTTGAAATTCTTAGTTTTTAGAACCAAATAGTTTTTTATGCTGGCTGTATGAGAAACAAAAGTAGATAATTAGTTTTTGAGTTTTTTGTTGTTACAACTATTTTCATTATGTTAATACAAAAAATATGACCAAATAAATGAAAATGTAATTCCAATGTATAATTAGAAAATCTCTAAAATTGGGCTTATATACATATTTGTAAAATTAATAAGCATAAAATTTTTCTATTTATTTGACAATAAAGAAAGAGACCTGCTGATAACATAATATTTAAAATCATTCAGATAAATGAGAAATTTAAAAATTATACTTACTAATTATAGAATTTCAGAGTGCTGTTTTGAGTTCAACATTTTATGAGAAACATATAATTTGTGATTTAATAATGCATAATACTGTACCTTATTATTTTTTTCTGTTTCTGTCTGCTTAGGGGTTAATCAGTTCTTTCATCTTATGCCTCATTATGCACTATTATGCAGTGAAGCTGCTTCCAAGAAGTTCTTTTAATACACTAGCAGGTAGTTCCATATCTGTTAATAAAGTGCTTTCTGATTTTTTTCGTATTATGACACAGATAAAAAATTACAATATGGTAAATTGGAGGGCTTGGTATGTTTATGTGTAGCTTGATAAAAAGAAGTCATTTTCATTTCCTTTGCAAGTATGATAAGAAAAGTCAAGTATCAGAGAATGTATTAAATGTTGTTGAAACTTTTCTAATAAAATATATAAAAAATTTAGAACCATCACTATCTTGTGACACGTTTGTGTCACATAGTTGGGAAATCCTGATTAAATAATCAAATGGGGAGAAACATACACTTCTACAGACATGAGTGATCAGCTATAAGAATAAATATATTAATATTCATAGAATCCTAACATATGGAAGAAGCTCACAATTCCCATTTTATGTTGGTTTTACAACCCTGCTAAAGAAGGACAGATTGTGTACAGTTAACTAGTAGAAAACATTGGTTTTAAAATCTGCATAATAGTAATTCTGTGTCCGTTTTCACTCCAACAAATAGCAGCATTTTGGAGCTGGCAGCAGTGTATCTGATTTCTCACTAACTTTATCATCTTAATCAGCTTTTTCCAGAACATGTATGCTTCTCAGAGAATGAGAATGAATGGATATTTTCTCTTGGATTTAGGGTCGTTTTAAAATCCTGAGCTATATTACCTTTAGATTAAGCAATTTCAGGTCATTTAAACTTGTACTTTTGTTTTATCTTCTTTGTGTGTTATTCATAATTTTTTTTGCCAAACCCTGAAATTATTTTTAGTGTTGTCTTGAAAATAATCTTTTTTTGTATCTATCTTTAACTGTAAGGAACATTTTCTTAGAGAGAAGCTAGTATTGAGTAACTTGTTGATTTTGTCATTGTCATCTGTAGAATTTAGCTTTTTAAAACGCTGATGGCTTATGGTTAATTTTTAAACTTTTTATAGCATTTTTCATTTTCTGTCATTGATTGAAAAAATGATATGTATAGGTTGGGAGAAAACACCCCACAAATATTATAAAAAGATATAAAATAAAGAGAAATCTTTCCACCCCAGTTCTCTAGTTTTCCTCCCCAGAAATAATCATTCGTAACAGTTTCTTGGTTGTCATCCCAGAATTATCTTTAGCATAACAGGCTTAGATTTATAAATACATAAGCATATGTGTTATGGACACATGTATCTACCCTGTTCCTTCAGAACCTTTTTGTTTATAACTCATATCCCACCTGGTGGTATGAATTGATTTGTGTTCCCTAAAAAAAAGCTATGTTCCACTCCTTACCCCTGGTACCTGTGAATATGACTTTATTTGGAAATAGGAACTTCGCAGGTGTAATTAGTTAACGTGAAGTCATACTGGAATCAGGTGGCCCTAAGTCAATATTACTGGTGTCCTTATTAAAAAAAGAAGAGGAGACACACAGGTAGACACACAGAAAGAATGCCGTGTAGTGAATGAGGCAAAGATTGGAGTTATGCTGTCACAAGCTAAAGAACACCTGGGGCCACTAGAACCCGGAAGAGACAAGGAGGAATTTTCCCTTAGCACCTTCAGTGATAGCCTGTTTCTGCTGCCACCCTGAATTCAGACTTCTAGCCTCCAGAACTGAGAGAATACGTTTCTGTAGTTTTAAGCCACCCACTTTGTGGTGATGTATTTTGGCAGCCCTAGAAAATGAACAGTCAGAATTGACTCGATGGCAACAGGTTTTGGTTTCTCTCTAGGATGTTTTAAAGGTATCTCTGTTTTTTGTGTTCTATAATTTTACTATGATGCATTTGTTGTGTCCTGCTCATAATGTTGCTTGGGTTTGTTGTGATTTTTTGGATTTGAAGATTTATGTCTTTCACCAGTTCTGGAAAATTTAATCATTATTTCTTCTAATGGGGTCCCTGGGTGGTGCACAGAGTTAATGTACTTTTCTGCTAACCTAAAGGTTGGAGGTTTGAGTTCACCCAGTGGTACCTCAGAAGAAAGGCTTGGTGATTTAAGCCTAAAAAAACCAGCCATTGAAAAAGTCTATGGAGCACAGTTCCACTCTGACACACACGGGGGTCACCAGGAGTTGGAGCTGAATTGAGGGCAACTGGGTTTTTTTTCCCTCATATTATTTCCTTCCCTCCCGCATCATGCACACTCTAGTTTCTCAGATACCATCTTTTAGAACTCTAAATAAACTAAACAGGACTAAATAGACTGTTACCATCCTAGTCTTCATTTTTCTTAACCTCTTTTTATATTTTTCATTTTTTTGTCTCTCTCTGCCTTATTTTGTTTAATATCATTTGCGTCTGATTCAGTTCACTATTTCTGTCTTCACTTGCAATAATATGTTTATTTCATTCATTGAGCTTTTAATTTTATAGATTATATTTCTGATTTCTTTAAAGTTCTACTTGTTTTCAAAATACGCCTGTTAAGTCTTTCGTTGCTTGCTTATGTTTTACTTCCTTATTTTATTCTTTAAACATTTTAAACATCCTTATTCTGTATGCTGTTTCAGATTGTTTTAATATCTTATGCCTTTGGGGGTGGTTCTGATTTGGCTGGTTGTTTCTGATGGCTTATAATCACAAGTGTTTAGATTTTTAATGGTAATTTTGAATTGCAAGCTCATGTTCCACAAGATTTCCAGACGGCAGTTGTGCTCCGTTAGGTGCCTGATGGTGCCATTTCTCTGGGATCTCAGGATCCCTTCCTAGGCTCTGAAGATACATAGATAAATAAGATAAGGAGCTACTGCATTTACAGTAAGTTTGTTAGTGAATTTATTTGTTTGAGTAGTCTTAAATCACATTCTACATTTAATTTGATTCTGATTTGAGCATATTCTGGAAAAAACTGATGCATGGATTTATTTGGTTCTCTGGTATTTTGTTTTTTAGTTAGTTGTAGCTTTCATTTTAAAATCAATTCTTAAATGTTTTTAGTAGTGTATTTAGTTCTTAATATAACTCACATAGATTTTCATTTTAGTGAACTATTTTATAGATACGATTTTATTCATGAACTTTGGCTAGTCCCAAATTACTGAAACTGTCTGTTACATCCAAGAGTGCAAGGGGTCTACTAGACTTAAAACTGTCTTTACATCAAGCAAGAAAAGCTTTGACCCAGTTTGCACTTCTGTCCACAATTATTTTTTGGTATAACGTGAAAATATTTTAAATGTTTTGAACAAAATGAAGTTGCTTTGAGATTTAATTATTTTTACGTTTCTGAGGTTTCATATTAAGTCTGCATTTAAAAAAAATCTATTTTAGTTCAGAGTTAAATATAATCATTACTGTCAATGAAAACACGTGTTCCTTTTATTTAATGATACACTTAAAGAAAGAATATATGTATTAAAAAAAAACTACTATCTCGAATGCTAGTCTGAGAGTTTACTTAAAGCATAGCCTCTTGCCTTCTTTCCTCTTTTGGGAATCATAATAGAAGCTATTGCGTTAGGAGATGATGAACATCTGAGCTGACTACAAGGTGTGTCAGGTTTTGTATGAAAGTTCGTCTTTCTACAAGCAACCTATTAACTTTTTTCCCCCTGTGTTCTTAGAAAACTTTTGTGTTGGCTTTTAAGGATTGGTATTTGAAAAACGTCAAAACATTGATTCTCAGTTGTAAGTTCCTTGTCATAGATGAATCAAGATAGAACATCTGTGATACAGCATTTCTTTCCCTTTTTTTTGTTGTTTTCTTTTTTTAACTCTCATGAAGGGCCCTTGGGACAGATGGCCCCTCACTGTTGATGGTTCGATTACCATGATCCCCCACAGCTTCAGAGGAGTGCGAAGAAAAGAAATTGCTTTCTTTGTCAAGGTGTTTTCAATTCAATTCTCACCCATTAGCCCTGTTTGGTTAAGTTTGGAATTACTCTATCAGGTGATTGATGAGGTTTTTCATTTTATTATAATGGATCTTGTTTAAACGGAATAGAAGTAGCAAAATGATATATCTAACATACTATGGATTACATTTTCTTAAGGTTCTTTGACGCTCCTTTTTCATTACCTTAGTTAAAATTCGCTAATAGATGGGCAAAGAGAACTTCATCGTTTTGAGTTTATTTTAGATTCTCCTGGGGAGAAACATTTAGAAAAGCTAAAATTATCCATTAAATTGTTTCTATGATTTGGGGTTCAAAAGCACTAAAATAATTTTACAGTAGAAACTGTTTGCTTATCCAGATGACTCTTAAATGATACCACAGTGGGATCATTACATTAAATGTTATTTGCACCACTGCTTATGTACATTTTTCAGAGGGTAAATAAACTGAAAACATTTCAAAATTGCTTGCTTTTAATTTTATGTGGAAGAGTAAGTTAAAAAGTGCTCTCTGCTATTTTTGCAACTGGTTATAAAATAACAAAACATCTTGAAATAATGTTTTTATTTCTATAAGGTTTTATATATTTGAGTCAAACTTAATTGATTAAATGAAGAAGTCTTTTAATCCCAGATTGAGAATGGATTGATTTGAGTCCTGTTAGCGATTAATATCCTTTTGTAGGTTTTTTCACATATGTATTTCAAAGTATTGTTCAGAGAAAATCTGTAGGACTTAGACTATTATTTTTCAAAAAAGATTTTAATATTTGGTTTGCTGAAAATATCTTCCTGTAGATAGTTAAGAAAATTTCTAGACTTGGGAATGTACCTTAAGCTACTTTGTAGTGGAATGCACAGTACATTCAAAGATCAACAAAACAGAGCAACTGAAGTTTATTTTATAGTGTATTTTCATATACAACATCATATTTTAGAAAGTGTGTCATGCTAGAAGGAAGGATACTTGGATTCTATTCTTGGCTTCAAAAGTTACTGTCTCCAGATCGGGACCACAATATAACTTTCCTGACTCTGGGAGATAACAAAAGAATCTCTTAAGACCCTCTCTCGTTCAGAAAATTCTATGATTCTGTCCATATATAACAAAACTTTTCTTTAAAATAAAAGAAGAAATTTAAAAAAATGGAGGCCTTAAGTGTTTGTACATTTACAGATGTTGGCATTTATCCTTTCTGTTGTTTGAATTGGAACTACAAGTAGTCCCTGACTTACGACAGGGTTCTGTTCCAGCGACTCTGTTGTAAGTCGGTTCTGACATAAGTCGAAACTTCATTTTTTTTTTTTAAGTTTTAATTATTACTGCCTTTCATTATCAATATCTTTATAAATCCAATCTTTATTTGTCTTTGGGGATTGGAAACATTACGTATAAATTTACAGATATATTTTAATACTTACATACAAATATACGTTCGTACATACATAAAAAAACACAAATAATAAAAATTTACTCCAACAATGAAGAAGAGTTGGATGATGTTGGCGTTCTGTGGGTTGCAGTAGTAACTCCATCTGTGGAAGTTTCTGGATCATCCGGATTATCCCTGGAGTGGGGATGGCGTTAATAGTCAGAAAATTAGTGAGAGTTGTTTGTGTGGTCCTTTTCTTTTTTTTCTAATATATTTCGCAGTAACATCTCACTGCTTCTCTAATCTACCTATTGATTTAGCTAAGTGATCTGTGTTTGTGTCCATGTTTTCAAGCAACTGAAGCCCCTGATATAGTTTAGAATAAACTTCAGCTAATCCTTCCACTGATGTCAGATGGATCTTGGCTGAAAGCAGAGAATACCAAGAAGATATTTACCTATGTTTTATTGACTACAAAGGCACTGGACTGTGTGGATCATAACAAATTAAGGATAACATTGTGAAGAATGGGAATTCCTGATCACTTAGTTGTGCTCATGCAGAACCTGTACATAGACTAAGAGGCAGTTGTTTTAACAGAGCAAGGAGATACTGCATGGTTTAAAGTCAGGAAAGGTGTGTTAGGGTTGTATCCTTTCACCATACTTATTCAGTCTGTATGCTGATCAGATAATCTCAGAAGCTGAACTATATGAAGAAGAACGCAGCATCAGGATTGGAGGAAGACTCATTGAAAACCTGTGATATGTAGATGACACAACCTGCTTGCTAAAAGTGAAAAGGACTTGAAGCGCTTACTGATGAAGATCAAAGACTCTAGCCTTCACTATGGATTACACTTCAACAGAAAGAAAACAAAAATCCTCACAACTAGACCAATAAGCAGCATCATGATAAACGGAGAAAAGATTGAAGTTGTGAAGGATTTCATTTTACTTGGATCCACAATTAATGCCCATGGAAGCAGTAGTCAAGAAATCAAAAGACATATTGCACTGGGCAAATCTGCTGCAAAAGATCTCTTTCAAGTGTTAAAAAGCAAAGATGCCACCTTGAAGACTAAGGTGCACCTGACCAAGCCATGGTATTTTCAGTTGCCTCATATGCATGCAAAAGCTGGATAATGAATAAAGAAGACTGAAGAAGAATTGATGCCTTTAAATTACGGTGTTGGCAAAGAATATTGAGTATACCATGGATTGCTGGAAGAATGAACAAATCTGTCTTGGAAGAAGTACAGCCAGAATGCTCCTTAGAAGTGAGGATGGCGAGACTTTATCTCACGTACTTTGGACATGTTATCAGGAGGGACCAGTCCTGGAGAACATCATTATGCTTGGTAAAGTAGATGGTCAGTGAAAAAGAGGAAGACCCTCAATCCTAAGGTGGATTGACACAGTGGCTACAACAATGGGCTCAAACATAGCAATGATTGTGGGGATGACACAGGACTGGGCAGTGTTTCGTCCTCTTGTGCATGGGGTCGCTATGAGTTGGAATCGACTCAACGGCACCTAACAACAGCGACAACAAATGCTGTACAGTGTATAAAACTTAAACTTTTTTTTTTTAGTTCTTATTTTTCGGTTGGATTAGAAAAATTCTTCATTACTACCTTGTCAGAGTGAGTGATATCTTGCCATTAATGCTACAAATCTGTGTTTTCCTGGTATGCATTCCAAGGAAAAATGGTAAGGTACTGGTTTTCTGGGTCTCTGGCTTCACCAAGGTCATCTGTGGCCCTAAATGATTGAGTGAGAAACTAGATACTGCCTTAAATCCCCACACTTTTTTTTACAATTGGACTGGATATAAAATTACAATAATGAATGAGTTTGAAAGCTGCTATTTTGGCCAATGTAGTAAAAAATATAATTCCAACTGTAGTTATCTAATTCTATGCTTTTCAGTCTTTTTTCACCTGTAGAAATTGGAATTTGTAGGGTACACTCGGGTGAACAAATGAAACTCTGTTGTTTTAAATTAAGGTAGAGAGAGGATGAGCAGGAGAAGGAGATGGGGAGGAGGGAACTCTGATCATAGATGGCAAGCATGTGTTATTTGTAAGTAGAAGATGAGAACTTCAACCTGCTGATTTCATGATTATATAAATACTTCCATTTATTTATTTTTGTATCTTAATCCTACAGTCTTCAGATAAATGGAGTAGACTTTCAGGTGAAAATATAGTTTTTTAAAAATCCTCCTCCCTTTTTATTAGCTTTACATCAGTAATTCATATCTACAACCACTCTTTTGTTTAGATTTGCTTTCCATCATGCATGACTGACAGAAATTTCAACCCTGACTGAATCTACCAATTATCTCGTGCACCTAGTCTGCTAGATGATGATGGAGGAAATACCACATTGTTGTCCTTAGATACCAACTCGGACACCTACCTAAACTGAGTGCTCAACAGTACCTTAAACAGTTACTTCACACCTTCTCTTTAGCCTCCAACAATCTCTCTCTTAGCTTTGCACCTACTACACAAGAAAAATTAGCAGTTTTTACAGAAAAACTCTTATCTTTGCACCACAAATTTTATAAATCTACTTGGATCTATATTTTTTATTCTTGTCATGCTCTAGCTTCTGATCAGTGCTATCCTCACTGTCTATGATCTTGATCCCACCCTTACTGCCTTCTCAGAGATCTTACATCGCTTCTTTGCTGGCTCTCTGCTGGCTTATTAGTTTCCATCAGTATTTAAACCTACTCATGTTCTAAAAGAACACAAACAGACAAACAGCTGTTTCGTCTCCATGTCTCTCTCCATGTACCTTTACTTTCTGCTTCCTTGTACAGCCTTTCTTTGATACGTTGCCTCCATACACACTACCTCTCTTTCCTCACACTCTCTCACTCTGTATCCTTAAATCCACCTTGCATTTTCCACTCTTCCTTCAGAGCTGCTCTTACTATGACTTTATGTTTAATTATAGTTGTTGTTCTTTAGTTACCACCTCACTTAATGTTTTGAAGTATTTCTTTTAAGCATCTCTTTTAGATACGTTCTCTTCGCTTATCTTTCATAACAAGACACATTCTATCTATATTTTTTGTTCTTGATGGCACACAGCAACAACATATCTCAAATAAGAAAGTTCTGGTTTCTGACATTAATAGCTATATGACTAAGGCAAATGCCTTATTTTTTTGGCCTCAATTAACTCATTCATTAAATTTTAATTCTAGAATGTAGGTAAATCAAATAGTCTGTGGGGGTCCTGGAACCAATCTCCCATGGATAGCAAGGGATAACTGTATAGAATTTATCTCACTTTACCTTTTAAAAAGCCTTAAGTGTGAATTGGGAATCCTTGTGATAGTAAGGCACAAATAGCACTTCAAATACTCTTTCCAAATTAACCAACTTAATAAAATTTGTATATTTTTCTTACTACACTTTAGCATTATCTTTTATTAAACCAAGTGATTAGTTATATTTATGTCAAAATCAATTTATATATTATTCTGTTCATATTTATTTGGTTTCTAGATTGTTGGTGGCAAAGTTTCTTTTTGAATTAAGAGATGGAGTCCCCTCTGAATTACCGTTAGACATTGAAAGGAAGAGAAACACATGTGTATCAGTCATCACTGGCAGCAGTGATTCCTGCTAGCAGTTCTCGTCCTTTCACTCATAAAATCAGAATAAAATTGACCTAACCTTGCCAGATCAGATTGAGTATCTGGAAAGTAATCATCAAAGAACAGAAAATTAAGTCTTTGCACATAAAGTTGTAGAATCAGATTATTGTTTTTTTTTTCAGAGCCGTTTTGTTTCTTCCTCTGCAGTACTTGTAAAAAGTTGCTACAAAGATGTGTCAGGTGTGGTCTAAATCTAACCCCATTGACAGTAACTAAGCTAGTTCATTTCAAAATACGGATGCATATGATAATTAATTTTTGGGTGCTGAAGGATAAAATTTATTTAATGAAAAGGAGGGAAATAGGATATTTCCTACTAAATGATTAAACCAATAGATGCTATTTTCAGGTATTGCTCTCCCTCTGTGAAAGAACAGATGATGCAGAAAAAAACAATATAGTAAGGGATGAGGAAAATGAGGCAGTAAGATATGCTTAGATAAATGTTGCAAATAATAGAGGCAAAATGTAAGGGCTGACTGTGCAACGAGATAAATGCCCTGGTTTTAAGACATGGGTGTAAGAAACTTGTCACATTTTCTCAAACAGTAACTATAAAATGGATGTTGTTTAAAAGGAATATTGTAAATATTCATATTGAACCCCTTTTTTCCATTATTTCTAAGAAAGGACTATTATACATTGCTGTACGATTTGTTTATATGGACATTAGTTATTGTATTAATTTATCAAGATAACTTGTTTAATATTTTATGACAATTGTATCGTATACTTTAATTTTATGATATTCAAATTTTAATAGCTGCCATTTCGGTAAAACTGTCCCCACAATTGGAAGGGTAACCATCCACAGGACATTAGTGTCTGAGCATTTTTGGTAATTTATATTGTATTTCACATTCATTTTAGAAATGCATACTTACTTACCTTTTGTTTTACATGAAGGTACACTGCCTTCTTAAATTTTTACTGCATTATTTTTATATGTTTTAAGTGATTTCTTATATTAATTTATATGGAAATTTTGTTCCTAAACAAGTAAAAAATGTCAGTTTTAGAGAGAAAGCTGTCTCCTTTTTAAGGTAAAATGTTTGAAAAAATTCTTTTGAATCTTAATAAGTTAAAACACAGCAAGAGAAGCCAACTCAAGCTAACAATGTTGCTAGATATTTACTGAGTTTTGGAATTAAATACTTTTGAAATGATGCATCCTTGGACCATATTTCAAAAAAGACAATATGGAATAGTGGAAATAATGGAATAGAGCTGTAATTTTTCATTGACTACGTATATGAAATGGTATCTTTGATCCACTGATGGAGTCCTGGTAGCACAGCAGTTAAGAGCTCTAATCCACCAGGTGCTCCTCGGGAACCCTAAGGGGCAGTTCTACTCTATCCTATAGGGTCACTATGCGTCGGAATCGACTTGATGGCAATGGGTTTGGTTTGATCCACTGAGTCCTTTTACTTGGGATGAAGTTCAAACCTGTCTTATTGGTGGTACTTGCTATTGTATTAGTTTTATCTTGGGCTTTTAAAGGGTTTGTCACAACTATTATTGATTTATTTTAGACTATCCTTTTTATGCACATTTGAAATATTCAAAAATTTGTTTTTGACAGAATTAAAAAATAAGTACATGACCAAAATATTTACCAGTGCTAATTAGCAGTAAGAACTTCATTTTATTATAATAAGTAGAAATGAAATATTGTGAGAAATTGTGAAAATGAAAAACCGGTATGAATATTTATAAAGCAACATTTATTTATATATACAGTAAAACCTGTGAAAGCCAAAACTTGACAGGACTGCCTTGATTTTCTGGTCTCGCAAGTTTTCTGCTTTTGACAGCATGCTGTCTTACCACTTTTCTATTGCTCGTTTTGGTGGAAAGTATTTAAGTTTTTCTTCTCTGACAGGTTTCCGCCTCACACAGGTTCCGGCTTTCTCAGGTTTTACTGTATATAAGTTACTGTTACAACATATTAGAAAAATTTCTCTGAAATGCCTTGCGAGTATCTATTGTATTTTAAATATGTTTGCTGCCCTATATATATAAACTTACTTATTATTTAAAAAAATGCTTTATAGTGTTGAAAATATGGGATTTCAAAACTGACCTTTCATCTAAATCAATAATTACAGTTTTTATAAGTTCTTATTTGGGATTTTAAATGGCAATTTAAGGTGATACAGTTTGGTCTAGTCCCTGAGTGCTATGATAGATTTGGTTACATATTTATATTTTTCTTTTAAAATTAAGGCTGATATTTTTATAAGATGATTAAATCTGAAAATTCAGATTTCAGAATCTTAAAATCTAAGTTAAGTAAATAAAAAAGTAAGTTTCTAAAAAAAATAATCTTCTTAGGCAACAATTTGACTTTTATTGAAAATACTGATTTCATTTGTTCCTGTTCCAAAGTTAATTAAAGCCCTTAAAAGTTCAAAATATTTAGTTTGATGAAGGAAAGTAAGTGAAACTTATCAACGTAATTTTTAAATAAAAATTTAAAACGGATAATTAAAGTCACTTGGATAATTTTAAGAGTATTTTAACATGACAGTTGCTTTAAATTATTCTTTTGCCTCTCTTTAACGATATATATTAATTATTTACAGATCCGGTGGTATTATGGAAATTCCCAGAGGACTTTGCAAACCAGGTTAGAACTACGTGATTTTAACAAAACATTTCAAGTCGGGGTATTAAAACCGCTGCTGCTATGACGACACATTAACAGCTGCACTAATGTTTCTAACCAACTGAGGGGAAAAGAACTGTGTGCAGAAGAATCCACAAGTTACAAACGACTGGGTGATAAGCCCTTATATTATGACTGATAGGGATTAGATACTGATAGTTTCAGCATATTTTTATTTTCTTAATTTATCTATGGATCATATATTTGGAACATTTAAAAATTCCCTTATCAAAAAAAGTTGACAATACTAAATCTTTGTTGCATTTACTCCTATTATTTCTGTCTACTTAGAAGTAAGTGTAACTGGTATAAACAGATCTTTCCTTATTATAGTAATATCTGAATCAATTATCAGTGTTTTATTATTTTTTAATAGTTCGTTATCTATAGCTTTATCTTCTTAAGGGAATACGACATGGGAGACTGTGGGATGAATTTATTCATTTGTATTTTAATTTTAGTCTTTTTGCAGTATTATAAATATTTAGTATAGCAAAATGAAGTATTTTGACATGATGTTTGTAAAAATTTGTAATAGTACAGATTTATCATTTTGAAGTTGAATTATAAAACATATGGCTATCGATGCAAAATGAAGCTTTAATGGATATAAGTACTTCTTGCTAGACACTTGATGAGCGGGTTCCCTTCTTTTGTCTGCAAAGAAATAGGATAAAACAATCTTGTCACTGTTAAAGCTATGATACTACCAAGTTACTATACTTTAATTCATGGATATGATTATCAAGACTTAGAAAATGAAAGCCAATAAAAGCATTTATTTAAAGCAGTTCCTTCAAAAATAAGCGTGTAGGCACATGGTTTTGAACACATGTAGAAGAATAATTTTCTAGTTGTGAAAGTCAATCTGAAAGATTTGTAGATTACACAGAAAAAGTCAATTAAATGGGCATGTTAAATATTCACTAATGGAACCCTTCGCCATGATTTCACATAAAAAGCAGGTATATACTCTTAATTTGTTTTTAGCCCTTTAGAAAAAAGGATAGATTTTAAACGTCTTAAGTATATAAAGGAAGTTCCTACAGTAAAAGACATGATTTGGAATTATAAAGGTTAATTGGGTGTGTTCCTAAGTAGTATATATAGATTAAAGATGTTGAATGCCTTGCTGACTCATTTTATAATTTTGAAATATTTTTGTTCCTCTTAATCTTTACAATTCTGTCTTGCCACTGGCTTAAAAAAACATTTTATCCAGGTCTTGCTTTTGTTTTTGTAGTTTCTACCTCTTAATCAGCCCTTGAGAATCTGGAGACTCCAGATTTTGGGTTCATAAGGGTGATAATGAGGCGTATGGTTGGGTGGGGTCCAGCTCTGGCCGATTTTTCAGTGAGACTATCGCTGTCCCTCTTCGTGATGATAGACTGGTGCTTGAAATTGTTTAGTTGGGGCTGAATGGTACTCTGTTTCCAAATTGTGAGGTCAGTTGAATGTTTATAAATCCTCATGGTGCAAATGGTTACCGAGCTCAGCTGGTGTAACTGAAAGGTTGGCAGTTTGAGTCCACTCTGGGGTACCTCAGAAAAAGGCCTGGTGATCTACTTCTGAAAAATCAGCCATTGCTAACCTCATGGAGCACAGTTCTACTCTGACACACATGGATGGGGTCACCATGAGTTGGAATCAACTTGACGGCAACTAGTTATGCTTAGTAAAATGGGCAGTGGTGGTTTAGTGGTAGAATTTTCACCTTCCGTGCGGGAAACCTGAGTTCGATTTCTGACCAGTGCATTCATCCATAGCTGCCACCTGTCTGTTAGTGGAGGTGTTTGTGTTGCTATGATGCTATTTAGGTATCAGTGGAGCTTGCAGACACTTGTGTAGCGGTGATCATTCAAAACCCGTAGGATTCCAGCTCACAGCAATTCTTATAGACATTTAGAAGGTGAGAGCTAAAAGGAACTTTAGATACCATTTAGTCTAATTAACCTTACTTCATAGCTAAAGAAACTAAGCTTCATATGGGAATCTAGCCAAGGGCCTTGAAGATTGGTTTTGCTGTAGTTTTTTGGTAAATATACAGAATACTAGAGATGACAAAAGTACCCTGTGTGTATTTCTCATCCTTCTTACTTTTAAGGAGCCCTGTTAGCGCAGCAGTTAAGCACTAGACTGCTAATCAAAAGGTTGGCAGTTGAACCCACCAGCCACTCCATGGGAGAAAAACGTGGCAGTCTACTTCCGTAAAGATTACAACCTTGAAACCCTATAGGGCAGTTCTACTCTGTCATGTAGGGTCGCTATGATTTGGAATTAACTCGATGGCAACAGGTTTGGTTTCTGGTTTTTTTTTTTTTTTTTTTTTTTTTTGGTTTTCGTACCTTTTACTACTTTCCTACACCAACTGCCTGCTTTTTCCTAAGCAGCCGTTTCATTGGATCTGAGACTGCCTCAGTAATAATAATAAGAAAAAGCTCTTATTTGGTTTTTACCATGTAATGGGCATTCTACGAGGAGCCCTGGTGGCACAGTGACGAAGCCCTTGGCCATTAACCGAAAGGTCAGTGGTTTAAACCCACCAGCCGGTCTGAGGGAGAAAGATGTGGCAGTCTGCTCTCATAAAGATTACAGCTTTGGAAACCGTATGGAACAGTTCTGCCATGCCCTACAGAGTCGCTTTGAGTCGGAATTTACTCGATGGCAATGGCTTTGTTTTTCTTTCGGTTGGGTACTCTACTAGGTGCTTTTTGTGCATAATTCATATTGTCTTCAAATCCTCCCAGCACTGCTGGGAGATAGTATCTTTCCCCAAACTGAAGCTTAACTAAGAAATATGCCTGAGGTCACACTGCTTGTAAGAGGCAGAGCTAAGATTTGAAGCCACTTGTGCCTGACTCAAAAGCATTTACTCTTAACCAGTAAGCTATACTTTTCTTTTTGCTAGAACCTTCCTCACTTATTTTAGTTTTTTTCCCGAAAGGTTGTCATAACAGTTTCTCTTTCAACATCTTTATAATTTGAAAGCAGTGTGTAATTTATTCCAAACAAATAATATCGATCAATTACTTCTTTGGTTCTGCCACATGGAATTATTGGTTGATCGTGGGCATTGGTTTATTATATGCTTCTTGGAGTGTATTTTTCTTCTTCTGGCAATAGCAGAATCAACAGGATACCCCAAATCACATTTCAGGAGTTGTGATTGGATTTTTTGGTGGTACAGTGGAGCATTTGTATAGGGGAGAAGTGGGAGATAAAACTATAGAAGTAAATGGGGCTGGATTTTGGCTGCCACTGAAGGCCTTGCTAGAGTTGGTTCTTCAAATGGACTTGAGCAGAGGGTGAGATAACAAAATTAGTATGTTAGGAAGGGTAATCTAGAAGATGTTTTGGTATGGAATGGTTGGGGAAGAAGCTAGTGACGTTTAGTTAGGTAGCTATTACAGTAGTTCAGCTGAAGAGTAAGAAGGATCTGAAAGAGTTGGTTACATTAGGAATGGAAAGAAGGATAAGTGTAAGGGAGAACAAAGAGAGATTGCCAGCAAAAACTTTCTTTTGTGGGGGCGGGGAGGAGAATAATGCAGAGAAGGTGAATTTGATTTTGATTACTTCAAGAAATGTTGAATTACATTCCATGCAAATAATGAGAGGGGACTTTGGAAATTTGAGAAGAGTGGAGAGTGTTTGCAACCTAAGGAAATACGAAAGCATGAATGAATTTAAAGATTGCCAAACAGGTCTAGTTGATGTTAGATTTATGTTTTGCAAATACATTGAGGGCCATAGCTTGGAAGATGAATGTAGAACAAATTTTCTTATCCATGCCGTTGGTATTTGTAACACCTCCCCTTAAATTTGTGATAGGTTCACTGCTTCTAAACAAGATGAGTAATTTTGTTTCTTGTTGCTGCTGTCAAGCTAGTCTTTTCCCCCTTATTTCTCTATTGTTCATATTTATACTTCATGGTTTAAGACTGTTTTTCAGAATACTTATATATTTTTTTTCCTGTCCTCAGCCTGTCATTTTTATGTTTTATTTTCTGTAGCATTGCTGCTTACATATGCTTTTAGGGCCATGGTTAGTCTGTGTTTATGTGAGAAGAGTCAGTCTTTGTGGAAAAATACAGTCTTAGAGGTGGTCAGAATTACAATTTTACAGGCACTACAATAAGATTTGTATTTGGATCCGAGCTCTGTGTTTGCAAATCGTGTGAATTATTGCTTTGGGTAAGGCACTTAATCTCTCTTCTGTTTCCTCATTTGCAAAATGGGGCTGATTTTATCTCTCTGACAAAGTTACGTAAGAATGAAATGATGGAAAGTATATAAAGCACTCATCATAGTCTCTAGCACATATCAAACACTCCATACATGTGGGCCAGTAGTTTTATTATTATCTTGCAAGGCCATGAATGTTTATTAGCTTATGATGAGGACTAGATAAAACTATGTGGAATATCCAGTTTTTATAGTTGAATAGCAGCTTTGAGAATTTCACTGCTTTATAGCCCTTCAGGAAGATTTTTAACTTAATGGCATAAGAGGTGTTAACATTTAAAATTTTTTTCTGATGTATGCTTTCTGGGTTTCTTAATTTGGTTCCGTACCATTAATTGATGACTAATTGGATATAGGAAGTTTAATTGGCAAAACTTATAATTTTGAGTTGGAGGTTTATTTTTTCACATAGGAAGCTTGTAATAGCTCAGTTCTTGAGTGGTTATTTTTATTTTTATTGTTCTTTAGGTGAAAGTTACAGAGCAAATTCGTTTCTCATTAAACAATTCACAATTGTTTTGTGACATTGGTTGCCAGTCTTGTGATATGTCAACCTTCTCCTCCACCCCGGCTTTCCTGTTTCCATTTAGTCTTGAACTACGGTGCACGTTCCTCGTGTGTTATTGTTTGCCCTATAGACCTGTCTAATCTTTGGCTGAAGGGTGAACTTCGGGAGTGAGTTCAGTACTGAGGTAAAAGGGTGCCTGGGGGCCATACTCTCAGGGTTTCTCCAGTCTCTGTCAGACTGGCAGGTCTGGTCTTTGTGTGTGTGTGCTCTAGCTGGGATGGGCTGAGTAGTTATTTTTGATGAAAATCTTAAGCAATGTTCAAGGTTTCTTCCTTTTTTTTTTAAAGATGGCTCCCAGAAGCAGTCATAGGACTATGGAACCATTATCTTTCAGTAATGGCCAAGACATCAGTAGTCATTAAGACCAACTTGCTAAATTTTTAAATAGTTAGAATAAGGTTTTAGAGAATAAATGGCTGTCCCTAGGTCACACTTCTTATTTACTTTTAACTCTTCAGCCTTATAGGATTTTTTCTTATTTCCACACAAACTGCAGGCCTTTTCATACTTCTGGGCCGTTTCTTATGCCTCACATGCCCTTTTCCTGTTTTTCTGATGTATTGTACTTCCCTCATAATGCAACTTGAATATTTTATCTGCTGTGGTATGTTGACGCATACTTTTCTCTGTGTTTCATACTCACCTTTGTATTAACTGGTAACAAGTACATTATCTGACATGGAGTAGTTGTTCCTGTGTGTCTTGTCTCAGTGAATGGCCCCATTTTATACTTCTTTCCCAAATCAGGGACTTTGTATTTATTTTTGACTTGTCTTTTCCTCCACTCAGGAGCCCTGGTGGTGCAGTGGTTACAAGCTACGGCTGCTAACCAAAAGATCGGCAGTTCGAATCCACCAGTGGCACCTTGGAAACCTTATGGGGCAGTTCTGCTCTGTCCTATAGGGTCACTAGGAGTTGAGATTAACTTGATGGCAATGGATTTTTGGTTCCGCCACTCAACTCCTGTAAACAATCTGTCACCAAATCTTATTGCTCCTGTCTCTCTTATGTCTTGTAAATCTTTCCACTTCTCTTTATTTCTAGGGTTCTTTCCTTAATTCACATCTTCCTGATTCTTCTTACTTTTGTTTTTGTCCCTCTTGAATTCATTCTCTTGTAGCTAGAATGATCTAAAAGACAATAGAATAATCTCTCTAAAAGACAAGTATTGCTACTAATAACCATTATTACCATTGGATTCTTCTTATCTGCTAGGCAGTTTTCTACATAGTTTACCTGTATTAACCCATTAATCCTCATAGCATCCCTATAAGTTAAGAGGCTACTGTGACTCCCATTTTATAGATCAGGAAACAGAGGTACTGGGTACTTAATTTACATGCCAGACGTCACACAGCTAATGAGTGGTAGAGCCATTATTCTAAGCTAGATAGTGTGACTCCAGATCTCTGAGTCCTCAGCACTTAAACTCAACACTTCCATTGTCACATTCAAGATAAAGTGAATTTTTAAGGCCCTCGCTTACATAGTTAGGCTCTTTTTTTCTTCTATTCCTCTTTTTTGCTCTCTACTAAAAAATAGTCCGTATTTCATAGTGAACATTCATTTATATGTGCCATTCATTTATATCCTCTCTTTGAACATGTGAGTCTTTCTGTCTGAAATGCTAATCTGTTTGCATACCCCTTTGCTTGAAGAATGCCTGTCTTTCTGGTCTTGACTTAGAGGTCATTTCCTCTAAGAAGCCTTTTTTTTACCTCACAGGTCTGGGTTGAGTGTGCCTCCTTGGGTGTTAATTCATCCTGGAAGCCTCCATAAATTTCCTTTCCCTATCTAGAGCTGTGTAGTTTAGAACAGTTACTATGTCTGCAAAATTAACTTCTTTCTAGAAATTTTCATAAGTAATTTCAGATCGGACTTTTAAAAGTCTGTGTTTGGTATCTCAGATCTAGGAAATCAAGTGCAAAAAAAATCTTCATCAGGTTTTATCAGTACTACTTATAAATTGGGTGAATTATTTTCTTCTCAAGGGCTACAAAATTTGCTAAAGTTCCTGGCCTACAAGGAAGGGGCCTTCTTTGCCCCCTGTAAGACTGGACCCTGTCAGCCAGATACCAGACCATTTTTCCTGGGAGGGCTCTACAGGATACATTCTACAGCCAGCCTTTGTTCCCTAAAAGTGGAGTGATATGTCTGATTAAACAAACATCTTTCTCAAATATGACACTTTAAAGTAAGGTCTTGGTTGCATAATTAATTAGTCCAGTTGTGTCCTAGTAAAATGAGAGACAAATTCTTATTGAACTTATGCAAATAACTATATTGACATAAAAATTAAAGGGGCTTAGTAAGAGTTTCTGAATTCTAGAGGGATCAGTGAGAAACATATAACATTTAAAAATGTTTCAGTTTATAAAAGCAGAGTTTATTACATTGTTGTAGGTGACAGATAGCTTAGGAAGAGGTGAAAGGGCTTCCTTATATATCCAGAAAATAAACATTAAAACAACATCACCAGTATTTCAAACAAATAACCACAACCAATTTCCCTCACCAGTTTATTCATTTCTATACACTTAATTATTGTTCTGTTGGATCTTGGGTTAACAGTCTCATGAAAGAAACCGTCTGTTTCTTGACTAAAAAGAGTCCTGGAAACCTGACTCAGTCTGCTGGAATGACCTGAAGATTGTTTAAGTGATTTCAGTTCAAAGACCTGTGCCCAAGAGTCTATTCTCTGAAGTGTCAGTGGTTTGGAATACCTGATACAACCTTTTTCCACAAGGCTCTGAGGGAGATTAACCTGCTCTGTTGAAAACACAAACTGACCTGTTAGCTTATAGTCAAGTATCAGAAACAAAACTAAACTATCTGTAGGTGACAGAGACTTAATGACTATGGTTAATTTATTACTGATAGTTTCAAATGTGAAGGTCTCCTGAGGGTTCCTGTTAAGAATAATTTGTGGACAAGGAAATTTGGTTATCTGTGGTATGAAAAATAAAGATAAGAAAGTTATTTCAAAGTAAGTTTTAGAAAAAAATACAAGAACAATGATTAAACTTATTTTTAAAGAAGCCGGTTAAAATTACATCTGACTTATAAAAATGAGCAAACAAAATTTGTATAGAGAAAAAATCTTGAAATATCAAATATAATTATCCTGAGACATACTGTAGCAAAAGTATACCAAGAATATCAAATAAAAAGATTCAGTGAGTCTAGAGTAGGGCCTAGACAGGTATATTTTTATAAAACCCGATGGGTAAGTTCGATGTACATCCTCAGTTGAGGGCCTGGAAGACGCTAGGGATTTAAATTAAAGAAGTAAGGTTGTGGCCCAGTAAACATTTTAAACAATAACTAAAGTTATAACTGGCAATATTATGCTACTGTTGCTGTCTTAATTTCCTAGTGCTGTTGTAACAAAAAAATACCACATGTGGGTGATTTTCAAGAACAGGAATTTATTGTCTCACAGTTTTGGATGCTGAAAGGCCATATCAGGGCATTGGCTCTAGGGAAGATTCTTCCCTTAGTTAGCCCTGGGTGTTCCTTGGCATTTCTTGGCTGCTCGTAGCTGGATCTTCACATGGCCTCTGTCTTCCCCCTGTGTGTGTCTGTGTCTATTTTGCTCCTTTTATAAGACACCACTCAGAAAGGATTAGATTTAGGACCCACCCTATTCCAGTACGACCTCATTAACATAACAAAAGAAAAGCCCTATTTCCAAGCAGGATCATGTTTACAGGCATAGGGTTTAAGACTTCAATATATATTTTTGAGGGACACAATTCAATCCATAACCTGATGTTATCAGGCAAATCAATGCCAGGATTCTAATAAGTATGGGAAAACTAAACTATTTCATAACAATTTTGATCATTGTTTTCCCCTAGGGTAGAAATGTGTGGATTGCAAGGGCACTGATATATCTCTAAGAACTGGGAACATAAAGCATATGGTTTCTGAAATCTTCATATTATTACAATTTAAGTTTACAAATTTAACCTGGGGCAGGCTGAGCATCTCTTCTAACATATTAAACAAACCAAATTATATCTAACATTTCCTTTTATAAGCTAAAAGAACAAATCACTGTGATTTTTTTCCAGAGGAGCTATGAGAAATCTCCTAAGATAGCTTTAGGTGTAAAACACATCCAGGAAAATGGTACAGCCACTGTGGAAAACAGTTTGGCAGTTTCTCAAGAAGTTAAACATAGCACTACCATATGATCAAGCAATTCTCCTCCTAGGTATATACCCCAGACCATTGAAAGAGGAATGCAAACAGATACTTGTACACTAATGTTCATTACAGCACTCCTCACAATAGCCACAAGATGTTGTTGTTGTTAGGTGTCATCAAGTTGATTTTGACTCATATCAACCCATGTGAGAGTAGAACTGCTCCATAGGGTTTTCTTGGCTGTAATCTTTATGGAAATCACTGGATAGGTTCGAACTACCAACCTTTTGGTTAGCAGCCAAGCACTTAACCATGGCTGCACCAGAGCCCTTTAGGCAAAAAGTGGAACAGCCTAAATGTCCATCAACAGATGAATGGATAAGCAAAATGTGATACATACCTACAATGGAACATTACTCATCCATAAAGACAAATGAAGTCCTAATATATGCACAACATGGATGAACTTTGAAAACATTATGCTGGGTGAAATAAGTCAGTCATGAAAGGACAAATATTGTATGATCCTACTTATATGAAATATCTGGAATAGACAGCAGTTTAGAGACTGCTAGTGGCTACTAGGGATGGGGTGGTGGTGGAGAGCACTGAGCCTTCTGTTAAGGGAAAAATTTGGAAATGGAAAAGGATGATGGTTGAAAAACATGATGAACGTAAGTTAATCTCACTGAACTCAACATGTGAAGAATGTTGAAATGGCATGTGTTCTGTTACGTATATATTTATCACAATTACAAAAAACGCATCCTGGAAATTTTAAATTCTTTTCTATCTTTAGAGTCTGAGTTTGGGAAGGCAAAAATGAAAATGTTGTTAGGCTATTTGGACGTTTTATTAATATAGGATCCGTGAGTACCTAAGAAGCATCACTGGGTTACCTATTTAATTAAAGTGATAGTGAAGTATAAATAGACATAGAAGGTGTCACGATTGAAATAACTTTAGATCTTTCTTCAGTGAGGAAACATTTGTACTCCCCCCCCTTAAATAATTATGAAGTCAATATTATTAAGCACAGAAAATTTGCTGGTAAGACACAGAGTTTCTACTATCTAGGAGGCACACAGAGTTAAAGAATAACCTTTCGCATTGTATGTAAAGATCAGTAAACCAAGGAAGCAAGTCCATAAAATAATCAAAATTATTTTAACAACTTTCATAGTTTTTTTTTTTTCTCAGACCTACGTGTTAGCAAACAAGGCAAATAAAATTCACATTCGAAGTTTTGGTGATATTTTTCAGTATAATGTAATAGTGAACAGATAATAGAGATATGTAGGAAAGTAGAAAGGTAGATTTATAAAATATAATGCTATGTTTAGCAAGGTTTTTCTAGTTATGTTTAGATTTTTACTCTTATATCAGAGATGGAAAATTTTGCCAAGTATTTAACAAATGAACTTAACTGAGGCAGTTAGCAAGTAGCTAGTGCTGTCTTAAGAACTTAAAATTATTCACAGAGCTCTTCTTTTTGCATCATGCTGGTCTGGTACCATGAAGTTATAAAGAAGAAGGCATAGGGTCCTTGCCTTCCAGGATTCTGTCTGGGGAAGGAAGATTGGACTGTGAATCAGAAGTAGACTGTCATCTGTCATTCTAGTTCTACTTCTAAGTTGATGTGCATGACTTACAGAAATCATTTTTCCTCTCTGAACTTCAGTTTTCTCATTTGTAAATGAGGGGTACAGGAGCAAATGGTTCCTTACTTTTTTTTTTCCATATTATTTTCTTTTAATTAATATGGTTAATTTTTTAGAATAGTTTTAGATTAAAACTGCTCTGCACGCATAGGGTCGACATGAGTTGGAATGGGCTCATCAGTAGCTAACAACAACAAGAAGTTAAGTGGTTGTGAGGAAAAGGTGGTAGTAAGTTTAGACTAATTTTCCTGGTTATTGTTATTGTTGTTAGGCTTTACCTCATTTAATTCTAACCATAGTCCTATGAGATAGGTATTATTGGTGGTGGTGTTAGGTCCCGTTGCGTTGGTTCCAACTCATAGCGACCCTATGTACAACTGGAAGAAACACTCCCGGTCCCGCGCCATCCTCACGATCTTGCTATGCTTGGACCTATCATTGCAGCCACTGTGTCAGTCCATCTCTTGAGAGTCTTCCTCTCTTTTGCTGACGCTCTACTTTACCAAGCCTGAAGTCCTTCTCCAGACTAGTCCCTCCTAATAACACGTCCAAAGTACGTGAGATGAAGTCTCGCCATCCTCGCTTTTAAGGAGCATTCTGGCTGTATTGCTTCCAAGACAGATTTGTCTGTTCTTCTAGCAGTCCATGGTATATTCAATGTTCTTCGCCAACACAGCAATTCAAAGGCGTCAGTTCTTCTTTGGTCTTCCTTATTCATTGTCCAGCTTTCGCTTGCATATGAGGTGATTGAAAACACCGTGGCTTGGGTCAGGAGCACCTTAGTCCTCAAGGCGACATCTTTGCTTTTCAACATTTTAAAGAGGTCTTTTGCAGCTGATCTGCCCAATGCCATGTGTCTTTTGATTTTCTGACTGCTGCTGCCATGGGTGTTGATTGTGGATCCAAGTAAAATGAAATCCTTGACAACCTCAATTTTTTCTCCGTTTACCATGATGTTGCTTAGTGGCCTAGTTGTATGGATTTTTGTTTTCTTTATGTTGAGGTGTAATCCATACAGAAGGCTGTGGTCTTTGATCTTCACCAGTAAGTGCTTCAAGTCCTCTTCTCTTTCAGCAAGCAAGGTTATGTCATCTGCATAATGCAGTTTGTTAAAGAGTCTTCCTCCATTCCTGATGCCCCGTTCTTCTTTATATAGTCCAGCTTCTCGGATTATTTGCTCAGCATACAGATTGAATAGGAATGGTGAAAGGATATAACCCTGATGCACACCTTCCCTGACTTTAAGCCGTGCAGTATCCCTTTGTTCTGTTAGAAGGACTGCCTCTTGATCCATGTACAGATTCCTCATGAGCACAATTAAGTGTTCTGGAATTCCCATTCTTCGCAGTGTTATCCATAATTTGTTATGATCCACGTGGTCGAATGCCTTAGCATAGTCAATAAAACACAGGTAAATATCTTCCTGGTATTCTCTGCTTTCAGTCAGGATCCATCTTACATCAGCATTGATATCCCTGGTTCTACATCCTCTTCTAAATCCGGCTTGAATTTCTGTCAGTTTCCCATTGATACATTGCTGCAGCCACTTTTGAATGATCTTCAGCAAAATTTTACTTGCATGTGATATTAATGATATTCTTCGATAATTTATGCATTTAGTTGAATCCCCTTTCTTGGGAATAGGCATAAATATGGATCTCTTCCAGTTGGTCGGCCAGGTAGCTGTCTTCCAAGGAACATCTCAGTTGTTATTCCATCAGTTCCTGGAGCCTTGTTTTTCACCTATGCCTTCAGTGCAGCTTGGACTTCTTCCTTCAGTACCATCGGTTCCTGATCATATGTTACCCCTGAAATGGTTGAACGTCGAGCAGTTCTTTTTGCTATAGTAACTCCGTGTATTCTTTCCATCTTCTTTTGATGCTTCCTGTGTTGTTTAATATTTTCCCCATAGAATCCGTCAATATTGCAACTCGAGGCTTGTGATTTTTCTTCAGTTCTTTCAACTTGAGAAATGCTGAGCATGTTCTCCCCTTTTGGTTTTCTATCTCCAGCTCTTTGCACATTTCATCATAATACTTTACTTTGTCTTTTTGAGCCACCCTTTGAAATCTTCTGTTCAGCTCGTTTACTTCATCATTTTTTCGTTTTGCTTTAGCTACTTGACATTCAAGAGCAAGTTTCGAAGTCTTTTCAGACATCCGTTTAGGTCTTTTCTTTCTCTCCTGTCTTTTTAATGACCTCTTACTTTCTTCATGTATGATGTCCTTGATGTCATTCCACATCTCATGTGGTTTTCGGTCATTAGCGTTCAACGCGTCAAATCTATTCTTGAGATGGTCTCTAAATTCAGATGGGATATATTCAAGGTCGTGCTTTGGCTCTCGTTGACTTGTTCTAATTTTCTTCAGTTTCATCTTGAACTTGCATATGAGTAATTGATGGTCTGATCCACAGTTGGCCCCTGGCCTTGTTTTGAGTGATGATATTGAGCTTTTCCATTGTCTCTTTCCACAGATGTAGTCGATTTGATTCCTGTGTATTCCATCTGGCAAAGACCATGTGTATCGTCACCGTTTATGTTGGTGAAAAAAGGTATTTGCAATGAAGAAGTTGTTGGTCTTGCAAAATTCAGTCATGCAATGTCTGGCATTGATTTTATCACCAAGGCCATATTTTCCAACTACCGATCCTCCTTCTTTGTTTCTGACTTCCACATTCCAATCACCGGTAATTATCAGTGCATCCTGAATACATCTTCGATCAATTTCAGACTGCAGAAGTTGGTAAAAATCTTCAGTTTCTTCATCTTTGGCCTTAGTGGATGGTGTGTAAATTTGAATATTAGTTGTATTAACTGGTCTTCCTTGTAGGCCTACGGATATTATCCTATCACTGACAGCGTTGTACTTCAGGATGTGTCTTGAAATATTCTTTTTGATGATGAATGCAATGCCATTCCTCTTCAAGTTGTTATTCCCGGCATAGTAGACCATATGATTGTCCAATTCAGAATGAATCGGTCCATTTCAGCTCACTGATGCCTAGGATATTGATGTTTATGTGTTCCATTTCATTTTTGACTATTTCAAATTTTCCTAGATTCATACTTCATAACATTCTATGTTCCAGTTATTAATGGATGTTTGCAGCTGTTTCTTCTTGAGGAATGAAAATATTTGAAAAAAAAACCAGAATTTTCCTGGTAGTGACAATATTTAGTGTACTTATAGTAGCTAATAGTTATGTTTTGATTTACTCTTTCTAGGGGTAAAAAGTTTGAGAAGGCAAGACCGTGTTTGTATTGAATAGCAAGTAGCCTTTTCCAAAGGAAAAATGGAAGATGGAAACTAGAATTTCATAATTCATACAGCAAGAACTGGAGCCCCGGTGGAGCATGATTAAGAGCTCAGGCTGCTAACCAAAAGGTCAGCAGTGTGAATCCACCAGCCACTCCTTGGAAACCCTATGGCACAGTTCAACTCTGTCCTATAGGGTTGCTATGAGTCAGAATCAATTTGATGGCAATGAATTTTGGAGCAAGAATTAGTAGAGATGGCAAGATGACAGATATTACTGAGAAGTACATAATATGCATTATTTTCTCTAATACTAGATAGATAAAGATAAATATGAAAAGTTCCCAGTTGAGAAGGACCTCATACTTCAATAGGAGAGACAAATATTGAATTAAACAGCCTTAATATAATATTACAAGTGCTATAATGCTAACGTAGAGACTGTAATGATGGAAGAGATGAGATGATATCACAACTCCTGGTGTTGGGTTTAGCTTTGGACAGCAGTGGTGAGGTGAGCTTCCTTCTCTAAGGTAGGAAGGAAGAACAGATGGCAGGACCTTGACTAATTCCAGACAATACTCTGGGGAGGACTCAAATTTAGGAATGTTGAAAGTACCATTGTCCTATACCTTCTCGATTGTCATTCTTATGCTGACATGATTTGACAAAGGGAGTAATGAAGTGTGAGAAAGTTTGTCCTGGATAGTCTGCATAGGCCTTGTCTACATTATTGACTCTTGCTTCCCCAAGAATTATTATAGTTGGTGTATATGGAACAATGGCAATGACATGGTTAGAGGACTAGTGTACAGGAATGGGTGTGAATCTTCATTGATTGCTCCAGGGATTGGGAGTTATCAGAGACTAGTGTTGAGGATACCACTGAAGAGAGAGCTGTTTACAGGTCGCCGAGTTGCATTGGTGCAAATGGTTAACACACTTGGCTGCTAACCGAAAGGTTGGAGGTTCTAGTCCACCCAGAGGTGCCTCAGAAGAAAGGCCTGGCAATCTGTGTCTGAAAAATCAACCATTGAAAGCCCTATGGAACACAGTTCTACTCTGACACACGTGGGGTTACCATGAGCTGGAATCGACTTGATGGCAACTGGTTTAAGCTAGCATTCTACCATCCATGTGTTTGTTGTACTGTGGTGCCTTGCATGTTGCTATGATGCTGGAAGCTATGCCACTGGTATTTCAAATATCAGCAGGGTCACCCGTGGTGGACAGGTTTCAGTGGAGCTTCCAGACTAAGATGGACTAGGAAGACAGGCTAGATGATCTACTTCTGAAAATTAGCCAATGAAAGCCATATGGATCACAACAGAATACTGTCCTGGAAGATGAGCAGTGGCCACAGTAATGGACTTGAGCATACCAACATCGTAAAGATGGTGCAGGACTGGGTAATATTTTGTCCTGTTGTAGGTAAGAGTCACCATGAATCCTACCCAACTCAGTAGAAACTACCACCACGTCTACACCAAGAAGCTAGCATTAGAAGGATATTTAGGAAGAGAGTGTAGTTGTAGCATTTTTTGGTGATAACAGACTATGCTGAGATTTCTGTGGAGATGCTGGTGGTTAGGAAGAAGGTGATCTTTAAACCTTGTTTCTTGGTCATGGAGTTTTTTTCCTTAAGTTTTTTTAGGATGAAAATGGAGGACAATGCGATACATAGTTAGGGTAGTGAGTACAACACCTTATTGTATTGGAAAAACAGAATGACGAAATTGTTTTATGATTTGAAATTGAAGTAGAGAGATAGCTAGAGACTTTAGAATTTTTTTTATTAAAAAGAAGACTTATACTATTTTTTGATAACATAGATTTGAGTTTGAATTTTAATGGCAGTTACATATGCTTTGTGCCATCAGACAAATATCCTCTTGACAGCAATGTTTTTTTTTTTTCTTTAGTAAGTGATATAATAGTTACTTCACAAGATTCACTATAGGAGTTAAGGTCTAAGGTTGGCATTCAAGAAATGAGAGGGCGTAGTTAAGCTTCTGTCACACCTCATTCCTGCATTTTCTCATGTCTTGTTTTATGTAAGGAGCCCTGGTGGTGCAGCAGTTAAAGCGCTTAGCTTCTAACCAGAAGTTGATGGTTTGAACCCACCAGCCACTCCTTGGGAGAAAGATGTGGAAGTTGGCTTCTGTAAAGATTACAGCCTTGGAAACTCCGTGGGGCAGTTCTACTCTGTCCTGTAGGGTTGTTGTGAGTTGGAAGCGACTCGATGACTGCTAGTTTTGTCTTATGGGTCGTTTTTGTTTTCACTGCCCTTCTCCATCCTCTTCCATTTCTGTTGTCCAGTTTTACTTATTCTTACTAAACCTAAGCTTGAATATTAACCCTTCTTTGAAGGCTTTCCGAAACCTCCAAGGCAGCCTGTCTGTTTCCACAGCCTCTTGTGTAAACTCTATATTCTACAGTTATCTTGTCTTTTGTTTGCATGTCTCTGTCTTCCCTAGGCTGTATGTATGTTTCCTGAAGGAAAAAGGGCACAATCTTTTTATTTGCCAGTCTCCACATCTAGCACAGTGGCCGGCACATGATAAGATCTGAATAAATGTTTTTTTTGAATGACTAGATGGATGAATGAATGAATGACAGGTCAAAGAAAGCTGTATAAACTCATGATAAAATCAAAAATAGCAAACCTGTTGCTGTCGAGTTAATTCCAACTCATGGCGACCCCATATGTGCAGAGTAGAACTGCTCTGTAGGGCTTTCAAGGCTGTGACTTTTCTGAAGCAGATCTCCAGGCCTTTCTTCTGAGGAGCCTCTGGGTGGGTTCAAATTACCAACCTAGGTTATCTTACTATTCTTGGAAAAATAGGAGACAAAGTGATCTAAGAAGGCTGGATGTGAGTGGTGTGTAACCATAAATTTAGAAAAATTTTAAACGGGTGCTATGAGAAATGTAATAGAGATTCATCAAAATATGAGCGAAAAGGTGTGGCTCAGCAGAGGGATTAGACAGCATGAAGATTAAGTAGGCCCATCGATGTTTGTTCGTGATGAGTACCTGACTTGGGTCTTCCTTGTTTCTTTCCCCCCTCTCATTTTTAAAGCAGAAAGATTAAAAAGAAGAAGAAGAAAAAAAAAAAGAAATAAGAAAGAAATAAATTCAAGTATATATTGAGAACCTAGTATGTGTTCCCTTGCTAGGCGGTAAAAATTCTTCTAGAAAAGTTCACATGTTACATAATTATTTTTTATTTCAGCAGTATAAAAATTCTATTAATTAAGCAAACCTTGGTAGAAATTATCTGGAAACAGATTGAATTACAATTCTAAAAGAGAATAGTAGTAGGCACTGTGTATTATACAGTAATGGAAAAGCATTTTAAATCTTACTCTTTAGCTGTATCTTTTTAGGTCTTTTGTAACTGCAAGCTGGCTACTTAGCTGATACGAAAACAGATACACTCGGCACAGTATACAGTTTTCTTTTCACGCTCAGTGATGTCTAATGGTTGGTTTGCATGGCTCAGGTAGACTATTTGTCTTTTATTTTCTTTAAATTTTTATACACCTATCATTAAAAAAAATATTTTTAAATTGATTTTAAAGGGATTTGGTCAGAATGATTAAAGTCTTTCCTGATTTCAAATTGAGGTAGATTGATGGTGGGACATGTTATAATTTTGCATCATTCCTAAAGAAGATCTGAACTTTTTGGAAATTATTTAATTTGAAAGTATTAAGATTTAATAAATTATTTCCAAAAAATTCAGATCTTCTTTAGGAATGATGTAAAATTATAACATGTCCCACCATCAATCTACCTCAATTTGAAATCAGGAAAGACTTTAATCATACTTTCTAATTAAATATTTAAACGATTCTGGATATTTTTAAAAACTGAATTTTTTTGCTTGTTTGGACTTGGTTTTGTCATTTTAAACTACTAGTTAATTACATCAGACATCAGAAAAAAAATTCTAATTGCATTCTGTATCAACTATTGTTTTTCAAATGGAACAAATGAAATATCTGGAATCAATTTTTGATATATGAGAGTTAATTTTTATTTCACTACCCCTGAGTATATTTTATATAAATACATATTTCTAAGACAACTTGATTTTTGATGAAATAAAGTTTTATAAAGAGAGAATGATTGGTAAACGTAGGAGAATCATAACTGTATCTTGGTCAAATGTTTTGTTTCATATTCCAAACATTTTATCAGTGATCTATCTTTAAAATATCAGTTACTTCTCATCAGTTTGCTTTGTAGACACACGCAGTGTTATCTTTTTTGTACATTCTTATGTTTAAAATAGCAGAATCAGAATAAAACATTTTAAGGGGAAGCATGTGGAAAAGTGCATAAAAATGGATAAGATCTTCATCACAATTATATCTTTCTATCCGTCTTTCTTTATATAGACTAGATTTGTTTCCTTTGCAGATGCAGTGTTAGGAAGCTCAAGGCAAAATGTGATTATATTCTTATTTTACCTGCATGCTTACTTCATACTAAAATACTGTTAAAACTTAACTTTTCATTGCATACAGGGAAAGTGTAATTTGGAAAAAGATAGTGATATTTTAGGAATTTTACTTTGTAGCTGAGACTTTTGTAGGAAAATGAAACTATGTAATTATCAAACTTATTGAAAAGAATATTTTTGCATAATTTTAAATAATAAAATTGTATTTGAAAGCCCCCTGTAAAAGTGACCTTATTTTTCTGCTGAAGAGCGAGCAGTTTTACTTTAATGGGTTCTTAGAGCTGTAGTTTTCATGTTTATTTTTATGGCAGTGAAGTTATTTTATTCTAACTATGCAAATGATTTGGACCAGTCCGGAAAGTCTGGCATTACTCAATAAGCTATATACAGATTAAATAATAACAGATGATACAGACTGAAAGAAATGAAAGATATTTGGACTGGAGTCCTACAAAGAATTTTTGAAAGAACCGAGTGAAGAAATTATTATTCCAAGGTAATAGAACATAGACTGATAAATCAGAAGCAATTCTCCCAAAGTCAGGAGAAAAAAAGATTAATATAATATTATGGGACATGAGGCACTCTGCCAGGTTGAAATTACACATATCAGATTTTTCTTAATTTATTTTTAGTTTTGAAAAAGTTAAAAGTAGTTAACTATGAAAGGAATGATAACGATAACAAGAGTAGCATATTTTCAAATGGTACTTGATAGAAAAATTAATGTCTTTCAAAGGGGGCATAAAATCACATGGATGATACTACTTTGAAATAATCTTGCTCATTATAATTGTATACAGCTTAAAAAAAAATGCCTTTGGGAAAATTTCTGTTTTTTTAGGAATAGGTGTTAGTTAAGTGGGGCTTATGGTTTACAGGAATGAATAACTATTCATAAATTTCCAGTTCACCCTTTTATTTGGTGATTTCCATTTTTCCTCCCCCTCCCAGTACATTATTAATAGATCATCTCTTTAAAGGAACTATCTTTGGGTTATTTAGTAATGTTTAAAATTAAGCCTGAAATACATTTGGGAGAAAAAGTAGATATGAAAACACTTTACTATTAAAATTTTGTATTTTAAAAAATACTCCCTATTAACAGAAAACGTTGAATTTGATCAACATATGGTACCAGCTAGCCTCATCTCCACCAGTTCTTTTGTTATCTTGTTATTGTTATAAGGCTTAATGACAGTTGTAAGCCATAGTTTTGGATGTGGGGGTTAGGCTACCCTGGGGAGAGGAGAGGGAAACAGCAGTGTGGATTATGGAAATATGGATTGATCTAAAAAGAGACCTCTTGTAAAAGAATGGGGCTCAAAGAAAGCCTAGTAGAAACTCATGAAAAGATGATGGAATATGATGTGAAAATGATCATTTGAAATCTTTCCTTTCATTCCCAGCTGCTGTGTTTTGGAGAAAAGGCATGCATTTGTATATTAAGGGATAGCTAAAAGAGGCCAGATGAATAGTATTATTTATTAGATATATTTTCATTTTGAGTCAGATAAGTTATGTGCATTTTAATAGACTTTGCATATGTTGGGGTTTTTAAATCGTAAAGATATAATGCTAGATAGGACATTTTATAGAAATATTCAAAGTAGTACACAATATTTGCTTAATATTTGGCCTTCCTTTAAATAGACCTCATTTGAAAAATTAACTTCATGGCAGTTATGTCGTAGGTATTTTAACTAACTGTGATGGTGAATAGTATATTTAACATATGAATTATTTTGTGTTCCTTTCACAACTTAATTATGCAAATATATGGTTGCGTGTTTATTCATCTGTATTTCTCTGCACACCTGATAACATTGTAGCCTATTTTAGTAAGTTAGCACTAGGTGGTAACAGATCTTTAACCTTAGCCTGTTTGACCAGATAAGATAGCAATGCGATTTAGTGGCTGTTTTTACAAAATACAGACACAGGGTCCATGAGGTTTTAACTAGTTTCTGATGTGCTTATGTATAAATGAAAAAAAAAAAAAAAATTAGATGAGGAGAAAGTTAGCATGAAACTACAGAAATAAGGCAGGTTAGAGGAGGATCATATTTTGAGGGAAGATGTTTTCGATTTTGAACATGCCATGTATTCCTGTAGGAAACCTATGACTTGAGTTCAGGAGAGGATGATGATGTGAAATTCACTTGTGTAAAGGAGCTTACCAAGACTAAGTTTAGGGGAGAGATAAAGATCTCAGAGAACACCTGCTTTTACAGACCCCAAGCTATTTCTTTAAATCCACAAAGAATAATATAATTTAATAATCATAACCATGTGACCTTTATAATATTTTGGTTTGTACAAGGAGAATGGATCTTTACAGACTCCAGCTGGTCAGCTAGTGTCATTTCATGTGTTTTGAACTGCAAAATACAATTCTAATTGTACAAAATACATTTCTAATATTAGGTTTGCAATTTTTACATGATTGTCTGTAGAGTTCAAATAATAAAAAAATTTTTTTACTTGATTTTTAAGGGATGTAGGAGGTGAAAGAGGAAGAGGAATTTTAAATAACTCCAAGTTTAGAGCCCTGTGACATGGAAGAAGTAACATAATATTGAAATTAAGCATAAGAGTTCATTCAAATAACAGCTAATTCAGTGTGGCAAGAATGTGGGATGTATGGAGTTTGAGACTGAGGCTTCCAAGGTAGTTTGGGGCCAGATTATGAAGAGCTTTGCATATTGTGTTATGTTCTTTGGCATTGGCGTATGGCAAATAAATAACCATAAATTGTATAAAAGCAAATAAATAACCATAAATTATATAAAAGCAACAGGGTTTCATAATCAAATCTGTACTTTAGGAAAGTAACTGGTGGCACTGTGCTAGGTGATTTGGGTAGGAGAAAAGGAGCTTGTTTGAGACATGGAGACCAGTTAGAAGCGTTGTAATGGTTTAAGAAAATTATTGAGAGCCTGAACTAGGGAAAGGTCAAGGAGAAAGTGGGAAAGGGGATGGATTTCAGATCTTTGAGAGAGAGAGGATTCAAGGATGACTGAAATTTCTAGCTTAGAATTAGGTAAATAGCTATGCTGTTAATTAGGGGAAAAGAGGAGGCTTTGAGGAAGATAACTTGGTAAGTTTTCGATACAGTGTGCTTAGATTCTTCTAACATTCTGGTTAAAACCAAATTAATAGTTGCAAATGAAAAAGTAATGCAGCTCTGAGGAGACATTAGGCATGGTTGAGAGTGAGAAAAACTGATCTAATGTCAAGCACTTTACACTGGTAAATTCCTCTAATTCCCCCCCTAACTTTATGAGGTAGATATTTGTTATTATCCCCACTTTATAGATCAGGGAGCTGAGAAACATAGAGACTGCGCTGCTTGCCTGAGGCCTCATAGCTATTAAGACGCGGAACATTGATACGAACCCAGGCAATCTGGCCTTGGAGCCCTGGTTGTGCAGTGGTTAAGAGTTCGACTGCTAACCAAAAGGTCGGCAGTTTGAATCCACCAGCTGCTCCTTGGAAACCCTACGGGGCAGTTCTGCTCTTTCCTGTAGGGTTGCTATGAGCGGGAATCAACTCGACAGCAACGAGTTTGTGTTTTTATTTGGAATCTAGCCTCAGTGTTCGTGCTCTTAACTTTTGTACTCTCCTCCCTCTTTATAATAAAGGCTTCCATTTACTGGACACGTATTATATGCTAGGCATTGTAGTGAACATTGTGTGTACTATTATCTGATCGTCATAACAGCTCTGTTACTTCACAGATACGGAAGTTGAGGCAAAGAGGAAAAATTACATGACCTGTTTCACATAGCTTCTAAGTTGCTGGCTTGGGCTCTGGACCTAGCATTCTTGCTGGGGCGCCTAGGCTTTTCTCCATTGTACGTAGTAATGAGAGTAGATTTTCCTTGGAGATGTGAGGGCTGAGGACAGAACCCTGGGAACACCAATGGAGAAGGCTTATGGAGAAAAACTCCTGAAGTATCCCAAAAAGAAATAAGACAGGAGGAGAGCTAGAATGAATGGACAGCAAAATCTAGGGAAGATGATTTTAAACTGAAGGAGGTTAGTCAAAAGCTTTGGCTTCTTGAAATCAAGTACCAGATCACTTGCATCTTTGAATCCCAAGTGTTTGATACATAGTAGATAATTAGTAAACATATAATAAATGAATGAATGAAGTGTCACACATTGCAGTAAAGTCACATATGATAAAGACCAGAAAAAAGGCTGTTAAATGTAGAAATTAGAAGTCACTGGTTGCAGCAGACTGAGAGACTTAACAGCAAGAATTGATAGAGACTTGCTGAATGTAGACCATACTGTCCAGAAAATCTGAGTGAAAAGAAGAACTATTTTAGTGCTATTTTTAGCTGATCAAAGGTTGAATCTAACTTTACAGACTTTGCCTTAATCTGCTTCTACAAGTAAGTCACTCCTGTTTTTACAATTATTCCTTATTTTCAAACCATCAATAATATAAAGAATAAATATAAGGGTATAAAACAAATTATTCAGGAGAATTATTAATTCTTAACTGGGAAATTTTATCAAGTAACTATATATATAACTTTTGGTTTATTGAGTAAAAGCCTTTACAAGAGACTCAGGAAATTGTGTTTTCCCTTTAAGGTCTCTAGTGCCAGAATGGACTAGACTGAGAGTGATCAAAACTTATTGCTATTTGGTGATGGCTGTTTGGTGGCTTTCTGTGTGTGAAAAGAACCAGTGTTCATAGTTAAATTTCTCAGAGAAAGAGTTCTCCATTATAAGAATTAAGACCAAAATTGACAGCTTCACTTATAATCTCAGTGAGGCCAACAATTACGTCAGCAGGGAGTGTGAACTAAATTATGATTCCAAGAGGTGGGTGTTCTATAATGGGAGGAGCATCATAAGTTCACAAAATAATAGCTCACAATATTTCTATTTAAAATTTTAAGAAACACTCACTCAAAAACAAGAAAAAACACTTCAAATTTAATTGTAGTTTGACATATTAAAATTATTGACGTGTATTTTTTTTTTTTTTATAAAAGAAAAATCCTTTGTAATTTAAGTTAACCTTAAAATACAGAAAAGAAATTAGAGCTCCTGGGTTCTTGATTTTTAGTCCTGCTCGCTGACTGTATCTGAGTATGGTTTTGCTTTAATTACTAAGTACTTTTAGTTCGTGCTACACATTGATAGAAGTCTTGTTGTTGTTGTCAGGTGCCGTGGAGTCGGTTCTGACTCATAGTGACCCTATGTACAACAGAATGAAACACACTGCCCATTCCTGCACCGTCCTCACAATCATTGTTATGCTTGAGCCCATTGTTGTAGCCACTGCGTCAACAGCTCCTTGAGGTTCTTCCTCTTTTTCACTGACCCTCTGCTTTACCAAGCATGATGTCTTTCTCCAGGGACTGGTCCCTTCTGATAACATGTCCAAAGTTTGTGAGATGAAGTCTTGCCATCTTCGTTTCTAATGAGCATTCTGGCTATACTTCTTCCAAGACAGATTTGTTCATTTATGGTATATTCAGTATTCTTAGTCTGGAAGCTCAGCTGAAACCTGGCCTCCAAGGGTGACCCTGCTGGTATTTGAAATACTGATGGCAAAGCTTCTAGTGTTACAGCAACACGCAAGCCACCACAGTATGAGAAACTGACAGACACGTGGTGGGATAGAAGTCTAACAAAGATTATTGAATAGACTTGTTAGAGGTATGAAAACTGACCCCAGGGTATTTACCATCTGAGCTACAGTTTTCTACCTTATTACCAGTCCCCAAGACATAGACAGCTTTGATCAGTCTACAGGTTCCCACTCCTGAGCCTGAGATAATTCAATACTCTCAACCCTAAGTCCCTCTGTTATTATTAACCTTGTTTAGCCTCATCCTGCCTGTGTTACTCTAGTATTTATTTGTTATATGATACTTGTTTTGACATGTGATTCATGATTTTGTTTCAGATTCTAAATACATTTCTTCAAATTTAATTATTTGGTATTTTGCTCATCTGTGAGACTCAATGTAAACCTTTATTTATAAATATATTATTTAAAAGGAGCTGCACATGTTTTTACTGTAAGTCTAATATTCTCAGTAATAATAGACAAACATAGACATAAGCAGCATTTTTTTTTTTTTTTGCCTCAGGACTCAGTTTCAAAGAACTAGAACAATTTTAGGGCAGGTAAACCTCACGTTTGTGTTTATATATTCCCATCTCTCCTCCCACTATTCCTCCAACTCCCCTCCTCCCTTTTTTTTCTGTATACTGAGTTGAACCTTAGTTCTGAAGCATTAATTTTATCATCTTAACTTTTCATATATATGGATAATATCCACCACACAGGGAGATCAAGTAGACATTAGATTTAGGCAACCGCTAATTATATGTTGAAATCTGTGTGAAAATAGTGAAAAAAATACATGAGGTGGGACATAATCATTAGAAACTCAGGCTGTGGTTTCAAATCCTGTGTGACTTTGGACAAGTTACTTAACCTGTCTGTACCTCAATTTTTTTCACATATAAAAGGGAATAAAGCATGGGTTATAAGGATTAAATGAGATAATACATATAAAGTACTAGGCTAGAACCTAGCACAGAGTAGGTAATTACTTTTATTATAGTTATGTGGGACCATGATCAAAAAGTAGGCATCCAGAGTCATTTAAATCATTTCTTGAAATTTTTCCCGGGGCAAATTGATTCTGATGGTGCAAAAATGGTGTTATTTCAGATGAGTTCAACAAAATTTTTTTTTCCTAGCATGGGTAATATGCCAGGTAGTAGTTAGGCATTAGAAGAGCTACAAAGGTGAATAAGCCCTCAAAGATTCTGAAGGCACACTTGTTTCAATTGATCATACCAGCTGTAACGACTGGAACTTTCTGGTTTACTACTGACTTCATCGATGTGATTACTGACTAATCACATACTGTGATTACAATATCAGAAGTGACTGAATACTCCATAACTTATATCTTGATATGAAAGATTAGGAAAATAAAGATAATATGTGAAAATCTAGGGATTTCATACCTGGAAATGTAAGTTACTTGCTGATGGGAGTATAAAAATATAAGAGTAAATTTGATCTTCCGTAACACTGGAGAGTAAAACAGTCATATCTCTTATTGCTTCGGTATTTTTTAATTAGTGCCAGTCACCATTTTGGTCTTCATCCAGGCAAGGTTCCAGCTACCTCTCTGATGTCTCCATTTTTACTCCTGTATATATCTTAATTTTGTGCCCTTCTGTGCATTCTGCTGCAACTGTCTTACTTCAGGCCACCACCACTCACTTCAGTTATTGCAAAAGCCTTCCATCTGGTCTCCCAGCCTTTAGTCTTGCTCCTTATTGATCCATTCTTCCCGCTCTAGCCAGAGTGACCTTTCTGACATTCATGTCCCTCCCTTGCTTTAAACCCTCCAAAGCTTCCCTATTTCTCTTAGGTAGGGTGACCCTGTGATTTATTTTCCAAACTTAAATACTTAGTTTACTTTTGACCTACAGTTTATATATGTGAAATGCAGATCTTAAATGTACAGTGAGACGAGAGTTTTGTCTGATGCATATGCCTGTGTAAACACCCATTCCTTTCACGATATAGATTATTTCTGTCACTCCAGAAAGTTTCCTCTTGCCCTTCCCATTTAGTCTGGTTAATCCTCGCTGTGATTCTCATCTCCCTTCTCCCACCCCATCCTCCTTCAGCTCCAGGCGACCACTGTTCTGATTTCTTTTACCATAGGTTATAACTTGGACACTTTTGAAAGTAAAAGGGAATGCTATCAATAATTGTACTGGGAAGATATTAGTAAAGTGTTCAAGGCTAACAGAAAGAGTGTTTCCCTGACTCTGCATCAAGTCTAGACCTCTTGATTGTCCTAAAGGCCGTATATAATCAGTTCTCTTTTTTATTTCTCAAGTCCCATTCTTTTATTACTTTTTCAACCATTGTACTTGTTCTTTCTCCTCTCCAGATCTTTCTTTCCACATGTTCTTTCCTGCCATGGGAAGACCACCCTGCCTTTCCTCCACCTCCCTCTCCTTATGCTACACACTGACCAGTTTCTTATCCTTTCTTTATTTCTCAGTTTAGGTATGATTTCCTCCCTGACACATTAGCTACACTCCTGAGAACCTTCCTAAATTTGGTTTTCATGTCTCTTCTCTAGACTCCCTTTGTACTTTTCACTTTTCCCCTAAATGCTCTTAATACTCTAAATAGTGATTATCTGTGATTGCTATTCATATATTAAATATTTGTTAAATTAATATACATAAACATATTAATTATTCATATAATTAATTGAGTTTATAAATATGTGAGTTATACCAATTAGACTTTATACCTTTTTAAGTAAATAGTCTTCATAGAACTGCCTACTTTTTTAATTGTGCAATTAAATTTAATTCTTTCAGACAAAGCCTCTAGCCAAATGGACAATCAATTATGATTTTTCCAAACTTTTAAAATAGACCATGATTCTCATATCTATTAGGTGATCTTACAGTCTCCAAGGGTCTTGAAGAATTAGAGAAATAATTCATAAATATACCATTTCTCCCAGAATGTAAAAGGCCCACCTCAAGATACATTCTTAGACATCTTGAAGTGTAGGGTCCCTGATTTATTCTCTAATACTTAAGGTCTTTTTGTTTCTTAAAGCAATTTAGACAAACCATAAGATTAATATTTTTTTAAATGCAGATTCATATTTACTTATGTTGGCCAGTTATTTTGCTACCCTCACAGAGAGGGGAGGATGGTGACATAGAAGAGAATTCCCAGACCACATGAACAATTGACTGTCCCTTCCAGCCATCACTCCCATACTACCTGCATATTCTTCTGCTGTCTGGTTTTTTTTTTTTTTTTTTTTTTTTTTAACAGGATTCTCTGTTTGAGGAAAATAATGTAGTTCTATGTTCCAGGCAGGACCAGAGGGAAAAAAAGGATAATTGTAATTGACTGCTCTGGAACGTATCGTGTCTCTCTTTGTTATCTGTTGCATAGAATCAGTTCTCTAGTGTGTGTCCTGCACAGTGAATGGAGAATATTTGTGTGAATATGATGACAGAAAGATTATCTGCACATGGTCTAAGTATGGAGAGTAAGAGAAATAATATGGGTTGTGGGTCTAGCAGTCTATAAGACTGGGGAAAACTAAACAGTAAAGATTAACAAAGAACAAAGAGAGATTGCTTCAGAATTTGACAGAATAGCCTAATTCTGTTATAAATGACAGTGGCAGAAAGAGGATATGTTTTCTAAGGGTACCTTTAGCAATATCTTCTGCCAAGGCAGTTGAGGGAAAGGCCTGATTGGAAGTTGTAGCAGAGAGCAAGAAACACTTCCATTCCTTGTTGACCAGTACCTTACATATAAATGGTGATTAATCTTTATTAAATGAATTGATGAAAAGTGCATGAATGAAAAAGGAATTTCTAAAATAAATCCTCCTTTAAATCTTTGAAACATGTCTATTGGCATGAATCTTTGAACCTGTTTTTATTTAATAATATTGTATTTTCAGTGAAGGTTTACATAGCTGTTTAGGTTCCCAATCAACAATTTCTACAAAAATTGTTGAGTGACATTGGTTACATTCTTCACGATGTGTGAACATTCTCATTATTTCCATTCTGGTTGTTCCGTATCCATTAATCTAGTTTCCCTGTCCCCTTATATTCTCATCTTCGTTTTAAAGTAATTGTTGATCATTTGGTCTCATATAGGTGATTTTTTAAAGGAGCATGGTACTTATGGGTGATATTCTTTGTTTTGTAAGGCAGTCTGTTATTTAGCTACAAGGTGACCTCGGGTTGGTTTCAGTTCAAGGTTTAGATAGTATCTCAGGACAATAGTCCTGGTGAGTTCTGCAGTTTGAGATGGTCCAGTAAGTCTGGTGGTTTTTTTTTTTTTTTTTTTTGAAATTGAGATTCTGTTCCACATTTTTCTACCATTCTGTCAGGGTTCTTCTGGGTAGATGAAGCCGTGGTTCCTGTGAGCATGTTTTTGATCCAAAAGAAGAAGCCAGTATGGTAGCCCAAAGTAAACTTCCCATACATATTGAAATCATCAGATGTACCATATTTTTACACAGATAATGCACGCCTTCTATGTTTGTTTGCCAACCGCACCCTGACCCTGTGGGGTATTTTCTTAAGTGCCGCTGTGCCAATTGTTTCTTCACATGTTGCTGTAAAAAATAAGCATAATATGCTTATAAAAATACCTTGTGGTAGGGAAGAGGTCTCGGTTGGCAAACAGACATAGAAGGCATGCGTTATTTGTGTAAAAGTACAGCACACATTATATGACTTTGTAGTGTTAAAAGAGTTTGCTTCTGTTGTGTGGTTAAATGGAAATAGTTGAATATATTCTAGTTTGTATCTCTATCTATCCATAAATACCTATATAAAATGTGTGAAGAATTTTCAAAGGAAGTAGATAAGTCATTCAGTATAACACTTTCTACCATTTTATATATCAGTATGTTAATGTTTTGGTGTAGGTTATTGTGCATAGAACCTTAAATGTTGTAGCTGTTCAATAAATATCTGTTGAAAAATTAATCTCTTCGTTTGAATTCTGTGTCCAAAAAATTAGCCGTTGGAAACCCTATGGAGCTCAGTTCTATTCTGATACACATGGGGTTGTCATTAGTTGAAATTGACTCAGTGACAACTGGTGTGTAGCCAAACCAAGGTGACGCATAAGACATCACAGGATCTATGGAAATAAATATTATAGACAATGTTCTATTTTATTACAGATTTCCTTTGAAGTAGAAAATGTTACTAGGGGTGAACAAAGCAAAGAGTAGCTATATTAGTCTAAAGGGCCGGGGGAGAGTTCATATGATTATTTGGGAAAAAGATAGGACATCTTCCTAAATTGTTATTTCTTAAGAGTTGACTATTCTTATTTAAATCTTTGATTAAAAGGTAGAATTAATCTAGGGATAAAAATTTGAAGACAGTTTGTAAATAGAATTTTTGACAACAAAACTTGGAAGTCTCATTTACTTCTGAATACTTTTTTTGCGTGTCTCTTAAACCACCAATCCCTTTGTAAATATATGAATGTTTGTACTGTCGCTCTGCCCTTCTTCAAATCTGGGCTTTTTAACAGGCATTAGATCACAGCAAAGTGATTTTAGAATGCAGAGGGCTCTTCTCCTGTCTAAGACGGATATGCATGGAACCAAAGTCCTTGAAATTTACGTTTTACAGTAAACTGCTGTTTGCATTTTATAGCAGAAGGTATTTGCTTCATAGCAGTTAATTTAAATCTTCCAATAATAAAAATTCATTTTTAATTTTGATAGTGAAAACTTGATCAGAGTTAACAATCTAAACAGATTTAATTTTAGAACTCACAGACTTACATACATTGCTTCCCCAAATTTAAGGAGGAGGGGCAAAAGAGAAATGTATTTCTAATTGAAACAGTACATAAAAGAAACAATCAAAAGAAAATCCTACATTGAGTTCCGTTATCCTGTCAGTTATTCCTTGGCTCTAAGTTTGAAATAGATTCTCCAAGTTTAAAAAGTGTCTGAGAGAGAGATATTTAAAGAGGCGGCATCTGTAATTTACCATATTAATGCAGTTCTCCCTTTTAATAAAAGACGTCCTGGTTTAATAATCCTGTTGAATTTGTAAGATTTTTGAACAGCACCCTTGAAATGCTGTTAGTATATTTGTTTTGCGAGGGGTTTGTGGTTAGTACTCTTCTGTATACACGCTGTGTCGTGTTTCTAATGTAGGTCATTTTGAAAGTCTTTCAAGAATGTGTGGTAGATAAGGAGGACTCTGAATCAGAATAAGAAATTGCTCGTCACGTGGTCACTATGAGTCGGAATCGACTTAACGACAGCGGGTTTGGTGGTTTTTGGTTTAGTCACATGGTAGGGCTTTTGTTCCTGCCTAACCTAACCAGTTGCCATTGGTTGGCATAGTTGTTACTTTATATGGAGATATATGTCCTTAGGTATGGAATAGTCATTTCTCTGTCTCTGTACAGCCAATATAGATTGATTGTTACTGAACTGTAATAGAATTAGTTACATAAAAAATAATATTTATTTTGCTTAAAAACAACGTAAAATTGTATATTTGAAACTTGGCTTATTAAAATTATATTGTATTCATGACGTTTATACTTAATTACATTCTTGGACTTGTGTAGGATCTTTTTAGCTTTTTTTTGGATGATTATACAGAGATATAGTTATTGAAAAGTAAGTTCTGGTTTTATTTATACTTTATTTTATTTAATTATCTTGCATGATTGGAATTTTTAAAAATACATTACACTGGAGGACTAAAGCTGAGTCTGATGAAGCAAGACGAAAACCATATTACATAGCTTCAGATATTGAACCAAATTGTACAGTATACTTAGGTATATTTATAAGTGTAAGATTATTCACAGTATAATAAATATATTTATAAGTGAAAGATTGTTAAAAAAGTATGTAGCCAGTGTTATATTTGTGTATAGTCATTTAACATCCATGTTAAATATCCAAAACTGAAATGATTATCATTTTTTTAAAAGTTTTTTGTTAGTTTAAAAAGTGTATATTTTAAACTGTTTCTCTAAAGTTCTTGGACCCTACAACAAGAAATCCATCCTGAACACTTTTTTTTTTTTTTTAAATCATGGTTGAGTTTTAAGAGTTCTTCATGTATTCTGGATACAAAGATCTTATCAAATGCACTCTTGTGTCTTTAGTTAAACATTGTACTGGAGGTTCTGTTAGGTAAGAAAAGGAAACAAAAGACATTGAGAATGGAAAGGAAGAAGGAAAAGTATCCCTATTTGCAGATGGCATGATCTTGTATATATTTGACATACCCAGAGCAGCTGTTTACTGTTCCAATTGAATGAAAAGAAGCCTCTTCCTTTATATTTTACTAAGGAAATATTTTTTCTTCTGGAATCATAAAAACTAGCTTGTAGCTTGATCAATATTTAAACAAGGAGACTTGGGAAACTTGTTACTTTTTTTTAGGTTGAGGTGGAAATTGAAGACTCCAGAAACCTTTGCTAACTAGGTAATAGGTGAATGATCAAAACTCTTAGAAGTTTTGGGTGAGTTAATTGAGGATATTGGTTATATTAAAGTTTTATGAGTATATTTATCCATTGTATTTCTTCCCTACAAGGAAAGAATCCTAGATATAGTATTGTTTTAATTGATTTTGGTCACTTAATGGGTTGTGTATTTAATACACATTTTTTGTTGCTTAAATTTAAGAAAGAAAATGTAAGCATTATAAACATGCTAGCGCTTCATATTAATCATTTTTTGTTTTTAGCTTAAGGTTGTTGTCCTGTGCTGTCAAGCTGATTCCAGCTCATAGCAACCCTATATGACAGAGTAGAGATGCCACATAGGGTTTCCTAGGCTGTAATCTTTATGGGAGCATATTGCCAGATCTTTTGTCCTGTGGAGCCGCTAGTGGGTTCAAACCACCAGCCTTTCAGTTAGCCACCGAGTGCATAACCATCGTGCCACCAGGACTCCTTAACGTAAGGTTAAAACACGTGCTTTGTTGATACCAAAGACATGGATGATTCAGGCATTCTTTGAAAATCTAGTGAGGGAGTGAGGTAGCAAACAAGGGTTATGGCACTAAGACGGTTTCAAAGGACAATGTAGGTGATTTTGCTTCCATAGATGTCATTTAAAGAAATTTACACAAGGCTTTACACCACCAGAAAATGCTAACTTATCCAACTATATACATTTGTCATCCTTCTATATTATAATTTTCCAGTGTAAATTTCACTGACCTAAACATGTATAGGTAAACATGCTGGTGAATAGATCTGTTGAATTTAATCAATTGCATGAAATACTATCCAACAATTAGGCTTTTAAAAAATGTTGCAGCTTTCTGAATTTCATACAACCTTATTATGATTAAAAATGACTCTTTAAGTGCGATTATGAGTATGGGAATTGTGTTTGTCTTTTTTTTAACCACTGTGTTCCTGGTAGGTATTTTAGTGCCAGAATGAGTTTTACTTCTCTTGGAACCTGAAGCATTTCCCAATAATTACGTATTATTTTGTTATATATAATTCTTTCTCCACAAGTTGAAATTCTGGTTATTACAAATCATAAATTTTGTAGCATTTTCACGGTTTTGTTTTACTCCAGCTAAATATTTTAAAATTTTAGGTAAACATATTCGTTTCAGAACTAAGAATATTTCTATTTCCATAAATATTATAAAAGAGCAGTGTATAAAAATACAAACAGATATACTGTAAATATTCTGTAAACATACACTGATGATGATGGTTTGTAATTAGTGCCACAGGTGCTCAATAACTACGTATTTGGCTAGAAACTGAGACTTTGGCATGCTTGGTCAGGTGTCACCCAGATTTTAGACCAATTCTGCAAGTTTGACTTGTTCTACCACATCCCTGGTAAAGTTTGAGAAAGCTTCTCTTGGGGAAGTGAAGGTAGGAGTAGAGGACAGAGTGTGCAGTGGATGTACACTTGAATGGATACCTTCCCTTAGGACCTCAACTCTGAAGAATTAGGGGTGTACTCACTGAGCTAGAGATGTTATCTGCGCTAATGATTTGTATTTAATTCTTTTGTGAGTTTTCTAAGGTTAATGTTCACAAAACAACACTTTGAGGTATTCAAGATAGTATTATGCTCATCATACAGATAAGGTAGCTGAAGTTCAGACTGATGGAGGAGATATAACCCAAGGCTCTTCATGATATTTCACTGTTCATTTTTCTACACTAGAAACTCCTAGACTTTCTTGGTTCGTGGTACCCTTAGTGTCTCTTTAATTTTATCATGATGCACCCAGACCAGAATAAATTCTTAGCAGTTCTGTGTATTAGGTAGTTAGAGCCAAAGAACTTCTTATGTCCCAACAACTTAATAGCTGCTTGAAAAAATAATACACATAAATTTAAAGATAACAAACATTTTGATTTTATTCTTAAATCACCACAATTGTAGTGGAGACATTTCTGTAAGCTCTCCATGATTAGACATCTCTGTACTTTCTGGCATCACTTTTGGAATTTTGCCAATATACCTCAAACTCAAAGCATAAAACTGAAGTTTCTTTTTTTTCTTTTTTAAGCTATAATTATTATCCCCTTGAATTTGGCTATCTTGAACTCATATTCTGTTTCATATTGATTTTTTTTTCACAACTGTTTTATTATCAGAGCAACCATAGAAACCCGATATGGCAATGATGTGAGTTCATTGAATGGAATGGAGTACAATCGAATCTTGAAATGTGAGCTACCTTGAGCTTGTAGTTCATGTGGTGTTTGCTAGAAAATGAGTATAGCCATGTTTTCCTAAAAAATGTAAAATACCTCATAGTGCTCCAGAAAGTTTGCTGTGGTGCCCTCAAACATTTCAGCACACAGGTGGGGAATCTCAGTTCTGCACTGTGCAACCTGCTTCTGACGAAGTAGGTCAATGTATGTTTCTTTTGAGAAAAAAAAAATATTACTGTCCTGAGTAAAGCACAAATAGATTGAATGAATTCCTGGTATTAGTTAATTCTCATTTATTTTGGGAGATGCTATTCAAAATTAAGTAATTGTCTTTTTAGAAATTCCTGGTCTTTGTGAAAATTAAATCAGAATTGACAAGTAACCACCTTATTGCAAAATGATTCTGAAAGTATTACTTACAAGAATAAGGTTATGTATATTTGAAAACTGTCTTATGTAATATTGTATTATAATTTTTCTTGGGAACTTTAATATACATTTAATTCTTATCTGATAAATATTATTGTGAGAAGTCTTACAGAAGAAAATATGCTTCATGAAAACTTCTTTGAAGTTACATGTATCATGGTTAATGGAAAGTGAATGCATTTGAATGATGGCTTTTCCTCTAACTTAGCCTTCAAGCATAGATAACCATTTTCCCTGCCAGCAATTCATTTAGGAGTGGCTCGTGATCTTCTGGCCAATGACATATAATGGGAAAGTCATCCAGTGGGAATTCTGGGAAGGGTTTCCTTTCTGATAAAAGAGACTCACAGAAAGCAATACTTCTTTCACTGGATACTGCTGTATCTTCGTGTGATGTGTTGAACTCTGGCAGCTCATTTTGTGACCAAGAGTAGAGGTAGTTGAGGACAAAGCTGACAAACTCAGGACAGCAGAGCAGAAGGACAGTGGGTCCTGAGTCCTTGAAAAGGTGCTGAATTAACTAGCCCCTGAACAATTCTGCCTTGTTTCTTGGTATGAGCTAATAACTGTTCTTACATACATCAGCCACCACTCATCTGTCAGTTTATTGTACTGCAGTGGCATGTATGTTCCTATGATGATGGAAACTATGCCACCAGTGTTTCAGATATCAATAAGGTCACCCATGGTGGACAGTTTTCAGCAGAATTTCTGATTAAGACAGTCTAGGAAGAAAGGCCTGGCAATTTTCTTCCAAAAATTAGCCAATGAAAACCCTATAGATAACAACAGCATATTGTCCAATATAATGCTGGAAGGTGAGCCCCTTGGGTTGGAAGGCATACACAATGGCCGCAACAATGGACTCAAACCTGTCAGCGATCATGAAGATGACATGGGACGGAGCAGTGTTTTGTTATGTTGTACATAGGGTCACCGTGAGTTGGAGCTGACTCGGTGGCAGCTGACAACAACAGCAGCATTTATGGCAAGCACCCTAACTTATATAATTAGTCTAATTATAATTGATATTCCAACTGAAGTTAAAGACTCAGGACTCTTGTGGGACCGTGTAGGAACAGGGTCTAAGTGTAGACGATCAAATGTATTTTGAAAAACTCTCTCAAGGGATTCTGATACCTTCTCATCTTCCTTCCAGTTTTCTTCACCCTCCCATTGAGAACCATGGGAGCAAGATACTTATGAAATTGAATTAACAACTTGGTGAATGATTGACTATATATAGTGATTAGAGAAGGAGAGAGGTGTAGATGATTCCAGTGTATTTGGTTTGGATAACAGGGTAAATCGTACTGTCATTCTTGGTGATAAGAACTATAAATGAAAGAATGATTTCAGTTTTGGACATTTTAAGTTTTTAAGCGTCTGGGGAGTATTTAAGAAAATGATACTAGTAAATAGTTAGACATATAATCTTGGAGTTCACAGGTATGTTTAAACAACAAGACTCAGAAATTTGGTAGTCACTCATCAGCAATGATAGTTGAAACCATGGGTATAGATGAGATTGCCCACGCTGTAGACATTACTGAGAAGGGAAGAGGGGAAAATATTGAGCCTCAGAGAACACCACTATTTCAGTGTAAGGTAGGAGAAGAACAGTTGAGAAGGAGGAAAAACAATTACAGATATCAACAATGACATATCTCATTTCATCATAGAATTTTTTTCTCAGAGAAATTCTAAGACATCTGTAGTTATAGGACTTTGAACAGGAGGTAAATTTTACATATTTTTAAAAAGTTGATTCTTTCTTAAATGCTTATTTCCCTTTTTATTTGATAAGTTTATAGTGCTAAATGGTATCCTCCTGGGATAAATAGTTAATGTACCACTCTAACACTAGCAATTTACTTTTTTCTTCCTTACAGAATTAATTTGATTATAATGCTTATTAATAAAGAGGCATTGATATGGGACCAAAAATCAGTGTATAAATTTTCATCAGTCTTTGTTTCCAGTCATTAATATGAGTGTAGATTTGTTGTTTTAAGGGCATATACAGACATATAAATGTTACTATCCCTCATATTTTGCTATTTATAATTTTGTATTTTTTCTACTTTTGATTTTTAACATTTGACATGTGTTAGTGAGTATGCTCTTTTTTGTGTAGAAATAAAATATTTTGGAGAAATAAGAGGATTCTGAAAACCCAGATAATTCTTATTGTTAAGGAAACCAGGTATTTCTCTTAAAAACAACAGCATGTAGAAAAAGGGGAAGCTGATAACTTCTGAAGAGTGTTATTCTAAACCTATCACATAATCTCTGAATGCCAGCCTAGAATTTTTTTTTGTGTGTATATATGTATATGTCATATCAAAAACACTGAATGGTAGAAAGACCAGCCTTTATTAACACTTTTCCAATAAATGTAAAAATACAATTTTCTGTGAAGTAGTATTGCTAAAAGGATCCAAAAAAGCAATTTGCATGCATCTTATTCTTCCCTCCAAGTCTTTCTCTCCCTCTTTTCTTTTTTAACTTCAGTTTGAATAGCACCTGTAATTAAGGAAGAAAATCGAGCCCTGGGAGCTAGGTAGGACTTCCAGCTATTGATCTGTGTAAACCCAGCTTATACTGTCAAGGGAGAAACAGTCAACTGCTGAGCTGCTTTGTCACTGACATAAGCTGAGATAGGATTTTTTTTGTCTGTACTGTTTATACACTAGTCTATAGACCTGCTGGCTGGTTGAATTTTAAAGAGTGCGGAGGTTTAAAGACTTGTCCCCTGAGGGATGCTTCTGCCAGTTGGGAAGCGAGCTGAGGCTGTTGTGCAGAAGTGTGTGCATGTGTGTTGGGAAAGAAGTGGGGGGTGTGTGTGTGTGGAGGATTGGACAGCTAACTGGGAAGCATTCTCTTTAAGTCTTAAAATCGATGTGAAATGTATTACTAATTTGGGTGTAAGAGGTGGACATTGAATTTTGAATATATTTTCTTTAGTATCACAGAAATTCTGTAATTCTGTAGGAGGATATCTAGTGTTACTGTGTGTAGTAAATATGATAAATGGCATCAAGATAAGGATTAAGCATTAGTCAGATGAACTATTCTCTTGTGTAATGAACTATTTTTCAGTCTGATAATTTGTTATTTCCAGTTTCGTGGTTCTTTTAATTACATTTAACAAAATACTGTCAGTAGTTACACAGTTAGCGTCCTCTAAGTATGGAGTCTGCGCTCATTCTTTGAAAGGTACACGCTCATAAGGAAATCAGGGGATCCTGCCCTAAAGGCAGAGCGTTGTTTTTTATGATGCCTTTCTTTCCTCTTCAGTAAGTTAAGGTCTTGAAGCTTTCTTAGTATTGCTGCTGTAATGTTACAGTGTTTTAATCCATGTCTTATTGTAGTCTATATTTTAAAAGAATGTGATAAATTTTATTTTAAAACACTCAGTACTATATTTACATGTAAAATTAAATATTTACATATTGATGATTTCTCTGGGTGCAAGTTTTATTGGTAAAGAGACGGTAGATAGTAGGCAAGGCTTCTTTTTTTTTTTTTTTTAAGGAGTAGGTATTGCTGCATTATGATTTTTTTTTCCCCCTAAATAGGAAACATCCTCATAACTTGCTGTTTTGTCTTATAAAATTACCTGGTTTGGAATTTGTATGATATTAGCTTTGGTTTTAAAGTTTAAGTTTTGAATTGCAGCTAATTGCAAGTTGTTTTTTAGATATAAGGAAATAGATCTTTTCCTGTTTTTTGCCGAATGGCTGACGGTTATTCGCACTTTGCTATAATCGTTAATAGGTATGATTTCTAAAAACTTTTGAATTATTTTGTAATGACTGTAAAATCACTATAGGTTTCAAAACTATTAAGGTTATGTTCTATGCTTAATTAAAACATTGATTTTCATATTAGGCAGTTCTTAAATGAAACTACACAAAGTAGAAGCTATGCTGTTTTAAAGTCTTTCCTTTAGATTCACATTTCTTTAAAGAGTATTATTTAAGATAAAACTTAATGTTAACTGTTATTGAATTTATCAGTGGTTGAACCTTATAAATGACTGTTTCTTTAGCTATAGAAAATCTTTTTTTTTTTTTCATATTTTTTTAACCGTTTGACTGTGGGACATGTAGAGTTGTTATACCTCTCAGTAATTCATTCTGCTGCCAACTTCATTCCCTTTTCTCTGCCTGCATTTTAATTGAAACAACATTTATATTTTTGAGCCAGGAGCTGTCAGAAGTCCCTGTGGCTAGTCTGTGGTACAAGTAGCAGCAGACGTAGCTTACCCATATGGTGCAGTGCTTCTTGTAAAATCCATATGGCCTTGTTGAAGGGAATCCCAGCGGGGATGTGAAGGGTGTTAATACCCTTCAGGCCAGGCCTTTCCCTCCTGGGGTTTCCGTGGCATTGTCAGTGCAATCTGCCAAAGCACAAACTTAATTCCTTTTTAATAATCAATTATTTTAGTCTAGGAACCTGTGCTATTTTTCTTAAGGGGGGAAAAAACCTTTTTTCTTCCTAGAAAATGTCTCAAAAAAAGTTTTAACTGCATCTTTAAAAATATTCTAAAGCTTTTTTTTTTTTTAATTTACATTTGTAGGAAGTACTACAGAGTGTGCCAAAGTTCTGTTTCCCCTTTGACGTTGAAAGGTACAGTATAAGTCATCATTTCAGATAACCTTAGCCCATCTTCATGCACTTTAAAATTATTACGTGAGTTTTTTTTATGAAATGCAATATACTTTCTCTTTGCTGCTTCCAACAAAAAAGGCCAGAGATTCAAAATTAAATAATACTTGGAACGAAGAAGGCTTTTAAATCATTTTATCTTTTGTTTTCTCTACTGTGACCACTGAGAAGTCTTAAAACAGTCCTGCCAATAGGTTCCATTTCCTTCCTTTGTTCCTCAGGTATATGTTATAAGCATTGTCAGAAAAAAAAAAAAAAAAAGTTCTTGATCAAAGCCTTAGAATTCTGTTTTTTAAACATTAGATCTGTATATCCAGGTTTCTATCTCACTTCACCCTAATTGTAAAGATCATCTGAGTGATGTTGTAAAACTTACAGTTAGTTGTGTCCCAAGAATAGTTTTACGGAAATAGTGCAGTATTACAGAAGGATCCAAGGAAACCCTCCTAGCAGTATTGAAAATCTTGTTATGTTGCATTTCGCTGACCGAGTAACTGAGTAAGAGTGTTACCTACGTTTAGTTGGAAATGCACAGAGTAATAGTCCTTTGAGCATAATAATGGATCATTTATTGTTTTTCATGTGATTTTCACACCCTATTATCAGTTTTTTAAAGAGTGTGTTATGAGGAGTCTTTCAAAGAAAATTTGATTTTAGGGAAATATTTTTCTCAGGCAAAGATTAGTCAGAATCTAAAATTTTAGTGCACCAAAGATACAGCCTTCTGAATGAGGGGATAGTTGGTACTAGTGAGTGTGCTGATGAGTGCTGCTCTTTGTTTTTTACTTCACCTGTGGGCAATCAGTTTGCCCTCCTAAAGTTGCAGTTTCCAAATAAACAGTAGGGATAAAATGAGGAAAAGCTATGAAAGGATATTCTGAACATTGGGCACAAGAGGGCACAGTAGGCACTGGGGGTGGTTTTTGAAGTTGTTTGTAAAAGTTTTTTTAAAAAAGTGTCCACTTAAAAGTTTATTTGTTAAATGTTTACCATTTGAAACACAGTATTTCCTGACAATTAGAAACCATTTGTAGTATCAGCACACTTGTAGTAAAGTAACTTAATTCCTGTTTTATGTTCCCTATGGCTATTTCAAAACCAAAATTCAGGTGTCATAGAAATTTTAATTTGGGACAAGGAAGCAGATGCTCAATTATGGGTGTCCAATGGCAAGATTATAGCCAATATAACCAGAAAATATATATTTTAAATCAAAATAAAGATTCAGTTTAATTATTATATTGAACCTTACACAGTAGTATCATGGTAATATGATACTTAGTTCAAAATTAGCTAAAATTATTTATAGCTCAGCCAATAAGCTTTTTTTTCTTTTTTTAAATGTTACATTCTTATTTTTTACTTGGAAGTTTATTCCCCAATATATGGTAGCTCTAAAAGAGAATGCAAACAAAACAAAACAAAAAAAACAACAACAATAAAACCTCAGTATTGTTTTGTATGGTACTTTATTGGGTGAAAATGTCAACAGAAGAAGTAATTAAACAGAGTTGGTGGTGGTGGTGAGCGTTAGATGGTAAAACAACATGGTTTCCTCTCTAAGCAGTCTTAGAATAATCAGGAAAAGAGGCTAGAGTCGAGAAAAAGGACTCAGTCACCGTATCTGGTTTCTCTCTCAGAGTTTCAGTGATAATGTTTTGAGAATTTATAAAATATTTTATTAGAACTTTTATGCATGTGAAAATATATGGCGAAATACCACATGATTTCCTAAAAAGGGATTAGTATGTGCTGAATTGCTTGGTCTATAAAGCATTACAACTTATTTTGATGTTTGACCCATGATTTACTTTACACATATCACATTCATTTTAGTTTTAGAACATTGTTCTGGTTCTGAGAACCAGCTGACTGGAAAGGTAAAACCAGTGCCACATATAAATATATTCTCACTTCTTTGTTCTTTAAGAAAATTCTCACACATGGTTTAATGTTTCATAATGTTACTGTATTTTAGGGTGTCTCAAAATCAAGTTGGACAGCACTTTACCTTTGTACTAACAGACATTGAAAGTAAACAGAGATTTGGATTCTGCAGACTCACATCAGGAGGCAAAATTTGTTTATGCATCCTTAGGTGAGTATTTGTAGTAAAAAAAAATTGAATGCAAAATGGATCAGCTATATCTTTCTTTTGTATTTTGCTTGAGATGCTGAAAAAACCACAACCCTATAAATTAGGTGTTTTCTTTTTTTTTTTAATCCAAGTAAGTTGAAAAATAATTTTCTTATATGTACGCATGCACACAAACACACACACACACACACATACACACACATATATACACACACGCGTATGTATGTGTACATGTATATGTACATAAACATGTATATACAGCATCAGTTTAATTTAAAGATTTACCAGTAACGTAGTAGACTTTTTCTGAAGGAACTGACTTTTTATAAAGATTAATTTTTGTTTATTTTTGAAAAATTAAATATTAAGTACAACTAATACATGAATTTCATACATTAAACAGTATGCAAAAAAAATTCAGTCGCATTAATGTGTGCCCTTTTCTGTCACTGAACTAGAACATGCATTTTGGAACATGTATTACCTCTTTAAGGCAGTGTTACAAACTGATGAACCTGGGAGGAAACGTTTAGAGGTGGTTAGTTTGGCTATATGGTGTCTTAAAAATTTTAAGAAATGTTGCTAACCTTATAAATTTTGGGAAGTTAAAGTTCTTATTTCTGGTTTCTTTTAAGAAATGGGAGTGTCTGCTAATTCTGGCCCTGCCCTTCCCCATGGCAGCAATAAGCTGGAACTAAGTAGCAGGTTCTTGTTGTGGCGTGAGCTTTCCAGTTTGCCACTGTTCCTGCCATTCTGCTCACAGTACCTACCAGTCCTGTCAATTAATTGCTTATATTATCTGCTTTCCCTCAGGCAGTTGAGAGTGAGTCTGCTGTGGACCTGGGATGTGGGTTGCTAGCTGGTGAGACGGAAGGGTACTAAAGGTTAACTTTTCTATAAAATGTCTTGATGAACCAGAAGTCCAAATATATTCTGTAAAAATAGGACTCTGTAATATAGATATTGATCAAGTTAGATTCTATAGAAACATATACAGGAAAAACCTATTGCCGTTGAGTTGATTCCGACTCATAGTGACCCTGTAGGACAGAATAGAACTGCCCCGTAGGGTTTCCAAGGTTGTAATCTTTACAGAAGCAGACTGCCACATCTTTCTCCTGCAGAGCAGCTGGTGGGTTCAACCACCAACATTTCAGTTAGCAGCCAAGGGCTTAACCACTGCACCTCCAGGGCTCCTGCTTAGAGGGAAAGAAATATTTAACTTAAGAATGAAAATAGTGCAAGGAAAACTTTGTACAAAATGGATGTCTTCTCTCTTCGTTTGTTGTTTAACGAGATTTGTGTCATTCATTGAGAGGTTATAATTTACTCGGGATATCTGTTAGGTTAGGAGAGATTTTTAAATTTTTATTCAAAAGTAAATGTTTAACTGCTTTATGAGTAACGGGAAGTGAATATGCTTCCATTCTCTCTCTAGGCACAGCGTTTCATCTGGATTACAGTTGCATTTGAAACGTATGCTTTTATCTAGAAGAGTGTTATGCTTCCAACTGTAGGTTGATTCTTTTAATTTAGAGCAGGTTGGTTAAGCAGTGGGGGTAGGTGTGGCAGTGTGGGGAATGGGTGCTGGAGAGCGCCTTTTATCATTGTGTTTCATGCTGAAAGTTCAAAAGCTGCAGTTTGAAGGGGAGCGTAACCTCACGTACCCTGCCCAGGATGGGTTTGCCCTAACAGAAAGACCAAAGCTGTGTGTGCTTTCTAATTTTTCTTTATGATTTTTTAAACTTTTCATTAATTTTTTTTTTTCAAATTTACAAAAAAGTTGCAAGAATAAGTGCAATGAACTCTTGTGTACCCATCACCTATATTCACTAGTTGTTAATATTACCTTTTTCTCCCTTCTTCCACGTTCACACACACAGTCTCTCACTTTGTATCTCTTATTATAATTGCTGTTGTTTTTCTGAACCATTTGAGAGTAAGTACAGATGTCGCTTTTCTGTAATATTTTAATCTGAATTTTACAGCTTACCTCACTGCTTCCAAAGTGAATTTGTGCTATTATTTCTAATTAAAGGGTCTGAAACTTTATCTGTTTTGAACTCTTAAAACATTCTGAATACATTCAGCGTATTAGTACTTAGCAAACAATTACTGAATGTTTAGAATAGTCTCTATAAATGTGCTTATAGAATAAACATTCTTAGAAATTTCTGTTTAAATGTAGGAAAGCCTTTGTTACTTCAGAATACATATGCACAATATGAACAACAGCTATTTGATAAATGACTGAAAGATTAGTATAGTGTCCACATCCACAACCCAGTTATTAATTTGTAGGAAACAGATTCTAAAGTTCAATGGTCAAGTTATTTTTATCTGTGGTTCTCAAATTTGTATACGTGGAAGAGTAAGTACCTGAATATTTCAGTATTCTTTGAATTAGGAATAGTTTTACAGGAGAAAATATATAGTTTTATTATGTTATTGTAATATAAAGCCACAAACAAAAGCATGCATTCCATTAAAGAAAATCTTCCACAATAGGCATTATTGTTTTTTACTTTTAATTTAAAAAATATTCTTTTTGTACGAAATTCCATTTGTTCACTTACTTTTGCCTTTAGGCATTGCTTTCTAGTAGATAAGAAATAGTAGATTTCAAAGCTTTATAAGAAAAATATATTTTCTTTCTATAAGAAAATCTTAAAATTGAGAAAATTCTATCATCTAACTTATTTTTTCTAGTAAATTGGAAAAAGATTGTCATTTTAAGATTTTAATAGTATATCTCAATCTTTGTCCTAAAAGAGAGTGTGCTATGGAATTTTTTGAGAACAACTAATTTAGAGAATTCAGATATAATGAAATTCAGTAATCTATTCAGAAAGCTGTTCTGGTTAGGGAAATAGATTTTTGTAAGCTGTAAATAATGTATCTATTTGAAAATAATCTTGACAAATCTCAAGTGCTATAGTGAGAGGAATAATGACCATTTGGTCCTGGTTTGTCCACAGACTAGACTGGGTCCTTCACCACTTTAGATTTAATTTTATAATTGTTGAAAGGAAGGCTAAACTAACTATATAGGAGAAAATCTCATTTTTTTAAAGTATATTTACTTTTTACTATTTTTAACTATTATGATGGTGAGAGCCTTTACATGCCTAACAAAGAATCCTAAAGTCAAAAAGATTTGACTACATAATGATAAAAATTTTGGTTTGGTGATGAATATAAAAAAGAAATTTAAAATACGAACAGTAGACTGGTAGAAATATATTTGCAGCCACAGTGATAGATAGTTAATAACTGCAATGCATCATATTTACCCAAAGTTAATAAGCAAAAGAAAACAATCCAATAGAAAAATAAGTAAAGCATCTGAATAACATTCACAGAGGACATATAAATAGCATATAAACCTATGAATGATGCTCAGCCTTACCAAGATAAAAGAAATGAGCATATTAAGATTGGAAGAAATGAAAGTATTTATTGTTAATAAGCATGAGGGGAAACAGACTTCATGCACTATTTGTAAGACTATAAAATGGTATAACTTTTTGAAGGGAAATTTAATAATATCTATCAGATTTTAGATCTTACATTCGTCGACTCAGTAATTGTAGTTCTAGGAATTTAAATCCCAGAAATATTCTGAAGAGTGATCAGAAAAGTATGAACATAGTTATCTATAACAACACAGTTTATAATAGCAAAAAAATTGGCAACAACCTAAATGTCCCTGAATAGGGTGTTGATTAGGTGTATTATGGTACATCCTACCCACACCCCAATTAGCTTAGTGAGGGCAGGGGTTTTTGTCTCTTTCATTCACTGTTATATCCCCAGTGCCTACAACAGTGCCTGGCATATAATGAGCTCTTAATAGATACTTGTTGAATGAATAAATTAATGAGTGAATAACTAATAGAATGGAAAATTCTGTAGCAATTAGGGAAATTTTATACACACACATCCACACACCATGGCTTGGAGAAATGTTCATGGTGTGTTGTGAAATGATGAAAAATTTCAAAGTAATATCTGTAGTATGTTACGTTTTTAAAGAACAAATTACATGTATATATATTTTTAAAAGTAACTGATACACAAATATTTATATGTAAATATGTCATTGTATATACTTATAAAAAATCCAGAAAGGTATACCCCCTTTATTTACTTTATACACATCAGCATTCATCCATTCTTGCAATGACCAAAAATAGTTTTAATTCATGTTATCTGCTCTAAAATTCTGAGATAGTAGAACTATAAATAACTAAACCAGTAACAATCCAGTCCGTTCCAAGTCATGATGTCTCCACGTGTTTCAAAGTAGACTTGTGCTCCATAGGGTTTTCAGTGGCTGTGATATTTTAGGAGATTTCCAGACCTTCTGAGGCTCCTCTAGGTGGGTTTGAATTACCAATTTTTTGATTAGTAGTTGAGTGCTTAACTATTAGTGCCACCCAGGGACTCCCAGAATTATATTTGGCATACTCAAAATTAGTGGGAATTTTGCCAGATTACTTTTTGTCAAGTAAAATATATAGTGCGTTTAGAGGATGGGAAATTACCTTACTAATCTGTTTTACAGTTTTAGTAAATATTAAAAAAAAAAAAATTGTTGTCATTGAGTTGTTTCAACTCATAGCGACCCTATAGGACAGAGTAGAACTGCCGCAGAGGGTTTCCAGGGAGCAGCTGGTGGGTTCCAACTGCCCACCTCTTGGTTAGCAGGCGAGTTCTTAACCACAGTTTTAGTGTAGATACTTTAAAGGTAGACATTTGGTCGTTAGAATGTAGCAGAATTAAGAATGCTGAGGCAAGATTATTTCATTCCATGCCCTCGAAATTTGGGATTACAGTGTGAGTGACCTTTGGAAGCGAGAAAATATTGCTGGTGGTGTAACCTTTCCATAACCATCACAGAGCCAGGTATTAGTGTTTTCCTGTATTTTCAATGCAAGATGTTAAACATGGTGGAAATGCTTTGTGAGGTGATATGGAAAATGCTATTATACCTAAAATCTATTTCTTGTCTTTTTTTTCCCCTTACCAACAAAACTCATTTATTCGACTTCACTGTCTGCTTCAGATACAGTAGGAAAAAAGTTCCTTTGTTTTATTTCAGTGTAAAACCAGACTTAGGGTAACTAGTGACTTTTGGTGGGGGGGAGTTGGGAAGGGAGGTAGTGTTATCTAATGAGCTATCCAAAGAATTGGTTGGGGCAGTCAGATTCAGTTTTTTTTATAACAGACTGCTGCTTCCAAGGAGTCATGGTGGCACAGTGGTTAAAGCACTTGGCTGCTAACTGAAGGGTCGGCGCTTTTAATCCACTCAGTGGCTCTGTGGGAGAAAAGCCCTGGCAATCTGCTTCTGAAAAGATTACAGCCTTGGAAACCCTATGGGGCAGTTCTGCTCTGTCCTATAGGGTCGCTGTGAGTCAGAAATCGACTCCACGGCGACAGGTATTCTGTTTCCAGGGGTACTTGAGAGAAGACCAACTATATTGGCATTCTGAGTATTTACTGGTGGCTGGCTAAAGCCTTAGAGTAGTGTTTGCACCCAGGTTCCTAGGAGTGTCCTGGTCTTCTTAGAATCCATGCAGTTATTAAGGCTGAATTATTGTGAAAAATGTCAAAATGCTTGCATAAGCAAGTCACAGAAATATATATCTTTAGTCATGTTTTTCTGATAACAAAAGTAATGCTAGATAATTTTAAAAAAGAAAATAAAAGCCACTTGTATTTATAAGGAGCCCAGGTGGTGCAAATGATTAAGTGCTTGACTGCTAACCGAAAAGTTGGCAGCTCGAACCCACCCAGTGGTTCCATGGAAGAAAGACCTGGCAATCTGCTTCTGTAAAGATTATAGCCTAGAAAACCCTATGGGGGCAGTTCTGCTCTGTCACATGGGGTCACTGTTAGTCAAAATCGACTTGATGGCCCTGAACAACAACAATAACAATATTTGTAACATGGTTACAAATGGTTAACATGCTTATCTGTTAACTTAAGGTTGGAGGTTCAGCATCACCCAGAGGTGCCTCCAAAGAAAGGGCTGGCAATCTTCTTCCAGAAAAATCAGCTATGGAAAGCTCTGTGGAGCACAGTTCTGCGGACACACATGAAGCCTCCATGAGTCAGAATTAACTTGATGGCAACTGGTTTTGAAGGCAGTGGATGTTCGGTAGCAGTATTCTCACCTTCCATGCAGGGTGTTTGATTCCTGGCCAGAGCACCTTATGCACAGCCACCACCCTTCTGTCCGTGGAGACTTGTGTGTTTCTATGATGTTGAGCAGGCTTCAGTGGAACTCCAAGACTGAGATGGACTAGGAAGAAAGGCCTGGCAATCTACTTCCAAAAATCAGCCCATGAAAACCCTGTGGATTTTGGTCTGATATGCCTCCACATTCACTCCCTAACTGATCATGGGGATGGTGCAGGTCTGGCAGCCATGGGGTAGCCGTGAGTTGGAGGCAACTCAATGGAAACTAACAACACCAACAGCACGTTTGTAATTCTGTATTTTAATGCAGATAACTCACGCCTTCTATGTTTATTTGTGTACCACGCCCTCCCTCTGCTAGGTATTTTCATAAATGTGCTATGCTAATTTTTTTTTTCAGTAACATGAAAAAAATTGGCATAGCGGCGCCTATGAAGATACCTCACAGGAGGAGGGCGTGGTTGGTAAACAAGTGTAGAAGGTGCATACTATTTGCATAAAAATACAGTACATAGTTATTGCTTACATTTTGGTATTTTGTTCTAGCCTCATTTCTATAACATGTTAAGATACATTTTCAAATTTTTTCTATAGAATATCAAACTAATAATCTCTGTGTAGTCTTCATTTACAATGTGTAAAATGAATGAATGTACATGATAGAAGTTTATAAGGAAAAAGCTACAATGACGTTAATATTACCCTGTATAAGTGGTGAGAATTTTTGCGTATGCTTAATTTGATAATTGGTTATTTCACTTACTCTTTCCTTAAAAATTGGAATTTCACAAGAGGATTTATTTCCCTTCTTATTTTTTTGTCGGTTACTTATATCTTTACCTGAATTATGACTTTTGAATATGAAAAATTTTAACACCGTGTCCTTGAAGCTGCCGTGTGTGTAAAATTATTGCAGTTATATTAAGGTGCACTCTGTATTTTAGGTATTCAGTTGTGAGATAATATTTACCTGATTGTTCAGAGTTCGTTCTTAGTATCAAATGAATTAAGATTCTTAAATAGAAATTAATTAATGTCTCTCCTATTGTCTTTATGATATCCCAAACACATAAATTTGTTCCCTATTGTGAAAAAAACGTATCTTCACAAAAATCTTTTTAAGATACTTTCTAATATTTGAATTTGTATTTTAATGATCTAAACTTCTTTTCAAAAACAGAAATTTGTAAATGTCTCTTGAGTTTTTGCCGATATTGAATTAAACGGTTTAAAAGGTCTTTAAAGAAAGAGTAGTCATAATGAAAATTTTAAAGATTTTTTTATACAAATTAAAATAAAACAAAGTACAAACTAACAAAGCATTTTAACTAGGAAAGCTAAAAAGAACTTTGCTTGTTGAATTTTGTAAATAACAGAGACCCTTCTAGGTTAAAGATGATGATGATAATACTGAAAATTAATTAACAGCAACAACATTTAATGTTTGTTTACAATAAACCAAGTACTCTGGTAAGTGATACGTATACATTATTAGTAAAAACTATTGTTTGAGTTCTGAGCTAGAAAATTTCCCCCCTCTCCTGGGTTATGCTATCGTAAGATTTGAAAGTAACTTAGAGTTACTTAAAGTTCTAAACCAGAAAATTTGCACACAGTGCTATAAAAACCACGTGTTCATTTTGTCCTGGATTTATGCTATTACAAGATTTGAAAGTAACTTGCTCTTTTGAGTCTGTTCATTTTGTTTACTTTTTAGAAGAAATATTAGAATTTAGGTTTATTAAACATAAATTTTGATATTTGAGTTTTCAGCCACTGTCATATGCTTTAGCTCTTTCCTTCGTGTATCTGTCCGAGTTTTATCAAGATTTCAAAAATTTCCTGAGTTACAACTAGTTTAAATTTTGTATTTAGAATTACTTTCATATACTCATGCTAGCAAAAATGCCAGAAACAACTTTTTCCCACTTTGATTAACATAATTTTACAACTATAAAATTGTCACCAAGGGTTCAAAATGAAATACTCTAATAAGGAAGACATTTATGTTTAGGCCCTTTGTAGTCTCTCCCTCCCTCCGCCCCTTTTAACTGATACCAAACTTGAAGCTTTCACACTCTTCCTTTAGGCAAATCCCTTAGAAGCAGAATGTTTCAGTTTTACACATTTTGTGTCAATTTTCCAGACAGAAAAACAGCCTCTAGACATTAGACGTTTTTCTACGGAAAGGCAGTTTCCTTAGTTTTATTTGATTACTAGAAGTTAGGTTCCTGCTGATCGCTTAGACTGTTAGCAGTTACCTGACTAGTTGACAAAAAACATTTCCTTTCCTTTATTTAACCTTTGACTTGTGAATGTAAAAGTTTTATCAGCTTTATAGTGGAAGCATAAGTGTGGGGGAAGTCTTCCTACTGCCAAAAAATTGACTCATGACTTTGTACGTACATCTGTCTTTTACCTTATGTCCTTAGGAAAATTAAGGAAATAATCTTACAATTAACCTTTAAAGAATCTCCTGCCTTTTGTTTTAAATTAGTTGGTCCTAATGTATTTATTTTACAATTATATATGTTTATAAGATTATAAGCACCATAGTTACTCTTTGTTAAAGAAATTATACTTTCATTTTTTTTTAATTCAAGCAAATTATCTTATTTAAGTATTATAGTACATTGAATGCATTTTTTAAAAATTTCTTAGGATTTTTATGGTTGATTTTAAGAGAACCGATTTTGACTGTCTTTGGGCTGTAAAATTTAGTGAAAAATATTTTAAGTTATTGGTAATTAATAAGTCTTACAGTTTGTACATTAGTTAAAGTTAACTGCTTTGAACATACAGGGTTTGAAAATTACCTCAGAAACCACAGAAATAAAAATATGAATAATAGAATTTCTTACCCAAGCAAGGGAAGCTTATTGAATTTGTAATATTTTTTTACCGTATATATATCTTTAGGCCAGATCAAAACTTTTAGACATAGTTATCTTAAAAAAAAGGATGTTATTTTTGTTACACTTTGACTTTTAAAGTGTGCATTGGAATCTGGTTAAAATATTTGAATTATTGCACTAGTTTGTATGCCGTGGACCCTTTTCTTATCTGATTAAAAAAAAAAAAAAAGTGACCAGTAAAACTTCCCATTGAGTAGTTGTTCCATATCAGGGTTATGAATTCATATACCCACAGGGGTCAGCTAGGGGACCCAAATGATAAAAGCAGGCTAGGGGGTGACAATAGGAGGTTGAGGTGAGTGTAGTGACCCAAATAGCACACGCCACATCCAAAGAGAAGCCACTCCTCAACTCTAGGCATTTCTTGTGAAGAGAAAAATGTATGACTAGAGTTGCCAGTTCTTTTGGTATTTAAGAGGAGCACAAATTCCTTATTTATTTTTATTGTACTTTAGATGAAGATTTACAGAGCAAACAAGTTTCTCATTAAACAATTAATACACATTGTTTTGTGACACTGGTTGCCAACCCCACGACATGTCAACATCTCTCCCCTTCTCCACCTTGGGCTCCGCATTACCAGCTTTCCTGTCCTTTCCTGCCTTCTCATCCTTGCCCCTGGGCTGGTGTGCCTGTTTAGTCTCATTTTGTTCTATAGGCCTGTCTAATCTTTGGCTGAAGGGTAAACCTCAGAAGTGAGTTTATTACTGAGCTATAAGTGTGTCTGTGGGCTATACTCTCGTGGTTTCTCCAGTCTCTGTCAGACCAGTAAGTCTGGTCTTTTTTTTTTTTTTTTTTTTTTTCATAAGTTAGAATTTTGTTCTACATTTTTCTCCAGCTTTGTCTGGGACCTCCTGTTGTTATCCCTGTCAGGGCAGTTGGTGGTTGTAGCCAGGTACCATCTAGTTGTGCTGGCCTCAGTCTGGTGGAGGCTGTGGCATTTGTGGTCCGTTAGTCCTTTAGACCAGTCTTTCCCTTGTGTCTTTGGTTTTCTTCTTTCTCCCTTGCTGCAGACAGGGTGAGACCAGTGGAGTATCTTAGATGGCTGCTCACAAGCCTTTAAGACCCTAGATGCTACTCACCAAAGTAGAATGTAGAACATTTTCTTTCTAAACTATGTTATACCAGTGGAGCTAAATGTTCCCTAAGACCATGGTCCCCAGACCCCTCAGCCCAGTAATCTGGTCCCTTAGGGAGTTTAGATGTGTCTGTGGAGCTTCCATGACCTTGCCTTGGACAAGTTGTGCTGGCTTCCCCAGTATTATGTACTGTCTTACCCCTCAAAATCCTAATTTTTAAATGAATTATCACATATCAGAAGTTAGCAACTTATTCAGTTAACTAAACAACAACAACAATGTCATTTTGAGCAAACAAAATATACCCATGGGCCAGATAAAGCTGGCGGGTAGCCAGTTTGCAGCCTCGTTCTAGATGCTGATGCAGAGCTTGTTTTACGTGCAAGAGAAATTGCCCGTTTCCTTGACGTTTCTGGGACCATTGCTAGGTTACAGAGTATTTCCAACTTGAGATAAGTGATGTTTTTATTAGAAAGTGTGAACGATGTGTACTCTTAAAAAGGAACCAGTTATCGCCAAGAACCAGTGCATATTCACAAAGCATAGTGTGTGTAACTAAACTCATTTCTTTATGATGATAGTACACTCTGGTGTATCGGGCAGTGCTCTAGTTAAAGACATTTGAAAGACTGTTCTCCTGTATTATGAGCGAACTGTTTACAGAGAAGAATGTTGACTAGATGATAGATAATGTAGTTATGAGTCTTCTGATTTGATTAAAATATCATACTTAGAGTTTGATAAATAGATTTATATTACCTTGGGAGAAATCTTTTACTATGTTTCAGGACTAGATATCTAGCCATGTCCTTCTCAAAATTTTTATCCATAATGATGAACTTAGACGCAGTACCCAAGCTTAAAGTTGGAAGGAATTGCCAATATGTCAGTTGAAAGAATCAAGTAAAACTAGTCTTGGAAGGAGCCCAGATGGCTCAGTGGTTAAGCACTCGGTTGCTAACTGAAAGGTTGGCAGTTTGAACCCACTGGTTGCTGTATGGGAGACAGATGTGGCAGTCTACTTTCTGTAAAGATTTACAGCCTTGGAAACCTTATGTATTCACTGTGCTCAGTTCTATAGGGTTGTCGTGAGTTGGGATTGACTCGATGGCAATGAGTTTGGTGTTTTTGTTTGTTTGTTTATTGAGAAATGTGCCCATATGAAAAATAAAGTTATTTAAGAGGCATGAAAGTAATGCTCTGATCCTTAATTAAACAAAACACATTTTGGAATACAAAGCTTACTTCAGTGGGTAGAAATTATAAGTAGACTGATTTAAGTTTAAAAGAGAATGAATCTCCGCGTAGTTTATTTAGATGCCAGAAAATGTCTGCTCATCAGCCGTGTTTATTTAAAGGCTGGACATTTTAGAAGACATGCCTGCATTGGGTGATGGTCTGTACATGATGGACCCCTAAGTATGCATGACTGAGTCAGGTCAATCAGGGTTCTAATCCGAGGCTTGCCATTGGTAGCTTTGTGACCCTGGGTATGTTGTTTTTACCTTAGTTTCCTCCAATAGACATCATAGCATTGTGTCAGAGTTAAATGAGATAACGCATATAAAGCACCTAAGGCAAAAAACCAAACAGACACATAAAAACAACCTGTTGCTGTGGAGTCAGTTCTGACCCACAGTGATCCTACAGGATAGAGTAGACTGCCCCATAGGGTTTCCAAAGCTGCAATCTTTACAGGAGCAGACTGACCGTCTTTCTCCACTGGGGTGACTTGTGGCTTCAAACTGCTGACCTTTCGGTTGGCAGCTGAGCGCTTTAACCACTACACCACCAGGACTGCTATATAAAGTACCTAGCATGGCTCATATATATAATTATAATTAAGATGTTTTGTTCCCTGTGCTTCCAACTTTTTTAACGCAGAATTTCTGTGGTTCTTTGATTTTACTGTCTACCCATGAGATGGGCATAGAACTGACTAGTGAGCTCTACTCCCCAAATAGAAATAACAAAGCATGATGGGGCCTTAGAGACGCCTGTGAGAAAATAACCCATAAGGGGAAACCTTGGAATAGTTTTTTTAGATAGTGTAAGTTTAATTTATGAACAAAGTCATATTAGAAGAGATTCTGGCATCCTCGCCCCTAGCAGTGCTCTACGCGTAATAGGGTCGAGTGTTAAATATGATAATTAGGAGATGCACACAAGAACAAAATGCAGCATACCCTCGTATAAAGAAGAAACGTAGCCAGGATGAAATTCAGCAGAAGTTTTTATTCTTGGGGATTTAACAGATAGTTTTAATTATACAAATACCAAAATGTCTAGCACAAATAAGAACTGTTAAATTATAAAAAGTATCCTAAGTATGGATTTATCCTCACAATTTAAAAGGAAATTGAGAGCGAAAGAGATATCCAGTGACAAATAAGAATGTAGAAATGAGAGAGCATTTAAAAAGGTGTTAAGATATTTGGACTAGGAACAACAACAAATAAAGATTATTTCTTACTTTGTAATAACTTATAATTATGTGGTATTTATTATAGTTTTCTTTTTATAGTGAACTGGAAGAGAAGAGTTAAGGTTAAACAAGGTGAAAATGCCAATGCAGGGATTAACGGTTAGGCGTGCAGCCAGCTAAAATAAATGAATTTTGCTTTACCTAAGGATTCTTGAGAGTAGAATAGAAATAGACAAGCATGCTTGAATACATTGTCCCATTTTATCTGACTACATGACCTATTGAGATTTTCTTGAAATAGTAATTTCTTTAGGCTATTGAAAGTTGAAATATGCATTTGAAATGACTACAAATGAAAGAAATTGCACCTAACCAAGGAAGTGTAGTGTGTCTTGTTAGGAAATCCTTCATGAAAATTATTTCATTGAGTTACAGTGAATACAGAAAATTTGATGTGCTAATTTGCATTATATTAAGCTGATAATTTAAAAATAGTATTGGTAGTTTTTAAGGGTTATTGTTTTTTGTTAAGTGAAAGATACTGTGTAGAATAGCCACGTCAGCACCAGAGCTTGAAGAGTTGAATAATATAAATATGTAAATTGAGATTAATAATACTGATTTTTGATTTTCAGATTTCTCAAAAGCTATCCAAAATTAAATACCTATCCAGAATTTTCCAGGCTCCTGCACATGGTTGTCACCGTGCTTGTAGTAAACACCCTGTTTCAGCTTCTCCCTTGCAAAGCTCTCAGCCCTTTTCAGTCTGGACTGGTTGTTGCTAGGCCTTTGCACAACTCTTTTCCTCAGATTTATCTGTTCTTCCATGGTGTTAGATTTCTTGTCTCCTACATCCCTTGTATTCTTTCTTCTTGCTTTCCTCCCTCATTTTGTTAAAGTCATCCTTTAGTAGCTTCCTAAAAATAGCACAGAGGAGGTAAATTTTTGAGTCCTTGCATGACTGAAAATGCCATTATATTCTACGCTCATGCATGCATTGATAGTTTCTCTGGACATAGAATTCTAGGTTGCAAAGGCTTTAACCGCTGTGTTTCGAAGGCATGAATCTTCTAAGTTCTTGGTATTGCTGTTGAGAAGCTCAGTGACATTTTGAATTTGATCCCTTTTCCTGTGACCTGTTTTGACTCTTTGGAAACTCTTAGATCCTTCTCATTATCCCCTGTTCTGGAATTTCACAGTGATAGTCTTTGTTTTGGCTCATTCATTCTACAATTTACTCAGTGGCCTTTTGAATCTGGAGACTTACGGGAAAATTTCCAGTAATTTTTAAAAAGAAAACTTCTATCCTTTTTGAGCTCTTTTCTTTCTTTTTATAGCTGCTGTTAGTCGACTATATGATAGTCCAGATTGTTGCTGTGGTATTTTAGTCTTTTCTCTCATTATCCATTTCTTTGTCTATTCTGGTTTCTGGGAGACTTTCTTGAGTTGTCTTCTAACTTTTCTACTGATTTTAATTTTTCTTCAACTTTTATGGTTTGCATTTTTAAGAGTTTTTTCTTGTTTTCTTGATTTATTTTTTCCTCCCTCCCTCCTTTTCCCTTTTCCTTTCTTTCTTTCTTCGTTTTGTTCAGTAGCATCATGGTCTTTGTTTCAGCTCCTAAGGATATTCACATTAACTTTTTGAAGTTCTCTTCTGCTATTTGTGTTTCTGTATTTATGTAGAATATTTAAAAAAATTTTTATGTTTGTATTGGTGTCTGTATTTTCTCAATACCTGGTGGTTGGGCTGTTCATTTAAGAGGGAGGAACTAAAAGTGAACTGGAAACATCATATGTGCAATGATGGGTTTCATGCCAAGAAAAAGGGACCTTGAAGGTTTTCTTCCTTTGAGTGATTCCCAAGTTAGTGTTTTAGGGAGGGGGGCGGATTTACTGACTGCTGGTCATTTTCCTTCCTGTTGGCAGTTTTAGGCTTTGGTTTCTTCTCTTCTGTCGGTTACCAGTTTTAATTTACCGTCTTTAAAAAAATCATTCACTTGTGTTCTCCTTTACTGTTTTTTCTCCATTTCTCCTTGTCTTTATCAATTTATCCTGTTTTTATTCCTTTACTGTCATTTTAGTGGCTTTCCTAGAGGGCACAGAGGTAAATGCATGCATTCGATATACGAGATTTAACCAGAAGTTGGCTGGATATTTCTTAATATCATAGACATTTTCCTGATCATTTCTTAGTATTTGTTAGTATCATTTTAAAGAACTCTGTAATATTCTCCTGAATAAAGATACTGTAGTTTACCCAGCTGTTCTTCTGTTGTTATGAATTTAGGTTGTTCCTGAGTCAGAAGACATCATTCATAGTCACTAATAAATTGGGCATTATATAAACAAATGCAGATAGAATGCCGTTTCTCTAAACTCTGTTCTTTGTTTTTCACATTTTTAAATCCATCTTATGCGTTTGTACTCTGAAGTGTTGTTGTTTTTTTAATTTACTATTCGATATGAAAAGTGTATGTTGTTGCTGTTGTTAGGTGCTATTGAGTCAGTTCCAACTCACGGAGACCTGTGCCATCCTCACAGTGGTTGCTGTGCTTGAGCCCATTGTGGTAGCCGCTGTGTCAGTTGAGGGTCTTCCTCTTTTTCACTGACCCTGTACTTTACCAAACATGGTGTCTTTCTCCAGGGACTGGTCCCTCCTGGTAACCTGTCCAAAGTATGTGGAATGAAGTCTCGCTATCCTGGCTTCTAAAGAGCATTCTGGCTGTATTTCTTCCAAGACAGATTTGTTCGTCTTTCTGGCGGTCTGTGTGGTATATTCAGTATTCTTCACCAGCACTGTAATTCAAAGGCATCAGTTCTTCTTCAGTCTTCCTTATTCATTGTCCAGCTTTTATATTCATATGATGTGATTGAAAATACTATGGCTTGGGTCAGGTGCACCTTAGTTCTTTTTAACACTTTGAAGAGATCTTTTGCAGCAGATTTGCCCAATGCAGTATGTCATTTGATTTCTTGATGATGCTTCCATGGCTGTCAGTTGTGGATCTAAGTAAAATGAAATCCTTGACAACTTCGGTATTGTCTCCATTTATCATGATGCTGCTTATTGGTCCAGTTGTGAGGATTTTTGTTTTCTTTATGTTGAGGTGTGATTCAGAAGTGTATATGTATATGTAAAAATTCTTTTATTGTGGTAAATATGTAAGTAACAGAACATTTGGCATTTCAATAATCTTCATATGTATAGTTAAGTGACATTAACTAGTTGATCATGTTGATCAACTATCACCCTTAACCATTCCCGAATTTTTCCATCAACCTTAACAGTCACTCAGTGTCCCCTAAGCATTGTGTCTTCCTTTCCCCCTCCCTCCTGCCCACCCCTGATCACGAGTAATAAACTTTAATCTCTATACCTTGTCTATTGTAGATATTTCATATACATGGGATCATACAATAAATACTCAATTAAGTAATTTGGGTAGATTTTAAATGTAGTAATAACTTGATTTTAAAATAATAAATATAGATATTATTTCATACAAATAATTTTTGGATTTAGTAATTTAGTTTTCATAAAAAGTAACTATACTTTGATGTAGCAAAATGAATAGAAAATGAATTCTAAATTATATTTAGTTTTGGCATCTAAAAGCTATTGGATGCAATTTCTAGTATAGGCTTTCTGCTGTTTGTATTGATATTTATTTTGAAATTTGCCATCCAATTAAAAATCTACTTCTGAAGAATTGGTTAATTATAGTTATATTGCATTATATACTCAATTAAGTAATATTTAAAGAGAAACAATTATATATTTTATTTTAAAAGATGAATACCTCTTGACAAAATTAATTTTTATTTTATATTTTATTATGGTAGTTTATTTTTTTCCTATGAATGCTTTTGGTGATTATCAGGAAATGGGATTATATGATTTTGGATACTGTTGCCATGATAGAAAAGTATAGTGAATAACTTTTATAACATAACATTGGATTTTGATTTATTTTATGAGAACTAGTAGTAGATAGCATGTGAAATTTCACCGAAACAGTAAGGAGAACATAGGTATACTTCTTTTCTGCCCTCCAGGATCAACTTGTTTGAAATAATGTGAATTTACTATTTGTTTATCAATTGTTTCTTGGTTCTAAATTTTATATATACTTTTTTAAATGATTTTTTTTACAGTTACCTGCCATGGTTTGAAGTGTATTACAAGCTTTTAAATACTCTGGCAGATTACTTGGCTAAGGAACTGGTAAGCTATGCCTTTTTCTTAAAAATAAAAACAAAACAAAAATGGAAGTTTGTTTTTCAATTAACTAACTTCTCTGGGATGATAATTTGATAAATTCTTTCTGTTGTCATTTTATGATGTTTTTAACAAAGATTAATCTACTAAGATGTTAGCTGTGCTATTTGCTGCAGTTTAATTGAAATAAAATAGTCCCCCCCCCCCCCCCCCCATAATGCCTGTTGTTGCTTTCTCATTTCCACATTCAGGGGATGCTTTCCATCTTCTGGTTATGTGTTTAAATTCTCGTGTGACACCACCTCCCTCCTGAGATGGTGCTTTTCTTGACTGTCCTCACATTATTCTTTCTTTGCTTTCACCTGTTTCGTCAGCCTCTATCTTGGGCCCCTTTCCTCCCATCTGTGAGTCGGGATCGACTTGACGGCACACAGCAACAACAACAACAGCCACTTCCTCCATCTACACCTAAAATTTTGCTGCTCCCCTGTGTTTTCTTTGTTCTCTTTTCTATTCACTCTGGACATTATTTGTGGGACATTTCATACCTCTTGGCTTAAGTACCCCCATATTCTAATCTTTAAGAATGATCTTTCTAAAATCTCTGATTATATCATTCCACTGCTTGTAGTCTCTTAGTGACTTCCCCCTCTTTTTTGAGTAAAGTCAAATCTTGTGTGCAGTATAGTATGACATATAAGAAGCCTCAAGATCTGGCTTCTGACCTTCCTTCTGGGTTGATCTGCTCCTGATTCCCTACATATAATGTTCCAGCCAATTATTCTGAACAACTTAAATTTCCCAAGACATAACTGTGCACAGTTAGTTGCCTGTCAGGATTATAGATCACCCACTTGTGATTACCGTTAATAGCATTCATCTTTTAAGATGCAGCATAAGTATCTTTGTAAAAATCCTATATACATCACAAATACTGCTTCTCCAAATGCTTTCCTGACTTCTCAGGCTGAGTTAGGTGATACCTGCTCTGGTTTCCAAAAACACTTACACTGTGTTGTAATTCTTTCTACACAACTAAGATTTAAGTTGAGGCTTCAGTCTCTTCTATCTCTGTATCCCCAGTAGCAAATAGGTATTGAGCAAAAAATTGTTGAATAAATAAACATACATTAATAAAATTATAATACTTACTTTTTAACTTCTACTTCATAATTGAAGGACCTAATGTCTAGAGAAAGGAGCCCCAGTGGTGCAATGGTTAAGAGCCTGGTTGCTAACCAAAAGGTTAGCGGTTCAAACCCACCCAGCCGCTCCTCAGGAGAAAGGCTTGGTGATCTGCTCCCATAGGATTACAGCCTAGAAAGCCCTATACGGCAGTTCTACTCTGTCACGTGGGTCTCTGTGAGTTGAAACCGACAGTACCTAATAATAACAGCGTGTCTAGATATCATGTCATTTTTTATTAACTAGATGCTGTGAATCAGTGCTGTACAGGAAATCATAGACAAAATTATAGACAGGGATATATGTTTACATGGGAATATATTAAGAATATCATTCCCCTCACCCTAAATCTTTCTGTAGGAAAAGCTTATTTTAAGTTTTTCAATATACTGTCATTTATTTCCTTACCTTATTTTTAAAAGTTTCAATGTTTTAAACAAATTGAACTGAATCAGGAACAAAACTTCTTTGTAGGCATAGTATTGTATGTTTTTATTCATTTATTTCTTAGCCTTGGTAGATGCATTCCAGTTGAAAATATATTATTGTATGCCCAGTATGATGTACTATGCACTATATTAAGCATTGTTATGTCTATATTTGAAAATAAGCTATTGTAAGAATCAAATTTATGACTTAGGTAAATTAGTAGAAATCTTGCATGTGATCTTTAATGTGCCAATTTAAAAAAAAAAAAAAAAACAGGTGTTAGGATTGGGTTATTGTTGTTGTTACATGCCTTTGAGTTGATTCTGACTCATAACGACCCTATAGGACAGAGAAGAACTGCCCTATAAGGTTTCCAAGGGGCAGCTGGTGGATTCGAACTGCTGACCTTTTGGTTAATAGCCCAGCTCTTAAGCATTGTGCCACTGAGGTTCCAGGATTGGGTTAGTTGCCATTAAATGTCTTTCATCAAAATTGTTTAGAAAGAATTATTCAGTACAGTAATACAGGTGATAGAGAAATAATACTTCTTATTTTTGGTAACATTTTAAAATGGTAATATTAAAATTCACCCTGCAGTCTATTTTTTAATTAAGTAAAAGTAATGCGGGGGGGGGGGAGTAGGAAGAAATACAGCGTGGATAATCCATAACTGTGTTTTTAAAGTCCTTCTACGTATCTTTCTAATACAGAGATTAGTTTTCATTCTTATCACACTCAGGTTAATTGTGTCTTAAGCGTGCCCAAGTAAAGGGAGAGAGTGGTCACCTTAGAATTTAAAATCTTCACAAATATTCATTAAGTAACTTAACCGCCAAAAAACCAAACCCACTGGTGGATGTCCAGTTGATTCTAACTCATAGAGACCTTATAGGACAGATTAGAATTACCCCACAGGGCTTCCAAGGCTGTAAATCTTTATGGACGCAGACTGCCACATCTCTCTCCTGTAGAGCTGCTGGTAGGTTTGAACTGCTAACCTTTCAGTTAACAGCTAAGTGCTTAACCACTGCGCCACCAGGGATCCTAAGGTAACACAGTCATTGGTAATAAAAATATAATTGAACTTTTGGTCGTGTGGTTTGATTGACCCCTATACTACAAATCGGCAATCCTGGATTTAACTTGGCTCCATTATTTACTAGAGCCTTGGTGCAGTGGTTGAGAGAGCTACGGCGAGGCATGGCTGCTAACCAAAAGGTGGGCAGTTTGAATCCACCAGCCACTCCTTGGAAACCCTACGGGGCAGTTCTGCTCTGTCCTGTAGGGTCACTATGAGTTGGAATCTATTAAATGGCAATGGGCTTTTTGTTTTGGTTTGGTGTCTTTGATCCTTGTGTCACTGTCTTTACTATCTTTGTGTCTTTACTATCCTGTATCTATGAACTAGAAATTCATGGTATTAATTAAACAATCAAAAGTAAATTTGTAATTGTAATACTTTCTTCTTTTCATTTTCAATCCAATGCTACCAACTGTTTAGATTGATATTTAGAATATTTATAATTCAGGTTATCCTTATATGAGCTATTGTACATTTTTACTGTGAATAAAAATATATAGTAAGTCTAGGATTTCTAAAAGCTAGGATTATTAAAAATTTGTGTAGTTATATGAATTTCACATAGACAGAAGATCAATATCATCTACAATTATGTATGGTACATTTCATTGTTTAAGTGTTCAAAAGATGAATTGTTTATTTTATATCACCTCCCCCAGCCCCCTTTTTAAGGCCATTCTAAAGGAAATTTCAGATAGGCAGTTTTGAGTTTATGCTTTAGAGATCTTTAGAGATCTGTTTTAGTAAATGTCTACGTCAGTAGAGGGACAAATCATAAGAGAAGTCTTGAGAAACCTTGTGTTTAATGTCCAAATCCCTTAAAATTAATTATCACCTTCCCATAACAATTGATTTTTCTTTGGTCTATTCTTTCCAACATAACAATTTAAAAGGAGAATAAAAGCAACTGTTTATGGAAACAATATTTTGTATATTTATTATTAGATTTATATGTGTGATTCAGAAAAAGTAGATGTGCACATAAAGGGTACACTATTGTGTAAATCCTATAAATTAAATTTGTTATATGTTTTATTTGATCACATTTATTCTGGGTCAACTAGTAACTAATAGCTACTTAGAAAAGAAATATTTAGAATAACCTGTATATTATAAGCATATCTTAGTACAGTAATCTTTTTTAAATTATTTTTATTCCTTAAAAGTTACATTTGCCACGTGTCTTAATTATCTAGTGCTGCTCTAACAGAAATACCACAAGTGGATGGCTTTAACAAACCAGTTTATTCTCTCACCGTTTAGGAGGCTAAAATAGAAATTCAGGGTGCCAGCTCTAGGGGAAGGCTTTCTCTCTCTGTCAGCTCTGGGAGAAGGTCCTTGTCATCAATCTTCCCTGGGTCTAGGAGTTTCTCAGTGCAGGGAACCTGGATCCAAAGGACACGCTATTCTCCTGGCTCTTCTTTCTTGGCGGTAGGAGGTCCCACTCCTCTCTGCTCGCTTCTCTGTTTTATGTCTCGAAAGAGATTGACTCAAGAAACAACCTAATCCTGTAGATTGTGTCCTGACTCATTAACATCATAGAGATTAGAATCTACAACACATAAGATAATTACATCAGATCACAAAATAGAGGACAGCCACACAATAGTGGGAATCATGGCCTAACCAAGTTGACACACATTTTTGGGGGATACAATTCAGTACATAACAACAAGTTAAAATGAAAATGAAAAATGGGAGAATAATGTGATGATAAAAATTGTATTACTATTCTTACTCAATCTCGTTTTTCTTAATTTAATGATTTAAATGCTTTCCTTCTATGTCTGTGTATTTTATCACTAAGTGCATTTTTTAATAACAATTTTTAAAATGACTAAGTTTTGCCAAATATATATTCATGTTAAATAGAAACATTCTTTCTGGATAAAGATATGTGAGTATGTTTTCAATATTTATTATATATATTTCAGTTACAGTTATTTGAAATGTTCCTGTGGAAAGCAGTTTTCATAAAACATGTCTAATATGAGATGGCAGAGTAATTGATTTTACCAGGTAGTTTTAATTGTTGCTTGGTATACTTTCATTTATAGAATGTACTTGTTTTTCCTCTAGGAGAGTGATTTGAATGAAACTCTCAAGTCCTTGTATAACCACCCAGTACCAAAGGCAAATACTCCTATCAACTTAAGTGTGGTGAGTATTCAGTTGGTAATTGTTTTGATGGAGTAATAACAGTTACTCATTTAAGAATATATACACCTTCAACAAACTCTCTGTCAAGTTACCTCTGATCTCAGAAAACTTCAGTGCTAGTACTAACATTACTAAGTGATGATACTGAGACTTTCTGATATGCTTTAACTGTCGTAACTTGAAATATCAGGTGTGTACTTCAGTAGCTGTTATAAATCAAAGACTTTCTTCGTTTATGCATTAAAAATAACCAAATCCCTGAGGATATTTTGGTTGTTAGGGACATTGATTTTTGAAATCACTGCATAATAAAGGAACACACACACACACACACCCCTCTTAAAAATGAAACAATACATAATAAGAATTGAAAATGGCATGTAACATATAACTATATGATAAAAATTCTAAGTCCAAAGTCCCTTGTTCATTCCTTTTGATTGAGCACATCTTCTAGTGTAATCACAAAACCCTGGAAATATGATTGAAGTTTGTCAAATCAACAAGCCTGTGGTGGGACAGATTATTTACTATTGAAACTTTCAATGAACTGTGCCATCTATATCTAAAAATATACTAATAGCTTTTGGGGTTTTATAAAATGTTCAAGATTCATGATCATAAAAGGTAGATATTTTCTTAATATTCTTCATTAATTTGGCATAGTGAATAGAATGTTAAAATTTATTCACGTTGATTGTGGTTCCTCCAAAAGAATAATAAACTTTTGTTCCAATAAAGAAGAAAAATAATATGATACAAGGGAACTTAAGGTAACTTGAAATGTATGTAATAGTATTAATAGATCTTTTGTGTTTTTGCTAGATAAGGAAACTGTTATCCTGATTATATGTTTTCTTTGGTAACAACTTCTTGCCTAAATCTTCCTCTGTAATTTTATTTAATAATAGTATTCTCTTACATTACATTTTTCCCACTGTCAGCACCCTAGTTCAGGTGCTTAGCACTTCAAGTAGTCTTTAGCCTGGAGTCTTTCTTCTCTTTTTCAGTCCTCTCTGCAAAGGACTGTCAGATTAATCTTCATTAAACTCTACAAAATTCCCTGCTGAAAACCTTTTGTAGCTCCCCCTTTTCTATAGAATTTGTTCAAACTTTTGGCTGGGCTTTCAGGACCATCCACTTCTTAGCTGCAATCCAACTTTTTATTTTTCTGTCTCATTTTTTTTTTTTCCTCCCTTAGTTGATTCTCTGTTCTGGTCACATTATTTGGTTCAGTTTCTTGAATGGACATCATGCTTCTCACACACCTTTTTTTTTTTCACTAAGGTCTCTTGGTAGGATAACCGTTTTTCGTCTAGAACTAGCTCAATTTCCACCTTCGTGAAATCTTTTGTTGTAACAGGTTAAAGTGTTCTTTCTCTCCTGTGATCTTCTCTGCTACTTTATGTCTATCCTCATTTGTTACATACAAGTAGAAATGGTTAGTAGTCATTTAGAAATTGGGAGCAGGAGAGCTCAGGACACCCCTGGAATTTTCAACCCAAATTTGGGAGTTATCTAGTTGTAGGAATAATTGAGCTATTTAAAGGGTAGGGTATATAGAGCATGGAGCAGAAAGCTTAAGGTCTAAAGCTTTGGAATTGACCAGATAGGCGGTCTGGAAAGAGAAAGGCGAGCCAGTGAAAGAATTAGAGGAGGAGGAGCAGTCGAGGAGAAACTCAAACTTTTAGGTCATGGAAGCCAGGATGCAAGGTTTATGGTTAATGGCTGAAGAAAAGTGTCAAGGAGAATGAAGAAAAACCTCGTTTTTTTCCAAAAAGAAATCAGTTTTATTTGAAAGAGATTTATTTATAAAGTGAATCTAACGTTTTGTTAGAGGATTAAGGAAAGAGTAGGTGCCAAGATAATGGAGGCAGCTATTGTAAATTATTGAGAAATAAAAATGTGCCCTTCAAATTTGAGTATCATGTTTGCTTAGAAGTACATAGATATCTTACAAAAATACATCTCAAAAATATTGGAGATCGAAACACTTAATAACTGTAAATCTAAGAATTCTAGACCTCTTTACCTAAGTTCTCTGTGCCTAGAAAATCAACATGGTAAAGTAGAAAGAACAGTAAACTAGAAGATTTTGGTTTGAGTCACAGTCACTAAATGCATGCTATTAGGAAAGAAAAGTTACTCTGTTTTTCATAATCCCTTTTCTCTATATGAAAAATTGAGTAATTCAGCTTTTTAGAGAGAATCCGAAAGTTGTTTTGGGAATACAATAAATGATGTATATAGCCATAACATGAAGAGCTGTTGAAGTGTTAGTTGTTAATGAATTGAAGTTGCTAAATCTTACGCTAGAGATATTTTGAGAGGATATTTTAAACTGTTGCTGAAATAATGTTGTTTAAGGAATTCAAGTGACTATGTTTTATTTTTATGTATGGTAATTCCACAACTAAGCCTTACTTCTTCTAGGCTTTTGAATCAACAGCCTGTGATAGCTTTTGAGTCTAGTAAACTTATTCTCAAATATAGTGTCTTAAGTATTGGTAAAATCAGCTGGGTGATAAAACAGTACCTTACCTTTGTGCATAGTTCACTTAATAATTGCAGTTGATTTCAGCAATAGACTACTAACGTAAGATGCCCAGTGCTGTGCTGTTAATGACTCTCAAATTGGGATTAGAGCATTTGTCTTCAAATACGAGTAAGCTTTTTAGTTTCATGATGCCAGATTGAACTGATGATCATAGTAGTTTTTGTTCCCCTACAAATGGATAGAAAATTGGTTTTTCGTAGAATTTCCCATAGAAAAATGTTACAAGTCCTAAAAGAGAGACTATTACGATTTTCTTAAAACTTCGCGTTTCATGAATGCTCTAGCACATGAATTTTTTGAGACTTGTCATTATAGCCATTAAACTATCACAGAGATTTTTTGAAAAGTTAGTATCTAATGTGAATTCTTATTTTGAAACTGCATTTCAAAGTAAGTAGCCACAGCATTTTGTATTCTTACAGGATGAAAATAGTTTCTATAGGATTTTTCTAGCATAAGATCTAGCAAATCAACATTTAAGATAACATTTGTGATAAATATTATTCAAGTATTTTCAGTGGATAATGTGACTACATGGGTTTCTCTTAAATACACAGCAAACTGTTATGTAAGCTTCCCCCATCAAAGTAAAATGTTCGTTTTTTCTCTCATGTACTATAAGAACCAAGAGATGTTTATTGCCAGTGAGCAAGTTCTGAAAGATCAACCCTCCCTAGCACCGGTGAGTGAAAAGGACATTGGCTTCTAAAAAAAAAATCACTATTAAATTGGGAAAATAATTACTTCTTTCACTCTCGTTAATATTCACTGCAGTCCTTTAAGAAATGGTAAATTTGACTCTTCTAAGAAATTTAATCATTGGGAGTTATATTTTCTGTTTATACTATCTTCTAAATAATTGTTATGAAATATAGTGCTATTAAAAACCCTTCCAAAATAAAAGTATCTAAGTCTATGCGTATTTTCCATTTTTGGTAGTATTCATGTTGAAGTATACTCATAGCGTGAGATTCCTGTCATATTTTTTGTTTGTCACAAGATCTTAAGAGACCTTGTGATTTATCTCATATTGTTCCTCTGCTCTGGAAAAATTATCCCTTATGGGTGATGCTTACTAGCCTTGTTCTGACTAGCTCAACTGTGCTCAATATTGGCCAGAATGTTTCTTTTCCAATCTTTCAATATGTTCTTTTGTGATGAAAATATTAAATAATTTGGAGATTAATATGAACAGAAAATAAAATGTTTTTTGGTGATTTTATTGTACTCTGATTCTGGGTGGTTCCATTTGGTAACATTACGGAAAACTTGAAGGCATATGCAGTATGGCTTTTATATAAATATCTCTTTTAAGTGCTGTCTTATTTTGAACAGTTGTTGTTGTTAGGTACCGTTGAGTCATTTCCAACTCATGAGACCCTGTGTACAACAGAATGAAACACTGCCCGGTCCTGCGCCATCCTCACAATCGTTGTTGTGTTTGATCCCATTGTTGCTGCCACTGTGTCAATCCATCTAATTGAGGGTCTGTGTCTTTTTCATTGACTGTCTACTTTACCAAGCATGATGTCCTTCTCCAGGGACTGGTCCCTCCTGATAACATGTCCAAAGTACGTGAAATGAAGTCTTGCCATCCTTGTTTCTAAGAAGCATTCTGTCTGTACTTCTTCCAAGATTTGTTTGTTCTTTTGGCAGTCCATGGTATATTCAATATTCTTCGCCAACACCCTGAATCAAAGGCATCAATTCTTCTTAAGTCTTCCTTATTTATGGTCCACCTTTCGCATGCATATGAGGTGACTGAAAATACCATAGCTTGGGTCAGGTGTGCAGTGATTAAGAGCTTGGCTGCTAACCAAGAAGGTCAGCAGTTTGAATTCACTAGCTGCTGCTTGGAAACCCTATGGGGCAGTTCTACTCTGTTCTGTAGGATCTCTATGAGTCAGAATGCACTTGATGGCAACAAGTGTGGTTTGTTTTTTTGTTTGGGTCAGGCTCACCTTAGTCCTCAAGGTGACATGTTTGCTTTTTAACCCTTTAAAGAGCTCTTTTGCAGCAAATTTGCCCAATGCAATATGTTGTTTGATTACTTGACTGCTGCTTCCATGGGCATTGGTTGTAGATCCAAGTAAAATGAAAGCCTTGACAACTTCAGTATTTTCCCCGTAATATCATGCTGTTGCTTATTGGTCCAGTTGTCAGGATTTTTGTTTTCTTTATGTTGAGGTGTAATCCATACCGAAGTTTGTGGTCTTCGATCTTCATCAGTAAGTGCTTCAAGCCCTCTTCACTTTAAGCAAGCAAGGTTGTGTCATCTGCATATTGCAGGTTGTTAATGAGTCTTCCTCCAATCCTGATGCCACGTTCTTCATCTGGTTCAGCGTCTCAAATTATTTGCTCAGCGTACAGATTGAATAAGTATGGTGAAAGGATACAACCCTAATGCACACCTATCCTGATTTTAAACCACACAGTTTCCCCTTGTTCTGTTTGAACAACTGCCTCTTAATCTATGTACGGGTTCCTCATGAGCATAGTTAAGTGTTCTGGAATTCCCATTTTTATCAGTGTTATCCATAATTTGTTATGATCCCCACAGTCAAATGCCTTTACATTGTTGATGAAACCCAGGTGAATGTCTTTCTGGTGTTCTGTGCTTTCAACCAGGATCCATATGACATCAGCAGTGATGTCCCTCATTCCACATCCTTTTCTGACCCAGCTTGAATTTCTGGCAGTTCCCTGTCGATGTACTGCTGCAACAGTTTTTGAATTATCTTTAGCATAATTTTACTTGTGTGTAATATTAATGATATTGTTTGATAATTTCTGCATTCCGTTGGATCACTTTCTTTGGGAATGGACGTAAATATCCATCTCTTCCATTCGTTTGTCCAGGTAGCCGTCTTCAAAATTTCTTGGCATAGATGAGTGAGTGCTTCCAGTGTTGTATCCATTTGTTGAAACAGCTCAGTTGGTATCTTGTCAGTTCCTGGAGCATTGTTTATCACCAATGCCTTTGGTGCAGCTTTGATTTCCTCCTTCAGTAACATTGGTTCTTGATCATATGCTGCCTCCTGAAGTGGCTGAACGTTGACCAGTTCTTTTTGGTACAGTGACTCTGTGTATTCCTTTCATCTTCATTTGATGCTTCCTGCGTCATTCAATTTTTTTGTAGAATAGTTAAAGTGAACAGAAGAAATGATGAAGAGAACTGTACAGAAGATTTCAAAGGGTGCCTTGAGAAGACAAAGTAAAGTATAATAATGAAATGTGCCAAAACTTGGAGTTAGAAAACCAAAAGGGAAGAACACGCTTGACACATCTCAAGCCAAAAATCTGAAGAAAAAATGCAAGCCCCAATTTGCAGTATCAAAGGATTGAACAGTATAGAAGCCAATTATCATTTTTTAGTGGATATATGAAGAGTCATTTTTTGGGATGACTATGCTTTTAAGAAGCTTAAAAATACTTAAAAATTATGCTTTATGGCTACTTTCTAAACAATATAGTGGCTGATGTGTAAAAAAGAATTGTTATGACTTTCCATATAAATGCAAGAATCTTACTAGGTTTTGATATATCCTTGGGCAGGTGAGCCTTAATTTTCCAGTCTAGTGAAACTAAATGTGCTTTATGAACATATATATTAAAAAAAAAAAAAAAAAAAAAAAAAAAAAAAAAAACTCTCAGTAATGTACTGTTTTTTTCTTTTTCTCTTACTAAACGTTTCCCAGGGTGCTTTTCTGAAAATATTACTGTTAAATTTTAAATTCAAATATTTTAACTAACACTTTACTCTTTGTATGAGAAATGTGGTGTTAAAGCTCATGTAAACCTCCTATCTCATGTAAGGATTTTTCAAATTCAACAAATCTGAGTGTTAGCCCATGATATTTCTTAATTTGGTTGATATGTTTTTTCTTATTTTTATCCCAAATTATATATACTATATGCTGTGACACCAAATGTTTAATTCTCCTTTTCTTATGTGATTTATTTCTATGATTAGCATTCCTACTTCATTGCCCCTGATGTAACTGGACTCCCAACAATACCTGAGAGTGTAAGTTTTCTGTTTTCTCCTTGATGTGTTCTAGGTCAAATGTTACTTCTTTTGCTCTCACTGTTTAGAGAAATAGATTACATTGTGATTATCTGTGTTGATTTTGAGAAATAATGAAGAAAGGGATAACACCACTGTTATCTGCTTATTTGTTTATTGATCTGCTCCTTTACTCCTTTCCTAGTATCTGGTTGCAGATAAGGAATATTATATGAGGAAAGTGATTTCTGTCATTTGGCATAGTGAAGAAGGATCTCATATGTCCAATTAGATCCTGAGCTCCCCTGTATCAAGTAGAAGAGGTATCTCAGGAGATGGCGTTTGCTGGTGGGGAATGAATACTGGCATTAGAAAATGTTTTCACATAAGATAAAAATATATAGTTACTTCAGTGTACTGAGCATAATATTTTAGATTCCTTGTACATAGCTGTTCAAATCTTAGATGTCCTGTATTTGATTTTCTGATTTTAACTTAATAGTATTTTATAAAACTTGAGGGATACTACAAAAATTATAAAAATTGCTAAATTTTGCATTTTACTTAGAGTCCTAAGTGTAGCCTTGCTGGAAATGTTTTCTGTGTTTTAATAGTTGTTAAAAATTGATACTCTGTAGAAAAGTTTACATGGATGAGTGGAAATGAAAAATATGTTTTTATGCTTTTGGATAAAACCAGAAAAACTGAACCCGTTGCGGTCAAATCGATTCCAACTCATAGCGACCCTGTAAGACAAGTAGAACTGCACCACAGGGTTTCCAGTACAGCTGAATACAGATAACCACTATGAAAGATTTTGCATCAAGCTGCGCCTAATGTGGGCCTGAGATACACCATCAAAGCTCTCAGGCCGGTTTATAGTCTCTAAAGGCTTACGTGCTGTACATTGTTGGCCAGGTACTCTGTATGCTCTTCTTGAAGCTGACTTACCATGCTTTGACTATGGGGCCCTGGTCTCTTCATGTCAAAGTTTCTAATAGAAAGTAAGAGTTAACTCTTTTCAACCCTCTTCCCTAGTTGCCTTTTTCTTAAATTTATTATCAAACAACTAACAGCTTGATTTAACAAACCTCACTTTTTTTTTAAAGGCTGTTATTCTGAAAGTGTTAAAGAAACAACCATTCTAAGGCCAACTGTTACTGAGAGTATATATTTTTACATCTTAATTAACATATTTTATTTTGAAGTTGCCTGTGAACAAAAAGTTCTATTTAAAAAAACAAAACTGCAATGACATAAATATAAGGCAGCATTCTATGTTGACAAGTAATTCCCCACCTAGAAATTAATCTTTCTTTGAGATTATAGGGAAAATATTAATGCCAAAAGCCATAAAAGTCATTTTATAAATAGTTGAACTGGAAGAGTGTAGGGTTCAAATAGAAAAAAACAGGAAATGAACCTCTCCTCACTGAAGTCAGCATCACCCACTGATGGTTATAGGTCTTACTGATACGCCCTGCCATCATTACCAGTTGTCCTGGTGAAATTTCTGCCTTTTGGAAATTGAAGAAAGAATATGACTTCTTGTTTTCTTACCCAACTAAAAGTTTTAGCCTTATAGGTCATAGTCCATCTGGTACTATGATGTCAGTTTATTACTGTATGTTATTTAGTCTTTTCATTACGTTGTTGTTTTCAGATGCTTAGGTCAGAGTATAGAAAATTAAAATTAAAGAGTAATAAGAAGGAGAGAATCTAAAAGTCTTTTACAGTTGATGTAGTTTATCCCAAGTTTGTTCTTATTTGGGAGAAATAATTTAAAGTGCTAAATCAAGGAATTGGATCAGACCATCAGTAAAGTATATTTGTTTATGGTGATATGAAGCAGGCCTGACATGGAATATAACCAAGGAATTTCTCTTAATAAGGAACCAAAGGATTTCCTTATCAATCCATTTCATGCTTTGGGTGTTCCATGCATAGTACATACTATCAGGCAATGATATTGCCTACTGAGTGAATGTTGTTAGGTGTTCTTGAGGCAGTTTTCGACTTACAGTGACCCAAAGTGACAGAGTAGAACTGCCCCATCAGATTTTTTGTAATCCTTACAGGAGCAGATCGCCAGGTCTTTTCTCCCTTGGAGCCTCTGGGTGGGTTCAAACTGTCTGCCTTTTTGTTAGCAGCAGGGTACTTAACCATTATACCATCAGAGCTCCTTACTGAGTGGATGGCAGACATACAAAGACTCCAGTGCATTCACTGAAGCGGTGGTTCTCAAATTGCAGTGTATATAAGAATCACCAGGAATAGCTGATAAAAAAGGAGATTCTTGGGGTCATACTCCAAAAGTTGTAATTTAGCAGGTCTAGGTTGGGGAGGGAGGGTGGGAAGTATGTAATCCTCTGATTCCTCTCTGAGAAACATTTTTCTGGAGTAGAGTTATGCTTCAATAGTAATAGAATGCTAAGTGCTTCGTGTGGCAGCAGAGTAGTATTAAATTTAATTACTTTAATGAATACCATTTTAATAATAAAACATTTTGAGCTTTAAGACTTTTTTATAAGTATATAAAATATTTTTCTTCATAATCACCATAAGCTATAACTTCCACAATTATTTTTAACTTGTACAGAGAAATCTTACAGAATATTTTGTTGCTGTGGATGTGAACAATATGCTGCAACTGTATGCCAGTATGCTACATGAAAGGCGCATCATTATTACCTCCAGAAAATTAAGCACTGTAAGTACTTCACACTTCTGCTTTTAATCAGAGTGTATTGACCATTTCACAAAATGACCTACCAACCTCTGCAGTTTTAGAAATGTTCTATGTGTACTTATGAGACAATATCTACATACTTTTTTGATATATGGTTTTAATCTGGCTCTTGAAGTACAAAAGTCTGATTTATAGGAGGCCTTCTCAGATGCGTTAAGTCAGGTTAATTATTTTTTCTTATCAGGAGATGAGAGTTTTTTTTTTTTTTTTTTTTAAACTCTTTGGAGTTCATTTTAGTGCCTTCTACCATATAAAGAGTTCTTAAGAGCTATTATGAGATCTTTTATTCACTTGTGGCTTTTTCCATTGCAGCTACTTGAAAGAAATCACGGGGCCATGATAATAGCTGCTATCCTAACCTGGTAATAGGTAGATTCATCTTTGTTGCTGAGTCGTGGTTTGGGAGTAGATTCTATAATAGTTCTGATTTGGAGGAGCTCTTCAGATTGATAATAACTTAAAAGTCAAAGTAGCATTTTATTATTTTTTTTTTAAATCACAGGTTTTATGCCACTCACTAAAATGTTCTTTTGGAAGGTTTCCCTTACTATGGTAAAGGCAGTGAGAATAGAAGGATTTTTCTCACGTTTTAGAAAAACATTCAAAAGTATTTGCTAGATTTCCTCATTTTTTTCTACCGTTTAAGTATTAAAAAATGTAATATTTTTTACTTTTAATTTTTAATATGTTCAGATATAGTTTTGAGTAATCTGTGAGGTACTTTATGAAAAACCATTGTTCAGTATTACATGAATTTGCTTTTTTACAAAGTTGCTTAATTTATTAAAATAAAATCATATATTTTTTTTTATTTTGGTCATCTAAGTAGACCAAAGTAGAAATAAAAACCTCATCCTATAACATGTACACACACACACACACACACACACACACACACACACACACAATGAAGTGCTTAGAATTATGCCTGCAAAAGATAAATGTACATTGATCATTAGCTGTAATTTAACATTTTAGGATAGAAGGAGTGTTAGGCTTTCTCTAGTATATTTTAAAGCTACTTTCAGAGAAGTTGCATGGCCACCCTAAAGCCAGACAACTTACTGGGGACAGGTAACGTGAAACTGGGTCTCCTGGTTCTAATTCTAGGGTTATTTCTGTTATATATAGTATATAAAAATATATAATTTGGAAATTTTTGAATTGTAATATTGATATGCCCACTTTTCAAAAAAATTGGAAGTACGATATTTTACATATTGAAAAATACATTGTCACATGCATTTAAAGTAGTAAGTGTGGAGAAATGATGTAATAACATCAGAGAATAAATACTAGTCAGTGACAGAAGTAATTATTTTCAGTTTCTTGAATGATATTGAGAAATTCGGTCTGAAACATTTGGTACTTTTATATTTTTGCTTTCTGGCATTTTTAATTTTCCGTTGAGGTAAAAGCATCTTCTTTGTCTTCCCACTGCTCTTCCTTTTTTTAAACATGATTTTTTTCAAGATTATAAAGGATATTTCTATATGGATACTTTCTTAAAGATTAACAAGTTTATACAAACTATCACATAGGCCTAGGAACCAAATTGCTAAAAGGATTAATTTATGAAAAATATTTATTAGGCACCTACTATGTGCCAGGAACTTTGTTGGCACTAAGGATTCAGCAGTAAGCAAAGTCTAGTTCAAATCCTCTTGGAGCTTATATCCAGTTGGGATGAAACAGATAATAAACAAATGAACAAATAAATAACTATTGTGTCATGTGACGATAAGTGCCAAAGGGTAAAGAATAAACTGAGTGTGTGTGTGTGTGTGTGTGTGTGTGTGTGTGTGTGTGTGTGTGTGTGTGTGTGTGTGTGTGTGTGTGTGTGTGTGTGTGTGTGTGTGTGTGAGATAGGAGACAAGGAGCAGGTTTTTATTTATCTGGCGTGGTCATGGACAACCTGTCTCATAAAGTGATATTTGAGCGGAGAGCTGAAGAATTGAATGAGTGAGTTATGTGGATGAACATACAAGCTACTCTAGTTAGAGGAACGTTAGAAATAAATCTGAGTATTTGTTTTCCAAAAATATTGGTGTTTCTCTTTGTTGTAATTTATATCTTCTCTTTAATGACTGAGTAACCTCTTTGTAACTCAGTTTCTTCATGTGCAAAATAGGAGTAATACTAGTCTTGATCTCATAGGGGTTTGTGAGGATTAAAGTGTACACACACACACCCACACAATGAAGTCCTTACAGTTATGCCTGCAAAAGATAAACGCACAATGATTATTAGGTATAATTATTTTAATAGCCTAGATCTGTAGTTTAGAGTAAAACTTAATGAACATGCACACCCTTTAGCTTTAACTTTATTTGACTTAAAAAAATTGTTATAGTAATGGCTTGATACTATTTAGGGATCTGTTGCCTCTCTTTGAGGTCAACTTAATACCAAGTGTTTATGACTGTTAATGAAAACGTAATGGTGATGTCACTTCTAAGTTAGCAGCTCTGTTTTTGGTTCACTCTCTGGGGCAATAGCACTGATAAAAGAAACATAAGTCAAGGTCTCTTTCATAATCTCTTTACCTTCTATGTGGGGGAAACCGATTTATTTGAGTCTATCTTGAAAAAATCCTTTATATAAGTAAATCTGCTATAAATTCCATGCATAGTAACATTTAAGGTCGAGGACCAGTACCATAACATAAATTAGAAATAAACTATTTTTAAAAGAGTTTTGTGAAATATTGAGGCTTCCAAGGAAGGAGTAATTAAGGAATAGTTAATGAATTCACTTATTTCTAAGCTTTTTACATGCATATATTATTTTACATACCACAGATACTATAATGTTCTTAATACTAAGGCAAGGAATTATGTTTTGCCCATTTTTTCACCACTTTATATCTATAGCCTGTATTATTGAAAGAATACATGTAAGTTAAGGCATCATTATATTTATAATTCTGTTGTAGCTTCAGGAATTTTATTTGCCTGGATAATTGACTTTTCCACAATCATAATTTTCCAATAACTATAATAAAATATTTGTCAACCTTATAGCTTGCTTGGGGTTTTAGTAATGATACACGGGTAGAGAATCAGCTAAAATGAAGATCCTATTCTTTAGATGCTATTGGTTTTAAAATTATAATTTGTAACCTTTATAGAGATAAACTTCAAAATAAAAAAAAATTAGTTTTGAGATAGGTAAGCAAAAATACCAAGAATATTGTTATGTTTTGTATTTTAGCGGGTTTTCACCCTTATTTTAAAGTGTGGTATTGTGTTAGGACCCACTATTATATTTTTATATGTTTGATTGGAGTGAATTTGGACGTAATCACTTTTGCTTTTATTCTAATGAGTTGTATATTAGCAAGCACACACAGAAGGGTTTTCTGGCAATCCTGAGCAAGAACATTGATTTTATGCATGTTGTAGGCAGGCCCTAGCTGTTCAAGCCCCAAGTGAACCTCGGGTAAACTAGCTGAACATCATACCAGAGTCTCATGTATTCAAAGCAAAGGAATAAATCATGATTTTACAAGAGTGTATCAGCTGACTTATTGCTGTTTTGTGACCAAAGGTAGGAAAGATTGCTGTTTAAAGCCATGTCATCGGTTCTCAAATCAGTCAGGCATGAAGCCTTGTCATATGCCTCTATAATTGTACCTCACCAGACTCTCTCTAACTAGTCAGCTGGGGCTGTACATTTTGTCTTAAACACCCGCTGGCCAGCGTCTGACAGGAGTGTTCTCATCATCCTGTCAGTAATATGTTAACTAGAGTGTATCTCTGTGGCCTGAAGAAGCAGGTGGAAGAGATGCTTCTCTTAAAAGCAGATGTCTAAATGTTAGCTCCTATTTTGACCAGTGTCTAGCTGGTAAATGTCACTCTTCAAATCTATAAGCACATTAGTTACAGAGATTTGATTGTGTAATGCATGTTCTTTCTATATGATTTAGAGCAAGCAATAAGCTGTGAGTGCTGGAATTGCATTAATAAACTGTAATTTCATCCTTTGTTATAGTTGCCCCCAGGCATTTAAGCATATGCTTTTCTCTCCCTCTCATTAATTCTATCAAGGGCATATGCAAAAAGAAATCTTGTGATCTGCAGAAAATTATCTATTAAAACATAGATTTTATAGGTTTCATTTCACTGAAGGAGAGTCCAGAGGATTTTCACCTCTCCATCTGGGTTATATATACGATCTTGTTTTGTCTCTTAATGGTGCTGCCAGTATCAACATTTAATTTGAAGCCTGAAGCACAGAGAATCTTCCTGGGGATTAAGAATTGAACAGTTGGTAGAAGAACAAAAATTACCCAGGTCTACTTCCTGGTTAAGATAATCAAGTGTATTTCTTTCTTTTTGTGTTTTTAAAGCTGCGGCAGCGGTGGTGCAGTTAAAAATAGTTATCAGGACCTCTCAGGGAAAGAGATTCTAGGAATGATTTTTAGATTTTTAATTCTTCCCAAAGCCCATAGCAGCCAATTATGTCAATAAAAGAATAGATACATAATTCTCCTTACCAGTCTCTCATTTGACTTGTATACTGCTATTCTGAACACTGTGTTTTTCGCTTAGTGATAAGTAAATGTGGCTGGAGTATGGCAGTGGGACTGTTGAGGTAACACTTTGTTGGAAGGGGTGTGTGGAGGATAGTTGGAGGAGACTCGTAGAACAGGAAAACTGGAGATACTTTTATCTGCCAACTTTTGTGACGCTAAGAGCCCTGTTTTTCATAGAAGCAAGCACTGCCTTATGGTTTAGTCCATTTGTCTTCTAACAGCAGACCATTGACTATTAATTTACTGAACAAAACTTTCAGTGTAACACTTACAGAATTATCTGAGGGGTGTATTGTCATTCCTCTAGGGTCTGTAATCTTTGTTTCTGTGTCAACTCTGGTTTCTACAAAAAGGGCCTCTGACAATTTCAAGTTACTGTAGTATTTTCAACAAAGAACGATTGAATTTTGTGCTGTCAGTTGATTATCAATGTTAAATATATGAAAAAAATACATCATTTCTGGTTTTTTTTTTTAGTAAAACTGCTCCGGAGTGCAGTGTGTTTATTTTAAAATGTACCTTTTATATTTATATGTTTTTGTCATGGATTGCATTGTGTCTCCCAAAAATATCTGTCAACTTGGCTAGGTCATGATTCCCAGTATTGTATGATTGTTTACCATTTTGTATCTGATGTGATTTCCTTATGTGTTGTAAATCCTGTCAGCATGATGTAATGAGATGGATTAGTAGCAGTTATATTGACAATATCTACAAGATTAGATAGTGTCTTAAGCCAATCTCTTTTGAGATATAAAAGAGAGAAGTGAGCCGAGAGAGATGGGGACCTCATACCACCAAGAAAGCAGTGCCAGGAGCAGAGCGTGTCCTTTGGACCTGCGGTTCCTGCACGAAGAAGCTCCCAGACCAAGGGAAGATTGATGACAAGGACTTTCCTTCAGAGCTGACAAAGAGACAGTGCCTTCCCCTGGAACTGACGCCCTGAATTTGGACTTCTAGCCTTCTAGACTGTGATAGAATAAATTTCTTTTTGTGAAAGCCATCTACTTGTGGTATTTCTGTTATGGCAGCACTAGGTGACTAAGGCAGAATTTGGTACTGGGAGTAAGATGCTGCGCTAACAGATACCTAAAATGTGGAAGTGGTTTTGAAACTGTGAATGGATAGAGGAGCGGCAGTGGCAGAGGACCAGCAACAGCAGAGAAGCGGCAGCGGCAGAGAACCTGCAGCAGCAGAACCAGGAGACCAGCATGAGATGGCAGTGGAGCTGACCCAAAGAGTGAGAGAGCTGAGTGCCTCTTGTGCAGGAGGCTTCCTGGCGGAGTGGGGTGCCTTTGAGCACTTATCGGTAGAGCTAGGCTTGCTAACCCAAGGAGCGAGAGAGCTGAGTGTCTTCCGGCCAGAGTTTACTGGTGGAGTGGGATGCCTCCAGGCACATATTGGTGGAAATACAGAGTTTTGGAACACTTGCCCCAGCAGGGTAGATGCAGATGTGAGACCCAAGTGCTGAGAGGCCAAGGAACCAGGAAGCAGAAGCTGAAGACACTAGGAACACAGGAAACTGAGCTGCCTCAATCTCAGAAGATACGGCCACGACCTCTGGGGTTTCAAAGGCTGGCGCGATGGCCTCTGGTGGTTCTCAGGGTCGAGTTGCCACTCAGATGGACTAGGAGAATGGTCCGAGGGAGCAGAGTTACCATCCCAGTTGGCCTGGAAGGTGGAGCTGAAGCCCAGGACCGAGGGGCCTCCAGTTAGAATCAGGAGAGTGTGGCCAATACCTAGAGTCTGGAGGCAGGGCTGTTGTGTGAATGGTCTCAGAGAACAGAGGATTAGTTTCAAAGCCTCGAGAGCTAATGTAATATGTTCTGCTGACTTGCTTGGTGCCTGTTATACCTTCTTTTCCTACAATTTCTCCCATCTGTAATGGAAATGTCTAGCTTGTGCCTGTTCCACCATTGTACTTTAGAAGCAGATAACTTGTATTCTAGATTTCACAGATGAAGAGGAATTTTTGAATTTTACACTTGGAGTTGATTTAAGACTTTTACTATGATATGATGGGGTGAATATGTTTTACACGTGGCAAAGACATGAATTTTTGGGGACCAAAGGGTAGAATGTCATGGATTGAATTGTGTTCCCCAAAATTATCTGTCAACTTGGCTATATCATGAGTCCCAGTATTGTATGATTGTTTACCATTTTGTCATCTGATGTGATTTCCCTATGTGTTGTAAATCCTATCACTATGATGTAATGAGATAGGTTAATGGCAGTTATAATGAGATCTACAAGATTAGATAGTGTCTTAAGCCAGTCTCTTTTGAGATATAAAAGAGAGAAGTGAGCTGAGAGACATGGGGACCTCATACCACCAAGGAATGCAGCACCGGGAGCAGAGCATGTCCTTTGGATCTGGAGTTCATGCCTGGAGAAGCTCTCAGACCAAGAGAAGATTGATAACAAGGACCTTCCTCCAGAGCCAACACAGAGAGAAAGCCTTCCCCTGGAACTGGCACCCTGAATTTGGACTTCTAACGTATTAGATTGTGATAGAATAAATTTCTCTTTGTTAAAGCCATCCACTTGTGGTATTTCTGTTATAGCAGCAGTAGATGGCTAAGACATTTTACACACTACAGTTTTTTTCATTTTGCAGTTGGAGAAGTTTTTCTCTTCAGATAAACTTCCTTAGGTTATATGCTACAATTTAACCCATTGTGGATGTCATCACCCTACACTTCTAAAATGGAATTCATTATCTTTCCCCCATAATCTCCTATTACTATATAGGGCTAATTTGGTGAATGCTACTTCCTATCTTTTTTCCCTACCCAAGTCCTATAGATTGCACCTCCTTAATCCTTAAACCTCTCTTTTCCATTCTAACTGTGCATTGTCTTAGTTCAGTCTATTTTCAGTTGCCATAAATATTTTCAGGGTACTGATGGTTTAGTGGTAGAATTCTCATCTTCCATGTGAGAGACCCAGGTTCGATTCCCAGCCAGTGCACATCATGTGCAGCCATCACCCATCTGCTGGACCGCATGTTGCCATGATGCTGAACAGATTTCAATGAAGCTTTCAAACTAAGACTAGGAAGAAAGGCCTGCTGATCTTTTGAAAATCAGCAAATGAAAACCCTATGTATAACAACAGTCCAGTCTGCAACTAACATGGTGGTGGCGTAGGACCAGGCAGTGTTTCATTCCATTGTGCATGGGGTTGTCTTGAGTTGGGGGCTAACTCAGTGGAAGCTAACAACAACGTTGAGGTGCTGACTTATGGAACAGATGTAGTTTAGAAGAGCCATCTGTAAAATTGATTTACTGATATATAGCTTGTTATTCACATACAGTATAAAATTCATAGTCAGGTGTATTCGTGTGTACTAAATTATATTTATGCATGTTATTGTGGTTGTTGTCAGGTGCTGTCAAGTCAGTTTCGACTCATAGTGATCCTGTGTACAACAGAATGAAACACTGCCCAGTCCTGCACCATCCTCACAGTCGTTGCTATGCTTGAGCCCATTGTTACAGCCACTGTGTCAGTCCATATTGTTGAGGGTCTTCCTCTTTTCCACTGACCCTCTACTTTACCAAGCATGATGTCTTTCTCCAGGGACTGATCCCTCCTGATCCCTACGTGAGATGTAGTCTTGCCATCCTTGCTTCTAAGGAGCCTTCTGGTTGTACTTCTTCCAAGACAGATTTGTTTGTTCTTTTGACAGTCCATGGGATATTCAATATTCTTTGCCAACACCACAATTCAAAGACATCAATTCTTGTTCAGTCTTCCTTATTCGTTGTCCAGCTTTTGCATGCAGATGAGGCGATTGAAAACACCATGGCTTAGGTCAGGCATACCTTAGTCTTCAAGGTGACATCTTTGCTTTTCAATACTTTAAAGAAGTCTTTTGCAGCAGATTTGCCCAATGCAATGCATTTTTTTGATTTTTTGACTGCTGCTTCCATGGATGTTGATTGTATTTTCAAGTAAAATGAAATCCTTGACAACTTTAATCTTTTCTCCGTCTGTCATGATGTTGCTTATTGGTCCAGTTGTGAGGACATGTATTTATTTATATATATATATGTATATTTTGCATATGTATATACATATATACATGTATATATGAATGTATTTAATAGTTGAACTTGTGAGCATAACAGAGAAAAGTTTTTAAAATAAATTTTTTAATTAATTGGGAAATATGAAGTGTTTGTTTGAACTGAAGATTCCAGAATAGAAACTTGTCTCTTTGACAAGTAGAAATGTGTCTGTTTGGCTTATCTCTTTGATTCTTGACTCTTTATCCATTAATAATAATGATGGTGATGTCCCTTTGACACTTGACTCTTTATCTATTGATGATAATGGTTTCTTTTTAAATTCTGAAATTTTAAAGATAGAGGCTGGTATCCATGTAACCTTTGCTTAAAAAAAAAATTAGCAATTTTCTACCAGAGAAGTTTTTAAAGTTTATGACAAAATTATAATACCTTGTGGAAAAAGTTATCAATACATCTTGACCTTTTTTCAGCTTCATGAAGTTCTGTTGCTATATTGACTCTTGTTCAGCCTGTACAGGCATTTGAATTGGTATCTTTTTGCCTTCTTATAGTCCTAGGTAGAAACTTTACTCCTTTTTCCCTATGAAGAGTATTCATTTGCTCATTCATTGAATCATTGCTCATTTATGGAACATCTAACTCATTCAAGCTAGAGTTCTAAAGATACGATGATGAATAACTCACAGCCTCTGTATCAGTCTACGTCCAATCAGGAGAGAGAAGCCAGATTGTAATTTGAACAATGAAAGTTTAATATAAAGAATTATAAACTGTAACAGAGAATTAAAGTAACAAGGGATTGGCTAGTCAGGAATAAAGAGAACTCTGAAGAGTACAGGACAGAAATAGCAGATGTAGGAAGCAGTTACTACCCTTAGGGAAGAGCTAGAACACCAAGGGAGAAGAAGCTCCAGACCCTGTTGGAGAGGGCACAGCCGTGGCTCATTGGATGGCAAAGAACTTGCTGGAAACCTGCCCCCTTGGGTGCCTGGGAAAGTTGCCCACAGAGAGGTGCCATGCCTTGGAACTTGCTGTAAAGCCATGTGAGGCTTTGGGAAGCTGTTCACAGAGAGGTGCCTTGCTGACAACACACTGCTGTGAAGCTACCTGAAGAGGTGCCAGGGGAAGCTGTTCACCAGGGTTGTCTCACTGGAAGCACTCCCCTAAAAAACCGGTTGAGGTGAGGATGGTTCCAGGGGAAGCTGCTGGCTACTGGATACTGCTTGCCGTTGTACACTGTAGAAGCCTTCTGTGGTGTAGGAGCCAGGCATTGGAATGGCTGCAAGCATTGTAAAAGCCTGAGGCACTCTGCTGTAAAACTGCCTGAGATGGGGGTGGAGGAGACTTGGGGGAAAGCTTCTGGCTGCTGTTTCTTGCAGGAACCAGGTGCAGGAGAAGCCGCTCATGTCACAGGAGCCTGATGGCCATTCCTGCTGCAGGAACTGGACCCTGGGAAAGCTGCATGTACTGTAGGAGTCAGGCCCTGAACAAGCCACAGACTTCACAAGAACCTGCCAAGTGAACACCCTGGAACCAGGAAGCAAAAACCTTTCTTCTGGCAATTTCTGTTTAGTGCCTTCTCCTGACAGAGCTTAACATCATGCCAGCTGTCAAAGGGAATAGTTATCTACTGTATTTTTACACAAATTATGTGTGCATTCTACATTTTTTTGCCAACCACACAACCACCTTGAGCATTATTTTCCTAGGCACAGTATGTGTGTTGTATTTGTGGGCACATTATTTATGTGGGTACATTATTTGTGAAAAAATAAAGTAAAGGGCCCATATCCATTTTCACAGATTAGGTAATGAGAGGTGAATTTGGAGTTGAGAGGCAATAAATTGATAACTAGCACAATGCACCCCTTTGGATACTCACCTTCCAGCTGTACCCTTCTACACACATTTGAACTCCTTTTCAACAGCAAAAACAGATCTATCTTTTCTACCTAATAAGATAGGTATTCTTTTTACAAATAAACACATTCTCAACCTTTTCACAAAATTAGAAGTACAGTCCCAAGAGTCATTGTATCTATCTTTTCAAATTTAATTACAGCCCCACTTAAAATTCTGTTACCTAAAGACTACATTGTAAACTTACAACAACAGGTATATATATATAAAATAAAAATAGAAAGTAGAGAGAAGATGACAAATGGTTAGCACAAAAAAGTAAACAATATATATGACAAGCAAGTAGAGAATATGCAAAACTATTAAACAGCCTTTGTTTCTGTAATTGCCCTCTGTCAGAACCTCATCTGGTTGGTCTTTACCTGGTGTAGTGACCCAAAACTTTATTTCCAAGGGGTCTCAGTCCTCAGTGGTCCTCCCTTTTTATGGTTGCTCTAGTTTACCATTAACCTTTATTTACTGTTGGGCATTGAAGTACCAAGAGCTCTCCAGTCCTCCTTGCCTCTATTGTGTAGGAACAACCCAATTTCTCTTTGTTAGTCAAGGTCACTCACTCTGGCCAGTAGATTTAACCTCCTTTTTAAAGCCTGTTTCAGTGGCATAAGGAGCCCAAGTTGACCACGTGGCAGTCTCATCTTCCAATTCACAGGAATTGTTGTTCCCCTGGTGGAAGCATTCCTCCTTTGGGGACTAGGCTCTACAAATAAGCAGAGCTCAAAATTGCAGGAATGGGAAGGAAAACATCTGCAAGCAGGTTATGAAGTATAACAATGAAAGGAGTCACTCCCACTTCTACCCTTTGGTTCCTGGTCCCATGTGTGCTGGCTTTGGGGGAAGCAACACCATACAGGGATCTCTGATTAAAAGCATAGACTGCATCCTGTGAAACTGAGCTTCACCCTGTCAGGATGTTGTCTCCCACCTGGCACCATAACAAATGGGGAGTGGGCATAAACCCACTGGTGCACTTAGCTTTGCTGTGAAATGAATTCCTTGATCAGATACAATGCTGTGAAAAATGCCATGCTGATGAATAAGTTATTCTGAGTCTGTCAGTGGTAATACTGGCAGAAGCATTGTGGACAGAGAAGGCAAATCCGTTATGTAGAATATTTATTTCAGTGAGGATGAATCTCTGCCCCCTCATGATGGAAGAGGTCTAATGTAATTAACCTGACACCAGGTAGCTGGCTGATTGCCATGGAGAGGTATCTCATCAGAGGCATTGTGCTACAAAATCACCTGAAGAGAGTGTCAGGGGAAGCTTCTGGGTGTTACTGGTCACTGTGGATAGCAGGAGACAAGCCCCAGAGAAGCCTCATGCACTGCAGGAATCAGATGCTAGAGCGTTCACCTGCTGCAGCAGCCAGGCCTGGACAATCACACACCTCAGGACCCTCCCTACTTAGAAGCACACTGTAACCAGGAAGCAAAAATCCTTTCTCCTGCAATGTGTCTCCAGTGCCCATTACTGACAAAGCTTTACGTTAGGTTAGCTGGCAGAATAAAAATAACTGAAGAGCCTAAATCCATTTTCACGGATAAATGGAAAAAGCTGAATTTGGAGCTGAGAGGCAACAAATTGATAACTGGGACAACCTCCATGAAGCTTATTTTATTGTGATTTACTGCAGTGATAAAACAGTGCCATGAAAAGAAAGAGTAAAAGATAGTTAACCACCTGAGAAGATATGAATGACCTTTATTCTTAAGGAAATGTTTGACATCGGTAGGGTTTTCCAAAGACCCGAGTTTAAGGGTATTGATTCATTCATTTGTGCATTCATAAACATGATTATTTGTCAGGTACTGTGTACTGGGAATTTCAAAGTTACTAATTTATGATTCTGCAAAAGTATCAATGAGTCGAGGCCAGTCAGTGTGATAAGAATTCTAGGATGGGACATGTTGAAGGGAGAGTGGTAGATTAAAGAGTTGACTTCAGTATAATGTCGATTCTTGAAAGGAATTTCTGTCATGTCTCGGCAGTGTTCAGTGTGTCACTGTGTGTCTGTGTGTGAAGAGCGACAAGGAGGGAGAGAATGAGGTGCTTGATATGGCCAGTTTTGTTTTGGGAAGATGACATAGGCGGCATTATGAAAGAAGAAATGGAGTAGGGAAAAATCTAACTGGTAAGGCCAGTTAAAGGACTGTTGTAGTAATAAAATCAAGAGATGATTAATACCTGAACTAGGACAGTGACAGTAAGATGGAGGTGAGGTTGGGTTTTAGGAATATTCCTAAGAAAAAGTCTGTTGGATGTAGTAACTGCTTGAGAGTAGGTAAGGGAGAAGCAGAGGTGTAGAATGACACACGCAGACAAATCTTCACCAAGTATTTATTTAGTATCTGCTATATGTTCAAATCCACCAACCGTTCCTTGGAAACCCTGTGGGGCAGTTCTGCTCTGTCCTATAGGGTTGCTATGAGTCGGAATCGACTCAATGGCAATGGTTTTTTTTCAATATAAAGGCTCAGAGCTAGATATCATTTAATATCAGAAAGTTGTAACTTCATATATGTGTATGTCTGTATGTGTGTGTGTATATATGTAAATATTTATGTATAAATGCATATATTTACACATCTATCCACAAGTACGCTGAATGCATATGTATGTATGTTGAGTATATATATAAAGGGTTGTTATAGGATATACAATTTTAATATTAAAATGTATAATGTAAACATATTCATTCTCATCCAATTATGTGTAATTTACAAATCATGAGCTATTTAACTCCATTTATAAAGCTTTAGAAATTACTTTGCGATTGCTTTGCCACCGATTGCTATAATGGCTTGGGATTAGTTTTATTTGTTCCTGGTGAGAGATATTTTGAAGTGTGGTATTTAAATGTCTCACAGTTAAAAGAATAAGAATTTTATTTATTGGTTATTTGAATATTGTTCCTAAATATGGTGGTAGTGTGATTATATTAGTAATATCTTATAAAATTAGTGATTTGTGTTCCAATCCTGATACTCAGTCAATAAACTGGGTGACTTCATATAAGCCACTTGATTTCTCTTACCCGGAAGTTTCTTGTCTAAAACATGAAGGAATCAAACAAGAATGAGCTCTACGACTCTTCTTAGTTCTTAAATTCGGTGATTCTTCTACTGTACTATTTATTTTCTGAATAATTGCTTAATTTATATAGTGTATAGTACCCACATGAACGTCCTGACCGTACTTCTCTAGAATCTGGAGTCTGGATGTTTGTGATGAGAGAAGATAAATGCATTTGAGGGATGTTGTAGTATTAGACTCCTAAATTTTGGTGGAGAAGTAGATGGGCCTTCTTTAGGAAAAGCAAAACTACTATTGAAGTGACTTTGAGAGTGAGCACAAGAAAGGTATAAACTTAGAGAACTTTCTTCAATTTAACAGCATAGTAAATAGGGAAAGGTCATGTAGGGGATGAAATATATTTGAGGGCACTGGCATTTATGCGTAATGTGACAGCTACAGAAATCCAAAGGCTTGTAGAGAGGGAAATATTGACAGTAATGGTGGTATGTAGAGAGGGACTAGAATTTAATCTCCTTGAGAGCATAGATTTTTGTTTCGTCTATTACTATATCCCCAGTATTAATAATAAACGTGCCTAGCACATGGGTGGTGCCTCACTTACTAGGGGTGTGTTCTCGGGCAATTGGTTTAACTTTACCTCAGTATCCCTATCTGTAAAATGAACAAAAAGAATGACTACACAAAGGAAGCAAGCAAGCGAGAACAATTTAGCATCATTTAACTAGGAAAAGCTGATGAACCAATGACCAAATCTGAGATGATTAGAGCTGCCCAAAAGACATGAATATGGTGGAAAGAGATTAGGATGGATCTTTAATCATGAAGTACTGGGCTTATTGTCCTGATAGGATGAGGAGAAACAATGAAATGTAAAAACATTTTTTAGTATATAAAATGTTCTTTTAAAAGGGGCATTAAAAATAAAAGCATATACAACCAAATATTGTCTATTTTCACTAAGTAAAATTGCTGTTTCTCCAAACATTTCCTTACAACTATCAGCTTAATTGGACTATTAGAGTTTTGTTCAAGTTAGAATGCTTTGTAGTTGTTAATAGCTTTGTGTGTTTTAGCTACCTGTTATTTTGCTGTCTTTTTTTTGGCCTAAATTTTTAAATGTGAATGTAAATTAAACATGTTTAAACAGATGGTTTCTTTATGTTTTCCACTAAATTTTTTCATTCTGTGTGGAATTTATCACATTCTCATCTGTAACAGATTACTCTGTATGGCTACATTTATAGTGCTTAAATTTCTGAATTAAGTAAATGTTGATTCAGTTAAAAATCAGATGAAGTCTCCATTCTATATATTTTTGGATTTTTTTTATGCATAAATACATTCTTAGAGGCTATAATTCTACCCCTGAGAAACTCTTAGAACTCTAGTTGAAAGGCGTAGGATTTTTACATAAGTATGAGGTGCAATCTAGCTAAGAGTTAATAGAGACTAGAAGAATGGGAGGATTCATGGTGGCAAAGTGGTTAAGAGGTCAGGCTGCTAATCAAAAAGTCAGCAGTTTGAATCCACCAGCTGCTCCTTAGAAACTACCAGTGGGGTAGTTCTACTGTGTCCTGTGGGGTCTCTATGAGTCGTGTCGACTTGATGGCATACAACAAAAACAACAGAAGAATGAGAGTAGCATTATGAGATCTTTACTTGAAAAGTGTGCTGGTTAGAATTTTTATGTTGTTTTTCATTGTGGTCATCACAGTAGATGGATTGTTTTTCTGCTGCCTCCTTTGGAATCTGATACAGTGTTGAGGTTTTTTTTGCTTACAATGTATTGCTATTTAATTGTTTAAAATACTGCTTAGTTTTATTGATAGGCTGATATCCTCTGATAAATACAATTTTAACTTTAAGAATAGGAACAAATCAGATTTGCTGTCATAAAAGGAGAGAACTGTGGTTTGACTTCCAACTTAAGTGTACTTGCAGATACAAGTTAAGACGATAACTTGTAGAGTTTTTATCAGCTATCTTACCCTTTGAACACTTTCTAAGGAATTCTGTTGTGTTGGTTTCCTTTTGAGCTGCAGACTGTGATGCCTGAGGAAGTTTGGTAAATCAGTTTTCTGTCTATCGTAGCCTCCTAAGTATTTCCTACAAAGGTCGGCTGTTCTTGTCTATTTGATTGTTTAGTCCGAAGATGCATTAGTCATTCGATAATTAGTGTAAAATGTTTTCAGTCAGAAGATATTATTTAAAGCCTCTTAATGATGGGAAATATGAATCATTGCCTATCAAAAGAGAGTTTAAAATAGTGTTTAAGGTATTCTAGATCCAGCCTGCCTGGGTTGGTATCCTTGCTTTGCCACTTACTAGCTGTGTGATCTTGGGCAATTAGTTTAACTTTACCTTAGTGTTCTGATCTGTAAAATGGGAATAATGATAATACTACCTACTTCATAAAGTTGTTGTGAGAATTAAATATGAGTACTTCAAGTACTCAGAGAAGTACCTGGAACATAGTAAGCAGTATATAAATGTTTGCTATTAATATTAGTATCAATTCTGTCAATGGCAGTTTCTACATTAGACCTGGTGGCCTGGTACTAGAAGTTACTTCTATGACCAAGTTCACTTTAATGTCAAGGTTCTTCCTCTGACTTCACTGGCCCCGGTTCTTGTCTCCTCACATGGTTTTCATATATACTTATTTTATAATTAGAGTCAATGGGAAATAAATATTCCTAATGATTTTATTTTGCATTGGTTAACACTTTTAGGCTTATCAATTCAATATACTGAGTATGCATTATGAAATTATATGTTAATTTTAAACATTTACATGCCATATAACAAAGATGACAAGGCATTTTTTTCTTAAATCTTTATTTGGGTGATTTTGTTTTCTCTTAACATTATTTCCCATCCAACTTTTTCTAAATCAGATGCTTATAACAATGTATTATTCCTTCAGTTTCCAGAGTATAATGCCAAAGATAAATTTTAACTCAAGCACTGAAACTTCTTCCCCCACCCTCTTCTTTGCTTTAATGAGAATAGCTGTTTCATGGAAGAAACAACTGAATATTAGACAAACAATTTGGAGTCCTAGTCCTGACATATAATCTTGGGTAATTCTGGCTCCAAAAGGCTATTTGATATGTCATTTCCTTTTAGTCTTAGAGAGTCAGTAGATCATAAATAACTTTAAAGTAATAAGATTCTTTTCTTATTTGACTTATAAAATTGATCTCATTTTTTATGGTACTTTACACTACAACCAAACCTCTAAAATAAGTATTTTCCCTTAATTTGCATAGTTCTCAAAAAGTTCCAGGTAAGTAATGTATTTTCCAGCAGTCTCTTCAGAGGTATGGAGAAACCTCATCTAGAATAAAATTTGGAGTCTTTGCCATAGTCTGGAACACCGTCCAGCCCTGACTCTACTTGCCTCTCTGACTTCATGTCCTGTCCTTCTTCCCCTTACTTCAGTCTAATAACAGCCTCCCCACTCCTGGAAGTGTCCACCTCAGGACTTTTGAATGCACTGTTTCCTCAGCCTGGAATGCTCTTCTCCCAAAATCCACAGTAGTACGTGCCCTCTCTTCGGTGGGTCTCAGTTCAAATGGCACCACATCGGTGTTTTTCTGTAACCCTCCTATCTAAAATAGCCCCTCCGTTACTCTCCTCCCCTGTACCCTGCTTTTAGGTCTCCTCATAGCCTTATCTCTAACAGATACACCATATGTTTTACTTGTTGTTGTTTGCCTCCCCCACAAACATGTAAGCTTCACAAAATCAGGGACTGGTCTGTTAGTGATGTGTCCTTAGTGACTAGTTTGTGATAGCATGTAGCAGGATTTGTGATAGCATGTAGCAGGCACTCAAAAATTTTAGTTGAATTAAGCAAATAAATGATTATAAGGCATTTAGAGATGATCTTTAGATATATTTTGAAAATAATATGAATTATAGTCCATTTAAAATGTTCTGTTAACTACCTGGATGGAAAAAAATCCCAAATGATTAAAAAGAATATGAAATATATTAGAACTGATCTGATCTAAGAATAAAGCTGATTAGATCTATCAGAGACAATATTTACAGATTGTTTAGTACAGACTTCTCATTTTAAGGGTTAGGAAACAAACCTGGTTATTTTAACACATGTGCCAGAGATCACATAGGTTGTTAATGATGGAGTCCTAACCTTGTGTGTATAATATACTTCATTGTTATTTTATGCAACTTATCTGTAACTGTATTTAATTTCCTAGTAATTTTATTTTTCTTCACTCGCAACTTTACTGTCTTCTCTACAAAGGTACATGCTGTATTAGTATCATATCTATTTTTTAAAAAGTCACAGTTATTGTATGCTGCTGGTGGATAAGGGGATCTTCTTTGATATGCTTCTGCCTCTCTTGGACATCTCCACTTGGATGTCTCACAGTTACCACAGAAGCAATATTTGCAAAAGCAGATTCCTCATAGTTTTCATCCAAATCTGATTCTCCTGCTATATTACTTTTAATAATTAATTCTAGTTGCCTAGGCCAGAAACTGGGGTTCAGGGAGAGGTCATAGCGTAATTTTACCTGTCCCTATCACTTATCCCCAAGAAGTTGCCAAGTCTAGTAGAGCTTCCTTCTCTCCTGGTAGATCTTGATTAGCAGAGGCAACTCTCTGCCAAATGGTGACCATTACAGAAAGTTTGTGACTCACCTATGATCACAGAAGCCATCCTGTAAGAAGTCAGTCAAATTCACCGGATAATATCATGACTTATTAACAGATAATTCATAACTTCATTTAAGGATGACCACTAGGGAATAGGGGATGTATCTATATAGCATTTAATAGAGTGCTTAAGACGTGGGTTATACCCAGTAAAATAAGTTGCCTTTATAATTCCTCACATTTATAATACATTTTATTTTAGAACACATTTTTAGAATACATTTATTTATATTGTTATTATTTTCTTAACACTAAAAAGGGAACACTTTCCTTTTTTAAAAAAAAAATTAGCTGTTTTGAAAGTCATCTTTGTGTGGCATCTCATCCATTTTGGAAAATTTGGGTAAATTAGCTGCATTTCAAAGCTACATGAGCTCTTTTAGCCCATCAGATTGCAGTAAAGGAATGGAAAGAGTTAATGCACATTAAAGATGTCCAATTTAGGACCACGCACCTTTACAGAGTACCTATAAGCTCTTGGAGAATTTGACACAATGAATTAGATCAGGCCCATTTTCATTTCCCTCAAGTATGTAACATAAATAAATTCATGCTCTGTAATTGTTAAATAAAAGTATTTGAATGCCTCCTAGTGGCATGTTATATGCTCTAATTAAGGAATTTAAAAAACATCAATGTCACTGGATTGTACATGTAAAATTTGTTGAAATGGTGTATCTTTTGCTGTATGTATTTTCACAAAAAATAAATAAAAAATAGTAATATTTATTGAAATGATACTGTAGGTAAACTATTAAAGCTTGTAAGTGCAGAGTACCAACACTCTTTAAGGATGGCATCCTAAATGAAATAAAAATGCATTATTTGCCGTATAAAATTGATTAAAAATTGAACCGGAAAAAATATGTGCACACACATACACTCACATACACATGCATCACACACACATATAAATATCATGACAAAGATGAGTATACTTCTGATGAGACATTTTATGTTTTTGATTTGTGTCAGATTATTTTGATCATTTTTTTAATTTAATAGAAGTATTTTACATTTGAACAGATAAATACTGCTGTTAATAAGATTTGGATTGATTGGTATACATTTATTCTTTTAAATGTGATTACCATGTGTATGTTTGGATTTCTTTGTATAATAATAAAATAGAGACAATGGTTTATAGAAAGTCTGTAGCTCATTTTTCTGATAGATTTTTAAAATCCCAACTTTCAAGTCAAATAAAATGATTTAATTGGTAACCTTGAAATACAGATTATATAGCAAAGCTTTAAAATGATGAAAAATGCTGATTTAATTATTGCTTTAATCAGTAAATTATAAAAATATAATTTAAAATGGAAAAAAATCGTATAGAAAATTCTGATGAGGGTCAATAGGAGGAAGAAAAGAGGAGAGATGTCCTTCTGTTAAGCATTCAGAAATGTTTAATTAACGGTTTGCCACAACAAAACAATTGAAATGGCAATTACCCTTAAAATAGCAACAATGTAATTGCAGCTGTTGTGATATAAAGCTAGGAAACAAAATGTTAATCTGGAATGAACAGTTTAAATATGAAATTATGATATACTTGGCTTCCTGTAGTACAGCTGTCAAGCTTGGGCAGTTCGCTGGTCAATAGTGACATTGTATGTGTCGGTGAACAGAGTCTCTTGATACCATAACCCGCAGTTCACACATTACTGAAGCTCCAACTGTCGAACATCCAAGTCCCCTGGTATTATTGCAGCTTCCAGACTCTCCTGACTGGCTCATGTTTCATTCTTTGGCAATTTGCCCTAATGATATCCCTCAGGAGCTTTCAGCCACTCTTCCTTTCCATATTTAATCGTGGTATATTAATCTGAGTGATGCACAAACTGTGCTGCACAAATTATAATTTTCTGCAATTTCTTCTAAGACACCTAATTTTTCAGTTTTGCTTTTATTTATGTTTGAAGTTTTGACCCCAAACTCTGTATTTTCAGGTACCTATAACTGTCTATATAAGATTCCCAAGCAGCTGCTTTTGCTATTTATATATTTTTCCGAGGGGCCTTGAAACAAAAGACTTTTTACAAGCAGAATTGGTAAAGATAATGTGATTTATGCCATTAAGTAAATTGTTTTACAGTTATCGGTAATCTTTGATACTTTGAGCATGCCTTTTTGTTTGGAGGGTCAGCAGCTACTTATTACTGTTATCTTTTTACAAATTTTAGTTAACTGCCTGTCTCCATGGATCAGCTGCTCTGCTCTACCCAATGTACTGGCAGCACATATACATCCCAGTGCTTCCTCCACACCTGCTGGACTACTGCTGGTAAGCTGGCTTTTGCCAGATGCCTTTAAATCTGGGTTTCATGATTAGAAAACGAAAGCAAAAAAAAAAAAAAAAAAAAAAACATTTAGTTGTAGATTAGGCAACCTTCGTGTATATATGAAGGAAATCACAGAAACTTGACTTTGAGATCAGCTGTGAGTTTTAAAAGGTGCTTCTCTGATGGGCGGAGTAGTTCTTTTCAAATGTAGCGAAACTGTACAGTTGGCAAGGGTATAATGCTTTTGATTTTGAGTTTTTTTCTGCAGTCATTCAGGTATTAAAATGCATAAATAGAAGCAAATACAGTCTTAGTTTGTGGTTAGGTAAATTGTACAGAAGTTATGATATCAGTTAGATGACCCAGTATCCCAGCTGTCAGAATTTGTCTGGAGCGTCTGCCAAATATCAAATTATCTCTGTCAGGGCACACTTTGCTTTGCCTTTACCTCAGGCACGCTTCCCTTCCCCCTCTTCCCTCAATGACGTACCAGATAGCAACAAAGGGGTTGCCTGGAATGCAAGGATACCTCGAATTTCTGGTTTAAGTCAGAGTCTCAGCTTTAAGCCACTTTGAAAAGCAATGTTGAAAAGTTTTGGGAGTAATTCTGAAAAACTTCCTATTGGAATTCAACCAGGCCTCCAGGACTTTCCTGTTCCTTACAGTGAGGTTAGGTCATGATGAGACTCCCAAACAGCAGCCTTGGATCTTCTTCTGGATTCTGGGGTAGAATGTTATTGCATAACCATCCTCTATAGGCATAGCTAATTCTTAAGAAATATGATGGGTTTTCTCCCAAAACGAGCTTAAACCCACACCCATGCACATGTGTGCACGCACCCGCAAACACACGCACACATAGAAGGAAATCATCTTGACCTTAATGTTTTTGTTTATATCATAGCTAATGTTATTTAAAAAAAAAAAACCTTTTTATAATCATTTGTTTAACTTTCTTATTTCATGAAAGGCAGATCATTTAAAATATTTAAAGATTAAATGATTTAAGTTCATACATAGAGGTTTTCTATTAAGTTTTTATGACTAGCCCTCTTCAGACTAAGTGATTGTAACAACAACACATGTCTTTGGCAACATACTGATCATACCAATCTTTTGTGTGTTTCCAGGGTAATGACATTAGTACCTTCTGAGTACTTGTAAGAGAGAAATAGTTTGGCAGGAGACTATAGGAATGCAGTTTGTGTGGTAAAGCATCACATACACAAGTCTAAGAGTGGTGCTAGACCTATAAATAGGCTCTTTTGGTATTTATGGTCAAGTTTTTCTCTGACCAACATACTTAGAATATATTAGCATACTTGAAGTCAGGGAGTGCAACTTATTTATGTTGTTATATGCCATGTATCTTTGCACATGGTACTCAATAATTAAAATTTGTTAATAAAAAAAGGTTTTTATAAGTTAGTTTAAAATATATTGATATATGATTTTAAAAAATGTATGGGAGTCAGTGGTTCAAGAGCTAACAGATTTTTTTTTAAAATCATATGTAATGTCAGTGTTGTCTTAATTTTTCTATGAAAATGTTCTGACCTCTTAGGAGGCAACCCTCCTTTAAGCTCAATTTTCTTTAATGAACTACACATTTAACACTTTCTAGAAATACTGTTGTTTAGAAACAATACCGGCAGTTCTGCACTCATTCTTCTAGAGCTGTTATGTCTTCCTGATACTTTCTATCCCTGCCACAAAATCCTTCTTTTTCTGCTGTTCCCACTGAATGGAGGAAGCATGTTCTGTGTTTCAGTCCCTAGAATTGTCTTGCTTGTTTCTAACAACTGAAATAGGACAAGTGCTAACAGTCCTCATGCCGCATACCTTCCTGGGCCAGAGATTAGAGCAGTGATACTCAAACAAGGAGTTCCTGAGACTTCCTGAACCTAAGGCCACAATGATGTGCTCAGTTTATATCATGGAAACTGGGCAGTGTAACAAAATTACCTTTAGAAATATCCATGTAAGACTCCAGCTTTCTTCTATTCTCGGAAAAGTCAATCGACTACACTACTTCCTGAAGAAAATAGTTAATCTCACCTTTGCATCCTTGAGGTTAGAATTGTATTGATCTACATGCAAAACAGAGATAAATTAGAGCTTATCCCTTCAATCTCATGGCCTTTGGATAAAGAATTTTTTATTTTCCACTTCAAAAACATTATCAGAAACATTTGGTAGGAATAGAGGAATCTTTGCTAACTCTACCAGATTGATTGACACTTTCCAAATCCTGAGGGAATCCTAGGTCCTTGAAGTATTTTTGCTTTTGCATCTGGTAGCTCTGGTGTGGCATGGAATGTAGAGAGTCATAATGCCATCTTGTGACCATGAATAGATAGCACATCTTGGTCTGCGAATAAAGACTTGTTCATTTATTGGTTCATTCATTCATTCATCAAACATTCAGTGAACACATTATTTTGCCAGACTATGAATAATACGTAATGGATGAATAAGACCCCTTGAGGAGTTTACGTTCACAAATAGGAAGAAATACACACACAGAGAGAGAGAAAAGTACTTACAATATTATAAGTACTGTAGTAGGGGTATACAAGAGAACCATGAGTGGCAACACAGAGGAAGAAGTGGTCTATACTGCCTAGCTGGTTAAGGAAGGCTACAGGAAGGAAGTGGAGCCATCTGCTTTTATCCCTTAATGGACCAGTGTAAGAGTACTGTAATTTGGCAAGTCTATGATGTTGCTGGAGCCCTGGTGACGTAGTGGCTAAGAGCTTGGCTGCTATCCAAAAGGTCAGCAGTTCGATTCCACCAGCCGCTCCTTGGAAACCTTATGGGGCAGTTCTTATCTGTCCTATAGGGTCACTATGAGTCAGAATCAGCTCAACAGCAATGGGTTTGATTTTTTTTTTTTTTTTTTTGGTGATGATGTTACCAGATATACTTAACCTATCTGAGTCCATAAACACATTGGAGGAAATGTGACTCTAGAATCAGTAAAATTGTAATTGTTCGTTATTTGTTTAGGCAGTGGTTGAGGAATTTCTCTTACTTAGACCATCTATCTGGCTCTTCTTTCTGTGAAAGGAGTGGAATTAGCTTCTATGAAAATAATTTAAAAAAATAAATAAAAAATGATGTCCTTTAGACTACCTTAAGTTAGTAGACTGCTGTTATAGTCTACCTCATGGGTGGTCTCTTTGTAAGAAAACCAAAAAAAACAAAAAGGGGCTATCACATAGTAATTATTTTTGAGTAAAGATTAATTGCTTCCAAAAAGGAGAAGCAGCTATAATAGAGCCTTCTGCGTCCCATCTCTGCAAAGTAACTTCATTGACAGAAAGATCTAGGATAGTTTTGCACATGGATGATAAAACATCTGTGTTGCCAAGGATCTCTTCCTGACTTATTAACACCATAATCTAATTAGGGAATTTCAGCTAGGGTTGCAAAATTACTTTTCATGAGATTCGGTTGATTTCATATTAGGATGTACACAATCCAGTTTTTATGAGAAGGAGGCAACTCTTCAATTAACTCTGTATTCTGCAAAACATCATAATTATTTTAGGAAATGATGCTCTAGATTAATAATGTTTGCAGTTCTAGCATGTGTATGTTTTGTCTTTTGTTAGGAATTAGTGAGAAAATAAAACACGTAGCGATACCCAGTGATCCCATAATAAAAAGTTTCAAGATACTTTATTATTAAGAGCTGCATAGGAGCTTTTTTTATTCTAGTTTAACAATATCTGTAAGTTTATTGTTTATATTTTATTTTGATTTTTTTAATTTTTTCCCATACAAAAATTTATACATACATTGTTATGTGACCTTAATTGCTCTCCCCATACTGTGACAGCACACTCCTCCTTTCCACCCCTGATTCCCCATGTGCATTCAACCAGCTCCTGACCCTCTCTGCCTTCCCATCTCACCTCTGGACAGAAGCTGCCCATTTAGTCTCTGGTATCTACTGGAGCTAAGAGGCACTCTCCTCACAAGTACTGCTTTATGTCCCACATTCCAGTCCAATCCCTGTCTGAAGAGTTGGCCTCAGAAATTGTTTTAATTCTGGGCTGATAGAGAATCCAGGGGCCATGCTCTCCGGGGTTCCTCCAGTCTGTCAGACCATTAAGTCTGGTCTTCTTACTAGAATTTGAGTTCTGCATCCCACTTTCCTCCTGCTCCATCCGGGACTCTGTTGTGTTCCCTCTCAGGGTGGCCATTGATGGTAGCTGGGCACCATCTAGTTCTTCTGGTCTCAGGCTGATGAAGTCTCTGGTTTATGTGGCCCTTTCTGTCTCTTGGGCTAATATTTTCCTTGTGTCTTTGGTGTTCTTCATTCTCCCTTACTCCAGATGGTTGGGACCAATTGATGCATCTTAGATGGCAAGCTTTTAAGACCCCAGCCATCACTCACCAAAGTAGGATGCAGAACATTTTCTTAATAAACTTTGCTATGCCAGGTGGCCAAGATGTCCCCTGAAAGTATGGTGCGCAGACCCCTGCACTTGCCATCTGTCCCTCAAAGTGTTTGATTGTATTCAAGAAACTTCTTGACTTTGGTTTAGTCCAGTTGTGCTGTTTTCCCCTGTAGTGTGTGCTGTCCTTCCCTTCACCTAAGATAATTCTTATCTACTATCTAGTTAGTGAATAACCCTCACCCTCCCTCCCCACCCTCATAACCGTCAAAGAATGTTTTCTTCTGTGTTTAAACCTTTTCTTGAGTTTTTACAATAGTGGTCTTATACAATATTTGTCCTGTGACTGACTAAATTCACTCAGCATAATGACCTCCAGCTTCCTCCATGTTATAAGATGTTTCACAGCTTCATCGTTGTTCTTTATCGTTGCATGGTATTCCATTGTGTGGATATATCATAATTTGTTTATCCGTTCGTCCATTGATGGGCACTTAGGTTGTTTCCATCTTTTTGCTATTGTGAACAGTGCTGCAATGAAAGTGGGTGTGGCAGCTCTTACTTCTCTAGGATATATTCCAAGGAGCGGGATAGCTGGATTGTATGTTACTTCTGTTTCTAGCATTTTAAGGAAGTGCCAAATCAATTTCCAAAGTGATTGTACCATTTTACATTCCCACCAACAATGTAAATGTGTTCCAGGCTCTCCACAACTTCTCCAGCATTTATTATTTTGTGTTTTGGATTAATGCTAGCCTTTTTGGGGTGAGAGGATATCTCATTGTAGTTTTGATCTGCATTTCTCTAATGGCTAATGATCATGAGCATTTCTTCATGACTCTGTTAGCTGCCTGAATATCTTCTTTGGCAAAGTGCCTGTTCATGTCCTTTGCCCATTTTTTAATTGGGTTATTTGTCTTTTTGTTGTCGAGGTTTTACAGTATCTTGTAGATTTTAGAGATTAGCCACTGATCGGATTTGCCATAGCCAAAAATTTTTTCCCATTCTGTAGGTTGTTTTTCACTCTTTTGGTGACGTCTTTTGAGGAGCATAAGTGTTTGATTTTTTAGGAGCTCCCAGTTATCTAGTCTCTCTTCTGGTGCTTGTGCGTTGTTACTTACAGTTCGTATTGTGTTTATGTCATGTATTAGGGCTCCTAGCATTGTCCCTATTTTTTCTTCCATGATCTTTATCATTTTTTATTTTATATTTAAGTCTTTAATCTATTTTGAGTTAGTTTTTCTGCATGATGCGAGGGATCAGTCTTGTTTCAGTTTTTTGCAGATGGATATCCAGTTATGCCAGCACCATTTGTTAAAGAGACTGTCTTTTCCCCAGTTAATAGTCTTTGGGCCTTTGTCAAATATCAGCTGCTCATAGGTGGATGAATTTATGTCTGGGTTCTCAATTCTGTTCCATTGGTCTGTGTATCTGTTGTGGTACCAGTACCAGGCTGTTTTGACTACCATGACGGTTGTCTTAGTTATCTAGTGCTGCTCTAACAGAAATACCACAAGTAGATGGGTTTAACAAAGAGAAGTTTGTTCTCTCACAGTCCAGTAGGCTACAAGTCCAAATTCAGGGCATCAGCTCCAGGAGAAGGCTTTCTCTCTCTGTCGGCTCTGGAGAAAGGTCCTTGTGATATATCAGTCTTTCCTTGGTCTGGGAGCTTCTCTGTGCAGGAACCTCAGGTCCAAAGGATGTGCTTTGCTCCCGTCACTGCTTTCTTGGTGGTATGAGGTTCCAGTGTGTCTCTACTCTTTTCTCTCTTTTATATCTCAAAAGAGATTGGATTAAGACACTATCTAATCTTGTAAATCTCATCAGTATAACGTCATCATAGTGATAGAGTTTACAACACATAAGGAAATCACATTAGATTACAAAAGGGTAGACAATCATACAATACTGGGAATCATGACGTAGCCAAGTTGACAGATATTTTGGGGGGACACAATTCAATCCATGACAACAGTATAATAGGTTCTAAAATCAGTAGTGTGAGGCCTCCCACCTTGTTCTTCTTCTTGATTAATGCTTTATTTATTAGGGGCCTCTTCCCTTTCCATATGAAGTTGATGATTTGTTTCTCCATCTCGTTAAAAAAATGCCAGTGGAATTTGGATCACGATTGCATTGTATCTGTAGATTGCTTTGGGTAGAATTGACATTTTCACAATGTTGAGTCTGTTGAGTCTACCTATCCATGAACAAGGTCTGTTTTTCCACTTATGCAGGTCTCTTTTGGTTTCTTGCAGTAGTGTCTTGTAGTTTTTCATTGTTTAGGTCTTTGACGTCTCTGGTTAGATTTATTCCTAAGTATTTTATCTTCTTGGGGGCTATTCTAAATGGTATTGATTTGGTGATTTCCTCTTTGAGGTTCTCTTTGTTGGTGTAAAGGACTCCAACTGATTTTTGTATGTTTATCTTGTATCCTGAAACTTTGCTGAAATCTTCTATGAGTTCCAGTAGTTTTCTTGTGGGTTCTTTGGGGTTTTCTGTGTATAAGATCATATCATCTGCAAATAGAGATACTTTGACTTCTTGCCTACCAATTTGGATGCCCTTTATTTCTTTTTCTAGCCTAATTGCACTGGCTAGGACCTCCAGCACAATGTTGAATAAGAGTGATGATAAAGGGCATCCTTGTCTGGTTCTTATTCTCAAGGGGCATGCTTTCAAAGTCTCTCCATTTAGGGTAATGTTGGCTTTGGCTTTGTATAAATGCACTTAATTATGTTGAGGAATTTCCCTTCTACTCCTATTTTGTTGAGAGTTTTTATCATGAATGGGTTTTGGACTTTGTCGAATGCCTTTTCTGCATTGATTGATAAGATCATGTGGTTCTTGTCTTTTGTTTTATTTATGTGATGGATTACATCGATTGTTTTTCTAATGTTGAACCATCCCTGCATACCTGGTATAAATCCCACTTGATCATGGTGAATTACTTATCGTTTATATTTTAAAAGATAGCTTCCATAAAGTTTTAAAAGTATTATCTTAGGTGTGTTTCCTAGGACTTCAGCAGGTTTTTTACCACTTTTGGCTCTGATTTTAGGAAACTCTGATCCACCTGGTGGCTCTGATTTTAGGAAACTCTGATCCACCTGGTAGCCCTCCAACATCTTTAAAGTGGATATAATAATTTTATTTTTAGGAGGCTTTTAAGTATTTTGATTAACATTCATTTTATTAAAATGGTCATTGGAATTTAAGATACTATGGACTTTCTGTACTATAAATCTTGTGGGTAGGATAACTTAACCTGGGGTGCATTGGTAATTTGCACAGTGAATTTAATAACTTTACACTATTTTGGATGTGGGAAAGGCTTGACATATTTAAGATCTTAGGAGTTGCCTGTTTTGTAAAAGTTGCCTTAGCCCAGTTGTGAGAGTTCAGAATAATTAATAACATGTATTTTATGTCTTGTATGGAGTCCCGTGGATGAGAACTTGAGCTAGCACTAGCCTTATTTAAGCAAAAGTGGAACAGTCTACATTCGTTCCTCCTATTTCCTTTTGAAAGAAGAAAATCTGTTAGGTCTTAAGGATATCAAAACCTGTCAATAATTCTCAATTTTCAGTCAATGAAGTATCCAGAATATCAGATCAATTCCAGATGATCTTTTGTATTAAACAATAACAACAACAAAACAATGACGACAGCAACAACAAAAAAATAGGAAAGGTACAAAGCCACAAAAGATAAAGACAGCTGGGAATTAGAACCTAGTACAGTAAGAAGCAATAAACTAGAATGTATAGGTTAAGGAGGACTAAAAGAAGAATTCTTGATATATAGGCTTGTTTTTAGCCATCTTTAAATAAATATGGAATTGTTTGAGGTTATTTTGAAAACTGAGTCTGTTGAGGTTCCTATTTGTTTTTATCTATTAGTGGTTCTCAGAGGTAAACTGGACACACACAAGTTTGGACAGCTCTATTCTGATGATGACAGCAATGTCTGCAAAATTATGCAAATGTTTTGAGAAAGAGGGTTACATGTTTTCATTAACAGAAGAGGTTTACGTTCAGTAGAGCACAAAGACTTCTATAAAGATTTGCCAAAAGTATTTTATTTTGAATGAGGCACTTATCCACATATTTTATATTACCTATGCAGACTTCTATCTAATGTTTTCTTGGTAAATAATATTTTGATTTTGCAATGTCAAGTTGAATAATTTCCTTCTTGTATTTCATAAGAAATATTTCTGAAAATACTAGTAATTGGGATTTTATATGTTACAAGAACGATTTACTGTCTATATTCTCTGGTAGGGTAGAAACTCCACGAGGGCAGATATATTGTATTGTCTGTTATGGTACCCAAGTCCCTCACCCAGGGCCTGGCACCTTGTATGTTCCAAATATAATAAGTTGAATTAATTAATTTGGGGTCAGCCTTAAACTTATTTGAGTGTTTTTATATTTATTGAAATTATTTTATTAATAAAAATGAAAGTGGGATAAATCTGAATTTATAAAATTTAAATAAAAGACAAGCTATGTGAGAGTTAAGGTAGCACAGGGATAGAATCACATTAGGGGATGAACTTGCTTACCTTTGCACCCCTGGTTCTGGGACAGTGCCTGGCACACAGCAGGACTCAGTACATATGTGGTGAATGAGACTGACTGACTGGCAGATAGTAGGCATGAAGGAATGAAAATGTATTAGGAAAATCATAGAGATAAGCATTTAGTTGAGTAAGAAAAATGTGTACAATATGTGAGTACGTTTGATGAGTATTTCAGATACATTGCTATGAGATATGTGGAAAAGATTCAACTCAGACTATAGCCTAGACCTGATATTCTTCTTAAGTAAAGAAGTTTTTTAGACATTACAACTCTTGTTTAAAAAATATTAAAAATTCATATAACCTAACCTTAACTTGAATATATTAAAAGCCTCTAAAATTAAATTTGAGTTTTACATATGGAATAATTTTAAATATCTGTAATGTGGTGCTGTACTAGAACTGTGCATTTAATAAATTTAATTTTAAGCATTCTGAAATACTTATATTGTTGTTTAAGTTTCAATGAACTCTGTGAATATATACATATATATTTTTAATTTAGTGCCCCAATGCCATACCTGATTGGAATACACTCCAGCCTCGTAGAGGTGAGTATCTTTCAGACATGAGATAGCAATAAATTAACTTATAAAAATAATAGTTAAAAGTTTTGTTTTGAATGAAAATAAATGGGAATAGTACAAAGCAATGACTAGTCTCATATTTATAGTATATTACATGGTTATTTTGAAAAAGGTAATATTGAAATAATTTTATTTAAATTAGCTTACTAAATGGCAAGCTTCAGTGACATGGAAACTCATGAAAATAGGTTGTATTTGGTAGAAGTCATATGGTAAGTGTTAAATACTAAAAGACTAGTTCTTGATGAACCACTTTCTTTATGGTAACTTGGGATTTTTTATATTTCTTTCTCAGACCTATATTTTGAAAGTCAAATTTCAGATAATTATGAATCATAAAAGGGAAACATTTTCAGCCCTGTTGGGAGATTTAAAGTTTAGTAACTTATTTGCAGTGTCAGCATCTCATTCTGAATATTTTTGTCACCTGAGTCATCACTGTAGTGAAACACCTTGGCCTTTATCAGTGAGATTTCTTATAAGATCAGCATCTTAACAACATAAACAAAAGGTTTGGATCAAGACAAAACACTTTGTCAATTGAGTGTCATCATTACGGTGGTGGATTTCAGTTTTTATTGGAACTCATTTGTTTTTGAGCTAGTCGTGCATATTATCTTTCCTCCAATGTCTGATAAGCAACAGTTCAACCCAAATAACTCATTTTTACGCTTATTTGAGTGTTTTTATATTTATTGAAATTATTTTATTAAGAAAAATAAAATGTTTTCTTATTTTTATGTTTCTTAACTTTGTCACTGTATACACTGTAAGTCCTCATTTTAAATGATCAAGGAAAATCCTGGTGATTATTTTAAAACTCCTGAGGACCATGTAGGGAGAGACTTCTTTTACAGAAGGCCTGGATTATGGAATTCTGCATGTGCTCTGCTCTGTTTTGGGCTTTTTTTTTTCAGTTTTGAGCATGTTTTATTTTTGCAAAATGCTTAGGTAGAAATTTTTGTACATTTTACTAGTAATAAAGGGTATGTCTTAATGGATTTCTTTAGTAGGTTTGATTTGTTTTTAATATTGAAATCTGAGTTGGAGAACATTATTGACTCCTTATATTTTATTCATTTTTAGAAAACTTGTGCTTACATGCCAGGGTATTTTCAGTGAAAGAACAAATTATCTAAAAGAAAACATAAATGAATAGGCATTTAATCTGTTATTAGATTGTGGAATAAATGGCATTTTATTTATCAGTAGTTTGACTATACAAAATCCAACCATGATTGGTTGTTATGGTTTCAGAAGAAGCGTTATCAAATTTGATCTTGTTGCTAGTGTCTGTGTGTGTGTGTGTGTATATATATATATATATGTATGTATATGCGGGAGAAAGATGTAGCAGTCTGCTTCCATAAAGATTGTCAGCCTTGGAAACCCTATGGGGCAGTTCTACTCTGTCCTGTAGGGTGGCTATGAGTCAGAATCGACTCGACTGCAAAACCAAAAAACCAAACCTGTTCCTGTCAAGTTAATTCCAACTCATAGTGACCCTATAGGACAGAACAGAACTACCCCTATAGAGTTTCCAAGGAGCAGCTGGTGGATTAAAACTGCCGACCTTTTGGTTAGCAGCCGAGCTCTTTAACCACTGCGTCACCAGGGCCCCAACTCAACTGCAGTGATATATATGTGTGTGTGTGTGTGTTATACATTTATGTCTCTCCTTATGTGTCTAATAAACCCAAAAAACCTATTGCCTTTGAGTCATCCAGACTTATAGTGACCCTATAGGACAGAGTAGAACTGCCCCATAGGGTTTCCAAGGAGCACCTGGTGGATTCGAACTGCTGACCTTTTGGTTAGCAGCTGTAGCTCTTAACCACTATGCCACCAGGGTTTCCATGTGTCTAATAGGATATGTAATTTCTTCAATATATTTATTTATTTATAGGGATTAAAAAAATAAATGTTGTTGATGGGTACCTGTAATAGTGATGTTATTATGTTTTGTTTTTGCATCATGATTTGACTTTTAAAACGAATAATTTGACTTTTCCAAAATACTGTAGAAAGGGGTACATGTTTTTAATATTTAATTAAATTTATCACATATTTTTTGGGACCTATAGAGAAAGTTGTACTTTTTTAAGGGGCAAATTAAAGTGTTGTCTTGGAGAAAGGTCCATTCTAACTTTAAATTGGCTCCTATCATTAAGAGAGAATGTTTAAATTTCAGCACTTCTGTAATTGTGTCCTAGACTTTCTAACTGTCTTAATAGCTTTATTTAGTATCATAGCTAATGAAAAGGTATACTAGGAACTTTAGACATTCTTTTAAACCAGTTGAGTGCTATTTGGTAACGTTCTCTTTAATCTGTTACAAGATGATATAATCCTGCGATTCCATTCTTAGTGTATCATCATTAGGCAGATTTTTTTTTTCCACTAAAATTTCTATCTTTTGTGCTTTTGTACTTAAAAATGTTTCTATAATGGAAGTATAGATATTTACATAATAGTGAGACTGAGCTTGAGTAATATTTTTTGCATTTTGCTTGACTGCAATGACAACCAATTTTTATTTTTTAAAGGAAGAATCAAAATATTCTCTTATTTTCTCCCTTTTGGTCAAAACAGTTTCAACACATTTTATCAATTGTATAAAGAATTCTAAACCTAATTTTTCGAAGATACATGAAGTGAACGTCCTTTGAAATCTTTTTTTAAATCACATTTTTATGTAATTGTGAGTAAAAGATGGCTGGAAGACCCTTTTAAAATATAAATTTGCTTCTAAAATAAAGGATGAAGACATATTGTTGTCTCTGAAAAATAGTCTTTAGCTTTGAACTCACAGCAGACTAAGGCCTGTAAGCGATGAGGAATAATTTAGTAGATGCTACAAATATTTATTTATCTTGCTACAAATGTGAGAATTATCTTACTTAATCAATATACAAAAGATTCTAAATGAAATGTCCTAATTTCAGAAGATCATATGATTGTTCCCCTTGTGTCATTTGTTTGCATAATGTGCATAATACGCATTTGTATTTATATTGTATGGAAGACTTATATAGAGATTGTGTGAGAAAACGCTATAAACTTTAATCAGCTGCTGTTGCTCGTATGGAGTCCCTGGATACTGCAAATGGCTAATGTGTTCCCTGCTAATCTAAAGGTTAGCAGTTCGAGTCCACTCAGAGGCACCTCAGAAGGAAGGCCTGGCAATCTACTTTTGAAAAATCAGCCATGGAAAACTCTATGGAGCATAGTTCTACTCTGACACACCTGGGGCCTTCTGAGTCTGGATCAAGACGAAGGCAACTGATTTTTTTGGTTCTTAGAAGCGTTTCAATCTGTGTCTTAGTATTAGTGTCATGTTTTTGAAGAAGAAAGCAAATTCTTCTTTCATATTTTCTTATTCTTTCCCCATTCAAACAAGATTATGAATTTTATGAGCTATGAAAATATGAGACAGAGAAAGAGGTACCATTTTATATTCCATATGAGTTTCCACTCTTATTTAGGGAAAAAAAAAAAAAGCTAAAGCCTGACACCGAAGACAAAAAATAGGTAAAATATGGACACTAATCTAAAATTTTCTTTAACAATTATTTTAATTATATACTGTTATTATTTTTTTGTTTCTGTAGACTTAGTCTTACTTTAAGGAAGTCCTAATTTACTGATTTATTGAAATGAATACTTTTTCCATTCTTATTGTGTGGCTAGTTGAACTAAATTTAATATTCAGCTATTAGACTTTTAAAACTAAGAGTAATTTTGAAACATACACCTTTTATCTCAATGCCAATTTCCTTTATTTAGAGCTTAGTGTTAGGGTCAGTAGAAAACATTTTGGGGGCGTCTAGCCATTATTCTAGGCTTAGGCTAACTTATCCTTTTAAAATTCATCAGAATTATCTACAGTTTCTGTCATAAGGACAATTTAGAATTAAAGGTGAATAACAAGATTATGACTTACATTTTTCCATGCAAATTCCATTTATATAGATATATTTTTTGCTTGTATAATAGGTTATTTTTATAATTATTTTTAGTTAATTTATAGCTCACCATATATTTATGTATTTAAACTTTTTATGTGTATGTATATCACATGCATATATATGGAAAGAGAAGGAAATGAGTGTATTTATAAATGTTTTTGTAATAGTATGACCATTGTAAGTGATTCTCTGCTAATATCTTAGGAATGGAGCATCTTCTAAGTCTTACTTTAGAATAATTATAATGTCTTTTACAAGATATATTTTAGAATCATATGTTCCCCTGAGTATCCACACTGCACCTAGGCTGTGAGACTTCCCTAACACATAGACATACCCTGCACTAGACTCCCATTTCCCTAGCAAAGTTTAACATTCCGTCTACTATGCAGAGATCTGAAATTCTGAATGGATCAGAGAAATTTCAGTTTTGAAATAATTGATTAGGCCAATTTAAAAATGTAAGGTATTTAACAGATTATTTTTAAAAAGTGTATTATTTGAGAATGTCACTTTAAAAAAATACAGCACTGAAATTAATTGACCTATTGCTAGTTGACCTCTACAGTTGTGGAATTCTGAGTTGCTGGATGTATTTCATTAAAGAGCATGTTACTTATTTGTGCTAAGCAGTAATACTATTTACTGTCATTTAAATAAGACTATTAGAATTTTATAACTATAAAATTTAAGTTTACATATTGGTTTAAATCGGAAAAATAAAATAATTCCTTTATTTAAGAATAAGAAAATGATGAAATTCTAATTTAGTTTCAGTTATCTACATACTCGAATAATTTGACCATTTTGACCAAACTATAAAACAAGTCAAAATAGTTAATCCAGTAGGCTATAAATTTGATCCTTTATATTGAAATTCTTGTGAGACATTTTACTGACAATAAATTCCATATTACTCTATCATTTTTCATTTTTCAACTTTTATTCTTCATCATAAGCTTATACATATTGGTATGGAAAATATAGAAAAAGTATTTATTAATTGAAAACTTTGCAGCTTAATAATGTAGTCGTAGAGTTACTGGTTTATGTTAGACTTGCAATATGATTTATGCTAAAAATAGATATAGAGCTAGATACAAATTCTTGTATCTTGGGATTGAAATTTGGCTGATAAATTGTAAAGGACAGAAGTTTTTGCAGTTTGCTTTAGCTGTGTCTGTCTTGTAGGTCTTTGTTGTAATATTTTCTTGATTAAATTATATTCATCTATCTCCAAATTAAATATGTTTAAATGAGCAAACATTCTATTTTAAGCATCTTTTTCCAAATCATCTTTTTGAACTGGTTGTAGTCACACTTCCTCGCAGAGAAGGTAAAGTTGTTTATATTTATTTTATAAGGTAGGATTTTCCTGTTTTCTTTTTCCATGACTAGTGTATTAAGGTAATTTTCTCTGTTTCCAACTTATTATAGTTTATTAAGAAAATATACTAAGATGCTTATTCACAATTGTGTTTTTTAAACAGAGAGTGAAAAACAAATCATTGGAAGATGTGGTTATGTTAAATGTTGACACAAACACTTTAGAATCACCGTTTAATGACTTGAGCAACCTACCGAGTGATGTGGTGAGTCTGAAGGATATTTTGTAGTGAACAATATATATGTTTTCTACTGGACCCTTGAATTGCTGGGAGTTATTTTTTCTACTTTTTCTGTCTAAAATAAAAGGATTGTGTGTGTGCATGGGGTGTGAGAGGAATCAGTGTAGATTCTGTATTTAATACTTTTACCTTTTGGCAGTTGAGGAGATGTTGAACGGAACATCATATTCCTTATTGTAAAAGTAGGATCATAATTAAAAAGCTAGATGCATTCATTAGGCAGAGCTTCTTTAAACGTGAGTCTCTTCATCTCATCTTAATCATTATATTACAGAGTAGGCACTTCTGTCTGCCTAGTGGCATGTCTTGCAAAAGAATGAGAGAGTTTTTGAAGGCAAGAAGAAGAAGGGGGCCAATTATCGGCTTTTGCTTCCCTGCCACCTGCCAGCGCTTTTCCTTTTAATTAATGATCTGATGGCACTGGTCAATATAATAAGAAATGCTTGTACAGTTGGGGTCAGAAAATTCTGGCTTTGATCTCCCTCAACTTTCTGAAACATTTATTTGTTTTCTGTAAATTATTTCAGTTTTATTTTAATCTTTTCTGTCCTGCTGAGGGCCGCAAGAGTGAAAACCTACAGTTTGTCATTTGCTTTGGCAGAGCAAACACTGCTTACTTAGAATTCTATTTGTAAATTAAACTGCAAACCCAGTTTGTCATAAAAGACATCTGATCCTTTTGAAATGACGAAAACTGTCTTTTGTCTGTAAAGGCTGATAAATTAAGTGCCAGTTCTCTTCTGGTCTTTGATCTTGCAGAGGGTTTGTGTGTATGTGTGTGTGTGCGTGTGTGTGTCTGCAGCTTACAATGGCACATATTCTGTATTTCATGTTAAATAGTCTTCAAAAGTGCTTTTTTTTTTGGCCTTGGTATTCCTTAGTACAGGGCAGAAATGCAGACTAGTGCTGTTTCTGTATATATTTGAATGGCTATTTAAAAATATCTTTATAATATAGTTCTAAGTTAAAATAACGTTCCTTAAAAAAATTCCCATTCTTTTCAAGGATATTAAAATTTGGGAGTAAAAAAACCCCACAGAATATATTCTTTGTAATATTGCAAGTATTTTGAAATCCATTATTAAGGAGTTTAAATAAGTGAATTTAAACATCTCAAACTAAAAAAAAATGTATTAATACTAACCTTGATTGTTCCTATAGGCTAGTGATAGGAAAAATATGATTTTAAAGTCGAAATAGATAATTTATGTCCATAAATAGCCTAAAATACTTGCTGACCTTATAGCAAATTAAAATTGAACTACTTTATTTTGCTGTAGTAAAATTTATACTATGTACACACAAATCCAAGCTCAGGCCGGTGAACAATTATATTATCTTTTTAGCTCATTATGACTAGATTGCCTCATTATAAAAATTTTGCAGAAGCTGCTAGAAATGATTAGAGTTATTCATTTAGAAGTCCATCAAAGTGTTCTCCACTGGATATAGAAATAATTAGTGAAAATACAGTCCCAACTTTTAAGAATGCATTCCATATGTGCATGTATTTTCTACTGTTAATACCTGAAGGAAGAACGCTTGTTTATTTAAAAAGAAAAAAAGAAGAAGAAGGAAAAAAGAGAGAGAGAAAAGAAAATGAAAGAGAAAGAAATTCAGCATTTAGGTTTATGATATTACAATTTTTATTGTCAGCTTAATGATAGATGATTCTTTGAGAAAAACAATATTTTATATTTTATTGTTTGGATCGGTGACTTTTTTTAAATTGAGAAGTGCTACTTTCCCACTAGAATTAGTTTGATAATTAAAACATTTATTTAGCTATCCGGAAAAGGAAACACTACTCAAAAAATATAAAAGTCTAAGTATATAAAATGACAGGGAGAAGCATCCTTTGGTTTACTCATAAGAAGCAGTAGAATTAATCATTATTAAGTATTAAAAAGTATAGATTGAAAGAACATTGCAAAGTGGTAAGTGTATGACGATACATATGCTTGATATTAAGAGCCACAAACTTACTGACAAATCTGAAGAATGAACAAATCGAGATAGCTCTGAAGTGAAGTGAGGACCATTTGCTGAAAGTGTGAGATGCTTTAAAGTTATAGTCATTTTCTAAAAATATTTTAAGTGGTTGTGTAAGACATTCCAAAAGCTAGCTCATAGTTCTGGAGGAAATATGGTAAAGCATCACATCATGTTTTCTGCAATTGTAAATGTTTTAAATGAGACATGTTAAAGTCACCAATGATCTTACTAAAAAATTTTTTGTGCGATTTGAATTAATAAAGTATAATTGAAGCCTGAAAATTCTGCTATTGGTATTGTCTGATCGTTTAATAGATTAACTGAGATTTAAATGGGGGCCTTTTAAAATCATTCACCAAGGCATTTAAATTATACTTACAGGCTAGATGACTTTCTATACATGTGCACTCTATTATTGTGTCAGATTGACCAGTGGTCTTGGCTGTTCAAAGGTCAGTGGTCACAGTTGTCCTGAATTACTAGTTCTTTTTTCCTGTGGACCCTCTGCTGTGTTGCATGCTGTAATCTTCTTAATGGCTTCATTCCAATATTCACACATAATATTTTAGATTTATTGACTGTTAGAAATACTACCATGCCAGTAGCAGTTCCGCTACTCTTAAAGTATTTAAAATTGGAAAAATAAATCAGGGCAAAGCTTTCAGGAATCCTTTGTTTTCCTTAAGGGAGGGGAAAAAAACTCTCTTCCTGTCTTCTGACAAGAACACTGTTTTTTGATTTCATCATTTCGCTATAGATTTGTATCATGAAAAGAAAAAAACACACACAAATATTTTATTGTGCCTGAATTTAACAATATTGATTATTACATGGAATAACTTTTAAAGGCAATAGAGCCAGTAAGATATACTTTTGTAGTTTTTGTCTATGGATATATTGTGATTTTATTTTTTTCAAGGCTATGTCAGATGGATACCTTCAAATGTATGTAATTTTGAGTATGTGAAGTAAAAAAGTAAATTTTAGAGCTATATGTAACAAAATCATTTGAAGTTATTGTGGTATGTTTATAAGGGTGGGGGAAAAATCAGTTGAAGTAGGCATTTGAAATTTCAAATGAGTTCATTTTAATTTAAGAAAACTCACTTTTGAGACCTCACATTCCAAATATATATACAAATTTAGTTTCAATAACATAATAATTTAAAATGTTGTATTTCTGAGTGATTACTGCTTATTTAAATTTTTCATTATTAACATTTTAAAAACTAATTTGGAGAGTTATTACATATTTCAAAAATAATAAACAGGACAACACACTTATTGGAAAACTAAGCTAATAATTAGAATTTTAATAAGATTTAAGAAATTTGTCCTCATATGAATATTAAAACAATTATAAACTAACTCTTATAGGTAAACTCCAGTTAGAATTGACATTTGAAAAAGTTACATGCAGGAGAATATTTATTAAAATAAAAAAGTGAATTTTGATATAGATTGCTTAACTGTTTTAAAATATTTTTTACTCATAGATGGTAAAAAAATAACATACTCTTAAGACAGGTCAATATTCTAGTTCCTATTTTAGATAAGAAAATGAAGCCATAGAAAGTACACCATTAACGGTGTATCTGGAGCTTTAGTTCTTCATAAAGATTGATTTCTCAGGCCTGTGCCCTGAACACTAGACCATGGTTCCTCTTACATAAAGATGATATACAATGGAATGAGTAATGTTTTTAAAATTTTACTATAGTAGCTTAGTATCCATTCTGATTTTATTAAAGAAATACCAACATGACCAATTTGATTTAAATTAGGATTTTCAGCACTGTTTTTAAACTAATTTTCACCTTGTATATAATACCATTGGAAAATGATTTTCCATTTCCCACTACGAGTTTGTATTGAAAATATAGTGCACTTAAGAGTTATTGTCCAATTCCCTGTAGACCGCAGTATGTTATAGGATGAAGCATATTTAATTACTAAAGCATTGAAAAGACTCATTATAAAATGATCTCACCTAAAATACCATTCGTGTGATGGTGAAGCTTTCAAGTATCTCAGGAAGGAATAGGTTAATGGTTTTATTGTCATATGAAAAGAGAACACACACACTGCTCTGAATCACCAACAATCATTAAAATCCTAAAGAGCTAGAGAACACCCCAGAACTCTAAGAATTTTGGACATGTACCTTTAAGTGAGTTAATTAATTTGAGAATAAGTTTGGAAAAGGGAAGGCTTTTTCAGAGCCTTTTTTATCAGCTTTTTTTTTTTTTTTTTTAAATAAAGTGTATAAACAAAAAATAACCATGCAAATAGTCAATATATGTTTCATTTATTGAATTTTTTTTCTAATTTAACATGAAGGTTTAACATGTTCAATTGTCATAATGTGTGTTATAAAGAAAGAAAAGGCCCCAGAGGATATTATGTTAGTTCCACGTTTGTCACAGCTCTGCTGTAATCCTTACCGTGTGAGTGAACTCAACAAATTTCGAGAATGGCCAGGTTAGAAAGATAAGACAATTTTATTCATCTTCTAAAGTAATATGGGGAGCATTTTGTTTAGTTCACAGGGCGGACTTCAGGAGACAAACGTTGCTGCTTTCAGTGTGCCTGTGCAGAAGTACAGTCATGTATTCTCGCTCTCTGTCTCTCCCAGCTGTTAGAATGCAGGGTCTAGTTGGTGAGCATTGCCCCTGCCCTGGTGCAGTGCTTCGTAAACAGTAGGCATTCAATAAATGATTGCTGAAAACAAATATAGTTGCACTTCTTTTATCTTTTGTAATAGAATTTGTTGTTAAAGTCCTTGTTTACTGTTAACTCCTGGAACATTTTATAAGGACGTTTTCACCTGACTCTCATAATAATGAAAGAAAGAAACCTGGTAACATGTTTAAAATATGCTCTCCTGGCTTTGAGTGCAACCTTCCCTTCCCTGGCTCTGGCAGAGGAGAGCATGTTGTGATGGCAGTCATCGTGTTTGTGCACATGGGTCTGGGTGTCTGTGGAAACTCACCATTCTTTTAAATAGTTATTTTCAGAGATGTGATTATTCAAAAAGTTTTTTTTTTGTTGTTGTTTGTTTATAAGTAAACTGTTAAGAGTTTTGCTGTTTTCTTGGTGTGTTTTTACATAAACCTTAAATGCAAAACAAAACAGACAAATCATAACAAAAACAAAAACAAAACCCAAATCTTAATTAACTGTGCTTGCAAACATTTACAAAATTGTGTTAATTCCTCTCATCTGAATAAGAGAATCTCTCCCCCCAGTGCAATGATCCAGGCTTTAGCAGTTCCCCTTTTATGCCTCTGTACTTTTGCAATTCTAAAGTTGATTTATAGTTTGTTACTCTTGGTGATTTTAAGTGCTCACGAAGTTCCTTGGCCTTCTCCTGGCTTTTCATTTCCAACTAAATTACTTAGCCCTTCTCCTGATGTTTTTTAATTTTGTAGCATCTTAATAGCATACGTCTCTCTCTTTTTACTGTTAGTGTTAAAAATAAAGATAAAAAGATAAAGACCTGATTTCGCCTCCTAAAATTATTTCCAAATTGTTTCTGTTCCTTTAAGTCCTTGACTTTTCTGTATCCAAATGACTTTTTTTTTTTTTTGCATGTGATATTGTGAGTACTGTCTACAACACGAAACCAAAACCCACTGCCATCAAGTCAATTCCGACTCATATCAACCCTATAGGACAGAGTAGAACTGCCAAATAGGATATCCAAGGCTGTAAATCTGTACAGCAGCAGACTACCGCATTTGTCTCCCGCAGAGCAGCTGGTGGGTTCAAACTGCTGACCTTTTGGTTAGCAGCCAAGCACTTTAACCGCTGCGCCATCAGGGGTCCTCCGCTCCACCGCGGTTCCTCATGGCACCAGGGCTCCAATAACCAAAAAATCCAACCTGTTGCTGTAGAGTCAACTCCGCTTCATAGCGACCCTATAGGACTGAGTAGAACTGTCCCATAGGGTTTCCAAGGAGCAGCTGGTGGATTTGAATAGTCGATCTTTTGGTTAACAACCGAATGCTTAACCACAGTGCCACCAGGGCTCCAGTAGTGGTTCCCAAATCTGGCTGATGGCATAATGACCTGGTGAACATTTAAAAGCATTATCTTCCTGGGCCCCAACACAGAGTTTCTGATTCAGTAAACTACAGAAATAAATATAGAAGTGTGCCTAGGACATGTTGGTAATTTCTTCATTCATTCATGCACTCACTCATCAACAAATATTTATTGAGCACCTACTGTATGCCTTTACTGTGTTAGGTGCTGCGTATAGAGTGGTGAGAGAGAACGTGTAAATCCTGTTCTCGTGGAGCTTGCATTGTGTTAACAAACATCGATCTAGCAGATTGAGACAGATGCTATAGAGAAAAGGAACAGGTACAATGGGAGAGAATAACAGGAGGTCCTAATTTAGAGTAAGGGTGATGTAGTAGGGTGGGCCTGTTCTAGGCACAATGATGGAGAACAAAAAGTACGTGCCTCTGTGGTGCAGCGAGGAATTGTCTTATGCAGCAGCACATAGACTTTTGAGAGGTCAAGTGCTCCGCTCTCCAGTATAATAGTAAAGGCAGCAAGCCAGAGATCCATTTTTTCCTATGGCCTGGCAGGAACCTGACACTGTGTCAGTTGCTTTGAGGACTGGATTTCAGGTGCACCAGTATGAGAAACTATGGAAGTAGTGAGGAGCTTTGTCTGTTTTACCATATTTTTATGCAAATAACGTGTGTGTTCTTTTTTTTTCCAACTGTGCCCTACCCTTAACCTCCTCCCCAAGGTATTTTCATAAGTGCTCTGTGCTAATGTTTTACATGTTATTTGCATAAAAATATGGTATATTCAAATTCCATATATCTTAAATATCCTTTGTACTGTTTGTTTCCCCTTTAGGTGGTATATTAATTAGGGTACAGACTAAGGTGCTGTAACAGAAAAACCGAAAATTCCAGTCTTAGAGTAAAATAGAAATAGATTTCTCTCTTGTATAGCAGTTAAGATATAAGTGGTCCAGAGCTGTTGGAACAACACTGCCGTCCTCAATACATATCCAGGTTTGAGGTAGCTGCCCTAGTATTGTTTGTCTGCCTTGCCCCAGAAGAAAAAGAGAAAGCAAGAAAAGGGCACCCATATCTGTTAGGGGCATGGCCTGAAAATGTCACACATTGCTTCAACTTATATTCTACTTGCCTGAACTCAGCCACATGGCCATACCAAGGGATACCGGGAAATAGAGTTCCTAACTGCGTTAACCATGCCCCAGTCACAGCTTGGGATTTCCATTACCAAAGTAGGGGAGAGTGGATATTGGTGGACTAACAGCTATCTCTGCCATCACTAAGCTGAAGTTAAAATGATTTTACCCAAGCTGAGATGCATTCTTACCTGTCCACAAACCCAGACCGGACTTCATGGTCGGGCCTAGCTCAACACGTCAGGAACATTCTCTCTGTAGAAGTGGCCTAAATGATGAGCATGAGTTTGCCAGATGAAACAGAAGGAGAAGGAAGAATTCATGTACAAAGAAAGATTTTCCTATTCAGAAGAGGTTGGTGAATTCAACAAATGGAAAGAGGCATGTATGGCTGTACTGAGATGAACAAGAGTGAGTTATGCAAAATGAGGCTGTAGAAATAAGTAGGGACGAGATCATATAAGACTTGTAGGTCTTGTTAAGGACTTTTGGATTTTATTGGATATTCATTGTGATCCTGTTTGAATTCTAAATTCTGGGTCCTGAGTCCTGAAGATTAGTGGGTATAGGAAATGAAGAAAGAAGATCAATTAGGAGGCCATTTGAAATAGTCTAGGTGAGAAATGATAGATGCTTGAACCTGAGCAGTGGCATAGATTTAGAGAACAGTGGATAGATTTGAAGTCTATATTAGTATCAGAAATGACAAGATTTTGTGATGTGGAGTTGTCCCATGGTATCTACAGGGGATTGATTCCAGGAATCCCATGGATACCAAAATCCACAGATGCTCAAGTCCTTTATATAAAATGGTGCAGTATTTGCATATAACCTACACACATCTTCCTGTATACTTTAAATCATCTCTAGATTACTGATAATTACTTAATAATATAATGTAAACACCATGTAAATAGTTCATATACAGTGCTGTATTGTTTAGGGAGTAATGACGCGAGGTGAACAATGCTCAAACAAGGAGTGCTGGAGAGACACTGAATCCATTGCCGTGGAGTGGATTCCGACTCATAGCGACCCTATAGGACTGAGTAGAGCTGCCCCATAGAGTTTCCAAGGAATGGCTGGTGGATCCAAACTGCTGACCTTCTGGTTAGCAGCCTGAGCTCTTAACCACTGGACCACCAGAGCTCCAGAGAGAAACTGAGGATCTGTGAAATGGTGGGAGGCTACAGGAGGGTATGCCTACACATCATTTCATTGGTGTAGATTCAGCGTAGTGCTTGGCGTGTGGCAAATTCAGGTTTTGTTCTTGAGAACTTTTTTTTCTGAATATTTTTGATCTGCAGTTGATTGCATCTGCGGATATGGAATCTGCAGATACGGAGGGCTGACTGTATTGCGTATGGAGTATGAGAAAGGGTGAAGTGTCAAGGAGGACCTATGGGTTCCTTTTTGAGAAACTTGATGAATGGAAATAATATTGATGTTATAGAGAAACTGGCATGACCTCGGGCTTGAGGTGGCTGTAAGAGCAGTTTTGGTTATCTTAAGATGCGTCTGAAAGGAAATTAGTTGTAGATAATGGCGTATTAGTTAGGTTTTGATTAGTAATTTAAGCATACAAAGAAAACAATGTAATGACGCCCTAAGTAGGTGTGTGTATTTTATGCTTGTCATTTAATAAAGGTTAAAGGTTACTATTTTAATCCTCAAGTAGCAACTTGTTAGGAAATCATTATATTAGGAGGGAAGGGTTAATTTTGTTTCTTAGAAAACTGAACATTAGCAGTATTAAAGAAGTGTAGGGATTTAAGATCTGATTCATGTGATAGTCATAACTTTTCTATGGGAGAATAAAAGGCTTCAACTTTATAACTTTGTTTTAAAGCAGATGATTATTTGAAGCATTACCTTTTTTCTAAAGGTATATAGTTTCTAGAAAGCAGTTTAGTTATTAAAAAAGAACAAACAAACCTGTTGCAGTCAAGTCAATCCCGACTCTTAGCCACCTTATAGGACAGAGTAGAACTGCGCCATAGGGTTTCCAAGAAGTGATTGGTGGATTTGAACTGCTGACCTTTTGGTTAGCAGCCCTAGTGCTTCATCACTGCACCACCAGGGCTCAGGGGGGTATTTAAAAGCATCATAAGAGTATTTTAAGTTGTGCACATTATCTAGATATTATTCTGAACACTTAACTTTTATCTTCTGTTCTTTATTCTGGTGTTTCTCTTTGTTATCCTAAAAAAAGTAAAATTAAAATTTCTAATATAGCAGTTCATTTTTTTTTTCTTTCAAAGACGCATCTAAAAGTCAAGTAAGAAAAAAATCTGTTACTTCTTTGCAAAACTCAACCTCCTTATATGCTCTCTCTTCCAGACTAACTCCCTGTTGGCATGATTACTTCATTACTCAAGTTACGTGCATGTGACTTACTCTCTTTTAATTTATGCCTGTTTGCTGTGTTTACTCATGTAATTCCGTCTTTTTATTCATAGTCATTTTAGCACTAAGAGGGTGAAAGTGGAGAATTGGTGGTAATACTATTCATGTTGCAGTGAACTCTCACTGTGCTAAAACCCCAGGTCATAATTCCTCCCCTGGAGGCTGCTTAGAGGCATTGCATTCTCATTGTATGAAAGGAATCTAAATACTCGATAAGAGAAATGAAATGATGTTTATCTCTGAAGTTCCTTTTCACTGTTTTTGGAATATAGTGCAAAACCTAATTAGACAAAAAAAATTATAGACTCAAAACTATCTAAAAACAACAAAATGTCAGTTCTGAAGTAAGCTTTAGCTATTGGAGGAGATTGAGGCTAGCTTACTTTAAGAAAAGAGAGAACAATTGATACTTTTTCAGTATCAATAGGATTTTGTAGTAATAGCCATGTGACTAAGGTTCCAAATGCTTTTTGAATTCAGAGTTATGAATATCAGCTTTAGGGTTTCATGGGAAGATGTACATTTGTTTTATAACTAAACTTAGAAGTTTGGGGATTAAAGCAGAAAATACTATTTCCCAGAACAAGTATTGAAAAAATACAGAAGAGACAGTACCGTTTTTATAGATAAAAACTGCTAAAAGCTAATTAGCACTGCAAAGGGCAGTGGCAACTGGTGATAATTTACTCCAGTGATCTAAAGGCCAGGAAGACAGCAAGGTTGACATGATCATTTTATATTAGATTAATATCATTATATCCGAACCTGATTTTTTAAAAAATCTGTTTTATTTTTACAGGCTGTTTTTGAGCATTCATTTCAGCATACATAAATACTTAACTAAGATGCCTTTCTGGTCTCTGAAAAACAGAAATAACCTCAGATCTATTGACAGTCAGAGCCCACTGGAGTAGGTCAAGGAAAAACTTGTTTTATGTAGTTTACAAAATTGAAATAATGTAGAAATAGGCAGTTGAAAACTATAACCATATATTTTCCTAAACAACTTCTTCATCTTGCATTTCTATATGAAATAAGATAGTATGTTCATATACAGTAGCAATGACCAATAAAATATAATGTGAGCTGCAAATATCTTTTAAAATTTTCTAATAGCCATGGTAAAAAAAAAAGAGAAATAGGGAGATTAATTTTAATAATATATTTTATTTAGACTGATACATTCAAAATATCCAACATATAATCAGTATAAAATTATTGAGGTATTTTATATATTTTTTTTACTAAGTCTTTAAAATCGAGTATGTATTTTACACTTACAGCAAATCTCAGTGTGGACTAGTCACATTTCAATGTGCATGAGACTGGTGGCTACCATATTGGATAGTGCAATTTGAGAACAAGTTTTTCTTTTTCTGTTTTCTACATATCCAAACAGAGCTCAGGAACTATCATTGACTGACTGATTTTAGAAATGAAGGCCACACATTTCTAATCTGTTTAGGAAGGGCTTGTACAGAACTCAGGCAGCAATTAAGCAGTCAAGGTCTTGGGTAATAAAGGCTAAGGAACGCTTTGACTTGCTTCCATATCTGTGTGCGTGTGTGTTATGATTGTTTTAAGAATATTGTATTCTTGATTTGTGGAAAACTGGATTGTCAATTCCATGTTTTATAGAAAGATACATTTTGAGGAATTTTCTTTTTCAAAAATATAAGGTGTGACTTTATTATTATTTTTTAAAGAAAAAATTAAAAAACACCCAACCGTTTACTTTATAATACTTGAAAAGGCTGGAATCAGAGTCTTCATCATAAGCCTTTTCTGTTTGCAGTAATTTGCAATAAATACACATATTGATATTCATTCCCATTGATTTTTCCTAAAGGACATTTCAAACCATTTTTTAAAAAATAACATTATTACAAACTTAAGAATAAATGACATTAAGTCAAAAGATTTATTTTTGCATCCTTCAGCTGTATTTACTATTTTGAATGTGTGGGTTTCCTAAAAATGTATATTTATTGAGGTGAGATTTTAATAATAAAAACTCCCTCTTAAATGAATCCTGGTTTATACACTTTGTGGACTAAATGAATTAGGCTCTAAACTTTTATCTGAATCTGTGGGGCTTGGATATAAATTGAAAAGATCACAGCTATGGGGAGAAGACCTATACTGCAAAGACCTATCTGCATAGATTATTAACATCATAACTCAGTTTTTTCAAAACTATGGTTATAATTGGACCCAATGGGGGTCTCTTTCTTTGATCAGATCACAGTAACTGTGACTTTACACTGGAAAATGTCACTACTGTGAAGGTTTATCACCTGTAGAGCTGGTCTTTCCTCTGATGCTGTGTTCATTTCTCATTAGCATTATTCAAAGTTTAGTTGTTAATTAGGTTGGCACTTCAATTACGATGGTCATCTACAAGAGAAGTCAGGACTGCTTGCATAAAGAAATAAAAATATTCCTTCTTGCATGTATACGTAAAGGAGAAACAACATTATTTTGTTATGTGGTAGTATCGTAAGTGTATGAACATGCTGTTAAAGGAGCTATCCAACCAGAATTTGTCCCATCAGTGTTTTTTTTCCTTAAGAAAACAGAATTTTTATATGACTTCACATGTTTCCGTGTTAAGCATTGATGAAGAGTGTATATGAGGATCAGTATTTTTAAGTGAATTGGTTAGGTGAGTTGTATGTATAGGAACATATCACATTTCCTCCCCCTTAAAAAAATAAGAGTATGATCATTATGAGGAGTATGATCTCACAAATAACTAAGTAAGGGCTGTTGATAAATAATATACATTCTCTAAAATACACCCAACATGACACTAAAGCATGGAACAAGTATGAAAAATTATAACAAATTAAAATGCCTTTTTAACTTTTTTAAACTTCTGGATAATAAGTTTTTCCTTGGTTTAAAAATATGAATATTTTACTGTGATTACTGGTTCATAAGGCAATGAGATTGAACTCAAACCTAGCAAGTTATAGTGGGAAAAACTGGACAGAGCTGGGTTTAAATCACAGCTCTAGCACTTACTAACCAAATAGTGAAAGCAAATTATTTTACATCTTTGAGCCTCTTTTTCTTCATTCATAAATGGGAATGGGAATGCCTGTTTTAGAAGACTGTTGTGAAGGTTAAATAAGTCAGTGTATAAAATTTGCATAACATGTCCTCGATACTTGGTGGGTTGTCCATAACTTTTAGCTTTTTAAAATCTAATATAGTGAAAACTGTTCAACAGATGACTGGAAAACTACCTATGCAAATTAGGCTTCCCAAAATAAAATTAAATGGTAAGTGATCCTAGAAGACCGGTAACAACCTTACATAGCAGAAATGAACGATACCCAACCTGTTTCATCTCAAAACAAGTAGACACATGTTGTAGTTGCTAAAAATCTGCAGAAAAGTGGCTCACAAGCAGTTTACTGTAAAATAATTAAAGCTTATTTATGTCAAGAGGGCTTGGGAAAAAAAAGAGAGCATAAACCAATTTGCATTAGCACATTACTATCATCTCCTGCTTTCGTTTCAATTAACAGACCAGCAGGTGCTCTCTGCAGTTAAAAAGATAAGCTATCAGGGAGGAGGAGGAGTTTTTGGCTGACCTGCAGACAGTGTGGTTTGCCTGCTGATTGGGTTCGTACCTCGCTGTACCAATTTCTGAGGTGTTAATTTAACTGTTCCTCTCTGTCATGCAGGTCTCGGCCTTGAAAAATAAACTGAAGAAGCAGTCTACAGCTACGGGTGATGGAGTAGCTAGGGCCTTTCTTAGGGCACAGGCTGCTTTGTTTGGATCCTACAGAGATGCACTGAGATACAAACCTGTAAGCATTTTATTTCATCACTATTTTAATTTGCTTTTTATGATTCTTTGGAATGAGGCAGAAAAAAGAAACATTTTAATATCACACCTTAAAAAAGTATCATGAAGGTCTCTTAAAATCCAAAATAGTATGCTTTAAAACATTGTTCCAGCTCCAATATTTCTTGACTTTCTGCTTTTCGTTCTTTTAGTAACTTTTAGTTAATATTTCTGACATTTTTGCATCTCTCCTTACTCATTGTTCTAAAAATGGAATACTTATCCTTAACTGATTAATGAATTGTGCTAATATATTTTAAAGCATTTACCCGACTTTAAGATTATTAAGAAATAGACAATTAGACGTATTATTAATGGCAATCTAGTTTAGAAAGGAGGAGTATAAAATGGAAGTTTAAAAAATTAGACCGTGAAAATTTTGCAGTGTATTTGGAAATTTGTTGTCTTCCTAATTTCTAACACTTGTCAAAAGTGGGTTTATCTGTTTAGCATATTGTAGCTCATTTTGCCATTTCTCTTTTAATACCCCCAAAACGATTATTATGTAGAATCATAGCCATGTTTCATACGACTCTTCCATGACCAGGTGAATAAGTTATAATCAATAAAAACATTAGTAATAAGTAAGTAATAAGGAGATCTGCTATCTAATAGGAATTCCACCATTATTAAGCTGTGTAACTATGGCTCATTTTCTTAGTTTCTCTACCCTTTAATCTTCTTATCTGTAGAATGAGAATTCTTATACCTTCCTTGTCTACCTTTCAGGGTTGGTGTGTAAACCATATAGTTAACTATGAAGGACTAAGCAAATGCAAATGGAGTATATCCTTTCTAAATTGACTTCTGAATTAGCGGTTTCCATCCAGTGGCTCTGAGGGTCTTTGGAGCTATTGCACCAAACCAAAACCAGACCCCTTGCCATCCAGTTAATTCTGACTCATAGCGACCTAATAGGATAGAGCAGAACTGCCCCATAGGGTTTCCAAGGCTGTGATCTGTATGGAAGCAGACTGCCACAACCATCTCTGGGTAGAGAGCTGGTAGGTTCCAACCTCTGACTTTTTGGTTAGCAGCCGAGTGCTTAACCACTGCACCACCAGGGCTCCTGAGCTATTGCAAGGATCCTTAAATCCATTGGGCAGATCAACTTCAGTCTCTATGTCTAGTGTATATGCTAATCTTTTTGAAATATATGTATATTTTTAAAGACGTTATAGAACACATAGTGCTATACATAATATATGTATTTCACATGGGAGAGTCTTCAGAAATTGTTGACATTTATAAGAGTCTCATCTTTAAAAGACTGGAAACCAGTCATCTGCACTACAGTAGAGCATATTCATATTCAAATTATTCAACATCAATTAAAACGTAATAAAAATGAATTTGAAAGAAAATAAGTGGTTGATTCTAGCTCAGGTTTTTTTAAAAATGGAGTTTGATTTCAAGTTTACAATACAGTAACAAAAGTTAAAAATACCACTTTGCCTGAATTTTGCCACATTTAAATATTAAATACTCATCTTCATAAACTAATTTTTCTTCTCATTTTTCCTTTTGAAATTTGTGAAAGACTTTAGGTTTGGGCAAATGAGATAAATGAGATAATTGAAATGAAAATTTTCTTAAGTTATTTAAATTATCAGTGTGTTATGTATAGGTTGAAAGTATAAAATATTCTATTTTTACATCAGTTACTACGGCTTTTATAGTTTAATATTCTTCCTCTTGGAGCTTATTTAAGTAGATAGAGGTATAAGATTTTGATAACTTTTATTTATTTATTTATTTATTTATTTATTGCACCTTGAAAGCCAGATTCCTACTGTCTGTGGAAAAATATATGATTTCATCATAGAATATCTTTCCTTTTGTTAGATCACATCTTATTATAAATTTGTTAAGCTGTCTGCATTTTCGCTTTTAATGTATGATGCTTTCACATTCCTTTTTCTGCTGCTGGTTCTTCTTGAGAGGTTGGGGAGTTTTTTCTTTTGGAATGCCTTTATATTTCTTTTGGCTTTATTTTTTAATGAAAACTTAATTTTTAAAGTATACTGAATGTATTTAGACTTTTTTTTCTATTTTCTTATTTTCAAAACAATAGTTTTAAGAAAAGTGATATTTCTATCTTGTGTGTAAAATAGTTTTTTTATTTGTTTGCTTTAGCCATTATCTTTACAAATTACCCTGTATCATAATTCATCAAAGTTGTGTTTAAGAAAACGTTTTGATAATTTATATAATAGGCATATATTTTTGCAATATTTTCTGATTGAGTGTAGTAGTTACAATTATTTCCTAATTTTTTCTCTTTTCATAAATACATTTCATTAGTACCCTCTAGCTGTTATAGCATAAATGGAAAGGGTAGATATTACTTTTTAAAATTTTATGATTGTTTATACACATGAAAAAGAACCATTATTTCCTCTTACGTTTGACAAAATCAAGCCTGTAGACAACAGTCTTAGGGCTCAGCCCTTTCACCAGGCATTCAGGGCTCTTCACAATGGTCAGTCAGTCTGTTTTCTTTAACTTCTTTCCTAAATTTTGGTCTGAGTTCAGAGAATTCTGCCTGAGGCTCCAAATGTCCCAGGCTTCTTAAGATTTCAAACCTTTACTGATAATGTCCTTTCTTCTTGGAAGTCCCTTTGTTTTTCTCGCATTTGATGGCCTTCCTTAGTTCCTTCCTGATCCTGAAGCCTTTCTTGAATGCTGTAGTTTGTACTGACCCTTTCTTTGTATAAATGAGTTATACTTATTTTTTAAACACATTTTCTTCCCTGTTTGCATTCTATTTATTTTATTTCTTATGTTGTTATTCTTACTGATACTCATAATTGCAAATCACTATTAAGACAATAACTAATCATTGACACTGGGTGTCAGGCATTGATAGGCTTTTTAGATAAACTCTCTAATCTTTGCAAGCCTTCAAAATATTATACTTTTTATTTTAAAGTTGAGGAAAATGATATTCATAGAGTTTAAATCACCTCACTAAGGTTCCCCAGGTAGGGAATGGGGGTGAGGGGCCTGGGTTTGAATCTTGTCTTTCCATACTCCCACTCTTGCTCCAGTGTGGCATATTTCTATGCTGTCTTTCCTTCATTATTACATCATACCGTCCTTAAGATTAATTTCCTAAACTTACATTTCCTCTAAATGGAGATACATAGAAGTCACTCAGTATACTCTTATGGAAAGGCTGAATGAATAATACAATGTCTTAGGAATTTTCTCAAAGGGAACAGATCGCATAGACACCTCATAGTGTGTAATACAAATTGAGAGCATAATTTGATATTTATGCTATAATTTCCGGTTATGTTTTTGTTTACTTGGGATAACTACCACTGCTCAAACTGATTTCATCCTCTTTCCTCCAACCTTCTAATTCTTCTCTTTCCTTTTTTGTCTCAATGCCTCAAGCAGCAGGAGTGAATATATTGCACTGAAAGGAAGCCTTGGTTTGTCTAAGTGTATACGTTTTCTTCTCTATAGCAAATCATCTAAAGTCGAAGTCAGTGGTAAAACACTTTAATTACAGTTGATTAATATATATTTATGGATATAATTTATTCATTTAACAAATTGAGCACCACTATACCAGACTTTCTCTAAGGCTATGGACAGAAAAATAAATAGTATTAAGCTCGTGTTCTCTGGGAGCTTATAGTGGTAGGGACCGATGTGGTCATTTCTTGCATAGTAATAATAAAGAAAATGATGTTAGAAAATGAGAAAAGAGAGTTATGTTTATTAATCTATGAGAAGCAGAGAAGAAACCTGGAAGATACCCTTGAATATGTGCATTTTTCTGAGGAGAGTATCCATAGTTTTCACTGTGTTTTCAAAGAAGAAAAGGACTCAGACACAAGTTAAGATTTGTTCCTCTAGAGATCTGCAGAACCATATCATAAAGGGCCTTTCTGTATCAACCTGGAGAGTTTTGACTTTAACCTATAGTTAATGCACAATGTTTAAAAGTATTTATCCTGGAAATGAAATGCTCAGAATTATGTATTAGAAAGACCGCTTTGATGGTAGTGTTCATGTTAGGTCAGAGGCCGGCAAGCCAGGGGCAGGGTGGTAGGTGTGACTATTAGAGTCTTATTGAAGAGAGGGGAAGGAAGGGCCTCATCTTGTAGCCTCATTGGCCAGGAGGCCCGTATCTGAAAGATATTAGGGAGGAAGACAGTAGTAGTGGGGAAACATCTGGATGGGGATTGTAAGGGAAAGCCCCCCTGGATGCTTTGTGTATTTGTATACAACTAAATACTGGCAAAGAGTAACTTATTTTATAAATGAAGTACTTAGAATGGAGTGGCAATTCTAAATATGTTGTTACTTTTCTTACATTGCCTAATTTGCACAGTCTAAATGACACACTGGCATGATTGACAAATTGTAGCTGCTCTAAATTACAGAGAAAAATATGAAACTCCTTACAATTGTTGGAAAGTAATTTACTAAATAAAGTAACAGGTATTTTGTACTTTTTTTTTTTTTAATCTAAATTACCCCTAGCAGCAAGCTAGCTGCTTTTTAAGAATTCAAAAATATGAGATGAAACTAAATTTAAGAAGAGTGATAAGAGGAGCACAGACTCTGGAACCAGACGTCCTGGATTCAAATCCTCGCTCTATAACTAACTAGCTGTATGAATTTGATCAACTTAACCTCTTAATACCTTGTTATCCTTATTTGTAAAAATAATATTACATACCCCTTGGGTTCTTTAAAGAATAAAATGAGTTAATATATGTAAGGTACTTAGAACAGTGCCTGGCATATAGTAAATGTTCTGTATGTTAGCTATTATTGTTTAAAATGAAATTTTAGAAGTGGTAAATTTAGTAAGGAAAATCCCCTTAGCATAACCAAGAAAAAGCACCCTCCTCTGATCACAAAGTGTCATAAACATCAAATGCTTTTAAATGATTGCATTGAATAACTAATGAAAGGACTTCAGTTGTACTTCTGTGTATCTTTCATGTCACAGGCTGTTAAAAATAAAAGTCATAGTTTTGACTAACAGCTAACGCTAAAGAAATGTTTGCCTCATCTAAAATGTTGCTTTGTATATTCAAAGGCATGTAATTGATTATTCTGTCCAAGCGCATAGAAGTAACCCTCAAGTCTATTCCTTTGAATACTTCGGGTGCCATCATTTGTTTCAATCACTCAAGCTTGTCTCTGCTGCCTTGAGTCTTGCTAATGGATAAAAAGTAAATTCCTTTTAAAATAAAGATTGGTTAGTAATCTGGGCCTCAGTTTGTCAAGTTGGAAGAGTTGTTCTTCAGACATTTTTTGGATTATATTCCTTTAAAACATTATCAGTAAGTAATGTAATATTTAGTTATTAGGCTGAAGCACTTCAAGCACAGGATTGGCATCCATAATTTTAGTGACCATTCACTAAAGCTCTGCCTTCACTATTTCATTTAAGAAATTTGTGTCAACTTGATAGAGAGTTAAAAATCCAAGTTGAAAGTACCTTTTTACTCACCCTTCACAGTTTTACAGTTATTAAGACACTTTAGACATCTGTTCATCATACTTAAATATGAACCTTTTCACTTTAGATATGGTTACTACCAAAGAAATAGTTGGTATGTATTTGGTTTTCTGGTGGAATATGGCTGCTTCTGTGGTACTATCTTTCTGCTCATTTTTTCATTAACAGGGAGGGATTTTTGCTTATTGTGTTGGCAATAATGTAAAGATTTTGCACACCTACTATAGGATAGGTAAAGCTAGAGACTTTGATAGTCATGGTTCCATTTTTATATCACTCATATTATGTTTCGTGAGAATGAAGAGTATTTCTCATTAAATTGTGGGAAGAAAAAAAAGCTTTTTTCATAGTGTGTATAAAATTAATACATAAATCTATAATCTTTTTTAAGTGTTCAAATTTAATCAAAATCTTAGAAACAGCTATGTCTAATTTAGAAAAAATCCATTTCTTTTTTCATTTTAAGTTGTCGAGTCATAGACGCGTGGCACATTGGTGAATAGCTGTATTTTTTCAAGACACATCCAGTAACTTTGGGATAAATTAGTATAATCACATGCACAAAGAAAATATTTTGCTTTGACTAATGACTGTGAGGCTCTTTTATCAATTTCATACTGAAGTGTCAGCAATAGAAGAATTTTATTGTTTTCATAGTTAATAAACTCTAAAAGTAGACTTGTTGTACCTTACATGATAATAGCATTGGGACACTTGGAAGAAAAATGTTATCTAATCTGAACAGTCTTTTATTACTTCCTTTGAGAACCTGTACATATTTGAATATTCCCATGAGAGAAATGACAGCAGTCTTTCAGAGATTTTAAAATTTAAATAAGCCGTCAGTATGCAGATAGTTTTGCTTCATTTGTTTATACTCCTTATGTAACGGTGGCATTACATATTAAGTCCAAGTGTATTAAAGAACTGAATAAGTATAATATTGGTGTTTTGAATTATATTTCATATTTTTTGTACAGTATCCTTCTTCCTCATCCCTTAATTTTCTTCCAGTATGAACTCTTGCTAAGTCACGCACATCATTGTAGCATAAGATCCAGTCTATGTTTTAAGTATTTTCCTACTGCAGAAGATAATACAGAACTTGAAAGATATCCATTTTTTTTACTGTGGTCAATATATATAACAAAAAAATTAGCCATTTTAAGTGTACAATTCGTGACATTTGCATCAACTATGTTGTGTAACCATCACCATTATCTATTTCCCAAAGTTTTTCATCACCCCAAACAGAAACTCAGTACCCCTTAAGTAATAACACCCCATAGTCCCCTCCCTTCCAGTAAACCAAAACATTTATTGGTGTTTACCACTGAGTTCCTGCTAACCACCAATAAACTTTTTTTTATGCATTTGACTGTTCTAGATATTTCATTTAAGTGGTATCATACAATATTTGTCCTTTTGTGTCTGACTCATTTCATGCAGCATAATGTTTTCAGGATTTATCCATGTCATTGCATGTATCAGAACATCATTTCTCTCTTGACCAAATAATATTCTGTTGTATGTATATACCATATTTTGTTTATCCATTCGTCTGTTGATGCACACTTGGGTTGTTTTCTCCTTTGGCCTATTGTGTATAATGTTCAGTGAACATTGGTGTATAGGTATCTGTTTTGAGTCCTTACTTTTAAGTCTTTTGTATATAAACCAAGGTGTGGAATTACTGAGTCATATGGTGATTCTGTTTTTAACCTTTTGAGGAAACATCAAACTATTTTCCATAGCGGCTGCACCTATAACATTTTACATTCCCACTGGCAGTGCATGAGGTTTCCAATTTCTTTGCATCCTTGTCAGCACTTGCTATTTTCTGTTTTTCTGATAATAGCCATTCCTGTGGGTGTGAAGTGGTATCTTTTATGGTACTGATTTACATTTTCCCAGTGACTAATAATGTTGAGCATCTTTTCATGTGTTTATTGGCCATTTGTATATCTTTTTTAGAGAAATGTCTATTCCAGTCCTTTGCCCATTTTTTTTTGTTTAATTTTTTATTGTACTTTAGATGAAAGTTTACAGAACAAATAGTTTCTCATTGAACAGTTAGTACACATGTTGTTTTATGACAATGGTTAACAACCCCACAACATGTGAACACTCTCCCTTCTCAACCTTGGGTTCCCTATTACCAGCTTTCCTGTTCCCTCCTGCCTTCTAGTCCTTGTTCCTGGGCTATTTTGTTTTCCGGGGCTGTCTAATCTTTGGCTGAACGGTGAACCTCGGGAGTGACTTCATTACTGAGCTAAAAGAGTGTCCAAGGGCCATACTCTCAGGGTTTCTCTAGTCTCTGGCAGGCCAGTAAGTCGGGTCTTTTTTGTGAATTAAAATTTTGTTCTACATCTTTCTCCAGCTCTGTCTGGGACCCTCTGTTGTGATCCCTGTCAGAGCAATCAGTGGTGGTAGCCAAGCACCATCTAGTTGTACTGGACTCAGTCTGGTGGAGGCTGTGGTAGTTGTGGTCCATTAGTCCTTTGGACTGATGTTTCCCTTGTATCTTGTTTTCTTCATTCTCCCTTGCTCCCGAAGGGGCAAGACCCCTGGAGTATCTTAGATGGATGCTCACAGGCTTTTAAGACCTCAGACGCTACTCACCAAGGTACAATGTAGAACATTTTCTTTATAAACTGTGTTATGCCAGTTGAGCTAGATGTTCCCCAAGACCATGTTTCCCACAGCCCTCAGCCCAGTAATTTGGTCCCTCAGGGAGTTTGGATGTGTCTGTGGAGCGTCCATGACCTTTCCTTGTACAAGTTGTGCTGGCTTCCCCAGTATTGTGTACTATCTTACCCTTCACCAAAGTTACCACTTATCTTTTGTCTAGTTAGTAGTTCCCTCCCCCCTACACCTTCCCTCCCTCTTAACCATCAAAGATTATTTCTTTTTGTGTGTAAACCTTTTCATGAGTTTTTACAGTAGTGGTCTCATACAATATTTGTCCTTTTGTGATGCATAATACTCCATTGTGTGTATGTACCACAGTTTGTTTATCCATTCATCTGTTGATGGGCATCTAGGTTGTTTCCATCTTTTTGCTGTTGTGAACAACGCTGCAGTGAACATGGGTGTGCATGTGTCTGTTTGTGCGATGGCTCTTATTTCTCTGGGATGTATTCCTAGGAGTGGGGTTGCTGAATCATATGATATTTCTATTTCTAGCTTTCTAAGGAAGCGCCATATCGTTTTCCAAAATGGAATCATTTTGTATTCCCACCAGCAGTGCATAAGAGTCCCAGTCTCCTTGTAGCCTCTCCGATATTTGTTGTTTCCAGTTTTTTTGATTCGTGTCAGTAATGCTGGCTTTGCCTATTTTTTAATTGGGTTGTTTGTCTTTCTGTTGTTGAGTTGTAAGAGTTTCTTATATAGTCTGAATATTAAACTTCTAATAAGAGATATGGTTACCACATATTTTCTCTTAGTCTGTTGGTTGTCTCTTTGCTTTCTTAATAAAGTCTTTTGATGTACAGATTTTTTTTTTTTGGATGAAGTCCAGTTTATCTGTTTGTCTTTTGTTGGTCATGCTGTTAGTGCCATATCTAAGAATCAATTGTCAAAAACAGTCTTGACGCTTTACCCTATGGTTTCTTCTAAGAGTTTTATGGTTTTAGTTCTTATCTTTAGGGTATTTATCTATTTTGAGTTAATTTTGGAATATGGCATGAGGTATGTGGGTTCATCTTCATTCTTTTGCTGTGGAGATCCAGTTGTTCCAGTACCATTTGTTGAAGAGATTGTTCTTTCCCTATTGGAAAAAGATGTCCATTTCCAAACAAACAAGCAAACAAACTAGTGATCATAGCTCTATAGGCGAATATAATATTTGGGCAGAAAAACAACCCTATCTCATCCATATCTTACCTGTGCCTTAATTATTCCATATAAACAATTCAAATAGTAACCCAGTGAATATTTATTGAACACCCAAAATGTAAGGTACTGTGTTGGGTGCTGTAGGGAATACAAAAATTAATACGAATTTAGTCTCAGATTTAAAGAGTTCACAGAGAAGATGTATAAAAATAACTTTAGTACAAGGAAAAACACATACCAAAAGAATGATACATAAAGCTCTGGGGAAGTACTTCTTTCTGTTGGAGATAATCCAAGACTTTGTAAGGTAGATCATGTGTTCCATCATGGACCAGATTTATGACACTAGAGGACAGTTCAAATCATTTTTCTGCCACAACCACTTGATGGGTCATGTTAAGATACTATAGGGTAAGAGTGACGACGTGCAGTTCCTAGCACACTGCCTCTACTGCTACCTTTTTCTTTCCTACATATTAGTCACTGTGTAAGTGACTGAATGACATTACTCTACAGATAATCTGCTCTGATTTATGTTTTAAAAAGTAAATAAAGTATAAACTTTGGTATTTTTAATGTTATTAATAACAAACTACCTAACATGCTTTTTAGTGCAATGTCTGATACGTTGTTGATGCTTAGCATTATTTGTTGATTGATATGACGCTTAAATGTAATGGAAAGTAATGTTAGTGCTTCCTTTCTGGAAAGTCTGGTTCTCTTCTCTGTAACATGAAGTTCATTTCTATTCCAGTACAGATTACATTTTCCTGACAATTTCTATGATCCTTTGTTTGACTTTCTATCTGAATGATTCTGGTTTTGATTTCTTACTGTTTGTTGCCTTGTCTCTGTTCCATGGAGCAAAAGACCCAGTTGCTTTTCCATCACTTCAGAATTTCTCATGAATAATTTTTCTTTTCTATGTTCTATGTTTCTACTTAAGGAGCCTGGGTGGAACAAGCAGTATGTAATTGGCTGCTAATCTAAAGGTTGGCGGTTTGAACCCACGTAGCAGCTCTGTGAAAGAAAGACCTGGCAAACTGCTTCCATAAAGAGTACAGCCAAGAAAACCCTACGGGGAAGTTCTACTCTGTAACACATGAGGTTGCCATAAGTCGGAATTGACTTAATGGTCATAGGTTTGGTTTCTGGTTTTATGTTTCCATTTGATTACCCTGTTTCTCCACAGAATTTTATATTTATTTATTTACTTTTTCTGTCAGTGAACAGTGTACTGTTTTTAAAATGAGGTTATAAATGGCTGTTTCTCAATTGCATAAACCCTTTTCCCAAAGTAGAGAAACTTTAATATTTAACTCCATGCAGATAATTCCTAAATATGTATTAAACCTCAAATTTTCCAAACTTGAGTTTCTGGCTATTTGCTACATGTCTCCAAGTGCCTCTCAAGCACTTCGTCTTTACCATACTGCAGTGGATTCTGTTTGTGCCCTGCTTAGATCTCCTGTACTGACAGTGTCCCCTTCAGTGAAGAATGGCAGGCAGTTGGCTGAATGGGAGGTGCGTTGCCAGGAAGACTGTGTGCACTCTCCCCAACCTCCAACCCGCCGGGGTTGACTGTGGCTGATAACTGACTGATGCAGGGGTGTAAGAGGCTGAAATCATCTCTGTGGTGCAATTAGTGCTTTTCCATGGGATTAAGCTGAAGCTAACCTCCAACTGAGACCACATTCTTATTTGTCCCACCCCCCAAATGTGTTTACCTTAATATCTATTTCCTGACATTACTCCATCAATAAATCACTTGAACAAGAATTCTTTTCAGGCTAGCCTTAGAACCTGACCCAAGACACATGCCTGTATTAACTTTATCAACTTCTTAAAACTGATTCCTGGTCTTAATATTGATGTCATCTGACCCTCAAGTTAGAAATCTGGACTTCCTCTTTGACCCCTACTTATTTGTATGTATCAGTGGTTCTAAATCTTTTTGGAGTCTTGGTGGCATAGTGGTTAAGCGCTCAGCTGCCAACCAAAAGGTCAGCAGTTTGAGCCCACCAGCCACTCCTCAGAAGAAAGATGTGACAATCTGCTTCTGTAAAGATTACAGCCTTGGAAGCTCTATGGGGCAGTTCTACTCTGTCCTACATGGTTGCTATTGGTGATGGATACCTTTACACTCTTAAAAATTACTGAGGACCCTAAAGAACTTTAGTTTATGTGGGACATATCGATCAATATTTACTACATTAGAAATTAAAACAGAATTTAAAAAATATTTATTTCTTAATTTAAAACAATGTTATAAACTTGTGGATTGAATTATCCATATTTACAAAAATATATATTGTAAATTCTATCCTCTCTGCCTGTGGTTGTAATCCCATTGGGAATGGGTTGTCTTTGTTATGTTAATGAGATAGGATTTGTGTAGGGTGTCTTTTTTTTCTCGTTTGTGCTTTAAGTGAAAGTTTACAATTCAAGTTAGTATGCTCTCCCTATACTGTGACAGCATACTTCTTTCCACCTCGGATTTCCTGTGTCCGTTCAGCCAGTTCCTGTCCCTTTCTGCCTTCTCATCTCGCCTCCGGACAGCAGCTGCCCATCTAGTCTCATGTATCTACTTGAGCCAAGAAGCACACTCTTCACGAGTATCATTTTATGTCCCATAGTCCATTCTAATCTTTGTCTGAAGAGTTGACCTTGGGAATGGTTTTAGTTTTGAACTAACAGAGAGTCCAGGGGCCATGTCTTCTGGGGTCCCTCTAGTCTTGGTCAAACCATTAAGTCTGGTCTTTTTACTAGAATTTGAGTTCTGAACCCCACTTTTCTCCTGCTCTGTCAGGGACTCTCTGTTTTGTTCCCTGTCAGGGCAGTCATTGGTGGTAGCTGAACACCATCTAGTTCTTCTGGTCTCCGGCTGATAGAGTTTCTGGTTTATGTGGTAGGGTATCTCTTGAGTCAATCTCTTTTGAGATATAAAAGAGATTAAACAAGTGAGAAAAGCAGAGGTGAGGGAAGATTGATGCCGAGCCACATGGAGATCTCCAAGGAACCATGTAAACAGAAGCTGAAGAGACAAGGACCTTCCCCTAGAACTGACAGAGAGAGCTTTTCCCTAGAGCTAGCACCCTGAGTTCAGACTTCTAGCCTCCTAAACTGTACTAAAATAAATTTCTGTTTGTTAGTCCTCCCATTTGTGGTATTTCTCTTGTAGCAGCACTTGATAACTAAGACATAAACCCAGTCCCAAATGCACTGCTGTAGAGTTGATTCCAACTCATGGCGACCCCATATGCTTCAGAGTACAACTGTGGTCTACAGGGTTTTCAGTGGCCTTCCATGGTGCTGCTCGATGGATTCAAACCACCAACCTTTTGGTCAGTAGTCAAGCACAAACTGTTTGCAACACCTGAGGGAAAACGTTTTTATGAAAAATAACTATAATCCTATACAGAAAAATCTAGTCAGAAGAATTACATTGTTTCACATTTTTTTCAAATATCTTCAATATCTGGCTTGATAGAAGTCTGCTGAATTCTTGTGTTTGATTTTATATTCAGTCTGTTGTGATATCACAAATCATGTAGCCTCTGGAAAACTCCATTGGATCTCATGGGAAAAATGAGAGTGAAAAGGCATTTTTGGGAAAATGGTTTTGATGCTGCAAGCCCTGTGAAAAGGTCTCAGTCTCAGGACCACACTTTGAGAACCATTGCTGCATATCAGTTGATCAATAAATCCTGTTGATTTTTCCATGAAGTGTTTATCAAAATAGTTAACCACATGAACCTTCAAACTCTCACAACCTGGGGTAAGCTACTTAAACTCTCCTAGTCACAGCTTCCCCATCTGTAAAATGGGATAATAATCACAGTTTGTTGTACAGTACTTTTACAGATAAAGTGATATGGAAATAAAGTATTTCACATAATGCTGGATGCCCAGAGGCAGAATAGTTTTGTGGTTAAAGAGTGTTGACTGAGTCTGAATCCTGCCTCTTCCACTTAGATGCTGTGCAATCTTGAGGAAGTTACTTAACCATTCTTTATGCTTTAGTATATTCATACGTAAAGTAAGATAATAAATAGCTTGAGGTTTATATGAGTTAATATTTTTAAAGCAGTTACGACAGTGCCTAGCACATAATAAGTATTATGTAAGCATTTGTTACTCTCGTAATGATAAGCAATTAGTTGTTGATAGTCGTTACTATTTCTTCATTTCTCCTGCCCTAGTTCATTGTTTGCTGCCTGATTTATATGGCATTGCCTATTAATTGATCTATTTCCATTACTTCCTCTTGCCCATCAACTCTCTATTTTAAAACACAGATATAATCTTGTTACTTTATTGAGTGGATACTTGAGTGAACTTTTCAGTGTTTTAAAGAAACAGCAAACATCTTAGAATATTGCACAGGACCCTTTCTAATCTGGTCCAACCTTCCTTCATCTCTCTCATACTTTCTGTAATTCATATCCACTAGCCAGTAGGCCTCAACCAACCTTTTATTATCTTCCTTTGATGCTTTCTGTAATTCATACCCATTCCAAGCATACCACCCACTTTTTGTCCATGTTGTCTTCTCTCAAGACTGTCTTTTCCACCTTGGTTATAAAGCTTCCATTAGTTTTCAAAATCTTGTTCAGATTTCCTCTGTGAAGCCATTTATGCCTTCAAATGAAATCTTTCATACTGCAGGCATAAATTGGGAATTTACTGGACAACCTTGGACACGTAATCACCCTACCTGGAACCTAAGAAAGTTTTTAAAAGACTACTCAACCCTGATCTTAGATCGTAAATGTTCAGAAGATCCTAAGCAGAGTTCCTTCTTCTCATGCCTTCAATTCAATTTGTATTTGAAAGAACCCATATCGAAGGGTCAGGGATGACAATAATTGACCCTTCATTTATTTATTTATGCATAAAACTTCAGAGCATTGCTCATGAAGACTTCTTTTTCTTTCCCCTACAGCATATTGTAATATGTGTCAGGACACTGTCTTCTTTGTTATTATCTGAGATTCTTAGTAAATAAACTGTGTTAATAGTTGAGGGTTCAGTTCAAAGCTTTTACTAAGATTTGTGTTATCAAAAATGGATGGACAGCAAATCTGAACTTTCTCTTTACTCCTTCTCTTGAAAGGTTGAAAGCAGTTGCTAAAAGATTAATGAGGACAGGGTTCTTTCAGCTTAATTCACATTGAGTAATAACTAAATTATGCCAACTCTTGAGAAAGCATAGGTAGTCTTTACTCTTTATCCATTTTCTCCTTTGAGATTTGCCATTCCCTTGCCCTCCACTCCCTCAAATAAAAAAAAAAAAAAAAAGACAAGCTTAATTATGACATAGGAAGTATGAACTTTTCTATTAGAGATACAGCTTTGTATTTGTATTAAAGAATATTTTCTTGCAGTGTTAATGACAACTTCTAGACAGATAATTGATAGTAATATAGTACATCTTTACATGTTTGGGGAAAAAAGTGCCAAATTAAAAACTGAAATAATCAGCGATGCAGATCACTTTGTAATAGCAGTAATATAGTTGGAATTGCCGTTAAAAGCATTTATTAAAAATTTTGTGTTTAGTTTTGAAAAGAAAATATGTCATATGGAACAAGGCTTAGTGCAAATGCTATTTTATTTATTTCATAACACATTTATTGGATACCCCATGTAACTAGGTATGATGCTGTTACTAGATATAAAAAAAGGGATTTCGTGGATTTTTTCAGCCCTCTGTTAGATTATAGATTCTGTAATAGTGACAACAAGTACAGTGTACTTATGATTATCCAAAATATATTTGTATAAGTTAATCCAATTTTTAAAATATGTAATTTAAAGATAATCCTATAGCTCTTAAGAATGGCAACAATCATTACTGAAGTATATAATGCGTTTTTATCATTGACTGGGGGTAGGTGATAACAATTAACAGATTATTGATAATTTTTTTGAATTTTATTTTCCTCTTTCTGTAGTAGTGCTGTCCAAAAAGACTTTTTGTGCCGGAGGGAATGTTCTGTGTCTCTGCTGTACAATACAGTACCCACTTGGCCATGCCTGGCTGTTGAGCATTCACGTATGACTAGTGTGCTGAGGAGATGAATTTTTGTTTAATTGTAAATCCCATTGTTGACAAGTCGATTGCAACTCATAGTGACCCTATAGGACAGACTAGAATTGCCCCGTAGGATTTCCAAGGAGCTGCTGGTGAAATTCGAACTGCCAACCTTTTGGTTAACAGCCTTAGCTTGCTGTAGCTCTTAACAATTGCACCACTAGGGTTCCTGTTTAATTATAACACATTTAAATTTAAATAGCTACATGTAGCTAGTGGCTACTGAATTGGGCAGTGCAGTTTTATAATGTCATTAATTTCCATCAGAAAGTGGTCACAGTCTCATTTGTACAAGTATGTTTGAATTGCCCAAGTTGTTAGTCTTACTCTTTCATTCATGCAGTAACCTATTTTCAGAATTTCACTTACAGATAACTATAATCAAGGCAATGAGTCTTCCTTAAAATTAAATTACAACTAATATTTTTTTAAAAGTTCTATTAGAAGGTAAGCAGACTCATGTTTTCCTTTTTACTGCAACATAAGGACTGCTGCAAGGTTCATGGTAATAAATGAATCATTGTCATTAATTTCTGCTTTCAATTTGATCATAAAGTTCAGTCACTTATCTTTATATGTGTTGAATGGGCAAAGGGGACCATTCAGGCATTCAGGCTGATGAGAGGGACAGCAGGTGGTAGGAATCAGCCAGTGAGTGACAATTTTCTGAGGTCATGCATGGAAATAAGTGGAACAGGTGGAATCTGTACTTGGCATTTAAGTCCTTGATGATTTGGAGGAGGAGCATTTGGTGGAGGATAAACTACCACAAGACACTTAACAGAGATATGATTGCTTAACAAATAGGCTAAACTAAAGCAAATGCCAAGTGGGACTTATCCCAGAAAGTATCCAATCCGAATTGCATTTGCAATCATGACGAGAATGTAATTGTAAGAGCTTTTCATTAATTTAAGAACAAGTCGATGATCATAAAAACTAATATAAATGACAAGAATCATGCTGCAATTGTTATAGTAAAAATATGTTTTATTAAACTGGATGAAAATATAATGATTTGACTTTTTTTTAGGTATACATACTATTTTTAGCACTCTTAATTAAATTTAATGATGTTAAATCTTTATGGTTTTTTCTTTTTTTTAAATTTGAGGGTTGAGCTTCATTCTTTTTTTGGGATTTACTCTTACTCTGAGTGCGTGAAATCGAGCAGTTGTAAGAGCCCAAGTTTTTTTGTTTTGTTTTTTTATTAGAAAGCTTGTCAATAGAGGAATATTTTTACTAGTAAAAATACGCTACTCTGTTCTACTAGTAACAATAGTTGACTCTGTTTGACTCCCTTTAGACTGTAAGCACCTTGAAGTCTATCCTGTGCTTACACTTCTGCTTTCTCTCTGTGTGTCTCCTTAGACAGTAATATATCATTAACATGATTAGTGCTCTCTGACTGTTATATCTTTATTTCCATGTAGGGTGAGCCTATCACTTTCTGTGAAGAGAGTTTTGTGAAACACCGCTCAAGTCTGATGAAGCAGTTCTTGGAAATGGCAGTTAACCTTCAGCTTTTTAAGCAGGTAAGAGTGGACCTTCACGTTTTTCTTCTGTAAGAAAAGACTGTCATTGTTACATATTTTTATCACTATAAAGCTGTGTCCAGACCTTGAGTAATATCTTTTCTAGAATTTCAGGAGATTTTTCTTTGTTTTGTAACTCTATAGCCACCTATGGCATAGCACTCCAGAAATACTATGTCATAATAACTTTGGTATTAAAAAAATTCCTCATCAAAAGTTTCTAAGCTGGAGGCGGAGCCAAGATGGCAGAGTAGTCACACACTTCCTGCGGTCCCTCTTACAACAAAGACCCAGAAAAGCAAGTGAACCGATTATATATGACAGTCTAGGAGCCCTGAACATCAAAGACAAAGTTGAGGAATTGGACTGAGCAGCAGGGGGAGGGAGAGACGGTTCAGAAGCAGTGAGGATTTGTCAGACCTGATGTGGCCGGCACCCTGCAGTCTGGACCTGCCAGCAAGCACAGGCTGAGGCAAGCAGTAGTGCTTGGGACACCTTTTCCACACCAGGAGAAAATGAGCAGTGGAGAGTTTGCTCAAGCCTCCGGAACTAGGGAGAAGCAGTGCTGAATCTGCAAAAGTTAAGTGCAAGCATCTAACCTGCCATGTGGGATCAAAAAATCTGTTCTACCCTCTGGGAAGTACCTCTTTTCTGTTTCCCCACCCCTGCCCCTCTCTGCTCTGGTCCCGGTCCAGCTTCAGTGATTGCTGCACCCTGTGGGCCAGAAGTGGGACCAGTCGTGCTCCCTGAGCCATTCTCCTGGCTTTGGAGAGGGAACAAATTAACAAACAGGAAAAAATAGTCTGCCAGCTCCCCTAAGCCAGGAACTAAGGGCAGGCACAGCCCCTTTGCCTAGGTACAGGCATAAGGGGTCCACGGACTTCAATTGCCTTTCACCCCTGCCTAGACCTGTGTGGGCCTGTTTCAACAGCGTAGGCCCTCATTAGCACAGTATAACAGGGTCTATACCTGAAGCTAACAGGCAGTGGCAGATTGGTAACATTTGACACTGCACTGCCCATTAATCAGGGCCCTTACCTACCACATCGGGGGCCTGAAGACTGGTGGCTCTACCCACTCCACCTAGTCACCCACGACAGAGGCCTGAGAATACATGGTGCCTCCCAGTCTTTACAGCTAACAGCAGTAGGTGCCCAAAATCTGGCTGCAAAACCCACCCACCTACGCGCTCTAGGGAACAGGGGCACGCCTTCCACCCAGGCACTCGGGTAGCTGTCAGCCCCCTACCTTGCTCAGCACATAACCCCTTACTGCAGCCAGATACCTATGCCTACTCTAATCACCTCTACATAGCCCCGCCTGTCTAGGACTGTAGGTGAGAGCCTACACTACACACTTGGTGACCAATGACCTGGACACCTGAGCTGAAACCACTCAAGGAAAGTAAATGGACTCCTGGGATCACATACCTCATAACAGCTCTAACTAGCTGGTAATAGGACATGAGAGCTTCATAGATGCCAATAATCAAAGTAGCTCCCATGACCAGCCTATTTGGACGTATCAAAAGAAAACAAAACAAGAAGCCAGGACACAGTAAGCAAACATAAAATAAATAAATATGATAACTTATCAGTGGCTCAGAGACAACAGTCAATATCAAATCACATAAAGAGGTAGACCATGATGGCTTCAGCAAGCTCCTAAAACAAAGAACCAAGAAACCTCCTGGAAGAAGAGAAGGTCTTGGAGTTACCAGAGGTAGAATTCAAAAGATTAATATACAGAGCTCTTCAAGATATTAGGAAAGAGATAAGTCAAAACACAGACCTAGCCAAGGAACACACAGACAGAGCAACAGAGGAACTTAAGAAGGTTATACAAGAGCATAATGACAAATTTAACAGGCTGCAGGAATTCATAGAGAAATGGAAAACAGAAATCCAAAAGATTAACAATAAAATTTCAGAATTAGACAACCCAGTAGAAAGTCATGGGAGCATAATTGAGGAAATGGAGGTCAGAATTAGTGAGACTGAAGATAAAGCACTTGACACAGATTTATTTGAGGAAAAATCAGATAAAAGAATTTAAATAAATGAAGAAATCCTAAGAATTATGTGGGATTCTTATGAAGAGGAATAACCTATAGCAGGGGGGAGGAACAGAAAATATGGAGAGAATTGTTGAAGATGTGCTGGCAGACAACTTATCTGATATCGTGAAAGACGAGAAGGTATCTATTCAAGAAGCTCATCAAACCCCACAAAGGGTAGCTCCCAAAAGAAAGTCACCAAGGTGTATAATCAAACATGCAAAAACCAAAGACACAGAGATAATTGTAAGAGCAGCTAGGGATAAACAAAAAGTCATCTACAAAGGAGAGTCAATAAGAATAAGCTCAGACTAAGCAGCAGAAACCATGCAGGGAAGAAGGCAATGGGATGACATATATAAAGCCTTGAAGGAAAAAAAAAAAAATGCCAGCCAAGAATTATATATCCAACAAAACTGTCTCTCAAATATGATGGTGAAATTAGGGCATTTCCAGATAAACAGAAGTTTAGGGAATTTGCAAAAACCAAACCAAAATTACAAGAAATACTAAAGGCAGTCCTCTGGTTAGAAAATCTATAGCATCAGATAACAATGCAAGACTAGAACACAGGACAGAGCAACCAGATATCAATCCAGATAGGGAAGTCATGAAAATAAGTCAAAGCCAAAACACTGAAAATAGGGAAACAGAGATGTCAGTATGTAAAAGATGACAATGTTAGAACAGAAAAGAGGGACTACATAATGTAGTCATAGAACTTTCATATAGAGAGGAACTCAAGGCAATATAAAGAAATAAAAGATTAGTTTAAGCTTATAAAAATAGGGGTAAATATTAAGGTAACCACAAAGGAAACTGTCAATCCTACACATCAAAATAAAAAAGAAGATAAAGACTCAGCAAATACAAAGTCAATAACAATTGAAAAGATAAAAAGAAAATACATAAAGAAAAACGACTCAGCACAGAAAATTTAGTGGAACAAAGAACTGTCAACAACACACATAAAACAATCAAAATGACAACACTAAACTCATATCTATCAATAATTACACTGAATGTAAGTGGACTAAATGCTCCAGTAAAGAGACAGAGAGTGGCAGAATGGATTAAAAAAACATGATCTATATATATGCTGCCTGTAAGAGACACACCTTAGACTCAAAGACACAAATTGGAACTCAAAGGAATGAAAAAATATATCCAGCAAACAACAATCAAAAAAGAGCAGGAGTGGCAATATTATCCTCTGACAAAATAAACTTTAAAGCAAAATCTCCCATAAAGGATAGGGAAGGACACTATGTAATGATTAAGGGGTCAATATACCAGGAGAACATAACCATAATAAATATTTATGCACCCAATGACAGGGCTCCAAAATACATAAACTCAAACAAGAGTGAAAAGAGAAATAGACAGCTCCAAATAATAGGAGACTTCAACACACCACTTACGGTGAAGGACAAAACACCCAGAAGGAAGCTCAATAGACACGGAAGATCTATATGCCACAATCAACCAACTTGATCTCATAGACATATAACACTCCACCCAACAGCAGCCAAGTATACTTTCTTTTCCAGCGCACATGGAACTTTCTCCAGAATAGACCACATATTAGACAACAAAGCAAGCCTTGACAGAATCCAAAACATCGAAATATTACAAAGCATGTTTTCTGACCACAAAGCTATAAAAGAAGAAATCAATAACATAAAAAGCAAGGGAAAAAAAATGAAATATATGGAAACTGAAGAACACCTTGCTTAAAAATTAGTGAGTTACAGAAGAAATCAAGGATGGAATAAAGAAATTCATAGAATCAAAAGAGAATGAAAACACATCCTACCAGAATGTTTGGGACACAGTAAAAGCAGTTATCAGAGGTCAGTTTATAGCAATAAATGCACACATCCAAAAAGAAGAAAGGGCCAAAATCAAAACATTAACCCTACAACTCAAATAGAGAGCAGCAAAAGAAGGCCTCGGGCATTAGAAGAAAGGAAATAATAAAAATTAGAGCAGAAATAAATGAAGTAGAGAATACAATTGAAAGAGTTAACAAGAACAAAAGCTGGCTCTTTGAAAAGATCAACAAAATCGATCAATCATTGGCCAAACTGACAATAGAAAAACAGGAGAGGAAGAAAATATCCCATATAAGAAATAAGATGGGTGATATCACAACAGACCCAATTGAAATTAAAAGAATCATAACAGAATACTATGAAAAATTGTACTCCAACAAACTTGAAAACCTAGAGGAAATGGACAGATTTCTAGGAAAACACTACCTACCTAAACACAAACAGAGACAGAACAACTGAATAAATCTGTAACAAAAGAAGAGATTGAAGAGGTAATTAAAAAACTCCCAACAAAGAAATGGCTGGCCCCGATGGCTTCACTGGAGAATTCTACCAAATTTTCAGAGAAGAATTACCACCACCAGTACTGCTAAAGATATTTCAGAGCACAGAAAAGGATGGAATACTCCCAAACTCATCCTATAAAGACATCATAACCCTGATACCAAAACCAGGTAAAGATACCGCAAAAAAAGAAAATTACAGACTAATATCCCTCATGAACATTGACGCAAAAGTCCTCAACAAAATTCTAGCCAATAGAATTCAACAATATATCAAAAAAATAATTCATCGTGACCAAGTGGGATTCTTACCAAGTATGCATGTATGGTTCAGCATTAGAAAAACAATCAATGTAATCCATCACATAAATAAAACAAAAGATAAGAACCACATAATCTTATCAATTGATGCAGAAAAGGCATTTGACAAAATCCAACACCCATGCATGATAAAAACTGTCAACAAAATAGGAATAGAAGGGAAATTCCTCAACATAATTAAGCGCATTTATACAAAGCCAACAAGCAACATTATCCTAAACAGAGAGAGTCTGAAAGCATTCCCCTTGAGAACGAGAATCATACAAGGATGCCCTTTATCACCACTCTTACTCAACATTGTGCTGGAGGTCCTAGCAAGAGCAGTAGGGCAAGAAAAAGAAATAAAGGGCATCCAGATTGGTAAGGAAGAAGTATAAGTATCCATATTTGCAGATGAGATGATGTTATACATAGAAAACCTCAAAGAATCCACAAAAAAACTACTGGAACTAATAGATTTCAGCAAAGTATCAGGATACAAGGTAAACATACAAAAATCAGTTGGGTTTCTCTACATCAACAAAGAGCTCACTTTCCAAGATGAGAAATGTAATCGGAAACTCTGTTCCCATATACCTAGGGCACCATAGTGTAAAAGTAAAGAAGGAATAAAGCTGCTCCTTCCTTCAACCCATTTCTTGGGAATCTGTAAGGAAACATACACATTCAAAGTATTGGTGCTGAGTGGAGGGGAGGAAAAAGAGCAACTGAGAAAGAACCACATGCCAGCCTGCACAGGAATTTAAAGCCTGAATTAAGAATTTCTGATTTGGTCTGACAAAACTCAAACCAAGTTTATAGTGATTCTAAACTGTTAGTTCCCCCAAGTCTCTGGAAGAAGCAAACAGAGATTCTCTTGAATCCACCTTCAGACAAGCATCAAAAAATTCTCCCAGTTAAAATTCCAAAGGGAATTGTCACTGTTAAAACCCATTAAACATACAAGGAAACAAATCATGCATGAGAACCAGCAGACACTGATTTGCAAAGACTTAAAATATCGGAATTATCAGCAATGCAATATAAAATAGCTATGTTTATGATGTCAAACAAAAGGACAAGCTTTAGAAATGTTCAGAGCACAAACACTTTAAAGAATGTCAAGCCAATGTTAAGAATATATCAAACACACTTGCATGTAGGAAGTGTATAATTGAAATTAGAGGAAATTGTTAGGCTTAAAGCATATCAGATCTAATTGAAGAGAGATTTACTGAACTGGATGATATATCTGAAAAAATTATCTAGAATATAGTACAGAGCAGGAAAGAAATATATAAGAGACTGTTAGACACACAAGGTAAATTAAAAATGTTTAAAATGTGTATAAACAGTTCTAAAATGAGAGGACAGAAAGGGTAGTGCCAGAACCAATGAAGTTAAATTTATGAAGTCCAACGTATGCAAACTGAATAAATGAGAAGAAATGTACACTCACACGTAGTACATTTTATCTGTAAAACACCAAAGAGGGAAGGTTTAAAAAATAGCAAAAGATATGTATCTCTATACCTACCTATTTCCCAAAGCAAAAGGGTAACTGATAGGTTTTATTGTGTCCTAGAGAGAACTGATTCAAATATTATTTAAAAAGGATTCTGAGTTTAAATGACTGAAAGGATCAGAGGAATCATTTCTAAAATTTCTCAGCTTCCTTGGTGGTTGTAGCCTAACTGTCTATACTGAGCATCTTAACTTCACACCATTATTTATTGAGTTAGCCCTGTGGTTTCCAGTTGCCGTCGAGTCAATTTTGACTGATGGTGGCCCCATGTGTGTCAGAGTAGAACTGTGCTCCAGAGGGGTGATATTTTCCATGTGTTGAAAAAAATACTTAGAATCCCTTGCTAGCTAAGACACCTTTTAATTATAAGAGAGACATGACAATGTTTCCCAACAAAAACTGAGTTTGACCCTTACGTTGGCTTTATTGATGTGGCTAGGCTACAGTCCTCAGTTATTCAATCAAACTCTGTCTAGGTGTTGTTGTGAAGAGATTTTACAGATGTGATTGAAGCCCTGGAAAATCATTTGATTTTAAAAAGGGAAAATAATCCTAGATAACCACCACCCATCTGTTAGTTTTTCATACTGTGGTGGCTTAGATGTTGCCATAATGCTGGAATCTATGGCACCAGTATTTCAAATACCAGCAGGGTCACCCACAGTGGACAGGTATCAGTGGAGCTTCCAGACTAAGATAAACTAGGAAGAAAGGCCTGGTGATCTACTTCCAAAAGTTAGCCAATGAAAACCTTATGGATCACAATGGAACATTGTCTGACTTGCTTGCTTTGTACACATCGTCAGAAGAAATCAATCACTGGAGGATGACATCATGTTTGGTGAAGTAGAGGGCCAGTGATGGGGAGGGAGATCCTCGAAGAGATGGATTGGCACAGTGGCCACAACAATGGACTCAAACATGCTGGTGATTGTGAGGACGTTGCAGGATTGGGCAGCGTTTAGCTGTTTTTTACACGGGGTTTCCATTAGTTGGCGTCTGCTCAACAGTAGCTAACATCAATAGCAACATCCAGATAATCTGGGTGGGCCTGACTGAGTCTGTTGGAAGGCCTTACAAATAGAACTGAAGTTTCCCTGGGAGAGACAAGAAACTGGATGACAGCTTCAGCCCATGCCTGTGGGTTTGAGCCTGCCAATGACCTTCCCTTCCTGACCTTGTAATACATCTCCTAGTAGGTCTCTTGCCCTAAGCAAGGGGCACAGTAGGCAAATCCTACCTTTATTGCTAACTGCATGGTAAAAACTGTTGCCATCGAGTCGATTCCAACTCATGGGGACTCTATGGGACAGAGTAGAACTGCCCCTGTAGGGTTTCCGAGGAGTGGTTCGTAGATTTGAACCGCGGACCTTTTGGTTAGCAGCCAAGCTCTTATCCACTGCACCACCAGGGCTCCAACTGCATGGTAAGGATCAGCATAAATCCACTTCCTACCAGGAAATACGTCTAGTCCTCACCTAGCCATATCTCTATCCGTGTTACCAGCCCACCAAGCAGCACTCTTTTTCTGAGCTCCAGCCACCCAGAGCTGGGTCAGAGTTCACAGGTTAGGACACTGTCCCTCATATTGACTGCCCATGCAGCCCTTTTTCAATCTCCAGCGACCCAGAACTGGGTCAGAGTTCACAACCTAGAAGGACTCAGTCCTTTAGACTGCCAAATAGTCAAACGCCAGCCCCTGTCGTCTCTCATTGCCCTTGTGAGTTCCTTAATTTCTTGGAATGGCTCACATAATTCACGTAGAGTATGTATACTTACAGTTATCCATTTATTATAACCAAAGGGAAACAAATAAATTCACACACAGGGTAAAGTCTGGCAGGAGTCCCCACATGAGGCTTCCATTGTCCCCAGGGACTCACCACCCTCCCAGGAGCAGATGCTCTTGCCAGTTAGGAAGCCCAAGCTACTTCTGTGTTCTGGGCCTTTTACTGGCTTTATTGCATAGTCATGATTGGGATCTCATTACATAGTTATGATTGATTGGTTCATTTGAATATGCATGATTGACTAAATCATGCCCCCCTCCCTTTATGAAGTTAGCTGACCAGATGTGGTGTCTGTCACTCGTGCTCATTTGCACACATTTAAGTATTACGTGGCTCTTTTAGAAGACAAACACCTTGAGATTGCCTGGGAAATTCCAAGGGCTATTTTTTAAGAACCAAAGGCAAAGTGATTTATATATGTTTATTATTATTTATTTATATGTAAATAATAAATAAATATATATTTAATATCCTACTGGTTCTATCTCTCTGGTTGAACTCTGACTGGTAGACCAATAGCAAAAAAAAATCCTAAAAGAAGTACTTCAGGGAGAAAGTTACCTCAGGTGAAAGATACAAGATTGGAAAGTGTGAGTTGTAAGAAGGAAGGAAGAACAAAAGGTGTGATAAATAGGTGGGTAAACCTAAACACTATTCACTGTGTAAAACAGGCAAATTATTCCACACATTCAAGAATCAAATGGTTCCAGTTCCTGTTTTGAGTATGGCAAAAGGGGAGATGCTTTGCAAACATTTTTTAAGGCTAAGATAATCTTGATTCCAAGACCTAAGACAGTTTGAGAATAGAACATGATAGACCAACCTTGCTCATGAACACAGCTGCAAAAATTTAAACAAAATACTTGCAGTCAATTCTACAATGTATAAAACAGATACTACTTTGTGACCAGGTTGCATTTATTCCGAAAATGCAGTGGCAGTTGAACATTAGGAAATTAATTAATGTAATTCAATATATTAATTGATGATAGGAGAAAAATCATTAGATCATCTCAACAGATGCAAAAAAAAAAATTCTTAAAATTTAACTTGCAACAGACTAGAAATAAAAAGCATGATAAAAGATATCTTCAACAAACATCAGGCTAAATATTGAAACACTAAAAGCTTTTCCTCTCAGAGGGTGCCAGCTGTTACCATTAGAGGTATTAGCCTACATAGTGAGCCCCCACCAAAAAAAAAAAGTTTAAAGATTTATAAAAGAAGACACTAAACTGATATTTTTGTTGAATTGGTTATAAACGAAAGTTTCTTAAGGTATAAAGGAGAAGCTTAATAAATTTGATTTCATTGAAATTAAGAACGTTTGATCTTTAGAAGACACCATATTTGCAATACATACAAATCTCTGAAGGATTTGGAATGTGTAATACTAAAAACAATTACTACATGTAATCTGTAAAAACATATGATCCAATATAAACTATGCAAGAGACTTGAATTGTTGTTTTGTTGTGTGCTATTGAGTCAATTCTGATTCATAGCAACCCTGTATGACAGAGCAGAACTACCCTGTAGGATTTCCTGTAAAATTTATGGGAGCTGATTGCCAGACTTTTTCTCTCAAGGAGCTGCTGATATGTTCAAACTACCGGTCTTTAAGATAGCAGCTGAGTGTTTAACCACTGTGCCACCAGGGCTCCTTAAAAAGTTATGCAAGATACTCAGTCTCATTAATAATTAGAGAAAATAAAATAAAAGGCAATGAAATATCAGCTCATACCCACTAGATCGGTCAAATTTTTAAAAGATCTGAAAATTCCAAATTTTGGCAAGGGCATGGAGCAAAGGACAATGTTTTAACTATTTATGGGAGTATAAATTTGTACAACTTATTTGGAAAATACTTTGGCACTGTTGTTAGGCACCATCGAGTTGGTTCCAACTAACAGTGACCCTATGCACAACAGAATGAAACACTGCCCAGGCCGGCGCCATCCTCACAATAGTCACAATGTTTGAGCCCATTGTTGAAGCCACTGAGTCAGTCCATCTTGTTGATGGTCTTCCTCTTTTTTGTTAACCCTCTACCTCACCAAGCATGATGTCCTTCTCCAGGGACTGGTCCCTCCTCATAACATGTCCAAAGTACATGACACGAAGTCTCGCCATCCTCACTTCTAAGAAGCGCTCTGACTGTACTTCTTCCAAGACAGACTTGTTCATTCTTCTAGCAGTCGTGGTATATTCAATATTCTTCACCAACACTGTAATTCAAAGGCATCAGTTCTTCTTTAGTCTTTGTTATTCATTGTCCAGCTTTCGCGTGCATATGAGGCGATTGAAAACACCATGGCTTGGGTCAGGTGCACCTTAGTCATCAAAGTGATATCTTTGCTTTTTAACACTTTAAAGAGGTCTTTTGCAGCAGATTTGCCTGATGGAATACATCGTTTGATTTCTTGACTTCTGCTACCATGGGCATTGATTGTGGATCCAAGTAAAATGAAATCCTTGACAACTTCAGTCTTTTCTCCATTTATCATGATGTCAGTTATTGGTCCAGTTGTGAGGATTTTTGTGTTCTTTACGTTGAGGTGTAATCCATACTGAAGACTGTGGTCTTTGATCTTCATAAGTAAGCATTTCAAGTCCTCTTCACTTTCAGCAAGCAAAGTAGTGTCATCTGCAAATCACAGGTTGTTAATGAATCTTCCTTCAATCCTGATGCCACGTTCTTCTTCATATAGTCCAGCTTCACAGATTATTTGCTCTACATACAGACTGAATAAGTATGTTGAAAGGATACAACCGTGATACACACCTTTCCTGATTTTAAACCACACAGTATCTCCTTGTTCTGTTTGAATGACTGCCTCTTGGTGTATATGTAGGTTCTGCATGAACACAATGAAGTGTTCTGGAATTCCCATTCTTTGTAATGTTGTCCATAATTTATTATGATCCACACAGTTGAATGCCCTTGCATAGTCAATAAAACACAGGTAAACATCTTTCTGATATTCTCTTCTTTGAGCCAGGATCCATCTGACATCAGCAATGATATCCCTCATTCCATGTCCTCTGCTGAATCTGACTTGAATTTCTAGCAGTGCCCTGTCAATGTATTGCTGCAACTTTCGCACTACCACATGCGAATTTCCTATGACCTAGCAATTTCACCCTAAAATATGCACCAAAAGTCATTCACCGAGATTACTCATAATAGAAAAATACTGGAAATAATCTTAAATATCCCTCAGTATTAAATGAATACATTGTTAAGTTCATACAATGGAGCAACATACAGCGGAGAAATGAATGAACTGCTGCAGAAGTGAAAATAAATGAATTAAACAAAAGGAGCAAGTCACTGAAGAATATATATGATACGAGTTTTTTTTTTTTTTTAGTGTCATATTCAAAAACAAGAAAAGCTAAACAATGTGTTAGGGAAACATTTATGTGATAAAACAGTAAGAAAGGCAAGGGAAGAATAATCCAAAAGGGGTGTAGTCTTCTCTGTGGAGGAGGGAAAGGCCCACAGGGAGGGAGCGGCTAAGGAAGGGCAGTGTTCTGGTAGTTTACTTTATCATTACTATTTAAATGATTAATTATTCAAACTATTAATATGTAAAATATTTAAATATTATATAAGAATACATTTTATATATATATATATAGTATATATATGTATATATATAAAATATGTTTCTGGATTAGCCACTAATAGGCTGTGTCTTCTTTGACAGTTGACTTCTTAACCTCTTTGTGCCTCAGTTTCTGCATCTGTAACATGAATTAGACTAAAAGATCACTAACTTTGAGAAACCTTTTGGCTCTAACATTCTATGATACCATGAAATAAACATAGCTTAGAAGGATGATAGTAGGTTCCATTTGGATGAATTCCTCTTCAGATAATGGATTTGGAAGGAATCCCAGAAACAGCTCCTTAAGTCGACAGCTCTTTGACATCACTGTCTTTCTTTAGCTAGCAGCTTTACAAAGATTTAAGTCATTATTTTTTAGCTCTCTTGCCTTTACCTCATATTATGCTAATACAATAAAATAAATTTTTTCTTGTGTGTATTGTTTGTTACTAAGACACCTGGAACTAATTTTTTTTTCCTGCTCATTTTACTACACACTTTTTGTGGCTAAGAAGTGTGATTGAATTTAGTGGATCAATCCAAGAGCCTAGTCTAGAACTATAAACTTACAGCATCTCCATGAATGTAGAGCCTTTAGCTGGCAATCTGTATTACTGTTGAGAAATGTGTACAGTAGTGAAGTAGTTCAAATATGTTACAATAGATATAATTTATGTATATATGTTATAGGTATACATATATATAAATTTATATATATGTATACATGGCAGCAGAGAACACAGGCTTGTACAGTATTTCCACAAAGCCTTCTATATTTTTCTGGAACGTTCATACACATTGTGCATTCTATGCCACAATGTAACTGTGTTGATTTTAAAGGGAAAATAATGTTTTAAACTATTTTTTGAGTTGCACACTCCTATATCCCCTTTCATTGCCTATCCCATTGTTCAGAGCATTGGCTAAGAATCCAGAAGACCTGGGTGTGTATCCTGGTTCTACCACTTTCTCAGAGTATCACGTTATGTAAGATAGTTGGTCTCTCTCTGGCTTCAAATCCTTGCCCAGTTTCTAGCCTCATCTCATACCATTCTCTCTTATCCTAACTGTACTCCAATTGCATTGAACATTCCTTCCAACATATCTTTAACAAAGTGAAGCTTTGCACCTGTTGTACCTTACTGCTGGTCTTAATGTGCTCCCTTTCATTCTTCCAAAGCCAGCTTAAATGTCAATCCCTCACCAAGCCTTTTCCAATCATTCTGTTAGGGCCTGCTTCATACCCGAGTTCAAGCATTTATCCAGTGTTATGGTAATTTATCTGTTTTTTATATCTACCGTCATCTCTCTAAAGCCTTCTCATATTATCCCTCCCCCTCACTACATCTGCACCCCTTTCCCTGTGCCTATGTTTCTTTGTAAGTGTTTTATTTGTTGTTCTTCTCTAACATTTATTGAACATTTGTTTTGTGTCAAGTACTGCTTGAAGCACTTGAGATTCAGAACTGTATAACCTGTCTTCATGAAGTTGAAATTTCTAGTGAAAGGAATGAAATAATAAAGATATAACAAAAAATAAGAAAAATATCGGTAAATGATAAATTCAGAGAGTATGAGATGTTGACTGGGTGACTAATTTAGACTGGGTGATCAGAAAAGGCATCACTGAAAAGGTGATATTTAAGCTGAGTCTCAAGAAGGAATCAGTTTTGAGATATCAAAGAAGTAACATCATTTCAGACAGAAGGACTTGCTTTTGCAGAGACCTTAAAGAGGAGGAGAGCTTGGCATTTTTTTGGATCAGAAGTAAATCCAGTGTAAGCAAAAGGGAGAGTTGTAACAGATGAGGTTAGAACAGCAGAAAGGGGACAGGCCATATAGGGCTTTGAAAGCCATAAAGAGTTAAGACTTTATTCTAAATGAAAAAGTATGTTGTTGGAAAGTTTTAGACCAGGGAGTGACTGGATCTGATTTATATTTTATAAAAGATTACCCAGTTATGAGGCTATTGCAGTTGTCCAGGAGAAAGGTGATAGTGGCTTGGTCTAGGGAGTAGAAGAGACGGAGGGAAATAGACAGAATTTGGTTACGTTTGGGAGATAGGATTACCAACTCTTGTAGGTGGGTTAGGCAAAGTAGGGAGACATGTGGAATCAAGGATGATGCCCACAACTGTATTTATTTATTGGCAGTTCTGATAATTCCCTTATTTACTTATCAGTTTTCTCAATAGATTATAAGCTCTTCCAGGGCTGGGACCATATATGATTCAACCCAGTTTCTTGCATAGGCTTTTTAGAGTGGTGGGTACTAAATAAATTTCAGTAAAATTTATCTGTAACATATTTTCTGTTAGTATATTTATATATATATATATATATATTAGTCTCCTAGGGTTTCCATAACAAAATACCACAAACTGGATGGCTTATAAGAACAGAAATTTATTGTCTCACAGTTCTAGAGTCTGCAAGTCCAAATCAGTGGGTTGACTGGGCCGTGCTCCCTCCAAAGTCTCTAGGAGGAGATCCTTTGTTGTCCCTCCCAGTTTCTGGCAGTCCCAGGAATTCCTGGGCTTATAGTTGCATCTTCACTTGGCCATTCTTTCTAATCGTGTCTCTCTTGTGTCTCTTCTTCTCTGTTAAGGACATAACTCAGATTGGGTTAACATCTACCCCACTCTAATATGACCTCATGTTATCTTAACTATATCATCTTCAAAGACCCTATTTCCAAACAAGGTCATGTTCACAGGTATCAGGAGTTAGGACTTCAACATATCTTTGTGTGTGTGTGTGGGTGGGGGAGGTGGGAGGGAACACAGTACAGTCCATAACAATATAAAAATTGATTTTGTATACTAAAATACTTACTACAGAACAACCATAAATGGTAAGTAAGAACTCTGAGATTGGGGAGATGACTTTCTCTTTCATTAATGCAAACTTTTCACTAAGACCAAAGGAGAACATTAAGGTAATTGAGTGCATCCACTAAGTATGTAAATAAAATGTTAAGATAAACTCCCTCCAGACCATCCGCCTCTAATGAAATCACTATTCCATTTTGTAAACATGTCATCAATTCTATCAAATTTTCATTATGTAAGGAACATACTCTTATGGCTTTAAGTACCAAGGTCTTATGTCAATTTCTTAAGAAGACTCTTATGAGGAAACTGAATTAGAAGTTATTTTAAAAGTCCCTGGTGGACCTTGGACAATTATATTACTGTTGTGAGGGGAACACCTGAAAATTCATATTTGATAAAAGGTATCCAGTGTAGTTTTGAACAGGGCAGGTCATGCCCAACTAATCTGTTGTAATTCTTTGAAGGTATACACCACCATGATACATAAAGAAAATTCAGTGTCTGTGGTATAGCTTGAAGTTTTCAGAAAGAATTTGACAAGGTGCCACATCAAAGATTAATAACTAGGTAAGAGCCTTGAAATATGAGATGAGATAGGGTGATGTCTAGAGTGCTGATTTGGTCCCATAAAAATAACTTGCTAATACACTCAGAACTTGATTTCAGATCCTAATTAAAAATATTATGTATGAGTATGCATTGGGTAATAATCCTGAAAACCTAAGTTGGGAATTTACTTATCTGTCAAATAATAGTAAAACACTGTTGATGGTAATTTGATTACCTGTTTATTTATTCAACAAACATTTTATTTAGTACTACTATTTGATAAAGGAGCCCTGGTGTCACAAAGGTTAAGTGTTCAGTTGCTAACCAGGATGGTGGTTCAAACCTACCCAGTGGCTCCATGGGAGGAAAGACCTGGCAATCTGTTCCTATAAAGATCACAGCCTAGGAAACCCTCTGGAGCAATTCTGCTCTGTCATATAGGGTCTCTATGCGTCATAATTGACTCAACAGCACAGAACAACAGCAACAACTATTTGAAAGCCTATTTGCTATATGAGATGATTGTATTTTCATATTTATCATAGATTTTAAAAATTGATTTATCTTCTCAAAATGTTAATAATTCACTGATTGTTTATGAAGTATCTATTATAACTTTATAATAAAGTGGAAAATTATAACTTTATAGTGGAGAAACCCAGCAGATACCACCTTAACCAAGGATCAAAGTTAATATCTCCAGTAGTCATAAGATAAATTAACATCGTGTACTCCCTGATGAGATGAACTGAGAAAGGTACATCACCCCTATGGTATTCCTGCCAAAAATGTATAACCTCAGTCTAACCATGAGGAAACATTGGACAAACCCAAATTGAGGGGTGTTCTACAATCAGTACTCTCTGAAAGTGTCGAGATCATGAAAGGCTGAGAAAGACACATGAACTACAAACTGAAGAAGATTGATTTAGCTGCTGGGATAGAAAAAGACATTAAGGGATAAACCAGTATAATTCAAACAAAATCTGTAGATTATTTAGTAATATTGTACCTATGTTAATTTCTTGGTTTTGATAAATGTAAGATGTTAACATTATGGTCAGCTGGGTGAAGGGCATATGGGAACTCTCTGTTCTATTTTTTCAACTTTTCTATAAATCTAAAATTATTTCACAATAAAGAGTTTAAAAAATTGCCAGAGAATGACCAGTAAGCCTTTCACATTAACGTATGTTAATGTCTTCCAAGTAGATTCTCTTTCATGCCACCATTATTTTCCTTTGTTCCATGGTTTCTCCTGAGAGAACAGCTTTTGTTTCGATAGATTTAATAAATAGGAAAAGAACCTTTCTTCTGTTCTTCTTAAATGTGTCTCTCCCTTATATGCTTATTTATTGGCATATTGACTACTTACTGTTTCTTATAATGCTCATTTTCTTTTTATCTGTGATACAAGTTTCTAGCTTTTTTCTTTGTTTCTCTGGCCCTTCTTTCAGTCTCCTTTAAAGTTAGACTTGCCTTCTACTGTCTACTAAATGTTGCAGACTTCTCGACTTCGTCCTCAGACCTCTACTTCAATTCATACCATCTCATTGGGTTCTCTTATGTAAGACCATAACTGCATTAATTACCTATATTAATGAACTCAGATGTATCTTCAGCTCAGATCCATATAAACATATATGTGTATGTGTGTGTGTAGTATTGTTGCTGTTGTTGTGTGCCATTGAGTCAATCATGACTCATAGTGATCCTATAGAACAGAGTAGAACTGCCCTATAAGGTTTGCTAGGTTGAAATCTTTTCAGGAGCAGATCACCAGGTCTTTTCTCTTATGGAGCCATTGGTGAGTTCAAACCACCAACCTTTCAGTTAGCAGCCAAGTGCTTAACCATTGCGCACTAGGGATTGTTGTGTATAGTATATGGATATGTATATGTCTACATGTATATGTGTATTATGTGTATGTGTTTATATACACACACATACGTACACCCATATACATACATGCATCTGTAGTTATACACACATACTGCTCCTCCTGCATCCTCTCTTTTGGTTACTAGTGCTACTCTGTTGCCTGAACCAGAAAATTAGGAGTCGTCTTTTCTCATGCCGTCACTGTCCACCTTTCTTGAATCCAGTTTCCAGTTGTATACTATATTCTGTTGATTCTGCTTTTAAATATTACTCAAATTTATCAATTTAATTCCCTTCAACCTCGCTGTCAGTAACTGATGACTAGTTTTATCTACTTTTATTTAGTTCCTCTTTCAAGCTGTGATCCATTCTGAGTGTTTTGAGAGCCTTCCTTTTAAAAAGCAAATCTTATATTTTCCGATTATATGTAGGATACATTCAGGTCTCCAGTCTGGTACACAAAATCCATCTTCCAGTCTCTACTTCTTTAATCTTTTCTCTAATACATCTCCAAGTACCCTTGTTCCAGCCATTCGGAACCATTTGCTATTAGTTTCCTGAAAATGGTTTCATGTCTTTCAGCTTCTGAACCTAGATTACAATTAATGCTTAATAAACAGTGAGTTAATGAATAAAGGTAAATTAGAATAATTAAAATTGCACTTATTGAATACTAGCTGTATTCTAGGTACTGTTTGAATGCAGTATCTAATCTAGTTCTTTAAGACTCAGCTTAGATGTCTCTTTTCTGGATTCTTGACCTCCCAATGTTTTTTACTAAGTTCTTCTTTTAGAATTTTGGATTTGCCCTATACAGTATTTGTTGACTTGTTTTACTCCTTGAATAGTAGACTCTGTAAAGTCAAGGATCATGTTTTAAGTGTCTTTGTGTCCTAATGTCTAACACATAAACCAGAAAACCAAACCCATTGCCATCGAGTCAATTCTGACTCATAACAACCCTGTAGGACAGAGTAGAACCGCCCCGTACAGTTTCCAAGGAGCAGCTGGTGGATTCAAACTGTCAACCTTTTGTTCAGCAGCTCAGCTCAACCATTGCACCACCAGGGCTCCCATCTAACACGTAGTAAGCTGTTAATATTGTTAAATAAGTAAAGAAATAAAAACAAACAAACAAAAAACCCTCCCATGTGACCCCCTATTGTGAGGAATATGCAAGGAAATGTTTTTCAAAATTTTAGTGGCTAAAGGACCTATTAAATTGAATATAATGGAATTCATTTAGGGATAATACAAAAATTGTAGGAATCAAGTGTTACTGTTCTTTAAATTGAATGGCATGTGTGTGTGAATTTAAATTTGGAGTCACATAATGGTGTTGTGTGTAGAAGTGGAAATTCTGTGAGATCCTGAGGGCACACTGTTTGCTGCCATGACCCACATGCCCTGACTTAATAGAACACTGGATAAAAGGAGTGGTTCAAAAGCGAAGTGTTTTCCTTTTATGTTAGCTAGAGATTTTGGAAGATTTTAGAAAGCTTTTAACGTAAATAGTAAATTGTTATAAACTACATTTTCTTATTAATCTTTTTTAAAAGAAGCATGAGTGTGATGGTTACTTATTTCATAGTATGTAATCTATAGCTAAGATCAACACATGCATTACTGTACTAAAGATTCAACATTTTGGAGTATTAGGAAATATGTGACATATGAATGGATGGAGATGGTAATTGCATCAGGCACATATTTCATAACATGAGAAAAGAATCAAAATGAAATGTGACAGGGAAGATATGGAGGCTTATTGGCAGAAGTAAGGAATGCAAAAGGGGAGGTAGTTTATCAGGATAAAGAATTCATTTTTTTCAGGATCATTTGTTAACTGGTTTCAAGCAGTATTCTAAACAGTATTTCTCAAAGTATGGTCTCAGCTCACCTGTGTTGGAGTTACCTGAGAACCTGTTAAACATGCATATTCTTTATTCATTCCCTTATTCAATAAAGTGTAGTTTGAGCCTTCTCTGTACCAGGCAATATGCTGGGTGCTGGAATACATCAGAGAACAAAGTAGAAAAGCATCCCTGACTTCTGAAGCTTTTACAAAGCAGGAGGAAGACAGATAATAAATTTAATAAGTAAGTAATGCATTATGTTCAAAGGTGTTAAGTGCTATGGAAAAGTAAATAGAACAGGGTAAGGAAATAAGGGCTTCCAGAGGTAAAGGTGGGTTTGCAATTTAAAAGAGTATAGTCAGTGTAGATTTCATGGAGAATGTAGGATTTGAGCAATATCCCTTGGGGTGATCATAGATGGAAGCAGGGAGAAGGAAGATTTAAAAGGCCATTGCTGTAACATAGGTGAGAAATGATGGCAGGAACTGATTGGTGGGAGAAATGACGAGAAGTGATCAGACTTAGGATCTATTTTGAAGGTAAAGCCAGTGGATGCTCTGAAGGATTGAACATGAAATGTGAGCGAAAGAGGAAGGAGTCAAGGATGATTCTTCGATTTCTTCTTTGAGGAACTGGAAGGATAAAAAAACAAACCAAACGTCTTGCTGTCAAGTCGATTTCAACTCCTAGTGACCCTGTAGGGCAGAGTAGAACTGCCCCACAGGGTTTCCAGGGAGCAGCTAGTAGATTCAAACTGCCGACCTTTCGGTTAGCAGCCAAACACTTAACCACTGTGCCACCAGGACTGCTGGAAGGATATAGTTGTCGTTTAATTGAGATGGGGAAGATTGCAGGCAGGAGAGATTTTGTTAAGAAGACTAAGAGTTCAGTTTGGGACACGGTAAGTTTGAGATGTCTGACATCCAAGTGGAAATATGGAGTGGGCAGACCGATGAAGGAGGCAGAGGAGAAAATTGGACTGGAAATATAAATTTGAGAGTCATCAGCATACTGGTGGTATTTAAAGCTTTCAACAGGAGACCAGGTGAAATTACCAAAGGAGTGAGTATAAACAGAAATGACAAGAGGCCCAGGGACTTAATATTGAAAGGGAAATGTGGAGGAGACAATAGCAGGGGAGGCCAAGAAGGAGTGAGTGACCAGCAAGGTAGAAGAGAAATCAGGAGCATACATTGTCTTCGCAGCCAAGTGAAGAAAGTACCAAAGAGGGAGGGATTAGCAGTGTCAAATGCTCAGAACAGAGTCATTAAAGTGAGAACTTGGCCACTGGATTTACTAATGTGATATATGATGATCTCAGCAAGAGTAAATTTGCTGAAGTGGCAAGAAAGAAAGAAATGATTGAAGCATAGGAGAGGACATGCAGACAAAAAGATTGACAGCTCTTTTGAGGAATTTTACTGTAAAAAAGAGCAGAGAAATATACATAGAGAGGTAAATGGGGTCAAGGGAAGAAATAACACATGTATGTAGGCCGCTGGGAAAATCTAGTAGATAAAGAAAACTAGATGCAGGAGAGAGAAGGAACAGTCGCTGAAGAGTCCATCTTTGTGAGGAACGTAGACAATTCATCTATAACAGAGAAGGCAGAGTCTGTGGGCATAGATGGAGAGGTGGGTAGGTGTGGTGCTGAGAGCTCATAGAATATCTCTTGATTGCCTTGGGTTTTTCAGTGAAATTAGGAAGCAAGTTTGTCAGTTGAGAGAGAATGGGGGAAAAGTGGTTGGCTACTTGAGGAGAGACAAGATAGGAAATTATAATCTAAATGGGGAAAGTGAGTGGGCTAGGGAAAAAAAATAGTAGGATTGTTTGGCATAATTTAGAGCCCTTCTGAGGTTGTTACTATGTTCTGACTTATAGCGACCCTTTAGGACAGAGTAGAACTGCCCCATAGGGTTTCCAAGGAGTAGCTGGTGGACTCGAACTGCTAACCTTTTGGTTAGCAGCCAAGCTCTTACCCACTGCACCACCAGGGCTCTAAGATTATGAATTTAAAGCGGAGTAGTCATTATGGTAGGTTGGTTTTTCTCTGGCTACTTGGAACTGCATGCAAGCTTGCTGAGTACGTGTCTCCTTCTGCTTTAGTGCCTTTATCGACATGGCTATTTCTTCTGCCTGGAGTCCTCTTCTCCCATTAAACCACCTCACTTACTTCCTTACTATTTTCGAGTCTTGGCTCAAATGTCATCTTCTTCATGAGGTCTACCCTGACCACGCTATTTAAAATGGAAAGTTTGCTCAACACTCCCCAGCCTCCCTCACACAGTTCTGGTTTGTCCTCTAACATGCATCACCTTCTAACATACTGCATCTTTTATTACGTTTGTTATTTCATGTTATTACCCTGCCATGTCCACTAGATGCTTAAGCATCATGAGGTTTGGATTTTCATCTGTTTTGTTCATTCCTTTATTTCAAGCATCTAGAAAAGCAAGCTTTCAATTCAATATTTATTGAGTGGTGAATTAATTCTTTGATATGGTGATCATAAAGTTCAACAACTAAATTCTTTAGCAAATTATTTAATATCTGTCAGTTGATATATCTCTGAGGGTCGTATTTTTCCACTACTGTTATTTTAAGTTATTAAGTCTAATAATAAGTTAACACTGAATGGGCTGTTTATGTTCTTCAAAGTGTTTTCCTGTTCATTATATCATGGTGATCTAATTTACTGTACTGGAACCTTATTGTCATCTGGTTACCTAATCTTTGAAATGGCATAAAAACAACAATTTATTTCTATTCCTTCACGTACTTATTCCTCCTGGTTTGAGCTCTAAACTGACCTACCTCATTCCCACTTGCACTCAACAGCAGTTTGTGTTTATATATACCTACTAACTGAATGCCTTGCATTTAGCAGGTGTCTATAAATAGTTGTTGATTTAATTTATTGTAACACTTTAGCATGTTTTTCACTAACCTGTCAAAGTTTACTGAGCATTTTTAAGAAGAAATATTTAAATTTGACTACTTATTTCTTTTTAGCCCAGAGCATTATATAGAAAGGCTTTTTGTGGGGTTGGGGGCAATTCAACATTTTTTACCTGTACAATTCACTGACACTGATTACATTACTCATGTGCAACTATCACCCATATCCAGTGCCATAATTTCCATTACCATTAACAGTTACTTATTGCTGTCTGAACAGTGACTCCCCCTGCCCCCATCCCTCTTGCGCCTGGTAACCACTGATACGCTTTGATAGAAATGCCGATTTTAAAGATTCATCAGGAATAAATATACTTTTAAAGAAATTTTTAAAAAGAAATTTAAAATTTTTCTCTGAATTGCTAAAGATTTATTTTAAAAATAACTGTATTTTTCTCTAACCCTTAAGACTTCAATTTTATTAGATTGGTCAGCTTATCTTTGTGTCCAAGAAGGGTTTCTTATATAAGATAAATTTTTGAGATACAGTAACTTTTCCTCCAGGCTGAAGAAGGAATTTGGGTGTGTAGATTTGTTGATTGTGTTTCTCCAATGCCCCTGCTACTTTGCTTCATTAATAAGACTGGTACGTTAGCAGCACAAAAATATAGCACTCCATCTTGCCTCTTGCCCAGTTTGGCATAGAATCACACCACTAATTCCCTCCCTCAACCACTTTTTATGAATTTTTTTTTAAATCTAAGATTTTCAAAAATATGCTATCAGCATTCTGAAGTTCATTTATTGTCATCCTCAGAGTTTTGATGGATCTGAATTAAACATTTATATAATATGTCTAGACTATTAAGGGCACTGGAACACTGATATCATATTGGCATAAATTGTTTTGGATTTTTTAGATAGAATTCCAAAAATACACCAACTGATGAAGAATTAAACAGCTATGAAAAGCATACAATTTATCTTTCAGGGGAAAGGTACATTCCTACTGGTCTGCTGGCCAAAATATTCAAATTTAGTCGGTGAATCTGGTCAGAAATATATTCTTTACATTTTTCTGGAAAAAAAGCTTGCCATTCTTGTCTGGTCTTTATGTTATATTGCAGGTTTAAAAGACTTATTTTATATTTCATTTTATTTCAGACATCTAAATGAAATGGTGAATGTTCATTTTCTTTTAACAATATTAATTACTTAAGAGCATTTAAAAAAACAGTTCATTTCTTTTAATTGACTCAATTTCCAATTAAGATGGTTACTTGAGGATAAAAATACTTTGAAAAGCCTGAGTGATAATCAATATCAAAAAGAGTAGCAGGGAACAATTGTGCTACTTAAAGACATTTCTCTTGTATACTGTCATGCTACTTTAATATCATGTCATCAGGTTTACCAAAATCAAATTCTTCCTGCAGTAATGATGATTTAGGTAGAATAGTATCATTTGTGTAGAGAATTAAGTATAGTCTTATTTAAATCAATTTTATCTATTTATATTTTAAAATAAAATTGAGGAATCCATACTATGGATTTATATATATGTATTTTTTTTATAATTTTCAGTTATGTTGTTTGTGTTTTGGTATGATTCATTACCATGTTAATTCCAGAATCTTAATTTTTACTTTAGGAATAAAAAGCAAAATATTAAGGTTTATGTGAAAAGCAGCATCTTAAAAAAGCTTTAAATTCCCTTAAAAATCTACTTGCAACCTAATTTTATATCTTTCATTGTTGTGAATAGTGTTACTTGTCATTAGCTGCAATACCAAACTAATTCTGATGCTGATGTTGAAAACAAAAACTTAAGTCTTTCAATTACCTCAAGATTTATGTTTGCTAAAATGATGTAGGTGACCATTAATCAAGGGATAGGTTACAGAACATAACAGAGCCGTTTCTTTTACAACAGAGATAATGTCTTTCAGTTCAAAATTATTTCTCCCTAGCAGTAGCTAAAAATGTTCTTATCTCTTTTACTTACTATGAAATGCTCCGAAGAGTGGTCTGACCATGAACCAACTCCACTTGGGATAAAAAGCTGTATTTAATAAGAAATAGAAAAAGGAGTTTAGGGAACTGTTCCCTTCACCATTTTTCTCCATTAATACCACTTTTCAGTTTATACCTGTAAGTCTGTGTATGTATGTATTATAATGTATGTATGCATATGCAATAAAATCAATCTTTTATTTTAAGAACAAACCCTTTATTCAGCGTGCAAGTTGACGAGTGTGTGATTGTCACTGACAGGATTGTTTGCAAAGCCAGTGATAACACGAGGCACTTTACCAAGTGATTAATTTCTATTGGCTGAAATCACTAGTTTAGTAACACAAAGTAGTTACTCATGCTCAAAAATGCATAATCAGTAAATAGTTTTTGAATTTATCTTTCCTTAGACTTGAACTGTTGCACTCAAACTAAAATGAATGGATTATTTCCAGTAAACACAAAGTTGAAAACCTTTTAAAAAACCTTATAGTCTTAATCTTTTAAAGCAAATTAAGTCCTTCGAAAGAATGTCTTAGTTTGTTGTACTTGTCAGTAATGTATTAGTTCAAATTTATCATTTTGCTTTCACTTTATTTTTTTAAAAATGATACTTAGTCTTTCAAATTAGATAACTTTAGCTTGATTTATAATGCTGTATTAGAAAAGTGTGCAAGTCATATTTTACATGCGTTTCATACCATTTTATTTTAAAATTAACCATTTATTTTAAGTAGCAAAGAAGTTAACATTATGTTACTAGCTTTGATCACAAGATACAATGGAATGAATAATTCCATAAATTATTTAATTTTAAAACCTGGTAAAGCATATGACCTTTAGCATTATTTCAGTATAGTCTGTCAGCAAACATTTATTTAGTTTAAACTATACATCAGGCCTTTTGCTAGGTACAGAAGGTACATAAACGAGGAAGACAGTGATCCTGGACTCAGGAAGCTCAGAAATAGATAGAGAAGAGGTGTTGGTGGGGAGGAAAGTGAGCTTCAGTGTGTCTTTATTTTGTGTCTACAATCTAGACGTTTGATTTTTTAATTTTACTTAGTTCTCACAAAACCCTGTAAGGTATTTATTATTATTTCCATTTTACAGAAGGGGAAATAGACTCTCAGAGATGACAAGCGACCCAAGATCATAAAGCTAATAAGAGGCAGAGCTGTGAAACAGGTCTTTCACGCTTCCAACTCCACTTTAATTTATACTACAGCAAATACATTTTCCCTGCCCACCATGATGAGGATATAAAAATGAGTAGTCTGTGGTTTCCAGTAAAGGTTTCTAAGTTTTGTGAGAACAAATCATGTTCTATAAAAAGCCAATTCTACATTCTTTTAGGCTATGTTATTGAAATCCATCTTAACCACATATTTTTGGTCAGAACCATTTTATGGTAATAAAAAGATTTGAAAGAAAAGGCATTTTGTGGTTAAACCCCATTTTGAGTTGGAATCTGTTGATTCACTTTTGATACTTAATTTTGGTCTGTAGGAGATTTCAGTCTCAAAGTCTTATAACTGGTGTAACCTACTGCTATTAGTGAAATTGCTGCCTGAGGAATACTGTATCGCCCTGTACAGCTCTCATTTCGTTCTGTCCTTAACCATTCAAGTAAAAAACTAGGGGAGAATCTAAGATTTTATAAGAAGTCAAGCTACTTTATTTTAACTTAAATAAATCTAAAAATCGAGATTGTGGTGGGATTGATTCTAAGATAAAAATGAACGTTTTGTGTTAATCCCCAAATACTCGTCTACCCTGAAAAAATCATATAAATTTTTCCTAATTTGATGTATATAATGCTATTTTCTGCCTTTTATGCAAGGGAGCCTTGAAGACTTCATCTTCGTTATGAATAGAATAACTTCAACACATTTATAAGATTTCTCACAATCCATGCATGAGATCATATGCTGTAAATCCATAGATGAACAGAAGCCAGAAGTCAATAAAATCAAAAGTAACCAAGTGTCGGTAATTAATACAAGTGTATAATAAGCATAAACAGAATCACCTAGCAATCTTTTTTAAAGTGCAATGTCTGTACCTCAAGGTCCTGATAAACTGTGTGTGTTGGAGTGGGGTAAGGATGGGGCAGAACAGGTAATAGAAGGTACTCTACAAAGTATCTGTGTTTTGAAAAAGATCTCCAGGTGCTTTTGATAGCTTCTGTTTCCCACTCCAATCTTTCTTTAGGAACACTGAAAACTATTGTTTATAATAACCTTATGAATATCAAGTCAATTTGTGTTTTGCCTCATCTATATGTAAATTCATAATCAGAGTTCTGATCATTTAGTTAACACATATGCCATAGAGAAGTTGCTTTCATGTTATTGTTAAATGGTTAGAATTATCTGGCACTCTATTATGCTTTAGGACATAATGCGTTAAACGCAGAATGTTTTATTTTAACTGGAGGAGGTCAATAATAGTCTGGAAAATAATCTCAACAGTAATAATGTCTAACATTTATTAAGTGCTTACTGTGTCAAAGACTGTGCTAATAAGCACATTACCTAGGTTAATCTAATTTAGTCTTTGTGGCAATGCTATGAGACGCAAGGACTGAGAAAATCTGGTCAGGGAAGATACAGCCTCACGGGCAGACGTCTCTGCAAAGAGGCAGGACCTTTGTGAATTCATCTCAGTGAATTGCTAAAATCAAGCTGCAGACGCTGTGTGTTGAGCAGTCTGTCCAGAGCCTGTGGTCTTTACTATGCATTTTGCTGTTTCTTGTTTAAAGTTAGACTCTGTGCTATACATTTGTAATTTAACTAATTTACTGTTGTTTACTTTCTATTTTAATTGAGGATTTTCTAGTTATATATCTGTTTCTATTTTTTTATATTTTATATTTTTATACATTGTGTCTATACACATATATGTATAATTTGTGTTTAGATGAGAGTAGAAATGTGATTTTATGAAGTAAATGAACAATTCACATATATGACACTTTTCAATTTCAGTTCATCGACGGTCGACTGGCAAAGCTAAATGCAGGAAGGGGTTTCTCTGATGCATTTGAAGAAGAGATCACTTCAGGTGGCTTTTGTGGAGGTAGAAACTAGTTACCATATGGTTATCTGTTTTCTGAATAACATATCTTGCCTTTGAACTATTGTCTGGTTTAATGTACTTAATAAACAGTGAATTATTATCTCTTAAATATATAATGTCTTGAGATGCATTTTCATCTCAAGAGCTATGGTATTAACTTATTTTGTCTGACATACTCTAGGCATTAAGATGGATTGGCAGCCATTTTCTCTGATAATCTCTTAATGTTAATGACACACAAGTCCTGCTTTTCCTCTTGACAAGTGTTTTCTGCTAGAAAAGTACTACTGATGGCCATTACTAAGTATGAACTTGAGAACTGAGCATATGTTTGAAATAGTAGATTGTCATATAATCCAAAAAGAAAGATTTGACTACCGCAACTGCTTCTTCATTTATAGATAGCTATATTATTACATGGAAGTCTTTACCTTTTTTGCTTCGCAGACCGCTGCAGCATTAGGAAAGACTCTTCAGTTTACTATCCCGTGTGCTTACACTCACCATTGTAAAAACAGCTCACTTACAGCAATGGGCAGAGTCATATTTTGTGTGTGTGAAACATCAGTTAGTTGATATCTCACTTTTATTTAATATAATTAATTAACTCATTTAAAATGTAAATATTCAGACAATGTTATAAACGTTATAAAGGTTATGCTGTAATTATCTAGGCAATTAATGACTAAGAACTGATACTTTGTACGTGATTGTTCTGGTATATTATATCCTGATTGGCAGAGAATCTTGCTTGAGTCCTGGAAATGGCCTGTTCATTCCAGCAGTATGTGCTGAGTGCTTACTATGTACAGGGCACTGTACTCACTATATACTGGGTGGACTAAGCAAACAAAAATCCCTGCCCTCTATGTCTTGGTATGTTCATCTTTGAATTGGTGTAATAGTAATTTTTTCTACCTCTCTGTAGGTTTGTTTTGAGAAAAAAAGACTTTAGTCTATATGAATAAATAGTTGTTAGAATTGAGAAATAAAACATGAAAAGACAAAGAGTAATACATTAGAGTAATATATCATTTACAAATTTCATAAAATTTAATTTTATTCTTAAATAATTAGATTTATATTTGAACCATGAAAATATAGAAACAGTTGCATAGTTTATGCATTAAAAAAGGTGCAGATGAACTTAGCAGTTGCGGATCTTCATCGATGTAAGTACAGCATTTTTTTTTAAAGCATTTAGCTTGGGGAAAAAAGTTAGTTTACTTGACTCAGCAAGTAAGCTGAATGTGGAATTATTCAACTCCTTCTTGCTTTCCCCGGCTCATGGTAAAAATTTAGCTTCAATGGAACTTTTGTGTTAAAATAAGGCTTTTTTACTTTTCAACTCAGACAAGCAAAATATTGTCAGCTCGTGGACAAATTGCTTGAGGCATCTATTCAGTATTTACATAACTGCTGTCTCATTATCTTTATGACCCGTGGGGCTAGTAGCTTATATGGAATTGAAGATGACATTCTGTGACAGTAATGGGGTAGAAGTGTGATCCTTTTGTATAGTTAAATTCTGTAGTCTTAACCATTGGCCCAGATGTGTCTATAATAGAGGCAGGTGGCTTTCCTGGTGGGGCGGGTCACTAAAACGTTTCAGTAAAGGTCTTATTGTTTAAAAAAGAATAGGGGAATATTGATCACCAGTTAGCATCTGACTTAGGGACTTGTACACTTTCTGTATACCTTAACACCAACTACTTTGTTGTTCTTTCTTAAAATGAAAAGTGTTTTGAACTCTTATTTTAATTTGAGGAGCCAATACTTATCCCAAAGGAAAGCTGAATTCAACATATATTAATTTCAGTGGGGAAAGCAAGTACATTAAAAAATTGTATCTGGCTGTCCACTGTTATTTTTTAATTATTGTGTTCTAGGTTATTAGAGATACATAGACATTATTTCTTAGAGGAAAACAGAGCAAAATCCATGAGGATTTGAAGTAAAGAGACTAATATAATAAAAATCAGTAATGTTCTTCTGAGGAGATATGTATTTCAAAAATAGTTCCTAGAAGTCAGCTCCAAACATGTATCATCTAGGCTACATTTGTGAGAAGGAAGAATACGTCTCTATCTTGGTATTGAAACTATTCTTCAAAAAAGTAAACTCTTCTAAGTTTGTCATTTCTTTCATAGTAATAATTATAATATTTTTCATATTTATTGAATACCAATATGTGACAGAAATTCTCTTCAGGGCTCTACCAGTATTGTATCATCTAGGCTACATTTGTGAGAAGGAAGAATACGTCTCTATCTTGGTATTGAAACTATTCTTCAAAAAAGTAAACTCTTCTAAGTTTGTCATTTCTTTCATAGTAATAATTATAATATTTTTCATATTTATTGAATACCAATATGTGACAGAAATTCTCTTCAGGGCTCTACCAGTATTGTCTCATTTAATCCTCACAACAAAAGGAGTCCTTGGGTGGCACAAATGGTTAAGCACTTGACTACTAACAAAATTGGCAGTTTGAACCCTCCCAGAGGTGCCTTGGGACACAGGCTTGGCAATCTGCTTCCAAAAGATCGCAGCCTTGAAAACCCTATGGAGCAGTTCTAGTCTGCACACGTGGGGTCGCCGTAAGTTGGAATAGACTCTACGGCAAACAACAAAAACTAAAATCCTCATAGCACCCTCCCTTTTTTTTTTTTAAATTGTGTTTTAGGTGAAAGTTTACAGTGCAAATTAGTTTCTCATTCAAAAATTTATGCACAAATTCTTCTGTGCCATTGGTTGCAATCCCCGCAATGTGTCAGCACTCTCCCCCTTTTTCTTTCCACCTTGGGTTCCCCATGTCCATTTGTCGGGGTTTCCTGTCCCTTCTTCCTTTCTTCTTGTCTTTGCTTTTGGGCAGATGTTGCCCATTACATCTCCTATGCTTGATTGAGCTAAGACGTACATTTCTCACCTGTGTAATTATTTGTTTTAGAGGACTGTCTAATCTTTGGCTGAAACGTGGACTTCAGGAGTGGCTTCAGTTCTGAGTTAGCAGGGTGTCTGGGGATCATATTTTTTGGGTCCTTCTAGTGTCTGCCAGACCAGTAAGTCTGGTCTTTTTTTGGTGAATTTGAATTTTTTTCTACATTTTTCTTCTTCTCTGCCCAGAACCCTCTATCGTGATTCCTTTCAGAGTAGTTGATGGTGGTAACCAGGCACCATCTGTTTCTTCTGGGTTCAGGCTGGTTGAGGCTGTGGTTCATGTGGTCCATTAGTCCTTTGATCTAATATTTTCCTTGCTTCTTTGGTTTTCTTTGTTTTCCTTTGCTCTGAACTTGATGGAACCAATAGATGTATCTTAGATGGCTGCTCACAAGCTTTTAAGACCTCAGACACCACTCACCAACGTAGGAGGTGGAACATTTTCTTTATGAACTGTGTTAGGCCAGTTGACCTAGACGTCCCCTGAGACCATGATCTCCAGCCTTTAGCCCCAGTAACCCGGTCCCTCAAGGTGTTTGGATGTGTCTAGGAAGCTTCTATGGCTTTGCCTTGGTCAGATTGTGCCGACTTTTCGTATATTGTGTGTTGTCTTTTCCTTTCATCAAAGTTAACACTCATCTACTATCTAGTTAGTGATTTCCCCTTCCCACCCCTTGTAATCATCAATTGCCCCTCCCTTGTAATCATCGAAGATCGTTTTTTTCTGTGTATAAACCTTTTCTTCAGTTTTTATAATAGTGGTTTCATACAATATCTGTTCTTTTGTGATTGACTTATTTCACTCAGCTTAATGCCCTGTAGATTCATCCATGTTGTGGGATGTTTTGTGAATTCATCATTGGTTTTTATCGTTGTGTAGTATTCCATGGTGTGTATGTATGATAATTTGTTTATCCAGTCATCTGTTGACAGGCACTTAGCTGCTTGCATCTTTTTGCTATTGTGAATGATGCTGTAATGAACATGGGTGTGCATATGTCTATTTGTGTGAAGGCTCTTATTTCTCTAGGATATATTCCTAGTAGTGGAATTACTGGATCGTATGTTATTTCTATTTCTAGCTTTTTAAGGAGGCGCCTTTTTTTTTCCATAGTGGTTGTACCATTTTACATTCCTACCAGCAGTGCATAAGAGTTCCAGTCTCCCCACAACCTGTCCAACATTTGTTATTTTCTATTTTTTTTTTTGTATTCATACCAGTAATGTCAGAGTGAGATGGTATCTCATCGTAGTTTTGATCTGCATTTCTGTAATGGCTGATGATCGTGAGCATTTCCTCATGTGTCTGTTAGCTGCCTGAATGTCTCCTTTGGCAAAGTGTTTGTTCATATCCTTTGCCCATTTTTAAACTGGGTTATTTGTCTTTTTGTTATTGAGATGTTGAAAAGTTCTATAGATTTTAGAGATTAGACCTTTGTCAGATATGTCATAGCCAAATTTTTTTCCCCAGTCTGTAGGTTCTGATATTCTCGTTTTTATGAGAGCACTCATATCAGTGAATTGCTAAAATCAAGCATGCTAGTAGTGGCCTGAGTATGTACTCAACACATGTCTGCCTGGCTCCAAACCTCTTGCTCTTAATAACTATATTTTTTTTTATGATAAGAGATCTTCTTAATAAGAAGGCATTTAGGTAATAAACAAGAACACCCTTCTCTACTTTGATTGGATACAAGCAAAATTTCTGTCCTTTCTGAATATCTATTGAAGATTTTTTACACATATAGTCTCCAGAAAGATCACTGTAGGAGAAATCAACATTCTCAAAGGCTGAGAAAAAAAAAAATTCTTTAAACAAAAATAATTAGGAAATATCTCCCCTTTATGCATCATTGCAGTGGCAACCTGTACCCTATTTTGGTTGCTAATAGCCCATGGTTAGGATTAAATGAATATGAGTATAGTGGAGCTGCATAATTTTCATGGCTCTGATTAAAATTATGCAATCACAGACAACCAGACATAGAAAAGTTAAGTTCACAGTTGAATCAAGAACTATGGTGAAAAGACTCTGTAAATGCATGCAAATTTTCACAAACTATTTTCTGTCCTGTGAATCCCTGTAGAATTGTTGAGGAAATCCATGCTAGATGTGATTTCTTTCATGAAATTCTTGTAGAATATTCAGCCTTAACCCTAAAAGGAAAATAATATTAGCAATTGTGTAAAGAGAAGAATATCTATGGAGGTTAAGAAGTAATCAAAGAGGACATAAGTAGAAAAAGGGTGCAATTGGGTGAACACAAATGTTGGTCTGTGAAATGCAGCTAATGCATACTGAATAGTTAAGAACATGTTTATTTTTCCTATTTTCCATTTCAAGTGAAACCAGGTCTTATGTCCACAGCAAATTATCTGAACTTAAAGGAGAAGCACTTTCAGATCAACTTAATACAAACACGTGTGTGTTCCTCTTCATCAATAGCATTTGTTTATTCATTAGTTCCCTTAATCTGATCAGCCTTTATTTACTTCTATTCTTTTTTTTTTTTTTAAACTGACTAAGGTACCAAAGAAATTTGAAGAATTAGTGGGTAATCAGTTTTTAGTGACATTTTTCTGGGATATTACACAATTTAGCCCATTTGCTTTTTTTAAATTACAAAAATTTAAACAAATACATTTGAAGAGAAAGTCTTTGCACAAATGAGAAACAAAGATATTTTGACCTTGAGTATGAAAAAATCAGTTGTTTAATTAACGAGAACAATGTTAAGAATTTCCTTAATAATGTTTATTATTTCCATAATCCATTTATTTTAAAAGATGGACCCTGAGGGAATTTTTGGCATTCAAATTGGTTTTTTAAGAAGAAAAACAGCCTTAGTTTTTTTAAACATCACCACAGAATAACTTGTTTGTCTTATGAATTTTGTAGAAATATGAAACTTGAATTTTAAAAGGACTAAAATTTTTAAAAAACATTTATTAAAATTTTTTAAAAATATTTTTAACAGGAATATACCTAAATTGTAGCATTTGTTTTCCTATCATTTTAAGCAGTGTATTTATTCTTAGGGACTTCTGTTTGCCCCTGTAGTAATAATTCTGGAGTATTATTGGTGATTCTCATCTGTAACTGTCTCTTCCCAGGGTATCAGTTTTGAGCAGCTCCTTTACATTTCTAACGTAATTCTTTAGGAAGTAATAACAGAGAAAATCTCTGTAGCTTAAATTTTATCATGCTTTATTTTATAGTCTTAGAGTAATATTTCATAGTTGAAGGACTAATGAATCAGGAAATAAAAGACCTGGATTCTTATCCATTCTTTCCCAGTTGCTAGATTTGTGAACTTGGGAAAACAATGTACCATCTCAAAACCTTAGTCTCCTCATCTGGAAAAGTATTTATGATAATAACTAACACTCATGGGTGTACATGGTTAACGTGCTCAGCTGCTAGCCAAAAAGTTGGCAGTTCAGGTCCACCGAAAGGTACCTCAAAAGAAAGACCTTGATACCTACTTCTGAAAAATTAGCCATTGAAAACCCTATGGAGGTCAGCTCTACTCCGACACACGGGGTCGCCAGGAGTCAGAATTGACTCAACAGCAACTGATTAACATTTATAGAGTGTCTACAATGTACTGTGTACAGTACTAAACATTGTCCAATTATTGTTTTTTATCCTCACAAAAATCCTGAAAGGTAATAACTATTATACTTATTTGATAAATGAAGAAGCTGAGGCTCAGCCAGGTTAGGGAACTGGCCCCAGGTCACACAATTCACAAGGATAAAGTGGACCTGAACTCTTTTGCCCATTGAACCTTGAGTTCATTTCCTTCTCATTGAACTATGCTTGCTGCCTATGGCACTATCTATGTTAACTGTTTTAGAGTGGAAAATTACGGTTCAAATAATATAATATAGGTGAAAACATTCTGTGACCTGTGAGCTATTTTTATTCATCATAATTCTAAATAATAGACTGTGACCTTTTTATAACTGCTATAAAGTTTTATGATAGCTATTTTCTTTGGGGTTCAAATATTCAAAAATTTATTTTCTGGATTGACAAGTGTTCTGGATTGCTAAATAGTTAACATATACAAGTTGGTGTCTCTCTGTTTTCTTAAATTCTTGGGAAAATTTTCTAGAATGCTTTAAAAAATAATAAAGTCTTAAACATGTGATTTACATTCAACCATTTTTTTTAATAGAAAAGTAAAAGTGTATGAACTGATGAGAATTTTTAAAAAGTAGATGAACAATCTGAGTGAAGACATAATTTATTTTTGTTAATAAAGTCTCCTAGAGACATAAATTGATAGAGTAACTTGGAAGTTTTCATCATTTTACAGTGGAAATAAAAATTTTTTAAAAAATTGATCAGACCAAATGCCACCTAAAACCCATTTATTTTAAATAGTGCAACTTATTTTTAACAAAAGTTATTTTGTATAGTATATTTTGCTACAGTTATTTCACAAGATTAGAAAAAAAATTTTTTTCTCCATATTTTAGCCACTAGAAAAGGTATTGAGTAGTAGGAGATACTCTTCAGAATGTATTGTTTCTGAATTTTTTTGTTTTTGTTTCTAAATTAGGGAAAGATTTTAAGCACAGTACAGGTAGTCCCCAACTTACGACATATTCGAGTTGAGATGAACCACACTTACGACCACATTTTTTTCTTTTTTATACATCTTATCATTGGTAGTATGTACTACATACAGTGTAATTTGCTTATGTTATCATTCTGAGAGGTAATGTTTCCAACCCCTAAAGACAAATAAAGATCAGATTATTATTACCGATAATAAAAGACAATAATAATGAAAACTAAAAACAAAAACAAAAAACCGAGTCATTTGACGTACATCAGAACCAACTTACAAGGAAGTAGTCATCACAACAGAACCCTGTCATAAGTCAGGGACTACCTGTAGTGACTTCAGAGCTGGGGACCACCTGTAGTGATGTTGAGTGTTGGGATGCAGAGATAATAGCTGGAAAGAAATTTTGGGGCTTCAAACATTCTACCTCTATTTTGTAACAACAGGAAGGTGATGCATTTTAAAAAAGCAAGAACCACAATTTGTTTGGAGAACACAATCTGTCTTAGGAGTTGTTTGTACTTACTGGATAGTCTCTGAGAACCCTCTGGGCCTCTGTATCTTATTGTGACTTTTGTACTTGTGATTTGAGGAATTTTTAAGCATTTAAGCAAGCAAGAAAGTAGTTGAAATCTAACTGAATCAGTTGATATAAAACGTTACTTTAGACTTTTTTTCTCTTGTTTTGCCTTCTAATACTATCTTATTGACTAGATTATTTATCATATTTGGAAATGAATATGTTGATTGCTAATTTTATTAGAACTGGTTTTGTCAGCATATGAGCTATGTAATAATTATGATGCTCAGTACCCTAAGAGCTGTGTTCGTTTCATGTTTCCTTGGTTAATATCTTTCAAGCTTACAGATTTATACCTAGAGAATAGTTTCAGTACCCTAACTGAAGTTTAATGGCATTAAAATTAAATTAGCTATTAATTTGTTTTAACAAAGGAGAGTAGTTTTTTTTGTTTCCAAGGTATTTTGCATTCCTAAATAATTCTGTTTTTGAATTTTCCCTGTGTACTTGACTGAAACACTGATAGCTCATCAACACACAATATATTTCTGTATTAACACAAATTTCATCTACTTTTTATCTATATGACTTTTTTTTTTAAAGAAGATAATATAAGACACATTAAGTATTTGGTACATTTTTACATTGGGATATACAAGTGATGTAAATCTCACCAGTTTATTAAGAAATCATGTCTTTGAACAAGTTTCATGCATGATCCTTGTTATCAGCAATGTTCTCTTCAAGATTCTCTATTTTTAATAAAATATTATATTAAAATGAACTGAATTGTACATAGGAGGCAAACTTTTACAAAACAACATAGTTATAAAGCACTGAAAAATCAATTTACAAGGAAGGCATAGGAATTTGTTTATTTCAAGAGAGAGGTCATATCTCTTCCTTTAAAACTGATACTAAAATGAAAGAAAAATAGAATAGTTAAATATAATAGCTTCACAAATGAGTAAAGAGAAAGTGATCGTTTCTTCTTAAAAGTGCTAATTACTGTGTTCCTAAGAATTAGAGCAATTTAGTAGTCCTTACAATGCCATTGCTTCTTTCACAACATTGCAGATAAATAAAATGTGTCTGCTAAAGGGCTGGAAATATTCGTTCTTAATGAGTTTTGGTCTGTGGATTTATTTTTGATAGAATATTCCTGCCATCTTATTTTTATATATTGCAGGGAGCCCAAGGTCATATCAACAGTGGGTGCATACAGTCAAGGTAATAATAAGCCTTCAAAGTTTGTTCTTTCACTCTAATAGATATGGGAAAATGTTCGTTAAAAGTGTGCTGTTTATACTTATACTGTTTTTTGCAATACTTGAAATATTTACATGTTCTTTCACATTTAAACATTTTTATTTTATGCTGATAGTTTGTTGATATTCATAAAGATAATTTTAAAATAGAAAACTTTTTTTCCCAGAGATAAATGCTCATTTTGAAAAGCAAGATTTCACTGTCATATATTATTCCAGAACAAGAAATTAGGTAGTATAGTAGGATCTAATGGAAATATTGTCATTTCTGGTAAAGTGATTTTGTTAGTATGATTTTTTTAATGTAAGAACTCTCTTCTACGGATTGAGAGACATTATTGCCTAAAATTAAAACAGTTGATAAAGATTGTATTTCTTTCTTTATTAATAAGCTTTTAAATATATACCTATTACTGGCCATGTTGTTCAGCAGGCCTGCTAAACTACAAAAATGAAATGACTTTTTAAATGATGTATTCTACCAACTAGAAGAACAAAGTATAATGTTTACATTTTGTTTGAAATTACTCCATATATATATTTATGTATGTATATATGAAGACATTAGACAGGAAATCATTTTGTAGAACCTCTGTTTAACTTGTGAGTAAAGCTCTTTTTGTACACTCTTAATAATGCTTTGTTTCAGTCAGAACTTTTTAGAAATATGTTTCTGCTTTTCCTTTGCAGAAAGGAGGTGCCCTATTCAACACAGCAATGACCAAAGCAACTCCTGCTGTAAGGACAGCATATAAATTTGTAAGTTGTTTTCTTTTGATATTTAAAAATTCTGCATTTTTCTAGGTGATGAACATATGAATTCAGACTGTTTTTTAATTTTCTTTCAAATAAGCTTATTTTTTAGTTTAGGGTTAATATGGACCCCAAGGGATTAAATTATTAAAATTATATCATTGTATAGAGAGGTTACTTCTTTATAGAATCTAAAACAGGTACATGCAAATTGAAATAGCCCACAATGAAGTGCCATTTTATAAGATTTGATTCTCTCATTCAACAGCATATTTCAGATTCTCATTGTATGTTGGAGGCTCAAATAGAAAAAAAATATGGCAAGATCTCTTCCCTCAAGTCAAAGATCCTTGACTCTCTGTAATTAAAATTCTTTAGTGATTTTCTGTGGCTTATAGTAAAATAATAACAACAATAAATACAATAAAAGAAAAATCTCTTTAATCAGGCACCTAAGACCCTTCAAGACCTGTCCCCTCCTGTCCAGTTTCATCCCTCCCCCTTCCCCGAGCTTTCCATATCTCTAAAGATATGGAGCTCCTCCTCATTTCATGACTTCAAGATGTTCTTTTCTTCCTCTCTATTCTTGCACACACCATTCCTGCTATTTGCAATGTCCATTTCTTGGCCTTTATTAACCTGTAAATACCAGTTCATTCTATAAGACTTAGTTCAGACATTAAACCAAAAAAAACCCAAACTCATTGATGTCAAGTTGGTTACAACTCATAGCGACCCTATAGGACAGAGTAGAACTGCCGCATAGGGTTTCCAGCCTGTAATCTTTAAGGGAGCAGACTGCCACATCTTTCTCCCGTGGAGCGGCTAGTGGGTTCAAACTGCCGACCTTTTGGTTAGCAGCCGAGCACTTTAACCACTGCACCACCAGGGCTTCGGTTCAGGCATTAGTTCCCCTGAAAACGTTTTCCCAGCCCCAGTAGAAAAGAGTTTATATACCACCCTCTGTGTTCCCATAGGGCATATAGACATACTTCTGTTTTAGCACTTGCTTTGTCTGTGTACCTGTTTATCTCTAATACTAGACCGGTAGCTTCTTGTGGGAGGAGCTGTACCTTCTATTTTCACACGCAGTCCATAATAGGTTATTATTTAATAAACTTTTTTTAAAAAGAACAGAAGAAATGATGAAGTAAAAGAACTGAACAGAAAATTTCAAAGTGCAACTGGAGAAGACAAAGTAAAGTATTATAATGAAATGTACAATGACCTGGAGTTAGAAATCCAAAAGGGAAGAACACACTTGAGTTGCAGTATTGAAGGATTCTGTGGGGAAAATATTGTATGACGCCGGAAGCCTCAAAAGAAGATGGAAGGAGTACACCGAGTCACTGTACCACAAGGAATTTGTTGATGTTCAGCCATCTCAGGAGCTAGCATCTGATCAAGAACTGATGGTACTGAAGGAAGAAGTCCAAGCTACACTGAAGGCCCTGGCAAAAAACAAGGCTTGAGGAATTGATGGAATACCAATTGAGATGTTTCAGCAAACAGATGCAAGGCTGGAGGTACTCACTTGTCTATGCGAAGAAATGTGGAAGACCACTGCCTGGCCGACAGACTGGAAGAGATCTACATAAGTGCCCATTCCAAAGAAAGGTGATCCAACCGAATGTGGAAATTATCGAGCAACATCATTAATATCGTGTGCAAGTAATATTTTGCTGAAGATAATTCAAAAGGATTGCAGCAGCATATCGATAGAAATTCAAGCAGGATTCAGAAGAGGATGTGGAACAAGGGATATCGTTGCTGATATCAGATGGATCCTGGCTGAAAGATGTTTACCTGTGTTTTATTGACTATGCAAAGACATTCAATTGCATGGATCGTGACAAATTATGGATAGCATTGTGAAGAATGGGATTTCCAGAGCACTTAATTGCACTCATATGGAACCTGTACATAGATCAAGTGGCAGTCATTGGGACAGAACAAGGGACACTGTGTGGTTTAAAATCAGGAAGGTGTGTGTCATAGTTGTATCCTTTCACCATGCTTATTTAGTCTGTATGCTGAGCAAATTACCTGAGAAGCTGGAGTATGTGAAGAAGAATTCAACATCAGGATTGGAGGAAGACTCACGAACAAACTCTGATAAGCAGGTGACACACAACCTTGCTTGCTGAAAATGAAGGGCACTTGAAGCACTTACTGATGAAGATCAAAGACTACAGCCTTCAGTAAGGATTACATGTCTTAGGCTGGGTTCTCTAGAGAAGCAAAACCAATAAAGCATGTATATATATTTATAGGGAGAAACAGAGAGATTTATATCAAGGAAACAGCTCATGTGGTTGTAGAGGCTGGAATGTCCCAAGTCTGTGGATCAGGTTGGAGGTTTCTTCTGATTCACGTAGCCGCAGGGGCTGGTGAACTCAAGATCAGCAGGCTGGAGAGCAGGGCTTTTGCCCACGGCTGTGAAGATCTACAAATCCCAAGATTGACAAGCAAGACTGCAGGGCTCCTCCTGATTTGTATAGCTGCAGGGGCTGGTAAACCCAAGATTAGCAGGTCAGAGAGTAGGACTCTTGCTCACAGGCTGTGAAGATTGATGAATCCCAAGATTGGCAAGTAAGCTGTTAGCTCAAGTCCCAAGAACCGGAGGTTGGACAAACAGGAGGCAGCTGCTGGATCCAGAGAAGGCAAAAGCCAGAACATCCACTTATATTCGGATGCAGGCTACACATACAAGGAAACTCCCTTTCACCTGATTGGCTACTCACAGCAGATTTCTTCATGGGGATGATCCCATATAAACACTGAGAATCACGGCCCAGCCAAGTTGACACACAGTCTTAACCATCACATTACACCTCAGCATAAAGAAAACAAAAATCCTCACAACTGGACCAGTAAGCAACATCATGATAAATGGAGAAAATATTGAGGTTGTCAAGGATTTCATTTTACTTAGATCCAGTCAACGCCTATGGAAACAGCAGTCAAGAAATCAGATGATGTATTTATTTCATTGGGCAAATCTGCTGCAAAAGACCTCTTTCAAGTGTTGAAAAGTGAAGATGTCACTTTAAGGTCTAAGGTGTGCCTGACCCAAACCATGGAATTTTCAGTCACCTCATCATATGCCTGTGAAAGCTGGACAATGAAAAAGGAAGGCCAAAGATCGATACATTTGAATTATGGTGTTGGCAGAGAATATTGAATATTCCATGGACTTCCAGAAGGATGAACAAATCTGTCTTGGAAGAAATACAACCGGAATGCTTCTTAGAAGCAAGGATGTTGAGATTTCGTCTCACATACTTCGGACATGTTAATCAGGAGGAATCAGTCCCTGGTGAAGGACATCATGCTTGGTAAAGTAGAGGGTCAGTGAAAAAGACCCTCAGTGAGATGGATTGACACGGTGGCTGCAACAACAGGCTCAAACATAGCAACGATTGTGAGGATGGTACAGGACCGGGCATTGTTTCTTTCTGTTGTATATGGGGTCACTATGAGTCAGAACCAGCTTGACAGCACCTAACAACAACAGATTGAGGCTCATAATAAGACTTAAATTCAGTTGGTGCATTTTAAAAACCTTAGTTCCTCCTTAGTGTCTCCATCTCTTCTGAGATGGGAAGGAGTTTTACTTTGGAATCAAATAGACCTGGGTTTGAATCTTGGGTATACAAACTTAGCCTCTTTGAGTTTCTTTCCTCATTTTTCTTTGTCAAATGGAATAATAATAATAATACTGACTTTATAAGGTTGTTGTGTTGACTGCATGAGATAATGCATGCTAAGTCCCCAGCACACAATCACATACTTAGGAAACACAAAATAATGTAAATTCCTTTTCTCATTTTTACTCTTAGCACTGTGAGTGGGAGTTTCACCGAAGAAAGGCGAAGGGTTTTATGAAAGCTCTCCCATCCCCAGTTGTCTGTAGTTAAGTTATACCCCACAGGAATCACGACAGGATCTGAGAGACTCAAATGCTGGAGTCAGATGCCCAGTGAACATTAGGGTAGCCTTTAAATTGTTAAATGACTTTTAATTTTTGCCAGAATAACTAGGTATGATAAACCTTACCATTAGGATGATTTTGCTAACACAGATCTGTCTGCCTGTAAAAGCACTTTGATAAGACTTTGCAAATTTGCCTAAGTTTTTTAAAGTCCAGACTTCATTCTGATAAACTGCTGCTGTGAAGTGCTTTCCATTCTTCTCCCCCAGTTTGTCACAATGTCAAATTAAGACTAAGCTGTGGTAATCTGGTTGACTCCCTTTGTGTTCTTTATAGTTTGGGAGGCAGAATAGGCTAAATGTTACCCTTTGTATGAGGTTAATATACAAATAGAGACTAATTGCATTTTCACCAACTAATTTAGGTATAATAGTAAGGGGTATGCTGTCTCTGAAAATAGATTACAATTGTTCCTTTTCTAAATAATATGAATAGTTATCAATTTTCATTAAATGTGATCTCATATAATTATCCTTTAAATAGTAATAGTACCATGCTGAGCCAGACACTTGTATTATCATTTTCCAGGCAAAAAATCACGCAAAGCAGGGAATAAAGGAAGTGAAGAGTAAGCTAAAACACAAGGTATGTCGTGTTCTTCTTTTCATTCTATCGTAATGCTTGCATTAGTGTGTAGCTTATACTTTACAAATCACATGAGATTTATGTTTTTAATTACTTTTGAAATATGCTTAGCCCTTTGTTCAAGGAAGTATTTTTCATAACAAGCCCTCTGGCAACTATCTGCTGTTCTGTATGCATCCACTGAATAATCTCTTTATTGTTTGCATATTTTATCACAGAACTACAGAAATTTTCAAAGACACTTTAACAGGATGTATGTTTTCATAAAGTTGATTGCCTTGATATCACAATTGAAGTTCTTGCTTCAAGCTGAGAATTTTTTAGTGTAGAATTGAGCCAGGAATGCCATTGTTTAGTTTTATAGGGTTTTTCCAGTAGTAGTTATTTTAAATTGAAGCATGTTTGTAATTTACAAGACTAGACATGAGCATTTGTATTTGAATTTATGACTATTGTATGTATATGAATATTTATGCATAGATATGTGTGTTTGATTTGATTACACACTACATCTCTGCAGATATTATCAGTTGTTACGGTTTGAGTTTCTACCTTTAGAGAGAAAAGATGACCTAATACTTCCAGTGTAATGATCGAAAGCAAATTATTTTCATATAAGTTTTATTCAAATTATTCAAAACAATCAGAACTTATGTTGGAAATTATTAGTTCGTATTATAACAAAATATATTTTCTTCCTAAATAGGGTCTTTAAACTTGTAATTGTTTATTTTATTTGCATCTTTGTCAGGTGCTTTGCATATTAGTCAAATAACAGTAGTAATAAAAAAGTATTTTAAAATAATTACTTGTGTATTTCCTCATGTGTAGGAAAACGAGGAAGATTACGGGGCCTGTTCTGGTTCTGTACAATATACTCCAGTTTACATGTTACAGAATGAAAAGGGAGGAAACCTAGAAAAGCGTAAGCTTGCCCAGGTAAGATTATCTATCCTTAGTGGCACCACCTTCTAAAATTATATAATTCTCTCTCAGATAGGTCACTGTGAGTTGTAATCAACTCAATGGCACAACAACACGGAATTCTTCAGGGACAATTTTGGACCCATTAATTTTTAGCTTATGATAAAAAAGCCTGTACTTTTAGTCAAGGATGGGAGTAGATGGCATGCGGGCAGACTGTAAGGGGCTCAGGAATAAGATGCTGCAGATTTCAGTCTCTACAGATTCATTAAGGCGTACCTTCATGAACATTAAGGCTTACCCTTCAGTAAGGGAGAGAGACCATTAAATGCATGATTACTGTAGAGTATGAATGAGCATACTGATGAACAGAACATCCCAGATTTCCTTCACTACAAAAATAAAATGAAATTTATACATGGGAATTTGACCATTAAAATAAGCTATGAAAATTAATGAGAGTAGGAAGTAATATGTGTCTGTTTTTCTAAGGTTAGATATTTGCTACAAACATTTAAAGTTTCTGCTTATCTAAAAATATTGTCCCGAAGTGGGAAAATAATCAGAATCATAGCTAGATGTGTCTCTGATTTGCATCATAGGTGTGTTTCTGAAAGGTTTAACTAAACAAAATTTGTATAAACCAAATCATGTTTTAAGTGGCCTTAGAAAACTACCTTTTAAAAAGAATTCTGGAGTAGATTATAGGTACAAAATTACGAAACTGGGAGAGGCCATAGCATTTTATTTAGTACAGTTGCCAAAATTTACAGATGAGGAAGTTGATAACCAGAGTGGCCCCAGCACTTGTCCTTAAGTCTGATAGCTGGGGAGTGGCAGAGGGGGCTGAGAACCCACCTCTAATGCTCCTTTAGCTTTCCTGGATACCCAGGCACTGTAGGAATAACATGGCCATAAAGAAAAAGTACTTCCCCATGTCTTTAAAAATGAGAAGAAATACAGTAAGGCTGTACTAAATCCCTACCTAAAACTAAAACAAAAAATCTCTGCCCTCATGGAAATATTTTTGTCATACATTAAGTGTCTTCTCAGGCATCCATCTTACAGTGCTGTTATTTTCATATGTTAGAACTGCTTAGTAATCACTGTATTGGCAGTGAATGCTGACTGTATGACCTAAAAAAGCCCTTCAGTAGAATAATTATTCTGGGAATGTACAAACCTTTTTTGGCCACTAACCTTAACTAGAAAACATTTATTGACTTATAACTTAATGGATTTGCTACTGATTTCTCTAGTTTTTATCCTATCACAGTATGTGTAATTGCTTGTCTATCTGTTCTCAAGTGTTAGCATCTTAAACAGTTTTGTCCAATGTGTTCTGCCTTAATATTGGAACATTTTGGTTATGCTTAGCATGATGAATAGATTTTTATGTGAAAAAAAGTGACCTTTGTTATCCGTATCATTCTGTAAGATAAAAATGCTTAAATTGGAAAACACCTTTCCAAAATGTCATTTTTAAGTTAAAAATATTATCTGCTCCTCATACTTAAATTTCTAAGTCTTCCTTTCGTTTAACCTAATGTAACATTTTTATGATAATTTAGTTCTACAATATTATTACTGATTGATTGTTTTCTGTTAATTCTTAGAGATGCAAGTTCCGAGAGAGAAAAATGTGTTAGGTTACAGAACACCCTAGAAGACGATAGGTTGTGTCTGTTATATGCTTATACTGAATCCTCAGGGCTATCATTTATTGTAATATCATTAATTCAGTTACATTCATTAATTAGCATTTTATGGTTTTCAGATGGACATAAAAATGTTGACATTAATAAGAATTGAGAGAAGTAGGGCCTATTCTATTAGGTACTCTACTTTTCTTATTTGTTTATAGGAATTTGTTAAACCAATATATTTAATATTATTAAGCAGAAACTGATAGTATCTTCATAATAATTTTTACTTTAAGTGATAAATATCTGTCAGCTATATATATCCAATATGTATGTTTCTTGTCATACATGTACCTCATTGTATAAACAGATGTATGTATCTGTGTGTGCATACATTTTAACAGCTAAATTTTTTAAGCATTCCTATTTCTAATCACTTATGACCTAATAATATTTATTTTAACTTAATGTTTTGCTTGTAATTTTTCTGTAGTTGAAGTTTGGTCGTTTAGTTTTAGAGTCACGTGTACACTCATCAAAGAGCTAGACTTCTGATTTTGCAATTTTTTCCTTGCTACTTTCCACCCATATTTTTTCCCCCAGGATACCAGAATCCATGCTTTCTTGTAATATTAATTTTGTTTCTTTGAGCTGATAGTTACAGTGCTCTGAAATGATAGCCAGTTTGTGACTGGCAGCTTATTTGTAAGTCCCTAGGTGGTACAAATGGTTAACGTGTTCGCCTACTAACCAAGAGGGTGGAGGTTCAAGTCTACCCAAAAGCACCATGGAAGAAAGGCCTGGAAATTTACTTCCAAGAAATCAGCCATTGAAAATCTTACGGAGCACAGTTCTACTTTAACACACATGGGGCCACCATGAGTCGGAATCGACCTGACAGCAACTGGTACTGATTAGCTTATTTATAAAAGCATAGCATGGTGCATTCAAATTAAAATTATCATGCAATCCCTGATTTGAATTATTTTTTTAATTCCATAGTGTTAGCAAACATACAAATGAAGTTAAACAAAATGGAGGCATTTATTATAAGGATATAGGAGCTTCTTTGGACATCCAAGCAGAAGAATGTACTTAGACCTCTGGTAGGACTGGAACTAGAAAATGGAAGAATCAGTCAGAAAAGGAAATGAGACACCTGCCTGTCTCTCTTTCTCTCAATGACACCTGGCCTGTTAGTCTCTCTGTGTGTCTGCATATTGTGCATTCTGTACACTGGCTCTCTCTCATCCCCTGTGTCTCTGACACTGAGCTTGCAGGCTTTCTGTTCAAGCAGCCACAAAAAATGGACTACAATTCCTGAATCCAAAATCCAGAGGGGAGAAGGAGAAGAAAAATAAATACTATGTAAGTGTAACTACAAGAGAACTGGGAGAGGCAGAATTGACCACAGTTAGTCAAGCTGAAAATTGAACCTGGCATTGCAAAATTTGCCCTTATGCCAAAGGATTTCCACCATCAGAAATAACCATCCTTCTCCAGCTTAGGAGAAAGAGAACATCTCATTCAACATTAAATCTTTGTTGAAGACACTTGTTGAAAAGACTCACAACCAGTTAATGGAAGACTGCCGCCTACTGGACCACCAATACCTGACTGTGGGAAATAATCAACATTTATTTCAGTATTCCTGCGTTCCTGAGTTCCTTGGTCCTTTTCCCCGCTTACCCAGCTATTTCTAAAAGTAGTTTCTACTCCACAAGCCATGTGATAGTGGATTATTTACTTTTTAGTATCTGAATGTCAATGAAAGATGTTGGTTTCCACCTGGCCTGTTCTTCTCTCTGCATACCTGTTCATTGTGCATTCTGTACGCTGGCGTTTTCTGCCTCCCTTGCCCCTGACCCAGAGCTTGCTGCTCTTCAGGTAACCCCTAGAAATGGAGTATAATTCCTGAATCATAAATCCATATTTATTTTGGAAGAATATAGTCAGCACACTTGTATCAGGCATTAATCTTGGTTCCATCAATGCAAGCCAAAGCAGAAGGCAGAGTACCATCTTACTAAGTTTCTGCCTCCCTTGCCCCTGACCCAGAGCTTGCTGCTCTTCAGGTAACCCCTAGAAATGGAGTATAATTCCTGAATCATAAATCCATATTTATTTTGGAAGAATATAGTCAGCACACTTGTATCAGGCATTAATCTTGGTTCCATCAATGCAAGCCAAAGCAGAAGGCAGAGTACCATCTTACTAAGGACATCAGGGGTGGTAGGAGCAAGCAGGGAAAGCAGTTCACAGAGAAAGTGTTTTATGGGCTGCGGCAAACTCTTAAACGATGTCTACTAATTCTAATTGCCTTATAATCATATTTGGCAAAAAATCTATATTTTTAAATACTTGGAGGCTGGATCTTTGTATCACAAATCTGAAGCTTCATAAGTTTAACGTCAGCCTATCCGCATGGGTTGCTGGATAGTTTACCTTTGTATTTTGCTAAGGAAATCAAGAGGGAGCAGCCTTTTCTTTGTGGCCTGATATCTCAGAAACTTACTTCCTTCACATTTTGGAAATAATCTCATTGATTTTAATCAAAATATGATCCCCATGTGTTATGGAAGATACAGAAAGCTGATGGTAGAACCATGAGCATATTGATTTATGCTAATTACCAGATCAATGAGTACTCTTACCCCCAACTCTCCAAGTGTGATAAGAATAAGATCTGGGCATATTATGACTTTCAATTAAATATGTAAGTATTTCAAGAAATAGTTATGTGTAGTTAAAGGCAAGATCTAGATATCAATAAATATGTCAGAGACCCTAGTATTTGTTTACTTACATTCCACGTATTTCCAAAAATAATTTGACAACTTTACAAAAGGAATAGAATAAAGAATAAAATTTGTTTAGATAAGAGTTAAGACAGAGAGAAAATAAGTGTAATAGGTAGCTGTTAAGGTGCATTCCCTTGCTGAGCAAGCTGTATGAAGAGAGGAACACAGCTGCACGATTCATGATGCCACAGGTTACCAAAAACAGTTGCTCAGGGGACGCACAAACACTGAGAAAGAGGAACGGGGCTAGATAATTGCAGATCCACAGATGAAGTCAGTGTCGCAAGAGCTCCTAGTTTATTGGAAGGACCTAACAGAGGCGGAGATCTCTGTTTCATGAGACGGAACTTTGATTTTCTTTATTTGGTCTCTTCTGTGCATTTTCTCCTTTTGAGATGTTCAGGTTCATTAATACGTCTCTCAAAGACAGCTTAGGGTCCTAGCCATTGCCTTAGCATTCACAGGAGAGTTGTGCCACTTTAACAAAAACAAACAAGCAAAAAACAGGCTACAAATGAACATAAACTTAGAATATACTCTTTTCTTCCTTGTGTAAAGCTCACTGAGCCAGTGGAGTAACATCTCTTTCTAATGTTAAAACCAAAACCAAACCAAACCAGTTGCCGTCCAGTCAGTTCCGACTCATAGTGACTCTACCAGCCTCTCAGTAATGCCTCAAAAGGGCTCCATCTTATATTAAAATAACTAAACTCTTTTAAAGATTTGCCATATGGTGAATTTATTACCTAGAGCAATATTCAGTGGGGACCTATGGGATTTGGTGATCCAGATAATTTTGATGTTCTTACTATTATTTCCCAAACCTCAATTTTGATAAAGTTGAAATCATATAAAAGTACAACAGAGCAGCCTTGGAAAACATGGGGAAGAAGGGAGACGTAGTTCCTTGATAACAGTGAGGCTGTCTGGTTATATTTGTGTATATTACATTACTCATTGAAAACTCCCAACAGTCCATTCAGAGTAGGAACCATTATCCCTATTTTTCAGATTTAGAAGTAGAGGGACAAACAGATTAAAAAATGTGCCCAAAGTTTTATAGGTAATCAATAGCAGAATAGGGATTCAAAATCAGACAAATTGATTCTAGATCTTTAAATACTTGACCACTATATTAGGGTACCTTTCTAGGGCTTGGAGTGCTTATAGAAGAGGGCAGTTAAAGACAAGGGCATGGAATTTAGAGCCAGACAGACCTTGATTTTGAAAAAGGTAGTAGTATTTAGCACTGGGCAAAACAGAACGTCCCCAAACCTTGCTTTCTACATTTGCAAGATAATAACAACAACATGTGTCATTTTCCTGGGCTGCTGTAGGCATTATAGGTAATGCATATACGATATCTGCCACATAATAGGCACTCAGTTATTGGTAGATATTCATATATACATATACACATCTATTAACCTTCAGATCTTTTATAGCAATGACACCGTCTGATATTCTTGGTAGCTACTGCCTGGAGTCACTAACGAACCTCTAGTCACTAAAGTCGTGGGGGCCCTAAAAATATCCATCTTAATTCTAAGTAGGTATGGCTTTAGATTCCAGTATGTGGCTTGGAAAAAAATATACAGCTTGTTGTATTGAAAAATCCCTTGGCTTATCAGACCTCAGCTATGCCATTTTATTGTCAATAAAATTATCTAAGTAAAGAATGTGGACTTCACTTATGCCAGCTGTGTAGATTATCCGTTTGAGAAGTCTGATCTCAGCTGTATAAAGAACTTCCCTTTGCATTGCTAGGCTTATCAATGAAAGACTTTATGTCTCTCAAAAGATGAAAATGAGATTATGATAATTTGAATTTTAAGAGTATATTTTAAAGTTAAAAAAATAAAGTTTTGTAATCTAGGAACTGTAGAATAGAACAAAGATCTAAATGTATCTTGTTTAACCTGTGTTCCATAGCTTATTTTTGGAATAGATTGTGAATCTGCAGTCCACCTCAACAAATAGTCATTTGTGTGCTTGTGTGTTAATTAGTATGGTTATTTCCCGTTTTGTTGATGAGGCTTAAATAAATGTCAAGGGTACAGCCACGGAGATCTCCCAATTAGGCTTCACATTTGTAAAGACCAACCCTGTTCGCTTTTGTGTGAAGATGACAGTTCCAACAGCAGCCCCAGCCTAACAGGACTCCAGGGAAAGGATCTTCGTCTGGTTTTATTGAAAACAAGGCCAGTAAGTCCAGTGAGAATACGGCCACTGGTCATGGTGCAGAACAGTTTTAATCCTGACTACATATGTACTTCTTCCCTCAATTTTATTTTTGAACAGAATACTGAAGACTTAATGATTACTGTTTAGATCATTAAGTCTGTCATTGAAATCATGTTTTAAAATATTTTACCTTTGAAAATTTGTATTGGAATTTTCTTTTCCAAGAATAAGAAATTCCTTTAAATGTAAAATTTATACAGATCTAAGACACGGTTCCATCTTTAATAATGTTAGCCATTCTTGGCTTAGTCTAAGCAATTAGAATGTGTATGTATCTGTGCGTCTGCATGACATGCACTCACACACGCATCAACTAGACTAGTGAACCAGCAGGGAGCTTGGTTGTACTGCAAGTCGACATTAACAGATGGATGGCCCTAAGCAAGGCAAAACCACCACAGCAACATCTAGTGGAAGTGGAAGATTGAAGCTTTTTATTGTTAAGCCTTATTAAAACCCTGGCACACATATCACTTTAACTATTTCATGTCTGGGACAAATAGCAACCCACTCAGATTTTCAACCTGTCCGATTAATTATGCCAAAGCAGCATCAGAAGATATGAATGGAAGGTTATTTTTCCATTTATGATATGGTATAAAGCAGTGTGCCTGTTCATAAATACCCCTACTTGGAATGTAGTCGAGACTTTAACCCAAATACACTGTTTGCAAATAGAAAGATGTTTAATATCCCTAATTGCTGTTAATAAGACCAAGTGCTATTAAACTGTGGTCATTTATTCTATTTCTTTAAATATATTCCCATGCAGATTAGTAGTTTGAGAAAAAATAGTTATCTTTTGAATGCTATAAAGAGTGAACAATAAAGATGTTTTCACCATAAAATATGATTGATCTATGTGATTTTCTTTTTTACCCATTATACAAGGTGGTATGCACACTTAAAACTTTGCTATCGGTTTCAATTCTTATATATCTAATGGCTTATAAGTCATTCTAATGAATTTATGGACTATAGAACAACACCTGTCAGCTCATTTTATAATTGATAAGTAATGTACTTTCATCTTTAAAGTGTATACTCAGAAGTTACAGTACCTTTTGGCACACAGAGACTTGCAAGTCAGGTATTTCAAAGCTGGGTTTTAGGTGAATGGAGATTTAAGAGAAATCCCCATATGTTAGTGTCTTTAAGAAAAATATGAGCAATCAGATGGTATATATCTTGTAGATAATAAATCTCATATTTTAAAATATTTGCAAATGAAATTAAGTTTTTGTGAAATTTACAAGAAAAGATAAAAACTTAGATTGTCTAAATTGCATTCTTTCCCAGCATAATAAATGATTGTATACTTAAAATGTTCTGGTAGGGTGTGGTTTATAGTATTATGTTTATGACACACTTTTCTTTGTAGGAATTCAGTGGCCTTTGGGAATAAAATGAATTTGATTAAAGGTAGTGATCTTGCTCAGGTGATACAATAGATTTCAAAAAATGGCACACTTGTGAGAATCTTTGGAAGAATACAGTCCATTGAATAGCTTTGTTCTATTGGTCAGGAAAGAAATGTCATAGACATCATTTTTGGTGGGCATAGCCTCTTGCTTTTCCTGACCAAGAAAAAGTGATTGTAAATTACAAGGTGAGAAAGAGAATCATGGCCTGAGGGGGAGAAATGTGTGTGGGGGGAGGAGGCCCAGGTAATTGGAAATAAAGCTGAATGTAGATTTTATGAAATAATAAAAAGTTTAACTAAATCATGATTTTAAAAAACCCTTAATTTTTGTATTTTGTGCACTTTGTTTAATTTGGCTCTATATTGAGAACACTATTACTATGATCAAGCTAAAATCTCAAATTAAAGGGATAAGGAAATCTGTTGGAAAGCTTCAAATGGTAGAATGTTTCTGAAATAAATTAATGTGTTCTTATTAACAGGTGCCTATGTAAAAATACTGCGTGAATGAAAACATATTTTAGAAGTGTTCATCCCAGAGTCACTGTTTCACATAGGATCTTTCTAATCGAATTTAAACTAATGTCCATAATTATAAAATTGGTACTTTTAGTCCACTTTGAAAAGTATGGATACCATGTTGTAAATCTGAAAACAAGCCCTTATTTTCTCTGCTGTTTCTCTGTTGAAATAATATTAATTTCCAACATGTCGAATTTCATTATAGTTAAATGGTGGTGGGGGGTGGTGGTGGAGGAAATCACAATATGGATTACAAGAGTGCCCTCTAGTGGAAATTATATAATACTTTCTTTCCATGAAAGAGGACAGTTACACAAAACAAAATTTATAGCACCTTTCTAAGTAACGTTTTTTAGAAACACAGTGGAATACACATTGAGGCATTTAAATTGTCATAAAATTGTTCCAGAACGTTATTATATCAAAGAAATGATTCAAAACCAACTCCTTTCAGTAACTGTGGCTGGGACTTTATTTTTAAAATGTTTAGCCCTGCCGAACAATACCTCCCCTAAACAAAACAAACCAAGAAACAAAAACCATTGCCAACAAGTCAATTCCAACCTATAGTGACCCTATACCTAGTGTATTAAAAAGACATAATGGGAGATAACCTTACTTAGGCGAACATTTTTAGTATATAGTTTGAGATATTTTTAGTTGACATGTACCTATTTAATGTTAGAAATTTTACTTTTCAGATTTATTGCCACAAATGGCTATGCCATTTATTACAAAGTCTTGAAACAAAAACGAAGCTACTCATTTTCTCCATTTAGTAAATTTAATGAATATTACCAATCTAGACTTTACGTCAGTAATCGCGTCACTAATATTTTTCCTCACTATTTTCTGTCCTGTTTAACTTTGTGAGGGTTTTTTCCTGTTACTTCTTTAATTATTGTAAATGCTTTTGATGAAATTAACAGTAGCTCTCTATTCCAAAAGTACCCAGTTTTTATAGACAAATTCTTATTTTCTCCCAAGCACCATAGGAAAAAGAAATGACTATTTTCTTCCTATTTTGTATATGGAACTCCTTCTAAAGTTGGTCAGAGATCAATGCTAGTGTTGAAAGGAAAAACCAACCTTTTCTTTGTAGGGGTTACTACCACCGCCTGTTAGTGTCCTCAAGAGAGAAATTGCCAAAAATTTCAACAGATATATAACTATCGGAGCGTAGTAGAACCTTATTATAATTTAAATGAGATTTACGCATCCTACATATTGTTATTTTCCTGATATAAATACTTTAACAATATATAAATGTCTTAATAAGTTAGCCTGTGTCCCCAAACCAGTTAGAAAATTGGATTGCTGTACTTGCAACCTTCTCAAAAAGTTTTTTATGACTTTTCTAAGATTTGAGTGTAATACTGGTCATTTCATGGAAGTTCATTCCCCCTTTGCCTTTATCAATATCTTTTACGTTTATAAGACACTTTTGAGAATTATTATTATTTATTCTGAAACTAAAATATAATTACTATTTGTATTAAGGGTCTTGGCTACATCCAATACAGAAACCATTTTAAGACACTCTACTTATGTGTGTGCTTACGCACACACATATACGCACATTTACACACGTTTATGCTCATCATATATTGATATGGTAAATCTGAGAAATAAAGTCTAGCTATATTTATTTTGCAAATCAGATATTTATGTACTTTAGTTGTGTACTTTGTGCAAACGTAATTTATTAAGATGATTGGAAATTATATGGTTCTGCTCATTGATGCTGACTTTTTAATTGTTTATCCCAGCTGGAAAAGTCATCTTCACATCAGTTACTAAAGGAAACCAAATTCTGTGTTTTATTGAAAATATAATGGATTCATTTTGTATTAAGAAACCTTTTTAAATGCTGAAATATTGAAACCCTGTCAACGAAAGTGAAATTGCAGATAGCTTGCCATTTATCAAAGGGTTGTTTATTTATTTATTTAGCTTTGAGAACACTATTTCATAGCCTTAATCAACTTCTTGTATTTACACCGATCAATATGCTCTTGGCATAGAAAAGTTACTGCAAAGCTTTGGTAAAATTTGCATTTTTAAATATTAAAGACCAGAAAAAATAATGAAACAATTTATTTTAAATATTTATAATTGATATAATTACTTAGCACATGAGCAGGCCTTAAAAACTGGCTTCAAAATATTAACCAGTTCACAACCATAATGCATATAAACACAGGTGAATAGTGAGACCTTCTGTGAATACATGGCCTTCTTTCCCCCTATTAACAGATTTCGGTAAGAGACAGTCTTTTAGAATGCCTAGTAGAGTTGTCACCACTGGATAGGTCTTTATATAGTCTGTGATCGTCAGTGGAGAAAGGAGTTTAAAGTATGTTTCTGGGATAAATCTGATACAATAGTTTGCCAAAATCAGCTTTATAATCTGTGTTCAGTAAAATGGCTCTGTAAGGGATCGGTTCTGAGGTTCCTTTCCCTTGATTTGCACTACTTAGAGGTGAACCTGGTTTTCCTCATTTGAAATACCTTTGTGTTCAGTGGAAGTTCAGAAGGAGTCAGAGACTTCAGATTGAACATACATTTCCCAGGGTTTGTCAGGAAATGTGATCTTCTGGGGCTAGTGTAAATACCTATTGGGAAATCCACTGTGGGAATGTGGGGTACCAGACATCATCCTTTCATTTGGGCATTTAAATAGCTTTTATGTATCTAATGACTGTCATGATTGGTTAAGCTGATACTTGGATTAGTAACCTCGCATCAGAATCAACTCGAGCGCACACAGCAACAGACAGCTACTTTTCAGTGGCCTCATAAAGTTTCTTCAACATTTCTAGTATTTTCTCTCCAGCATTTAATATGGGAATTTCTTTAGTCAAATTCCAGAATGGACCCCAACTTAATATTAATTAAAATAAGCTTCCATTAATGCATCTAGTGGTATACTGTGGACCTAATGGACAACCCCGTAATGGAGACTCTAAATCAGTTCAACAAAAATGACCTGAATAGCTACTGTGTGCTCAGTCATGTAACTCCTCTGAACACCTGCTATGTGTTAGACCTGCTGGCCAGTAGCTTTCAAGATCACTTATCTCCTCTTAACCTACTAAGGCCCATCAGTTATAAATTCAGAAAGACTTTCTTTCATTGACCTTTATATTCATTCCTTCTTTTCACTTCTTAACCATCACCCTCATCACTTAATAGAAAGGCCTCGTGTGGGAGTGTTAAGATCTTAGGCTTTGGAATATAACGAACCTGGACTGGAACACCAGCTCCGCCACTTGCGTGGTATGTGAGCTTGAGCAACTTTTTTAACCTCTCTAAACCTCTTAGCTGTCATATCTATAAAATGATGATAATAATGTCCAGCCCTGTAGCATTATTGTGAAGATTAGAGTTAGTGTAGTGATGGGATTAGTTCTTCCAACACTGACTAAAGTTTAATAAGTATTAGGTAATATTGTTTTTATACTATCAACTACAACAACAACAACCACCACAAAAATTTGTCGAATGCCTGCTGTGTGTAAGGAGCAGAATGAGTTAGACTGGTTGATAGTATCCTACAGCTCTTGGATGCTCTGTTCCATTTTGTTGTTGTTATTTTCCACTCTCTTGTTGTGGATGTGTTTCAGCTTGGATAATTTTTATTGGCCTGTCTTGAAATTCATTGATTCTTTTCTCAGTCTGCTGATAAACCCATCAAAAAAAATCATTCATCTCTTTGATCATATTTTTTTAATTTCTAACATTTCTATTTGACTCTTTTTTAAATAGATTCCATGTCTCTGTTGAAAATCCCCATTTATTCATGCATGTTGTTCATCTTTTTCTTTTTTTTAAAATTTTGTCTGTCTTGTAATTCTTTTTTTATTTTTTATAGTTTTTTTAATTTTTATTGTTGTCATTGAGAATATGTACCGCAGGACATACACCAATTCAACAATTTCTACATGTATAACCTGTGCTACAACATGGATGTCTTGTAGTTCTTAACTGAATGTTGGACACCATGTGTAGAAGAGCAGTACAGAGTGAGGTAAATAACATTTATATGCAGAAAAGGGCAAGGCTCTTCTTCTGTAATGCTGTTAGTATGAGGGATTGAGTTAATCTATTCAGGAGTTGAAGTGGGTTTGGATTTTGTTATTGTTATCATTACCTTCAGTGTGCCACAGGATTCAAACTCTTCCTGCAGTAGGCTGCTGTTACCTTGTACTTCAGGTGGAACCAGGAGTACTGGAAGGTTTTTCTCAGTGTTCTTGCTTCACCCTCAATTCTCAGCAGTCCCTGTAAGCCTGAGCCAAGTACAAGGTCTCTCTCAAGGTTTTTGCCCCTCCCCCTAGCCCCATGGGTTTTCTGTTTTGGTTCAGCTTTGATCTTAGGCAGAGCCTGCACCACTGGGCCTCAGCTGTGGGGCTCTCAGTATCCCTCTCCTTCCTCCCCATGGCAGCCAAGCTTCCTTCTGTCGGTCGGTCTTGGGCAGACAAGCATCTCTTGCCTCTGCACCAGCAGTATAGTAGACCTAGGCTTGGCAGCAGGTAAGCTCCTGTGCCCAGAAGGTTTCCTGCCCCCCCACCTTGGGCAGAGAGTTTTTGTTTCCACTTCTCTCCCAGTAGCAGTGGACCTTTGCCTGTTTTTTAGGGGACAGGAAAGTTTCCTGCTAGCTCAGAAGCAGATGAATTTTGCTTCTACCTCTCCTCCAGTAGTCTCGGAAGTGAGAGAGTTTGCTGACCCTTTGCCAACTTTTGTTTCCTACGAATGAATATTCTTATAAGTGAGTGGGCTTTGTATTTGCCCCGTGCAGCAGCCTGTCACCTCATGCAGGCCCCACCTCCAAGGGGAGCTCTTTTCAGTCTCACGTCCTGCCCCTAATCTTTCTCGGGAGCAACAGGTGGCAGGGTCACCTGATATAGTAAATGAAAATACTGTTTCCAAGGCCAACTCTTCAGACAGGGATTGGACTGGACTGTGGGACATAAAGCGATACTCGTGAAGAAGGTACCTCTTAGTCAAGTAGATACAAGAGACCAAAGGGGCAGCTTCTGTCCAGAGGTTTCTTGTCGACTTAGTGAACTGTATCCTCAACGTATAGATGAGGAGCTGCGGTCATTGCTTATGGATTTCACTAATGTGGTGAAGTGCTGCAAAGCAGGAGGGCCTGAAGCCTGCTTCAGTGAAGAGTCTAGGAGGCCAGAAGTCTGAATTCAGGGTGCCAGCTCCCGGGGAAGGCTTTCTCTTTTTGTCATCTCTCCAGGGTCCAGAATTGGAATCCAAAAGCCAGGCTTCTTCAGAAATATAAAGTAAAAAGCACCAAAGGCTGCAGAGAAAAGAAATCAAGATCAACTTATCTGCTTCCCATATGTATTGTGCTGAAGTTCATTTTATGAGAATAATAAAATTAAAGAATTCTTCAGTTAAAAAGAAAATAGTGGATTTTATCTGTGGAAAAGAACTCATGTGAGTGCAAACTCCTCATATATCTGAGAGTCCTGGCTGTTCCAAACGACGCATTAGCCTCTACTTGACCTTAAGTCTTTATTAAAATTTTAGCAGATTTCTTACCTGCTTATGTGGTGGCCACCTCTTTCCCTGTGCTTTGCCAAGGGTGAAACAGACACTATGTTGCATCTGTGCTAGGAGGGGCTTGTAACTCTAGGGAATTCACTTTACTTGGTTGCCTTGCAGCTCAGCTTTCTGATAGGCTCAATAAAAAAATATCTGTTTTTTAGATTGTCTAGCTTATTCCTGTTGTTAGGATGGGAGCAATATTCTCTTCCAGTTTTCTACATCCTAAGTTGAAGAGGACTTAGAAGCAAAACGAATTAAAAGATATGTTTCTTGGTCTCAAGGTCTTGGTATGACAAGAGTGTACTTAAAATGTAGCACCACATTTACAATGAAATCATGTATCAGGTGACAGCTGAGTAAAGCTGACAAAGAGCACAGAATCACTGTGGATTGAGAATTAGTGAAGGGACCGTGGATATATCTGGACCACTGCAAAGTCTTCCCTATTGACCTAGTCTCACTATAGCACTGGCATGGTCAAGAATATATCTTTGTTGCTTTTATAAAATCTCTTTCCTTAGGATAATATCAGCTCTTCATCACCTAAATTCATCAGGCTTCATCAGATACCTATCTCGTTAATCCTTCCAATTTTGCCCTGACAGGAAAATTTCAGTATGTTCGGCAAAGTGTGCCAATCTCTTGTCTCTTCACTCTGCTGTTTCACCTACCTGCAGAACTGGCGCTCTCTATCCTTCTGTAACTACCACCTGCTTTAAAAACAAGGTTAAAATTTGCCGTTTCTAAAACGCCTTTCTTAGGCTGATTCTTGAATATTTGCTTCTCTCAGAATTTACTTCTGTAGCGTAGTTATAAAGAAATGAGCTCTGTTCATGGAGGGAGTCAAAACACCTCGGCACAAAATTGCCTTGATTTTGTCTTAGCTGTCTCACTTACTGTTTGTCTAATCTTACGCAAGTCACTTTACTGTTAAGCTTTAGGCTCCCTAATGTGTGAATTAGGGAAAATGTTCACCATAATTTGTGGTAAAGTGGGTGTTTAAATGAAATAAGGTACAGTATATAAAACATCTAATATACAGAGGTAGATCGACCGTGAGGAAGTCACTTTACTGTGTGTCAGTCACCACGAATAAAAATTTCAACATGTATTTTTTTAAAGCTCTTTTCAAATTACAAACTGTCATGCATTTGTAAGGTGTTGCCATTATAATTCTACATAATACAGTTAATTTAATTCATTGTCATACTATTCCACGCAAGCATGTTTTCATTAAGCTGCAAAATGACCTAAGCATGGGGGTTTGCTGTGACTTTGGGTACACAAGTAACACTTCTGGGCCTCAGTTGTCCCAACTCTAAAATGGGGACAGAAACACAGACTTTGCCAAATTTTTAAAACTTCATATATTAAAAGCATCTTAATTTTATGGATTCTAAAAAAATGGTAGTTTCCTGTTCATCTGCCTGTATTCCTTATGTTACCCCCTCCCCCTTAAAAATCCCTTGTGAATTCAAACCTACCCAACATTTTGCCTTGTTAGTGTATGTCTGCCATCTAGTGATCAAAAGGGTAACTGCAAGATTAGCAGGCTTCATGTGAATTAAGGAAATGATTTTCACCATTCTTTGGTCTGACATACCTTCGGAAAACCATTGTAGTGAAAAGAAAGGAAGCATTTATCTTGCTTATTGAAGCAAAACCAAACTTATTAGTCTCTGCAAACATATGATTTTGTAACTGGAAGCCTCTTAACCTTGTCAAACCTTATGTTTGCTTATAGTTTTTCTTTCATATGAAATGCTTTTCCTTCCCTTCTTTATCAGTCCGTTCACTTTATTTTATTCAGTATCTAGCTGTAGGTTCAGATATATTTCTAATAAATTTCATTCCACAGTGATAACCTTTCTTTTGCATTAATTTAGTGTTTTTACATATTCTAAACCAGCATCCCTTGCTATATGAGCGCTCTCTTCACGAATTTTCACGTATACTAGCTGTGCACTTTGCATTTTACATTTTCCGTGGAAACAGAATTTTATTTTACGATTGTATGTGTTCAGAACTGAGTAGGAGTCTGATTGAGGATGTGTGACATCCAGTCCCCCGTCTCATTTTTAATCGTTTGTATCTGAGTAATGTAGAGCTATGCGTGCTTTGCTTTTTATTTTTTATGCATAAAAAAGTGCCCTTATTTTGTGTTGTACTGGTTCCCAAGAGAATTGTAAATCTTAATAGTTATTTGTGTTAATTTGCACAGACACTGGTAACTTATGAGATGACCAGGGCTGATATAGCTGCAAGGAGCCCTGGTGGCACAGCGGTTAAAGTGCTCAGCTGTTAACCAAAAGGTCGGCACTTGGACCCACTAGCCGCTCAGTGGGAGAAATGTTGCCATCGACTCGACAGCAACAAGTTTGATTTTGGTTTTGATGTAGCTACACCAGGTCTCTACACCTCAGAAACTTATATACCTCCTTATTTCAAGAATTTAGCATTAATTAGAGTGGGTAGTTACACTTCTGTATTGTTAATATTATTAGCTTGATGACTGAGCCTATTTCATTATTAGGAATACTACAATTTGACATTAATTATGATGGCTATTATATTAATGGTTGTTTGCATAAGTTTTCATCTATGATCGAAAAGCTTGTGTTCAATTGTATTCATATAATGAAGGATACAAATTTTTTTTTTTTTTGGTCTATAACTACTTGGTTGTCTTCAGTATCTTGACATTTTTACCTCATGTTGCACATGTAGGTTTTTAATGTGTTGAGAAGAGGGGACATCTTTTTCGTTTCTTTTGTATGTCTCACAGTGTGGAAGACAGTAGCATGTATACAATAAGAGCTTAATGGATGTTTGTGGAATGAAGAGAGGCTAAGAACTCAAGAAAACTGGGATGTGGCTGTGCTTTACTTTCAGGGAGTATGCAGTAGCAGCTCTCAGTAGGTTCTCAATAAATATTTGGTGAAGGGGAGAGAAAAGATTACATTGCTTTCTGCTGCTCTCCATTCACAGAGATTGCAAGTCCAAGGTCTAACCCCTGCTTTCCTCCTACCTCCAGTTCTCATCTCCCATCCTTTCCTGCTACATCTCCCATCTTCCCCACCTCTTTCCATCAATTTAAATTTACCTAGTGTTTTGCCGTCTTAGTATATGTCTGCCATCTAGCGATTAAAAGGGTAATTGCATGATTAGCGGCTACCTTAAAGAACCCTGTGCACCAACAGAGGATTCTAACCCACGGTGTACCAGTAGTTGTCTTTTGATCCCTTGTGTTTGCCCAGATCTTACTACCACAGGACCTTTGCACAGGATGTCTTCTCATCATCTTCTTAACACCTACTAACCTTTCCAAGCTCAGCTCAGACATCTTTCTGATGTGTGAGACCCTGACCATCTTGACCTCCCTGAGGAGGTCAGATTCCTGTTCACGGCTTTCATAGCAGCCATCCTTTCGTACAGCTTTTCATAATGTTATGCTTAGTTGAGGATTATTCATTTTAATTCATGTTTGTTTCACTAGAATCTACTCTCCATGAGGGCAAGGAGCCCCGCCCTATTTATTCTTGGTCATCATTGTACCCAGTATATACATCATTGTATCCTGGCTCATAGAAGGCATCGCTACAATCTCTGTTGAATGAATGAGTGGATATAATGTTCTTCTATGCCTTATGGACGCTGAAAACTCAATTAGTATAGTGTTTTCCTTTTTGTATTATGTATATTCTCATCAGTTTTTAAAAGTCATTTAATAATAACTGAACAGAAACTATGTACTATGTATACAGGCATTCATTTATGCAGGAAACATTAACTACCTACTCTAAAGAATATTTTTACATTAAAGGGTAAAATTATAACACTCTTATTTTATTTAGCCCATTAATTAACAAGGGAACTGGTAAGATGTAAAACTGGTACAAAGGATAATCCAAAGAACAGACACATAGACAGCCAGGAATACAAAAATGAATATGCTAACAGATAGAAAAATGGTCAATATCTTCACCGTAATCCACAAAATTTACTTGCATTTCTATTAACGACAAGTGTTTGCATTAATATCAGCCCTCCACTAGTTAAGTTCTATCTCTACAGAGCTACAAAATAGTTGGAGACCCTGAATGGTGCAGACCTCCATAGTGTCGGAAAATCCTGGAAGGGATTGCTGAACAACACCCAGCCTTCCATTGAAAGGACACCAGTAGCTTTTTTTTTTTGCCTATTTCAAAGCCTTTTACAGTTTTCTTGTTAGTCCCTCTACTTGTGATCATAATAACCTTAAAGATTATTCTTGATTTTTTTTTAAAGGCTTTTCTCATGAGATTTGGCCCGATTATTTACATGGGGGCAGCAAGAATGTTAATAAGCCAGAAAAGTCTTTCTTAAGTTTGCTTGAAATTGAGAGCTATGCAGTATTGACTAGCTAAGGCCACATAATTTTCTTGTCTGGAAGTTTTCATAAGAAATCTTGGATTGGATTTATAAAAGCCTGTTATTTGCCATCTGAAGGCTAGCAAGCTAAGCCCAAGAAACCTTTCCACTATATGTTTTACCTGGAATGCTTATAAATTAGGGTGAACTCTTCTTGAGAGTCTCCAGATAGTCTGAGATTCCTGATATGCCAGGAAAGGGTCTTCCTACCACCGGTAAGACTGGCCCTTGTCAGGCAGGCACCAGTCAGCTTTCCTGGCAGGCTTTTGTAGGCATTGGCTCCATAAGTACAGCCAATCTCTGTTTGCTAATAGTGGCTGGTCATACCTGACACTTCAGGTAAGGCCTTAGTTGCTCAGTTCACCCATTTATATCCTGACAAAATAGTTAAAGATTATGAAAGATGTACACCACAGTAGAATGAGATAAGCCCTCAAGGCCTCCTAGACAATATCCAGAATTCCACTGAAAGGACACCCAGTAATCTTTTTTGTCCTTTTCAAAGTCTTTTGCAGTTTTCCTGGCACTCGTATGCACCACACAATGTTCTAGGTAGGTTCTGAGGGTGTGGAGGTAAATTAGCAAGGTGTCTGCCCTCAAGAGCCCAGTGAGCAGCCAAGGAGGTGGGATTTAACCATGATCACAGTACCGTGTGATAAGTCTCACGACAGACGTGTGTACAGGCGCTCTAGGAACACACACAAAAAAAACAAGAACCAAAACCTGTTGCCATCGAGTCGATTCTGACTCATAGCAACCCTATAGGACAGAGTAGAACTACCCCATAGGGTTTCCAAGGAACAGCTGGTGGATTCAAACTGCAGACCTCTTGGTTAACAGCCGAATGCTTAACCACTGTGCCATCAGGGCTCCAGCAGGAGCACCCAAAGGGGTACATAAATTGATTGGTGAGTGAGGGAGTATTTCCTGAAAGGGGCACTTTTGAGCCAAGACATGAAAAAGTGGGAGGGAACCAGCGAGAGGGAAGATCTAGTAGACGCTTCTGCACATGTGTAGGATCTAGACTGAAGACATCGGGAAGCACTCCAAGAAAGGCAGATGATTTGGGAGTGTTGAAACAAACATCTGTATAGCAGATGAAGCCTCCAGAGAGGCCAGCTTCGCCATCCCCTCTGTGCAAAGTTAAGGAGTATGAGTTTTGTCCTGAAAATTTTAAGGAGCCATAGAAGGATTTATTTAAACTGGTGTATAACATGATTAGATTTGCCTTTAAAAATAACACTGTCAGCAGTTGAGAGATGGCAGCATTCTATGGGGCAGCGTAATTGGAGCTCAGATACAAGGTAGGCGGTTCCTATGGATTTTCAAATGGGAATAGATGTGTATAGTCACATTTATAGACAGTAGCCTGGGGAAAAGAGGATAAGTGTAAGACACGATCTTTCCAGGCAGAGGAATCAAACGTGCCAAGGTCCTGTGGTGGGATGAATCAGGGCAAATATTGAAAGAAGACCATGGTGATGCTCTGTGTGTTAGAACAAGGTCAACCAGAGCACAAGATAATCAGGGCAGACCCGGGGCTTTAAAGCCCTGATAGTGAATAGCAGCCCTATGGGGCAGTTCTACTGTGTCCTGTAGTGTCGCTATGAGTTAGAAATGACTAGACAGCAGCGGGTACTATCCTAAGGAGCCCTGGTGGCACAATGGTTAAGCACTCAGCTGCTAACCGAAATGTTGGCAGTTTGAACCCACCCTGCAGCTCTTCGGGAGAAAGACCTGGCAGTCTGCTCCCATAAAAATGGTAACCTATAAGACCCTATAGGGCATTTATACTCTGTCACATGAGGCTGCTATAAGTTGAAATTGACTTGATGGCATTCAACAACAACAACCATCCTGAAGAATACACAATATATATTCTGCAGTTTACTCCAATTACCCGTAAAAGACTTCTACTTATAAAAATTGTGACCAGGTATTTTTCCCCTGTGTTGTATATTCTGGGCATGGTGGAAACAATCCTTTATTTCTCCTGAATGCACTGTGTCTCAGAGTCCCAGTCCACCAGAAACAGTCACATAGAAATAATCTGGGTTCATAACAAGCTCAGAAGCTGATAGTGGTTTTGTTAAATAAGCTGCCATTCTTCTCTAGCCAAAGTGTTGATTAAATTATTTTCTGCCTTCTTTTTCTTTTTTTTTTTGTGATCTCAACAAAATTATCTAATTTGAAGTCATTAAGTAATTGGCACATATTCTGTTATGTGTTTGGACATTGTTATTTTGTATGTGGAAACAGCAATTCCTAACATAGCTTGACATGTATTCAATAATTCTGTTGATTAGAAGCTTATTTCAGATATCTACATAATCTGTAAGTGTATGCATTATGAGTGTAAACCACAAAGATTAACACCTGTAGAAAGGAAAACAGCGTATTAATCGGTTTTACTTCTGTTTCTAATCCTGTTGTGAAAACTCATCATAAGATGCACTGTTAAAGAGCTGTTGTTGTTGTTAGTCAGCATCAAGTTGGCGCCAACTCATGGCAACCTTATGTATAACAGAAGGAAACTCTGCCCAGTCCTGCGCCATCTCCATGATCTTTGATATGTTTGAGCCCGTTGTTGAAGCTATTGTGTCAGTCCAGCTCACTGAGGGTTTAACTTTCCCCCTGTGTAAAAATTGACAGAGGTCTGGTCTAGCTTATTGTTGTTGTTAGTTGCTGTCGAGTGGATTCCAACTCATGGCGACCCCATGTATGTAGAGTAGAGCTGTGCTCCATAGAGTTTTCAAGGCTATGACCTTTCAGAAGCAGATCACCAGGCTTGTTCTCTGAGGTGCCTCTTGGTGGGTTTCAGCCACCAACCTTTTGGCTAGTAGTCGAGCACTTAACCATTTGTGCCACCCAGGGACTTCTCTGGTCTAGCTAGGGAATATAAAAATAAAATCTAAATATACTTGTGAAGCTTAAATCATGATATCATAATTCAGGTATGGTTCTGGAAAATATAGTAGCTTCATAAAAAGAAAGAGTTGAATTTAACAAAAAAATTGAGAAGCTGCGGTATGTGCAGGCAGCTGTAGAATATAAAAACAGTTTTTGTGGAAGAAAATGAAAAAGAGAACACAAAAGGGAAAGACATCTATCCTTTTTTCTAATTCTCATTCTTGGTAAGGTGTGTGACCTTGAGCAAATTATGGAGCCTCTCTGAGTCTACCTCCAGAATTACTGTGGGGTTCATTAGACTCTGAGGTGCTTATTGGCAGAGAATGGCTCTTACTCAACTCTGGACTCCCAGCACCTAGCTCTGGGTGTATGTGAAAGTGCTTTGCAAAGTACTCTACAAATATAAATATTAAGCTATGTATTTATTGTCTAATCGTCTTGTATTCTTAAATAGGCAATCGTGACTTCAAAAAGTAGCAACAAAAAGTCTTAGCTCCTTCACAGTTTTGTTTGTTGTTTTGTTTTAAGCCAAAAATTAAATACAAGACCACTGGCTAGCATAGCGCTAAGCATATACAGAGCTCAGTGTAATAATAGTGACTTACCTTTAAAAACAAAGAGTTGTATTATATCTTGTGAGTTTTGGAGAGATTGAATGAAATATACTTTTTCCCTCAGAAATAATAAGTGGCGGTTGTGTTTCTAGTACATTCCACAAATTTCTGTTTAACTCATATACTTTAAATTTATGGTGGTAAAGTGATATTATAATTATAGGTCCCAAAGACATTTCTAATCACTGTATGTATGGGAAGGAGCCCTGGTGGTGCAGTGGTTAAAGAGCTCCGTGGCTAACCAAAAGGTCAGCAGTTCGAACCCAAAAGCCATTCCACGGAAGAAGGATGTGGCAGTCTGCTTTTGTAAAGATAACAGCCTTGGAAACCTATGGGGCAGTTCTCCCGTGTCCTTTAGAGTCACTATGAGTCAGAATCGACTCGATGGCAGTGGATTTGGGTGGGTACGTATGGGGAAATTCACTACACATTGTAAGTATGGGTTCCCAGAGCTTATTTGTCTAATTATTCCTTCCTTTCTGCCACTCACCAGCAGTGGCATAGAGGGAGTGGAGGAGTAGGGATCAGTTTCTATAGGTTCCAGAAATTTGCTTACTCTTTATGGCTGTAATAAATGAAAAGAGTTATCGAGATTGGGAAATCCAAATTGGGAGACAGAAACTTAATCTTCTGGTCATGTCATGGTTGAAGTCTCCAAATTCGGGTTTGCTGCTGCCCATTCTAAAGGATGGGTTGCAGTAGTCATGAGCATCCTTAGCATCTAGACACTGGCCTTCAAAAGCATTGCTCATTTAAAGGAACCAGGGCTCTTAGGAGAAATGACTGATTCCAGGTTTGGTGCAGAAAAAAGTCTAAGTTGAAGTGAGACATTGTGCCAAAAGCAATAAGCTGATTTATCGAAGACTTCTTGAGGTCATGTCTAAAGGATCCAGAAGCCAGTTTGAAGGTGCCATCACTGGCCAAAGATGGAACCATTTTTTAAAGCCTTTTATTTTGAAAAATTTCAAACATATGCAAAAGTCAAGAGAAATTCTTAAAAGAATTACGAGATACCCTTCATTCAACTTCAACAGTTATTGACTCAGAACCAATCTTATTTTAGTGTCATCCCCACTCATACTTCTTCCCCACCACTGGACTATTTTTAAGTAAATACCCAACAGCATATCATTTAATCTGTAAATATTTTACAGTATGTGTTTAAAAGATAATAACTTTTATGGTGCTTTTTTTTTTTGTGGTGCTGAAGTTTTCTTTGTTCTTCTTACTCTCTTGTGCTGAGTTAACTTTTGTTTGTGAATTTTTTTTTTCATTTCTTTTGTTTTTGTAGGTTTTGTTTTTGCTGAGACTTTATGTTTTTCCTTTTTTTTTTTTTTATGAGTATGTTTGTTAACTTTCTACGTGGTTACCATGAATTTTACCCTTATCTTTCTAAGTTTGAAGCAGTCTACCATTACTTGGTATCGCCTTGCCTTCCTCTCCATTCTATACCTATGCCGTTTATTCCCTGTTTTATTGTTTTGATGTTGTTGTCATTTACTGATTAACTGCTCTGATTCCCTGTTGTATTTGTTTTGGTTTTGGATAGTCCTTGAGAGTTCATTTCCTAGATTGGTATCTGGCTGGTACGATCCTGCATCATAGATTCTGCCTGTGATCTGAAGCAGTTTGTCCTCAGATCGAAGAACTCCCTTTAATAATTCTTGTACGTTTGGTTTGAGTTTTACATATTCCCTTAATTTCTGTTTATCTGGAAATGACCTAATTTCACCATCAAATTTGAATGAGAGTTTTGCGGGATATATTATTCTTAGCTGGCAATTTTTTTTCTTTCAAGATTTTATATATGTCATCCCATTGCCTTCTTGCCTGCATGGTTTCTGCCGAATAATCTGAGCTTAGTTATTGTTTCTCCTCTTTATGTGACTTCTTGTTTTTCATGAGCTGCTCTCAGGATTCTTTGTCTTTGGTTTTGGTGAGTGTGATTATGATATGCCTTGGTGATTTTCTTTTGGGGTCTCTCCTATATGGGGTTTGTTGAGCTTCTTGGATGGCCAGCTTTTCATCTTTCATGATATTGGGGAAGTTTTTTGTCGGCAGTTCTTCAATGATCCTCTCGGTGTTTTCTGTTTTCTTCCCCTGTTCTGGAATTCCAATCACTCGCAGATTTTTGCTTTTGATTGTATCCCACATAACTCAGGATCTCCTCATTTTTCTTTGTTCTTTTTTTCTGAGTTTTCCTGAAACAGAGTTGTATCCAAGTGTTTGTCTTCAATCCTACTGATCCTGTCTTCTGCTGTTTCAAATCTGCTTCTCACCCCTTCTATGGCACCATCCATTTCTGAAATCTTGTTGTTTATCTTTTGGATTTCTAATTGTTGTCTTTGTATAATTTCTAGTTGTGAATTTATTTTTGGCATTTTGTTCCTGCATCATCTTCCTGAATTCTTCCAATTTTTTGTCTGTATTTTCCATGAATTTGTCTATTTTTTCCTCATGTTTGTTAGCTTTTTGCCTCAGCTCTTGGAGAATTCTGAGTATTAGAGATTTGAATTCCTATCAGGTAGTTCTAGTGCATTTTCTTCCACTGGAGGGTCATCTGGTGTTTTATTTTGGATGCCTACAGGAACCATCCTGTCCTGTTTTTGTAAATGTTTTGATATTGTCTGCTGTCTTCGGGACATTCAGTAGTTTTTTTTTCTCGTTTATTGATTGTAGGTTTGTTTGTTTCATCCCCTTTTTTTTTTTTTTTTAAATTTGACTATGAGCAGGTGGACTGTGTGTTCTTTGTTGTTTGCTCGTTTGTGGGCACAATACTTTTCACCTCCTTCTCCAGTTAGCAGGGTCAGTCGCTCAGATATGATATGGCAGGGCAGGTCTAGCTGAAGAGGAGTTACTGGGATGGGTTGTTTGTGGCACTTACTACAGCCACCAGAGCGGGTCGGTAATCAGTGCAGGGCAGGTTCCAGTAGGCTGTGCCTGTGCTGCTTGGTGATGTGATGTCAAGCGCACGGTGCAGGTAGATAGGATGCAGCGGGGAGATTGTTATGTGTGGAGATAAGATGGATATGGGAGAGAGGAGAGAGGAACAAGATCCAAAAACATACAAACAAAAAAGAATGCTAGGGGAGCTTGCCATTGGAGTGGTGAAATGAGAGACTATGAAATGGAGAAAAACAGAAAGGGGAAGAGGAAGAAATGAAAAGAAAAGAATGAATAAATAAAAATTGGAAAGGTTGAAGAACCGCGAAGTTCCCAGGGATCCCACCGGTGCAGCTATGAGGTCTGGGGAAGTTGCTGTCAGGTGTTGCAGTACAGCCTGGCTAGAAGGCGTAGAGGTATACAATGCCAGGTATTCAGGGAACAGAAAGAGAAGGAAGATGTAGAGAGGCGAGAAACCGAACAATGAAGAAAGACAAAAAGGGAAAAAGAGGGAAAAGGAAAAAAAAAAAACAAATTAAAAAAGAAAAAAGAAAGGCTCCCCCCAAAAACAGAAAAAAAAAAAAAAAAAAAAACAACGAAAAAAGAAATGCCCTCAGGGATCCCTCTGCATGTCTGTGCAAGCCGAGGGGGAAGTCCCCCCGCCACGCAGCACCGCCCGGCCAGAAAGGGCTCCCAACTCAAGAAAAGGAAAAGAAAACAAACAATTCAAAACAAACAAGCGACCAAAACCCCGGGATCCCACTAGTGCGGCAGCCCAGACCGGGAAGCAGCTCCACACTTGAATGGAGCTCCACAGCCCCCCAGGAAGAAGCAAAGATGGCACATGGAGCCAGGTATTTGAGCGAAAGGAGGGGGAGGTGGCGAGAGATAAGGAAGAAATCAAAAGAAGCAGAAAAAAAAGCAACACTAGCAGCCAACAAACGGCACTCAGAGAGCCAGCTAGCGCGGGCTGGTGTTTCTCGGATAAGAGACTGCATCTGCGGGAAGCAGAGGGAGCTGAGTGTGGGTGAAGAAGGGTAGGGAGTGGGAAAGCATATGTCACAAATTACTGGAGCTCTGCAGCCCCTCAGGAAGAAGCAAAGATGGCGCACGGAGCCAGGTATTTGAGCGAAAGGAGGGGGAGGTGGTGAGAGGTAAGGAAGAAATCAAAGAAGCAGAAAAACGCAACCCCAGCAGCCAGCAAATGGCACTCAGGGAGCCGGCCCGTTCGGGTGTGTGGAATCCAAGCAGCCGGTGTTTCCTGGTCAAGAGATTGTGGCCGCGGGAAGCAGAGGAGGCCGAGTCGGGGTGAAGAAGGGTGGGGGGTGGGAAAGCATATATCGCAAATTACCGGTTGTTTTGTCTCCCGCTGGACGCTCCGTGAGGCTGCTTTCTCGTACCCCCTGTTTGCTGGTCTCTTGATAGGAGTCCAAGACGGCGGATCCGTGCTACGTTAGCTGGTAGGGGACCTCTGCATGAATCTCTCCTTGCTCTCTGTTCTCTGTCAGTTTTCTCACTCCATTTGGTGCTTGGCTGAGTTCTTTATCTCTTCATTTGATGTTTTAGGGTTTCAGGATTGTTGTATTCTCTATTCAGCTTAGTTTTTCGGATCTTTGCTGTGGAGGGACGGCGTGGTGCTTCTGCATAGAGCGCCATTTTGCTGAAACTCCAAAATAATTACTTTAAAAAAAAAAAAAAACACAGTCATGATATAATTGAAAGATGAGAGTTTGAACGTCAAGAAGAAGAACTGGGATGGGTTGAGCCATAAGGAATATGTAAAAATCATGATAGTTTAAAAAAAAAAACCCTATAGCTCTCTGTTAGAGATTCTTAGGGTAAAATTTTTGAGGTTGGGCAGAGTGTGGATGGGCGATAAAAGAAATAAGATTAGCAAACACTGGTAATTGTTGAAACTGGGTAAGTGGGGGTATGATATGATTGTAAGTCAAGTATTCCTAAATCAGGGACTGATAAGACTCTGTGACTGACTATATGTATATATTTATTAAAGACAGTGGTTTTTTAAATTAGTTTGAAGAGCTAGTAAATGGTTGAGATAAATATTAAGCAATTTCCTCCTGCCCCAGTTGGTCAAGTTACTGAGTAGTATTCAAACTTCCTGAATGCATATTAGTTTTAACTGTGCCGTATAAAATTGTTTCTTTAAAATTTACTAAAGAGACTTCTTTGGACTGTTAATTCTAATTTATTGTCAATTCTACTCTCTAGACACACTTAAAAAGGCCTGTGAAGAGCCTTGATAGTGCCCTGTATGATGAAAATGATGATGACATAGAAAGAGCAAGCAAGTAAGTGATGGATTTTGGTGGCCTATTAAGTGCTGTTATGTAATGGCAGAAGTTCCAGGTCACAAAGGATGTTTCAAAGGATGTACACTTCCAGAGGTCAAATAAAAGCTCCCTTGTAATGTTCTTCAGCAAAAAGAACCAGTGCTTTTTTGGAGCGTCGTGAGGGATAAATCTTGGGACGGGGAAAGCAAAACGAGGCTTGAAAGATCGTGTTGTTCTTGGAAGACAATAATGCTTACGGAAATATCTGGAATTACATTCAAGGGGAAAAAGAAGCCTATCTCAGTTAGCCTTTTGTGTTCCTGCTGAAGACGGGCAGGTTAAGTATCAGGAACAGTGATGATAATTAATTGAACCAAATGGAATTGTCGGGAAGGGAGTAGATACAGGGTGATCTCGAAAGAGCAAACTTAATACAAAATGTTCAAAAAACTTAATTTTAATATAAAATAAGGGTAAAGATAATAATAGTATATGTAACTTTCTGACAATTTTAAAATATGCAATGACAAAATAGACACTCTTTCTCCTTTAAGTGTATCTCTGTCAGTATAAAAGAATATACATTGTTCTTTAAAATAAGTAAATAAATAACTTACTTAAAGGAAAACCATATAAAAATATTGAAATTGAGTTGAAGCTATAGCAAATGTTCCAAGTGTTAAATCTAGTATTTCTAAGGGAAAGGCCTCAACTCCCACAAAATTAAGCTGTTTGTGAAAAAACCCCACTTCTGCTTCCATCTTGACAAGGTACCATAAACTTTTTGTTTGTTTTTAAATGCATGCTCTCAAAACTTCTAGCATGTAAATTGGCGTATACATCACTGTAAAGAATTTGGCCATGAACCAATTATTGCTTTTTTTGTTGTTGAAATTGAAATAGCACTTTGGTTTAAAACTGTCTCCTTCTACAGCTACTCTTGCATATTTTCTTTTTCTTCAGGTTATCTTCTGAAGATGGCGAAGAAGCTTCTGCTTACTTTTATGAAAGTGATGATTCTATTGAAACAAGAGTAAAGCCTCCTTACTCAGGTGAAATGGACTTACTAGGAGAGATCCTCGATACACTGAGCACACACAGCTCAGATCAAGGAAAGCTCGCAGCTGCAAGGAGCTTGGATTTCTTTAGATCAATGGATGATATTGATTACAAATCTACGGTTAGTTGATTTTTCAACTTATAAAATTAAATGAAAACATTCTTGCCCTTCTTGTGATTGCCTGCTCTTACAACTTTAGTTGGTAGAAATATTTAATCTCTAAAAGGTCTACACTTCAAAAAATGTTAACATTTAATCACTAAGAATTACCTTTAGTAATAAAATTCCACTATTTTCCCTTTCATTTATCCAATTCTAGTGGTCATTGTCATCAATTGAAATTCTCTTGTCAAGTCATATTTTCTTGCAGTCTAATTTTATAGTTGTCTTCTCTGGGGAATTTTTAAAAAACAAAATTTTCTAACTTTTTTTTTCTATATTGCTTGAGTCTTCAAAAATATTTTAATGTATTCAGTGAAATTATTTTTCCATTTTATTGCTTCAAAAATGAACAATTGAATGAATGCTTTGTAAACACGAGAGTGTATGAGTAATGGCAGCCCTGTTCTGACTGTGACTCCGGCTCTTGACATTGATTATGTAACCTAGTTTGAATTTTCTAGGTGAGAATTACAAGGAGATGGGAACCAAAATCCATCCCATTTCATTCTGTTTAATAGTCTTGTTAATAGAGCCATTTGTAGGAATTCAGAATTAACTGTCAGTGTTCTGGTTCCTCAGGGAAGAACTTCAAGTTCCCATCCTTGGAAGACATTAACTTTGATTTCAAAATGGAAAAAGGAAATATCACTAAAGTAATGCTCTAATGTTATAAACATTTTCTGAATTTGTTGTATGTTCTTTCAGAACAAATCCAATGCTCCTAGTGAGAATAATCTGACCCTACTTTGTGGTGGTTCTGGTGACCAAGCAGAGTGGAATCTCGGTCAGGATGATAGCGCCCTCCATGGCAAACATCTTCCTCCATCTCCAAAGAAGCAGGTATCCTCTAGTGGTTTCACAGATTCACTGTTTATGCTGAAAAAGGAAAACAGTGAAAAAGCCCTCGGCGCTGACAATGTAAATGGTCCTACTGTGGTGGAAAAGCCAGCTTCAGCTTCAGGACTGGATTTCCAGCTAGCTCCTCCTGAAATTTCCCAGACTAATCAAGGAAAAACAGAAAAGAAAGAAACACTAAGCCAGATTTCAGATGATCTGCTTACACCCAGCCTGGGGCGATGCCCATCTACTTTTGTTCCTTGGGAAAAAGAAGGGATGGAAGCCGAGGAGACTTCAGAAGACACTGGTCTGCTTCATGAAGTAGTGTCACTATGTCACATAACGTCTGCCTTCCAACAAGGTTTAAACATTTCAGAAGAAAATACAAGTGGAAACCAAGCTTAAATCAACAATTAAGGGTCAGCCACTTGCATCCAAGCTTCTATGGAGATGTTTTAGGATTACATGTAATCTGTATAGTAAACGGAAGTATTTGTAGGAATGACAACTCTTACTACTATTTGAGACTTATTTTTCATTTGGAGTATATGTTTCTATTTGTTCATCTCATGGATATATGTTATCCATTGATTTTTAACTGTAAAGCTAATTCTTCTACAGCGCTCTTAAATCAGGTACTAGTTTGTATGTATGTTGAAAGCGTGTATTGAACATAGGACTTTCCAGTATTTGGTGCTTAATGCCATTCGTTTTATTTAAACTAAGTATGCATACAGAACCCTTGCATGTAGCCAGTAGCTACTGTACCAGTCTGGTTGAGCATGAACTGATCAAAATATCAAATCTAGCTTGAAACTGTTCACCCACTAATTGCCTTAAGCTTAAGCCTATATTAAGTATACTTAAATAATTTATGAAATTACATGTATGTTTTTGCAAGATAAGTTATTGGTGTTCTGCAGAGCAGTGATGACTTTTCCTACTTTTGAATCAAGGTCAGAATTCATCTTTTCAAAGTTAAAAAGTTCATTTGTAGAAATATTTAGTTAGTTTATAGAAGGACATTGCAACCATGCTTCCCAAAAAATTACAAAGGTACACACTTATCTTTCATTCAGTGAAATATATGAAGTGCTCCAATTACAATGTGAAGTTGATGACTTCTGTTTACAAATGAGACACTCTACACATTGTTCAGTCTGTCTGTACACCTTTGCTGACTAGGAGTCCATCCCCAAATGCAACATAAACTGTCATGATAAAAAAGTCATGTCTTTTTTTTTTTTTTCTTAACTAGTAATTCTCTATCAAAAAGCTTCATATCATCACCTGAAATTTACTTTCTAAAAATAACTTATTTTCTTAGAAATTTTAGGTGTACATAAAAACTGAAAAGTTCTATATTATACCCCCCTCCTCTGTCAGTTTCCCATATTATCGATGTCTTACATTAGTATGGTACATTTGTTAAAACTAATGAACCAGTATTGATAAATTATGATTTAGTGAAGTCCATACTTTATTTGGATCTCCTTAGTTTTGCCCAATGTCCTTTTCTTCTCTGGAGTCCCATCTAGGATTCCATGTTACATATAGCTGTCAGGTCTTTTTAGGCTTCTTTTGGCTGCGGCAATTTCTATAGACTTTCCTTTTTTTTGATGACCTTGACAGTTTTGAGGAGTCCTAGTCAGATATATTATAGGATACCCCTCTGTTGGAATTTGTCTCATGTTTTTCTTATGATTAGACTGGGCTTACGTATTTTTGGAAGGAAGATCACAAAGATAAAGTGCCATTTTCATCATGCCAAGGCACATACTAATATGATTTATCATGTTGATACTGACTTTGATGACCTGGCCAAGGTAGTGTTTGTTAGGTTTTTCCACTGTAAAATTGCTTTTTTGATCCCCTGTCTGTACTGCACTCTTTGGAAGGCAGTCACTATGAACAGTCCACAACACCTAAGGAGTAGGGAGTTGTGCCTCCTTCCCATCTCCCGCCCCACTTTATGACAGAGTTATTTGTATAAACTATTTGGAATTCTTCTGTACAGGAGATTTGTCTCTTTTCCCTCAAATTCACATTTAAGCTTTGAAATTCATCTGAGAAGGAATCACGCATTGATTGCTTTACGATAAACCAAACCAGTTATTGCGCTTCATGGCAGGTTAGGTTAAAGACTGGCAGATATAATTAGGGAGGAGAAACAATGATGTGATAGTTAATTTGGTATTGGTAAATGTTCAGTTATCTCTACTCTATACATTGCCAATCATGGATGATTACTTTTTTAATCGTCTTGTTAGAAAAGATGTTTGAGAGACCATTCGAGAATCCCATCAGGACTGTACTCTAAAATATAATTTTTAGTTTAAAAAAATCCTGGAAAGCGGTTTGTTAAAAACATTGCTTAAAAATGTATATTCAGGTCAGTCTTTAAACCATTTAAAGAAAATTACCAAATGGTTTTTGTTTTTTTTTTTAAGTTACATTCCAAAATCTAAATGGATATTTTTATTTGGGACAGTTACCCATTCATGGTTTATAAAGGAAGACAAATCTTGTTTTCCTTTTAAGGATGGACTTTGTCTATATATATTAAGGAAAAAAAGTGTTAATCCTTATTTTTTTAACACAAAAGTAGAACTCATGCTTCTTGTCAAATTTTGCCTTTATATGATGATTACAAAATAACATTTTACTTTATTGAAGTATATAATAAAAGAAGACCATATATCAGAAAAGCTCTTTTAAATGAGAGGGGAAAAAGTTCACTCTGTTAAACTCCTTAGCAAATACTTCTTCATAGTTTATGAAAAGAATGCACAGCAGCCTTTTCATAGGAACTTTGGAATGAGTATTTTTGCTTCACAATTGATAGTTTGAAGAATGAGATCTCTGGAGCAGCACAGGCCATATTTGGATTTTAGTCCATTTGCTTGATAAACACCATGGCCTCAGAAATGTAAATTTTTTGTTGTTGTTGTTTTATTTTGTTTTTGTATCTTTCAGTCCCCTTCCAAGATGTTTGGCTACACTGCTGTGTTGATTGGGGCATATTTAGCCAGCAACAAGTAATGTTATTTGCCGCAAGGTATTTTAAAGTGACTTGTGCCTTAGTTTAACATACAAAATCAGCTATTGTCTTTAAAAACCAAAACAGAAAGTCTACATGTTATTCTTAAACAAAATCCAGAAGATCAGTAGCAAGGATTATTGATGTTTTTTAAGCCATTAAGTATTTTGAGTATTCTCAGTCTGCTCTTAAACTAGCCTTCCCAGTATTATGGTGCATATAGTGAGAATGAAGTAAAATTAAGGCAAGTTCTGAAATAAAAGTGTTATCTCATTTTCTACCATGTTCATATTTTCTATTGCAACTAAACCAAATATTTGTAAGCTCCCTTGCAGTTCTGTTGAAAAAAAAATTTTTTTTTCAAAGAAGCAATGCTTGTAACACCAGAATTGTATAAATGAATAAGACATTTGGCTTTGATACACAGTCTTTTATATGGCTCCTAAAACTGAATTATTATTCTCTCTGAATTCTACTCTATCCTTTGTCCTTTTGCCCTTAGATATTGCACCGTGGTATTTCAGGGATATAGAAGAATGCTGTATGAATGTACGAGCTATCATTCTGTTAAGTGTTGTTAGGTTTTATATATATTTTGATGACTACCTACTTTAGCATATTTTAGAAAGGCGCCAAAATGTAGCACGATTATTTTTCTGATTAAAAATTGTATAGCTCATTTATTTAGAAAATATTTTTCAAATCTTTGTCCCAGTAAAATTCAAGGTACGGTGTTACGGACTGAATTGTGTCTCCTCCAATATGTCTTGTAATTTCTAACCTCTATGCCTGTGATTATAATTCCATTTGGGAATGGGTTGTATTTGTTATGTTAATGAGGCAAGATTAGTGTAGGTGTGTCTTGAGTCAATATCTTTTGAGATATAAAAGAGATTAAACAAGCAAGCAAGAAGAGATGGGGGAAGAGAGATGCCAAGCCATATGAAGATTTACCAGGAGCAGAAGCTCCGAAGAGACAAGGACCTTCCTCCAGAGCAGATAGAGACAACTTTCCCCTAGAGCCGGCACCCTGTGTTTGGACTTCTAGCCTCCTAAACTGTGAGAAAATAAATTTCTGTTAGTGAATGCCACCCACTTGCGGTATTTCTGTTATAGCAGCACTAGGTACTAAGATATGTGGTAACTGAGAATGTGGGGAAGTAAAAGAATTGAAAAAGTCCCTACTCTGAAGGAACCAACTAAAAGAAATTGCAGATCTCTGTTAAAATAATAACAAAATAATACTTTGCTTAGAAGTAATTAGCCCAACATTCTAAACATCAAAAACCAGTAAGAGTTTTTTATAGCTGCTTAATCTAAAGCATGCTGTAAGTACAGAACCATAGTGTCATTTTAATTTCAGTAACTTTATTTCTCTGTTATTCTGAGTATAATAATGCTGCTACCTAAGAGACCACTTTTAGAAAATGAGTGTCATTGTTTATCTGATTCTCTGTCACCATTCTGCTCATCTTTTAACCAGCTAGCACAGGGCCCTCTGTAATGGAATGATGTTCCTTTCCAATACTTAGGACCACTTTACTCAGTTTAGGACTAACAGTGTGGATGCATGTTGATGGAAATCCAGGTTTTACTGGTTTTTATATTAATAAGAGCATTCTTCAGAAATAGCTCCCACCCCTTTTAAAATAAAAACTATGTGATAGTACTGTTATTAGGCTTCTGTACTAATATTCTGATAATAGAATCCAGGAATGCTGATGAATTAGTTGCCTCTTAAATAAGGTGAAGAAGTAGACTCCTGATCAAGAGGAGAAAACTGTGAATATTCTCATAATCAATAGACCTTCACTGTCTTCTAGAAATTTTGGGTTTTCAGGAAAAGAATGATTATTTTCAGGAATAAATTTTCTAATGCAAATTCCTTTTCATTCCGCGTTAAAGACTCTGATTCTGAGTAGATAACTGTAAATCAGGATATAAATTTAAGAATGTAAAATGAATTCCCAAATCTAATCTCCCCAAAGAACTTCTTAATATAGAAAATAGATGTCAGTACTGACATCTTTCCCATGTCAAACCCAGTGATAGTGTTAGTGTATGTTTTGAGCAAACGAGTTAACATTTTGATTTGGCCAAGAAGTAGGGAATTATGTGCATTTAGACGGAAGCATATTTTATTTAGAAAATAATAGGATTTGTGCAATATTTTTTTCTTGCGTAATTTAGTTAATATAAATACGCAATCTTTTTCTGGCAGATGCCTTAAGATCATGTTTTTCAGTATTTGCGTAAAACTGTATGTAGCAGTGTTCTGTGTGATTTTAGAGAAAGATATTCTTTATATTGTTTGTAGGAGAGATGTTTTTGTTTATTTAAAATAATTATGGATGTTACATTGTTGTATCATAACTAACTGCCTCAGCAACAATAAATATGCAATAAGGAAATTCTGTACCTTAGCTTAGTACTGACTATACTGTTACTTTGAAAGAAATGTACGTAGTGCAAAATGCTGATTCTACATGTGTACACTTAACAAATAGTTCTGCACCACAGAAATCTAAATGGCATTTGTATGGTGATGACCGTGTATGCAGATTGTTACATCCTTTGTAATGAATCTTTGCTAAGATTTATAAAGGACATTGCCAATACTTTTTGACTGTATATTAAGTTAATTTTGTATGATGTACAGTTTGTTTAACCTTAGAGCTTCTATAGATTTCTACTTTTATTATACTTGAATGAGGCAGAGAAGCACTGTGGAAATTCTGTAGCTCTGGATATGATATGCAAACATACCAAAAAAGATAAAATAAGGTACTGAACAGCAATGTTAACTAAATGTTTCATATCCAGAAAGCTGTGTTTTTAAAAAAACATACTTTAGTTAAATAAAATACTTTACAATATACAATGTTTTAATCTTAAAAGGTTACAAAGTCACAAATGATTACCTCTTTGATATGATGAAACCTGTAAGTCATTTTGTCTGTGTGTTATTTCAGTCCTTAGATTAGGGTCTGTTGATGTTCATTGACACGTCTATCTTCTGGTTGACTACATGATGTTTAGAACACTGTGCATGTTCCAGGCGCCACATGTATCAAGTCACCATCCTTCAGATAATACACACTCCATAGGTTTAGTTTGAGAACCATTTAATGGTCATACACCAAAAACTAGATTTTTCAAATCTGTTATGATTTAGTAGTTTTAGCATGCCTAAAAAAAAGCAAACAAATATGAACTGCATGAATCCTACACCTTAAAATGCATAAAGATTTTTTACATAAAAGACACATGACAGGTTCAGAATTGAACTTTTCCAAAATTTATTTCTTTTGCTTTAGATGAAGAACTGTTTAAAAGGACTAAAAACTGTGTTGCTGCTTTTTGCTAGACATGGAAAGTGGTATCTGTGAAAACCTACGCGTTGAGATTTGATTCATTGTTCTTGCATCCCTGAGGCTACAGTATAAATCATCTCCAATGTTGACTACTATTGGGAGGACACTGTGTGTAAAAGTATTGCTTTGGGTATTAAAAAATATATATATGCAAATAAATATTGGATGAACTCCACATTACCATAAAGTGCCCCAACAATGCAGTTATAAAATAAAATGGATCACAATCAAAACTTTGTATGGCAGTGACTCTTCTTTTATAATTGTCCAGTTATCCCCCTCAACGTTTTAGGTGAACTGCTGTGAAGATGTTCCCACCTCACTACCACCATCTCCAAGCTTTGTACCTGCTACAGTGTAAATTTAAGCCCAAGTCTTTCTGGCAGGCCTGGCTGAGAGGTATCTGTTCTTTCATGCTCAGTCAGCTCATTTTATTAGGCTCTAAAATCATAGGAAAATAGTTAAATAGTAAGAGTGTCACCGATTTTATCTGAGCAGGACTATCCAAGCCAAGCAACTGTGTTTATTGACCCTCATTTAAGAAGGTTCGAGGGCAGTGCTCCAGGGGCTTGAAGTGGGAGAGCTTCTCATCCAAGAGCTGCAATGGCTCCACCTAGAACAAAGGGGAAATTCCTAATGAAATAAACACATTTCCCTTTGGGTACGGAATTTCTGACAATAATATGCTGAAGCTTTCTTGTTTCCATAGAAGCAAAGACCTGACAATAAGAAAAGAGAGGTTATCCCTGCAAGCCTAGGGTTCAGCTAACTTTTATCGGTTTTGATTGTTAACATTTAGCTTGCCACCTTCACAGGTTTTAGTCTTAATACCGCTCCACGTCTATGTATGAGACACCTGGTCATGTCTTAATTTTATAGATGCAGAAACAAACCAACCAACCCAATTGCATTGTTTTTATGTAGAAATGAAAGGAAAAGCCTATTTAGAGTGTTACTGTGTGGAGAGTCTGAGGCTTTTCTTGCCTAGAACTGACAGAAGCGAATTACCTGCTATAAAAGTTTGTACATATATGGAAAATAAGATAGCGTACTGTAGAAGATTCCAGGTGAATGAGAACCTTCCCTGGGTTCTGCCACTGATTTGGGCCCACTACTTCCCCAAAATTTATTTCTCCTTATGTAAAATAGAAGTGCCTATATTTTTAGAACTAATTGTTTAATATTGATTGAGAAACTCCTATGTTCACAGCAGCTGCCTTGTAATACGAGTGATGGAGAATATTTTTATTTATGCAATTAAGTTTGAAGTCATGGTTGTTTGGAGCATAAAAATCATAAAATATTTTAACTATAAAAAATTGTTGGATTTTTATCTAATCCAGAGGCATTGCAAACCTAGCTTTTCATTAGAATCACTTGCAGAGCTTAAAAACGATGCCTGGGCTGCACACTCCCAGGGTTTCTGAGTTTCTGGAATGGGAACTATAATTAGTCCTTTGCAGAGATGAAGAAACGGAGGTGCAAAAAAAAAAGTGATATGTCCAAAATTCCATAGCAGCAAATGACCAAGCTGGGATTTCAGTCTGACAGTCTGGCTTCTAGGAGAAATATGTGACAGCCTGCTCTGTAAAGATTACGGCCTTGGAAACCCTATGGGGCAGTTCTACTCTGCCTTATAGGGTCGCTATGACTCCAAATTTACTTGACAGCAGTGGGTTTGGTTCAGTTTTTGGCTGAACCCGTAGTGGAATTACCAGGTTTGAACTCATAAGAGCTATACCAGATCTATCACCAGGCACCTTATCACTCTAGTTCATTGATTTGACTCGATGGCAGCTGGTTTTGTTTGGTAGCCTGGCTTCAGCCCGTATGCTGTCATGCAGAAATGTGGGACAGAAATGGGCTTGCCTAGCGTGCATTCCCTACACAACTTTCTTTTCTATCTTGACTTTTCTCCTTTAAGTATTGGAGAAGCAGCCTTTTTTGACAAAATGCACCATGCAAGGCAGATTGATGTTTGGCTTCTCCACACCTTCCCTGTCTTTTTTGTTGGGTTTGCTTATTCACATTCCCCAGCTCAGTTAATTCAATCTCAATCTTTCTTGTATATATACACGTTCTTTTTGACATCTCTCGCTTCTTCCCCTTCCCGTCAATTTTATTTGCCTGTGCTGGAGATAGGGTGGCTGAGCGAACAGCCCCTTGATTATGCACGATAACTAAGGGTACATTTGGTGGCATCGACTAGAGGAAAAGGAAAGACATAACTTGTGAATTCTTTTTAAAAATGTGGAGCCACTATCATTGACATCTAAAACTGTTGAAACAATCTACACATCCCTTTCAGAATATCCACAGATGCTACAGACTACTGTTATTGTTTTTCTCACGTTCTAGAACCAGGATCAAGAGAAGCTATTGTTCAGTTTTGTTATTTTAGAATCAAAAGCTACTTTACATACGGAGAACATTTCATATTTTTGGTGCTTTGTAATAACACCATTTAAACATTGCTTTAATTTAAAACAATGTTTTTAAAATTTACAAATTATTTTTGTAATAGCTGGTTTCTAATTTGGTGGCTCGTTTTGGGGTATCAAAATACACTGATTTGTAAATGGTATTCATTTAGTATTTTATTCAGTTTCCCTCAAAATCTAATACTTAAAAGTGTCTTTTTAGGTAAGATCTAAGCTTTCAGCAATCTGATAAATGTCCAAATTAGATATAGCCCATTAGGCAAAAATCTCAGTTTTATGAAACGTGAGGAAAGAAATCCCCTGCTTTATATTATAGCCTCCCTGCAAAAGAGCCGTGCTTCTTGACAAACTGTCAGAAAACCATTTGAATTTCTAAGAAAATGACAATAGAGGCTTGAAATTAACATCTTTTTAAAAACTCTGCTAGAGAAATTGAATCAATTATTTTTCATTAATAATAAACCAAAAAAACCTAACTTATTACTGTTGAGCTGGCTCCGACTCATGGCGACCCCATGTGTTGCAGAGTAGAACTGCTCCATAGGGTTTTCTTGGCTGTAATCTTTACAGGAGCAGATGGCTAGGTCTTTTTTTTTCGGTGCCGCTGGGTGGGTTTGAACCTCCAACCTTTAGGTTAGCAATCTAGTGCAAACTGTATGCACCACCTAGGGATTTTTCATCAATCCAGGGTAATATTCCTTGTTCTAAAAAAATATGTATTTTCTAATACAGTTGTAACCAACACTGCACCCCTTTTCTGATTAATGTTTCTATGATATATCATTTTCTTTCCTTTTATGTTCTTCTAGCTTTTTTGTCTTGATATAAAGAGGGTCTTTTTTCTTTTTTTTGTAAGCAGCGTATAGTGGAGTCTTCCTTTTTCATCCAACTTGATAATCTTTGCGTTTCAGATTGAATGTTTATATCTTTCATATTTAATGTATTTGTTGATATGAATGGGTTTAAATTGACCGTATTTCTATTTATTTTCTATTTATCCCTTTTATTCTTTATTTTCTCCTATTTTTCTGCCTGCTTTTGGATTGAGTAGTTTTTATGATTATATTTATTTTATCTTCACTGATGGTTTATAAGTCATATCTCTTTTCAAAATTTTGTTTAGCTGCTCTAGGGCTTAAAATATTTATCATTAACTTATCACATTCTCTCTTCAAAAATATACTACTACTTCACACATAGTATAAAACCCAACACTATACATCCATTTCCCCACCTCATCCTTTGTGATATCATCATATATTTTACATCTACATATCTTGTAAACTTAAAAATACATTGTTAATTGTGCTTTAAACAGTTACCTTTAGGGAACTTAATGGGTGAGAAAATTATCTTTATGTTTACCCACTTAATTACCATTTCTGGAACTCTGTACTACTTTGTGTAGCTCCAAATTTCAGTATGTCTCGTTTTCCTTCTATCTGAAGAAATTCCTTGCAGTGCAGGTCTGCCGCCAATGGATTATCTCAAATTATGTTGTTCTGGAAGAGTCTTTTCTCGTTTTTGCATTTATTTCTGAGATACTTTTTGCAGGCTGACAGTTTCTTTTCTTCAAACACTTTAATGATATCATTCCCAATTCTTCTGGCCTGCATAGATTCTGACGAGAAGTTTGCTGTAATTTGTAACTTTGTTCCTTTATAGGTAGTGTCATTTTTCTCCGACACTTTTAGGACTTTCTTTTGATCATTGATTAATCTCATTCAGTATACACATATATATTTTTTTAAATTGTGGTGAAAATACACACAACAAAACACAGTAATTCAACAATTTCTGCATGTACAGCTCAGTCACATTGATTATATTCTTCAAGGTGTGCAACTAGTCTTGCCATCTTTTTCCAAATTATCCCTCCACCAGAACAAACATTCAATGCATCCTAAGCAAAAAAATTCCTCTTTCCCTCTGGTAACCACTAATAATCTTTGGTTTCTATATGTTTGCTTATTTCATTTAAGTGAGATCATACAGTATTTATCCTTTGGTGACTGACTTATTTCACTCAGCATACAGTTTTCTAGACTCATCCGTGTTATGACACGCATCAGGATTTGACTCCTCTTTATGACTTTACAACATTGTGTGTATTACCACATTGTGTTCATCCTTTCATCAGTTGATGGGCATTTTGGTCGTTTCCACTGTTTAGCTATTGTGAATAGTGCTGCAATGACCATCTGGGGTACATGTGTCTGTTCATGTCACTGCTTTCAGGTCTTTTGGGGAATATACCTAAGAGTGGAATTGCTGGGTCATTTGGTATATTTTTAATTTCACATATTACGCTTTTCTTCCCTAAAATATATAAAAATATATACAAAACCCTTGCTGTCCAGTCGATTCCGACTCATAGCAACCTCATAGGATGGAGTAGAATTGCCCCATAGGGTTTCCAGGGAGCACCTGGTAGATTCAAACTGCCAACCTCTTGGTTAGCAGCCATAGCACTTAACCACTATGCCACCAGGGTTTCATGTATATGTGTATATATATGTATATAATCTTCAATTTCTTTTCTCATTATGTTTAAAGATTTACAAGAGCTGTTTTATAGTCCTTGTTTTGCAAACTGTATTTCTGGATCTGTTTCTACTGATTTTTTAAAAACAATTTGATTACGGGTCATATTTTTCTGTCTTATGCATACCTGGTAATTTTTTTTTTTTATTATTGTACTTCAGGTGAAGGTTTACAGAGAAAATAGTTTTTCATTGAACAGTAGTACACATATTGTTTTATGACATTGGTTAACAACCCCACGACATGTCAACTCTCTCCCTTCTCAACATTTTTTTTTTTTTTTGGTGAAAATTTGCATAGCCAAAGATAACGCCATTTCAAAAATTTCTACATGGACAGTTCAGTGACATCGACTACACTCTTCCAGTTGTGCTGCTATTCTCACTTTAGATGAAGGTTTACAGAACAAAATAGTTTCTCATTAAACAGTTAGTACCCATGTTGCCCTATGGCAATGGTTAACAACCCCACTACATGTCAACACTGTCCTTACTCAACCTTGGCTTTCCTATCACCAGCTTTCCTATCCCCTTCTGCCCTCTAGCCCTTGTTCCTGGACTGCTGTGCCTCATTAGTCCCATTTTGTTTTATGGGGCTGTCCAATCCCTTGCTGAATGCTGAACCTCGGAAGTGACTTTACCACTGAGCTAAAGGGTGTCTAGGGGCCATGTTCTCGGGGTTTCTCTAGTCTCCTTTAGGCCAGTAAATCTGTTTTTTTCTGTGTGTGTGTTAGAATTTTGTTCTACATCTTCTCCAGCTCCATCCAGAACCCTCTGATGTGATCCTGGTCAGAGCAGTCAGTGGTGGCAGCCGGGCACCATCTAGCTGTACTGGACTCAGTCTGGTGAAGGCCTTGGTAGCTGTGGTCCATTACTCCTTTGGAGTAATCTTTTCCTTGTATCCTGCTCTCTTCATTCTCCTTTCCTCCAGAAGGGATGAGACCAGTGGAATATCTTAGATGGATGTTCACAGGCTTTTAAGACCCCAGACACTACTCACCAAGGTAGAATGTAGAACATGATCTTGTAAACTGTGTTATGCCGATTGAGCTAGATGTTCCCTGAGACCATGGTCCCCACAGCCTTCTGCCCAGCAATTCAGTCCCTCAGGGAGTTTGGATGTGTCTATGGAGCTTCCATGACCTTTCCTTGTACAAATTCTGCTGGTTTCCCCAGTGTTGTGTACTGTCTCACCCTTCACGCAAGATACCACTTATCTATTGCCTATTTAGTATTCCCCCCCCAACCCCTCCCATCCCTGGTAACCAACAAAGATTGTTACTTTTTGTGTGTAAACTTTTTCGTGGATTTTTACAATAGAGGTCTCATACAATGTTTCTCCTTTTGTGATTGACTTATTTCACTCAGTATAATGTCTTCCAGTTTCATCCAGGTTATGAGATGCTACACAGATTCATCATTGTTCTTTATCGTTGCATAGTACTCCATTGTGTGTATGTTCCATAGTTTGTTTATCCATTCATCTGTTGATGGGCATCTAGGTTGTTTCCAACTTTTTGCTATTGTGAACAATGCTGCCATGAACATAGGTGTGCATATGTCTATTCGAGTGACGACTCTTAGTTCTCTAGGATATATTGCTAGGAGTGGGATTGCTGGATCGTATGGTATTTCCATTTCTAGCTTTCTGAGGAAGTGCCATATCATTTTCCAAAATGGTTGTATCATTTTGCATTTCCATCAGCAGTGTATAAGAGTTCCCATCTCCCCGCAGCCCCTCCAACATTTGTTATTTCCAGTGTTTTTGATTCATGCCAGTAATGCCGGGATGAGATGGTGTCTCACTGTGGTTTTTATTTGCATTTCTCTAATGGTTAGTGATCGCGAGCATTTCCTCATGTGTCTGTTGGCCACTTGAACGTCTTCTTTGGTGAAGTGTCTGTTCATTTCCTTTGGCCATTTTTTAATAGGATTATTTGTCTTTTTGTTGTAGAGGTGTTGGATTTTCTTGTAGATTATGGAGATTAGACCTTTGTCTGACATGTATTGTCTAAAAATTTTTTCCCAGTCTCTATGTTCTCTTTTTACTCTTTTGGTGAAGCCTTTTGAAGAGCATAGGTGTTTGATTTTTGGAAGATTCCAGTTATCTAGCTTATCTTCTGGAGTTTGTGTGTTGCTGGTTATGGTTTACATCCTGTTAATGCCATGTATTAGGGCCTGTAGCGTTGGTCCTATTTTTTCTTCTATGAACTTCATAGTTTTTGGCTTTATATTTAGGTGTTTGATCCATTTTGAATTAGTTTTTGTATATGGTGTGAGGTATGGGTCCTGTTTCATTTTTTTGCAGATGGATATCCAGTTTTGCCAGCACCATTTGTTAAAAAGGCTGTCTTTTCCCCATTTGATGGACTTTGGGCCCTTGTCGAAGATGAGGTGATTGTAGGTGAACGGATTTACATCTGGGTTCTCAATTCTGTTCCATTGGTCAATGTATCTGTTGTTGTACCAGTACCAGGCTGTTTTGACTACTGTAGCTGTATAGTAGGTTCTGAGGTCAGGAAGTGTGAGTCCTCCAACTTTATTCTTCTTGTTCAGTAGTGCTTTACTTATTTGGGGCTTCTTCCCTTTCCATATAAAGTTAATGATTAGTTTTTCCATCTCTTTGAAGAATGTTGTTGGTGTTTGAATTCGGATTGTGTTGTATTTGTAAATTGCTTTGGGTAGAATTGTCATTTTCACAATGTTGAGTCTATCCATGAGCATGGTATGTTTTTTTCCATTTATTGTAGATCCCTTTGGGTTTCTTGCAGTAGTGTTTTGTTGTTTTCTTTGTATAGGTCTTTTACATCCCTGGTCAGATTTATTCCTAAGTATTTTATCTTTTTAGGGGCTATTGAAAATGGTATTGTTTTCCTGATTTCCTTTTCATCATTCTCCTTATTGGTGTATAGGAATCCAACTGATTTTTTATGTTTATCTTGTATCCTGCTACTCTGCTGAATCCTTCTATTAGTTCCAGTAGATTTCTCATGGAGTCTTTAGGGTTTTCTACGTATAGTATCATAACATCCGCAAACAGGAACTTTTTAATGTCTTCATTACCAGTTTGGATGCCCTTTATTTCTTTGTCTTGCCTTATTGCTCTAGCTAGAACTTCCAGCACAATGTTAAATAGGAGTGGTGATAAAGGGCATCCTTGTCTTGTTTCTGTTCTCAAGGGTTATGTTTTCAGCCTCTGTCTGTTAAGAATGATGTTGGCCACTGGTTTTGCATAGATGCCCTTTATTATGTTGAGAATTTTCCCTTCTATACCTATTTTACTGAGGGTTTTTATCAGGAATTGGTGTTGGACTTTGTCGAATGCCTTTTCTGTGTCAATTGAGATGATCGTGTGATTCTTTTCTTTCCTTTTATTTATCTGGTGGATTACGTTCATTGATTTTCTAATGTTGAACCATCCTTGCATACCTGGTATGAATCCTACTTGGTCATGGTGTATTTTTTTTTTTTTATATGATGCTGAATTCTATTGGCTAGAATCTTGTTGAGAGTTTTTGCATCTATATTCATGAGAGATATTGGTCTGTAATTTTCTTTTTTTGTGGCATCTTTGCCTGGTTTTGGTATCAGCATTATGCTGGCTTCATAGAATGAATTCGGAAGTGTTGCTTCCTTTTCTATGCTCTGAAATAGCTTGAGTAGTACTGTTACAAGCTCTTCTTTAAATCATTTGTAGAATTCTGCAGTGAAGCCATCTGAGCCAGGACTTTATTTTGATTGGGTTTTTTTTTTTTATTACCTTTTCAATCTCTTCTCTTGTTATGGGTCTGTTCAGATTTTCAACATCACTTTGTTGTAGTTTGGGTAGGTAGTGTGTTTCTAGAAATTTATCCATTTCCTCTAGGTTTTCCAATTTGTTGGAGTATAGGTTTTCATAATCTTCTGTTATGATCCTTTTTATTTCAGTTGGGTCTATTGTAATGTCACCCATTTCATTTCTTATTTGGGTTATTTGTGTCCTCTCCTGTTTTTCTTTTGTCAGTCTGGCCAGTGGTTTGTCGATTTTGTTGATTCTTTCAAAGAACCAACTTATGGTTTTGTTGATTCTTTCTATTTTTTTATGTTCTCTATTTTATTTATTTCTGCTCTGATCATTATTATTTCCTTTCTTCTGGTGGCTGTGGGCTTTTTTGCTGTTCTCTTTCTATTTGTTTGAGTTGTGTAGTTAATGTTTTGATTTTGTCCGTTTCTTCTTTTTTGATGTGCACATCTATTGGTATAAATTGTCCTCAGAGGACTGCCTTTGCTGTGTCCCAAAGGTTTTCGTATGATGTGTTTTCATTCTCATTTGATTCTAGGAATATTTTTATTCCATCTCTGATTTCTTCTATTACCCAGTGATGTGTAAGCAGGGTTTTATTCAGTTTCCATGTAATTAATTTTTTTTCCTTGCTCTTTCTGTTGCTAATTTCTACCTTCATGGCATTGTGGTCAGAGAAGATACTTTGAATTATCTGAACGTTTTGGATCTTGTTGAGGATTTCTCTGTGGCCTAAGATGTGGTCTATTCTGGAGAACGTTCCATGTGCATTGGAAAAGAGTGTGTACCTTGCAGCGGTTGGATGGAGTGTTCTATATATGTCTATGAGGTCAAGTTGGCTGATTGTGCCCTTTAGGTCTTCTGTATCTTTGCTGAGTTTCTTCTTAGTTGTTCTGTCCTTTACTGAGAGTGGTGTGTTGAAGTCTACTATTATTGTGGAACTGTCAGTTTCTCTTTTCAGTGTTGTTAGAGTTTGTTTTATGTATTTTGGAGCCATGTCATTGGGTCCGTAGATGTTTATTATGGTTATGTCTTCATGATGGGTCATCCCCTTAATCATTATATAGTGTCCTTCTTTGTCTTTTATGGTGGATTTTGTTTTAAAGTCTGTTTTATCTGAAATTAGTATTGCCACTCCTGCTGTTTTTTGGTAGTTGTTAGCTTGATATATTTTTTTCCAACCTTTGACTTTTAATAAATTCACATCTTTGTTTCTAAGGTGTGTCTCTTGTAGACAGCATACTGATGGATCCTGTTTTCTTATCCATTCTATCACTCTCTGTCTCTTAACGGGTGCATTGAGTCCATTCATATTCAATGTAATTATTGATAGATGTGAGTTTTTTGCTGTCATTTTGTAGTGCTTTGTTTTGTGGTGCTGACGTTTTCTTTGTTCTTCTTACTCTCATGCTGAATTACTTTTGTTGGTGGATTTTTTTTCATTTCTTTTGTTTTTGTAGGTTTTGTTTTTTGATGAGATGTTATGTTTTTCCTCTTTTTTTTTTTATGAGTATGTTTGTTAACTTTCTTTGTGGTTACCGTGAAATTTACCCATACCTAAGTTTGAAGTAGTATATTATTACTTGGTATCGCCTTGCCTTCTTCTCCATTAGAAGATTCTATACCTACACCGTTTATTCCCTCTTTTATTGTTTTGATGTTGTTGTCATTTACAGAGTAACTGCTCCAATTCCCTGTTGTATTTCTTTTGGTTTTGGATAGTCCTTGAGAGTTCATTTCCTAGATTGGTATCTGGCAGCTATGATCCTTCATCCTTGATTCAGCCTTCGAGCTGAATTTGTTTGTTCTCAGATCGAAGAACTCCCTTTAATAATTCTTGTAAGTTTGGTTTGGTTTTTACATATTCCCTTAACTTCTGTTTATCTGGAGATGTCCTAATTTCACCATCATAGTTGAATGAGATTTTTACAGGATATATTATTCTTGGCTGAAAATTTTTTTTTCAAGGTTTTCTGTATGTCATCCCATTGCCTTCTTTCCTGCGTGGTTTCTGCCGAATAATCTGAGCTTGGTCTTATTGTTTCTCCTCTGTATGTGACTTCTTGTTTTTCATGAGCTGCTCTCAGGATTCTCTGTCTTTGGTTTTGGCAAGTGTGATTATGATATGCCTTGGTGATTTTCTTTTGGGGTCTATCCTATATGGGGTTCGTTGAGCTTCTTGGATGGCCAGCTTTTCATCTTTCATGACATTGAGGCAGTTTTCTGTAAGCAGTTCTTCAATGATCCTCTCTGTGTTTTCTGTTTTCTCCCTGTTCTGGAACTCCGATCACTTGAAAATTTTTGCTTTTGATTGCATCCCACATAACTCTCAGGGTCTCTTCATTTTTCTTTGTTCCTTTTTCTGAGTTTTCCTTGAACGGAGTTGTATCCAAGTGTTTGTCTTCAATTCCACTGATCCTGTCTTCTACTGTTTCAGATCTGCTCCTTAGCCCTTTTATGACACTATTTATGAAATCTTGTTGTTTATCTTTTGGATTTCTAATTGTTTTTATTTTTATTTTTATTTTATTGTACTTCAGGTGAAGGCTTACAGAACGAATAGTTTCTCATGAAACAGTAGTACACATGTTGTTTTATGACATTGGTTAACAACCCCACAACATATTAACCCTCTAAATTCTCAACCTTTTTTTTTTTTTTTTTGTGAACATACACATAGCCAAAGATGCACCGTTTCAAAAATTTCTACATACACAGTTCAGTGACATTGACTACTCTCTTCCAATTGTGCTGTTATTCTCACTGAAGATGAAGGCTTACAGAACAAAATAGTTTCTCATTGAACAGTTACTACATATGTTGCCCTATGACAATGGTTAACAATCTCACAACACATCAACAATATCCTTACTCAACCTTGTGTTCCCTATCACCAGCTTCCTTGTCCCCTTCTGCCTTCTGGCCCTTGTCACTGGACTCCTGTACCTTGTTAGTCTCATTTGGTTTTACAGGGCTGTCCACTCCCAGGCTGAACAGTGAACCTCGGAGGTAACTTCACCACTGAGTTAAAGGGTGTCTGGGGGCCATACTCTCGAGGTTTCTCCAGTCTCCTTTAGGCCAGTAAATCTGGTCTTTTTTTTTTTTTTTTTTTTGTGAATTTGAATTATGCTCTACATCCTTCTCCATCTCTGTCCAGAACCCTCTGTTGTGATCCTGGTCAGAGCAGTCAGTGGCAGTAGCCGGGCACCATCTAGCTGTACTGGACTCAGTCCGGTGGAGGCCTTGGTAGCTGTGGACAATTAGTCCTTTGGACTAATCTTTTCCTTGTATCCTGTTCTCTTCATTCTCCTTTGCTCCCGAAGGGATGAGACCAGTGGAGTATCTTAGATGACCGCTCACAGGCTTTTAAGACCCCAGACACTACTCACCAAGGTAGAATGTGGAGCATTGGCTTTATAAGCTGTGTCATGCCAATTGAGCTAGATGTTCCCCGAGACCATGGTCCCCACAGCCCTCCGCCCAGCAATTCAGTCCCTCAGGGAGTTTTGATGTGTCTATGGGGTTTCCATGACCTTTCCTTGTACAGGTTGTTCTAGTTTCCCCTGTATTGTGTACTGTCTCACCCTTTACCCAAGATACCACTTATCTATTGCCTATTTAGTATTTCCCCCCCACCCCTCCCATCCTGTAACCAACAAAGATTGTTACATTTTGTGTGTGAACTTTTTCATGGGTTTTTACAATAGAGGTCTCATACAATATTTGTCCTTTTGTGATTGACTTATTTCGCTCAGCATAATGTCCTCCAGTTTCATCCTTGTTATGAGATGCTTCACAGATTCATTGTTGTTCTTTCTCATTGCATAGTACTCCATTGTGTGTATGTACCATAGTTTGTTTATCCATTCATCTGTTGATGGGCACCTACGTTGTTTCCGTTGTTTTGCTATTGTGAACAATGCTGCCATGAACATAGGTGTGCATATGTCTATTCGAGTGACGACTCTTATTTCTCTAGGATATATTCCTAGGAGTGGGATTGCTGGATCGAATGGTATGTCTATTTCTAGCTTTCTGAGGAAGTGCCATATCATCGTCCAAATGGTTGTATCTAATTGTTGTTTTTGTATAATTTCCAGTTGTGAATTTATTTTGACATTATGTTCCTGCATTATTTTCCTGAATTCTTCCGGTTTTTTGTCTGTATTTTCCATGAATCTGTTTGCCTTTTCCATGAATTTGTCTATTTTTTCCTCATTTTTGTCTGCTTTTTGCTTCAACTCTTGGATAATTCTGAACATTAGAGATTTGAATTCCCTATCAGGTAGTTCTACTGCCTTTTCTTCCACTGAAAAGTCATCTGGTGTTTTATTTTGGACACCTACTGGAACCATCCTGTCCTGTTTTTGTAAATGTTTTGATATTGTTTGCTGTCTTCAGGGCATTCAGTAATTATTTTTCTCATTTACTGAATGTAGATTTGTTTGTTTTGTCTTTTTTTGTTTGTTTGTTTTGCTATGTCTGTGCAGGAGGGCTGTGTGTTCTTTGTTGTTTGCTCGTCTGTGGGCATGATATTTTTCACCTCCTTCTCCAATTGGCAGGGTCAGTTGCTCAGATATGGTACACCAAGGCAGGTCTAGCTGAAGAGGAGTTACAGGGATGTGTTGTGTGTGGCACTTACTACAGCCACCAGGGCAGGTTGGTAATCAGTGAAGGGCAGGTTCCGGTAGGCCGTGCCTGTGCTGCTTGGTGATGTGATGTTAAGCGCGTGGTGCAGGTAGGAAGGATGGAGGGGGGAGATTGTGATGTGTGGAGCTAAGATGGGTATGGGAGAGAGGAGAGAGGAACAGGAGCCAAAAACATGCAGACAAACAAAAAAGATTGCTAGAGGAGCTTGCTGTTGGAGTGGAGAGATGAGAGACTATGAAATGGAGAAAAACAAAAAGGGGAATAAGAAGAAAAGAGAAGAGAAGAAAAGAAGGAATAAATAAAAATTAGAAAGGAAGAAGAACATCAAAGCTCCCAGGGATCCCACCAGTGCAGCTATGTGGTCTGGGGAAGTTGTTCTCAGGTGTTGCAGTACAGCCTGGCTAGAAGGTGTAGAAGTATTCAACACCAGGTATTCAGGGAACAGGAAGAGAAGGAAGGTATAGAGACACGAGAAACTGAGTAATGAAGAAAGACAAAAAGGGAAAATGAGGCAAAAGAAAACAAAACAAATTTAAGAAAAAAAAAAGAACAAGAAAAGACCCCAAAACAAGGACAACAACAAAAAAAAAAAAAAACTGAAAACAATGCTGTTAGTGATCCCTCTGTGCATCTGCACAAGCCAAGGGGGTAGGTCCCAAGCCGTGCAGCACCACCTGGCCAGCACAGGCTCCCAACTTGAGAAAAGGAAAAGAAAACAAACAAACTATTCAAAACAAACAAACAAACAAAAGCCCTGGGATCCCAGCAGCATGACAGCCCAGACCGCGAAGCAGTTCCACATTTGTACGGAGCTCTGCAGCCCCTCAGGAAGATGCAAAGATGGCACAGGGAGCCAGGTATTTGAGCGAAAGGTGGGGGAGGTGGTGAGAGGTAAGGAAGAAAGCTAATGAAGCTGAAAAAAGGAACACTAGCAGCCAACAAATGGCACTCAGGGAGCCGGCCAGTGTGGGCAGGTGGAATCCAAGCAGCTGGTGGTTCCCAGCCAAGAGACTGAGGCCGCAGGAAGCAGAGGAGGCCTAGTGGGGGTGAAGAAGTGTGGGTTTGTGGGAAAGCGTATATCGCAAATTACCTTGTTTTTTCTCCTGCTGGAAGCTCCGTGAAGCTGCTTTCTCGTACCCCCTGTTTGCTGGTCTCCAATAGATGTCCAAGATGGCGGATCCATGCTGTGTTAGCTGATAGGAGACCTCTGAATGAATCTCTCCTCACTCTCTGCTCTCTGTCAGTTTTCTTACTCCATTTGGTGCTTGGCTGAGTTCTTTATCTCTTCATTTGATGTTTTAGGGTTTCAGGGTTGCTGTTTTCTCTGTTTAGCTTAGTTTTTTGGATCTTTGCTATGGAGGGACGGCATGGTGCTTCTGCCTAAAGTGCCATTTTGCCGGAACAGATACCTGGTAATTTTTGACTGGATGACAAATATTAGATGATAAATTTCATTGTTTTTCTTTAAATTGTCTTGGCATTTTATTCTGGCACACAGTTAAACTCTTTGAAAATCAGTTTGATTCTTTAAAAGCTTGCATTTAAGCTGTATTATTGTGGGTCCAGAGTAGCCTTATTCAGCAGCTAGTTTAGACCGTCTACTGAGCCTACTTATCTGAGGGTCTTCTGCTCTTCTCAGTGTCCCTTTGTGTTAGGAGGTCTTTCTACTCTGATTGATGAGTACAAAAACTATTCCCAGCCTTGTGTGGGATATGAAAATTTTTCTGTTTGCTCTTTTCTTTGTAATTCTTTTCCTGGACTTGAGTGGTGTCCTCACACATACATATATGTATCTAAGCAAAAGACTAAATGGGGCCTTCTGCAGATATCTAGATCTCTCTCCTTACACTCTCGCGGTCTCTAGCTCTCTTCTCCACAAATTCTATCTGATGTGGTTTTCTCAAATTCAGTCTCTGTCTTCAGCTCAGTAAGAATGCCAGGCTCTGTTGGGGCACCCTTCCTATTGCTGCAGACTGATCACTGCCACCAAGAAATAAGCATGTGTAATTGTAGGGCTTAACTGTATGTATTTCTCTTTTTTAATGGCTCACAGTCCTTTACTGCCTGTTGTCTTATATGAAACCATTGTTTCATAGAGTCTGTCCAAATTTCATGTTGTTTACGGTAGGAGAGAAATTCTTATAGCAGTTAGTCTTTTATGGGTGGGGACAGATAACTCTCAATATGCAAGCTAAAGAGAAGGTTGCACCCACCGGACAACATGGCGCTATAGTCAGAAGCACCACACTGTCCCTCCACAGCAAAGATCCGAAAAACTAAGTCAAACAGAGTCACACGTCAGTCCTGAAACCCTAAGTGTCAAATGAAGAGATAAAGAACTCAGCCAAGCCCTGAAGAGAATAAGAAACTGACTGAGAAGAGAGAGCGAGGAAAGATACATACAGAGGTCCCCTATCAGATACCGCAGCACAGATCTGCCATCTTGGACTCCTATCAGAGATTGGTGAACTGGGGTATGAGAAAGCAGATTCCTGGAGCTTCCAGCAGGATATAGAACAACCGGCAACCAACAATATATGCTTTCCCACCGCCCCACCACTCTTCTTCACCCCCATTCAGCCTCCTCTGCTTCCCGTGGCCACAGTCTCTATGCCAGGAAGCACCGGCTTCACCCTGGTGTTGCTTGGATTCCACCCACCCACACTGGCCAGCTCCCTGACAAAGAATCCTGAGAGCAGCTATAGAAAAACAAAAAGTCACATACAGAAGAGAATAAGACTGAGCTCGGATTATTTGGCATAAACCATGCAGGCAAGAAGGCAGTGGGATGACATACGTAAAACCCTGAAAGAAAAAGTTGCCATCCAAGAATAATATATCCTGCAAAACTCTCTTTCAAATATGATAGTGAAATTAGGTCATTTCCAGATAAACAGAGATTAAGGGACTATGTAAAAACCAAACCAAACTTACAAGACTTATTAAAGGGAGTCCTGCAATCTGAGAACAAACAATATCAGACCACAGGCTGAATCTAGGACACATGATTGTGCTAGCCAGATACCAACCTATAAATGAACTCTTAAGGACTGTGCAAAACCAAAAGAATTACAACATGGAATCAGAGAGGTTAATCTGTAAATGACAACAGCATCAGAACAATAAAAGAGGGAATAAACGGTGTAGGTATAGAACCTTCTAATGGAGAGGAAGGCAAGTGACACCAAGTAATCATAGACTGGTTCAAACCTAGGAAGATAAGGGTAAATTTCAAGGTAACCACAAAGAAAGTTAACAAACCTACTCATCAAAGTAAAGAAGAAGAACATAAAGTATCAGTAAAAGCAAAACCTACATAAAGAGAAGAAATGAAAAAAAAAAATCCACAAACAAAAAGAATTCAGCACAGGAGAGTGAGGGGAACAAAGAAAATGTCAGCACCACCAAAAAAATCACTCCTATCAATAATTACGCTGAATGTAAGTGGCCTAAATGCACCCATAAAGTAACTGACAGTGACAGAACTGATAAAAAAAAAAAAAACAGGATCTATCAATATGCTGTCTACAAGAGACACACCTTGGAAACAAAGACACAGATTTATTAAAAAGTAAAGGATGGAAAAAAGTATATCAAGCAAGCAGCTACCAAAAACGAGCAGGAGTGGCAATACTAATCTCAGATAAAATAGACTTTAAAACAAAATCCACCATAATAGACAAAGAAAGACACTATATAAAGATTAAGGGTATGATCCATCATGAAGACAAACCGTAATAAACATCTATGCACCCAATGACAGGGTTCCAAAATACATAAAACAAACTCTAACAACACTGAAAAGAGAAATTGACAGTTCCGCAATAATAGTAGGAGACTTCAACACACCACTCTCGGTAAAGGACAGAACATCTAGAAAGAAACTCAACAAAGATACAGAAGATCTAAAGGACCCAATCAGCCAACTTGACCTCATAGACATATATAGAACACTCCACCCAACAGCTGCAAAGTACACATTTTTTCCAATGTACATGGAACGTTCTCCAGAATAGACCACATCTTAGGCCACAGAGGAATCCTCAACAAGAGCCAAAACACTGAGATAATACAAAGTATCTTCTCTGACCACAACGCTATCAAAGTAGAAATTAACAACAGGAAGAGCAAGGAAAAAAAATCAAATACATGGAAACTGAATAACACCCTGCTTACAAACCACTGGGTAATAGAAGAAATCAGAGATGGAATAAAAAAATTCCTAGAATCAAATGAGAATGAAAACACATCATACGAAAACCTTTGGGACACAGCAAAGGCAGTCCTCTGAGGACAATTTATAGCAATAGATGCACACATCAAAAAAGAAGAAACAGACAAAATCAAAACATTAACTACAGAACTCAAACTAATAGAAAGAGAACAGCAAAAAAAAAAAAAAAGCCCACAGCTACCAGAAGAAAGGAAATAATAAAGATCAGAGCTGAAATAAATGAAATAGAGAACTGAAAAACAATAGAAAGAATCAACAAAACCAAAAGTTGGTTCTTTGAAAGAATCAACAAAATCGACAAACCACTGGCCAGACTGACAAAAGAAAAACAGGAGAGGATGCAAATAACCCAAATAAGAGATGAAATGGGTTACATTACAACAGACCCAACTGAAATAAAAAGGATTATAACAGAGTATTATGAAAAACTTTACTCCAACAAATTGGAAAACCTACAGGAAATGGATAGATTTCTAGAAACACACTACCTACCCAGACTACCACAAAGTGATGTGAAAATCTGAAAAGACCTATAAGAGAAGAGATTGAAAAGTTAATAAACTGCCCCCCCCCCCCCAAAAAAAAAGCCCTGGCCCAAATGGCTTCACTGGAGAATTCTACCAAACGTTCAGAGAAGAGCTTATACCAGTGCTACTTAAACTATTTCAGAACATAGAAAAGGAAGGGATATTTCTGAATTCATTTTATAAAGTCAGCATAACCCTAATACCCAAACTAGACAAAGATGCCACAAAAAAAAGAAAATTTCAGACCAATATCTCTCATGAATATAGATGCAAAAATTCTCAACAAAATTCTAGGCAATAGAATTAAGCATTGTATCAAAAAAACAATATACCACGACCAAGTAGGATTCATACCAGGTATGCAAGGATAGTTCAACATTTGAAAATCAATCAACATAACCCACCACATAAATAAAAGGAAAGAAAAGAATCACATAATCATCACAATTGACACAGAAAAGGCATTCAACGAAGTCCAACACCCGTTCCTGATAAAAACTCTCAATAAAATAGGTATAGAAGGGGAATTTCTCAACATAATAAATGACATCTATGGAAAACTGATGGCCAACATTATTCTTAATGGAGAGAGGCTGAAAATATTCCCCTTGAGAACAGGAACAAGACAGGGATGCCCTTTATCTCCACTCCTACTTAACGTTGTGCTGGAAGTCCTCGCTAGAACAATAAGGCAAGAAAAAAAAATAAAGGGCACCCAAATTGGTAATGAAGAAGTTAAAGTGTCCCTGTTTGTGGATGATATGGTACTATACATAGAAAACCCTAAATACTCCACGAGAAAACTACTGGAACTAATAGAAAGATTCAGAAGAGTAGCAGGATACAAGATAAACATAAAAAATCAGTTGGATTCCTATACACTAATAAAGAGAACGATGAAAAGGAAATTAGGAAAACAACGTCATGTATAATAGCCCCTAAAAAAACAAAATACTTAGGAATAAATCTGACCAGGGATGTAAAAGACCTATACAAAGAAAACAACAAAACACTACTGCAAGAAACCCGAAGGGATATACAATAAATGGAAAAAACATACCATGCTCATGGGTAGACTCAACATTGTGAAAATGACAATTCTACCCAAAGTAATTTACAAATACAATGCAATCCCAATCCAAATACCAACAACATTCTTTAAAGAGATGGAAAAACTAATCATTAACTTTGTATGGAAAGGGAAGAAGCCCTGAATAAGTAAAGCTCTATTGAAGAAGAAGAATAAAGTAGGAGGACTTGCACTACCTGACCTCAGAACCTACTATACAGCTATGGTAGTCAAAACAGCCTGGTACTGGTACAACAACAGATACATTGACCAATGGAACAGAATTGAGAACCCAGACGTAAATCTATCCACCTACAATCACCTCATCTTCAACAAGGGCCCAAAGTCCATCAAATGGGGAAGAGACAGTCTTTTTAACAAATGGTGCTGGCAAAACTGGATGTCCATCTGCAAAAAAAATGAAATGGACCTATACCTCACACTATACACAAAAACTAATTCAAAATGGATCAAACACCTAAATATAAAGCCAAAAACTATAAAGTTCACAGAAGAAAAAATAGGATCACCACTGAAAGCTCTAATGCACGGCATTAACAGGATACAAACCATAACCAACAACACACAAACCCAGAAGATAAGCTAGACTACTGGGATCTTCTAAAAATTAAACACTTACGCTCATCAAAAGACTTCACCAAAAGAGTAAAAAGAGAACCTACAGACTGAGAAAAAAATTTTGGACAGTACAAGTCAGACAAGGGTCTAATCTCTAAAATCTATAAGAAAATCCAACACCTCTACAACAAAAAGACAATCCAATTAGAAAATGGGCAAAGGAAATGAACAGACACTTTACCAAAGAAGACATTCAAGTGGCCAACAGACAAATGAGGAAATGCTCGCGATCACTAGCCATTAGAGAAATGCAAATTAAAACCTCAATGAGATACCATCTTATCCCGGCAGTACTGGCACGAATCAAAAACACTGGAAATAACAAATGTTGGAGGGGCTGCGGGGAGATCAGAACTTTTATACACTGCTAATGCTAATGCAAAATAAGAAGGCTAGAAATAGAAATACCATACTACCCAGCAATCCCACTCCTAGGAATATATCCTAGAGAAATAAGAGCTGTCACACGAATAGACATATGCACACCCATATTCACTGCAGCATAGTTCACAATAGCAAAAAGTTGGAAGCAACCTAGATGCCCATCAACAGATGAGTAGATAAACAAACTATGGTACATACACACAATGGAGTACTATGCAACGAGAAAGAACAATGATGAATCTGTGTAGCATCTCATAACATGGATGAAACTAGAGGACATTATGCTGAGTGAAATAAGTCAATCACAAAAGGAGAAACATTGTATGAGACCTCTATTGTAAAAATCCACGAGAAAGTTTACACACAAAAATAACAATCTTTGTTGGTTACCAGGGATGGGAGGGGTGGGGGGGGGGAATACTAAATAGGCAATAGATAAGTGGTATCTTTGGTGAAGGGTAAGACAGTACACAATACTGTTGAAACCAGCACAATTTGTACAAGGAAAGTCATGGAAGCTCCATAGGCACATCCAAACTCCCTGAGGGACTGAATGGCTGTGGGGACCACGGTCTCAGGGAACATCTAGCTCAATTAACAACACAATTTATGCAGACAATGTTCTACATTCTACCTTGGTGAGTAGCGTCTGGGACCTTAAAAGCCTGTGAGCAGCCATCTACGATACTCCACTGATCTCACCCCTTAGGGAACAAGGGAAAATGAAGAGAACAGAATACAGGGAAAAGATTAGTCCAAAGTACTAATGGACCACAGGTACTACAATTGCAATTGTCATCAGTTCTCTTACTGAACTTCTGCTAGGCACAAACCTCATACAAACTATATTCCTAAAGACCACCAATAAATAATGCTTTTTTTCTAAAAAATAATATTTTATTGTGTTTTTGGTGAAAATTTATGCAGCAAGTTAGGTTCCCATTTGACAATTTCCACACATTATTTAGTGATATTAGTTACATTTTTCACAATGTATCAATGGTTTCTTAAATTGGTTGCTCCAAATCATGGTTTTTTTGGTTTGTTTTATTTTATTTTTGCTTTTTATGAATGGAAAAGTATAATGAATTTCAACATCAGGGCAGATGGCTGGGTGGTAATCACTCTTCAACAGTTACTAAAAAATATTAAAATTTACTAAGTCCCATCCCCCACAATAACATCTTGAGATTTGGAAAAAACACACCAATGAGCCAAATTAGTGAGCTAGAGTGATAAGGTGGCAGGTAATAGATCTAAGTATACTCTTATGAGCTGAAATCTGGTAATACCACTGTGGGTTCAACCAAAAACCAAGCCAAACCTGTTGCTGTCAACTCCAACTCATAGCGACTCATAGGACAGAATAGAATTGCTTCATAGGGTTTCCAAGGCTGTAATCTTTACAGAAGCAGACTGCCACATCTTTCTACTGCAGAGTAGCTGGTGGGTTTGCAGAGCCAACTTTCTGGTTAGTAGCCAAGCACTTAACCACTGCACCACATCCTTACGGGTTCCACAGATGTAGCACTGGTCTCAAAAGAGGTGTGGATGAGAAATGAAGACCCCTGCATCAGGACCCTTGATGGAATGCCTGATCTGTTAAACTGGGACTAGAAACATTCCAGAGAAGTGACAAAGGACACTTCTGTCTGCCTGGGGATCTGGATGGAAAAATAAACCCAGTAACAAACAAAAACAAATAATTTTTTCTGAGAAATCAAAACTCAGTATTTGCTTCATGTGCTTTTGTGGCATATTATAGTGTACATAAATTCTGTATGTTACGTGCATGACACAAATCTTAAACTAATAAATTATAAAATATAGTCAAGAACAAGTGACAACTCTGAGACCCCTATAAAAGTAAACAAAGTCATTCTGTAGGTGTCCTTTGAAATTCAGAGCTCACACAACAACCATAAAAAACAGCTCCCATTGAGGATGGTTTAGAAAAATATATCACATGAAGAATTTTTGGTCCTTGAGAACTAGAAAAAAATAAGAAACTGTGTGCTGAATAGTCAATAAACATATTTAAAGATATGTTTGGAGACTGAAGAACAATTTGGAGACTGAAGAACGAAATTGTCATTGTTTAGGGAAGGTAGAATTCAAGAAAAGTGTGTAGATAAGCAAGTAGTTTATCTGGATATGATGAGCTGAGTGAAGAGACCAACCCCAAACTCACTGCCACTGAGTCAATTCCGATTCATAACAACCCTATAGAACAGAGTAAAACTGCCCTATTGGGTTTCCTAGGCTGTACATCTTTACAGAAGCAGACTGCCACTGCTTTCTCCCGCAGAGCTTCTGGTGGGTTCAAACCGCCGAACTTTTCAGTTAGCAGCTGTGGGCTTAACCACTGCATCACCAGGGCTCTTGAAGGAAGCTACAACCCCAGCTAATTATAACTTCACTTTATCCCCCCATCTTCTTAGTAAGGCTCCATAGCCTCCTGGCACACATTTCTATTGTCACAGTTACCCCATTGTTTTGTGACTGTTCATTTTTATCTCCCCTCTTCCCCAAACCCACTTTAACAAGCAGCTCAAACAAATGCACAATTTGTGCCTATTGTTCCTAGATGCTCTGTTAGGAATCAAAGGAAAAAATTAAACATCTAAATTGTTATGTACATCAGTTAATTTGATTCCACATTGACCACGATGATCAGGCTAATCTCTTGTGATTCATTCCCTTGAAAGCACAGATCTTGTTTTGTTCATCTTGAAACCCCAGTTGTCAGCTATCAGGCTCACAGTAGATGCCTAATAGCTTTTTGCTGAATGAAATTGATTAGAATATCACTAGTTCAGGATGGCGGAACTTTGGAAGGACCTTATACCTCCCTGCTAACTCTCCTGTGAGTACAACAAATAAAATACCCTTTTCTTTGGAAATAACCTACCACTAAATGTTCCTATCTGAAATGTAAAACCCAAAACAAAAGCAATGTGGTTGAGTTTAGTAATAGTAAAATTTAAAGTCCCAAAGTAACTCTGAAGTTACGATGGAAGTGTGAAGGAAAGAGGCACAAGCTACTTATGTAAAGTCAGGAACTTCTTGCTAGAGCTCAAAACCCTGGAGGAAGTTAATATTGTAGTCTTTTATGCATGAATTATGGGTTGTTGTTGGTGGTGGTAGCTGACGTGAAGTTGGCTCCAACTCATGGTGAACCCGTGTTCAACAGAAAAAATATTGCCGAATCCTGCACCATCTGCATGATTGTTGGTATGCTTGAGTACATTGTTGCAGCCACTGTGTATTTTGAGTGCCTTCCAACCTTGGGAGACCATCTTCCAGCACTATATGGGACAATATTCTGTTGTGAGTTTTCATTGTCTAATTTTTGGAAATATATCGCCAGTCATTTCTTCCTAGTTCATCTTAGTCTGGAAGCTCCAACTGAAACTTGCCCACCATGGGTGATCCTGCTAGTATTTGAAATACTGGTGACATAGCTTCCAGCATCATAGCAACATGAAAACCACCACAGTACAACAAACTGACAGATAGGTGGTGGTGAATTATGAGTTTGGTGTTATTAGCTACTGTTGAGTCAGCCTTCAGCTCATGGAGATCCCATGCCTTATAGCATAAAACTGCTCCATAAGGTTTTCTTGGCTGTAAACTTTATGGAAGTAGTTTGCCAGGCCTTTCTTCCTTGGAGCCACCAGGTGAGTTTGAACCACCAACATTTAGGTTAGCTGCTGCTTGCACCACCCAGGCTCCTTGAATTATGGATAGCAGTTCTCAGATTGAAAGCTAGGGGTTGCTTTTAAAAATACACAAAAGAATCTATGCTTATCTGGCCTCTCCTGATTTATTGGATGAGTAATTTCGATGTGAAGTTTTTTATCTAAGCATAATCTCTTTCTTTACACAATGTTGTCTGTTAGTGAAGAACAGTCTTAGGAGTAGAGAACATTATGTATGTTAAGGTTTAAATTGAATAATATATACAAGCAACTGACATTTGGTTTGTTCCAGTGATTGCTCTACACATTTATTTAATGATTTTGAAAATGTGAACATAGCAGGAAGGAATTTAGAGGCCATTTGAAAGCTTATTTGTATTTAAATTATTTGATAGAATTCTGGCCACATTTGTCCCTTGGCGCATTGTAAAGCAGGTCATGATATCATCTTACTATGGTGGATATTTTGAATGATATAGTCATCAATGCTGGCATTTCCACCAAATTAGTTGCATCTTATTTTGTGATTTGTCTTAAGTGCCCTTGCTTGCAGGCTGTACATTTCTTCACTTCTTATCCTTGTCACATTTTAAAATGTCACCAGTATTTATATAATTGGCTTCTCCCTTCCCTATTGTCCATCCATTACTACCTCCCTCCATGCAGGAGGGTTTCTTTTAGAGCTTTGCTGCTCTTTTGACCTGAAAAAAAAAAAAAAAAGAAATTCCTTTCAACAGTGTCTTAGGCTGGGTTCTCTAGAGAAGCAAAACCAGTAAAGTGTATAAATATACATAGAGAGAGAGATTATATCAAGGAAACAGCTCACGTGATTGCAGAGGCTAGAACGTCCCAAGTCCGTGGATCAGGGTAGAGGCCTCTCCCAAGTCACACAGCTGCAGAAGCTGGCAAGCCCAAGATCGGAAGGTCGGAGAGCAGGGCTCCCACTCACAGGCTGTGCAGATCGACGAACCCCAGGTTCGGCAGATAAGCTGACAGCTCAAGTCCCAAGAACGGGAGATGAGACGACAGGAAGCAGCCGCAGGATCCAGAGAGAGCAAAAAGCCAGAACGTCTGCTTATATACAGATGTGGGCCACACCCCCAAGGAGACTCCCTTTCATCTGATTGGCTACTCACAGTATATTCAATCATGGGAGTGATTACATTAAAACACGGAGAATTATGGCCCAGTCAAGTTGACACACAATCTTAACCATCACAAACAGAGTCAACTCCTTTCAGGAATTTCTATATTTTGTGTTTTGTGTCATCCTCTCTGCCACCACCATTTCTCCTCCTAGGCAAGATTCCAGGTAAAATGTTTGATTTCAATTAATTATATTGTGCTTGGTACCAAATGGAAACCCTGGTGCCGTAGTGGTTAAGAGCTATGGCTGCTAACTGAAAGTTTGTCAGTTAGAATCCAATAGGTGCTCCTTGGAAACCCTATGGGGCAGTTCTACTCTGTTCTATAGGGTCACTATGAGTCAGAATCGACTCAACGGCGGTTGGTTTGGTTTGGTTTGGTTTTGGTACCAAATTCAAGATCTTTGGTGATTCTTTTCATCCTTTTAGTGTCATAGATTAGGAAAACATGTGGAAATGAGTACACTGAGTCATTTTGCTGTTTGGATGTGAGGGAAATATGATATTTACTTATTTTAAAATCATATTTGTATATTTCAGATGGGTTACAATGACTCAAAAAGAGTTTAATATGGAACATCCTCACGCAGTGTTGTTATTGTTGTTGGCTACTGTGGAGTCGTCCCTGACTCCTGGTGACCCTATGGACAACAGAAGGAAACACTGCCCAGTCCTGCACCATCCCTATGATCAGTTGCGGATCAGACTGTTGTGATCCATGGGGTTTCCATAGGGAAGTGCTAAAAGTCTTGGAAGTCTGGACATCCTCGAAACTGTCTGTCAGCAAAGGAATGACTTGGGGAGTGGGGTTAGGAGAAGGGAACCCTTCAGAGAGCATCAAGTTCCTTTATTTAAGAGCATTTTATAATCTTATAAAGTGTGGAGGGGCAGAGTCGCAGAATTCAAGGGAGACGCCCAGGAGGCACCAGCTAGTGAGTTTGCTTTCTTGTTTTAGAAGGAAGAGGTAGCAAGAAAATGACCAAAATCTGTGCTGAAAAGTAAATAGCATTGAGGAAAAAAAAAAAAAAGTTAGATAATTCCTTTTGACAGGTCACAAAGAGTGACTGCTGAAATAAGAGAAAGTTACCTTGAACACTTAACCCTTGAGTAAGAGCAAGTAAACTGAGGCACTTGACTAAAGTAAAAATAGCTGCTTTAGAGTTTGGGGCCCTACTCCACCTTGTCTTTCTTTTCATAGATGCAAACCCCTGACTTATTCTTTAACACCTGCAACTAAATGTAAACTAAAGAAAGTTTTATTTTAAAGTTTTCCTTTTCTCTGTGGTTAAGCTGAGAGAATAACAATAAACTGTTTCACAGGAGCTATCAAGACCCTTCCTTAAACAATGTCTCAGGAAGGCCCTGATACTGACTCTTATCTAGGTCCCCTAGGCAACTGCTGACAAGAAAAAATTCTAAGAGAGAAATGTCCTGTAACCTCCCCCCTCCTAGCCCCCACTTTCAATAACCCACCTTGTGCTAATCTAAGTTTCTAATGTTCAATCAAAATAGTACATTTCCAGTTCTCAGTTTTCATCCTTTAAAAGTTCTCCACAGCTTTGCCATTTTGGAAGTGTTTGTTCACTCTATAATATCAGACATTTTCCCCAGTCCAAACTGTTATTAAACCTTCAATAAATCTCCTTACTTTACTTTATTACCCTTAGACACCCTCCTCAGGAACAAATAGCTAAAGCTACCTGAGAATGTTTACACCAATATGGCAGTTTCTTGCCAGGCAGATTTCACTATCTGCATACCTGTCCAAGTCACCAAGTACAATTATAAGTGCCTATCTGTCTTGGAGAATCCAGGCCTCCTGAGGCTCTTGTCTGTGTGCCCTGAGAGTGGGTCACCCTCAAGTGTGGGTGAAGAGCTTTGCACTACTCTTAGGGAGTTAGTGTGTGTATTGGGAAGGGTAGTCTGGAACAGAGGAAGAGCCTCTGAGAAGTGGTGAGTGTGACAACATGAGAGGCCTGATTCCTAGTGAATTTAAGGGGACCAAAACATTCTGGAAGGCACCAAGTGTTGCAAGAGCTGCGTAACCCTGCAGTTACTACCTGATGACTCAGGAGGGGCAACTCTGTGGTATCTAGGTCTGGTTAAGGGGACAATGCTGAGTTTTGCAGCCGTTGCTGGCCTAGGAAAGTTTATAGAAAGAGGGAGAACACCTCCACCTCCCTTCTCCAGCAGTGGGCTCTGAAAGTCAGGCCAATGGAGTAGAAGCGGTGACAAGAACTGCCGCAGGCATCACTGCTGCCTGGATGAGTTACGGGAGCTGCCGTTCCTGACAGAAAGAGATGCCCCTCAAAGTTAACACAAGAGTGAACTAAGGGTACATTGATATTTTGAAGTCTCATCCTTCTCTAGACTCCAATATGAGTTCCCGTTGATGGAGAAAGGGATGGCGCTCTTTATTTTATTATTGTAAAAGGGGAGGGTAAAGATTGTTAATTGATATTTTTCATCAAGATAAGACAAAACAACTTCTCATCAAGATCATTGTGGAGATTGGAGTTTCAGAAATTCTGGATTGGGGTTGGAGTTAATGAATCTTTCACCAGTAAATGGCAGGAGAGTATGGTCTGGACTAGAGAGCTACACTTGGAAATTTGGTGCAGAAACAGAAGTTACAACACACGGCTGGATTAAATTAAGCACTGATTAAACACTGTTGATCCAAAAGTACATATTTATGCCTAGGTTTTCTATTTCTTTATTGTTTCACGTATTTAATGAACACAAATACTTTTTTTTTTTTAGGTAAAGAACTGTTTGTGAAGGGAAATGATACTGACTGGATTATAAGCCTTCTCCTACACCCGAGGACAGAGACTTACTGACTACTCTACATGCTCTGGCATCTGATGGCATCAGAGAAATTTTCATCGTCTTAAAGAGAAAATAAACTGACTCTAAGGAGTGAGCTTTTCATATCTAACTTATAACAATACTACAGCATCCCAAAAACCTGTTTTCACTTTGCCTATATAATTAGGGAGCCCTGGTGGCACAGTGGTTAAGAGTTATGGCTGCTAACCCAAAGGTTGGCAGTTCGTATCCACCAGCTGCTCCTTGGAAGCCCTATGAGGCAGTTCTACTATGTCCTATAGGGTGGCTATGAGTAGGAATCGACTCGACGATGCACAATAACAACAACAATATAATTAACTAATGTAAAATCTGTTTGGAAACCCTGGTGACACAGTGGTAAGAGCTATGGTTGCTAACCAAAAGGTTGACAGTTTGAATCCACCAGGCCCTCCTTGGAAATTATGGGGCAGTTCTACTTCCTATAGGGTCACAATGAGCCAGAATCAACTCAATGGCAATGGGTTTAGTTTGTTTTTTTAAAGTCTGTTTGCCTAGTCTCTTGTCAGCAATGACATTCATGGAAGGAGACTGATTTTGACCAAATCTGATTGCAAACACTATTGGAATGTACCTTGAATTTTGAACTTTGAATTGGTCTGCCATCTTGAAATGTTTTTGCCTAGTTCTATCATCTCTAATTTTAACTTCTTGACCAAAGAATACAGAAATAAATATGAGAAGAGATGTGATCACCTCTTTTAAAATAAACTGAGAATATTAATTAAACAGGTTTTAAGATTAACTGTGCATGGCAGCATATTTGTTTTTATAACACCTCTGAGTCTTTTACAATTGTCTCCCTCTAGACTAATAACTCTTGAGGGTAGACGTTAGATCTACTGCAATGCTTCAAGAAGGTAAAGACAATGTTCATGTAAATCATTGGAACTCCATGAGATCCAAATAAATAAATATAATTCTATCATATGGTGTGTTTGGCCAATTTCTTCAAGGGAGAGGTGGTGGAAAAAATTTGTATTTCATTGCAAATTATTGAAAGTGGCCTCTACCCAATTCAAATGACAGTATCACACTTTACTGTCTAATTACAATGTTTTCTTCATTCTTTTTTTTCTCCCATGACAGGGCCTCTCATTTTACTAGTGTAATAAGTGCTAAATAAGTAGGATAACTGGAATCTTCTCTAATCAGTGATTCTGGCCATTAAATGCTTCAGATGAACAGTCCGTAATCAGTAAATTGATTGCCCTTGCCCCTCTTCAATTTGAAACACTTAAATCCTATTACTGCAGACTCAATATTTGAACTAAATTAGTATTTGGCAGTGGAGGGATGTTGAACTGAAATCCATGAACTATTCAGATCACTAGTCAAGAGGGCCCTCTGGCTTCCTTTCTATCAGAGAATCAAGTACCAATACGTTAGAAAATTACTGTTACGGATTGAATTGTGTCCCCCCAAAATGTGTGTCAACTTGGTTAGGCCATGATTCCCAGTATTGTGTGATTGTCTACTATTTTGTCATCTGATGTAATTTTCATTTGTGTTGTAAATCCTACCTCTATGATGTTAATGAGGCAGGATTAGAAGCAGTCATTTTAATGAGGCAGGACTCAATCTACAAGATTAGGTTGTATTTTGCGTCAATCTCTTTTGAGATATAAAAGAGAGAAGCAAGCAGAGCGGGGGGAACCTCATGCCACCAAGAATGAAGAACCAGGAGGGGAGCGCGTCCTTTGGGCCCAGGATTCCTGCACTGAGAAACTCCTAGACCAAGGGAAGACTGATGACAAGGACTTTCCCCCAGAGCCGACAGAGCAAGAAAGCCTTCCTCTGGAGCTGGCACCCTGAATTCAGACTTCCAGCCTCCTGGACTGTGAGAGAATAAATTCTCTTTGTTAAAGCCATCCACTTGTGGTATTTCTGTTATAGCAGCGCTAGATGACTAAGACAATTACCAAAGACTTTCCTGCAAAATTTAAGCCTACATTCATGTGAGGATGTTTATATTCTGGACCTCACAGACCTTTCCTAATATTTCTGGGAACTCAATCAAAGAAACCTTTAGAAATAGGCTTAACTGAATTTTTCTTTGTGACAAAATATTCGCAGATTAAGCTTACTCTTGTTGGTTAGTGTTTAGTTATTGTTATGGACTGAATTATGTCCCCCCAAAATATGTGTTGTAAATCCTAACCGATATACACATGGATAAAGGAGCCCTAGTAGTACAGCAGTTCAGCATTCGGCTGCTAACCAAAGGTTGGAGGTTCAAACCCACCAGCCCCTCTGCGGGAGAAAGATGTGACAGGCTGCTTTTGTAAAGATTACAGCCTTGGAAACCCTATGAGGCAGTTTTGCTCTGTCCTATAGGATGGCTATGAATCAAAACCAACTCAGTGGCAATGGGTTTACACATGCGGATGTAATCCCATCTGGGAATAGGGTTTTCTTTGTTAGGTTAATAAGACTATATCAGTGTAGGGTGTATTTTAAGCCAATCACTTTTGAGGTATAAAAGGAGCATATTAGACCCAGAAGCAAGCAAGCAGCAATATGCAAAAGATAGAGGTCACGTGGAGATCTCCAAGGAGTGCAGAGAAGAAAGGATTTTCCCCCAGAGTGGACAGAGACAGCCTTTCCCTAGAGCCGGCACCCAAGATTTGGACTTCTAGCCTCCTAACCTGTGAGAAAATAGATTTCTGATCATTAAAGTCACCCACTTGTGATACTTCTGTTATAGCAGCACTAAGAAACTAAGACAGGTATTTACATTTGTGCAAAATTGAATATCCCCAAATCATTCAAATGTAGCACGTTTTTCTTTTTTTTTAAAGCATGTGTTAGAAAACAGGACTGACCTTCACAATAAGGTTTCTGAGTTATCTCTGTTATCAGGAAGCTAACCTGGAAGGCAGGTTTGAGACCACCTGCCCCGAGGAGTACAAGGCTTTCACAACTACATGAAGTTGGATTTGAGCTTGGAGCTGAATGAATTGACCCACGACATATGTGAATCTACGATGTGAAGGGCTGGCTGAGTGGCAACAGGGTTCTGGAGCACCTACTTGTTTCCATTTGGGGTTTTTCTTATTTTCGCCCTGAATGAGCGCCAGTTTTGAGCCAGGAACTTTAAGCTGTAAATCATGAGCACCTCCACCTCTGCAAGGGGAGAGCATATGGATTTGGTAGCAGTTTTTAAGGGGAGGCTGTCGCCCAGCACAATAGGGGAACTTGTGACTGGTTCTTAAAGCAGCTGTCATCAGGTAGGTACTGCCAAATATATTTGACGGATGTTGTTCCCAGATTTCTGGAACCAAGTAAAGCAAAGCCCAGGTATAAAATCATAGTAGAAGAGTGGGTTTAAATTGGAAACATGCGTTTTTGTCATCACTGTTCAATGCAATGCACAGCGGCAAAAACTGCACTTTTGCTGGAAACAGGCTGGAATTTGAAAGGCCATATTCACTTTCCAATTAAGGACAGTTTCATGGTTTAAATCATACCGTGGCGGAGCATACAACCAGGTGAAGTGTATTCAGCCAATCACGATCCGGAGGATGATTGAAAGCAAGATTACAGGTCAATTTTTCTAGCTGTTGATGATAGTAGATGATGGTGATTCCTTAACAAAAGAGGCTTAAGGACTAATCCTAAAGGGCGGGGAGAATATCCTAAAGGGTATTCTCTATCATCAGTTGTTTGGTTGGGACTCAGACTTGAGACTTCTTGATTTATTTCCTGGCAGTTTTATTGAGAACATGTAGGTGGCATGTTCATTTCAGCCTTTCAGATGAAGCAATTTCTTCAGTGGAGTGGGACTGGCATCGCAGAGGGCAATTTGGAGGAAAGAGAATGTCATGATAAAATAGTCTTTCTCTGCAAGAAGCCCGCTTATCTTACAAACGTGTCGTAGGACGGATAGAAAGAAGACAAGGAAGAGAGTAGGTGGCCATTTGGTTTGCTTGGGAGATGGAACAGGAAGTAGGAGGGTGGAAACAACCTGTTACCTTTGCTTCCCACTTGTCCTAGTGACAATCTCTCTTAGCTGAATAGTAATAATACATCCTATATATTGTGTCCTCACTTGCAGTTAAGTATTTTACACTTATCCTAAAACCGGAACCCATTGCCGTCTAGTTGATTCCGACTCACAGCAACCCTATGGGACAGAGTAGAACTGCTCCATAGGGTTTCCAAGACTGTAAAACTTTATGGAAGCAGTCTGCCGCATCCTTCTCCTGCAGAGGGGCTGTGGATTCGAACACTGACCTTCCAGCTAGAAACCGAGTGCTTAACCATTGCGTTACGAGAGCGCCTTTACGCTTATCCTAGTTGTCATAATTTGCCTATGAGGTAGAGGTATGATTCCCATTTTGCGGATTCAGTGCAGGTCACCTGGATGAGGCAGAGTGGAAATTCAAGCCTATGTTTCTTTGTCTCCAAAGGCTCTTGAAATGCTTAATAATATTCCTCCTTCAAAGGGCTATTGTAAAGATTAAATGAGACATAATATGTACAGTGTAGCAAACTTAGTACAGTCTTGGCCTTTAGCAAGTGCTCAGTAAAAGATGTTATTATCATTATTATGATTATTACCATTACTGTGATGACTTCTAACTCTGCTACTATTATTCTCCACCTACTGCCACTAGTATGAAATGATAATAATAATAACAGCCACACAGTGCCAGGCTCTGCAGACCCTAATTACTTCCATCTCAATGATAAGAAACCAAAACTCCACTATGGTGACATCATGTGTTACAAAGTAAAACTGCTGTATAGGGTTTTCTTGGCTGTAATCTTCATGGAAGCAGATTGCCAGGCCTTTCTTCTGAGGTGCTGCGAGGTGGATTTGAACTGCCAACCTTTAGGTTAGTAATCAAGCACAAACTGTGCCACCTAGGGACATTTCAGTGAAAAGAGTACCTGTTAAACAGTGGTATTTTAAGGAAGTAAAATAGGATGCTTTTGACAGTTGATTTAAGTCACAGACTTTTGTCATTTCCTGCCTCTCTTTGCACTCACTGTGCCTACAGAAGCCACACGAGGGATCGCTTGAAGGACACTTCATGTCACTCCTTGTAAACACACAACAGATGTGCCTTTTATGTTGGCTGCCTTTGGCCAGGGTTGACCCCAGGGCAGGAAGTAGGACAATGTGCGCACTTTGCCCCCAAAAGTCTGCAAACAGCTGCTCTGGGACTGTGCCCCTTAGGGCTACCCAAAGCTATGCTTGGATTTAATGGATTTTCACGCTTATTTGCCGCTCTGAGAAAAATCAGGTGTACATTTGTCCTATTTTATTAACCGCATACTAATTATTGTTACTATGCTGATGAATACTATATAGTCCACTAATTCCCGGAGCAGCATCTCCGGAAGCAAAGAAACTAGAATCAGAGAAGTACCTCATATTGCCATATTTCTTAGGTTGCCTCATTGGTGTGAATAACTGTGTCTCGGTTATCTATTGCTATATAAGAAACTGCCTTAACTTTAGTGGCTTAAAAAAAAGATTTAGTTTTTTTCATGCTTTTGTGCATTGAGTGGGCTGTTCCTTTGCTATTCTCACCTGTGTCACTTATGTGACTATATTTAGCAGGCAGGTTGACTGGAGGCTAGGTTCAACTGGGGCAGCTCGAAGGCTGGGTATTTTCATCCCAGGCTTCTTCACAGCATGGTCATCTCAGAGCCTCCTTCCAAAAGAGCAAAAGCAGAAAGACTCTTAGCCTGGCCTGCCTGAAGCTTGGGGAACATCACTTCCATGGCATTCCATCAGTGAAAGCCATTCACAAGGCCAGCCCTGATTCAAGGGGAAGGCAAAGAGACCCCGTGTCTCAATGAGAGGAGTGGCAAACTTACATTGCAAAGGAGCAGGAGAATTGTTGTGACCATCTTAGAAACCAGTCCACATACATGATTCGAAAGTTGTACCATAGCACTGGTAATACAGATATTCGGCTTTCTACTTAAGGTGAAGAGTTTCTGCAAATGGTTATCACGCTTGGCTGCTAACTGAAAGGTTGGAGGTTCAAGTCCACCCAGAGGTGCTCCAGAAGAAAGGCCTGGAGATCTACTTTCAAAAAATGAGCCATTGAAAACCCCATGGAGCATAGTTCTACTCTAATACACATGGGATCACCATGTATCAGGATTGACTCCTTGGCAACTGGTTTATTGGCTTTACTTAAGGTAAACCCAGTAAACCTTGTTAAAGATAATTCACTACAAAGATACTCTTAGGATTAATTTTTAAGCATTCCTGACATAAAATATTGAATATTTAGCTTGGTCAAAGATGCAGGGATTTGGCTCTCTGGGGAAGTCTGGAATCAGTAACCTCCTTACCATTTGTTTGGGGGAGTTTCCACATGGAATTAATTCATGCTTGCATACATTTATTCATGCATATATTATTACTTGTATTCCTATGTGAAACCCTGAACTAGGTACTGGAAGAGGCTAAAGCAAGATTATTTAAACAATGTTTCTAAATTTAAAGTATAACCGTTGACAGTTACCCCTTTCTATAATTTATTTTCTCTTTTTGTTGTTGAACAGCAACAAACAGCAGGACATACACTGTGATGGTTAAGATTGTGTTTCAACTTGCCTGAGCCATGAATCTCAGTGTTTATATGTGATCACCTCCATGATGGGATCTATGTGAGTAGCCAATCAGTTCAAGGGGAGTTTCCTTGGGCGTGTGGCCTGCACCTGAATATAAGTAGACATTCTGGCTTTTGCCTACCTTGGATCCTGCAGTTGGCTCCTGTTCATCTGACCTCCAGTTCTCGGGACTTCAGCTAGCAGCTTACCTGCTGAACTTGGGATTCGTAGATCTTCAAACCTGTGAGCAAGTGCCCTGCTCTCTGACCTGTTAATCTTGGGTTTGCCAGCTCCTGTGTGAATCAGGTGAAGCCTCTCTCCTGATCCACGGATTTGGGATGTTCAGCCTCTACAACTGCCTGAGCTGTTTCCTTGATATAAATCTCTCTCTACATATATTTATACACTTTACTGGTTTTGCTTCTCTAGAGAACCCAGCCTAAGACATCCACTAATTCAACAATTTCTACACACATCATTTGGTGACACTGATTACATTCTTCAAGTTGTGCAACCATTCTCACTCTCCTTTTCTGAATTGTTTCTCCCCCATTAACATAAACTCACAGACCTCTAAATTTCCTATCTAACTTTTCAAGTTGCTGTTATCAGTTTGATCTCATGTAGATAGTTCTTTAAAAGAGTACAATATCAGGCAGACATTCTTTACTAGTAAAGTTAAACTATTGTTTTGTTTGAAGAAGACTTCATGCGAATATTTTTGGCTAAAGGTTTAAAGATTATTTCATAGCAACAGTTTTGGGGGTTCATCCAGCCTCCATGTCTCCAGAAAGTCTGGATCTCATGAGAATTTGAAATTCTGTTCCACTTTCCCCCTTTTGATCAGGATTCTTCCATAGAATCTTTGGTCAAAATGTTCAGCAATGGTAGTAGAGCACCATCAAGTTCTTCTGGTCTCATGACAAAGGAGGCCATTGTTCATGGAGACAATTAGCCATGCATTCCGTTTCCTCCTTCTATTTCTGACTACTCTTCTTTCTCTGTTGCTCCAGGCTAATAGAGACCAACTGCTGTACCTTTGATGGCCGCTTACTAGCTTTTAAGACCGCAGACATTATGCAACAAACTAGGAAGTAGAACAGAAACACTAAATACAATATTAGGCCAATTAACTGAGCTGTCCCATGAAACAGTGACCCTAAACCTCCAAACCAAGCAACCAAGTCCCATGAGGTGTCTGGTTGTATATAAGCAGCCTCATCAGCTGCTCTTCCATTGTTGTTATTGTCATTGTTGTAAATGTATATATCACACAACATTCACCAATTCAACTTTTTATAGGTGTACAACTTATTGACATCTATTATTACATTAATCAGCTGTGCAACACTCAACCTTAATCAATGCAAATTTTCCAACACTGTAAACAGAAACTCATTGTTCCATAAGCAATAATCCCCCTTTCCCTCTCTTTTCCACTTCTGTTACCACTAATCAACTTTGGTCTCTATATATTTGCCTGTTGTTGTCTTTTTATATAAGTGAGGTCATATAATATTTATCCTTTTGTGATGACAGTTACCCCTTTATTCTTAATTGTGCTAATACCAATAAGATCAAATTACCCTTTGTAATGTATTCAGTCTGTACTTTTTAAAAATCTCAGCTGTCTATTCTTTTCGTTTAAGTGATACCTCTTTTTGTTCTTTCCATCTAAACCTCTATTAAAAAGTTGTAACTAATGGGATGCAAAAATAAAGAAAAAGTCTAATACCATACTCCATATGCAGACACCCAGAGATATCCATCGTCTTGAACTTATACTTAAAGCAAAATTAGATATTGAGGGAAAAGGCAGAGACTGAGTAAGACATTAGACTGGGCTACAGAGCTATGACTATTTAGTAGCCAGAGTATTTAATGGCAGCCCACACAAATCTTGGGCATTTTGTGACTGTTTGGTGGCTGGTACAAATTTGCTTACCATTCATTCATTCAAAATATATTTATTGTGATTTTACTATGGGCTGTTCTAGGTGAGGAATATTACGGTGAATAAAGTCAAAGTCCTTGTCCTCATGTAACTTATATTCTAGTTAGAAGAAACAGAAAGCAACAGATAAGTGGTCTGCCAGGTAGGAATAAACAGTATGGAGAAAAATAAAGATAAAGCAGAGGTTAAGCAGATGAGGCAAAATCAACAATAGAGCCTCAGAGCAGATGGACAGCGAGGTAAGAGGAAAATCAAGATGGAGTGGTGTCTTATTGGCTAAGTGAGAAAAGTATTTCATGAAAAGAATAATAATTGTTTCAAATGCTGCTGAGAGGTCAGATGAGGACTGAGGACTGGCCGTTGTGTTTGGCAAAGTGGAGGTCACTGATGACCCTGCCATGAGGTTTTTCATGAAGTGGTAAGGAGAAAAGACAAATCAGTTTGAGTTGAAAAGAAAATGGGAGGAGACGAGGGGGAGTCAGAGAATATAGAAAACTCTTGAGCACTATCTTAGTTACCTAGTGCTGCAGTAACACAAATGCCGTAAGTGGGTAGCTTTAAAGGACAGAAATTTATTTTCTCACATTCTGAAGGATAAAAGTCCAAATCAGGTTCTTGGCCGTGCTGATTCCTTCCTTGTGAGTGCTCTAAGTGTTCCTTGGTGTTCCCTGGCTTGGAGACGATCCTCACATGGCCTTTCTCTTCCCTCATGTGCGTAAGAAGTGATTAGGTTCAGTCTCCACCCTACACTGGCAGAGCTCATTAACATAACAAAAAATACCTATTTCCAAACAGGATCACACCTACAGATACAAGGTCCAGAAATTAGACACATATTTTTGGGGGACACAATTCAATCCATAACAAGGATTTTGTGCTGAAAAGGGGTTCTGAGAAATGAATGATAATTGAAGAGGGATGTGGGCCAAGAGAGAATTTGTATGATAGGAAATATTATAGCATGTTTGGTGCTGATGGGAAGGGTCCAGTACAGTGTGAAAATTGTTGTTGGGTGAAAGAAAGGGGCAATTGCTGTGATGATGTCCTTGAGTAGCTGAGAAAGATAGGTTCCTTTAGACCAGAGTTCTTCATTTTCATAATCATGTCATAAAAGAATTGATGTCACTAAAATTTTTGAGTATGTGCCAAAAATATATATGTGTATATTTTTGAATCTTATTTATACCCTATGGTAATAGCCTGTTAAATGTGCATTTCAAAACATACATAAAAATAGGAGCAAATATTATGGAGATAAAATACATAAATAGAAGACCCAGTATTTTCTCTACACGCCCCATGGATAGTCTTATTTACATATCCCTTAAAGAGCACACACCTGAATTTGGGGTCCTTACCTTTAGATAATGACAATGATTTATCAAAAGCAGTTAGAAGGAAAACATTTGGCCTTTCAGACTTGAGAATCCAAGTTCTCCTTTCTTGATTTCTAATCTATGGAAGTGTTTTGACCTTAATCAACCTTATAACTTTAAATGTAACCAGCTTGAGATGATTTAGTTAAAAGTTCTAATTCAAAAGCAGACTCTTCAAATGTTCCTAGAGGTTACAGTTGCCCCCATGTAATGTCACAAGATGCAAAAGAATACTCAGAAAGGAAAACAACCATATTTCAATTTTTATTTATTGCCGTTGGGCCACTTCTTAACCATGGTTCATTCCATGACTTTCTCTGAATCTTATGATTAAAGGACGAAAGTCCACATCTCATCACAGGTACACAACTAAAATCTTTTAACCACATGACAGGAAGAACAAGAAATGTATTCTACTTCTTCTGTAGTTTCTGTGTAAAAAATGACCACTGACAGGTAAAGCGCAAACTAAAGAGGATCCCCAGTTTGCAAAGAGTTTAAGTGACAGGCACTGGAGCTTTTCCCACATTGTTATCCTCTGGAAAATATGTTTGCTAATTATGAGGCTGAAATTACTGGCACAAAGACATTGTTCTGTGAATGGCTAATTAATATAATGAAACAATGTTGTCAAGTTGAACCACAGTCAAAGTCTTCAAAGTGGTCAAAGGAATCCTTCCCACAGTTCCAGTGTAAACCTAGTTGTAAATTAACATCTCCAGGTGTGTCAAAAAACCATGACGCGCAATCATCACGTTCACCAAGTATGGATGCTTTTCTCAAAGGGTCAAGCTTCTCCTAAATCAGCTTCTCCATCGCAGGTGGTGGCATCATGCTCCACATTTCCACTCGGGAACCCTCCTTTTCCTGGCGGCTCGGGCTGTAGGTTCCCTGAGTTGCCCTTTTCTTGGAGGCTACAACAGAAGCCACAACTGCCAGAAAGAGGATCAATAACAAGGCTAATGTCACTGAGCCAATTGCGGTGAAAACATCCGAGATCAAGTCGTCTGCCAACTGGAAGGATTGAAACAATTGAGGTAAAAATTATAGAGCAAGACAAATGTTCAGGACAATGGAACTACCCTGGAATGGAAACCAATCAGAGCAAGTGGGTGCCGCTCAGTGTTGTATAAAGATCAAGGTACTAATGGGAAGCCAGAATTTCTTATTCCAGATCATGAGAAAATGATTACATATCTGCATCTAAGGTTTGTAGTCAGAAAGTGTGGCATGAAATGTCTACTGTATTTATTTAATGTATTAAGCCCAGTGAAGAGATCATTCATGTGACATCAAGTGCAAAAGATGAAAGCACATGCATATTTATGAAATATTTCTACATCCATAGGAACATATTATTCAGACTCTCTTCCCTCCCTTGCCAAATGTTCTGATTTTGAACTGAGGGAATGGTTGTTTTACAGCCTTTTGTTGGGAAGGGAAGCAGATTAAATTAGTTGGGCCTCGTGGGAAAGATCCAGAGACAGAGGACAGCCTGTGAGGAGCTGGTTTTGCAGGCAGTTTCCACAGTCATCACTTTGATTTTGGATTCAGTATGACAATTGAATGGTTGTAAAAGCACATGAGCTCAAGGCTGAACCCAAATGTTTAGAAACAGAAAACTGCAGGTAGAATCCTGTCAGGAGAAGCTGAATGCTGGGCTTTCAGTGGTGTTACCTGTACATAATGATTTGTTGAATATTGATTCCAATGCATTTGCCAAGCACTTCTTAGCAAACCTGAACTCTATCAGTTTACAACGGGTAACATGAAACTGTGATTTAGTTGCAAAGGAATACCAAAGGCAAGAAGCGGTTGCTATTTGAATTGCTAGTTTTCAAAGAAATGCTTCTCTCAGAGTAAAATCAAGAGTAAACCATTTTACCTTCTCATTTAGCGTCTTTTATGGTCCATCTCCCCAATCCCTCTTTACCAAACAAATCTGCTACTACAAATGGAATTTTTGTTTGTTTGTTTTAATATCCCAGGGAATTTTAAACATCCTTGCTAGCCTTAGTTTCCCCTCCACTACGCCTCTGTCTTGAATAAAACACTGGAATCTCTTCCTAATGTTGTCTTGGGTCCATTCAGTATGAGACTTGCTCAAATGTGGTTCATTAGTTTGTTCGTTCAATAATATTTATTGACCATCAGCTTTGTACCGAGCTAGTAAATGAAAATACAAGATAAATCAAAGTTTAAAATTTGGAGCTGAGATTCTGGGAATGGAAGAAGAGAAGGAGACACATATATGTACAAATAATCATGATACATTTTAAATATGTGTTAAGGGTATTGTCATAAATTAGTTGTATTGGGTTGTGAGTGGAGTCAAATTGGAATGAGGCATGTGATAGTTCTTTGTAGGATGAGTAGACATTTACATATTTCAAGTAGAAAACTCTATTTGGATGAAACAATTTGAAATAAAAAAAGGAAGGGGATATAAAAATACGCAGAATTTGGAGAAAGAGTATATAATCCAGTGTGACCAAAAGTATCATCCATAAATGTGTACGTTGGAATTGGAAAGGATTAAAAGAGTTGGTGAGAGCTAAAACTGCAAAGTAAATTAATCTTGTTAAGGAACTTGAATGCCACGCTAAAATTTGGACATTGTCCTGTAGACAGTGGGGAGCCACTGAAGATTTTTAGGCAAGAGCATGATGTGATAAGATCTGGGTTTTATTAATCTGGCTCTGGACATGGGGTGGAGGATGGGTGGGAGTGGAGAAGCTAGAGGTAAGGAAAATAGAAGTTTATTTCATTAGTCATGATCTATATCTAAATTTAGCAATAGAGTGAGAATTGAAGGAAAAAAATGATTGAGAGATTTCTGAGTTAGAGTCAGCATCACTCCATATCTGATTATGTGGGGGTGGGGAGTATCAGTCAACGACAGGAAAAAGGTAAAGCTAGTTTCCACCTTGAATGAGGGTGTGAACTTCGATGTCATTAATTGGGATTGAGTACATAGGAGCAGAAGCAAGTTTGGGTAGAAAGACAATGAATTCAGTTTGCAAAAAGCTAATTTTAGGTTCCGAGAGAACGTTCATGAGCCCTGGTGATGCAATGGTTAAGTGCTCGGCTGCTAACCAAAACGTCTGCAGTTAGAACCCACCAGCCCTTCCTTGAGAGAAAGATGTGACAGTCCGCTTCCATAAAGATTTACAGCCTTGGACACCCTACGGGGCAGTTCTACTCTGTTGTATAGGGTCACTATGAGTCAACTCAACTGCAGCAGGTAAGGGGTAGAGAACATTCAGGTATACAGTGCTATTAGATAGCTTGAGATAATTCCTTCCCCCTCTCCATTTCCACATTACTGTGAAAAATTCAGGTCATAACAGATTTTCATTCTCCAGTTACTGGAGCTTTATGAGTAAAGCATATAGAATTTCACAGAAGTCAGTAGATTTTAAGAAAATCAGTTTACCTCAACCAAAGGGTAAGATCTCCAGTCATTCTGTGTAGCCATCCTTCTGTGAGTAATTACATCTTCTATTTTAAGATAAGTGTAAATTGGGAAAAACAGAGCCATAGACTGGGCCTTGAGAAGTCAAATGCATGGGACACAGATGGTTAGCTGGAATCTGACCAGCAAAAACCCTTGGTATTATCTAAGGACCTTTACATAATGCACACTCTTGTTCCTAGATGTTAACTTGATTTTAATCTGTCAAATAAAGTGTGTCATCCATGGGAGTCAATGGCTGTTTTCCTGGATGAGTGAGCTAAGAGTGTCCACACCCATGGAGAGAAGAGAGAAATCCCTTGGCTTGCCTCTGTTTTCTGAGCTCTTCTGGGCCCGTCTGGGACTGATAACACTTGGGAATCTAAGGCAACCCAGACACTCGCATCTGCTACATTACACCCTTCGTTCTGGAAGGTGGAACCCAAGAGGGAAAAAGAGTCGTAGACATAGGCCTGAGTCTCTGTAGACCTACAATCTAGTGAAACAGGGCTGATCCTCTCCATCCATCCTGTGACCTCGGAGGAACCAGGACCCTTGTCTACATTTCCCTGTTGCTCTCAGAAATGTGGTAAAAATGAAAGAGCAAATTCAAGGCCCCATCACTGCCTCTCCTGGCTGTGTGATGAGGTGGTTCAGAGCTTGATTTCTTGAGGCAGAGGCCTGGGTTTGATTTGCAGCTCTGCCACTTAGTTGTGTAAAACTGGCATTACTTTACCCCTCGAAGACTCATTTTCATCACTTGTAAAACTGGATATTAATATCTACTTCAAAGGATGGGACTTAGTGAAACTCAATGAATGGAAAATACAGAAAGCAAAGTTGACAGTAAACTCCCGACACATAAACATATTAGTAGCCACTAATATGCCATATATCATTATCCCTAAATTCTATTTACTTATAAAAGATAAAACTAAACTCCCTTAGTACCTGGCAGTATGACAAGAGAGCCAACCTACAAACCTAATATTGCAATTCCAAGCCTCAGATAAAGTTTTTGATGGAACAGTTTCCCTAACTATATCAAATAGGACACGTCATTAAGCTTTGGAGTAAAGCTGAATGAGTAGGGTTTTGAAATAGCCTCTTAAGGGACCAGTGCTTTTGAATCTCCATGGTTGAAAGGCCTTTCTTTTTTTTTTTGCTCTGCTATTCTTCAACTGTGCTTAAAATATACACAGCAGCGGAATGGATTTTTTGATAGTTGAAACCGCTGTGACACAGAAACTGAGGGAAGCCTGCAAGAGCGGGGAGTGTCCCAGAAAACAGCAAAGATTTAAGGCCAGGCCTGTTTGGGTGGGTTGTGCTTCGAACACTGCACTTTTGAATAACCTTTCTTTCTGAAAAGAAATACCTCAGCTTAATTACAAATAGGATGTAAAATTACTTTTGAAGAAATGATGTGTGCTGCAATCTGTATTCAGTTATCCCATTAACATCTTTTAAAAATGCATTTTATGTGGTTAATTTGAACTGTGATTACTTTGAACTCTTTATATGAAGAATAAAATAAATGTTTTAACTTTTTCCCCCTAAAGAAGGTTCATTCTGAAACACTGTGGCCTATATATGACCCAAGGCAAGGCTACCCTACGGCATTCTGAAGTGAAACAGTCAAAACTTACTTTGAATTTTCTCACATGAGTACTCTGTACTGAAGGGTGTTGCAACAATACATTTGCTTGTTTTTTTTAAATTCCTGGAAATGAATTTCATAATGTGTTTCTTCTGAAGGGAGCCTGGAAACAGCATGCTCTTCCTAAACAGACTGAAATGGATCTGAATCCAGTTTTGCCCCTTGCTGAGTATATTTAGCCTCTATATGTTGTTTCCTCATCTGTAAAATGGGGACATTGATGTTGTTGTTAGATGCTGTCAAGTCAATATTCTACTCATAGCGACCCCACGTGATAGAGTAGAACTGCCCCATAGGGTTTTCTAGGCTGTGATCTTTACAGGAGCAGATGGCCAGTTCTTTCTCCTGTGGAGCTCCTGGGTGGGTCCAAACAGCCAACCTTTTGGTTAGCAGTCAAAGTGCTTAACCATTGTGCCACCAAAACAAAAATAAACCCAAACCCATTGCTCTCGAGTTGATTCCGACTCATAGTGACTCTATAGGACAGAGTAGAACTGCCCCATAGGGTTTCCAAAGGAGCTCCTGGTGGATTCGAACTGCTGTAGTGGTTAAGAGATAGCAGCCGAACTCTTAACCACTATGCCACCAGGGTTTCCTTGTGCCACCAGGGCTCCTTAAATTGGTGATAATAACTCCCATATCTTAGTATTCTTCCGAGGATTGCAGCGTTCATGTGCATAAAGAGCTTCTCGTGGTACCTAGGCACAGAATGATTATTCCATCCATGGTGGTTCTCTTGTTACTCCTGTGACCCTGCCATGGCTCATTTGCCTTGTCCGGTTTGGGTTCCAGATGTCCTACCATCTACCACCTACTCTCATGAAAAGGTCAGTGCTTGGAGTCAAGCTTGAGAACGGTGTGGGGCATCCCATTACCACCTCACTGAAATGATTCAGAGCTGCCAGAAGTGTGTGCAATCTGGGCCCATCAGGATCCACTGTTCCCTCCTTAACTGATTGCTGAACAGTTCATCTAACTTTGAAAATACAAAATGAGCTGGCTTGTTTGGAAAGAAAAAAAAATGAGATAATTTCTCTCCTCAGTATCAGGATCTGCCTGTCATAATATTTAGGGCTAATGACAGCATTCAGAAGAATGTGAAATCAATAAACACGTCAGAAGTTGCCTCGAAAAAATATGAAGCATTACAGGATTTCTTGGGAAGCTTGATATGACATTTCCAAATAAAAACCAAAAAAAAAAAAAAAAAAAAAACCCAACACACTGCCCTTGAGTCGATTCTGACTCCTAGTGATCCTATAGAACAGAGTAGAACTGTTCCATAGGGTTTCCAAGGCTATCATCTTTACAGAAGCAGACTGCCACATCTTTCTCCCGCTGAGCAGCTGGGGGGTTTGAACTGCCGACCTTTTGATTAGCAGCCTAATGCTTAACCACTGCACCACCAGGGCTCCTTTTCCTTTTTTTAAATTTCCTCACTTTAAGTAAAAGCTTTCATGTTTTCACCTTTTTTTTTTTTTTCCAAATAAAAGGAAGTGAAAGCATGAAAGCTTTTACTAAAAGTGAGGAAATAAAAAAAACTGCTGCTTGTGGCCCTTTCTGTACTTCTATTCTCTGAGTATATTCCGGTTACCATCGAGCTGATAGCAGCTCATGGCCACCTCGCGTGTGTCAGAGTAAAACTGTGCTCCATAGGGTTTTCAATAGCTGTTTTTTTTGAAGTAGATTGCCAGGCCTTTCTTCCGAGGTGCCTCTGAGTGGACTTCCAAACTTTCGGTTAGCTGAGTGTGTTAATCATTTACACCACCCAGAGACTCCTGTCTTCTCGAATGCCTAGGTTTTTTGTAAAACCAGCAGAAGTGTGTTTGAGGTTTAAAACAGTAGCCACCGCCACATGACTAAATATCACTAAATTGTACATGTGAAAAACATGGAATTGGTGATGTTATGTTATATATAATTTTACAACAACAACAAAAACAGCAACCATGTTTGGGGTTACAGACTGACTTCTGGAAAACACTGCAGTGGAGTGAATTACTTCGTTTCCTTCTTGAAATCTGTCAGATATCAGTTATGTAGAAATATGTGGAGACAGTTTAAGAAGGGAAGTTAAAATGCTTGAACATGCCAGTTGATTACAGGTTCGATTCCATTCTTCAGCATGTGAGTTGCTGAAATGAGTGTGTGCGTTTAGTGCTATATAAGGAACCAAGTAAGGCTGCCATGTACTATTATGAGAACTGATATTTACGGAAAAATCACCTTAAGTATGTTGTGTTTTTCAAAAGTTGGTTAGACTATTTATCTTCTATCTGCATATAAAAAGCAAAATAAGACAGCTCTTTAACTCTCACCCCACCTCGAGAAAAAGAAAAGAGAGAGAGAGGAATGTTCCAGATAGAAGACTGAGGAAAGCAGTTCTTGGGAATTACTATCGTCACAAGTAGATCCTCATTTTGGTGGATGGTAAAAACTTCCCACACAGACCTGAATCCTTGAACTGTATCTTATCAGTGGATTGCTAGAAACAGGCGTTTCCATAGAAATAATGAATATGTGCCAGAATTCTGTTTTTAAAATTAATATTGCTACAGCAGCCAATTTTCAACCATAAATGCACTGTCCACTTTACAATTGTAAGGGGAAAAATAAGGTACTGAAAAGCTAAAAGAGAGGGCTTGGAAGTGTCCTGGCACAATGAGGGGCAATCCAGCCAGATGCTCCTTTTACCAAGTAAAAGGCTTATAACATCTGAGAAGCAAAGCAATGGATATCACAGCCCTCCCTCATAGCAGCAGACAGACAGCAGGGAACAGAGGAGGGAGCGGGTATCTGAACTACACGCTGACTATCCGTTTCTCATTGATGCTACCCCATCTCTTCATCTGGCTGCTCTGCTTCTCCCAGAAAACACACAAGCCTTCTCTGGGATGGCTGAGAACAAAACAATGGTGAGCTCAGGGGAGGTGTAAGATTGCCGTTAGCAGCACTTGAAATGTCTCACTGGAAAAAGAAGGAATCAGACATAAAGTCTTTCTCATTAATTCTCACCACGTAATTACAATACCATATAATTATACTGATTGGGGGTCATCACAAGAGCTTGGGGATGAAAAAGCCGGGTGGAGACGAGACAGTTCAGGGAGCCACAGCACTGGACATTGCCCTGGGAGCCTTCCAATAGGCTTTCCATGTCAGGCCATTCCAGCCTTGAAGAGGCTGGAGCAAATAGCTACTGTGGAAACTTGGTGTGGATACGTGGAGATAAATGAGAAAAAGGGTCTAGAATAAGGGCATATATTTGGAATTCTAGCTCTAGTTTAAACCATCAGCCTCTTCCACACATGTGTCTTCTTGTGGACCATAAGGGAAAGAGCTCCATTATTCTGAGATTGGAGATGGCTGGGGCATTTGTCATAATGTTGTTGTTAGCTGCCATGGAATGGATCCCCAACTTGTGATAACCCCACACACAGTGGAATAAAACACTGTCCAGTCCTGCACCATCGCCATGATCAGTTTCAGATTGGACCATTGTGATCCATAGAGTTCCCATTGGCTTATTTTTGGAAGTAGATTGCCAGGCCTTTCTTCCTAGTCAGTCTGGAAGCTCCACTAAAACTTATTCAGCATCATAGCGACACAAGCCTCTGCTGACGGATGGTGGCTGTGCATGAGGTGCATTGGTCTAGGATCGAACCCAGCCCTCCCACACAGAAGGCGAGAATTCTACCACTGAACCACCCATGTCTCCTTCTGTCATAATAAAAACCAAAAATCAAACCTGTTGCTGTCAAGTCGATTCCAGCTCATAGCGACCCTAAGGGAGAGAGTAGAACTGCCTCATAGGGTTTCCAAGGAGCAGCTGGCGGATCCGAACTGCTGACTTTTTGGTTAGCAGCTGAGCTGTTAACCACTGCGCCACCAGAGCTCCTTGTGTCCCTTCACAATGCTAACTAGAAATACAGTGGGGGAGACAAACAGTTCTTGTCCTTTCCATTCTAGGCACTGGGTCTGAATTCTTGCCCTGATGTTTGACAACCTCTCTCCTACTCAGGATACGAGATTTTAGGCAGAAGCATAGATGAAGCTAGAAGTCTGGGCACACAGCTTTCAGCTGGTGGTATAAGCAATATAATTGTTTTTCTTGGAACACAAGGTCTTATGAATAAAAATTATCTTATCTCTCTCTGTCACATACAAAACAAAATCCCAGCAGCCCCAGCTCAGATTTCATTATGCTTTTCTAAATTTATTGTTTAAAGATAATAGCTACCATCCATTCTGACCCTGTGTCAGGGGTTTACCCGATGCTGTACACACAGTATCCATTTTAGTTCTCACAACACCCCATGAGGTAGGTGTTATTATTTTCTGTCACTTTCTCAGAGAGGACTTCCCTGACCACGGTCTTTAAATCACAGTCTGTGCTGTTTCTCTCAAGCACGTATCACCGTCTGACATGAATACAGTTCCTGTGCGTGTTCCTGCAGTGTGTGTCCTCCACTGGAAGGGAAGCTCCGTTAAGGTGCAGATGTTCGTCTACTTTGTTCCTTTCTGTCTCCCTAGAGCCTGGAACAGCATCTGCCTCCCAGAAAGCATTGGACTGACTTGACAAAAGGGAGTTAAAAGTTAAAGAGTTCCAGCAGCTCACAATTAGCTATCGGCTTTACCGACACACAGCTTCTTCCTCCTGGGATTTGTACCTAATACAGCGAAATCTGTGAAAGCCAGAACTTTACGGGACTGACTTGTTTTCCGGATCTTGCAAGTTTTCCACCTCTGACAGGGTGCAGTTTTACCACTTTTCTATCACTCATTTTACTGGAAAATATTTGTGTTTTCCTTCGCTGACAGGTTTCTGCCTCACACAGGTTCCTACTTTCACAGGTTTTACTGCACAAACCTCCGCATGTGTCTGACAGACCATTCACTCTGCAGCTCCAGCTGAGGGGGAAGTGCCAGAGCCACACGCCCACAGAGCAAGTGGGCACGAAGAATGTTAGGTATTATTCCTTTTTGTGAAATTAACCATACTCTGTTTTAACCTTACCCTGGCCCTGATATGTATACAGAATGGGAAGGTCATCAGGTGACACAAGCAGGAGCTCCTAGAGAGGATTTAAAAAACAAAACAAAAAACAGTAGCTGGCTGTCATTCTTAACAGGTGAAACATTCTTGTCTCTGTTAGGTGAACTAGCAGATGTTATCCTGGCCCATTTTTGTCTCAGAAAACCAGGTGAACACTCATACTGGCTCTTCCTTTTTCTCTCCTTCTTTCTTTCTTCGTTCCAGAAAACAGTGGTTGCTAACTAAACACCTACATTGTAAATCAGACAGCACTACGAGCTGCTCACGTTCATAGTTTTGCGATCTTGATTCCTCTAATCTCTTCACTATTTTCCATCCCTCCCCGCCATGACCAAGCCCCCTGTCTTTCTGCTTAGATTTTCCCCTTCTGTGTGTCCACAGTCATAACCATGGTTTAGTCACTATTTTCTACAAAGGAGCCATGGGCGGGGGAAACAGTTAACCGCTCGGCTGCTGACCAAAAGGTTGACAGTTTGAACTCACCCAGCAGTTCCTTGGGACAAAGACCTGATGATCTGCTCCTGTAAAGATTACAGCCTAGAAAGCCCTATGGGGGAGTTCTACTCTGTCACATGGGGTCATTATGAGTTGAAAATCAACTTGACAGCACTCAACAACAATGACAGTCTAATATCTGGGTAACTAAACTGTCCTCTAGCCATTCTCTCTTCTTCTATAATCTACATCCTCCATCAGTGCTAATTAAAAAAAAAAAAAAATAGACCTTGCTTACTGACAAGGACCTTCCCCCCCTGAGCCGACAGAGAGACAAAGCCTTCCCCTGGAGATGACACCCTGAATTTGGATTTCTAGTCTACTAGACTATGAAAGAAAAAACTTCTGTTTATTGAAGACATCCACTTGTGGTATTTCTGTTATAGCAGCACTAGATAACAACACAGAATTTGGTACTGAGAGCACTGGGTGCTGCTCTAGCAGATACCTGCAATGCTGAAGCGGTTTTGAAACTGTGAATGGGTAGGGGCTGGAAGAGTTTTAAGATTGCCTTGAAGAAACTGTTGGTGAGCACTCAGAAGGACGTGAAGAGAGCTGTTACACTGGAGATGGCATGGACAGCGAGAAGCAGCAGCAGACAGAACCAGCAGCAGCAGAACCGGGAGACCAATGCAACACAGCGCTGGAGCTGACCAATGGAGTGAGAGAGCTGAATGCCTTCTCGCAGGAGGCTTCCCAGCAGCGTGGGGTGCCTCCAGGCACTTACTGGTGGAGCTACAGAGCTTTGGAACACTTGCCCCAGCAGGACAGACATGGGTGGTGAGGCCCAAGGGGGCGAGAGGCCAAGAAACAAGGAAGTAGAAGCTGAAGAGACAAGGAAAACAGGAAGCAGAGCTGCCTCAGTCTCAAAGAGTGGAGTCCACTCAGATAGACTAGGAGAATGGGGCCGCCCACAGCTGAGGAAGCAGAGTGCCCATTCCAGTGGGCCTGGAAGGTGGAGCTGAAGCCCAGGGCTGACAGGTCTCCACTCAGAATCTGGAGAGAGTGGCCAACACCTAGAATCTGGAGGGCAGGGACATTGTGTAAATGGTCTCAGAGAACAGAGGATTATTTTTCAAGCCTTGAGGGCTAACGTAATGTGTTCTGCCGACTTTTCTGGTGTTTGTTATCCCTTCTTGCCCCCCGTTTTCTCCCATTTATAAGGAAATGCCTAAGTTGTGCCTGTTCCACCATTGTACTTCTGAGGCAGATAACTTATATTCCAGATTTTGCAGATGAAGAGGAATTTTTGGATTTTGGACTTGGATTTGATTTAAGACTTTTGCTATGATATGATGGGGTGAATATATTTTACATGTGGCAAGGGCATGAATTTTGGGGGCCAAAGTGTGGAATGTCATGGATTGAATTGTGTCCCCTCAAAACATCTGTCAACTTGGCTGGGCCATGATTCCTGGTATTCTGTGATTGTCCACAATTTTGTCATCTGATGTGATTTTCCTATGTGTTGTAAATCCTATCTCTGTGATGTTCATGAAGATGTATTATTGGCGGTTATGTTAATGAGGCAGGACTCAATCTACAAGATTAGGTTGTGTCTTAAGCCAGTCTCTTTTGAGATATAAAAGAGAGAAGCAAGCAGAGAGACAAGGGGACCTCACACCACCAAGAAAGAAGAGCCAGGAGAATAGTGCATCCTTTGGACCCAGGGTCCCTGTGATGAGAATCTCCTCAACCAGGGAAGAATGATGACAAGGACCTTCCCCCAGAGCCAACACAGAGAGAAAGACTTCCCCTGGAGCTGACGCCCTGAATTTGGACTTCCAGCCTTCTAGACTGTGAGACAATAAAGTTCTGTTTGTTGAAGCCATCCACCCGTGGTATTTCTGTTATAGCAGAACTAGATAACTGAGACATTTACCTAGCTCAGAATCCTATGGAAGCTAACCATATCAAACCTAAAGTGTTAATTTTTAACGTCAAAGCCCTTTGTTAATGAACTCCCATTTCCTATGAAGGGTTATCTTCAGTTATAGCCTACTTAATACCCTGCCTTCCAGCAAAACTACTCTCCGTATCTGCCCCTTACCAAACAAGAATTATATACTCCTGCCGATGACACTTCTCCATCCTGAAACATGTGGTTTCATCAATAATATCCTTTCTTTTTTTGGAACACTGCTCAAAGTCTGAGAAGCTGGACTATATGAAGAAGAATGGGGCATCAGGATTGGAGGAGGACTCATTAACAACCTGCAATATGCAGATGACATAACCTTGCTTACTAAGAATGAAAGGACTTGAAACACTTACTGATGAAGATCAAAGACTACAGCCTTCAGTATAGATTACACCTCAACATAAAGAAAACAAAAATCCTCACAACTGGACCAATAAGCAACATCATGATAAACGGAGAAAACATTGAAGTTGCCAAGGATTTCATTTTACCTGGATCCACAACGTCCATGTAAACAGCAGTCAAGAAACCAAACGACTCATTGCATTGGGCAAATCTGCTGCAAAAGACCTCTTTAAAGTGTCAAAAAGCAAAGATGTCATTTTGAGGACTAAGGTGTGCCTGACCTGAGCCATGGCATTTTCAATTGCCTCACATGCATGTGAAAGCTGGACAATGTATAAGGAAGCCTAAAGAAGAATGGATGCATTTGCAATGTGTTGGCAAAGAATATTGAAAATACCATGGACTGCCAGAAGAATGAACAAATCTGCTTTGAAGAAGTACAGCCACAAGACTCCTTTGAAGCAAAGATTGTAACAGTTTGTTCGTCTCACTTACTTTGGACATGTTATCAGGAGGGACCAGTCCCTGGAGAAGGACATTATGCTTGGTAAAGTAAACGGTCAGTGAAAAAGAGAAAGACCTTCAGGAAGATGGGTTGACACAGTGGCTGCAACAACGGGCTCAAACATTGATTGTGAGGATGGCGCAGGACCAGGCAGTGTTTCGTTCTGTCATACACAGGATTGCCATGAGTCAGAACCGACTAGAGAGCACCTAACAACAACAAAGCTCAAATTTTACTTGTACTCTACAAAGCCTCCCTAGGGAAGCCCACCTGATTCTACCCCCTCATTGCCTTGTACAGCAATGCCCAGGGCTCAGTGCATATTTGAGAAGAACTGTAACTAGGTCTGCTCCGCATGGAGTGGGCACGGGAATGAGTTTTCCATTGTTCTTGAGGGTTAGGCCAAATTCTACCCCTCACCGAGGACTTTGAGGGAGAGTATCTGTTTTATTTGAAACTTTCCAATAACATAAAGTGAAGTGCTTTTCACAAAGTGGCTGATCAATTGTTATTGATTCACACACTTGTAATGCTCATTAGTCTGTTTAATGCATTATTAAATTCTTTTCAGTAGTAAAAAGAGTTCTATATAAGCTAAAAAGTTTATTGGTGATGAAATTCATTCACTCATTAGTTCATGCATTTATTCACACACTCACTCAAATTTTTACTGAATGCCTTCAAAGTTTCAGGTTAAGTCCTGGAGATATGGAATTAAGAGACATAATCTTTGTCTTTAAAAACTCACATTTTAGTGCTGGTGTAGCAGGGTGAGAAAAAATATTAACGATAATGGTTACATGACAGAAGTGTTAGGTGAGAGGTAAGTACAAAGGAAAGCAAATGAGGAAGGAGGGTGAGCCTCACGACATCCCTTAAGTTTTTCAGAAGAAGTTGCTGGGAGAATAAGGTAAGGAAGAGTGGGCATCAGGCAGAAGGAAACACTATGATGCAGTTGATCTAAGGTGACAAGCAGAGTGTCTGTGTTGTTGGGCATTTCCTGCTTGCCTAGTGTTATGAATTGAATCAAGTTCCCTTTTAAAGTTATGCTGAAGTTCTAACTCCTGGTACCTGTGAACATGACCACACTTGGAAATAGAGTCTTTAAAAGATGTTATCAGAGAAGCTAGCAGGAGTTCCTACTGGAGAAAGGTGCATCCTAATCCAATCTGAATGACGTCCTATAGGACACAGACAGACAGAAGGGAAGATGGCCACAAGCTAAGGGATGCCTGGGGCTACCAGAAGCTGGGAGACAAAGGGAAGGATCTTCCCCCAGAGCTTTCGGAGAGAACATGGCCTTGCCAATGCCTGCTATTTAGAGCAACAGCCTCCAGAACTGCGAGACAGTAGTTTCTGTTCTTATAAGCCGCCTACTTTGTGGTATTTTGTTACGATAGCCTCAGGAAACTGATACCTGGGGAGCTTGATGGAGGGGGTGTTTATGTAGCACCACAAATGGAGAAGAAGGAGAACAGGGAGTGGTCCCTCATTTGTCAGGAAAATATTTACACAACCTGGGCATTGTAACCATTCTAGATACTATTTCCAGAAACTTTATTTCCTCTCTCTAATGAAGCACCCGGTCAGAACCACATGAGCAATTTCATGTGTATTCTCTGATGGTTCTTTCCTAGCATTTGTGACCTATACTACTTACTTGAAGTATTAGCTTCATAGTTTTAGTTCTCTTTCTATGTGCATGCCAAGAATCCTCTACCAATCTTGGTTTTGCAGAGCAGAAAATGATTCGAGTTTCTTTATCTCTGTCATGGTATATAGATTTTAGAAGGTGATTGATAACTATGTTAATAATTTTATATATAACTCCAAAAGCAAGAGAATTTTCCGTGGCAAAATTGTTAAAAGAGCAGAGGGACTGCTTGAGATTAAAAGATACTGAAAAGACATGACAACTGACAACCTAATGCAATTGATTGGATCCTGGATCCCCCCAAAATGAACAAAAATCATGAGGGACATTATTGGGACAAATGGAGAAGCATGAATATAGATAGCGTAAATGATGATATTACAGTTGTTGAGTGCCATCAAGTCGATTCCGACTCACAGCAACACCATGTGACAGAATGGAACTGTCCAGTATGATTTTCTAGGCTGCTGGGTGGGTTCAAACCATCAACATTTTGGTTAGCGGCCAAGAGCTTAACTGTTTTCACCACCAGGGCTCCTTCGATATTATTGTTGTTATTGTTAGGTGTCGTTGAGTGGGTTCTGACTCATAGCGACCCTATAGGACAGAGTAAAACTTCCCCAGAAGGTTTCCAAGGAGCACCTAGTGGATTTGAACTGCTGACCTTTTGGCTAGCAGCTGAGCTCTTAACCACTATGCCACCAGGGATCTGTTTGATATTATAGTATCAGCGTTAAATTTCTTGAATGTGAGACTAGCATTGTGGTTGTAGAAGGGTGTCCTTTATCTTAGGATATACTTGCTGGAACATTTAATGGTAAAATATTATAATGCAACCAACTTTCTTAAGAGTCAGCAAAAAATTAATGTTTATAGACAGAGACAAAGCAAAAATAGCAAAACGTTAAAAAAAAGTTGAATCTAGGTGAAGGGTATGCGTTTGTTCATTGTACGATTTTTCTCCAATTTTTTTTTTTAGGTTTGACCTTTCTATTAAGTGGGTGAAAATAATATTTTAAACAACATTGTTTTATAATGAAACTATTTCCTGCAAGTCCCAAATTTGCAAGTCTTGCTTCTTCCACTATCCCTTCCTCAGCTATCCCAGACCTTGCCAATTTCTCTCTCCTCTATACTTTCATTGCACAGTAAATATTGTTTCCGCTGTTGGTTGGTCTTATCTGCCCTATTAGACACTAGGATATTTATGGGTCACATCGAATGTTAGTTTCCTCATGTATTTCGCCCTCATCTTGCCTTCTAGAGCCTAACACAATGCCAGGTGTTCATGAACCTACTGGCATCAACACACTTGAGCTAAAAAAGCTGTATCTTGGCTCTTTTCTCAATCCTATTTCTGAGCTTTTTTCTTTCCAACCTTCTTCAGCTGGCCAAAAGCTGCTACTAATTCATTCTCACATTGTGCAGGAAAATGAGCCCCAGATCCCTGATGTTTTTCTGCCTTATCACATAACCCTTCGGTGAGGGTAATCTAGTCTGTGTCATTGTATTTATTGCTCCCAAATCAAAACCAGTTGCCAAAGTAATGAAGGTCTATTGGTTTGTGTTGACTTAATCCATGTCAGAAGAGCTTTAGGAGCATATAAGGATAATTTGACCAGCCAAAGGAAAGCCATAAAAATGATCAAAAAGCCAATAGATATGCTAGGAACACCAAGCTTATTTTACTGAGGATTTATGGCCAACTTATCAGAAGATTATTTGGTTCAAGTCTACATTCAAATAAGTCCCTCAGTAATTCAGCAAAGATTCCAGCCTCTGGGGGGGGAGGGGGGGGGAATATCCTCCTATAATGAGATACCCTGCTCACCCCTAACTTGCAGCACATGTAGCTTAATTTTCAGCAGTTGTGAGGCTGAAGTAAATCCAACTTTTGAATAACTAGTCCCGCTTATCCCTCAGACCTGCATTAAATTACCAGAGCAGAAAGGAGGGCCAACTGCATCTTCCCTTCTGACATACCTGCTAAGTGTTTATTAATCAAATGGAGTTTAAATGTCGGACATACCCCAGATGGTAGCAGTGCCAGCTCCTGCTGTGTCCCAGCAGAAGTGAATGCAAAGTTACACCAGGCTCTGGTACATTATGTCAGCCATGCCCTAGGCCCATTCTGGAGGTTGTATTTTATTGACCAGTCTTAAATTGGCTTCCCCTCGAGTAGGTGATAACGTGTGGCATCAAGTCAGCCATGTAAAATATATGACTTTAACTTGGACAACTTGTCATTGAAGCCCTTGTTTATATAATCTATTGTGCCATTTATTCTTATTTTAAAAAGCAAACATAGAAATAAAAACTCTTTCTTGCACTGTTTCATTCATGAATGCCTATACCCTGCACCTTCTCTTAAATAATCTCACAAGTGGCTGTTTCTATTGTCCCTGTCAGTTTACATCAGATTATCAGACTTTCAGTTTCAAAGTCTGTTGAGTAGAAGATGAAAGACATATATTGTGCTTTAATGGGAATCCTTTCACTGTACTCCTTTCTCTCTTCAAAATAGTTGGAGACTTGTTATTTCTAAAGAGAGAAGGAAGCTGGGACGCTAAGAGGCTGGTCAGGTCCAAAGTGAGCATCACTAAAATCTGTGAGCTGGTCGCAGCCTAAAACACAAAGGTATCTTACAACCAGCAAAAATAAACTTTCCGTTTAAAAAAATAAAACAAAACAAAAAAACTTTCCCATTGTAAAGATTTATTACAATGGTACTTAGTGGTAGAACTACAGGATTCTTTCACAAGTCCCAAAACCTCAAACCCAGTGCCATCGAGTCAATTCCAACTGTCCCATGGGTTTTCCAAGGCTGTAATCTTTACGGAAGCAGACCGCCACATCTTTTTCCTGGGGAGTGACTGGTGGGTTTGAACCGCCAACCTTCTGGTTAGCAGCTGAGCACTTTAGCCACTGCACCAGCAGGGCTCCTTTTTCAGAAGTCAAACTTCCAAATTCCCAATAAACCACTTGATAAAAATCCATAGGTTTTAAAGTAAGCAGTATTGAAAAAACACACAAAAAAATCTTTGTTTCAATTTACCAACTATCTCCTTAAATGCCCAAAAACACAACTGGGGAAAAGGATATGCTAGCAGTAATACTGAGAAGTCTAAATCATTCCTTCCTGAAACCAAAACCAACCAACCAAACAACCAATTGCCATTAAGTCAATTCCAACTCATAGCGACTCTATAGGACAGAGTAGAACTGCCACATAGGGTATCCAGGGAACAGCTAGTGGATTCGAACTGCCAGTCTCTTGGTTAGTAGCCAACCTCTTAACCACTGAACCACCAGGGCTCCATTCCTTCTTGGAGGGGACAAAAATACATCATAAAAGCATTTTCCTATAGGTTCAAAAACATGCTGAACTAAAATTGTTATATCTCTATATAGAAATTCAGTACAGCATTTAACAGTCTGTTATAAAAGTCTATTAGATCAGACAATATAACTGAAATGGCTAAACTTTTGAATGGATAAGCCAATGCATACAGTAATCACGATATTCAAAATGTGTAGATCTCCTTTTGAAATAATAGTTTAGGGGATCCTTGTCCAAGAAAAGATGGAATGTAGAATGCCACAGGATTTGTCCCTTTACTATAAGTGACTGAAAAGACAAATAATTTTAAGGCTCCTCTTTTTGTCATTGACTAATTTTAGTGGTGCTACTTTAATAAAATGAAGATCACATTCTGTTTTCTACCCAGCTCAGAAACCTTTTTAAGAGAATATGACTAACCAACCTAAAGTGCTTGATTATATTATAGCAGTATGCTTTGCTATTAATATTCTCAAAATGTAAGTTCTTTTCTGCACAATCCTTCTTGATTATTGCATTTTCTCCTACTCTGTGTCATATTGACAGTTGAATTGTTTACATTCTTTTTTTTTTTTTTTTTCATTTTGAAGTAATTGCTAAAAATATTCCCCTTACTAACTTAAATGAGACACAGGGAAATTTTGTTTTCTAAATCCCCAAAGAAACAGAGGACTGAGAATTCAAACTCAATTAAGCTTCTTCAATTTTGCGGTATAGTACAACTCCCTCTTCTTTTTCCCATAACCGAGAATAACCCCCTCCACCTTGTTTTAATATTTCCCTTGGGTCTATAACTTTTCTATTCAATCCCCATTTAGATTGTTTGTCCTCAAGGGTATGGCTGTGTTGGGAGCCTGAGGAAGAAAATCGTGATTAGTCACTAGGCTTGAAGAATCCTCCCCAATCCTGTTTACCAGGATTGATGCCAATTCTCTAAACGTGCTCAGAGCTCATGTTCTTTTCAGGGTCGTTTTGCTTGCACAGCACAGATCAAACACACAGCCTCAGTATTTTCAGCGTTGTGGGGAGAGGCATTTACATTCCTCTGACAGCGCTGGGTGTAAAAGGAAGCCATCTGCTGCAATTTAACAACATGAGGAGTAGCTACAACTTCGACAAGAGAAAGGGAGTCACGACAGAGCTCAGCCCAGTCCAAGTACTCCTCTTTGTGGGGTGGACCTGAGCAGAAATCACCTCACTACTAAAAGGCACTTTTCTTAAGCGGCTCTTGAAAGCTGAGCCTCTATGGAACGTTTCAATTGTTTCTTTTACTAAAATTTGTTTGCTACTGTATTTTTGTTTCTTTTTTTAAATTGTGGTAAATATATAGGTAATATACCACTTCAATAGTCTCCACATGTACAGCTCAGTGGCTTTAATTATGTTCATAATGTCATTTAACCCTCCCTGAATTTTGTTCGCTATTATTTTTAGGACCCTTTTGCTAGTCTCAGGAGCCTAGAATAGCTATGTTATCTCTGCGACAAAGATGACAACTAAGTCTTTTATTGTTTGTTCATGCTATCCAGGCAATTAATCTTTTAGTTATCTGGTTCATTTTCTACAACGAGATAACCTGTAAAATACCTTGGAATGAAACGTGGTACATAGGAAAAAGGGAAAAGTAACTAATACCTGAGAATTAATATGTACCTGGTATTTTACATGCTATCTCATTTTAATCTTCACAACAACCTAGTGATATAGAGATCATTGCTTTTATTTAAAAGATGATTTAAGCAATTTGTCCAAAGTAACACAGCAAGTAAGCAGCGACCTGATACCCAAACGTATTAGAGCTAGTACTACTGCATACGGTATACATCCCTCGGCAGAGCACTATATAGATGCAAGCCCAAATCTACCCCTTCCTGTCAACTGTGTTACCCTTATTTGACATGTTTACACACTGGGAGATGAATATAATGGCTGTTTTACGCTTCAGGTCTCTTAGGATGCACATTGCTTATGAAAACAGCCATGGTTCCCTGCTCATTGATGTTTGTTTAATTTTTTTTAGGGCTTTGCATGTGAGAATAAGCTTCCAAAAAGTGGGCTGATGGATGGAAGGATTTTGTTTGTGAGGGCCTAGTAAGGTGCCTAGCACATGGTAGGTGCCTGGGAGGTAAGCTGTGCCTACAAACGGTGCCGGCATAGACACTGAAAAATTCAGCAGGAGAACAAGGAAATGCACCCAGAATTCACAACTTTCAGTCCGATGCTTTTAACACCCCAGCAGGTCTATCAAGAAATGAAACAACTAAACAGTGCTGAACAATCTCCCAGGGTTGTTGCTTGTATAAGAAAGCCATGTGCTACCCTCCAGTTATAACATGATGTTATCAGGTGATGATTAAGAAGGTAGCTTCACGGTGTCAGAAAACACAGTATCAAGTCAACAACTCCTTTTTTAGGTGCACCACTTTGATTGCAGCCATGTACTGCTTCCAAGTGTAAATATTAACGGCAAAGGAAAGAAGGAGCTCTTCATTGGCTATGGGCTGCCTGAGCTCAGCATATTACATGACACTCTGGCTTTGTTTGCTGAGATATAGATAATTGTACTTCTTGTTAACAAGTTCCCATGTATTTTTCACTCCATCATCAGGCTCTTGAATCATTGGCTAGATTAGGTATGACTAACATCAGCACAATTTGACTTTGATAGAAAGTTTGAAATTTATGCATAATTAAAAATTGTACATCCATTTAAGGATTCCCAAATAAAGTTGGCTAATCCCTTTGGATGCCACAGGGTTTATACACAGCTCCCAAAAACACATTGATTCCTTTGCCTCTGGCTGACTGAAGGAGTCCACAGTGTTATTAGGGCCCATGGGAACATTTAGGGGCAAACTAAAGAAGCCTTTCACATTTCACCCATTGCTGAAGGATTTATGTTTTCTAAGCACATGGGATAACTGCAAAGATGTTTTTATATTCCTTTTGAGACATGAAGTTTCAAAACCAGTATATAGGAGCTCCTATTTTCTTGTAGTTGTAAAACAAAATGGCCTGAACATTATTTATGTGAAGATATGCACAAGTAATTCACTATATGTAAATTTATATAAGTATTATTTATAATTCCATGAATTCAATAAATGCCAGTTGATAAAGCTATTGAGACAGTAATCTCTAAAATGCAGTCGAGTTGTCTCATTGCACTAGCACATTACTGCTTCTAGAAAGGCTGATGCCATAAAAAAGTTACCCTAGATTACCATGTACAAAATCAAGGAAGACAGCATTACATGCGTATAAAATTTGGAATAATCTAACTCCATTTCTTTATAAGAATGTACCTTTTCATTTTTGTAACAAAAATTCTAATTGTCCTACCTATTCTCTGCCATGGACTCCTACAATTCCCAACATGCCACACTTCTGTATTAACTTCTGATTTCAAGACCTGTATTTGGAAAGCTGTGTTCAAACAGAATATACCGTCTCTTTCTCCCCTCTGTCAACCTCAGAGTTCACAGCATAGCGTAGGTGCTCAAAATTTTTGACCTGACAAATTAGATGGCCTTGTAAAACACTTGCAGCACTCCTCAACATAAATGATGAGCAGCTCCTGATATACCCAGGGGACGCTTGATGTGTTTGTCAGGCAGAGGAGAAAGTTCTACAGATCCACGCATCATGCCTGATCTGGACCTCACTTTGAACCGAGAGAACTTAGTGGGAATTTGTGATTACGGTTGCAATCTGTTATCAGTGGAATGAGTAAACCAGTTAGCAAATCGCTATAATGGAATTGAACAAAAGATGGTGCCCTTGTTATACCTCACTCTAGCTAACAGTGCTGTGTAAGTTAGTACACAAGACACTGCTTACTCTTCCCTAACAGAACATTTCATTTGAATAGGTAGCCTCGCAAATGCTTTGCCCTTATGCACTTCAACTTCCTGGTTCCCAAGCTCTTTACACCCCAGAATTCCTCTTATAAAGATACCCATTTTCTCCATCAAAGGAGCAACTCTGCAATCATGACAGAAGTCCTGTGAAATACAACACCATTTCTGTTTTAAGGAGGAAGACTAGTTATGCACAATTAAACAGAACCTGCACCTCTTCAGGCCGCCTCACAGGATGAATGTGAAACTCAGTATCATTACTTAGCATTCTGCAAATACATTTTTAAATCGAGGTGCTTATATTGATTTCTATAATTCAAACTAAGAACAAAAACAAAAACCCAATCTCGTTGCCATCAAGTTGATTCCGACTCATAGCAACACTGTAGGACAGAGTAGAACTGCCCCCTAGGGTTTCCAAGGCTGTAACTCTCTAAGGAAAACATACTGCTGCATCTTTCTCCCACAGAGTGGCTGGTGGGTTCGAACTGCCCTCCTTGGTTAGCAGGTGAGTGCCTAACCACTGCGCCACCAGGGCTCCTTTCTATAATTCAAGAGCTTTTATATTGGTAATTAAGTGGCAATGCAGTTATACTAGCCAAACACACATAACCTTTAACCTCAAGAAGCTGCAAATTAGGATAATTTATATACCGAAGCTATGATTATCTTTAGCATCTGTAGGCCTTAATGGTAAAAATAAACAGATGTTGGATCCCATTAGGGCCACAGAGCAGGTTTTACAATCTCTTTCCCATTTACATTTCTTATTCTACCTGTCCTATAGGGTTGCTGTGAATCGGAATCGACTCGACAGCAATGAGTTTGTTTATTTATTTATTTATTTTTTATTGGTATTTGTACTCTGGAACTGTGCTCAAAAATTCTACAGAATTTCCTGGACATAGTCTGTCTCATGTAAAACTTCTGTTTTATAAACTGTATGTAAGGGTACTTATTTTAAAAATACCCTTTGACATTTAAGAAATGCTAACATTCCTAGAATTTTCAGGGAGAGCAGCCTGCTTAAAAACAATCTATCCAGTTGCTGCATTTTACAAATTAGGAAATGGAAACCTAGGATTGTATATTGGAGAACAAAAGAGGACCTGAGGTTAGATGAACTGCGTGGCACTGAGTAGGAATTTAGAAGATTTAAATGAAAGCCCCCTCCCCCACCAAAAAAGAAAACAGTGCTTAAAGCAAGACCTGGTAACAAAATTGTGCGAGAGAAAAATTTTCGATTAGTAGAAATAAAAAAAATTGGGTTAAAGAATATGTGTATCCAATAAGCTGGTTAAAAATAAACATTCCCACTTCCCCCCAGAAAATCTGCTCAAGAAAAAACCTTCTCTCCAAATAACATTGTAAAAAAAGGATCTGGAAAAAATTTTGTATTGATTTGGGATTTCAATAGGGAAGAATAATTCTAAGAATATCATTGAAGAGTTTTCATTAATCAAATAAAACTATCCTTAAAGGAAGATGCTACTGCTTTGGAGTAAGGTCCCTTCTAATTAGAATGTGAACAGCAGTCCATGTATAAGTAGACCCTGAGTCTAGACGAAAGCAAATTGTTGTTGTTAGTGCCATGGAGTCCGTCCTCGAGTCATGGCAACCCCATGCACAGTGGAAGGAAATGCTGCCTTATCCTGTACCATCTACATGATTGGTGGCAGACGGGACCATTGTGGTCCATGGAATCATAGAATGACTTGTCCTTCTCAGGCTGGACTTTCAAAGTATTAACTGGACAATTTATCCTATAATCTGGCTACACCCTAAATTTATCCAATTTTGTATCCCATTATTTCCCAGCACTCATTGCCTGTTCAATCAGGCTTATCTAGTGTCTGTTCTTCATGCCATCTAGACTCATTTTCCACTTTCTATCCTCTAAGTAATCCTTCTCGTACTTCATGGCCTAGTTTAACTCCCATACCCTCCATGAAAATTTCCTCTCTTGCACTAGCTCATAGTGACCAAACACCTTTGAATTCATACTGTGATTTTTCTTAGGAACATAAATTAGAAGCTAATTGTTTTCCGTGTGTCTTACAGTTTCTTTTTTTCTCTACAACAAGATTATACTTTCTTTGAAATTATTATAGTAGGGATTATATTTCATATTTCTCTGATTCGCCTCCCTCCTTCCTCTCTCTATAAGTCCTACCCATCAGTTGACATACTGTAGAAACAAATGTGTGGATGAAATGGCTACTTTGGGAAGATACTCTCATGCCTTTAGTTGCAGGGCCTTGGCGAAAGGACTCCAGCAGCCCTAGGCATTGTCGTGGGGCCCATGAAAAGACAGAACATTGGATTTCCTGCTTGGAGGCCCAGAATGTCAGCTTATACCTCTGGGAGCAGTTATGGCAGACGAAGTTGGCTTAGAGGGAGGATGAATTGGCGATAAGGAGTAGGAGTGGACGGCACGAACCCTCTAGGCTCAGTGGAATTTGGAAAGGGGAGAACACTTGGAAAATTCTTTGTAAGGCTTTTCTGACAACCAGATTTGTGAAAAACAGTCAGCTTTGGTCTTATTAACTGCGCTCTTGGGGCAAATGCAGAAATCTCCATGCATGTCCCTTAGCTCTTGTGGCTGCTGTAGGGCTTCCTCTACTTGTCAACTCTTCTGGCTCTTTCCTGGATCCTCCTTTTCTTCTGGCACCACCTACGTTTCCTCAGCATATTTTCCACTCTCATTGTTTAGGGCCTCTTCGACAATCTGTCTGATGTTTATTATCTTTTTGGGCTGGTGCCATAAATTTCCTTGCTTCTCTCGTATCTTTAAGCCTTGTTCAGTGACCCCCTAGGGAAGTCTATAGCTCTGATGGTTATTTCTCAGGGTCTGCCTTCTCTATCCTCACAAATATCAAAATGCAGTTATACAAAGAAGAGCTAAAACCAACCAAGGCAAAGGATAATTATAAACACAATGTTGCATTTATCCTGCTAATAAAACTTGGACATTCTGAGCTCTTTTTTGCTGACAGGCACACAACTTTATTTGTGAATTCATTTCTTCAGTGAGAAACAATTTAAATTAACACTTTGTTAACAAACAAATAAAAAAAAAACATGTCGGGAAAACTGAGCAGTTTTTTCCAATATAAAAAGGAGGTGCTTTTTGTTTTGCTAAGTAACTCCTGTTTGTTCTTTAAAATCTGGATCAAGTATTTTCTCTATGAAGTTTTTCTTGCCCTGCCCACGTCTGGAAATGCCATAACATCCTCTTCTGTGCAGCCCATGTACCATTCACTCATCTATGCTTTTATTCCTTCAGCAAGTAATGAAGCACCTATTCTGTTCCAGGCCCAATTATCCATCACTGAAGTTACAAAGATAAGCAAGACATCCCCTCTACCTCCTGCAGCTCGCAGGATGGAGACAAGGCAGACAGATAAGGGCTATTGCAGTGTACATAATTGATTAGGTACACGCCCCCCAGAGTCCCTCTCTGATTTTGTGTTCTCATCAGCAAAATGGGGAAAATAATAGTATCTAACGTTTCAGAACTTTATGAAAAATAATTAAGATAATGCATATAATGACCTTAGCATAGTGCCAGGCTCAGCATAACCACTCCACAGATACTAGACATTATTAGTGTTATTTTTATTAAGTGCTATGACGGAGTCCCTGGGTGATGCAAGCAGTTACTATGCTTGGCTACTACCCAAAAGTTTGGAGGTTCAAGTCCACCCAGAGGTGCCTGGAAAGAAAGACTTGGTGATCTGCTTCTGAAAAAATCAGCCATTGAAAGTCCTATGGAGCACAGTTCTACTCTGACACACATGGGCTCACCATGGCTTGAAATCAACTTAATGGCAACTGGTTTGGTATGACAGAGATGCTCTTAACACTCATTGGGTGGGGTAAGGAGATCAAGGAAGGTTTCCTTGGCAAGTTTTAAGACCAAATGTATTTGACTAGGCAAAGAGGAATGAAACACGAGTTTAAGGCTCAAAGAGTGATGAGTGGCATATCCTTTAAAATGTCTTTGTTTTTCAAAGTTGCAACAGTGGTCACCCCACCTCTTACTGGCTTTAGAGGAAGTGGATTAGAAGGACTTGGATTTTAACAATTCAACCATACTTATCTTACTTTAAAAAGAATCCCCCCCAAAAAAAGAGAGTTATAAATATTTTAAGAGACTCTGTCCATTCTGATATAATTTAACACTTCTCTAAAAGCAAAGGGAAGTAGAACTGAATGTGTCCTGGAGATCTGCTCTCAGAGTGTCCTCGGTGTCCATGTGCCAATGTTACGGGTGAGAACCCGTGTCTTCACAGACCTAAACTTCCTCTAGGATTGGTTTAGAAAAGACTCAAGTCATATCAAATCCCACTTCAACATTAATAGTAGGATTTCTGTGCCTTTGGTCCTTGGATAGAAATCTTCCTCTAATGGAGAGTGTAGCTCTCTTATCTCCAAGATGCTATCATCAGCAAAGTGGCTACTAATGACCAACCCTTGCCTTTTTTCATCCTATGAATTTGGTAGGGAAAATGGAACAGTTTTTTGCACTCTATTTATGTACTATCATTTTCATCTGAATTTCAATGACTATAGGGCAGGCTGAACGCACAAACACACACAAATGTTTCTCAAAGTCGGACAACAAGCACTTTGGACTTATTTGAAAAATATTCATTGTATCAGTCAGTCAGTTAATATTTATTGAGTACCTACTATACACACGACATGACGCTGACTTTGACAAATTCAAAGCAACGTATTAGTTTTAAAATGTAATTTTTTTTTCCTGGGTTTTAAGTATCAACTGGAATAGTTTCACTCATTTATTAGGGATTAATACATACTTTACCACTGTGAAAAACAAATATACAGGTACCTCAGAGGTTTTCCTTTGTAACATTGTCTTGTTATCAATACAGCTATCAAAGAAACTTTAGAGGAAGTGGGTGGAAGTAATATGTATTCAGTTACTTGTGGTACTAAATAAAATTCAGGTAGACAATGAAACAATCATGAATATGCTTTTCCAAAGGATCAAATGCATTTCATTGCATATAATTTATAATTTGTTTTTGGATGAGTTATGTTTAATATGTTCTTTCATTTCTGTATACAGGTAGTCTCCAATAGGTTTCTGTAGTTATTCTATATGAAACAAATCTGTGCTTCAGTAATTACATTTGTCAGAAAAAAGATAATAGCCATAGTTTTTGTCAATGCCCAACTAGAAAGAATCCTTTTTATATTTTATGAAGGTCAGGAAAATTATATACATATAATCCATGAGTAAGTACTTTAAGCAGAAATAATATTAAAACAATTACGAGTTTCAAGTCAGTCATCTTGATATTTGAATTTGTTCAATATCAAAATCCCTGGACCTTACCAAGTTATCTACATGTCATTTCATTTGTTCTTACAGAAAAGATTCAGCAGTGAATTCAATGAGCTGCAACCTCCTGTCCTAAAGACATTAGTCATTCAAGAAAAAAAAAAGTATTATGTAAAAATGTACACACTCCATTCTTGGAAATTAGAAATCCAGAGAAACTAAATTCATGTCATATTAAACTAGGCAACAGAATGATATTCAGTTGCATACTAGAAGTTTTCTATTTGGTTGATAATTCCATTTTTAATAGATGGAACTGCTGCCAAAACTCTTGAGTGAAAAGGGAAATAATTCAAGAAAATGATAAGTAACAATATATAATCACTTTATTGTTTGGTTTGAGTCATTTGGCAGTTAATTGGCTTGTAACATGTAGACCTGAATGATCTTTGATAGACTTCAACTACATTTTGAAGGGAATGGAAGTTAAACACAACACATTCTTGAGGGTGGGTCACAACTAGGCTATGTCCTAGTTTGCCCAGAATAATCTTGGATAAGGCTGCTGTCCTGGCAAATTTTTTATAGTGTTCCCTTTCATGCTAACAGTACTCCAATTTGGACGATCAGTAATACTGTCACCTTTGTCATAATCAACATATATGATTATAGGCACATTTCAAATACCTTCAGAATTTACGAAATTGGAGATTCTATAGAGGACTATGCATGGAAGTCACTGAGTTCTTTAAACAGGCTCCTTGAGGGCAGAGACACATCCTTGGTTTATATTTTTGTTGGTCATCATGCCTGGCACAGGGCTTTGCCTGTCATAGCTCCTCTGTAAATGGTAGATAGGAGCCCTGGTGGCGCAATGGTTAAATTCTCAGCTGCTAACCTGAAAGTCGGAGGTTCAAATCCACCAGCCGCCCGAAGGGAGAAAAGACCTGGCGATCTGCTCCCATAAAGATTAGAGCCTAGAAAACCCTATGAGACAGTTCCACTCTGTCCTATTAGGGTCACTATGAGTAGGAATCGATTCAATTGCACACAACAACAGCAAATAAAGAAGTTATTAAAAAAAACAATTTCTACAAAGGCCAAAGGCAATGGTCTTTTCAGGAAGATTTTCAAGATGATGAGATTAATTTAACAGGTAACTAAACGCTGCAGTCAACTCAGTGGTAAAAACCAATCTGGTTGTTTCCAACAACTATCTGTGGCTTAACATCAACAAATTCTCTTCCGCCTGCAATCCCAGAACCTCACTCTCTGTATCACTGGTTCCTGTGCTATTTTGGATAGATGAAGAAATGCGTTCTGAAGGTGAAAGTCTATGTTCTGTGGTTTCTGTGAAGCCTGCAGTGATGACCTCACATTAAGAAATGAAGAACATTAATTATATTTGGTGAAGCAGAAATCTTAATTATGTGTGAAAATATGAAAGGAAAGCAGATTAGTGAACTGAATCAGACCAGATTTCAGTGATTGATAATGCATCAAAATAACATTTAAGAACTATTTCTTATTTTAGAGCTATATTTGCTCCTTCCTGAATGTTAATTAGTGGAAACTCAGTGATAAGTGACAGTGCTTTTTAAAACTGTAATTTGAAGAACGTCACTCTGGGTGCCTCCTTCCTGCAGGCCAAATTGGGAGCCCAAAGAGATTGCGGTATACAGGAAGACTCCAGCTTACTAGCCCAGTGTTGTTCTTTACAGAAGCCCTGAGGTTGTGGGCCAGCTAGCATCGTCCTTGACATCAGCCTTCACGGTTAAGCAGAACTCTAACCCTCTCAGAAACCATTTATGACTCTGTCATTCACAAATGACTCCAAGTGTCTGCTGAATGTGTTTCTATTTTTTGCTTTACTTTCTTAGGTTAATGAGTTGTGTAAGATTGTGATTCATTGTGAGAAGGAGAATTTCCTATCACTTGCTAGACTTCCTAGGTCTCAATGAACGCCTCACATCCTGGAATTCCAGAATTTGCTGAACAAGTTCCCTCAATCAGGCCATCCATTACTTTACATGAATGCTTAGACCCTTCATCTAGCCAGGATAAAGAGTAATTTTGTTATTAGACAGGTCTGCCCACTCGCCAAGTCCCCTACCTTCTATTATTCTAGTTGTTATTGTTGGTAGCTGCTGCTGAATCGGCCCCTGACTCATGGAGACCCCATGTACAATGGGATTAGACGGTTGTGATCCATAGGGTTTTCATTTGCTGATTTTGGGAAGTAGATCATCAGGATCATCAGGCCTTTCTTCCTAGTCTGTCTTGTTCTGGAAGCTCTGCTGAAACCTGTTCAGCATCATAGCAACTTGCGAACTTGCACTGACAAATGACTAGTGGCTGTGCATGAGGTGCATCAGCCAGGAATTGATCAGGATTTCCTATGTGGAAGGCAAGAATTTTCCCATGGAATCACCAATGCTCCATTATTATTCTTTTATCCTTTTCTATATCAACTCTACTTATGTCACTTCCTTCTAGAGATGTGACAACCAGCACCAAAGTTTCAGGGTTGAATTGAAAAGGAGTTCCTGTCTGGTTTTCCAAATCGTTCTTAATCATGGCTAACATTTTGTTGGCCATTTTGGACCACAATAGCGAGGGAACCCCTGCTAATTAGTCCAAGATCCCCTTCCTATGTTCTCACTGATAGATAGATGCCAATCTTTTTTTTCAGCATTAGACTTGGAAATGGGAGACTGCACTGAACCCCAGCTCTGCTGCTTCTTGGACAAGCTGACGTTGAGTAATTCATGTAACCGCTTTAAGTCTTCCTTCCTTCATCTATAAAATAAGATAATAATGCATCTTAGAGTTATTGTGAAGGAAAAGACTGGAGTAATAAATGCAAGAACCTGTCAAATTGAAAACAGTGCTGGTGTGGGCATTGCTTGCATATCTTTTATTTCTAATTTCAGTGGTGTCATCTTTTTTCTTTCTCTTTTTTCACAAAAGCTGTTTTAGTAGTAGAAGGAAGGGGTTACTTTTTGATTTTCTTTTTACTCAAAATATTTCTGCCTTTCTGAATTCCAAATAAGAAAGTTAACAATGGAGCATGTCTTCTTTTATGGGTATTTTGTTTTTTTAAAAAAAAAACAATAAATAATCAAGTTGATATGAGTGACTTATTTAAGAATCAATGTAGACGGTTTCTTCCAAAAGATGGTGTTGCACACTGGACAGATGGTTTGGAATCGAGCGCCTCTAGGTTCAAAATTTGGCTCTGACACTTATTTGCTGTGTGACCCCGATCTATGTACTTTACTCTTCCAAAAATCAGTTTCCTCCTTTGTAAAGCGGAAATTACAACATTTATCCCACAAGCTTTCTTCACATGTTTACTGATATTATTTATAGGTAAGTTCCCTTCATCTCATTCTTTCATTTTCCTATCACGGAGTCAAGATTCAGCCTTATCCCCTATCCTCTCTAAGATCTTTAGCACTGTACATATATAGTGAAATTCATATTCTTAATGATATTTCTGAGACAGTGGCTGGTTTAAAAGTACCTTTACTATCATCGGACAAAGTTTACATTTTGATGAACGCAGTGCTGATGTTCATTCGATTTAAAGAAAATTTCTTTTCATTAACATAGTTGAAGTATGTAGGAAATATATAGTGCTGTAGGGTACTCTGAACGTCTGGCTCACAACCACCTGGTAAATGGGAGGCTGAGTTTGCAGTGTTAGTTTAGGACAGCGGCAAGAATATGGCTGGGGGCTGAGAGACATGTATACTTTTATAGATTAGGTAAGGCACAGCTTCTCCAAGCCTTAGATTCTTCACCTTTTATATAAAGAAGTTGGACTCACTGATTTCTAAGATTCTTTTTTCTAATTCTTTGATTCTTAATTCTACATTAATAACCCAATGTTTAGTAGAAGTATCCTGGAAAAAAAAAATCTATCTATCTATCTATCTCTATATATAAACAAACCCATTGCCATCTAGTTGATTCCAACTCATGGCAACCCCACATGTTTCAGAGTAAAACTGTTTTCAGTGGCTGTAAGCTTACAGAAATAGATCATCAGCCCTTTCTCCTGCAGTGCTGCTGGGTGGATTCAAACCACCAATCTTTCGGTTAGCAGCCAAACACCACTCATCCTGGAATATATCTGGTACTTTTTATGTAATAGATTAAACCGTATGAAATTGCTATTTTTGAAAATTAAAAATGTCAAATATATGCAGCTTTCTATAGTTTAATCTAATATTTCAATGCCATGTACTTCTATGTAATGACTGAAAGAGAATTAGCTTAATCTTTCTATAGAGGACACTCTCCAATTTACAATAGAATATTTCTCTAACACCATACCATTTTACCATCCAATTTAAAAAAGAAAAGCACCACTCAAATAAACTTTGTCAAAATGTTCCATGTTTTCCCTGGATGTCTGCCTTGATTCTATTGAAGATCCTGGCTGGAAATGATTGATTGTGAAGCAGTGCAAACCTCGAGGTTTGCTCAGAAAAGCCTGTATATGCATGGGAAGCACATGACAAGCAGTCAGGCCAAGCCCATCCTTGGTCTGGATGATAAAGTTGCCTTTCAGATGGTAAGTGGGGCAGTGCTGATGATGTTACGTTTTCAGTTTTAGAGGAAGCAGCATAATAAATCAGTGCATCTAAAAATACAGTCTTAAGGAGATTTCTCATTCTCAAAGATTTCTTCACTGTAACATGAGTCAATTTGTTAATGATTTAAAAAACCCAGATGTTTCCTTCTCAATTCTCACTTTCTCCAAAGTATCAGGTGAACTTGGTCAGTTATTAAGCCCTCTATACCACCCTTTCCTCAACTGAAAAAAAAAAAAAAGTCATTTCTCAGCTTATCCCATAATTTTGCTGTCAGGAATAATATACACAATAATTCTGTATTTTATCTATACAAGGTGTATTAGTTGTGCTTAACAGGTAATCATAGATCCTTAGGAGTTGTCAGGCACGTTCATTTCTCTTAATCAATGCACAAATATTCTCTGTAATAGTTCTGACATATGGTCACTTAGGTTTTATTTGAATGTTTTCAGGAATGGAAGTTTATTGTGGTTCAAAGCAACCCATTGCATTATTGAACAGTTCTAATGTTAAATTTTTACCCTTATGCTGACTTGAAGTTTTCCTCTTATAAATTCTACCCAATTGTCTTATTTATGTTCTGTATATCAATATAAGGAGCCCTGGTGCCACAGTGGTTAAGTGCTTGGCTACTAACCGAAAAGTTGGCAGTTAGAATCCACCAGCTGGAGAAAGATGTGGCAGTCTGCTTCTGTAAAGTTTTATAGTCTTGGAAACCTTATGGGGCAGTTTTACTCTGTCCTGTAGGGTCACTATGAGTCAGAATCGACTCGATGGCAATGGGTTTTATATCAATATAGAACAAATCTACTTTTTTCATTCTCATGGTAGCAATTCATGTTTGAGGGCAGTTCCATGCTTTCCTTAAGTCCTTCCTTTTGTAATGAAAATACATCCCTTTATTCTTAAACTGTTTCTCAAATGATTTTCTCTGAAGAACTTGGCAGTCATCAGTTTTCCTTTGAATGTGGAGTGCAAAACTAAAACCTCCACTTTCAGAGTAACCTGGCTGGTACAGAAGTCAGAAGTAATACCCCATCCCTTGTTCTGTGACCATATATTTATCTTAATACAGTTGAAGATTACCAACTTTAGAATTATAGTTTCCACCTCTGGTAATCGCAAAGTAGTTCCTATCAGACCAACCCTCCTGCAAATAACAACTATGAAGTCTAGATAAATATCCAAAACCACTAACTGAAGGCACTAGTGAACGACTAAAAGTAAGCAGAAGCTGTAAGGAAATTGAAACTTAGAAGATTGGAGGGCAATGGGTAAGATTCATGTTTGTTTGTTTTATATGTTTGCTTTTAGGTTTTTGCCTAAACGTAGGTCCCAGATGGCACCATGCTGACTGACTGAAACTAGGAGAGAAATCTGCAATCTTACTGGCTTGATGAACCAGATAAAAGTGTTAAGGCCACCACAGCAGCTGGAAAGTTAGGGGAGAAATTCTGGAAAGAAGAGAACTATAGAGGGAGAGCACCAAATTCTGCAAATATGTTCTGCTCATATCTCTGGCTAACCCCCAAATTATGTACGTGTGGAGCAGACTCCAAGGAATCAAAATCAAAGCCAAACCGACTGCCACTGAGTTGAATTCCAGCTCATAGTGACCAAGGAGTTCAACTAAAGCTAAAAGAACTGAATAGAGAGTTCAGCTGCTGCCTACTCTAGGGAGCATTACCAGAGAGTTTGGAGTTTAAGTTAGCTGACTAGCTGCCTGCTGAAACAAAATAATCAATATTCTTCAGAGGAATATGAAGTAATCCAGAGTCTCTACAACATGTAATTTACAATGTCCATGATGCAATCCAAAATTACTAGACAAAGGAACAGAAAAATGAGATCCATATGAAAGAAGAAATTCAATCAATAAAGACCAACCACAAAATGACCCAGATGTTGGAAATAGCAGACAAAGATTTTAAAGTAGCTGTTTTAACTATGCTGAAGGACATAAAGGTAAATGAAAATAGACTTACGTGATCAATATTCTTAATGCATTGCTATACTACTAGGAATAAACCTTTATTTGTATTACCAAATATCCTACATTTTCTCACTTAGTTATAAGTATATCATGACAAGCTTCATACTATGTAGATTAAGCATTATCCTTATCAAAATCAAAATGTTAAAATAATAAAGCTAGGGTGAGCCATGGCTAGCTTTGGTAAGGACAATATAAATCAACAGTAAGAACAATTAGGAATGTAGTCAATTCTAGAATCTCAACTACAGGATTTCTTCCCAGAGAATGAAGGTACATGGGAACTTGACTGTGACCACCACAGGTATTTACTCGAAAAGACACATCTGGGGAACAAGATCACAATTCAGAAAGATCACCACTAGTGTTTCTGTGTTCATTAATGTGGTGCATATGTATGTGTGCCTGGTTGGTGGACATCTTACCATGCAAACAGTCAAAACAAACAAAGATAATTATCAGCAGAGGATGAGAAGTAGAAGATGCAGAAACAAAGGTTTTATTTTGCCATGCAATAACATAAAAAGCATAGTCACACAATGCACTTGAAAACATAGAAGAAAAAAGAGAAAAGGGACAGTATTTTTTTAAGTCAGATATCTCATGACAATAAGACATTCAGAAAACAGAAAAGCAGTTTACAATTTCAGTGACAAAAGAGGTATCAGAAGTGTACACAGAGATTGTAAGTAAATCTTTCTTAATTATATTTTATACAGAACACACTACATTTGGAATGCCCTGTAAGTATATAATTATAGATATGTCTAGAAGGGAGTAAATGTGAGCTCTGTGCAGTTGTATTTGGCTATAATCTGCTTAATGCATACTTAAAGTACCTGTAAATGTAAATGTTATGGGAATATTTTCCCTTAGTCTCTGGTCACAAAATCTAACTTTGGATCAGATCATTGGAAACAGTGGAAGACACATGTTGTCTTGGATGTGAGGGAAATGGGCAAGTACAAAACAAAGACTTCAAAATTAGTTGCTCACCAGTTTGAAATGACTGCCTGTACACCAGGATATTAATTTGTTACATGAAATATTTTATTACTATTTAAAAATAAATTGGTTATATTTTCCTTTGCTTTTATAATATATAGTTTTGTTCTTCCATTTGTTTTGAATGGTACGTTTAGGTTGACTTGGGTCATTTTCATAGAAAAATCATTTTCTCAAAACAATCAGGACTAAATGAGTATTGGTTATTAGCCAATGGATAAATTATCTTCACATTTTCAAACCAGGGAAGTTCCTAAAGACATAGACACATGTACAAATGATATTTGGTATACCATTCTTATTTTAATGTCTTTCTAAATTAATTCAGAAGATCAAACTATTTTCCTTTTAAATGCACACAAATAATGTCTCCTTTGGAAGGGTACGCCCCCTCAAAGATATATAGCATAAGTAACATTCCAGTGGAAGTCATAAAATTATTATTTTTTCCTAATTATTATTTTGTATACTCTACTAAAGAGAAGTAGGAATTTATCAATGTTTGTATAACTTATTAATTTACTTTGTAGATTCATCATTTACTAGAAAATTGAAATGCCACAAATACATTTTGATTATGATACTATGTTTTTATAATTTTTTCACAAAGATAGTTGAAGAGGATAAATTTACTTGCAAATTTTATAAAAACATGCCTCTAACACAATTAAAGTTTTATAATATATGCTTTTTGATGTATGCATATGTTACAATATTTATTTTCTATTAAATAATCATTGAAAAGCAACTGAAATTAGTCCATATTGATAGAAAAGTCAACAAATTCATACATTTATAAGTGATCAGAAAAAAATTATTCTATTTGTGTGGAAGACAGAAAGAAGTATTGCAGGGAAAAGAAATAAAGAAAGGATTTATCTTTTTGTTGTAGGAGAGAAATTTTTATGGAATCAGAAATTGTACTGGGGAGGTATAATTTTGAGTACTGATACCAATTATATCAGATAATTCTCTTACTACATTTTTAGGGACTTCATATGATTTCCTGCTTTCTGTTTATATATTTATCACATATCAGAGAACTGGTAACACTTCATTTGAGTAGATTTTTCTAAAAGTATAGATGGATATAAAAACAGTTTAATCAGTAATTTTCAAATTGTTAAGTCATGAATAATATATGAGAACAGAAGAACATAAAACACAATAAAATTAGAATGATTGAAGGCAGCTTACAATATAAAGTAAGTACAAAATGGAATTGGGGAGAAAATAGTTTCTTATTGCTGTGATCATTTAAATATGGAAGCTCTTGGAATGATAATGTACTTGCACTAAATACACTTAATGATGACATATTTCTGGTTATATTAAGAACATTTTTTTTCACACTTAAGGCCCAAATAGGAAACTATATATACATGAAGTACTTGTGATATGCTTAAATAGTTCTTAAATTTATTTATTTTAATTCTGAAGATGGTTTTTATTTTCTTTTTTAGAGATCTAAAATGAGTCGTGGCATTTCTTGAATTTCAATGGCTTTTAAATTTGGGAATGTTCAAATGTATGTTAATAATCTTCCTGTTCACCCCACTCAACAACTGGCTCATCATTCATGCGCAGAATGAGGTAAGAAAGAAGCTGAAAAAGATTCTGCCAGAATAAGAGAGAGACATAAAAGGTGAGGCCACTTACATCTACCTCACAGCGCTCTCCAGCAAAGGCGACATCACAGAGGCACTGGAATTTGTTGAGTAAGTCCTGGCACCGGCCTCCGTGGAAGCATGGATCAGAGGCGCACTCATCAATGTCCTTTTCACACCTTGAAAATAAACAGAAACAGCAGAAACCCAGCATCCTGTTGAACAAAATGGCTGTGAAATGGGGAGAGAAAAAAATTTGCCTGAATCTACCCAAAAGAGCACAGTCTTATCTATTAAATCCCACACAATTTATATATACTTAATAGTGTGAAAGGTGTTCCTTAAAATTCGTTTCTTATAAATTTTGTCTTTAATGGAATAATTTTTACACACACACACACACACAGTTAATTAGAATGAGAAAACAGGTGCAAATATTTAGAAACCAAGAGAAAACTGGGCCATGCATAAATAAGTTTCTCCCTCAAGAACATTAGTGAGTTTGTCACTTTATGAAAGTTCAGTTTATTAGAGGCACATGGGGAACCATGAGCGCTGAGAATAAGGTGGTATTATATCGCAAGCGAGAGTCGGAGAATAGACCTGGTACAATCAGGCTGTCGGGATTCTAATGCCTCAGTGCTCTCAGGCTAAGGGAAAAAGCCCACCAAAGACAAACAAAAGATACTTGCCTTATTTTGGGAGGTTTTGAATTATGTTACTTGGCAATTTCATTTTTTAACAAAAAGCAAAAGCAGATCGTTAGAAGATTTAACTTGCTAATAAACTTGTTCCAATATTGAGTAAGCATAACACTTGAATGTTCAGCAGAATGACCTTCAAAAGTCACATTTTCCAAAACAACCAACATCAATTCTAAGGTATATTGACATTTCCTTCTTCCCTGGGATACTGTCATTTTTTTCCACTTATTTTTCTGACAACTTATTTTTCTGTATATTCATTGATTAGTTTACCCATCACTCATTCAACAGATACTTATTTAGCATCTACCATGTGCCAAGAGCCCTGGTAGACGTAGTAGTTAAGAGCTCAGCTGCTAACCAAAAGGTTGGCAGTTGGAATCACCCAGCCACTTTTTGGAAAAACTCTGGGGCAGTTCTACTCTGTACTATAGGGTCACTGTGAGTTGGAATCAACTTGACCGCAAAGGTATGTGCCAAGAAGGACTGGGAGTGGTGCAAGGAGTTTGCACGCAACTACTGACCTAAAGGTTGGTAGTTTGAACCCACCCAGTGGTACCGAGGAAGAAAGGCCTAGTGATCTGCTTCCATAAAGACTGTTGTACTGTGTACTGTCAAGTCCATTTCAACTCATAACAACCCTATGGGACAGAGTAGAACTGCCCTATAGGGTTTCCAAGGCAGTAAATCTTCACAGAACCAGACTGCCACATCTACGGAGAGATGTGCCACCAGGGCTCCTTCTATAAAGTTTACAGCCAAGAAAACCCAACGAAGCAGTTCTAATCTTTAACACATTGGATCGCCATGAATCGGAATCAACTCAGTGGCTATGGGTTTAGTTAATTTGCTATCTGCCAAACACTTTACTATATCTTGGGATACGGCAGTAACTAAGTCATCTATTTGCATTTGAGAAATTTATATAAAGTCTTAGCTCCAAAAATTTCTACAGAGCAGATTTTAATGTTGAAGTTTGGTGTAAACAATGTTTTTATTTTCCCCTATCCACTCCTCCACCTCCCCAAAAGTAAAACTTGCATACTTGGATCATAGACTAATGACTAGGCTTGAGATGAAAGGGGATAAGGAGGTGGGACAGGGTCAGCCCAAGGTATAAAGGAAAGAAAGATTTCTCCTAAGAAAAACAGCCCCTTATCCTGCTGGATACCAAGCATAGCTGAGACATTTTGTTTTCCTTTTTTGGCTGAGGCTTCTGGGCTGGAAGGACACTCCTCTGATTAGATCTGAGCAAACTTGACAATTCTCAGGAGCCTGCCAAGCATTCTGTCCTGGGTGGGCCAGAGCGTACACACCATCCATCATTCACAACCTGCCAGGATGACACTAGAAAGTTGGAGGTTTAATCAGGCAGGAGAGAAGGCAATTTATTTGAGGACAGCTTTTCAACATCCTTGGGCATTATGGAAGTCTAGGCCTTGGGAGATTGCCCAATATTTCCTAGTCTTCCTCTAGCTACTCTCTTTCTTTCGAACTACACAGTGCACTACATATCCACATTCACTATAAACACCATTGGAGTTTTCATTAGAGGTTAATTAGCAGATGGAAAGTCAAAATAAATAAATCCGTCAGCATCCAGTGACTTCACTAATGATGGTTACGGACTTTAAAAATGCAGAATCTACTGAACACGGGTTCACTGTTTAGAAGTCTGTTTGCAGCAAAGGAGTTTATCCGGATGAAAAGTCTCCCGGGAGAGGAAAGAAAACTCTGAGCTTCCTTTTCTTACCATGTTTCAAAACAACAATTTGAATTTAAATCCAGGGCTTTTTTTTAAAAAGAATTAACATTGGAGGAACAGGGACACATTTGTTGTAAATACGTTCTATGAGCACATAGCAAAGAAAAATAATCCAAGGCTCTGGATGGGTTCTGTGCATTGTGCCATTAAACAGAAAATCTGACATTGAGCAAAGAGGCAGCCAGCACTTAAAGGTTGCTAAAGAGTTGTTCAAAATTTAGGACAAGGAAATATTTGCAATATTTTTGAGGTATATGGAACTGGAGGCCAACTGAATCGTTCTGGGTTAATACGTTGCATGATGTAAATTGGTGCAATGGAAAGTAGGAGTGTGATTTAAGGCTCTTTCCTTCCATGCACATACGTGCTTAGGCTGCCTGTGCCACTCATTACCAATCACAGAAGGTAGACTGTGAGAGCAAGAACTAGGCTTGTCACTGAGTGTTACCAGTTGCCCTCAAGGTGATTATGACTTATGGCGACCCCATGTGTTTGAGAAGAACTGTACTCCATAGAATTTTTTCAAGGCTGTGACCTCTTGGAACCAAATTGCCAGGTGCCTTTCTTCTGAGATGCCTCTGAATGGGTTCAAACCACCAAAATTTGGTTAGTAGTTGAGCGCTTTACCATTTGTACCACCCAAGGACCATTGAATGTTAGAAAGGTAATACACTGGTGTGCCCTAGATTGCCTGTTGCTTTTTAAAAATGATAAAAGATCTGTATCTGTGTGAGCCAAAACAACCAGCTGAAGCATAGAAAATTTAGAATAATCCAGACTGTAATTGTCACAGAGGGCAAATATACCCATCACTCTATTAACTACCCTTCTTGGAAAAATGAATTCAGTCAAACCATCTTTGTCAAAGGTGTATGATTTTAATTTATTTAATCTGTTCAATGCAGGAAGCTGGATCAGAGATAGTATATCTCAGCCTGGCTAGTATGTGAGATGGAAGAGCAAAGATTTATTTATACAGTTATACCAGCACATCAGATACCTAAACAGAGGTTCTGAAGGCAGCTAATACTGCAGCATATGTTTGCACTGGCACTTACTCTGTCACTTAACCTCTCAGCCTCAGTTTACACATATATAAAGTGGAAGTAATAAAACCATTTTTGCAGAACTTTAAGTGCTCAGTGAATGATTAACTATTTATTATCTGTTTATATACCCAAATCTTCCTCCTTGGTAACTGTTTTGGAAACATAGATCCCTTTGAGAATCTGATAAAAGCTATGGAGTATATGCTTTTCTACCCATCACTCCAACCCCAGCCAGTGAAATATACACCCAAATTTGCCTGCATTTTCAGCAGGTCGCAGATTGTCTGAAGGCATTGACTGACTCCGTGCTAACAATCCCCTCCTTAGGAGAAGAAGATTTGAAGGGTTTCTCTGGAAAAGGTAGGATCCTATGGAAAGGATGTACATAGTTTTAGGGTTCTAGGTAACCCTATGAAGCAATCCTTTAGGCATATTTTATTTTACTTTGATGGTACCCTCATTAGTGTCATGTATTAGAGTTAGTGGGAAAGAAACATGACTCCAGAGGTACTTACAAGAAATAAAAACATCACAGTATACATTTTTCAAAATCAGATTTCCCTATTTGAAGTCTTGGCTAATAAAATGTTTTTACTTTGACCTATACTGTAATTTTTCTTCTTTTTTATTGTTTGACTCTGTCTGGGCCTATATTTCAGCACAGGTTTTCCTATGGGCATCGAGATGAAAAATTAGAGGAGAAAAGAAACGTGGTGTCATCCCACTGTTCTTTAGCCCAGACTTCTGTTCCACAAAGTTCTAATGTGACTCACCATTCTCCAGTGAAACCAGGCCAACATATACATTTGAAATCACCCTGGACCTCTGTGCAGTTGCCTCCGTTGTAGCAAGTGAGATTTGTCTTCTTGTTCCCACAGTCTGTTGAGGGCAATCTGGTGTGTCAGGAGAGATAAGAGGAACAACCACAGCTGTTCATTTTGTTCAATTCATTCAAGAAAAAATTTTTTGAAAAGTTCATGTATGTAGACAATGCCAAACTAATTAAGAACTCAGGCCGGCTGAGCTACAAATGCTTAACTGTGCTGCATGACACAGGAATCACTTTCTCCAGTGAAAAGTCCCTGCTGCAGGGTGCTGTGAGAAGCACGGCTATCCATCTTCCATGTCTACACAGTTTTCATTCATGAGATAAGATCTATGCCGTGGGGTGGCAATAAATTCAGGGTTGGAAAGGAGCTTGCTATAGCTAGATTTGCTGCTGCTTTGCTAATAAATCAACAAAGGCCACAGGAAAATTGCATCTCTATAAAGGCCAGGAAAGCAAGGACAGCACTCTGGTACCCAAGCACTCATGTGATTTCTCTGGTGGCTTTCAGAGCTGAACTCCAGTTGCCCTGCCAAGACTTGCTGCTCCCTATCTAATAATTCATAGCTTAGCAGAATGCAAGCCAAATGTTGTCCCGGAGGTTTGTACCTAGCACTCAGTGGTAACTGCATATGAATTCAGTGAGTGGCTATCTTGTACAACAGCAAAGCTGTATATGCTAAGGAATCCTTATAAAAAGAAGAACAAATTGTTAGACGTTATCAAGACAAGGAAGGGACAGATGTTTGCAAAGATATTGAGGGTGTTACTCAAGCCCATTGTGTATGTGCATGGCATCTGGTAAGTATTCAAGAAATTCGAGAAATGGTAGATGATTGGATTTTGCCCTGTTCTGTGAGCTGCAGCTAATAAGGGGGAAACTAGCCTATCTGATGGTAAATGTGTCTCTTCCAGCAAGAGCTAATCAATTCTGCTTAAAAGAGAAATTATCATAAGGACTTTTCAAAAGAGCCCAAAATGTCAACCAGCTTTGAAACAGGTCAATTGGCAATGTAAGTGTGAAAGTTTGTATACAATCTTAGGTTTAGTAAACAATTCTTGAAACTCATTAGAAGGTACTTTTGAGAACTTTGGTCTTCGAGAACTTGACTTTGATGAATTAGGCTGAGAAAAATACTTGCAGAACTAGTTCCTTCTAGGGCATATATGTTTATTTTACTTATTCAAATTCAGCATGGCAGTACTATTCGTTTTGATCCTGAATTTCTCTTGCTTTCATCAGGCAGTTTACCTGTTGGCAAATGTGCTGGTTAACACATGGGAAGTAACTTTTTATTGGAATGCCAACCCTTAGTACCTAACACTATTCCTTGCCTTGGTAGGTTCTTAATAAGTGTGTCTAAGCCATCTAGCGCTGCTATAATAGAAGCACCACAAGGGAAAGACTTTAACAAACAAAAATTTATTCTCTCACAGTTTTGGAGGCTAGAAATCCTAATTCAGGGTACCAGCTCTAGGGAAGGTTTTTTGTCCCTGTCATCAATCTTCCCCTGGTCTAGGAGCTTCTCAGCACAGGGACCTTGAGTCCAAAGGACGTACTCCACTCCTGGTACTTCCTTCTTGGTGGTATGAAGTCCCTTATCTCTCTGCTCACTTCTCTCTTCTTTTATCTCTTTTAAGATAAAAAATGATGCAGGCCACACCCCAGGGAAATTCCCCTTACATGGGATCAGGGATGTGACCTGAGTAAGGGTGTTGCATCCCACCCTAATCCTCTTTAACATAACCTAACCTTGCCTCATTAACCACCGGCAGAGATTAGGATTTAAAACATGCAGGAAAATTACATCAGATCACAAAACGGAGGACAACCACATAATACTGGTAATCATGGCCTAGCCAAGTTGACACACATTTTTGGGGGACATAATTTGATCCATAACAAAGTGTTATGGAGATATGTGAAATTTCTTTTTTTAAATTTTTTTCCATACAAAAATTTATACATAGTTATGTGACTCTAATTGCTCTCCCCATACTGTGACAGCACACTCCTCCTTTCCACCCCTGATTCCCCATGTCCATTCAACCAGCTCCTAACCCTCTCTGCCTTCCCATTTCACCTCCGGACAGAAGCTGCCCATTTAGTCTCTTGTATCTACTTGATCTAAGCAGCACACTCCTCACGAGTATCACTTCATGTCCCATAGTCCAGTCCAATCTTTGTCTGAAGAGTTGGCCTCAGAAATTGTTTTAGTTCTGGGCTGATAGAGAATCAAGGGGCCATGCTTTCCAGGGTTCCTCCAGTCTCAGTCAGACCATTAAGTCTGGTCTTCTTACTAGAATTTGAGTTCTGCACCCCACCTTTCTCCTGCTCTATCCAGGGCTCTCTGTTGTGTTCCCTGTCAGGGCAGTCATTGGTGGTAGCCAGGCACTATCTAGTTCTTCTGGTCTCAGTCTGATGAAGTCTCTGGTTTACGTGGCCCTTTCTGTCTCTTGGGCTAATACTTTCCTTGTGTCTTTGGTGTTCTTCATTCTCCTTTACTCCAGGTGACTGGGACCAATTGATGCATCTTAGATGGCCGCTTGAAAGCTTTTAAGACCCCACTCACCAAAGTAGGACGCAGAACATTTTCTTACTAAGCTTTATTATGATGATGGACTTAGATGTCCCCTGAAAGCACGGTGGTCCCCAGACCCCTATCCCTGCTACTCTGTCCCTCAAAGTGTTTGATTGTATTCAGGAAACTTCTTAGCTTTGGTTTAGTCCAGTTGTGCTGACTTCCTCTGTAGTGTGTGCTGTCCTTCTGATACGCGTAATTTCTTATAGGCGTGGGCACGTGTTACATTTGCCAGGAGATTCATCCAATTAAGGAACCGCCTCTGAATTAGTGTAAAATCTACATGCTGCCAACTCACTGTTAAAGCCCTGGAATATATTACTTGTTAATACTAACTTATTCACTTCCCCATAATAATTACACTGTTTTGTAAATTTTAAGCAGTATAAAAATTATAAAAACAATAATGACTTTGACTTACATGGAAATACAGAAGCAATGTGACTTAAAGGAAACATATTCTTGTCTTTGTATATGACATAAAATGGAGGTGGTTACTGAAGCTAAAATACTATTTTTTAGTTTTAGAAAATATTATAGAAGACTTTGAAAATGGGTAAAAGAGCTCACTGGGTGTTCTTTCAATGGTATGCTGGGTGCTATATAGTGGATCCTCTGAGATTTTCTAGGGGTGCATATCTCAGATTGTCTTTACTAAATGCAAATTAATCTTGTACTAAGAAATGTAAATTAATTTGTCTACAGTGATATAATTGATTTTCACATTGTAGAAAATATGATTCCAAACATTGATTCTTATTGCCCTATAGAATATTAAATGGTTTCTCATATATTAGTAAATTCATTTTGTCATTCTTGTTCTGTAGATTGCCCTTTGAATTAGTCTTTATATCTTACTGGTTCCCTCATTAATTAACGGTTAGATAAAATCCTCAACACATATTTATTCTATATTTGTACAAGAGTTATGATTTTACATTTTTGAAATTATACTTTAATGAAGTCTTTCCAAGATTTTACACTATTTACCTGTCTGAAATAACTCAAGCATCATTTTAGTGGTAGAAGTCATGCCTTCCTAAGAATACTAAAATTCAACTTCTTGCATCTATTGGTAATCTTCTTCCCCTCCCCCTGCACCTTGCCCCAAGACATTAAGATTGTCAGACTCTGGGGCTATAGTTCATGAGATATATTCAAACAAAGATGACTGAGAAAACATTTTACTTGGAAGTCTCTTCAAAACACTCCCATTCTTACATGTAGAACATCCTAACTAGTGAGATCCTGTCTTTATGTGACCACCTGTGAAGAAACTGACCAATGCCAGCCCTTTTCAGCACAGCCTATGTTTGCACACCTTGAAGAGAGAGCTTTTCAATTAGACAAGGAAAATATAGAGCATAGCTCTGAAGTCCAAGCTTCATATGGATTTTATGCTCACCTGCAAAATTTTCCTGTAAAATCTCCCAAACAGAGGCAAGAATAGCCATTAGTGTCACTGATGCAGGTGGCCCCATTAGCACATTGGTGACTTTGACAATTGTCTATCTCCACTTCACAGTTCACGCCTGTGTATCCAGGCTCACAACTGCAGTGGTAGGCTGCAACTCTGTCAGAGCAGTTACCATGGATACAGGGGTTTGAAAAGCATTCATCAGTGCCAAGTTCACAGTGTGTCCCTGACCATCCCAAGGGACAGGTGCAATTATATGAGCTGTAGAGATCTTCACAATTTCCACCATGCAAACAAGGATTGGAGTTGCAGGCATTCAGCTCCAAACAGCCAGTAACCACCGAATTTGTAGAGATTTTGAGAAACTGCTCTTCCTGGGGTTTATTAGTGAAACCACGAATATTTTCAGAGTAAGAGAGATAAATACCACTGATTTCTATTGTACTCAGACACCCTTGCAAGACATTCATATTGTCCAAAGTTCGGTCACCAATGTAAATGTCTGTATCAGCCTTCAAAAAGTTGAGGTTTCCAGTAGCAGCTGTACTGGTCACAAACGATGTTCGGTTGTCCACTTGCATTTGCCAGTTGGACGACTGGGCCAGTGGGTCTGTCATGGAAAGAGTCACTTGGTGCCATATGCCATCATTTACTGGCTGCAAACTTATCAGACTCAGCATATAAAAACTGTTGCCACTTTGTAGTTGAAATAATAATCTTGAGTCTTGAATGCTAATATTAAGAAATTCAGGCTCTTTCTCTGCATGCAATATTATAACATTTGTATCCCTTGTTCTGAAACCAAATGTGATGTTGGTGAGTTCTCTAGTAATATTCCCATTGCTCCTGAATAATATTTCACTGCTTTGTCCAATAAAAACAGCATTTGCAATACCTAAAGAGAGAAGGCAATTCCAATTGGTGAATTTATTCAAACTGTAACGTTGGCCTAATTGCTTTACGGCATTATGATCATCACGCTAATGGCTATCATGCACGTTAGGCACTGTGATAATTGCTTTTATATTATTTCTAATACAGAATCTTTGTATACACGTATTATTATTATTATCACTATTGCTATATCCCCTGGTGGCATAGTGGTTAAGTGCTATGGCTGCTAACCAAAAGGTTGGTGGTTTGAATCCACCAAGAGCCCCTTGGAAACCCTATAGGGCAGTTCTGCTCTGTCCTATAGGGTCGCTATGAGTTGGAATTGACTTGATGGCAACAGGTTTTTTTTTAATCCCCTTTCTATAGAGGAAGAAACTGAGATTTATAGACGTTAAGTAATTTGCTCGTGGTCATGTGGCTAACAAATGATAGAGCCAGAATACCAAATGTGGTTGGTCTGATACCAAAACCCAAACCGTACATTTCTTTTCCATTGAAATCCTAAGGCAAAGCAATATTTATCTTGTAGATGCTCTCACAAATAAAATACTAAACATTTTACACATAAAGAAATTGAGCACAAAGAACTCACAAATCTGGTGAGGGTGACAGAGAAAATTAATAGTAGAGTCTGGCTACAGATTAAGCTGATCAGTAAGCAACCAAAAGTAGGATTCCAAAATGACTGATTTACTTACCTGGCAAAACTCCAATTACTTGCCAATCTATCAACTCTGCCTACACTCAGGTAGCTGCATGTGGCTGGAGAAAAATATGCAACCATACGAATTGCTCTTAAATTTATGCTCACATACTGTATATGAGCACCACGCTTTTGGGTAATCATATAACACTCATAAAGTGTTTTTCCCATTCTACAGGACCATTAATTCACTTTTTCTTAATTTTTAAAAAAATTTTATTGTGCTTTAGGTGAAAGTTTACAGAGCAAATTAGCTTCTCATTCAAAAATTTATACACATTATTTTGTGACATTGGTTGCAATCTCTGCAACGTGTCAACACTGTCCCGCTTGCCCCTTCCACCCTGGCTTTCCCATGTCCATTCATCCAGCTTTCCTGTCCCTTCCTGTCTTCTTGTCTTTGCTTTTGTGTGGGTGTTGCCCATTTAGTCTTGAATACTTGACTGAACTAAGAAGCACGCTCCTCATGTGTGTTCTTGTTTGTTTTATAGTGCTGTCTAATCTTTGGCTGAAAGGTGGACTGCAGGAGTGGCTTCAGTTCTGAGTTAGCAGGGTGCCTGGGGGCCGTAGTCTGGGGGTTCATCCAGTCTCTGTCAGACCAGTAAGCCTGGTCTTTTTTTGTGAATTTGAATTTTGCTTTACATTTTTCTCCTGCTCTAACTAGGGTCCCTGTCAGAGCCATTGGTGGTGGTAGCCAGGCACCTGCACCTTCTATTTCCTCTGGGCTCAGGATGGTGGAGGCTATCGCTCAGGTGGTCCATTAGTCCTTTGAACTAATATTTTCCTTGTGTTTTTGGTTTTCTTCATTCTCCTCTGCTCTCAACTGCATGGGACCAACAGATGTATCTTAGATGGCTGCTCACAAGCTCTTAAGATCTCAGACACTACTCACCAAAGTAGGATGTAGAACATTTTCTTTATGAACTATGTTATGCCAATTGACCTAGATGTCCCCCAAGATCATGATCCCCAGCCCTCAGCCTCCCAGTAACTCAGTCTCGGTCCCTCAAGGTGTTTGGATGTGTCTAGGAAGCTTCTACGACTTTGCCTTGGTCAAGTAGTGTTGACTTCCCCTATATTGTGTGTTGTCTTTCCCTTCACCAAAGTTAACACTTGTCTACTGTCTGGTTAGTGATCTTCTCTCCTCCTTCCCCTCCCTCATAACCATCAAAGAGTGTTTTTTTTTTTTCTGTGTGTAAGCCTTTTCTTGGATTTTTATAATACTGGTCTTGTACAATATTTGTCCTTTTGTGATTGATTTATTTCACTCAGCATAATGCCCCCCAGATTCATCCATGTTGTGAGAAGTTTCACAGATTCATCATTTTTTGTCATTGTGTAGTATTCAATTGTGTATATGTACCCACAATTTGTTTATCCATTCATCTATTTGTGGGCACCTATTTCCATCTTCTTGCTGTTGTTAATAATGCTGCAATGAACATGGGTGTGCATATGTCTATTCATGTGATGGCTCTTATTTCTCCAGGATATATTCTTAGGAGTGGGATTGCTGGATTTCTATTTCTAGATTTTTAAGGAGGCATCCTTTCACTTTCCATAGTGATTTTACCATTTTATATTCCCACCAGCAGTGCATAAGAGTTCTAATCTCCCCACAACCTCTCCAACATTTGTTATTTTCTGTTTTTCTGATCAGTGCCAGTTATGTCGAGGTGACATGGTATCTCATTATAGTTTTGATTTGCATTTCTCTAATGGCTAATAGTGCTTGCTTTGGCAGCACATGTAGTAAAATTGGAACGATACGGAGAATATCAGCATGACCCCTGCTCAAGGATGACATGCAAATTTCTGAAGCATTCCGTATTGTTTTGGAGCCTTGGTGGTGTAGTGGTTAAGAGCTATGGCTGCTAACCAAAAGGTTGGCAGTTTGAATACTCCAGCATCTCCTTGGAAACCTTATGGGACAGTTCTACTCTGTCCTGTAGGATTACTATGAGTTGAAATTGACTCGATGGCAAGGTTTTTTTTTTTTTTTTTTTTTTTTAATAATGGCTAATGAATCTAGAAAAATTGGAAGTTGTCAAAAAGGAAATGGGCTGCATAAAGTTTGATATCCTAGGCATTAGTGAGCTGAAATGGACTGGTACTGGGCATTTTGAATTGGACAATCATATGGTATACTATGCTGTGAATGACAAATTAAAGAGGAATGACATCATATTCATTGTCAAAAAGAACATTTCAAGATCTATCCTGAAGTACAATACTGATAGTGATAGGATGATGTCCATATGCCTACAAGGAAGACCAGTTAATACAACTATTACTCAAATTTATACACCAATTAGTAATGCCAAAGATGAGGAAATTGAAGATTTTTACCAACTTCTGCAATGTGAAATTGATCAAACATGCAATCAAGATGCATTGGAATGTGGAAGTTGGAAACAAAGAAGAAGGATTGGTAGTTGAAAAATATGGCCTTGGTGACAAAAAAAAATTTTGCAATACCAATGACTTGTTCATTGCAAATACCTTTTTTCAGCAACATAAACGGTGACTATACATGTGGACCTCACTGGGTGGAAAACACAGGGAAAAGGAAAGATGGAAAAGTTCAATATCATCAGTAAGAACAAGGCCAGGGGAAAACTGTGGAACAGACCATCAACTGCTTGTATGGAAGTTCAAGCTGAAACTGAAGGAAATTAGAGTAAATCCATGAGAGCAAAAATACACCCTTGAGTATATCCCACCTGAATTCAGAGACCATGTTCAAGAGTAGATGATTGAAGACCAGCCAAGTTGTGGGAAGACATCAAGGACATCATACATGAAGAAATCAAAAGGTTATTAAAAAGACAGAAAACAAAAAGAATAACCCAAAATGGATGTCAGAAGAGACTTTGAAAAGTGCTCTTGAAGGCAGAGTAGTTAAAGCGAACAGAAGAAATGATGAAGTAAAAGAGCTGAACAGAAGATTTCAAAGGGCAGCTTGAGAAGACAAAGTAAAGTATTATAAGGAAATATGCAAAGACCTGGAAACCCAAAAGGGAAGATTTCTCAAGCTGAAAGTACTGAAGAAAAAAAGTCAAGCCTCAAGTTGCAATACTGATGGTTTCTATGGGGAAAATATTGAATGACTCAGGAAGCATCAAAAGAAGATGGAAGGAATACACAGTCACTGTACCAAAAAGAATTGGTTGATGTTCAACCATTTCAGGAAGTAACATATGATCAAGAATCAATGGTACTGAAAGAAGAAGTCCCAGCTGCACTGAAGGGAATGGCAAAAAAAAAAAAAAAAAAAAGAAAGAAAAAAAAGGCTCCAGGAATTGTCAAAATACTAATTGAGATGTTCCAACGTACGGATGCAGCTCTGGAGGTGTTCACTTGACTATGTCAAGAAATTTGGAATGCAGCTTCCTGGCCAACCAACTGGAAGAGATCCATAGTTGTGCCCATTCCAAAGAAAGGTGATCAAACAGAATTCAGAAATTACCAAACAATATCATTAATATCACACACAAGTAAAATTTTGCTGAAGATCATTCAAAAGCAGTTGCAGGGAACTGCCAAAAGTTCAAGCCTGATTCGGAAGAGGTTGTTGAATGAGGGATATCATTGCTAATGTCAGATGGATCTTGGCTGAAAGCAGAAGATACCAGAAAGATGCTTACCTGTGTCTCATTGACTATGCAAAGGCATTGACTGTGTGAATCATAATTATGGATAACATTGTGAAGAATGGGAACTGCAGAACTCTTAATTGTGCTCATAAGGAACCTGTACACAGACCAAGAGGCAGTCATTTAAACAGAACAAGGGGATACTGCATGGTTTAAAGTCAGGAAAGGTGTGTGCCTGGGTTGTATCCTTTCACCATACTTATTCAATCTGTATGCTGAGCAAATAATCCAAGAAACTGGACTATATGAAAAAGAATGGGGCATTAGGATTAGAGGAAGTCTCATTAACAACCTGTGACATGCAGATGACACAACCTTGCTTGCTGAAAGTGAAGAGGACTTGAAACACTTACTGGTGGAGATCAAAGACCACAGTCTTCAGTATGGATTACACCTCAACATAAAGAAAACAAAAATTCTCACAATAAGCAACATTATGATAATTGGAGAAAATATTGCATTTGTCAATGATTTCATTTTACTTGGGTCCACAATCAATGCTCACGGAAGCAGCAGTCAAGAAATCAAATGGCACATTACATTGGGCAAGCCTGCTGCAAAAGACTTTTTTAAAGTGTTAGAAAGCAAAGATGTCAGTTTGAGGACTAAGGTAAGCCAAGCCATGGTATTTCCAATCACCTCATATTCATGTGAAAGCTGGACAGTGAATAAGGAAGACTGAAGAAGAATTGATGCCTTTGAATAATGGTGTTGGTGAAGAATATTGACTATACCATGGACTGACAGAAGAACTAACAAATCTGTCTTGGAAGAGGTACAGCCAGAGTGCTCCTTAGAAGTGAGGAGGTGAGAATTTGTCTCGTGTACTTTTGAACATGTTACCAGGAAGGACCAGTATCTGGAGAAGGACATCATGCTTGATAAAGTAGAGGGTCAGCCAAAAAGAGGAAGACCCTCTAGGTGATGGATTGATACAGTGGTTGCAACAATGAGCTCAAACATAGCAAGGATTGTGAGGACAGTGCAGGATCAGGCAAAGTTTTGTTCGGTTTACATGGGGTCGCTATGAGTTGGAATCGACTTGAGGGTACCTAATAACAACCACAGTGGCTAATAATCATGAGCATTTTCTCATGTGTCTGTTAGCTGCCTGAATGTCTTCTTTGGTGAAGTGTCTGTTCATATCCTTTGCCCATTTGTCAAGTGGATTATTTATCTTTTTGTTATCGAGGTGTTGAAGTATTCAATAGATTTTGGAGATTAGACCCTTTTCAGATATGTTGTTGCCAAAATTGTTTTTCCTAGTCTGTAGTTTCTCCTATTACTCTTTTGGGGAAGTTTTTTGATGAGCGTAAGTGTTTACTTTTAGGAGCTCCCAGTTATCTAGTTTATCTTCTGGTGTTTGTTATGGCCTTTATTCTATTTATGCCATGTATTAGGGCCCCTAGCTTTCTCCCTTTTTTTCCTTCCATGATCTTTATCGTTTTAGATTTTATATTTAGGTCTTTGATACACTTTGAGTTAGTTTATGTGTACAGTGTGAGGTACGGGTCGTGTTTCATTTTTTTACAGGTGTACATCCAGCTTTGCCAGCATCATCTGTTAAAAAGACTATCTTTTCCTTATTTTCCTCATTTGTCCTTTGTCAAAGATCAGCTGACCATAAGTGGATGTATTTATATCTTGGTTCTCAATTTTGTTCCATTGGTCTATGTGTCTGTTGTTGTACCGGTATCGGGCTGTTTTGAATACTGTGGCTCTATGGTAGCTTTTGAGATCAGGTGGTATGTGGCATGTGAGGAGCCCTGGTGGCATAGTGGCACAGAGCTATGGCTGCTAACCAACAGGTTGGTAGTTGAAATCCACCGGCTGCTCCTTGGAAACACTATGGGGCAGTTCTACTCTGTCTTATAGGGTCATATGAGTTAGAATCAACTCAATGGCAATGGGTTTGGGTTTGGTAGAGTAGGTTCTGAGATCAGTTAGTGTGTGGCCTCCTAGTTCTTTTTCTTCAATAATGCTTTCTTTATCCAGGGCCTCTTTCCTTTCCGTTTAAAGTTGTAATTAGTTTTTCCATCTCTTCAAAGAATGCTGTTAGTATTTGGATTGGGATTGCATTACATTTGTATATCAATTTGGGTAGAATTGACATTTTCACAATGTTGGATCTTCCTCTCCATGAATATGGTATGTTTTTCCATTTATGTAAGTCTCTTTTGGTTTCTTGCAATAGTGTTTTATACTTTCTTTGTATAGGTCTTTCATGCCCCTGGTTAGATTTATTCCTAGGTATTTTAACTCTTTATGGTCACATCTTCTTTATGTCCTGAAGTATCTAATGCTAACTCAGCTGATGGTCTCCTTTCACATTTTCTTGAGAAAATATGATAAAGGAGAACTGCCTCAGCTTTCCACCAAATCAGTAAATCTAACAGCGCCTGGGTCCACTCTGCCTTCCTTTCCTCCTTACTTCCATTGAAGGTCAACCTTCCCCTCATGCATTGGTTGTCATTTCTTTTCTCCCTTTCTAGGACATTGTTCCTACATGTATTCTCTTTCTTCCCTGCATCATCATTTTTCTCTTTTTGTTTGTTGTTTCCCTCAGTATACAAATATTCTGTAATTACTCTCATCTTAAACAATAACACACACAAGACCCAAAAGCACTACTGACTCATCCCTCCTTCTGCTATTTTCCTATTTCTCTATTGTCTTTTCCAGAAAATGTATCCTCATCATCCCCACTTTATTATCTTCTATTCTCTCTTGAAAATATGCCTCTCAAGCTTTTGTCCCTATTGCTTGACTGAACTCACTCTTGTCAAGATCACAGTGACCTACAGGTTACTCAATCCAGCGGTCAATTCTCTACTCTTATTTCACCAGTCAGTAGCATTTGACCTTAAAACTCTGTCTTTGCTTCCCTTTTGGGGCACCCCACCCAACCTCTAGCACCTTTGATATAGAATAATTACTTCTTAGTGTCTCTGCTTCCACTGTCCTGCAGATCAATATAACAACCACTTCTTGGCTCAAGACCACCTATCAGTTACCATCACATCTATAATGAAGTCATAAGTCCTAGGAACGTATACCTCACCTGACCTTTGACTAACTTTCTAGTCCCATTTTCTACCACACTCTTCCTCATTCTATGCCACAGTCACAAAAACTTCTTGCCATTCTTTGAAGACACCAAGTTTGTTCACAACCCAGGTCTTTTATTGCTGTGACATATACCCAGAATATTCTTCCCCCAAATCTTCCCACATCTGGCTCTTTCTCCACATTAATACCTGCTCAAATGCCACCTCCTCTGGGAAGCCTTTCCTGACTATCCAAGTTGAAATAGCTATCTCCCTGCAACCTCTCTCTGTACTATTACTCTGCTTTATTTTCTTTATAACTTTTGTCTCCATTTGAAATTACATTGTTTGTTTGCCTACTTGTTTTTGGACTGTCTTTCTTCATTGAAACACAAGCTTTACGGGATCAGAGATTGTCTCTGTCTAGGCTATCACTACATCCTTGTGTCTAGAATGTTGCCTGACATATAGTAGGTCTTCAGTAACACTGACTAAATGAATAGTGTATGAAACTCCTCCATCCTTTATTTTAGAAAGTGAGACAATGTTTAGAAACTACAGCAGGACAAAATTCATGTGTGTCATTGGACTGGGTTAAAATCTGACTTGATTTTATTGTTTGATTGTAGTGTTGTTTCTGTATGGTTTTGTATCAGGGGTTGGGGAGGGAAAAAGTATCAAGTGTCTCATTATATATCTTGAGTAAATGTTAAAATGATACATCTCATTAGCTCTACAACTTCTAAAGGAAGAGCACATCTGTAATGTTCAGGGAACATTGCCATAATAAACACACCTGTGTCTAAAGTAGGTTGTAAATTTTTAAATCTTGGTTTTCTGATAGGATACAGAGAAAGAGAAGATTAACATCCTAAAAACAAACTCAGGGTAATCCACGAGCTGTACTCAGGAGAGTATGTCATTCTAGGAGAACTAATCTCGATATATTTTACTTGAAAAAAAATGCAACAGGGTTATAAGATCACATCAAATTGAAATTATTCTAAGTAGCAAAAGTGAATTCTGGCATTCATACCTGTCAATTAGGAAAACTTTACCCTTCTCATTTATTGAAATTTTCTCTCTTCACTAAGCTGTCACATTTAAAAAAAAATGTCCAGTACTGGGACTTTTTGGAGCGTCAGAGCCAGACTTTTCTACTTCTTCTGCAGCGACAATGCAGTGAAGCTAAGGATTCACATCACTCCTTTCTGATACACATGTGCCCAAACCCTAAACTGCTTTCTGTGTGACTGAAGAGTACATCAGGGACATTGTTCTTGGACTACCACTGTTTTTAGAAATCCTGTTCTCTGTTCTTGAATAGGTTCAAAACGATTTAAAGCCCTTTGTAGCTGCTGTAATTAATGACCTACCATTTTAGTCAAAAGATTAATAATTATCAAACTGTTTGCCATTGTTAGTTACCCTCTAGTCAGTTCTAACTTATGGCGACTCCATGTGTGCAAAATAGAACTGCTCCATAGGGTTTTCAAGCCTATGACCTTGTCTTCCCAGGCACCCAGAAGCTTAACTGTTTCGAGGCTTAACTGTCTGCACCACCCAGAAAACCTGTTGGTGTCGAGTCCATTCAGATTCATAACAACCCTGTGGGACAGAGTAGAACTGCCACCATAGGGTTTCCAAGGAGCGGCTGGTGGATTCAAACTGCCAATCTTTTGGTTAGCAGCTGAGCTCTTAGACTTAATAAACTGTGGAAGTCATTTCAGAGGTAGAACAATGGAAAAGTTTGCACTTAAAATTCTCTGCCATATTAGAATCCATGTTATATTGTTTATGCCAATTCATTATGCTTTATATACATGCATAATTTATATTTATTAAATATGAAACAAAGTAAATGTGTTCTTCTAGAAAACTTCTCCATGTATATATAGGCTATATTTCATATACGTGTTTAATGTATATTAATATATATAAACATAAACTACATATATTTTTATTTTTCCTCAGTTACTGGGGTTTATTCTAAATAGGCTATTGTTGCTAAGGAATTCAGGTCATTCTGTTCTCTAGTTCTAATACATTACATTAGAGCATTGTTTTCCAAGGTATTTTATGATATTTATTTATAGTAGTAAGCAGATAAACTACTTAATGTCCACAGCAGTCAGGTGAAAATGCTGAGTTCATTTGAAGAAAAATAGTAAGTGAATTTATTCATTTAACAAGTGTTTATTGAAACCCTATTATATGTTTGGCACCATTTTTAGTGCAAAGAGTAACAAGGGAAACAATCTAGAAGATTTCTTTCTCTTAGGAAACTTACATTCTGGTGAGGAAAGAGGATAAACAAATACATACATAACAAAATATTAAGGTGTGATAAGTGATATGAAGAAAAATAAAGCCAGGTTAGAGAACATTGGGCAGAAAACTGAAGGAAATGATGAAAGCAATCTGTGAAGCTCTGGATTAAGATATTTTAAGATGGAGGTGGTGGCGGTGTGCTGGAGCCTGATCAAATGCAGTTAAAGAGAAAACGGAGTGAGACATCATACACGTACTGAAGACAACTTTTTAGATGGGCTTCACCATAAAAGGAAGCAGAGAAATGGGTTGGTAGCTGGTGAGGAAGGGGGAAAGGGAATCAAGGCAATTCTTCTGTAACAAGGAAATTTGACTGTGTTTATATGCTTATGGGAAAATGGATGATGCTGAAGACTGAGAAAAATTTTAGGAGCAAAATCTTAGCAAAAGGGAAACCCATTGAAAATCCGTTGCTGTCGAGTTGATTCCAACTCATAGTGCCCTGTAGGACAGAGCAGAACTGCCCCAGAGGGTTTCCAATGAGCTGCTACTGGATGTGAACTATCGAACTTTTGGTTAATAGCCAAACTCTTAACCACTGTGCCACCAGGGCTTCTGAAAAAGGGAATGCAATTAGAATTCAATGCAATCATAAAGGGTTTGCCATAGATTGGACTCTGCATTATTTGAAGTAGGAGAGAAAGAGTATAAGTAATAGTGTAGCTACTCAGTATAATGACTGTTCACAATAGTCAGAAATCGTGAATATGATGCTCAGATTGCTAACATTTGGGAAATTGTATTGTCATACCAGAGACATGCAGGAAAACACTCCAGATTGAGGGAAATAGTAATACCAGTTCAGTGGCTGGCTAGCTGATTCCAACTCATGGCGACCCATGTGCATCAGAGTAGAACTGTGCTTCAGAGTGTTTTCAATGGCTGATTTTTTGAAGACTTTCTTCCAAGACGTCTCTGGGTGGGTTCAAACCACCAACTTTTGGTTAGCAGCTGAGTATGTTAACTACTTGCACCACCCAAGGACTATAGAAATATTAACACCAAGCATTAATTGAGTGCCTAACGTGTTTGGCTCTTTACTTATAAGATCATATGATTACCACAAAGAAACCTACAAAGTAGACATTGTTATCGTTGTTTTACAGATGAGGATGCTTGCGATTATGGAGGTTAAGTGAATTGCCTGAGGTCTGAGTTGATAAATGGCAGGGAGCTAACACTAGCCCAGTTACTGGGTATTCCCAATAATGAGGGGGTAAGAAATCAGTCATTACTTGGTTAATTCTTTCTTCAGAAATAAGCTTTAAATGATTAAGGATCTAAGTTTGGCTACCGCTCCCGTTTCCCACCCAGACATCCAAGGGCAGGAAGAGGCAAGAGGCCTATGGGGTTCATTTTACACTCATATTAGAGGTAAAAGCCACAATTTTCTTCAATCTACTGGTTTTGTCTGCATTCTTTTCTGTGTTTCTTCCTTGAACAACTGAAATGCCCAATTAAATTGGATGGATGATGAGTTTGAACTCTACCTACATTCAAATCCTTGAGGCACCACTAGGCACTGGGCTTTTGGAAGACACGGGCTGAGTTCACACCACTGAACTTCCTCACAAGCTTTCCCAGTTGCGTTCGGAGGACAGGAACATGAGAAGTCTTCCCACACGGAGTAGCAAACACCTCCGTTGTGACAGGGGTTGGACTAAACAGAAGAGAAATCATAGGCATAAAAATCACTGGTAACTATATACTGAAACGTTAAAGACAAGATATTTTTAAATGCCAATTTCTGTTACATCTTTACATTTTCTAAATAAATAGAGGAGTAAAACTTACTGCTACTATTGCCAACTAGTTTCTAAAAGTGAGAGAGAGGGCAGGAAGGAGAGACAGAGAGAATGTGTAAAATTGATGTCCTAGTACTACATATATTTGGAAAAGAGTAACAATACTCTTCATAATTAAAAATTACCAGGTACTTTTTCTGTTTTTACAGTTGAGGAAGCTGAGGCCCTTCTAACTACCCAAGATTTTATAAAGAAGTCAAATAATGAAGCTTGGTGTGTAGATCTTCTGGGTCCTAATTCAGTGACACCCTTAAACCCCTCACACAGTTTGTTCTGCTTCTAAGTCAGAGACATATTATTATTGTTTGAGTTCTCACAAGGTTGCTCACAAAGTATTCAAAATAAAAATATTTACAAAAAAATATCTGAAAGCCCAGGCTGTATGTCTCTGCTCCACTATTTACTATGTGATTCACACAGTTACATAAGATTTCTAAACTTCAGTTCCTTTATCTGTAAATCATGTGAATGGTGGAGCATAATGTAAGTAATATAAATGGGGGATGATAATGTCTATTTTATACAGCATTCTTTTAACAGAATTAAATGAATTAATTAATGCAAAACAGTGCTTGTCACATTGAAAGTACTCCTATAATAATGTTACAACGATTCATTTTGTAAATTTAGCAACAAGCATAGTGCATGGCAATAGTTGGAGCTCAGTAAATGTTCCACATATATAAATGTGTTTTCCCTTGAAAGGCCATGCAGAGCTAACAAATTTATATATTTATGCAGGTTTTGGAAGAGAAAGCTAAAGTGAAGTAAAGCATGTGTTCTGGAAAATTATTTTAGAGGATTTCAAATCCAGCTACCATAGGAAAGCTATCTTTCAGTTTATTTTTTTTTTTTGTTGGCTTAATAGAAGTACATTTAAAATAAAGTTAATGGTGTCTCCCAAAAAGTATTAACTCAGTTAAATCTCTGGGCTGCCATTAACTGTTTAAGAAAATAAAATACTATTACTCCTTGAGTAATTTGGTTGTTATGGAGGTCAGGGAAGTATGCAGCTGGAGGGGTCTTGGTTGGTTAAATAGACCATGATGCCAATAAGGACAAGGCCATGTTTTTATTATTGTTGTTATTAGCTGCAGTCTAGTTGGCCCCTGACTCATGGAGCCCCATGCACAATGGAACGAAGCACTGCCCTGTCCTGTGCCATACGTATGACTGATTGTGGAAAGGACTGTTGTGACTCATAGGGTTTTCACTGGCTGATTTTAGGAGGTAGATTGCCAGGCCTTTCTTCCCAGTCTGTCAGTCTGGAAGCTCTGCTGAAACCTGTTCAGGATCATAGCAACGTGAAAGCCTTCACTGACAGACAGGTACACGGGCTGGAAACAGAACCCAGGACTCCCACATGGAAGGGGAGAATTCTAACATTGAACCACCCATGCCGCTATGATTTTATGACTCAACGTAAGTCCCTCAGTACAGCTTGGAAAATACTGACAAAGTATTATCCTATTGCTGGTGGGCTAGTAACATCATCTTCATATACAAAGAATAGTTTTAATAAATAGGTACAGTTAAAGTAAAAATTTAGCATAGAATATGGAAATAGTTGGTATGAATAATCTTACCTTGCAGATGTTGTCTCCAGGACAGCCTCGAGTAACATTGACAAGAATTGGATTATGGGTTTTATTGCTGGTTGAATTTGGGAAGAATTCCAGATTTTCATTGTTTAATCTTAAATCTTGGATACAGCCTTTGAAGAACCCACCATTAACTTCAGTCTTTTGCCTGTCAGGCAGGCCGCTAATGTAGATGACATCTCCTTTTTGGATGTTCCATGTAGGAGAAGAAATATATCCTAGATGTTGTGAAGACTGATATAGTTCAATTTTATCTGGCCGAATTTTCAAAGATACCAAGTGGACATTTCCATCATTAAGAACAAATCTTACTACTAATTTGGGAGAACTTGGAGTCAGCATTGCTGGTCTGCCATGCTCTAGCCAGACACGGATATATTGATAGGTGCTGTTTTCCAAAGCTAGAAGTAAGCCTGATGGTCGACGTGTTTGAACAAACATGGAGATAGTGAAGTTCTCTCCGTAACTCTTGTCAAGTTTAAAAGCAGCATATCCAGTGGAGTCAGCCTGGCCAAATCTGCCTGCCACATACTCTTTAATATCAAAATAGAGGAGGAGAAACAAAGAAGAAACGTCTTAAATCTCACAAGCAAGAAGGAGCAGAAGATGAAAATGACATACATACTTTTTTGAGTTCAGGACAGGCTTATTCAATAGTATGTGAATTTGACCTCATTTTCTGAACGTCTGAGTTTCATCCTGAAAATCACTGTATTTTTATTGATGTGCCAGAGTAGAAAGTAACCTGTATGCTTATATCATGTCTTTTTTCTACTTGGTGTTATTTCTGAATTTATGGAAGCATTTGTGCATTTTACTTATGCATTATGGGTTACAAGGAGTCGATAGCTGAGGTCCATTTATCACAAAAGAGACGGAGAAGATTTCTGCGTAGATAAACTTAAGAACCTCTTCTTCACCTCCCTAAAGAGCTGGGGCTTAGTCATGGAGTATCAGACACTACGTACTTGGAGTAGGTAGAGGAAATTTGGGGGACAAAAGCTCTATCTGCAGCATCCGTAAGCACACTGTTAAGACAGTTGTCATCTTTTCTATTTACAGGCATGCTGAAACAAACATGTCATCAAGCCTAATGTCACTTTGTAAAGAGCGGAAATCAAGAATTGGATTAGCAAATCCTCCTTTGAGATGACTATCCCAAATAATGATAAGAAGCAAAGAAGTTAAGTTTGGGAAAGGAAGAGGAACAGTCAGTCAATCTGTGGCCTTGGTTGGAGGAAGGACAGGCATGGGAAACAGAGACGTACTGAGTGGGCAAAGTTGAGTATTGAACCCTCCCAGCATTTCTGAGGTCAGAGGTAGTAGTAATACACTAATGTTGCAATACCATCGATGTACATCATGTCAAGAAAATTCTTCACATGACTAAAAATGATCCCTGACATTAAAAGCATTGGTGATATAGTATGAACAAAACAAACAAAAATTCCTGCCCTCATAAAGCATATATTCAAATCATGGTGGACATGCACAAGAGAGAGATAAAGAAGCAAACTGTATAATATGTCAGATGGCGATAACACCTTTGGTATAAAATAAGGCAGACAGAGAAAGGGAATAGGGAGAGCAGAGAGTTGGGATGGACTTGCAATTTTAAATAGAGTAGAAAATGAGGGGCTTGCAGAGGATGTGACATTCGAGCAAAGACCTTAAAAAAGTGGGAATATTATTGCAATAATTCAGGAGAGAAATGAGGGGTGACGATGAACAGCGGTAAAGGTGGAGATGGTGAGAAGAGGTCAGAATTTGGTAATATCTTGAAGGTAGAACCAACAGGATTTTCTGGGGGAAGTCCATCTCCAAGATTTTGGCCCAATCAACTAGAAGCAGAATTTCTATTTGCAGAGATGAGAAAGAAAACAAAGAAGGCGCAGATTGCAGGTTTGGAACCAGGAGTACATTTTAAACTGAGATTCCTGTTAGATATCCTGAAGGTCCTGGGTGGCGCAAGTGGTTTGCAATCAACTGCTAACCTCAGAGTTGATGGTGCAAGCCCACACAGCAGTGCCATGAAAGAAAAGCCTGCTGATTTGCTTCTGTAAATATTACAGCCAAAAAAATCCTATGGAGCATTTGTACTCTGTAACACATAGGATCACCATGAGTTGGAATCAACTCAACAGAAACTTTTTTTTTTTTAAATTTAGATATTCAGGTGGAACTCTCCAGTGGGCAAGTGGATATAGATGTTCAGGGGAGATGTTATGGGCTTGCAATAATACTTTTGGGTTTATCAGTGTATATGTGGTAGTAAAAGTCAAAAGACTGTATGAAATCACCAAGGAAGTGAATATAGAGAGAGAAAAGAAGAGGTCCAAGAACTGACCGTCTAGCCACTAGGCATTTAGAGGTAAAGGAGATGAAGAAAGGGCAGCCAGTGAGATAGGAGGAGAATCAAGAAAGGGTAATGTCCCATAACTTAGTGCAGAAAGATTTTTTAGGAGTGGGGAGTGTTCATCTGTGTCATTTGCTGCTGATAGGTCAGGTCAGACCAGGACTGTCAAATGACCATTGAATTTTGCAGTCTAGAGGTCATTGGTGAACTCTACAAGAGCCTTGCCATCTTCAAGTTTTTATATCCCAGTCTGAATTAAAAAAAAAAAAACTCAATGTATTCAGGCTTGTTTAAATGTTATCTTGAGGTCCAGTTGAAGTTTGGGCGAAGGTAAGACATATTAGTTTAGCTGAACTGTAGTGAGACTTCTTAGGCAACCATCTGTGTTGTAAGACCTCCTGCATAAAAGGCTTTATTTTCAGAACTCTGACTTGATTTCCTACAAGAACACTGCATTTTGAATCTGCATTTAGAGACCACCTGCTCCAGGCAACTACAGGTAGCTTTCAAAGTGTGCTGATAGATAAAATAACCACTTTGAAGAGGTTAAAATCTCTGAATACATGGCAGCACTTTCATATGAGATAAAATAATAAGAAAACTTGGCTCTTGAAGGTCCTGAGGTTTGGGTATATGCACTGAATCCCTCCTCCTCAGGGGTGTGGGGCCCCTGCTGGTCATTTTAGCATGCCTGAAGCATCACTTTGTGGATCCAGATTAAAAGACAGATAGGACAGAAAAACCGTTTTCTTTTTTTCCCTCAGAAGCTCGACTCTCCAGCAACCCTATTCTTCTTCAGAAATCACAAGCAAGTGGTCAGAGTGTGTGATTTGCTAAATGATGTCAGAAAGACCTGAAGCCACACGTGACTTGGCTGTAGACATGGAAGCGATGATTCTTACATTTGTTATTGACATGTCATGAAGAGGGACAACACCTACAGATGAAAACTAACTTCAACAAGTTTTAATGATTGACAGAATACAAGATAAAATTTTATAAAAAGAAATAAAAGTCACTGAGATTTAAATTTCTTCTCTGGTTTAGGGTGGGAGAAATAGGACTCTGTGGCACCATGAGTGAGAATGACTCAAAGTGAACCAGTTTTGGAATGTGGCTGCCAAAAGGTAAATGTAATCTTAGGCTGGAAAATATAAGAACATTATCTGGAATGACATAAGTTACAGTCATAAGCTACTCTGTATTGCCAGGCCGCATCTAGGCACATTGTAGGAGGAATACAGATAAGTGACTTTATTCCAGAGAAAGAAATCAGCTGATGAAATGTCTGAAAACTATGTCATATGGAAAATATTATGAAAACCTGGAGATGTTTAGCATGTAGAAGTGATGGCATGGATGGTACAAAATACTTTTCTTCAAATGTAAGATTTGAATTTCAAATTTTCTTACATTTTCTTCAAATGTAGAAAAAGATGTAAGATTTTTATTAGTATGGCTTCAAGAGTTAAAATACTGTGAATGAATGAAAGCTGTGGATAATAATATTTAAATCCAATATAAGAAAAAACTTGTTGGAAATTTCTGGCAAGATAAAATAAGTGAGTTCTCCACTCCTGGAGACATTTAAGCAAAAGTTTGGACCACTACTCTGGGAAGGCACAACAGTGTCAAAAATTAAGTCCTGGAATGAAACCTCTTCTATACCTGACCCATTACTGTGGAGTTGATTCCGACTCACAGCAATACTATAGGACGGAGTAAAACTTCCCCACAGGGTTTCCAAGACTGTAAATCTTTACAGAAGCAGACTGCCACATCTTTCTCCTGCCGAGTGACTGGTGGACTTGAACTACTGACCTTTTGGTTGGCAGTCTAGTGCTTAACCACTGTGCCACCAGGGCTTCTTCCTCTATATCTAAGAGACTGTAATTCTAAGGGTATGAGACCCACAAATTCTAGGTGTATGGCTAAGATAAAACATGTAAATTACCTCTACAAATCGAACACTCTTCAAAGGGAGAATGTGCTTATTAAGAACAGTAGCGTGAAAGCTCCATGTTCTTATACACAGTCAACCTAAGCTATGCTGAGATGACCTTGCAGAAAGTTCTGGGAACTAAGTATTGAGACATTGGGAGTCCCTAAGACTTTCATGTTTTGTCAGCCAACTAAATCCTCTATCCAGTCGGCTTGTTCATTGCAAGGACCAAGGCTGGGAAACACTGAGCCAAAATTATGAATTGGGTAAATTATGAATTTGGTGCTTTTGAGTACTCTCCTCCCTTCTGTGTATGTAACATGTACAAACACTCCATGTTCTCATTAAGGCTTATAATTATCTTTTGTGATGGGTAAAACTCCCCAGTAAATACTCTTCATAGATGGTAGCAAATACGGAATATTTTAATTTGATGACTAAGAGGTGATATGGAAAATATCATTTTCCTTAAACTTACACCAAGAATTTTCAGGAAGAAAAGATTTTATAGAAATTCCTCCCTATAAAGTAATCATTTGAAGCCAAGCATTTTTTATGAGGCTTAAAGAGTTGAAATAGTGTGAGGAATAAGGAAACTGAAGGGTAGGGGGGAAGGGTGAACAATTCAGGAACTTGGTTTAAAAAGTTCATGATTTTCCAAGTTGGAAAAAATAAACCAAAGAAAACCAGAGCCCACTGGACTGGCATCCCTTGAATCTATTTGCTAGGACAGTTAGCATCACCGTGGTCAGTTTTAACTGCATGGGTCACTGCATCTGGAAGCCAGTCAAAGTGAGTCAGCATCTGTTTGTTATTTTATATATGTAGTAAAATATTGCATTGAGTCAATTAAATTTTTCTTCAAAAAGTGAACATTGCCTCAGCATAATTTCCCTTCTTCTCCTTTAAAAAAATCATGAAACAACTTGACATTCCATTTAAAATATTACATAGAGTCTGTAGATGCCATATTTCATTGTCAAACTGGTCCATGACTTGTAATGAATATTGTGGTCGGGGGGAAACTCATGAATAGTTTCTAATAATTCTTACCAATTCATACATGGGAGTAAGGGTTTAGGCGAAGACTGGTTTTAATTTGACTTCATATAAAGCAGAGAAGACTATTTACCAGATGTTGTCCTACTTCTAGTTACTCTAAAATCTGGGAGTGACTTACCGCTGAACTTCAAAGCAGTCTGTTGCATTTACCTCTCAGACTTTGTCAATACATGATAATAATAAAAAGAGACAGGTACGTATTGATCACTATCAACAGCAATCTCTGGAATGATGTTGGAAGTAACAGATTTTGAAATAGATTTCAAGCTGTAGTTTGCTAGGGAAATTCGATCAATTACTTTATAGCATCTATCAAGTTTCACTGTTGTGATTTTCCATGTTTTGCTTTTCTTTCTCTCTCTCATTTCTTTCCTTTTAAGATACCTACCTAGAATATGTTTTTCCAATGCAACCCTGCAAAATACACTTTTGAATAAAGTTGGTTTGTAAAAGTGCTTAACTTAAACATAATTTTGGAGCAAGTTCAAATGGCATAGAAAGGAGAGCAAGGAAATGATTATTAACTGAGAACCTAATATGCCCAAGACATTTTGCTTGGACTTGGTATTGACTAGTTTCATGTCTAAAGTCCTTTACTCTAAAAGATTATTTCACTTTCAAACAAGATTTACAATAATCTGGTGCCCAGCAAATGGTAAAATTGTAACAGCTTTGTATAAACTCCAAGATGAAAATCACACTTGCACAGCTGCTATCAGCTTATTTTTTTACTTCTTTGCAGGATTGAACCCTGATGTCTCACAGATCCACTCGAAATTAATTAATGCATATCGCTACCCTATTCTTTTTTCTCAGCAGTGGGAAGCCAGCAGCAGAGGTCCTGAGGGGTCATTGTGTTTCATAATGGGTGAAGCCGACTGGCTGTTTTTGTGGTTGCTGCTCTGCTCTGAGCCATAGCGCTCCTGGGCGCCCAGCCTTCTCTCACCTCTCAGACAGTTCAGGCCTGTGTAGGGCCTGTGGCAATCACACTGGTAACCAAGCCACAGGTTGATGCAGCGTCCTCTATTTTGACAAGGTTGGTTTTCACACCAATCCTTTCTCATGCAGCCTGGCTTGACGTTTAATGACGAGCTGGATGAAATGTTCTCCAAAGTAATGTGATTCAAATCAATCTGAATGTCTTGGAGACAGCCTACAAATGAAGGTGCGGATAGTATAGGATAAGCGTTAATCAGAACATCACCATTGCTGGTCTTTTCTATTGGTAAACCACCCAAAAACGAGTTTCGAAAAGTGCATATTGGTTGATCCCTTTCAAATGGAGAAGGCGCTTTAGCGATGCATTTCTCTGCACAGGAGTTGTCCAGTAAGGTGAGGGTCACAGCCTCTGCAAACGTTACCTCCACTGAATGCCACTCTCCATCGCTGGTGTTGTGGGAAATGTACAGAAGCACCTTGGACTGATTATTGACTTGAATTGATAAGTGAATGTGACCATTTAGCAACTCAAGCTTTACAAACGTGTCCCTGTCACCTCGGAAAAGTAGAAGTGCTATTAGCTGAACAGTCTGAAACCTAAGGGCTGTGTTACAAACTGAGTTCTTGGTTGTTACTGAGTCACCCGTGACCCACAGGAAGCCATTGCCCTCAAAGGAAAGTGTGGTGCTAATTTCACACAGTGACCCCGTGTAGCCAGATGGACAAAGGCAACTGAATCCATGCTGGCCATTTTGGAAGTGAGGGATGCATAGTCCATTATTCAGGCATTGGTGATGGGAACAGCCCAGGAGAATATCAGAACAGTCCTCTCCTCCAAAAACTGTTCTGGAATAGTTACCAAATGGGCAATGACAAGTATAATTGCCAGGCAAGTTTTCACAAGTACCACCGTTTTGGCAAGGGTTTGAAGAGCATTCATTGATGTCCTCTTCACAGTGGATTCCTGTAACATAATAAAGAATTGACTGGAATTACATATATTCAGATCAGAAATAGAAGTTTTACATAATTTTCATGTGTGAATTTGTGAAAGTGAAGACATAGATTATATTTAGGACTGTAATAAGGGTACATGTAAATAGTCATTGAGGGGCTTTAAAATAGATTATATCATCTTGCATATGTGTTTTGAGAAGAAGTACGGTCATGGCAGATCTTGGATTCTTTCTCTAGAAGCAGATAATTCATCAAATACAGTGGTTGGCCCAGGTTAGCTATCATGTCAGATGCACATGAAGCACTGATGTTATAAAAATGAATAAGGAAAAGGATTGCTCTTGGCAGTGATGTTAGGTACAAATTATTATTTGGGAAATCCTTTCTCAGATATTGTTTATCCTGTTCTAGGCTATTAATTTCATTCTATTCCACTTGGAAACAGTGATTTTGCCTTCTTTCTTATTTGTGGCTCTCCATAACCCCTAAAACCAAAGTTTGCCAGATGTATAGACAGTCTAGGCTACCATGGAGGGCTTCAGAGGTCAGTAGAAGGAAAGTCCCATTTCCTCAACCCCATGAACTGTGAACTGTATTCCATAACAAGCTCCTGCTTATATTTTTTAATTCCCTTTTTTTGCTTACTCTTTTTCCTAATTTCAAGTAAAAGGAAGATATCTAGTTAGAAAATTATGATGATTCATTTAATCAAATCCACAAGAAGAAATAGAACACTTTTTAAGAGTGACGGTCATTGTTTTTCCAATGATGTTCACATGAACAAACAGTGATAACAAAACTTTACACATGGTTTGCACTTTATGGTTTTACCAACTTCATCTACATTATTTATTTATGCTCATCATATCTACTGAGATTTTCAAGGCAGATAATCTTAGACCTATTTCACAGAAGAAACTAAGGCTTAAGAAGATTGACCTTTCAAATTGAAAGCACTTATACAATGTGACCCTAAAATAACACTCCAGTCTCCCTCTCCATTTATGTAGTGGACGCACTAATCAGAAATTTCTATCTAGTTTCTGCAACGCATCAAGTTCACTCATGACTTTATGCCTTTGTCTGCGTGAAATGGTAAGACAACAAACAAGCAACCCAGGCTGCTGTGGTCACATGACGTGTTTAGTAACAATATACAGAAAGTTTCATACAATTCAAGACTATGTCCAACAGATTATCTTTGCTAAACATGGTATAATAGAAAAACAGCTTTTGCAACAAAAAAGAGAAGAGTATAAAACTTTTCTAGCAGCCTCAGTACAGAAGATCAACCGATCTCTGATCCAGCAGACAGAAAGTACGGCAACGCACAAGCAGAGAGATGTCAATTCCAATGAAAAGTGACTTGGAAAGGCATCCAGAAGCACGAGTTGGATGTAGACAATATCCTTAGAAATACAGCTTTTCTATTATGTTTATTTAAACTTTCAATTGAAGCAAATACAGACTGGCAAACTAAAGATAAAGAAACTAAAATAAGGTCCTGCTAGAAGAAAACAGCAATTCTACCACAGTCTGGGAAGGAATAATAATGAGAGGCGCAAAGAAGGTCAACAATAAATAGACGATGAAAGCAGAATTAAAAATCAGACCCAATAAAAACAAACATAATCCCTTTAACTCACACTGGGTTAAGGGTTTCATTAACTTCTTGGTGGGGAGGGGTGGCCACAAACTTTGCTTGTTATACATACTAGTGGAGTCTTATTTTATACAGGGATTAGAGTTTGAAATTAATTCATAAATCTAAAATAGCATATGGTCGAATTTACCCTTGAAAACTCCTTAAGAAGCTTTTACTTTGGGGACTGGCATAGCATCTCTAATATGAAAGACTAATATATCCATATTTTTTAAACCAGCCTGAGAGGAAATAGTTCTCCAATGTATTTTCTTCCATGTAGGGAGAGATTTACCACTTTTAACACTCCTGACTCTCTCGCTGTCCCCTCCCTTACTCCTCTGCAGATAATGAGAAGTGACCTAATCTGATTGATGAGTCTGGATGAAGAAAGCAAAGGGTTGAGGCACAGCTCCTTCTTCTCCCCTTCTCATCCAGCAAATTGAAATTGCTGTTGTTGTTAGATGCTGTTGAGTTGATACTGACTTACAGTGACCCCATGTGACAGAGTAGAACTAGGTTTTCTAGGCTGTAAACTTTACAGGAAAGGATCTCCAGGTCTTTGTCCCACAGAGTCACTGGGTAGGTTCAAACTGCCAACCTTTTGGTTAGCAGCTGAGTGCTTAACTGTTGTGTGACCAGGCCTCCTTGGAAAACTCAAATAATACCTTTTACTTATGAAGACTTTCTCTGACCCATCCTCCTTTGCTGAAATAGTTAAAGAACCACTTTGTGGTCCGTGCTGCCATAACCCTTTCTGCATATCTGTGGAGTTTTAAATGTTTTGTAAAGGCTCCTTGAGTGAATCTACTCTGGGATATTTGCTAAGGCACTGAATTTGAGTCAGGGAGTCTGGTGCCAAATTCCTGGTCTAACATTTATTAGTTGTATCACTTTGGACAAGTCTTCACTTCCTTGAGTACCAGTCGCTTCATGTGTAAAACAAGGGTGATACCATCTGCTTTGCTCACCGTGTTATTGTATTTGGAAGTGCCTAGAACAGTGCCTGGAACAAAGTAGATACTTGAAAAATGTGACTTGTTTGAACTCATCTCTCATTCCCTGATGCCTGCTACAGTGCTGGATACCCAGTAACCATCCAGTGTGCTTTTGTTCCATGAAGAATGAAGACATGAATAGATTAATGATTTTTGCTTTATCCACGACCAGAAGACCATTAATAGAGTGCAAATCCAGAATCCAGGACTTTTAACTTCTTGCTCAATTGTTGTCCAGTATACACTGCATTTCTAATTTCTTAATAAACTGTAATGGCTTGTTGTAGGTGTGATATTCTATGGATATTAGCAGTTATTAGCTGGAGAAATTACTAGAACTAAAGTGGAAGAAAATAGGCAGTTATAATAACCCAGCTGAAATCGTTAAGTTGTATTTTTCAGACTGTAGAAATAACTATGTAAAGATACATTTCTAAATTGTTTTCTCACAGATGATATACTTCATTTCAAGATTTTACCATCTCTCTTTTGGCAAACTCCAAATTGTGTGAAACTGATGCCTTTTCTTAGGTAGAGTGTAGAACGGGGCATGCTTGCATCCTGAAGACAGAGACTTTGCCTTGTTGTATATGACTTGAGGTGGGGATTCAATTTCATCTTCTACATGCGATAGTTACCACACCATTTATTGAAGAGTATTACTTTCTCCACTATTCTTTAACTTTACTTCTGTTATACATCAAGTCAATCTTTTTCTGGGCTCTCTATTTTGTCTCATTTGAAAATTAATTTATACCAACCCCAATACCATACTGTCTTAATTATTATACATATGTAATTCTTATTATCTGGTGGGAGATGTGTCTTCCTTCTGCTGTTGTTCTTTTTTTTTTTTTCCACTAGTGTTTTGGCCATTTTGAAGATTTTGTTCTTCCAAATACATCTTAGAATCAGTTTGTCAGGGTCCATGAAAATAACTTGATGATATTTTAATCAGAATTGCATTGCATCAATAGATTATTTGGAGAAACTAAGCTTTGTAATGTGGAATCTTCCTTCTAATGAACTTCATATAGTGATTCATTTTAGAAGAATTAGATCATCATTTTAAAAGAATTTTTAAATGTTTAAAAGAGATTTTTATAAATTGAAATGATCATTTCTCTAAGTTTGGCAGAACTCTTCTGTAAATCCAGCTGGGTCTGCTTTTTTCTTTTTAAGACATTTAATTGCTGATTTAATGCCTTTAATTAATGTCTATAGAACTGTTTAGATGATCTTTTTCTCTATAGGTATTCTAGGTTATATATTTCTAGGAATTTTTCCATTTCATCTAAGTTCTCAAATTCATTGCCATAAGCTTGTTTGTGATATTTCCTTATAACATTTTAAATCTTTGCTGTAGATATGTATTTATGACTGCTTTTTTATTCCTAATATTGTTTATTTTTGCTATGTTTTCCCTTGATCCAAAGATTTTTTTCAATTTTTGCCAGCTTTGAAAAAAAAAAAAACTTTGCCTTCATTGAGCCTCTTCATTCTGTATTGTTTTATAATTCGATGATTCTTGCTCCAGTGCTTTTACTGCATCAATACTTCCTACTACTTTCTTTAAATTTATATGTTGTTCTTTTACTAATTTTTAAGTTGGATGGTTAACCCATTTCTTCATTTTTAACACAAGTATTTAAATGATCTTTGTATAAATTTTGCTCTATCCTATAAGTGTTCGTTTGTAGCATATTTATTATTGCTCAGTTGTAAATATTTTAAAATTCTCATTATGATTTCTTTTTCACCAATGATTTATTTATAAGTGTATTAATATTTTTCAAATACATTAGACTTGTTTGCTTTTGATTTATAACAATTACATGGTAGATGGAGAATGAGGTCTGTGTGAAGCAGATTCTTTGAAATTTTTTAAGACTTTTTGTGTCCTTGAATGTACTCAATTTTTATAAATATCCCATGTATGTTTGAGAGGATTGTGGGTTCTCTAATTGTTGGGAGAATGGTTCTATATGTTATATAGTTTGATGTATTTACTAATGTTTTTCTTGCTTGATCTAACAATGATTGGAAGAGGCACATTGAAATCTCACTACAAAGGTGGGTTTGGTTATTTCTCTTTGTAAGTCTATCATTTTTAGTTTATGTATACTGTGGATACTTTAGGAGGCCTGGTAGCACAGTGGTTAAGCATTTGGCTGCTAACCAAAAGATCGTCACTTCGAATCCATCGGCCACTCTTTGGAAACACTATGGGGCAGTTCCACTCTGTCTTATAAGGTCACTATAAGTCATAATCAACTCGATGACAACGGGTTTTTTTTAAACAGGTGGATACTTTATTTTATGCATATCAATTTAGAATTATAACATCCCCCTCTTAAGTTGAATATTTACCATGCTATAGCGACTCCTTTTATTCCTATAAAGCTTTTTGTCTTAATATCTACTTTACCAGCAATTAATATAGCTAATCCTGGTTACTTTCGGCTAGTGTTTGCCTGGCAAATTTATTTTCCCCATCATTTTACTTTTGACCTTTCCAAGACCTTTTGTTAGAGTTGTGTCTCTTGTAATAGTATTTGTGATCACTCTTGTGATACTATTTTTCATTTAAAATTTAGTGCATTTACTGTGATTACTAATATATGTGTCTTACTTTATCATTTGACTCTATGACCAAATGTGTTTGTGTGCGTGTGTGTGTGTGTGTGTGTGTGTGTGTGTGTTTAATTTAATCAAAATGCTCCTATCTTTATAGTGTGAATCTGAATCCCAGCTTGGCTGTGTGACCTTGGGCAAGTTACACTCACTTCCTGTGTCTCAGTTTCCTCATCTACAAAATGAGGTTAACGATAGTATTTACAACACAGGGCTTTTTTTTAGATCAAGTGAGTTAAGGCGTGTAAAATGCTTATAACACTGGTTGGTGTATAATAAGCTCTCAATGATCGTTGGCTGTTACTAAAAAGCAATAACCAAAGGAATGACCCTCTAGTGACAAAATTCAGGTAGTACTGTGGTCATTGAGAGAGACCATTTAGAAAGTAAGGACACATGCAGTGCCCCACAAATTGCATAGCCTTACCTACATGACAGGTTTACTTGGGCAGTGAGTTAATGCTGGAATCCCATTAGACTGTGTGGTCCACAAGGGCGGGAGCATTGTTGTTGCTGTTTTTTCTTTTTTTTTGTTTGTTTTCACCAATGCATGTCTAACCCACAGCACAGTGCCTGGCTCACAGTAGGCACTTAGTAATCAATTTTTTGAATGAATGAACTAATGATGACATTACCAAGGTGATTAAATATTTTTATAACGCATTTAAAATACTTCTGATCAGAGACCAAAACCCTCTTTTTGCATATATGTTCGGACAGATTTATCCAATGTTTAGCTTTGACTGCCCACTGTCATTTGTGTGCATCTAGGCACTCAGGCTGATAGTCACAGCATTTCATCTTGAGATTCCTCAGGCAGCTGCAGAATCTAGTCTATGTTTCCCCTCTCCTCCAAAAGGAAAACTTCTAAGTGAGATTGAAGCCCTCCTTGAAGCCACTCTCACTCTGCCTGGGGTTAGAACATAGCCCCCAACCCTAAATTTGAGGGTTGGAGTGGAACTCAAAGCACAGCAGCAAGTCTGTCCAAAGAAATCTCTTTACAAACCCACTTCTTCAAATTGCTTCTCAAGAATTTTCACATGCCCTTGAAAAGAGTAAATGCTTCACCATTCCAGAAGCCTGTTATCTGTATTTATTTTGACATTTTGCATTTTGGTCTGTCTCATAATTCATTTTGGTCCTTGACAACACCCATATCTTGACTCCTGATTTGAAACTTCAATTTAGCATTCTCTCAAATTTACAAAATACCTATTCTGTATACTACCCGCATGGAGGATTGTGGGAGATTCAAAGTAGAAGACATAGACCTGAACTCAACACACAATATCATGGAGTGACAAAATGCATATCTATGAAAAGACACAGTATACAGCAGGTTCCCAGTGAAAGTGAGGATAATATATGAGGAGCAAACTCAGGGAGCATTAGAGAAAACAGAAAATTTAGAAAAGGTTTGGGGAAAAGGCATTCAATGAGACATAATCATGAATTTTTAGATAAAAAAATGTGATATTATAGAGTAAATCAAATAAACAAATATTGGTTAGTATCTTCCATGTGCAAAGTGCTGTGGATAACATGGAGTAATAACTAGCCCCTGCCCTCAACAAATTTAATGAAATCAGACATAAATTTGTGAAAAATTAAATGTTAGTGTAAGTCAGGATAACACTGAGAGATATCCAAACCAAAAACTCATTGCCATTGAGTTGATTCGACTCATAGCCACCTTATAAGGCAGAGTAGAACTGACCCACAGGGTTTTCAAGGGGCAGCTGGTGGATTTGAACTACCGATCTTTTGGCTACAGCCTGAACTCTTAAACATTGCCTCACCAGGGCTCTGAAGAGATATTACTAGACAGCCAATAACTGTTTCCATGTGAATTGTATAGGCAATAGCTGCTGCAGAGCCTCTGGAGAGATCTATCTCTTCAGGCTAGGCTAGACTGGGAATAGTTTATAGAGACAGGACTTAATAAAGGTTTGAGTATACATCAGATTGGTAAAGAGGTCATTGTATGTGGAAACAACTAAGCAAAACAGCAACAACAAAAACAGAACTCATCATGGAAAACATAAGGCACTTAGAGGTGAAAGTGAGTTTGGCCATCTGGTCGGCACGGAGGATTTACGTAAGGAAATCAAGTCAGAAAGGTTAGATGTAGCCAGATGGCAGAAGATCTGGAAATTTACAGGGTATTTTTAAATTTGTTTTGTTTCTGAAGGCAAGAAGGAATAATGGACAATCCTTAGGTAGAAGACCATCATGGTTTCTCCAAATAATCAATTCCACAGGAGTATGCAACACAGAGTGAAGTGAGAAGAAACTAGAGCCAGGAAGACTAGCTAGAAAGAGCTATTAAAATTGTCCACATGTAAGATTATTAGGGGAAACAGGACCGTTTATTTCCTCACTATTTACTGAACTTTTCATTTGTCCTTGGTCAGCAAATGGTGGTATTTTCTTCACTGTTGCTCACTGTATGTTTTCTTATAATTCCTAAAATTTATGCATTTGATCTTTTATAAAATACCAGTAACTTGGATATGCATTTCTTTTAAATATAAACAGAGAAACTAGGTTTAGATTTTACCATGATGGGGGTGGGGAGGAAGAGGAGAGAGCCTGTATTAAAGTTAATAGTCTGAACAACAGTAAACAGAATTAGATATTAAAAAATTGAGTGATAGACAATGATTTATGCCTCTACCTTATTTAAAATCAGTTCTAGCGACATCTTCAATGTAAAATAAGGTCAGATATGTTTATTTGATGAACCCAAAAAACTAAAAGTGGGAAGAAGATTGAAGTTTCTTTTATTGGCTATTTGACTGTGACTGGGCAAAAAACAAGGTCCGCTGTCAATCAAGATATAAGGATTACACAATATTTATGGGATTGCCTGTGCCATTCAGTCACCTTAATTGGGTATTTTAGTTGACAATGAATAGGTTTGTTTATGTCCAAGTATTTATAGTATATAGGGTAGATTAAGCTTACTGCCATCTTGTTTATGTAAGGTCAATTCCTTTAACTAAAGACTGTCATTTTATTTTATTTTTCTAAAATTAAAAAAATTCAATATCTGATATTATTTAAAAGATAATCATGATGGGGAAAATTTCTACTACCCAGTATATCCCATAGTTTCATCAAAATACATTACATTAATCCATTAAAAAGCACATAGACTTTATGCTGAAATATAAGTAATATTGGCTATGCAAATGACTTTTTCCATGTTCTCATTTTGTTGAAAGTCATAATTAATGAAATATCTAATAGAAAATTATTTCTACAAAAATTTGTGTAAAAAAAGAAAGTTTCATTTTTCTCTATTTTAATGGACTCAAGTATTTTCTTCATTTTAATGAATAAAGTCAAAGAAAAAGTTAAATATACAAACCAAGGGCTCTATGCATAATTATATCTACATTATATTCAATAATAATATCTATTATAGCATTAAACATTAGTTGTTAAATAAGCATTTTTAGAAACTCTAACAATAGTACCAATTATCTTACCTAAGTAAAAAGAAATGACTGAGTTACCTATGAGCATTGCCATTAGAATGTGAAAACCATGTGTCCTGGCTTCAAACATTTTTCTGTAAAAGAAGTGACATCCATCCAAACACCTACGCAGTTGGCAGAGCGAGTTTCTGATGATTTTGTACCATTTCCAAAAATGTGGGCTTGTTTTTCAATGCCACCTTCTTCCTCTCCTGTGGATAGTGTGAGGACTTAGTTTTCTTCCCAAGCTGGATCAGCAGGGCTTAGCATGTAAAGACTCATTTGTGCTACTTACCAAGCAGACTTGTATTCTTAGATCCTCTCCCTGCTTAACACGTGGTGCCTCCCCTTTTTAACTCACACTAGTAAATTTTAATATGATCACAAGACTGAATATGGGCACTGCTATCAAGGAAAAATGAATATTGGGAATCTAAATGTAAACTGGCATTTTGGGCAACTTCTATTATGGAAGATTGAATAGGGTTTGATTTTAATTTTCTTTATAACAATGGAAATGCTGGTTTTGGTTTTTAATTCTTCTGTTTTGCTTTGGAATGGTGGTCAACAAATTCTTGATAACTTCAGATCTGTTGTGTACTTAATCTGTTGTTTATCTATATAAACAGTGGAAAAGGAGAGAAAAACTAAGAAATAAAAAAACAGCAGGAGCTTTTACCAGACTTAACTGAGATTGTGGCAAGAGTTATTTGCATAGGGCCCTCAGACGTGCATTCCACCTTCATAACTAACTATGCTTTTCTTGACTTAATTATAATATTTAATTTTATTCAACAGAATAATTTGAATATGTCAGATGTTTGGGATATACTTAGAGTAATTTGTGCTTGACATTTTTTACATTCTCTCAAGGGGAGCCTGAGGACCTGCAGAGGCTTCAATGAGGCAGTATAGTTTGAGAGATCACTAAGTCCCCTAGAAATGCTCTAATTTGGAAATTCTTGCCATTAGAGACATTTCTTTAGGTTGAGACCTTTTCTCTTGGAAGCTTCAGATAAGAAGAAAATATTACCTGAGAAGAGTTGCTGTTGTTGTGTACTGCCAAGTCAATTTCTGACTCACAGTGACCCAATGGAACAGAGTAGAACTGCCCCATAGGGTTTTCTAGGCTGTAATCTTTACAGAAGCAGATCACCAGGTCTTCCTCCCACGGAGCTGTTGTGTGGATTTAACCACCAGCCTTTTGGTTAGCAGCTGAGTGCTTAACTGTTGTGCCAACAGGGCTCCTTATGAGAGGAGCAGTAACTGTTAAAGATAATGCCTACTCTGACATGGAAATGATGGCTATCAACCTAGCAGTCATTCCCCAACACATCTCAAACTACTTTCCTTATTGGCAGAACGTATCTCCTACCATAAAGGATGAAAATAACAAATATGTAATTTCCCACACTTCTCTGCAGCTGGGTCATGGGCATGTGTCCCAGTTCTGGCCAATGGAACCTGAAGGGAGTTGTGCTAGGAGGATGCTGGGAAAAATTTCCTCCCTGACTAAAAAAAAAAAATAGAGATGCACATTTAGCCTGATATTGTCTTATAAAGATGTTTTCCTGGAACTGCATTAGCCATCCTGCAGCCATATACAGATAAATCAAATAATATGCCAAGATGCTGAGGATTTGAAAACAAAAATATGGAAATAACCAACGCTGGGTCCCTTGTTAAGTGAAACAACAGATATTCCTAAATATTTAATCCATTTTCAGGTGTATATTTTCTTTATACCTGAAAGCATCCTAATGAATGCTAGGGGAGTGAGCAGGATCAGAAAGATCTTGACAATCTTGAAAAATGTGCTCTAAAAATAAATTTATTAAAGGGAAAATGTAAATTTGTACATTTTGTCCTTAAATTTTATACTTCAAAACAAACCTTGGAAGAAAGTATAGACAGGATAGGAAATGAGGGTATGTATTAAAAACATATCTGTAACTAACTGACTAACCAGTTGCTGTGAGTCAATTCTGACTCATGGTGACCCCATGTGTGTCAGAGTAGAACTGTGCTCTAAAACGTTTTCAATGGCTGATTTTTTGGAAGTAGACCTCTTCTGAGGTTCTTCTGGATGAACTCAAACTTCTAACTTTTGGTTAGCAGCTGAGCTTGTTAACAGTTTGTACTATCCAGGAGCTCCTATATATATATGTATGTATGTATGTATATGTATACGTATATCCTGCTGCTATCACATGGGTTCCAACTCATAGCAACCCTATCTTTACAGAAGCAGACTGCCACATCCTTCTGCTGCAGAGCAGCTGGTGGGTTCAAACCTCTGACCTTTTGGTTAGTAGCTGAGTACTTAACCACTGCACTACTAGGGCTCTCTCTCTCTTTCTGTATATACATACAGAATACATTGGGAAGTATATCCTGGAATTGTATGCAGCATGCAGAAATAAATGTACAACCAGCACCATGGATAGAGCTAATACCATGGTGCCAGATGAAAAAGGAAGAAAGAAAATGGGGACTTTAACACAATAAAACTAAAAAAATCTGTTGCCGACGAGTCATTTCTGACTCATAGCGATCCTATAGGACAGAGTAGAACTGTCGATCTTTTGGTTAGCAGCTGTAGCTCTTAACCACTGCACCACCAGGGCTCATAGGTATAAACAAAAATTAATAATTTACATGAATAAATGCAAATTTAAGTCTATATACAATAAAACCTGTGAAAGTCGGAACCTGTGTAAGGTAGAAAACTGTCAGAGAAAGAAAACTCAGATATTTTCCACTAATAGAGATAGAAAAGTGGTCAGATTGCACCCTGCCAAAGGCAGAACACTTGTGAGATCAGAAAAACAAGGCAGTCCTGTTGAGTTCTGGCTCTCACAGGTGTCACTGTATCTAAAATATTACAGTGATTTCTAATAGGAAGGTAAGGAAAATGATTGGGGGACGGGGAAAATAGAAGAGAATGGTAGATGATGATAACTGGACAGATAGAAAGCAGATGAGCCAGAATTCTCACATGAACTAAAGAAGACAATATGCCATGAGCTGAGGAGAATGGTGAACTCTTTTCAGCTGAGATTAAACAAACAAAAACTGGATGGAGGAGACATAGTTTATCAGATGTCAATGAGACATGGGTTTCAATTGGTAATAAACATTATAACAATAATAATTATTATTAATATTTATAGAATATATTACAGTTGATGTGTTACTTTTACAGAGATTACTCAATTTATCTTTGAAATATGACTCCATGGTGGTTCTGGGGCTGTCTTAGTCAATAATAGCTTCTGGGGCAAAAGGAATGACAAGCCCTTTATAACTCCAGATTTTATCTCAATTCTTTTTATGTTTTAGTTCTGGGTCCTTTAAGAAGAGAAACGAGATGCACACCCCAATAATAAAAGCCAATATAATAGTGAGTTTACTTGAAATCATGTCTATAGAGAATTTCTTGAAGAAAATGGGGATGTTTAACATAGACAAAGGCACATCAGAACTGTCTGTCTTCATGGAGTTGAAAGGCCATTCCTTGAAATCTGGTGTTCTATATACATCAAAGCCTTCCTTGGCAATCTCATAAGGCTTAAATGAGACAACTGTTCAAAGCATATAGCTGCAAGTCATAGTAAAGTCTTTGTCTCACAAAAATTTCCCATCCTCATTTTTCATTGCTTAAGAGGCTGCTTTAAGTTTCTCTGTGTACCCATGGTTTTCTCTGTGACCTCAACTATCCAGAACACAGTCAAGAACCAAAATATGTTCTAAAAGCTTCCATGTTTAAAAATAGAGTGCAAAATTTATTTACTACATCCTTAGGCCCTACTTAACCTTTTATTATTATTTTAGGCACAATTATAATATGATGCTTATTGAGTATCTCAGCTGGCAGAGAATCTGCAAAGGGAAGGGAAACATAAGTGGAGCTACCATGTATATTTTCAGCAAGAAGAAATGATAGCTGAGAGCTGGAAAATGAACAGGAGTGGAGTGGATGGAACTAACATTTATTCAGCCCCAAATCTGGATCAGGCACTGGGCAAAGGGCTTTACCTAAGTTGTTGTTTGGTCATTTCAATAAATGATGAAGAAGGTATTGCTATCTTTGCTTCACACATGAGGAATCTGAGCCCAGTTGAGATAGGTGTCCAGTCTGCCTGAGTTCTTTTTTTTTGTTTGTTTGTTTGTTTTTCAAAACTTGACAGTTCCTTTTTTTTATTTCAGGTGAAAAAGTAACACACTCATTGTAAAAACAAAACAAATTCAAACCATGCAAAAAAGAATAAAGTAGAACCGGGCCTTTCTCTGCTGTCCCAGCCTTAACAGTCTCTCATTTTTAACGTTTCAGTATTTATCTTCCAACCCTTGACTTTTTTTTTTAGTTGTTAATTTAATTAATTTTTTTTGTTTTATTTATTTTATACACTGTTGGTGGGAATGTAAAATGGTATAACCATTTTGGAAATCAATTTGATTCTTCCTTAAAAAGCTAGAAATAGAAGTATCATACTATCCAGCTATCCCGCTCCTTGGAATATATCCTAGAGAAATAAGAGCCATCACATGAATAGATATACACACACCCATGTTCATTGCAGCACTGTTCACAATAGCAAAAAGATGGGAACAACTTAGGTGCCCATCAACAGATGAACGGATAAACAATATGGTATATCCACACAATGGAATATTACACAACAATAAAGAACAACGATGAAGCCATGAAACATCTTATAACATGGAGGAATCTGAAAGGAATTATGCTGAGTGAATTTAGTCAGTCGCAAAAGGACAAATATTGTATAAGACCACTATTATATGAACTCAAGAAAAGGTTTAAACACAAAAGAAAACATTCTTTGATGGTTACAAGGGTGGGGAGGGAGGGTGAGGGTTATTTACTAACTAGATAGTAGATAAGAATTATCTTATGTGAAGGAAAGGACAGAACACACTACAGAAGAAGTCAGCACAACTGGACTAAACCAAAGCTAAGAAGTTTCCTGAATACAATCAAACACTCTGAAGGACAGAGAAGCAGAGGTAGGGGTCTGGGGACCATGCTTTCAGGAGACATCTAGGTCAATTGGCATAACAAAGCTCATTAAGAAAATGTTCTGCATCCTACTTTGGTGAGTGGCATCTGGGGTCTTAAAAGCTTGCAAGCGGCCATCTAAGATGCATCAGTTGGTCCCAACCATCTGGAGTAAAGGAGAATGAAGAACACCAAAGACACAAGGAAAGTATTAGCCCAAGAGACAGAAAGGGCCATATAAACCAGAGACTTCATCAGCCTGAGACCAGAAGAACTAGATGGTGCCCGGCTACCACCAATGACTGCCCCGACAGGGAACACAACAGAGAGTCCCAGATGGAGCAGGAGAAAGGTGGGGTGCAGAACTCAAATTCTAGTAAGAAGACCAGACTTAATAGTCTGTCTGAGACTGGAGGAACCCTGGAAAGCATGGCCGCCAGATTTTCTATCAGCCCAAAACTAAAACAATTTCTGAGGCCAACTCTTCAGACAGGGATTGGACTGGACTGCGGGACATATAGTGATACTCATGAAGAGTGTGCCTCTTAGCTCAAGTAGATACAAGAGACGAAACGGGCAGCCTCTGTCAGGAGGTGAGATGGGAAGGCAGAGAGGGTTAGGAGCTGGTTGAATGGACATGGGGAATTGGGGTGGAAAGGAGGAGTGTGCCGTCACAGTATGGGGAGAACAATTAGAGTCACATAACAGTGTATGTATAAATTTTTGTATGGGGAAAAAATAAAAAAAGAGTGTGTATTTGTATAGCTTGAAAATGATGGGATTGTTTCTTCAGTGTCCATTCTTTTGGTCTACTTTACTATTAGACTATTTTAAAGTTATGAAGCAAGAAACATATACACACTCTCTGATTCTACATTTGTTCAGAAACATATGGTAGCTCAGATAAAAAACACTGAGCCTCAAGGAAGAATTGATTCTGTCCATTGTGTGGAAAATATCCTGAGATCTTCAAACGAAAGACAAAATAGCAGCAAAAAAGCTTTGCATTTCAGTCCCACATTGTACTTGATTTTGCACTTCAAAAGTCATACTTGGAAGCTCAGTGGATACAGGTAAGTGATTTTTAGTTATTGTGCTGATTAACAAGTAGAACATACAGCATTGCACGTGCTCACACTTGTTGACTTTCCTTTGAAAAGTAACTTCAGAGAACTCAAACCAGTTTAACCAGAACTATCCTAATTGGCTTTGATCAGTCAATCGTCAGAAACAGCTCTGCTATGGCTTAGTTTTTTTTTTTTTTTTTTTTGGTTTTCTTTCTTTTTCCCCCCTCGCTTCTTGTCAAAAAAGTGAATGATTGAGAACTCAAGTTATGGTGAATTACAAAAACCTGCCTTGTGTTGGTCTGGATGTGTTGCTATTCCAAGCAACATTTGCTTTCTCTCTGCCACGGTAGGAGTTGGCTTTATATTCCTTCATAGTGCTGATTGTCATTTCTCACAAAATTATTAATATTTCCATTCTGTACAGCCAGAAAAACAGTGCCAAAGGCCAAGTAAATCACTGACCTGGCAAGGCTGACATTCAAGGGCTCCACAATCTGGCTTGTATTTACCCCTCCAGCCTTGCTTCGCATTGCTCCCTATGTAAGGAGTCTCTGTTAAAACTCCTATTTTTGGTGGAATAAAATTTAAACTGCATTCGAAGCTCTCTCCCTCTCTCCACTTAGTCAGAATCCTGCTCTTCTCTCATGGCTCCACTCAGCTGGGCCTTACCCCTTCCTGGGACCTTTCACTCATGCTCTGTCCTTGAACATCTGAGGCTTGTCCATATGATTCAATTAGAACACAGCATAGACTACCTTGCATTGCTATTTATTGTTTAATCTTTGTGATTTGCTTTCCTTTATCTGTAATGTAAGACTTGTAAGTTTAGATTCCTCTTGGAATCTTCATTTCCTGTTGCTGTTGTTGTACTATGTTGTCAATTTCAACTCCTAGCAACCGATATGAGAGTAGAACTGCCTCATAGGCTTTCCTAGTTGTATCTTTATGGGAGCAGATCACCAGGTCTCTTCTCCAGCGGAGCGGTGGTGAGTTCTAAGCACTAACCATTCAGTTAGAAGCCAAGTGCTTAACTATTGCACCACCAAGGCACCTATACAGTCTTACACAACTCAATGTTATATGATGTATTAGTATTATACCAAGTCCTCGGGTGGTGCAAACAGTTAATGTGCTCAACTGCTAACTGAAAGGTTTGGGGTTCGAGTTCACCCAAAGGTGTCTCAGAAGAAAGGTCTGATGATCTACTTCTGAAAAATCAGTCATTAGAAACCCTATGGAGCATAGTTTAACTCTGACACACATGGGGTCACCATGAATTGGAATTGACTGGACCCTTATGGGACGGTTCTACTCTGTGCTATAGGGCCGCTATAAGTCGGAATCGACTTGACAGCAATGGGTTTTTTACGGACGGCAACTGGCTATAGTATTATATATGGTACTATACAGTAATACCTGTGGTGTAGTGATTAAGAGCTTGGCTGCTAGCCAAAATGTCGGTAGTTTGAATCCACCAGCAGCTCCTTGGAACATCTCTGGGGCAGTTCTACTCTGTCCTATAGGGTTGCTATCAGTTGGAATCAACTCAACAGCAATGGGTTTGGTTTTATATAGTAATACTGTATAATGTATGTATCTTAGATGAAATGTGTGCTGTACTATCACTTGTTTCTGAAATTAAAACAAACACACATTTATTTCTTGACACGTAAAGGAAGAGACTAATGCATTGGAAGACAATTCTAGGCTTTATTCAACCTGCCGCCTCGCAATCTGGCATTCAAAAATGTCTAAAGCATCCATAAATGGACTTTAGAGATCTGTAAATCCCTTAAAAATACATGTAATATTTTGTGATTTGTTATTGCATTTTTCTGGGGAGAGAATTTATAGTAGTGGTTCTTTAAAATTTAGTATCATAAGAATAGCTTGGCAGGGATGTGTGCTTAAAAAATGCAGATTCCCCCCCAAACTATGGCCCCCAGATGCTCTGTTAACCCAGAACTAAAACCATTCCTGAAGCCCACTCTTCAGACAAAGATTAGACGGGACTATAAAACAAAAAATAATACATATGAGGAGCGTGCTTCTTAGTTCAATCAGATACATGAGATCAAATGGATGGCTCCTGTCCAGAGGCAGGGTGAGAAGTCAGGAAGGGACAGAAACTGGTTGAATGGACACAGGGAACCCGAGGTGGAAAGGAGGAGCGTGCTGTCACATTGTGGGGTTTGCAACTAATGTCGGAAAACAATATGTGTAAAAATTTTTGTATGAGAAATTAACTTGAGCTGTAAACTTTCACCTAAAGCACAATAATAATAATATTAAAAAAAGCAGATTCCTAAGACACATTCCCTAGAAATTCTGATTCAGTAAATCTGGAGTGGTCCCAAATATCTGCATTTTTACAGGCATTCTAGGTAATTCTTAAGATGTTTTTGGTATATCATAGCTGTTTGTATAAGCATAGACTGATTTAGCTTCTTAATTAATAGTTTTCCGTATACTAATTGATTAGCCTATTCAATAACTGTGGCAGAGAAAGGAGGTGTTCAGGGGTCAAATGCTCCAGTAATGACCCCAATTAAAGGTGTGATCTTGCACAAGTCACTTTGTTTCTCTGAGTTTTAGCTTCCTCAACAGCAAAATGGGAGTGATCACCTTTGCATTGGCTACCTCCAGATGTTGTTGTGAGAACTGAATAAGGTAATTAATACACAAATATTTTGGAAAATATAAAGTACTATACAACTCGTGGGTAATACTGTGTTTCTCTAAATGTTTTGAGTTGAACACTTAGTAAAAAAAAAGTACTCATTCTATTTTTAAAATTAAATTAATAGAAGAACCATTTGAAATGTTAAACTTATGTTAGAAATGTGTCTGTTTTATAAATTTGAAGAGCTATTTTAACTAAAATATGCAGAACATTGAACACATTAATAATAGCTACTGCTATTAAGAAGATACTGTGTAGGAGGCACTGTGTTAAGTTTTCTACATTATTTATTTCTCACAAATTCACAGTGAGATAGATATTAATAGGTTGAATAAATGGAAACTTACGGAGCTTGTATAATATGCCAAAGATCACAAAATTAAAAAATGGCAGAGCCAGGATTTAAACTCAGATAAATCAGTGTTCAAAGATCATGAAATTAACCATTATGCTATTTTGGCTCTCAAAATATTCTTTGTACTTTTCATGTATCTGTTGTATGTTTAGCTATATATTAATAATAAGAAACAAGTTCTAAAAAGTGTAAACAAAAATGGCAACAATAACAGTAATAATAATGGTTTTTGATCACAGACACATCTCCAGTTTATGACATCATCTCTTCAGTAGCTCCTGAAGCAACCACTCTCACTTTCTATTAAAACATACAGGAAAACACAAAAAAAGATGAGAGCTAAAAAAACACTGAAACTAGAATTAAAAAATATATGCTGGGTGAAATAAGTCATTTACAGAAGGACAAATATTGCTATGTTTCCTCTTACATGAAATATCTAAAACAAGCAAATGTATACAGCCATATGGTTATCAGTGGTTACCAGAGGCAGGTGGGCAGGAGGGGGATTAAGGGGAGTGCACTGGTGTGGAATTACTTTACTAAAAAAAGCAATTCGGCCTTTTGGTCCTGATTCCAAAGCCCCATTCAGTAGCTGACCTTCTCCAGGATTGACTGGTGCCTCCTCCCCTTCCCCACTTAACCAGGATTGGCTGAGAGGACTCCACTCTGTAGTTGACCTTCACACGGATTGACTGGGATCCTGCCTGGTGATGGATAAAAACCCTAGAACACTGAGGCTCGGGTGGAGCTTCCAGGCCCATGAGAGCCAAATGAATAGCACATTTTTTGGACACTGGAGCTCCGCGCTATCCCTCTCCGAAACCGTGTAAACCTGCAATGGCCACGGAGGCAGTGGCTGCAATGATACCAGAACAGGCAGAGAAAACAAACAGATCCAAAGATGGCAACCGAGTGGAACGCTGAGGGTAATGCCAAGAGTAACACCGAACCCAGCCGTAAGACCCAGCCAAGAGGAGGAGCCAACAGCACAGCCCGCGGAATGACCTCACAGAACAGTCGCTGTCTGAGTTACCTGATGAATAAGAACGAACATTGGTTTTCCGGAAGGGTGAGCGGCGAGTCTCCTTGAGAAGTTGAGTCCCCGTGCTGGCACCCCTCCCAAACCTTGCCCTTTGCGTATCTTCCTTTCTTTATATATTTTCCTCTGTTATTAAAGTTATTATTGCAGTTATGTTGTTTCCATGAGTTTTTTGTGACCTTTCCAATGCATGATCAAACCCAATAGAAAAGAGTGCCTTGGGGAGAATGGCTCATGTCAGAAATGGTGGTGACCTCCACCTACTAGGAACCAGCTTGGTGCTGATTCTTAAAGTGAGGGTTTTCCTTTCAGTTGGTGTTCAAGAGAGTTCTCCTGTCTACAAGCAGTCACTGCTAGGAGACGCTGAGCTTCTGTTAAGGGTGATGAAAAAGTTGGAAACAGATCCTGGTGATGGTTGCACAGCATGATAAACACAATCAATGAAGAATGTTGAACTGGCAAATGGTTTGTTACAAACATATTTATCACAATAAACAAAAAAGATAACTTACTGTTGGAATTGGGAGCTATATTAAATAAAAACTGTAAGACAAAGCAAAGGTAGCCACAGAAACGGTGACTGACTCCACCTTACAAACCCCACCACGCTGAGGGGAAGTAGGAAGACACTGTGCTCCTTCCCTACAATCTGCTCTCAGGCTCAGAGACCCAGGTCTGCAAGAAGGAGACTTTTGTCTTGATTTGAAAAAATACAGAAAAAATATATGATTTCTGTAATTGACATTTTGGCGGACTAGAGATTTAGAAAAAAATACCCTTCCTGACAGAGCACATCTAATGCTAGATAAAAATAAAAAACATATTCTTTTAAAATTGTAGTCAAGCTGGCATTTGAAATGGGAGTATCTGTTGATTTCTTATGGTCTAGACTAGAGCTTCTTGGTGGCGTGATGGCTAAGTAATCAGATACTAACTGAAAGGTCAACAATTTCAACCTACTCAGAAGCTCCATGGGAGAAAGACCTGGCAACCAGCTTCCATAAAGATTACAGCCTAGAAAACCCTGTGCGACAGTTCTACTCTGTCACATGGGGTTGCTATGAGTCTGAATCAACTCGAGGGCACACAAGAATGACAAGTGTGGCTGGGAGGGAGATGAAGTCTGTAGTACAGACAGAGTGGGAAATCAATTCTAAGACATCCCCTCTGCATATAGCTGTGAATAGTCATATTCTTAGCAGGTATAATAGATTTTGAAAATTACTCAGTGGAGTGAGACTGTGGTAATAGGGGCTTGTCTTGTACTTGGCTCTAGGTACGATATAAAAAAAGAATAAACTTCCCCTCAGAATTTCTGATTATGAAACTGTGTTTTTGTGTGGATCCTGAATTCAGACTACTGTGTGACTTGAAAATAAAACCCAAAGCAAACATTTAGAGTAGGTAGCAGGCATCCAGCCCAAGAAATGCAAGCCTTCTCTGGAGGAATACAATTTAAGCTCAGGCCTCAAAGAATCCTCAAGATAAAATTGCAAGGAATGGGGTCATGATAAAAAAAATAACCAGACATATGGGGAAGTAAAGGATCAGGAACACAAATCAGGAACAACAAAGATTACAAATATTGGCATGACCATATATTATTAAGTTATAATATATGAAAATAACAGTGATTTGAAAGATGACAAAAGATCAAAGATTTTCAAAAGGTTAAAAAAAATAATGGAAACATCTAGAAATAAAAATATAACTATTGGGATAAGATCCATTGTAGGCTAACAGGTTTGACACAGATAAGGAGAGAATTTCTGAACAGATCTGAAGGAAATTCCAGGGATGCAGCTCAGAAAAACAAAGAAGTAAGAAAGATCAGTTGGGAGTTATGGAAGAAAGCATATTAAGGACCAACATTCATCTAATCAGAGTTACAGAAGAAGACAAGAAAGGAAACAGAAAAAGGTAATATTTGAAAATAAAATGGCTGATAATTTCTTAAAATTAATGGAAACGTTAGTTCTTAGAAAGTTCGAAAAAACCTGAAGGAGATAAAAGACATAATCATCATACTCCTGTATAAGACAAATTAAAGGTTATTAAGATACATATAGAAAAAAACTGTTAGAAATACAGTAGGAAATAGACTCACAGTACTGGTATTTTGGCAACAAGAAAAAAAGGAAGAATTTTAGCATATATGAATTTAATTAACGTAATGAATAAATAATACATATTTATTAAATTTTAATATATATGAATTTAATTAATAAGATGAATAAAACAATATACACTCATATTATTGCATAAATAGTAGGAACAAAAAATATGTTTTGTTTTTGTTTTATATGAAAAGCCTTTGAAAAAAACATGATTATAATCCTGAATGTAAAAAATACGTAAATACATTTTGAGACTTTATGGTTGCTTTCTGACAAAAGTGCAGAAAACAAAACCTGTAAATAAATAAAATAAATAACAAATCTTTAAACAAAATTCTTTCATTTAGAAAATAAGCAAATAGTCTCCTAACTGATATTTCAAAAAGTAAATAATATACAAAAATGTTCAATATGGCTAAAGCTGTTTTCAAATGCAAGTTATAAAAGTATAATAAAAATAAATATTGTTCAAATCCATTTTTAAAATCCTGATAAACACTAACCCCAAGCCAGGTAACCAAGGTTCACATCAACAGTGCTAAGTCTTGTGGATAGTATGTATCCTTGATATGATGCAATGAGAATAGCACCTCACCTCTGAGGTCTTCCTCCTAAGACACAGTACCCAAGTCTGATCATATGAAAAACACCGGATAAATCCCAGTTGAGGGGCATTCTACAAACTGCATGATCAGTACTCGTCAAAACTGTCAAGATCATCAAAAACAAGGAAAGTCTGAGGCACTATCACAGCCCAGAGGAGCCTAAGGAGACATCAAAACTATGCGTAATGTATCCTTGATGGGATTCTGGAATAGAAAAGATCTTTAGGAATAAGTTAAGGAAATATGAATAAGGTATGGACTTGAATTAATAATAATGTATCAATACTGGTTCCTTACTTGTGGTAAATATCCCATAATAATGTTAATAATAGGGAAAAACAAGGTGTGGGGTATAAGGAAACTCACTGTACTATCTTCACAATAATTCTGTAAATCTACAACTTTTCTAAAATAAAAAGTTTATTTAAAAATGCATTCAAGGAAACAACTCAAAATTGTAATAATTTCAGAAATACAGATATGGTTTAGAAAATTTGCCAATAGCGTATATAAATATGTTCAATAACAAAAACATGATTCTTCAAGTGCTAAAAATCAGTTTAATAAAATTCAACCCTATTTCTAGAAAATAAAATGCTTTTAGAATAGTGAAATAGAAGCATGGAAGCTCAATATGATAAAGTACATCTATCCTTTACCAAAAAAGTATATAACAGTAATAAGCTAAGGTAAAATCATCAACCTAACAAGAGTTATTTAATAGTAATTAATCCTAATTAAACTTAGATATAAATGAACTATACTCAGCATATAATTACATCTAAACTCGCCTTTTGATATTTGACAACAGATCATTTGGTCATTTTAATAAGATTAAACAAAAAAAAATTTCTAAGTATTGGAAAGGAGAAGTTATTTGCAAACAATACGCAACACTTTTCATACAACACTTAACATTTTGAGTCACTGTACCAGTTGCTGAACATAATTAGCTCATTTAATCCTTTTAATAACCCTGAAAAGTAGACATACTTACATATTAGGAAGCTGAATCTCAGAAGGGGTAAGTTCACCGGCTGGTTAAATGGCAGAGTTCTCACTTGAATCTCTGCCTATGGAATCTCGAAGGCCACTCACTGTCTTTTTATTTATTGTGCTACTTCATTGAAATTCCATCTCTGATTTACAAAACCAGAGATTTACCTGCAGAGCTTACTAAGTCCATCAAAGTTATGTTTTTAGACAGTATTTTAGGAAATGGAAAAATGCCCATATGCTGTTGAGTGATTAAAAAAAAAAAAAATTTGCCATGGAGTTGATTCTGACTCATGAAGACCCCATGTGTGTCAGAGTAGAATTGTTCTCTGTAGGGTTTTCAACAGCTGATTTTTTGGAAGTAGACCTATAGGGCTTTCTTCTGAGGTGACTCTGGGTAGACTCGAACATCTAACCTTTCAGGCATTAACTGTTTACACCAGCCAGGGACTCTGAATACAAAGCTATACGCAATATGCACACACATGGACGTGAGAATGCATTGAGGTAGGTGACAGGGAGGAGAGAGAGAGAAAAAAAAAACAACAACGAGTAAAGAGGAAATGCATCCAAACATTTCTGGGCATGGGAGTAGATTGCTTTTAATTTTCTTCTTCTTTCTTCGTACTTTCCATATTTTCTACAATAAGCATGTTTTATTTTTATTTAGAAAAATATAATAGGCATTATATTTCAAAACAGAAACACAAAATCTTCCAAGTTTCAAAGAATTAAAGCCAAGAAAGAATATAAATCAGGGCTGGATACGTATGAGATACCCTGTACATCAAAGTGAGGATGAATGGGTTTTTTAAAATTTGTATTGTTTGTTTTATTGTTTACTCTGGAGAAAAAAAGCAAGATAGGCTTTGGAAGAGCACTAGGCATTCATCAAAGATTTAGTTAAGCGTTAAATATTTCAGCTTTAAAAATTTATCTTCGTTTACTTCATCACATAAAAATGGTCTTTTACTTCTGATTTTTTCCGTGGCTCCTATGTACAAAAATCTCTGACCCTACTCCAATGATACAATTGTATGAAGGATGCACCACCATCTAGTGGTAATTCCGGCAAACTGCAGGACCATTCATTCATTCATTTGTTCATTTAGCCATCAAAAAAAAAATAAAAGAAAGAAAGCTGCTTGAGCACTTGCTATATATTAGGCACTTTGCTAAGCCTTTTGCTTTTTATTATCTGATTTAGTTTTATTGACTTAATCCTCACATTGACTTCTAGTTGTTGTGTGCTGTCGAGTCGATCTCAACTCACAGTGACCCTATATGATAGAGTGAAACTTCCCCATAGGTTTTCCTAGGCTGTAATCTTTACGGGAAAAGCTGGTGGGTTCAAACCACCCATCTTCCAGTTAGCAGTCGAGCGCTTAACCATTGTGCCACCTGGGCTCCTTTGACTTCTAATATGGCTCCGTCAATGATTCCCATCTCCTGGTAGTCACACCCTTGCATAATCCTATCCCCTTGAGTGTGGGCTGGACTTAATCACTTACTTCTAACCAATAGAATACGTCACAGGTGATGGGATGTCACTTCTGTGGTTAAGTTACAAAAGATCTTGACTTCTGTCTTGCTAGTGAACTCTCTCTGTTGATAGCTTTGTTGAAGAAAGTTGTCATTGTTAAAAAGTGCCCATGACCATCAATGAACAGAGGCCCTCAATCCAACAACTAACCCCCTTGGAACTGAATACTGCCAACAGTCACATGAGTGAGTTTGGAAGTGGATTATTTCCCATCTGAGCCTTCAGATCAGATCCTAGCCCTGGCTGACACCTTGATTGCAGTCTGTGAGAGACTCTGAAGCAGAGGATCCGGCTAAGCCATGCCCAGATTCCTGACCCACAGAAACTGGAGATAATAAATGGTGTCATTTTAAATTGTAAAGTTTTGTGATAGTGTGATACGCAGCAATAGAGAACTAATACATCACAGTAACTGTATGAGGAAAGTAGCATTATTACCCTCATTTTACAGAAACGTAAACTCAAAGAGATTAAATGATGTAGACAGCTCAGAAACTAGTAGGTAGAAGAGTCAGAATTCAAGCTGAAATCTGCTTGATTTTCTAACCCATGTTCTTATGCACTCTGCAATGCTATCATTTCATCTGACCAGTTCCTGTGAGTCGAGCATTGTACAAAGAATGGAGGCTGCAGAGATGGAAGACATCAAGAAGCTCACAATTTTTTATAGGAAAAGGACAAGTACTCAGCAATTGCAATAAAGTGTAATAAATGGTACATTCATTAGAATGCTATAAATGCAATATTATAAATGAACAAAGATGTAGATCGCATAGTTGGGGAGAGAGCTGAAGGTGGGCCTGAGGGCATGAAATGAGTCAAAGAAGGTTTCTTTGAGGAGGTGATATCTGAACTGAGATCCATGAAGACTGAATTGGAAATACACAGATGAAGAAAAAGAGCATTCAAGTGGGGAAGACAGTATGTGGAAACACACAGAGAGTTGAATACTGTCCAACATTTGAAAAACAATAGAGAGATAGATACACATATAATCACACATGTACATCCAGCCTTGATTCCAGTGGTGTCACTAGAATTGCTGTCACCCAGTGCAGTGACTCATGGTGTCACCCACCTCCGGGGTGGGTGGGGCCATCTGGCAAATCCTCCTTTCCTGGCTCTGTCCCCCACAGGTCCCCCCCAACTCCTCCCCTCTCCTGTTGGCCAAGGCGGAGACCCTCCACTCCACCCAATGGTGGGTGCCGCAGCCCAGCCACCCACAGCCTAACTGGTGAGTGACGGGGGGGGGTGTGATTAGCTACTGCACTGGATGACAGGTGACATGCACCCTAGGGACACCACTGCCTTGGTGACCCCTTCCCCAATGGCACCCGCCTGCCTGCTGCCGCAGCCTCCGCTGCCAATGCTGCAGATCTTGGGGTCATTTTGGTGTCACCCCCTCTGACTGTGGCAGGGGATGCGATCCGTACACTGTGCCCCCCCCCTTAGTGACACCATTGCTTTATTCTTTCCCTTAGATTCAGAACTATTTCTTCAACTATTTTCTAAATAGGTTTCTCAGACTCAGTATTTCCTAAGCTGAAATCATTTCCATTTTCCTCAAAACCTGTTCATTCCCCTATGTTTACTGTTTTGCTGAATGACTCCATCATCATTCAGGTTGTCCAGGTTACATATAAATTGGTCATTCATCCAAGAATTCTGTCTCCCTTTTCTTTGTCTCTTGTTGCTGTGTTCAATGCATCACCAAATCCTGTTGAATCTACCTTGTAAATATCTCTTTAAGCTATCCATCCATATCTCCTGAGCCCCATTACTGCTGCCTGGTTTGGATCCCCATTACTTCTCTAAATAATCTCTCAATGTACCTGCTTACTTCAGTTTTGCCTTTTTCAAATCTGTCTTCCAAGCTGATATCACAGTAAACTCTCTAAAATGCAAAAGTAAACCTCTTGTTTAAAATGTTCAGTATTACTTTTATAATAAATGAGTCATGGGCATAGACAAGGAAACAGAAAAGAAGGCTAAAGTTGGAAACCTAGGAAGGACCAATATCTAAGGAATCTATCAGCCAATCCCTGATATAAATTTCCTTTTAAGCCCAGATTTTACTGTTTCCCACAGTTTTGATATGTTTTGTTCTAATTATTCAATTAAAAATTTTTTTATTTCCTCTTTGACTTACAGATTATTTAGATAAAAATGTGTTCTTTAATTTCCAAAATATTTGAAGATTTTCCAGATATCTTTCTGTTATTTTGACTAGTTTAAGACTTTTTCATCAGGGATTGTAATTCATATGTTTTGACATCTTTAAAGTTTTTGAACTTGCTTAATAGTTCAGAATATAATCTATTTTGATGAATATTCCATGTGCTCTTGAAAACAATTTATGTTCTGCAGTTGTTGGGTGGAATATTCTATAAATATCAACTAGGTCAACTTGCACTTTAGTTCTATTTTTCTATATCCTTTCTCAGAGTTTGGCAAACTAAGGCCCACAAGCCAAATTTGACCCATGCCATGTTTTAGTGAGCTCGTGAACTGAGAATGTCTTTTATATTTTTAAAGGGGTGTAAAAAACCAAAATATGTGACAGAGACTGTATGTGGCCTGCAAAGCTTAAAATATTTCCTACCTATTTCTTTACAGAAAAAAAATTTATGAATCCCTGTCCTTATTGATTTTCTGCCTACTTGTTCTATTGATTGCTAAGAGCAGAGTGTTGAAGTCTCCAAATAACTGTGATTTTTTTTTAGTTCTTTCAGTTTTAACAAGTAAGAATAATTTTTACTTCTCTGAATCATGTAGTTCTGTTGTTTGACATATAGAAATTTAGGGTTTATGTGCATACATTTTTAGGATTTGTGTGTTCTTGGTAACTTGATCCCTTATTCATTGTGTAATTCTCTTTATCTCTAGTAATATTCCTTGGTTTGAAATCTACTTTGTCAAACATTAACATAGATACTACAGCTTTCTTTTAATTATTATAATTGTTGTATATCTTTTTTCTTTTCTTTTACTTTTAATTTACCTATGTCTTCATTTATACAGCAAATTTCTTCTTGACAACATCTGGCTGAGTCTTTGCTATAATCTCCGATCTGACTCTGCTTCTAATTGGGGTGTTTAGACCATTTCCATATAATGTAATGGAAAAAATACTCGTCTGTTTTCTTGTTAGGGTGGTAGTGATGTTCTTCCCAATTTTTTACATTCTAGGCAAAAGCAGAACCACTTTCAGATTTTTTAAAATTTATGCTACATTATAAAATGAAGAAATACCAAAATAGAGTTGAAAGAACTGGGTTCTATATTAAACGTTTACGTTCATCAAATGAACACTTTAAGACCAACCCATACAGACAATGGACTCTTGATGGTAACTTCAGGAGTCTAAATTTAAAGATTTTCTGAATGTGAAACAAGTTCTTTTGCTGTGATGTCACTAGAGACTGGCAATGTAGGAAATAGGGAAGGAGAGAGAAAGGGTAGAACCTAGAAGGGGCTGGACACTCAATAATGTTTTGTTGTTATTGTCGTTGCTTTGAAGCACAGGAGAAAAGAAAAAGAAAAGGGTTGGATGATAAAGAAAGGCTGCGGGAGACCATGGAGCCCTGGTGGTGCAGTGGTTAAGTGTTTGACTGCTAACCAAAAGGTCAGCAGTTCAAATCTACCAGCTGCTCCCTGAAAACCCTATGGATCAGTTCTACCCTCTCCTATAGGGTTGCTATGAGTCAGAATCGATTTGACGGCAACAGGTTTTATAGGAGACTGTGGATATATCAAAGCCCTTGCAGAAATTACAGGACAAAGGTGGTTCTCAAATGCTGGTCCATGGTCTTGGACTATTATTTTTTTCTCCTTCATGAGGTCTTCCCTGATTACCCCAGTATCAGGAAATCATTCCTTCATTTCACTTCCCAGGGCCCTTCTCTTTTAGAAAATCACGTACTGTCTTCACTGATGGTCATCATTTTGATTGCCTAAGTCTTGTCTTTCTATTTCTAATTAGACCACACAGGCCTTAGGAGAGCAGAAGACCAATCTCATCCTTATTTGTGCACTCCTCAGTGCTTAGCATAGTATAATTTTCAGTAAATGTTTGCTTAATTAAGAGATTGACAAAGTTTTAGTGTTGTTCTCTCCAGGGCTGTTAACCACTTACTAGTCTTTCTAGGTGTAATGATAGTACTATGGAGACTTGGTGGTACAGCAGTTAAGTGCTCAGCTGCTAATGAAAGGTTGGCAATTTGAACCCACCAGCTACTACATGGGAGAAAGATGTGGCAGTCTGCTTCTGTAAATATTACAGCCTTGGAAACCCTATGGGGCAGTTCTACTCTGTCCTGTAGGGTCGCTATGAGTTGGAATCAACTTGATGGCAACAAATTTTTAGTGATAATACTAATCTTGATAGTCTCTGATCAAACTCCCTGGCAGGTACCCTAAACAACAGGGACTCGGGTAGAAATGGGATGGGCCCAGAAAACACACAGCTGTCTGAAATTTTTTTCACGATCCATTTGGTTCTTAGTTCACAGAACCTCTAAGGTTTGGTTAAGTTCTTAATTTCATGCTCAGAATATATAAATTTGTTTGGATATGTTAAGATATCTGCAACCCCTTGATGGTGCCCAACTAACAACCTGGGGAAATACTGCTTCTGGTAAGACATTCTGGCAGGAGTTACGGACTAAGATAGGAGCAATGCGACTGCTCATGACTCAAACCCTGGTCCAGTGGTTGTCCATCTACTCACCCATCTGCCTGTATATAATTTCATAGACTATAATTCTGGGCTTCAAACCTTGCTCCTCTCCACCTGCTTGAAATGATCTCTTCCCTGTCTCTCAAATTTTGTCTGATTTGATTTTCTTTTTGGATGCCCCCTATTTGCTTAGCTCCGTTTGGATTGTTGACTTCATTTTGGAAATTTAATAACTTCTCTCTTGGGTCCTTGCACCACATCTTAAAGGCGAACAACAGCCATGCTATCCCCTCTTCTGGCTCGGTTCTCTGCATCTCAGCTAGGAGGTATCAGGCACATAAGGTCCCTTTACCTAGCTTTTGGGCCTTTGGCCACATCCTATTTCACATGACATAGTTATTTGGCAGAGTCCCTGGGTGGTACAAACAGTTATTGCATTTGACTGCTAACCTGAAGCTTGGAGGTTCAAGTCAACCCAGAGGTTCCTTGGAAGAAAGCCGTGGCAATCTACTTCCAAAACAGCCATTGAAAATGCAGTTCTACTCATGGAGTTGCCATGAGTCAGAATTGACTCGATAGCAAGCGATAGCTATCTGGCATCAGCTGAAGAACAGAACATTCACACAAGCTGTGAGTATGTGCATGTGTGTGAGTGTGTGCAGAGTCTTGAGGACTGACGCAGGCAGAGAGAGAGCGTGTGAGTAGGGGGGATGGGAGGGGAGGTTGGAGCATATAGAAGACCTGGGGATATTTTGAAGATTGAAAAGTCACGGGGGCCGGGTGGGGTATAACCATGACCTAACTTTTGTTTTTGTACATTATTTCTCTCACGTTCCAACTTGAGCTTTTATTTCAAGACACTAATCCTCTCAGTTAATTTTTATACTTCTTTAGTGCATATCATAGCGTCTCCTAAGCAACCTACCAAAGACGTGTGTCTAAGGTGGGAAAATATTTCTGGCTTATGAATAACTTGTTTTTTGCTTCCATTTACAGAAGATGTCAGAGCTTCAAATAGTTTCAGATATAACATATGTTACTTAGGGGTCAGAAGACACGCTTGTAGAAAGTTATTTCATTCAACTATCTCTTCATTGTTGGATTATGTAAAGTTTATTAGATGATTTTCATTGATGCAGTTGGAATACTAATTTCTTTTAAATAGTTTTCCTATTGCATGTGCCCTTAAGACATCCATTAGCAGCTGTGTCCAAATCCCAGGTTTATATGGAAACTGTAACCTCAGGCTTTTACTTAACCACCAAGGACCCCACCTACAAGACTGATAACGATAACTATACCCCTGACAGTAAGACTAAATGGTGTGAACAGTGCTCCTTGATAGGCGAGTAAGTCAAAGTTATTTATTCCTCTAGTTGCCTTAGGAACTAAACAAGGCATAAAATACCCAGCAATGACTTGCAGAAAGAAGCCCTGGTGGCGCAGTGGTTAAGCACTCGGCTGCTAACAAAAAGATTGGCAGCTCGAACCCACCAGCAGCTCCCCTCCATGGGAAAAAGATGTGGTAGTCTGCTCCTTTAAAGATTACAGCCTTGGAAACACTATGGGGTGGTTCTACTCTGTCTTACAGGGTCACTATGAGTTGGAATCCACTCAACGCCAATGGGTTTTTTTTTTAAAGACTTGGAGATACCCCCATCTCATTTGAGCACAACCTAATATAGTTGCTCTTATGGTATAAAATGGGATGTCTGTGAATGTTTTAGACTCTCCACTGAATAAAAATGTTATCACTACATCTGGAGAAATACAGAAGGACAGCTGATCCTGTCATTGACTGGAAATAGTACCCCTGTGTTGAAAGTGACTTTAATAAAACTGAAATCAAGAAACATTCCTTGAAAGGGAATGGCAAAAAAAGAAAATTATAGACTAAGGTTAATAATATTTTTAATAAAATAAATCATAACTTATTTTATTAATTTGAGTGAAAATACTTTCATAAAGTCTATATATCACTCAAAATTTCACTAAGTTTGTGGGAATTTTTTAACAAGGATGCTTAAACACTAGTTACATATAGAGTGATTTTAAACTTGGTATGGAGACCATCATTCTAGTCTATGAAAAAAATATTTTAACAGAACTATCTTTATCACTATATATTCACCTACCTTTTATTTTGTTTTCTCAATTCTTATTGAAATGCATTTTGTTGCATTTAGCAGTTTGGAAAAACTATAAAGTAAAATAACAGACCAATGTGACTTAATCTTCATAAAAATTCCATTCTTGCTGATGGAAGTAGAGTTCATAATGGGCTATGACTGGAATAATACGTCATAACTCAAACATTTTAAGTTAGATTGCACAAAACATGATCTGTAGTATTAGCTTAAACTCTTTGAGCAATACTTTTTTTGTAAGAGTTTGATCCCTTAAACCCTTAGACTTTTTCTAATAACGTAATAGTACTTTTTCCCTTTGGTTTCACCTCTTAAATAATGAATATTTATCCATTGAAAAACAGGACCACTCTTCAAGCAATTAGTGGTGCTGAGGGTGCCTGGCACGTTCAGCTAGGTTTGCAAAGGAAAACTGAAAACAGCCTAGCTATTTAACTGCAGATATTAGCCACTGAGCAACCGTAGCAACCTCTTCTCTGGCTGTGCAGTTGTTAGGCTACCCCGTTCCTTACTTCTGGATTCTCCACCAAGCACACAGCAGAGGTTGGGACCCTGCAGCCTTTAACTTAGCAGCAACAACCCAAGCTTTAAGAAACCATAGTTTATATTAGTTCCTGTGATTATTTCTAGAAAGGAAGATGAAACCTAGAGCAAGCAAAGCTATTTTTTGTCTTGTGTTCAAATTTGTGTCAAATTTGCCTGTGCTTTTACACTTTATCAATTTTTTTCTTGTCTATATTTTTAACTCCATGAAATAAAACCTGAAAACCCATTGCCATTGAGTTAATTCCAACTCATAGAGACCCTATAGGAAGAGTAGGACTGCTCCCTAGGGTTTCCAATGAGTGGCTGGTGGATTTAAACAGGTGATCTTTTGGTTAGCAGCCAAATGCCTAACTACTGCACCACCAGGGCTCCCTATGTTATAAAGTCCTGCTTAAGTTGATCTAGAGTCCTATAGCCCTAATTACATGTACATTGTAATACTCTCTAATTATTTAGTATATATTTGTATACTAGTACATGTTGCCATTGTTGTGTGCCATCGAGTCAATTTCAACTCATAGTGACCTCATGTGACAGAGGAAAACTGTCCCATAGGGTTTCCTAGGCTGTAATCTCTACAGGAGTAAATTGCCAAATCTTTTCCCCTGTGGAGTTCTTGGGTGGGTTCAGGCCTTTGACCTTTTGGTTAGCAGCTGAGTGCTTTCCCATTGCGCCACCAGGGCTCCTTTACTATCACGCAGTACAATGTATGCATTTATATATACATACGTGTATGGTCCTGAGGACAAGAAGTGCTTTCTTCTTGGGCATTCTTTCATCAGACGCCAGTTTAAAGGTCTACCTGCAGTTGTAACCTGATTCCCTCCTTGGCTACAGTTGTGGCGGCTCCAGAAAATGAAATCCACTCCCCAATCTGCAGTTCACTTTCTCATTTCCAATAGGACTTCATTTCCTTGCAAGGGCAACTTTCTTGGTCCACTGAAGATCTGTCTAATTTCTATTCAGTTTCACATCTTATATTTGGTCTATAGTATTTTTTAAGGTTATGCTTTATTACAAACTCTCTGTAGCCATATTGCTTCATTTAAGCGAAGTTTAGAGCTCCATAGTTCTGTGCTCCACATGTTACTAGTTTTAGTAATTTCCTCAGAACAGTTCATCCCCTTTCTCTTTCTCTTTTAGTTCCCTTTCCCTTTTAGGTTTCTTGGCATTCAACAATATTGCGAGCAGAGCTTGGAAAATGAATCCCCAGTCATGATACCAGGAGAAATAGTTCTTACATCTGACTAAATGAAGCTATAGGTTTCAAATATCAGTGTGAAAATGTGTTTGTTTCCATTTGAACTCTTCTTCAGGAGAAAAAAAAAAAAATATATATATATATATACATATATATGTGCTTTCCAATCTGGCCAATTCCAAAGTTGGTATTAATTATCCTCAGACAGTGCTTAAGCACATACTTCTGTTTATTGTCAGGTGACCTATTTCTTTACTGCTTAGGGTATGCTCAAGATAAACAGGTCTGAAATATGGAAATTCTGGAAGCAAATTATTTGAGTTATCTTCACAGTATCAGTCTTTATCCAGCCCAAGCCTTATTACAGCTGTCTGTAATCATGACTCCATAAACCTGCAGGTTTTCTCATCCAGCCATACAATCTCTGAGGGCTTAGCTACAGCAATATATTAGGAGTAATCTTCCTCACTTGCAAGTGTGTGTATATATATGGGTGTGTGTTATGCATGTATATGTTATGTGTGTGTGCATGTGGGTATGTTGTGTGTGTGAGTGTGTGAGTTTATGCATGCCTGGTCACCAGTGAGCAAAGCTACTGAGAATAGAGAAAGACCTTCAGATGTCAGCAACACCACCCTGGTATTTCTAAACTGCACGTGATGGGAAGCTACCAGGCATCTTGCCTTTTCCCTGGCACTCAGGCACACCACAGATGCCGTATTCTGTACCTCAGTCTTGTAGGCACTTCCCTAGTCGCATCTCTAATTTCTCACAGCTTCTTTAGTGGAATACAATGTGCCTTTGCACTGGGATTTCCAAGTGTATCAGCCCCAAACTCTATAAGTAGATTTCCCATCTCACTCAGATCTGGATCTGCTCCGATAATGACTCTATCCACGACTTAAACTAGAGTTGGCCACCCTCATATACGTTACTGAGGGAAGAGCTATGACTCCTTCATGACATTTTTTCTGATATTTGTTGGTTACACCCCACGCACAACTGACTTACAAAGGGCTCCTAGAAAGCCCTTTAGTTATGGCAGTATACTTCTGGGAACTGGTTAAGTTCAACTCCAGTAAAGAAGAAGAAGTCAACCACCAGAATGTGCAAAACCCAAGAGTGGAATTTAGTATAAAGTTTCAGTAATCAACTGCAGAAGCAAAGATGCCCACTAGTCTGTGGAGTTATATATGATGCTCACTTTGCTTGTTAGCAGGAAATGACAAGGCAACTACAAACATTCTTTTCCATTTGAACTTCTGCTGTAATCATCTTCCATTATAGTGACAATTTCACAACAGAAACCTGGTTTGTTTTTTTTGTATTCTTCAAAACGATACCATTAAACAACTCTTCTAAAGGGATCAGAAGAAACCAGAAGAAATTTATGAGGCTCTGTCTAGCTATAGACCCTTTGCCCCTCTATCAAGTTGGATCAAATTAGACTGTGGAATCAATAGTTATTATAGGAGGTGGACAGGCCAACAAGCTCAATGATTTTATAAGGTTTCCTTCCTGAGGAGACCACACCAAAAACAAATTTGTTTTCAGTCCAACAACCTGTTATGGGAATGTTGGAATGTTATCTGTTTGATGAATACCCCTATTGAGAGAGATTGGGGTGTTTCTAATATGCTGTAAAAGGAACTGCGTTCAGGTCTCCAGGTGAATTCTTCTTGGTTGTTCTAATTGAGATAGGCATGTATTCCTTTGTGCTATCTGCTATGAAACTTTTTCTGCCTCCAACTTTTACTGGGGGAAATAGATTCTTAGAAAATTATTTCAGCAATTTTCAGTTAAAAATTAAAAAAATTTTGCTCCAAAATATATGACTCTGCAATGGATAAACAACTATGTTTTTATATTTGTACGTTTGCTTAACCTTGTTAAGCTCTATTATAGCATATTCTTAAAGGTAGAAAATTATAGTTTTAATAGGAAATACGTCTACCAAAAATGAGATCAGATCACCAAGAATCAAGTAGAGATTCTTTTTGGGTTCTTTTTATCATGGAAGGAAGAAAAGAGGATTTTAAATTGACTGTTTTCTTACGTGTAATTGAAAAGCTTGTGTCTTTAATTACAGACTTTCTGTTTTACGTTTGCTTGTTTTCAAGTATCACTAGTGGAACTTTAAGGATAAACAACATAGGGTGTCATCTTGGGTTCAGCAAGAACTGGGTGTACATCTCTCACCTCCTGCTCTGTTTGCTGGCTCTCTGAGTCTTGCAGCCCTGGAAAGGCTGGACAGACCCAGGATATGGGAAACAGTCAAATGTGTCTCTTGGCCCTGCTGTCTCGCCACTGCTCAAGAAAATATCAGCAGCCAGTGTGCAGCTTCGTTTGCTAGCTCGGAGTCTCAAATTCAAACACAAGCGCAATCCGTGCCTGCTCCTGGCACTAAGCAAGGGCATATGGCGAAAACGTTAGCAGTCTCTTCAGTCATGTGTGTAAGATGTAAGCACATCTGCATTTATTTCATTTTCTTTCGTTAATTCTAAGACCACATTTTATAAATGTGCTTCTATTGTGGTGACTTAATAAGAGAACAAAATTACAACTGGTATTTTTTCCTCCTTCTCTGTGCTCTTCTCCTCATGGCTCTTCAGGAAACAGAGACTAACACTATCTCTTTTAAAGATCTGATTTGCTTTCTACAACGTCTCTGCTTTCCCTTCTCAGTTCCACCTGATCCTCCCTCCCCATCCCTTCATAATACCCAATACTAAAAAAGGTTCAGAGTTCTTCAGTTTTGTTTGTTTTTGAGTTGTGAGATATTTGACGTCCCCAAGCTGGGGGGATGGGGGTGGGTAGCAGGTCTTGCACATGTTTCGTACAGCACACAGCAAGGTGACAAGATGTCAAGTGGCACTAAACACTCAATTTCTAGACTTGGGAACTACAACAAAATGCCTCAGTGCCTATGTCTAACACAGAAGGATCAAAGACCCCTACCTAGGCTTTCTAATATTATTTGAAAAAGTCTAATGAACTGAAACCAAGAGACTCCTTCCTAAATGTTATAAGTAGTTGCATTCTCTGGGACAGGTTAAAAAAAAAAAAAAACCCAAGAAGGAAGTCATAGTTAGTTTCATTAAAGAAAAAAAAATTAACCATTCTTTCATGAAGCGTTTGAGGGACAAATTTAATGTTTATTTTTAATATGTGTTTTTTTTCTATATTATTATAAATTCTTGGACATCCACTTTATTCCTACTTATTTTCTTTGCAGATGACTGCTCAATTAATTTTGTTGATTGACTTCTAACTAATGAGGATGCAAGGGAAGAGTAGAGCCTCAAACCAGAGTCTTAAGTGTAGCATTATTACTCTATCTTGTAGGGCCAGGTTAAGGTGAGAACTTGAATGAATAGGCAAGCTTTTTTGGCAATCATAACAATAGAGACTATTTTAACGCTGTGAATTTGATTTTTTTTTCCTTAGCCTTCTCAATCTGCTCAGAGTATAAAGGTCACATTGTTTAGGCTAAGTGGCTTGTCTTGATAAAATCTATTTGTTATAGTATTATCTCTGAACACTCTAAACTATTGCCCTGAGATAACCTTTAAATCTTAAACCAAAAATATCCCCTGAGGTCTTCTCAAAACCAAACAGCAGTTTAGCTTAACTAGTAAAGAAGGTCTGCCTTGAGCATTATGCTCTTTTAAGATCTATCTATTTGGTATCAAACTGACAACAGCAACTCGAAAGATTAGATAGAAAACTTAAGGGGCAGTGAGTCTATGTTAATGGGGGAGTAACAATTTGGAAAAAGAGGATGAGATTGGTTGTACAACTTAAAGCATGTAATCAATGTTACTGAATTGTACACGTAGAAACTGTTGAATTGGTGTCTGTTCTGCTGTGTATATTCTCAGTAACAGCAACAAATAAAATAAATTATAAAAAATGTGATTTTACAGAAGAAAACATTCCTAGATCGTTACGAGGGTAGGGAGGGAGGGAGAGGGTTATTCACTAACTAGATAGTAGACTAGAATTATCTTAGGTGAAGGGAAGGACAGCACACACTACAAGGGAAGTCAGTACAACTAGACTAAACCAAAGCTAAGAAGTATCCTGAATACAACCAAACACTTTGAAGGACAGAGTAGCAGGGGCAGAGGTCTGGAGACTATGCTTTCAGGGGGCATCTAGGTCAATTGGCATAACAAAGTTTATTAAGAAAATGTTCTGCATCCTACTTTGGAGAATGGTGTCTGGGGTCTGAAAGCTAGCAAGTGGCCATCTAAGATGCATCCGTTGGTCCCAACCCACCTGGAGTAAAGGAGAAGGAAGAACACCAAAGTCACAAGGAAAGCATTAGCCAAGAGACAGAAAGGGCCACATAAACTGGAGACTGCAACGGCCTGAGAGCAGAACTAGATGGTGCCCGGCTACCACCAATGACCACCCTGAAAGGGAACACAACAGAGATTTCCTGCTGAAGCAGGAGAAAAGTGGGGTGCAGAACTCAAATTCTGATAAAAAGACAAGACTTAGGGGTCTGACTGAGACTGGAGGAACCCCAGAAAGCATGGCCCCCGGACTCTCTGTCAACCCAGTACTGAAACCATTCCCGAGGCCAGTCCTTCAGTCAAAGATTAGACTGGAGTATGGGACATAAAATGGTACTGTGAAGAGTGTGCTTCTTAGCTCAAGTAGACACATGAGACTAAATGGGCAGCTCCTGTCCGGAGGGGAGATGAGAAAGTAGACAGGGTTACGAGCTGGTTGAATGGACACAGGAAATCAGGGGTGGAAAGGAGGAATGTGCTGTCACAGTATAGGGAGAGCAATTAGGGTCACATAACAAAGTATGTATAAATTTTTGTATGAGAGACTAACTTGAATTGTAAGCTTTCACTTAAAGTACAATGCATTTTTTAAAAAATGTGATTTTACATTTTTTTTAATACTAAGAACCTTAAAATAGCTCATATCCTTTAAATCAGTAAATTTTTCTTTCAAGAATCTATCAAGAAAATTAATTCTAAATTCAGGTGTTCAATGTGGTTTATTTATAATGGTGGAAAGTGGGTTCAACCTAAATGTCCAAGAGTAGAGGATGATCAGATACATCCATAAAATGAAATTTTATGAAGATATTAAAACTATGTTTAAGAAATTTGGTGATGTGTTAAATGTTAATTTTAGAAATATAGTATATAAAATTGGTTTACAGAATGATCCTAATTATGCCAATACATACGTACGAATGCTGAGGTGGGAGAGGAGCAGAGAGTGTTGGGACAAAAGGAAGAAAATAAGACTGAAAGGGAATCTGCTAACATATTAAACTATTTTTGTTTGGTAGGAATATAAACCCTGTTGCCATCGAGTTGATTCTGACTCATAGCAACCCTATAAGACAGAGCAGAACTGCTCCATAGGGTTTCCAAGAAGCTGCTGGTGAATTCAAACTGCTGACTTTTTGGTTAGCAGCCGAGCTCTTAACCACTGTGCCACCAGGGCAGGAATATAAATGGGTTATTTATTTATTTTTCCTTCTTGAACTTTACAAAATTTCCTTCAATGAGCATATATTCTTTTTATGGTAAAAAAGGGGTGGGAGGTGCTTAGAGACTAGCTAGAAGACACTCATATTTATACCAGATGCATTTTTTAGAAAAATGTGATGCCAAGTAAAAATTGTAGAATAAATGGAAGAAATTAAACTGGAATTAAAGCAGCCATTTATTTCCTTTAATTGAAGGCTTCTGAAAACATTATTAAATTCTTTATAATACATCTGAGGAATAAGTCATTCTTTCTAGGCCCTATGACAACATCAAATATAGCTCCAGTAAAGATGTTGTTGTTGTTGTTAGTTGTGGTCAAGTCGATTTGGACTCATGGTGACCCATGTGTGCAGAGTAAAACTGCTCCATAGGATTTTCAAGGCTGTGACTTTTCAGAAGCAGACTGCCAGATCTTTCTTTCAAAGTGCCTCTGGACTGGCTCAAACCACCAACTTTTCAGCTAGTAGTGGAGTGTTTAATCGTATGTGCCACCCAGGAACTTCAATAAAGATGTAAGGGTAGTTAAAGGATTTCATGGAGCTTCACAGAGAGTTCTCTGGTGAACTTAGACATAAAACAATCCAGAAAAAACTAGAAGGAGGGTAACATCGCCAAAGACAAATATCAAAGAGAAGCACATGTCTCTAAAAAGGGTGTCCAAAAGAATTAAGCTCACGATGAGGTAGATTTGTCCAAAATGCTACAGAATTTATGCTATAAAAATTATTCTGCTTGGGACTGATGGAGTGATGTCAACTGGTGAGTGACAGAAAGCAGAACTATTTGAATGCCACTGTGATCTTAATTTATTTTTTTCAATAAAGACTATTAACCCTGAGAAGGTAAAAAACTCATAAGCTGACATGTTGACACATATAACTGTAGCAAACAAACTTGCAGTATGACTGTGGAACTACCGCTTATAATAATAAGAAAGTCATTGAAAAATGGAAGAGTTGCTAGAATACAGGAGAAGGAAAAGCGTTTTTTTGATTTTCTTAAGAGAGCTCAATGTCGTATTATGGAAAAATATTTTAAATAGAGAATTCTATAACTCTTAATATACTAGAGACAGCTTATTTCCCCCTGATTTCTATTCTCCCCTTTCTGTGCAGTCACAGACTAGTAAATAATATTTGCACAGTATGTATCTGATAGAGGACTTTTATCTAGACTATATATAGAATTTTTAAAACTAAAAAAAAGGCAAAAGAGATGAACTTCACCAGATGATTTCCAGATGGCAAAAACACACATGAAAAAAATGTTCAACGTCATTAGTCATTGGGGAATTGTGAATTAAAATGACAACGAGATGTCACTCCCACCTACTAAAAAACCTGTGATCCTTGAGTGGATTCCGACTCATGGTGATCCATGTGTTACAGACTAGAACTGTTTCATAGGGTTTTCTTGACTGTAATCTCTACGGAAGCAGATTGCCTGGCCTTTCTCCCATGGTGTTGTTGGGTGAGTTTGAACAGCCAACCTTTAGGTTAGCAGTCGATTGCAAACCATTTGGGACGTTCCAGCCTATACAATCACGTGAGCCATTTCCTTGATATAAATCTCTCTCTGTATATATTTATAGGCTTTACTGGTTTTGCTTCGCTAGAGAATCCAGCTTAAGGCAAGTACCTAGAGCGAAAGGAAGAAATGATAAAGTAAAATAGCTGAACAGAAGATATCAAAGGGTGGCTTAAGAAGGCAAAGTAAAGTATTATAATGAAATATGCAAAGGCTTGGAGTTAGAAAACCAAAAGGGAAGACCACGCTTGGCATTTCTCAAGCTGAAAGAACTAAAGAAAAAATTTAAATCTTGAGTTGCAATATTGAAGGATTCTACGGGCAAAAAACTAAACAACGCAGGAAGCATGAAAAGAAGATGGAAGGAATACATGGAGTCACTGTACCAAAAAGAATTGGTTGACATTCAACCATTTCATGAGGTTGCATATGAAGAAGACCTCATGGATTGAAGGAAGAAATCCAAGCCGCACTGGAGGAACTGGTGAAAAATAGGCTCCAGGAATTGACAGAATATCGACTGAGATGTTTCAACACACAGGTAAAATTTGGTGAAGATACATCACAACCAGTTGCAACAGTACATCAACAGGGAACTGCCAGAAATTCCAGCCAGATTCAGTAGTGGTCATGGATCAAGGGATGTTATCGCTGATGCCAGATGTATCTTGCCTGAAGTAGAGAATACCAGAAAGATGTTTACCTGTGTTTTATTGACTATGCAAAGGCAATAGACTGTGTGGATCGTAAAGAATTATGGATAACATTGCAAAGAATGGGAATTCCAGAACACTTAATTGTGCTCCTGAGGAACCTGTACATAGACCAAGAGGCAGTCATTCAAACAGAACAAGGGGATGCTTCATGGTTTAAAGTCAAGAAAGGTGTGTGTCAGGGTTGTATCCTTTCACCGTAGTTATTCAATCCGTATGCTGATCAAATAATCCGAGAAGCTCGACTATATGAAGAAGAACATGGCATCAGGATTGGAGGAAAACTTATTAACAACCTGTGATACGCAGATGACATAATGTTGCTTACTGAAAGCAAACAGGACTTGAAGCACTTTTTGATGAAGAGCAAAGGCTACAGTTTTGTTATGGATTACACATCAACATAAAGAAAACAAAAATCCTCACAACTGGACCAATAAGCAACATCATAATAAATGGAGAAAAGATTGAAGTTATCAAGGATTTAATTTTACCTGGATCCACAATCAACGACCATGGAAGAAACAGTCAAGAAATCAAAAGACGCATTGCATTGGGCTAATCTGCTGCAAAAGATCTTTTTAAAGTGTTAAAAAGCAAAGATGTCACTTTGAGGACTAAGGTGGGCCATAATATTATGGCCACAATATTTTTCAATGGCCTCATATTCATGCCAAAGCTGGACAACGAATAAGGAAAACCCAAGAAGAATTGAAGCATTTGAATTATTGTGTTGGTGAAGAATATTGAAAATACCATGGACTGCCAGAAGAACAAACAAATCTGTCTTGGAAGAAGTATAGCCAGAATGCTCCTGTCATGAATTGAATTCTATCTCCCCAAAATATCTGTCAACTTGGCTATGCCATGATTCCCAGTACTGTGAGATTGTTCACCATTTTGTCATCTGATGTCATTTTCCTCCAGAGCTGACAGAGAGAAAGCCTTCCTCTGGAGCTGGAGCCCTGAATTCAGACTTCTGGCCTACTAAACTGTGAGAGAATAAATTTCTCTTTGTTAATTAAAGCCATCCACTTGTGGTATTTCTGTTATAGCAGTCCTAGATGACTAAGACAGTTCCTTAGAGGCAAGGGTGGCGAGAGTTCGTCTCAAGTACTTTGGACCTGTTATCAGGAGGAACCTGTACTGGAGAAGGACTTCATGCTTGGTAAGGCAGAGGGTCAGCAAAAAAGAGGAAGATCCTCAACGAGGTGGACTGACACAGTGGCTGCAACAATGGGCTCAAAAATAGCAACGATTGTGAGGATGGCTCAGGACTGGGCAGTGTTTTGTTCTGTTGTACACAGAGTTGCTGTGAGTCGGAACCGACTCAATGGCATCTAACAACAATATTTATTCTAATAACGTACTATCTTTCTTATTAATAATAGCATATTATAAATAACCTTTTGAACAGGGCAACCTGAAGAGTAGGGGATGTTATGAGAAAAAAGACCCAGGAGGAAGAGGAGAACCTGAAAACCTACTTCCCACTTCGTAGTTTTACGTAGGATCTGTCTTACCTGTAAAAAAGCCAAAACCTGTTGAGTTGATTTTGACTCATCGTGACTCCATGTGACCGAGTAGAACTGCTCCATAGGGTTTTATTGGCTGTAATCCTATGAGCCGGAACGGACTCCTCGGCAACAGGTTTTTGGTTTTTTAATCCTTATGGAAGCAGATTGCCAGGTCTTTATTCTGTAGCACTGCTTGGTGAGTTCAAACCACCAACAATTAGTAGTTTACCCAACTCAGGGATCTTGTCCTGCATAGAGACATATTTTTTTTCTGATTGACTACCAAAGAGCACTCGTTAAATGGGGACTTAGTAGCTTCAAAAAAAAAAAAAGAACTGCAGTTTCAAGAAATGGCTCATTTTTCTATTTATCTGTTGCCATTGAGTCGATTCTGACTCATAGTGACCCTGTGGGACAGAGTAGAACTGCCCCATAGGGTTTCCAAGGCTGTAATCTTTAAGAGGACAGACTTGCTCATCTTTCTCCCAAGGAGTAGCTGGTAGGTTCGAGCTGAAGATCTCAGCCAAGCCCTTAACCATTGAGCCACCAGGGCTCCTATTTGTTTACATTTTTAAAAATCATTGTTTTAGGAAAAGTCTTCCCTGACTTGGATTTTTAAAAACATTTATAATTACAATTTGGAACTCAGCAACACAGAGCCCTTGTGGCACAATAGTTAACAGCTCAGCTGCTAACCAAGAGTTCGGCAGTTCGAATCCACTAGCCACTCCTTGGAAACCCTATGGGGCTGTTCTACTCTGTCCCATAGAGTCGCTACGAGTCAGAATCGACTCGATGGCAATGGTTTGGTTTTTTTCTTTTAACACAATTGTAACAAATGACAATGTATATTTGTACAACTAATTCAGCTAATTAAAAATAGCTGATCTGTTTCAGGGGCTAGAAATTGTCAAATGAAAAAAAAAAAAATAACAAAAATCCAAGGTCTGCAGTATCATTTCAGAAAGAAATTCCTTTTTTATTTATTTTCTGAAACAAGTTGCCTGCATTAATTAGCTTAGCTGACTAGCTGATTAAATCATGTCCTTTCCTCCCTGGAAACTCCTCAGATAGAAAATCCTTCAAAGGTTTCTGCTTATCCTCTGAAGTGCCGAGCAAGTCCCATTTTATTTAAAGTCTCTTCACCTGTAATGAAGGAGATTAGTTTTACTTTTACTTGTTTTCTTTCCAAGAATCTTTAAGAGGGAGAAAAGATAACTGACAGAGAACAGGTGGTACACAAATCTCTCTCGTGCAATGACTAGTGCGCTCAGGGCAAATGAACAATACAAATATGCAAATGTGGTCATTCACGTCCTTCTTATCCGTAAATGCTAAACAATTAAGCATGGAATGCTTTGGGGAATAATTTAGGGAAAACTGCTTTTATGTGAGGTGCAACAGAGAAATGCATTTCGGTCTGGTTTGCCCATTTTATTGTCAATGTGGAGGACTTCACAGGAAGCTATCAAGACCCGTGGGACTCATGAGTGTTAATTAACTTCAAGCAAAGACTGAACTTAGAGAATTTAGACAACACATTTAAGATTCAGTTCCCATCTCAAGTTAATACACTCTAAACGTAGAGTTAAGGCAAGGATCATAGACTTGAGTGCCTGTAGACACCAGGTAACCATCTAAGAGGGCACACTATTATCATTTCCAGCTACCGATGCCCGGCTGGAATGCTGGTCTATTGCTATCAAGAGGGTATGTGAGTCCAGGTCTTTGGGTTCTTCTTCTCAGTTAATATTAGCATGGCCTGGCTGTGAGAGGAGTCCCTGGGTGGCACTGGGTAGCACAGTTAATGCACTTGGCTATTAACAAAAAGATTAGAAGTTTGAATCCACTGGGAGGCACTTTGGAAGAAAGGCCTGGTGATCCATTTCCAAAAAATCAACCAGTGAAAACTCTGTAGAGTGCAGTTCTGCTTTGACACACATGAGGTCGCCATGAGTCGGTTTTATCTGGGAGAGTTTGGAGCTGGCAATCTGGGTTCAGGTCCCAGTTTGCCATTTGCTAGCTATGTGACTTTTTTTTTTTTTTAACATTTTATTGTGCTTTAGGTGAAAGTTTACATAACAAATTAGTTTTCCAATCAATAATACATACATGAATTGTTCCCTGACATTGGTTGCAATCCCTGCTATGTGTCAGTACTATCCCCATTTTCTCCCTAGATTCCCTGTTTCCATTTGTTCTGTTTCCCTGTCCCTTTCCGCCTTCTCATCTTTGGATTTGAGCAAATGTTGCCCTTTTTATCTTATATAGTTGATTGTTCTAAGGAGCACATTCTTCATGGTGTTATTGTTTATTTTATAGGCCCATCTATTATTTGGCTGAAAGGTGGCCTCCGGGGGTGTCTTTGATTTCAAGTTAGAAGGTTGTCTTACGACGGTAGTCTTGAGGGTTTCCTCAGTGTTTTTCAGACCAGTAAGTCTGGTCTTTTTTTTTTTAGTTTGAATTTTGTTCTACATTTTTTACCCATTCTAACCGGGACTTTCTCTTGTGGTCCCTGTCAGAGTGGTCAGTAGTGGTAGCTGGGGCACCTTCTAGTTCATCTGGTCTCAAGTTAGAGGAGGCTGTGGTTCTTGTGGGCCATTAGTCCTTCAGACTAATTGCTCTTTGAGTTTTCAGTTTTCTTCATTCTCCTTTGTTCCAGGCAGGAAGAGACCTTGACCGCAAGCTTTTAAAAGCCTAGACACTACTTACCAGACTAGGATGTAGAACATTATGAACTGTGTTTTGCTAATTGACCTAGATGTCCTTCGAGACTATAGTCCTTAGCTTTCAGGTCCAGTAGTTCAGTCCCAATGTCTAAGTAGTTTCTATAACTATGCCTCCTATATGCTCTATTACATATATGCGTATGCATGCAATATTTACAATTATCTATGTAGAAAAATACGCAACCATATCTATGTGTGAGTGTGGGTGTACTACTATACAACCACCCTCACCTATTTAGCATGCGTATTTACCCATGTATCTACTGATAAATTATTGTTTGTTATTACTTTTGTTGCAGGGTTGTATACGTTATAGCATTTACTATAGTTGTCCTTTATTCTTCCATACCTATCAGTGTCTACCTTTGCCTTGGTCACCTTGTTCTGACTTCCCCCATATTGTATATTGCCTTTCCTTTCACCAGAATTAACACTTGTCTACTACCTAGTTAGTGATTCTCCTTCCTTCGCTCTCCCATCCCTGTTTCTGTATGTAAACTTATTCTTGAATTTTTATAATAGTGGTCTCCTACAATATTTGTCCATAATGCCCTCCAGATTCATCCATGTTGTGAGATGTTTTGCAGATTCATCTTTATTCTTTATCATTGTGTAATATTTCACTGTGTGTATGTATCCCAGTTTGTTTATCCATTTATCTGTTAATGGGCATTTAGGCTGTTTCCACCTTTTTGCTATCGTGAACAATGCTGCAATGAACATGAGTGTGCATATGTCTATTCTTGTTACAGCTCTTATTTCTCTAGGATATAGACCTAGAAGTAGGATTGCTGTATCATACAGTATTTCTATTTCTAGATTTTTTAAGAAGCACTATATAGTTTCATAGTGGTTGTACCATTTTATATTCCTACCAGCAGTGTATAAGAGTTCCAGTCTCCCCACAAACCCGTCAGCATTTCTTGTTTTCTGTTTTTTTGATCAGTGCTATTTTTGCCGGGGTTAGATGGTATCTCAATGTAGTTTTGATTTGCGTCTCTCTAACAGCTAATGATCTCGAGCATCTCTTCATGTGTGTGTTAGCTGCCTGAATGTCGTCTTTGGTGAAGTGTCCGTTCATGTCCTTTGCCCAGTTTTCAATGGGATTGTCTTTTGGTTGTTGAGGTGTTGAAGTTTTCTATAAATTTTAGAGATTAGAATGTTGTCAGATATGTCATGGAGGAGCCCTGGTGGTGCAATTGCCCACCATTGAATGTTGGCCATTTGAATCCATCAGCCACTCCCTGGAAATCCTATGGGGCAGCTCTACTCTGTCCTATAAGGTTGCTATGAGTTGGAATCAACTCGATGGCAATGGGTTGAATATGTCATAACTAAAATTTTTTTTCCCCAGTCTGTAGGTTCTCTTTTTACTCTTTTGTAAAGACTTTTGATGAGCATAAGTGTTTAATTTTCAGGAGATTCCAATCATCTAGTTTATTTTCTGCCATTTGTGCATTTTTAGTTATGTTTGGTAATCTATTTATGCCGTACATTAGGACCCCTAGCATTGGCCTTATTTTTACCTCCATGATCTTTATAGTTTTAGGCCTTTGAATTCGTTTTGGTGTATGGTGTGAGGTATGGATCTTGTTTTATTTTTCTGCAAATGGATGTCTAGTTTTGCCAGCACCATTTGTTAAAGAGACATTCTCTTCCCCATTTAATGGATTTCGGCCCTTTGACAAAGATTAGCTATCCATAGGTAGACGGATTTACTTCTGGGCTCTAAATTCTGATCCACTGGTCTATATGCCTGTTGTTGTCCCAGTACCAGGCTCTTTTAACTACTGCGGCTGTATAGCAGGTTCTGAGATCGGGGAGTGTGAGGCCCCTTAGTTTGTTCTTCCAGCTGTGGGATTCTTGAATACAAGTCTTAAGTTCTTCATTTATGAAATTCAGATGATAATAATGGTAGTCTGTTACAGGATTTTTGAGAAGATTAAATATTATAACAGCATCTGGCCCAGAGAATACGTAGTTACTGTAAGCCATTATTGCCATTTAAGACGTCAGAGATCCACATTTGTTTTGGAAATCTTCCAGCTTTTAAATGCTGGTAGCTAATATTGTCATTTTAAAATTACTGTATCTGTCAACTAAACCACAGCCAAATGCAAAATCTGGCCCAAGGGCCTTCAGTTTGTGATATCTGCACTTGAGTCTGTGAAATGTTCTTATGACTTTCTGCTGGTTTAGAGTTTCAGTAGTCATTGTTCAGAATTAGTTATTGGCTTATATAATCTTTTTCAGTTTGCGAAAAGAGTTTTTGGTAGTTTGTACTAAAAGGGGAGCCCTGATTGTGCAGTGGTTAAGAGTTCGGCTGCTAACCAAAAAGTCAGCAGTTCGAATCCACCAGCTCTTTGAAAACCCTATGGGGCAGTTCTACTCTGTCTTATAGGGTCGCTGTGGGTTCAGAATCGACTTGACGGCAATGGGTTTTGGTTTTGGTACTAAAAAGCATAGCTTCAACTAAACTGGTTATCAGTAAAACAAAACAAAAAATACAAGGCATTTTAGTAAAGATATATAAAACGGAGAATAAAAGTCCCAGAAAACTGAAACTCAGGAAGCTACCAGCACTGAGGAGAAAAAAAGGGACTCAGAGCCAAAACAAATGGGGAAATATTGTGAGTTTGCCCAGGTCACATTGCTCGACAAAAGGAAGCATATCCTATCGGCCAAAGAGATCTCTTTCAACGTTGAACTTTGAAATTTCTAAAAAGCTTTTGTAACAAGGACCATTTGGCTATTTAATAAAGAGTATCTTAAGAAGCAATTCAACTGAAAAAGTAGAGAAATTCTGCCCTCAGCAGCTCCTTAATTTGGCCCTTAGGACCAACTCTAGGTATGCTTAGCAATCATTAGCGCATAATGGCATTTGCAAGAGACAACAGAGACGACAGAGGGTTCAGGTGCATCATGTTTGGGGTTATGTGATGACATAGAGATAAAGCTTAGAAAATCTGGAGAAAATAATTGTTAGTATGATCCCTATTTTTCTCTTCCCAAATATCTGTAATTTCAGTTAGGGCTCTTCGAGAGTCTCTATAGCTGTATAGATATCTTACCTGTTGACTAAAAGAATATCCATTTAATCCACAAACAGGGATGTGTGTGGGTGTCGGGAGGCAGGGGATGAGCAGGCGATAGTGGAAGAACAGCATAGGAGGGTCAAGAATTCTCAAAATCTAACTGGGCCTATTCAAGCCCTTAAATAATTCTGGAACAGAGCTCCAAAATTCTGCACCAAAAATTGTGGAAAAATATCCTTGGCCGAGGAGATTTTTTAGGGCAGTTACCAATTTTCTGCCTGTTGTAGGTCCTCTGAGTGGCAGAAATGGTTAACATGCTTGGCTGCTAACTGAAAAGTTGGTAGTTCAAGTCCATCCAGAGGAGAAAGGCCTGGCAATCTACTTCTGAAAAATCAGCCTTTGAAAACCCTATGGAGGGCAGTTCTACTCTGACACACATGGGGTCACCACGAGTTGGAATTGACTTGTTGACAACAACTGGTTTTTGTTTTTTTTTTTTTTGGTGACAGAAGAATCTTAATATAACTACTTTAGGATGATTTATTTGGAAGAAGCTTTAAAAGGTTTAAAATAGCTGTAAAATGTACCCTGCAAATAAGTTCTTATATATGTATCTTTATTATCTTTCTCCCTCACGAGAACATAAATTACATGAGGGCAGGAATTTTTGTCTGTTTAATATTTTCAGGGCTTGCATCAGTGCCTGGCACAAAGTTTGCCCTTAATAAATATTTGTTGGGTGCATGAACAGAATTGTTTGTTATTGTACATCTGGATATATACATGTATTTGATTTTTTTTCAGTGTCAATTTGCTGTTGGCATAGTTTCCATTTAGAAGCTTCTCCTGAATATATTTGATAAACAGGTTCTGTTGATACTTAAAACACACTGCTTTAAACAGAGAAGTTTCTTCAGAAACTGTCTTACTGCCTTAAAATAATCGTTGTAGTATTTTCTGGAGATTCACTTTCTTATTCCAATAAATAAACACATGATTGAATGAATTAATAAATGAAAGACACCTACATACCATTTAAAGAAGGTTTTTTTTTTTTTTAAACTGCATTCATTCATCCATTCATTTATTTACTCATTTATCACATTATTTTCTTGGTTATCAAGTCTGCACCAGGCATGGTGTGAGTTACCGGAGATACAATCATGAACACAGGGTCCCTGCCCTCAGGAGAACACATAAGGATAGCAAATTCTTACAATGGGTTTTCTCTGCACCAGATGCTCTTCTAAGCATTTTGCATTCATTAACTCATTTATTCCTTACAACCACCCTGTAAATTAGGTTACTATTATTATCCATGTTTTATAGATGAGCCAATGGAGGGACATTGAGGATGAAGGTAATTCGCCTAAGCACCATGGAAGTCTGGCTCCACAGTCCATGCTTCCAAACACCATAATGTACTTCCTCTATACAGTCATTCAAACAAACAGGCAGTTATGATGCAAAATGATAAATTCAATGAGGAGATTAAAAGTAGGGTGCGACAGGGATACACAGGAAGGGCACCTAACCTGGTCTTGGGTTGGCTGAAAAACTGAACTACAATTTAATGTTTAGTGAATGCTCCTTTGGCCAGACGTGCTAAATCCGTTAATAATTGATTTTATTATCTTACATTATTGATTCCTTCTAGAAAAGTAAAGTCATATTATCTGGACAAGTTCAAAGAAGAAAAAAGGCAATCAACTTAAGAAGACTTAGATTTCTAAATTTGTGTCCAAATATCAGTGTTTTTGCTTATACTAACTTGATACTACTTTAAAATTTCACTTTGCTTTGCTTAACAAAAGAATGTCCAGCACAATACTAGGCACATGTATGTATTTGAGAATTATACACTGAGCCAAACATCTGATGGTCTGAAGGAGCAGAGGCTGTTTGGAAAGCATCAAACACGTGCAGGAAAGAGTTTACTCCCTAAAGCCCATAAATTATTTGGGTTCCAAAGAGTTCAGAACATTTTTAGATTTCAGCTATCTGGCTGGTAGGTATGCATGTGACTTTGCCAATCAGTGTTTAAATTTCTAAGATTTTTCATGTTAATTAAGTGTCTTTGGAAAGTTTTCATATTACTTTAAGACAGGAACAATGCTCATTATTACTACTGCAATGAATTATGCTGTCTTCTGACAAACAGAAGGCTAGAAGCATAATTTTTTGTGTTTTTAATCATTCGGGATAGGTTCTTCGTTTGGCTAAACCAATTATATACATTGTTGCTGGACAATTTATTACAAAGGACAAAAATAATTATGTTTATTGTGGAAGCACTTTTAGTTACCCATATACAAATTAAATCAATGTGTGAATTCCCCACAGAGAAAGCTCTTGTATGATAGCACTATAAGGACATAAAGAAAATAATTACTTATTCTGTGCAACTGAAAGTAGAATTCTACACTTGATAATTATCTTGACATGTTTGTGATTATCTAAATTTGCCTACAAAATATGGAGAAATGAAGACAATCTGAGTGGCAAACATAGTCTCCTCTTATTTTTCTATTGCAATATATTCCTTAAAATCACTGAAAAATTCTCTCATTTCTCTAATGCACATTGCCTAGAATCAAACAAATAAATAAATAACCCTATTGCTGTCAAGCCAATTCCAACCCATGGTGACCCCAAGGGTGCAGTGTAGAGCTGCACTTTATAGGGTTTCAAGGCTGTACCTCTCAGAATCATAACTAGGATTTTTTTCCTGCGGCATCTCTGTTGCCATCGAGTCAATTCCAACTCACAGTGACCCTATAGGACAGAATTGTCCTACAGTGTTTACAAGGAGCAGCTGGTGGATTCGAACTGCGGAGTTCTGGGTTAGCAGCCAAGCTCTTAACCACTGTGCCACCAGGGCTCCAAGGCACTGCTAGGTGGGTTCAAACCACTAACCTTTCAGTTCATAGCCAAACACTTAACCACTTGCACCACCTGGAAACTGGCTAAAATTTTAAAGGGGGAGAATGGGAGTAATGAGAGTAAATTAGAGTGAGGGAACCATTTAACAGAAGTAGACTAAAGAAAGGTATGGCTTAAATGAACAGTCAAAGATGATATTAATTAATTGATCTTTTAGGACCTAGGAATAATAATTCAAATGAGAATGGTTGTCCGATGAGATACAGGGGTCATGAAAGGAAACACTCTTCATGAGAATCAGGGAGAAGCTGAGGAATCTCTTTCCTGTCTCTACTACTTTAGGAACATGATTTGCACACTAAAAATCCCCACCAACAAGGACCATTCAACAGGAGAGATGCACCAGACACACGCACACTCGTGCTGACTCCTGGGCCTTGTCAGTCCTGCTGGGTTGCTTTGTGTAACCTGGCATGATCTGCTCAGACAAGAGGGATCAAAGCACTCAAGAGCCAACTGTGAGAATTCAAAGGCAAAAAAGGCTTCAGATGATCTGGAAAGTATCTGAGTGAAAAGCTTCCCGGTGTTTTAATTTCTTTCAACATTTTACCTTTGGGGACTTGATAGAATTTGACTATGGATGAAGTTAAGTGCTCAGCTGGGTGCTTGCTTCTATCTTTCTTCCTAATGAATGCACTATGAGAAATGCTTGAGAAATTGGATTATCTGACTTGGATTTTCTTACCTATTTGTCTGAACTGTTCAAATCTTTTCACTGGAACAAATTCTCTGAGCTTCTTCCTGCTTCTGTGGGGGGAATAAGAGATATGGGGATGCCCTTAGTCGCTAGATAAATCTAGCTACTTCTTAAGTGAAGACCACAGCTGGATGGCTGCTCCAAGCAATATTCTGAAAGTGGGTTAAGACAAGAAATATAGGGCCCTATTAAAATTTCAAGGGCGATTGAGAAAGCAGGATATAATGAATGATGTTGGAGTATGGCCAGGTCAATGGTGTTAAAACTCACTCAAAGAAATAGATAAATTTGAGGCCCTGGCCTTTGTTTAACCTCCCACCCAAAAAATGAATCTCTTTGCCAAAACACTTGATGATATTCCAGAATATTTGTCCAATAGTGACTCAAAAGGAATGCTGCCCTCAATTTAATCACCTTGGCCTCTGCAGAACCCAGGTGTTGAGTAGAAAATTAGACAGCTTTTATCTTTATTTGCTTTTTATTCTATTTATTAAACCACTGAAGCCAATTAACATGTTAAAACATTTAAATCATAAAGTGAGATGGTCACATATGGAAGGATATTAAAGAAGTAAATTTCTTCATCATGCAAAAGTGCACAAAATTAATCCAAGTTCTGTTGTTCAATTTGAGGTACATTGTTATAAAATTTTTATAGTCATCACCTAGCAACACCTTTCTGATAAAATAAAATAACATTATTTTTAATGCCAAGAGACACAAAAATTTTCACTATTCACCAAAGCTTACTCAGAGAAAAGAATATGTCTGGATGTAATTCTTCAGTCTTATGAAACTTATTCTGACCTTTCACTCTAGATTTCACTGACAGTATCCTTAACCAAAAGGGAAGAACACACACGGCATGTCTCAAGCTGAAAGAACTGAAGAAAAAATTCAAGCCCCCAGTTGCAATGTTGAAGGATTCTATGGGGCAAAAAAATTGAATGATGCAGGAAACATCAAAAGAAGACGGAAGGAATACACAGAATCACTGTACCAAAAAGAACTGGTCGACATCCAACCATTTCAGGAGGTGGCAAATGATCAAGAACCAATGGTACTGAAGGCATTGGCAAAAAACAAGGCTCTAGGAATTGACGGAATACCAGTTGAGATGTTTCAACAAACAGATAAAATGCTGGAAGCCCTCACTCATCTATGCCAAGAAATTTGGAAGACAGCTACCTGGCCAGCCGACTTGAAAAGATCCATATACATGCCCATCACAAAGAAAGGTGCACCAACAGAATGTGGTAATTATCAAACAATATCATTAATATCACACGCAAATTTTGCTAACGACAATTAAAAAAAGTTGCAGCAGTACATCAACAGGAACTACCAGGAATTCAAGCTGGATTCAGAAGAAGGCATGGAATGAGGGATATCACTGCTGATGTTAGATGGATCTTGGCCGAAAAGCAGAGAACACAGGAAAGAAGTTTACCTGTGTTTTATTGACGGTACAAAGGCATTCGACCGTGTGGATCATAACATTTTGTGGATAACATTGGGAAGAATAGGAATTTCAGAACACTTAATTGTGCTCATGAGGAACCTCTACTTAGACCACGAGGCAGTTGTTCAAACAGAACAAGGGGATTCTGTGTGGTTTAAAATCAGGAAAGGTGTGTGTCAGGGTTGTATTCCTTCACCATGCTTATTCAATTTGTATGCGAGCAAATAATCTGAGAATCTGCACTATATGAAGAAGAACGCAGCATCAGAATTGGAGGAAGACTCGTTAATAACCTGCACCATGCAGAAGACACAACTTCGCTTGGTAAAAGCAAACAAGACTTGAAGCACTTATTGATGAAGAGCAAAGGCTACAGCCTTCACTAAAACAAAACAAAAATCCTCATAACTGGACCAGTAAGCAACATCTTGATAAATGGAGAAAAGATTGAAGTTGCCAAGGATTTCATTTTACTTGGATCCACGATCAACGACCATGGAAGCAGCAGTCAAAAAATCAAATGCTGTATTGCATTAGGCAAATCTGCTGCAAAAGACCTCTTTAAAATGTTCAAAAGCAAAGATGTCACTTTGAGAACTAAGGTGCACCTGACTCAAGTCATGGTATTTTTAATCACCTCATGTGCATGTAAAAGCTGGACAATGAATAAGGAAGACCAAAAAAGAAATCTGTTTTTATCGTATATTTTTAGAGTTGGAAAGAACCGAAGAAGTCATCCAGTCCAATATTTCACTCAATGTAGAATTTTATGTTTCCTATCCATAAACAAGGAGCCCTGGTTGCATAGTGGTTAAGTGCTATGGCTGCTAACCAAAAGGTCGAATCCGCCAGCCACTCCTAGGAAACCCTATGGGGCAGTTCTACTCTTTCCTATAGTGTCGCTATGAGTTGGAATTGACTTGTCAGCAATGAGTTGGGTTTGGGTTGTATCCATAAACAATTCCAATAATGTGGAACCTTTCTTCTTCACGGATGCTTGTCCCATTTGTAGATAATTTTAATTATTTGAAAGTCATTCCTTCTATTGAACTGAAATTTCCCCTTATAACTACCTTCATGAATTCTAGTGTCTCCTTCAAAAGAAGGTAGTATAAATTTGATCATTATCTTGATCTTGGTATTAGATACCCAAGTGTATTCTATTTGCAACAAATTTATTGAGTTGTAAATATATAATGTGTATATTTTTTCTGTATATATGTTGTACTTCAATAAAATGTTAACAAAAAAGAAAAAAAATGGATGAGGAATCATCATTCCTGGATTACTGTGGTTTTATCAGTGGCAGGTAAACTGCTATTTTGAGAGGGGTAATTTTATAGATAACTCATTGAAGGAGCAATAAACATACAGCTTCAGGAGTGGAGATCTGTGACACATAGTAAATGGTTCATTCGGACCCTTCTCATTTCAGGGGTCTGACTACCACGAGAGGAGGTGAAAATGAGTCTGAAATTTACATTTAATCTCAGAAGCATTAAATTCAGTCTAGTAATTCTTTTGTCAGGAAGGGTTGATGGAGTTGTTGATCTGAGAACCCTTCATATAAAATTTAAATGGATGGATTAGGAACTGTTATAATTAAGAGAGAGAGAAAGAGGAAGAGAGATAGAGAGAAAGGGGAAAGATTGGAGAAAACCAGTTTAATCTGTATCTATAGAACAGCAATAGAGTCACCTGAAATTTTTCAAATAATAAATTAATCTTGATCTAACTTTGAATCTGATTTAAATAAAACTTAACTGCTTTTTAGGAAATCTTGTTTGGTTGGATTTCTAAAATTTAACAATTGGCTAGCATCTGCCTCATTATGTGATACTTGGAAGATATTGATGGTTTTACGTTTGTGCCAAAAACAGCCTTCCCACACACAGCCTTACCCTATCTCATTTTTTCACACACTATGGGAGATGAACTAGGAAAATCAAATGGAAAAAAACAACCAAAAAACATTGTTATATGTCAACAAAACCTGTGGCCCTGCTTTGAGAACATACATCAACAAGGGCAGCTCTACTAAAATACGTAACTTTGCCGCCAATCAGTGAACTAAGAATTCTCATTTGGCTAAAAGATAATGCCAGAGGGTAAAAGCAGGCATAGAACTAAGTCAACCTTGCTTTAAGTTATGAAGTGCTTTATTGCACAAATGATTCTAATCACATGTTGTTGTTGTTAGGTGCCATTGAGTTGCTTCCAACTCTTAGTGACTCCATGCACAACAAAAATGAAACACTGCCCGTCCTGCGCCATCCTCACAATTGTTCTGCTTGAGTCCTTTGTTGCAGCCACTGTGTCAAACCATCTTGTTGAGGGTCTTTCTCTTTTTCGCTGACCAAGCATGATGTCAAGCATGATGCCCTTCTCCAGGGAGTTGTCCCTCCTGATAGCATGTCCAAAGTATATGAGATGAAGTCTCACCATCCTTGCTTCTAAGGAACGTTCTGGCTGCACTTCTTTCAAGATAGATTTGTTTGTTCTTCTGGCAGTCTATGGTATAGTCAATATTCTTCACCAACACCATAATTCAAAGGCATCAATTCTTCTTCGGTCTTCCTTATTCATTGTCCAGCTTTCACATGCATATGAGACAATACCACAGCTTGGGTCAGGTGCACCTTAGTCTTCAGAGTGACATCTCTGCTTTTGAACACTTTAAAGAGGTCTTTTCCAGCAGATTTGCCCAGTGTAATATGTTGTTAGATTCTTGACTGCTGCTTCCATGGGTGTTGATTGTGGAACCAAGTAAAATGAAATCCTTGACAACTTCAGTCTTTTCTCCATATATCGTGATGTTGCTTATTGGTCCAGTTGTGAGGGAAAAAAATCCTCACAACTAATCACATACCCAATAATAATTCCTACAGGTTTGGCACAATCCATTAAAAAAAGAAAGCATAAAATTACAAAAAAGGGTTTAATCAAATCTTAAAGGATTTCATTTTTAACAAAAGGATTTCTCTCAAAAATACAAGCTCTTACAGTACAAACTGAATTTTTCTTTGTAAATACTCAACTTTTTGATAGGAAGAAAGTGGAACTGGGAAACTTAAAGCTAAAATGTTAGATGCTTCTGAAAACTGAAGATCAATCAGAAATAAAGAGAACATAGTTTTCAAATTCTGGTATGTCAACTGGCATATAGAATTAGTCAAAATTGATATAGACCACAATTGGAACAAACATTCTGAGCCTCAACTAATTATATCTGGCTTAGGGGAATGAAAGAATCTTCCTAAATTTCATTAAATTTTTTAGCTGGTAAGAGCAAAATTTACCTGGAATGTGGGTTAATGATCAATACTTGCCACTGAGAGTTCTGAGATTTGACAGAAGCTTTAATGGAGTGATTTCAAGATTCATGTATTCAACAAGTGTTTGTTCGGTTCCCTATTATGTGCTAGCTCCTGGGGCTACAGTAGTCATCAAGATATTCAAAGTCTCTTTCATGGTGGACAGTTGTGGTCATGGGTGGGAGTGGCTAGCTAAAAAGTAAACAGAAACGTATGTGAGTATGTTTATGTATAAGATCAGACAGTGATAAATACTATGAAGAAAATAAATTAGGGTAAGGGAATAGAGTATTTGTATGTATGTGTTGGGGTTCTGACAGTGAGAGGGGCTATTTTATTTAGGGAGATTCAGAAAGACCTCTCTGGAAAAGTAGTGTTCTAACAAAGATCTAAATAAGGTAAAGGAGCAACCATGTAAAGATCTGGAGTCTTCCAGGCAAAGGGTAGAGTAAATGTATAGCATCCAAGGCAGGGATGAGTTTGGCCTAACCAGGGAGCTAGTTAGAGTAAAGAAACTGATGAGTAGGGAAGTGAGTTTGGACAAGGCCAAGGCCCAATCACATATGGGCTTGTAGAACATGTGGATTTTACTTGGAGTGTGATGGGAGTTATTGGAGTGTTCGAATGGAAGGATCAAATGACATGATTTAAATTAAACATTATTCCAACAGCTATGTGCAGAATGGATTTCAGGAGCCAAGAATGGAAGTGCACGTTGGTTAGAAGGCCACTTCAGTAGTCAAGGCGAGATACGACAATGGCTTGGTCTAAAGTGGAAATAGGAGAGGTGGGGAGGCATGGCGATGCTTAGGATACATCTGGAAAGAAGTCAACAAAACTTATAGATGAATTAAATGTGAAATATTAAAGAAAGAGAAGAATCAAACATGACTTAGATTTTTGGCCTGTATGTTACCATTTACTGAGACTGGGAAGAAGGAGAAGGATTTTTGTTATTATCATTGTATTTGGGTTCCTGATTATTTGTTGTAGTTTGTTTGTTTTGGTTTAATTTTTGTTTTGACATGCACCCAAAAAAAAAAAAAAAAAAAAACTTTGCTGTAGAGTCTATTCCGACTCATAGCGACCCTGTAGGGCAGTGTAGAACTGCCTCATAGGGTTTCCAAGGAGAGATTGGTGGATTTGAACCGCTGACCTTTTGGTTAGCAGCTGAAGGCTTAACCACTGTGCTTCCGGGGCTCCTTGGCATGCACAGGGGTAGAAAATAAAAAATTTTGTTTAGGCTATGTTTATGTTTGTAAAGTCTATTAGTTATCTAAGTGGAAAAGTTAAGGGAAGTTCATGAGAGAGTCTGGGGCTAGAAATAAAAATTTAGATGTCAGAACATGACCTTGTGAGTGCGCCTTCTGAGATGACTCAATACACTGTTGTTGTGGCTTCCATATCTGTATGTATAATGGAAATAATGGGTTATATGCCTGCACTTCCCCATCCCTTAAGTGTCAGAGGGATTCTCCCATTTGGGGTTTGCCACATGTATTGTCCCCCTTCTGGTTGGTCCAACAGAAATAATACAGTACCTAGAGAGGAGAAAGGAAATCCAAAGCTTTAGACAAAAACATTGTTGGTTTTTTGGTTTGTTTTCTTTTTTTTTATTGTACTTTAGGTGAAGGTTTACAGAGTAAATTAGTTTCTCATTAAACAATTAATATGCATACTGTTTTATAGCATTGGTTGCCAACCCCACGACATGTCAACACACTCCCCATTTTGAACTTGCGTTCCCCATTACCAGCTTTCCTGTCCCCTCCTGCCTTCTTATCCCTGCCCCTGAGCTGGTATGCCCATTTAGTCTTGTTTTGTTTCTGGGCCTGTAGACAAAGACTTTTTTGGAAGGGAGGAACCTAACTCTTCAGTAAGAGAATTGGCTGGTCTGAGGTATGGAGCATTCTCCATAGGACTGGATCTTAGCTGCTTAGGGCTCAAGTTGAGTTCCAGACAAGTGTAATATGGTGGTGGCTGCAGTCAGGGGTAGAGAGGGAGAAAGGGGTCTCTGAAGTGTCTTCTTTGTTACCATTGGAAGAGAGACTCTCTAAGTTAGTGCATACTGCAGCAGCAGTGGATTTTTGTATAAGATCTATAATCATTGATTAAGTTAGGTAGAAGTCACTAATACTGTTTTTGCTAAAGATTAGCATATTTATAGAAAATTTTTGGAGACCTTGGCAGATAGCAAAAGACATAGAGTGTCAAGATGGGCAACCTAAAGAGCACCAAACATGCAGTTGGCCATGTCACATGAGGGTTTGCAGTAGGGTCTATTGTAAGCACAATTCCCAGTACCCTCAACCTCTTTTCTGAACATTTCCTTCAACTTCTTGCTCTAATAAAAATCTGGCTATTACCAGAGAATATTACTTCCCTTACAGCTCTTTTAAACGGTGGTAGCCCACATCTCTCACACAAAAATAGGATCCTGGTATGAAAAATGTACCTTTCAGGTCCTCTAAGTTGCAAGGACAACAGCTATGGAGTGATAACGTGAATTATTGAGATTTTGATTATGAATTTCCTGGTGAAGAATTCATAATGCTTTTATTCTTTTGTTTTAGAAGACAATTTTTTTCCTAATATGTATTGGCCAGAATACTTGAATTGGAGAGTCTGTATCTGCTGATTATTGATTTCAGAGCATTTTCCTAAGTTATTTGAGTTCAAGTCATTAAAAGAATTGAACCTGATAAAGTAGCCAAGGCCCTTGGTGCCATCATTAACTCTCTCATAAGGGTCTCACAGACATGTTCATCTCTGCATTTGGTCTTGCAAATTATGGCGATTAAAATTTATTTGTAAAAGGCACGCTGGTGGTTAATTGCCCAGCTGCTAACCAAAAGGTCGGTGATTCAAACTCACCAGTGGCTCCTAGAAAGAAAAGACCTGGTAATCTGCTCCCATAAAGATTAAAGTCTAGGAAACCCTATGGGGGCAGTTCTCCTCTGTCATATAGAGTTGCTATGAGTCAGAATCAACTCGACAGCACTCAGTAACAACCAATAGTAAGTAGTAAGCATTAAATAAATATGGTTTTCAAAATTTGTCTATGTATAAGGAGGTGGTACACCTGTCCTAATTTTTGTAGCTAAGAGCAAAATTCAAAGTAGTAAAAACAGAAAAGTGTTCACATACACTGTAGATAGTTTTGTTTATAGAAGTGAATATGCATAGTATAGACAAATGTAAACAACTGAGATGAATCTATTGGGAATATCAATAATGATTTTAGGAAGTAGATGAGGATTGAAGTTTGGTCTTTTAGAGGGTTACAGTTCTATAAGTGTATCTAATATCTGTTCAAGTTATTTATCATTTCAACCCTCAAATTTGAAGTTATAAGTAAGGGGAAAAAAGGCACTTCTAAGAATGGTGAGCCTAAAACTTGAGATCAGCAAAAGAACGACTTCTACTGAAAATTTTTATTAAAGATCTTGACTAACCCATATGCCTCGTTGCTTCATGACCACATGAAGCTTTCAATGTGACTATATGGCTATTTTCATGGAATTGGGGAAAGTGACAGGATTTATCTTTTAAGGAAAAGCAAACACTTCATTTTTAGCGACGTTGTGCTTCAAGCAGAGAACTTGAGAATGACGAGAGCGCCATGTGCAGTCACTTTGCCAGGTGGCTCTCATCGGGGTGTTTATCGTTAAGAACCCCGCTATTTCTGCCTGAGATTTGAAGCCAGGACTTCACGGGATCCCCTGCTGCACTCCTCCTTCCCTCCATGCAGAGAGCAGATGGGTGAGGCAGCGTAGAATCCAGCCTCAGAGGCAACGGAACAGCACAGTGTTCCAGAGACCAGCCACAGTCGTGCTATGAAGTAAATACCAACTGGAGTTAGTAAGTGCAAGTCAGAATTGACACTCGGACTTGGCTTATGAGACAGTTTGGAAACTGCCTCATATGGGTATTATCTCTACCCTATTTTGATAGACGGAATGAAATTTAACATCAAAAACATTAGTCAATAGTTTCCAATTTAGTTTGGTTGGTTAGAACAAGATGCTTCCAGGGTAAGCAAACAGGTCATGAAGTCCTTTCTTAATTTTCAACAGGAACGTGTTCATTTGTGTTAAAAATGCTAATTTATCAAGCCATTTAGATTCGTGTAATTTACACTAAATTCTGTCTGGCATAAATTGCATAAAGTAGACCTCTTTACTGCTGTTGGATTGTGTCTTTTTATAGCTCTACTGTGGGAGTTACCATTGTCTTACATTTTTGTATGTCTCTTTCAGCTTCAGTTTCCTTTGGGAGGAGATTATGTATTTTCATCATTATATCCCTAGAATTGAAACCAGTGCCCCAGATTGGAAAACTAAAACATAATGGAAAGAAGTAGCCAACATTCCTTTTAGTAGAGGTCAAGGGTGGTCATACAAAATAAAGATGATTTACTGATTTTGGAATGGACTAAACAGCGTTATTCAGCTACAGGCCTTCTCCAAATACATATTTATTTAACTTACCATTAAAATGATGTGAATGTGCGGGTTTAACTAAATGCATACACCTTTAAATCAAGTGTTTATGCTCCATTCTTATTGCAATTTGAACATGGCAGCTATAGGTACAAAAATAGTCAAGACAGAGAAGCGAGTTTGTTCTGTAAACCTTCATCTAAAGTACAAAAAAAAAAAAAAATGAGAGAAAAAAAGTCAAGACTTGATGTGAGGATATTTTGCCCAAGAACTTTTTTTTTTTTTTTTTTTGATTTTTTGGGATTTAGAGAATCATCATCTTTATTGCATCTAGAAATGTACGTTTTCAAGTTTAATTCTAATCGTTAAAATAGCTAAATTGATCTTTAGATTTTTCTCAATTTTCTCCTTGAGTGAGAATGTTGATTTTTCTGGGCCATGGTAATTTGCTTTCCTTGCTGGAATCCCAGAAAAAAACCCGGGTAAAAGCCAGTCCGCCTTCAGACGGGCTTCACCCTTACCACCAGTACTCCCTGCCTTCTTATACCCCTGCTTTTGTCATCTATTACTTTCCGTGGCTTCATGCTCTCTGTTCCCATCTCCCTAAGTATTGGTTCCTGGGACTCTCAGTCAATTTTCTATTGTACTAGATTTCACCATTATGTTATGAAAAGCTAAAAAAATTACATTTTTATATATGCAAGCATTTTCAGTATTAGAGGCAACTGCACAAATTTGTTGTTGTTAGGTGCCAGGGCATCCGCTCCGACTCATAGCAACCTCACATAGAACAGAACAAAACGTTGCCCGGTCTCGCGCCATTCTCACAATTGTTGCTATCTTTGAGCCCACTGTTATAGCCACTGTGTCAATCAAGCTCACTGAGGGTCTCCTTATTTTTCACTGAACCTCTGCTTTACCAAGCATGATGTCCTTTCCTGCAATGACTGGTCTTTCCTGATAATTTGTCCAAAGTAAGCAAGATGAAGTTTCACCATCCTCACTTCTAAGGAGCATTCTGGCTGTACCTCCTCCAAGACTGATAATTGCACAAATAGTGAATAATAATAAACATCCCTAGTTATAATAATAAAAAAAAACCAGCTTATAGGTTGTACCTATATTTAAAAACTTTAATAATTTCTTTGAATGGAGTTCTGTCATTTAATATGCTATATACAATTATACTTGTTGCCATGGAGTCGATTCCAACTCATGGGACCCCATATGTTACAGAGTAGAACTACTCCATAGGGTTTTCTTGGCTGTAATCTTTATGGAAGCAGATTGCCACGCCTTTCTTCTGTTGTGCTGCTGGGTGGGTTTGAATTGCCGACTGTTAGGTTAGTAGTTGAGCACACACCATTTATTTGCTCCACCCTGGTTGGTGTAAATGGTTAAGCACTCAACTACTAGCAGAAAGGTTGGTGGTTTGAACCCACCCAGAGGTACCTCAGATTGCCTGGCAATCTATTTGTAAAAGGTTGCAGCCTTGAAGACCCTATAGAGCAGTTCTACTCTGCACACATGGGGTCACCTTAAGTCAGGATCAACTTGATGACAACTGGCAATAACAACATACAACTATATTTTTCATCACAATAGAAATTTTATTTTAATCTAATGAATGATAGAACTGCTAATATGTATATTCTGTAAAAAGCAAACTGCGTCTTCTCTATTTTAAAATATATAAGATAGATACCTAATAAATAAATATAAAACAAAGTTGAATGTCCAGTTACTCAGGGCAAGGGAAGTAATAAATTCTCAATTAATAATTAAAAATAAATATTATCATCTTATTGATTAAATTATCATGTCAGCTCCTTTTTTATGTAATACTTCATTTCATTGTTTTTTTTTAAATTGTGCTTCAGGTGAAGTTTACAGCTCAAGTTAATTTCTCATTCAAAAACTTATACACATATTGTTTTGTGACATTGGTTACAATTCATTCCCACTGTGCACCAGCATGCTGTCCCTTTCCAGTGTGGGTTCCCTGTGTCCTTTCATCCAGTTCCTGTCCCTCCATACCTTCTCATCTTGCTTTTGGACAGGAGTTGCCCATTTGGTCTTGTATATTTGATTAAACTAAGAAACACATTTCTAACGTGTTATTTTTGGTTTATAGGCCTGTCTAATCTTTGTCTGAAAAGTGGGATTCAGGAATGGTTTCAGTTCTGGGTTAGCAGAGTGTCCAGGGGCCATAGTCTTAGGGGTTCCTCCAGTTTCTGTTAGACCAGTAAGTCTGGTCTTTTTTTGTGAATTTTAATTCTGTTCTACATTTTTCTCCCATTCTGTCCGGGACTCTCTGTTGTGATCCCTGTCAGGGCAGTCGGTGGTGGTAGCCGGGCACCATCTAGTTCTTCTGGTCTCAGTCTGATGGAATCTCTGGTTCAGTGTGGTCTTTTAGTCCTTTGGGCTAATGTTTTTCTTGTGTCCTTGGTTTTCTTCACTTTTCTTTGTTCCAGAGGGGGTGTATCTTAGATGTATCTTAGATGGGATTATCTTAGATGTATCTTAGATGGCCTCTTGCAAGTTTTTAAGACCCCATATGCTACTTACCAAAGAACATTTTCTTTATGAACTATGTTATTTCAGTTGACCTAGATGTCCCCCAAGACTATGGTCCCCAGCCCTCAGCCCTAGCTACTATGTCCCTCAAAGTGTTTGAATGTGTCTAGGAAATTTCTGTGCTTTTGCTTTGGACCAGTTGTAATTTCAGTTTCTTGATAGTACAGGAGAAATGAAGAGAAAGTCAGTATTTAATTTTCTACCTAAAGCTGTTAAAGAAAACAATCCTTTTATACTGCTACAACACTTGTGTTTTTAAAAAAGTGTGACATAAGGACTTCTGGTCCAGACAAAAGGGTGTAGACTTGTCTCTCTGTGTCCTGTCTCATTGAGTACAATTATAAACCTTGAAAATAACTCAAGAGAAAACTATAGGAAAACTTTGAAAGGTGGAAGAGGAAGGTGAACCACTTAATGACCCCAGGAAGCAGGAACAACACAGCAGCAGGGAGTCAGACGATCCCTAGTCCAACAGAAGAAGGTGCTGACAGAAGGCAGCCAAGGTAGGCTCATTGCTCTCCCAGACTGCCTACAACACCAGGCAAGCCCAGCAGAACTGGCAAGGGCAATTTGATTGGAAATCCTGCTGATGATAAGCAGGCAGAGAAAGTGTTCTTCTCTGCTGCTGAGACTCCCCTGCTCCACCTGGAGACATCATGTGGCTGGGGGGCAAACGGGATTCTGTGTCAGGCCTGGGAAATGATCTCTATCTTCCAATGGCAGAGGGAAGCTCACCACAATAACCACCCAGCCAGGGAAGCCTCTTCAGCTCATGAGGCTGAGATTCCCCTTCCTCGACGAGAGACATGGGGTGTCCTGACCCTAGCAGCACCGGATTATCCAAGCAGATCAAAATAATACTGCAAAGCCTCTGAAAATTAACTGATCATTACTTCCCCAAAACGTAGGCCAAGACCCGAGTGCCAAATCTAATAAACTTTTGAAAACTAACAACTAAGAGAAAATATTGAAAATGGCCAGAAATGAATGATACATTACCTATAGAGGAACACCAATTTGAATGATAGTGAATTTTTCATTTGAAACCATGGAGGGCAGAAGGAAATGGCAAAGCATTTTTCAAGAAAAAGACTATGGAGAGTGAGTTCTATATCTAGAGAAATTACTCTTTAGGAATGAATAAGAAATAAAGACATTACCAGATGAGAGAAAACTGAAAGAACTTGTCACTAGTATACTCAACCTTAAAGAATGGACAGAAGATATTCCTCAAACAGAACGAAAATAATAAAAGAAGGAATCTTGGGTCAACAGAAGGGAAGAAAGAAAAGCGGAGAGAGCAGAAGTATGAGTAATGTCTTAGGGTTCTTTAGAAAACCAGATCCAGTGATAGCTATATCTATATCTAAATCTACATCTACACCTCCACCAGAGTCTACATCTACCTATTTCTATATCTACATCTAAATCTACACCTATATCAACATCTAACTCTACATCTACCCAGAGTTCACAGCAGCGGCGGGTGGGCTGGTGCTGCTGTTTGAGGTGCTGCCAAGGCAGTGGCATCACTAGGGATGGTGTCATCTCTCACCCAATGTGGTAACTCATCACCACTCCCGTCACCTGCCAGTCACTAAGGTTGGTGTCACCCAGTGTCATAACTTGTCACCACCTGCCCCCCCTCAGTCAGGGTGCAGGTGGCAGACCACGGTGCCCGCAATTGGGCAGAGAGAAGGGTTTCCGCCTTGGCCAATGGGAGAGGGTAGGAGCTGCAGGGAGCTGGGGGGCAGGGGGCTGGAAGGGGTGGGGTTGTGTGGCACGGTACTAGGCCCTGCACCAGGGCAGGGTGGGGCTGGGCAGCTCTACCCACCCCTGACATTCGTTGGTGGCAGTGGCAGTGAGGGGCTTGATACCATGAGTTACGGCACTGGGTGACACCCAGAGGCCTAGCTAAGGTATGGCAGGTATGGCAGTTAGTGCACTGGCCCTGGGCGCGTGGTGCCACTGAGCAGTTTCTATTAACCTGATAGGGCCAGTGGCATATCTAGGGAAAATGGTGCCTATGGCAAGCACTGAAATTGCCCCGTCTAAACATCTAACACACCTCTTTTAGCTAACTTTGCCATAATATCAGCTCTAAAATATAAGTCAAGCTCACTAATCTTTTATTTAACACATTACTGCACTTAAGGAAATACTTTGGGTGGTATTGGGTTAATAGAAACTGCTCAGTGGCACCATGTGCCCAGGGCCGGAGCAATACCTAGATAGACACCAACCCTAGTGACATCACTGATCTTTATCTATCTATAGAGAGATTTTAAGGCATTGGCTCATGTGATTGTGCGGGGTTGGCAAGTTGAAAATCAACAGGGAAGAGTGAGGGAGTTGTGATGACATGTCTATTTATAGTCTGGAGGCAGGACACACTCTAAGGAAACTCCCTTTTTACTCTTAAGTCCTTCAACTGATTGGTTGATCCCCATCAACATTATGGAAGATAATCTGCTTTACTTAAGGCCAACTAATTTATTCACATGTAACTCTTCATAACAGCAACTAGGCTAGTGATTGACCAAACAACTGGGCATCACAATCTAGTCAATCTGACATATCAAATTAGCCATCACAGGTAAATACAATAGACTACCCTTCTCTTCATGAGTTTTCTAGATCATGTGTAATGATTAAAACAAATAATTATAATACCATCTTATCCTTAAGACAATAATACTTAAAAGTGGGAAACATAGAGGGATCTAAATGGAAGTAAGGTTTCTACACTTTACGTGAAGTGTAGACTGTGGTAAGTATACTGTGATAAGTCATATATCTATATTATAGTACCCACAGCAACCACTATGAAAGCTACACAAAATGATATATCCAAAAGCACTATGAATACATCAAAAGCAAACCCATTGCCATCGAGTCAATTCTGACTCATAGCTACCTTATAGGACACAGTAGAACTGTCCCATAGGGTTTCCAAGGAGCAGTTGGTGGATTCAAACTGCCAACCTGTTGGTTAGCAGCCGAGCTCTTAACCACTGCATCACCAGGGCTCCTGCATATATCAAGGTGAAATTATTAAAAAAAAAAAAAATGGTCGAATGGCTCAGAGCAAGGCAAGAAAAGAGAAACGGAGGAATAAGAAAGAAAGGAAACAAACAGAAAACAAATAATGTAATGACAGACTTAAGTCCTAATGTATCAATAATTAGCTAAAAGTAAATGGTACAAATATACCAATTAAAGGCAAATATTTACAGAGTGGATTAAAAAAAGAAATGACCCAACAATATGTTGTTTACAGGAAACTCATTTCAAATTCAACGACCTAGATAGGTTTAAAGTTAAAGGATGGCAAAAGATATGCTACACAAACATCAATCTTAAAAGGGCAGAGGTGGTTATATTAATATCAGATGAAACAGACTTCAAAGCAAACAAAGAAAATTACTAGAGGCAAAGAGAAACATTACATAATGATGAAAGGATTGAGCTATAAGGAAGACATATTGACCATATATGTGTATGTGCCAAACAACAGAGCCTCCAAATACATGATACAAACATTTGTAAAGCTTAAGAAAAGGAAATAAAGGCACTGTCCCTATTTTCTGATGACATAGTGGTCTACGTAAAAAATACAAAGTAATCTACAGAAAAGTGCTGAAACTAGTGAGTTCAGCAAGGCCTCAGAATACAGGATCAGCACACAAAAATCCATCATATTTCTATATACTTATAATGCACATATGCTGAGCAAATAATCCGAGAAGCTGGACTATATGAAGAAGAAAGGGGCATCAGGATTGGAGGAAGACTCATTAACAACCTGCGATATGCAGATGACACAACCTTGCTTGCTGAAAATGAAGAGGACTTGATGCACTTACTGGTGAAGATCAAAGACTACAGTCTTCAGTATGGATTACACCTCAACATAAAGAAAACAAAAATCCTCACAACTGGACCAATAAGCAACATCATGATAAACGGAGAAAAGACTGAAGTTGTCAAGGATTTCATTTTACGTGGATCCACAATCAACACTCATGGAAGCAGCAGTCGGAAGATCAAAAGACGCATTGCACTGGGCAAATCTGCTGCAAAAGACCTCTTTAAAGTGTTGAAAAGCAAAGATGTCACCTTGAAGACTAAGGTACACCTGACCAAGCCATGGTATTTTCAGTCGCATCATATGCATGCGAAAGCTGGACAATGAATAAGGAAGACCGAAGAAGAATTGACACCTTTGAATTGTGGCGTTGGCAAAGAATATAGAATATACCATGGACTGCCAAAAGAACAAACAAATCTGTCTTGGAAGAAGTACAACCAGAATACTCCTTAGAAGGAAGGATGGAGAGACTACATCTTATATACTTTGGACATGTTATCAGGAGGGATCAGTCCCTGGAGAAGGACATCATGCTTGGTAAAGTAGAAAGTCAGCGAAAAAGAGGAAGACCCTCAATAAGATGGACTGACACAGTGGCTGCAACAAAGGGCTCATGCATAACAATGATTGTGAATATGGCACAGGACCGGGCAGTGTTTCGTCCTGTGGTGCATAAGGTCGCTGTGAGTCGGAACCAACTTGACGGCACCTAACAACAACAACATAATGCACGTGTGGAAAACAAAATTAAAAAGTCATACCATTTACAATTACTCCAAAGAAAATTAAATACTTAGGTAAAAGCTTAACAAAAATGTATAGGATCTGTATGAAATTACAAAATGCTGACAACTAAAATCAAAGAAACCTAAATAAATGGAGGGACATACTGTTTTCATGGATTGGAACACTCAGGATAGAAAAGATGTCAATTCTTCCCAAATTAATTTATAGATTTAATGAGATGCCTATCAAAATCCCAGCAAGGTTTTTGTAGACATAGACAAACTTATTCTACAATTTACATGAAAAGACACAGGTCCTAGAAAGGCAAAGAGAATCTTGAAAAAGAAGAATAAAATGGGAGGAATCATTCTACCTAATATTGTTGTTGATGGGTGCCATCAAATCAATACTGACCCATATCAACTCCATATGACAGAGTAGAACTGCCCCATTGTGTTTTCTTGGCTGTAATCTTTATGGGAACAGGTCACCAGGTCTTTCTCCTGCAGAGCCGCTGGGTGGGTTTGAACTGCTGCTCTTTTGGTTAACAGCCAAGCTTTAACCATTTAGGCCACCAGGGCTCCTTTATCCAATACTAAAAACCAAAACTCATTGCCATTGAATCGATTCCAACTCGTAGCAACCGTATAGGAGAGAGTAGAACTGCCCAATAGGGTTTCCAAGGAGCAGCTGGTGGATTCGAACTGCCGAACTTTTGGTTAGCAGCTAAACTCTTAACCACTGTACCACCAGGGCTCCAAAACTAAACAAGCAACTACTATATGACCCAGCAATTGCACTATTGGGCATATAAGCCTGAGAAATGAAAACTTATGTTTACATAAAAGCCTGTTTATGAATATTCATAGTAGGAACTTTATCTGTAATAGCCAAAAAATGGAAACAGTCCAGATGGCTTTCAACTGGTGAATGGTAAAACAAACTGTAGTACATTCATACCATAGAACATTGCTCAGCACTAAAAATGAATGAAATATCAAAACACACAACAACTTGGTTGTATATCCAGGGATTTATGCTGAGTGAAAAAAGCCAATCTCTAAGGTTACATCCCCTACGTGTCTGCCAGTTTGTCATCCTGTGAGGGCTAGCATGTTGCTATGATGCTGGAAGCTATGCCATCGGTATTCAAATGCCAGCAGGGTGACCCTTGGTGGACAGGTTTCAGCTGAGCTTACAGACTAAGACAGACTAGGAGGAAGGACCTGGTTGTCTACTTCTGAAAAAAATTAGCCAGTGAAAACTTTCTGAATAGCAGCAGAACATTGTCTGATATAGTGCTATAAGATGAGCCCCTCAGGTTGGAAGGTACTCAAAATGTGACTAGGGAAGAGCCGCCTCCTTAAAGTAGAGACATCCTTAACGGCGTGGTTGGAGTCAAGCTTTCAGGACCTTCATTAGCTGATGTGGCACACTCAAAATGAGAAGAAACAGCTGCAAACATCCATTAATAATCTGAATGTGGAATGTATGAAGTATGAATCTAGGAAAATCGGATATCATCAAAAATGAAATGGAATACATAAACATCAATAACCTAGGCATTAGCGAGCTGAAATGGACTAACATTGGCCATTCTGAATCGGACAATCATATGGTCTCCTATGCCGGGAATGACAAATTAAAGAGGAATGGAGTTGCATTCATTGTCAAAAAGAACACTTCAATATCTATCCTGAAGTACAATGCTATCAGTAATACAATAATATCCATATGCCTACAAGGAAAGATATTATCGAACAATATCATTAATATCACATGCAAGTAACATTTTGCTGAAAATCATTCAAAAGCAGTTGCAGCAGTATATCAACAGGAAACTGCCAGAAATTCAAGCCGGATTAAGAAGAGGATGTGGAACCAGGGATATCATTGCCGATGTCAGATGAATCCTGACTGAAATTGGAGAATACATAAAGATGTCGACCTGTGTTTTATTGACTATGCAAAGGCATTCAACTGTGTGGATCATAACAAGTTATGAATAACATTGTGAAGAATGGGATTTCCAGAACACTTAAGTGTGCTCATGAGAAACCTGCACATAGATCAAGAGGCAGTCATTCGAAGAGAACAAGGGGATACTTCATGGTTTAAAGTCAGGAAAGGTGTGTCTCTGGGTTGTATCCTTTCACCACACTTATTCAACTGTATACTGAGCAAATAATCTGAGAAGCTGGACTGTATAAAGAGGAATACAGCAGCAGGATTGGAGGAAGACTCATTAACAACCTATGTTATGTAGATGACACAACCTTGCTTGCTGAAAGTGAAGACAACTTGAAGCACTTACTGATGAAGATCTAAGACCACAGCCTTCAGTATGGATTACACCTCAACATAAAGAAAACAAAAATCCTCACAACTGGACCCATAAGCAACATCATGATAAATGGAGAAAAGATTGACGTTGTCAAGGATATCATTTTACCTCGATCCACAATCAACACTCATGGAAGCAGCAGTCGAGACATCAAACAATGCATTGCATTGGGCAAATCTGCTGCAAAAGACCTCTTTAAAGTATTAAAAAGCAAAGATGTCGCTAACGTGTGTCTGACCCAAGCCATGGTGTTTTCACTCTCCTCATATGCATGTGAAAGCTGGAAGATGAATAAGAAGACCAAAGAAGAACTGACACCTTTGCATTGTGGTGATGGTGAAGAAGATTGAGTATACCATGGACTGCCAAAAGAACAAACAAATCTGTCTTGGAAGAAGGACAACCAGAATGCTCTTTAGAGGAAGGCTGGTGAGATTACACGTTACATACTTTGGACATGTTATCAGAAGAGATCAGTCCCTGGAGAAGGACATCATGCTTGGTAAAGTAGAGGGTCAGTGAAAATGAGGAAGACCCTCAACAAGATGGATTGACACAGTGACTGCAACAATGGGTTCGAGCATAAAAACGATTGTGAGGATAGCGCAGGACTTGGCACTGTTTCTTTCTGTTGTACATAGAGTCGCTATAAGTCAGAGCTGATTCAATGGCACCTTAACAACAACACAAGGAAGACCAGTTAATACAACTATTATTTGAATTTACGCACCGAACACTAAGGCCAAAGATGAATAAATTGAGAATTTTTATCAACTTCTGCAGTCTGAAATTGATCAAACATGTGATCAGGATGCATTGATAATTATGGGTGATTGAAATGTGAAAGTTGGAAATGAAGTATCGATGGTTGGGAAATATGGCCTTGGTGATAGGAATGATGCTGGAGATTGCATGATAGAATTTTGCAAGACCAAAGACATCTTCATTGCACATACCTTTTTTTCAACAACATAAACGGTGACTATACCGGTTGACCTCGCTGGATGGAATACACAGGAATCAAACTGACTACATCTGTGGAAAAAGACAATGGAAAAGTTCAATATTATTAGTCAAAACAAGGCCGGGGCCGACTTTGGAACAGACTGTCAACTGCTCATATGCAAGTTCAAGTTGAAGCCAAAGAAAATCAGAACAATTCCACGAGAGCCAAAGTATGACCTTGAGTGTGTCCCACCTGAATTCAGAGACCATCTTAATAACAGATTTGATGCATCAAACACTAATGACCGAAGACCAGACAAGTTGTGGAATGACATCAAGGACATCATACATAAAGAAAGCAAGAGGTCATTAAAAAGACAGGAAAAAAAAGAGAAGACTCAAATGAATGTCAGAAGAGACTCTGAAACTTGCTCTTGAGCATCGAGTAGTTAAAGCGAACGGAAGAAATGATGAAGTAAAAGAGCTGAACAGAAGATTTCAAAGGGTGGCTCAAAAAGACAAAGTAATCTATTATAACGACATGTGCAAAAACCTGGAGTTAGAAAACTAAAAGGGAAGAACATGCTTGGCATTTCTCAAGCTGAAAAAACTGAAGAAAAGGTTCAAGCCTTGAGTTGCAACAGTGAAGGATTCTATGGGCAAAATACTGAACGAGGCAGGAAGCATGAAAAGAAGATGGAAGGAATACACAGAGTCATTATACCAAAAAGAATTGGTTGACGTTAAATTATATTTCAGGAAGTAGCATATGATCAAGAACTGATGGTACTGAAGAAAGAAGTTCAAGAAGCAGTGAAGGTATTGGCGAAAAACAAGGTTCCAGGAATTGACAGAATACCAATCCAGATGTTTCAACAAACCGATGCAACACTGGAAACGCTCACTCATCTATGCCAATAAATCTGGAAGACAGCTACCTGATGAAGTGACTGGAAGAGATCCATATTTGTGTCTATTCCAAAGAAAAGTGGAAATTATCAAACAATATTAATAATAAAAGTAAAATTTTGCTGAAGATCATTCAAAAGCAGTTGCAGCAGTACATTGACAGGGAACTGCCTGAAATTCAAGCCGGATTCAGAAGAGGATGTGGAACGAGCGATGTCATTGCTGATGTCAGGTGGATCCTGGCTGATAGCAGAGAATACAAGAAAGATTTTTACCTGTGTTTTATTGACTATGCAAAAAAGTGGATCACAAAAATAGTTATGAATAACATTGAGAAGAATGGGAATTCCAGGACACTTAACCTGTACATGGATCGTTTGAACAGAACAAGCGGATACTTTGTGGTTAAAATCAGGAGAGGTGTGCGTCAGGGTTGTTTCCTTTCACCTTACCTATTCAATCTGTATACTGAGCAAATAATCCAAGAAGCTGGATTATATGAAGAAGAATGGGCATCAGGATTGGAGGAAGACTCATTAACAACTTGTGTTATGCAGATGACACAACCTTGCTTGGTGAAAGTAAAGAGGACTTGAAGCACTTACTGACAAAGATCAAAGACTACAGCCTCCAGGATAGACTACACCTCAACATAAAAAAAACAAAAATCCTCACAATTAGGCCAATAAGCAGCACCATGATAAATGGAGAAAATATTGAAGTTGTCAAGGACTTCATTTTTCTTGGATCCACAATCAGTACCCATGGAAGCAGCAGTCAAGAAATCAAATGACACATTGCACCGGGCAAATCTGCTGCAAGAGGCCTTTTTAAAGTGTTAAAAAGCAAAAATGTTACCTTGAAGACTAAGGTGCGCCTGACCCAGCCATAGTGTTTTCAATCACCCCATGGGCATGTGAAAACTGGACAATGAATAAGGAAGAATGAAGAAGAATTAACGCCTCTAAATTATGGTGTTGGCGAAAATATTGAATATACCTTGAACTGCCAAAAGAACGAACAAATCTGTCTGGGAAGAAGTACAACCAGAGCGCTCCATAGAAGCATAGATGGCGAGAGTTCGTCACACATTCTTTGGACATGTTATCAGGAGGGATCAGTCCCTGGAGAAGGACATCATGCTTGGTAAAGCAGAGGGTCAGCGAAAAAGAGGAAGAGCCTCAATGAGATGGATTGACACAGTGGCTGCAACAATGGGCTCAAGTATAATTCTGAGGATGGCGCAGGACCGGACAGTGTTTCATTCTGTTGTGCACGGGGTCACTATGTGTCAGAATCGACTCGATGACACCTAACAATAACAACAACAAGGTTGCATACTTATGATTCCATTTTTATAACATTCTTGAAATGGAAAAAAAAAAAAAGAAATGGAGAATTGATTAGTGCTTGCCAAAGGTTAGAGATGGATGAGGTGTGGGGGGAAAGGGAGGTGAGATTCTTGTGGTGAAGGAGCTGTTTTGTATGTGGACTCTAAAAATCTCCATACATACCTTGACTGTGATTTTGTATTATAATTTTGTAATATATTACCATTGAGGAAACTGGGTAAAGTATACACGGATCTCCCTGTATTTTTTCTTATAACTGCAGGTGAATGTACAATTCTCTCCAAACATAAAGTTCAGTTAAAAAAGAAAAGAAGAACATATTCAAGAATTAAAAAAACGGGGGAGGGGAACCTAGTAGATGGAAGTTGGAAGAAAGATCTGGGGATCTACTTCCGAAAATCAACCACTGAAAACCCTGTGGATCACAACAGTCTGATCCCCAACTGATCGTGGGGACAGCACAGGACTGGGCAGACTTTTGATCTGTTGTGCATGCTGTCACCGTGAGTCAGGGGCCTACTCGATGGCAGCTAACAACAACATCAGATGGAGGATCAACAGAATCAGAGGATGGAGGTTTATATCCCAATCTGCCCTAGCTATTGGGACAAACTGGATAGCTGTTCCTGAAACCTGTTTTCTCTTTATTACTAGGTATGCAACAAGACTAAATGTCCCAGCTGTTGCTGCAGTTAAATGTGGCACTGTAATTATGACTAGTGGAGGGTGGGTAGAAGAGATAATGACTACTTCCAGGGCTTGACCCATAAACACCTTCCTGGTGGAATCCTCCATTTTCTTGCCTCCTCCAGTAGCTTGCTGCCGAAGAGTATGACAAACTTGGAAGCCACACTTTGAAGATGAAAACAGAGAGAGAGAGAGAGAGAGAGAGGGTCCTGCAACACTGAATCGCCATTTGGAAGACAATCACCCATTTTGGAATCCACATGAGTGAAATTCAAACTTCTATTTCATTAAATCATAGAGATTTCAGGCAACTAGGACTCTTTAACTCATATAGTCATCCTTGGCAGATCTTCAGAAATCAAGTCCAATACACTTTTCCAGTATATTCCACTTCACTCTCCTGTTTGGAACTGCAGAGCCTTTGGTCACCCAATAGCCTTTTATCCTATGAGGCAGTATTAGCAAGGGTCTCTGACTTTAATAGCATTTCCTCTTTCTAACCTAAGTCCAGGATTTAAAAAACATATATGTATATATAATCCCCTTCCCTTACTCCAAAAAAGGTTTAAAATAGCTGACAAAAACTCATAGACTACACCCAGAACAAATAAATTAGAAATAAATAAGAGAAAAGGACAAAAGTAACGCAGAAATGGGAAATTTAAATATTCACAGGGGTGAGGTAAATTTATAAGTATATTCCAGAAAGATCTATAAACTTGCAGATGCCACATTTACCTATAGGATTTCTAGCAGTCTATATGATGGGAAATGTGATGTATTACAAGGTTTATTTCATGCTTTATATTATTTGTCAAGATTTATTTGCATGCCTTTTATTACGGTAAAAAGCATGCAAGCTTGCGGTTGTTCAGAAAAATACCACTTATATTACCACCAGGGAGACTTTTCTCCTACGTATTCTCATACGGGGGACAGTATATAAGGAAATAAACAGCATCTTCTACAGCAGACTTACAGCAAACACAGCCATGAAGCAATGATCATTAAACTCCAAAACTGAAACAATAAAAGAAAGGTAATCCTAAGTGTAAATAGCAAACAAAAATCAGTTCCTGTTGAGTCCGTTCAGACTCATGGAGACTCCATGTGTGTCAGAGTAGAACTGAGCTCCATAGCGTTTTCAAGGATTGTTTTTCAGAAGTGATCACCAGGCCTTTCTTCCAAGGCACCTCTAGGTGGGTTTGAACCTCCAGCCTTTTGGTTAGCAGTCAAGTGCGTTAACCGTTTATACCACCCAGGGACTCCAGTGTAAATAGAGCACCCTCACCCCCTTATCTCTTATTCTTCATTTACTTTTCTCAGAAATCCACAAGCAACAACTGAAATATTTTCCTTGGATATCATTTAATCTGTTGAGAAAGATGTTGAGAGAAGCCTAGAAGATTATTAGTTTTGCTAGTGGTATCTATGTAAATGTGGGTAAGTTGCTGTTTATTAGCAAATACGAGGACTGTCTCATAACTTATGAAAGTTTTCAGAACACAGAAGCAGGCACTAACACAACTGTTATTGGAAAACATACACGCGAATTTCCTCTGGGTTTTAGAGTACAAATGCTGCAGAAAAATATGGAGTAATTTAAGTTTGATATGAGGAACAACTTTAGCTATAGAATAGTTAAAGAAGATTACTTAAGGCTAGGTAGTTGTTCCCAGTGTAAATATAAATAAGTATGTTGACTTCTTTTAAAATCAAATTTAAGTAACATAAAAATTAAACATTATTATCAAATCTAATAACATTAACCTCCCACGTTTTCTGTTTATAAGGTAAAGAATTTGAGATGGGAGCCAATTCTTAGCAAAATGTATAAAAATAATCTTCTTTCATATACTTCTATCTCTATTTTTAACATTTTCCTCATGATTTGAGGAATTATGGTATGTCATACAAGGTATTTTCATTCGCACAAGGGGGACCCTTTGCACCACAGCAACAGAGTTTACACACTGTAGACCTTACTGCTCGCATACCATTTGGTTCAATCCTACGTCTGCCATAAAACGCTAGAAAGTCAAGGCATTCCCCATCTCCTTGGCCTCACCTGTGAATCCAGGCCGACAGATACAAACATAACCTGAGGCTTCATGGTAGCTGAATGCAGAGGGCAGCCCAGCAATGTGTCCGTATTGTTTCTCTGAGGACAGCTCCACACATTCGCCGTCAAACTGGCAGGGGTTGCTATGGCACTCGTTGATGTCGGTCTCACACTGGGCACCCGTGTATCCTGCAGGCGGAAAGTTCAGAGAAGCCTCTGAGTCAAAGCTTCTGAACTGTGTAGATCATATGCCTAAGAGGAGGATGACCACTGGGAAGGACCCAATTAACAAGATGGTATGCCCACCCTGAGGAGCTAGAAAAGGGTATCTGGAAGGAGGAAACTCACATGGAAAGAAATAGTAGTAGTAATGGAACCACATGTCAAATTGACCCATGTTTTTTAGAAACATTTGATTTAATAAGACTTGAAATAAAAGGGGACTTCAGAATAACCTTGATTTAATTTGAACATTCTGAGACTCCAATTTTGCAAGTATTCCAATTTTTTTAAATTTTATCAAGGGGAAAAAAAATCTTTTTCAAGAGAATATATAAAAAGTCAGCAGTATCAGCGTAGTCAACCCTAAATTCTCTTCTCAAACCTCAAAATAAAGATAAATGGTTACTTCCTAACTGAGACAAAATAGTAAATTATTTTGTATTTGTATGGATTTAGCTGGAACATTTTATTGGGGCCAAGAATAAAAGCAATAAAACATAAATGATTTATTACTCTATACAAATGAAAATATTAAAGAAAGTTCCCTTCCAGAACTGTTTCTTTGCTTTTACTTATGTATACGTGCATCTGTAAAAAAATACGTATAGTTTTCTGTGTGTGTATGTGTGTGTGTGTTTATAACATAATGGTATTATACTATATGTATCCTTCAGTAACTTGCTTTTTAACTTACTTGAAGAATCTATCCATGTTAGTAATATAGATCTAACTCGTAATTTTTAACTTCTGCCAAATATTCTGTAATATGAATGTACTATAACTTAACCATTCCTTTGCTGGTTTTATACAAATTTTTGCCATCACAAGCAATGTTGCAATAAATATCCTTACATCTGCCTCCTTGTGTACCTGTCTGAGTATAATCCTAGGGTCTATGCCTTGAAGTGGAATTTTTGGGTTACAGGTTACGTATATTTTTAATTTTAATAGATACTGACACACACTTCTAAGGTAGTTGTACCATTTATATACTTAACAGCAATGGATGAATGTTCATGTGGCCCCAAACCCTGCCAGCATTTGCTATCACCAAATTTAAAAGTTTTGCAGTTGGTTGGATAGCAAATAATATCTCTCTTTTTTTTTTTTTTTTACATTTTCCCTGAGTTTGACATTCCTTGAACTTTAGGGACCATTTATATTTCCCTTCTGCGAATTTATGATTCACTTATTTTCTATTAAGATTGTTTTTCTCACTGATTTATGAGTTATTTATATATTATGTATAATGCTTCCCCCAATGTAAACTTAAGGACACTGATGACTGGAATCAGGGCAATATGACCTGTTTTGTGAGATGATGAGGGATATGCATGAAGTCGTTAAAGGAGCACAATCTGACTTGCAATACAAGGGACCTTATAGTTGACTACTCAACCCAGGGCCTTTATAATGTCACTAACTCAGCTGAGAAATATGATTTTAAATAAACTGGATAATACAGAATTGTAAAATGTGTAAATCAAATGATGGTATTTCTGTATTTTAAAACAACTCAATGACTTCCACTTTCACATAGTATAATATTCAAAATTCTCAACATGACCTACAATTCCCTGTATGATCTAGACCCCTGTCCACCTCAACATTCTTACTTTACCCTATTCTCACCTTTACTTCTCTAGGACCTACATGATCTTTATACCCCCAAGGACTTCGTTATGATGTTTGCTTTCCTAGGATGCTCTCCTCCAAGCCTTTGAGTGGCTCTTACTCAGTTTTCAGACTTTATCTTGTATTAGTTTCTCAGAATGACTTTTCCTAATGAACAGATCTAAAGAAGGCACCCTTGTTTTCTCTCATACCACCTAACAATTTTTTTGATTGCTCTTATAATAATTTTTAATTATGTATTTGTATGTATGTACTATTGCCTCCCACAGCAGGCTGTAAGTGCCAAGAAAGCAGGGGCTGTGTTTATTTTGTTGACCGCTATGGCACTTAAGCAATATGTAAGCCAAAACCAAAAACCAAACCTGTTATGGAGTTGATTCCGACTCACAGAAACCCTATAGGTCAGGGTAGAACTGCTCCATAGGATTTCCAAGAAGCTGCTGGTAGATTTGAACTGCCAATCTTTCGGTTATCAGCCAAGCTCTTAACCACTGGAAGTAGTAACAAAACAAAAAAAAAAAACCAAACCTATTGCCATCGAGTCGATTCCGGCTCACAGCAACCGGATAGGGCAGAGTAGAACTGCCTCATAGGGTTTCCAAGGATTAGCTGGTGGATTTGAACTGCCAACCTTTGGTTAGCAGCTGAGCTCTTAACCACTGTAAGTAGTAAGTAGTAGACCATTAATCAACGACTACAGAAGAATCAAATGGTGCTAAATCCATGACTGGAAATAACAACAATTTAGATTCTAATACTAGCTTAGCAAATAATCCAGAAAATTGATTACTAATAATCAAATAATGAGAATATACTGTGATTGCTCATTTTATAATTTTTTTTATTGTGGTAGAATATATATATAACAAAACATTTGCCATTTCAACCATTTTTACGTTTATAATTTAGTGGCATTAATTATGTTCACCATGTTATGCAACCATCACCAATATCTTTCCAAATTTTTTCATCACCTTTAACACAAAATCAGTACCCCTTAAGCAATGCCTCCCCATTTCTTCCTCCTCCTCACCTCTGGTAACCACTAATAAATATGGTCTCTATACATTAGCCTACTTTTGTTATTTCATGTAAGCGAGATCATAAAATATTTGTCCTTTTGTGATTGACTTATTTTACTCAGTATAGCGTTCTCAAGGAGTGGGATTGCTGAGTCATATGGTAGCTCTATGTTTAACTTTTTGAGGAACCAACAAACTGTTTTCCATAGCAGCTATATCATTTTGCATTCTCACCAGCAATGGATGAAGGTTCCAATTTCTCATATCCTTGCCAACATTTGTTGTTTTCCATTTTTGTTTTTTAGCCATCTTGTTGTTGTTGTTGTTGTTGTGTGCTGTTGAGTCAATTCTGACTCCTAGCAACCCTATATGACAAAGTAGAACTGTCCCATGTGGTTTCCTAGGCTGTAATCTTTATGGGAGCAGATCGTCAGGTCTTTTCTTCCTCAGAGCTGCTGGTGGGTTCCAACCTCCGACCTTTCAGTTGGCAGTCAAACACTTAACCATTGCGCCACCAGGGCTTAGAGGAGTGAAATGGTATCTCATTGTGGTTTTGATTTGCATCTCCCTAATGGCTAAATGGAGCCCTGCTGGCGCAGTGGTTAAGAGCTATAGCTGTTAACCAAAAGGTGGGCATGTTCGAATCTACTAGCTGCTCCTTGGAAATCCTGTGGGGCAGTTCTACTCTGTCCTATAGGGTTGTTGAGTCGGAATCAGTGGCAATGGGTTTGGGTTTTTTTGTTTTGTTTTGTTTTTGGTTTAATGGATAAATATGTTCGGCATCTTTTCATACGCTCGTTGGCCATTTGTCTACCTTCTTCAGTAAAATGTCTATTCAAGTCCTTTCCCTATTTTTTGGTTAAGTTGTTGGAATTCTTTATATATTCTGGATATTAAGCCCTTATGATCTTTCTTCTTTGTTAATATAGGTGTTCACTGCTATAAATTTCCCTCTGAGTACTGTTTTTGCTGCATCCCATATTTTGGGTATGTTGTGCTTTCATTTTCATTTGACTCTAAATATTTTCTGATTTCTCTCTTATTTCTTCCTTGACCCATTGGTTGGTTAATACTGTGTTATTTAATTTCCACATATTTGTGAATTTTCCAATTTTCTTTCTGTTATTAATTTCTAGTTTCCTTCCATTGTGGTCTGAGAAGATACTTTGCAGATTTCAGTCTTTTTAAATTAACTGAGAATTGTTTTGTGACCTAGCATATGGCCTATCCTAAATAATGTTCCATGTGTACTGGAAAAGAATGTCTATTATGCTGTTGTTGGGTGGAGTATTCTATATTTAGCTGTTAGGTCTGGTTGGTTTATGGTGTTGTTCAAAACCTTTGTTTCCTTATTGATCTTTCCTGATGGTTTCTTCATTATTGAAAGTGGTGTATTGAATTTTCCAACTATTAATGTAGAACTCTCTGTTTTTGCTTTCAATTATGTTAATGCTTGCTTCATATATTTTGGGGCTGTGATATTAGGTGCATATCAAATAGTTACTCCATCTCTCTTTTGATTACTATTTGCATGGAATATTTTTTCAATCCTTTCACTTTCGACCTATGGGTCTTTCGGTCTAAGATGTGACTCTTGTACACAGCATGTAGGTAGATCTTTTTCCTTTTTTAATCCATGCTGCCACTCTCTGCCTTTTGATTGGAGAATTTAATCCATCACATTTGCTATTTGTTTTTTGTGTGTCTTATACCTTTTTTGTTTCTCCATTCTTCCAGTGCTGCCTTCGTTTGTGTTTGGTTGATTTCTTCTTGTAAACCATTTGATTTCTTTCTCCTTTCCTTTTATGTGTATGTTTTAGATATTTTCTTAGTGGCCTCCAAGGTTGGAGAAGAGAAACTGGCATTTAATCTTGAGGATGTCTTGTATGTGACAATTCACTTCTTTCTTGCTTTCAGAAGTTGGAATTGACTTGACGGCAACGGGTTTGGTTTTTTGGTTTTTATCCTCTAGTGTGCTGATTCTTTCTTCTGCCTGCTCAAAACTGCTGTTTAGTTGCTCCATTTAATTTTTTTCATTTCAGCTTCATGTATTTTTCAGCTCCAGTAATCCTGTTGTTTTCTCTTAATTGTATCTATCTCTACTGATAGTCTCATTTTGTTCATGCATTGTTTTCCTGATTTCCTTTAGTTCTTTGACTGTTTTCCTTTAACTCTGAGTTTTCTACAGTTGTTTTAAAGTCTTCTATTCTGTCAGTTATCTGGCTTTCCATAGAGATGACTTTACTCCCTTCATCCTGTCCGTTTGAATGGGTCATCGTTTCCAGTTTTATTATTATTATTTTTTTTTTGCATGCCTTGTGATTTTTTTTTTTTTAAACCAAAACATATGTTTTCTCTGGGCATGCATGTGACTTTTTCAATTCCCCCATATACACAGCACTTTTGGAAATACTAATTTCTGTAAGAACATCTCAGGAGATCACAGCCTTCCGTCTTTGTTCACAGATCCCTTCCCCACCCTGTGTGAACTCCAATTCAGGCCAGACCAAGGCTTCAGTCTTTCAGGTCAGGTAGCTCCCAGATAGACCAGAACAGAAACATTGAATGGTCTGCCAGTAAAGTCTCCCCTGTTCACTACAGAGCCAGACAGCAGCAATCCCCTCCGAGAATACAAACTGTGGTTTGCCTCCACTGCAGCCTCTGCCATGGTTACTGCACTGGGCAAGCAGGGGAGAAGGCATAGAAAAAAAATGTTCTCCTACCCTTTAAAAGTCACCCTTTTTTGTTTCACCTTGTAATTAGTTGCTGCAATCTACTGCATACCTTTCAGAGTTCTTACAAAGTTGAGAGTATGGATTTCTAGTTGCTTGTCTTGGTGTTTGTGCAGGAGCGTCAGGATCTTAGACCTGCTGATGCTGCCATCTTCCCAGCCTCCCCCTCTTTTTGCAATTTCAATAAAAATATGAATGAGTTCATATATCAAATTATAACCACAACATAAATTCTGTTGCTCAATAGTATAATAAATTTGTCACATATCACCCTGGGGTCTTTCTCAGTCATCTGAAGAAGAGACTTATAGTTGAAGGAGGAAACTAAAATCACATGTCAGATCCAGACCCCACAATCCTTTATAGCAAACCCCTGAAGAACCTTCAAGTTTCTTAAACCTGAACGTCTATGTTTGAATATTTTTATTTCAAACTGAAAGTTATGAAAATGTTCACTAAATAATATTTTTTAAAATAAACTGGTATTTATTGTGCTACAATGGACTCACTGAATAAAGTTTCTTTGACTATTTTTAATTTTATTCTCATTCTAAGTCTCAAGACTCATACTACATAGGCTAGGTTACAAAATAATTTAGGACCTCAGTAAATACTTTTGTGCTTCTCTGGCTCATGCATTATCTCATTCATATTGTGAACATTAGGAAGGTTCTGATTTATGGTCCTGCCAGTCCTGTCCCCACTACAGGGGCCCTGTGGGGATTTTATTTGCTGTTTATTTTTTATTTACTTTTAACCATGTCTATAAATAGATTCCTTCAGTCAAGGTTATATTCAATAGTTTTAACAAGTTTTTCCATAAAACGCTGTATAAAGAAACAAGAGTTTCTATAAGTCCCCGGGGCTCTTATATTATGTTTTTTATTTTGTTTCATTTTTACTAATTCAATCATATTTGGGTAATGAGAAAACTTTTAAGGTTGACATTTAAAGTGACTAACACTTCTTGTAATTAATTACTTTTGAAATGAGTACCCTAGGTGATTACAGCAGTGGATTCTCACTATTGCCTTCAATGGCAATGGTTTCATGATCCAAAGGAGTGGTCTCTTTTTCTTAGATATATATAGTAGTTTGGAAGATTAAATCCCTTTGTATATAACAGTGAGAACAGGGTAAAAGAACAGACAAACAGGGAGTACATTTCTGGTATATGCCTAGTCATCCCTCAGGCTTCAAAATTGTGCCTCCTTTGTTAAACCACTGCTGTACTTCTTCTCCCCTTATTCCCTTTTACAGAATTTATTATAGCTTCTTCTTATACCAAACACTGCACTATAAACATTTTTGTACATTGTTTCCCTACTAGAATTTCAGCTCCTTAGAAGAAGAAAAGTCCATGTATTTTCTTTTTAGAATTTTTTTTTTATTGTACTTTAGATGCAGGTGTAAAGAACAAATTAGTTTCTCATTAAACATTAATGTACATATTGTTCTGTGACATTCGTTGCCAGCCCCACAATATGTCAATACTCTCCTCTTCTCCACCTCCGGTTCCCCATTACCAGCTTTCTTGTCCCCTCCTGCTTTCTTGTCCTTGCCCCTTGGCTGGTGTGCCCCTTTAGTCTTGTTTTGCTTTATGGGCCTATCTAATCTTTGGATGAAGGGTGAACCTCCGTAGTGACTTCAGTACTAAGTTAAAAGGGTGCCCAAGGGCCGTACTCTCGGGGTTTCTCCAGTCTCTTTCAGGCCACTAAGTCTGGTCTTTTTTTGTGAGTTAGCATTTTGTTCTACATTTTTTTCTAGCTCTGTCCAGGACCTTCTATTGTGTTCCCTGTCGGAGTAGTCAGTGGTGGTAGCCGGGCAACATCTAGTTGTGCTAGACTCAGTCTGGTGGAGGCTGTGGTCCAAAATACCAAATCAAACCCATTCCTGTGGAGTCGATCCCAACTCATAGCGACCGTATAGGACAGAGTAGAACTGCCCCATAAAGTTTCCAAGGAGTGCCTGGTGATTCGAACTGCTGACCTCTTGGTTTGCAGCTGTAGCTCTTAACTACTATGCCACCAGGGTTTCCAGAGGCTGTGGTAGCTGTGGAAAAGACCATGTCTTTATGATTACCTAATATATATATATGTATAGTAAGAGCCTGAATCCACATGGCTTGAATGATTAAATCCAGGAATGAATGGAACACTTACTTATTTGTCTTTTTAGGCAGTTTTCTTAACTATGTGATTCCATTACAAACCCCCTAGAGAGCAGAAACTATCTCATACCTAATTCACACCTTCTGGTGTAGAACTTGGTATTAATAATAGTTGCCCTTTTTCGAGTGCATAATATTTGTCAAAGGAGGCCTGATGGTGCAACAATTAAGCCATCAGCTGCTAACCAAAAGATAAGTAGTTTGAACCCATCAGTGACTCCATGGCGATCCAAAGACCTCGCGATCTCCTCCCATGAAGATTACAGCCTAGGAAACCCTATGGGGAAGTTCTTCTTTGTCATGTAGGGTGGCTATGAGTTGGAATCAACTCGACAGCACACAACAACAAAAGCAATATGTGCCAGACTCTATTTTTATAATTTTACTCTCAACAACAGCACTACAAGTAAAGCACTTTTATCCCTCTTTTGCAGATGAGGAACTTATGGTCTAAGAAGTAACTCACCCAAATTCACTCAGCTAATAAGTAGTAGACCTTCCCTACTCCTAAACAGTCCACTCCACCCTCTTCCTCTGGTCAGAAGCCTTTCATGAGTGTTGGCTGATGACAAGAATGTGGAGGAATTTGTTTGGAAAAAAACAGGATTTAAGCCAAATAACAACCAAAGGATAGCAAAGATGTCCTATCAGTTTTCTGGAAGTGGGAAGACACATGCTATATATAGATTTCTGAGGTAAAAAAATAATTCTAAGCTTCCTTTTATATTTTCATTTTTCTTGCCTACAAAATATATTTAATCAAAGACATTAAAAGTCCCTTAAGCACTGGAATATCTTTCAGCCAGAAGCTACTACCGATCTACCCCAGCCTCCATGTTTCCTCTCCAACCACAGGATTATCCTTTTCTTTAAAAAAAAAAAAAAAAAGGAGTGGGGAGAGGCAGATAGATGATTAGTACACTTATGTAAGTAAAAACCAGTTGCTGTTGAGTCGATTCTGGCTCATGGAGACTTCATGTGTGTCAGAGTAGAACTGTGCTCCATAAGGTTTTCAGTGGCTGACTTCTTGGAAGTAGATTGCCAGGTCTTTCTTCCAAGATGTCTCTGAATGGGTCCAGACTTCCAACCTTATGGTTAACAGTTGAGCTGTTAACCATTTGCACTGCCCAGGGATTCCAAGCTTATATAACTAAACCTTGAATAATCATAAATGTATTGTTTATTTTTCAATAAATCAGGAAAGGAGAGAGGAGATGCTCTACCTTTCATTTCTATCAATGAAATTCTAGGGAGAATTAAATTAAAAATATATCAAGTAGGTTGCTTGCAAAATTAATGTAAATGTTGACTCAAGTGTTACGTGCCATTTTCTATTTATTCTGGCATCAACTCTACACTCATGTCTAGAGTTCCATAAAGCCTTCTAATTACCCTTTATATGTAATTTCTGGCTATGGTTAATGTATGCTTGGTCTGTATTCTTCTTTACATTCTAACTATTAAAAGAATACTCCCAAAAAAGCCCTGGCCCAGATGGCTTCACTGGAGAATTCTACAAAACATTTACAGAAGCGCTTGTACCAGTTCTACTCAAGCTATTTCAGAGCATAGAAGAGGAAGCAACACTTCCAAATTCATTCTATGAAGCCAGCATAACGCTGATACCAAAACCAGGCAAAGACGTCACAAAAAAAGAAAATTACAGACCAATATCTCTCATGAATACAAACAGATGCAAAAATTCTGAACAAAATTCTAGCCAATAGACTTCAGCATCATATCAAAAATATTATACACCACGACCAAGTAGGATTCATACCAGGTATGCAAGGATGGTTCAACATTAGAAAATCAATCAACGTAATTCACCACATAAATAAAAGGAAAGAAAAGAATCACATGATCATCTGAATTGACACAGAAAAGGCATTTGAGAAAGTCCAACACCCATTCCTGATAAAAGCTCTCAATAAAATAGGTATAGAAGGGAAATTTCTCAACATAATAAAGGGCATCTGTGCAAAACCAACGGCCAACATCATTCTTAATGGAGAGAGGCTGAAAACATTCCCCTTGAAAACAGGAACAAGACAAGGATGCCCTTTATCACCACTCCTATTTAACATTGTGCTGGAGGTTCTAGCTAGAGCAATAAGGCAAGAAAAAGAAATAAAGCGCATCCAAATTGGTAATGAAGAAGTTAAACTGTTCCTGTTTGCAGATGATATGATACTATACATAGAAAACCCTAAACACTCCACGAGAAATCTACTGGAACTAATAGGAGGATTCAGCAGAGTAGCAGGATACAAGATAAACATTCAAAAATCAGTTGGATTCCTATACACCAGTAAAGAGAACGATGAAAAGGAGATCAGTAAATCAATACCATTTTCAATAGCCCCTAAAAAGATAAAATACTTAGGAATAAATCTGACCAGGGATGTAAAAGACCTATACAAGGAAAACTATAAAACACTACTGCATGAGACCAGAAGGGATTTACATAAATAGAAAAACATACCATGCTCGTGGATAGGCAGACTCAACATTGTGAAAATGGCAATTCTACCCAAAGCAATTTACAAATACAATACAATCCTGATCCAAATACCAACAACATTCTTCAAAGAGATGGAAAAACTAATCATTAACTTTATATGGAAAGGGAAGAAGCCCCGAATAAGTAAAGCACTACTGAAGAAGAAAAATAAAGTTGGAGGACTCACACTACCTGACTTGAGAAACTACTATACAGCTACAGTAGTCAAAACAGCCTGGTACTGGTACAACGACAGATACATTGACTAATGGAACAGAATTGAGAACCCAGATGTAAATCCATCCACCTACAGTCACCTGATCTTCAATAAGGGCCCCAAGTCCATCAGTTGGGGAAAAGACAGTCTTTTTAACAAATGGTGCTTGCAAAACTGGATATCCATTTGCAAAAAAATGAAACAGGACAGATACCTCACACCGTATACAAAAACTACTTCAAAATGGATCAAAGACCTGAATATAAAGCCTAAAACTATAAAGTTCATAGAAGAAAAAATAGGACCAACACTTCAGGCCTTAATACACGGCATTAACAGGATACGAACCATAACCATCAATGCACAAAACCCAACAGATAAGCTAGATGACTGGGATCTTCTAAAAATCAAACACCTATGCTCTTCAAAAGACTTCACCAAAAGAGTCAAAAGAGAACCTACAGACTGGGAAAAAGTTTTTGGACAGTACAAGTCAGACAAAGGTTTAATCTCCATAATCTACAAGAAAATCCAACACCTCTACAACAAAAAGACAAACAATCCTATTAAAAAACGGCCAAAGGAAATGAACAGACACTTCACCAAAGAAGACATTCAAATGGCCAAGAGACACATGAGGAAATGCTTGCGATCACTAGCCATTAGAGAAATGCAAATTAAAACCACATTGAGATACCATCTCACCCCTGGTGTTACTGACAGGAATCAAAAACACTGGAAATAACAAATGTTGGAGGGGCTGCGGGGAAATCGGAACTCTTATGCACTGCTGGTGGGAATGCAAAATGATACAACCATTTTGGAAAATGATATGGCGCTTCCTCAGAAAGCTAGAAATAGACATACCATTCAATCCAGCAATCCCACTCCTAGGAATATATCCTAGAGAAATAAGAGTCGTCACTCGAATAGACATATGCACACCTATGTTCATGGCAGCATTGTTCACAATAGCAAAATGATGGAAACAACCTAGATGCCCATCAACAGATGAATGGATAAACAAACTATGGTACATACACACAGTGGAGTACTATGCAACGAGAAAGAACAGCAATGAATCTGTGAAGCATCTCATAACATGGATGAAACTGGAGGACATTATGCTAAGTGAAATAAGTCCATCACAAAAGGACAAATATTGTATGAGACCTCTACTGTAAAAACCCATGAAAAAGTTCACACGCAAAATGTAACAATCTTTGTTGGTTACCAGGGATGGGAGGGGTTGGAGGGGAAATACTAAACAGGCAATAGATAAGTGGTATCTTGGGTGAAGGGTGAGACAGTACACAGTACAGGGGAAACTAGCACAACTTGTACAAGGAAAGGTCACGGAAGCCCCATAGACACATCCAAACTCCCTGAGGGACTGAGTTGCTGGGCAGAGGGCTGTGGGGACCATGGTCTCGGGGAACATCTATCTCAATTGGCATGACAGAGCTTATAAAGACAATGCTCTAAATTCTACCTTGGTGAGTAGTGTCTGGGGTCTTAACAGCCTGTGAGAAGCCATCTAAGATACTCCACTGGTCTAATCCCTTCGGGGGCAAGGGAGAATGAAGAGAACAGGATACAAGGAAAAGATTAGTCTGAAGGACTAATTGTCCACAGCTACCAAGGCCTCCACCGGACTGAGTCCAGTACAGCTAGATGGTGCCCGGCTACCACCACTGACTGCTCTGACCAGGATCACAACAGAGGGTTCTGGACAGAGCTAGAGAAGGATGTAGAGCATAATTCTAACTCATGAAAAAAAAAAAAGACCAGATTTACTGGCCTAAAGGAGACTGGAGAAACCTCGAGAGTATGGCCCCCAGACACCCTTTTAGCTCAGTGGTGAAGTTACCTCCGAAGTTCACTGTTCAGCCTGAGAGTGGACAGCCCCGTAAAACCAAATGAGACTAACGAGGTACAGGAGTCCAGTGACAAGGGCCAGAAGGCAGAAGGGGCAAGGAAGCTGGTGATAGGGAACACAAGATTGAGTAAGGATATTGTTGTGTTGTGAGATTGTTAACCATTGTCATAGGGTTAGGTTGTAGTAACTATTAAATGAGAAACTATTTTGTTCTGTAAGCCTTCATCTTAAGTGAGAATAACAGCATAATTTGAAGAGCGTAGTCAATGTCACTGAACTGTGTATGTAGAAATTTTTGAAACGGTGTATCTTTGGCTATGTGTATTTTCACCAAAAAAAAAAAAAAAGGTTGAGAATTTAGAAGGTTAATATGTTGTGGGGTTGTTAACCATTGTAATAAAACAACATGTGTACTACTGTTTCATGAGAAACTATTTGTTCTGTAAGCCTTCACCTGAAGTACAATAAAATATTAAAAAAAAAAGAATACTCCTTTTGTGCAATATCATTCTACATCCTCTGTGGACACCACCGTAATCATGTTGACTGACTCTGTGAATTGTAAGACAAGCTCCTAGGTTTCAACATTTTTCCATGGGTTTCTATATATTCCAGGTGTCTAAGAGACTATTTCAGAGGCAAAGGAAGCAGCTGCCGGTGAATTTTTCTCTGTGAAGATGCTGAATTCTATTATTCCATTGGCTTTCCCCCTCTCTTTCCTCTAGAGGGTTCTGCTCATTGGGCAGGTTGGTAACCTACTTTAGATAATGCTTAGTAGAGCAGTAGGTATGTATGAACATTGAAAAACACAAGTAAACAATGATAACTGGAAGAAAGTTGGTTTTAAACCTTTAACAACAGTAAATTTTAGTTTCTCTTTTATACAAAAGTTTTGTTTCTATTCTAAGAGAAAAAAAAAAAATGGTGGAAGGTATTTTTTTACTTACCAGGCCAGCAGTGACAAGTGTAATTGTCAACACTGTTCTCACATGTAGCATTATTATGACAGGGCTTTGACCAACACAGAGGCATCAAGGTCTCACAGTGCGTCCCTGTGAATCCATTACTCATGCAGTTGCAGCTGTATCTGGAGAGTAAAATGAAATTCTCATGTCAACTCTTGGTCATATTGAGATAAATTATCTTTTCTCTGTCCTCTTTACCTGTCCATCAACCTGAGATCCATGGTACAGTCTTAATATTTATATCAAAACCCTGGGAATTACCTCTGTAGGCCTGAAAGCATTACAAGCTTCATATTAATGTCTTATTAGATAATGTCTTACCACAGGAATATTTTAACATTGAATTTTTCTGATCATTTGTATATTTACTGGGATTATCTGGCAGTTCCAGTCAGATGAATATCTCATGGGGAAAGTTATTGACCTATCATTAGAGAACATTTATCTGTTTTTTAAATTTGTAATACAGCTTCATGTAAAACAGAGCCCTGGTGGCACAATGGTTAAGAGCTATGGCTGCTAACCAAAACGTCAGCAGTTTGAATCCACCATCCACTCCTTGGAAACCCTATGGAGCAGTTCTACTCTGTTCTACAGGGTCACTATGAGTCGGAATTGACTCAAAGGCAACAGGTTTGGGTTTTTTTGGTTCATGTAAGATGATCTGGAAGCCATGATTGTTTACTTCAGTTTCCTCATCCATAAATTGAAGATAATAGTACTCATGTCAGAGGGTTATTGTGATAATTAAAAGTGCATGAAAGAACAGAACTCTCTATCTCAAGCATCAGAAGGCACTGAATAAATTTCTATTAAACAGTACTAAATAAAATTGTTAATATTTTTGAAGACAGTAGAGAATGATCTCTATCTACCATTGTGATATTCTCTTATTTACAGAGCCCTTAATAAAACTCTTTATGAAAAATGAAACAATAAATTATGAAAAAAAATCAGGAAAAGATCTTATTAAATCAATTGTGACTTAAGATTTTCTCTTATTTTTAGATCACAGAAATATTTTAGCATTGTATTTCTGATCATTTGTCAATTTACTGGGATTATCTGACAGCCCCAGTCAGATAAACACGTGATGGGGGAAGCTGTTGACTTCATTGAGAGGGGGCTTTTAATTTAGATGAGATATCCTCAAGGTTTTAGTATTGTAAAAACATAGATGGGCATACTCAGTTTAGCCTAGTTTCGGTGAAACAAGGGTCTGTCGTCATTGTTAGTTGCCATTGAGGGGATACTGACTCACGGTGACTCCATGTGTACAGAGTAGAACTGCTTTATAGGATTTTCAAGGGTGTGACCTTTCAGAAGCAGATTGCCAGACCTGTCTTCCAAGGTGTCTCTGAGGGGGTTTGAACCACCAAGCTTTCAGTTAGTAGTCAATCACTTAACTGTTTGTGCCACTCAAAACCCATTGCCATTGAGTTGATTCTGGCTCATAGTAACCCTATAGCACACCAGTACGTAACCATTTGCACCACCTAGAGACTACTAAAACAAAGGGCTGGGAGAAAAGATAAAACAATTTTGTTCACCATAACTCTATGTCTATTTATCACTGAGCACAGGTATTCCAAAACCAAACCAGTTGCCATTGAGTCCATTCCAACTCATGGTGACCCTGTGTGTACAGAGTAGAATGTGCTCCACAGGGTTGTCAAGATTGTGACCTTTCAGGAGCAGATCACCAGGCCTTTCTTCCACAGCAATTCTGGGTATGTTCAAACGGCCAACCTTTCCATAAGTAATTGAGCACTTAACCTATTGCTCCACACAGATATTAGAACTTCATTAATATCTGAAATATTAGCCAAATGTAATGAGTGACTATACTTTTTGTACATCTTGCTAGTTAGAAATCCTCTAGTCACTAATTCATTTGTTTGATTAAAAATACTTACTAAAACCTTACTGTTTATAAGACATTAGAGACAAGAGCCTTGTACTCAAGGTGCTTTCTGACTAAAATCCAACCAAACCCATTGCCTTGAATCGATTCTGACTCACAGCGACCCTTTAGGAGAGTAGAACTGCCCCGTAGGGTTTCCAAGGGGGGGCTGGTGAATTCGAACTACTAATCTTTTGGTTTGCAGCCAGCTCTTAACCACTGTGCAACCAGGGCTCCGCTTCCTGACTAGGGGAACCTCAGTTCATAAAATTAAAGGCCATTTGCATAATTCCTTTGGTCTACAAGAATCTTTTTTATGCTTAGTTTCTCATGTTTCCAAATGCTTCATAGTGAATATGTTAATTTTTTGTTGTGGGAAAATAGTCTGGTCGTATTTGTGTCCTTGTGATTATCCTCGTCCCAAAGTTAAATAAAAGTCGAATAGCAGGTAATAAGCGAGATAAGGGTAAAATAAAGGAGCCCTGGTGGCGCAACAGTTAAACACTCAGCTCCTAATCAAAACATCAGTGGTTCAAACCCACCCAGCTGCTCCGGTAGAGAAAGACCCGGTGATCTGCTCCTGTAAAGATTAAACCAAACCTGCTGCCCTGGAGTTGATTCCGACTCATAGAGACCTTGTGGACAGAGTAGAATTGCCCCCTAGGGTTTCCAAGGCTCTACATCTTTATGGAACTAGATTGCCACATCTTTCTCCTGGGACCACTGCCGACTTTTCGGTTAGCAGCGAAGTGCTTTAACCACTGCACCATCAAGACTCCTCCCGTGAAGATTACAGCCAAGAAAACCCTATGGGCAGTTCTACTCTGCCACATGGGGTCACTGTGAGTCAGAATCGACTTGAGGGCACCTAAAAACAACAAAGGGTAAAACAGACACATTATTCACGTCACATTCAAGTAAGGAAAATAAAAGCTGACAAGGGTATGGCCTTGGTCTGTTTGCATTTCCATAGGAGTCAAAAACTTTGGGTAATTTCTATCCAGAGATTTTCTGGAGACAGTAAACTATGACTAGGGGTGCCTCCTTTGCTTTTAGAATTCATGTGTGAAAACTTCCATTCTGATTTTGTCTGTCTTTGGGGTGGCCAGTTACTTGCTTCCAGGAATTACATGCATATCACTGGAGCATGATTTAGGTATAAGTAAAAGTCAGAAGCAGAACCTGGAGTGTGGTTACAAGTCATGTTTTGTAGTTTACAAAAGAAACGAACAACTGCATTGCTCTATTTAAAATTCTATTATTTTCCTGAATATGTTTGAAGCACACATGCCTTTTATTGTTCTCTTTTTGAGTTTGATTCACTTTTAAAAACAGCTTTGAGACAAATTATGTCTCGCTTACTAAATAAAAGCAGATTCTAGTTCTTTCTTTTGCAAAGAATTAACTGTGTGACTTTGTGGGAGACACCTAACTAGCCTGAAGTTTAGACTCCTTATTTGTAATATAGAAACATTAATGTCCATCTTAAGAAGATAATGTTAAGTACTAATGCTGTTAAAAATCGTTATGCATTTGAGAATTCAGTATTTGTGTTTTAGATAAGTACTAGAAAGTTCTTTTCAACATATTTTATGTGAACTCGACTACCATTACCCAAATGTATTATATCCATTATATTGAAGTGTAATTTATTATTGTTGTTTTTGGCTGAAACACCAAAGCATCAGATGTCTACTTCTCATCCTTCTTCTGCTTTCTCAAAAGTATTCACCCAATTCTCCAGACACCTGGAAATTCAATATTAGTGCCCTTGCCAACGCTATTTATATAAAATTCCTAAAGGATTTACTTTTTACTACTTGATTTACATGCTTGCTATATAGAGACAATCATATGTTTGCACATAGAATAATCTCTAGCTTTGTTTTTGTACCTTCCCTATCTGTAACAGGTTTATTTCATAGAATTCAAAGACTGGGACTTTTGAGTAATAAAAGCAGTTCTAAACTACTAAAGGAAAAACCATAAAACTAGTTGCCCTCAAGTCGATTCCTACTTATGGCGACCCCATGTGTGTCAGAGTAGACCTGCTCCATAAGGTTTTTATGGCTATGACCTTTCGGAGGCAGATCACCAGGCCTTTCTTCCGAGACCCCTCTGGGTGAACTCAAACCTCCAACCTTCTGATCATAGCAAGTGCTTAACTGTTTGCACCCCCCAGGGACCCCTGACAAGTGACCTAGACAATCCTTATTTTGGGGACAGATGACCTCCAAAGGATGCATTTCTGGCTATAATCTGAACAATGTTATAATTTTTCTTGATTTAGAGTATAAAATCTTGAGAATGTGAGATCTCCTAATTCACCAGAGTGAGACAATGTTCTTGGTCAGTGAGTTCTGTCTAAGTCAATTCCCAAATGTGGAAGAGAACATACCTGTTGTCTCCGTCCACGCAGAGCCCACCATGGAGGCATGGCTGACTGGCACACTCATCCATGTTGAGCTCACAGTGGTCACCTAGGAATCCAGGGGCACAGGCACAGATATAACCCCCTAGAGCGTCCTGACAAGTTGCAGCATTTAGACAGGGATGCGACCAACATTCATCAACTTCCAATTCACAGTTTACACCTTTTAAAAGAGCCAGCACAGAAAAGAGAACATTTTAGCCAAGTGTTAATATTTTAGCTATTTGGCAACTCTTTATTTACCAAAGCTTGTCAAATGCTATGTTACCCAAAATAACTTCCCTCCTTAATATGAATTGTTAATAACATTTTGGCATGCTAGTGGGAAGTTGCACAAAGCAGAGCAGCTGTTAGTCGCAAAGAATTATTGCATACAACAGCTTGCGGCTTTGTATTCTGGGGAAGCAAATAAGTCATTTTTGGAACAAAGTTATTGTCAGCTATAATTTTGCTGGAAGCCTAGAAAGGATTGGTCATTGCTGGTAAATTATTTTTAAACATTTAGTTTAGTTAGGCAGCCTGTAGGGTAGTGGTTAAAAGCCTAGACTTCAAAGACAGACTGCCTGGGTTGGGAGCTTGTCACAGCCACTTATTAGCTGTGTGTCTTTGAGCAAGTTTCTTAATCTCTCCATATTTCAGTTTGCTCACCTGAAAAATGGAGACAATAATTGTAACTACCTCATAGGAGTATCATTATAATTAAACGTGTTCTAAAGTGCTTAGAAGGGTATCTGTACATACTAAATGTTTACCAAAGAAAAAGCAGTAATTGTTTTCTTTCACGATTTTTGTATGACATTGGGTTCTACCCTTTGGTGTTTTAGTCATTTATATTTGTTGGGAATTATTAACATACAAAGCCAAACCATTGGTTTAAAATTTGTTAACTCTTTTCTAAATTTTATCTTTCAAAATTCAAATAACATGCACATATTAATCTGTGTTTCAATCCGATATAACAGATTACTTCTTAATGTCTAAGAATTACTTTATGTACCATTATTTTAAATGATGCAGCTCCATTTGCAGGTTGCAGTTCAAAGACTTCAGTGTTAAAGTAGTCTGATCCATGTATAAGAATGTGTTTCAATAGATTAAATACAATTTCAAGTTTAAAAAAAAAAACGCCTACTAATTTTCAGAGTGAAGTTTATCACTGCTACTAATAAAGGCAAAAGAGATTTGGCCTATGTCTGCATTATGCCAAAACAGCGGAGGAAAAGTGAAACGTCCAGTCAGTCATCCGGATGTTTTTGAATCTCCAGATGTTTGGCTTCATAGATAAAGCATCTGTATAGCTGACTACAATTTTCATTTTTCATTTGGATGTTTGCTGTCATTGGCAGACAGCTATTAAATATACACACTCAATCAACCTTCAAAAAAGTACCTTAACTGTGTGGTCTATTTTATCTGGCAATCTTCTTTTTACAGCTAGTGTTATTAAAAACGTCACTAAGCCATTAAAATGACAGGTACCAATAGAAATCGAACGCAGTTACAGTGAGTAGCCTTCTGGGGCAGGCTGTGTAAGAACTGGAAAGTTCTTAATTATAAAACTCTTTCACAAGAATGCAACTTAGAACCAAAAATGAATTGGAGTTTGTTAACAGTTCTATATGAAACAAGAGAAATATGGCAGAAAGAAAAAAGCAGGATCCGAGGAACCTGACACCAAAAGAGGAATGTATTGAACAGGAAAGGGTGGAGAAAGAACTCCTTTGCCCACTTTGATAACTTAAGATAGATAAGACTCTGCTAATATCCACGGTGACAGCTATACATGGTGACCTAAAATGCCAGATTCCTGACCGCCGGGGATAATTCCACTCTGAGCTACCCGATTTTCACTAACTGTCAAAAGAAGTTCAGATATTTTCTAGGAAGACTTGAAATCACATGAATTTTCCTGAAGTATTAGGTGAAAGAATAAAATGATGAGAACTTCCCAAGCTTAGCCATTGTCTTTGGTAGAGAAGCAATTTCCCTGACAAATCATCTGAGTGCCATAATTAATTAAAAGTGAAAGGTCATTCCATCTCCTCTTGGTTTTCTTGACAATGCACTCACTGTCCTCTCTTTTGGCCTCTTCAAAGGCCTTTTAACTTGATTCTTTCTTCACTCCCTCCTTTCTATTTTACCCTCTTTTCTTTTCCTTTCTTTCTTGCTACTTCTTTCTCCTTCTTTTCTTTTATGGTAGAACCTATTAACTGATGCGAGGAGAGTCCATTTTGTAAGAGAAGAGCTGGAATCTTTCCTACCCGGCATCCCATCCTAACCTTGTTATCTGGTAAAAGAGATACCATTGCCTGAGGGGTAAAGCTGTCAGGTTAGTACCCAATAAAAGTAACACCAAAGTATTAGAATTTAAGTGCAACAAGTTTCAGTCAAGGTAGGCAGGATTATCTATTATAAACTCAGCATTGCTTTCCTCCCGACCAAAGCTCTCCTCTGTATCACAGAGAAGCCGGGGTGTGCGTTTCCCCATATTTCTGTCCCCAGACGTTTGGTGGGTTGGGTTTGCCAAACAGACATTTATAAGTTAAATTTGTAATACAGCTTCATGTAAAAGGGAGCCCTAGGGGCATAGTGGTTAACAGCTACAGCTGCTAACCAGAAGCTGAGCAGTTCAAATCTACCAGCCACTCCTTCTTGGAAACCCTATGGGGCAATTCTACTCTGTCCTATAGGGTCACTATGAGTCAGAATTGACTCAATGGCAACAGGTTTGGTTTTTTTGGTTTTTAGTATTAGATTAGCATCCTAAATTACAGATTCCATCCAATATATTAAGGAGCCCTGGTTGCACAGTGGTTAAGCACTTGGCTGCTAACTGAAAGGTCAGTGGTTCGATCCCACCAGCTGCTCTGTGGGAGAAAGATGTGGCAGTCTTCTTCCATAAAGACTTCCAGGCTTGGAAACACTGTAAGCCAGTTCTACCCTGTCCTATACGGTTGCTATGAGCTGGAATTGACTTCATAGCACCCAACAACAACAACCCAATATATTTAATTTCTAATGAGCCTCTATATACAATATTTTCCTCTTGAATAAGAATTATGTATGCTATTTTTGAATTCCTTAAAGAATAATATATGGTGCATCAATTACAACAGTTACCAGTGCAAATCTGGGACATAAGCACAAAGAGGAACTGTCGCATTGAGTTTCAGTTATAACTGGTGATTTACAGTATGCTTTCCTCCTATCAAAGTTATGATCTTTTTAACATTCTAGAGTAATGAAAAGAGGCTGGATGATTTTCTGCTCTGATTCACAGAGTCAAATGAGCAGAATAATGTTTGGCTAGATACTTGTTGCTGTTGTTATTAGATGCCATTGCATTGGCTCTGACTCATAGTGACCCTATGTACAATAGAACGAAACACTGCCTGGTCATGCACCATCCTCACAATCGTTGTTATGTTTGAGCCCACTGTTACAGCCACTGTGTCAATCCATCTTGTTGAGGGTCTTCCTCTTTTTTGCTGACCTCTGCTTTACCAAACATGATGCATTTTCAAAATTATTTTTCTAGATCAATAGTCACAACTGTCTCAATCTACTATGCCTATTGTGTGTGTGTGTGTGTGTGTGTGTGTGTGTGTGTGTGTGTGTGTGTATACATATATCTGTATATTTTTAAATCTATAAAAATGGTAAAACATTTATCAAGGTTAAGAAGTCAGAGTAACCCATTTCGGAGCCTCTAAGATGCTATGTTTGAAAAATACTCTGCTTTTATGAATGTTTTATGCCTCACTTAATATTGTAAATTTCTTGGGTAGATTATTGGGAAATTGCAATATTTGTATTTTATGTTAAATATGTCAATATTATACAGTTCACACTTCTATAATTATGTTTCAGCCATAACAAATGTCTTATGTTTCTCATAATTAGAATAATTGTTATTCCTGTTATAATTTAGAGATGTTAAAATTTTAATAATTTCTCAAAACCTGTGTTTCATGGCATGGCAGGTTCAAAATTTAATTCTTGCCTAGACATATTATTTCAGTTTCAGCTCATAAGCAGAGCAGAGAGATTATGACCTTCAGTTAATGTATTCCTAAATCTGGTTCTGGTAATCGTCAAGAAAGAAAATAATACAAGCATAAGAAAAATGATAACTGTAAAAAATACAAGTGAACATTGTTTAAATAGTGTTGGTACTATTAGCAATCTTTGAAAATACAAAGCTAGTGACAATTAGCATTTTCATAGCCCTAAATAGCTCATGAAATAACTTTTACTAAAGCATTTCATCCCTACCAAGCCCCGGAGAGTTAGGTAATATTATCATGCCTATGTTAGAGCAGGTGAACTGGGTGGGGCGGGTTAAGTGCCCCACTACTAGCCCAAAGGTTAGTGGTTCAGACAACCCCAGAGGCGCTTTGGAAGACGGGTTTGGCGATCTGCTTCTGAAAGGGCACAGCCTTAAAAATCCTATAGAGTAGTTCAACTCTGCACACTTGGGGTTGCCGTGAGCCAGTATTGACTCGACAGCAATCAACAACAAATAAAACAATGTAGGAACAAGGAAATGGAAGCTCAGACCTATTGTTACTTATCGAGTATCATACCACTAGAAAACGAAACCTGGTCCTGGAATCCCAGTCTGCTGCTTCCAAATTCCAAGTTCTTTTCACCATACCCATTCCTTCATTTTACCGTATATTTTTCAACTCATCCCCTCCTCACTCAGACCTGTTGATAGCTAGGTAGGCACTTCTAAGAGGATTAGCACATAGGCAAGAGAGAGTTTAAATCTGCAGATGCTTCTCATAACTACTAGCTAAACCACAAGCTGATTTTCAGAGCAAATATGATGGAAAAGAAGACACATTCACTCTCTCTAAAACATCTCGACTATCCTTTTCCTTGCTATTGAGCTTGCTATAATAGTAATAATAATAATAATATGTCAGAAAAATGGAGTATCCAGTTCTACATCTTACAAGAGAGGCAGGTTTGCTCTGCTGGTAGACCACTTTTTCTATGAAGCATTTCTTGACCCCAAACAGCATCGCCAGCTCCCTTCTTTGTGCTTCCTCAGTACTCGGTTCACAGAGCAAGGGATTATAATTTTTGTTTACATGAGGCTCTGCGAATAAACTGTGAGCAGGGATAAATTTTCTCTTAGTCATCATCATGTCTCCAAGGTCCAGACAATGTCCTGTGCATTTCAAGTCGTTTGATAAACATCTGCTGAGTGAGTAATATCTGTTATTTCGTGCATTCATTCAACAAACACTTGTCAAAAGCCAGAAACTTCATTTCTTCATGAAAACTACTTGAAATGGCTACAGTTCTGTGCAAAAGCTTGAACAAGTCTTTAATTTTCTTTATGTGGCACTCACTACAAAAAATGGTGTTATAATTAAGGGCATATAGAAAAACAACCATTTTCCTTTGATAAAATAAAAATATAACATGTGAAATTCAGGATTTTTCTTTTGATTATTACATATTATTTGCCTTTTAGATCAAAAAGATATTTTTATGGTTTATATAATGAGTCATATCTGAAATATCTATGTAGGTGCCTAGAGAATCAATATTTAAATGTCCTTTAAACTGCTATATTTGAGTGAGTTGATTACAAATTTGGACAATTTATTAATAATTATTTACAGTAAATTGATGCAAGTTTATCAAATGTTTTATATATTTATTTTGTAGCCAGAAAATACCTTCAGTAAAAAAAAAAAACTTTTAATAATAATTGCAATAATAATAATAAAATATTATTTCTCATTAAATAAGCTTATATTTTTCCTTATGGATGGTTTTTAGAATTCAAATCTCCATTTAATAGTTTTATTTTCCCAGAATTATTTCTCTCCCCATGACCATTAACTTATCCATGTAATTTGTCACAGGTATCTTCAAAATTGATAAAAATCATATTTAGAAAAGATGGAATATCAAGCCTAGATTCAAATCTCCAAAATGACTGAAATTCAATTTATGCATTTGATAAATGTCAGTTTAATGACAATTGTCAGAGTTAGCTATACAGGCAGCCCCATGGTTACGAACATCTGACTTATGTACAATCCGTAGTTAAAAACCAAACCCCATAAAGCCTATTATATTAAAAATTCAAGGTACATACAGTGGTTCATAAAAACAAACAGGAGCTACTTTGCAACGTGCATCAGATCATTACCATTATTGTGTTATTTTTTAAATGTTTTAGTATATCTGAAAGGGTTTAATGTTTTTTATGCACAGAGAGGTATACTATATACTAAGACAAACATTTGACTGACATTAGATACAAACCGTACCTAACTGTTCTGACTTACGTACAAATTCGACTTAAAGACAGACTTAGGAGCAGAACCGGTTCAGAATCCAGGGACTGCCTGTATTGTATTTCTTAGATTTATATATCAGAATGGACAAGGACTTTTGAAGAAGGCTCAGAGAACATGAAATGTAGTTAAAAGAAGAAGGTTTGGATGGAAACGCTAAGTGAATAACTGTCATGTAATCCAAAGAGGTACAACAGGTTTCAGTTGTGCGTATGGAAGACACTGCATGAGAATATGGTTGATACAAACTACTAAGGAAGACTGCACTGTTGCTAGAATTATTCTAAAGGATAGACCTGTCCCGAATCATCTAGACATGGCCACCAGGGGGCAAGAGAGAGCAGGCAGGGGAAAGTGCTCAATTTCTATCTTAAATCTTAAAGAAAAAATGTACTGTTGTTAAAATTTAGTACTTCTCTTTTGCTTTCCCCCCGTAATTAAATAAATTTACCTGGATTATTGTATTAATCTCCATTAGACACCCTAATTCCACCCTATACTCTTCTTTGGTTAAGAGCTTGGCTGCTAACCAAAAGGTTGGCTGTTTGAAACCACCAGCCACTCTTTGGAAACCCTGTGGGGCAGTTCTACTCTGTCCTATAGGGTTACTATGTGTTGGAATCAACTCGATGACAACCAGCTTTTTGGTTTTGGGGCTGTTCTTTAGTATATGCTCAACATAACAAGCAGAGCGATTCTGTTAAAATGTAAGTCAAATAATTTCAGTCCTCTGCTCAGAACTCTCCAATAACTGTTTCATGCAGAGGAAGAGCCAAAGTTGATACAAAAGCCTACAACACCCTACACAGTCAGCCTTCATCATCTGTCTGGTCTTATTTCCTTTGCTCACTCCACTGGAGTCACACCAACATCATTGCTGCTCCTCAAACATGCCAAGAACTCTTCACCTCAGGGCCTTTGTACCTGCTGTGCCTCCACCAATGCTATTACACAAGCCATCTGCTTGACTCTCTTTCCTACCTCTTTAGAAATTTATTCCTATTGTTACCTTCTCAGCAAAGCCTTCCCTGGCCATTCAATTTAAAATTCAATCTCCAACCCTCCCCCACTTCTTTTTTTACTTTTCTCCATTGAATTTATCACTATCTAGCCTACTATATGCAGCCTTGTGGCAAAGTGGTTAAGAGCTATAGTGAGCTACGGCTGCTAATCAAAAGGTCAGCAGTTCATAATCCACCAGCCACTCCTTGGAAACCCCATGGGGCAGTTCTACTCTGACCTGTAGGGTCGCTATGGGTCGGAATTGACTCAAAGACAATGAGTTTGTTTTTTTGGTTTTTAGCCTACTATATATTATAGCTATTGCTTATTTATTTATTTATTTCAGGGAAAACATGATGTCCTTTATTTACCTACTATTCACATCTTTTCCAGTTTTTGCTGATGTGCAAGTAGTCTTTGTATATTCTAGATATTAACCCCTGGCCAGTTTTTTTTTTTTTTGTCCTTCGGTGAAAGTTTACAGATCAATTTCTCATTCAAAAATTTATACACATATTGTTTTGTGACATTAGTTGCAATCCCCACAATGTGAAAGCACGCTCCCCCTTTCCACCCTGGGTTCCCTGTGTCCGTTCAACCAGTTCCTGTCTGTTCCTGCCTTCTCATCCTGCTTTTGGATAGGAATTGCCCATTTGGTCCCATGTATCTGATTGAACGAAGAAATACATTCCTCACAAGTATTATTTTTTGTTTTATAGTCCTCTCTAATCTTTGTCTGAAGAGTAAGCTTCAGGAATGGTTTCAGTTCTGGGTTAACAGTGCATCTAGGGGCCATAGTTTTGGGGGTCCTTCCAGTCTCTGTCAGACCATTAAGTCTGGTCTTTTTATGTGAATTTGAGTTCTGTTCTACATTTTTCTCCTGCTCTGTCCAGGACTCTCTGCTGTGTTCCCTGTCAGGGTGGTCACTGGTGGTAGCTGGGCACCATCTAGTTCTTCTGGCCTCAGTTTCTGGTTCATTTGTTCCTTTAGTCCTTTTGGGCTAGTATTTTCCTTGTGTCGGTTTTCTTCATTCTCCTTTGCTCTGAATAGGATGGAACCATTTGATGTATCTTAGATGGAAGCTTACAAGCTTTTAAGACCCCAGATGCCACTCACCAACGTGAGATATAGAACATTTTCTTCTTCCCCTTCCCCTCTCTCCTCACCCTCATGTTTTGTATATGTCAATCTCTCCCCTTTAGAATGTAAGGGCATTTTCATCACCTTTCTCTACTCTTGTATTTACAGAACCTAGAACAGTGTCTGACACATTGTAGGTTCTCAATACACAGGCAGTCCCCAGGTTATGAACCAGATCCATTCTTAAGTGTGTCTTTAAATCGACTTTGTAGTTAAGTTGGAACGGGTGCATACAGTTCTTATTTAGCCTTTAGTGCAAGAAAAGCGGGGCTTCCAATCGGTTTATTCTGGTTTGACTCCCTGCTGAGAATTTATATTTCAACCCCAGATATACTAAATCAAAATCTTTTCAATGATTTAAAATATGCATGTGCAGCAAGCGAAGGTGATTGTGATGAAGAATTTGTTGTGAGTAGGGGTTGGTTCAATTGTTTCAAAGTGAGGGCTAATTTACATAATATTAAACAGCAAATACGAGTAGTCTGTAAGTAAGATGTTCAGAATCTGGGGACTTACTATAAATGTGTTGAATAAATCAATGGCTAAATAAATTCAATAAACACTTTATCCACACCATGTATACCAAAACGAAACAAACCAGTTGCCATTGAGTCAACTCTGATTAATGGCAATCCCATGTGTGTGAGACTAGAACTGTGCTCCACAGGGTATTCAATGGCTGACTTTTCAGACATAGATCACCAGGCTTTTCTTCTGAGGCACCTCTGGGTAGACTTGAACCTTCCACCTTTTCGTTAGCAGCCAAGCGCGTTAACTGTTTGCACCACCCAGGGACTCCAATACCATGTATATAGATGGACCTAATAATAGCAAAAAATACTCTCTATAAAAGTTGCATTTTGTTGTTTTCTTCCTTGTTTCACGGACTTTTTGAAGTAAGAGTAAAGAATGTCACATGCAAATCCACATAATTGTCTTCCTCAGTGGCTCTCAAAGTATGCAGTCCCTGAACCTTCAGCATCAACATCACCTGGTGCAGTGCAATTAATTACTTTATGTGTGGCCTTCCTAGCCATGGTCTTGTGACTCCCACCCAGGTAATTGAGTGAGGCTGTGCAATAATTGTGGCCTACCAAGGGCATTGGCCAGTTTTGCCTTAAAACAGAGCCAATCCCAGAGCAAGAGGAGAGTCCACCACCACCAAAGAGCGACCCACACGAGACGGCACAGTAGGCTTTCCAGCCCACAGTGCGTGAAAGCTGAGTGCATTTGGGTAGAGACTGATGGCCAGAGAGAAGTCTATGCTTGACCCATGAATTTTGGACTTGGCGAACCTCCACAACTGAGTGAGCCATTTCCTTTATGTGGTTTGTGAGTTCTGTGAGATATTGCAGCGAATTAGAGAACCCAAAGACGGGAGGGAGAGTACTGAGGGGAGAGGGAATAGTTAATGGTAGAGATGATGGACGGTACAGCAGCTTGGAGAAGTTAGACATTTGGGACATCTTTAACCTCTGCCTCATAGGAAGTGGCTTTGTGCTGATCCTTATAAAAGAAAGTGTTCATTTACCTGGGAACTTGTGAGAAATGTATATTCTTGGGCCCCACCTCAGACCTATTCAATCAGAAGTCCTGTATTTTAACAAGTCCTCCAGGTGAGTCTGATGCACGCTTGTTTGTGAGCCACTGATCTATGTAATAATTTCATTAAATTGGAAATGGCAGTTGAACTTTTCAGGCTTTCTTTTTTCATATTAAAGATTTTAAGTTTTCCATGAAGTTTTAAATATTCGGCCTTGATAAATGGTAAATGAGTCTTCTTCCGGGTGACCCTCACACCCGTCCTTCACCTTCATGTCCATGACTCTCCCAGTGCAGGTCCTAATAGCTCAGACCTGAGTTATTGCAATAGTCTACTATTGTCACCTTCTTCAATGCATTCTGCATGCTGCCTCTAGTTTATCTTCACACAGACTTGAGATTGGATGAAACCTAAAATGTCAACTACCTAAAACATTGATTTCATCATGTAACTCTCTTCATTGTTAGTTGCTGTTAGGTGCTGTCAACTTTTGTTCATAGTGACCCCATGTAACAGAGTACAGCTGCCCCATAGAGTTTTCTAGGCTGTGATGTTTAAGAGAGTAGATCTCTTGGTCTTTCTTCTGCAGAACCGCTAGGTGGGTTCAAACCACCAACCTTTCAGTTAGCAGCCAAGCACTTAACCATTGCACCACGAGGGCTGCTAACTCTCTTCACTAACACCTGTAAAATTGTCCCCCAAATGACGTTGGTTTTCTCTCTTGGAGTGCCATCACCTGCGTACTTGAACTCTGTGTAGACCACAACAATTCTACAGTACCTCTCTGCACTCTCTCACCCATAACCATTACTATAAGAGCAAGGAGAACTGTTACTACTTACGTGATTATGCTATACAGCATTATATTGTTAGCATTTTCCCATATACACTTATTGTGTCCTCCCAACTCCAAACTTAACTGTGAGACTCTTGAAGGATGGGGTAATTATCACATATCTCTAGTTCCACTTAAAGTGACCAGCACTATGCCTCAAATATCAATCATAGAGACTCTAGGAAAATAAGTTGATTATTAAACTTCTCTTCTTTGGAGAAGAATCACTGAGCCATAAGTATTTGTTTTCCATCTTTGAAATCCTCACAACAAAATAATTAAAGAAACATTAAATTTCTTTTTGAAAGCTTAGCTCCTTTGTTAGCTTAGATATTATTTTACTGGTTAAATACATGCTGTTCTAAATGGACAATATGCGTTTGCGATTACAGTGCTTAGTGTGATTGCTTTTGTTCAGACTACGGCTTTGAACTGATTCATTCCAGTTCAATCCCTTGCTGAGAATTTGCAGTTCCACCCCAGATACAGTATACTGAATCAGAATCTTATAAGAATTACCTGGGGATCTTGTTAAACTGTAGATTCTGATTCAGTATACTGTATCTGGGGTGAAACTGAAAATTCTCAGCAGGGGCTCAAACTAGAATGAACTGGTTCGAACCCTTGGTTCAGACTGAGTTGTCCAATTTTTCTTCTCCTCTTTGTAAAACAAAAACTGATGGGCTTGTTAGGCTCAGCTATATGACTTTTCTTAAAATTTTTTCTGTTTTGGCTATTTTAGCTGCCTTTGGACTATCTCTTCTTTGCTGATGTTTGCTGTGACTGGGGAAAAAAAAGTTACTAATCCATTTCCTTGAATATAAAATGGAATTTTTAATAAATTTCTGTTTCTAAAATAGAGATGCATCTTACAACTGATGTCAATTTAATGTAGTTTTTTTTTCTTCTTCCTGTTTCTCCAAGGGTTATTTTTATACCAAAGGTTTACTTTGTAAGGGAGGAAATAAGATATCTCCCTATGCTGTTGGCTTCATCATACATCCAATTGGCCTTTTCCTGGCCTCTTGCAGCCTTCTTTTTCTCATATTGCAGGCATGGTGTTTTTAACGTGAAAAATGTACATTAGTCGATCTGGCTAATATGAAGGAAGTCCTCTCAATTCTGGAATGATTCATTGCATAAACTTGAACTAAAAGGAGCCACATGCTCAGAGCAAATGTTCCCTTCATTAAAAAATAAAATCTTTTGCAGCTGTTTATTTTCAACTTAAATTGGAGTTTTGCTTATGCTAGGCAGATTTTTGCTAGTATCTTCAGTGCCTCTCTGAGCCCATTTCTGTGGTTGATGAATCACAGCTCGTGAAGCCGGGTGCAGTGCACAGAGAATCGCGCTGCGTGAACCCTCTCTCCATGTGCTACTGTTCCTTTTCCCTCCCACCTTCCTGTCTTTTAAAATTTATTACATTTTCTTACTTTGCAGCTCAGAGGAACACAGGCTTTTTCCTGTAAGCCAGTTTCTTTATGATCACTCTAAATCTGGATGTAGCACCCAGCAGTCGGGTGTTGTAATACAGTTTCCAGGATTCATCGGGAGGTCTAGGCTGAGCCTGAGCCTTCAGCGCATCCATGCTGATTGCTAATGGTCTTTCCTGCTCAGCTTTGGCTTCTCCCCTGCTTCTATAGGTCGTCTTTGGGTTGCTCATTAATTGGCCTGAGTTGCCACAACCACTGGTAACTATGGGATGACTGAAGTAAACAAGCCTCCTTGTGTGTCTAAATGAGATGATAGTGTAAGAAAAGTTTCCAAATTAAGTTCACCTAAACTTAATTTCTGGCTCCCTTAGAGTCATCAACTAAATCAGACTCTCTGAAGGTGGAATCCAAGCATCTCTGTTTCAGATCTTTCCGGGTAATTTCTAATGGACATTCAGGGTTAAGAACTACTGATGTGCTAACAGGATGCAGGTCTTTCTGTTAGATTGGTGATCAAGCTACAATCCCATCTTTTGTATCTGAACAAACCTAACCAGATAACAATAAATCTAATTAAGTGCCTTATGAGTCTCTCATTGAAATTCTGTTTGTAAGATATATACATACATACATATATATATAACCTGAAAAGTTAAAATGATAAATTTTAGCTAATTTTTTAGAAAGCAAGGGAAGAACATAGTGCAATAGGGAAGGACGCCATTATATCAGGGTTTGGCAAGGAATGCATCCTTGCTGTGAACTTTGACTGATATATTGAGAAAAGGGCACAAACATTCCTTGGAACTAGCAGAGATATGATATAATTCACAGTATAAATGAATTCAGCATGTAATGAAGTGCCTTATGGTGGCATTTTACTACATTTCACATTTGGAATTCGCCCTTGACAACTTTTTTGCCTAAATTTAGACCACTGAAAGGATTCATTACAATATAATTAAATTAAAATATAAAAAAAACACACACATTTGTCAAACATCATTTTTCAAGCTGTGCTCTTGCACTTACAAGAATCTTCCTGAATACTCGAAGTTAATTGGCTTAAACTTAATTTTAAAGTTAATTTGGTCTCATATTGATTTTTTTTGGTCATCATTCACAATATTGTACTAGCAGCAGGAAATAGAAAATACTATCTTCAAGAACTTTAAAACAAAAAAAGCCAAACCTGTTGCCATCAAGTCAATTCCAACCCATAGCAACCCTACAGGACAGGGCAGAACTGCCCTACTGGGTTTCCAAGGAGCAGCTGGTGGATTCAAACTGCTGACCTTTTGGTTAGCAGCTGAGCTCTTTAACCACTGTGCCACCAGGGATCCTGATGAACTGTAGTGATTTTTAAATGTAGCCAAATAAAAGCAATCCCAAACCAGCCTCACAAAAAAAAAATCAATTCTATTTTTTCATTTAAAAATAAATATTTTTGACAGTCAATTGCCATAACTCAATTAAAGAGAATGGACACGATAATATGGCATATAAATAAGAAGCTTTTCTTACTGTAGCTACTGTTTTGTAAACTTTAATATACCCCATAACTTTTAACATAGTATTGGAATTAGAAGACATTCAATGAAATAATTTTCCACTTGACACAAGCATTCTGCAATCAGTCATGAAGTAATAGAGAAGGTAAACCCTAGTTTAATACCTATTTACCTCAGTTTCATTCTTAGGAAATATGCCAATAAATATATGAAAGAATTTAGAGAATTCAAATAATTTAGTAACAGTTTATTAAGCAATCATTATTCACAAACACTGTGCATAATAGGCACTCAAAACATACTGATAAAGAATAAACGTAAGACATAACTTCTGCCCTCTATGAACTAGCACTCTGGTCAAGGGAGACAAAAACATAGATACCAGGTTCTGCATGAGCAAAATTAAGTGTTCTGGAATTCCCATTCTTCACAATGTTATTCATAATTTGTTATGATCCACACAGTCAAATGCTTTTGCAGTCAATAAAACACAGGTCAAATACATCTTTCTGATATTCTCTACTTTCAGCCAACATCCATCTGATGTCAGCAATGATATCCCTTGTTCTGCATCCTCTTCTGAATCCGGCTTGAATTTCTGACAGTTCCCTGTCGATGCACCACTGCAACTATTTTTGAATGATCTTCAGCAAAATTTTACTTGCATGTGATACTAATGACATTTTTCAATAATTTCCACATTCCGTTGGATCATCTGTCTTTGGAATGGGCACTAACATGGATCTCTTCCAGTTATTTGGCCAGGTAGCTAGCTATCTTTCAAATTTCTTGACATAGATGAGTGAGCACTTTTAGCGCTGCGTGTATTTGCTGAAGCATCTCAATTGGTATTCCATCAATTCCTGGAGCCTTGTTTTTCACCAATGCCTTCAGTGCAGCTTGGATTTTTTCCCTCAGTACCATTGGTTCTTGATCATATACTTCCTCTTGAAATGGTTGAATTTCGACCGATTCTTTTTGGTACAGTGGCTCTGTGTATTTCTTCCATCTTCTCTGATGCTTCCTTCGTCATTTATTATCTTCCCCACAGAATCCTTCAATATTGCACCTCGAGACTTGAATTTTTTTCTTCAGTTCTTTCAGCTTAAGAAATGTCAGTGTGTTCTTCTCTTTTGGTTTTCTAACTCCAGGTCTTTGCACATTTCATTATAATACTTTGTCTTCTTAGAGCTGCCCTTTGAAATCTTCTGTTCAGCTCTTTTACTTCATCATTTCTTCCTTTTGCTTTAGCGAATCTACATTCAAGAGCAGCTTTCAGAGTCTCTTCTGACATCCATTTTAGTCTTTTGTTTTTCCTTTTTAATGACCCTTTGCTTTCTTCATGTATGATGTCCTTGATGTCATCCTGCAACTCTTCTGGTCTTTGGTCATTTGTTCAGTGCATCAAATCTATTCTTGAGATGGTCTCTAATTTCAGATGGAATATACTCAAGGTCATACTTGTTTTAATATTCTTCAGCTTCAACTTCAATTTGCATATGAGCAATTGACGATCTGTTCCACAGTCAGCCCCTGACCTTGTTTTGGCTGGCGATATAGAACTTTTCCATTGTCTCTTTTAACAGATGTAGTCAATTTGATTCCTGTGTTCTCTATAGGAGATGTCCACATGCATAGTCTTCATTTATGTTGTTGGAAAAAGGTATTTCCGATGAGTAAGTCATTGGTCTTGCAAAATTCTATCATGTTATCTCTGGCATCATTTCTATCACAGAGGCCGTATTTTCCAACTACTGATCCTTCGCCTTTGTTTCCAGCTTTCACATTCCGGTAATTATCAATCTGTTTTGACTGCTTGTTTGATCAATTTCAGACTGCAGAAGTTCATAAAAATCTTCAGTATTTTTCATCTTTGGCATTAGTGGTTGATGGGTAAATTTGAATAATAGTCATATTAACTGGCCTTCCTTATAGGCATATGGATATTATCCTGTCACTGACAGCGTGGTACTTCAAGGTAGATCTTGAAATGTTCTTTTTGACTATGAATGCGATGACTTTCTTCTTCAATTTGTCATTCCCAGCATAGTAAACCATATGATTGTCCAATTCAAAGTGGCTGATTACGGTCCATTTCAGCTCACTAATGCCTAGGATATCGATCTTCAAGTGTTCCATTTCATTTCTGACAACTTCCAATTTTCCCTGATTCATAGTTCGTACATTCTGCATTCCGATTACTAATGGATGTTTGTAGCTGCTCCTTTTGAGTGCCACATTAGCAAAAGAAGGTCCTGAAAGCTTGACTCCATCCATGTTATTAAGGTTGACTCTACTTTGAGGAGGCAGCTTTTCCCCAGTCTTATTTTGAGTAGGCTCATCTTCCAGCACTGTATCAGACAGTGTTTTGCTGCTATTCATAAGGTTTTCACTGGCTAATTTTTTTTTTTCAGAAGTAGACTGCTATGTCCTTCTTCCTTGTCTGTCTTAGTCTGGACCCTGGGTAGTGTAAATAGTCAATGTGCTCTGCTACTAAGTGAAAAGTTGAAGGTTTGAGTCCACCCAGAGGTGCCTTGGAAAAAAGTCCTGGTGATCTACTTCTGAAAACAGCCACAGTTGTACTCTGACACCCCTGGGATTGCCATGTGTCAGAGTGAACTGCACAGCAAATGGTTCACCAGGCCCACCCATTGTAGATTGAATCCAAGTTTATATAGAGCTCTATTTAAAACAGTAACAGTAGACAAACACTGAAAGTTCAGTGAATTTGTAGTAGTTTTGCAAGCTTTCTATCTAGTGATTAATGCTTGTCAAGAACTTGGTTATTTTCATAAGCAGTTGGATGAGACATAAAATGTCACCTCTGCTGCTGACATGTTAAAGAAAGAGAAAACTGTATCATGGAGGATTGAGACGTAATCACACTTACCAGTATAATCTCGGGGACAGACACAAGTGTATCTTCCTATCTCATTGAGGCACACAGCCTCATTCTTGCAGGGATCTGAAACACATTCATTCACTTCCAAGTCACAGTGGCTGCCTTGATATCCGGGGACGCAGAAGCAGGAATAGCCATTGATTCCATCCTGGCACAAGGCCCCATTGTGGCAAGGGCTGGAAGCACACTCATCGTGATCCATCTCACAGAAGCTTCCGGTATACCCAGCAGGGCAGATGCAGATGGGGTGAACAGGGTCGTGATGGCAAATACCTCCGTGCTGGCAGAAGTTTGCACCACAGGAACTAACGGCAGCTTCACAGGTCACCCCACTATAGCCAGGAGGGCATTTGCACAGAAAGCCCCTCTCTCCTACGGTGTTCACACAGGAGGCATTTTGCTGACAGGGTTTAGAGAAGCAAGGATCTTTTAGGTTGTCACAGTCTTTGTCCAAATTACTGGCTGTGTCTGAACAATGGCAATTGCTGTCTTTTGAAAAATAAGTGCATGTAGAATTATTTTGGCAAGAAATTGAGAGGCACCTGGTGTCGTTTTTATTGCAAGAGGAATCTACAAGAAAATAAAAATATTAAGATTAAGCTTACACATAGTTGAGGGTAAAATTATAGAACTTCATTCTTCCCACCCCTCATGCTACCTCAAATAAACTCATTGATCAAATACATAGCTGGCTGCATTCTAACGATAAGTTTTAACTCTTCATTCATCAAACTTTTTGACACAGTTGCTAATAAGAAGCAAAAATGGCTCGTTCAAGTTCCTTTTTCTCCATATTCTTTTTCGCAGGTATTTGTGCATTGAGCAATGGGGTGAATTGAAACAGCTGTTTAAGTATCCTATATACTCAGAGTTTTGTATTTCACATCTTCTCGTGGGGGCTTAAGGAAATGCATGAAGATGAGCTACTAAATTGCCTCTGAATATGTTGTCTAAAGGAAAAATATTTAAATTCATCCTATAACTTGGTATATGGTAGGTTTAGCAACACTACCATTTTATGTTCGAAAAAGAAAAACTTAGAAAAATGCAAAAATAAAAAAATTATACAATACCTACTATTTACCAAAGGTGTATTTTTCTGCACCAAGCATGTCAGGTATTTTACACATATTGTTTTTAATCCTCACAGCAAAAAAATATTACTACTTCATTTTACAGATAACAGATAAAATCCCACTTTGAGGAAATAGATGTAGTTAATTTTGTGAGCTTCCGTTGCTCTGCAAACAGGTCTGTTCTAGGAATACATTTTTTTAATTGATTTTTTTTAAATTATTGTACTTTAGATGAAGGTTTACAGAACTAGCTTCTCATTAAACAATTAGTACACATATTGTTTTGTGACATTGGTTACCAACCCCATGACATGTCAACACTCTCCCTTTTAGACCTTGGGTTCCTATTACCAGCTTTCCTGTCCCCTCCTGCCTTCTAGTCCTTGCCCCCAAGCTGGTGTGCCCCTTTGGTCTCATTTTGTCTTATGGGCCCGTCCACTCCCCGGCTGAAGGGCAAACCCCGGGAGTGACTTCATTACCGAGCTAAAAGGGTGTCCAGGGGCCATAGTCTTGGGAGTTTCTCCAGTCTCTGTCAGACCAGTAAGTCTGGTCTTTTTTTTGTGAGTTAGAATTTTGTTCTACATTTTTCTCCAGCTCTGTCGGGGACCCTCCAATGCAATCCCTGTCACAGCAGTTGAAGGTGCAGCCAGGCACCATCCAGCCGTACCAGACTCAGTCCGGTAGAGGCTGTGGCAGTCATGGTCCACTAGTCCCCTGGACAAATCCTTCCCCCGTGTCCCTAGTTTTCTTCATTCTCCCTTGCTCCTGATAGGGTGAGACCAATGCAGTTTATGTTTTAGGAATACATTTTTGAAATTCTATTTAGAATAATAATGTGTAGGAAATCAATAATTTGATAATATTTTTCAAATTCCTTGAATGCTTGCAAGTGTATAAAGTTGTCTCAGATACACACATTGTAATTATAGCATTCTTGCTGTTGGAGTCTTGAATATTGAGAAGCTTTATGATTCGGCAACTCAGTTGTATCAGCCCACAAAACACTGCCCTTTGCATGTGGATTCATCCAGCATCAGCCCCTTATTTTTACTTGCTTTCTCACACCATTGCTCACAAGCATAATAGTAGGTAATGGTAGTAAGGAAGCTTGCAAAATGGAGACTTTGCTTTTATGACATGAGACACAAATCGGCAACTGGCAAAAGAAAATAGCATGTAAACTTTGAGAAACATATAACAATGCATCTTTCTCCTCTTTAAAATGGTGTGTCAACCAATAGTGTGATGAGAAGATACTGAGAAGAAATGACTGGCTGGTTCATCATATAGGAGTGAGAATAGCTTCACAATTATCCTCTATGGAGTCTATCTGGCAGCCAACAATTTTCTTTGAGTTCCTGCCATGTAGAAAGTCAATATACGCTTACACATTATTTACCAGGAGGGCTGGTCTGAGAGCACACCTTTTCTCTTCCCTTTGGGAAAACAGTTAATCCATCCTTTTACTTCAGATGTTTTTTTCAGATATTTTACATATAAAGGGGCCCTGGTGGCGCAGTGGTTAAAAGCTCGGCTGCTAACCAAAAGGTCAGCAGTTCGAATCCACCAGCCTGTCCTTGGAAACCCTGTGGGGCAATTCTACTCTGTCCCATTGGGTCACTATGAGTTGGAATCAACTCAATGGCAACAGAAACATGCAAGGATGTTGCAGGAGCACAGGGGATGGGGTCAGTGTATCGGGGGCACCTCACTGAAGAAGAGGCACTGGAAATGTCTTTAAAAATTAATTCCAATGAAGAAAAAGAATTATCAGAAGAAGAAATTATAGAAGCAGAAAAGGTATTGTCATTGTGAGTGATAAGAAGTGTGAGTGGGTGTGGGGCAGGATAAGAGAAGGAAAAAATGAAGAGACATTTATAGTTCAAACATTTGGTGGCATTTAAGTTCTAATGTCCAAACTGAAAAATACAATCAAATATTGCAAATGCTGTCGCCCACTTCCAGGGCATATTCTGAATTCTGTGTTTTTTGTTATTGTTGTTGTTGTTAGTGGTGGTAGTGATGGTCTGTCTTCCTTTAAAGGTCAAGCGTCATTATTTGAGCCAGGAATTGAAACATTAGTGTGGAAAGACAGTGAAGTAAACTAGCATTTATATCTAAGGCCCTTCTGGTGCAATTTTTAAATAGAATTCTAGCAACAATTATCTAAAATTTTTTTCATTTGCATTTTACAGCTGGAAAACTAAGGTTTACAAGGGCTAAGTCATTTGCCTGCGGTCATACCCGGGTGGAATTTGAACCTCTGGTCTGTCCGATTCCAAAGTTTATTTCTTTTCACTGCATCATCCTAGATGTTAGGATATGTAGAGCTGTGTGGTGAAAGATGAAGCCAAAAGAGTGGGCAGAACTTCCTACTTAAACATGGTGGTCTGCACGCATGTTTACTTCAGCTCCATTTCAAGACCCCATTAAAGACAGAAAGGTAATGGCAAATAAGCACATTGAAAGTGCTCAACATCATTTGTCGTTAGGGAAACAGAAATGAAAAACACAAACAGATGTCATTACACATCCACTAGAATGGCTAAAATGACCAAATTGACAATAGCAAGTGTTGACAAGAATGTGGAGAAAATGGAACTCTCATTTGTGCCCTTTCACTTGTTTATTCCTCATCAGCCTTGCCTATACGCTATCAATTGTATCAGTATTTTCAAAGAAGGAGCTTTGTAAAGTTTCTCTATAATACCTTTGTTTTCTATATAGATTTTGGCTTTTACTTTGTATTTCCTTAATTTTACTTAAAAACAAATTTAGTTGATAGTTAGTGTTTCTAATTTATTAATTTAAGACTTAACATTTCCCTCTAAGCATTCAAATAAAAATATTTCCTATTTTTATTGCAACTTCTTTTTTGACCCACGTAAAGTCTATAAAAATCAATTAAGTCAAGTTTATTAATTGGGTTGGTACAGATTTTTTATAGTACTGCTCATTCTTTCTACCATTTGTCTCAGTTATTGAGTGTGCTGTGTTAAAATCTCCCATAGTATTTATGAATGCTTTATTTCGCCTTTTAGTTCTGACAATTTTTGCCTTTATATTCTGAAGCTATACTATTATGTGCATAGAAATTTATAATGGTTTCATCATCCTTCTGGTTTAAACAAAACAAAACAAAAAACCCACTGCTGTCGAGTCAATTCCGACTCATAGCGAGCCTATAGGACAAAGTAGAACTGCCACATAAGGTTTCCAAGGATTGCCTGGTGGATTCAAACTGTTAACCTTTAGGTTAGCAGCCATAGCACTTAACCGACCCAGCAATTCTACTCTTAGGTTTTACCCAAGAGAAGTGAAAACAATGTACACACAAAAACTTGCCTGCAACTATTCTTAGTAGCTTTATTCATAATGGCCCAAGACTGGAAAAAACCCAAATGTTCATTAACTGATGAATACATTTTAGAATATCGATACATTGGAATACTACTCATAATAGAAGCAAATTACTGATACACAAAACAACATGCATCAATCTCTAAAGTGTTATGCTAAGTAAAAGAGGCCAAGCATAAAGATTACATGCTGTGTAATTCCATTTATATGAAATTCTAGAGAAGGCAAAACCATAATGATAGAAAGCAGATGAGTGGTTGCCCAGGGGTGGGGATGGGTGAAGAAAATTTACTGCAAAGGAGCACGAAGGAATGTTCATGGACACATTCTGTATCATGATTGTGGTGGTGTCACTGACTATACATTTATCACTTTTTAATTGGTGAGTGTTAGTGTATGCAAATTATACCTCAATAAAGCTGACAAAAAAATCATTAAAAAAAAGTCAAAAAGGAATTAAATAGTAATTCACTCACAAGAGCAAAGAGAAAGTAAAAGGAATAGACAGCAGTAAACCAACATATACATACATACTTACATACCCAGAAACCAAAGCTGGACTGCAGGTGGACAAGCAGTGATAGACTTAGGAGACAAGAGTAAGTACAAACCAAGCCAACAGTGAGACAGTCTCAGAACCAAGCCATCTGATGCCATAGATCCCCCAGAGAAGCTCAGGAATTATAGATTCTGGGCTCTTCACAAATGATGGAGCAAGCAGCATGGGAAACAGAAAAGTTGTTTGAAAATCTTTGTCAGAAGCACAGGTAGATCCTCATATTCTTTCACCCTAGAGAACTGCATGCCTGCCCTTTACTCTTTCGGAGCACAAGCACAGCTGCTGGTGATGCAGGAGTGGAGGGTGGGAGGACTGAACTCATAAGAGAAACAGGAGAACTAAGTGACATCTACACACAGAATGCTAAGACATTCTCCAATGTCCTTCCCAATTCACCTCCAAAAATGCCAGTATTTAAATTTGCACCTCGAGCAGAAAACTGATGCCTTTTGACCAGAGAGAATACTTGCAGATATTGATGTGGGGTGTCCCTCAATGAAATGGCTCAGCCAAATAACTCTAGAATAAACCTTAAAAGGTGGCTTTGTTGTTGTTGTTAGGTGCTGTCGAGTTGGTTCTGACTCCTAGTGACCCTCTGTACAATACAACGAAACACTGCTCGGTCGTGAGCCATCCTCACAAGCCTGAGTGTATACATGAAGAGCTTTCAAATAGCTCTTTTTAAAAAATATAGTTACATAAAATTACACATGAAGCCTATAAATGCATATATATGACAATTCCCCTTTAATTATACTTTAAATTATATTTTAATCATGATAAGAGAACATTCCCGTATCCACTAATCAGCTTAACAGCAGTACCTCCTTCTTATGAACAGATTATATGGCCATACCTTTGAGAAAAATCTCTAAGCTAAAATTCAGAGACAAAAACAGAAGATTTAAAAAATATATACTTACCTTTGAAGAAACAAAGATAATGTAAGGAGTGGACAAAAATTCTTGATTATTATTTCCAAAAGATATTGCAGTGGTGAAACAAGTATAGTGGGCCGTTAAGATAAACTTCCATAATATGGAAGAGATCTTTGAAATTAAAAATGCAGTAGCAGAAATAAAAAAATAAATCCAGTCGAATGACTGGAAGATAATGTTGAGAAAAATCTCCCAGACACTAGAATAAAAAAACACAGAAAATGAGAAAAAAAAAATCTAGTGGATTATTAATCAAGGAGGAATTCCAAAATGAGAGAATAAATAAAATGGGTGGGGGTGAGGGTGGCAAGAGAGGAAGGGAAGTAAACAAAAATTCCCAGGACTAAAACCTAGTAAGTCTTTAGATTTAAATGTCCCACTGAGTGCCCAAGACAACTTGATTAAAAAATAAATTCAGATCAAAACACATCACTGTGAAATTTTAGAGCATCGAGGACAAAGAGAAAATCCTAGAATCTTCCATGAAGTAATGCAGGGAAGAGTTCACTTACAAAGTATCACAAATCAAAATAAGATTTGATTTCTCAACAGAAACATTGGAAGCTAGACGACATTAGAACACCGCCTTCAAAATTCTGGGAAAAAGTAATTTTCAAATTAGAATTTTATGCCCAGATAAACTATAATAAAATTTGAAGGCAGAAGAAAAACATTTTCAGGCACTCATCACGGATTCAAAATTTTAGCTGTCATGCTTCATTTTAAGGTAGATTTTGGAGGATAAGCTCCATGAATATGAGGTCATAAACCAAAAAAAATAAAAAAGAAGACATAGAATCCAGGAGACAAGTGATCTAACAAAAAGAAGCAAAAGATATTGCTGAAAAGAGATCCCAGGACTACAAACATGCTCAGGTATGGACAGCAACCCGTGCTGAATTCAGCCAGAGAAAGGGGCAGCCCAGGTAGGATGTGACTGAGAAGAAAAATGTACAAGAGTACCATACATAGAAGTAATAGAAAACCAGACAAACAATTAATAAATAAACTATTCTGGTTTTCAATCTAGGAGGAACTGAAAGTTGTATAAGAAAGGAAATGAAATCATAATATACTGTAAAACTGAAGTGAATAATACTTTATGATAATAATTATAGACTGATATAACTAATATTGGGAACAGTAGAGTTGTGTGCCATCACTTGTCAGTTTGTCCTCCTGTGGTGGCTTGCATGTTGCTATGACATTAGAAGCTCTGCCATCAGTATTTCAAATACCAGTAAGGTCTCCCACGATGGACAGGTTGGCAGTCACTTAAAATACACAGTGACTGCAAAGATGGACCCAAGCATACCAACAGTCACGAAAATGGCACAGGATCTAGTATATTTTGCTCTATTGTGTATGGGGTGGCCATGAGTTGGAGCTGATTTGATGGCAACTAACAAGAGCTGTGTGTGTGTATAATTGAAAACTGCAGGAGCGCTCAATCAATCTTTACCGTAGTAGGATGTCAATAGATTATACCAGTATCTAAAACTGAAAAAAATAAAACAGCCTATTATTTAGAAATATGTAAATAAATATCAGAAGAAATAGCAGACCTTTAAGTAGTTACTTCTGTGGAGTATAAATTGGGAGTGAGAAGTTGGAATGGGGAAAAATGGAGGAAATGGGTAGAAGCTGTACTGCTGTTTCCCTTTTAACTCTTGAAGTATTTGACTTTATAGTACTGCTGAATAAATTTGATTTGAAGCATTTTTTTTAGAGCAAAGTAGGCAGATTTGTAATCTGGTCGTGCAACTCCCCCACCCCAACCACTTTATTTACGTGCACCCTTTGAATTACACTTTCAGTATTGGTCCCAGACAAGATCGTCTGTCAATCACATCCTCTCACTGGGTGTCCTCTGGAGTGGACGGTGTCAGTGCCACCATTGGCATTATTTGCTGCGTGGGTTTATGGGTGGGTCCACAGGCAAGATGCTAACAGGCCCACTTAGGAATGCAGCCAAGACCTGAGCATTACTAACTGATTCTTCAGCTGCCCGCACCAGACAAAGACAACTGCCTGTCAAAGGGAAAATTCTATTATTCAGACATGTAAAGGAACTACAATTTACTGCATTATTAAAAATAACTAATTAAATAGCCAACTAAAGAAATAAAAGCAGACAATGCATGGGTCAACAACATGATTATCATGAAGTAAAGATTATGATTGTTCCAGTTTTGTGCACCTGAGCTCCAAATCTGCCTTATATATTATTATAATTGAACCTAGCACATTGTGTGTACACTCAGTGAACAATAAAATAATTTTCAGAGTGATAATACCTTTAGAACACGACTTAAATGGACACATACCAAAAACCTTATAGGACTACTTAAAAATTATGATTGGGATTTAGTTCCCAGGGAAATAACTGTAGAGTATTTTGTTTCCAGCTTTCATAGGAGATTTAAGCACAAGGCAGGAAATTTTACTGGATATGGAGTGTAATTGAGATTTTCGACCGATTTATATAGGCTGCTAAATTGTTTCTTTGCGGTAAAGTTTGCCATCTACTGGCTATTATTAGAAGTTCTAGAACAATGAGTCTCAGATTTTTACTTTTATTTTTTTTTTAAGAACTCTTTCAATGAAAATGTCATGAGTAATCCTAACATGCAAAATTACAAAATTGGAAGATGGACCTGCTCTGGATGAAGCAGGAAAAGGACCCTGGTAGCCAAGGCAGCCTGACCTTCTGCCTTTCCTGGACACATCTTCAAGGAGCCCTAAGGTTTAAGAAAAGTAATTTGAAAACCTCGGTGGCACAAACGCTTTGTGCTAGACTGCTGTAAGTATGGTGTGGCAGAGACGTCTGACCTCATCCTCTAACTTCACGAGGCGGGAGAAGAATCATTATCAGCATCAACAGCTCAAGGCTGATTCCTATGAAGCAGAGGCCAAACATAACCTCCACCTTCCAACCTTTCTACCAATTCTGACACCAGCAGTCCCTCTCAGGGCACTCTCTACTTCTCAGCTGGGTTCGATAATTCATTGCAATGGCCACATAGAACTCACAAACTGTACTTATAGTTATGGGGTTTATTAGGGAAGTAACAGGTTACAATTCCAGATACAGTCCTTCGATCAGGACAGCCACTTCTCAGCTGTACCCACAGGCAAGCCTCTCTCTGGCCCTCAGCCCCTAGGCCTGGCCCCTGCCCTGCTCAGGCAAGTGTTACAAAGTTCTTTAGCTCCACCAGTAAGTACCTAGAGACACCCCACCTCGCCAGTAAGCCCTAGCCCGAAAGTGCTCAGCTTTCTTGCTTCATGGGTCGGCAGGCCTAGCTCCGTCAACAAGTTCTCAGAGGTACCCTACTCCACCAGGAAGCCTCTTGCCCGAAGGCACTCAGCTCTCTCACTCCGTGGGTCAGCACAACCACTGTAACTACCTTGCTCCATGGGCCAGGAACCGCACTGGACCATCTTGTGCCAGTCTCCTGGTTCTGCTGCCACCATTTCTCTGCTGCTGCTTCTCGCCCTCTCTCGCCCTCTCTGCCATCTGTGGTGTTACAGCTCTCTCTCTCTCTGTCTCCTCGGTCTGGGAGGTTCTCAGCACAGGGATCCTGGGTCCAAAGGACACACTTCACTCCTAGCTCTTCTTTCTTGGTGGTAGTGAGCCCCCCGTCCTTTCTGCCTCTGGAATGGCTCGTTTTAGGCCTAGCAGGATGGCAAAACTGACCAATTCCCTCATCAGGGTTCCACACACCCCATTGGCATAGTCTCACCCCCACAAGTGTGCTATGTACCTTGCATTATTAGCAAGCTGTCCAATCTCCTTAGTGGGCCACAAGAACCTCATTTTTATAGTCCCACCCAGTCATTTGGAGCCCTGGTGGTGCCGTGGTTAAGTGTTCGGCTGCTAACCAAAAGGTCAGCAGTTCAAATCCACCAGCCCCTCCTTGGAAACCCTATGGGGCAGTTCTATTCCATCCTATAGGGTTGCTATGAGTTGGAATCAACTTGACAGCAATGGGGCTTTTTTGGTACCCAGTCCTTTGGTGGGAGTTACAAGACCATAGTGAGGAAAGGCCATACAAAAGTGATCCATTGCAAAGCAACTGCTAACCTAAAAGGTGGCAGTTTGGACCCACTCAGTGGTACCACAAGAGAAAGGCTTGGAGATCTGCTTCTATTAAGATTACAACCAAGGAAACCCTATGGAGCAGTTCTACTCTGTAACACACAGGGTCTTCATGAGTTGGAATCAATTCCATGGCAACAGTCTGGCCAGGAGAAAATTAAATGTTTTATATAGTTCCTATAAGGTAATTCTTTTAATATATGATATTTAAGAATTTTTCTAGTGCTAAAATAAAATATTTTTTTGTTTGAGGAGAAGTAAAAATTAGCCAGAATTTTTAGTCAATTAATTGGCCAATTAAAAAAAAAAGATAAAGGCCCAAATAACATTATATGTATTTCTCTCTCTGTGTGTGTATTTTCTAATAGTTATATTTTACTTGAAAGCAGCTATACTGGTAATATAGCTTAGTTTTAAGAAGTATATTTATTCAGAACAATGAGACGCTACAAGGTATTTTCAGGGAAGAGCATTTTAACTTCTCAGGGTCATTATAAATAGTAACTATTCCTTTGTCTTTGGTTTTAATGCACTTATTTATGAAACAGGTAAGCAATTCTTTGATTTAAAATTACCAACCAAGAATCTGAAAATTTTATCAAGTCCTTTTTTTTATTGTCAATATTTTTGTCTGCTTTTGTATTAACCAACCATAGGAGGTTTGCCAGAGCGAGGTACACAGTGCAGTAGTGAGGAGCAGAGTCCTTCAAGTAAAACAGACCTGTATTGAGCCTAGCTCTGCCACTCAGTTTCTTCATCTTCAAAATGGGAGAACACTAGACTCTACTTCTTAGGGCTGTTGTGAGGATTAAATGACTACATCTAAATGCCTGGTAGGCACATAATAAATGCTCAGTAAACGTTAACTATCATAGTTATAATGTGTTTACAGATGCTTTTGAGTTCCTAATTAAAAAAACTCATCAGATTAGTACAAGGAATAATGATGTAATAACTTTAAAAAAAGAGGCACAATTTCACTAATAAATTTTCACTTCAAGAATTTTACTTCAGAAAACAAAACAACACACCCAAGCATGCCCTTTCATAGAGAACCTAGTAATGGACTAATTCAACATGCCAAAAACATCCTTCCCATAAAGTGCTTGGGTTTGCTCAGGATCACACAGAGACAAACGCAGAATAGAGTTAGGGAAGATCTGTTCTCCAGGGCTTGTTTTTATCTAAGGAAATCTAACAATAACTTTTGAGTACTATATAAATGTTCGACTCAGAGAAAGACATTGAAGTAAGAGTTGCTATAAGAGTTTAACTGTTCAGAGGATCTGCTATATCTTTGTACTTTCCTCAGCACCTATTTATGCATAATAAATGCTCAATAAATAGTTCTTATGTATCTATTCATTATCAAACTCATAATCCTTTACCTTAAAGATGTTCCTTTACGTATAAACTATGCATACGTGTATGTGTACATATATGTGCATGCATGTGTAACTACTGATTCTTGATCTCTTTCTTAATTTTTTATTTAAACACACTCATCATCACTATGCTCTGTCTTTTCCTAGGATTTACTAACCTAATTCTCCCCATATAGCTCTCTAACCATCTCTGTTGTTGTGTCAATTCCAACTTACAGCGAGCCCTTGTGGCAGAGTAGAACTGACCCTTAGGGTTTCCTAGGCTGAAGTCTTCACGGGAACCAACAGCCAGCTCTTTTCTCCCACAGAGCAGCCGGTGGGTTCCAACCTCCAACCTTTCAGCGAGCAGCCAAGAACTTAAGCATTGCACCACCAGGGCTTCTTTTCTCTGTCTCTAGACCTCATTTGAATTGATATTAACTTTAAGGAATAAATTTATCCTCTGTCAGCAGAAAGGAAGGAAGGAGAGGTGACGAAAGTATCGTCACTGCTCTATTTAAAATAGTTAATATTTAACCATATGTTCAGCCAGATAAAACAGTCCCCAATGTACTTTCACCAGTGTGCATGCAAAGCTATGTGGGCTCGTTGCCTGTGGTCTATATTTTACTGTATTTTTTTCCCCAGTCTCCCGGGAGATGGGCAGGGACTTGCAGAAGGTGCTGCTGGCGTTGGGAAAGGAGAATGTGACAGCTGTGGTATGGAATAATTTTTTTTTTTTTTTTTTTAATGTGAAGGCTCAGTTTTCTATTTTAATTCTATCTTTAGTATTTATTTAACCTGATTTCACCTGAATGAAAATGGAAGGAAACAAAGGAATTGTGAACATAAAATTTGACCTTGCCAGTAACACCAAACGAATGGTTTCTGATATTCTTTCATATAAAAACATCTTTTCATACAGATAATTTAAAAAACAAACATTTGCCAATGAATTGCTTTTAGAATGAAATAGAAGGTAAAAGTAATGTCACTGTAGTTGAAATTTCCAGACCTAGCGATATCAGATTATAAGAGGAAATGGTTTACTGAACTCTCTTTAGCCTGCATTTTGCAGAGAGTGAAGTTTAATATCAGGGTTGAGGGGGAGGGGAAGGGGCATGTCTTTATGCAGGACATAGCCAAATGGTTTGCACGTGGTAGGGAGTCAATAGAAATTTGTTGAATAATGAATGAGTGAGCAAGAAAACCTGAATTCTCATTTAAGCCTTGCTGTCAAGTTCTTACTTTCACCTCTTTTGATAAAATCAAGCAGAGCAAATCATCCGGTAAATCTCTTACTTTGATGTACACAGTATGATGGAATCCACATGGAGCACTTAAAGTAAAAAGTAGATGGGCTCCTGAAGACCTTTCCTTTCCCTTACATTCCTATGGCCTCTAAAAAACACTAGGCATTCACTGTCTTATATGTAGTTATTTGTCTGTATGTGGCTTTAAATAGTAAATGGAGGTCAGTTTAATGTAATGGAAAGAATACATTTTTATGATCAGACAGATAAAGGTTTAAAATTTGGTTCTGCCATTTACCGTCTGTGACTTTGGAAAATTATTTAATGTCTCTAAGCCTCATTTCTAAAGGAGATAATATCTAGCCATATGCATAGTTGTTAAGAGTATGGACTTTGGAGCCTAGGTTTTAAGTTGTGGTTCTGCCACTTAGTAGTTCCATGAGTTCTGTCAAATACTTAAAACCTCGGTGACTCAGTTTCTATTTCTGTAAAAATGACACCTAACCCATAGAAGTCATGCGGATTAAGGGAATTACTGTGCATAAAATGCCTAACAGTACTTGGCACAGAGTGACCATTATCAGCCATTATCATCATCATCATCATCAAGAGGAGAGAAGAGGTAATATACATCATAAAGCTCCTTGTAAAAATGAGCCATTTAGTAGTTACTTAATATTATTTATCATTTCTTTCAATGCAGGGTGCGCAGCACATATATCTTGGTACCCTTCAACTGACTAACAAGTACCATGTACGCGGTTGGGGAAGTTATTTCACCTCCCTGAACCTCAGTGGCTTAATGAATGAATAAATTCAAGGAAAATGAGACTATATGACATTGGACAGAGAGTTTCGAGCTGTAGGAGTTCTAGGAAGTGCAAGTTTTTTAAGCACACATCCTCTGGGAATCATACCTCATAACCCTGGCAGGAGCTCAACATCACCAACTACGTATTTACTACAGTCACCTCACACACAAACTTCTGAAACACAATCTGCTCCAGTCGAGAAGATAGTTTGCGGCCAAAGTTCATTGGCGTCACCTGTATTGCCATATCCCTATTCTACTATTATCTCTTCTATAGAGGGTCCATGGCCTCACTGAGAAACTTTTCTATAAACATATTTTTTAAATCCCCTATGTATGATAGGGGAAACCCTGGTGGTGTAGTGGTTAAGAGCTATGGCTGCTAACCAAAAGGTTGGCAGTTCGAATCCACCAGGAGCTCCTTGGAAACCCTATGGGGAGGTTCTACCTTGTCTATAGGATCGCTATGAGTTGGAAATGGACTCAGTGGCAATGGATTTGGTTTTTGGGTTATATATGATAGGAGCCCTGGTGGTGCAGTGGTTAAGAGCTCAGCTGCTAACCAAAAGGTCAGCAGTTCAAATCCACCGGGTGCTCCTTGGAAACCCTATGGGGCATTTCTATTCTGTCCTATAGGGTCAGCATGAGTCCGAATTTACTCGATGGCATGGGATTTTGTTTTGTTTTGGTACATATGATAAGCATTTTATTAGTGCTTTTTTATATGCAATTTCTGATAGCCAACATCACCATATCAAATCAGGGGCCTGTAGCCCAGAGATTTCTTTTCCTCTCAAAGCTTTTCCATGGCAAAAAAAACCAAAAAACAAAAAACCTGTAGGCCCTCACCAACACAGGCTATACACATAAGCACAGAGTGTGGATTGAACCAGGGCTCCATCATGCTTTTTGGTGAAAGAGATGGAACAAGTGTATCCTGCCTCTGGCTGCAGTCACGCACACCTACCTTTATATTGACCTCTCAGAGAAGATGGCCTGCCCTTTGTCACCCTTGGAACATAAATAAATAATGTAAATTGTAAAGGTAATTTTTTCTAAATGTCAATTATTGAAAATTTTAGTAAGGGTCTAATTATGTTCTTTTGACATAAAATTCATTTCAAGCTAATCAGACCCTGACTCTGACCTTATTACTCCATGTATACTTTAATGATGACTGGCTTAAAAATGACCCCTTTTTCTTATGGAATAGACTTCTATTATACAAGCTCCTTTGCCTCTAGCAAACTGAAACTCTAGGTAAAGCTAAGGATATTCTAAACGAAAAGCAAAATAAAAGTTCTTTCCATTCCAAAAAGTGACTTATTTTATTTTAAGCTGATCAACAATCAATAGATACAATATTAACATCAATCATTAAACTATTATACAGAATCATTTAGTTACACAGTGCCTTTTGCTTAAAAGAAACCCAAAACTTTTCACATTTTCCATCAGGTTCTTATCAAAGTGTTAAGTAAATATACCAAAAAACCAAACCCTGGCCATCAAGTCAATTCTGACTCTTAGTGACCCTACAGAGTAGAACTGCCCCACAGGGTTTACAAAAGAAGCCGGCAGATTCCAATTCCTGACCTTTTTGTTAGCAGCCGAACTCTTAACCACTGCACTGCCAGGGCTACTATACACAAATAAAGTTAAATTTAAAAAAAGACACAAAATTGGTAAAAATAAGTGAAAATAGCCCTTCAAACTCTAGGCCACTCCACGGTGCACCAAAAATGGCACGAACAGTCAACATTAAAATGAAAAATCAGAACAAGCCACTGAGGTTCAGGGATGTGAAATAACTTCCCCAAGGTTACACAGCTAGGAAGTGATCATGCCAAAAAGACTTCAAAATGTTTATTTGCAAAAATCAAAATGAGAAGGAAGAATTGTAAAAAGAAATGCCTGTAAGATTATCTAGACCAGCACTTGCCAAAATTTAACATTCATGTAAGCCATAAAGATCCCGTTAAATTGCAGATTCTGATTTAGCAGGTCTGGGGTTAGGCCTGAGATTCTGCATTTTCTAATAAGTTACCACATGATGTTGATGCTGCTGGTCCACAGCTTCCAAATAGGAAGCATCTAGACCAGCGCTGTCCAGTAGAAGCAAAATGCAAAGACTACATAGGTAATGTTAAATTTTCTAGTAGCCATATTAAAAAAGTATAAGCAAACAGGTAAAATTGATTTTAATATCTTTTATTTAACCAAGTTTATCTAAAACATGTAGATTAATATAAAAATACAACTATGTAAATTGTGAAGGTAATTTTTATGTAATTAATATAAAATTATTATTGATGTATTTGCTTCTTTTTTTTTCATTCTTTGGAATCTTGTGTTTATTTTATACTTACAGCACATCTTAACTTGGGCTACCACGTCAAGTGCTCAATTGACACATGTGACTAGTGGCTACTATATTGGATTGTGCGGATCTCAACAGTTCTCTCAGATTTTTGTACAGAGAACTGAAGTCTAGAAAAATAGGGTGTGGTTATGACTATGAGTAAGACATTAGTCTTCTCTGTAGAATTTAGACTGTCTTCTTTGATGGCATGCTTATAGTAGTAGGTATAAATGAAGACATCTCAAAGTACTTTCTAAGAGTTTATTAATTATGATTGTGATAGTTAATTTTATGTGTCAACTTGTCTAGGCTATGATTCTCAGTTCTTTGGCCAGATACTGGACTGGTTGCTGTAATGTAATGTAATGTATGTGGTGTGATCTGCTGTGATCAACCATTCAGTTGAAAGGGGAGTTTTCTTGGAGGTGTGGTCTGCCTCCAGAATATAAAAGGATGTTCTGGCATAGCTCTCTCTCTCTTTTGACCCTGTACTGTTCTCACCTCCTGATCTATGAATTTTGAGACATAAGCCTGCAGAGGTCTCTGGCCGCTGCCTGACCTACAGATTTTGAACCTACCAGGCCCACAACTGCATGAGCCAATCCCTTGAAGTGAAATGTCTCTCTCTCTATCTGTCTATCACTGGTTTTGCTCCTCTAGAGAACCCAAGCTAAGACAATGATGTGCATTCCAATTGTGCATATCCTTAGAAGCCCAGCGCAAGGCCTACTTTCTGCATGAGCTCTCCCATATGTTTGCATTCTTGCTGATCTCCTGTTAGCCTGAGAAGCCACAAAATTTATCAGCATTAAGGCACAATTTAACACTTATCTATATACTTCCTGGAGCCCTGGTGGCACAGTGGTTAAGTGCTCGGCTGCTCACCAAAAGATTGATGACTCAAAGCCACCAGCTGCTCTGTGGGAAAAAGAAGTGGCAGTTTGTTTCTGTAAAGATTACAGCCTTGGAAACTCTATGAGGCAGTTCTACTCTGTCCTATAGGGTCGCTATGAGTTGGAATCGACTCAATGGCAATGGGTTTGGTTTATGTACTTCCTAAACTGTTCTCTGTTTCATGTTTGGAAACTTGTTTCTCCAATTAGCAAATGAACTCCTTGAGGTCAAGAAGTATAATATATGCTTCGTCAGTACGCCTGTATATATGCTCTGTGTATTCAGTTTTGATCACACTTTGAATACTACCCCTTGAATAGTATAATAAATACTTGTGATTGTTTGCTTTGCTGGTTAATTGGTTTTACCCCGGGAAAATCTGATTTGCTCACTTTACGGCTCAGTAAACTTGCACAGAGAGAAAATGATTTGTTTTTGCCAGGTCACTCTAAGTTGGGGACCAAATCTGGGGAAAGCCCAGGTTACTGTGGTGACTGGATAACTTAGAAGCCATCATAAATAGATTTCTTTTTTCTTTTTATTCAGCTAAAAGCCCCATGGCACTGAGCACAACAACTCAATGCCATCGTGCCTTTGGTCTGGCTAAGCTTTTGAAGAGTTTATGAATTGTTGCCTGACCAGGGTAGGCATGCTGTTCTGAGCAGGGTCTTGGTGCACACAGACATGCTCGGCTCATCCGCACAGCCTCATACGTAGAATGGGTCTTGATCTCCCAGGGACCCATTTGGCAATCTGTATGCCAGAAGGCTGTGGCAAGTGCATATGTAATGAGTTTTTAGACTTCCTTGCGGTGCACAAAACACCGGGGAAATAAGAATGCCGTAGCAGTGTTTGAAAACTCCGAGGGAGACGTGTGGTTGCTGACATCCTTCTGAGAGATGAAAGAGAATATCTCGTATTTGGAATTGGTAGCTTAGCTGAATAGAAAGAAATGAAAGTAGAAGGATAGTTTTATTGTAGAAAATGCATGGAACTACACTTCATGTAAAGCCATAAGACTTCATACCTTAGATGAAATCACTGTTGCTTCAGTATGTCCATAATCATCTCTTTTGTGGGGGCATAACTACTTTTGTACTTAAAATATTCTGGAGATGGGTGGGAAAAGAAGAAGCATGAATTCAAGCAATGTCTTCATTTTAAATAAATTAATTTAAAAAAACAACATTTTGTTTGATAACACAAATTGTTTTTACTTGATATAAATTAAAAAAAATAAAATCCATATATTAGCCATCACTGTATATACCTCCAGTATTCATTATTGAACTGAACCAAGTAAGCTTAATCTCCATCCACCTTAATTTAACTGTTTGACTAAATTCAAGCCTTCTCTCAAAAAATGATATCCAGCCTACCACCATCTATTCTTGTCTCATATGCCTGTCATACATTCCCCTTGATCTCTCACTTATAAGCATTCTCAACTGAGGCTTATGTTTGAAATGGGAGCCTTTGTTTTCTTCTATGCCATTTTTTAACTAGCCTAAAACTTAATGAATTCAGAATAATTTCCTAAACTTCCCTTTCTAATGCTTATTGAATTATTAGTCAAATAGGGGCCATGCCTAGTTTGAAGAAAACTGAAAGACATAATTAAGAGTGATTATTTGGGCTCCCTTAATTAGAGAAGAAAGAGGACCTCCTATTAGGAAGCCCTACTGGGTGTAATAATAATGTGTGTGAGGTTTCACTAAAGCAAGGGCCCCGGCGATCTGTGAGAGAATTAGCTGTAAGTCGGAATCGATTTGACGGCAACAGGTTTGGTTTTTTGGTTTTTATATTGAGGAATGCTTACTGTTTTCCACATTATTGGCTTATCCTATGAAAGAAGTAGCTCTAAGAGTATTTTGATTTCATGATGAAAAAATGGAGCTGGGATGCTATAAAATATTTCCAGAAGGGAAACAGCCTAAGATCCTATCAGCTAAAGCCAGGTCCTTTATAGAACAATTAAATGTTTAATCTTTAGAAAATAAAATCAATATTTTTAAGGTGTCTATCAGATAAGCCAACTCGTATTCATGCAAGAGGATGCTAATCCTATGGTATAAAAGAGGTTAAGAGATGCTTAATGAATCTGCTTACTTTGGGTCTGTTTCTAAAGCACCCTATCATGTTGTTATAGAAACCATTTGTGGCTGCCTATCTCCCATCATGATTATTGCTATAGTAACCACCAAAAGACAAGAAGCTAATCTTTCATCCATTTGCCATTACCCCTTCCTCAAAGATAATTGTGCTTCTCAATGCACCTATGTTGGTAGAAACAAAGAGGGGGAAAGGTGTAAATAAATTTAACGGAGAAGGAAGCAATGAGGGCATACTACAAGCAGAGAGAAGAAATTATAATTAGGTAACCAAACCGCTTTTAAATTAGTGACCAAATCACTTTATTTCCATCTGTTCAACCTGAAAGCGAGTAATAAAAAATTAGATGCGAAAATATTGCTATTCTCATAAATATTGCTATTCTCATATTTTAAAACCACCACTGAACATTTCAGAGAATTTCCCAACAGACTCTATATCTTTGCTTAATGTTGCCTTTCCTGCTTTAAATCAACTTAAATATATAGGGCAATTTTCTTATAATAGTTTCTTATAAGTTATTACTAGGTTCTAATGGGGTCACTATGGGCTGGAATCGACTCGACGGCCGTGAGTTTTGGTAACGTGGTATCATGTTTAGAAACTCAACTACTGACAACCATACTTTGATAACTCCCTTCCCTTATTTAACTAAAGGCAAGCATGTAATTAACTTTAGAATTCTACTATGGTATTAAATGTTGGCATTATTTTGTATAAAAATAGCCCATATAAATTAAACCAAGCAGAATTATTTCTTTACTTTCTTGCCTCAGCCTTCCCCTTTTCATTATCACTTGCCTTATGTGTTACTAAGTAGCAAATTTGTTAGTTGGATTTTATATTTATTAGGTTTTATATTCTAGCAGGTAGCTACATAAGACTGATTTTGCAATAGTCTGAAGTCTGAGTTTTTTGAATCAAAGCCCCTGCCTTATATGTACTGAGAGGATGATGATGATAGCAATGGTATTTAAAAATCCTGTCATCCCAGTGAAGACCTTAGATATATCTAGGATTCCTTCTTAGATCAAAACCTGGAGCAATGATGCACCGAGTAGGAGAAGATTGTTGCCAATAAAAGGCTGATATTCAAATACATGAAGACATGATAAGCATTGCTATTGCTGTCAGTTCACCTCTAAGACTATCCTTTTAAAATCTCTAGTATAAGGAACAACTGTTATTTTCTAAGCTTTTTATCTGAGAAGGAATAATTTAGATTATTCAAAGGAGCATTGGTCATTTTCATAATACTCAGACTATACCCCAAAACAAACAAACATAAAAATGCATCCAATTAATCACAGATAAGAGCAAGGTACTCTAAACAAACTGAACAAGTCAGTTCATTGCACCGGAAGGTTATTTTTAAAGACATTCTTTAGAAAAGTCTAACCAAATACATGTAAGTTGATGCAAACATGTCCGTGTTTCAGCTGGTTGTCTTTGTTTAGGTATTTTTATTTACGAAGTATAATTCCACTTTTAGAAGGTCTATATGAACGGAAAAATTAAATGTTTCTGATACTTTTCTCCACACATGTGGATTTTTGTAACCCTCAGCACTTTTTACTTCCCATCTGTTTATTTTAGCTTCGGGCAGGCATAGCTTTGGAGCTGAGAGAAAGAAATTTTCTGGAACGTGTCTTTGGCTGAAGTGTACTGACACAGTACTAATAGTCCACTCCAGGCTTTGCCAACGTGGCTAGGATACAATCATTAACAGTGTATATGTGTAAAACAGTGTTTAACACATAGACCACCACCACCACCAACTGCCATTGAGTCAACTCTGACTCATGGTAACCCCATGTGTGTCAGAGTAGAACTGTGCTCCATAGGGTCTTCAATGGCTGAGTTTTTGGAAGTGGATCACCAGGTCTTTTTTCTGAGGCATCTCTGGGTGGACTCAAACTTCCAACCTTTCGGTTAATAGCCAAGCACATTAACTGTCTGCACCACACAGGGATTCCTAACACACAGACACACAGGAAACATTTACTAATTTTATGTGTATAATGGAAGACCAGTTTGACAATTTTGATTGAGTCAACTAGGTACCAAATACTTTGTGTGACTTTCAAATCAATGTAAAGTGATCATACTCACTGTAATCATACGTAGAAACTAAATCTTTCCTATCTAGTCTAGAATCACATTGTTCTCATGTCTGGACATATTATTTAATCCATTTGTCTTTTCCTTTTCTCCTAAGTGTATAACAATTTTAATGCACAACTGTTCTTCACCAATGTCTACTTCCAGCCTAGATAGAGTAGCTGGCATAGAACTTGCCCTCCTGATTAAAAATTTTTTTTTGAGTAGAAAATACATGAGATAGCTATTTTTCAGCATTGAACACAGGTAGTTCAGAACTATGAATGTTGTTAGAAGTGAAACACACACAGAGAACTATAATCTCCTGTGCATTATGCTGTGGGCAGGGAGGAGTACAATCAGAAGAGCAGCAATGTTGCTGAGCTGAAGAGGATGAGATCAGAGTCTTAGGCTGCAGACTCAGCTACAGTTTGCAGGTCAGAGCATCAGAGAAGAGGGAAACACTCAGAGGATGGGTTCAAAAATCTGTGTGGTTATTCATCTTGGGTCTTTGGCCAAGAGCTAAGATTTTGAAAGGCCTTAGTGTAAACATGTAAATTCCAAAAATTAGGCAGTTGCAATTCTAACCCAGCTAAAGTAGAGAGAGAATTGCTTAAGCACTGAGAAACTAGAAACGCCTTGCTTTAGGAGAAGGGACCACACCATAGAAGAAGAAAGATGCCCTAAGTTCAAAACTGAAACGTAACCACTAAAACAAAGAATAAAACCACGCCTACAAGGTCGAAAGGATCTGATAGCATTTTAAACTATCTACCAGAAGAAAATATGAAGTCCTTTGAAGGAAGCTGGCATAATTACAACAATGTAATTACAACAATCATCTGCAATATCCAGCATACAATAAAAACTTACTAGACATGTGATCAAGCAGTAGAATATGACATACAATCAAGAAAAAATAATAAATAGAAATAGATCTTGAGATGACCCAAATGTTGAAATTAACAAACAAGAATTTAATAGTTTAAGTACTTAAGGAAAAAGATGAACATAATGAATAAACAAATCAAAAATCTCATCAGAGAAATAAAAAAGTATAAAATAGAATCAAATGGAATTTCTAGAACTGAAATATACAATATTTTAAAATGAAGAATATTTTTGATGGGCTAAACAGCATATTGGAGCCAGGAGAAGGAAGGATTTATGAATCTGAAGATAAAAATTATCCAGTTATCCAAAAATTATTCAATTTATTCAACTGGATAAATTAATTATCCAAAAAGTATCCAAGGTTTAAAAAAATTGACTGGAGCTGTGGATCTTTGGGCTAATTCTTTTCAGGCTCCCATATATGTAATTAGAGTCACAGAGGGAAAGGAGAAAAAGAATAGAGTAGAAAAATATTTGAATTATCAATGGCTAGAAATTTCCCAAATTTGGTGGAAAACATTAACCTAGAGATCCAAGGATCTTGGAAAACCCCAATCACGGTTAATACAAGGAAAACCATACCTAGGAACATTATAGTATAACTGCTGATAACCAAATATAAGGTGAAAGTCTTATAAACTACCTAAGGACTAAGGAGGGATTGGGGGGCGGGGAGGAGGCTCTCATTGCATACAGAGGGATAGATTGATGACATTTCTCATTAGAAAAAAAAAATGGAGGTAGGAAGACAATAGAATGGCATTTTTGAAGTACTGAAAGAAAAAAATCCTGTCAAGGTGGTAAAAAATTCTTTAAAAATGGGAGAAAAATTTTCAACATATTCAGATAATAAAAGCTGAACTAGGCACCGGCACATCTAAATACAGAAAAAGTAATAGATGAGCCAGTTAAAGAAATGTTATTTTTCTGCTTGGCATTCAGTATTGAGGTGAAATAAAATTTTTTTTCTCTAAATGATATAATTTTCTCAGATTAAGCCATTGTTGACAAATAGCATCTAGAGTTGATAAAAGAAGTGGTGTTGATATTAACGGGTGGTTTCTTAAAACTTTGCTTAGAGTTCTAGAGTCAAAATAGATCTTTACTTCAAGACCTTTCCTATACAATTTTGATTCTTTTACTTTTTCATACAGCCGTTTTTATAGTATTTTAAGTTCAAAGTAACAACAAAGTTTAGTGTTCTATTTAAATTTTAAAAATTTTCTTATGCAATATTTAATATATGAAAAATAATTATATGTGTGGAATATGTAATCTTTGGTGCTCAACAATAAAAATTTATCTCCCCACACCCAATTTATGAAATAAAACATTAATATAACTGTTTTTTAAGGATCTAGTGTAATTTGAACTTTGTCTCTCTTTCCTTTCTTTCTTTCTGTGATAAGCAGAATAATGGCCCTGAAAAGTAAGACACTTTCAAAAAACATTTTACTGAATATTTACTCTGAGTTAGGAATGTACTAAGCACTGGGAATACAAAAAATAAATAAGACACGACCTCTATGCTTTTTGAAAGCATATCCTCTCATGAGAGAGACAGACGCAAATAAATAAGTTAAGGTGAGAAATCATAGAGATATTTATACAACGTTAGGGAAATCAAAGATAAGTTAACTCTGTTCTGAGGCAACCAGAGGAGTTTATTTAAATTGTTTTTCAAGATCTAATTAAAAAGAAAGAACAGGAAATTTATAGCAACCTTGAAGGAAATAAAAACTGTCCCTTCTAAGTTACTGCTTTATAAGACTGTAATAGAAAGAATACCAGTTGTGAAAGTAGATTCAGTTTTTAATCCTGGATTCTTACAAAAATATATAGATTTATATGCATACATAAATACATATGTGTGTGCCTAGATGTATGTATAAATATATGTGTATAAGTACACATAATAATATGCCCACATATTCACACATATGCACATATACATAGATATGTTGTTATTACATGTCATCGAGTCGGTTCTGACTCATAGCAACCCTAAGTACAATAAACTAAACACAACTCAGTCCTGCGCCATCCTCATGATTGTTGTTATGCTTGAGCCCATTGTTGCACTTACTGTGTCAGTCCATCTCGTTGAGGGTCTTCCTCTTTTTAACTGACCCTGTACTTTACCAAGTATGATGTCCTTCTCCAGGGACTGGTACCTCCTGATAACATGTCAAAAGTATGTGAGACAAAGTCTCGCCATCTTTCCTTCCCAGGACCATTCTAGTTGTACTTTTTCCAAGACAGATTTGCTTGTTCTTCTGGAGGTCCATGGTATATTTATTCAATATTCCTCACCAACACCATAATTCAAAGACATCAATTCTTCTTCGGTCTTCCTTATTCATTGCCCAGCTTTTGCATGAAGAAAAATTTAGGACAGTGTCTAAGCTGACTTCAGAGTGATCCAACAGAATACAGAAATTATCAAACAATTTCATTAATATCACACATAAATAAAATTTTGCTGAAGATCATTCAAAAGTGGTTGCAGCAGTACATCAACAGGGAACTGCCAGAAATTCAAGCCTGGTTCAGAAGAGGATGTGGAACGAGGGATATCATTGCTGATGTCAGATGGATCTTGGCTGAAAGCAGAGAACATCAGAAAGATGTTTACCTGTGTTTTATTGATTATGCAAAGGCACTTGATTAAGTGGATCATAACAAATTATGGATAACATTGCAAAGAATGGGAATTCCAGAACACTTAATTGTGCTCATGAGGAACCTGTACACAGATCAAGAGACAGTTGTTTGAACAGAACAAAGGGATACTGTGTGGTTTAAAGTCAGAAAAGGTATGCGTCAGGGTTGTATCCTTTCACCATACTTATTCAATCTGTATGCTAAGAAAATAATCCAAGAAGCTGGACTATATGAAGAAGAATGGGGCATCAGGATTAGAGCAAGACTCATTAACAACCCGTGTTAAGCAGATGACACAACCTTGCTTGCTGAAAGTGAAGAGGACTTGAAGCCCTTACGGATGAAGATCAAAGACCACAGCCTTCAGTATGGATTATACCTCAACATAAAACAAAAGTCCTCACAACTGGACTAATAAGCAACAAGATAAACGGAGAAAAGATTGAAGTTGTCACGCATTTCATTTTACTTGGATCCACAATTAATGCCCGTGGAAACAGCAGTCAAGAAGTCAAAAGACATATTGCATTGGGCAAATCTGCTGCAAAAGGCCTCTTCAAGTGTTAAAAAGTAAAGGTATCACTTTAAGGACTAAAGTGCACCTGACCCAAGCCATGGTTTTTTCAATTGCCTCCCATGCATGTGAAAGCCGGACAGTGAATAAGGAAGACGGACGAAGAATTGACACCTTTGAGTTGTGGTGTTGGCGAAGAATATTGAATATACCATGGACTGCCAAAAGAACAAACAAATCTGTCTTGGAACAAGTATAGCCAGAATGTTCATTAGAAGCAAGGATAGCAAGACTTTGTGTCAAGTATTTTGGACATATTACCAGGAGGGACCAGTCCCTGGAAAAGGACACCATGCTTGGTAAAGCAGACGGACAGGGAAAAACAGAAAGACCCTCAACTAGATGGATTGACACAGTGGCTGCAACAATGGGCTCAAGCATAACAGCGATAGTGAGGGTGGCGCAGGACTGGGCAGTGTTTCGTTCTATTGTACATAGGGTCGCTATGAGTCAGAACTGACTTGATGGCACCTGATAACAACAACAACATAAAATTTATTTCCACATATTTTCTGTTTCCAGTAACTTTGAAAATGTTTTCATTTATTAGGTAAGCTATATTTTTAAATCTATATTTAGATACTTGTAAGCCAGTTATATGTGATAATGCTACTTGTCTATTGAAAGTAAGATATTCAAAATAGATATTTGCATGACTTTACTTCAATATTTGGAGCCCTGGTGGCACAGTTGTTAAGAGCTTGGCTGCTAACCAAAAGGTTGGCAGTTCAAATTCACCAGCAGCTCCCTGGAAGCCCTATGGGGCAGTTCTACTCTGTCCTAAAGGTTCGTTATGAGTCCGACCGACTTGACAGCATCTAACAATAACTTCAATATTTTGTCAATAAACACTTTATTTGGCTTTGAGTTACAAGCTAAAACTACCAAAAAAGAATTTTCTTTTTAAACATAATTCATCTACTTTACAAACAGCTTCTTTTCTTGGAAAATAAACAATTTACATAGGTTAATCAAAATTTATAAGCAGATAGGGTCCTGATTTTACACTGGTACATATAATTCTTCTAATTAGATTTCCTTTTTTTCACTAATATTAGCTGTGCCATTTAATAAATCTATTACCCTCTTAAAACTTAACCAAAATATTGTGGAAAGTGGTTAATGTACTTGATATATTAAAGGGAATAAAAAATACAGGAATAATATTAATTGCTGCTTTGTTTAATTTTCTTGGAAATACAGTATAAGAAAAATTTCCTTCTCTTTTATTTGAATGGTTTTTATTTTGTAGCCATACTGTGTTTTTTCCTATCCCAACAATGTTTTATGAATGGCACATTACATACTCTTTTGATTTCTATGTTTTTTTGTGTGTGTATTATTGAATAACAACTAATGAACAGTATGCAGTCCTTTTTTAGAATAAGATTTATTTTTATTACATTTTTTTTCATGGAAGTTTAATTTTTTTTTTAGCTTCTTTTCAAATCTGTAACAACATGCCTAAATTAAATTGTTTATAGGAAATCTAGGGCATAATAATTTAGCTGCCACTTATGGAAAAAAGAGGCAGAAAATATGATAAAAGGCTTAGCTTTTACTCAGACTTGCATTGAACATTGTTATATAAATGATTTTTTAAAAAATTTTAAGAAAAATCCAGTGGAAAAGATGTTTCAATATCTGGCAGAGTTAACAACCATAAAATCTCTTCAAAGGTCCCTGTCAGTGAAGTAGCTTCATCTAAAATAATCCCCCAAATTTCAAGTTTTGCTCTTCTTCTAAACAAAGTACAAACTATTTGTACTTATTTTTACATGACGTTATAATCTATTTATCACTGAGACTGATATGGCAGATTAAAGATACTTTGGTAATCCAGTCAAGAACGTTGAAAAAGTAAGGTGGATATGCTTTGGCTGCTAACCAAAAGGTTGGCAGTTTGAATTCACCAGCTGCTCCTTGGAAACCTATGGGGCAGTTCCACTCTGTCCTACAGAGTCACTATGAGTCAGAATTGACTCAGTGGGAGGGGTTTGGTTTTTTCTTTTTAAATACATCCTAGGAATCTCTGGGTGGTGCAAACATTTAACAGGCTGGGCTGCTATCCAAAAGGTTGGAAGTTTGAGTCCATCCAGAGATGCCTCAAAATAAAGTCCTGGTCTGAAAAATCAGCCACTGAAAACCCTATAGAGCACAGTTCCACTCTGACACACATGAAGTTTCCATGAGCCAGAACTGACCCATTGGCAATTGGTTATACATCCTAAGTAATATAACTAAAGTTCCTCATTCTTAAGGTTAAACAGAGCTACTTCAAGGATACACCTACTCCTCACTTATTGACTATCTCATTATCCAACATTTCACATTTACGACAATAGTAAATAATCTACTATCCAACTATTTTGTGCATTAACAACACACATCTAGTAATAACAAATTGCATGGTACAAGCCAAGAGTAGTGCTGGCTGTGATAGTTAAGGTTATGTGTCAACTTGGTTTGGCCATGATTCTCAGTGGTTTGGCAGTTATGTAATGATGTAGTCATCCTGCATTTTGGTATCTGATGTGATCATCCTCCATTTTTGCATAATGCTGATTTCACATAATGACCTGGTCTTTGGAACCTAATCATGTAGGTAAGTGAGGAGTGGGTGTAGTTTTTTCATAATTGTTTTAAAGGAAGGAAAGTCACATTAGTTCCTTTTCTGAAATTAGGCAAGGTACTACAACGGGTGTCACATGAGTTATATCATAGATGTAACTCTTATTTATCCAGTGCTGCTATAACCAAAATACCACCAGTGGATGGCTTTAACAAAGAGAAATGTATTCTGTCACTGTCTAGTAGGCCACAAGTCCAAATTGAGGGTGCCAACACCTGGGGAAGGCTTTGTCTCTCTGTCGGCTCTGGAGGAAGGTCCTTGTCATCAATCTTCCCTTGGTTTAGGAGCGTCTCTGCACAGGAAACTCAGGTCCAAAGGACACACTCTGCTCCCCGCACTACATTCTTGTTGATATGAGGTCCCCCCCTCTGCTCACTTCCCTTTCAATTCATAACAGACATTTACTAAATTGAAGAGGCAATAATGAAATTCTGAGTAGTATGGGAAAGACATGGCCTTAAGAGTTAGGCATATCTGCATTTGAACCCTTGCCCCGCATATGATTCTACCATGTAACCCCTGAACCTCCCTCTTATCATTTGCAATTTAGCAAACTGAAAGTTTAAGCAAATTGCCCAAGGTTACATTGCCAGCAACCAGTTCATGATTACTCTACTCTCCCAAACTACATTCAGGTAGATTGATGAACCAATCTACATTCAAGTAGTGCAGAATGACTCTACTGTATTTTTACACAAATAATGCACGCCTTCTGTATTTGTTTGCTGGGTGCTCCCCCCTCCCCTTGCCCCAAGAGAGGTATGTTCATAAGCATTCTATGATAATGTTTTTTTTTTTTTTTACTTCTACCTGTGGAAGAGGATTGGCATGGCGGTGCTTGTGAGGGTGCTTCACAAGGGGGTGAGGATGTGAACAAATTGGAACACCCATGATGCTGGTGAGAATATAAAATGCTACCACCTCTTTGGGAAGCAGTCTAGCAGTTCCTCAAAAGGTTAAACAAAGTTACCATACGACCCCACAATTCTACTTCTAGGTATATACCTAACGGAAATGAAAACATATGTCTACACAAAAACTTATGTGCAAATGTTCACAGCAGCATTATTCATTAGGTCAAACAGTGGAAACAACCCAAATGTCCATCAACTGATGATAAATAAACAAAATGCTATATATATTGAAATATTTTATGTATAACAAAATATACAATGAAATATTATTTGTTAATAAAAAGACTAAGTGCTAATACATTCTACAAAATGGATGTACCTTGAAAACATTATGCTAAATGAAAGAAGCCAGTCATAAAAAGGAAACATATTGTATATTTCTATTTATATGAAATGCCCAAACCAAAACCCATTGCCATGGAGTCAATTCCAATTTACAACGACCCTATAGGAGACTAGAACTGCCCCATAGGGTTTCCAAGGCTGCAATCTTTATGGAAGCAGACCGTCACATCTTTCTCCCATGGAATGGTTGGTGGGTTCGAACGGTCAACCTTTTGGTTAGCAGTTGAGCACTTAACCACTGTTTCACCAGGGCTTCTTATGAAATGCCCAGGAAAGGTAAATCCATAGAGACAGAAAGTTGATTCACGACTCCCTTGTGCTGAGGAGCAGGGAGTGCAGAGTGACTGCTAATGGGTACTGGATGGGGTTCCTTCTGGGGTATTAAAATGATCTAAAATTAGAAGGTAGTAATGTTTGCACAAGTCTGTGAATATACTAAAAACCACTGTTAAAAAGCTGTAAATTTTTTCATATGTGAATGATAGCTTAATAAAGCTGATCTGTATAGACAGAGCTGGAGAGAACTGAGGAAACTATCCAGAATGGTCCTCATATAGTTAGAACAGATGGAAAAATATTGAAGAGGGCATAAAAGAATGAAGACCAGAAAAAGAATATCCACAACCAACTAATCAGAGTTTCAGAAGGAAATAAAAGACAATGAGGAAGAATCAATATTAAAAGAGACAATGGCTGACAATTTTCCACAATTGTTGGTTGTCAGAATGAATCCTTAAGTCCAGGAAATCCAACGCATTCTTAGCAGATTTAGAAAGATGGATAGATGATAGATAGATCGATAGATGATAGATCGATAGATCAATCGATCGATCGATAGATAGATAGAACAAGCTAGAGAGAGAGAAAGAAAGAAGGAAGAAAGGAAGCAAGAATGGAAGGAAGGAGGGAAGTCATTTCAATGACCTCCAAGGAGGGAAGGATTTCTTAAATGTATTAAACACATGCATACACACATTAACTGGAGAGGAAAGAATGCTAAATTGTACTACATGATAATTAAGAGCTTCTGTTATCAAAGCATATCTCCAAAGGAACGAAAAGGCAAGCCACAAAATAAGAGAATATACGTCAACACATATTACCAACAAAGAGATATTACATAAAGAACTCATGCAAATTAATAAAAAAAAAAAAAAAAGAGAGAGACAAACCAGTATAAAAATAGGCAGGAGACTTGAATAATCACTTCAAAAATGATCATACTAAGTGTTGGCCAATATGTGGAGCAAATGGGAACACTGCTGGAGTTAGTGTGAATTGCTACAAGCTCTTTGGAAAAAATAACGTGTCATCATCTAGCAAAACTGGCTATGCATACCATATGACCTAACAGTTCCACTCCTAAGCATAGTCTCAACAGAAATTTGTGTACATGTGTATCTGGAAACTGGCAAAGGAATGTTCATGGTCTAATTATTCATTCTTACAAAAATCTGGAAACGGTTCAAATGACAACTGTCATGGATTGAATTGTGTGCCCCCAAAATATGCGTCAACTTGGCTAGGCCATGATTCCCAGTATTGTATGATTGTCAACCATTTTGTGATCTGATGCGATTTTCCCATGTGTTGCAAATCCTACTTCCATGATGTTAATGAGGTGGGATTAGGGGTAGTTATGTTAATGAGGCAGGACTCAACATACAAGATTACAGTTACTATCTACAATCTCTTTTGAGATATAAAAGAGAGAAGTGGTCAGAGCAACATGGGGACCTCATACCACCAAGAAACAAGAGCCAGGCCGGGATGTTATGTGATTTGGACGTTGTGTGAACACCATATTATACACTTAGCAAAGCATTGTGGGATACCTTTAGTTTCATTTCCAAATCGACACTTCTCTTCCGCCTCTTGCTGTTGCTATCACTAGCACTGCTTTTGCTGCATTTAGGAGCCATGATGCACTTCTCAGTAATATTTTCAAAAGAAAATTAAACAGAGGCAACACTACAACACTCAACAGATGTGCAATACATGAGAATGGATGCTGCTACCTATGAGTTGAAGCATACATTGTTATATGGTAAACTTTTTATTTGTAAGTAGAGAAAATTCACATTAAAATAACAATAGAAGTACAGCACACACATAAGCTAGTAACATAGGTGTTTATTAGGATATCAAGACATAGGTATTATAGGTTATATACGTACGGTACCATTATACACCTGGCAGCACTTTGTATACAAGAGACGTGAGATACACGTGTGGTGTGTGGGAAGTTGTTGCATTCAATACATCTGGTTTTGTCAGCTACGTCTGGTTCTCTGATCGGGATTTCTGAACTCTATTATAACTTCATGGGACCACGGACATACATTCAGTCAGATGTTGCCTGAACAGACGTTACACAGCACATGACAAAGTCCCTTTGTCTTAATGCCTTTTAATTCAGACATTAGCTGCCTTTGACTTTGGCAGTAACATATTTAACTCAATAAGCAACGGAAAACAATAGAAAATAAAAATGTTTATGGTTTTGTTGCACTTTTTTATTCTAGATACTTTCCAGAGAATTTGAATCCTGTGTTGTTAAGGGAGATGAAAGATAATGATGAGACAGAACGGGCTTTTGAATCACAGCTGTTGGTTCAAATTCTGGCCTCACCACTGATTATCTGTTTAAACTTAGTTAAATTGTGTAAAGTCTTTGAATTTCACTTGCTCCATCTTGTGAAAATGGTACTACTGCAAGCTGATCGTGAACATTGTACAAGATTAAAGACACGCTCCAAAAATATGCCTACATGGCACCAAGTAAATTCAGTGCCTTTCTCTTCCTTTCTTTTCATTTTCCTTCTCTTCCTTTAATACAGTAATTAAGATGTGTGAATTAATGGTCTAAGAGGAATGATGGAAAACTTAGGTTAAGTGTAAATCTCTGTTCAGTGGTTCTCATGCCCTGTTCCCCAGTATCACCTGGAGACATTTACAAGTACCCCATCCCCGGAGATAAGACTAAATTGATCTGGCGTGATCCTGAAAAGCTCCACGGAGAATTCCATAGCGGAGAGATGGCTGAGAAGCACTACTTATTCCTACTGCCAGACCTTGGGTCATCCCCAAGTTTGTAGATTTAGTCTGCTTTGATCTAAACTTCCCGTACTGGTCTATGATTATTTAACTCCAAGCTCCTGGTATTTTTCTAAGTTTAAGAGAACATTATTTCCAGCCCGTTACACTTTCACTATTGCCTCCCAAAGTCATTCCTTTATATTAATATACTAGTAGTCAGAAGAGGGAAGTTTCTAGCTATTTATTCCATAACTTTATACTTGATATAAACTGTAGGAAAAGTACTCCCCCAAACTAAGAAATTTTCAGCACTACCTTCATTTCAGTCATATATAAAATTGTGGGTTTACCATTGTCTGTTGTAGCTCCTAAAGCTGTAAACTATGAAAGATGCTAAAAGCTATTGGAACAGCCCTGATTACAACGCATTTATATTCTTTATCATAGAATTTTGCCCATAATGTAGATTTTAAAATTCCATTCTCATCTAACCACAACTGGGACTAAAGTTGTGGAAATAAGAAGTGCAATTATTTTCAGGGTCTCAGGTAATTTTCACTAATCAAGGAGATCACAGAATAGCATTAATACAAATGGATATTAGCAAATAAAGTCAAATTATGTTTGGTGAGCACTCTGCTCTAGTGAATGATGGATTAAGAATCACAGAATAGCATTAATACAAACGGACATTAGCAAATAAAGTCAAATTATGTTTGGTGAGCATTCTGCTCTAGTGAATGATGGATTAAGAACCCACTGGACCAAAAACAAGGCACTGGGGAGTGAACAGAAGTGTACTGACTGGTGGTGAGTAAACCCTTGTTAGTGCCGTTATTAGGTGCCGTCAAACCAGTTCTGACTCAGTGACCCGATGCACCACAGAACAAAACAGTACCCAGTCCTGCACCAGGCTCACAATTGTTGTTATGCTTGAGCCCATTGTTGCAGCCACTGTGTCAATCCATCTTGTTGAGGGTCTTCCTCTTTTTCTCTGACCCTGTACTTTACCAAGCATGATGTCCTTCTCCAGGGACTGATCCCTCCTGAAAACATGTCCAAAATATGTAAGACGTAGTCTCGCCATCCTTCCTTCTAAGGAGCATTCTGGTTGTACTTCTTCCAAGACAGATTTGTTCATTGTTTTGGCAGTCCATAGTATATTCAATATTCTTCGCCAACACCACAGTTCAAAGGCATCAATTCTTCAACTGTCTTCCTTATTCATTGTCCAGCTTTCCCATGTATATGATGCAATTGAAAATACTAAGGCTCTGGTCAGGCACACTTTAGTCTTCAAGGTGACATCTTTGCTTTTCAACACTTTAAAGAGGTCTTTTGCAGCAGATTTGCCCAATGCAATGCATCTTTTGATTTCCTGACTGCTGCTTCCATGGGTGTTGATTGTGGATCCAAGTAAAGTGATATCCTTGACAACGTCAATCTTTTCTCCGTTTAACAGGATGTTGCTTATTGGTCCAGTTGTGAGGATTTTTGTTTTCTTTATGTTTAGGTGTAATGCATACTGAAGGCTGTGGTCTTTGATTTTCAGCAGTAAGTGCTTCAAGTCCTCTTCACTTTCGGCAAGCAAGGTTGTGTCATCTGCATATCGCAGGTTGTTAATGAGACTTCCTCCAATCCTGATGCCTCTTTCTTCTTCATATAGTCCAGCTTCTTGGATTATTTGCTCAGTATACAGACTGAATATGTATGGTGAAAGGACGCAACCCTGACACACACCTTTCCTGACTTTAAACCACGCAGTATCCCCTTGTTCTGTCTGCCTCTTGATCTGTGTACAGGTTCCTCATGAGCACAATTAAGTGTTCTGGAACTCCCATTCTTCACAATGTTATCCATAATTTCTTATGATCCACACAATCAAACGCCTTTGTGTAGCCAATAAAACACAGGTAAACATCTTTCTGGTATTCTCTGTTTTCGGCCAGGATCCATCTGACATGAGAGAGGATATCCCTGGTTCCACATCCTCTTGTGAATCTGGTCTGAATTTCTGGCAGTTCCCTGTTGACATACTGCTGCAACCGCTTTTGAATGATCTTCATCAAAATTTTACTTGCGTGTGATATAATGATATAGTTCCATAATTTCCATATTCGGTATGATCACCTTTCTTGGGAATAGGCATAAATATGGATCTCTTCCAGTCGGTTGGCCAGGTAGCTGTCTTCCAAATTTCTTGGCATAGATGAGTGAGCACTTCCAGCACTGCATCCGTTTATTGAAACATCTCAACCGATATTCTGTCAACTCCTGGAGCCGACTAAACCCTTAGAGGAAGAAAAAGCCAAAAGCCAAATCCATTGTCGTCGAGTCGATTCCAACTCATAGTGACCCTGTCGGACAGAGTAGAACTGCCCCATACCGTTTCCAAGGAGTGGCTGGTGGATTCCAATCGCCGAGCTCTTGGTTAGCAGCTGTAGCTCTCAACCATTGCACCACCAGGAAGAGAGAAAGGAAATATACCAAGTAAGTTTCCATCTTTGTGGCTTTTAGCTTGAGCCTGTGTGAAACTATATGAGGGGGAGGGACCACTGGTAAAAAGCCGAAATATCTCTGGCTTGGGGAACCAGAAAACTAAACCTATGAAAACCCAGTCCACTGAAATGAGTAAAGCAATTCTGGAAGAAAAAGGGTCAAATAGGGGATTCTGCGAATTTTATCTACCCACAATTCTGACTGAGCCCTGAACTATGTACAGAGGGAAAGAGATCGAAGCGGCGCAGATAAAGAAGACAGGTTTGAAGGGAGACTGAAATACATACAAACACCATACCATTGCAAACATGTTCCTCAACCTAAAGATGTTAAAAAAAAAGAAGGAAAGCTACGTACTTAACTAGTTTAACCTGCTTACATTTTATCAGCCAATGTGCAAGTGTGGATTTTTTTTTCAGTTTGCTCTTTTAAACATGTTAGGTAAGCAGATGTACAATGTGCTAGAAAAGTATTGCAAACCACATTCAAGATACTATATAATGCAAGTATGTTTATAAAAATCATACTCTGTGCTCAGTGCTTCCTGTAGCCCTCACCTCGAACCACTAAATATGTGGGTGATCCTGCTGGCATTTGAAATTCAGCTGGTGCCATAGCTTCCAGCATCATAGCAACATGCAAGTCAGTACAGTATGACAAACCGACAGACAGGTCTTTGAAACTAAAAGTATAAGGGCCCAGATTTTCACACTCAACTTATATATGTTTTTTCTGTTACAGAAAAAAAAAAAAAAACCTATCAGACATACAAAGTAAATTTCTTTTTTAGTGTGCTGCTAAGATGCACAATTAACAACATGGTATGATTAGAATTGAAGACCAAAACTAAACCAATTGCTGGCACAGTGACCCCATGTGTTGTAGAGTAGAATCGTGCTCCACAGGGTTTTCAAGAATGTGACCTTTTGGAATCAGATCTCCAGGCCTTTCTTCTGAGGCACCTCTGGGTGGTTTGCAACAGCCAACCTTTGGGTTAGTAGTCAAGCACTTAACCATTTGCCCTACTCAGGGTCTAGAAGTAGGAACATTCTATCAACTTGTAATGGCTAATTCCATTTGCCCTGTTTTAGAAATGAGTACTTGGAAGCTGTGAAATGACTGTGTATTACAAGCTATCCCAGTGCAAGACCTCTCGCTATTTGACTTTAGGTGTTTACATCATGCATCTCAGTGTGTGATTTTCCTTTTGGTGCAAGTGGATTTTCAGCAAAGGACCAGTTCTTTTTTCTTCTTTGTTTCCTGAGGCTTTTGTGCCCAAATCCTGCTCTCAGAATGGAATTCTCTTCCCAGAACCTGAATGCTCCACATAGTATTCCACCAAAAACCTACGTTGCCACTCACTAGTTGTGCCAGCCTGTTGGCCTCTGAACACGTATTCTGTCTCAGTCCAGCAGTCCAGTACTTTCAAGTTCCCATTCAGCCTGGACTGTGCACCGTGTGTTCTGAACTGTACAGTGTGGGGTCTGGACTGTGCAGTCTGGGGTCTGGACAGTGCATATGGGTCTGGACTGTGCATTGTAGGGTTTAGACTGTGTACTGTGAAATCTAGACTGTGCACTGTGAGGTCTGGACTGTGCACTGTGGGGTCTGGACTATGCACTATGGGATAAAATCTCCCCCTCCAGTAGAATCCTGTATTTGTTTCCTAGGGTTAGTGTAACAAGATACCACAAACAGGGTGGATTAAAACAAAATAAATTAATTGTCTCTGAGTTCTGGAGGCTAGAAGTCCAATTTCAGGGTGTGAGCAGGGCCAAGGGATCTAGGGGAAGATCCTTTTCTGCCTTTTTCAGTTTCTGGTAGCCCTCAGCATTCCTTGGCTTGCGGCAGCATAACTAATTTCTGCCTCTAACTTCAAATCATCATCTTCCCTTTGTGACTGTCTCTGTGTCTCTTCCCCTCTTTTCCTAAGGACACCACCACTCATACTGGATTATGATCTACCCCACTAGTCTACTCTGCTAGGTCTACTAGTGTGACCTCAAGTTAACTTAACTGATAACATTTTCAAAAACCCTATTTCTAAAAGACTCATATCCACAGGTACCAGCATTTCGAACTTCAACATATCTTTTTGGGGGAACACAATTCAACCCATAACAAACTCTAAATCGTAAACATTAAAGCTGCTTCAGGTATCAAGGTCGCTTTCTTTTTCAGTAATTCAAATTTGCTGTTTTTTGTTTTCTTCTAATTTCTCTGGATTACTGGTTGGAATTTTTTTTTTTTTTTTACAACTTCTCTTCTTCAATCATTTAATTTCCTTCAGGGAACCTGAGACGTAGGATTTTGGACTCTATACCGTGTTTTATCCCAGTTTGAATCCCAATTTGTTTTCGAGTGTTCAGAGACTTCTGACCAATTGCTACTCTGAAACATGACTTTGTGTGTGCCTCATCCTGGTTGTTTTCCCAGATCTGATCTATCCCTCCACTCTTATTCCCTGAACCTGCTCATTTTCAGGCACTCTTTACTGATACTGAGGTTGGACACCATTCCTTTTGCCTCTAACTTTTGGTTTCATTCCCTGTAATTCACTAACAAAGATATTCCCAGAGCCTGAAATGATGGATTCTTGCTCATTTCTTGTTTTAATTTTTAAAATTGGATTCCAAATATCAGTTTCTAAAATTAATAATTACTTGCATTATGTAGATCTTCCCATACGATATTATTTAAATCTTGCATTCGGGGAAATATTTATAAGTATTGGAGATATTTAAATGTTTTTAAATTCTAGAAGAATATATAGTGTTTATATGCAGTTAATACTGATTATAAAAAGCATTAAGGAGCAGGTTGCAAAACTCCAATAGTTCTTCAGGTACCACAATAGTAAATCCAAGATAAAAGTTGTAATAGAACCCTAGTTGAAAACTTGCAGATTATTAGTAGTTGTCTATGTAATTACTAATGTAATGGGCCCTGGAATGTGAGGGTCACTGTTGCCATGGCCAAATTGCCTCTTGACACTTAAATAGCTGGAGCATGGACAACAGACAACTGTACATCTTCTCTGTCTCTCTGTAGTCATTATTCTGACTCAAAAGCAAATTCTTTCAGAAAACATAGTTAATTGCACATATTTAAATCTATTTCAGACATTTTAATTATCTATACTATTACTCAGAAATTTATGTCACTTATGTACTCCATTTCTAACAACACCCAATAGCTATCTTCCCTCCTTAAATTAAAAGCTGTTGATTCTTTAACAAACATGTTTACACGCTTGACTCCCACATACTCAAAACCAGCAAGGATAATTATTGGATGGCATTAAAATTATGTTACAAAGAGACTCCACATAGAGGGAAACTAAAATCATTTAAGAAAATTAACATAATAACTAGAGATTATGTGTCAGAGACCTCATGAGGAATGTACCCCCCTGTGAACATAATAGACTCAAAGAACATTAAAGAACAAAGCAAACTTAGATATTGTATCATGGTTCATTGTAGTACCCAAAAAACCACTCTAAATATTTTAAGTAGAAATGGATGTAAATATTGAGAATTAGATGTGAACAATATTATTGGAAGAGTAGGCTCTCAATGGGCCTCCAGGAGTGAGTTCCAGAAAACTACAGACTACCTCCGAGGCTGCCGCTGGGACAAGTGAGTGCAAAACACAGGGCCATAGCAATGATGCAGGGATTAGGGCTGCCTCCCTGTCACTGCTACCATTGTCTTGGCTTTTGAATAGCTACAAAGAGGGTGAATGGGTACTGGAATGCGGAGGGTCACGTTTCCTTGGCCAAGTTGCCTCTTAACACTTAAATAGCTGGAGAGCCGACAAAGGAAAGCTGTTGCCTAAATCCTCATGTCTTCATAACCATGCCAGCCTGCAGAACACAGCCAGAAAGAAGATGGCCTCCATTTCACTCCTGCCTTCCAAGTATTTTTAATTGGTGTAGCCTACTTTACATGTAGAACTCTACCTACAAGGAAACTAGGAATTGTACACTTTGCTTTTCAGCTTTTGCAATACAGAAAGGCACATGGAAGGTAGGATGAAGGGTGGAGCGGGTGGTCAACCCACATATTCACCACTTTCACCATAGAGATAGTTTAAAAGAACTCCTCTAATTTATAGATGAAAATATGAGAATCATAAAGGTTAAATAAGAATATGGCAGGCCAAGATATAAATTCACCTTTACTGATCCAGTGTTCTTTATGTTGCATCCCATTGCCACTCATAGAAATATCTCCCCAAAACATGGTTAAACATTTAATATTATTCAAAATCAACATCAATATATTTTAAAATATGACCACTAGAAAAACAAATATCAAATTACATTTGACTTGCTTTTAAAAATTAGACAAAACTCTTACTAAAGGGTATATCATATATTCAAACTTTGAGAGCTGTGTTTTGAGAATTTTCAGAATATTGTCTCTGCTAGTATTCATAATGACCTAGAATTAACTAATTTCTTGATCGACCAATAGTACTACACATATCAATACATATTCATATATTTAGTGAAAGTATGCTGAAGATTTGTTGAAAGACCTTTAGAGTACTGTATTTTTATTTTTCCAAAACACTATTGTTAAGGATTGAATTGTGTCGTTGAAAAAAGTGTCAACTTGGCTAGGCCATGACTCCCAGTATTATGTGACTGTCCACCATTTTGTCATCTGATGTGATTTTCCTGTGTTGTAAATCATACCTCTATGATGTTAATGAGAGAGGTTTAGAGGCACTTATGTTAATGAGGCAGGACTCAATCTACAAGATTAGGCTGTATCTTGAATCAATCTCTTTTGAGATATAAAAGAGAGAAATGAGAAGCAAGATGGGGGGGACGGGAGTGGGGGACTTCATTACCACCAAGCAAGAAGAGCCAGGAGCTAGTGTCCTTTGGACCCGGGTCCCTGTGCTGAAAATCTCCTAGACCAGGGGAAGATTGATGACAAGGACCTTCCCCCAGAGCCGACAGAAAGAGAAGACTTCCCCCGGAGCTGGCACCCTGAATTCGGACTTCTAGCCTCCTAGACTGTGAGAAGACAAATTTCTCTTTGTTAAAGCCATCTCCTTGTGGTATTTCTGTTATAGTAGCACTAGATAACTAAGACAACAATATTAAATGTTATTTTTTTAACAATATTTTTTGTTTTTCCCAAGTACACCATATTCTCTTTTAATATAACAATAAAAATAAGCTGTTTGATAAAAGTAAGTAGACGTGGAAAATCTAAAGTGGCTCTTTTTATTCACTCAAAAAGAGAGGATTTAGAGATGGTCCTAAATCTCTGGGTAAAACTGATATATTCTGGGCATACATAAATCATGAATGATAATATGGAAGCAGTCTACTTTCTTTCTTAAGCAGCTTTTCTTTGCATTACTTAACAAAAGTCCTCAACTTCTTCTAATTCTCTCCTCCATCTTCCAGTTCTCCCCTCGGGACACCATTTTTCTTGGGGCCCTCTTAGGGCCTTTTCAGAGTCAGGAGGTTGGACAGGTGTACTTCTTGCTTGCCAATGCCATTTCCAGGCCATTTATCCTCCACCTTGGTGTAAAGTTCTAAGTCCTTTTCTGGATAGACAATTTTCTAATCTACTTTACTGTTTCAACCCCTTATCTCATGGCCCTGCTCCTAATTTACTTAATCATGGTTTAACTATTTTCCTTTCCATCCTAAGTCCTGCCATCAACCTGGCTATTTCAAATGCCTTAGAGTTGGCCCGTCATCACTATCTGACCTCAGTGCCTTGTGTCCTCATCTCCTAAGACCTTCACCAAGATCTCCTTTAAGTCATTCTCTGCATGGCCAGGTTCTGAACCCAGAGCTGCTACCTACTGAATCGCTAAACTTAAGCATCTAACTTTCTAACCAAAGCCTCCTATCTTTCCTGCTCTTTCACTCAGTTATCGCCTGTCCCCCCACAATATAGTGACTCTAAACACTTTCTACTGCTCTCACTGTCAGCCTCCTCTGTCTTTATTCAGTTTAGATGCCATTTTTCACCACTTCAATTACTCCCTTGCCAATATGTTCATCTCCCTTGCTCCATTATCCATCAGTGCACACCCTCTAAAAGTCTACCCCAAGAAACAGAAACACATCAGTATGAATTAATGGATTGCAATTTGACTGAACCTTAAATAAAAAATAAATAAATAAACGTTGCCATCAAGTTGATTCCGACTCATAGCAAACCTATAGGACAGAGTAAAACTGCCCCATGGGGTTTCCAAGGAGCAGCTGGTGGATTCAAACTGCTGATCTTTTGGTTAACAGCTAAGCTCTTAACCTCTGCGCCACCAGGGCTCCTCAAACCCTCAACAGTGGCAGAATATTCTTTTGTTTCTATAAGCTCTTTCTCATTTACCATAACTACTCTTCTATTAGAATATTAATGGAATCAAGTAGGATTCAAAATTTTATATGCAGTATGATTCCAACATTTAAAAACAGAGACACCTTCACAAAGAAAGGCAAATATCTGTGGGGGACTTCACGTACACTTCTAGTAATACTGGCATTATCAATTTCTAATTACTTAGACCCTCCTAGTTTCTATTCCACGATGATTTAGACATCCTATAGTGGAAATCATTATTTTTTCTCTTAAACCAATGTGGTAATAATCATTTTTATAACAGGAGATTTAGGAGGCTGAAAGAAAGAGGACCACAGGTAATACTTTTTTGGTCCAAAGAATTGACACTCAACTACATTCATGGTTAAGCTTCCCTTATCAACTGATCAAAGGAAAATGGAAACTTCCCTAAGTGTCCAGTATGTGAATAAGAAAATTTTTGTAGATTGCTCGGTTGTTAAAGAAATCTGTTTTATACAGCACTTGAAATCTAAGATGCAGAAGTTAAACTTTTAAATCTGATCTGGGTTTTTTGTTTTTAAATCGTGTTGTTATTGTTAGGTGTCCCTGGGTGGCACAAATAGTTAGCACTTGCCCAATAGACAAAAGGTTGGTGTTTGGAACCCACTCAGAGGTGCCCATATTAGTGTTCTTCCCGGAACGTTGAGGAAGACCTAGATTCCTACCTATGTAAGCTGGTTCAGGAAATACTTTTCTACGTGCAAATATGGTCTTATTGTCCATGACTTCAGAAGAGTCTCAGGTAAGTCAAATCACTCCTTTTCTGGCATTTAATTGCTGTGGTTTATTTAGATTTTATCTGAGAATAGCATGAGTCCAAAGATCAAATTTTTAGTTTTGTTCTGTCACCAACAAGATATATGACCTAGCTAAGCCAAGTCACTTATTTTCTCAGAGTCTGAATTTCATCATGTTTAAACTTGGGATGATAACACCTACCCGACATGCCATTTAATAGAAGTGTCAGGGAGAATACAGGCAGATAATAGATAGATAATTTAAACAATGTCAAAAGTTATATACAAATATAAGAAGACACTATTATGTGTTATTTTACATTCTATTGCTATAGTAATAACTCTCTGACTTCAGAAAAATGAACAAGGTCTTCTTTTCATTAGGCATAATTGACCTATCCATTTGTATCTGGGATTCATTTTAGCAAATAACTGATAATGGAAAACTAGGATCTGAAGACTGAGTTAATGACATACAAAATGCTTGTGTTTGGTGTAGCTTCATTAAAGATGAGAAATTTAGGAAATCTGTATGATTTAGCTATGCCTTGTAAATGTATCTTTAACTATTAAGAAGAACTTGACGTGCCTTCCTACTCCCCTCTTCTGTTTCCTAAAGTGATATTAATCCCCCTTATCTGTTTATTTCTTCTGACCTTAATTTGATGGTGTTCCTAACACTAGCAGATTTTAGTTCAAACTGAACTAAAGAGGCTCTGGTTCCCCAAGTTAATATTCACCCATGTTCTTCTGTGAGATCCAGTCTTAGATGTTCTTTTTTTCCTGGCCTCTATATGTGTACTCTTCCCTTTTTGATCTCATCCTGGATTTTCTATTCTTCCCTCTGTCAATTAATCAGTATGAGCCAGGCCACCAACTCAGACTTCCCTCCTTACATTTTGCTCACCTTTGTAGTCCTTGCCTTGCCACTCTTTGTCCTCATCTTCTATGTTTTAGCTCTTTCTTATGCCATTATATTCCTTAGTTTTCATTTCATTTTGAGCTTTATAGATGTGATCTTACACCATCAACTATGAAGACCTGCTTTTTTTGATTAAATTTTAGTTTTTTAAGATTCATGTATGTAGTTGCATGTAAAAGTAGTTCATTAATTTTTAATATTCTCCAATAATCCATTCTATAAATGTATCATAGTTCATTAATTTTTTTTTTTTTGTCAAAGCATTTTTTTTTTCTCAAAATATATTTATTAGGAACAACCAGTAACCAGTTGCTGTAGAGTTGACTGCAACTCGGCCACAAGTGTGACCACTACAACTATGCTCTCCAGGGTTTTCAATGGCTGATTTTTCAGAAATAGGTTAACAGGCCTTTCTTCTGAGGCATTTCTCAGTGGACTTGAACTATCAAACTTTCAATTAGCAGCTGAGTGTGTTAATCATTTGTGCCACCCAAGGACTCCTTAGCTTTTCTTTTTGTTATTGTTAGTTGCTGTTGAGTCGGCTCCAGCTCATAGTGACCTTATGTATAACAGAGAACTAAACGTTGCCCGGTTCTTGGCCATCCTCACAATCGTTGCTATGTTTGGGTTCAGTTTTGTAGTTATTGTGGCAAGCCATCTTATAGAGCGATTCCCTCTTTTTCACTGACCCTCCGCTTTACCAAACATGATGTCCTTTTCTAGCGACTGATCTTTCCTAATGACACGTGTCCAAAGTAAGATAAAGTCTCGCTACCCTTGTCTAAGAAGCATTCTGGTTATACTTACTTCAAAAATGATTCGTTCTTCTGGAAATCTATGGTATATTCAATATTCTTCACCAACACCACAATTCGAACATGTCAATTTTTCTTCAGTTTTCCTTTTTAATTGTTCACCTTTCACATGCATATGAGGTGATTGAAAATACTATGACTTGGATCAGGCACACCTTAGTCATCAAAGTGACATCTTTGCTTTTTAAGATTTTAAAAAGGTCTTTTACAGCAGATTTGCCCAATGCAACATGTCGTTTGATTTCTTGACTGACACTTCCATGGGTGTTGTTGTTGATCCAAGTAGAATGAAATCCATGACAACTTCAATTTCTTTGCCATTTATCATGATATTATTTATTGGCCAGTTGTGAGGATTTCCGTTTTCTTTATGTTCAGATATAATCCATACTGAAGGCTGTAGTCTTTGACTGTCATCAATAAGTGCTTCAAGTTATTTTCATTTTTGGCAAGCAACATTGTGTCATCTGCATATCCCAGGTTGTAGGCCTTTGTTATTCCACTGAATTTTAGAATCAGCTTGCTGAGTTGTAACAAAACAACCAAGAAATTTTTAGAATTTCATTGAGTTTATAGATCAATTTGGGGAGAAACCTAAATCAGCCCAATCATGTCCTCTTTTGAAGCATTTAATCTCTTTACCCCCTTTCTTTTCTGAAGCATTTAATCTCCTTACCCCCTTTTTTCACCCTCTGCAATTGCTTAGTATCATATTTTACTGAGGAAAGAGAACCTGTGAAAGGAACTCCTTCAACTTCCTTGGACCATGTATACAAAATCATCTACATCTACACCCATTTATTCCTTTTTCCTTCCTTTTACCAAGTTACCTTTCCTTCTGCAAGGTTAAAACTTCATATGTGCTCAGAATTAGATTGCTTTGATTTTGAGTCTTGCCTCTCTTTTTCTCTCTCTCCTCCCTCTGCAACTTCTCTCCTTCCCATGAGTATGTAAGCATATTCAAGTCATTGGTAAAAATAAAACTTAAGCAAAGAAATCAAATATATAACATTACTCCTTTTACCTATCCTTCGTTTCTCTCTAGTTACTGTAGCACCTGCCTTCCTTTCTTCACAAAATAGTTGTCTAGACTCACCATGTATTCGTACTCAGCTTCTACTCTGTACCCACCTTACTCTACAAATAAACAGCATGATAAATGATGACCTCATAAATGTGCTCAGGCAAAGTTCATTTTCTTACTCAAATTCTTTGTACTTGAATTATCTGGTCTCTTCCTCTTGAAAGAGAGTATTTCATAATTCCATACTTTTCTGCCTTTCCTTTTACCCCCATAAGCTCTACAGGCTCCTTTGTGAATTCTTTTTTCTTAATCTGTTACATAAAATGAATGTTCTCAGGGGCCTGCTTCTCTTCTCTCTGTATGCTTTCCCCTAGGCAATCCTCAGTCTTCATGTCTTCCCTTCCTAAATATGGTTGATGTATCCCAAATCTGAATCTCCAACACACTTCTATTTCCTTGGCTTGCATTTTATGAGCCTAACACCCTATTTGACACTTCCACTCTAACTTAACTTGTAAGCACGCAAACTGCACTGGTCATCTTCTACCCCTATACTCCCCACCCAACACTCCTCCTCCTGTTATGCTCCATATCTCATCTACAAAGTTGATGGATACCCTGGCCACACAATTGACCAAGCCAGAATCCTGAGTGTCGTCTTTGACTCCTGTGATGGTTAAGATTGTGTGTCAACTTGGCTGGTCCATGATTCGTAGGGTTTATATGTGATCACTCCCATGATTGAATATGCTGTGAGTATCCTATCAGATGAAAGGGTGTCTCCTTGGGAGTGTGGCCTGCATCTGAATATAAGTAGACGTTCTGCTTTTTTGCTCACTCTGGATCCTGCAGCTGCCTCCTGTCGTCTCACCTTCAGTTCTTGGGACTTGAGCTGTCAGCTTATCTGCTGAACTTGGGATTTGTGGATCTTCACAGCCTGTGAGCGGAGCCCTGCTCTCCTACCTGCCAATCTTGGGCTCACCAGCCCCTGCAGCTACATGAATCAGAAGAAACCTTGTGGTCTTGCCTGCCAATCTTGGAATTCGTCAACCTTCACAGCCTGTGAGCAAGAGCCCTGCTCTCTGACCTGCTGATCTTGGGCTCACCAGCTTCTGCGGCTGTGTGAATTGGGAGATGCCTTTACCCTGATCCACGGACTTGAAATGTTCTAGCCTCTACAATCGCATGAGCTGTTTCCTTGATATAAATCTCTCTATATATATATTTATACATTTTACTGGTTTTGCTTCTCTAGAGAACCCAGCCTAAAACAACTCCTTTCTCCACTTTAATCAACACACTAACTTAATCACCAAATCTTGCAGATTTTACCACTCAAAGACATCTTATCCCTGTGAAAGACCATATCCAGTATTCTAGAAAGGGACAATTAGGATATCAGTTAAGTCTGGAAAGAGACAATTAGGATATCAGGATTGTTGGGCAAAATCCAAACAGAGGACAAAGTTGAGAAGCAGTCAGTGAAGTTTCAGATGGATGGCCTGAGTGTTCACAGTAGAGAATCAAACCACAGGATTCAGTGGCCCAATCATTTGGCAACTAGAGTTTAGGATTAGAACATCTAGTTGCTGGGGAGATCAAATTACTAGAACCAAACTCACCTCCTGGGCATAGATAACAAAGAAGGAAAGTCAGTCAAGAGGCAGATTCAGTTACTGGGAGAAATAAGTTCTTGAAAGTCTGGGGTTCCAATGTCAGACCAGGGATAAGTGGATCTTGCTTTGTTCCTATCACAGTCCTCTTGCCTGGAGCCACAACTGACTTCAGAATATCTAGCAAGGCAGTTATGACAAGAAAAAAGACGGAAGAAGTTCAATGACCTAATTGGACAATATAAGTAGAAATGAAAATGTACTGATTTCTATATGCCAGTAACTGTAAATGTCCAAAATCATTTGCCCTTATGATTTCAATTAAATTTTATAAAAATAGTATAGTAAATAGCATTATTATTCCCATTTTATAGATGGGAAAATTGAATTTTTGAAAGGTAATGTTCTAAAGCCAAACAAGTAAGTGGTAGAGGCAGGATTCAACCCCAGCAGTCTGGCTTTACCTGCTCTAAAAAAGTGCCTCTTGGTACCACACTTACAGACATCATTTATTCTTCAATTTTGCAGATGGAAGAACAGTCCAAGAAGGACTATGGAGTGTGCATTTTGGAATTTAGACAGTTCTATAACTCAGATTCCCCAGTCTTGTGCTCATCATTTCACAGCCTTATTCTGCTCGTGGAGCCCTGGTGGTGCAGTGGTTAAGAGTTCAGCTGCTAAACAAAAGGTCAGCAGTTCAAATCCACCAGCCACCCCTTAGAAACTGTCTGGGGCAGTTCTACTCTGTCCTATAAGATCACTATGAGTAGGAACTGACTCAATAGCAACGGTTGTGTTGGTTTTGGTATCCTGCTCATAAAAGTATATTAATGAAGGACTATGTTTTAGCCTGTCTGAAGAGAAAACCAAAAATAATTCAGAAGAGCTTAAATGCATTTTTTCTTAAAGCCAGGAACAGAGACAAGAGAAGCACCCTCCCAGAGAAGCCCCCTCCCAGCTATATGATGCCATGCTTCACAATATGCCTGGCTTTTGTCTTTATTAGCTATAGCACTTTATTAGGATCATTCTAAGTACACCAGGTCTTAGGCAGAAATAAGATTAGCTCCTCAGTTATATGTCACACTTAAAAGAAAATCTAATTCACAATTTGTACTGTCAGACAAATATGTCCACTAACAAATGTTAATCATGTGGGTGGAAGAAGGGAGGGTGACTAAAATAAGGTGCCTCAAATACATTTTCGTTGTTAGTTAATGTTGAGGTAATTCCGATTCATGGTGATCCCGTGTGTGCAGAGTAGAACTGCTCCATACAATTTTCAAGGCTGGACATTTCAGAAGCAGATGCCAGGACTATCTTCCAAGGTGCCTCTGGATGTGTTTGAACCACCAACCTTTTGGTTAGTAGTTGAGCACTTAACTCTTTGAGCCACCCAGTGACATTCTTTGGAATAGGCATAAATATGGATCTCTTCCAGTAGATTGGCCAGGTAGCTGTCTTCCAAGTTTCTCGCCATAAACAAGTGAGCACTTCTAGCTCTGCATCCATTTCTTGAAACATCTCAATTGATATTCCATCAGTTCCTGGAGCCTTGTTTTCGCCAATGCCTTCAGTGTAGCTTGGACCTCATCTTTTAGTACCACTGATTCCTGAGCATATGCTACCTCCTGAAATGGATGAACGTCAACCAATTCTTTTTGCATCAGTGACTCTGTGTATTCCTTCCATCTTCTTTTGAATGCTTCCTGCGCCACTTAATATTTTCCCCATAGAATCCTTCAAGATTGCAACTGAAGGCTTGAATTTTCTCTTCAGTTCTTTCAACTTGAGAAATGCCGAGCATGTTCTTCTCTTTTGGTTTTCTAACTCCAGGTCTTTGCACATTTCATTATAATACTTAACTTTTTTTCTCGAGCCACCCTTTGAAATCTTCTGTTCAGCTTTTTATTCTATCATTTCTTCCTTTTGCTTCAGCTAGTTGACTTTCAAGAGCAAATTTCAGAGTCTCTTCTGTCATCCATTTTGGTCTTTTCTTTCTTTCCTGTCTTTTTAATGACCTCTTGCTTTCTTCATGTATGATGTCCTTAATGTCATTCCACAACTCATCTGGTCTTCAGTTGTTAGTGTTCAATGCGTCAAATCTATTCTTGAGATGGTCTCTAATTTCAGGTGGGATATACTCAAGGTCATAGTTTGACTCTCATGGACTCATTCTAATTTTCTTCAACTTCATCTTGAACTTGCACATGAGCAATTGATGATCTGCAGTTGGTCCCTGGCCTTGTTGTGATTGAGCTCTTCTATTGTCTCTTTCCACAGATGTAGTCGATTTGATTCCTGTGTATTCCATCTGGTGAGGTCCACTTGTATAGTCACCATTTATGTTGTTGAAAAAAGGTATTTGCAATAAAGAAGTCATTGGTCTTGCACAGTCCTCTAGGAAGAAGCATCTGGCAGTCTACTTCTGAAAGAAATTAGCCAGTGAAAACCTTATGAATAGCAGTGGAACTTTCTCTGATCGATATAGTGCTGGAAGCTGAGCCCTTCAGGTTGGAAGGCTCTCAACAGATGACTGTGGGAGAGCCGCCTCCTCAAAGTAGAGTCCACCTTAATGACATGGATGTAGCCAAGCTTTTGGGACTTTCATTTGTTGATGTGGCATGACTCAAAACGAGAGGAAACAACTGCAAACATCCATTAATAATTGTAACATGGAATGTATGAAATATGAATCTAGGAAAATTGGAAATCATAAAAAATGAAATAAAACACATAAACGTCACTATCCTAGGCATTAGTGAGTTGAAACGGACTGGGATTGGCCGTTTTGAATCAGACAATCAATCACATGGTCTACTATGCTAGGAATGACAGCTTGAAAAGGAATGGCATTGCATTCATTGTCAAAAAGAACATTTCAAGATCTATCCTGAAGTACAAAACTTTCAGTAATAGGGTAATATCCTTAAGCCTACAAGGAAGTCCTGTTAATACAACTTTTATTCAAATTTAAGCACCAACCACTAAGGCCAAAGATGAAGAAATTGAAGATTTTACCAAAGTCTGCAGTCTGAAATTGATTGAACATGTAGTCAATATGCATTGATAATTACTGGTGATTTGGAATGTGAAAGTTGGAAACAAAGAAAAAGGATTAGTAGTTGGAAAACACGGCCTTAGTGACAGAAAGGATGCCAGAGATCACATGATAGAATAATATTGTAAACTTAAGGAATTATTGAAATATTAAATTCTCTAATGTAATTAAAACCTAGGATAAACTACTTGTAAAGTCTTACTTTTATTATCCCACAGTGATGAGGAAAGTAAAAATCTATTACAGTAAAAGAAATGCATGTCCACTCTCATACATAATTCAATTTTTTCTTTATTAACATCCCTATTTAAATGGAGTTTTTAAAGGATATATTGTTTAGGAAATGAATGACCTTGGGTGGATAATAAAATAATACTAATTAAGGTTTAAGTAAATGCTAAGGCATTCCAGTTCTTGGAATTATTATTTTTACTAGGTACCTACTATTGACTTGATGGCAATGGGCAATAGTACTAAATGGAAAATTATAGAAGTTGACGATTTTGTATAACCTGTGAGATTGGCATATATGTAAAAATAGAGATGATTAATATTGACAGTGTATTTTAGTTTCATCTCTTATATTAAAAGGTATTTATTTTAAAGAAGTATTCTTTCTTGATTAGGGTCCATTACAACTAAAAACGCATTTACATTTACTGCCAGAGATCCAGGCACAAGAACATAATTGCTTATTATAGGGTATCATTTCAACAAAGGTTTTTGACTCTAATGAATGGATAATTAACTTCTGCTTGCAGCGAAATGGCAATTGTATATAAACTTAAAATCCTCCCACTACAATTACTCAGGAATATTGAATCAAACAAAACAAAAATTATTTTAAATGCATAGCTGAAAGGAAGAGAGTTCACTAGGTGACCCAAAGGAAGAAGGAGCTGAAAGCCAGCATAATAATCGTGCATATTGACACTGTCTGTCCTGTTGAGTGATCCAAGGCAGGAGAGGAGGGAGAAATGGATCCTGTATAGAGGAGCTTGGCTTTTAATACTCACAGGAAGGAGCTGGGAATTTGGAACTGAGACATTCAGTGAAAGGGAAGCTGGTAAATAACCTTTCTACTGTCATGGCTTGAGTGAATGGGACAAAAATGAAGCAAATAACTGCCAAGCCTTTGCACATGCTACATGTAAGAAATCAGAACCTGAGAGTTTGCATCTCATTATTTATATGATCTGAGACACCCTCCCCCTGCAATCCATACACACATACAAACACACATATACACACATTAGAAGGGAATGAAATTGGTCCTGAGTTAGCGGAATCCTGTTGGCAAAAGCGTATGAAAAAATATTCAGAGGGAAGCTCCCACATTTCAGGTCATAGTGTGTTCTCACAGATTAAAAACAAAACAACAAAACAAAAAACCTCTCAGAGGAAGGCTCACAATAAAAAATCACAAGGCAAATAAAAAAACCATAAGTAGTATGTTAGCAGCAATAGACAGATTAATCCCAAAATCTTGAGACAACAGTCTGACAGTTTGAAAGTGTATATGTAAATTTTTATATATGTAAACTTTAAAAAAAGGAATTGAAATTGTAAGATAAAAAATAAGGCAATATGTTTAAAAAAAGGAATAGGTTTTTTTTTTTAAAGCAAATAGATCTATTGGAAAGGAAAATGCAGCCACAGACATTTAAAACTTCAAACAATAGACTAAAGAGCAGATTATACACAGCTGAAAAGAAAAAGATAAAATATGATAGCAAGGTTAACAGATATCAAGGATAGAAGAAAAAGCTCTAATATTCTCCTATCAGGTATACAGAGGGAGAATAAAGAGAGTGAAGAGACAGTATTGAAAGTGATAAATGGCAAAGATTTTTCCAAAATTTGTGGCAGTTGTGAATCTTCAGATTCAAGAAACTCAAAAAGTTTAGAGCATAATAAATAAAAATCAATCCTTACCCAGGCATATTACAGTATACTGAAGATTAAGTAAATAAACAATCAGAAAATAGAGTGCCTTAAAAGGAACCAAAATTAGAAGCAGAGCAAAATTCTCCAGAACAAAAATACTGTCCTCAAAATGAAAACATAATATCATCAATGATAAAATATTGTTCAAAAGTTAATGAGAACCAAAATAAATATGTACGCACCAAAAGACAGGGCTCCAAAATACATAAAACTCTAACAGCATTGAAAAGAGAAATACACAGCTCTACAAGAATAGTAGAAGACTTCAACATACAACTATTGGTGAGGGATAGAACATCTAGAAAGAAACTCAATAAAGATACAGAAGATCTAATGCCACAATCTATCAACTTGACCTCATAGACGTATACAGAACACTACACCCAACAGCAGCCAAGTATACATTCTTTTCCAACAGAAGTGGAACATTCTCCAGAATAGACCAAATTTTAGTCCACAAAGCAAGCCTTAACAGAATCCAAAACATCAAAATATTGCAAAGCATCTTTTCTGACCATAATGCCATAAAAGTAGAAATTAATAACAGGAAAATAATCAAATACATGGAAACTGAACAACACCTTGCTCAAAAACTACTGGGTTATAGACGAAATCAAGTACAAAATAAAGAAATTCACAGAATCAAATGAGAATGACAACACATGCTACCAGAACCTTTGGGACACAGCAAAAGCAGTGCTCAGAGGTCAGTTTATAGCAATAAGTGTACACATCCAAAAAGAAGAAATGGCCAAAATCAAAACATTAACCCTACAACTCAAACAAGCAAAAAGAGAGCAGCAAAAGAAGCCCTCAGGCACCAGAAGAAAGCAAATAATAAAAATTAGAGCCGAAATAAATAGAGACTAGAAAGCAATTGAGTCAACAAGACCAAAAGTTGTTTCTTTGAAAATATCAAAAAAATCAACAAATCATTGGCCAAACTGACAAAAGAAATACAGGGGAGGAAGCAAATAACCAGAATAAGAAATGAGATGGGCGGTATCACAACATACACAACTGAAATAAAAAGAAATAACAGAATACTTTGAAAAATCATACTCTAACAAATTTGAAAAACTAGTGGAAATGGACAAACTTCTAGAAACACTATCCACCTAAATTAACACAAACAGAGGTAGAACAACTACATAAACCTGTAACAAAAGAAGAGATTGAAAAGGTAATTTAAAAATTCCCAACAAAAAAATGCCCTGGCCCTGATGGCTTCGCTGGAGAATTCTACCAAATTTTCAGAGAAGAGTTTACTCCACTACTACTAAAGGTATTTCAGAGCATAGAAAGGGATGGAATACTCCCAAACTCATTCTATGAAGCCAGCATAACCCTGGTACCAAAACCAGGTAAAGACACCACAAAAAAGAAAATTACAGACCAATATCCCTCATGAACATTAATGCAAAAATCCTCAACAAAATTCTAGCCAGGAGAATTCAGCAACATATCAAAAAAATAATTCACCATGATCAAGTGGGATTTATACCAGGTATGCAGAGATGGCTCAACATTAGAAACACGATCAATGTAATCCATCACATAAATAAAACAAAATACGAGAACCACATAATCTTATCAATCGATACAGAAAAGGCATTTGACAAAGTCCAACACCCATTCGTGATAAAAACTCTCAGCAAAATAGCAATAGAAGGGAAATTCCTCAACTTAATAAAGGGCTTTTATACAAAGCCAACAGCCAACATCATCCTAAGTGAAGAGAGTTTGAAAGCATTCCCCTTGAGAAAGGGAACCAGAGAAGGATGCCCTTTTCACCACTCTTATTCAACGTTGTGCTGGAGGTCCTAGCCAGAGCAATTAGGGTAGAAAAAGAAATAAAGAGCATCCAAACTGGAAAGGAAGAAGTAAAAGTATCTCTGCTTGCAACTGATATGATCTTAGACACAGAAAACCCCAAAGAATCCACAAGAAAACTACTGGAACTAATAGAAGATTTCAGCGAAGTATCAGGATACAAGACAAACATACAAAAATCAGTTGGATTCCTCTACACCAACAAAAAGAACTTCGAAAAGGAAATCACCAAATCAATACCATTTACAATAGCCCCCAAGAAGATAAAATACTTAGGAATAAATCTAACCAGAGACATAAAAGACCTATACAATAAAAACTACAATACACTACTGCAAGAAACCAAAAGAGACCTGCATAAGTGGAAAAACATACAGAGTAGCAGGGCTGGGGGTCTGGAGACCATGGTTTCAGGAGACATCTAGGTCAATTGGCGTAACAAAGTTTATTAAGAAAATGTTCTGCATTCCACTTTGGTGAGTGGTGTCTGGGATCTTAAAAGCTAGCGAGCAGCCATCTAAGATTCATCATCTGGTCCCAACTCACCTGGAGCAAAGGAGAATGAAGAACACCAAAGACAATTATCATTGGTCTGTTCAACTAGTATGATACTAATAACTAAAACTCCCGGTGAATTATTATGTTCTGAGCAGCGTCCTAAGCCCCTTTATGCACTATTATCCAATAGGAGTCAGTTCATGTAAGCTAAGAGTACAGGGTCTAGAATCAGACCACCAGATTCAAGTCTAGGTTCCACAGCTCTCCACAAGTATGTCCTTGGGCAAGTTAATAAACCTCTGTGTACCTTGGTTTTCTCAGCTCTGAAATGGAAATGACAAATTCTACTTGATAGGGTGGTTAATTTGTATTAAATGGGAATAATACTGGATCACACTGCCTACATTTTCTCCTAAATAATCCCTCTGAAAGGAGGGGTGTGTTTATATTTTACTATTCCCATGATTCTGAGCACCTTTTATGTAGCGGGTTCTCAGTAAAGATTTATTGTACAATGCAGAGCTTCTTGAGGTGTGGGTCACTGATCACCAGGCTCCTGAAATGGAGAGCTTGTTGAGTTATATGCTCCTAGGATACACCCCAGGTACATTAAATATCTGGGATTAGACCTGAGAATCTGCATCTTAAATGAGCATTCCAGCTCTCTGATGTGCCCCAAACTTTGGGACACACTGGTATTACGATGAGTCTTGGTTTCTTCTTCTGTAAAATGTGGATGATTATAATACAGTAAAATCTGCAAGACCCAGAACCTGTGTAAGGTGGAAATCTGTCAGAGAAGGTTAACTCAAATATTTTCCACTAAAATCAGCAATAGAAAAATGGTAAAACTGCACCCTGTCAAAGGCGGAAAACTTGCGAGACCTGGAAAAACAAAGTAGTCCAGTCAAGTTCTCATCAAGGTTTCACTGTAGTATATATCTTATAAAGTTGTTGTGAGGAGTAAATGGAATATAATGCATACAAAATTCTTAACACAATGTTGACCATTCTTACCTTTAGCTACTATTTTACTTATTTGTCTGGAACATAAGATTTTGTCAAGAGTACCCAGGGCTGCCATAACGAATTACCACAAACTAGGTGGATTAAAACAACAGAAATTTATTCTCTCACAGTTAGGGGGGCCGGAAGTTTGAAATCAAGGTGTCAGCGGGGTCAAAATACTCCCTCAGAGACTTTAGGGAAGAACCCTTCCTTGCCTCTCCCTAATTTCTGGTGATTGCTGGCAATCCTTCGCGTTCCTACACTTTTAAACGTGTCACTCCGACCTCTGTCTCCGCTGTTATATGGTGCTTTCCCTGTGTGTCTCTCTGTGTCTTCGTATCACCTTCCTATAAGAACGTCAGTTAGCAGATTTAAAGCCTACCCTAATCTAGTATGGAAAGGAGCCCCGGTAGTGCAACAGTTAAGTGCTCTTTTGCTAACAGAAAGGTCAGCTGTTCGAACCTATCCAGCAGTTCCATGGGAGAAAGACCTGGCAATCTGCTCTGGTAAAGATTACGGCCTAGAAAACTCTATGGGGCAGTTCTATTCTGTCATATAGGGCCTCTGTGAGTCTGAATCGACTTAATGGCACACAACAACAATCTAGTATGACCTCATCTTAACTAATTAAGTCCACAAAGAGGTTATTTCCAAACTAGGTCACCTTCTGAGGTTCTGGGAAGGACATGGATTTTGAAGGGACATTACTGAACCACTACTAGTATTAGGATGTAAGTATGGAAAAGATGATTGAGGCCAAGTTACTGAAAGTTTTAATCAAGTAAAAAGAAGTATGAACTTTATTCTAGGTACTAAGAAGCCACTGAAAAGTTTTAACTAGGAAGGAACTATCATATCTTGACAGTAAATATGTTAACAAAGATAAAAATTCTGCCTGCTTAAAAATTGAACAAAATGAGGCTTCATGTTCATTTTTAAAACTAGTACAAATATTGTGCTAGAGAATAAATCATATATTTTAAAGTATGTATTTAGAGTCTATCAATAAAGTCTCCCACTCAAGGAAGAAGAAATAAATGATGTGCACATAATCATAGGTTTATAGTTATGAGAACTCTAAAAAAAGATGTAGGCTTTAGATGTTAGATATTCATCTCCTTACAAGCTAACTGCAGAGATCTCTAGGAATATAAACATAGAGTGCATTGAGATGACAAAGATCTTTGCTATATAAAATGTACTATAAACTTACTTCACCTTTCATTTATGTCTTATTTCTTTTGTGCTCTTTCTCCTCCCATCTGCATATTTAAACATAGCACCCTCCTTCCCTCCTTCCTACACTGCATGTGGCCCATTTTAAGTTTTGAAGTTGAATAACTATTGAAATAACACACCTAGTACATTTCTGAAAAAAATTCTCTGTGTGTGTGTGTGTGTGTGTGTGTGTGCATATGTGTGTGCGTGTATTACAATCAGGTATTTTACTGTTCATTTGTTTAAAGTTTGACTTCATTTCCCTGTGCTTGACTTCAGCTGCCCAGCCGTACCTAGCAAGTACTTCTACTTGTGCCCAGTCTCTCAAATATGCTCAGCAATAAACTATACAAGTAACAATCTCACTGGTACAGCCGCAGAAGGTGACCTAGATTACACAACCCCATGCACTAATGCCAAGTTGTCTTGTTCAACAGCAGCTGCTGTATGCTTGGCCTTATTGATATTCAGATTCAACAGACACAAATCACACGGCCCCTTTGACAAGCACATACTCTGTCTTCATTTTAAACATGTTCAGTAGCTACTGTCTTTCATAAACACACAGCTGAGGCCATTTGGTTTCCTCTGATTTTCCACACTGCCGTATATCTGACAAGATATCCCAGAAACATTACTCTTGTTTCTGTTTGGGGAAGTTTGCGGAAAATAGTATCTTCGTTTATAAATCAGGGGCACATACAATATAAAGGAAGCCTATTTCACTGGTGAAAGAGAAGCTTTGAACCATTATCCTTTGGGTAACATTAAGACTACCTCCTTGATTATGACAGCAAATGCTGCAATGGAAAGTTGTTTAAAAGTAAAGATAAATACATAGTATAAGGAATAAAATACAATGTAGTTAATAACTTCTTTTTAAAGGATATTAAATACAAAGCATTAAATCTATTTCATCAAAGTGTAAACACAACAAAATATCTTCTGATCTTCACTGTTGAATGAGTAAAAACAAAAAAGTTTTTTTGCATTCAATACCTATTCAAATCATAGAATCATAAAATTGATTGTTCACATTGGTAACACTGATTTGTTTAACACAGGACACTTGCTGGCATCTGCGAACCCCCATTTATTTCAAATGGCAAACCTCACAGTTTCTCACGTCAAATTCTTTTTACTTCTTTTTTAAACAGTATATTGTAGAACAATACGATACCATAAACTATTTGCAAGAAATATTTCCCAAGCCAGGAAAAGTGCCAAAAGTTCAACAAATGGAAAAAGGCTTACTTTTTATGTGGATGAGCAAGGAGAAATTGAGGTAGAAGATGAGAAGGGAGTTGATTCTCTTAAGAGCCATGGTCTTGTTTAGAGAACATTCTTCAGTGCGTTGCTGGTGGTCTGGTCACAGTCTGGATCCTGATCTCTCACAGCATCAGAAAGGAGTAGGTGCCTCAGAGCCCTGGGGTGCCATCTCTGCCCCTGCCCCTCTTCACAGCGCCTTCACTGAAAACAGGACTTAGGTTCAAAAAGCAGTTGTGCTTCTTAGCATCTTACTTACACAGGAGGACAGGGTGATTTTTCAAACCTGGTGCAGAGTTTTTCCAAGCTGGACTGGATTCACCCCGCCTGAGGCCTTACCTACTAGATTTCTTTGATTAACAATGCTCCTTCAAATGGGTTTACATTGAGTTAGTGTTTTTGGTCACTGTTAACTAGAAGAATTATTCTCTAATGACTGTCTTGACCCACTGTTATTATAATCTGGTAACTTTGAAGCAGCAACACTTTGTATTATTATTCCTCTGTATTTATTTTCGTCTTCAGAACAAAAGTCACAGACAACTAAATTTTTCTGCTCATAAATCCTGCTCTCAGCCCAGTCAGATTTCTGTTCTTGGTAAGGTAGGCTAAGATACAAGAAAAATTAAGCTACTGACTAAAATGCACAGAGTTCTGGAGATTATTTAGGGACAGTTTTTCTTCCATAATCCCAGAACACATTTCATACTCTGCTCATGATTTTTAAAACTACGTATTCTAAATACTACAACGTTTTTCTTCAGAAGAATTGTTCAAGTCCTTCAACTTGTGTTATTCTTGGAGACTTCATGGAAACATCAATTTTAGTTAAATTTAAAGTGCCTTATTCTCTGACTGGTGTTCATATTAGTACCTAGGTTTTGTACAGTCTTAAACCTAGTCACTTGTTACACTTAAAATGCAATTTGTATGACAGATTTTGCCTAAAGGTCTACAGTTCTGTCAGATGTTTAACTGTGTAACTTAACCTATTTTTGAAATCTTTATATTTCCTGCCTATATGTTTAAGTGGAGCATAATATTTTGATACTTTAATATTTTCTGTTAATGTTATCCTCTGACCTACTTCTCAGAGAAGTCTAATTATTATAACCAAAACCAAACTCGTTGCTGCTGAGTCAATTCTAACTCATAGCAACCCTATAGGACAGAGTAGAACTGCCTTATAGTGTTTTCAAGGAGGGGCTGGTGGATTTGAATTGCCAACCTTTTGGTTAACAGCCAAGCTCTTAACCACTATGCCACCAGGGCTCCATTAATTGCTATAGTGGGGTTTATCTATTAAAAAAAATATTTATTTCTGCAGAATCTACGAGTTAATCATTTTTTTAAAAAAGATACTCTATCACACAAATAATTTAATTTGAGTAATTTCACAATTTGAGTAAAATAATTTTGAATTACAAAAGCATTATGGATTCCCCTATTCTAGTCTCTGTATTTTATGAGTTGGAGAATTGAGATGAAGAGAAATTATACTAATACTGTCTGCTCAGAGTTACCTAGTGAGTTAGCGGAGGGTTATGACTAGAGTCTCACCATTGATTTCTAGAACATTTTTTCTTCAATAAGACCTGTGAATTCCCTCTCCATCTTTATTCTTATGCATCTTTTCATGCTGTTTACAACAATGCCACTCTGGGAAGGACACGTACTAGACCAACCTGAGTCTCTACCAATACTAAAAAAAGACTTCACCATAGACCCCAAGGCTAAGGAAGTAATAATATGCAAATACGGCCAACTGATAGACTGGACAGGACATGAGTGGCTCAAAGAGAAAAATCTGATGGTACTGGAGAATTTTTTGAAAAGTCATGTTTAGTTATGAGTGTCAAAGCTAAAGAGACAAAATTAGATTTTTCCAAAAGACAAAAGGATCACAGATAATGAGTAGTTGAGAAAACATGTTATACAAAGAATGGTTAATGGAACTGGATATGTTGAGCTTTAATATAGGAAGATTAAGGCGATATGTACATTAAACAAATGAGTGAATGGCTGTGTGTCAGATTTAGGGCTAGTCAGGAAAACTTTTACAAAAGATGTAATATTTCAAATGAATCTTCAAGTATAAATATGAGTGTGTTGTTGTGTGCCATCAAGTCGATTACAATTCATAGTTGATAACTAGTGATTAGTCATCTAGTGCTGCTATAACAGAAATACCACAAGTGAATGGTTTTAACAAAGAAAAGTTTATTCTCTCATAGTCCAGTAGGCTGGAAGTCTGAATTCAGGGTGCCGGCTCCAGAGGAAGCTTTCTCTCTGTGTCGGCTCTGGAGGAAGGTCCTTGTCATGCATTAGTCTTCCCTTGGTCTGGGAGCATCTCAGCATAGGAACCTCAGGTCCAAAGGACACTCTTTGCTCCCGGCACTGCTTTCTTGGTGGTATGAGGCCCCTCATGTTTCTCTGCTTGCTTCTCTCTTTTATATCTCAAAAGAGATTGGCTTAAGATTCTATATAATCTTTTGGATCTCATCAATATAACTGCCACTAATCCATCTTATTACATCATGGTGATAGGATTTACAAGACATAGGGAAATCCCATCAGATGATAAAATGGTAGACAATCATACAATACTGGCAATCATGACCTAGCCAAGTTGACAGATATTTTGGAGGGACACAATTCAATCCATGACACCATGTCACAAGGTGGAACTGCCCCATTGTGTTTTCTAGGCTGCAATTTTTATAGGAGCAAATCACCAGGTCTTTTCTTTCACAGAGTAGCTGGTGAGTTCAAACTGGTGACTTTTCAGTTAGCAGTCAAGTACTTAACCAATTGCGCCACCAGGACTCCATAAATACAAGTACAACAAATAAATAGGAAAGAGTAGAGTTGAAGGGTATTGCAGAAAAAGGGAAAATATGTGTATAGGAATAGAGGCATAAAATAGTTTGGCAGATTTAAGAAACTACAAATATTCCAATCTTTCAGAAACACAGGAGTGTCAAGAGATGTCAAGAGATAAGATTCAATAAGCCAACAAAGTCAAAGTAGTTTAACGATCAGTAAGAGAGAAGGACACCATTGAAAGGTTTTAAGTACTGAGTTATCATAATCAGGTCTGTGTTTTGAAAGATAACCCTAGTAGTAATTTGGCAATTGATTCCAAAGAGGGACGATGGGAAGCACGTAAACCAGTAAGAAGCATATTGCTGTAGTCCACAGTAGAGGTGATGAGGGTCTGAACTAAAGTAGAGACAGGATGACAAATTAAAAACAGAATAGAAGTAGACTAGTTAGATCTTAAGGACCTCTACAGAGGATAAAGAAGCAAGGTTTTCAGCTTGGGCAGTTTAGCTAAGAGTAATGCCACTCCCAGGGTGATGAATATGGATGGGGCTTCCAGAAAAGAAGCAGCAACCACCTTCTGTAAAAATAGACAAACGAGCTCAAAAAACAAAAAAAGGGTAATATCCAACTGGGACAGAACTTTCTTGTCTTTTGGCTGCATGCAGGAAGTCCAATTCCAATTCCTCCCATTGGCTCTGTAATATAGAATGGAAGTGGGTCACCTGTTCTGGAATATGGGTGGAAAGAGTTATCCAAGAGAAACAGGAAATTCAAGCCTTCACTATGCATGACTTTGGGTCCCCACTTGCATTGAACTTGAGCTGCAAAATTCATTCATTTAGTAGTCTCTGAGTGGCACAAACAGTTAAGTGCTGGGCTACTAACCGAAAACTTGGCAGTTTGAATCCACTCAGAAGTGCCCTGGAAGAAAGGCCTGGCAAACTGCTTCCAAAAGGTCATAACTATGGAAACCTTATGAAGTACAGTTCTGTTATACAACACATGGGGTAGCCATGAGTCAGAATCCACTCAACAGTGACTGATTCAATTTGATTTTTTGGAAATAGTCCTAAGGAAGAACAACAAATTAAGCAGCAGCAGCTATTCAAAAACATCAATGAAAATTCAGAATTGACTTCATTTGCAACACAGAGTGAAGAATTTAAAGCCTAAAGGTACTCTCAAGAATAGTGGAGGTTGTGGTGAAAAGGAATTTAGAGGAGATTCAGTACACAGGCTAAGCTGCAAGCCAGCTAGTTTGCAGGAAAGAACTGGGGAATAAGACAGCTATGAGAAGCCTTCCTGAAGTCAAACCAAAAACCAAACCCAAACTCATTGCCACAGAGTTGATTCCAACTCATAGAGACCCTATAGGACAGAGTAAAACTGCCTCATGTGGTTTCCAAGGCTGTCAATCTTTACAGAAACAGACTGCCACGTTTCTCCCACGGAGTGGCTGGTGGCTTCAAACCACCTACCTTTCGGTTAGCAGCCGAGTGCTTTAACGACTGTGCCACTAGGACACCTCACAAAAACCAAAGACTGACCTCACAAACTATTCCTTCAAAGGATTTGATTGATTGTAGAGCAATTTATATGCCAGGGTATTGTTGAATACAATAGAACAGTCAGCAATTAGCGGAGATTAATAGCTAGGTGTGGTCAGGGACATGATTGTAGGGAGCTGGCAAGTCCAAAATCCCTAGGTCAGGTGACAGCAGTCAAGAAATCAAAAACAGTGCATTGAGAAAATCTGCTGCAAAAGTCCTCTTTAGATCCTTAAAAACAAGGTTGTCACTTTGATGACTAAGGTGTGCGTGATGCAAGCCATGATCTTTTCAATTGCCTCATGTGCGTACAAAAACTGAACAATGAAAAAGGACTACAGAAGAAGAAGTGATGCATTCAAATTGTTGTGTTGGCAAAGAATATTGAATAACCAGGACTGCCAGGAGGAACAAATCAGTCTTAGGAGAAATGCTAGAATGCTCCTTAGAAATGAGTATGGCAAGACTTCTCACACTTACTGTGGACATATCATCAGGAAAGACTAATAACTAGAAGAGGATATCACGTTTGATAAAGTAGAGAGCCAAGAAAAACAAGGGAAACCCTCAATGAGATGGATTGACACAATAGCCACAACAATGGACTCAAACATAGCAAGTGTAGGTTGGAGACTTTTGTCCCCAGCTCCATGGGTCCGGCAATGGGAAGAGTGAGGTAGAGTTCTGCCAAAATGTCTATTTATAGTCTGGAGCCAGAACACACCCTAGGGACACTCCTTTTCTGCTTTCAAGGCTGCAACTGATTGATTGATTGATTCCATTGTATTAGATTACATTATGGAAAGTAATTACATTACATTACATTACATTATGGAAAGTAATCTGCTTTACTTAAGGCCAACTGAATTAATCACATGTAACTACTCCATAAACAGTAATAAGACCAGCTTGGCCAAACCACTGGGAACCATAGTCTAGCCAAATGGACACATAAAATTAACCATCACACTTCCCAAAATGAATTGAACAATCTTGACTCTTCTCACCTGTGTGTGAAGAAACCTATTCCACCACATATTCTCCAATATTTGATAACACCAAAGGTTAAAGCATATGTCTAAATCTTAGTGGAGAGGAGCATGAATATACAAAACAAGATTGCCCACGTGTTGATAATTTTTGAAGCTGGCTATTGGTTAAGTAGACATTCATCATACTATTTGTTCTACTTTTGTGTAGAATTTTAAAATTAATAATAAACAGTTGAAATTTGTAATTTGCATATTGTTAATATTTATAAAGATTGATCATTTTTGGATATCTTATTTTCTTTTCAGCTAGCTCAGATCTTGTTTGCTTTTCTATTATTTTATTTTCCATTTTATTTTTTTAGGTGAGGGATTTCTTTATAAAAGATCTTAATGATTCATCTGCTATACATGTTGAAAATAATTTCTTCTCTAGGTCCTTATCTTTTAAGTTTGTTTATAGCTTTTCTTCATAAAGTTTTAAATCTGATGTCCCAAATTTCTCTACCTTTCTCTTTATAACTTTTCTTTTATTGAAGAAGGCTTGTTCTTGCAGGCTAACTAACATAGGTTCCGTTGTTTTCTTCAATGTTTATTTATTGAAGAAATTGTGACTTTAATCCATATGGAATTAATTTTTATTAATTTTGTGACATATGGCTCTAACTTCATTTTCAAATGGGTAGCTAATTGTCTGAAATATTTCCCTGAGGATTTGAAATGCCCCTATTGTCATGTATATAATTCCTGTATATATGATTCTATTTTATTTCATTAATCTTGTGTGTTTCTTTGCAAGTGAACTGAGTTAATTTTTGAAATATGTGTTGGTATCTAAAATAGTAAGCCCACCTGAATCTTCTTTCTTAAAATCTTGCCTTGTACAGTTTCTCTTCCAGATTAATTTTATATGTAGTTTATTAATTTCCATTCAAAAATTCCCACTTGGATTTCAGTGAGGACTACATTTATAGTATAAGTTAATTTGGGGACAGATGATATCTTTTCAGTATTGAACCTACCCATTTCTGAATAAACGCACATTGGTTAACACTTGTTGAGTGATTATTAGATGCCAGAGAATTTCCAAGGGCATTGCATGCATCCTCTTATTTAATCACCACAATAACACTGTGAGGTAGATTCTATTAACTCCATTTTTCAGATGATAAAAGCACAAAGATTCAGTGATTTGTCTAAGGTCATTTGGCCAATACTCAGTAACAGAAGAGAATGTAAAGCATGAAGAGGAGAAAGCCAACAAATGCAGCACTCTAGAGAACACCAAGACTTAATAATTAAAGGATAATAAGCCAGAGATTTAAGAAAAACAACCAGGAGAGTGTGGAGTCAGGGAAGCCAGTGGAGCAAAGAGGGTCAAGAAGGAGAACGTGATGAAAAGCTTAAATGCTGCAGGAAAGTTAAGTCCGATAAGCACAAAAACTGCCAGTTGGATTTGGCAGTAAGGAGATTTTTGGTGACTTTGGTGAGAGGAACATCAATGGATTATTGGGACAGAATCTAAATTGCAGTTATTTTTATGGATGAATTGAAAGTAGAGACAGCGCATGCAAACTACACTTTCCAAAAGATCAGTTGTGGAGAAAACATGGACTGGGGAAGGCAAGCTTAAAAGGAGATGTGTGGCCAAAGAGGCTTTTCTTTTAAACATGAAATAGATGGGGTAATGGGAAAGAACCAGTAAAGATGAAGATAAAAGAAAGATAAGGGACACTTGTTAGAGGAATGGTCTGCTTCTGCGCCTCCCATCCAGATAGCCTATGTAAAGTCCTTGGGTCCAGAACATTCTCTGATAAGTAGGCTGAGAATTAGGTCTCCTTCTCTCTCCTAGTTCCTTCTCCTTATCAAATAAGCCTTCTCCCTGTTTTGGGCACACAGTAACTTTCTCTGTCTCTTGCTTATGTGCAGGCACCATACAGCCCCTGGCCAACCCCACTTCTATGTCTGTTCCTTGCAGGAAAGGAATGGGGTCTCTAGTGCTATTGCACAAGAGGGGAGATATGTCAGATTGTAAGAGCCAGCCTTGAGGGGTAGACTGAAGGGTAAACAGGCTTTGCAAAGCCAAACATGAGCACCCTCTTGTAGTCTGCTATTTCATTACAGTTTGCTAAGTTATTCTCATGTAAGTCCCTGGCATGTAGCCACTATTGTCCACCACCACTATAAAACCTCTGTCCTCCCACTGTGGGGCACAGAGATCTGCTTTGTTCCTGCAGCTGCCCAGGACTTGCCTCGTATGTAAGTCTCCCTAATAAAGTCCTTTGTTGCCACACTGGAGTTGCCTGCCTCTTTCTTCGGTCTCTCAGTGTCCACCATTTTTGGAGGGAAATTTCATGTTACTTGTCCATGCCTAGACAATTAATGAGCCGGCCAGGAGACTGAGGAAATGACGAGTGGGAGTGAGGCCTCTACAGGGGAAATTCCAGGTTGGCCAGCAACCTCCATGTGGGGAGGTCTGACCCATATGCTTCTCTGTGTGTAGACCATCACATGAGTACAGGGAAGTCCCCAAAATGCCAAGTGGCATAGTCCAGTTGTGGGCAAATGCATGCCTTTGTAAATGTGGAAAAGAAGCTAGGAGAGCAGTAGAAGCCGTAGGATGGCCACTACTCTGGGCTGTTCATCTAGCCACTGAAGCCCATTTAGTTGCTGAAGCATGCATGGGACCTTTGCAAAAAGAGTGATAGTTCAAAAAAAAAAAAAAAAGATGCACAGCAATCATGTATGGCCATGACTGATGAACTGAGCAGCCACATCAGTAAACAGAATGGCGACTAGAAACGCTTGCCTGCAGGTTTGCAAAGATGATTCAAGGGCTAGGGGAACAATCTTCTAGCCATTGCTCAACACCCTCCAACAATGGGACCAGAGATAGATGGAGGGGCTAAGGGGGTCCCTGGTGCTGAGAACACCCTATAACACCTAGTGCAAAGCAAGAGTTAAAACAGCAGGAAAAAAAGAATAAAGAGCTCTTCAAGATAGCTTGTGTTGAGTGGCCTTGAAGAGATCTTAAAGACCCTCTCTGGAACCCTCTGATAACTATCCCCACCAAGATAACCTAACCACAGTATAGTTGCAGCTGCAATAGTAAGGGGAAAATCCATGCTTGCACATCATATGGTAGAGGTGTGGCTCCACAAATGACTAAGGGCTCTGCCAACATTGCCCAGACCTTCTGACTTTTAAAAATAATCAAGACTGAGGATTAAGCCTAGGTCCCTCTGTCACCAGGGAGGACCAAAGGCCTTATGTTACAATTAAAGTTCAATGAGGAAATGAAAATAATTGTATGTCTTGGGTTTTTTAGATACCATTGCACTAGTGACTGTGATCTCTATAACACCTGACACCAAAATGAGGAAAACTTTTGGGTCTGATGTCACCATAATTGAGAACCTTGCCCAAGCCTGATTATGCATAAGTCCTTTCAGGGCCCCTGAAAACCCCTATTATATGTGTTAATGATATTGCTGTGTTAATGTACATCTTTGTAAAGGGGAATTGCTGCCCTTAGGGCTATTTTTAGTGAGGCACATGGAAACTGTGACATAATCTATAACTAATAGCCTAACCATTTAATCTGGCCACTGACAACCCTCAGACTGACATATAAAGCAAGCCCCTATAGGGATGAGGCATCTGGACCAAAAAAAAAAAAAAAAAAAGTTCTTCTTCTGATAAGCTTTTGTTATTTGTGTGGCTGGTCACCAGAAAGGTCCTTATGCTGAGAGGGGAAACTAACCAATGAGCAGACCGCTCTTGCCAACTGACTGCAAAGGCTGAAGCATCCTCTGCTTCAGAGCAAAAAAATGTGCAACTGACCACCTCCTGGATTTAAGAGAGGACAGCCCATGGAAATTCATACACCATCCTAAACTGTGCCTACTGTTATCAGAAAATGCTGAACAGCATAGAAAAGCTGACCTGCCTACAAGACTCTGGTCCTCCATTTTGTGATCTGATAATCCTATATGTTGTAAATCCTACCCTCTATGGTGTTAATGAGGCAGGATTAGAGAGAGTTATGCTAATGAGGCAGGACACCACTTACAGGATTAGGTTGTACCTTGAGTCAATCTTTTTTGAGATATAAAAGACAGAAGTGAGCAGAGAGGAGAGGGACCGCTTACCAACAAGAAAGAAGAGCCAGGAGAAGAGTGTGCCCTTTGGATCTTGGGTTCTTGTGCTGAGAAATTCCTAGACCCAAGGGAAGATTGATGACAAGGACCTTCCCCCATAGCTGGCAGAGAGAGAAAGCCTTCCCCTGGAGCTGGCACCCTTAATTCAGACTTCTAGCCTCCTAGACTTTGAGAGAATAAATTTCCATTTGTTAAAATTATCCACTTGCGGTATTTCTGTTATAGCAACACTAGAAAACTAAAACAGCTGAGTTGGGTTCTCTAGAGAAGCAAAACCAATGAAACGTATATATATATGTGTATATATATATACACATAGAGAGAGATTTATATCAAGGAAATGGCTCACATGGTTGTGTTGTTCTTGTTGTGAGGTGCCATCGAGTTGGTTACAACTCATAGCAACTCTATGTACAACAGAAGAAAACACTGCCTGGACGTTCACTATCCTCACAATTGTTGAGTCCATTGTTGCAGCCACTGTGTCAAACAATCTTGTTGAGGGTCTGCTTCTTTTTTGCTGACCCTCTACTTTACCAGAGTCTAGTCCCTCCTGATAACATGCCCAAAGTATACGAAATGAAGTCTTGCTATCCTTGCTTCTAAGGAGCATTCTGACTGTACTTCTTCCAAGACAGATTTGTTTGTTCTTCTGGCAGTGACGGTATATTCAATATTCTTCATCAACACCATAATTCAAAATCATCAATTTTTCTTTGGTCTTCTTTATTCATTGTCCATTTTCACATGCATATGAGGGGATTGAAAACACCATGGTTTGGGTCAGGCACACCTTAGTCCTTAAAGGGACATCTTTGCTCTTTAACACTTTAAAGAGGTTTTTTGCAGCACATTTGCCAAATGCAACAAGTCTTTTGATTTCTTGACTGCTGCTTCCATGAGTGTTGATTGTGGATCCAAGTAAAATGAAATCCTTGACAACTTCAATATTTTCTGTGTTTATCATGATGTTGTTTATTGATCCAGTTGTGAGGATTTTTGTTTTCTTTATGTTAAGTTTTAATCCATACTGAAGGCTGTAGTCTTTGATCTTCATCTGTAAGTGCTTCAAGTCTTCCTTGCTTTCAGCAAGCAAGGTTGTGTCATCTGCATATCACAGGTTGTTAATGAGTCTTCCCCCAATCCTGATGTCACATTCTTCACATAGTCCAGCTTCTCAGATTATTTGATCAGCATACAGATTAAATAACTATAGTGAAAGGATACAACCTTGACACCCACCTTTCTTGACTTTAAACCACACAGTATTCCCTTGTTCTATTTGAATGACTGCCTCTTGGTCTATGTACAGGTTTCACATGAACGCAATTAAGTGTTCTGGAATTCCCATCCTTTGTAATGTTATCCATAATTTGTTATGATCCACACAGTCAATAAAACACAAGTAAATATCTTCCTGGTACTCTCTGCTTTCAGCCAAGATCCGTCTGACATCAGCAATGGTATCCCTCTTTCCATGTCCTCTTCTGAATCCAGCTTCAATTTCTGTCAGTTCCCTGTCAATTTACTGCTGCAATCACTTTTTAATGATCTTCAGCAAAATTCTTCTTCCTAGTCTGTCTTAGTCTGAAAGCTCAGCTGAAACCTGTCCACCATGGGTGACCCTGCTGGTATTGGAAATACCAGTGGCATAGTTTCTTGCACCACAGCAACGTGCAAGCCACCAGAGTAAGACAAACTGACAGATGTGTAGGGCATGCAGTTGTAGAGGCTGGAAAGTCTCAAGTTCGTGGAGGCTTCTCCTGACTCATATAGCTGCAGGGGCTGATGAACCCAAGATCTGCAGGTGAGATGGTAGGCTGCTAGGTCAAGTCAAAGAATCTAAGGTCAGAAGATGATGAGCCAGATGCAGGATCCAGAGCACACCAAAAGCCAGTGAGCTTTGCCAGAAAGTCCTTATATATGGTGAATGTAGGCCACACTCCCAAGGAAACTCCCTTTCAACTGATTGGCTGCTCATAGCAGATCTCATCATGGAGGTGATTACATCATCACAAAAGTGCAAAACTACATCATAACTGCCAAACCATGGAGAATCATGGTCCAGGCAAGTTGACACACAACCTTAACCATCATAATCTACCCTTTGTCAGGTTGGCACTTGTACACATCTCCTTAAACCATACATAATCTCTAAATAAAGAAAATTATAAAGTCATATTTGCGACTAACATGGTACAACTAGTATGCATACAACCAAAAATTCACTAGCCCAGTTTACATCTTGTATTTTATAAGGGAAGAAAACAAAAATATTTTATACACACATACAAGAAAAAAATACTCGTAACAATTACAGTCTTCGTTTCTACAACTGGTCATGTGGTCTTAGCTGGTATTTAGAACTACCTTCTTCTACTATGCATTCCACATTCCCTTTACCCTCAGCAAGCACCTCAGCTGGTCTCGGTTCTTTGTATGGTGAGGTGACCCAAATCTTCATTCCTGAAGGGTCTGGGCCATTAGTAGTCATGTCAGAATTGTGTTGCTGTAGTTTTCCAATGACTTTAATCATTGGAGTATTGAAACGTCCTAAGGGATCTCCTGCACTCCAGACATACTCTTCTTTACCCCCATTATGTAATACCAATCCAATTTCCTCTTGGTAATCAGGATCGATCACACCAGCCATGTGGTAACTCCCTTCTTTACCTGTGGATCCAGAAGCATAAGGAGCCCAAAGTGGCAGGGTGGCATCCTTCACTTCCAGTTCAATGGAATCTGGGAAGTGTCTCCAGGTGGGAACATTCTCCTTTTGGAATTAAGACTTCTAGACCTGCAGAGCATGGGTTGGCAGTGACAGGAAACAAAAATTTCTCAAGTGGGTCACTAGGGGTAATAGTGAGTGGTGCCACTCGCATCTCCACCCCTTGATTCCTGGACCTATGAGTCCTGGCTATGGGAGAAACAGCACCATATATTGGATGCTGGTTTAGAGCATATACAGCCTCCAGCAAGGAGAAGAACATTGCCCTTACCCTGCAAGGTATTGCCACCTAGCTGGTTCCGTAACTGTGTCTTTAGAAGGTCATCCCATCATTCTATAAAGCCAGCAGCTTCAGGATGATGGGGAACATGGTAAGACCAGTAAATTTCATGAGCATGGGCCCATTGCAACATTTCATTTGCTGTGAAATGAGTCCCTTGATCCAAGACAATGCTATGTGGGATACCAAGACAGTGGATAAGGCATTCTGTAAGTCCGCAGATGGTGGTTTTGGAAGAAGCATTGCATGCAGGGCAGGCAAATCCATATCCAGAATAAGTGTCTATTCCAGTAAGAACAAAATGCTGCCCTTTCCATGATGGAAGCAGTCAAATGTAATCAGCCTACCACCGAGTTGCTGGCTGATCACCTAGAGGAATGGTGCCATATTGGGGACTCAGTGTTGGTCTCTGCTGCAGTCAGATCAGGCACTCAGCAGTGGCTGTAGCCAAGTCACCTTTGGTGAGTGGAAGTCCATGTTGTTGAGCCTATTCGTAACCTTCATCCTTTCCACCATGACCACTGTATTCATGAGCCCATTGGGCAAGGATGGGAGTGGCTAGGGAAAGAGAATGATTGGTTTCCACAGAACACGTCATTCTATCTGCTTGCTTGTTAAAATCCTCCTCTGCTGAGGTCGCCCTTTGGTGAGCATTCACGTGAGACACAAATATCTTCAATTCTTTGACCCATTCACAGAGGTAGGTCCACAAACCTCTTCTCCATTCCTCCTTGTCTCCAATTTTTCAATCATATTCTTTCTAAGTCCCTGACCATCCAGCCAAACCATTGTCCACAGCCCATAAATTGGTATATAATCACACATCTGGACATTTCTTCTTCCAAGCAAAGTGAACAACCAGGTTCAGTAATTGAAGTTCTGTCCTTGGGAGGATTTCCCTTCACCAGTGTCCTTCAGGGAGGTCCCAGAATAAGCCTGTAGTACTGCTGCTGTCCACTTTCAAGTGGTGCACACAGAACCATTTATAAACCAGGTACAAGTTTCCCTTCCTCAGTCAAATGATCATAAGGAACTTCCCATGAGGCCATAGGTGCAGACTGGGAAATGAAAGATAATGTGACAGGAGTGGAGACCACGGGCATTTGGGCCACTTCCTCATGCAACTTACTTGTGCTTTCAGGTCCTGCTAGGGCCCAATCTCATATATACCACTTCCATTTAATGATGGAGTTCTGCTTTGCACATTCAACTTTACGGCTCTATGGGTCAGACAACACCCACTTCATGATGGGCAGCTCAGGCCACATGGTGACTTGGTGGCCCGTGGTTAAGTGTTCAGTCTCTACTAAGGCCCAGTAACAAGCCAAAAGCTGTTTCTCAATAAGGAGAATAGTTATCTGCAGAGGATGGCAGAGCTTTGCTCCAAAATCCTAAGGGTCTAAGCTGTGATTCACTAATAGGGTCTGCCCAAGTCTCCAAACAGCATCTCTATCTGCCATTGATACTTCAAGCACCATTAGATCAGCAGGATCATATGGCCAAGTGGCGGAGCAGCTTGCACAGCAGCCTGAACCGGTTGCAGGGCCTTTCCTTGTTATAGGTCCTACTCAAAACTAGCATTTGATAAATTGGGCTGGGGTAGCACACCCGAATGAGGAATATGTTGCCTCCAAAGTCCACCAGCACTGTGCCTCCTTTTTAGTTGTGGGAGGGGCCAGATGCATAACTTATCCTTCACTTTAGAAGGAATATCTCAACATACCCCACACCATTGGACCCTTAGAAATTTCACTGAGGAGGAAGGCAACTGAACTTTTTTTTTCAGTTCTTCTTTTTTTAATTGTTGTACTTTAAGTGAAAGTTTACAATTCAAGCTTGTCTCTCATACAAAAAGTTACACATACATTGTTATCTGACCCTAATTGCTCTCTCTATACTATGGCAGCACACTCCTCCTTTCCACCTCCGATTTCCCATGTCCATTCAACCAGCTTCTGACTCTCTCTGCTTTCTCATCTCACCTCCAGACAGGAGCTGCCCATTTAGTCTCATGTATCTGCTTGAGCTAAGAAGCACACTCTTCATGAGTATCATTTTATGTCTCATAGACCAGTCTAATCTTTGTCTGAAGAGTTGGCCTCAGGAATTATCTTAGTTCTGGGTTGACAGAGAATCCACGGGTCATGCCTTCTGGGGTTCCTCCAGTCTCAGTCAAACCATTAAGTCTGGTCTTTTTACTAGAGTTTGAGTTATGCACCCCAATTTTCTTCTGTTCCATGAGGGACTCTCTGTTGTGTTCCCTGTCAGGGTGGTCATTGGTGGTAGCCGGGCAGCATCTAGTTCTGGTTTCAGGATGATGCAGTCTCTGGTTTATGTGGCCCTTTCTGTCTCTTGGGCTAATACTTTCCTTGTGTCTTTGGTGTTCTTGATTCTCCTTTACTCCAGGTGGGTTGGGACAAACTGATGTATCTTAGATGGCCACTCACTTGCTTTTAAGACCAGACACCACCCACCAAAGTAGGATGCAGAACATTTTCTTAATAAACTTTGTTATGCCAATTGACCTAGATGTCCCCTGAAACCATGGTCCCCAGACCCCTATCCCTACTACTCAGTGCCTCAAAGTGTTTGATTGTATTCAGGAAACTTCTTAGCTTTGGTTTAGTCCAGTTGTGCTGACTTCCCCTATAGTGTGTGCTGTCCTTCCCTTCATCTAAGATAATTCTTGTCTACTATCTAGTTAGTGAATAACCTTCTCCCTACATCCCCACCCTAGTAACCATCAAATAATGTTTTCTTCTGTATTTAAACTTTTTCTTGAGTTCTTATAATTGTGGTCTTATGCAATATTTGTCTTTCTGTGAGTGACTAAATTCACTCAGCATAATGCCCACCAGATTCTTCCATGTTATAAGATGTTTCACAGCTTCATCGGTGTTCTTCATCACTGCATAGAATTCCATTGTGTAAATATACCATAATTTGTTTATCCATTTGTCTGCTGATGGGTACCTAGGTTGTTTCCATCTTTTTGCTATCGTGAACAGTGCTGCAATGAACATGAGTGTGCATATATCTATCCATGAGATGGCTCTTATTTCTCTAGGATATATTCCAAGGAGTGGGATAGCTGGATCTTATGGTACTTCTATTTCAAGCTTTTTAAGGAAGGGCCAAATAGATTTCCAAAGTGGGTGTACCATTTTACATTCCCACCAACAGTGTATAAGTGTTCCAGTCTCCCCACAACCTCTCCAACATTTATTATTTTGTGTTTTTTGGATTAATGCTGTCCTTGTTGGGGTGAGATGGTAGCTCATTGTAGTTTTGATTTGCATTTCTCTAATGGCTAATGATTGTGAAGATTTCTTCATGTGTCTGTTAGCCACCTGACTGTCTTCTTTTGTGAAGTGCCTGTTCATATCCTTTGCCTATTTTTTAATTGGGTTATTTGCCTTTTTGTCGTTGAGGTGTTGCAGTATCTTGTAGATTTTAATGATTAGACATTGATCGGATTTGCCAAACTTTTTCCCAGTCTGTAGGTTGTCTTTTAACTCTTTTGGTGAAGTCTTTTGATGAACATAAGTGTTTGATTTTCAGGAGCTCCCAGTTATCTAGTTTCTCTTCTGGTGTTTGTGCATTGTTAGTAATGTTTTATATTCTGTTTATGCCATGTATTAGGGCTCCTAGCGTTATTCCTATTTTTTCTTCCATAAGCTTCATCATTTTTAATTTTATATTTAGGTCTTTGATCCATTTTGAGTAGTTTTTGTGCATGTGTGAGGTATGGGTCTTGTTTCAGTTTTTTGCAGATGGATACCCAGTTATGCCAGCACCATTTGTTAAAGAGACTGTCTTTTCCCCATTTAATGAACTTTGGGCCTTTGTCAAATATCAGCTGCTCATAGGTGGATACATTGACATCTGGGTTCTCAATTCTGTTCCATTTGTCTATGTATCTGTTGTTGTATCAGTACCAGGCTGTTTTGACTACTGTGGTGGTATAATAGGTTCTAAAATCAGGTACTATGAGGCCTCCCACTTTGGTCTTCTTCTTCAGTAATGCTTTACTTATCCAGGGCCTCTTCCCTAGCCATATGAAGTTGGTGGTTTGTTTCTCCATCTCATTAAAAAGCAGCTGAATTTTGTCAGATTAATTTCCCACCCTCTGTCTCACAAATGTTTGACCAGTAAGTCTAGACTCATTGACATTTCTTCCTTACTAGGTCATATCAGCATAATGGCATTATTGTAATGGCCCAGTGTGATGTCTTGTGGAAGGGAAAGATGATCAAATCCCTGTGGACTAAATTATGACATGGGACTGCAGACTTGATATACCCTTGAGATAGGACCGTGAAGGTGTATTGCTAGCCTTGCCAGCTGAAGGCAAACTACTTCTAGTTGTCTTTTGAAACAGGTATAGGGAAAAATGCATTAGCCAGATCAATGGCTGCATACCAGGTACAAGGAGATATATTAATTTGCTCAAGCAAAGAAACTACATCTGGAACAGCACCTGCAATTGGAGTCACCATCTGGCTAAGTTTTCAATAATCCACTATCATTCTTCAAGAACCATCTGTGTTTTCACACAGGCCAAATAGGTGAGTCGAATGGGGATGTGGTAGGAATCACCACCCCTACGTCCTTCAAATCCTTGATGGTGATAAATCTCTGCAAACCCTACAGGAATGTGGTGTTGCTTTTGGTTTACTATTTCCCTAGATAGGGGCAGTTCTAATGGCTTCCAGTTGGCTTTTCCTACCATAATAATCCTTACTTCATTTGTCAGAGATCCAATGTGGGGGTTCTGCCAGTAGCTGAGGGCATCTACTCTACTTATATATTCTGGTACTGGGGAAATAACTACAGGATGGGTTTGGGGACCCACTGGACCCACTGGACCCACTGTGAGATGAATCTGAGCTAAGACTCTATTAATAACCTGACTTCCACATGCTCCTACTCTGACTGGTGGGCTACAGTGAAGTTTTGGGTCTCCTGGAATTAGTGTCAGTTCAGAAGTGGTATCCAGTAATCCTTGAAAAGTCTGATTGTTTCCTTTTCCCCAGTGAACAGTCACTCTCGGGAAAAGTTGTAGATCCCTTTGGGGAAAGCTGGGAAAAAGATTAACAGAATAAATTTTTCCCAGTGTAGTGGGGTCCCTCCTCAAGGGAAACTGGTCTCCCCTTCATTCAAGGTGTTGTGTGTCTGTAAACTCACTCAAGTCTGGGAGCTGATGGAGGGCCGTGACTCCTTATTCTGGCAATTTGAGTTAGACTACCATTCACTTGATCCAGAATTTTTCCGTTTGTACAGATCAAGTAAATATTTAATAGATTTCCCATCTATTTTACTCCTAGCGACACCATGACTAAGTAGCCAACGCCGTAAGTCCATACGAGTCAAATTATTCTGAATACTGCTTTGACTCCACTGTACATTATGGTAACCACGCCCACCTTGTCTTTGTCGATAGAGTGTCGCCACTTGGTCCCTACCACCACTGGGTCCTATCAGCCCCATTTCAGTTAGGTGTCAATTCAACTAGGGTAGCTCCCACTGCCAAATCTGACGTACATTAAATAGCAATCACAGCAGTCTTCAAGGATGCTGGAGCTCCCTTCACAAATTTGTTCCTCACCACTGTGGTAAAAGGTGTGTCCTCTGGACACTGCAAGTGTGAGTCTGTGGATCTAACCTGATAAATTCATTCTAACATGGCAGTTTCCCTAAGCCTTTGGGTATCTTCTTCTACAGTATACCAAGGCAGGTCTGGTAATTCAGCTTGATTTAGTGCAGGCCACCACGTAATCCATGCTTCAGCCACCCAACCAAATAAAATATTAGATCCTTTCCTAACCTCTCAAGCTGAAACATTGAATAAGAATCTGTGCTTAGTGGGCCCATATTGATAAACTCAGACAGATTCAACTTTATGTTCCTTGCACCATTATCCCACAACCTTAATAGCTATTCCCACACATATTCCCCAGGCTTCTGTTTGTGCATATTAGAAAAGTCAAGCAGCTCTTTTGGAGTTTAGTTTACCTCCACTTGAGTCACACTTTGTACTTCACCTTTTGGGGCTTGCTGGGACTTAAGTCTAGTTATAGGTCTAGAAGCAAAAGTCGGGAGTGGGTATGTTTTTTGAGAATATTCAGCAATATCTTGTAAGGCATCTGCCTCAGATGATGCCCCAGGCTAAGACAAAGCTACTTCCCCAGGTGATATCTCAGCAAAGGCTCTTCAGACACAGCTGGGTTAATCTTGTCAGATGGAGGTGTAGGGGATATGGTTTTGTTGGCAGGAGTGATTCAACAGAATTTAGGGGCTCAGTGTCCCCATCTTCCTGATTATCTGGCCATATGTCTCCATCCCAAGTTTCAGGATCCCATTTCTTCCCAATCGATGCCCTCACTTTGACTTCAGACATCATTTAAAGTTGGGAATTCAATTGGCCTTGTAATTTAGCCACTCTTACAATATGACTCTTGTTTGGGTTTTGGCAATATCAACTCTGTTACTACAAGAAATAAGGCTTTCTTTCAGGGCAAATTTGAGTTCATTTATGTGGCACTTGAGCTTTGACTTTGAAGCCCTGAGCTCATCTCTTTCTTTCACCACTTTGTCTAGCAAAAGTAGGACCAACAAATCATCTTCCTTATAATTCTCATTCTGAAAATTTGTAGAAATGCATCAATCACACAATCACCCAGAGCCTTGCCTCTCACCAATAATTGATGTTTTGTGATATTTTGTTTATTTATATTGTCACCTCAAGCTATGGATTAGCAGTGCCCTCTTTACTACTGGAAGTAGAGTCATCAACATCTTTAAGACTAACCAGATTTGATAACTGTGATTGCTAATGTTGTGCGTCAACTTTGGCTGGGCCATGGTTCTCAGTGGTTTGACAGTTATGATGTAGTTTGGCAGTTGTATGATGATGTGATCACCTCCATGATGAGATTTGATATCATGTGATCACCTTCATGATGGGATCTGCAATGAGTAGCCAATCAGTTGAAGGGGAGTTTCCTTGGGGGTGTGGCCTACATGCAATATAGATGAACTCTCTGGCAAGGCGCTAGGGCTTTTGCTCACACTGGATCCTGCAGCTGGCTCCTGTCCTTCTGACCTTCTTGGGACTTGAGCTAGCAGCTTACCTGCTGTCTTGCCTGCTGATCTTGGGATTCATCAATCTTTTCAGCCTGTGAGCCAATCTTGAGTTTGCCAGCCACGGTGGCTACATGAATCAGGAGAAGCCTCCAGCCTGATCCACATTCCAGCCTCTACAACCGCGTGAGTCATTTCCGTAATATAACTCTCTCTATGTATGTGTTGGAGCCCTGGTGGCAGAGTGGTTAAGAGTTCAGGCTGCTAACAAAATGTTGGCAGTTTGAATCCACCAGCTGCTCCTTGGAAACTCTATGGGGCAGTTCTGCTCTGTCCTACAGGCTCGCTATGAGTTGGAATCAACTCGACTGCAATGGGTTTGGTTTTTTTGGTTTTAAAGTTTGTGAAGATAGTATGTTTATACACTTTACTGGTTTACTTCTCTAGAGAACCCAGCCTAAGACAATAACCAATTTAGAATACTCATCCTTACAATCGTGTTTCTCTAGAACCACTCTAGAACCAAATGTCTTAGACTAGATTCTCTAGAAAAGCAAAAGCAGTGAAGTATACATACATACATACATATATATATATATATATATATATATATATATATATATATATATATACACAGAGAGAGATTTATATCAAGGAAATGGCTCACACGGTTGTAGAGGCTGGAAAGTCCCAAGTCCGTGAGTCAAGCGTCAAGACTTGAAAACACTATGGGACAGCTCTACTCTGCACGCACTGGGCCACCATGAATCAGAATCAACTTGATGGCAACTAAAAACAATAACAACAATGTGAGGAATGGAGAGGCAGCGAAAGAATCACCTACCAGGCTTGATAACAGAGCTAAGAGTCCAGCTGAATTGAAGTCCCATTCATTTGCAGTGCCACCATAAGCACAGTGATATGAGCTTCCCAGTAGCAAAGAGGAGTGCCTGTATAGATGCACTGCTCCAGAGATTGGAGTTTTCAGAGCAAAAGGTTAAGTAGGAGACGGAGGAATTATAAATAGTGATAACAGACAATGCGGACTGTCTTAGTTACCTAGTGCTGGTGTAACAGAAACACCATAAGTGGGTGCTTTTAAAGAACAGAAATTTATTTTCTCAAAAATCAGAATTTCAGCCATGTTGATACTTTCCTTGTCAGTAGCCCCAGGCATTCCTTGGTTTCTTGGTGACATGGCAACTGTCTTCCAATGTGTGTTCATGTCTCATGTCTAATCTATTCTTTTTATAACTCAGAAGTGATTAGGTTTAGGATCCACCCTACACTGGTATGGTATCATTAACATAATAAAAGAAAAACTCTTTACAAATAGGATTACATCAACAGGTACAAGGGGTTAGGATTCCAACATATATTTTTGGAGGGATTGGCTGTATAAGGAGAAAAGTAACTATTACACAATGAGAAAATGAAAGTCTCATCAGATTGGTGGTCTTGATGTGGTAGAGGAATAGATTTAATAAGACTGGGATTTTAAAGTATGTAAATATAAAAGAGAGAATAGATCATACTTTACCCAGGTTAATTCCCTAGGTTAAATTGAAAACAATTACTGGAAATTAAAAGGAAACAGATTTTGGTCCAACCTAAGAAAACTGTATAATAATTAGCTATTTAATAACAGTAAAATCTCAAGCATTCCTTCAAGTAGTTTACAACCAATTGGGAAAGGAACTAAATAGAGCTTTCTCCTCAAAAACTTCTAATCTGCTTTTCAAGTCTTTTTTACACTATATTCCCTGACTTAGAAAGTAAACAGAGAGGGAAAAGTCAAAAAAGCAGTTTTCTCCTGCTCAGAGAAAGTTAAAAATTAAACAATAAAATTTTTCTCCAAAAAATTAGAATTTCATTCCACATAGCTTCACTCTACCCAGAGCCTTTTTGCTTCTAGATTTCATTTGTAAATCCTCACATAAAATATAAAAAATTTATAAATTTTGGACTAAGTGAATATTTTATCTCCGATTCATAGGAATTTCCTTTTCCTGTATCTTGTCATTTAAAAATCACGTTGAATATTGTGTCTACTAATGTTAATTTAGTAGTGCCTGGGTGGAGCAATGAGTCAGAATCTACTTGACGGCAACAGGTTTGGTTTTTTGTTTTTTTGAGGTTGAGCAAATGCTTAAGCCCTCTACTACTAGCTGAAGGTTGGTGAGTTGACCTCACCCAGAGGGGCCTTGGCAGATCCCTGGCAATCTGCTTCCGAAAGGTCACAGCCTTGAAAACCCTATGGAGCAGTTCTACTCTGCACACATGGAGTCACCATGTGTCAGAATCAACTCGAGGGCAACTAACAACAAATATTAATTCAAATCATCAAATATTTCCTCCAGAGAGTTGATAAATATACTAACTTACATAGGGTAATTTGAGATGTAATTTCTAATTCTCTGAATAATTCCAATGTTATAAATTGTAAAAAGATAAAAAAATAAGGCTTCAGGATCATCTTAACACTGAGTTTAGACAAAATATCTTTATACAAATACCTTCAGAAGATTTTTGAAGTCACTTCATTTCATTTCAGTGGTTATTGCTCTATTTTAATTCCCACAATCTAATATTTCCTTTTGACATTGTTTTTCTTTATCCAAGTGATCTCTGTTATAATTTTGGTCAACAATGATTTGAATTATCTTGATTCCAAACATTGACTATTTTCCTAGGTCAAGTTTATTATTAAATTTTAGCCAGAAATAAATTTCACAAGAGCTTTAAATCTATTTATTGAAAGAATAAGAGCTACTTTTTCAACCCTGAGAAGTCTTTTAGCCTTAATTTTATTCCACTCATTATTGGTTTCTGAATACAAATTACATTTATAATGTCCATTTCCCAGGAGTGTTTACTTGGTTAAGAAGCTTTTCATTTATTTTTACATTTTCTTTTACATTTAGTGAAATGGTAGAATATAAAAACAAAAAAAGAAAGGTTTCATGAATGGACTTTAAGTGCTGGTGGCATCTTTCATTCAACTAAACAAATTAATCATTTACTTAGTGTGAGCATTATCTATACTCTATATAAGCAGATATCTGTTTCCTTACATGTATAAGAAGGACAACATAAAGGGAGACAAGGCACTATTAATTACTGAACCAGGGAGTACTCGGAACCAATGCTAAGGCTTTCTCTTTCACTACACAACAGCCCTCAAGGAGTTAAGGACCCCAACCTCTGTTTTAGGGAAGCTTTCCAAGTATCCTAGTCTATTAACAGCAAGGAGTCAGGGACGCCTGAACAGTTGGGATGAGTGTAGAGGACAGCCACTGGACATGAAAGGGCACTTTCCATGGGATGATCCACAGGCCACAGACAGTTGTTGAAAGAAGGTCCTCTACAATAGCCAGAAAAACAACTGGACAAACTCTTTTGCATAGGTAATGAATGATATATGCTCACAAGAATGGAGAAGGATGGTCTGCAGGCATTGGTTCTACTTTCCCATGGCTCTCTAGTACTTAGTTTCTTTCATGCTAACTCTCTCATCTCTTTCTTACCTCTTTCTACTCCCACCCTGCCCCAACCAGATCTTACCCTCTTGATTCTTGCCACTTAGTTCGCCAAAGTCAAGCCCTGCTATCCTCTCCCTCCCCCTAGGTCAGATGACCCTTATCTACTCTTCCCAGGGATAGATGCTAAGTTCCATTTTTTTTGAGAGATTAACACACTACAAATACAAAATATATATATATTTACTAAGAAAAAATGAGAAAGCGTAAGTAATAAAATTATAAATAACACGGGTGAAATAACCATCAAAATGGAGATTTTTTTTAAACTGTAAGAGATTACTTTTTACAACTTTATGCAAGTAAATGTAGATTAAGTTCATAATTTCTCAGAAAGATACATATTACCAAGACTGAACCACTAGAGACAGAAAGAAATTTTTTTATTGTTGATTACGAAGCAGAGGCCAAGTAAGGAAAAGTACTCCTTCATATTTTCTCTCCATCCTCTCTCTCTCATTTCTCTCTTCCCTCACTCTTGCTACTCTGAGATAGAACCTCCCAATAAACATTCGCACTTAAGCATTGCCAAGATATTGGATAAAGCTGAAATTTCAAACACTTTGTGTAGAAATTCTGTGTAGAATATATTTTGTATAGACATATGCAATTTGCTTTCTTCACTTGATAAAGACAAAGTTCAAGAATGGACAACATCTATACAATAGTTATCATCTATATATAGAATAGACAAGATATCTATATATAGAATAGACAACATCTCTCTATATAGAATAGACAACATCTCTATGTATAGAATAGACAACATCTATAGAATATGTATGCAATTCACTCTTTTCTTGATAAAGACAAACAAAATTCAAGAATGGACAACATCTGTAGAATAGTTATCACAACAATAAATTGTAAATGGAAGACCATTTGTTCTTGCAATAGTTAGAAAAATAAATGCCTTTGGTTCATTCTCCTATCTACTGTTTTAGCTCACCATGAAGTCACTTTTTAGCTGAATTGATCTAGGATTGGTTTCCACAACAAAGTCTCCTTGACTATCCTGACAATTTTCACTAATTCAAAGGATTTATTCAAAGTAATATTTGAGCATCGACTATTTGGCTTACATGGTCCTAGCTGCTGACAATATGGTAGCAAACAAAACAAAGAGAAATCACTACTCTCACAGAGGTGGAAAAAAAGACAATTATATATACACATATACAATAAATATATTTTAGGTGGTAAGCCCTATGGACAGAAAGTAACCAAGATATGAGAAATAGCAATTCTACATGTAATATGCAATGCATTAATTATGTTCTTATATAACGCATTATATATTATATTAATTATATATTAGGATATACTAATATTATATAATATTTGTATATTGCAGTACATTTGAATTGAAATGAGAAAGATCCAGCAGATAGGGAAAATTGCTGACACCTTCTCAGTCTCCTTCTACTACCCTATGGCAAGTGAAGAAAAGGAATTTCTTTGATGATATGTTGTTTTAGAGCTTAATCCAAATCAGTGCTTGATACTTAGTAGTATTGGACTGAAACACCCTTTAAACCTGCTTCATCACCTCTTGCTTCAGCCCCTCAGATGTTTGGTGTGACTTTGGCCTGAAAGCAGAAGTATGCGTCAAATACAGATATTTCCATTTTATTTGTGAGACCTTTTGAGGTTCTTCCCTGTGTTCAGAATCACTCTTGGCTTTCTCATTCTTTTACACTTGAACGTTGTAATAGTAAGTGTTCCTTGCCAATATGCTTACAGGCCTTGGATAGAAGGAGCTATTGACACTAAATACCTTTAGGGGGCAGCATAGAGCCTGTTTGCTACCAGTTCATGGTGCCTTTAATATTTGCCACAATTTTGGCTTTCCTATAAAGACACTTTTTTAATATTCAATATTTTAACAGTAACACAAAATATCAAATAAAATAGTAGTGAAAAAATTATACTGCCTTTTATATGAGTGATGAAAGACAGATGTTGGTTTTAGGCAATTAATGCTAACAATTCAGATTAATTTATCCGACATTTATTAAGTTCTTACTATATTGCAAGTTTCGTGCCAATAAAGATTCCAATATTAATTTTTAAAGTGTTCCTCCCCTCAAAAACCCCCATCTAATGAGAGAGACAAGTAAACAGACACATTTAATATAATAACTTATATGTATTGACTGCCTCATTAAGTGCCAGTGATTATTATAAACATGTTCAAGAATTAATCTCTACAGTAACTTTCAGATGTATATACTAGTGTTACTTTTATTTAATGAGAGATTAAATAAAACAATGAGAGTTTAAATAACTTGCACAAGGCCACTCAACTTGTAAGGGATAGAGCCACTATTCAAATCAAGGCATTGTCTCCTCTTGACCCTTACTGACTCCTGTATAATGTGTTACGTGTCAAATAGCAGAGTTATGTGAGAAATCAACATGTGTACAAAAGTGATGCCCCTAACCTAGCTTGGGGAACTGACCCTGTCAGATAAATCTTAAAGTATGAATTGGAATTAATCATATGAATAAGGAAGGGGAGGAGAGGTGCGTCTGTTTTAGGCCAAGAGAATACCAATGGGCAAGACAGGGAATCATGAAATGTTGTAATAAATGCAGAGATATGTATGTAGTTAGTCTGAGCGTAGAGTGAGCATTGGAGAATTGTTGGAAATGAAGCTGAGCAAGAATACAGTGGTCAAGCCTTGGAAAGCTAAGCTAAGCAATTTGGACATTATTTGGTTGAGCAGCTGTCTCAAACCTGGCTACTCTGAATCAGGATCTCCGGGATAGGGCCAGGAATCTGTATGTTTAAATGCTTCCTACGTGATTCTGATACAGGCAGACTGCTTCAGAGATTCCAAAGATCGTTAGCTTTTGAAATAAGGAATTTCATAGTCAGACATGGTATTCAAATTGATCACTGTTATATTAGGACAGATTTGAAAGGGAATAACTGAAGGCAGAGTCAAACTAGGAGGCTAGCATAATTTTCCCTGTCAGAGATAAGTCTAAAGTAGAATACTGAGGACTCTCAAAGAGAAGAAATCAATAAAGGAAGGGATTGTTGTTATTGTTGTTGTTAGGTGCCATCCAGTCAGTTATGACTCACAGTGACCCTACGTAGAACTGAAAGAAACACTGCCTGGTCCTGCGCCATGTTCACAATTGTTGTTATGCTTGAGCCCATTGTTGCAGCCACTGTGTCAATCCATCTTGTTGATCCTCTCCTTTACCAAGCATGATGTCCTTCTCCAGGGACTGATCCCTCCTGATAACATGTCCAAAGTACTTGAGAGGAAGTCTCAACATCCTCACTTCCAAAGAGCACTCTGGCTGTACTTCTTCCGAAACACACTTGTTCATTCTTCTGCAGTCCACGATATATTCAATATTCTTCATCAACACCATAATTCAAAGGCATCAATACTTCTTTGGTCTTCCTTATTCATTATCCAGCTTTCACATACATATGAGACAATTGAAAACACCATAGCTTGGATCAGGTGCCCCTTAGTCCTTGTCTCAGTCACCTAGTGCAGCTCCAACAGAAATACCACAAGTGGGTGGCTTTACAAAGAGAAATTTATTCTCACAGTCCAGTAGGCTACAAGTCCAAATTCAGGGCATCAGCTCCAGGGGAACGCTTTCTCCATCAGCTCTGGAGGAAAGTCCATGTCATCAGTCTTCCTTTGGTCTGGGAGCTTCTCTGCACAGGAACCTCAGGTCCAAAGTACACGTTCTGCTCCCCGCACTGCTTTCTTGGTGGTATGAGGTTCCCAAGTGTCTCTGTCCGCTTCTGTCTTTTATATCTCAAAAGAGATTGCATTAAGACACTAATCTTGTCAACCTCATCAGTATAACCTCATCACAGTGACAGAATTTACAACACATAAGGAGATCACATATAATCTCATCATAGTGATACAGTTTACAGCACTTAAGGAAATCACATCAGATAACACAATCATACAATATTAGGAATCATGACCTAGCCAAGTTGCTACACACATTTTTTGAGGGACACAATTCAACCCATGACAGTCCTCAAAGAGACATCTTTGCTTTTCAACACTTTTAAAGAGGTTGTTTGCAGCAGATTTGCCCAATGCAATGTGTCATTTGATTTCTTGACTGCTGCTTCCATAGGCGTTGATTGTGCATCCAAGAAAAATGAAATCCTTGACTACTTCAATCTTTTATCCTTTTATCATGACGTTTCTTATTGGTCCAGTTGTGAGGACTTTTGTTTTCTTTATGTTGATGTGTAATCCATACTGAAGGCTGTGGTCTTCGATCTTCATCAGTAAGTGCTTCAAGTCCTCTTCACTTTCAGCAAGCAAGGTTGTCATCTGCATATTGCAGGTTGTTAACGAGTCTTCCACCAATCCTAATGCCATGTTCTTCTTCATGTAGTCTAGCTTCTTGGATTATTTGCTTAGCATACAGATTGAATACAGAGAAAGGATACAATCCTGACACACACCTTTCTTGATTTTAAACCACAAAGTGTCCCCTTGTTCTGTTTGAATGACTGCCTCTGGGTCTATTACAGGTTCCTCATGAACACAATTAAGTGTTCTGGAATCCCATTCTTTGCAATGTTATCTATAATTTGTTATGATCCACACAGTTGAATGCCTTTGCATAGTCAATAAAACACAGGTAAACATCTTTCTGGGTATTCTCTGCTTTCAGCCAAGATCCTTCTAACATCAGCAATGATATCCCTCGTTCCACATTCTCTTCTGAATCCAGCTTGAATTTCTGGAATTCCCTGTTGGTGTACTGCTACTACCGTTTTTGAATCATCTTCAGCAAAATTTTACTTGTGTGCCATATTAATGATATTGTTCGATGATTTCCACATTCTGTTGGATCACCTTTGTATAGAATGGGTATAAATATGGATCTTTTGCAGTCGGTTGGCCAGGTAGCTGTCTTCCAAATTTCTTGGCCTAAATGAGTATCTTGAGAGCTGCATCCATTTGTTGAAACATCTCAGTTGTTATTCTATCAATTCCTGGAGACTTTTTTTTTTTTTTTTTTTTTGCCAATGCCTTCAGTGCAGCTTGGACTTCTTCCTTCAGTACTGTTGGTTGTTGATCATATGCTACCTCCTGAAATGGTTGAAAGCTAGCCAATTCTTTTTCATACAGTGACTCTTTGTTTTCCTTCCATCTTCTTTTGATGCTTCCAGCGTCACTCAATGTTTTGCCCATAGAATCCTTCAAAATTACAACTCGAGGTTTGAATTTTTTCTTCAGCTTTTTCAGCTTGAGAAATGCTTAGCATGTTCTTCTCTTTTGGTTTTCTATTTCCAGGTCTTTGCACATTTCATTGTAACACTTTGTATTCTTGAGCCACAATTTGAAATCTCTGCTCAGTTCTTTTACTTCATCATTTCTTCCATTCACTTTACCTGTTCTATGCTCAAAAGCAAGTTTCAGTGTCTCTTCTTATATCCATTTTGGTCTTGTCTTTCTTTCCTGTCTTTTTAACGATCTTTTGATTTCTTCACATATGATGTAATTGACGTCATTCCACAACTCGTCTGGTCTTCTGTCATTAGTGTTCAATGTGTCACATCTATTCTTGAGATGGTCTCCAAATTCAGGAAGGGATATACTCAAAATCGTATTGTGGTTCTCATAGACTTGTAATTTTCTTCAGCTTCAGCTTGAGCTTGCATACGAGAAATTGTTAGTCTGTTCCGCAGTCAGCCCCTGGCCTTATTCTGGCTGTTGATATTGAGCTTTTCCACCATCTGTTTCCGCAGATGTGGTCAGTTTGCTTCTTGTGTTTTTCATTTGGTGAGGTCTGCGTGTATAGTCGCCATTTATACCATGGGAAAAAGTATTTGCAATGAATAAGTCGTTGATCTTGCAAAATTCTATCATGGGATCTCCGGTGTCATTTTATCATCAAGGTCATATTTTCCAACTACCAATCCTTCTTCTTTGTTTCCAACTTTTGCATTACAAAAACCCAAAATCAAACGCATTGCCCTCGAGTCAATTCTGACTCATAGCGACCCTACAGGACATAATAGAAATGCCTCGTAGGGTTTCCAGTGAGTGACTGGTGGATTCCAACTGCCGACCTTTTTGATTAGCAGCCAAGCTCTTAACCACTGTGCCACTGGGGCTCCTTCATATTCCAATAACTAGTAATCATCAATGCATCTTGAAGAACCCAGTTATTGATTGAGAGTGAAGAGTATGGGAGACGGAGGCATTCAGGATAATTTCCAGGTTTCCAGCTTTGCAAACTAGGATATTTCATGAAGATAGTAGAGTCAAAAAACATGGAATTATTATAGAGTCTCAACGCTAGGCAATGTGAAAATTTTAAAGAATATACAATTATAATGTTTATTGTCATATACATAAAATTATGTTATAATAAAAGCTTTATTTACAGGTTCCGGCAAAATGGCGCTCTAGGCAGAAGCACCACACCATCCCTCCACAGCAAAGATCCAAAAAACTAAGCCGAACAGAGAATACAACAATCCTGAAACCCTAAAACATCAAATGAAGAGATAAAGAACTCAGCCAAGCACCAAATGGTGTGAGAAAACTGACAGAGAACGGAGAGCGAGGAGAGATTCATGCAGAGGTCCCCTACCAGCTAACTCAGCACGGATCCGCCATCTTGGACTCCTATCGGAGACCAGCAAACAGGGGGTACAAGAAAGCAGCCTTACGGAGCTTCCAGTGGGAGACAAAACAACTGGTAATTTATGATATATGCTTTCCAACCCCCCACCCTTCTTCAACCCGACTTGGCCTCCTCTGCTTCCCGCGGCCACAGTCTCTTGACCGGGAAATGGCGGCTGCTTGGATTCCACACACCCGAACAGGTGGCTTTCTGAGTGCCATTTGTTGGCTGCTGGTGTTGCTCTTTTTCCGCTTCCTTTTATTTCTTCCTTGCCTCTCCCCACCTCCCCCTCCATTCGCTCCAGTACCTCGCTCTGTGCACCATTTTTGCTTCTTCCTGAGGGGCTGCAGAGCTCCAGTAATTTGTGATACACACTTTCCCGCTCTCTACACTTCTTCACCCACAGTCGGTGCCCTCTGCTTCCCACGGACACAGTCTCTTGTCCAGAAACACCAGCCCACACTAGCTGGCTCTCTGAGTGCTATTTGTTGGCTGCTAGTGTTGCTTTTCTTATTCTGCTTCTTTTGATTTCTTACTTACCTCTCGCCACCTCCCCATCCATTCACTCAAGTACCCGGTTCTGTGCGCCATCTTTCCTTCTTTCTGAGGGGCTGTGGAGCTCCATTTGAGTGTGGAGCTGCTTCTCGGTTTGGGCTGCCGCGCTGGTGGGATCCCTGGGCTTTTATTCATTTGTTTGTTTTGAATTGTTTGTTTGTTTTCTTTTCCTTTTCTTGAGTTGGGAGCCCTTTTGGCCAGGCTGAGCTGCGTGGCAAGGACGCTTCCCTTCAGCTTCCACAGACGTGCAGAGGAATCTGTGAGGGCATTTCTTTTTAAGTTGGTTTTTTTTTTCTGTTTCTTTGGGGGGGGGGGGGCTTTCTTTTTCTTTTTTTAATTTGTTTTGTTTTCTTTTTCCTTTTCTTCCCTTTTTGTCTTTCTTCATTGCTCAGTTTCTTGTCTATCTATATCTTCCTTCTCTTTCTGTTCCCTGAATACCTGGTGTTGTATACCTCTAGGCCTTCTAGCCAGGCTGTACTGCAGCACCTGAGAGCAACTTCCCCAGACCTCATAGCTGCACCGGTGGAAACCCTGGGAACTTTGCGGTTCTTTAACCTTTCTGATTCTTATTTATTCATTCTTTTCTTCCTCCTCCCCTTTCTGTTTTTCTCCATTTCATAGTCTCTCATCTCTCCACTCAAATGGCAAGCTCCCCTAGCATTCTTTTTTGTTTGTTTGTATGTTTTTGGCTCCTGTTCCACTCTCCTCTCTCCCATATCCATCTTAGCTCCACACGTAACAATCTCCCCGCTGCATCCTGCCTACCTGCACTGTGTGCTTGATATCACACCACCAGGCAGCACAGGCATGGCCTACTCCAACCTGCCCTGCACTGATTACCAACCCGCTCTGGTGGCTGTAGTAAGTGCCACAAACAATCCATCCCAGTAACTTCTCTTCAGCTAGACCTGCCCTGCTGTACCATATCTGAGTGACTGACCCTGCCAGTTGAAGAAGGAGGCAAAAAGAATTGTGCCCACAGACTAGCAAACAACAAAGAACATACAGTCTGCCTGCTCAGACATAGTCAAATTCTTTTTAAAAAAAGGGATGAAACAAACAAATCTACAATCAGTAAATGAGAAAAATAACTACTGAATGCCTGAAGACAGCAGACAATATCAAAACATTTACAAAAACAGGACAGGATGGTTCCAGCAGGCGTCCAAAATAAAACACCAGATGAATCTCTGGAAGAAAATGCACTGGAACTACCTGATAGGGAATTCAAATCTCTAATACCCAGAATTCTCCAAGAATTGAGGCAAAAAGCTGACAAACATGAGGAAAAAATAGACAAATTCATGGAAAATGTGGACAAAAAAATGGAAGAATTCAGGAAAATAATGCAGGAACAAAATGCCAAAATAAATTCACAACTAGAAATTATATAAAGATAACAATTAGAAATCCAAAAGATAAACAACAAGATTTCAGAAATGGATGATGCCATAGAAGGGCTGAGAAGCAGATTTGAAACTATGGAAGAGAGGATCAGTGCAATTGAAGACAAACACTTGGATACAACTCTGTTTCAGGAAAACTCAGAAAAAAGAACAAAGAAAAATGAAGATACCCTGGGAGTTATGTGGGACACAATCAAAAGCAAAAATCTGTGAGTGATTGGAATTCCAGAACAGGCGGAGAAAACAGAAAACACAGAGAGGATCATTGAGGAACTGCTGACAGAAAACTTTCCCAATATCATGAAAGATGAAAAGCTGGCCATCCAAGAAGCTCAACAAACCCCATATAGGAGAGACCCCAAAAGAAATTCATCAAGGCATATCATATTCACACTCGCCAAAAGCAAAGACAAGCAAAGAATCCAGAGAGCAGCTCGTGAAAAACAAGAAGTCACATAAAGAGGAGACACAAGAAGACTAAGCTCAGATTATTTGGCAGAAACCATGCAGGCAAGAAGGCAGCGGGATGACATATATAAAATCTTGAAAGAAAAAAATTGCCAGCCAAGAATAATATATCCTGCAAAACTCTCATTCAAATTTGATGGTGAAATTAGGTCATTTCCAGATAAACAGAAATTAAGGGAATCTGTAAGAGTCCAACCAAACTTACAAGAATTATTAACGCGAGTTCTTCGATCTGAGGACAAACAACTTCAGCTCACAGGCAGAACCTAGGATGCAGGATCGTACCAGCCAGATACTAATCTAGGAAATGAACTCTCGCAGACTATCCAAAACCAAAAGAAATACAACAGGGAATCAGAGCAGTTAATCAGTAAATGACAACAACATCAAAACAGTAAAAGAGGGAATAAACGGCATAGGTATAGAACCTTCTAATGGAGAGGAAGGCAAGGCGATACCAAGTAATGGTAGACTGCTTCAAACTTAGAAAGATAAGGGTAAAATTCATGGTAACCACAAAGAAAGTTAACAAACATACTCATTAAAAAAAGACGAAAAACATAAAGTCTCAGCAAAAACAAAACCTACAAAAACAAAAGAAATGAAAAAAAATCCACCAACAAAAGTAACTCAGCACAAGAGAGTAAGAAGAACAAAGAAAACGTCAACACCACAAAAAAAAGCACTACAAAATGACAGCAACAAACCTATATCTATCAATAATTACACTGAATGTAAATGGACTCAATGCACCCATAAAGAGAGGGAGAGTGACAGAATGGATAAGAAAACAGGATCCATCAATATTCTGGCTACAGGAGACACACCTTAGGAACAAAGATGTGAATTTATTAAAAGTCAAAAGTTGGGAAAAAATATATCAAGCTAACAACTACCAAAAAAGAGGAGGAGTGGCAATTCTAATCTCAGATAAAATAGACTTTAAAACAAAATCTACCATAAAAGACAAAGAAGGATGTTATATAATGATTAAGGGGACGATCCATCACAAAGACATAACCATAATAAACATCTACGACCAAATGACAGGGCTCCAAAATACATAAAACAAACTCTAACAACACTGAAAAGAGAAATTGACAGTCCCACAATAATAGTAAGAGACTTCAACACCCCACTCTCAGTAAAGGACAGGACAACTAAGAAGAAACTCAACAAAGACACAGAAGACCTAAAGGGCACAATCAGTCAACTGGACCTCATAGACATATAGAACACTCCATCCAACTGCTGCAAAGTACACATTCTTTTCCAATGCACATGGAACATTCTCCAGAATAGACCACGTCTTAGACCACAGAGAAATCCTCAACAAGATCCAAAACGTTGAGATAATTCAAAGTATCTTCTCTGACCACAATGCCATCAAGGTAGAACTTAACACTACAAAGAGCAAAGAAAAAAAATCAACTACGTGGAAACGGAATAATACCCTGCTTACACATCTGTGGGTAGTAGGAGAAATCAGAGATGGAATCAAAAAATTCCTAGAATCAAATGAGAATGAAAACACATCATACCGAAACCTTTGGGACACAGCAAAGGGAGTCCTCAGAGGACAATTTATAGCAATAGATGCACATATCAAAAAAGAAGAAAGGGACAAAATCAAAACATTAACTACAGAATTCAAACATTTAGAAGGAGAACAGCAAAAAAAGCCCACAACCACAGGAAGAAAGGAAATAATAAAGATCAGAGCAGAAATAAATGAAATAGAGAACAGAAAAAGAATAGAAAGAATTAACAAAACCAAAAGTTGGTTCTTTGAAAGAAGGAACAAAATCAACAAACCACTGACCAGACTGACAAAAGAAAAACAAGAGAGGACACAAATAACCCAAATAAGAAATGAAATGGGGGACATTACAACAGACCCAACTGAAATAAAAAGGATTATAAAAGAATACTATGAAAAACTATACTCCAAAATATTTGAAAACCTAGAGGAAATGGATAAATTTCTAGAAACACACGGCCTACCCAAACTACAGCAAAGTGATGTTGGAAACCTGAACAGACCCATAAAAAGAGAAGAGATTGAAAAGGTAATTAAAAAAAACTCCCAACCAAAAAAAGCCCTGGCCCAGATGGCTTCACTGGAGAATTCTACAAAACATTTACAGAAGAGCTTGTACCAGTAGTACTCAAGCTATTTCAGAGCATAGAAGAGGAAGCAACACTTCCAAATTCATTCTATGAAGCCAGTATAACACCGATACCAAAACCAGGAAAAGATGTGACAAAAAAGAAAATTACAGACCGATATCTCTCATGAATATAGATGCAAAAATTCTGAACAAAATTCTAACCAATAGAATTCAGCATCATATCAAAAAAAAAAAAAAATACACCACGACCAAGTAGGATTCATACCAGGTATGCAAGGATGGCTCAACATTAGAAAATCAATCAATGTAATCCACCACATAAATAAAGGAAAGAAAAGAATCACATGAGCATCTCAGTTGACACAGAAAAGGCATTTGAGAAAGTCCAACACACATTCCTGATAAAAACTCTCAATAAAATAGGTATAGAAGGGAAATTTCTCAACATAATAAAGGGCATCTGTGCAAAACCAACGGCCAACATCATGCTTAATGCAGACAGGCTGAAAACAGGAACAAGATAAGGATGCCCTTTATCACCACTCCTATTTAACATTGTGCTGGAAGTTCTAGCTAGAGCAATAAGGCAAGAAAAAGAAATAAAGGGCATCCAAATAGGTAATGAAGAAGTTAAACTGTCCCTATTTGCAGATGATATGACACTATACACAGAAAACCCTAAAGACTCCATGAGAAATCTACTGGAACTAATAGAAAGATTCAGCAGAGTAGCAGGATACAAGATTAAACATTCAAAAATCAGTTGGATTCCTATACAATAATAAGGAGAATGATGAAAAGGAAATCAGGAAAACAACACCATTTTCAATAGCCCCTAAAAAGATAAAATACTTAGGAATAAATCTGACCAGGTTGTAAAAGACCTATACAAAGAAAAATACAAAACACTACTGCAAGAAACCCAAAGGAATCTATATAAATGGAAAAACATATGCTCATGGATAGGCAGACTCAACATTGTGAAAATGACAATTCTACCCAAAGCAATTTACAAATGCAACGCAATCCCAATCCAAATAGCAACAACATTCTTCAAAGAGATGGAAAAAGTAATCATTAACTTTATATGGAAAGGGAAGAAGCCCCAAATAAGTAAAGTACTACTGAAGAAGAAGAATAAAGTTGGAGGACTCACACTACCTGACTTGAGAACCTACTATACAGCTACAGTAGTCAAAACAGCCTGGTACTGGTACAACGACAGATACATTGACCAGTGGAACAGAATTGAGAACCCAGATGTAAATCCATCCACCTACGGTCACCTGATCTTCAATAAGGGCCCAAAGTCCATCAAATGGGCAAAAGACAGTCTTTTTAACAAATGGTGCTGGCAAAACTGGATATCCATCTGCAAAAAAATGAAACAGGACCCATACCTCATGCCGTATACAAAAACTACTTCAAAATGGATCAAAGACCTGAATATAAAGCCTAAAACTATAAAGTTTTTAGAAGAAAAAATAGGACCAACACTTCAGGCCTTAATACATGGCATTAACAGTATACAAACCATAACCATCCATGCACAAAACCCAACAGATAAGCAAGATAACTGGGATCTTCTAAAAATCGAACACCTATGCTCTTCAGAAGACTTCACCAATAGAGTAAAAAGAGAACCTATGGACTGGGAAAAAAATTTTTGGACAGTACAAGTCAGACAAAGGTCTAATCTCCATAATCTACAAGAAAATCCAACACCTCTACAACAAAAAGACAAATAATCCTATTATAAAATGGGCAAAGGAAATGAACAGACACTTCACCAAAGAAGACATTCAAATGGCCAACAGACACATGAGGAAATGCTCGCGATCACTAGCCATTAGAGAAATGCAAATTAAAACCACAATGAGATACCATCTCACCCCGGCATTACTGGCACGAATCCAAAACACTGGAAATAACAAATGTTGGAGGGGCTGCGGGGAGATGGGAACTCTTATGCACTGCTGGTGGGAATGCAAAATGATACAACCATTTTGGAAAATGATATGGCGCTTCCTCAGAAAGCTAGAAATAGACATAACATTCGATCCAGCAATCCCACTCCTAGGAATATATCCTAGAGAAATAAGAGTCGTCACTAGAATAGACATATGCACACCTATGTTCATGGCAGCATTGTTCACAATAGCAGAATGATGGAAACAACCTAGATGCCCATCAACAGATGAATGGATAAACAAACTATGGTACATACACACAATGGAGTACTATGCAACGAGAAAGAACAACAATGAATCTGTGAAGCATCTCATAACATGGATGAAACTGAAGGACATTATGCTGAGTGAAATAAGTCAATCACAAAAGGACAAATATTGTATGAGACCTCTACTGTAAAAACCCATGAAAAAGTTCACACACAAAATGTAACAATCTTTGTTGGCTACCAGGGATGGGAGGGGTGGGGGAGAAATACTAAATAGATAAGTGGTATCTTGGGTGAAGGGTGAGACAGTACACAATACAGGGGAAACTAGCACAACTTGTACAAGGAAAGGTCATGGAAGCCCCATAGACACATCCAAACTCCCTGAGGGACTGAATTGCTGGGCCGAGGGCTGTGGGGACCATGGTCTCAGGGAACGTCTATCTCAATTGGCATGACAGAGCTTATAAAGACAATGCTCTACATTATAACTTGGTGAGTAGTGTCTGGGGTCTTAAAAGCCTGTGAGCGGCCATCTAAGATACTCCACTGGTCTCATCCCTTCGGGGGCAAGGGAGAATGAAGAGAACAGGATACAAGGAAAAGATTAGTCCGAAGGACTAACTGTCCACAGCTACCAAAGCCTCCACTGGACTGAGTCCAGTACAGCTAAATGGTGCCCGGCTACCACCACTGACTGCTCTGACCAGGATCACAACAGAGGTTTCTGGACAGAGCTGGAGAAGGATGTAGAGCATAATTCTAACTCATGAAAAAAAAAAAGACCAGATTTACTGGCCTAAAGGAGACTGGAGAAACCTCGAGAATATGGCCCCCAGACACCCTTTTAGCTCAGTGGTGAAGTTACCTCCGAAGTTCACTGTTCATCCTGAGAGTGGACAGCCCCGTAAAACCAAATGAGACTAACGAGGTACAGGAATCCAGTCACAAGGGCCAGAAAGCAGAAGGGGACAAGGAAGCTGGTGATAGGGAACACAAGGTTGAGTGAGGATATTGTTGATATGTTGTGAGATTGTTAACCATTGTCATAGGGCAACATTTGTAGTAACTGTTAAATGAGAAACTATTTTGTTCTGTAAGCCTTCATCTTAAGTGAGAATAACAGCACAATTGGAAGAGCGTAGTCAATGTCACTGAACTGTGCATGTAGAAATTTTTGAAATGGTGTGTCTTTGGCTATGTGTATTTTCACCAAAAAAAAAAAGAGAGAAGGTTTAGAGGGTTGATATGTTGTGGGGTTGTTAACGAAGGTCATAAAACAACATGTGTACTTCTGTTTCATGAGAAACTATTTGTTCTGTAAGCCTTCACCTGTAGTACAACAAAAATATAAAAGAAAAAAATCATCACACAGAGAAAAAAAAAAGCTTTATTTACTTATACATGTGTATATGTACATGTGTGTATGTGTTGTTGTTATTAGTTGCCATTGAGTTGATTCCAACTCATGGCAACCTCATGTGTGCAGAGTAGAACTGCTCAACAGAGTTTTCAATGTTGTGATCTTTCAAAAGCAGATTGTTAGACCTGTCTTCAGAGGTGCCTCTGGGTGGGTTCAAACCACTAACCTTTCTATGCACACACACACGCATTTTTCTAAAGGACTGGATAAAATGCAAATAAAATACATACTAGAGTGTATGGTACCATGCGTTAACATGGAGACAGAGTACTGCAGTAGGAGTGCTTATAAGAAATCATGCTCAGAGTCAAGACGTTCTAAATTGGTGCATTTAGAACAGAACCTCAGCCAGTGGTCATGCTATGAGTTATTAGGGCTATATCATAACAGAGAGCATGCTGGCATGATATGCTCAGGGTATTGAGGGCCCCAGGCATATTGACTATGTTCAAAACAGGGACTCAAGCCCAGAGGGGGCAAGAGAAACAAATTTACAAGCCCAGGCAAAAGCTCAGTTAAGCATGCTGGAAAAAAACCTGATAGGAATTAAGGCAAAGACCAAGTTTGATAAGCATATGGGAGAATATTCTAGGGCAATAAGACTAATTCCTGCTCCCAACTTATAATGTGTTTATAAAAATGTCAGCAGCTCTAAAAGGCTGAGGCTGCAGTTTGAAATTCCCTGGTGATGTAGCTGAGCAGGCCAGGACAAAGCAATTTATTGACAGACGGAAGAGTTCTATTTCTCAGAAATGGGCATTTTGTGCCAGTACTCAGTTACAGCCATTCAATTATGCCCTCCTTCTCATGATTACTGTTGCTCATTTCCAACCAGGATGCGAACAGTTTAAAAGTACTGACTCTCAATGAATATTGTCCTGGGCTAGATTCACATCTAAGAACTTAAAGTTCTTAGGTTAAAAGTAACGGGGGGCTTTTAGAAATAATGAATTTATATACAGAATACTTAATGTCTCATAGAATAGCTGAGAACTCAGGAGAACAAGGCTTAAAAACAATGGAATTATGGTGGTACAGAGTCAAGACAATGAGAACCACACTTAATTTCATCAGGGTGATAGCACTCAAGTGAGTGCATTCCTACCATTTTTCCCATTCTTCTGTCCAGGTCCAGAGAGAAAGAATCAAAAGAGGCCTACTTAGGGTGGGGCAGTGCACCTTGATTGCAGTACCACCAACACCGTATCAAATGGAAGAGAGAGAACTCCTCAAAAGGAGATTCTATCAAACGAAGAACGATACTATCAAAGGAAGGGGAAAGGGATGCAGGCAAGCAAAAGGAACAAATACCCATTATAGACCTCAAGATAAAAAGAAGAAAACAAACTTCTTATTTAAGGATCCATGGCCAACTTGAGTATCCCTAACAGATTTCTAAATTTAAAAAAATCTGACAATATATATCATTGTACGTTGCAATATATTAAAAAATTAGCCCATGTTGAAGGAAAGTCCCATCAAAAAATTATTGGATATGTTTTGTGTTACTGATTTGTGAAAAGTTTAACTGAGAGATATTTTTTAGAGATGTAGGGGGAGTACAAATATTACACATTGGAGAAGACACATCATGAGATAAAGAAATTATTTGATCAATATATTGGAACAAATTATTTTATTCAAACTCTACAAATCCCTTTACAAAGTATTATATTTAATATAAAGATAAATAAAGACATCTTTTTAAAAACTGATTTACAAGGCTCAGGTGACGGCAATGGTCCTAGTTAATTTATGTCTCTACTCAGAAATTAAAACAGATAAGGCCTTTTTGCTCCCTCTTCTCATGCAATTATCAACATAACAGAGAAGGAGAAATAGCAACATATCCTGAGATTCAAGTAGGAGAGATAATATGATTTTTAAAACACTCTGCTTACATCATAAATCATTGAGACACTACTAAGAAGAGGAGAAGAACATTTCTAAGTAGTTGTCATCAATGACATCAATCTTGCTTTCTAAAATCCTTAGTGGGACAAAACCTTTAATTTCCTATAGTATTTTTTCTTATATATCATTATAAATAATAATGACATAGAACTTTTTACATGCATGGCCCATGACAAGTAAGGACAAAGCAGTACAGAGGGATTCATGTGCTGACTTGTCCTTTGGAGAGCCTGGGTTTCCATCCCAGGTGAATAATCACCAGGTACACGAGCCCACAGAATCTCTAGGAAACTTTTTATCAAATACACATGCTGTGGCTTTCTTCTCATGAAATATATCTATAAAGAAATATATCTAGCCTTTCTGTGGAGGAGGGTGCTGGATGGATGGATGGATGGATGGATGGACAGATGAGGAGAGTAGAGAGTGGAGGCTCAGAGTCTGGATCAATAGCTGCCTAAATCTCTTTCACCATTAGCATCTCTAGGACATTTGGAGCATTGAGAATATTTCTGGGCTTCAGTGCTTATTCATGAGGGAAAAAAAAAAATCAGAATCTCAGATCTGGATTTTGATGCCACTGGGCTTTTTGTAAGTGCTAGCAGAAGCTTTCAAGCACAAAAATTCATTATTTCTTTAAAACCTTGATAGTTTTTGTCAAATAAAACTATAGCCTTAAAAATAAAACCCACTAAGAAAAAATGCAAACTTGCAATACAAACAAATTTTAGAGTGAATTTGGCCTACAAATGATTCTTGATTTACAAAAGGATAAACCCATACATTAATTTGCTTGCTTTCCAAAAATGTTCTGTCATTTTTTTCCTTTTTCAGAAAAACAGATTTTGTATAAATTATGGTGAATATGAGCAGTCAAATAATTCCTTTGTTGTAGCATTCAAAAGCATTTGTCAAGTCCTGAATATACACCAGGTTTTGGGGGAACAAAGATGAATTTGCTTGATCTGTTATATCAAGAGCTCATATTATAAAGAGTGTAGATCATGGTGAATACAATGAATTATGACATAATGAGATAACTGTTGTAAAAGATGTTTAAAGTGCTATGAAAGCATGAAAGGGAAATGATTAATTATGCCTGTAAATTCAGGGATGACTTCAGACAAGAAGTGTCATTTTAGATGGACTTTTAAGAGTAAATAGAAGCATGTGAGTGGCAAAGTACGATAAAAGTATTCAAGGCCCAGAAAAAAGCAGAATATATGCATCTATTTGTGGAATAGGTAAATAATTGAAATTGGCTTGACTAAGGGATGCTTAGAGGGAAGTATTGAAAGGTATGTCTGAAAGTAGATGAAGATAAGATTGTGTGACCTGGACTGTCATTCCATGGGGTTTGAAGAATCAAAAAAGAGTTCATAAAAAGGGAACGATATGATCAGGTCAGTGGTTTAAGTTTTAGAATGATAATTCAGGCCATTGTATGAGGAATACAGTGGGATGATCTGTATAATAGGGATTGTGATCATCTAGGGCAGGTTTGGAAAACTATAGTACGTGGGCCAAGTCTGGACAGTCATCTATTTTTCTACAACTTGTGAGCTAAACATAAATTTTGTGTTTTTGGTCAAAGAAAATTAAGAGAAAAATAATTTTTGTGATGTGAAAATTATATAAAATTCAAATTTTTGTATCCATATGCTATGAGTTGGAATCGACTCGACAGCAACAAGTTTGGTTTTTGGTTTTAAATAAAGTTTTATTAGAACACAGCCATGTTCATTATGGACATTTTGTCTAGAACTGCATTCACACTACAATGATAGAGTTGAATATTTGTGACAGAGACCACAAGGCCCACAAAACCCAACATATTTATTATCTAACCCTTTGCTGAAAAAGTTTGCTAACCCCCAATCCAGGGGTTGAACAAATTGTGGGTAGCTAGGTTCAATATAAATTATATTCAGAAAAGTTCAACCACCATAAGTAAAGAGTCAGCCTTACCCAAAAACATTAATGGTTCTAGATATTAACTTAGTTCAAGTCCTGAAGAGAGAAAAATATCACTACAAGAGAATATTGGGTAAGCTGATAGCAAGCAAATAACTGAACTCTCCTTTCCCCAGCACCACAACACCAACTGAAATCATTACGTATATACATATATACATATACATGTGTGTTGTTGTTGTTGTTGTGTGCCATCAAGTTGACTCCAACTCATAACAACCCTATAGGACAGAGTAGAACTGCCTCAAAGGGTTTTGCTCTCTCTTTTTCTTACTGCACTGGAAGTTGAGGAGGAAGCTAGTTCTATGAAACAAATTTCAAGGAATTTCTGCCAGATATAATGCTTTTGAGACAAGATTAAATGAAATCAGGGAGAACCAACATGCACAACCTGCAACATCTATTCTGGAGAAAGTGGTATTATTTGGCAGGAAATAAGTAGAAGATGTATTTTGAGGAACAGTGATTAAAAGCACAAGCCTAAGCAGTAGTCATTCCGGAGCTATAATCCTATCTCTGTAATTTTATTCATTCAATAAATATTTAATGAGTGCCTAACATGTACTAGACAATTGCATGATATTGTGCAAGCTTAACATCTCTGAGCCTCAGGATCTTAAACAAGTACCTCATAGGACTACTGTGAGAATTAAAAAACAACCATCACCACCAGTACAACAAAAAATGACAAATACTTGTTTGTTGTCATAGTGCTTTTATGTACACAGCATTGTTCTAAACACTTTACGTATTAATTCATTTAAATCCTTGCAATGCTGTTTTACAGATAAGGAAACCAAAATAGAGAGAGGTTAAATAAATTGCTCAAGATTCCACAGCTTGTGTGTACAGATACAAGATGGAAATCAGATAGTCTGTGTTGTTAGCTGCTATCGAGTCAGCTCGCAACTCATAGTGACCTCATGCCCCTATGATAGCTTGGGGATCAGACCATTGCATCCATAGGGTTTTCACTGGCTGATTTTTGGAAGTAGATCACCAGGCCTTTCTTCCTAGTCGGTCTCAGTCTGTAAGCTCCATTGAAACCTGTTCAGCATCATAGCAACATTCAAGCCTCCACTGACATGGGTGGTGGGTGCTCATGAGGTGCATTGGCCGGGAATCAAACAGGTCTCTCACAAAATGTGAGAATTCTACCACTGAAACACCAGTGTCCCCACAATAGTCTCCATACAGAATCCATATTCTTGACAAGTGTGCTGTACTATTTCTTCAAATAAAAAGTGGAAAACACATGGTGTCTGTGTTTTGATAGTTGGGTATTTTGTGTAAGTTGTTTCAAACTCAGTATAGAGGTTAGAGCTACCAACAGGGCAGAATAGAGGACAGATGAAAATCACTGTACTGAAAACATTTATGAAGGTCAAAAGCGTTCAAAAGTAGCTCTGCCAGGAGACATGAGGGAAAGAAGAACCAAATCACACACACACATATACACAACAACAACATGGAACAACAACATGGTGAGGAACAAGGCTTCTTCTCATTGATGTCAACTCTTCCGTGATGTAGTAAGCTGCCTTCCCAACAAGAATGTCAGACGAAGCCATACATGTTGATAATGGAGACTGGGTATAAAAGCCAATTAGACTAAGAAAGTTGCTGTTCACTACAACAAACTCAACAAACCCAAGACTGTACAGAAAATTTGTTACTATGTTATAACTACACAAACCCTCTCTCCATGCCTCTAAAGTTGCTGAATTATTGACCTGGTATAACTTCCAATCTTCCAAAAACTCTCCGACATAAAATCTGAAAAGCGACTTAATATTAAAAGAATGTGGGAGGAGAGTGATGGAATCAGTCTATAATCTAAACATGGAGTTTTTTTTTTTTTTGTGAAATACTAGTCATCCATATTTAAATTGAGTAAAGTGAGGTTGTGTGAAAATACTCTGTACATAAAAGAGGGAGTTTTGCACTGTCTTTGAAATTAATGAAACTCTTTGCTTTATTAACCAAGAACTGAAAGATGAGAGGAACTGACTGAGTTAAGAGGAAAGCATAAGAAAATAATGCCACAGGTGAATTGAAAACAGTTTTCAAAATATTTTTCCCTTCTTCACACAGTGCATCAGAGTAAACTGCTGATGGACAAATGATTTAAATGAAAAATATAAAATACTACATGATATAGAATAGGATATAGATGTGACTACATAATTTTGGACTGAGAAAAATGATCTACAACTAATTCCAAAACAAAGACTCCAAACAAAAAATATTAGTAGATTTGATCTGGTTAAAAAGAAAAAGAAAAACTGAGAAAAGCAGTGGTGATCTGTACGTTGTTGGTGCTGTTGAGTTGGTTACGACTCATAGTGATCCTGTGTACAACATACTGAAATGCTGCCCAGTCCTGCACCATCCTCACAATCGTTGCTATGTGTGAGCCCATCGTTGCAGCCACTGTGTCAATCCATCCCATTGAGGGTCTTCCTCTTTTTCACTGTCCGTCTACTTTACCAAGCATGATGTCTTTCTCCAGGGATTGGCCCCTTCTGATAACATGTCCAAAGTACATGAGAAGTATTACCATCCTCGCTTCTAAGGAATATTCTGGCTGTACTTCTTCCAAGACAGATTTGTTCATTCTTTTGGCAGTCCATGATTTCAATATTCTTTGCCAATAACATACATAATTCGAATGCTTCTTCTTTGGTCTTCCTTATTCACCCAGCTTTCCCATGCATATGAGGTGATTGAAAATACCATGGCTTGGGTCAGGCTCACCTTAGTCCTCAAAGTGACATCTCTGCTTTTTAACACTTTAAAGAGGTCTTTGCAGCAGATTTGCTCAATGCACTATGTTGTTTGATTTCTCAACTGCAGTTTCCATGGGCATTGATTATGGATTCAAGTAAAATGAAATCCTTGACAACATCACTATTTCCTCCATTTATCATGATATTGCTCACTGGTCTATATGACAAAAGATAATTCACCATGGCCTTTTACTACTACAAGGCCTTTGCACACACTGTTCTTTCAGTTGAAGTGTTATTTCCTCAAGAAGGCTTTCATAGCCTACCTAAGTCAAAGTCCCCTTTTTGTATGCACCCTTTAAATATCTGGAAAAATATTCCTTTGTCACATGCATCAGAGATGTACTTTAATATTTATTTATGTGATTGTTTTATTAACATCAATTATCTCCACAAAATTGTAAGCACAATCAAACTTAAAATAACAACAATGGCAAACAGAACAAGTAGCAACAATGTTCATTTGTTCACTCAATATGTTTTTTCTGTTCAAGGTCCTGTATTAGACGTTAAGCATATAGCACTGTGCAAGTCAGACACAGTCCTTATCCTCATGGACCACACATTTAATAAAAAAGTAGATTACTGATGGATGGACAGATGGACAGACAGACAGATAGATGGCTATGATAAGTGACATGAATGGTGAGTACAGGGACAAGAGGTACACTACTGACCAGACTAATGCTAGGGAGTTTGTTTTACTCTCTGACAAAGTTCTTCCTTTTGCCCTGAAAAAGTTTTATTCTTGACTCCTCCAATCTCTCTTCACTGCAGGCTTAGCCTCTAATCAACAATAAGCAATGAAGGCCAACTTTCACAGTACACTGGAAGTTCTCTCTCTCTCCACTATGGAGATAGATCACAAGATCACAGCTCAGTCTCAGCCACAAACCTTCCCAGGATCACCCAAACTCAAAAGAGTGTATACATAGAGAAATGATTACATAGCCTCTTCTCTAGGACAATACTCACCAATGAATTTTACTAGTTTCACCCTGTCTTGGTCATCTAGTGCTGCTACAACAGAAATACCACAAGTGAATGGCTTTAACAAAGAGAGATTTATTTCTTCACAGCAAAGTAGGCTAAAAGTCCAAATTCAGGGCGTCAGCTCCAGGGGAAGGCTTTCTCTCTCTGTCGGTCTTCTCATCAATGTTCCCCCAGACTAGGAGCTTCTCCGTGCAGGGACCCCAGGTCCAAAGGACATGCTCTGCTCCTGGCACTGCTTTCTTGGTGGTATGAGGTCCCCCTGTCTCTCTGCTCACTTCTCTCCTTTATATCTCAAGAGATTGCCTCAGGACACAATCCAATCTTGTAGACTGAGTCCTGCTTTATTAACACAACTGCCACCTATCCTCCCTCATTAGCATCATAGAGGTAGGATTTACAACCTATAGGAAATTAAAAAATACCAGGAATCATGGCCCAGACAAATCGATACACAGATTTTTTGGAGGACATAATTCAATCCACGACACACGTCAGTGGGTTTTTCCATTCTGGATGCTGCCTGCTATGCAGAATGTAAGAGGATTATCTGCCTTCTCTCATCTGAATTAATCTTCCAGAATTTAGGTCTTGATTTCCTCTCTGTTCCATCTTGCAATATTTGTCTTCACTGACCTTATCTTTGTGCCTATCTAGACCTATTGCACAAGTCAGTTGTTAACTAGACAATCTTTAGAACTCTAACTAGACAATCTTGTAAAGTTCTTTCTCAAGTCTCCTAGCACTTCAGAACATTCATCTTTCTTAAACACTGCTTTCACTGGGCCACTCACTACTTTCAATAGTTCAGTATTATTTTCTATCATGTTATTAACTATCCTTCTGTGCCATTCAAAACTTCCTGTGGTTTGCATCCCTTTGCCTATCTAGCCATATTTCCTGCTCTCCTTCATTCAAAACTGTTTACATTTTGTATAAGAACCCTTAACAGAAAAGGAGAAAGAAATGTTCTTCAGGTCTAACTGCCTCCATGAACTACTACTTCCTTTGCCATGAGATCAGAAGAAATGGATGGTGCACAGCTACCATTACTGAACATTTTAAGCAAAGGCCCAATAGATGGATCCTGATCAAAAGGTGGAAAAGTGTGGAACAGAACATCAAATGACGATAGAAACCAGACTTAGTGGCTCCATTGAGACTGGAGAAACCCCTAAATCTATTACCCTAAAATAACCTTTAATTCTTGAACCAAAACTATCCCATGAAGTCATCTGTAAACAAAACAACAGTTTTAGCTCAATTGATAAAGAACATTGGCCCTGAACATTTTGCTCTTTTAAAGAACTATCTATATGCAATCAAATTGACAACAGTAACTCTAAAGCACAGATGAAAACTTCAAGGGGCATAGAGAACAGGAGTTAATGATGGTGAAACAAGATGGGTAGAGACAGTGGGAATGGTGACACAAAGTGAAGAACGTCACCAATGGCATTGATCTGTACATGTAGAAATTGTTGAATAGAGATATGTTTTGCTGTATATTTTTCACCAAACAATTAATTAGTTAAAAAACAAACTAACAAAATAAAAAAGGAACCCTTCCTTTTTTTGATGAGTGAAACCAAAGTGAAGAGGTTCTTACTGTTGTTGCTCTGTGCCATAGAGTTGATTCTGACTCATAGTGACCCTACAGGACAGAGTAGAACTGCCTCATAGGGTTTCCAAGACTGTAATTTTTATGGGAGCAGACTGCCACATCTTTCTCCTGTGGAGTGACTGGTGGGTTCGAACCACAGACCTTTCAGTTAGCCATTGTGCGCTTAACCACTGTGCCATCAGGGTTTGTACGAGCCCTCTCTAGTTTGTAGACTCCACGTTCTGTGTGCAAGATTATTCATCACTTCATTTGTGATTGTAAAAGAGTGGGAAAACCTGTATGTCCATCACAAGGGGACTGGTTAAAAGGTGGGGCTTGAATATTCAATGGAATACTAAGCAGCTGTTAAAAAAATAAAAAAGCTCTTTATCAACTCAACAATAAAAAATCCCCAAAGGATATTGTGACAAAAACAATGTGTAAATAGTATGTATATTATGTATGTAACATTTATTTTTCAGAAAAAAGGGATTATAATTTCACATACTCAGTTACATATGCATAAACTATCCTTAGAAGAATTAAAAAGAAAAGAGCAATAACTTTATTTCCCCATGGGATGTACACCCAATTGGCTGAAAGACAAGAGTGAGTTGGAAAACTTCCATTATAAGCCTTTTAATACCATTTTGAATTTTGAAACTTGTAGTACTTACTGAAAAATTAAATTAAGAAAAAGTTTCATGATCTATTATGAAAGATTTATTTCTTCTGGGGCTTTTAATTGCGCTTTATTGAAAAAATAATATTTTCTTAACCCTGCACCATATTTTAATCTTTGTTAAGACATTTGATCAATAAGTAAGACTCACATTAAAGTTAAAATTCACCTACCTATGGGGATCTTATAAGTTTGCAGATATATAGGCAATGCTAACTACATCATAACTTAATGCTTACCTAATTTCTTACCCATTTATTTTACAATCAGTTTCAGAAACATTAAAATGTAAAATAATAATAATATTAAATAATTTATTATTTAAATAAATTATTATTAATAAATTACTATAAGAAATAGAACACTTTTCCATAGACACATCCAAACTCCCTGAGGAACTGAATTGCTGGGTGGAGGGCTGTGGGGACCATGGTCTTGGGGAATACCTAGCTCAATTGGTATAACACAGTTTATAAAGAAAATGTTCCACATTCTACCTTGGTGAGTAGCTTCTGGGGTCTTAAAAGCCTGTGAGCACCAATCTAAGATACTCCACTGGTCTTACCATTTCCAGAGCAAGGGAGAATGAAAGAAGATACAAGGAAAAGATTAGTCCAAAGGACTAACGGACCACAACCACCATGGCCTCCACCAGACTGAGTCCAGTATAACTAGATGGTTCCTGGCTACCACCATTGACTGCTCTGACCAGGATCACAACAGAGGGTCCTGGACAGAGCTGGAGAAAAATGGAAAACAAAGTTCTAACTCACCAAAAAAGACCAGACTTAACTGGCCTGACAGAGACTGGAGAAACCCGGAAAGCATGACCCCAGGCACCCTTTTAGCTCAGTAATGAAGCCACTCCCGAGATTCACCGTTCAGCCAAAGATTAGACAGCCCCATAAAACAAAACGAGACTAATGAGGCACAACAGTCCAGGGATGAGGACTGGAAGGCAGGAGGGGACAGGAAAGCTGGTAATAGGGAACCTAAAGTGGAGAAGGGACAGTGTTGACAGGTCGTGGGGTTGTTAACCATTGTTATAAAACAATATGTGTACTGTTTAATGAGAAACTATTTGTTCTGTAAACCTTCATCTAAAGTACAATAAATAAATAAATAAAATAAAAAAGAGATAGAGAACTTTTGAGACCCAGCTTAAGGTTGAATTCCATTGGGTTTTCACCGTCTCACTGGTATTTTTCTTTTTTGGTAGTTTTCTAAATTTGAAGTATTTACCACACAATTTGGAGTTTAATTATAATAATCACCATTTACCTAATGCTTACTTTGTGTCCACTACTTTATACTAGTTTATTTAAACCCTGTATGTTAGGTAGTATTTTCCCTGTTTTACAGATGAGGAAACTGAGGCCCAGAGAGGTTGAATAACTTGTCCAAATTTACACAATTAAGAAGATTCAAAACCAGATCATCTGACTCCAGAGCTTGGGTGTCTTCCATTCAGTTATATTTTGTCTTATAAAACTTCTAAGTATTTCATTTGCTAATTTTGCAATCAATTAGCAGTGATTCCTTTGCAGATGGGAAAGTTGATAGTGTTCAATTTTATCCTTCATAGCACACATCACAAAGTTGGAAGCATAATCATTCTTTATGAAATGCTTTTAGACAACAAGGGTTATATTTCATTGAAAAGCATGGCATTTGAGAAAATATCCAGTAAATATACATTTATAATTGAGTGTGAAAATGCTCTTGTAGAGTTAAAACATGCAGTGCAGTTACTTCTTCTTGGTGTCACAGTGTTAAAAAGTAGACATATTTACTAGAGTTTACAACATTTATAATTCTTACGTAGTTAATATCAGGGTATATTCCTGTGCTTATATAGATTTAATACATATTGACCTGAGCAACTTCTCATGGTCAATTAGATCACTTAAGGTACAGACTCATGTGATGGTTGTTTTTCCATAGTTCCAAGATTTAAACTGTTTTTCTTTAACATGTAAAATTCCCCTGAGCATTTTCCATTTTACAGACCAAACAAACTGATTCTGCTAAGACTCTGGCTAATCTCCGGGGAGCTCCTGAAGCAATGGTGTGTGGTGCAGTTCTGCTTCCTTTTGATGAATTCCTCCATGAAGAACATGTTTTCCTTCCTTGGCTGTGGTTGATATCACCAGGGAGCAATTCCACTGTCACTGATGAATGCTAGCTAGGTCAGACCTTGTCAGTGCAAATGAAAGTCTTGTGATTAGTATTCTGTACCTTCTTACTAATGAACCTTCTAATCATGAAATCTGTCTGTACTTATAATCTTTTTCTAACTGCTAAATGCCCTTGAAAGTTTAGATAATTGGAAAATAATACAATTGGGTGTTTTGTTTTCTTTTGTATTTTCATCATGCCTTTCAAATTTAGTTTTTAAACTTGCTGTTTATGACTCTTAGGATTGGTTAACATTATGACAGTGGAATCTTTGGTTATACAATTCTAACATGAAACAGAAGTTACGAATACACAAAAACATTTATAACCATAATAAGAAATAATTTTTGGAAAATTTCAGGCTTCTTGGGGGACATTCTGACAAAAATATGTAAAAGTCTTTGTAGAAGAACTTTGTTAAAAAAAAATTTAATTGGGAAAAAGCATAAGTACAAAAATTCTTACACTAAGAATAATAAAGAGTGACTGTGAGGTAAATAACTTGAGAAAAAGTTATTCAAGATAGCCTGAGTAACTTTTGGCTTAAACTCAGAAACATACATTTGCTTAATAGCGTAAGGATTTATGTATTATTGCTCCAGATCAATTACATATTTCATCAAATCTAAGACATCATCAATTTTAAGGTGAGTCAGAGTACTCACACTGAAGTGGCTGATGGCAGAGTCTGGCTAAGAACAACTGGGCAAGTTATTTTGTCTATTTGGTTGTTTTGTGTTTATTCAATAGTGGGTGCTCTCTGGTGGTCGTTTACAAGTGTATTAGTTACATACTGCTGTGTAACAAATTACTGCAACACTTGGCAACTTGAAACCACAACCATAAGAATATTCATGTATATTCTTATGGTCAATAATCTGGGAGCAATTGGTTCTAGTTCAGCATCCCTCAAGAGGTTACAGCCAAGTTGTTAGCTGGGCTGCAGTCATCTGGTTTGACTGGGCCTGAAGGATCAGTTTCAAAGCTCACTCCCATGATTGCTGGCAGAAGGTCTCCATTCCTCATCATGTGGGCCTCTTCACGGGGTGGTTTGGGTGTCCTCATGACATAACAGCTGGATTCCCCCAGAGAAAGTGATCCAAGAGGGAAGAGGCAGGAACACACAGAAGTCTCCTATAACCTAGTCTCCATAGTCACGTACCATCACTTCCTCTTTATTCTATTCATTAGAAGTGAGTCACTAAATCCAGCCCAAACTCAATGTGAGGAGAGTTAGGCTTCACCTCCTGAAGAGAGAAGTACTACAGAATTTATAGATCTTTTAATCCACTAAAACAAGTGGTACGAAAATAATCCCAATGTGTTTCCACTCCCCTAGGTGAATGCCTCTACCCTATAATCTCTTCTGCTGGACACTCAGGTTCTCTGGGAAGAAGACACTGAAACGGAGTTAGGGGTGAAAACAATTTATTTTGGTGGGGAAGGGTAATACCTGTGAAGGACAAAAGGAGAAGAATAATTTGCAGAGGATTGATCAAATCATAACACAGACTGACAAAATGTCTGCCAATCCAATTGAGGGTTCTAGAGCCAAGATGGTCCATTAGAAGCAGATTGGGCAGAAATGACTAGGCTCATGTACCAATGTTTTACTGTCATTGGCTGCCCTGAGAAGATCATAACCTTGGCTCAAAAGTTGAGGTGTCCTGGAATGAGTTAACGTCTATAGGCTGTCAGCTAACCTCCTTGTAGCTTGGTAGAGAGGAATATATTTGGTTTCCTCCTAGGTGGCTCTTGATATATCCTTGCCCAATCTTGATGGTAAATGGGCAAGTGAAACAGCTGTGTCCTAAGAAGGGGATGGTGAGCCAAAGATTCTCACATGAGGATTTGTTTGAATCATGCCACCAATAAGATACCTGAGAGTTATCTAGAGTTTAGAGTAGAGGAGAGAGATTAGAAGGATGAATTTTATCCCTGAGATAAGTTGCAGTGGAGAGAGCAGTGATTAATGCCTTTTATATTCCTCTTAGCAGTTCTCCCAGGAAAAGAGGCCCTCTAGAATTCTGGAGGAGCTGCCCTTGGAATTTATATGAGGAAGTGGATCTAAGACCCATGAGGAATGAACTGTAGGGCTCTGGTGCCTAATCTGTGATGTAACATTTCCGCTTTGGAATAATTTATACTGGGCCTGTCTGACCTTATGACTTGGTTTGTCTGATGGAATCTCATGAGCAGCACTGGCAACATGCTTGTCTAATGATTCATAGTCACGTGTTCTATCACTACCAGGGTCCAGTAGCATATCAGCATCTATTTTCCAAAAAGTGTATAACTCTCCACTACAGGTAACATGGTCTTGCTCCAGAAGTCCAAAGTCATAGATTGTGAACCTGCCCGTGAAATTTGACCATAAAATCTACACTGTGTCTTTTCCTACCATGTATTCCACAAGTGTGTCCAAAACAATATGGCCTGCTGAGTTGTATGGTCCAAGCTGCAAAGCTGCTTGCACCATCTGTTGGTTCTGCTCCAGAACTTCTTTCTGGTCTGGATTCCACTCAAAACTTAGAATTTCATGTCACTTAGTATTTGGGCTGGAGCAGTATTACCAAGGGTGGGTGTGGAATAGAGTGTATTCTTTACTTTGGAGAGAATGCCTTGGCATACCTCAGACAACTGAAATCTCTACAAATTTTACTGATATAGCAAATTCCTGAAATCTCATAGCATTTACCTCTTTTCCTCTTAAGTGGTTGTGTCCGTCTTATCATTGCCTCTAAGATACTTGCCACTTCTTGCTCATCCGATCTGATTTGTTAATGTCCTCAACATAATTTATCAGTGTGATGTTCTTCATTATGTCCCAATAGTTCCTGTCTCTTGGGATTATATTATGAAAAATGATAGCAGAATTAATAAAGACGTAAGACAAGACTGTAAATGCATACTGTTGTCCATTCCAGATGAATTTGAACTACTTTCTCATTCACTTTTCTGTTATGGATAGAAAAAGACAACGTTTACCAATTGTACTATGTATCTGGGTCTTCTTAATTGGCTCTAGAAAAGGTGTCATATATGGCATGGCAGCTGCAACTGGGGTTACTACTTGACAGAGATTGGAGTAGTCTACTATCATTCTCTGGAAACCATCTTTTCACCTTCTTATACTCTTTTTTTTTTTTTTTTAATTTACACTAGAAATTATTTTCTTATTAAAATCACCTAGTTTTAGACGGTTCTGTACTGGAGCTAGTTTCTTATTGGCCTTTCTAATTTATACAAGTCCTTTATTTTAAGTGATATGGACACACTTATCATGAAAGTCAGGCTACTGAGGAATAAGAAAAGGGTAAAGGATGAGTAGGCGGAAATTCATCTTTCCTACTTTTTTTCAGCATATACGTTTTTCATTCCCAGTATTGCATTTACCTAAGTACCCTCAATACTTATTTCTTCTCTCAGCTTTTCTGGATCTGTAAATTCTCCTTACTACTTTAGTCCATTTTGAAAGGAGTTGATCTGAAGAGGCGGGAGACAGGAGCAGAAGAGTTAACTAGAGGCTCTTTCTTTTTTTCTCCCTTCTTGTGGGCAAGATCAGGGATTAAACTACTCACATGGTAGAAGGTGAAATGAGGGAAGATGTCAGAAATGAAAACAGAGACCCTGAACTCTTCTTCCCTTTGATGTGAGGCTGGCTGCAGTGGTCCCTGGAGAATTTGATTGATAAAGTATTCAGAGCTCTTAAGCTTTGTGGTGAAGTATTTCCATTTCTTACAGATTCAAGCTGTGTCTACACTATGCATATGAATATATATTTATAGGTAATATATACAATTTATTAGATTTGCTTTAGACCTGAGCAATATAGGGGAACTGTTGACACAGTTCTTCCTGGTAAGCCCAGATCTTATATTCAAAAGCTTCCCAAAGTTTTAAGTATATTTGTAACAGTTTATATCTAGGAAATATATTTCAGAGACAAACAGCTGAAGGAAGTTAAAGCATTTTGCCAAATTGATTTACATCTTAGTTACTCATCTGCTAGTGTGGAGGTGGTATTGTCTCATTTCATCTTACGAAAGCTATTAAGGAATCTAAATAATGAGATTGGGTAAATAGATTAAAAATTCTTAACCGAAAACCATAATTTTATTTTAAAATATTTGGGAAGAATATTCATGTCAAAATACATTTTCATTTTTTGTAACAAACCAAAACAATTCTAAAAAATAGTTTTATGAGATTTTTAAAAGCATAATTTAAAAATGATGAACCACCCTTTTAACTCAGTACTGAAGTCACGCCTGAGGTTCATCCTTCAGCCAAAGATTGTTGTTGCTGTTGTTAGGTGCCATCAAATCGGTTGCAACTCATAGAGACCCTGTAGGACAGAGCGAACTGCCCCATAAGGTTTCCAAGGAGCAGCTGGTGGATTACAGCTGCCAACCTTTTGGTTAGCAGCCAAGCTCTTAACCACTACACCACCAGGGCTCCAAAGGTTAGACAGGCTCATAAAACAAAACGAGACTAAATGGGCACACCAGCCCAGGGGCAAGGAAAAGAAGGCAGGAGGGGACAGGAAGGCTGGTAATGGGGAACCCAAGGTTGAGAAGGGGAGAATGTGGAAATGTTATGGGGTTGGCAACCAATATCACAGAACAATATATATATTAATTATTTAATGAGAAACTAATTTGCTTGGTAAACCTTCATCTAAAGTACAATAAATAAATAAATAAAAATGATGAACTAGGAATTATAATCAAATTATTGTATTTGAGATAATGTCTGAAACTTCACAAAATATTTTACAAAGAAGTTATAATATCTCCTGCTCTTCTCTTGGAAGTGGGACATTTCTAAACTGTTAATGATATAGACATTTTATAGCTTCTGTCTATAACGGAAAGCAAAATCTATTAATAATAGCTAACGTTTATGTAATACTTAATAGTTTACAAAACATTGCCACCTATATTTTCTCATTTGAGCCTCACAATTTTATGGAAGATATTATTATTATTAGCTACTTCTACTAGTTACAAAATGGATCCTCACAGAAGTTAACACGGTGATATTTTCTCAGCTAATGAATTGCAGAGCCAAGACATGACCTGGATCTCCTGGAACTAGACTACATAATCTTTAAATTGTACTTCCACCCTTTGCTTGGTTCAATGATCTTGGTCAAGATATATGGGCCTCATTTTCTCTGTAAAATCAAGGGAATATTTAATGGATTTTGAAGAATGTTTCTAGCCCCAGTGTTCTGTTTATATATATCATTTTATTTTGAGTACTTTTTATGCAAATATAAAATAAATGTAAATAGTTTTATTTACCTATAGGGCCAATTATAAGTAGAGAGAACTAGATATAATCAACACCTTATCAGATTGAGTTAATTTACCACATCATAATTTTTTCTTAAGATGGAATCTAAATCTGAGTTGTAACATCAATACTATACATGGTGAGGTCATAGAAAAAAAATATGGAATATTTAGACAACTATTGTGAACATTTTCCTTGCAAATAATATATTTAAAAAAAAAAACCTTTTGCAGTCAAGCCGATTCTGACTCGTAGAGACCCTGCAGGACAAAGTAGAATTGCCCCATAGGGCTCTCCAAGGGGTGGCTGGTGGATTCCAACTGATAATCTTTTGGTTAGCAGCCCTAGCTCTTAACCACTAATATAATTTAGTAAAGTTAAAAATCATTAATTATTAATGAAATAATATTCCAACTTTTATTTGCATAAATTTGCATTTCAATCCGAAGAAAGAGGGTATGAGAAGCATAGATCAAGAAACTATTCAATATACTCCTCTGTTTTTCTCTAATTGTATTTTTCCATTTAACTAATCTAATATAATGATCTTAGCAATTATCCCTGAGTGGATGAGCAATATATAGTAATATTACCAAGTCAAAAAGCATGGGTTCAAGTCCTGATTTTTCCATGCTGAGTGACCTTGGGCAAGTTATTTAACATCTCTGTGACCCAGTTCCCTGAGCCGCAAAATATTAGTACCTGTCTTAGAAGGTTGTGGAAATGTAATGATTCAGTACAAGGAAACCACTTAGTACAGTGCTGGACACTTCGTAAGTGCTATGTAAGTGTAAAATCGTATTATTAATAACAATAATATATTATTATTATAATTATATGTGGCTAAATCTTACAACCTGTATGATTTTCATACCTTCTATTGACCTTTGGAGCCAAGTGGTGCAGTGGTTAAGAGTTGTTATGGCTGCTAACCAAAAGGTCGGCAGTTCAAATCCACTAGCCCCTCCTTGGAAACTCTGTGGAGTTGTTTTACTCTGTCCTATAGGATAGCTGTGAGTAGGAATTGACTTGATGGCAACGGGTTACCTATCTTTGGTCATCTTCTAATGTAGAGTGAAATTTTATGTTCTTTTTCCCAAGCCCTGCTTAAACTACCAGGACATGGCTTTAAAATGAACCTCATTATTCTTTTCCCTTAAAATGAGAGGCAGGCAGCAAGTTTAAAGAAAGGTCAGCAGAATCTAGGCTTGTGTCTGAGCAAAAGGGAAATGCCAGGAACAAGAAGGGAAGTTTGTCAGTTCCCTTAAAGACAATGGCTGTACCATATTTATTCTTTATTGCCAAATCATGTTACTAATCTGATAAGATACTTGCAACTTATTTAACCTCAAGAAGAGTACATCATAACACCTTCCTAGTTACAAAAGGAGAAATATAACCTAGTACAAATTAAAATATTTTAAATAATTGACAACTTAAATGCAAGTCACAAATTACTACCTTGCCTAGAACAATTTTTAAATTAAATTTGAACCATGGGTGAAAATGATCTTTTAAAAAATTATTGTGGACAGATAAAATAAGCAAATATACATTAATAGCTTAATAACATAATCACAAATTGATATGGCCTGTAAGGATGTTTGATGACCTCATGGTAGAGTCACATCTATTGAGAAAGACTATGGTCCAGTGTTGACTGAGGCTCAAAAGATAGACAAAATGTACTCTTAAACCCTATCTTAAACTATTAAAATGTGTTACTGTGTTAATAAGATTAGGCACAGCTGCACATACCAGAAATACTCAAAACAGAGGCTTAAAGGAGATAGAGGTTCATTTCTCTTCCATGCAAAAGTAGTCTGCAGATAGAGAGTCTAAGGCTCATGTGGAAGCTTTCTGATCTTCAGGGATCTTCATTCCTTCCCTCTGTTACTCTGTCTTCCTACCATCTTGCTCCATGATCCAAAATGGCTGTTCCAGCTCCAGCCTAAATTCATGCCCATGTTGTAGGCAGGCGTATGGGGCACAGGGTCACAGGCTTTACCTTTTAAGAAGGCTCCCTGAAAGTCTCACACAACACTTACGCTTAACATTTCATTGCCTACTTACAATAGTTAGGTAGCCATGCATATCTGAGAGGAAGACTGGAAAATGTAGTCTTTTATTCTCAGTGGCAATGTGCTAGAAAAATATTGGTGTTCTCCTACTGAGAGGGAAGGGTTACTGGAATAGGTCTCTGCCACAAGACCAATTATCTAAATCATCAGCAGCATGAATTTTATCTATTTAGGCCAAGGAAAAATACACAAATATTTGATTGGTATCTGAGAGCCATAAACTTGCAATGAAATCTTGAAGTGTCTGAAAATAAAAATCAAAACACTGGTATTTGAGTAGCAGTTATTGACATCAATAAGTATAACATAGTTATTAAACAATGATTAAGTCTGGACCCTGGAGCCAGGTGGCCTGGGTTGAGTTCAGGTACTAACTGTATGACCTTGAGCAAATTGCTTGGTACCTTAGATCCTTTATCTGTGAAATGGGGATAATGGTACCAACCTGTTGAGGTTGTTGTAAGGATTAAGTAAGTTAAAAAATGCAAAGTTAGTAAGTATAAAACAATGCCTGACACTTTGTTGGTGCTCAATAAATATTGACTGTTATTATAATTTATACTATTAGTAATATTATATCTAAGGCACACATTGTCTAATAGCCTTCATACTATATAAGAGCTATATAAAAAAGAAAAAAAAATTAAATGCATGTATTAGTTTTATACTTGTTAAATTTACATTTAATTTTAGACCACGCATTACTACTGGGTGCTGTTTTTGTTATTGTTGTTAGGTGTCATCAAGTCAATTTTGACTCATAGCTCTCCCATGTGACAGAGTAGAACTGCTCCATAGGGTTTTCTAGGCTGTACTCTTTATGAGAACAGATTGACAGGTCTTTCTCCCTAGGAGCTGCTGGGTGGATTTGAAGTGCCAACCTTTCGGTTGGCAGCTGACGGTTTAACCATTGTGCCACCAGGGCTCCTTAAGAGAAAGTAATCTATATTTTATGGAGGATTTTAAATGAATACATAGCCTGCTAAGGAAAAATAACTGCAAATACAGCATAATATTATAGGTAGAACTGTACTTCTCTTCATTATGAGTTATTAGTATACATTAATGCAGTGTTAATAGCCAAGAAAATTATACATGGTGTTCAAAAAAGAGAGCAAAATTATGCTCAGCTTATAAATGACTTGATCCTAATTAAATCATAAGTATATTGTGAAATAAAGCCCAGATTCATTCCTATTAGTGAAATTTCATTTATTTTGAAGTTTCATAAAATCTGCTTAGAATTTTACATTAGTACCTTGAAACAGATCAGCTCTCTAATATTATTTATAAAGTACACTAATTTAAAAAAAACAAGCAAACCTAGAAATCTTGATATACTGACAAATTGCACCCTCTGGTGGAAAAAAATGTCGATCCATAAAAATTCAGTGCGTTTTCCAATATCTGTCTGGTGTATTCAAATGTGTCTCAACTCACCTAAAATTTAAAAAATAACAATAATGTAATGGCTTTTTATGACCTGCAGTAATGTATACCTACTGTCATTAGCTTCCTTTGGATTCCCCAGGAAGCTGCTGTGAGTTTCAGAATCAATTATATAAACAAGACATTAAATGTTGGAAAACTAAAAGAGCATAAAAAGAAAAATTTGGAAGAAAAATAGAGGATGAAACTGGACCACATGCACATGGATATATATAATATTTTCTAGGATAATATCCTCAGCTATGTATTTTTAATACAGAAATATTTCACATCTATCACACCTCTTTGTGTTGAAGACAGTGAGTTACTATGTTAACAACTTTTATTTATAGTCCTATAACTGACATCTTTGGTTGGAAAGGTCTGCAATTGCTCCATATTGGAAAGCAGTTTTAAAAAATGACAAAATAAAAACTGAAGCATCATCTATTCCTGCCTTAAATTGAGGAGGGATGGAATAGACAAGGAAAATAATGATTTTGAGTAAAGGCGGTAAGTCAGGATTAGCACTAAGTGCTTAGATACATGGACTCATTTTTTGCCCAATTTTATAATGATGAAACCAGGCTCATACAGGCTCTCAATTTTTCCCCCAAAGTTCTCCTAATGACAAAGCAAATTGAACATGGATTGCAAGAAACATGAGAGCATAGCCGACAGCAACTGTCTACAAGAAAGGTTCTTATTTTAAAGAGCCATCAAGCAAATGTTTCTTTCTACCTCAAATATATATATATATATATTTTCCAATATGGAAAAAGAAAATTTGAATTATTGTTAGTAAAATTACCTTTTTTTTCAGGAAGAACCGAAACACTCAACACATCTCTGTTTTTCACTCATCTGAGAAGCATAAAAGCTAACGCTCACAGGATGTGATAAGAGGTATGTTTTGAACACAGATGTGTATGGCTCCAGAACTGAACTCACTCCGCAACGTACTATACCAGTTCTATGTCTACGCCCCCTTGCTCTATCTTCTGTTTCTTATGAATCCAGATGGACAGCATGCTATCAAAACCAGGCCTGGTGTTACCTTGAACTGAGGCCCTTTTTTAACTGTCACTGCTCTTTGAAATTCCCCCTTTCTTGGCTTTCTTCTCTTGGCTCCAACATGGCCTCTAAATATCTCTCCTACTTTCCTAAGTAGTTCTTCTCTATCCTTGACCTTATACACCCACTCTGCAGAATGAAAGCCTGCTGGTCCAACTGTGACTACCTTTTTTCCCCTAGCCTGCTCTTTGCGAGGCTTATACATCTCTTCCTTATAGAGAATTATGCTAAGAAATAAAATTTTCTCCTTATGTTTTCATTGTGCCAAACAAACACTTGCTATCCTTGGAAAACCAGCGTAAATCTTTCTCTCAGATGAAGGCAAACACAATGTTTATGTTTGTTACCTAAAGCTCTCCTGGCTATGGCCTAATCTGACACTCTTCCTGCCCCCCACTCCTCCTTTGAGCTTGTCTTATCAACACTCTGGCTGGGTCCAGCCTGGGCGTTAGGTATCAGGGAAGGTTTGTACTCACCCCTCTGAGCACCTTTCCCATCCTAGTTCATGGCTTTTATTTTTCTGGTTCCAGGTTTTATTTCTGCTTCTAAGTTTTGCGTTTACTTTACGTGTTTATAAAAATTGCTGTTTTATTTCACTTGGTTCTTAACTTTTTGTTCATCTCTTGTAAAAATGTTGCCATTTCTAAAACTTTTATTAGTTTTATTCTTTAATCTCCTTGTTACATCTTTTTAATTCATTTTCTTTTTACCCACTTTATGCTTTTCATTCATTCCTTTATTTATTTACCTATTTATTTTTCATTTAATACCTCCATGATAGATACTATGTTAGGCCCACAATGGTAAATAAAGAAAGGATAGTGTCTCTTCTAACTAGTGGAGAAAACCGACATCGATCAAAACCACACACAAATAAATGTAAAATTACAGCAATACTAAGTCCTACTTCTTTATATGTAGTTTTATGAGAACATATGACTGGGTGTCTTAGTCATCTAGTGCTGCTATAACAGCAATACCACAAGTGGATAGTTTTAACGAAGAGAAGTTTATTTCCTTACAGTAAAGTAGGCTAAAAGTCCAAATTCAGGGCAGCAGCTCCAGGGAAAGGCTTTCTCTGTCTCGGCCTTCTCATCAGTGTTCCCCCGGACTAGGAGCTTCTCCGTGCAGGGACTCCGGTCCAAAGGACGTGCTCTGCTGCCAACACTGCTTTCTTGATGGTATGAGGTCCCCAACGCTCTGCTTCCCTTTCCTTTTCTCTCTTGAGAGATAAAAGGTGGTGCAGGCCACACCCCAGGGAAACTCCCTTTACGTTAGATCAGGGATGTGACCTGGGTAAAGACGGTGTTACAATCCCACCCTAATCCTCTTTAACATAAAATTACAATCACAAAATGGAGGCCAACCACACAATTCTGGGAATCATGGACCAGCCAAATTGATACACACATTTTTTGGGGGACATAATTCAAACCATGACACTGGGTTATTAGCGTTGTTAGAGAAGTCAACAAAAGCATCCATAAAGATGAATTGAGATCGTACAAAAGGGTGAAAAGATAGAAGAGGCTGACTGCCACAGACAGAGGAAAGAACATGTACAAAGGCCTTGCGAAGGGAGAGAACCCACAAGCCGAAATTCAAGAAGTGAAAGAAGGCCATGTGGCTGGAGCGCTGAGAGAGGGGAAATGTGGTATAGGATTGAAAAGCAAGTGAGGTTAAGATCTGTGATGGTTACTTTTATATGTCAACTTGGCTAGGCTATGATCTTCCGTGGTTTGTCAGACAGCGGACTGGCTGCTGTTCTGCAGTGTAATGTAATGTAATTACGTTCCATGATGTGATCTGAGGTCATCAGTCAGTCGAAAGGAGAATTTCCTCGGGGGTGTGGTCTTCCTCCAGAATATTAATGGTTGTTCTGGCAGACCTCATTCTCTCTCTTGACCCTGTACTCTTCTTGTCACCTTACTACAGATTTTGGGACATAAGCCCACAGAAGTCTCCAGCCTACCACCTGACCTGCAGATTTTTGATTTGTCAGACCCTGCAACCCCGTGAGCCTGCAGAGGTCTCCAGCCTACCACCTGACCTACGGATTTGGGACTTGCCAGCCCCCACAGTTGCATGAACCATTTCCTCGAAGTAAATCTCTCTCTCTCTCTCTCTCTCTAATATACAGGCAGTTCCTAGGTTATGAATGAAATTCTTTCCTAACTATGTCTTTAAGTCAAATTTGTAGGTATGTTGGAACAGAGGTATACAGTTCTTATTTAGCCTTTCTTTAGTGTAAGAAAGGATCCCTGGTGGTGCAGTGGTTAAGAGCTCAGGCTGCTAACCAAAAAAAAGGTTGGCAGTTTAAATTCACCAGCTGCTCCTTGGAAACCCTATGGGGCAATTCTACTCTGTCCTATAGGGTCGCTATGAGTCGGAATTGACTCAAAGGCAACAAGTTTGGGTTTTGGTTTGGTTAGTACACGAAAAGGCTCAAAGCCTTTTCAGTGATTTACAAGCTGCATGTGTAGCAAATGAAGGTGATTGTGATGAAGAATTTTTTGTGGGTAGGGGTTGGTGGAATCAGTTCAAAGTGAGGGAAAATTTATATAACATTAAAGGGCAAGTATCAGTTGTCCGTAAGTTGGACGTTCATAACACGAGGACTGCCTGTATATATACATACACATCTTACTGGTTTTGCTTCTCTACAGAACCCAAACTAAGACAGCATCATATAGCTCTTTTAAAGAATTTTGGTGTATATCTTAAAACCAATGAAATTTGGTTTAACATATTTACAGGTCCTTGAGTGACAGGGTGAGGAATTTGTACTTTATTGAGAAGACATGGCACATTCCACACTATTTAACTTAACTTTAAGTAATGTTGTGCAGAATGGATTGGAATAAAAAGTAATGTAATTGGGAGTAAGATGCTGTGATGTAGCTGATAGCTCACATCTTTCACTATCTCATAGCCCCATCCTAAAAACAGTACATCAACATTCAAAGTACATGGCGCAAACCACGTTAATTCTTTATTTGCTCCTCTATTCTATAACATTCCCGGGAAGTTGTGGAAGAGCAGAGATAAGGGATAGGAATCAGAGAAGGAAGGTTACTAGGAAGTTCAAAAGAATGGGCTTGGGGTATATATTTTAAAGAGGTCTCTGAAAACCCTCTACAAAGTGGGAAGCACTGTTTCTGCTGAATTCAGCAATTAATTTATGGATAGTTCCTGTTGTTTTTTTTTTGGTTTATGAATAGTACAAAATAATAGCTGTCTAAAACTCAATGAATATATTTAATGTCTTATACCTCATATCTTAGTTATCCAGTGCTGCTATAACGGAAATACCACAAGTGTATGGCTTTAACAAACAAAAATATATTCTCTCACAATTTAGGAGGCTAGAAGTCTGAATTCAGGGCACCAGCTCCAGGAGAAGGCTTTCTTTCTCTGTCAGATCTGGAAGAAGGTCCTGATCATCAATCTTCCCCTGGTCGAGATCTGGAAGAAGGTCCTGATCATCAATCTTCCCCGGTCTAGGGGCTTCTCAGTGCAGGGATCCCAGGTCTAAAGGAAGTACTTCAATCCTGGCTCTTCTTTCTTGGTGGCAATGAGATCCCTCTCTGCTCACTTTCTCTCTCCTTTTATCTCTTACAAGATAAAAGATGATGCAGGGCACACCCCAGGGAAACTCCCCTTATATCAGATAAGGGCTGGAACCTGTGTAAGGGTGCTGCATCCCACCCTAATCCTCATTAACATGACCTAATCTTGTCTCCTTAACATAACGGACAGCTCACTCCCAAATGGGATCGTAACCGTAGGCATAGAGGCTAGGATTTATTACATGACACAAAATGAAGTATAATCAAACCAGAAAATGGAAGACAATCACACAATACTGCGAATCACAGGCTAGCCAAGTTGACACATATTTTGGGGAGACACAATTCAGTTCTTGACACCTCATAATGCATGGAAACATTTAATTTTATTTGATCTTTAAATACTGTCTCATAGTAACTCTTCAAATAAATAACTAACGGTTTCATCTAGAAAATTGCTCTGATTGACCCGTCACCATAAATAAGAGTCATATGTAAGAATCTCTAAGCAGAAGGCATTGTCTGCCCGAACTATATAAATGAGTTCCAGCAATCAGTAATCAGCACTCTTTATTCTCACACCTCCACATACAAATTACTCTCAAGATTTATATTGTATGACACTATAGGGATCAAAAAATACTTTTCCTCTAGTTAGCAGAGCACTCCCTAAGGTAATGTTCAACTATTTTCCAAAGTGCTTGTGTTTTCATGAGAAGGTGACAGACCTTCTCATTCTTTGCCCAGCATGTGACATGCTCTGGCTTTAGAGTCTAAAGTCTAGCAGATGCTGTCACATTAACCATGAAGATACATGTTTATATTAAAAGAGTTAAAAATATAAAAAAGTAGAAGAAATGAATATAATATATTACTCCATTGCCCAGAGAGAATCTCCATTAATATTTTGGGGTAACGTCTTCCAGTATTTACTCAGTGCAATTCTTTACTGTACATGTGACCATATATATGAACAAAAAGTAATCTATTTTTTTCTGCTTTAAATTACAATATAAACATTGTTCTCTATACATTTTTGCTTTTACAATGTATTCAGTTGGAAATTGTCCTGATACGCTGAAAAATTTAGATATAACTTAGTTTTATTCCTGTTGCCCAGTCTTTTACTCCAGTCTCATTTACTACCGGACAGTCTATCTTTTTGCCACAGTTTCCAAATTTTAATGTCTTTATGTAGTAAATTTGCCTATGAATTTGAATCTGTTTTGAGACTTTGTATTCTATTAGGTTTCATTCTGTGTCTCTGTTCATGTGTCTGTCTGATACATATTTTAACTGCTTTAATTAGGATTGTAATACGATACTTTATATGCACTTAAAGTACACAATTTTATGAGTTTTGACATGTGTATACACTGGTGAAACCATTACCACAATCAAGATAATGAACAAAAGTTTCCTTGTGCCCTTTTGTAATCTTTCACTTCCTGCCCTCCCAGGTGTCACCAAGCAGCAAACTGATTGGCTTTCTGTCATTGTAATTTGCAGTTTCTAGAATTTTGTATAAGTGGAATCATTTAGAACATACTTTTTGTCTCCTCTTATTCAGCATAATTATTTTAAGATTCATCTATATTGTTGCCTGTATTACTAGTTTGTAGTTTTTATTGTTGAGCAGCGTTATTCCATTATATAAATATATAATTTGTTTATCCATTTACATGTTGATGGACATTGGGGTTGCTTCTAGTTTTTGGCTATAACAAATAAAACTGCTATGAATTTTTGTGTACCAGATTTTGTGTGAATATATGCTTTTATTCTCTTGGATAAGAGTGGAATGGCTAAGTTGTATGGTATGAGTAACTTTATCTTTTTCATAAATTGCTCAACTGTTTTCCAAAGTGCTTATATCATTTTACATTTATACTAGGAGTATATGTGAGTTCCAGCTGATGCATATCCTCTCCAACATTTGACATTTTCAGTCTTTATTATTTTAGTTATTTGAGTGGATGTAAGTAAGATCTCATTGTGGTTTTAATTTGCATCCCCCTTAAGACCAAGAAGGAGCCCTGGTGGTGCAGTGGGTAACGTGCTTGGCTGCTAACCGAATGGTCAGCAGTTGGAACCCACCAGCTGCTCTGCGGCAGAAAGATGTGGCAGTCTGCTTCAGTAAAGATTTACAGCCTTGGAAACCCTATAGGGTCACTATGAGTCAGAATCGACTCCATGGTAGTGGGTTTGCTTTTGGTTTAAGACCAGTGAAGACAGTTCTGGTGGCACAATGGTTAAGAGCTTGGCTGCTAATCAAAAGATCGGTGTTTTGACCCCACCACCCACTCCTCGGGAGAAAAGTTCTGGTAATCTGCTCCCATAAAGATTACAGCATAGTATACCCTATGGGGAGCCCTGGTGGCACAGTGGTTAAGAGCTTTGCTGCTAACCAAAAGGTCAGCAGTTCAACTCCACCAGACCCTCCTAGGAAACCCTATGGGGCAGTTCTACTCTGCCCTATAAGGTGGCTATGAGTCAGAATCGACTCAATGGCACACAACAACAACAAAATCAATGAAGTTGATCATCATTTCATGTGCTTATCTTCTTTCATGAAGCCTCTGTTCAAATATTTTGCTCATTTTATATTCATTTGCTGTTTTTCTTATTGATTAGTTGTAGGAGTTCTTATTATATTCTAGGTATATGACCTTTGCTGGACACATGTTTTTCAAATATCTTCTTCCAGTCAGTGACTTGCCATTTTATTTTCATAACATTGCTTTTTGAAGAACAAAGTTTTTAATATTAGTAAAGTCCAATGTATTGCTATCTTTGAATGTATAGATTGATTTGGGGATAAACATATTTACAGTATTGATTATACAAGTCTATGAATATAAATATTTCTTAAATTATTCAGGTCATCTTTAATTTCTCTGAGGTACATTTCAGAGCAGGAGTCAGAAGACTATGGCCAATGGGCCAAATTTCACACCTGGCTGGTTTTTGTGTGACCCATGACCTAAGAGTGTTTTTTACATTTTTAAAGGATTATAAAAATAATGAAGAATATGGGGCAGAGACCATATGTGGTTCATTAAAAAAACAAAAACAAAAGTAAAGCCAGTTACAGTCAAGTCAATTCTGACTCATGTCAACCTCATGTGTTTTGGAGTATAATAGTGCTCAACAGGGTTTTCAGTGGCTGTGATCTTTTGGAAGATTGCCAGGCCTTCCTTCCAAGGCACTTGTGGGTGGATTCAAACCGTTTGGTTAGTAGCCAAGTGGTTAACCATTTGTGCTACTCAGGGACTCAGAAATTCTAGAATTGTTACTTCCCGGCCCTTTACAGAATAACATTTGCTGACCCCTGTTGTAGAGAATTGTGTAGAGAGGTCTTGAACATAATTCATTGAATTTATTCCCAGGTATTTTATATTCTGATACTATTGATAAAATACATTTTTATGATTTAACTCACTTAAAATGTAACAGGCCCAGTATAAAGTAGTTGTTCAACAGATACTCAATGAATAAATGAAGAAAAACATTTTAATTTTCAGAAATAAACTTGCAAACGTGTGAAACAGCCTGTTAAAGGATGTTAAAACCACAACCAATTAGCAAAAGGAAGATACTGAGGAGACTTTCTGGAGAGTGCACATTCCGTTTCTGGATCTGGGCTTTGTGCTTCTGTTCTCTTCTACCTGTTACTACCTCTGCCAGAAATCTCTAATCTCTTATGGGTATGCAAGTTGAATACTACATGTTTGAGGAAATTATAAAGACATTACTTTTTGAATTCTCTTGTCTTATTGTTCATTGCTGATATAGAGAAATACTATTTTATTTTGTTTCAGCCTTGTATCCTGCAACTTTATTAAATTAATAATTTATCTGTAGTTTTTTTCTAAGTATTCAATCATGTCTACAGTAAATAATGAAAATTTTATTTTTTTCCTGTCCAAACTTTATAACTTTTGTTTATTTCCCCTGTATAAAACCTCAATTAAAATGTCAAGTCAGAGAGATATTAGAAAGCATCCTTGGCTCATTCTCAAATTCTGTGGGTATTTTTAACATTTTATTGTTAAGTATGATATTTGCTATTTTTTTCTTCTTGTAGATTTCATTTATCATATTAAGAAGATATTAAGGTATTTTCTATTACTAGTTTGTTAAGATTTTTAAAAATCATGACTGTATGTTGAGTTTATCAAGTATTTTCTGCATCTGTTGAAATGATCAACATTTTTCATCTTTTATTCTGTTAACATGAAAAATTACATGAGTTTATTTTAAAATGTTAAATCTGGTTGTCATGGATTGAATTGTGTCCCCCCAAAAATGTGTGTATCAATTTGGCTAGGCCATGATTCCCAGTGTTGTGTGGTTGTCCTCTATTTTGCGATTGTAGTTTTACATTAAAGAGGGTTAGGGTGGGATTGTAACACCACCCTTACCCAGGTCACATCCCTGATCCAATGTAAAGGAGTTTCCCTGGAGTGTGGCCTGCACCACCTTTTATCTCTCAAGAGATAAAAAGAAAGGGAAGCAAGCAGAGAATTGGGAACCTCATACCACCAAGAAAACAGTGCCAGGAACAGGGCACATCCTTTGAACCTGAGGTTCCTGCGCAGAGAAGCTCCCAGACCAAGGAAAGATTGATAACGTGGACCTTCCTCCAGAGCCAACAGAGAAAGCCTTCCCCTGGAGCTGACGCCCTGAATTTGGACTTGAAGCCTTCCCTTGGAGCTGATGCCGTGAGTTTGGACTTCTAGCCTACTGGACTGTGAGAGAATAAATTTCTCTTTGTTAAAGCCATCCACTTGTGATATTTCTGTTAGAGCAGTACTAGATGGCCAAGACACTGGTATTCCTGTATTGAATACAACTGAGTTTTCTCTCTCTCTCTCTCTTTCACACACACACACACACACACACACACATTTACTTTGATTTGACTATGTTTAGGAGTTTTGCACCTAAGTTTGAGTGAGTTGAACCTGTAATTTTTAATTCCCGCAATGTACTTGCCAGGTTTTGGTATCACGATTATGCTGGCCTCATCAAATGAAGTATGAAGTGTCATCCCTCCTTTTTTAAATAACTTTTTTGGCAGAGTTGTGCAAAATTGGCAATATTTCTTAAATGATAGGTAGAGTTCACTTATAAAACCATCTGGACTGGGATTCTTCATTTTGGGGAGGATTTTTGACTATGAATTCAATTTATACACTAAAAATACGACTATTCAACTCTTAATTTATATTTGATTCTAATTTGCTGTTATGTTTTCCTAAGAATTTGTCTATTTTTACTAACTTTTCAAACTTATTGCCATAAAATACTTTATAATATCCTCTTGTTACTTTTTTAATGTGAGTAGACCCTATAGTGATACCACCTTTTTAATTCCTCAGGTTGATTATTTGTTGCTCCTTTTGTTCTTGACTATTGTTGCCAGTTACTTATTTAATTTTATGAGTCTGTTCAAAGAATAAGCTTTGTTTTTCAAATAATTTGTCCATTTCATATAAACTGCCAAATTTATTTGATTTTTTTTTACACTGGTGTCTTGTTAATTTTTTAATATCTGTGGGACATGTAATGTTCCCCTTGTCACTCATGATATGGGCATTTTCTCCCCTTGGTCAATCTGGCTACAGATTTATCAATTTATTTTTATTGAAAGAACCAATATTTGGCTTTGTCAGCCTACATACATGAATTTTTCTATTTCATTCATTTCTGACTGTATCCTTTTTATTGCTCTTCTTTTACTTTATGTTTAATTTACTCTGATTTTCTAACTTCTAAAGTCTCACTTATATGCAGTCTTTAAACATATAAAGACAAACGTCCCTCCGTGCGTGACTTTAGGTATATCTTACAGTTTTGCTATGTTGCATTCTCATTCTCATTTGATTCAAATACTTGCTGATTTTTGCTGTGATTTCTTTTTTGAATCATTGATTATTTGGAAATTGGTATCTTAATTTTCAATCTATGGAAACTTTCTTATTATCATGATTATTATTGCCATTTATTGATAACCTAATTACATCGTAGAGAGAGTATTTGCTTATTCTCCTTTTTCTTTTTTTTGAAATTTGTTGTTAATTTCTTTATGGCCTAATACTTGATCAATTTTTGTAAATGTTCCATATGTATTGAAAAGAATGTGTACTCTGCAGCTGTTGGGTGCAGTATTTCACATGTGTTAATTAGGTCAATATTGTTAATCATTAAAAAAAAAAAAGCTCCACAGTCTTACTGTTTTTTTATTTTTTGTTTTGTTTACCCAATCATTTCTATAAAAGGTATGTAAACCCGTTGCCGACTCATAGCAACCCTCTAAAAGATATGTAGGTGGGTTAAAAAAGTCTCCCACCATACTGTCTCACTCCAGTTCTGTCAATTTTTAAAGAACAGATTGATGCTATTTTGTTAGGAGCTTGTATCTAATTGGGAGTCCTGGGTGGTACAAACCAGTAACTTGCTGGATTTCTAACTGGAAAGTTGGTGGTTTGAACGCACCCAAAGTTGCCTTGCAAGAAAGGTCTGGAAATCTACTTCTGAAAAGTCATAGCTTTGAAAATCCTAGGGAGAACAGTTTCACCTGTAACACATAGCGTCACCATGAGTCAGAATCAATTTGATGACAATTTTTTTTTCTTAAATATAATTATCATTTTGATCATTGCTGCATTCATATTTACAGTCCCTGTTACATTTCCAAGATTTGGGTATTTGTAAAACGTACTGCTCAATTTAATCAAGCATGCTGTAACAGGTTAAAGACCGGCAAATTTCTTCAGAACAGTTAAATTGATTTGTGTATATAGACTCACTAATAATGGAAAGTTTTTGGAATTTTTAGATTAATTGAACAGGACTCATCTAAATAAAGTGTTATCATAATGTCTTTAACAGGGTTTACACAGCAATTAAGAAAAAAATCTCTTTAATGGTTTATGCATGCATTTGCTCTTTTATTAATAATCCTGCCATAGGGTTATCTACTTTATAAGTACACATTCTAAAGTATTCAAAATTTGCACTATTGTTTCTCTTTATTGTATATTTCTCTATTTTATTATTAAAATTTTTTCTTTCTATATCTTTGGATTTAATTTCTATCTTATTTCAGTTTTATGTTTATATATATGTATGTAAACGCAAAAACCCACTACCATGGAGTGGATTCCAATTATAGCAAGCGTTGGTGGTGTAGGTGTTAAAGCGCTTGGGCTGCTAATCGAAAGGTCAGTGGTTCAAACCCATCAGCGGCTCTGGGAGATATGTGGCAGTCTGCTTTCATAAACGATTTACAGCCTTGAAAGCCCTATGGGGCAGTTAGGGTCGCTATGAGATAGATGTATATTCACAAGTGTATGTAACTATATGATTCCATCTATATTCTAAGTACTAATATATTGATAGCTTTCACTTCTTAGTTATTTTGATAAATTTTTATTTTTAAATTTCTTCTCTAAACGTGTTAAACATACTTATTTTCAGTTTCTGATAATTTCAATATCTGCAGTCTTTCTGGATCCCAAGGCAGCAGATATTGTTTTTACAGTTCATTCTTTTTTTTTTTTCCCAGTGTGGTTATTTTTTGCTGGGGGCAAAAAATTCATATTACGGGTGGTATGAATCCTTGTCAGAATCAAGGTAAGTGTCAATTTTGGGTGGGGATTATTATGGAAGTTTTTTTTTTCTCTTCTTTTTCTCATCCAATTTGAGGACAGGCACATTTCCCCCAAAGTCTCCCTCTCTCCTTGGGAGGTTTTTTTTTTCCTTTCCTGGTTCTTCCACTGAGACTGTTGTCCTAGATTTGCAGCTATGTGTGTGTGGTGGTGGGGGGGGGGGGGGGTGGCCTCTAATTCGCCCACTCATCCTATTCGATCTCCGCCTTTGTTTTATTTCCTTGTCTGTAAAACCACATCGTCTAGGATCTTCCTACTCAGATGTGGTCCTGAGACAATCAGTATTAGCATCACCTAGGACTGCTAGAAATGCAAACTCTCAGGCACTGACTCCAAAAGTCGTCCTCGTGGATTTTTTTTTTTTTTTTTGGCTTCCCTTCCTGTCCTACCAGCTGCACACTTAGACTTACGTGGATTTTTTTTTTCTGTGTACAATAAAAAGTTTAAAAAGTAACAGTGTTAGGCGTTTAAATCAGAAAAATAACTGATGTCAAGACCGCTTCCTTGATGCGTGCCAGTGTGTTTGCTAGATGCGGCTTCGGGGAGAGGAGAGTGTTGCGAGGTTGATTGCAAACTATTACATGCATCAGAAAAAATAAAATCTGTTCTATACTAATGCTATTCTTCCTGGGTCGCTCCACCTTCTTCTAAAAAACCCCATCAGTCTTGTCTCCCTTTCCCTTCTCGCAGCAAAGCGCCGTCTACTTCAATCAAGGCAAGCCACCAAGCCACTGCGAAAACCTGGAGTAACGGATTTGGGGCGTAGCTAGCGCCTCCGGAGTAAGAACCTGCCCAGCGTGTGTAAAGGAGAATGCGCGCACATGCGCAGTGGCCGACGTCGGGCTGAGAGTTGGTCTCTCCAGGCGGCTTGGAGGCTGCGCGCGCGGTTGACGTGTTCGGTGGCTGCGGAGGCGGAGAGGAGCTGGGAGGGGAAGTGGGTAGGGGGGTAGGGGGGTGAACCCGGAAGTGGGTAGGCGCTGGAACGATCGCGCCCGCAGTGGAGCTTAGCGGCTGGGAGCCAGCGAGGGAGCCCCAGGTTCCCGGTAATGGATCTGTGGGGCGTTTGCCCAGGGAAACTGGGGCGGGAAGGGTAGCGGGTTCACCTTTGGCGAGCGCATTCTGCGCCTGGCCAGGGCCTGTTGAGTCGCTTCTGCTTCGTTTAGTCTCTCCGGTTGACCCCACTCCTACTCTGCGCCCCTCCCCGGGGATGTCTGCCGTCGGGTGGTTTTGGCCGAGGGACGCTCTCTGTCCCTCAAGAGCTGTGCCTCCCGCGCCCTGGGGAAGCATGATAATGGAGAGACTCAGATTTCGCCGCCGCGACGGCCTTATTGTCACCATCCCAGGGCCCCTAAACCATGACTGCAGCACCCCTCAACCTGCACCGTCAGCGCTGTTGGAGGGATCCCTCTCTTTACTGACGGATTATTTCCACCCTGTTCGTAAATAAGGCTTGGAAGGTGTGCCGCCGCTTCCTTAAAAATTATTCTTTTGTTGGCTGCCTTTCCTATACCGGCCCTCCTTGTTGTCCGCTTAGCCACGCATGTGAGTGTGAACAGAGACTTTATCATAATTTAGTTATAATTTAAAAATGATTCGTTGACAAATGCGATTGAATGACATAGGATTACTTTATCATGGAGTTATTTTATGTGGTTCTTTTTTGCAGACCATGAAACCCTCGGGCACGCCCCTCCGGAAGCTGTTATCTAAGACAATCTAGTTTTCTTTCATATTTCTCTTAAGACACTTATGAAGTTTCTTGTTCTGAAATTGCTGTACTGCAATGAAGAAAAGGAGAAAGGTTACTTCAGATCTTGACGAGAAGATCCATCTAGGCTATCATAAAGATTCTTTAGAAGGAAATGGTGCAGTGGAGTGTGACCAGGTAACCTGCACTCCTACAGAAAGACCAATTCCTGAAGCTCTTCGCTGTTACCAGGACCTTCCTCCCTCTCCTGATCAGAGAAAACTTTTGAGTTCTTTGCAGTATAATAAGAATTTACTGAAGTATTTAAATGATGACAGGCAAAAACAACCGTCTTTCTGTGACTTACTTATCATCGTAGAAGGAAAGGAGTTCAGTGCACATAAAGTAGTCGTTGCTGTTGGCAGTAGTTATTTTCACGCGTGTTTGAGCAAAAATCCAAGCACAGATGTTGTCACTTTGGATCACGTAACACATTCAGTTTTTCAGCATTTGCTTGAATTTCTATACACATCAGAATTTTTTGTGTACAAATATGAAATACCTCTTGTTTTAGAGGCTGCAAAATTTCTGGACATTATAGATGCAGTTAAGCTACTAAATAATGAAAACGTTGCCAGTTTTCAATCTGAGTTAACTGAAAAGTCATCACCAGAAGAAACACTAAATGAGTTAACTGGAAGACTATCAAATAATCATCAGTGCAAATTCTGTAGTAGACATTTTTGTTATAAAAAGTCTTTAGAGAACCATTTGGCTAAGACCCATAGATCCCTTTTATTGGGGAAAAAACATGGGTTAAAAATGCTGGAGAGAAGTTTTTCTGCAAGAAGATCAAAAAGGAATCGAAAGTGCCCTGTTAAGTTTGATGACACCAGTGATGATGAACAAGAAAGTGGTGATGGGTCGGACACTTTGAATCAAGAGAACTTTGATAAAGAAAAGTCAGATAGAAATGATTCGGAGGATCCTGGAAGTGAATATAATGCCGAGGAAGATGGGCTAGAGGAGGAGATGTCAGATGAATATTCTGACATTGAAGAACAAAGCGAAAAAGATCAGAATGATGCAGAAGAAAAACCTGAGGCCGGTGATTCTGTAGGAAATATCCATGAGGGGTTAACTCCAGTAGTCCTTCAGAACAGTAACAAAAAAATATTGCAGTGTCCTAAGTGTGATAAAACATTTGACCGAATAGGTAAGAAAAGAAAGCTTGTTTTTTGTCTCTAACAACTCGTTTTTCATTGAATTTTGAAGGTGATAGTTAAAATAATTAAACACTAAACTTTGAAAGTAACTTTTTAAAGAATGCTAAGCAAAGGAAGGATACTTCAGTTTTCAACAATATTTTACCCTGTTGTTTTAAATTTGTTGTGATTTCAGAAATTAATTTAAATATGGTAGGCTAAATCAGGTTTTTTTTTTCTCTTCCTCCTATCCCAATGGTAGATGACAGATTAGTAGTTCAAGTATTTGGTATGAAAGACACCAAAGTATCAGTAATTATGTATGTAGAGCTTTGATTTGTTTGCTAACTTAGTTTCATAGAGAAGTGCCATTTTTGTGTTGTTATAGAAAGTTGAATTAGATTATATTAGATTGTAATTGAATAATTTGTCTGCTATTTCCCCTTGATGAACATGGTAATATGTGAGTTATAAATATAGTTAATTTCTCAGAATCTAGTACTGTTTAGAAAATGTTTAAAATATTAGACATTAAAAGATGACTAATATTTGCTAGTGAAATAATTTTGGAGGTGTCTTATATGAAATATTTTAACATGAACTTTTTAATTGCAACAATTAAGCTATTTCAGGTAAATAGAAGTTATGAAATTGTGAAATACATTCAACTGCAGACAATGATAAAAGGACATGTAAGTGGAATTTAACCTTGTAAAATTACTTAATATAGGTTAATACATCTCCAGGTGTCTTTTAGCATTGAGTTACTTATGTTATTGGTAATATTGGTTTTATATGGTATCGGTAATCATTTATTGTTAAAATATACTATGGTATATGCTGTGGCATAACAGTGGGTAACCTCTTTTTGCTTTTTGGTTATATCTTTTTAATATTTTCCTCCCTGAATCAGAATGCTTTTTAACAATACAGTTAATAATGATTTATTGCTTTTTTACTTTTATACTGTTGTACAAACGTAAATAACTTTTCTGGCGTAACAATCAATTGGAAGGGCGTACATGTACAAGTAACTTGTTCAAGTCCGGGGGGGGTAAGTGCTTTTGTAGTGCTGTACACAAGTACTATAAGGAGTACAGAATAACTTTTTTGGGTTAGGTATGGAAGAACATTCCATCTTTCTTAGACTTTATACTTTTGGCACATACTTCTGTATTTTGCCTTGATTTGACCTAATTTGACTTGAAGATGAGCGAGCAGGGAGGGGTGGTTCACACAAGGCATTGTAGGCCCAGCACCTAGATCTCAGACTCTTCCGTTGAACACTAGGCGTGTGAGATGCTTTATAAGAGCAGAATTCTGTGTTCAAGTAAGATTGGGAAAATTGCATACTGTGATTCACAATCTTTGTTAACTCAGCCAAGTTCTTCAGTAAAGAAACCTGTTATTTTTGCTTAACCTAGCAGTTCCTCAAATCATTTTACCACCTGACTGTTTTTTGGATTACTTCTTTTAATGTTCTAGGAAACAACAGAGTTCTGTACACACAATCTGGAAAATACTGCTCAAGGTTAAGGGCTTACATACTAAGAGAAGGAGTTTTATGGCTTTTTAAACTAAGGTCAGTCTAGATAAGAAAAACCAAACCTGTTGCCATCAAGTCGATTCCAACTTATAGCAACCTTACAGGACAGAGTAATACTGCCCCATAGGGTTTCTGTGGAGTGACTGGTGGATTCGAATTGCCGACCTTTTAGTTGGCAGCGATAGTTCTTAACCACTGCACCACCAGGGCTCCAGTCTAGATAATAGTGGGAATCAATAGATCTCAGTGTAGGCTTTTGTGCAGCCTGCCTTTCTGAATGTGTTTTACATAGTGCTCTTCTTTTATCCACTCCCTCTTTTGATTAGCCTCATTGAAGCTGCTTTTCCCCAGTACTTTCTCATCTCCATTACATTAGTATGTGTGTATCGTACTTATACTGGTTAAAAAGCATAAGCTGTAGTATCAGACTGCCTAGGTTTTTTGAATCCTGGTCTTGGGTGAGTTGCTTAACCTGTTTGTACTTTTGTTCCTCGTCAGTAAAGTTGAGATGATGCTACTGATACCTTCTCATGGGGTTATGATAAGGAATAAATGGGATAGTCCTTGTGAGTCACTTAAAATGTTTTGTGAAATTTAGAAGGTATTTAAAGAATGCTAGCTGCTTGTATTCATTAATTTAACATATTTCTTGAGTGTCGCTAATCTGCCAGATACTGCTAAACAAATATGAAGTAACGTGTTCTCCATCATGAAGAATCTTAGAAAAATACAATCGTACTACAGTAAAGATAGTTTTGTGTAGAGAGTTATATAAAATGTAGACTAAGTGGACTGGTGTTGGTAGAATGAAAACAGTATGTAGAAGGAGAAGATGCACGTGTTTTAAATCTCTTACCAGAAAGGAGCGCTGGTCGCTCAGTGGTTAAGTCCTGGGCTGCTAACCAAGAGGTTGGTTCGAACCTACCAGCTCCTCCATGGGAGAAAGATGTGGCAATCCGCTTTCATAAAGATTTACAGCCTTGGAAACCCTATGGGGCAATTCTACTCTGTCCTAGATGGATTCTTTGAGTGGACGTTAGACTTGGCGGCAGTGGATTTGGTTTTAGGTTTATCTCTGTTGGAAGTCCTACTTCTCTCCAAAAAAAAAAAAAACAGTTCAAGGCCACCTTCCAATCATCTTCTCATTCCTTTCATAGGACTCTCCTCACATTGCTTTCATAGGATTTGAGAATGTCCACCTAGAATTTTGCTTGTTGTTTATCTGTTTCATTAGATTGTTAGTATAAAGGTTACTCTTGATTTGTATCCTTTGTAGTACCTCAGAAAACTGAACACATTGCCATCAAGTCGATTCTGACTCATAGTGACCGTATAGAACAGAGTAGAACTGTCCCATAGCATTTCCAAGGAACAGCTGGTGGATTTGAACTTCTTACCTTTTGGTTAGCAACCAAGCTCTTAACCACTGCACCGCACGGGCTCCTGTAATACACCAGGTCATTTCGAATAATAAGTTTTCATTAAGTGCTTGTTTAATTGAACTAATTTGAAAGGTTTGGTCTCTGACGTGTAAGAGACAAGTTAGGTTTCTTTCTAATCTTCTAACTTGGCTGCCTCGGAATGGGTTTATGAGAGATAATGAATAAGTATGAGACCTTCTGCTGGAACCATTAGCTCCACAATATGCATTCTACTAGTTTGATTCCATTACTTTGAATCTTTGATCCTTTCTGATGTATGTAATAGTTGCTTGGAGTGCAGGTCCAGATCCAGTTGTATTTTTACCTAGGCTACCAGCTGTCCTCTTCTCAGTGATTCTCATGCAAATAAGAATCCCTTGACCTTTCCTCTTACACCAAAAACCTAGTGGGTGAAAAGTCAGAAATACAGAGAAGATGACAGATGGAATAAGAGAGAAAATTTGGATAAGACTTTTCACAGAATTTATCTTTTTTATTCCTACAGAGAACTAAAATCTTTCGTTGGATTAAATTCATAATCTCCTCTGGAAGTGGAGAATATTTTCTACTTTTTTGTTAAAAATGTGACTTGCTATTAATGAACACTGAAAGAAGTACCATCCTGATAGAGATTCCACTTGGTTCTTAATAGAGAAGAGTTGTAGCAGGAGCAAAATTCTGTACTTTAAGGCTAAATATTTTATAAGGATTCTTTAAGGTATGCTGTTTGAGTAAATTCAAGGTATAATTTTAAGATTAATAACATCAGATATATAACGAGCTAATTTGATGATGATTCTCTTTGCAATAACTTTGAAAAAATTTGACATAATAATTTTTATGACCGAAGGGGGAGTAAGCTCTGAAGCACAAAATCAAATTGGTTAATGTGAAATTACCTTTTGTTTGTGCCTCCTGATTTGGGACATAATTCATATTGGGATTTAGTTTCGAAAAATACCGTGAATACAATTTCTTAATATCTAGTTTGCTTTCTGTTGATGATCAAGAATAGTTGGGTGTAGTTTAGTATTCTGTGAAGGAATATTTTTTTTTTCTAAATGAAACTTTATTTGATAAGTTTGAAGTAAAAATTTTAACTTATATATTATTTTGTATTCCCTTTACCTCCCTCCCCGTCAAAGAAACAGATGTAGATGTTAACGGTGTTTACGCTGATGAATCCCTCCAGTCCTCAACTCCACTCCTCCACCTATTGATTTAAACCTGAGACTTTTTTTGGGATTTGCATTTTTTTTACCCTCTAGCTTCTTGAGATCTACTGGGCCCAGAGTTCCCGCAGAAGTTGTGTTTCTTCTGTTTTTGTTCAAAAATTTAAATCCACAGAGGCCCTGCAAGACATATGTGTGTAAAATTTGAATTAATAACTTAAAAAAGAAAACTTCCTTCACTTTAGAGATTCTTAATGTCCTATAATGACAAATTTCTGTATTTTCATTGATCTTTTTTGACTTTGCTGAGTTTATTTTAAACGGTTTTTAAAAGTCATTTGCTTTCTCTAATTTTGGCTATTTCGGTTTAAATTTCCAAACTTCCTGTTTTCTTTTTCGTACTTAAATCTTTTTGAGTCTGCTGGTCTTAGGAAGATGGAAGTTGAATAGTCAAAATAGTTTAAATTTTTAATTTAACTGCCATTTTGATGGTTTTAATATTCAACTACATGTAAGCATAGAAGAAATTCTTGACTTTAATTGAAGAGAAAACAGTGCTGTTAATTTAACATCTTTCCAGCAAAGACACTCTCATAGGAAATAAAAGATTTGGTGAAAAAATTTCTCAAACTTGAAGATTTTTATTAAGTTCCTGTTCCTGTTCACTTGGAAATAAACATGAGACGATTTAAACATTTGAAGGTTGATAAGTTATCTTTTAATCTTGAAAATCTATACTAAACATGTACAGTCAATCCCTAGTTAAGAATGAGCCTGTTCTAAAAATCATCTATAGGTAGTTATTTAAAGACTAGACTGTATACTTTTCTCATTTGTGTAAATATTGTTTACCTTGGGTATGTATTACTTTTTGGAATGCTGGTGGTGCAGTGGTTAAGAGCTACCGCTGCTAACCAAAAGGTCAGCAGTTCAAATCCACCAGCCATTCCTTGCAAACCCTATGGGGCAGTTCTGCTCTGTCCTATAGGGTCGCTGTGAGTCAAAATCGACTCGATAGCTAATGGGTTTTGGTATGTGTTACTTGTGTAATTTAAAAAGCAAGTTTAAAAAAAATGAAATGTGGAAACTTTCACAATCAAAACTTTTTTCTTTTAAAAGTCCATACAAAGATGTTCATACAGTGACCTGTATCTTTTCCAAATTAAAATTATGGGGTACTAGTACAGACTGATAATGTTTGGGTTCTGACTTTGGTACCTCATCTCATATCTAATTGGTGCATAACAAATACTAAGGAAGGAATCCAATATAAAACATGCCAGATTACCATAATAGAGAAAGAATAAAATCAACTCAAAACATTTTCCTAGAGAAATTATGTTATAGTAGTTGTTGCAGAGCTGTGGTGGCACAATGGTTAAGAAGTTGGCTGCTAACTAAAAGGTGGGCAGTTCGAATCCACAGGCTGCTCTTTGGAAACCCTATAGGGCAGTTCTCATCTGTCCTGTAGGGTCACTGTGAGTCAGAATCTACTCAACAGCAACAGGTTTGGTTTGGTTTTAGTTGTTAGATGCTCAGTTTCAACTCATAGCAACCCCATGTAACAGCGTAGAACTGCCCCTCAGGGTTTTCTAGGTCATAATGTATGCTCTGGTTATAACCCACAAAAAGTAGTCAAAATCAGTATTTTTCAACCTTTGTGAGACAGTTCAAAGTCAGAAATATACAACATACGTATTTTTACATATATGTGTGTATACATAAATTGAAGCAAAAAAAGTTCATGAAATTTATGTGAATGCGTTCTGATATTTTCTACTTTATTCTATTACTTTTCTTTTTCCAACCCTGATCACAGCCGAAGGAATTGATTTCATGAACACTGATGACCGTTAGTTTGTAAAACCCTAATCTTAAACCATAATGTAGTTCATCTATTTTTTATAGAACCTATTGATTATTTGTGGTGTTTCTGAAAATTTGTTCCAGATTTCATCTAGGGACACACAAGAACACCTTTCCCCTAAAAAGTCTCAGTGTTAGATCTCATCCCTTGAACACAGCAAGGGAAGTGGTGGTGGGTATGTACATGCATGGGTTAAGTGGAGGCTATGCCCCAGCAGTGGCAGAGAGGGAATTGAGATGCTAGGCAATTTTAGCAGTGACTAGGGGAAAAAGAGAAATTAGCATTCTCAGGGAGCTGAAACCCCAGCTTGGTCTGTTGTAATGGATATTCATAAATCAGTGTACCTATATTTATATTTGAGGTATACTTACATTTCCATACTGTGGTTAGTAATACATGTAATAATGATGTTAGTGGCCATCAAGTCCACTCCGACTCATGGCAGCCCTATGTGTGCAGAGTTAAAACTGCTGACCTTTCGGCTAGTAGTTGATAGACAAGAAAAACAAATGTGTGATGAAAAATTCATTAGGTATTTAAGCGCTTAACTGTTTGCGCCATCCAGGGACTCCTAATAATGATGATAATGGCTAGTATTTGTTAGTGCTTACTATGTGCTGGATGTTCTGACTGTTGTATATAACCATTTACTTCTCACAAAAATGCCATTAGGTGTTACTAAACTCAGATACAGAGAGGTTAAGTCATTAGCTTAATTAAGGTAACAGCTGATTTAGCAGGTGCCTAAACACTGAGTTTTCGACTACATGCATATGAAAAAACGTATTGACCATTGTCTATGTAATCTGTGCTTAAATACCTAATGAATTTTTCATCATACATTTGTTTTTCTTGTCTATCAGTGATTGATACTGTTCTCCTTACCTTAAGGAGATTACCTTGATTTCCTTTCCTCAGTTTTCTTTATGTGGTAAGTGCAGTGTAATTCATTTTCAAGGAACTTTTACATAATATACACATTACTTGTTTATTAAATTCAATAATATATACATACATCTAATAAAAAGGATCCCTGGTGGTCTGAGAGTTAAGCACTTGGCTGCTAACCGAAAGGTTGGAGGTTTGAAGCCACCCAGAGGTGCCTCGGAAGACAGGCCTGGTGATCTGCTTCTGATAGGTCACAGCTTTGAAAACCCAATAGGGCAGTTGCATGGATTGAATTTTGTCCCCCCAGAATATATGCCAATTTTGCTAGGCCATAATTCCCAGTATTGTATGGTTGTCCTCTATTTTGTGATTTGATGTAATTGTCTTGTGTGTTGTAAATCCTAATCTCTGCCTGTGGTTAATGAGGCAAGATTAGGTTATGTTAAAAAGGATCAAAATGGGATGCAACACCCTTACTGAGGTCACAGCCTTGGTCCACTGAAAGGGGAATTCCCCACGTGTGTGGCCTGCATCCCCTTTTATCTTACAAGAGATAAAAGGAGAGAAAAGTGAGCAGAGAGGGACCTCATACCACCAAGAAAGAAGAGCCAGAAGTGGACTGCATTCTTTGGACCCAGGGTCCCTGAACTAAGAAGCTCCTAGACCAGGGGAAGATTGATGACAAGGACCTTTCCCCAGATCTGACAGAGAGAAAACCTTCCCCTGGAGCTGGTGCCCCGAATTCAGACTTGTAGCCTCCTAAACTGTCAGAGAATAAATTTCTGTTTGTTAAAATCAGCCATTTGCGGTATTTCTGTTACAGCAGCACTAGAAAACTAAGACAAGCAGTTCTGCTCTGTCATGTGGGAACTCTATGAGTTGAAATCAACTGGACAGCATCCAACAACAACATATCTAATAAATTGGTGAATTTATTTTATTAAGTAGAAAAATAATTATGATTATTTTTTTCCCTCAGTGTCTTTGGGATATATTGAATTCTTTTAATTTCCATCATATATATATATATATATAGGTTTAGGGAGTCCTGGTGGTGCAGTGGTTAAGAGCTCGGCTGCTAACCAAAAGGTCAGCAGTTTGGATCCACCAGCTACTCCTTGGAAGCCCTGTGGGGCAGTTCTGCTCTGTCCTATAGGGTTGCTATGAGTCAGAATCAACTCAATGGGAACTTTTTTTTTTTAACATAAGATTTATCTTTTTTTAAAAGTACATGGCTGAAACATTATCCTTTCACATTAGCTTTGGCCTGAAGAATATTTTTAAATTTATTTTGCAGGACAAAGAAAAACTGACCTTTTAATTGAAAAATTGCTCTTCATATCGATGAGGTTTTTTTCTTCTTTTAATGGTGTTTGCTTGAAAGTAACCTTCATTGAAATTTCTACTTTAAGCTACTAGTTATGTACATTCACAACTTAGATTACACAGTAATAATAATGGCTAATATTAATTGATAGCTTATAATGTGCCAGACGTTGTAAGTGCCTTATGTAGTAATTTACTAATTCATAAAACAATCCTATATAAATACCATTATTATCCTAATTTTTCAGAGGAGGAAGGTTATTTAAAGGTCCAGGATTCATATCCAGGTTCCTGAAGCCAGGGTTTGTGCCCTTCCCATGGTACTGTTCTACTTCTGAAATGTGAAGATTTATGTTCTAAATAAGGATGTAAAAGACTCTTATTCTAAGTAGGAATATAAATAAAAATCCACAACGTATCATTCTATTTCAGCTTCTTAATTGCAACTTTTTTCTTTGGAATGCTCTGTTAAAATTTCTTGATTCTTTCTACTGGAAATACTTGTAACATTTTACAGAATTCAGACGTGTACTGAAATTATAATGCAAATTTCACCTCAAGTATAGCTCTGGATATCTGTCCATCATACCTGTTCATGTTTTCTTTCCTTCCTTTTACTTACGCTGGCTTATGCTTTAGCAGTTTAGGATTAACAACATAAACAGATGTGATTTACTTATTTTCCTAATGTCTTAGAACCTAGAGAGATTTTATATGAATAGGTTATAGAGAAGTGTTTTATAACATAGGTTTTGTTCAATATTCTACATTCGTAGTGTCATTTCTAGACTACTTTCTTCAGGAAGTGAGATGAAAATATCATATAAGGTATATAAGCATATTTATCTTTTTTATCATATTTTTAATACGCCTGTCAAATCTGAATATTCGTTTCAACTTATGGATATACATGTTGTTATTAGGTGCCATCCAGTTGGTTCCTACTAATAGTGACCTTACGTACAACAGAACGAAACACTGCCCTGTCCTGTGCCATCCTCACAATCATTGTTACGCATGAGCCCATTGTTGCAGCCACTGTGTCAGTCCATCTCATTGAGGGTCGTCATCTTTTTTGATGACCCTCTACTTTACCAAGTGTAATATCCTTCTCCAGGGACTGATCCCTCCTGATAACATGTCCAAAGTATGTGAGACATAGTCCTGCCATCTTTGCTTCTAAGGAGCATTCTGGTTGTACTTCTTCCAAGACAGATTTGTTCGTTCTTTTGGCAGTCCATGGTATAATCAGAGTGAAAGTAAAATGTGAAAATCACAAGTCTTAAATGATGAATAGATCTTTTGCTAAAGGTTAATTTTCAATTAAAAATACGTTTTAAAGTTTTATTTAAATCTAAGAAATTTACTAACACAATTTTCAGCAAATTTCCCAAAATTCATATTTTCTAAATATGTAAGCATGAATAATTTTTTTTTTAATGACCTAATGTTTTGAGGAAAAACGTATGTATACAGTAGTCCTTCCATATCCACAGGTTCTCTGCTTTCATGGATTCAACCAATTGCGGATCATTATTCAGAATAAAAAAGAACCAAAAAGCAAAACTTGAATTTGCTGAACACCGAGCCCTACGCTGAATCCACAAGAATGAAGTGCTGTGTAGGCAGCCCTGCTGCAGCGTCCCGCAGTCTCACAGATCTTCAGTCTCTCTAGCACTTGTAGTTTGAGCATTGTTCACCTCGCGTCTCGCGTCTGGTTTGTTCACTACTTGGGTGGTGTGCACCCTTTGTTTCTGTTAAAAAATCGCTACTAAAAAACAATTAAGTGGTCAGAGCAATCGCTCAAAGGTTAAGAGGGAGTGAAAGTGCTCTGTCTTCGTAAAAAAATAAAAATCTTAGATCTTTTGAAAAGTAACATGTCACTTGCCGAAGTGGGCTGTGAGGTCGGTAAGAACGAATCAAGCATTCACACATTAAAGCAGAAAGAAACTGAAATTCTTTTTGAAAGAAATGGTCTCTGTTTCCTGATAAAGTGCTTGCAAAAACTGAGAAAGTGTTAAGTGTGAGCATTAACGACTATTTACATAGCATTTGTTTATATTCGGTATTATAAGTAATCTAGAGATGGTTTAAAGTATACAGGAGAATGTGTGCAGACTATTTGTAAACACTAAACCTAAACCCATTGCCGTTGAGTTGATTCCGACTCATAAGGGACTTGAGCATCTGTGGATTTTGGTATTGGCGGGGGTCCTGGAACCAATCCCCCAGGATACTGAGGGACGACTGTACTTTGAGCAGTAAGCTCAAGGCAGTTAAGTTTTTAAGGTTTATCAGAGGTAGAAATTTAAGTAAACTTTTTTCTAGTCTTGGGTGTCTCAAATATGCTATTAAGAGATTTTGTTTTATTGTCAAATTTCAATCACTTTGTAGTAAATGTACTGAATTTAATTCTAATTTCTCTCCTTTTATAGGGAAATATGAGAGCCACACCCGTGTTCACACAGGTGAGAAGCCCTTTGAGTGTGATATTTGTCACCAGCGCTATTCGACAAAGTCTAACCTAACTGTTCACAGAAAGAAGCACAATAATGAAACAGAATTTCATAAGAAGGAGCACAAATGCCCTTATTGTAATAAACTTCATGCAAGCAAGAAGACTTTAGCCAAGCATGTTAAGAGGCAAGTATTATCTTGCTTCCATAATACATTTTATTGTGCCTTCTAATTTAAATATGTAGTAAACTAGAAACATCTATGGAGGGCTTGTCTCCAGTTTTTTTATTACTTAACATTTTGCAGAGGTTACAAATTAAGAACAGCAAATGTTGGTTTGTTCATATTTTTCATTCATGCTTTTGAGATGAAGTTTTTTGATGTGAAAACAACTGTAGTCCATAATACAGAAGTTGAAGGTAGAGCATTTTGGTTAGCCTGTTTTCTATCTTGTTGTCTTGGTTATCTAGTGCTGCTATAATAGAAATATGACAAGTGGGTGGCTTTAACAAACAGAAAATTTATTTCTAACAGTTTAGGAGGCTAAAAGTTCAAATTCAGGGTGCTGGTTCTAGGGGAAGGCTTTCTCTTTCAACTCTGGAGCGAGGCCCTTGTCTCTTTTGAGCTTCTGCTCCTGGGCAGTCTTCATGTGGCTTGGTGTCTCTTTTCCCCAGTCTCTGCTTCTCTTGCTTACTTGTCTAATCTCTCGTATATCTCAAAAGAGGTTTGATTTAAGACATACCCTTATTAATCCTGTCTTATTAACATAACAAAGACAACTCATTCCCAAATGGGATTGTAACCATGGGCATAGAGGTTAGGATTTACAACATATATTTTTGGGGGGACACAATTCAGTCTATAACACTTGGAGTTTGACAAGTATGCTTTCAGAAAAATATGATTTTAGAACTCTAGGAAACTGATTTTTCATGCTTAACTTTGTCTTCAGTGTATAGCACATTATCTGTAAATAGCTCAGTCCCTGAATGTATTTAAAATATGATTAGATTTTCCTTTGACTATTTCTGCATAAAGTTAGGTATATATATAATTTATTAAAATGATAGTGATAGCTATATTTTTAAAGAACTCGTGTATGTATTTCTTTTAAGAAAAGAATCAGTGCGTGCTGCTTGTAATTAGTTGTCAACAGATTCATATGGAATATTGACTTAACTAATCTTTTCCTAATAATCTTTTTCTTTTTCTCTGATAGATTTCATCTTGAAAATGCACAAGAATTTATTTCCATTAAGAAGACTAAAAGTGAAAGTTGGAAATGTGATGTAAGAGCTTTACATTTTTCTTTGTATTAGAAAACCAAAATAAATGTAATGCTGCCTTTTGGGAAAGTAAGGTAATTAGGTTTTAAAATAATACAAATTTTTTTTTATACAAAATTATCCTGGTTTTGGTGGTTGTTGTTGTTGTGAATTAAGCCTTGTATTGGGTTAGTTTTTAGATGATGGACCTGAGAAATGGAAATCCTAGTTCTTATTTTTATTGTAATCATTATACCATGTATTTACAGTTGTGTATATAAGCTGTGACAGTACTATTACAGAGAGTCTCAAATGTTAGAATTTTTCCCTCTATTTCTGGTTGCTACATAAAAACTACCTCAAAACTTGATGGCCTTGAACAACCATTTTATAATATTTCACCATTTTGTTGGTTAGGATCCAAATTTGAGACTGGACTTTGCTAGGTAATTTTACTGTTCCACATGGTATCAAGTGAAGTCACTCAGAGGTATTCAACTAGTGGATGGTCTGATCTGGAGCGCACACTTCTAAAGTGGCCACTCATGGCCAGCGATGTGGTGTTGGCTGATGGCTAAGAGCTCAGCAAGGACTGTTGGCTCAGAGCTTTGATTCTTCACCACTTTAGTCTCTTCATGGGGCTACTTGGGCTTCCTTCTAGCCTGGCAGCTAGATTCAAAGAGTGAATGTGTATTCCAAGAATCCTGGGTAGAAACTGCAGGGTTTTTTATGGGCTAATCTCAGATGTCCCAGACATCACTTCCACCACTACGTTCTATTGGTCGGACAAGTCACTACAGCCAGTGCAGATTTAAGGGGAGGGAAATTAGATTCTACTTTTTGATAGGAAAGAAGCCCTGGTAGCACCATGGTTAAAGCGATCGGCTGCTAGCCAAAAGATCAGTGGTTCGAAACCACCAGTGGCTCTGTCGGAGAAAATGAGACAGTTTACTTCTATAGAGATTTACAGCCTTGGAAATCCTGTGGGGTCACTGTGAGTTGGAATTGACTCAATAACAGTGGTTTTGGTTTTCAGTAGGAGGAATAGCAAAGAATTTGTGCACATCTTAATTCCATCATACCCGTAAATTACTTTTTCAGTATTTAAGTAAATATTATTTAAAGAAGTCACCAGCTGTCAGTTTGTCTTCCTTAATCACAGGCAATAGTTTTTATATGCAGCAAAATTCTTACTGTTTCTCTGATTTCAACTTCTAGGAATTGAAGTTAATTATTATTTGAATGGGCATAAGATGGTTTCTTCCTCTTGGATTATTTAACTTTACTCAGCTTTATTATCCTAGGTTGTAAAATGATAATTATAAGAATTATATCTACCTCATAGGATTATTGTGAGAATTAATCAGTGAATTACTTAGCATTGTGCCTGGTATATAGTACGTGCTTTATTATTATTATAGTGGTACCCTGCTTTTTTTTCATCTGATGTCTGCCAGATTTATTTAAAAAGTATGCCTCTTCCTTCTGACCACTTAAAGAGATAACATTTTAAAATATTTTTTCTGTGGTTTCTTACTCATATTCCTAAGCAAATATATGGTAACAATAATAAACCACTTGTTTGTTACATCTAAGTCATGTAAAATATATATTTCATGGATTTAGAAATCCCCACTAGAATTAAGTAAGATTACTGTGTAGCTTATTAGAGACTTAAGGAGTTGAAATTCAGTTACTTTTGGTACTAATTTAAAATAATTCCTAACTATATTTCCTTCAGGGCATTTTCTTCACAATCAGAAAATAATACTTGTGTCATTACTAGCAGTTTATCTTGTTAGTACGAATATAATCTTACTGTATTGATTATACTTTTGGTAAATTTTCTGTTGGGAGATATTTTTCTTTGACACTGAATTTATGTGTTTTTTTCCTTATCATGAGCTTTGTATTTTAATTTTTAATTTAAGTTCTCTTACATTTTATGTGCATTTTCGTTTAGATTTGCAAGAAATCTTTTACTCGAAGACCACACTTGGAAGAACATATGATTCTGCATTCTCAAGATAAACCTTTTAAGTGTACCTATTGTGAAGAACATTTCAAGTCACGGTTTGCACGATTAAAGCATCAGGAAAAGTTCCATCTGGGTAAGCAAGTTATTTTTCCTGAAAGTAGTCATAGCAACTGTTGATATTGTTGATTATCACAAAGTGCTAGAGGACCTCGTTACTGCTGAACCACTCTTGGTGAACTTTGGGTATTGGCTTAGGAGCGGGAAGTCATGTAAATTGGCGGGAGTACCGGATTTCTGCAGTTCGTGGAGGTGGGGAAATATGCTTATTTATAGTTGATTGGTGGATATGTTTGTGAGTGCTTGGGGTGAGACATTTTTGTTTTGGAAAAAACTTATTTTACTTTTCAGGAAGTGCAATCTACTTAATATATTTGGAATTCAGTATGATATTTGATGAATTTTCTCCCTAATGCTGTGGACAAGGTGGAAACTTGTGGGCTGGATGGTAGTAAACCCATTGCCATTGAGTCAGTTCCGACTCATGGTGACCCTGTATGTGTCAGAGTTGAACTGCACTCCATAGGGTTTTCAGTGACTATAATCTTACAGAAGTAGAGCACCAGGCCTTTCTTCCATGGTGCTGCTGGGTGGATTCGAACTGCCATCCTTTTGGTTAGTAGTCAAGCTCAAACTGTTTGTGCCACCCTGGGACCTGGTTAGGTAAATATATGACCATTGATCCTAATAATGAATTATTATTCTCAGGTACACGTCTCTTCCTTGTCCCATTCAGTGTTTTTATTGACAACTTGGATAAAAATATATACTTCATGCTTATGGATTTTGTAGATGACATAAAACTGTCAGAGGTAGTTAACATTAAAGCAGAAAATAAAAAAGAAATCTATATGCTTTACAATTGGTTAAAGCAAACTAAGTTAAAATTTAATTTAGAATAACTACAAAACTGATAGGAATATCTGACTTTTAGTCATTATGGCTTGCAAAACTGTAAAAAGGTATAGAATCCAAAGTCTTCGTTTTACAGGTGGGATTAATAGCATGTAATAGGACTGAAGAAAACAGTGTGGCTTTAAACTGTATTAATAAAAGTGTATTGTTCAGAACTAGGGAGGTCTAATCCTGAATTGATCTGGAATGTTGTGTTCATTTCTGGATACCACGTTTAAGATGAATATTGATAAATATATATTCTAGCAGTGGGTAATTACAGTTATATAGGGTCCTAAAATCATGTCACGTGAAAAACTCTGAAGGACCTTGAAATATTTCATCTGGGAAAAGGAGATAAAGCAGCTATCTTCAAATACTTTCAAGCCTCTTTTATGTAATAAGGAATAGTAGTATGTAAGAGTGATATTTGCTGCAAGATTATCTTAGTGCAGCCCTCTCTGTATTGCCTTTAATAAATTGTTCTTTCATAGTATTCCATCTCAGCATTTCCAAGAAGCCCTTTTATGAAAACAGTTTAGTAGTTACCAAAACTGGTCAGAGACATGTTCACAATTGCATATTGCATATGAGAATTTTTTTTTTTAGACTTTAGTTCCAGGAAAAACAGCTTCCTTTGGGGAATTGATGGGTTTCTTCCTTTTTGAATTTAAACCTGTATGGATTCTTCTTGTCCCACCTTTTAGAAGCGTCATAGCAAAATATAGGTTTTGTTTTCTTTTTTTTTTTTGGTTAACATGCTTGTTTCCACCTCTTTCTTCTACTTATTTCAACTTTTATTTAATACATCACTTAGTAAATAAATAAACATTCTAAGATATTTTCAGTGGGTGGATAAAGGTTCAGTTTCAAGAAAAACAAATTTAAGAATTAGAACTTACAAGTTGAAGTGACTTGTTTTGTACAGTAATTACATTCCCTTAAATGAAAGTGCATAACTAGATGCTAAGCTGATCAGTTGTTAGAGTTATTGAAGAGAGTATTCCTGAAAAGGTGGTCAATCTAAAAGATTTTCTGGTTTTCATTGTTTTATTTCGGCTAATTTAAAAGATTTCTTATTTTTCTGTCATGTTTCAGTGGATCAGTAACAAGAAGTATTTCAGAAATGCTAGGCAGTAAGGGTTAGCTAACTTGCTAACTAAAGTTCACTAAGGATAATCCCCAAGGGAGGTACCTTCAACATTCAATTTAGCATTTATTGAGTAACCGCAAACTATATGATGAGTCTGTGTTAGGATCTGGGAATACTGTTCTTGCCAAAATGAATTATGGTCCAGTAAATAACATTACATTATAATGCCCACACAAGTATTTTACAAATAATTAGGTAATTGCATAATTTTTAATCAGAGTTAACATTAGCTAGGTTGTATTCACAAGAAAAAAGTTTAATAGGATGCACGATGTAGAAGTCTTTACAACGAGGCTTGTTTTCCAAGTCTGACTAAGCCACTTAACTGTGTGAGCTAGACCAACGTCCCAGAGCTCCAGTTTCCTCATTCGTGAGACAGGGTTAATATCCGTCTCATAGATATTGTTGTGAGGATTAAATGAGGTAATGATACCCAAGTACCAAGCATTGTGCTAGACATAGTTTTCTTTCTCTTCGAATATATTATTTCTAGTATTAGAATTTTTATATTATAACATGTTACGTGTTATTTTATTTCTGGCATTATAATTTTTAATATTTTCAAGACCTATGAGAAATATGGCTTACAAAATAGAAGGGTAACTTTTCCTTTTTGTCGATAATTAAGAAGAAAAAAGAACCAAGTATAATACTGCTTTGAGTATTATATGTTGTTGCTGTCATTAGCTGCTGTGGAGTCAGCCCCTGTCTCCAACCCTATGCACAACTGAACAAAATACTGCCCAGTTCTGTGCCATCCCTATTATTGGTTGTGGGTTGGACTGTTGTGATCCATAGAGTTTTCACTGGCTGATTTTCAGAAGTTGATACCAGGCCCTTCTTCCTAGTCTGTCTTAGTCTGGAACTTCTGCTGAAACCTGTTCCGCATCATAGCAACACACAGTCTACTACTGACAGACAGGTGGTGGCTGTGCATGAGGTGCATTGGTGGGGAATCGAACCCAGGTCTCCCACATGGAAGGTGAGAATTCTGTCACTGAACCACCACTGCATCTCTGGGTATTATATACATATATGCTTAGCCTCCTTTGCATATCTGTCTATACTTCTGTTCCTTTGAATCACTGTGTATTTTGGATGAGTGGTTCTCAAAATTTTGTGTATGTCACAAGCAGCTGGAGGGCTTATTAAAATACAGGTTGCTGAGCCCCACCACCAGAGTGAAATTCATTAAGTGTGGAGTGTGTGGCCCAAGAGTTTGCATTTCTAAAAACTTCCAGTGCTGCAGATCCATCACCACACTTTGAGAACTGGTTTAGATTATTCAAAGCCACATTCATACTACTTACGTTAGGATTATATATTCTCTAAATGCAGGAGAGAGACATTGAAGTAATGCACTCTGTACAATTAGGGGAGAAGAATTTTAATATATCTGTATTTATTAGTATAAAAGTTGTAGAGTTTGGCTGTAAAAAGTCAGATCTTTTATTCTGTCTAGACAGTTGCCATGAAGATCTGCTTTAAAAAATCAGTTTCATAAATCAAAATTCAGAGACTTAACTGTATGCAAAACTGGATGTCAGGATAGGGGGAAAATGTACTTGTTATTTAAAAAAAAAAAAAGAAAAAAAAAAAAAACCCTGATAAGTAACTGAACATGAGAGAGCATGCTCCATTTCTTTTTTCGCCCAGCTAGAGCCTTCAGCTATACAGGGTTTCCAAGAAGCGGCTGGTGGATTTGAACTGCCGACCTTTATGGTTAGCAGCCATAGCTCTTAACCACTGCACCACCAGGGCTCCATACATACAGTTATAACGTTACAAAAAGTTTTAGTGGTAGATATTTTACTCTTCTCCTAGTACACACTTCTGGAAATATGCTAATCTTAGCATTTTTATTTCCTTCATCTGTTTATTTTAACTATGTAGATGCTGACTCTTCTTTCCCCAATTTCTTGGAGCCTTTTTGGGAGGTGGGAGGTGGGAGGTGGAGAGATTTTTCATACTACTTAACACAGTGTTAGGTATGAATTAAAAATCAATAAATACTTGTTGAATTAATAAATGACTCAGATCCCATGGAAGATGAAATATTAGAGATTTTAAATGAGAACATTTTAAAGATAATATTGTGGTCATCTCTCGTTTCTAATGTGCAAAAACATGTTGAAACTATCTCATAACTACTGTGGCTACTGAACAGTTTTGATTTTGATTATAGATATGTTTCTGAATTCCATTGTCCAGGTGTCATTTTCTTTCCACTGGCTATTACGATTAATTTTTCATTAGAATTCCTTCTTAAGTTACCCTTCCAAATTCTGAGAGATTTTCTTCCAGATATACAGCTTCCATGAACTGTATCTGCTATGCTTCTTTTTCACACATTCTCTGTCTTCCCTTTAGTGTGCCTTCCAGTGGAACTCTTGTTCTTACCATTTGCTTATTCAGTAAAATCAGTGTAATTTGGAATCCAGTTAGTATCAGTATTACTCTGAGAAGTCTGGGTTTAATTCTGTAACACTAAACAGAAGTCTGCAACAGTATTTTTCATCTACTCCAGATTACTAAAAACTTGTGGTTATTAGAATCAGCAGTACATTTCTGAACCATAAACTCTCTCAAGTTCTCTTTTGTTCTTCCAAAGTTTCTTATTTCCTCCTTTTCCTGGAAGTTTGGTATGTAGCATATTCTATACTGTTCCTGTTGGATTTCAGACTGGTAATTGGTCATTTAAATTTGTTAACTCATTAGTTTATTGAACATTTATTGTATGCCTGTTATATGCCAGACCCTATGTTCAGTTCTAGGGATATAGAGATGATTGTAACCTGCCTTGTAAGTAAACAATCTAGGAGGGAAGAGAAAGCTATAAATAAATAATTTTAATGTACTGTGATATATGCACTAATAGTGATAGGCGTGAATTTATAGCATGCCTATTAAAAATTTAACTTAGTATCTGCACTTTAAACTTAAATGCACACTTCTCTTTCCTTTTTAGGTCCTTTTCCTTGTGATATATGTGGTCGTCAGTTTAATGACACTGGAAATTTGAAGCGCCATATTGAATGTACCCATGGTGGAAAGAGAAAATGGACTTGCTTTATCTGTGGAAAATCAGTACGAGAAAGGTGAGAGATTACCTACACACCCAAACAAATTCTGGTACTGTTACTTAGAAATAATTAATCATAGAATTCACGGAAGACTTAGGAACTGGCAGCATCGTATGCCTCTGGAACTGGGGGTGAAGGAGAGGAAGAGCAAGGAGCATTAGGATAAAACTTTTAGAAATTAGATCGTTAGATTTCCTTCTACCACTTACATAGGCCCTTGCTGCTGTGTACCTACTTCCCATGCCATCGGGCAGACACCTGGAGTATTTTTCTTCTGGACAGGTAAAAATAGGATTCCTAGACTGAAATATGTCAAGTTACATGATTAAATGCATTCTGAATGCTGAAAACAGGGAGTCCCAGCTCTTATTCTCACTGACCTCTTAGCTTTTAGACTTTATCATCCAGATGGTAGATAGAAGATTATTGCCTGAAAATCTGAGCAACCTAAGGACAAATCTGTTCTGTAACAGATGGCCCACCCAGATCACCTACAGTGATACAGAGTCATCAAAACACACTGACACTCTTCAACCTTCGCATCTATTTTTTAGCCTGAACAGATAGTTTATCATCTGTTCAGATAGTTAAGGATTACAAAGCATAGGAGGAAAACCTTTAAAATAAGAGATAGCTTCTAACACAAACAAAATGAAAAGAACTTGAGGAAACAGATTATACAGGAAGAAGGAAACTTCAAAAAAGAAATAACCATTAATAACCTTAGTTGAAGATACAGAATCCATTAAACAAGAAAGGATACTATATAAAGGGATCACTCAAATAACAAACCAGACCCCTCAGAGATTAAAAGTACGATGGCTGATGTAATGACCACTATGAGTAGTTGGAGGACAAAGTGAGGAAATCTCCCAAAAAGTAGAGCAAAAAGATACAGATATATGAAGTAAAGATTAGAACATTAGATGACCAGACAGGAGGTCCAATATCTATAAAATTAGGAGCTCCAAAAAGAAAAAAACAGAGAAAATGGAGAGGGACGAAGTCATCATTGAAATAATTCAAGAAAATGTCCCAGAGTTGAAGGACACATAGGAATGACCCATCATATGCTTACGACATTAGATGAAAATAAACCTACACCAAGGACATCACTGATAATTTCAGAACACTGGGGACAAAGAGAAGTTTCTCTAAGCTTCTAGGGCGGGTAAAAGATCACATACACTGAATCAAGAATTAGGATTACTTGGATTTCTCTCTTAATAGCAACACTAGAAATAAGACAATGCTCTGATACTTTCAAAATTCTGAAAGAAAATGATCTCCAACCTAGAATTCTGTTCTCTTTCAAACTAACAATTCAGTTTGAAGCTAGAATAAGGACATTTTCAAGTTCTCACAATTTTTCATGTTTTCTTTCTCATGAAGCTACTGAAGGATGTACTCCACCAAAATGAAAGAGTAAACCAATAAAGAGGAAGACGAGGGTTATGGGAAGTAGGAGTTCTACACAGGAGAGAGACAGAGGGAGTTTTCAGGATGGTGAATGAAGATCCTAAAAAGTTAGATGTGTAATATATGTAATGGGCAGTCAGTCCATACTAGTAGTAATAGTGACCCAAGATGTGTTGAGGGTTGTCATTACTAAGGTCTTCGCTGGCATGCTTCCTCATTTAACGGGACAAAATGCTAGAATTTGGCTCAGAGTCTGATTTGTGCTCTGCCTCTTTGTAGAACTTCTGTGTGTTTATGAGGTCCCTACTCTTGTCTTTATGTCCTCCTTCTTGATTTAACTGATGTCATGCATTTCATTTCATAGAAATATTCTTTTTTGACTCATCCATGAGAGTTAGAGGTTGGCCATGGTAAACCGAACAGCAAAATATATAGAACAGCCGGCTCACTTTGACCGTATTTCCAATACCTGGTCCATTCTCCTTCTGCCAGATGCTCCAACTGTGGTGAACCTTATGTTTCCCAGTATTTATTCATGACCCACTGAATGTGCCAGAAAGAACTCTTGTTACCTGTTAGGGAAGCTGCAGCCAGACTCTGGTCCAGAGATGCTGTTTACATTATTTTCTGGGTACGTTATCTAATAGTGGCAAGATTATTATGTTTATGCTTGCTGCTGAGTTTTGCAGAAGCATACAATACATTGTTTTGTGATACATACATAGGTAGTAAAACAAACAAGCAAGGGAATGATTAACATGAATGGTTATTTTTGAGAGGGGAGCTGGGAAGGATGAGATCAGGCAGGAGCATGCGGAGGCATTGTAAGGCATAGTAATGTTTGCTAACTTAACCTATATGTAAGTGCTTGTTTTGATACTATAAACAGTACATACATATTTTATACTCTCTTCAGTATATAAAAGTTCCATAGTTTAATGAAAATTAGAAATGTCACTTCTTTAATTAGACATGGATATGATGGTAGAATAGGTAACCCATTATGTTATATTTATATAAAAACCTGTACTTACAGATTGATAAATTATAAAGTTTATTATATGCATTACAAATTCATTTTTCCTCCTTAAAGATCTTTTTTGTGAAAACAAAAAGCATACAAACCAAAAAAAAAAAACAGAACAACCACCGAAATTCTCCCTCTTTTTGCTACTAGTAAGTCTTGGGGATCTGCTTCCGTGAAGATGCCGCGGAGTAGATTCCAACTCATAGTGACCCTGTGTACAACAGAACAAAACACTGCCTGGTCCTGTGCCATCCTCACAATCGTTGTTATGTTTAAACCCATTGTTGCAGCCACTGTGTGAGTCCATCTCATTGAGGGTCTTCCTCTTTTTCACAGACCCTCTACTTTACCAGGCACGATGTCATTCTCCAGAGACTGGTCCCTCCTGATAACATGTCCAGATTATGTGAGATGTAGTCCCACCATCCTTGCTTGTAAGGAGCATTCTGGTCATACTTCTTCCAGGACAGATTTGTTCATTCTTTTGGCAGTCCATGGTATATTCAATATTCTTCGCCAACACTGCAATTTAAAAGCATCAATTCTTCCACGGTCTTCCTTATTCATTGTCCAGCTTTCACATGCATATGAGGTGATGGAAGACACCATGGCTTGGGTCAGGCATACCTTAGTCTTCAAGGTGTGATATCTTTGCTTTTCAATATAAAGAGGCCTTTTGCAGCAGATTTGCCCAATGCAATGTGTTGTTTGATTTCCTGACTGCTGCTTCCGTGAGTGTTGATTGCGGATCCAAGTATAATGAAATCCTTGACAACTTCAGTCTTTTCTCTGTTTATCATGATGTTGCTTATTGGTCCAGTTGTGAGGACTTTTGTTTTCTTTATGTTGATGTGTAATCCATACTGAAGGCTGTGGTCTTTGATCTTCATCAGTAGGTACTTCAAGTTCTCTTCACTTTCAGCAAGCAGGGTTGTGTCATCTGCATAACGCAGGTTGTTAATGAGACTTCCTTCAATCCTGTTGCTGTTCTTTTTCATAGAGTCCAGCTTCTCAGATTATTTGCTCAGCATACAGATTGAATAGGTATGGTGAAGATTTCAGCCTAGGAAACCCTATGGGAAAGTTCTACTCTGTCGTATAGGGTCTTATGAGTTGGAATTGACTTGATGGCACACAAAAGCAACTTAATACATAGGGATCTAGGGATATTTTGAGAGATATATCCCACAGAGCTGGGTACACCTGCAGATTGTCACTTGGCAAGCATTTGTGGACCTTGTAGAAGAGCACCATCTATTGACAAAACTCTGCCCTCTTTTTACATTCAGACTTTAAGCTCACTAGGAATGTGATTAACATAAAAATCAAGGACTAGTGATGATCGAAAGGTCACTCATTTGCTGTTCATTTTCTTTCTTTCAAAATAATTTGTCAGTCTTTACTCAACAGTCGAAATATGTAGGAAAACTCTGACTGTTAGAACCTCAGGAATTGTTAGTGATATACTTGGAACAGTAATGGTTACACTAGCCCAAATCAAGGGCCAGTGAAACTGGGGGAGTTAAGAATAGTAATAATTGTATCTTCCATTTGTATTTCCGTTTTTACATTGGCATCTAAAAGTTAGACATACCTATAAAGATTTCTTTGCGTTAGAACATTCTTTCAACAAGCATCAAATACAGATTTGGAAGAAATAGTACTGGTAAACTAGATTCCTTAAATATCGTTAAACTCTCTCCATCAAAATTCACATCAGTTTTACTTAATTCAGTGGTGATGGTTGAGCATCTTTTATTTGTACTTCTTGAAAGTTTGCTTAAACTGTGTAGTTAAAACTCTGAGCGGACCAACGGCAGAGGTGGCCATAGTTCAATATTTTTATTTGTTTTTTTCAGGACAGAGATGTAACAAACATGGTTGATGCTAGGAGAATAGTCTAATAAGGAGCAAAACTAATGTGAGAGAAAGAGGGGAGAATTGCCATATCTGTTAGCTTCAGTGCCATTCTAGGAAACTTTCTAAAAATCTGTGTTTAATATATACAGCAAAACCTGGAAACCTATCAGAGAAGGAAAATGCAAATATTTTCCACTAGAACGAGCGATAGAAAAGTGGTAAGACTGGATCCTGTCAAAGGTGGGAAACTTGTAAGACCCAGAAAAAGAAGGCAGTCCTGTTGACTTCTGGCTTTCACAGGTTTCACTGTATACGTACCGTGGTGGAGACACTTCGGACTCATAGTGACCCTATAGGACAGAGTAGAACTGCCCCATAGGGTTCCCAAGGCTGTAATCTTTACTAAAGCAGACTGCCACATCTCTCTGCTGCGGAGTGGCTGGTGACTTTGAACTCTGACCTTTTGTTTAGCAGCCAAGTGCTTAACCACTGTACCACCAGGGCTCCTTAATGTATACATAGGCATTAAAAAAAATCTTCAACAACAACAACAAATATATATATATATATGTATGTATGTTTTAACACAGAACTACGTTGAAAGAACATTTGAGAATTCATAGTGGGGAAAAGCCTCATCTTTGCAGCATTTGTGGACAGAGTTTTCGTCATGGGAGCTCATATAGGTAAGTCAAGCCATTTCTTCTCCTAAATTACCTCTCCATTTTTATTGTTTTCTTATCATTCCTTTAGTTAAATATATTGAATTGAAACATTTCTTAGCACATACTGTTTTCATTCTACGGCATAAAATACTACTAAATATTTTCTCGTCACCAAGTTTGCTTTACTGTTTAAGCTGTCATTTAAATGTTTTTCATTACTTCTTTTTTTATAAATTTTTTTTCATTACTTCTCTTTGAATCAATCAAAATTCATTAAAACACTGGTGTTTTTAACTTAGCGTATTATGTCAGTCTTTATTATCAAATAATACTTTGATATAAAAGTATAGCAAAATGGAAAACTCTGGGATTCTCAATTTTAGAAAGTCTTGTGTGCAATAGTTATAACTTATTCAATTATTTTTATGGCTGAATCCCTGACCACATTTGCAGTTTATGAGAGGTTTTTTTTCCCCTCATGAATAAATGATAAGTAACCACTTATTATGAGATGTGTGTACAATTTAAATTGTTTAATTAATACTCAAGAATTCTAATATTAAGGCTTTAATATTTACACTTTTATTTAATACTTACCTTTATTGAGGTCCCTAGGTAGTGCAAATTCTGCTAACCTAAAGGTTGTGGTTCGAACCCACCCATGTGGCACCATGGAAGATAGGTCTGGCGATCTGCTTCCATTATTATTATAACCATGAAAACCCTATGAAGCAGTTCCACTGTGTAACACACGGGGTTGCCATGAGTTGGAACAGATTTGATGGCAACTAACAACAACAACGAGCTCTGTGTCCAATTTAAATTTTTCTATTAATACTCTTAAAAATGTTAATTTCAAGGCTTTAATATTTAAACTTTTATATAATATTTACCTTTTATTAAGTATGAACAGAATATTTCCTCTTTAGGTGTAGTCTAGTCAGTTTACTGATTTTGGTTATGGCAGAATAAACATCTGGCAGTTTGAATGAGAAAGCTATTCATTTCTCTAAGATTTATGTAGATACAGGTTTGTGGTGATAAATTAAGTTGAAATAAATTTTGGCAATCTAAACGTTTTATAGTCTGCCTTTGGGTGACTATAAAATGAGCCACACTAAATAGTAAAATGTAATTTCTGTAAAGTCTAGTACTTATAAAATACAGTAAGTTCTCAATTGTTAGTTTATAAGTGGCATCAGTTGTCCAGAATAAGATTAATCTATGATTACTTGATGTTTTGTTTACTGTAATTGTTATGTGCTTAGCCACTTGTACCCTTACCCCATTTGTCTGATTCTTATTCCTTCATGATTCACTTCTACCTTTAATATCTTCAGACTTGGCTCGTCAAATAGATAACAACCCTAGACATTTGGTAGGTTGAGTGAAGTAGATTTAGGATCTACTAAGTTAGGAATGAATATCATCTGGAAGTGGTGAGAGCATGTGCAAATGTTGAAATGCTTTTTTGAAAGAGATAAATAGGATCCGTGGTGTCAGGTGGCAAAAAAGGAAGATTCTGAAAGGCATACAAATGGAATGGTTAATCTGTGAGGGTATTGAGTAAACATCCTTGTTTTTATTATTTACAGTTTATCGAGCTTTTTATTTCTGTGTTACCAGTTTTAGTGCTGTTCAATTTTTTTTTCCTCATAGACTTCACTTACGAGTACATCATGATGATAAAAGATACGAGTGTGATGAATGTGGGAAAACATTTATTCGTCATGACCACCTTACAAAGCACAAAAAAATACATTCAGGTAAGTTGTTTTTTGTGATTATTCTTCCAAAATCCTTTAAAAAAGCACCTGAAAACAATGTAATATTACATCATGTTTATGTTGGCTATAATTCTAATAATTCCATTTATGTTGGCCACCCCTCTATAATGCTGGTTCTGAAAACAATTTTAAAAAACATCTGAAAGGGGCTTAATTCTATGACATGCTTTTGATCACTATAATTTTAATCAGTTGGCCACTCCTTTCTGACCATAAAGTATATTTTTAAAGTTTGATTTTAATCAAGTTCTCAAAATTTACATTTTGCATATTACATGGGATTATTTACAATAATTGCTCTTGGCACTGCCTTAAAGGGAGAAGCCAAGGTAATATTTCTCATTTGGATTGGATTTGAGAAGAAGTTGGCAAAAGTTTGATGTTTAAAGGGAAATGATTATAATTGGATGTTTATATTTTAGTGAAATTTGAAACCCTGTTTTTGGAAAAGAGTACCTTAATGACCCTGATCAGTTTCAGATCTTTATACTGTATTCATAATTTTTATATTCTGGGGATTTCTTTCATATTTTCCTCTCAGATTGATGTTCAGGAAGTACTGAGAGAGCCAACTATGTGAGAACAGTAATGGGAAAGAGCCATCTGTATGAGCACAGTAGAACAGGTGATTATTATTATTATTATCAACACAATTTAAATATAAAGTATGCAACATACAGTAATTATTTTTTTCAGTGATCCTTATGAAGCAGTTTACAGTTGTTATCACCACTTTTAAAAGAGGCTAAAAGATCGAAGGATTTTTTTTTTACTGGAATTATGTATTTTCAGTCTTAGGAGGAGAATTCTAAATTCTAAGTTCTAGGGGTCACATGGTTTATTTGCACACTGGTATTAAGTTTAGACACTGATTTTTAAAGGCCAAGACTTTGTAACTGAACTTAAGGACCAGAATAAGAAATTAGACTCATCTACAATATTCCTTTGTATCTGTATTTTGGCTCATCGCAAATGGAAGAAATCCCCACAGATGAAGAATCTTTTAAAAGTAAAACACAAAGATCTGAAAATGTTCAGGTCCTTTTTATAAGCAGTAAAATAGCCTCGTCTTGATTTAATGTTCATTTGAGATGTTTGATATCTAGCTATATATATTCGTTAAAAAAAAAAAAAAATCCTATTTGGAAGAATTTTCATTTATCTTGCTCTGTTACATTGAAAGGTAAGATTCAAAGTCTACAACAAAAGGCTACTGATTTCCTCTCCAACTGAGGAAAGGATTCACATCGTGAAAGTAAGCATAGATTTTTTGAAGAAAGATACGTAAGTGAGAAGTATAAAGCAAATAGTCCAGAATTAAAGGTGACTTGACTTTACTGATGTATTTCTCACTATGTGATCTTACTGTTTGGTAATTTGTTCTTGGAAGAAAAAAAAAAAAAATCCCCCAAACTGAAACACGTATTATACTCAAAATATTTGCGTCTTTATTTTCAGGTGAAAAGGCTCATCAGTGTGAAGAATGTGGAAAATGTTTTGGTCGTAGGGATCATCTCACTGTTCATTATAAAAGTGTACACCTTGGAGAGAAAGTGTGGCAAAAGTAAGTGAAAAGCAAAGTTTTTCAGAATTACTACGGATAAGTCTGTAAGAGGAAAGTTATAACTTTTCTCATGGTTCATTTTGTTTAATTGTGGACAGGTTGACCAGCTCCCTTTCTCTAGCTTCTGTAACTTCTCTGTAAACCTAAGGAATTGAGCAAGGCATTTTTCCCCCTACTTGTTTTCAGTGATTCAGAGGTAAGGAGATGGTACATATTGAATTTAATGACTAATAGAAAATCTTGGTGGTCTTTGGGGATTTCGTTTATCTTAATGTTGCTGTGGCTGTTTGAGAGCTGAGTATATTGCCTGTATATTACACTTAATAAGACAGCATTAGGAAATGTTTGTAGGCAAAATTTAAATCTGCTTCTAATCACAGTAAACATTTAAAATGATATTTTATTTAAAGGAGGTATGTGCTGTCTCAGACACCAGTTTTTTAATACAGTCTGGATATCTAAATTTAACTGAAGTTTGTTGCTGAGTGTAAATGTTCAAAGAATTCATCTTCTTGGCCCAGGTATTTTGGGGCAAATAATAAGTAAATAGACATGGTCTAAGGTTCCAAAGAACTAAGTTTAATGGCTTGAGCATACATAATTCAACTATTTATATGTATACATATACAAATATATAACCTGTTGCCGTTGAGTCGATTCTGACTCGTAGTGACCCTATAGGACAGAGTAGAACCGCCCTGTAGGGTTTCCAAGGAGCAGCTGGTGGATTCGAACTGCCGACCTTTTGGTCAGCAGCCGAGCTCTTAACTACTGCGCCACCAGGGCTCTGTACATACATATACATATATATACATGCACGCACACACACACACACACACACACACACACACACACATAGATATAAATATATATAGATATAGATAGATACATAGCGGCCCTGGTGGCACAGTGGTTAAGAGCTCAGCTGCTAATCAAAAGGTCGGCAGTTCAAATCCTTGAAAGCCAGTCCTTGGAAACTCTATGGGTGTTGATTTCTATTCATTTTTTCATATATTTATTTATTATGACATTGATTTTGTTCATTGGTTCGCTCATTGAATCAATGTGTTCATTTTATTCATTGAATTCACGTATTCATTAGGTGCTAGGAATTTTGCTAAGTGCCGGGGTATAAAGATTTATATGACATTGTACGGAAAGAAGAATAAGAACTTCGGTGTATTGTATGAATGGACAGAAAATGATCTTAGAACTGCAGACTTAGTTGCTCACGAGTCTCAAACTTTTTTTCCTCAGGGTCCCTTTATTCCCTTCAAAGGTATTGAGTATCTCAGGAGCTTTTGTTTATATAGACTATATCTATCTGTGTTTACCATGTTAGAAATTAAAACAGGAAAATTCCAAATCATTATTTACTAATTCATTTAAAAATAACACCTATCATATGCTAACATAAATAGCAATTAAAAAAAAAAAATAGCTACAAAACAAAAAAATTTAGAAGAGTGCCGTTGTTTTACATTTTTGCAAATCTCTCTAATGGCTTAATAGAACACAGCTGCATTGTCTGTTGTAATATGTAATTTTGGTTGAAATAATGAAGAAAATCTAGCCTCACGTGGATATGTACTTGGAAAAAGGAGGAGTATTGTTATTGAATATATGGGCAATGTATTCAGTGTATTCCCAAAGAGCCACGGCAACATAAGAAAAATGAAATCTCAAAGAACACCAAGATTTGGTATTAGTCATTAACTTCAATATATCTCAGAATTTTCAGATAATTGTGGATATTCTTGTTTAATTGTACAACAAAGCTAAACAAGTGGTAGTTCCTTAAAGGTTAGTTGTAATGTGACTTCTGAAACCAGCTTGATAAAGTTTTCATGCTGTGTTACATTCAGTCCATTGGTCTGTCTTGTACTTTGAGTGGATCTTTTACCCATGCTTAATTTTATAATATCATGTATATTAGTGTTCGTCATTTTGAAAATACGGGTTCATTGAGTTAGCTATATTTTCCAGATGTTAACTCACTTCACAATCCCATGTCAGCAGATCACATTTGTTAAATATTGTCTCTAGTCTTTCAGAAAGGAGTATTGGAAGCTATCAAGATCACAGGGACAGATAGAATTTTTCCAAGATTCATATTTTCACTTGAAAGCTCAGATTTTATCATTGACAACAAATGTTATCAGTTGTTTTCCTTGAAATGACACTTCATTTAATTTTCAAGAAAGTGTCTGCCAAATACTCAAGTCTGTGTAACCATAGTTTGTTTTTCAGTCATACTTTCAAGTATGAATGGTATTCCTTGAAGAAAGCGGCTACTTCAGCTCACACTGAAAGTTTCACAGGTGCTTTCCCTTGAGACAGCCATCATACTTTAGTATGCAGTAAGAAGCGCTTCATGTGTATTTCTAATTTCATCACAGAAAATATTAAAGACAGAGGTCTGAAAAGTAGACATATAATAAAATGAGTAATTTTTACTGCTTCATCCAGGAAAAACTGGCCATTTATTTTTCTGTGAGTGCGTGGTGGAGAATGTGGTGACTGTTAGTAGTTTGGTACCACTGTCTTGTTTAGTGCTAAGGAGCCAGCAGTCTTCCGCATGGTTGCTTTTCATCATTAGTGTAAATGTCAGCACAATGAAAAAATTAAATGATGGCTTAGTATTTTGACAATAGTTTTAGTCTTGTGGACCTTATGAAAGGGTTTTGGAACTCTTTCCCCACCACGGACCTGTGAATCTGTCTGCTGTCTAGGTAACTGTGGAATCAGAACCTGTAGACTCCATTTGCTGCAAGACTGGTGAATGGTGGATCTAGAATATGGAAACTCATAGACCATTTTATGGAACTTGGACTTTATACTATGTGATGAAAAGCCATTGAAGATTTGAAACAAGAGAGTTGACACGGTTGGATTTATATTTAAGTAGATTAATCTTATTGATATATGGATGCTGGATTTGAGGTGGATAAGTCTGGAAGCAAGTATGTCATGCAGTTAGAAGGCTATCATAATCTAGGTAAAAGATGATAAGAGCCCAAATTAGGGAGTGGAAGATACTTATTTGAAAAATATTTAGGCCCTGTTGACAATACTTGATGACTGACAGCTGTGGGAATGAGGGAGTGGGAACAGTCATGGATGATTCCTGTTTTCAAGCCTGTGTGGATGGTACCAGCCACTGAGATAGAGTATATTGGAGATGGGGTAAGTTTACAGAGGGGGATGATGAGTTGTTTGGTTTGTATTGAGTTTGAGATGCTCAGTACAAAATATCAAGAGGAAGTTTAATAGTTGGCTATTAGTCTAAAGCTCAAGGGTGAAGTCTAGGCTTTGGAGAAAGATTTAGGGGTTGTGAACATATAAAAGCAGATCATCCTGGGAGAGAATGTGGAGAGTGATGAGGAGTAGCACCCTTCTTCCCACCAGTTATTTTATGATGTTTCTTCTTCTAAGCTTTTCAAAAAGGTGACTTAATCTCGGTATCCATTTTTTCACTCTCCATTTGCTGTTGCAGCCTGACCTTACTGCACTTCTCAAATTGCCATCGGTATGACTGCCTTATTGCCAAATTCAATAGACATTTTTCAGTCTTTTTCTTACTAGGTGCCTCTGCTTCGTTTAGAGCTGTTTATCACTCCTTCCTTGAAGATCTGTACTCTTTAGTGTCCATGTGGTGCCCTGTTTTTTCTTTGTAGCTGTCCAGCAGTGTCTTTATTGCCCCTCTCACCTGTCTGTCTACTAAATGTGACTTCCCCACTTTTCTGTTTGGCCAGCTGCTTTTCTCACTCTACACAGTTTCTCAGCGCCAAATGAGGTTTAAGACCATACATTTGTAGTAATGCTGTTGCACACAGTTACATGATCATATTCCAGCATTGCTTCCCTAGACTGTATCCAGGATTAGTATCATCTAGGTGAAATATGCTGGAAAGATAGGGATGCATATAATTAAAGATTAAAGATGGATATAGGGATGTGGACTTTATAGAAAAAAATGTGTATGGGATATTAGATAAAAAGACAGTGTAGGGGTGTTATATGTATGTATGTGTAATATAGATACAGTATGTGAAATTCACACACACACATAATACATACACATATACATACACACGTATGAGGAGCCCTGGTGGTGCAACAATTAAGCGTTTGGCTGCTAACTGAAAGGTTGGAGAACCCACCCAATGCCTCCATGGGAGAAGAACCTGACAATCTGCTCCTGTAAAAATTACAGCCTAGAAAACTCCACGGGGCAGTTCTACTCTGTCACATGGAGTTGCTATGAGTTGAAAATCAATTCAGTGGCACCTAACAGTATACATATATATATAAGTTTATGACTTAAGGCCTAGAGGTTGGAAACGGAGGCTAGACTGGACTGAGATTAAAAGAATACAAGCCATATTGAAATGATAAATACTGATTAATGTTCTGGTTATCTATTGCTGTTTAACAAATTACATCAAAGCTTAGTGGCATGAAACAACTATTTTATTGTGTATCACAATTTTGTGAGTGAGGAACTCGGAGGAAGGCTTGACTGTGCAATTCTTTGGCTGTATATGTCATTAACTGGAATGACTTAGTAATGTTCAGTTGACAGTTGGGCGGGTCTGGATTGTCCAAGATGGCCTCACTCATATGCTTAGCATCTTGGTGGAGACAGCTAGGCTCAGCTGGACTATCCTCCCTCACTGTATAATCTCAGGACTACTCCAAATGGTCTCTCCAGCAGGGTAACTAAACTTCTGACATGGGCTCTAGTTTCCAGGTACAAGTGGCAGGAAGTGGAAACTGCCAGTCTTCTTAAAAGCTAAGCCTTGTAATGGCATCACTTCTGCCTTTTTCTGTTGGTCAGAGCAGTCATAGGTCAGCCCAGATACAAGGAGAAAGGAAATGGGAATTCTGAAGCTCGTAACCCAACCTCCAGCTTTCCCACTTCCAACAGATAACTTGTCCTCTTAGTTCCAAAGAAGGTTGAAGCCATGAGGAATTTTTTCCATGAGTAGTCTGTAACCTTTTCTTATTTTCTGTAGTCTGAACTTCTCTTGTTCGTAAGAGTAGATGTCCTTTCTTCTTTTTTAAGGATAATCCTTCCGTTTCTTCTGATCCTGCCTCCTGATCCTATTTCATCAGGAACCTTGTTCTGTCAGTTATGCTCCCTCTCTCCTGTGTCTTCAGCTTCTTTTGTTGTATGGAGGGAGAGAATAAATTTAGTTACTGACATACTGAAGTTGAGGTAGAGATGTCTAATAGTTACCAAAGTCACCCTGTTAACTGACATCTAGCTGGCAGACGGGAAAGACACTCTTTTCTCAGTTTCTAAATTTCTTCACCTAGCAATGACTTAATTTTACTTCCACTCATATTCTGTTGGTAAAAGTTAGTTTCATAACCCCAACTAGGTGGTAACAGGACTAGGAAATTCAGTCTTTGGATGAATATCTGTTTCCCAGCAACAGGTCTACACTACGTAAGGGGAGCACGAATCTTTGGTAGGTAGTCAGCTGTTTCTGCTATAGTCCACCTCTCTGGTCAGTCAGTATTTGTACGTGCCCTTCTTTTCACCTACAGAACATACGTACTTCCACTTTCCTAAGGAGACAGTTCAAAGTCTCATCAATTACTGCATCCAGCTCAAGGTCTAGGATCTCAAGGTGCTGCAGAATCATTTCCATCAGGCTGATGTATGTGTCGTCTTATGGTCTGACAACCTATGAATTAAAAGCAAAGTTATCTGTTTCTGCCATCCCCCAAAACATACATATACAGTGGTGGAGCAGAGACAGGATAGTACTAATAAACAGTCCCATTTGGAAAAGGAAATAATAAGAAGACACAATAGTCTATCCACAGTAATTATGAAATTTACAGAGCAGACTTGAGCTCATTTGTAACATATGCTTAATCTGACACTTTCTGTTCACCTTTGTCACTCAAAGCTTTTCTCAGTCATTTCTCTTAATACTTTGGGGTCCAGCAAGTATCATCAGTGGCCATCAATAGCGAAAACATCCTAGTACCCTGGATCTTTATAGCCACTTCCTCCAGAATTATAGACTCGGTAGATTCTTGTTCTGTCTTTCAGGTTGCCAGAGGCAATGATTCTACCAAATGCATACTGTAGATCTACAGCTTTGCAATCAGTAATATATTTTCTTCACCAGCTATTCATTAAACATATTCCTGGTACCATTTTCTGTTATGCTTCGTCAGATTCAAGCAACATGAGTACCTCTTACCTTATATCTAATTTGTTTTATTCATTTATATTAACTGCATGTCTACTTCAGGCATGTGTGTTTGCAAATAAGGGCAGTCCACACACACACACACATATATAAATATATGTATTTTAAGTTAGAAAACTATTGACAAAATAATGATGAAAACCTTTTACTTTATTAGCTAATTAGTATACAACAAACCAACATAGCTTCCCAAGAGAATCAAAATGGCCAATGGAAAAATATGACTAGAACAACTAAACTTTGCTTAATTTCAGGCATGTAAAATTATTTCATGAAATCTGCCAAAAAAAAATTAAAGCAGCCCTTCTTTTTACATTTCAGTATCCATAAATCTGTATCCACGCATGTATTTACGTATCTGTAAGTTCAGCATGTTTTTTTAGTTTGGCTATCCCAGCGGTAATCCCAAAGTAAGTCCTTAGTCGTCCATCACCTAAGAATTTGAATCCTGCATCCGTGATGAAACTGTACAATGACAGGTCTAGCTTCATTAATATGTCACAGTTCAGTACTGTTAAGTGTTTCTACCTCAGGCTGAAGTAGTGATTAGTTAGAAAGAAGAGGTGTAGAAGGAAAGTAAGTCAAGGTTACAAATTTTAAATTTCCTATTTTGTAAAAGAGCAGCATAAAAGATAATTGAAAGGAGAACCTCATGCATTTTTATTGTGGGACTTAGCCTTATGAAAATAGTTTTGCAAGCTCTGAATGTTGGCTAAAAACCTGAGTGGATCTCTGTCTAAAACCAATATTCTCTTCTTTGCTGAACTCTTAACTACTTGCTTTTCTTTCAGATTATATTTGACCTTCTTTTCTTCTCACTCTAGACAGACTGTCTAGAAGATGAACTCATTCATTCTGATGGTTATCTCTAGTCCTTCTGTGTCTATTCACTCCCAGATCTGTCTCTTGGGTTTTACCCCCAACGTTCATGCTGGTTATACATTTGTCCTCTGGATATGTGCTTGGTTATCACATAGATACCTCAGATTTAACATATCCCAAACAGAACAATCTTCCTCTCAAAATTGCTTTTCGTTCTGTTTTCCTTATTTGAGTTGCTGATAACAGCATCAATATAGAATCATCCTGGATTATTCCTTCTGAGTTCTTCTGATATTTTCATCCTTCTCTAGCACAACTGCTGCTAGCTTAGTTCAAATTCTTTTCATCTCCTGACTGAGTTATTGCATATAGTCTCGTTCTTTACTTCATTCATTTCAGTTAACGAATGTCTACTTAGCTTTTATGTGTCAAGCATTACACTAGATTGCTGGAGACACAGTGTGGAGGAAAAAATATAACCCTTCCTTCGTGGACCTTACAGGCACTAAAGAGTCACACGAATATGTATGAAATTACAATTCTGAGAAGTATTATGAAAAATATCTACATGGTACCGTGATAGCATATGAAAGACGAAATGGGCCTTGTTAGAGAGGTTAGGAAATACTGTTTTGAGGAAGTGATCATAGAACTGAAGATCAAGGGAAAAGCAGGAATTAACCAGGTGAAGAAGAAAAGAAAGAGTAGGAAAGAGGAACAGTGCTTACAAAGGCTAGGTGGTGGGATAGTGCAGATGAGTCCAAGAAATTGAAAGGACAGTGTCTACAGCACAGATATCAAGGAGTGTGGGGAGGTGATATATAGTGAGACTGGAGAGGTGGATACATAGGGCTTGGACCCATGCAAGGCCTTAATAGATTTTATCTTTATCCTAAGTCCACTTTGAGACAACTAAAGTGCTTTGACCATTTTTGTGTTTTTCAAAACATGACTCTGTTCATAGTGTGGACCAAGATTTCTCAGTCACAGCACTATTAACGTTTGGGGCCAGATAGTTCTTTGTTGTAGGGGGCTGTCTTGTACATCGTAGGATGTTTAGCAGTATCTCTGGCTTCTACCCACTAGATGCCAGCTAGCACTACCACCCCCCAGTTGTGGAGAACAAAAATGTCTTCAGGCATTGCCAAATGCCCCTTGGAGGGCAAAATTTCCCTGGTTTGGTACCACTGCCTTACGTGTTCTGTAACATTATGATTCGATTAATAACCCTTTCTGTATGTACTCATGGTGACCCTGTTTATATTTGCATTTAGTACTTACCTTGGATATGAATGGAATAAGACAAATCAAGCATGGTGGTTAGGAGTCTCTTGTTAAGGTTGTCTATAATACCCCCAATTCACTAAATCCAAATGATCTTTTTTAATGTCTGCTTCATCAAATAGAAGTAAGTTCCTGGAAGACAGAATCTTACACGGTGTTTTTTTAAAGCATAGCTACTCTGTAAGTGTTGGGTTGGCTGAATTGAGAAGTGTGAATGACTTGTGAAACCTTAGACATACTGTGCTGCTGTTTAATTTGGTAGTAATGGGCTGAACAGTTCACTAAATCTCAATGGGTATGTTAAGAGCAAACTTCTTAGAGAACATTATAGTAGTCTAGGTTTAATTATTTTGCCATGTTGCCATGTACTCATTAGATAAGAATTGCTTTTTAGGTAAGGTGATATGGTGTTCCCAATAACTACCACTTAAATGCTGATCATTTTAAAACTTTTTATATTCAAAACAATTAAAATTTGAGCCTAGAAGCCTAGGATTTGTTTAACTCCTAAACAGTTACTCTTAGGCACTACGCTGTGCTGCTTATTACTAAGTTAACTTTTGTGTATTTATAGCTTTATTTGTATGTTTTTATCTATAATGAAAATAACTAGTATCTCTTTTATTTATGTATAAATTTATCTTATCTTCAAGTTCAAATTTATAACATTTATTGATTATAAAGTGAACCAGTGAGAGCAGTGCCACTCTTTTGTTGAACGCACATTTTGAGTTTGCTGCAGTTTCCTTTTGATCAACCTCGGTATCTTAATTCCTTTTTTTAAAAAAGTTAATTACAATGTAGTTTATATGTAGTGAAATTCCACTGTTTTTGGTATGTAGTTCTGCAAGTTTTGACAAAGGCATGCAGTCATGTAATCACCTCTATAATCAAGATATAGCATAGTTCCATCACCCAAAATTTCTGTCATTCCCCTTTGTAGCCAGCCCCTCCTTTTACCTTCAGCCCTCCATATATCCGTTTCCATCCCTGTAATTTTTCTTTTTGATGTTTTTTTATAGCAAACAATAATAATACTGAAAAATGCTCAGTGATTTAAAGCAGTTGAAAATCTGAGGACAAATCTTTATAGATTTGTCCTTGAGTGATGCAAATGGTTAACATGCTCGGCTGCTAACCAAAAGGTTGGTGGTTTGAGTCCACCCAAAGATACCTTGGAAGAAAGGCCTGGCTATCTACCTCTGAAAAAAATCAGCTGTTGAAAACCCTATGGAGCACAGTTCTACTCTGACACACATGGGGTCACCATGAGTCAAAATCGACTAGACCATAACTGATTTTTGTATTGTTGTTAATTATAACTGGAGGAAGAAGAACCAGAGGTAAGGTTAGTACTTAAAGAGTATTTCTGTGTTCCCTTAGAGTTCTGTGCTTTGTTAATGTGAGAATTACATATAGAATTATAGTTTATTTTTATTATGTTATCTATTAAAATTATATTTAAAAACTTAAGCCTTTTTAATTTTTTTAGATATAAAGCAACATTTCATCAATGTGATGTTTGTAAGAAAATTTTTAAAGGCAAATCAAGTCTGGAAATGCATTTTCGGACACATTCAGGTAAAACTTAATATGTTTATATAAGCTTGTGTATATTTTTGTGTAATTATTCCAGAGTAAATTATGGACATTTAAATTTTGTTGTTCTCGGTTAAATTTTTTAATTTTTTGCCATTAAGATTTTTACACATAATACAGTTCATGTTATGAATGAGCGTTGTGCTCTACTATATAAGCTTCAATATTTTCGAATATTTTTTCATAGAATTTAGGGAAAGTCATTTACCATAGGCAGTTTACTCAACTTTTCTTCTCATCCTCCCTCCCCCCTCGCCTTTTGGTTGTTCTATGATTCTTCTTTATGTTGCTTTCTGAGGACACTTCATAGACTTTGGCTGTCTGTTTTTGTTTTTTTTCTTGACTTTTATAAAGAATAATTCAAATATGATCTCATAGTTCTTACCCAGTCACTAATACATAGTTTTTCTTTTTTATGGTGTGTTGTGTTCTATAGGTAATTGTGGTAGAATTCTTTGCTTCCACTCTTTTCTCAAAGTCATTTTCTAAATCTTTCTTTTTCCTCTTGGGAATGCTATCATATCCTGAAATACAGTGTATGTTGAATTCTTTCCTATATGTTGCCTTAATCCTTGTGAAGGTAACATTTTTTAAATGTGGTTTCTTTCTTTCCTTCCCTTCCCTTTCATTCTTTTTTTTTTTAAGAAATAAACCAGTCTGTGCATTTATGGTTGCTTTGTTCTATATTCAGTTTGGATTTTGTTGTGCTGCTTTTCTGGAAGAGAAAAATAATTGATTTCATAAATATTAGAATAGGAAATTACTAGACTTGGGCAGTTTCAATAGCAAAGAGTTGCAGTTGTACATAAAGTATGCATTACTGATACAGTGATGCTGTTAAAAACAAAATCGTACCCCATTCCAAATGCAAAAGTTGTAATTTGGGGATACATAAATAAAGTGAGGAAACTCTCTTTTCTGCCTTCCACATTAGTTATAAGTAATCAGCCTGGTAAAATTCATGACTTGAAAAAGATGGCTATAGAAGCTTAATTCAAGACCAATGATGATTTAAGAATTGCTGATTTCAGGAATTATTCAGAGGAGAAACTGAATAAGGGCTGACCTAATAATTGCATTAAAATATTTGAAAACACTGATTTATAGTAATTGGTTTTTGCCCAATGACAGTGTGAAATTTCCATCTCTGGGTATGTCACAATTAGTTGGAATTACGGACAAGACTCTTTGCCCATTGAAAATTTGAGGAAATGAGCTTTATTACAGAATAAGGTCAAGATTATGGCTATTTTGAAATGAGAGAGAGAAATCATCTAAAATAGGTGTCAACAAACTTTTTTTCTGAAAAGCCAGATAGTAAATATTTTAGTCTTTGCAGACCAGACAGTCTGTATCACAGCCTCTCAAGTCTGCTGTTGTGTCATGAAAGCAGCCATGTATAGTGTGTAACCAAATGAGCATGGCTGTGTTTCAGTAAAATTTTATTTATCAAAACAAGTAGGAAGCTGGATTTGACTTACAGGCTATCGTTTGCTGATCATCTAAAGTGATCTGCAGGCTACTCAGATAGGACTTCATACAGTGGCCATTCCAAGAACTGGTCACCATGTTCTTAAGGTCATTCCTGATATTTTTGGTTCCAGAAATTCAATTTTGTCTGTGCACTGAGAGTTATATTTTGAGGCGTCCTTCATAATAACGACCTGAAAGAGATTAACCAGAATTTAGTGATAGACATACTTTCTAGAGCTTGAGATATTAATGTGTACTGGCCAGAGTGTCCTTTTTCTAGTATCAAGGAAACAGAGTTGGCAAATTTATAATTAGAAGGAGAGTTGGTAAATGTAGATGTAGAGTAAAATTATGTGGTACTCTTATGGAATCGTTTATAGAAGCAGTGGTGAAGGCTGTTCATCTTCACCCTCATAGCAGTGCATCTCTGGTGACCAGAATAATTTTGTTCTCCAGATTCTATTTCTCTCATCTGGGTACACCTCGTACATTTTTATATACTGCTAGATTGTTGTTCTTTGAGACCTCCTTAACTGGATTCCATACACACCTTTTCTCTTCTGCTGTTCTTTCTCCAGATGAGATACAATATAATGGATAGGTTTCAGTTTTGGTTAGGTCAGTACACTTGATTGCTTCAGTACCTAGCCCAGGGCTTGCGAATAGTAGGTTCTCGATAAATATTTGTGTTATAAATGAATTTATCATGTTTTCCTATGACTTCTCTCTAGTTTCTTTGATTTTTTTTAAAGCCACATGTTTAGAGAAATTAATTGGAAAATGTATATGAAATTTCCTACAAATGTGTTCTGTAAGTGTAATTCTCAGAGTATGGTGATTACATCTATTTGTTAACAGGTATCTTGTTGGAACATAATACATTCAGTTAAATTGGCGTAAAGCTGATAACAAATTTAGGACTTGATTTTACCCATGGCTGAATTTTTTATTCAAGGTGAATTTTTTTTAGCTGTTTTTACTGAAGAATAACACATAATGTGCAAGAAATTTTAATGAACAACGCTGTATATTTTTATAAATGAATACATCCATGTAAACGCTACTTAAATCAAGAGAAAGACAGCATTACCAGGACTCCAGACACATTCCCTGTGGCCCCTTCTAGTCACTAACCTCCTTTCAAAGATAATCACTATTTTGACTTACATCTGTAAAAATTAGTTTTGCCAGATTCGTCTTCATGTAAATGGGATTATACTGTATGTGTCTGGCTTCTTTTATTCAGTATTATGTCTGGAAGAGTCACCCATATTGTTGCATGTAGTAGTGGCTTGTCCCTTTTTCTTTTCATCTGGATATGCCACAGTTTACCCGTTCCACTTTGATGGACAGACACTTGGTTTACATCTAGTTTGGTCTGTTATGAATAAAGCTGCCTTGAACATTCTTGTCCATGTCTTTTCATACACATATACACTCATTTCTCTTGTGTATATACCTGGCCCTGAGATTGCTGGTTCGTAGGATATACCTATGTTTTACTTCAGTAGACACTGCTAAACAGTTTTCCAAAGTAATTGTACCAGTTTACACCTCTACCAGTCGTACGAGAGAATTCCAGTTGCTCCACATTTTCACCAGCTCCTGGTCTTGTCTTTTTTGTTTTGTTTTTACTTTCAGCTATTCTGATGAATATGTAGCACTGTTTCACGTGGCTTTAATTTGCATATGTCATAAGTATTAATGTTGAACATCTTTCTATATGCTTATTCGCCATTTAGATACTCACTGTTGTGAAGTACGTGGTTAATTTGCTCATTTTCTTAAATCAGGTTCTGACTGATTTGTAGGAGTTCTTTATATAGTCTGGATATGAGTTGATTGTTTGTGTGTGTGTGTGTGTGTGTGTGTGTGTGTGTGTGTGTGTGTGTGTGCGCGCCAGCGTCAGCTATTTTTTACAGTTAGGTTCTTTGTGTCCTCTTTACGAAATTAGAGCCTATGTTAAATGAGTTCATCACTTTCTAGACAATGTAAAGATCTTACAGTTCCCTTATCTCCCTCTTACTTTTTATGCATTGGATGTATTTTAATTCTACATGTATTTTAAACCATATAAGACATTGTTATTTTTGTTTTACATAACCAGTGTTTGTTTAAATTTAACCATGTATTTACCTTTTCCTGTTCATTCCTTCCTGCATTACCATTTTTCCATCCATCTATGTGAAGAATACCCGTTGATATTTCTTTTAGTGCAGAGCTGCTGTCACCAAATACTCTTACATTATGTTTGTCTGAAAATGTTCAATTCCCAGCCAGCGCACCTCATGCGTAGCCACCACCCGTCTGTCAGTGGAGGCTTGCATGTTGCTATGATGCTGGGCAGGTTTCAGCGGAGCTTTCAGACTAGGATGGACTAGGAGGAAAGGCCTGGCAATCTACTTCCATAAATCAGCCAGTGAAAACCCTTTGAGTCACAATGGTTTGATCTGCAGCCAATCCTGGGGATGGCACAGGACCAGGCAGTGTTTTGTTCAATTGTGCATGGGATCACCATGAGTCAGGGGTCGACTCGATGGCAACTAACAACAGCATAGTGGAAATAAAAGCAGGCAATAATAGTAATAGTAGCCATAATAATAGCCTAGGAAACACTTACCATGTGCCAGGTACAGAGCTAAGAACTATTACTTCATTGTCTGATTTAATCCATTCATCAACTCTGTGAGATGGGTATTATTATTCCTCCATATTACAGATGAGGAAACTAGACTTAGAAGTTGGGTAGCTTGCTTAAAAGTTTGGCTAGTAAGTGGTAATAGCTAGAATTCAAACCCAGCTCTTTGATGTTTAAGCCCATTCTCTTTACCAGCTTACTGTACTGTCTCCGGTTTGTAATACCATGCAGTATTATTACTGTCACTACGTACTTGCAAGTATTCACGTGGAGATTTTACTACTTAAAATCATTGTCTTATCAAGTGAGTGCATTTTACACTTAATTTCACTTTTGTTCTTACAGGTGAAAAACCATACAAGTGTCAAATTTGCAATCAATCTTTTAGAATTAAGAAAACTTTAACAAAACACCTAGTTATTCATTCTGATGCTCGACCTTTCAACTGTCAGCACTGTAATGCAACGTTTAAGCGGAAAGACAAGCTGAAATACCACATTGACCATGTTCATGGCATAAAATCTCCTGAAGATCCTCTCAGTACCTCTGAGGAAAAACTTGTATCGTTGCCAATAGAGTACTCATCTGATGATAAAATTTTTCGAGCAGAAACAAAACAATATATGGACCAGACCAAAGTTTATCAATCGGAAGCCAAGACTATGTTACAGAATGTGTCTGCTGAAGTATGTGTTCCAGTAACATTGGTTCCAGTTCAGATGCCTGACACTCAGAGTGATCTAGTGCGTCACACTACTACACTTCCACCATCTTCTCACGAGATCCTTCCTCCACAGCCACAATCAACGGATTATCCACGAGCAGCTGATCTAGCTTTCCTGGAGAAATATACTCTTACCCCACAACCTGCAAATATAGTTCATCCAGTCCGACCTGAACAAATGCTAGATCCTAGAGAACAGTCTTATCTTGGAACATTACTGGGGCTTGATAACACTACTGCTGTACAGAACATTTCTAATAATGAACATCATTCATGAGTCAATCTAAACATTCCACAGACTTTTTGAATGGTTGTGTCCTAATGGTAGCCAAGAGCTGATGGCTTTTAAATTAGTAGAGCTGCTATTTTTTTCATTTTCTCTAGCTTCTCAAGTCCTCAGAACAGTTTCAAATCAAGAAAAATATGTATATCTGTTGATTGAACATAAGAATATTTTGACATTTTAAGGCATATAATATTCAAAGTGAACATTTTTAGGATTTTTAAAGATTACTTAGTGCTAATTTTTAATGGTTTCTCAAACTTTTCAGAATTATTCGCTGCTGACGTAAGTTTTTTTTTTTTTTAATCATCAGTGGAAATTTTTTTTCTTCTATAATCTCGTTCCTCTTTTCTCCCTTTCGTCCAAACAAGTTTATGGACCGTGGAGCCTTTAAAAAGGAAAGTAAGAGTATATGTTGCTAATTCAACTGTTCCTTAAGATTCAGTATTATTTCATCCAGGTTTTTGTTTTGGAAATTGCAATTAGGAATTTGAATTTATAAGGAGGTGTTGGCTATTTCTCTGTTGTTCTCCCATCTGTCCATAATTTCAGATTATCATTATCCCTTGAACTTCTGACAAAACCAGGCCAGAAAGCTAATGTCAGATTAGCCTGTTAAAATGACATGTAGGATTGACATAATTATCTAGATAATTGGTTTTTGCCTACATTTTAATTATTATAAGAAATGTAAATGTAAGTCTAGGCATTAAATTATACAAGTTGAAAATATGTTAATAGAGAAATATAAAAGTTCTAACTCCATCTCTTTCAAGGTAAGCTTACCTCTTGTATTTTATCGTATATTTTAGAAACATTAATAGGTCCAGCATGTATCTTTATTCACTAAAGGAGGAGCAGTTATAACTCATTAGTGGAAATTTAATTGAACAAGCTACCTTTGGTTTCATTTACCTTGGCTGGCTGAAACTTTGGGAAACAGAACCTAGATATTTCAAGTATAATTATTTTGTTAGAAAAGATGCCAGTATTTGTGTCTTAACCACACTGAATATTGTTTACTTCAATTAAATGGAACCACTACTTGTGTTCAGATTTACATGTGATACAGGTTTTTATTTTTGCCTTTCATATAAGCATAATATCTGTAATTACCCTTGATTTTTATTTTTCTGTGAGACAGAAGTTGAGGACTTGGTGAAAGGAAATAGCAGTTACAGCAAAGCCTCACTGATTAAAATTAATTGAAAGAAAAGCCAATCAGAATTATAAAATACTTTTAAAGATGTGCACTTTCAATATTTTCAAGTCAATTTAAACTTAAACTAGGATGATGTTTCCTAATAGTTGCTTGAAGGATTAGAATAGGCCAGGATGATTAATTATTAGCATGTCGTCTGTATGTAAACTACTGGAAAATAACAGTTTTAGAAGTTTCCCTTTCAGTCTTGTTTACACTACTAATTGCTTTAAGCACTTTCTTTGTGTAAACTATAAAGTTAGGCCCAGCCCTTGTGAAAAAAAATCACAAGTAAAATAACAAACTTTTAATTAATAAAATTTAACCACTTAATAATGGGGAAAATTGTTTGCTGAAGCACTTAACAAATGGAGGTACTTTTCAGGAACATTCACCATACTAGTGAAGAGAAAAAAAAAAATGTTGTGAATTGAGGCATTTAACCAAAGTAACTCATGAATAATAAAACCAACCTGAGTTTTGCCTCACTTACCATAAGGGTTTGGTTGTAATTATCTTAGGATCAGTGGACATAGTTAATGTATTAATTCTTCTTTTTAAGCATTCTTATTTACTTCTGTGTGGAAATGTTATATCTGGGGTACTTACACAATTGAGCTTGACTATATGAGGTACTATTAGTCTGTTAGTCTTTCAAATTGACTTTAAAAAATATATTTCTTTATGATTTCTATCATAAAGACTAACAGGATTTTAACTAAAAATCTTAACATAGTGAAAAGAAATCATACATAAAAATGTACCCTGCCTTACATTTAAGCCAGTGTAGAAAAGATTAGACTTCTAAAAAGGTAAATGGTATATATGTGTGTGTGTGGTATATTATATGTTTAGTGGCAGAAAAAAGAGGGTGTTGCATTTTCACATTGAAAAGAGTACTTTGACTTTTGCAGGTATTTACTTGAGGGTTCTTTTAATAATAATGTCCTAATGCTTTAAGTATATGATTTGATTTGTAGGAATTGGTTTATATAGGACTTTTCTGTAATACATCTCTTATTGTAAAGTGAAATATAATTGTATTTAGTTATTGTAAATAACTTAAATTTTTATAGTGATTTACTGTTTTATAAAATGCTTTCCCATATGTTATTTCATTTGAACCTTATCACCAGCTCTAAAATAGAAAGGTCATGCTGGATTCCCAGTTTAGAAATGAAGAATCTGAGATCGAGAGAAGGGAATCAGTTAAACTCACATGGGTAATAAGTGGCAGAGCCACTAGTAGGAAAAGAAAACTAATGTTAATGAGTGCTTACTATGTGCCAGGCACTACATTCTCTCATTTAATCTTAAAGAGGTAGTATAATTCTTATGAAGAATCTCAGAGGGAAGCAAAAAAAAAACTAACCTGCTGCCTCTAATTCCCAAAAATAGAAGAAAGTTTAAAATTGTGAAAACCTTATGGATTTGGGCAAACTGAATGTATATAAGTTTTTGAAGTTGGCACGGAAAATATGAAATGAGGCCTACTCTTTTCAGTTGACCTTTTGTAATGTTTGATTTGGAGTATTTTGGACAAATGTTCCAGTAACTCTGAAATCTATTATTTCTGTGACTGTATTTAAAATTTTGAATCTTGTAACTATGTTTAGCCTCATTCAGAATTTTTTATTTTATGACCATAATTTATTATTTTAATTTTTTTAGCTGATAGCAGTTAGCACTTAATCTGTAAATTGGATTAATTTATCAAGTGCAGAAATTTGTTAACCTAATTGGTTTTTACTTACATGCACCAAAGATTTTTAGTAGGTATTAAATAGTTTAAAAGAATTTAAATTCTTTGTTGTGTCAATAAATACTTGTCCAAAGAAGCACAGTGGAAGACCTAGGATTATGGATTTTTAAAAAAAAAATTGTTAGTTTAAAAACAGAAACTAAGTATTACATGTTTGTGTTTATGTTTATAAAAATAAGAGCAGAAGAAAGTACTCTAGGAATACTCACACTGACAAACCAATTATAAGTAAGAATACTCAGTTTTCCTCAGTTTTAGTTAACTGAATGTTATCATTTAAATGGACACTATTCAATATTCAATAATAAGCTTATTTTTTACACTACACTGTTAAATGATTTTTGCCTTAGAATTTTTTTTAAGTCAAGTTGAGGTTATTTTTGTAACAAATCCCCCCCTATTTTTTGCAGCCTAAAATACCATTTAAAGTTAGGGTTTGTTCCTCATGCCAGCAAGATTTAACCAACAACTGTAAAAACAGTGGTCTTTGCATACTTTTAAGTAACTTAGACGTTTATTGCTGGGGAGAGGAGTAGCAAAAAATAGGGTTTTAAACTGGTGCTTTATTAAGTGACTTCCTTTTTAAGTGATGGTAGGTCATTAAATAGGTAACGCTAATAATTTTCTGTCAACCTTAAAAAGTGTCAAAACATCTTCGTTGGGTGACTATAAACTGTTAGTTAAGGGCTAATAAATTAAATATCGTTCATTGCTTTTCGCTCTATAATTACAGTCAAAAACACAAAGTGATATGTTTATAGGCTTGAATATTCTTCCCACCACATCACTCTAATAGATCATTGGTGAAAAGTCTGATTTGAGGCATTAGCTCTTTGACAGTGTGTCCTTTTATACCCAGTCTTTTTCTGGATTGAATGCTTTGTGCCTTTTCAATGTGTTGTAGTTGCTTAGAGTTGATTCTGCTGCCTAGGTTGAACTGGTTAATAAATGATTGTTTTGTTGTTATTATCATGGGTCTTATGTTATATGTTGCCTGCTGGTTGGGCAACTTTTTTTTGTTTTAGATTGCTGTATGTAGGAAAACTCACTAAGTACTAGTGTGAACATTTTCTTACATGATTTATACATCATAATATTTTATCTCTAGTGTGGCCTTTAGAGCTACTGTGAAGCCACCCCTGGGCGTGTCTCTTCTAGATGCTTATTAGAGGAATCTGACAAATAAAATAAGAGTAAATGTGTCTGCCTCTCTGTCCTGCACCCTCCCCCACTTTCTTTTGCTTCCATTAGGAACTAGGTACCATAACCACACAGCTCTGCACTAAACAGCTTCTTATTTCAGTTTGCCTAAAACTGAACAAGAGGTTATGGTTTGAGATGAGTTACTCATTAGGAGCAGCAACATTCCAACCAACATATACAACATATAACTTGATAAACTCAGGAAAAATTGGGACTTTGAAATGAAGTCATACTTGGATTATTCTGTGATTCAGTGCCAAATTTTAAATGACTACAAATGTATTCTTTAATTAAAGGAATAAGTAGCATTTCTAAAACTTTAAATAGTATTATGTGAAATATTACTTGCTGTTAGAATAATGAATAATGTGAGAATAATTTTATAACCAGTTTCTAGGAACTATAAACAATTCTTCCTTAAACACTCCTCTCTTGCACATTTCTCTATGGCTATAGTCTGCATTTTCATTTTTTTATAGGAGAAAGGAAGTCCTTCCCCAATATTTCCTCTAAAATTTCTACTTAAAGAATGCTAGCATGCTTTCTGCTGTTCATCTTTGGAAGCAGCATTAATAAGATAAAAGTAATAGGATTAGGTTGTGTAGATAACAAGAGAAAGAAGGTTTTGGTAGAGAGAGAGTGTGTTTATGTTTTTGTTTACTCTTCATGTTTGAATTTGATGTGAGTAGTCTTAAGGCTGTGGCTAACGAAAGTCCCCAAGCTATGTTAATTTAGCTTCTGCAGCCATTTATATAAAGAGAAATTAAGGATTATATTCAGAACATAGAGGTTATACAAAGATGGGCATAACTTTTTTTCCCCAAAATTCTTGAGTAAAGAAGTAATTTCAGTGTTTGCATTACTGTTGGAGATTCTAGAACATTTCTTGAATGAAAAGCATGCACACATCTCCTCTTGGCTTGGTATTCCTGCTTGCTTTAAAGTTGAACAATGTACTGTGGTGTAATTACAAAATTCTTACTCCTTCCAGCAATCAGACAGTTTTTATCCTTGCAGATAAAACTATTACAGTTGATGAGTGTGGCTGCCAAAAAAATGGGTACAAAGGTGGGCGTTTTGCATTTAGCTGCTCTATGTTGTATATTCAATGTTCTGATTAAAGGGATTTATGATGTACATTAAAGTGGAAATGTTTTTAAACATAAGTTTCCAGTCTCAAATCATAATTTTTGTTTTTAATTATTAAAGATACTTAAAAAACAATTACAAAAAATCTAAAATATCAAAATTTATCCTTTTGTCACCTGTGTGTAAAGTATCTTGTGAGTTTTATACATATTAGGTTGTCTTATGTTTCTTACGTATAAATGTCTTTATAGAAAAATTCAGTCCTCTGTGAAGAATAGGAAGTGCATTGTATATTGAACTACTCCTTTGTGTTATTTTGATATTTAAAATAAATGTAAAGTTCTTTTGTCCTAATAAAGCATACTTAGGTTTTATTGAATTGCATTTTCATAGTGTAGGAATGTAGTATGCTGCATGCCTCCTTAAAAATTGAATACAAAGACAGTGAACAGATGGAAAACCAAATATCATGGGGTACGTTTATTTACATTTTATGTGTTTCTCATAAGCAAGGTACTATTTCAAAATATTTTATATATTAAATGTATTAAGCTATTTAATGGTTTTCAAATGGCTATTATAAATTCAAATATTAATAATAACTAATAGAAGTGGTCATATTATGCTGTTTTCGGAGGGAAATCTGAATATAGCAAAAGTCCATTAATCAGTTATTAGATATAATACAGTGGTCTTTTTTGCCTCTGCTCCCCTCATTCCCAGGCTCATGCGTTTTGGCCATAGGAGAGGTGGTTGGTGGTTTAAGGCATAAACCCTATGCTGTACATTAGTACCCCAGCCTTGCAAGGCGCTGTCTCCAATCTGGCACCATAACTGAGTCATCAACAGACCATTCTCTATCAAGGCAGCTGCTTTTAAGCATTGGAAGACCAGTAACTTCAATGGGCATGAGACCATTTCTGCAGAATAAATATTCTGATTGGAGGTAATGTTGTATAGCGTGCTCAGTTATCTATTGCTGTGTAACAAATTACCCCAAAACTATGTAGCTTAAAACAACAAGCATTTATTATCTCACAGTTTCTGTGGATTAGGAATCTAAGAGCAGCTTAGCTGGGCTGTTCTGGTTCAGGGTCCCTCATGAGACGGCAGTCTATTCAAGGCTATTAGGCTTTCTCAAACATGTTCCTCAGAATCCTTCCTGCCTCTAGCTATTGCCTGGTTCCAAAGCCACTCCCGCATTTTTAGGTATTTGTTATAGCAACACCCCACTTTTAGATTCTAAAATCTGTGTTATCTATTGCTGTATAATAAATTACACAAAACTTAGTGGCTTAAAACAACAAACATTTATTACCTCAGTTTCTGTGAGTCAGGAGTCAAGCAGTGTCTTAGCTAGCTGGTTTTGGCCCTAAGAGTTTCTCATGAGATTGCAGTCCAGGTGTTACTCAGGTCTGAAAACTGGTGGAATGGAGGCGGGTTTGCTACCAACCTCAAGTGGCAGTTAACCTCAATTTCTTACCACATGGCCTCATCTCAGCTGTCTACGGGTATGGCAACTATTATTCCCCCAAGAAAGTGATCTGAGAGAGAGAGAGAATAAGAAAGAATACCCAATATGGAAGTTGCAGTCTATAACCTAATGTTGGGAGTGATATTTCATCACTTTTGCGTTAGTAAGTTTGTCAGAAGTGAGTCACTAAGTCCAGCCCACACTCAAGGGAAACAAATTAAGAAGCTTCCCCTTTTGAAGACAGAAGTAACAAAGATATTTGAACATATTTTTAAAACCATCACAGATTCATTGGTTAGAGAGAAAGCATTCTGTAAATCCATGGATAGTGGAGGCACTGTATGTACTCAGAAAATGCATCTAACTCAGAGATGCAAAATATTGCCCTTTCTGTGATAGAAAGGGTTTAATGGGACCAACCTGCCACAGGTAACTGGCTGGTCCCACTGGAGAATGGAGTCATACTGAGAGTTGAGCACTCAGCAGTGGCGTATCAAATTAGCCTTAGTAAGGGGGAGACCATGTTTGAGGTCATTAGTAGCCTCCATCCCTACTGCCATGACCACTTTGTAAATGGGTTCACTGAGCAGTCAGTGGGGTGGTTGACATCCACAGGATAGCTTGTTTTGTTTACCTGCTGATGGAGCTCCTCTGCCGTGGATGGTCTATGATGGGCGTTTACACGGGATACACGTTTCTTAACATTCCATACCTACTTTGAGAGGTCAATTTACATACCCTCCCACTTGTCCCCAACTTTCCATGTTTGTTTTTCTTATTTATATCTGGACTACCATACAGATCTGTACATAAACCAGGCTTTTTTCTTCTGTGAAGTAGTAACAAGGAATTCCCTGTTTTCCATAGGTGTAGATTGACGGAGGGGCAACGAAGTAGTAGGAGGAGATAATGGTCACCTGTTTTTGTAGCTCGCTTGTGTATTCTTGGCCTGCTCAATTCTGGTCTTGTGTATGCCAGTTTTGTTTTATAATGGAATGTTGCTTGCCACATGCAAGTTTATGGTTCTTTGGTTTAGAACAGGGGTCAGCTAACTTTTTTTGTAAAGGATCAGCTAGTAGATATTTAAAGCTTTGCAGGCCATACAATTTTGGTCACAACTACTCATCTTTGCCTTTGTATTTGGAAAACAGCCATAGATAATATGTAAGTGAATGGATGTGGCGGTGTTCCAATAAAACTTTATTTATAAAAAACAGAGTATGTGCCATATTTGTCTTGCAGGCCAGAGTTTGCTGGTCCCCAGATTAGAAAATAGTTGTAGATGGGCATTTGGGTCGTACAGTCACTTCTCCAAACGTCCACCATGATCAAATAGCAAACCCAGGAGCTGCTTTTCAAATGGTAGATGCTTGTCTGCAGAAGAGGGCATAGCTTTACTCCCAAATTGAGTTTTATGTTGTGATGCCTCTATTAAAACTTTCCAGAAGCTCTGTTCTGTGTCTCTGACTGCCATATGGTGTAAGTAGCAGAGCCCTGTGAGTGTTGCCCCCATGAGAAAGGATCCTGTAACCTGGATACAGCTCAAAAATGTCAGTCTTATAGTTACTAGGTAAATGGGATGGACAGACATGCCTTAATAAATTATGTGTTGCCTCCAAAATCTAAAACCCGTTGCCTTCGAGTTGATACCAACTCATAGCGACCCTGCAGGACGGAGTAGAACTGTCCCCTAGGGTTTCCAAGGAGCAGCTGGTGGACCCAAACTGCCAACTTTTTGGTTAGCGCCAAGCTCTTAACCGCTTCACTACCAGGGATCCCCAAAATCTAAAGAGGCCTTCCAAATGGTACAAAAGTACAGCAAGTTGCCTGTCATTTTAGAGGAGATACGTCAGGTTATCTCAGACCATTTGGATCCCTAAAAAACTTTTATCAATATGGTAAAACCCTGAATTTTGTCACACTTTATCTCCCACTTTCTGGCCTGCATTTATTTTTACTACCAGCGTCTAGAGTTCTTGCAGCTGTTGGGAGAGGCAGTTCATCATGGGCCCTGAACAACCCTTAACATTCTTGAAGGGTTTGCCAAGAATGCAAGGCACTGACTCCTCTTTACCCAGGCCATCTCTCAAGATGGCAGTGAGAAATTCTGAAGGATAAGGTAATGTCTCCCCTCCTCCCCCCGACAATGTGCTATAAAAACAGTTGATTCCCAAGTTCAGTGTGATCCACTCATGTAATGCAACCCACTGTGTGCAGGCATCCATCATAGGCTCTTTGTATTGTCCCCATGAGACTTAGGGGGCAAGGGGTGCCAGTGCAAATGAACATGCTAACTAACACTCTGGCTACTGGTTTTTCCATGAGTAATAAAGTCCTTTTTTTCTCTAACCCAAGAGTCTTTTACCTTCTCCCAGCATTCATGAAATTGGCAAGCTAACTTGTTAGCTTTCAAGTGATGTAAAACCTCAGACCCTCACAATTCTCTTGTTGACAGCTATTCTTTGCTCACCAGGTTTAACTAGCAAATGTCTTCAATGCAATGACCAATGCAGTATTCTGAGAAATCAAGAAGATCCAGGTCCCTTTGGACAGTATTACAGCATAGGCAGAAGACTTGACTAGCCCTTAGGCATGGTAGTTGTCTTGGTTATCTAGTGCTGCTATAACAGAAATACCACAAGTGGATGGCTTCAACAAACAGAAGTTTATTCTCTCACAGTCTAGCAGGCTAGAAGTCCAAATTCAGGGCATCAGCTCCAGGGGAAGGCTTTCTCTCTGTCGGTTCTGGAGGAAGGTCCTTACCATCAATCTTCCCCTGGACTAGGAGCTTCTCAGCGCAGGGACCCCAAAGGACACACTCTGCTCCTGGCACTACTTTCTTGGTGGTGTGAGGTCCCCCCAAAATTCATGTCATTGCCTCATGTAAAACACATTCACCCCAGCATATCATAGCAAAAGTTTTAAATCAACTCCAAGTCCAAAATCCAAAAATTCTTCATTTGTAGAATCTAGAATACAAGTTACCTGCTTCCAAAGTACAGTTGTAGAACAGGCACAAGGTAGACATTTCCATCACAAACGGGAGAAATTGGAGGGCACCAAGCAAGCCAGCAGAACACATTACCTCAGCCTCAAGGCTTGAAAATAATCCTCTGTTCTCTGACACCATTTACGCAATGGCCCTGCCCTCAGGCTCTGGATGTTGGCTACACTCTCCGGTTTATGAGTGGAAGCCCCTCAGCCCTGGGCTTCAGCTCCTCCTTCCAGGCCCACTGGGACAGCAGCTCTGCTCCATCGCATTTGGGCAGCTCCACTGAGTGGCAACTCCACCTTCTCACCCCTGTAGGCCCCATTCTTCTGGCCCTTCGACATGGCAGCCCTTCCCCCTCAACTTTGGGCAGCAGATCTGGCCCCATCCTGCTGGCACTTGTGACTGGCAGCCCCACACTCTGGAACCCCGAGTTGGTGAAGATCTGTCTGACTCTTTGAAACCTAGGAGGCTGTGGCTCCACCCTTTGAGACGCCAGAGGTTGTGGCCCTACCCTTTGAGACTCAGGCAGGTCTGCTTCCTGTGTGTTCTTGTCTCTTCAGCTTCTGTTTCCTGGTTTCTTGGCCTCTAGGCCTCTTGGGCTTCACTGCCTGTCTTAGTCATCTAGTACTGCTATGACACATACCACAAGTGGATGGCTTTAAGAAAGAGAAGTTTATTCTCTCACAGTCCAGTAGGCTAGAAGTCCAAATTCAGGGCACCAGCTCCAGGGGAAGGCTTTCTCTGTCAGCTCTGGAGGAAGGTCCCTGTCATCAGTCTTCCCTTGGTCTGGGAGCATCTCAGCACAGGATGTGGTCTGTTCCCAGCACTGCTTTCTTGGTGGTTTGAGGTCCCCATCTCTCTCTGCTCACTTCTCTCTTTTATATCTCAAAAGAGATTGGCTTAAGACACTATCTAATCTTGTAGTAGATCTCATCAATATAACTGCCACTAATCCACCTCATTACATCATAGTGATAGGATTTACAGCACATAGGGCAATCACATTAGATGACAAAATGGTGGACAATCATACAATACTGGAAATCATGACCTTGCCAAATTGACAGATATTTTGTGGGGGACACAATTCAACCCATGACACTGCCCATATCTGCCATGCTGGGGCAAGTGTTCCAAAGCTCTTTAGCTCCACTGATAAGTGCCTGGAGGCACCTCACTCAGCCAGTAAACTTTCGCCTGAAGGCACTCAGCTCTCTTGCCTTGGGTAGTCAAGCCTAGCTCCACCTATAAGTGCCCAGAGGCATCCTACTCCTCCAGGAAGCCTCCCACTCAAAGGCATTCAGCTCTCTCACTCTGCGGGTTGGCTCCAGCGTGGTCTCCCACTGGTCTCTGGTTCTGCTGCTGCCGTTTCTCTGTTATTGCCGTTTCTCTGATGCGGCTTCTCGTCATCTGCACCATCACCGGTGGTGTAACAGCCCTCCTCATTTCCTTCTGAGTTCTTGCCAGAATTGTGTTTGACGTCCATAATTCCACCAACAGTCTCTTCAAGGAAATCCAGGCTTTTACCCGGAGGCATTTTAAAACTCTTCCAGCCTCTATCCATTCACAATTTCAAAACTGCTTCCACATTTAAGGTATCTGTTAGAGCAGCACCGTATTCTCTCAGTACCAAATCCTGTCTTGGTTATCTAGTGCTGCTATAACAAATACCACAAGTGGATGGCTTTAACAAAGAGAAATTTATTCTCTCACAGTCTAGGTTAGAAGTCCGAATTCAGGGTGCCAGCTCCAGGGGAAGGCTTTCTCCATCTGTCGGCTCTGAGGGAAAGGTCCTTGTCATCAACCTTCCCCAGCTGAGGAACTCCTCAGCAAGACGACCTCATACCACCACGAAAGTAGAGAGAGCCAGGAGAATAGCATGTCCTTTGGACCCAGGGTTTTGCTTTTTTACTTTAGTATTGCTTTTTACTTTACATCTTGGAGGGATGGGGAAGAGGGTTTCAGGGGCTTCTCGACCCTTTCTACCATAATCGCCTTTACTCCTTAGAATTGGAAACCAATGTGAGAATTCTGCCAGTTACTAAATATGTCTATACTCATTTCGTATTCTGGAACTGGATGAATCCCATCCTACTGGGTGCTCTGAGAGATTCAGGCCTAGATGCCATCTATCCCCTAATGTCCACAAGCTTCCATCTAACTAGTGGTCCATGGTGTCATTTTATGTTTCTGCAGTATAGGAGGAAGACAGAATCTAATAACCCCTGGAAGGTCTGGGTATTCCCCTTTCCCCACTCCATAGTGACATTGGTAAATTGCTGCAGTTCTCTCTGGGAGAAAGTTTGCATTAAGGTTTATAGTAGGTATAAATTTTTGGTGACTAATAATTATTAGTATGGTGACTCCTGTATTGTAAGGTGTATCCATGTTGCAGAATCTTTTCTCATAGGGGCAAGTCCTTTCCTTAGTTAAGGGTCTGTGGGTCTGTGGACTTGTTAGGTTTCTGCTCTGCAGATCTAGATTTTTTCTGCAGGAGCCCTGGTGACTTAGTGTTTAAGAACTGGTCTGCCAACCAAAAGGTTGGCAGTTCAAATCCACCAGCTGCTCCTTGGAAACACTATGGGGCAGTTCTACTCTGTCCTGTAGGGTTGCTATGAGTCAGAACCGACAGCACCCAACAACAACAACATGTCAAGCAGAACCCATCTTATTTATATTGATCCCTTGATCAATAAGCCAGTGCCACAGATCCCTACCTCTAATTACTACTCAGTCCTTGACATGCTGTGGTGCTACCATCTTGTCTGTTAAATGCCACTATCCTTTATCACTTGTAGGCTCTATCATTCACATTGAGATAAGATAACCCGTTCTCATAGCATCCCCTACCATCCTTCCTGGCCCATTGGAAACAGTTATCACAGGACTCTTCAAGGATATTCAAGTCCCCCTCATCAATGTATTTAATGCCTTGGTAAAGGGAGAATTTCAGGGGGCATGTATGTTTAGGGGTGGCTGAGTATGTTTCACATATAGATGCCCTCCAACATTCCCATCTTTCCAAGCCTTTGGACTCTATAGAATGCCATGGAGGTTCCAACATTTCAACCTAATTGACTGTAAACAACTGTTGAAGCCAGCCTGCAATTAGTGAACCTAACAAACTATGAAAGTCGTTCCCAAGTACTGTGTCAATATATTAAATGGTAATGTGCACCCATTTAAGTGTGGAGAATGGAAGTGGAGGGGCAAATAAAAAATTACAAATGTAGTTCATTCTTTTTTTTTTTAATTGTGAGCCAACAGCTATGCTTTATGAAAAAATCTATTAAGTGTGAGCATATATGAATAAAATTATGTTATCATCATGTTAAAGGAGTTGAAGCAAACATTTGAGTGATTTTTTTTTACCTTAATAGGGCTGGTATTTACATTGATTTGATGAATAACATTCACAGTATGAAATAATAAATGTAAGTTAAGCAAATTTGAAAATGATTAATATTAGAATTTTTGTTAAAAATAAAATTATACATTTTTATGTTTCAAGAGTAGTGTTTTCATTGTGCATCAATCTTGAAGGATTAAAAAAATTTTTATTTGTTTAAAAACTGTTGAAGGTAACAGGGTTCGACCTCAGGCCAAACTGGAGTGTCACTGAGCATAATTTCATATCTCAGCTTCCTCATTTTGTTTTTCCACCCAGGGACTTTTCTTTCTACATGTTTTGTGTGCCCATACGCACATCCATACATTGATTTTTTTTTTTTTTAAGGAGTTCGCCAAAGTAAATTTAGAGGCCGCATTGTATACTGGGTAAGAGCCAGACTGGAGCCAAACTGCCTGGGTGCATATCCCGGCTAGCTGTATGCCCTTAGGCAAGTTACTTAACCTCTCTCTCCCTCAGTTTACTCATCAGTAAAATACAAATAATAGTAGATATATCATAGGGTTGAGGTGAAGATTGAGATAAATATGTGACGTGCTTAAAACAATCCCTGGCATATAGTAATAGTGCTGTGTATGCTATAATAATAACTACCAGATTGTTATTGTTGCTAGTTGCCATGGAGTTCTGGCGACCACATGTGTTACAGAGTAGAGCTGCTCTATGGGCTTTTCTTGGTTGTAATCTTTACTGAAGCAAATCACAAGGCCTTTCTTCCTCTGAGCCAGTGGATGGGTCGAGCTGCCAACTTTTAGCTTAGCAGCCAGTGGCAAACCACTTGTGCTACCCAGACTTCGAAGCACTAGATAACTACAATTAAAATAAAAGCCAAGAAGTTATTTGTCAAAGGCATTGCCTGTCAAAAGGTAATTTATGAACGACTGGGAATCTCAGGTTTTATTTACCTTGTGTCATGTTTCCAGCATCCCGAGGTAAGAATCCGAATGCAAATTTACTGAGCCCTAGCTTTGGTCGGTCACTGAAATAAGCACGTTCACATTCACTGTCGTTTTAATTTTCCTCATAATGCTCCCATTCAGCCCCAGGAAACCGCGCAAGTAAATTCATATAATCCTGGGCGGGATACATTGGATGAGAAGAGAGATTTAACTGTTGCCTACTTACGGGTTTTACCTAAGGTTGTGCCTGGCAGCTCCAATGATTACTACATTTATTTTGGAAAAGCTGTTACTCTCCTCGCTTCAACACAACCTGTTGACAGAAAGTCTAAAAGCGAATTTTACTAAGCAGCCGGTTTTAGGGAGTCTTCAGAACCACCTCACCATTTTCCCTTCAGCAGCGAAGAGCAACTGGCGCCTGGTACAATTGTTTAAATTAGGCGCTGCCGCCTCATTGGCCAGTGGCTGCTGCTGCTCAGTGATTGGCTCTGTGATCAGGTGGGCAGTACCCGGAGGTGGTCATTGGTGGAAGCGGGAAGTTTAAACAAAGACAGAAAGCTGTCGCTGTTTGGCACCTCTTTTCAGTTTGCAAAGTAACGGGGTTCGTTTCCTTTTTTCTCGAGTGTTGGTAACTGGAAAAGAACGGTGGCTGAATCACCTTTCACGACCTCCACAGCCGGCCGTGAGGGGAAGCTGTCAGCAGTCTTTGGAGAGGTCCTGCGGGGTTCTCGGAGCAGTCATGGCGACCCGGCGTGTGGGGCGAAGCTACTGGGAGCTGAGCCCGACCGAGCGGAGGACGCCGGCAGTACTGCGGCGGCCCCGGGTCGAAGAGGAGGCAGCTTCCCCGCCGGTCCTGTCTCTCAGCCACTTCTGCAAGTCGCCTTTCCTCTGCTTCGGGGATGTTCGCCTGGGATCCTCTCGGACGCTGTCTCTGGCCCTAGACAATCCCAACGAGGAGGTGGCTGAAGTGAAGATCTGTCGCTTTCCTGCAGCGGATCGGGGCTTTAGCATCTCTCAGCGCTGTTTCGTGTTGCAGGTAGGTCGTGGGAGGGGCGCCCCCCGGGCCACAGCCCACCGTCTCCGCCATCTTTCCTGCTGCCTTTATCGAAAGGGATGTGGGTGAAGTCAATTCCTTTTCACTAACTGTTGTGGGAGAATCCTCGGCCCCTGTATAGAACGCCAGGGTAGAGGGTAACTTGGATGGTGACAGCACATTAATATGCGCTCATAGAATGTTTAAAGCATTTATATAGACTTGATGGCGCAGTGGGTAAGCGCTTAGCTGCTAACCCAAAGATCTGCGGTTAGAACTCACCAACCGCTCCCTGGGAGAAAGATGTGGCGGTTGGCTTCAGTAAAGATTGCAGTCTTGGAAACCCATAGAGCAGTTCTGCTCTATCCTATAGGGTCGCTATGAGTCAGACTGACTGGACAGCAATGGTTTTTTGTTTTTGTCTATTAAATGTTGTTGTAGTTAGCTGCGAAGGCAGCAGCACTCATGCACAATTGAATAAAACGCTGCCTGGTCCAGCGTCATCCCCATGATCTGTTATAATCCATAGTTTTCATTGGCTAATTTTCAGAAGCAGGTCGCCAGCCCTTTCTTCCTAGTCCATGTTAGTCTGAAAGCTCCGCTGAAACCTGTTCAGCATCACAGCAACATATAAGGAAGCTTCCATTGACAGATGGTTAGTGGTTGCGCATAATGTACATTAACAGTAATCTAACTGCCATGGAAGGCAAGAATTCTACCACTGAACCACCACTGCCCCCATTCTCGATTAAATAACCACGCTCCCCCCCAAAATTATTGTCATTGAGTCTAACTCATAGTGATCCTATAGGGCAGGGTAGAACTGCCCCATAGGATTGCCAAGAGGCAGCTGGTGGATTCGACCTGCCGACCTTTTGGTTAATAGCCAACGGTTTAACCACTGGGCTACCAGGACTCTGTAGCAAATAGAGGAATCTTTTAAATAGACTTCAGGCATTGTGAAAGGCTCTTGCAGTCCTAAATAAATAGTAATTTTATTATCAGCCCTCTTATTTTTTTCTTAAAAAAATACCTGGAGTACATCGATGAGAGCAGCTTTTTTGAGTGCTTTCTATAGGGTCACCATGAGTCGGTATCGACTGCACGGCAGCTGGCTTGTTTTTTTTTTTTTTTTTTTTTGATGGGTTTTATCAGCCATCTTAAGATGCATTTTAGTTTCCATAGGTATCTTTAGAGTCTAGCTAACTGCTTTTTCTGGTAAAATACTAAAATTTGTTTTGGCTAAATGTCTACAGCAAAAAACTTCTCTAGGGTTGTTTTCAGCATGCACGTGTGGTGTGTATGCACACGTTAGTTTTTTAATCCCCCTTTGCTGTCAGTGCAGTTTTAATAGTGAATCAAATTCCATTTTATAAATGTTGTCTCAGGAACCTCCCCCTTAGCTTTTACTGCATTGCACTGGCCAGCGTAATGTTGCATTCCTGTCACCAAAAACCAGAGAATTTATGTTCTTATTTTGACTGCTCTGGCTTTTCATTGAGAAACACCAAAAAACCAAACCCGTTGAAATCAAGTTGATTCCGACTCATTGGGACACAACAGGACAGAGTAGAACTGCCCCCACAGGGTTTCCAAGGATCTGCTGGTGGATTTGAACTGCTGACTTTTCGTTAGCAGCCATAGGCTAGCGGTAGCTCTTAATCACTGCCCCACCAGGGCTCCTTTCATGGAGTAGAACCTCTGAAAGTGTGAAAAGAAACCATTAGCCATTTCACAAGGCAGTGAGAAGAGGCTCTGATATGAGGTCCAGTGACTAGTGTATTATCAGTGTGTCACCTACACTTCAGGACTTTACTAAACCCTAGTTTCTTTTATGAACGATTGCCTCTTATCCTTTCTATGGAAACATATTTCTACTACATAAAACTTTTACTAATTTCTTTTGTCATAATGTGGAACTAAAGTATTTTATCTTATTGGAATTTACTGTTTTATAAAGTTCACTGTTCTTGTTTTTTTTAAACCAGCTGTTTATCATGTTATATGGTTTTGCCTATAAAATGAAAACTCATCTTTTTTTCCTTGAAAAACAGCAGGCACAGAGTTTGTTTTGTCACGTCAGGGTTTTGCATTTGGAAGAAAAGTTGATTCTATCTACCTGCCAGGCCTGTGGAGTCAGACCGCCTAGATTCTAATCAGGCTTCAAACCAGTTCTTTTTGGTTCGAATCCCTACTAAGAATTTGCATTTCTAACAAGTTCCGAGGGTTGCTAATGCTATTGGTTACGGACCAGTTCTGAGAACCACTAGTAGAGCAGTGGTTCTCAAAATTTATTATACATAAGAATCACCTGGGGATCTTGTTAAACTATAGGTTCTATATCTGGGGTGGAAATGCAAATTCTCAGCAAGGGTTCTAACCGAATGAACTGGTTCGAAGCCCTGGACTTCTAATTACCAGCTGTCTGACTTTGGGCAAGATACTTAAAGTTTTCTGGACTCGTCATCTGTGAAATATGCATAAACATAATACCCGCATCCTACAGATGTGAGGATTAAAGGAGTTTATAAGATACTCATTTAATCCTGGTAATTCCTTCGTTCCAATGGTGGGGGAGTGGAAAGGAAAGGCTCCTGCTGAATTTTTTTAAAAAGCACTTTGCTGTCTTGGAATGCCAACTCATGCCTACAACAAAGATTGTTAAGCAAATGTAGGATCTATGCTTTTATTTTCACTGCTATTAGCAAAGTTTTGGGGGAAGGAGACATTGAATGGAGAGTTTAACCAGGGCCAGGGTGTTCCACAGGAAAATACTTGTTAGGCCTAGTTCCTGTGGTGAAGACTGAATCTCAAGTATCTTTTGTGAATTGAGGAAAATGCCCTGGGGCGGGGGCGGGGGTGGGGGAGGAATAAAAAACAGGCACACAGGAGTTCTACTCTGTTCTATAGGGTCGCTATGAGTAGAAATCGACTTGACAGCAATGGGTTTGTTTTTTTGGTTTAATGTAGCTATTGGCTGACAGCATTTCCCATAAAGCATGAGGAACAGTTGCTAGAACATGTAATCCAGATGCTGTACGGACTGCCTATACCTGGGCAGGTATGCACATATACCTGGAATGTAATAAGTGATTAATAAATATTAGTAATGATGATGATGTGGACTTCAGAGGAGTTTGTAGGAGGAAGGAATTTAGTTCATAGTGCAGGTTCATTATATCTGAAATAGAAGTAGTGTACATATCTAAAGAAGCAGCAATATATGTTTAAATTAAAAACACTCAACTACGATAAAATGTTTTGGAGATTATCTGTTTCATTGCTTCCCTGAACAATTAAGATTTTATTATAATTTTTATTTTGTTGTGAGCCTTACTATTCATAGTGGCTTTTTTCCTTAAAATGAAATGATGGCATAGGGTAAGAAAAATATATTTAACTCGTTAAGTGCTATTAGGGTATAAATTGTTGGTGACTAACAAATATTAGTTCCCTAGTATATTCTAAGTTTGGTTTAGTTATTATATACTACTATTGTCATAGTCATTTAAAATGTATTTTTTTGGATCATAGCCTAAAGAAAAAATTGTAATTTCTGTTAACTGGACACCATTCAAAGAAGGCCGAGTAAGAGAGATTGTAACATTTCTTGTAAATGATGTTCTGAAACACCAAGCCATATTGCTAGGAAATGCAGAAGAGCGGAAAAAGAAAAAGGTAATAACTTTTAATCATTTTGTGATTTCCTCTAAGAAAATGTTTAATACTCTGTCAAAATTATTTTGTTAATGAGCTTAAAACAAGTAACATACATTATATTGGTTATTTAAAGATAATATTCAATAGCTATCCACTTATTTGGTATATTTTGCTTATTTTTTGCAGAGGAGTCTTTGGGATACCATTAATAAGAAGACTGTTTCAAATTCTTCAAGTCATAACAAAAGGATTTCACATAGTCAGAATGTTAATAAAACATTTAATGTTTCCCAAATAGTTGACACTGTTAGGAGCCCACTACAAGCCTGTGAAAATTTGACTATGACTGAAGTCTGTTCTCCAACAGAAAACAATTCTTTAATCCTTGAAGAAAATAGAATACCTATATCACCTATTAGCCCCTCTTTCAAAGAATGCTATGATGAGACTTGCTTATCATCTTCTATACGTCGATCTACGACCTACTCATCTCTTCATGCATCTGAAAACGTGGAATTGCTGAAAGTGGAAGGTTCCACCATTTTGAAAGATTTTAATTTTAATGAGCAAACCTTAACTGAAACATCCTTTAACTCCATAAATAACACTGATGGCCAAACTGAAGAGAATAACAGGCTTATCCTTACCCCAAACTGTTCTTCAACTTTGAATATTACACAAACTAAAGGAAATTTTCTAAGTCCAGACTCCTTTGTACATAATAGCCATGTAGCTAATAATGAAGTAGAATTAGTCACATGTCTTTCATCTGATAAATTTATGAAAGATAATTCAAAGCCTATGCATTTGGAACCCAAAATTGTACATGAAATTTATCAGAGTATTTTAAGTCCAGATTCGTTTGTAAATGATAATTACGGACTAAGTCAGGATCTAGAATCAGAGTCAGTTAAACCCATTCTATCACCGAATCAATTTGTAAAAGATAACATGGCATATATGTGTACGTCACAGCAAGCATGTAAATTATCACCATCATCAAATAAAAATTCTCAGGCCCCACAACCTCCTCAAGATTGGAGAAAAAATAAAGTTTTACCATGTACTCGTGGATGTCAGAATTCAAAATCTCCCAAGGCTATTTTTGAACAACCCAAAACTGTAGAAGTGAAGTCAAATTACTACAGTGTTACAAAACAAAATCATCCTAAATTTTCTGCATTTCAGGATATTTCTAGTTACAATAAACAATCTAAGAGACGCCCAATACTTTCCACCACTGTTACTAAAAGGAAGTCCAACTGTGCCAGAGAAAAACAAATTGAAACTGATAAATCAAAGGCAAAAAGATGTCTCAACACTGCAGTAGGTGAACTGGAAAAAGTAGTAGTAGATAATCAAAAAGAGAAAGAATCTTTTCATTCGTACCTTCCGATTATAGATCCAATCGTTAGTAAATTTAACTATCATAAAAATGAAGTGACTCCATCTTCCTCGAAGACAGTTTTAGTTGCTCGTAAAAGAAAGAGTGCTGGAAGCACAGAAAATGCAAATGTGAGGGGTGCAGTTACAGAACCTACAGAAGTACAAGAAATCAAAAGAATCCATTTTTCTCCTCTGGAATGTAAACAATCAACTGTTAAAAAAGCAAAAAAAGTCACCACACCCATCTCAAAACATATTAGTAACAGAGAGAAATTAAGCCTGAAGAAGAAAGCAGGTGAGTCTTTTTTATAAAACCTGTAATGAAAGTATACCTCTAAAGGGTGTATTTGCTGTTTCTTTTGGTTTTGTAAATCTGCTCTTGATAAGCTTGTGTTAACTTGTACCGATTTGCGAGTGACGATAAGGCAAATGTAGTGTTAGGGGCGAATTCTGAACTTTTTGTGATCCTGCCCTTATTTACAATTTTAATATTTTTATTCATCATGAATTTTCTACACTAATTTTTTTTAAAATTTCATTGCAATATTTATCTTGCTTACTGAATTTCTTGGTGCTTCCTTGTTTTACACCCAAGAGAAATACCTCAGCGGCCTGCCCTTAGTCCAGGCCCTGAGCGGAAGGCCCAGTAAAGTGCCGGCCCCAGAATACCACCTGAAGAAATGAAGAGCCCACTGTGTAATAATGTGTGCTCCTGACGACATTATTCTCTCTTAGCGTCCTCAGAGCCCTTAATTAGGAATGAGGAAAGGGCCTCAGAGCTCCTCTTTCTTTTGGGAAAAACCTCACTATTCCTTCCTAGTGCTCACTCACAGCTTTACCACCAGCTGTCTGTCTCAAACACAGGACTAATCCCACCATGCCCGTTTAATTTAATTTGCCACATATAGCAATCAAGTACAGGCAGGAAAACAAACCATACTGCTCATACTGTAGTTATTTTAACATCATTTAAAAGAATCCTAGGACTTCTAGGAAGTACTACATGTCTATCTATTTGTCTCCTTTCTCTTTGAGCATCCCCTAATTTGAATCATTTCTTACATTCCCCCAGCTCTCTAAACTCTCCTGTGCCCTTTGGCTCACTGTCTTTGATTATCACATCTCCTTTCTAAGCAAACATTCCCTCCTTTGTTAGTTACCTTGCTGAACTTCATTACCTGGTTCTCCCTTGAGAACAATGCTTTCACTGCAGCCCTCTCAAGTTGTGTTTTCTTGCCTATTGTTAGGACCCTGTTTCTCTTGGTGTGATAGTGGACCTCCTTGCTTCTCATTTCCTCTTCCAGACTTTGGTTTCCTTAAAAACAAACAAACAAAAAGAAAGCAACAACAAAACAGCGTGAAGCTCCGTTTTCAGACTCTCCCACTCATACTCCTTGTTACAGTGAAACATTACTCTCAAGATTTTTGCATCTGGCTCATGATATTTTCAAAAGTACTACTATCGTTACTCTTTGTGATTTCAAAATTCTGGTGGAAGGTCCTACCAGTACTCTGGCTTTTTAGTTCCAGCCAGGCCATGTTCTCCTAAAAGCTTCTCAATTTCTGATCATGCTGATTTCAGCATTTCCTCTAGAAACCTAACTCCAACATATTTTCTACTCTTCCCTAACTTACAGTCCATTAGCACCACTACCTCTTCCCCAGCCCTGACCTCCCTCACGTCCTCTCTTCCTTACTCAGCTTGGATTCCGTGATTCATCATAATCACTCCATTCAACTCTCTTTCCCTCTATTGTACTTGCCCAGAAAGTTTGAAACCCGATTCAACTCTGCCTCCTCTATATCTGAACTTTGCTGATTGGTCTTTAAATCCATGACCATCAACCTCAAGTAAGCCCTTACTCTTTTGGCTGTACTTTCCTGGTTTGTTGACTTTATCACTGCTACAAACCATCTCATCCCTTTTCTCCTGAAGCTTCAAACATCTTTTCTCCTCATTCATGGTTGATAATAATAGCTAACACTTATTAAATACTTTTGTCAGATCCAGTTTTGAGTGCTTTACTATTACCTCATTTAATAAAGCAATCTTACAAACTAGCAAATGAGAAAACTGATGCATTGAGAAGTTGAGTAGCTTGCCCAAGGTCACACAAGTATTAAGTGATAAAGCTGGGGCTGTAACCCAGACAGTTTGACTCCAGAGCCAATGCTCTGACCTTGCAACCAGAGGATCTGCTTCCTGTCTCATCAAGGAGGTACAAGTATGAAGAGAACTTTCACACACTGCCATAACCTCTATCACCCTACCTGTATATTCACCCATGTACTTTTCTTTCCTGCTGTGATATCATAAAATGTCAATGTCCCTAAATGAGGCCAGTCTGCTTGTATACCAGGTCCCATGCCCTTCTACCCAAAGATGTTGCTTTAGTCATTGTCTTCTCTTTCTCATACCTTCTATTTTTTATTCCTTATTGGGCCATTTCTGATTAACATACAACTATGCTATTGTTATTCTATGTTAAACACAAACAAACAAAAACTTCTGTTGATAACTATTTATACCTTCAGCCTCTGCTCCATTCTTCTGCTTCCTTTTAAGCAAAATTCCTTGAAAGTACCTAGGTGTTTAGTTTTGGACAAAGTAAGTAAAGATGATCGTTAGACAGCCAAGTGGAAATGTTGAACAGGCAGTTGGACGTAAGAGTCTACGGATTAGAGGTCCTTCCTGAAGATATAAATTTGGGAGCTTTCTATGTAGTGATAATAAAGAAATTCCACTAGAGAAGTCAGAAACTGATTGAAGTGGGTTCAGCAAATAAGAGAAGAAATTGAAACAGCTAACATAAACAACTTTCAAAATGATTATTTTTTTAAAAAATCTTTTTAATCAAAGGATAATGTATATGCAGAAAAGTGTACACATAAATATGTCACTCAGTGAATTATCACAAAGTGAATACATGTGAGAAAAGCAATACAAGAAGAGATTGAAAGAAGTAACAGAGTTGAATAATATTAAGAATAATAGTGATGATTAATATTTGAATACTTTGTGCCAGACACTATTGAAGCTTTTTATATAGACTGCCTCATGTAATCATCAAAAAAAAAAAAAAAAAAAACTATGAAAAGTATACTGTTACTATCCACATTTTATATAATTAGGATATTGGAGTTTAGAGCAATTAAACCAAGGTCACACAAGCTGTTAAGTTGCAGAGCTGGTATTCAGACCTGAGCAGTACCAGAGTCTGCACCCAATCAGTTTGTAAAAGATAACATGACCTCCCATCTCAGTAAGTGATACCTCTCTCTTCATCATTACTCAGGCCAAACACCTTCGAATTGTCCTTAATTGTATTTCTCTCCCACCTTTTCTGTATAAAGTCAAACACATGTTCTGTGTGATTCTAAACCCAGTCCATCAACAAATCCTATCTTCTCTTCCTTCAGAACATACTCAGAATCTAATCACTTCTCACCACTTCCAGTGGCACCATCCTGAGCCAGCCTGTGTCATCTAAGGCCTGCTAACAGATCTTGTGTTCACCCTTTGATTGCCTTGTCTATGGTCTGCTTTCTATATAGCAGGTAACCTGTTGCTGTCGAGTTGATTCTGACTCAGCGACCCTATAGGACATAGTAGAACTGCCCCATAGGGTTTCCAAGGAGCAGATTGTGAATTCGAACTGCTGACCTTTTGGTTAGCAGACTGAGCTCTTAATCTCACTGCACCACCAGGTCTCCATATAGCAGGTAGGGGGATACGTTCATAATGTTAGCAGGATCCTATCATTCTTTAGTTCCAAATATTCCAATGATTTCCTATTTCACTGAAAGCCAAAGTTCTTAACAATGGCTTGCGGAGCATGCGACCTCTGTCACAATCACTCATTTCTGTCATTGTATCAGAAAGGAACCACAGATGATACGTAAACAAATGAGTGTGACAGTTTTGAATAAAATTTTATTTATGAACACTGAAATTTGAATTTCATATCATTTTGATATGTCATGAAATATTCTAGTTTTTGGTTTTTTCAACTATTTACAAGCGTAAAAAGTATTCTTAGCTTGTGGACCGTACAAAAATAGGCAACGCTCTGGAATTTACTTGAGACCCATAGTTTGCCAACCCTTGCTCTTAAAAATACTTACGGGCAGTCTTTAGCCCTTTGCTTATACTTAGTAGCAGCATAAGCTGGTGTGAAACCTGCTTTTGAGAAACTGAACTGCTGTTCTGATGGGTTATTTGCACTGTAACTTTTATTGCATTTTCCTTTATACGTGCCACTTACCGTCTACCTCAGTCACCTGGGCTTAGATACCTGGGAATCGTCCTAGAGAAGGCATTCTCCATCACTTACCTAGTCAGTTGGTTATTAAGGCTTGTTGATTGATTCTACTGCTAAAATAATTCTCTTTGTTTTGCCTCCACTGCCTCTGTTATAATTTAAGTCCTTCTCATATCTAACTTGGGCCACTGTAGTAGCTTCCTTGTGATTTTCTGTCTCTAGTCTTAACCCCTTTCATGCCACTGTCCATAGTATTTTCTCACATATAACCAAGTATGCTACTTCCTGGATTAAAATTCTACACTGGCATATAAAATGCTTCAAAATGATTAATAGTGCAGACTCTGGTACTGCTCAGGTCTGAATCCCAGCTCTGCAACTTAATAGCTTGTGTGACCTTGAGCAAGTGGTTTAACTGCTCTAAACTCCAATATTCTAATTATATAAAATATGGATAATAACAGTATACTTTTCATAGGTGTTTTTTGTGATGATTACATGAGGCAGTCTATATAAAAAGCTTCAATAGTGCCTGGCACAAAGTATTCAAATATTAATTACCGTATTATTTTTAATATTTTTCAACTTTTTGTTACCTCTTCTTGTATCGCTTTTCTCACATATATTCAGTCTCCAGCCGTATTGGCATTTCTGTCAGCAGGCCGTATTTTTTCATGCCTAACTTTCTTGTTTCTTTAAGCGTCACCTCAAGTGCACTCCCCTCTGGAAAGCCTGTCCTATCTTTTTAGGAGGAGTTGGTGCTCCATCCTCTGTGTTCTTATAGCTCCTTATACATACATCTCCCTTTTGCAGTGCATTGTAATTCTTTTTAAACTTCTTCCACGTTAGACTGAGAACATCCTAAAGACTGGGGCCGTATCTTTCAGTTTTGTATCATTAGTACTGAGCACATAGTCTGCACACAGTAAATTGGTTGAATGTGGACAACAGCTTCTACAGACACCAAATAAATTGTAGTTTCTAGTCTATAGCCTCCAGATGTCAGTTTCATAGATCACTGAGTTCATAGTATAGTGCCTGACGCATAGTAGGTGCTCAGGTTTGCTAAATGAATATGTGGAGGACTCAAACTTTAATTTTAAAACAATCAGTTACTTCTTTGGGAAATTTATTTTATTGTTTTAATGCTATTAATTCTGCTTTGTAACATATTTTAGATTCATTAGTACGCAGAACTCCTAGGTCTAAAACAAGCAAGAGGACTACATCTATTGTTCCTGTGGCACAGTCTAATTTGACCTTCATAAAACCATTAAAAACAGGCAAGTGTGTGTTTATTTTAAACTCTCTGAAAAACTGACATGAAATGAAGCAGTAATTGTATTTGGAATGGAAATGAATTGGTACTTTTTTTTTTTTTTTAAAAGAAAAGCCTTAAAAAATTTTTAAAGTGCGTATTCTAATTATACTTAGGATAGTCTATCAGTCTTTCATGAAGTCATCTCATGATGACTTAAGTTTTTGAATAACTGAGAAGTACTGCCTTACTAATGCTGCTTTTTCTTTTATTGCATTTCATACCCCACATTCTTTTAACCCTTTCCAGAAAGTGGTAGAAAGGCATATATTGTTGTGTTTTAAAGATAGATGGTTTTGCTAGTGAAAATGGCCTTTGGCTATATATTTTATAATAATTTAAAGGAAATTTTCTTATGCAATAACCTAATTGTATTCTTAGATATTCCTAGACACCCAATGCCATTTGCTGCGAAAAACATGTTTTATGATGAACGCTGGAAGGAAAAGCAGGAACAGGGCTTCACTTGGTGGCTAAATTTTATTTTAACTCCTGATGACTTCACTGTAAAAACAAGTATTTCTGAAGGTAAATATGGGTATCTTAAATAATATCCTTGTTAAAACAGAATTTTAACATGAATTTGCCACTCCTTAATTATACATATTCTATTACAGTTAATGGTATATTTCATTAATTCATTGGCATGAATGCTAAAGATTGTGTAGGTAAGAATTTTTAGTGAATTTTGTACTGAAGTATTGAAATTTACTTTTTCTTTTTGCTTTCGTTCTCTCATCAACCAATGCAATTTCCATCCTTTCAGGTGAATGGGCTTTATTTTACCACAAACTTAATCAGAATTAACACTGAAACATGGCTGCTAAGAAATTCAGTTCAGTCTTAGTTACATTAATAAAGTATAATGTCCTGATGTATAAACTTAACATCCCTGTGTGGCCTGACCACTTTTGGGGTATAGTCTCCACTTTCAAGTACAATAATTTAAGGGATATGGAGGCAAGCTATAGGATTGTAAGGAATCTGAAAACCAGTTGCTATGGAGGGTGTTTAAAACATTCCAGTGTTTATTCTGGAAAAGAGAAGATGGGTGTGGGACAATGGTGAAAGATGGTGCTGTTTAAACATTTGAAGGGTTTTTTCCTAAGAGAGAAGGAAATTTACTTTTGTGTAGCTCTCACATAGAAGTTATAGGGATCAGTTTGAACTCCAGATAAGTAGAAAACCTCGTAAACATTCAAATTGTCCAGCCATCACATAGGGTATCTTTTTGAATGGTGAGATTCCCATTGTTGCAGTGCTCAAGCAAAGATTGGTTTGTATTTGCCACAGAACTCGTATACGCAATTTCTACATGGAAAGGGCCTTTGGATTAGATGACCTCTAAGATCACATTTCTTTGTTTCCAAAAGGAAACAAAGCCCAATTTTTAGTTCCCTTCTTAAGAGAAAATACGTTTTACAAAAATTCAAATTACATCTCAAAATGTAATTGATTTTTAAAAATCACATTCTTTAGAGGCTTATATTTTTATTAATTATAAAAAGGGCAGGAGCACAGAACCTGCTTTGGAGGCTGTTTCATTAATGTGGGTTAGGTGGTGAGAAGTGGTCAGACTTGGCATACATTTTGCATGTGGAGCCAGCAGAATCCAATGATAGATTGATTTATGAACTGAGCGAATGGTGACACCTTTATTTTGTGAAAAGACAGAGGAGCAAGCTTGGAGGCAGCAGGGAATAGATTCTGGTTTTGGCCATCTTCAGTTGCATTTTATCACTGGATTTAAGGATATATATATTATCTAACCAGAAACATTCTTCCTTTTGTTTTTACTCAGTAAATGCTGCTACTCTTCTTTTGGGAATGGAGAGTCAACATAAAATAAGTGTTCCTAGAGCGCCTACAAAAGATGAAATGTCTCTCAGAGCTTACACTGCTCGGTGCAGATTGAATAGATTACGTCACGCAGCCTGCCGTTTATTTACTTCTGAGAAATTGGTTAAAGCCATTAAAAAGCTTGAAATTGAAATTGAAGCTAAACGGTTAATTGTTCGAAAAGATAGACATCTTTGGAAGGATGTGGGTAAGAAGATTGCAGAAACCTTGAGATTAGTTCTTTAAATACACGCTAAGGTTTTATATCTCAGAATGAACACATATATGCTTTGGCTTTGCTGCCTACAATCTCACATACTTAAATTTGATCGTATGTGCTTTTAAGAATAGATGTATATTTTATCAAGATTAATTTATCTCATATAAGCAGTATCCTTTTTCTACTGATTTCCCTCCATGAAGTTTTATTTATCATTCCTATTTGATTAGTCATTGGAGCTTACCTGCTTTTTACATGTGTTTCAGGAGAACGGCAGAAAGTCCTAAACTGGCTTTTGTCGTATAATCCTTTGTGGCTACGAATTGGCTTAGAGGTAAACATATTTTAGTTTTTAAAACAAACATTTTTATGTACTTTTAACAGAATAAACTCTTTAATAGCATATGGGTTTACTCGTAAAAGTGATGGAGTCATTTGATTAGCTTGATTCATCTTTCAGTATAAAATATAAGATCCATTAACACTTGCTCATTCGGTAAATAAGCCATGCTGTTATATATTACACTATATTGTTACATAGTAACTTGTCAGTATAGTCTCTTAAAGATAACATAATTTGGACCTGGTTATAATAACAATTATAGGAAGCTCGTTTTTGAGCACTTACAAATGATAGGGACTAGACTGTTTTAAGTATGTTTTCTAATTTAAACCTCTACAAAGCCCAGTGAGGTATGTATTATTTCTACTTCACTGACAACATAGAAGCTTAGATGTTAAATGACTTGCCAAATGCCAATAACCGGTCAGTATTTGAACCAGTCTGATGCCAGAGCCCAACCTTGTAACTGTTTCGATGATGTACTATCATAAAAATGTCATCAGGATTTGAGTTACATGGTACATGGCCCAATAATACCTAGAATATCAATTAAAACTAATTGAATTAAATTGTGCTTTTTAAAAAAAAAAAGTCCCCCTGTATTTCCATTTCTTTTCACTGCTATTCTTTTATCATTTTTTTTCTGGGCTCCTTTTACCTTTCTCATGTGGGATATCCCATTAATTATTTTAACTTATTCCAGGTTTTAGAATAGAAGAATCTTTGGAGTTTAAAATAGTCTTTGCAATCATCTGCTGTTTAGGTATCAAGAAATTGAGGCGCAGAGAGAACAAATAAAAACTTACTATTGTTACACAGCTTAATAGTGGCATTGCTTGTATTTCCTGATCTAATTCTGGTGCTTTTTCCCTTTCATTAGCCAGAAAATTACATGCCAACTGGCTCTGCTTCACATATCTAGTAATTAACTTCTATTGAACGGGAACTCCTTCCCCTAATTTGGGAGATAACCTTTCTTGTGGCCCAGATAAAAATCATGAGAGCTGTGTAGAGAGCTGTAATGCCTTTTAAAACTTCTGCTTAGATGTAGTGTGCATCACCTCTGACCAATTCCAGTGGCCAAAGTACATTATCTGGCCAGGTGTGCATCAGGCAAGAATGTATTATCCTTCTGAAAGAGGCACAGCAAATCTATGGCAGTTGGTAGGGAAGGGAGGGCTGAATAATTACAAACAATAAAATGTTCTCCCTCACCTCCACGCTAGCGTTTCTACATGTTAGGATTCAGTAAGTGGGCATGACCTTTGAGGATTTTAAGAAAGCTTCAAAGACTAAAAAAAAGAGGTAAAATTTCTCTGTTTTGGTAGATATTTCTATTTTCCCAAGCTTTCATCTCTGTTTTCTCACTGTAAGGTTATAGCATATAGTTTAATATGCTTTTAGTTTTTGCTAATTGTTTTAAAAATTATTCAAAATAAGCATATTGACGTTAAACTAATTTTGTATTTAAACTGTTGCTTGTAAACAGATCTGAAGTTTCCAAATTAGTATCTTAGATCATTTGCAGCTGGATTTTCACTTGGCAACTATTAGAACACTTTGAATATTTAAGTTTCTGTTGTACCTTAATGATATACTTTGTGGAACAGTTATGATGAAATTTGAAGACTATGCCTATATTTGATAGTTCTTTACCTTAAAGGTTAAAAATTTAGAAGTAAATATTGCTTGTTAGATGATTTTTAGGAATGTGCCTTAATCCTGAGGTTTTGAAGTTTTTCATTATGAAATACATTGTATGAAGAATTCATAAAGTGTGTATGCACAGTTTAAAGAGTTTATTAAGCAAATATCCACGTCACCCCCATACTATTTAGAAAATAAAACATTGCCAGTTTCTTAGAAGATCACCATCTGTTTACCCAGTCACATCTCTTTGCTTCTTAGAGATAACATAGTCCTGACTTTTGCTGTTTCTTTTCAGACGGTTTTTGGGGAACTCATATCTTTGGAAGACAACAGTGATGTCACGGGATTGGCTGTGTTTATTCTGAATCGCTTGCTTTGGAATCCTGATATAGCAGCTGAGTACAGACACCCCACTGTCCCTCATCTTTACAGAGACGGTAAGTACTTTTGCCTCGCTGCCTTCTCACCACACTATTCACAAATGACATCTTCTTGTTCTTTGCATGTCAATTTGAAGTTTACCTTCTCAAAAAAAACTATGTAAATAGTTCTCTCTTTCTACCACCCACCCTTCCTTTATCCCCAATATCCGCCATCATTTCTTCCATTACTATTTGTAGTTATTTTCACCAGTGTGTTGTCTCTCGCCACTTTCTACCCCCTGCTAGGCTGTAATCCCCATGAGGGCGGGTATCTTAATTGTTTTAGTTTACTACTGTAATCCAGCATCTAGATGGTGCTTGAATATAGTAGGTGCTCATTAAGTATTTATTGAATGAGACCAATTAAGTCTCTTGATGTCTCTGTGCCTCTGTTTTCTTCGTGAAATGGAAATGTTAATAGTACCTACCCCATAGAGTTATTAGAAGGATTAAGTGGATTCATGTGTGTAAAGCACTAGGCACAGGCACATAGTTTTATTTATGTCTGCAATTATATTTTTTGTTATTAGCACACAATTATTATTGTTATTTTAAGGTGGACCTTGTCTTTCATAGATTGAGTTGCTATGCTTTTGTGTACTTTATTTAAGGTCATGAAGAAGCTTTGTCTAAGTTTACATTGAAAAAGTTATTATTGCTGGTCTGTTTCCTTGATTATGCTAAAATCTCCAGACTTATTGATCATGATCCTTGTCTCTTCTGTAAAGATGCTGATTTCAAGGTATAGTTCTCATGTTTTATATTTCACATTTAAGATATTTATTCTCCTTTATTGTATGGTTTGTCTTTAGAAAAAATAAAATCCCTGAAGAATAGTACTCTGGAGTAGAATTGGAGCCCTGGTGGCACAGTGGTTAAGAGCTCAGGGTGCTAACCAAAAGGTCAGCAGTTTGAATCCACTAGCCCCTCCTTGGAAACCTATGGGGCAGTTCTACTCTGCCCTATAGGGTCACTACAAGTCAAAATTGACTCAATTGCAATGAGTTTGGTATTTTTTTTTAACCTAGTGATTCTTACCAGTGGCTCGAACTGTGCCTGACTTTTGTGAGTTGACATTTTACCAACATGTATTGCCCTTACTCTTGATTTTGACTTGAGAATGAACTCACCTATGCTTCTGAGGAATTAATTCTTGGAAAATTTTTTTCCTAATTTTAATGTCATATATTATCAAACTAATACTAATTTTTAAAATGTTTTATTAAGTCTGAGCAATATTTAAAAAAATGTTTAATTGAAAATATATGAAATTTGCATTATTGCCATGTGATATGAAACCTATAATCTTTTACAGTACTATTAATTTTATTTTATTTCTATATGTACAGAATGATTTGAAGGATTTGTTTTATTATAAATAAAATTATAATATTGGACTATAATGCTTGCGTTTGTTTTCCACAGGCTAGTAAAGAAATTCTTCTGGCTTTTTCCCGAGACTTCCTAAGCGGTGAAGGTGACCTTTCTCGTCACCTTAGCTTTTTGGGACTACCTGTTAGCCATGTTCAGACTCCATTTGATGAATTTGATTTTGCTGTTACAAATCTTGCTGTAGACTTGCAATGTGGAGTGCGTCTCGTGTAAGTATAAGAAATAGAATTATTTGTTTAATGAGTAGACTAAAATTTTCAGGAAAACGCCTTTTTCTGTACTTTAATAGGTTTTTTGTTTGCTCTTTCTCATACTAGAATAAATATAGGGTTAAAAATTTGAGGTAGCTAATGCCAATATATCAGTTTTGGGCCCAGAAGCTTGTCTTCTGTCCTTGCTGGCATGTGACTAGGGTCCAGGGGTAGGAACTACTGATGTCCAGAACAAGAGTTGGAGAAAGCACAGAACTAATTAGAATATCAAACATTGAAATACACTATGTCTGCAGTGGCTTCACAAGTGCCATATCATTTCAGACTGATTTTAGTAGTAGTAACCTTGTTTTACACATGAGGAAAATTAAGAGGAAAGGATAGAATGTCTTGTCCAAGTTATATACAGTGGAATTGGAACATCAGCTCAGGATCTCTAACTTCAAATCACGTATTTCCTTGGTAACAAAGTGGAATCTTCAAAATTGCCCTTGGAGTGAATGCATTGAGTAACCAATCCCTCCATTGGAAGGAATGACCTTTGGCCCGGTGCTGGGTTGGCCCCTTTACAGTATCCAGATTGGTAACATCAGTGTTACGAATACATTTTACATCTTCATCAAGGTAGCATTTCAGAGTCAAGGAAAAAGATTTCTTTAAAGCAAAGATATGGCTTCTCCGTATTTCAGAAATGTTAAGCCTCAAAACAGCAAGTTAAGCTTTGAAATATGGCATACAAAGAGATAATAGCCTTCATAAAATATATCCTGAGCTCTTTTCCTAATTGGGTACATTCTTGTTAGATTTTAAATTACATATGTTATAGCCAAGATATTGTAGGCACGCTAAATTTCAAATTGGCTAAAAACTTAACAGGAATGAAGTCACTTGGAATACACTTACTAACTTCTTTGTCTGAAGTAGAAGTATCTTTAGGGTGTAAACTGAGAACCTTAAATCCATGTCTCTTGGGGACCAGTGAAGCAACTATGAATGCTTAGCCTGCAGAATAGCAGAGAAAACTGGGATAATAAATGTCTTCAGTGGTTAAGCGTTTGGCTGCAAAACAAAGGGTCTGCAGTTTGAATCCACCAGCTGTTCCTTGGAAACCCTATGGAACAGCTCTACTCTGTCCTGTAGGGTCACTATGAGTCGGAATCAACTGAACGGCAACGGGTTTTTTTTTTTTTTGTATTATGCTAAAAGGTGATTAAATTGTTTATTACCAAGCAGAAGAACCATGCATGAACAACAGATGAAATTTTCAGGAAGATGAGTGTTGGTTTGGTTTAATAACTTGCTAGTATTCAGACCTACACTTAGGAAGACACCAGCTCCAAGTGTTGGAAAGTTCAAGCAGAGGTCAGAGGGCTACTTGGCTAGAATGGAAGAAATCTTTGACAATAAGGAAGAGATCCCTAGACGTTATGAGTCCCCAGTTTTTCAAAAACAAAATACATGTCCTTTGCTTCCTTCTAAATTAAATTTCCTTGAATGTTCATTCTTTTCGTTCCTGATCATATATTCTCACAAGAAGTTAATAGTCTTTTCAACTTTTATTGTAGCTTTCTTTAACTTCAAAAATTTTCATACAAATTAGAATATTTGCTGAAAATGTTTTACATTTTATTTTTATATTTGGTTAGTTTGTTCATTTCATAAATCCAAGCCACCAAATCTATTTTCTTGCCAAAAAGAATTGATGTTTTCAGACCTTTTCCACTTTCCAGGAAGGACAGTGATTGGTTTTATGTTGAGTGCTGTTTTTCACAAAGAAACAGATTTTAATGCCTTTACAGGAGTTACTTAGTATTTAGCAAGGTTGGATGTTAATGCTATGTAGTTGATTAGGAACGTCCACTAGTTAAGAGACTCGGTCTTGCATACCATATTTCTATTCTGTGCGATGTCAGCAAAATGACTGTTTGATTGGTCTTTGAAGTCATTTTATAATACTTGGGAATGGTTAATTTGCTAATGTCATGGGTGATGGGTCCAGGTCATTGTTGCAGAAATGCTTCGTATATTAATTGGGTGATTGGCCTAGACTGATTTTAAGTAGCTTTGTAACCTTTAGAAACTATGGTTCTATAAAAAGTTTGCAAACTTTAACTATATTAAATAACCGCTTGGTGTTATTTTTTCTGTGGGAATAGCGATTATTGTCTAGTGGGGAATGCACTAAAAAAGTCAAACCCACTGCCATCGAGTCGATTCTGGCTCATAGTAACCTTACAGGACAGAGTAGAACTGCCCTGTTGGGTTTCCAAGGCTGTAAATCTTTACGGAAGCAGACTGCCACATCTTTCTCCTGCTGAGTGGCTGGTGAGTTCAAACTGCCGACCTTTTGGTTGGTGGCCAAGTGCTTTAACCACTGCACCACCAGGGCTCCTAGGAGAAAGCACTAGAGGCTTAGATATTAGGAGTTTCAATTTGAACTGTGGTGTGTGTCTCTTTTATTAGATACTCAAATATTTCTACAGTAATCTGGTAAAATGCTAGAGAATGGCTTTGGAAATTGTTAAAACTGTCATTACTAGGTAAGTGATCATGGACAATTTACTTAACTTTTGTGGGGCTTGGTTTCATCATTAGTAAAAAATGGGATAACAATACCCAATTTGTGAGATTTGCTGGGAGAACTAAAATAATAGAAAGTACTTGCTTGATGTGTAGCATAGAATACACCCTCAATAAATACCATATAGTGCCCCCTCAATAAATAACATTTTCCTTTCCCCTTTCTTCCTTCCTTCCTTTTTCTTTATCTGTAAATCCTTGCTTTTTTGTTCACGTGTATGTTTGTGTATAAATCTCCCATTTTTTCTTTATTATCGTAGGTTCAAAGACCTCCTCCCAACCCCAGACTTAAAATGAGAAATAACTCTTATTTGCTAACTATGGAACAACAGGGTATTGAGATAGTTTTTTAGAGTCTTTTTGACCTAAAAACCCTCTTAGGATTTATTTGGCTAATAACTATATTTAAATGAAATTTATTTTTCATATATATTTTTATATAGCAGTTTCATCTCAAAATTCCTTTACTGCTAGGCGAACCATGGAACTTCTCACACAGAACTGGAATCTCTCAAAGAAACTCAGGATTCCTGCAATAAGCCGTCTTCAAAAGATTCACAATGTTGACATTGTTTTTGAAATTCTTAAATCACGAGGAGTTCAACTAATTGATGAGCATGGTAAAAACTAAGTAGAGATAAAACATTTTTCTCCTAGTTGATTATTCATATGTATGCGTATTATGTTAATGGACTGTCTTTTCATTTGTAGGAAACATAATCCTATCTAAGAATATCGTGGATAGGCACAGAGAGAAAACTCTTGCATTGCTTTGGAAAATAGCGTTTGCTTTTCAGGTATCAAACATTTGGTACATTTTGGACTTTTTATCAATTTTGAATATTTATAAAAACAATTTGAATTAAATAAACAATAACAGCTATCACTTACTGGAGTTTATTCTGTCCCAGGAATTGTGATAAGTGCTTTCTTTATATATATTCTAATTGAATGTTCATATCACCCTTACAAGGTAGGTTATTATCTCTACTTTACAGGTGAGGAAACAAGCTGAAGGTTAGTTACATTGTTGATAAGAGGTGGAGGAGCTGCATGGGGCCAGGCTTGTGTGGCCCCAAGTCACATGTTCTTAACCATTACACATTCCATCATGAAGATGTAGACTGTTTTTGCCTTCAAAACGTGTGAATTTTTGATGCTAAATTTTGTATACGTTTTGAGCACTTCGTTTTCTTAGCTCTTTAAAATTTCTGATGAGGTTATATTAACTTCTACAGTTTATCTAAATGGTTAATTTCTGTGGGTTAAAAATGTCATAGTGTTTATCTTTTTTTTTGTGCATCTCAGGTGGATATTTCCCTCAATTTAGATCAACTAAACGAAGAAATTGACTTCTTAAAACACACACTGAGTATAAAGAAAGCAATGTCAACACTATCATGCCATTCTGATACTGTCATTAATAAGAAAAAAGACAAAAGGAATAGTGGTTCCTTTGAACAATACAGTGAAAGTATAAAGCTGTTAATGGATTGGGTAAATGCTGTTTGTGCCTTCTATAATAAGAAAGTAAGTTTCTTTGTTTTAGCCCAGTATCTTTAAATAAATTTTGGCTAACGTAAATTAAACTTAACGTACAAAATCTTTTCTTGTATTTCTTAAATAGTTTATATGTGTAAGCAAACTTTTCCTCAAATGAGTTAGCATATTGTTGTTCATACAGTGTATTTTATCTGACATAAGGTGTTCTCAATCGTATGATGCAATGTGATTTTATGTATCACTACGGAAACCCTGGTGGTATAGTGTTTAAGAGCTACGGCTGCTAACCAAAAGGTTGGCAGTTCGAATCCACCAGGCGCTGCTTGGAAACTATAGGGCAGTTCTACTCTGTCCCATAGGGTTGCTATGAGTCGGAGTTGATTCAACGGCAGCAGGTTTGGTTTGGTGTTTTTGATGTAAGAAAGAAAAAATACCCTAATAGGCGACACTTGCATACTGCAGGGACACCAAAGGATCACACACTTACTATAAAGATAAATGCAGGTAAACCCACCATGCAGGAAAAGACAACAGAGAAACAGCCTTACCACTAGGTAGACCACAACCCAAACCCATTGCCATCGAGTCAATTCTGACTCATAGCAACCCTGTAGGACAGAGTAGAACTGCCCATAGGGTTTCTAAGAAGCAGCTTGTTAATTCGAATTGCCAACCTTTTGGTTAGCAGCTGTAGCTCTTAACCGCTATGCCAACAAGGCTCCACTAGATAGAGGCAGGAGGAAAAAATGTAAGGTGATCTTTCTATAATCATTTGTTAGGTTGATACTATATTTCTGTAGGAGTTGTAGCTTTAAATGTAAATACACAAAAAACAATTTCCTTGACATACGTGGATGAAATAAATAACTGGTAAGGAATATAAAACAGGAATAGTCATAGAGAGTACATTTAACTAAATATGGTAAATTGTTATACTTGGAACAAGTATTATTAGCAGAAAAATTTATCAAATATATGGATAATATATGTTTTAACTAAATACTAGAGAGCCAAAGAAGATACTACACTCAGATTCTACTTTTGGAATGGTTAGTATTTTATAATTGTGAGTTTGGTTGTGAATATGGCAGTGTACTAGGTACTGTTAGAAAATAATGTGATTTTCTTACCTATAAAAAAAATTACTGGACTATAAAACCATTAGCATCTATATTACTCTCTAAATGCAGTTATTATTTCTCTGTTATTTCCAATTAGGTGGAGAATTTTACAGTGGCTTTCTCAGATGGCCGTGTGTTATGTTACTTGATCCACCACTACCATCCTTGCTATGTGCCTTTTGAGGCTATATGTCAGCGTACTACTCAGACTGTGGAATGCACACAGACTGGTTCAGTGGTGTTAAATTCATCATCTGAATCTGATGCTAGTTTTCTGGATATGTCTCCTAAAGCATTTGATCACGGTTAGTCCCTTTTTGTTAATGAACTTTTCAAAAATTTCCTGTCTGTGATTTTTGGCCAGAGGAGTCTAAATTTTCTTTTTTCACTTGCACAGTAGAAAATACATCAGAACCGTACAAAGAGCTCCTAGAAAATGAAAAGAAAAATTTTCAATTGATTAGCTCTGCAGTCAGAGACCTTGGTGGAATACCTGCCATGATTCATCATTCAGATATGTCAAATACGATTCCGGATGAAAAGGTAAGTAAGAGGAGTTTTTTTAACCAATAGTGTCCCAGAAAATGATGGTTAGTTGTGTGTCCACTCTTGCTCCTCTGTTTCCGTCTTTTGTGTTTTCTCTTAGGTGGTTATTACCTATTTGTCATTTCTTTGTGCAAGACTTTTGGATCTTCGTAAAGAAACAAGAGCTGCTCGGCTGATACAAACAACTTGGAGAAGATATAAACTAAAAACAGATCTAAAACGCTATCAGGTACGCTTAAAAAAATGAAAACGCTATACTGTTAATTGTACTTCATAAAATGCCAGTTGGTTGATTCTTTATGCTTTTTACATTTTACTGATTTATGAAATTATTGAGGTAAAACTTAGTAATTGTGTGTGTTGTTTGGGTTGAGTTAGATGTTGATATTTTCCCCTAACTCCTGATGTTTCCTTTAATCTGTACATCTTCCAGCCTCCATCTACCCTTTCACTTTCTCTGCTCCAGGAAAGTGGAATAACATATCTGCTTTGTAAATCTGTGAAGAATAAACTGAGGATACTTGACTGAGCTCTTCCTTTCTTCCTTTTGAAACCTAATCTGCCTTCAGAGAGTAGGAGTTCTCCATTATTTTTTCATGATGTGCTCAGTGAGGCTTCCTTTAACTAGTGCTACTTAGGACTGGGTGCCAAGTATCTGATTTTGGGATTCAGTATGCAACCTCATTTTGTCTGTCATACCTCTGTCTTCAAACTTATCCTTTATGAAAGAGATATTTTGCTTTCCATTGTTTTATTTCTCAAAATGTTGAAGACCTAGACATGGGAATAGGGATGTTACTTATTTTTGTGACCCCAATAGTATGGAAATTTGCATTAATGTAAAATAACTTTTTTCTCTTGAAGTCTGAGAAAAATGTTGTGTTTTTTAATAAACCGAGAGGTGGTCGGCTTGATCAAGTTGAACGAACTTTAATTCTTTTGTCTCCCTACCCACTCCACTAATTATGGTTGATTATAAATCTGTAGGGTCGCCATGAGTCAAACTTGACTCAATGGCAGTGTTTTTTTTTTAATATTCATTTGTTTGGAAAAATAAAACAGCCATGCTTAATACAATTTATCACAGATATTTCAGAAATAATGTTCCCCCGATATGTCAGTTTTTAATTATAACACATTTATGATAAAGTTCTTGGTAGCTGTGTAAAACAGCTAAATTTTGACAACTCTTAGACGTATGTTTTCACGTTCCATATCAGACTTGGAAATAACATTAATTGAAATAATTTGCACCTGCCCCACTTAAAGTCGTAGTAATATTTGAGAAATAGGCAGTGTCTTACACATGTTCACAAATGGTCTTCTCTGCTCCCATACATTCTCTGTGCCCTATCTTGTCCCTCACCTTCTCAGGATTTGCCCCCTTGCCCACGAATCCACTGGAGGATAACGCTGTACTGCTGGAAGCTTCTAGGAGAACTGATTTCAGGGAAGACTCCCTCCTGGCCAGTCCCCAAGTTATTTCATCCACTCTTTTCACGTGGCAGTACATGAGAGATTTAGAATTCAAAATATCAGTCAGCAGTGGAGTTTTTGTTTTGTTTTGTTTTTTGGTAATGAAATATGCTTTATTTTCTGCTCAAGATAGTCTTATGTGTTAGTCAGATATTAAGTGCACAAGTCTCTTAGCTTTGGTCAATAAGATCCCTTTTCTTGATTTATTTCTTTAGCCCAGATAATAGAAATTTCCCCGTGTTTTGAAGGGCCACATTAAAAGAGGTTTCTGTATCCATAGTTAAACTTCATTGATCCAATATGACCACTGCTTCTCTACTTCCTATGGAATATACACTTATACGAACATCCAATTACATCTTTTCATTTTCTGTTTGGAATGTTAAATAGCAGTTTCCGTATATATCCTAGAAGAAATATGACAGTAAAAACAGCAAAAGCCAGAACCTGTGTAAGGCAGAAACCTGTCAGAGAAGGAAAACTCAAATATTTTCCACTAATAGGGAGCGATAGGAAAGTGGTAAGACTGCCCCCTGTCCAAGGCGGAAAACTTGTGAGACCCGGAAAAACAAGGCGGTCCTGTCGAGTTCCGGCTCTCACAGGTTTCATGGTATAAGCTAGCAAGTGTATAAATATATCTTGAGATCACTATTTTTTATTTTATATCTATATATAATAACTTACATATTAAATAGACATCATTTATAAAAGTTTGTATAGAAATATATATTTATATTATGTATTCATATTATTGTTCTAATTTTTATAAATTATCCCTTGGGAATGGAGTGGGTCATGCTCTTCTAGTGACAAAGAAACACTGACAAATGACCAAGGTTACTGGTGAGTGAAGCAGGACTATCCAAGGGTCCACTGACCCATTGCACCCCCTAGTTCTTCCTGCCAACAAATGGGCACACACTCTAAAGTAAAGTAAATCTTTGTATTTAGCCAATATATGAGGCAAAATAAACTGGTTACGAGCTGACTTGGCCACAATACAGGGTTAAAAATGATGACATAGTAGTTTGACATAGAAAACGGTCCACTGCCAGGCATGGCAACTTTTACCATCAGCTTATGTAAGTTTTCAAATATTTTTTGCTAGTGTTTGTAATATATTTGCCTCCTTGAATATATTTGCTTTCCGTCTTTAGCTTCTCTAACCAAAAAAATAAAATCTTGTTGCTGTCGAGTTGGTTTTGACTCATAGCAACCCTATAGGACAGAGTAGAACTGCCTGATAGGGTTTACAAAGTGGCAGATCTTTACAGAAGCAGACTGCCACATCTTTCTCCTGCAGAGCAGCTAGTGGGTTCAAACCACCGACCTTTTGGTTAGCAGCTGAGCACTAATGCCACATAAAATTGTTCGATTTTAATTTGCTTGTGTTTGAGATGATCTACAAATTGATGTAAGTTCCAGTTCACCTCAGCCTGTTGTGTCCAAAAATGCCCCTGGCCCTTATAAATTTGACTGAAAAGCTACATACATATACATATATGTGTATATATATGTGTGTGTATATATATATATATATATATATATATATTTTAGCTAATTAGGGGATATTTTTAATTTGGATCTCTATATCCTTAAAGGCCATAGGCTTTTCAAGGACGTTGACATTGTACAATTGCACAACAACTAAATTATTGTGCATAATTCTCCAATCCAATTTTAGAATTATGCTCAGAGGAGTGTTCTAATATATGGCCCTCACCATTCCTTAGTGTTTGTTTCAGTCCATTGATCACTTTTTTCTTTATTAGAACAACAGTTTTATACATTTTATAGTTGAGTGTCTTCCCGTACTGTTCAGCCTCTCGATTCACAGATACCCTCCACTGATTGTTATTAATTAATAATTAGGATCTATAGCTAGTCTCTGTGTGTCAACAGTTGCTGTTGAGTCAGTTACAACTTATGGCCAACTCACGTGTGTCAGAGTGGAGCTGTGTTCCATAGGATTTTCAATGGCTGATTTTTTCGGAAGTAGATTGCCAGACCTTTCTTTTGAGGTGCCTCTGGGTGGACTCAAACCTCTAACTTTTCAAGTTGGCAGCCAAGTTCATTAACCATTTGTGCCACCCAAAGACTTCAAAGGGTTATTAGACATGCTATAAGTTGTCACTTTCCACCAGAGGGAATGACTCATAATCTAGTTTCCAATTCAGGTAGAGTGAAGTGATAAATCAGCTTTGAACAGTATAGCAAAGCGATTAAGGGTGTGGACTCTGAAGCCAGGCTGCCTGCTTCAAATCCTGGCTTTGCTACCTATGAGGCTGATGAGACCCTTGACCTCTCTGTCTCAGTACCTGCTTATCTGTTCATACAGCTGCTGTTGCGTATGTGTGAGTGACTCATCAAGTGTTGAGATGGTACCTGGCACCCTGTAAGTACCCAGTATTTGCTGTTATTCATAGCTGTTCATTACCAGAAGTAACAGCAATAGAGGTATGCAGGGTACTGGCCTCTAGTGCTCCCAGGGCAGCTCACGCCTCTTTGGACACCGGTGCTCTTGGCCAGTTCATACATTGCTTCTCAGAACCCAAATTGTATTCTGTTCTCTTGAGTCTCTGTGGCTTAAATCCACAACATGTTCTGTGCCAAAGAGGGATTTTGCTTCTCTTTTGTGTGTTCCTTTGTTCAGCTTACAACAAAGGAATACTACCCTATACTGTTAAGGTATTTTATTTAATTTGGGAGTTTCTGTCTCTCTTTCTCTTTTCATGCTGTCTCTCCTAAAATTCAAACGTGAATTCACTGGATCCAATCTGTGAAACATATCAGATTATACTTCAAATTGCCTTTATCCTGATTACTGAGGAGCTGTGATAGATCAAACATGTCTATGATCTTTATTTAAGAATAATATTTCCTAGGAATCTTTGTTTCATTGTGCAAATATATCTGTAAGCCTGTGTATCAGCCCTTTCAACGTGTCCATGAGCATCTATATTCCAAAGGTAAACATATCTTACAATAAGCGTGGGGGCATTTCATTTCCAAGATTAATTTGATTAATGTTTAACAGGTGATGTTCTCACAAAGAAAAATTTAGGGACTTAAGTGACTAAGTGTTTAATTCACATTTGCTGTGTTTTTTTTTTTTTTCTTAAGGAGAGAGACAAAGCTGCAAGAATTATCCAGTCAGCTGTAATCAATTTTCTAACTAAACGAAGATTGAAAAAGGAGATTATTGCAGCACTGGTCATTCAGAAATATTGGCGAAGATTCTTAGCACAGAGAAAATTATTAATGTTAAAAAGGGAAAAACTGGAAAAAACTCAAAATAAATCAGCAGCAATTATTCAGGTACGGTATCCTGACCTAATTTTTTTAATTACAAATTTTTTTTTAATTTAATTATGTTTTTAAGGAAGAAGATAAAATGTAATAAAGTTCTAAATGATTATATTTTAGAATTCTGTATTTTATCTAATATTTAATTTTAACATATATTAATGCCTGCCTACTACCTGCATAACACTTTACTGTGTTCAGCATATGAGCTTGAACTAACCTTGTATTCGGGGATAAAACCCACTTATTTGTGGTATGTTATTCTTTTTATATGTTGCTTGATTCCATTTGTTAATATTTAGGTGGATAGTCTTGCAACTCTCTTCATGAAGCATATTGGTCAGTTTTCTTGTACTCTTTTCTTATGGTTTTGGTATCAGGGTAATAAACTATCTTCATAAAATGAGTTAGGAAGTTTTCTCTTCCTCTTAATTTTCTGGAAGACATTGTGTAGAATTGCCAATATTTCTTCTTTTCAGGTTTGGAAGAATTCGCTAGTGATGCCATCATGATCTGGATATTTCTTTATATGAAAGCTTTTAATACAAATTCTGTTTTTAACATTATCATAGGACTAATTCATTTTCAGTGAGTTAGTTTATGGTTTTCAAAGAATTGGTCCATTTCATCTACCTTGTCAAATTTACGTGTGCGTCGTTGTTCATAGTATGCCTCTGTTATCCTTGCTCTATGTGATTTCAATTCTTTTAAATTTGTTAAGGTTTGTTTTATGACCCAAAAGAGGTCTTTCTTGATCAGGGATTGGCAAAGTATGGCTGGTGGGCTAAATCTGGCCTACCACCTGGTTTTGTAAATGTAGTTTTTTAGAACACAGCTATACTCATTCATATATGTGTTGTTAATGGCTGCTTTTGCATTATGGTAGAAAAATTGAGTTTTGCAGCAGAAATGCCCTACAAAGCTGAAGATATTTACTATCTGGCCTTTTAAAGAAAAAGTTTGCTCAGCCCTGATCTTAATGAAGGTTTCATGCACACTTAAAAAGAATGTGTATTCTGCTATTGTTGGGTGGAGTGTTTCTCTATAGGTAATGTGTCATTTCTCTCTGGCTGCTTTTAAGAGCTTTTCTTGGTAATTAATTTTCAGCAGCTCATGTGTGGCCATGTGTTTCTTTGAGTTTATCTTGCCAAGGGTTCACTGAGTTTTTTGAGTTCTGTGAGTTTATGTCTACGGTGTAATTTGGACAGATTTGAGCCGTTATTTCTTCAGAAGTTTTTTCTGCACTGCACTCTTTCTCCTCACTCTGTGGGACACTGATGACATAAATGTTAGATCTTTGATACGGCCCCACACTTCCCTGAGGCTTGTTCATTTTGTTTCCCAATCTTTTTTCTCTTTCTTGTTCAGACTGGATAATTTATATTACCTATCTTCAAGTTCACTGACTCTTCTGTGTGTCACCTCCATCCCATTATTGAGCCTTTCCAGGGAGTTTTATATTTTGGTTATTGTATTTTTCAGCTCTAATATTTCCATTAGGTTGTTATTTCTACATTTCATGTCTTTGCTGAGACTTTCTATCTTTACATTAGTTTAAACAGTTTCCCCTTGTTGGAGCCTTTTAACATTGGCTTCTTTAAAGTCTTTGTCAGATAATTCCAATGTCTGTGTCTTCTCAGCATTGACATCTGTTGATGGTTTTTTCCTGTGAAAGTTGAGATTTTCCTGGAAGTACTTTGCCAAGTAATTTGAATTGCACCTTGGGTTATTTTGAATATTATGGTATAAGAATCTGGGCTTTTCAAAAATCTTGCAGCAAATATTGGTGTTTTTGTTTTACAGTGATATATACTTAGTAAAAGCTCTTTATTTTTAATGCATATGTGACAGTGCTGATAGAACTGTTATTGTAATGTGCAGAGTTGTTAGGAGAGGAAGTGGACTTATAGCCCATGTTAAATATTGAAACAGATTAATATTTCAGTATCAGATTAGTAGCAGTATTTAGAAGGAATGATTATGGATGTGTAAAATAATCTAGCTACACTGACCTTTCATTTCTGAGTTTGAGGGTTTTATAGACAAAATGTTTAGGGAGGAAAGAATAATGGTATGCATTCTTGAACTCTGAATACTATTTATGCTTTATGTTTCCTAGTTCTTTTAAGGTAGCTTAATAATGCCTTACATTTATATATCGCTTCAAGTTTTCAAAGCCCTTTTACATAAGCAAGCTGAACTGTAGTCAAATAAATGTTTAATTACTTGTGCAACTTTCATAGTAAAAGAAATTATGTGAAGCACCCATCACTGCTTGTCAGGCTGAAATGTGGGAACAAAACCACAGGTGATGCATAGTAGAGGAATAAGGCAATGTCCGTTAGGGAAAACTTAGAGGTAAAGAGTCAGCAGAATGCACATGTTGTCTCTAATTCTCCTCAGCCATGTACAGATGTGCTTGGGCCAAGCATAGCTCCATGCGTAATGAGTAGTGCTATAGGAGAGGGAGGGACCCAGCCTCATACTCCCTTTTGTGAGTAAGTGAAATAAGGCCATAGAGAATACCCCACAATCTTGGTAATGTTGGGAGTGTTTTGGACAAAGTAATGGCCTTATTGCCAAAAGAACATTCAGAGCTTGTGCCCCAGTATCCTGGGGTCATTTAGATATTAGCAACTGGAATCAGCTTGAGACTTTGTAGCCCTTTCTGTTGAGCCACCTCATTGCTGGGTTAATAACGGGGCAGGGAATGTGGGGTGGGGTGTGAAGAGTGCAGCCATGGGTTTTTCAGAGACAAGCAGTTTATCACTTCTCGAGTCCTTCCTGAATTCTACTCTCTAACCGTGTGTTTATAATTCCTAAATAGGGAGAAAGGAAGTAATTTCTTCTTAATTAAAATAATGACTGTAAGAGTGATCATGCTCGTTTATTTCTCAAATTCCTATATTATCTGGCCTGTAATGCGATCGCACTGAAGCCCTCACATAGATAGTTACTTATCATTATAAGATAGCTTAACAACCTTGAAATAAAGGGAAAATTTAAGAACCAGAGATATATTCATAGAAAATAATTAGAATCAGTAGGTAGCAAAAAAATATTACTATAGTTTTATTTTGACTCTAGTGCTTCTGGTATAACATAAACATGTTCCTATTTCTTATGACTCTGGAATACAAATGTAATTATAAATATATTTGTTTTAATTGTAAATTGGCTACAGCTGTATCAATGTACAAACTACAAAAGAGACAAGTATCTTTTACAAAAATACATTAGGATTGTAATTTCATGTGCTGATTTTTAAGTAGAATCTTAGAAAGATTAGTATTTTCAAAGGTGTTAGTTATAGAAAGCTTTATCTGTTTTACTTTGTCTTTTCTTATTTTCTCAGGGATATTGGAGAAGATATTCCACTAGAAAAAGATTTCTGAAATTGAAATATTATTCAATCATCCTGCAATCTAGGATAAGAATGAGAATTGCTGTCACTTCTTATAAACGATATCTGTGGGCTACAGTTGTAATTCAGAGGCATTGGCGTGCTTATTTCAGGAGAAAACAAGATCAACAAAGATATAAAATGCTAAAATCATCATCCCTTGTAATCCAGTCAACGTTCAGAAGATGGAAGCGACGCAAAATGCAATTACAAATAAAAGCTGTGATAATACTGCAAAGAGCTTTTAGACAATGGCAGGTCAGGAAACGGGCTAAAGAAAAGTCTGCTATTGTCATTCAGTCGTGGTATAGAATGCGCAAAGAATTATGGAAATATACTCATATTAGATCTTGTGTTGTCATCATTCAGCGAAGATTTAGGTGCTTTCAAGCCCAAAAGTTGTATAAGAGAAAGAAAGAGTCTGTTCTGACTATCCAAAAGTACTACAAAGCGTATGTGAAAGGAAAGATTGAACGGACCCAGTATTTGCAGAAACGGGCAGCAGCCATTCAACTGCAGACTGCTTTCAGGAGAATGAAAGCTCGTAATTTACACAGACAGATTAGAGCTGCTTGTGTTTTTCAGTCCTACTGGAGAATGAGACAAGAAAAACTTCAATTTCTAAAACTTAAGAAGATTGTTATCAAATTACAGGCACACGTACGAAAACATCAACAGCTACAGAAATATAAGAAGGTGAAGAGAGCTGCCCTTATAATTCAGGCTCATTTCCGAGCTTACATTTCGGCCAGAAAAGTTCTAGCATCTTATCAGAAAACTCGTTCTGCTGTCATTATTCTACAGGCTGCATACAGAGGGATGCAAGCTAGGAAAAAGTTTATTCACATCCTAACATCTGTCATAAAGATTCAGTCATATTATCGGGCTTATATTTCCCATAGAAAATTTATGACCCTAAAAAATGCAACAGTAAAGTTACAGTCAATTGTCAAGACGAAACAAGCACGCAAACAATATTTACGTTTAAGAGAAGCAGCGCTGTGTATCCAGCAGTGGTACCGTTCCAAAAAAATGGCTGCCCGAAAGAGAGAAGAATATATTCAGGTGCAGAAATCTTGTATCAAGCTGCAAGCTTTTGTTAGAGGATACCTGGTCCGAAAGCAGATGAGGTTGCAAAGGAAAGCTGCTATTTCACTACAGTCTTATTTCAGAATGAGAAAGATGCGGCAATACTATCTGAAAATTTATAAAGCAACTGTTGTCATTCAGAATTACTATCATGCAAACAAAGCACAAGTCAATCAGAGGAAGAACTTCTTGCAGATCAAAAGAGCAGCTACCTGCTTGCAGGCAGCTTACAGAGGTTATAAAGTACGCCAGCTAATCAAACAACAATCTATAGCTGCTCTTAAAATTCAAACTGCTTTTCGAGGCTATAATAAAAGGGTAAAATATCAATCTGTGCTTCAGTCTACTCTCAAGATTCAGAGATGGTACAGGGCATACAAAAGTGTTTATGATACAAGAACACTTTTTTTAAAGACACGGGCAACTGTGATATTTCTCCAGTCTGTTTATCGTGGCTGGAAAGTTCGGAAGCAGATCAGAAGGGAACACAATGCTGCAATGAAGATTCAGTCTGCTTTTAGAATGAGCAAGGCCCGGAAACAGTTTAGATCGTTAAAAAGAGCAACATTAGTCATCCAGCAACATCTGAGAGCAAGGACTGAAGGAAAGAAGCAACGTACGGAGTACATTGAACTCCGTCGTGTAGTTCTGGTGCTTCAAGCTACATGGAAGTCCAGAAAACTGAGAAGACAGTTTCAAAGGCAACACAAATGTGCGGTTGCCATACAGTCATACTATAGAATGTATGTGCAACAGAAGGAGTGGAGAGACCTGAAAAAAGCTGCTCTTCTGATTCAAATGTATTATAGGGCTTACAGTATTGGACAGAAACAGCGTCATTTGTATTTGAAAACAAAAGCAGCTGTAGTAATTTTACAATCCGCTTACCGAGGTTTAAGAGTGAGAAAAAAAGTAAAAGAGAGCAACAAAGCCGCTGTCACTATACAGTCTAACTATAAAGCATACAAAACCAAAAAGAAATATGCAACCCAGAGAGCTTCAGCTATTATGATTCAGAGATGGTATCGAGATACTAAGATAGCAAAACAACAACGCAGGGAATATCTTAATTTAAAGAATGCAGCGATTAAGATCCAAGCTGTTTATAGAGGTATCAGAGTAAGAAGACAAATTCAACGCATGCACTTGGCAGCCACTTTTATTAAAGCCATGTTTAAAATGCATCAGTCAAAAGCAAGATACCATACAATGAGAACAGCAGCTATTGTAATTCAGGTAAGATACAGAGCATACTGTCAGTGTAAAATACAGCGTGCAAAGTACTTGACAATTTTGAAAGCTGTTAATATTATTCAGGCAAGGTTTAGAGGTTTAAGAGTCAGACAGACTTTAAGAAAGATGCAGATTGCAGCAACACTCATTCAGTCATACTACAGAAGATACAGACAGCAGAAGTATTTTAGTAAGCTAAAGAAGGTAACAAAAACAGTACAGCAAAGATACTGGGCAGTAAAAGAAAGGAACATACAATTTCAAAGGTATAACAAATTGAGGCATTCAGTAATATGCATTCAGGCTGTTTTTAGGGGAATGAGAGCTAGAAGACATTTAAAAATTATGCATTTAGCAGCAACCCTTATTCAGAGGAGATTTAGAACTCTAATGATGAGAAGAAGATTCCTGTCTCTCAAGAAAACTGCTATTTGGGTTCAGAGAAAATATCGTGCAAATGTTTGTGCGAGGCATCGCTTACAACAATCCCTACGATTTCAAAAGGCAGTCATTAAAATCCAGTCATTGTATAGAAGACTTACAGTAAAGAAAAAGATGCAGGAGATGCGCAGGGCTGCTGTTCTCATCCAGGCAGCTTTCAGAATGCACAGAGCACGTGTGAGATACCAGGCTTTGAAACGTGCCTCAACTTTAACTCAGCTGCGATACCGAGCAAACAGAGTTGGGAAACTGCAAAGAGAACATTACCTAAAGCAGAAGAGCTCTGCAGTGGTGATTCAGGCTGCTTTCAGAGGCACGAAAACTAGGAGACACTTGAAAGCTATGCATTTAGCAGCTATTACTATCCAGTCAGCTTATCGAAGGTTAATGGCAAAGAAAAAGATGCAAAGAGCTGCAGTTCTCATCCAGGCCACTTTCAGAATGCACAGGACATATGTGAGATTTCAGACTTGTAAACATGCCTCAGTTCTAATTCAGCAACATTACCTAGCGTATAGAGCTACAAAATTGCAAAGAGAAACCTATATCAAACAACAGCATTCTGCTGTGGTCATTCAGGCTGCATATAAGGGAATGAAAGCAAGACAGCTTTTAAGGAAAAAGCACAGAGCAGCTATCATAATACAAAGCACATATAAAATGTATAGGCAGTATTATTTCTACCAAAAGATTCAGTGGGCTACAAAAGTAATACAAGGAAAATACAGAGCAAATAAAACCAAACAGAAAGCTCTGCAACACTCTGCACTGAAAAAAGCAACAGCTTGTATTCAGGAAGGTTTCCAAGACATGAACATTGGAAAGCAAATTCAGAAAGAGCATCAGGCTGCCACTGTCATTCAGAAGCACTTTAAGGCCTTTAAAGTCAGGAGGCATTATCTCCAGCTTAGAGCAGCGGTGTTTTTTGTTCAAAGAAGATACAGAGCACTGATTGCAATGCAGATGCATACCCAAGCAGTTATTTGTCCACAGTCTTCTTACAGAGGCTTTAAGGTACAAAATGATACCCAGCGAATGCACCTGGCTGCCACACAAATTCAGGCATTGTACCGAATGCACAGGGCCAGAGCTGTTTATCAAGCAAAGAAAACTGCAATCATTGTTATACAGAATTATTATAGGTCATATGTCAGAGTCAAAATGGAAAGAAATAGATTTTTAGCAGCACAGAAATCTGCACCAACTATTCAGGCTGCTTTTAGAGGCATGAAAGTCAGACAGAAATTGAAAAACGAGTCTGAGAAAGAGATGGCAGCCATTGTTATCCAATCTGCATTCCGCTGTTACAGAGCTAAAACTCAGTATCAAGCTGTTGGAAGTGCAGCAGTTAGGATTCAGACTTGGTATAAAGCTTCTCTACTTGTGCATTCACAGAGAGCAGAGTATCCTTCTCAAAGAAAGGCTGCAGTAACGATTCAAAAAGCTTTTCGTAAAATGGTCGCAAGAAGACTGGAAACACAGAAGTGTGCCGCCCTGCGAATTCAGACCTTCCTTCACATGGCTGTGCATCGGAGAAGATTTGTTCAGCAAAAAAGAGCTGTTGTCACTTTACAGCAGTACTTTAGGGCATGGCAAACCAGAAAACAGTTTTTGTTGTGTAGAAAAGCAGCAATGGTTTTACAAAATCATTACAGAGCGTTTCTGTGTGCAAAATATCAAAGACAAGCTTACTTACAAATCAGAAGCAGTGTTATCGTTATTCAAGCTAGAATGAAGGGATTCATACAGAAACAGAAGTTTCAGAAAATTAAAGATAGCACCATAAAAATCCAGGTATTTATACATTTAATATAAAACTTTGATGCTTTTTACCAGTATTTGTTAGAATTTATCAAAGCAGCTTAAGCAGGTCATAAAGAATGCTGCTTAGTTGGGTGACCCTTTTATTTTTCTTCCAAAGTGGGAACATTTTGAGAGTGAGAAAAGGGGCACCAATAATAATTAAGTCAAGACCCCACAGAACTGGGATTGTTCTGGCCATGTTCACCCAAGGCTTGGCACATTTCAACAGGTGTTAATTTTAGCACTCAGAAGAATTTGGAGAATATAGTCTGATTGATGGGAGCACTCTCAAATTTATTTAAGTGTAATTTTTATGATAAAGTACTATGTTGTATAATTTAAGCCAAACAGGATAACTGTAATTCTTTACCACTCTGTTAACTGGAGCTACTTAGGATAGATAGACATACTTCATTCAAAGTATTTAGCACTTTTGGCTTCCAAAGTGCTTTCATATTATTTTGTTTGATCTATTCTTCAGATCTATGAGGAACACCAGGTTTTATCTCCGTTTTGAAATATGAGGAAACAAAGAGAGTTTACTAAGTAACTTGCCAATGTTGCAGAGAGAGGTAGATCTAGGCATTGAATCTATTGGAGCTATTTCTTTTCTACCACAGTAGAGTGGGCTTTGAACCTATGTGTGATGTGTTGATAGTTGCTGGGTTGCTGTTAAGCTTCGAAATAATATTCTTATTCAACAAAAGCCGAGTGCTTGCAATGTACGAAATACTATACTGGGTGAATAGAACAGACAGTGCATGAGCTGTATTTAGTTACTGTCCTCAAAGAACTTAATGGAGCCAGGAAGAACAATTATAATTGTGTTATTGGAAACATAAGTGAAGGGGAACCTAAGTTAATTCCAGGGATCACAGAAACCTTCCTAGAGCAAGCAGATTGAAGATGAGATGTTAAGCTGAAAGATGAATTGCAATGTGTGAAATGAACTGTAAAATGTATGGAAACAAGATTCCACTCACAGGAGTTAATGGGAGAAAGTCCAAAAATGATAGTGTGTATAGAGCAATAAAAAGAGTGATATGAGACTAGGTTGGTGGTAGAGAGAGTAAGACTATGGATGATTTTGTAAGATATGGAAACGAAATTAGTCTTTATCCTCCAGACTAAGAGAAGCTCTAGAGGAATTTAAGCAGGAGAAGACCAGAATCATATTTTTATTTTTGAAAAATTACTCTGGCAGGAATGTGGAAGATGAGCTGGCAGGGGAGCAAAAACCAGAAGCGCAGAGACTAGTTAGGAGAATATTAGCAGTAGGTCTGGTGAAAGATATTTCTAAGTTCAGTATAATTATATGGGATTATGAGAATTTGATTTGAAGGATAGAATTAGCAGGGTATAGAGCATACACAAAGAATTATGCCATGTTTATGGCTTAAGTAACTAGGCGTACGGTGCCCTTCACTGAGATATGAAACAAAGGCAGAAGTAGGTTTGGAAATTGGTGATGAGTTGAGTTTGAGGTACATGAAGTCTGAAATACCTAGCAGATGTCCAAGTTGAGACGTCCAGTAGGCAGCTGGCTTATTTGTCTGGAGTTTCAGGAGAGTAGCATGGATTTCAAAATTTGACTTGGATATTATTAGCATACACATGGTAACTGAAGTCATGAGGGTGATGGGATTACCTAGGAAGAATGTTTAGAAGGGGTAAAAGAGCTTGGAACATCTGAAGAACATCAGAATTTAAGGGCATGCCAAAGAGAAGCCAACAATTGCAAATAAGAGGGAAAGAAGAAAACTAAGAAAGTGTGGTGTCAAGAAACCAAGGGTCAAGAGTATTACAGCTTCTAGGAGAAAGATGTGTTCAACTTCCAAATGCTGCCAAGAGGTTAAGATTTAAAAATGTTAATGGGATGTATTGGTTTGGGTTATATTAAACTGTAAATGACAGAAAAGCAAAAATAACAATCTTACGAAAATTCAAAGGTTTTTTCACTTATGTAATTAAATCATAAAATTATATTTTGCACATGTAATTTTTAGCATATACCGGTGATCTCAAACTTTGCTGCACTTTGCAATCACCTGGAAAAAATGCCAAAGACTGGCTCTAACCCCAAGACATTCTGATTTAATTGGTCTGGGGAGCAACCTGGGCATCAGGATTTTTAAAAGCTCCCAGGTAATTCTGCAGGGCAGCAAGGTTTGGGAACCACTGATACATACTGTGCATTACTGAATACATTTATACGTACGTGTTGGTATTCAGGATTGTTTACATAGAAACTACAGATAGTATACTCGGAGTGAGTTAAGGGAATTCCAAGAGTAATTTTGACCATATATAATTCTTGCCTTATTAACTAAATGAAGTAATTAATCCCCATATAAGGTGTGACTGCAGTATGTGTTGCAGGAGTTTTGGAGTCAAACAGACGTGGGTTCGAATCTTACTATCCCTTTCTGACTCCGGTAACAAGTCTCTCCTTTCTCAACCTCAATTCCCTTTCCTATAAAACAGAGATCCTAATAATGATCTTAAAAGACAGTTGTAAAGATTAAATGAAATAGTTCTCACACTCCCTGTGTGGCATCAATAAGTTACTTAAACTCTCTGGGCCTTGGTTTCCTCATGTTGCTGTGAGGACTAAAAATGGTTACTATAGTGCTAGGTGCTCAGGAAGTGGTAGCTGTCACTTAAACTTGTAGCCAGTCACAAGGTTGCCAAAATTGGAAGTCTGACAGTCTTTTGACAGGAGCTCTATTCTGCTGCAGGGTGGACTCAGGCTGTGCATAGGATGGATGGGGTGGGAAGAGGGAGAGCTTTCTCCTCCTCCCCAGATAGTAGAGTAGGCCAGTGTGTTCATTTTCCTTCTGTTCTTCCAAATGGATTGAGGTGGTGGGGACATGGCACATATCTGCTTTTCCAGATACTGTGCATATTTTACAATTTTTAAGTATTGGTTAGAATTATGTTAGGCCAAGCTGGTAGCCGGCTACAAGTTATGTGCAATAAAACACATAGTAGGCATTCACTGTAGTAAGCACCAGTGTTCTTAATGATTGTATAACTCAGAGGACTCACTATGGGTGAAGATGAATGAGCCTAATAGAACAGGCATGACATGGCAATATTTTTACAATTGATTTTTGTCTGTGCTAGTCTTGTATTAACTTTATTAACTGTATTTAATACAGATTCATACAATTTACAGAAAAATAGAGCACTCATTGCACATTTGCTTTACTTATGCGTTTAATAGGCTGTGTGGAGGAAATATAAAGCCATGAAAGCTGCCTGCAAGATTCAAGCCTGGTATAGATGTTGCAGAGCACGTAAAGAATATCTAGCTGTATTAAAAGCTGTTAAAATCATTCAAGGTTGCTACTATACCAAACTGGAGAGAACACGGTAATGCATCATAGCTTTGTGTGAGAGAAAGAGTGTATGTGTGCGTGTGGTAGCCGAGTCCTTATATAAAATAACACTGCTTGCTGATTTTTTTCTTTTTTTTAATGTTTGCTGTGCTTAATTTGTATGGTTGGTTTTGTTGCTGTTTTCTCAGTTAATGAAACAAAATATATCTATATATTATATAATATAAATAAGTATTACATGTCTGTCCGGTTTTTTGAAATGGTGCTTATCCTTGATGATACCCAGTTTAAAAATATATATACATAAAACCTGTGAAAGCTGGAAACTTTGTAAGGTAGAAACCTGTCAAAGAAGGAAAACTAAAATATTTTCCACTAAAATGAGTGATAGAAAAGTGTAAGACTGTACCTTGTCAAAGGTGGAAAACTTGAGAGACCCAGAAGAACAAGGCAGTACTGTGGCATTCCGGTTCTCACTGGTTTCCGGTGTATGTGTGTATATATATATATGTGTGTATATATACATTTACTCTATACATAATTAATTCAGTTTCATAGGGATGAAGGTTAGGATGGAAGGGTAGAAAGAGAATAAAAATCCAGAAAGTCTTGGTTCCCTTACTAGTGCTTTAATCTCTTTTGTTGCAGAATTACGTACTGGCAAAAGTTTTCTTATTCATTATTTTTCTTTCATCTTTATATTCCCCATTCTCTTTATACTTAATAATGAAGACCCTGGTTACCAACCTGTCTGTGCTAATTGTATTTCCCTATTTCTAGTTCATTTCTTTCATATACATTTTTAGAAGCTGTTACCAGATTACCTACTTTTTATTTCACAGCATAACAATTTTTCTTTAGTTCTCAGAATTGATGAATTATGGCATCAGTGATGGTTTTAAACACAGTTTAAGTTTACTAGTGTTAGAAAATTTCCCAAATCAATTACATAGGTAGAATCAGGGCTTGAGGTATAAAGATACCGTTGCTACTATCAGCTATTTAGACCAGTGTCTCATTTTCATCTTCTAGATGCTGAATTTCTCACACTGACATTCAGCCTTATTTTCTAAGAAACATGGCAACAAGATAAGTTAATCTTTCTGCCTTTTCCACATTATTGAGAAGAGATAAGAGTCTTTCTATTCTCAGGTTTTATCTATTTCTGCTGTGTCTAATCTCCAGTCCTCACATTTTTCCTCCAATTTCTACCTATTTGTAGAATATTTTCATTTAGAAATTTGATGCTCTTCTGCTTCAAATGAGCATCCCTTTCTCATTTCCCTGATGCTGCTGATAATCTCCAGAGTTCACCTCCTGACCACCTGTTGTCTGCGCACAAACCCAGTTACAATATGGACTCAGATTTTATACTTCATTATATCTGCTACCATCCTCAACACCCCTTTATCTAGATCTATGTAATTGTACTTTCTTTTGTCCTCTTCAAAATTCTTCGTTGTATTAGAATCTTAAACTTCATATTTAGTGGTATAACTTCTCACCCACTATTGGAATATTGCCAAGATAATTGCAAAACTTCTTCTTCATAGTGTCAATTCACATGTGTGTAAAATTCTGATTGTTTGAATATAAGTATGAATTCTCCTTCTTCACTTTTTTATTTTGTCATCACCTTTCTCATTTTATATATTTTTTTTTCCTTTTATTAAAGGAGAGAGAGAATAAATATTAAAGAGATTAAAAGTAATTTGAGCTTGCTTTCCAATGACTACTTTTTCAGGTTTTTGAATATGAGAGCGTCAGCAATTATCATTCAGAGAAGATGGAGAGCTGTACTTTCTGGAAGAATAGTTCGTGAGCGCTCCTTAATGATAAAAGTAGGTGTAAAGAATTTCAGCTCCTTTTAAAGAACTGCTTTAGCAAACAGAAAATAAAACATTATTTTTAAGGTCTAGTTATGTGTTTGTTTTTCACAAATCTATTACAGTCAATTAAAAATTATATTCATTCATAAAAATATTATTTGATAGTATTTGTGGACACATGTGTGTATTTATAAACTATTCTCAACCACAAATTGGAAGTGACTTCTAGAATAAACTATTTATTTGGAGAAACTCATAATACACTTTCATAATAACATTGTCTCTAGTACAAGTCAAACACCAAATAAGCCACCATTGGTAATCTGTTTTAAAATTATATTTAACATCAATGTTTTGGAATAGTTGGAGTAGTTATGGTCTTTTATTAAAGAAATCAAAATTTAAAAATTAATTGTAAATTAGATGTTTGTGTAATATTCACTACGGTTATATAAAGACTATTAATATTACTGCTACTACTGGTAGTTAATATATGCCCAGCATCAGTTAAGCTCTTGTATGTTTACAAAGTATTTGATCCTCTTAACAACCCTTTGAGGTAGCTATTAGCATACCCATTTTACAGATGAGGAAATAAGATCCACAGAAATGAAGTGACTTGCTGAAGGTCACTTAGCTGGTAGGGAGGGGAGCTGTGTTGGAAAACAATTCCATTATAACTCATATCCTTTTTTATGTATGTTAGAATTTGGTTGTCAGGATGTTACATAATTGAGAAATCTAAGGTGTACTGGTGGTAGGCTATGGTTCTTAAAGCTACAGGTAGCTTCCTTCATAGCTGTTTATAATGCCCATTCTGCTCTCCATATTATAGGTAGTTTTTTTTTGTTTTTTGGATGAATTTGCCTATAGTAACGTTAATCCTTTTCTTCCTCACAATGAAAAGTATCAGGAGGATGAGGGAAAGACCACTCAGAGATCTGTTCATTCTGGGTTGCAACCTTCATGAGAACTTCATTTTTAGTTATAGACCTATATGAGTTTAGAAGTAATACACTATCACCTTTTCATATCTATGAAATATGACAGTCTTGTTATATACCTAAAAAAATGTTTTATATACTTATAATTACACAATGTCTTTTATATTGAGAAATTCAAGAATCTCCGGCAGGTTGAAAATCTTATTTCTATCTATTAATATTACAAATTTTTCATTATAGAGACATCAAGCTGCTTGTTTGATCCAAGCAAATTTTAGAGGCTATAAGGGAAGGCAGGTTTTTCTTTGGCAGAAATCTGCTGCCTTGATCATACAAAGGTATATACGAGCAAGGAAGTCTGCAAAGTGTGAAAGGGTAAAATATGTTGAATTAAAAAAATCTACAGTTGTTCTACAAGCAATGATCCGTGGGTGGTTAGTAAGAAAAAAAGTAAGTATTTTTAACTAGAATATCTCTGTCTTATAAAATGAAAGTATTTGTTGATAAATAGTATTAAGAAATTTTAGATTTTGGAGAATAATTTCAGAACTAACATAACCTTTAACTTGAATTCACTCACCTTTTGCAGAGCCATGTAACAAGAGCACTGGTTCCTGCAGATTTTGGTTCTATGAACCTACTATTTCCCACAGATGCTCACCACCAAAAATGTAAAATAAAATTTCCCTTATGTAATAAAATCTTAAAAATGGAATGTGAAGGAAGTCAATTGTTATTCAAGTAGTGTTTTGCTACCACTAAGCAACTCTGAGGTGTCGTAACTACTGTCCCTGTGTAGCTTCCACATCGTCAACAAGAGGGAACCCTCCTTTGAGAGCTCACGGATGTGTCTGGCATCTAACACGTTCGCTGGCAAAGACAAAATAATTACATTTGAAATTAAAAAGGGAAGATCTTTTGTATTTTGTTCATTAAATATAAATTGAAAGTCTTATGGCTAAAGGCCACCTTAGAAAGCTTATGCTATAAGGGTCTTATGCTGGACTGGTGCTAGATTATCTCATTCTAGAGAAATTAATTCAGATAATTTTGTGTGATTAAACAACCCTATCTCTAACAGTTGTACTTGGAATGCTTTAATCTTTTTTTGAATTTAATATTGATTCACTTCTCACATTATAATTAGTATATTGCAAAGCCTTAAGTAACTAGGTGTTATTAGGTAGTCTAATTAAGTTAAATGCTATTCTTTCTTAAAGTATACAAAATATGATTTTGCTTTCTATATCCTGAGTTATGCGTCACTATTGGAAATATTGTGTAGTAAAAGATTATAATCACTTTATATTATAATGTAAATAATTTTAATTATTAAAAGTTAATTTCGCATTGTTGCTAGTTTATACAATTTAGTATTGAGGCTATATAAAAATAAATACTGACTGGCTGTCTCAGGAGTCAGATGTTTGATTAATATTTTTTCCCCCTTTCAGATTTTAGAACACAAAGCCAAAATTAGGCTTCTTCACTTCACAGCGGCCGCATATTATCACCTGTCTGCTCTTAGAATTCAAAGAGCATATAAATGTCACCTGGCTATTAAGAATGCTAAGAAACAGATCAATTCAGTCATCTGTATTCAGGTTAGCTTCTCTTTTTCATTTAAAACTCTCCAATTTTTCTATTATCATTGTTTGGAATTTAATAGACAACTTATGAAGATCATATAGCCTTTAGCCTTTTGCCATTGACGACTAAAGAATAGTTTGATGTTTTATGTCACAAAAGTAAAGCTGTGAATTATTCCCCAAAGTATTTGTATCACTTCTTTTCTCACATTCTTCTCAATACATGATATCTGAAGACTTTCTGACTTTTGCCATCCTGATAAATGAGACATGGTACCTCATTTTTGTTTTGGATTTCTTTGGTTACTAGCAACTCTTAAAGATATATATTTTCCATACATATTGGATTATATGCTTTTTTTTTTTTTCATTTCTCGTTCTCATTTTTCTGTTTTTTTTTTTATTATTAATCTGTAAATTCATAATAGTGGGGAGGGTTGAAAGATATTTCAATATTATATATCTTTAACTTATGTATGTATATATAGAAATATATATGCATTTATTTATCTTTTTTTGTATTAACAAAAGTTAAGTAAAAATGAAAAAGTCTTTATATATTTTAAACAGAGATGGTTTCGAGCAAGATTACAGCGGAAGAGGTTTATTCAGAAATATGAGAGCATAATAAAAATTCAGCGTGAAGTTCAAGAACGGCAGGACCAGCAAAATAGGGCTGCGTTAGTAATACAGAAAGCAGTACGCCATTTTCTCCTCCGTAAAAAACGGGAAAAATTTAACAGTGGAATCACTAAAATTCAGGTAACTGAAAATTGTATGGTTTTAGTGGAAACTTTAACTTGTAATTTAGCTACCTAAAATCTGACACTTTAAAAATAGACATATACATATTGGAAAGTTAAGAAATTAACCAGTACAGTAATTCATAAATACTACACTAACTTTATTACATTACTAAGCCCATTATTTTCAGATTTATACAAGGATGTTCGTGATTAAGAGATGAACAGATTGTTTTATCTATTTGAATAGATTTAGACGTCTTTGGTCATTGAATGGTGACTCGCTATATGTATAAGGATATTGTATGTATTTGTTTTTAGAAAAATTGACTTTACTATTTATTAGAACCAAAAGTGAAGTTTTAGTTGGAAAGCATCTGTATTAAATATAAATTTACAGAAAATATTTACACTGAGGCAATAGATACAGTTATTAGTTCAAAACATCATGGGATATAATCTTAAAGTTACTCTGTTTTCTCTCTTTAAGGCATTATGGAGAGGATATTCTTGGAGGAAGAAAAATGATTGTAAGAAAATTAAAGCTGTACGACTAAGTCTTCAAGTGGTTAATAGAGAGGTCCGAGAAGAAAACAAACTCTACAAAAGAACGGCACTTGCGCTTCATTATCTTCTGACATATAAGCATCTTTCAGCCATTCTTGAAGCATTAAAGCACTTAGGTTGTTTGTTTTTAACAATATCTTGTATAAAATCAGAAACATATTTTTACCTTTGAATGTTGAAAGAGTATTGCAATACTACCTTAGTAGCAAAAAGTTTATTTTATCGCTGTGTATTTACCTGTGCTCTTTTTTTCCCTTTCAGAGGTAGTTACAAGACTGTCTCCTCTTTGTTGTGAGAACATGGCCCAGAATGGAGCAATTACTAAAATATTTGTTTTGATCCGAAGCTGTAATCGTAGTGTTCCTTGTATGGAAGTCATCAGATATGCTGTACAAGTCTTGCTTAATGTGGCTAAGGTAGTTTGCCATTTTAATCATGAAATGTTTATTGATCAAGAAATCTGACCCTGCAAGTTAAGCCTAAACTTGTTCATCACTAGAACTTAGATTTCAAAAATAAAATTCATTTATGTGCAAGAGTCTGAGGGAAAAAAATGTTTGACCTATAGCATAACCATACATGGAAACATTAATTTTTGTATAATTTTAATTCTTCTGTCTTTATAATGTTAATAACAATGGTAACTAGCCTTTATTGAATACTTACTATGTGCTAGGCAGTGTGCTAAGTTTTTTTTTTTTTTCATGCATTATTTAATTTAATCCTTTACAATAATCCTGTAAGGTAGTTATTATTCTTGTGTTATAGAAGAGGAATAATAGTACTTATGGAAGTTAGGTTCCTTGCGTAAGGGTCTAATTCTGATGAATGGTAGAGTTGAATTTGGATTCATTTCTGTCTGACCCTAGAGCAGGTGTCTTATCTACTGCGTTATACTGAAATAGTAGAACCTCATTATAATCATATTTGGCAAAACATAAAGATTTTGCTAGATAATGCTCTATATATTAGAATTTTAAAGTCTTTTGACTTTGGACTAGTAAGCTGCTACATACACCAAACTGTACTGCATCCAACTAAAGGTGTTGAGATGACAGATTGTCTTCCCTGCTTAACCCTTCAACTACAACTTAGAGTACCTGATAATTTCTTATTTTGAGGTAGTGTAGCATAGTGTAAGGAGCCCTGGTGGCGGTGGTTAAGCATTTGGCTGCTAACCAAAAGGTTGGCAGTTTGAATCCACCAGCTGCTCCTTGGAAACCCTATGGGGCAATTCTCCTCTGTCCTTTAGGGTAGCTATGAGTCAGAATGGCCTTGATGGCAATGGGTTTGATTTTTTCGGTTTAGCCTAGTGTAAGAACACAAATTCTGGTGCCAAATTACCTGGGTTTGAGTCACAGCTCTGCAGCTTACTGCAGGGTTGCTTAGCTGCTCTCTGTTTCACTTTCCTCAATTGTGAAATGAGTTTTCTAGTAGTACTCACCTCATAATGTTATTGTGAGGGTGAAATGAGCTACTACACATAAAGTACTTGATGCATAGAAGTGCTATTTATGTGTTAGCTGTGACTCTTGTTTGGTTCTTATTTTTATCAATAAAAACCAAAAACCCGTTGCCGTCAAGTCAATTCTGACTCGTGGTGACCCTACAGGATGGAGCGGAACTGCCCCATAGGGTTTCCAAGGACCAGCTGGTGGATTCGAACTGCCGACCTTTTGTTGGCAGCTATAGCTCTTTTACCACTGTGCCACCAAGGCTCCATTTTTATCAATAGTATCATTATTTGTTACTATGAAAATTTCTATATGAATCTAGTGAGAAAACAATTAGATAACTAACTGAGGCATGGAAATTATATCCTAGCTGTATTAGTATCAAGTTTCTTTTCTTTTAAAACAACTTCGTCTTCCTCTCAAGAAGGCATGTAGTAAAAGTATAATAAATTAGATCTTAAATTTTTATTACATATCAAAGATGAGTTATCTTTTTTCCTGAGAGGTTCTCACTAAAATCTTCCCATCTTTAAAAGCTTACCTTTATTTACTTCAATTTGTTCATTTTTAGAGATTTTAGATTTAATTCATTTTATGTGGAACTTTAGAAATAAGTGAGAAGGAAAAAATTTAAAATGAGGATAGGCAAATAAATAGAATTCACAGATGTCAGTAATATCAAGAAGTCATTTGTGAAGTCCTTTGTACTTGCTGCAGATGGAACAAAAATTCGGCTATAACCTTTTTATCTGGTTGAGCTGCTTCTAAAAGTGTATGTTTTTATCATAACTTCATTTCATTCTGTTTTCTTTAAGTATGAGAAAACTACTTCAGCAGTTTATGATGTAGAAAATTGTATAGATACACTACTGGAGCTTTTGCAGATGTATCGAGAAAAGGCTGGTGACAGAGTTGCAGACAAAGGTGGAAGCATTTTCACAAAAACTTGTTGTTTGCTGGCTGTTTTATTGAAGACAACAAGTCGAGCCTCTGTAAGTGTTAATCGATTCATTTTCTTTGAGGTTATTTTCTAGTTCCTTGAGTATTTTCACCGTTTCTAAGTCTTTTACACATTTCCTTCAGTGATATTACAACTAAAATTGGGTTTATTATTTGTTCAGACTCTTTTTGCACTGATGAAGTGAATTGAGGATATAAAACAGAAGTCATTTCTTTATGACAGATCAAAGAAACTTTTAACTATAACCTACCAAATTCTGAAAATAGAATTTATTACAACGTTATGAGTAACCATTTACCATTTATTTGAGGGAAGTAACGAAGTATTCTTGCAAGGTAGAAAGCCAGATATGTACACCTCCTTGTCTTCCTGTTGTAATCATAAACCCATTTCAGGCTGTTTTATGGTGAGACCTCTGAGTTATTCTCTGTAGGTGTCTTCCCCACTTACCCCTTCTACCACAACTTACAGTACCTGGTATTTTCTTATTTTGACGTAGTGTAACATAGGCCATGATAGGGTTGTGGCCTTTATTCTGAGAAAAGTGGGAAACCACTGAAGGATTTAAAGCAAGGAAGTGATGTGCCACAATTCTGATTTTAATGATCACTCTGCTGATTGAAGAATGGGTTTGGGAGGGCATGTGTGGATATAGGGACAACATTAAGGAAGGAGGCAAGTGTAGATAAGTAGTGGTCTAGGCAAGAGATTATGACTGAACTAAGGTTGTATTAGTGAGATAGAGAAGGTGATAACTTTTGATACTTTGAAGAGACAAACTTCACAGTATTGGTAACTGGATATGATAGATTGATTATATATTGCTTTTTGTATTCACTATACAAAAGAGAAGATTTAAATAGTGCCTTTGTAATGTCCTTGAAAATTAGTTGATAATTTAAACCAATCTAACTGCTGAATTTGGTCAGCTTTGTTTTTTAATTTGTTTTGTTTTGTTGGAGAGATTTGTTTTTGATTTTTAGAGGTTTTTAAGTTTACTTCATCGTGTTTATTTCTTCTAATTTATTTTGCTAATATAGAAGAGATACAAAATGTAATGCTTATTATTAGATTCTAATAAATGTAAATTTTCTTTTTTAGGATGTTCGAAGTAGGCCCAAGGTTGTTGACCGTATTTATACTCTCTACAAACTTACAGCTCGTAAACATAAAATGAATACTGAAAGGATACTTTATAAACAAAAGAAGAACTCTTCTATAAGCATTCCCTTTATTCCAGAAACACCTATAAGAACCAGCATAGTTTCAAGGTGAGCATTTAAATGTACTCTTAGTTTTGTTTCACTATTCATTCAATCATTTATTTATTTAGCAAATATTTAATGAACAAGAATGGAGTTTTTGGTAAATCTAAAGGGCCATCTCAGCAAATAATAAAGTAGTAACACTTTAACTATGGACAGTTAGTGGTTACTCAATAAATTTTTCATATTAAATATTACTAAGCTTGTTATAGGTTTTGCTACATCATTTCTTTTTCTGCATGTAGGACAAGCTACACTGTTTCCAAAGCTGCCAAAAGTCCCTCTTGTTCAAAATATTAACCTCTAACTCCTCCCATAATCCCCTGATACTTGAAATTTCCCCCTTTATAGAATTTTTCTGAGACCTATAGAGATAATTGTGATTTGACTAGTTTAAGACATGTTACTTCAGAAGTTTAAAAAGGAAAAAACGCTGGGCATTGAATTACCTGGTGAGCCACAAAGACCCTGCTATCCCTGTTAGAGATGAGAAATGGTGCTGAGGTTGTTGTACAGCATGGAGCTGTCTAATTCAGAAGGAAGACAGTAAAAAAGCAGATAAGTGAACCATGTAATAAAGACTATAACAACTGCCAGAATAGAAAGTAATTTGGAAGACCTGCTGAAGAAGGGTTATCAGGAAACCCTGCCTGGGATGGAATATTCAAGCTGAGACCCAAACGATAAGTAAAATGACAAGCTGAGGAAAGGATAAGATATGTTGGGGATGGGAGCTGAATTATGGGTCTGTTTTGGATAAGCCTGGGATGCCCATGAGATAAATAAGAGGAAAATACAAATAAGTCGCTGAAAAATCAGGTCTATAATTCTGGGCTGGAGCCCAGGCTAGAGATATAAATTAGGGAATCATTAGTTTCAGGTTATAGATGGCATTTAATTGAAACAATGGGAATGAATGAGATCACCTGGGGAGAAGAGTATAGACAGAAAGGAGAGTCCCAAACTGAAACCCAAGATAGCCCCAACTTTTCCAGTAGTCAGATAAAGGACCAGCCAAGAGCTCTGAAAAGGAATTGCCAATCAGATTTTTAAAAAAATTCCTAAGAGAGTGGAGGTCATTGGTGAATGTGGTGACTATATGCCAGATTAATGAGGATTGAGAAACTAATGGAACACATCAAATACATTAAATACTCATGAATTTATGATGATACAGAAAAAAAGCCATTGGTTACCCTGGGAAGATACTGGAGAAACAACTTATGATGCTAAATATGGATCAAAGGAAACAACCAAGTATTTATCCCGTCTTTTATCCTGTATACAAACTATATCTAGGGTAACCAAATGGATGATGTAGAGTGTTCTCCTTGATTAACAAAGTCAGTTTAATAAGTGTGGGAGGAATTTGAGACTGTCACTGTTTGTAACCCCTAATGAAATAATAGGTGTACTCTAGGCCATTATCAATTCTTGGCTGCTAATACCTTTAAATGAATTGAGTGGATCAACTTACCTGGGCCCTTTGCTCCATATAACATATAAAAGTTTGTTAATTTCTAGAAGAAAAAAAAATTCTTACTGTGATTTTGATGAGTATTGCTTTGAATCTGTAAATCAGTTTGGGGAGAGTCAAACTCTTAACAATATTGAATCTTCTGATCATATACATGGTATAGCTCCATTTTGGGGGATCTTCTGTCATTTCAGTAGTATTTTATAGTTTTTTAACATACCAATATTGCACATATTTTGTTAAATTTATCCCTAAGTGTTTTATATTTTTAACAATATTTTAAATCTTATTATTTTTTAAGTTTCCAATCATCTGGTGTTATTATATAAATACAATTGCTTTCTGTGTATTGATCATGTGTTTTTTTCTTTTGGGGGCCTCTTCTGACAGACTGAATAGTATTTTTTTATCTTTAAACAATCCTTACATTCTTGAGATAAATGGCACTTGGTCATAATGTGTATTTTTTTTCATATATTGTTGGACTCAAGTTGCTACAATTTTGACAAGAGTTTTTAGGTCAACTTTCCTGTGGGATATTATAGTTTTTTTAGTGTCTTTGCCGGCTGTGGTATCAGTAATGCTGGTCTCACTGAGTGAGTTGGGAAACGTTTCCTTCTCTTCTATTTTCTAAACATTTTTTTTAGAATTGGTGTATTTCTTTCATAAATGTTTGGTAGAATTTGCCAGTGATACAGTCTTCATTGGAAGGTTTGAAACTAGGAATTCAATTCATTTAATAAATATACAACTGTTTGAGTTATATATATATATATATTTTTTTTTTGAATGAGCTTTGATGGTGTGTCTCTTTCAGAGAATTTCCCCATTTCATTTAGGCTATCAAATTGTGTGGTTCAAAATTGTTCAGAATAGTCCCTTATTCTTCTTCTAATATTTGTAGCGATAACCCTTCTCAATCCTGAAATTGCTAATTTGTGTGTGTACATTTTTTTTCCTTGACTAGTCCAGCTAGAAGTTTATCTTTTCAGTGAACCACCTTGTGGTTTCATTATGTTCTCTGTTGTTTTCTGTTTTACATTTAATCTATATTCTGGTCTTATCTTTATCATTGCCTTCATTTTGCTTGCTTTGCATTTAATTTGCTTATTTTTTCCTAATTAATTGTAGCTGAAGCATAGATCACTGAATTTAGACTTTTTTTCTAATATAAACATTTTCTTGTTGTAAATTTTCCTCTAAGCACTTCTTTAGCTGCATCTCACGGATTTTCTTTTTTTATTTCCCATTTGTTTTCTTCTTTTGATCTTTGTGTTTTATAGAAGGATGCTATTTAATTTTCAAATATTTAGTAATTTTCCAGGTTTCTTTCTGTTGATTTCTAGTTTAAGATTCTATTGATGCCAAGGAATGAACGTTTTATTATTTTAACTCTTTTAAATTTAGTGAGATGTGTATAAAACAGCCCAGAATACCATATAATTTGCTGAATATTCCTTGACCACTTAAAAAGAACATATGTTTAGCTCTGTTTGGGTAGAGTGTTGTAGGAATGTAAAGTTTGTTGATAATGTTGTTCAAATTTTCCATATTGTTACTGATTTCCTGTCTACTTCTATCAATTAATAGAAAGAATTATTGAAATCTCTATAATTTAGATTCATCTATTCCTCTTTCAAGTTCTAGCAGTTTTTGTCATGTGTTTTGAAGCTCTGTTATTAGGTGAACATATCTAGAATTGCTATGTCTTTATAATGGCTCTTTTCTCATTATTTAATTTTCCCCTTTATCCTTTATTATATTCCTTGTTGTGACATCTACTTTATCTGTTGATAATATAGCTATGCCAACTTTCTTTTGATTAATATTTGTGTGTTATATTTTTTTCAGTCTTACTTTTTTTTATCAAATCTAATAATCTTTGCCTTTTAATTGGAATGTTTAGACCGTCTACATTTAATGTAGTTATTGATGTGGTTGGATTTAAATCTGTCATCTTGATAATTCTTTTCTTTTTATCCCATCTCTCCTTTGTTCTTTTTTCCCTTTTCCTGCCTACATTTTTTTTTTTTTAATTATTAATTTAGTATTTTTTATGATTGCATTTTGTTTCACTACTGGAAATACCACATATAAGCTATACCTCTTTATTTTTACTGTGGTTACTCTCTGTCTACAATATAGATGTTTAACTTTTTTCAGTCTACCTTTGAATAATATTTTATAACTTTGCCATGGAATTTTGATTGTATTTTACCAACCAATATATCAGTACAAAGATTGAAAAAATAAAGAAATAAACAAAAACTTCTTCACATATAGTTTGAGAAGCTCCTCTGTAAACCTTACTACTCATTTTCAGGATTTACAGGGGATAAAGGAAAGTCTTTAATGATTCCATAAGTATGCATTCAGCAAAATCTGAAAGGTGACAAATTCTGCAAGATAAGTGGCTTGATTTGCTTATCAAATGATCAGCAAGAAAAAGAGAAAGAGAGAGAATCCTTGTTAAAAGGGAGTTGAGAGATATGTCAACCAAATGTAATGCAGGTAGTCCTCAACTTGTGATGGGGTTCCATTCTGAGGACTACGTTTTAAGTTAGTTCTGATGTAAGTCAACTACCTCCTTTTTTTTTTTTTTTTTTTTTTTCAGTTTTCATTATTATTGCTTTCTATTATCAGCATCTTTATAAATCCTATCTTTATTTGTCTTTGGGGTTGGAAACATTACATATAAATATCTGTGAGTGAACACATGAGAATAACATCAGCAAATTGCGCACTTCAACATGGTACATAGTATATATTACTAATGATAAGATATACAAAAACACAGCAAAATAGGGACACCTGTAAGTGTAGCGCCTCGTGCTCTGGTTTGTATTCTCACTCTAATGCGTCAGCTGTTAAAAGAAAAAAATTGTTTGCATCAGGATATTTGAACATTGACTGCATACTTGATATTTTCTCTTACCATGTTTAGTTGTGATAATGGTTTTATGGTTATGGTTTTTACAAAAGATTCCTTATCTTTTAGAGATACATATTGGGGATTTATTTATTAAATATGACGTCTGAGATTTTTTTAAATAATAAAGTAATTTGGGGAGGTTAATAAATGAAACAAGATAGGACATATGTTGATAATTTTTGAAGCTGAACAGTGGCTACATGGAGGTTCACTATATTCATCTCTATATATGTTTGAAATTTTTAATGATTTTTTTACCATGAATAAAAAGTGAAGAGGCAAGATAACAACTGTAGATAATTATTTAAGAACTATTTGCTTTGAAGTAGAGCAGAGAAATGGGATGATTGTTGGAAAGGAAGTGTGGTCAAGGAAGGTTTTGTTCATTTGAGGTGCTGTAGCTAGTTTATTATACATGCGTGATGATATCAGGGCTAAGAGTAGGGAGGGAAGATTGAATAGTTACTCTAAGAAGAAAAAATTTGAGTAGTTGAGAGAGGGTGGGGTTGGTATTACAGATGGAGGGCTTGACTTTTGATAGGAGAAAGTACACTTCTTCCATTTTTAACAGAAAAAAATAAGAAGATGGAAATGCATATACATAATAGGGATTTGGAAACCCTGGTTGCATAGTGGTTAAGAGCTACAGCTGCTAAACAAAAGGTCAGCAGTCTGAATCCACCAGGCACACCTTGGAAACTCTGTGGGGCAGTTCTACTCTGTCTTATAGGGTCGCTATGTGTCAGAATCGACACTACAGCAATGAGTTTTTTGGTTTAATAGGGATTTATGTGAGAAGATTCATGAGCTCCCCCAGCTGGTAGATACTATTTTGTCAATGACGTATGAGGTCAGCTGAGAAGCAGATCATGGAGGCTATGTGAGGGAGGTTTGAAAAGAGGAAAGGAATGAAATATTCATCTCAGAGAGTGAGAAAATATTTTCAAGTGTCCATCTTAGGTTTGCAATCATTGACATAAAATAAAATTAGTCATTCTAGTTGTGTAATTTTTCTTTAGCAATATCAGCTGTACAGATATGGGGAAGGCAGACATTTGGAATTAACCTGGAATAGAATTTTCCAGGCGAGTTCAATAAGAAAGGAACAACAGAGTTAATGGCATTTGCAGGGTGATTATATTGATAGACTTAAGCTGAACAAGAGAGAAGTGAAAACATGAGAGTTCTGATGGATGATGGGTATGTGTTGAGGTCAAATGAACTGGAGAGGTCAGTGGGTGAAACAATTGAGGTAGTAGGTGTATTAAAGCAAATGACATGGATAAGTCAGAAGTGGTGGATGGAGAAGAGAAGTCTCAAATTGAAATTTCAGAGCTGATGCACTTTATGGTGATGACAGTCTAGTGTGTGACTTGTTTATGTGAGAAGGGATTGGTTGAGGTAGAACAGAAGGAAAGACAGACAGACAAAAACTTACAGACTAGGTTGTTGGCTTTTTTTGGCCACATGGATGTTAAAGTTATTGAGAATGGTGATAGAAGTTGATAAAAGACCAAGAACTAGGTTTCCAAGGAATAAGACAGAAAGACTGGGAGTTTGGTAGAAGACCAAACGAAAGTGGTAGAGCTAAATAAATAGCATAAAGTTCAAAGAAACCAGGATCATTTTTCAAGATGATGGAGAGAAATCGTCTGGAACCAGTAATGGACAATAATATGATTAGCACTCATGCGTCTTTGAGAGGGTTGTAAGGGTAGGATGTATTCAGAAATAGACACATTTTAGTCAAGATAAAAAGGTGAAGGTAACACTCTCAAGAGAGGAACTTTATTAAGTCTTTCTTTTTTTCTCCACAGACTTATGCCAGATTGGGTTTTAAGAAGAGATAGTCTGGAGGAAATCACTAATCCTCTGAAAGCTATTCAAATGGTGATGGATACACTTGGCCTTCCATATTAGTAAATGTAAACATTTTCAGTGTGTATAGCAGAAAGAAATATTAAAGCTAATCATGTATATGTGTATGTTTTTACTCTTTTTTATAACTTCTAAAATATGACTTTGTATTAAAATTAGAATAAATGACTAAACTTTATTACATTTTTCAGTTTCTTTTATTATTTGATAACTTTATGCATATAATGAGTTAATATGTCTTAAGGTGAATTATAAAACAATTAATGTCTATTAAAGTACTATATTAGTTTAAATGCAATTATTTTCCTGAAGGGTAAAGAACAGTATACCACTCGTGTTTTATATAAAAGTTGAGGTATTTTTTGTAAAACAAATCTTAGAAATTAAAGATGCTGCCAATTCATTTAAAGTAAGAAGAGGATAAAATAATCCCACATATGCTTATTGACACCATCCTCATTTGTATTCTTGATTGACTGGACCATCCAAATGGGCAATTGAGCCCCTGTAGAGAAATTAATAGAAATGCCAACTTCCTTTGTATACACTAACGAGTTAACCAGTTGCCAAGGACTCAATTCCAACTCATGGTGACGACCGATGTGTATCAGTAGAACTGTGTTCCATTGGGTTTTCAATGGTTGGTTTTTGGAAGTAGATCACCAGGCCTTTCTTCCGAGCCTCTAGTTGGACTTAAACTTCGAACCTTTCAATTAGCAGCCAAGTTTATTAACTGTGTGCACCACTCAGGGATTCCAAACTTTTAATTTTGATATGATTGGGATTATAATTTGAGCTGGAAAGAGCATGGTAGTGCTTCTAATAGAAAGTTGTCACATACCACAGACCTGAAAATGATTCAGTGTTGAAATATCACTTGTTGTTTTCTATACCTTTGGGTCATTCTGTCTGGTTCCGGGGCCACAGAAACCTAATTCCAGTGCCTATCTGATATCCAGTAGGGTTCCAAAGTCTTATGCTTGAGTTTTCTGTCCATACATGGAAAAAATAGAATCTTCCTTTTGAAATAAATCAGTAGCAGCTAGATATGAAGAAACAATTTAACCACTTAACATGTTTTATGAATTAGAGTAATTTAAGGATTAAACCTGATTAGTCTGAAATTGTGGTTTGGTTAGGCTATAGCTAAAGAACATATTATATTGGCAGGTTGAAAAGCATATTGAAATTAACTCTGGAGAATTTTTAGTATGATTTGTTTGACTTTTTTCCCCCCTAATAAAGTGTTTTAGAAGCTCCTGGTAATTTGTATTTTCCAAACACTTTAGTTTTTGTTGACTTTCCAAGATTACTTTTGTTTTCCTCTTTCATTTTAACAGAATTTTAGAGTAAATAGTCTGTTTACTTTGGTAAACTATACTGCTAGGATATAGTGGACCACAATAAAAATGTTATTGGTACTAATTTCTTCTAAGATGGTTATAACCAATTAGTATTGTACAAGAAATATTTATTTATTTATTTTTTAATTAATTTATTTTTTTTATTGTACTTCAGGTGAAGGCTTACAGAATAGTTTCTCATGAAAATAGTAGTACACATATTGTTTTACGACATTGGTTAACAACCCCACAACATGTCAACCCTCTCCCTTCTCGACCTTTTTTTTTTGGTGAAAATATATATAGCCCAAGATACACCATTTCAAAAATTTCTACATGCACAGTTCAGTGACATCGACTACGCTCTTCCAATTGTGCTGTTATTCTCACTTTAGATGAAGGCTTACAGAAAAAAATAGTTTCTCATTTAACAGTTAGTACACATGTTGCCCTATGACAATGGGTAACAACCTCAGAACACATCAACCATATCCTTACTCAACGTTGGGTTCCCTATCACCAGCTTCCTTGTCCCCTTCTGCCTTCTGGCCCTTTGTACAAGAAATATTTACATGAAATTATGCATGCAAGAAGATGATTTCCAGATGTTAAAACAGTTTTTCTATTGTTGATTCTCAGACTAGCAGTTTTAAAATTTTGCCTAATAACTAATTTTTTTTTAACATAAAGAACATTCCTCTTAAATTTATGTGATAAATCTATATTAGGAATCTAAGCCTTCATAAAAGCTAAAGCATTTGTGAGTCTGTGTGTGAGTTGGAGGTTGGGGGAACTGATAGAGAAGTGATAAAGCCTTTTACTTTTGGAAGTACCTACTTTCTACAGAGACAGTGCAAGTATTAAAGAATGAATGTAAATGTATTGACTACAATCTAATTTTATTTTAGTCAAGTTTATTAATGATGAAGATATTTGGTGAAGTTAGGTGAGTTCCAAATTAACCCCTTACTAACTAATTAATCGAAATTTCCAGTAAATGTCATTATGACCATGCAATATCATTTTTAATTTAGTTTTAGATATGTAAATACATAATGTTACATAAGTATTTTTTGCAAATAAAATCAATCAATTTAAATCCTGGAAAATTATATTTACATGTCCTTAATATAAATTAGTGCTGTCATTTTAATGTCTTTTTTTGGTGTTGTCAACAGTTTCTTTGTTCCACTCAATTTTCTGTGCTGAGTGGTTTTTCTTTACGTATTTTCTTTTCATCCTTTTCTTTGTGGTTGATTTGCATTTACTGAGTCTTTATATTTTTCTTGTTTTTTATTTTGATGTGTAGGACTGTTATTTTCCTTTGTGATTACCTTGATATTTACTCCTCTTTTTCTAAGTTTAAACCAGTCTTTTATTTCTTTATATCGCCTTGTCTTCCTCTCCATTTGAAAGATCTGTGACTACAGTTTTTAGTCACTTTTTTGTTTCAACATTGTCATCTTTTACATATTGACGTCTTTGTTTCCCTATTTTCAGAGTTTTACCTTTGATTTGTTTTTATGTCTTCCCTATCTGGGTTGATATGTGGTTGCTCTGTCCTATGTTCTTGTCTTGGGTTGTTATCTTACGTTATTGATTTTCTAACCGGAGGACTTCCTTTAGTATTTCTTGTAATTGTGGTTTGGTTTTTGCAAATTCCCTAAACTTCTGTCTATCTGGAAATGCCCTAATTTTGCCATCATATTTGAGAGACAGTTTTGCTGGATGTATAATTCTTGGCTGGCAATTTTTTTCCTTCAAAGCTTTATATATGTCATCCCATTGCCTTCTGGCCTGCATGGTTTCTGGTGAGTAGTCTGAGCTTAGTCTTATTGACTCTCCTTTGTAGATGACTTTTTGTTTATCCCTAGCCGCTCTTAGAATTCTCTCTTTATCTTTGGTTTTGGCAAGTTTGATTATAATATGTCTTGGTGATTTTCTTTTGGAATCTACCTTATGTGGGGTTCAGTGGGCATCTTGGTTAGATATCCTCTCATCTTTCATGATATCAGGGAAGTTTTTTGCCAACAAATCTTCAACAGTTCTCTTTGTATTTTCTGTTATCCCCCTTGTTCTGGTACTCCAATCACTCATAGGTTATTCCTCTTAATAGAGTCCCACATCATTCTTAAAGTTTCTTCATTTTTTTTAAAGTTCTTTTATCTGATTTTTCCTCAAATAAGTTGGTGTCAAGCACTTTATCTTCAGTCTCACTAATTCTGACTTCCATTGCCTCAGTTCTACTCCTATGACTTTCTACTGAGTTGTCTAATTCTGAGATTTTATTGTTAATCTTCTGGATTTCTGATTGCTGTCTCTCTATGGATTCTTGCAGACTGTTAAATTTGTCATTATGCACTTCTGTAATCTTAAGTTCCTCTGTTGCTTTTTCTGTGTTCCTTGGCTTGTTCTTCATTTTGCATGATCTCCTTCCCGATCTCTTTAAGAGTTCTGTATATTAAGCTTTTGTATTCTACCTCTGGTAATTCCAAGAAGTTCTCTTCCTCCAGAAAATTTCTTGATTCTTCGTTTTGGAAGCTTGCTGAAGCCATCATGGTCTGTCTCTTCATATGATTTGATATTGACTGTTCTTTCTGAGTCATCAATAAGTTATTATATTTATTTATTTTATGTTTGCTTACTGTGTCAACATGCCCAGATAGGCTGCTCGTGTGAGCTAGTTCGATCATTGGCACCTTAGAAGCTCTAATGACTTGTCACAAGGTAGTTAGATCTGTTACTAGGTATGTGAGCCCAGGAGTCCATTTACTTTTCTTGTATGTATTCAGCTCAGGTACCTAGGTAGTCGGTCACCAACTGTGTGGTGCAGGCTCCCACCTACAGTCCTAGAAGGGCGGGGAGATTGGTGTAGGCACAGGTATCTGGCTGCAGTAGGGGGTCACATGCTGAACAAGGCAATGGGCTGACGGCTGCTCCTGAGTTTCTTGGAGAAAATTGTGCCCCTGTTCCTTAGAGCACGTTGTGGGTGGGTTTTGCAGCCAGGCCTTGGGCACCCAGTGCTGTTGGCTATAAGGACTGGGAGGTACCACTTATTCTTGGACCCCTGTCATGGGTGGCTAGGTGACAGGGGTGGAGCCAGCAGTCCTCAGGCCCCTGATGTGGGTAGATGAGCACCCTGCTTAATGGGCAGAGCGGTGTCAAATCTCCCAAACCTACCACTCCACCATATAACTGACACTTGAAGTTAGGCTTCAGGTATACACCCTGTTGTACTGTGCTAATGAGGGCTTACACTGTTGAAATGGGCCCACACAAGTCTATGCAGGGTTAAAAGGCATTCAAAGTTCGTGGACCCATTATGCCTGTGCCTAGGCAAAGGAGCTACACCTACCCTAAGTTCCTGGCTTAGGGGAGCTGGCAGATTATTCCTGTTTGGTAATTTTTTCCCTCTCTGAAGCTGAGATAATGGCTCAGAGCGTGTGATGAGTCCTTACTTCTGACCCAGGGGAAGCAGCAATGGCTGAAGCTGGCCTGGGACCTGGTGCAGAGCAGGGAGGGGGCAGGTAAATGGGAGAGATTTTTTTTCCCAAAGGGGGTGTTTTTTGATCCACATGGTAGGTTAGATGTATGTACTTATCTTTTGCCAATTGAGTGCCACTTTTCACAGGTTCTGGAGGCTTGAGTAGACCGTCCGCTGCTGGGTCTCCCTCGATGTGGAAAATGTGTCCTGAGTGCCACTGCTTGCCTCACCACGTGTGCCAGCGACAGAGTCCCAGTTCCCTCCAGGTCAGGTCTGGCAACTCCTCGCTGCTTCTGAACTGTCTCTCCCTCCCACTGTCACTCACTCCAATTCCTCAACATTGCCTTTGTTGTTCAGGGCCCCTAGATTGTCATATATAATCAATTTACTTATTTTTTCGGGTCTTTGTTGTAAGAGGGACCACAGGAAGCATCTGACTACTCTGCCATCTTGGCCCCGTCTCCTTCATAAAGAATTTTTAAGACTAGAGTTTTATTGTATGAATAAAGGATTGATATTACTGCAGATAACTTTTAATTTGTGATAAGACAAAAACAAAAAATAAGTTGTTTTTAAGTTATGATCTAAATTAAAGCAATGCAATTGGATTTAAATTTTCTCCCAATCTGTAGTCTCTTCACTATGTTGATAAAATCCTTTGATGAACAAAAGCTTTTAAATTTGATGAGGTCTTTATGATTTATTTTGTCCTTTGTTGATCATGCTTTTTGTGTCATATCTCAGAATCCATTCTTTAAAAACTAGCTTCCAAAGCATTTCTGCTAAGTTTTTCTTCTAAGAGTTTTATGATTTTAGTTCTTATATTTAAGTCCTTGATCCATTTTTAGTTAATTTTCATGTAAGGCATGAGGTACAGGCCCAGCTTCATTCTTTTACATGTGGAAATGGCTTTCTCCCAGCACTGTTTTTTAAAGAAACTACATTTTCCCCATTGAATGGACTTAGCACCTATGTCAAAAATCTGTTTACTGTGGATTTATTTCTGGACTCAATTCTATTCCAGTGATCTATATGTCTATCACTCTATCATTAACAGGCTGTTTGTATTACTATAGCTTTATAGTATGTTTTGAGGTTGGGAAGTATGAGTCTTACTTTGTTCTCCTTTTTCAAGAGTCTTTGACTATTTAGGGCATCTTTCAGTTCCATATAGATTTGAAGATTGGCTTTTCTGTTTCTGCAAAGATGGCCATTGGAATTTTGATGGGGATTGCATTGAATCTATAGATTACTTTGGGGAGTATTGATATCTTAAGTCTTCCAATCCGTGAACATGGAATGTCCTTGCATTTACATAGGTCTTAGTTTCTTTCAGTAATGTTTTATAGTTTTCAGTGTACAAGTCTTTTACTTCCTTGGTCAAATTTTATTCTTTTAGATACTATTGTGAATGGAATTGTTGTCTTAATTTACTTTTCAGAATGCTCATTGCTGATGTACAGAAGCTTGAATGATTTTTGTATGTTGACCTAGTATTCAACATTTGCTGAATTCATTTATTAGCTCTAGTAGTTTTCTAGTGGATTCTTTGGGGTTTTCTATATATAGGATCACATCATCCATGAAAAGGAATAGTTTTACGTCTTCCCGCTTGATGTGATTACTTTTTATTATTTTCTTGCCCAAGTGCTCTGGCTGGGACTTACAGTAAAATATTGAATAACAGTGGTGAAAGCAGGCATCCTTGTCTTGTTCTCAATCTTAAGGGGAATGCTCTCAGTCTTTCTCCATTGAGTATAATGCTAGCTGTGTATTTTTCATAAATGCTTTTTATCGTATTGAGGATTTTCCCCTCTATTTTAAGCTTGTTGAGTGTTTTTATCATGAAAAGGTGTTGGATTTTTATCAAATGCCTTCTCTGCATTGATTGAGATGATCATGTGGTTCTTTTCTTTTGTTCTATTAATGTCGTGCATTACAGTGATTTTCTAATGCTGAACCACTCTGCATTCCTGGGATAAATTCCATTTCATCATGGTATATAATCCTTTTAATATGCTTTTGGATTTGGTTTGCTAGTATTTTGTTGAAGATTTTTGCATCTATATTCATAAAGGACTTTGGTCTCTATTTTTCTTGCAATGTCTGTCTGCTTTGCTATCAATAGTAATGTTAGCCTCATACAGTGAGTTAGGAAGTGTTCTGTCCTCTGTATTTTGGAAAAGTTTAAGTAGGATCAGAGTCGCTTTTTTTCTCAATAAACGTTTGGTAGAATTTCGCAGTGAAGCCATCTGATTCAGGACTTTTATTTTTTGGGAGATTTTTCATTACTGATTCAGTTTCTTGACTTTTATTAATTTGTTAGATGTCCTATCTCTTGTTGTGTCAATGTAGGAAGTTTGTATGTTTCTAGGAACTTGTCCATTTCTTCTAGGCCGTCTAATTTGTTGGTATACAGTTGTTCATAGTATCATCTTCTGATCCTTTTTATTTCTGTACGATCTGTTGAAATGTCCCCACTTTCATTTCAGATTTTAGATATTTGCATCTTATCTCTTTTTTCTTTGTCAGTCTAGCTAAAAATTTATTGATTTTATTGATCTTCCAAAATACCAACTTCTGATTTTACTGAGTCTATTTTTTTCCAGTCTCTATGTCTTTTATCACTCCTCCGATCTGTGTTCTTTCCTTCTAATAACTTGGGATAAGTTTGCTCTTTTTCTAGTTCCTCAAGTTGTAAAGTTAGGTTATTGATTTGAAATCTTCCTTTTTTAATATAGACATTTACTGCTCTAAATTTCCCTCTGAGTACTGCCTTCTCCGCGTCCCATAAGTTTGGTATGTTGTGCTTTCATATTGATTTGACTAAGTATTTTTTTATTTCTTCCTGAACTCATTGGTTATTTAATAGTGTTGTTTAATTGCCACATATTTCTGTATTTTCCAGTTTTTCTTCTGTTAATTAATATTTAATGTCAGCCTTTTATGATCAGACCGGATACTTTGTGTAATTTTAGTCTTTTAAAATTCGTTGAAACTTGCTTTCTGACCTAATATATGGTTATCCTAGAGAATGATCCTTGTGCTCTGGAAAAGAATGTCTATTTTACTCTTGTTAGGTGGCATATTCCGTATATATCTGTTAGGTCTAACCGGTTTATAGTGCTGTTCAATTCATCTATTTCCTTATTGATCTTCTTTGTAGATGTTTTTTTCCATTATTGAAAGCGGTGTATTGAAGGCTCCAGCTACTAATGTAGAACTATCTACTTCTCCCTTCAATTCTGTCAGTATTTGCTTTATGTATTTTGGGGCTCTGAGGTTAGGTACATATATATGTATAATTGTTATATATTCTTAATGAATTGACCCTTATATCATTTTATAATATTTCTTTGTCCCTTATAACAGATTTTGATTTAAAGTCTATTTTGTCTGATATTAAAATACACACCCAGATCTCTTTTGGATACTATTGGCATAGAATTTTTTTTTTCATTTTTTCACTTTCAACTTATTTGTGTCTTTGGGCCTAAGATTTGTCCCGTGTAGACAGAATATAGTTATATATATTTATATTTTTAAATCCATTCTGCTACTCTCTGCTTGCGGTTGGAGCATTTACCGATAAGGAAACACTTCTTTCTGCCATTCTGATATTTGTTTTTTGTGTGTTTTAAACCTTCCTTGACCCTCATTTCCTCTAATCCTACTAACTCTTGAGTTTTTTTTTTTTTTTGGTAGTGAGCCATTTTGATCCCCTTCTCCTTTCCTTCATTGTATATTTTTTACATATTTCCTTTGTGGTGACTAAGAAGATTACAGTTAACATTTTATATTTTAACAACCTTGTTTAAATCGCTATTGTTATTGTTAGGTGCCATTGACTTGGTTCCAACTCATAGTGACCCTATATATAACACAATGAAACACTGCCCAGTCCTGTGCCATGTTCACAATCATTGCTATGTTTGAGTCCATTGTTGAAACCACTGTGTCAATCCATTTCATTAAAAGTAATCCTCTTTTTCGCTGATCCTCTACCTTACCAAACATGATGTCCTTCAGGAACTGGTCCCTCCTGATAACATGTCCAAAGTATGTGAGATAAAGTCACCTTCCTTGCTTCTGAGGAGCATTCTGGCTGTACTTCTTCCAAGACAGATTTGTTCATTCTTCTGGTAGTCCATGACATATTCAATATTCTTTACCAACACAATAATTCAAAGGCATCAATTCTTCAGTCTTCGTTATTCATTGTCCAGCTTTCACGTACATATGAGGTGATTGAAAATACCACGACTTGAATCAAATGCACTTTAGTCCTTAAAATGACATCTTTGCTGTTTAACACTTTAAAGAGGTCTTTTGCAGCAGATTTACCCAGTGTAGTACGTTGTTTGATTTCTTAACTGCTACTTCCATAGGCATTGATTGTAGATCCAAGTAAAATGAAATCCTTTACACCTTCAATATTTTCTGTTTATCATGATGTTGCTTATTGATACACTTGTGAGGATTTTTGTTTTCTTCATGTTGAGGTGCAATCCAGACTGAATGCTGTAGTCTTTGATCTTCATCAGTAAGTGCTTCAAGTCATCTTCACTTTCAGCAAGCAAGATTGTGTCATCTGCATATTGCAAGTTGTTAATGAGTCTTCCTCCAATCCTGATGCGTATTCTTCTTCATAGAGTCCAGCTTCTCAGATTATTTGCTTAGCGTACAGATTGAGTAAGTATGATGAAAAGATACAACCCTGATGCACATCTTTCCTGACTTTAAAACACGCAGTATTCCCTTGTTCTGTTTGAGTGATTGCCTCTTGGTCTATGTACAGGTTCCACATAAGCACGATTAAGTGTTCTGGAATTCTCATTCTTTGCAATGTTATCCATAATTTGTTATGATCTGCACAGTCGAAATGCCTTTTCATAGTCAATAAAACACAGGTAAATATCTTTCTGGTATTCTCTGCTTTCAGCCAAGATCCATCTGACATCAGCAATGATTGCCCTCATTCTCCATCCTCTTCTGAATCTGACTTGAATTTTTGACAATTCCCTGTCGATGTACTGCTGCAACTGTTTTTGAATTATCTTCAGCAAAATTTTACTTACATGTGCTATTGATACTGTTCAATAATTTCTACATTCTATTGGGTCACCTTTCTTTGGAATGGGCACAAATATGGATCTCTTCCACTTGTATGGCCTGGTAGCTGTCTACCAAATATCTTGGAATAGAAAAGTGAGCATCTCCAGAGCTGCATCCATTTGTTGAAACATCTCAGTTGGTATTCCGTCAGTTCCTGGAGCCTTGTTTTTCACCAATACCTTCAGTGCAGCTTGGACTTCTTCCTTCAGTACCATCCATTCTTAATCATAGGCTACCTCTTTAAAGTGTTGAAAAACAAGGATATCACCTTGAAGACTAAAGTGCACCTGACCTAAGCCAATGAGTTTTCAATTGCCTCATATGCATGTGAAAGCTGGACAATGAATAAGGAGGACCAAAGAATTGATGGCTTTGAGTTGTGGTGTTGGCGAAGAATAGTGAATATACCATGGACTGCCAAAAGAATGAACAAATCTGTCTTGGAAGAAGTACAACTAGAATGCTTCTTGGAAGCAAGGGTGGCAAGACTACATCTCACATGCTTTGGACATGTTATCAGGAGGGATCAATCCCTGGAGAAGGACATCATGCTTGGTAAAGTGGAGGGTCAGCGAAAAAGAGGAAGACCCTCAACGAGATGGATTAACATGGTATCTGCAACAATGGGCTCAAGCATGACAATGATTGTGAGCATGACACAGGACTGGGCAGTGTTTCATTGTATTATACACAGGGTAACTATGAGTCGGAACCAACTCGACAGCACCTAACAACACAACAACAACACCTCCTAAAATGGTTGAATTTTGACAAATTCTTTTAGGTCCAGTGACTCTGTGTATTCCTTCCATCTTCTTTTAATGCTTCCTGGGTCATTCAATATTTTTCCCATAGAATCCTTCAAAATTGGAACATGAAGCTTGAATTTTTTCTTCAGTTCTTTCAGCTTGAAAAATGCTGAGGCTATTCTTCCCTTTTGGTTTTCTAACTCCTGGTGTTTGCACATTTCATTATAATACTTTACTTTGTCTTCTCAAGCCTCCCTTTGAAATCTTCTTTTCAGCTCTTTTACTTCATTTCTTCCATACGCTTTAGCTACTCTAAGTTCAAGAGCAAGTTTCAGAGTCTCACCTGACATCCATTTTGGTCTTTTATTTATTTCCTGTCTTTTTAATGACTTTTTGCTTTCTTCACGTATGATGTCCTTGATGTCATCCCACAATGCGTCTGGTCTTCAATCATTAGTGTTCAAAGTGTCTTATCTATTCTAGAAAACCAAAAAAACCAAACTCGTTGCTGTCGAGTCTATTCTGACTCATAGCAACCCTGTAGGACAGAGCAGAACTGCCCCATAGGGTTTACAAGGAGCACCTGGTGGATTTGAACTGCTGACCTCTATTCTAGAGGTGGCTTCCAAAATCAGGTGAGATGTACTCGAGGTCATATTTTGGTTCTTGTTTTTATTTTCTTCAGCTTCAAGTTGAACTTACATAGGAGCATTTAATGGTCTATTCTGCAGTCGGCCCCTGGCCTTGTTTTGACTGATAATATCGAGCTTTTCCATTGTGTCTTTCCACACATTTAGTCTATTTGATTCATGTGAGGTCCATGTGTATAATCCCTGTTTATACAGTTGAAAAAAGGTCTTTACAATGAATAAGTCAGTGGTCTTGCAAAATTCTATCATGTGATCTCCGGCATCATTTCTATCACCAAGCCCATATTTTCCAACTACCGATACTTACTCTTTGTTTCAAACTTTTACATTCCAATCACCAGTAATTATCAATGTATCTCGACTGCATGTGTGATCATTTTCGGACTGCAGAAGTTGGTAAAAATCTTCAGTTTCCTCATTTTTGGCATTATTGGTTGATGCCTAAATTTGAATAATAATTGTATTAACTGGTCTTCCTTGTAGGCTTATGGGTATTATCTTATCACTGACAGCATTGTACTTTAGGATAAATCTTGGAATGTTCTTTTGACAATGTATATGACGCCATTCCTCTTCAATCTGTCATTCCAGTTTAGTAGACCACATGATTTTCTGATTCAAAATGGCCAATACAAGTCATTTCAACTCACTAATGCTTAGGATATTGATTTTTATGTGGTTCATTTCATTATTGACTAGTTCCAGTTTTCCTAGATTCATACTTCATACATTCCATGTTCCAATTATTAATGGATGTTTGCATGTTTCTTTTCCTTTTGTGTCATGCTACATCAGCAAACAAAGGTTCTGAAAACTTTCTCCACATCATTAAGGTCAACTCTACTTTGAGCAGGCAGCTCTTCCCTAGTCGTATTTTGAGTGCCTTTCAACCTGAGGGGGGTTCATCTTTCGGCAGTATACCAGACAATGTTGCTATTTAAAAGGTTTTCACTGGCCTAGTTTTTCAGAAGTACACCACCAAACCCTACTTCCTAGACTGTCTTAGTCCAGAAGCTCCACTGAAAACTGTCTACCATGGGTAACCCTGCTGGTATTTGAAATACCAGTGGCATAGCTTCCAGCATCACAGCAACACACCAGCCACCACTATATAACAAACTGACAGATGCATGGTGGGTTTAAATTGAAACCAACTTAATTTCAGTAACATACAAAAACTATTGCTATACTACTTCTCTGCTCCCATTTATGTTGTTGTTATCACTTATTACATCTTATAAGTCATTTTCTCTGTCATACAAATTTATACTTATGTTTTATGCATTTATTATTATAAAGCAGGCAAGACTTAACAACTAGAATTACCAAGCAAAAATACCTAAAACTTGCCTTATTCTTGCCCATGCAGTTATCTGTAATGGAATTTTTGTTTTTATTATTATTATTTTTTAATGCAGGGCTTTGAGTTAAAAAAAATACAGAAATTATTGAACAACATCATTAATATTACACACAAGTAAAATTCTGCTGAAGATCATTCAAAAGTTGCTGCAGCAGTATATTGACAGAGAATTTCCAGAAATTCAAGCCAGATTCAGAAGAGGACGTGGAATGAAGTATATCATTGCTGATGTCAGATCAATCCTGGCTGAAAGCAGACAATACCAGAAAGATGTTTACCTGTGTTTTGTTGACTATGCAAAGGCATTTGACCGTGTGGATCATAACAAATTATGGATAACATTGCAAAGAATGGGAATTCCAGAACACTTAATCGTGCTCATGAGGAACTTGTACATAGGCCAAAAAGCAGTCGTTTGAACACAACAAAGGGATACTGCGTGGTTTATCAAGTTAGGAAAGATGTGCATCAGGGTAGTATCCTTTCATTATACTTATTCAATCTGTACACTGAGCAAATAATCCTAGAAGCTGGACTATATGAAGAAGAACGGGGCATCAGGATTGGAGGAAGACTCATTAACAACCTGCATCATGCAGATGATACAACCTTGCTTGCTGAAAATGAAGAGGACTTGAAGCACTAACTGATGATGATCAAAGACCACAGCCTTCAGTATGGATTACACCTCAACATAAAGAAAAGAAAAATCCTCACAACTGGATCAATAAGCAACATCATGATAAATGGAGAAAAGATTCAAATTGTAAAGGATTTCATTTTATTCGGATCCACGATCAACACCCATGAAAGCAGCAGTAAAGAAAAGATGCATTGCATTGGGCCAATTTTCTGCAAAAATCCTCTTTAAAGTGTTAAAGAGCAAAAATGTCACTTTAAGGAATAAGGTGTGCCTAACCCAAGCCATAGTTTGTTCAGTGGCCTCGTGTGCATGCGAAAGCTGGACGGTGAGTAAGGAAGACGGAAGAAGAATTGATGCCTTTGAATTGTGGTGTTGGCGAAGAATATTGAATATACCATGGACTGCCAAAAGAATGAACAAATCTGTCTTGGAAGAAGTACAACCAGAATGCTCCTTGGAAGCAAGGATAGTCAGACTACATCTCACATACTTTGGACATGTTATCAGAGGGGGATCAGTCCCTGGAGGACGTCATGCTTGGTAAAGTAGAGAGCGAAAAAGGGAAAGACCCTCAATGAAATGGATTGACACAGCGGCTGCAACAATGGGCTCAGGCATAACAATGATTGTGAGGATGGCTCAGGACCGAGCAGTGTTTCGTTCTGTGGTGCATAGGGTCGCTATGAGTCAGAACCGACTTGACGGCACCTAGTAACAACAGCAAGGCTTTGAGGTACTGTCTTGTGTTTTTTCTTTCTCATCCGAAGGACTCTTCAGCATTTCTTATAGGGCAGGTCTAGTGGTTATGAACTTTCAGCTTTTGTGTATTTGGGAATTTCACCCTCATTCTTGAAGGACAGTTTTGCCAGATATAGTATTCTTTGTTGACAGTTCTTATATTTTAGCCCTTTAAATTTGCCATTCCATTGCCATCTGGCCTCCAAGGTTTCTGAAGAGAAATCAAGGATCGTTAATCTTCTCAGGGATTATTGTATGTGACCACTCACTTCTCTCTTGCTGCTCCCAGGATTCTCTCTTTATCTTTACTTTTTGAAAGCTGGATTATAATGTGTCTCAGTATAGATCTCTCTGGGTTTATCCAACCTCGAGTTCATTGAGCTTTTTGGATTTGTAGATTTATGTTCTTTGTCAGATTTGGAAAGCTTTCTGCCAATTGTTTCTTCAAATATTCTTTCTGTTCCTTTCTCTCTTGTCTCCTTCAGGGAGTTCATTGATGGTGGGTGTGTTACTTCACTTGATGATTTCCTACATTTCCATTAAGCTATGCTTAGCAGTCTTGATCCTTCTCTCTTGTTGCTTTTCAGACTCAATAATTTCAATTACCTTATCCTCTAGTGTGCTGATTCTTCTGCCAACTCAAATCTTCTGTTAAGTCCTTCCAGTGATTAGTTCACAGGAGAGCCATGGTTGATTGGGCTGTGACTCCTATTGTTTTTCTGTGTTATTATCTGGAAAAAAAGGAATTTGTCCTGCCTTGTAACTTTTGAAACATTAGAAATACCTCCTATGTTAGTTTGCTTTTAGATATAATAAACTTACTATATGTCTTAGTTACCTAGTGCTGCCCTAGCAGAAATACCATAAGTGGGTGACTTTAGATTAACAAATTCATTTTCTCACAGTTCAGGAGGCTAAAAGTCTAAATCAGGGTCTCGGTGGTGTTTTCTTTGTGTCAGTGGCCCCAGGCATTCCTGGGTTCTTGGGCTTGTAGTGATCCTGACATGATTGCTGTCTTTCTCTGTGTTTATGTCTCTGTGTCTATTCTGCTCTTTTTATAATGCAGAAAAGATTAGGTTTAGGATCCACCCTACACTGGTAGGGCCTCATTAACAACAAAAGAAAAAACCTATTTCCAAATGAGGTCACCTCCACAGTTACAAGGGCCAGCAATTCAACAAATATTTTAGGGGACACAGTTCAATCTATAATAGTATATTTACTGAAAATAATATTGTCTTAGTTATCTAGTGCTGCTGTAACAGAAATAACACAAGTGGGTGGCTTTAACAAACAGATTTATTTTCTCACATTTTAGGGGGCTAGAAGTCTGAATTCAGGGTCTGGCTGTAGGGGAAGGCTTTCTCTGTCAGCTCTGGAGGAAGGTCCTTGTCTCTTTACCTTCTGTGTCCTGGTTCCTTGGAGTTCTCCATATGTCTTGGCATCTATCTTACCCTATTTCTGCTCCTAGCTTACTTGTTTAATATCTTTATATCCCAAAAAAAAAAGGACTCAAGATACCTCCTACACTAATCTTACCTCATTAACGTAACAAACAAACCCATTCCCAAATGGGATTATAACCACAGTCATGTTGTTGTTGTTAGGTGACATTGAGTTGGTTCCGTCTCATAGTGAGCCTACTTACAACAGAATGAAACACTGCCTGGTCCTGTGCTGTCCTCACAATTGTTGATATTTTTCAGCCCATTGTTGCAACCACTGTGTCAATCCATCTCATTGAGGGTCTTCCTCTTCTTTGCTGACCCTCTACCTTACCAAAAATGATGTCCTTCTCCAGGGACTAGTCCCTCCTGATAACATGTCCAAAGTACCTGAGACAAAGACTCACCATCCTCACCTCCAAGGAGCTTTCTGTCTGTACTTCTTCCAAGACAGACTTGTTTGTTCTTCTGGCAATCCATGATATATTCTTCACCAATACCATAATTCAAAGGCATCAATTCTTCTTCAGTCTTCCTTACTCATTGTCCAACTTTCCCATGCATATGAGGGGACTGAAAATATCCTGGCTTGGATCAGGCGCACCTTAGTCCTCAAAGCGACATCTTTGCTTTTCAGCACTTTGAAGGTCTTTTGCAGCAGATTCACCCAATGCAATACATCCTTTGATTGCTTGACTGCTGCTTCCAAGGGCACTGATTGTGGATCCAAGTAAAATGAAATACTTTACACCTTCAATATATTCTCTGTTTATTATGGTGTTGCTTATTGGTCCAGTTGTGAGGATTTTTGTTTTCTTTATGTTGAGGTGCAATCCACACTGAAGACTGTAGTCTTTAATCTTCGTCAGGAAGTGCTTCAAGTCCCCTTTGGTTTCAGCAAGCAAGATTGTGTCATCAGCATATTGCAGGTTGTTAATGAGTCTTCCTCCAATCCTGATGTTACGTTCTTCATATAGTCAAGCTTCTCAGGTTATTTGCTGAGCATACAGATTGAATAAGTATGGTGAAAGGATACAACCCTGACACACATCTTTCCTGACTTTAAACCACATCGTATCTGTTTGTTTTGTTTGAATGACTGCCTCTTGGTCTATGTACAGGTTCTGCATGAGCACAATTAAGTGTTCTGGAATTCTCATCCTTCACAATGTTATCGACAATTTGTTACGATCCACACGGTCAAAATGCCTTTGCATAGTCAATAAAACACAGATAAACATCTTTCTAGTATTCTCTGCTTTCAGCCAAGATCCATCTGACATCAGCAATAATATCCCTCGTTACATGTCCTCTTCTGAATCTGGCTTGAATTTTTGGCAGTTCCCTATTGATGTACTGCTGCAACCGTTTTTGAATAATCTTCAGCAAAATTTTACTTGCATGTGATATTAATGACATTGTGAGATAATTTCCGCATTCTGTTGGATCACCCTTCCTTGGAATGGACAAAAATGTGGATCTCTTCCAGTCAGTTGGCCAGATAACTGTCTTCCAAATTTCTTGGCATAGATGAGTGAGCACCTCCGACGCTGCATCCATGTGTTGAAATATCTCAGTTTGTATTCCATAAATTCCTGGAGCCTTGTTTTTCACCAATGACTTTAGTGCAGCTTGGACTTCTTCCTTCATTATCATTGGTTCTTGATCATGTGCTACCTCCTGAGAGGTTCGAACATCGACCAGTTCTTTCTAGTACAGTGTATTCCTCTCATCTTCTTTTGATGCTTCCTGCGTTGTTCAATATTTTGCCTATAGAGTCCTTCTAAACTGCAACTCGAGGCTTGAATTTTTTCATCAGTTCTTTCAGCTTGAGAAATGCAGAGCATATTCTTCCCTTTTGATTTGCTAACTCTATGGCTTTGCACATTTCATTATAATACTTTGTTTTGTCTTCTCCAGCCACACTTTGAAATCTTCTGTTCAGCTCTTTTATTTAATCATTTCTTCCATTCACTTTAGCTACTCTACGTTCAGGAGCATGTTTCAGATCTCTTCTGACATCCATTTTGGTCTTTTCTTTCATTCCTGTCTTTTAAATGACCTTTTGCTTTCTTCATATACGATGTCATTGATGTCATCCCACAACCCGTCTGGTCTTTGGCCATTGGTATTCAATACGTCTTATCTATTCTTGAGTTGGTCTCCAAATTCAGGTGGGATATACTCAAAGATCAAATTTTGATTCTCGTGGAATGCATATGAGCATTTGATGTTCTGTCTGCAGTCAGCCCCTGACCTTGTTGTGACTGATGATACTGAGCTTTTCCATTGTCTCTTTCCACAGATGTAGTCGATTTGATTCAAGTGTTTTCCATCAAGTGAGGTTCAAGTGTATAATCACCGTTCATGTTGTTGAAAAAAAGTATTTGCAATGAATAGGTCATTGGTCTTGCAAAATTCTATCATGTGATTTCCAATGTCATTTCTGTCACCCAGCCCATATTTTCCAACTAGCAACCCTTATTCTTTGTTTTGAACTTTTGCATTTCAATCACCGGTAATTATCAGTGCATCTCGATTGCATGTGTGATCATTTTCAGACTGCAGAAGTTGTTAAAATATTTAATTTCCTTATCTTTGGCATGATTGATTGGTGCCTAAATTTAAATAATAGTCGTATTAATTGATCTTCCTTGTAGGGTTATGAATATTATTATCCTATCACTGACAGTGTTGTACTTCAGGATTGATCTTGAAATATTCTTTTTGACGATGAATGTGATGCCATTTCTCTTCAATTTGTCATTCCCAGCATAGTAGACCATTTGATTATCTGATTCAAAATGGCCAATAACAGTCCATTTCAGCTTACTAATGCTCAGGATATTGGTCTTTATCATTCCATCTTATTTTTGACTACTTCCAATTTTCCTAGATTCAAACTTTTTACATTCCACATTGTGATTATTAATAGATGTTTGCAGCTGTTTCTTCTCATTTCAAGTCATGCCACTTCAGCAAATGGAGGTCCTGAAAGCTTGATTCCATCCACGTCATTAAGATCACCTTCACTCTGAGGAGGCAGCTCTTCCTCAGTCTTATTTTGAATGCCTTCCAACGTGAGGGGCTCATCTTCTGGCATTATAGCAGACATTGTTCTTCTGCTATTCATAAGGTTTTCACTGGCCAATTTTTTCAGAAGTTGGCCACCAGGTCCTTCTTCCTAGTCTGTGTTAGTCTGGAGGCACCACTGAAACCTGTCCAGTATGGATGACCCTGCTAGTATTTGAAATACTGGTGGCATAGCTCCCAGCATCACAGCAACATGCAAGCCACCACGGTACGTCAAAATGACAGACACATGGTGGATAACCTCAGTCATAGAGGTTTGGATTTACAACACATTTTGGGGGGACACAATTCAATCCATAACACTCCACCCTTTGGCCCCCTAAATTCATGTCTTGCCACATGTAAAACACATTCAAGTCATCACATCATCTCAAATTCTTAATAAAAAAAAACTGCAAGTCCAAAATCTCATCTTCTGAATTATCTGAATCAAATATGTGTGAGACTTTAGGCATATTTCATCCTGGGAATTCCTCTTCATCTGTGAACCTAGCTATCTGTTTCCAAAGTACAATGGTGTGGAACAGGCACAAGGTAGACATTTCCATTATGAGTGGGAGATATAGGAGAGAAAGAACTGATAACGGGCACAAAGCAAGTTGAAAACCCAGCAGGACAATTTACATTTGCTCTCAAGGCTTGAAAATAATCTGTTATTTGTGACCACCTGGGCCATGGCCCTGCCCTCCAGACTCTGGGTGTTGGCTATACCCTCTGGATTCTGGGTGGAGGCTCCTCGGACCCGGACTTCAGCTCTGCCTTCCAGCCCCACTGTGAAGTCAACTCTGCTCGCTTACTTTGGGCAGCTCCATTCTCCTAGTCCACCTGAGTGGCAACCTCGGCCCCGACAGGCCCCATTCTACTGCCCCTTAGGCATGGCAGCCCTGCTACCTCAGCTTTGAGTGGAATCCTTATCCCCCTGAAACTCCTTAACAGCAGCCCCACACTCCAGAACCAGAACCGAGTAGGCAAATATCCAACTCTTTGAAACCTAGGAGGCTGTGGCCACACCCTTTGAAATCAAGAAGTCCCTGCTTCCACTGCTCCTTCCACCAGTTCTGCTGGTCTCTGAGCTGCTGCAGGGATGGTCCTTTTATTTTTTTAATTTTTTTATCGTACTTCAAGTGAAGGCTTACAGAACAAATAGTTTCTCATGAAACAGTAGTACACATGTTGTTTTTTGACATTGGTTAACAACCCCACAACATATCAACCCTCTAACTTCTCAACTATTTTTTTTTTTTTTTGGTGAAAATACACATAGCCAAAGATACACCATTTCAAAAATTTCTACATGCACAGTTCAGTGACATTGACTACGCTCTTCCAGTTGTGTTGTTATTTGCACTTAAGGTGAAGGCTTCCAGAACAAAATAGTTTCTCATTTAACAGTTACTACAAATGTTTCCCTATGACAAAGGTTAACACTCTCACAACACATCAACAATATCCTTACTCAACCTTGGGTTCCCTATCATCAGCTTCCTTGTCCCCTTCTGCTTTCTGGCCCTTGTCACTGGACTCCTGTACCTTGTTAGTCTCATTTGGTTTTATGGGGCTGTCCACTCCCAGGCTTAACAGTGAACCTCAGAGGTAACCTCACCACTGAGCTAAAAGGGTGTCTGGGGCCATACTCTCTGGGTTTCTCCAGTCTTCTTAAGGCCAGTAAGTCTGGTCTTTTTTTCTGTGTGAGTTAAAATTGTGCTCTACATCCTTCTCCAGCTCTGTCCAGAACCCTCTGTTGTGATCCTGGCCAGAGCAGTCAGTGGTGGTAGCTGGGCACCATCGAGCTGTACTGGACTCAATCTGGTGGAGGCCATGGTAGCTGTGGACAATTAGTCTTTTGGACTAATCTTTTCCTTGTATCCTGTTCTCTTCATTCTCCCTTGCTCCCGAAGGGATGAGACCAGTGGAATATCTTAGATGGCCACTCACAGGCTTTTAAGACCCCAGACACTACTCACCAAGATAGAATGTAGAGCATTGTCTTTATAAGCTGTGTCATGCCAATTGAGATAGATGTTCCCTGAGACCATGGTCCCCAGAGCCCTCTGCCCAGCAATTCAGTCCCTCAGGGAGTTTGGATGTGTCTATGGGGCTTCCATGACCTTTCCTTGTACAAGTTGTGCTAGTTTCCCCTGTATTGTGTACTGTCTCACCCTTTACCCAAGATACCACTTATCTATTGTCTATTTAGTATTTCCTCCCCTCCCCTCCCATCCCTGGTAACCAACAAAGATTGTTACATTTTGTGTGTGAACTTTTTCATGGGTTTTTACAATAGAGGTCTCATATAATATTTGTCCATTTGTGATTGACTTATTTCACTCAGTATAATGTCCTCCAGTTTCATCCATGTTATGAGATGCTTCACGGATTCATTGTTGTTCTTCCTCGTTGCATAGTACTCCATTGTGTGTATGTACCATAGTTTGTTTATCCGTTCATCTGTTGATGGGCATCCAGGTTGTTTCCATCATTTTGCTATTGTGAACAATGCTGCCGTGAACATAGGTGTGCATATGTCTATTCGAGTGACGACTCTTCTCTAGGATATATTCCTAGGAGTGGGTTTGCTGGATCGAATGGTATGTCTATTTCTAGCTTTCTGAGGAAGCTCCATATCATTTTCCAAAATGGTTGTATCATTTTGCATTCCCACCAGCAGTGCATAAGTGTTCCGATCTCCCCACAGCCCCTCCAACATTTGTTATTTCCAGTGTTTTTGATTCGTGCCAGTAATGCCGGGGTGAGATGGTATCTCACTGTGGTTTTAATTGGCATTTCTCTAATGGCTAGTGATCGCGAGCATTTCCTCATTTGTCTGTTGGCCATTTGAATGTCTTCTTTGGTGAAGTGTCAGTTCATTTCCTTTGCCCAATTTTTAATAGGATTATTTGTCTTTTTTTGTAGAGGTGTTGGATTTTCTTGTAGATTATGGAGATTAGACCTTTGTCTGACTTGTACTGTCCAAAATTTTTTTCCCAGTCTGTAGGTTCTCTTTTTACTCTTTTGGTGAATTCTTTTGAAGAGCATAGGTGTTTGATTTTTAGAAGACCCAAGTTATCTAGCTTATCTATTGGGGTTTGTGCATGGATGGTTATGGTTTGTATCCTGTTAATGCCATGTATTAAGGCCTGAAGTGTTGGTCCTATTTTTTCTTCTATGAACTTTATAGTTTTAGGCTTTATATTCAGGTCTTTGATCCATTTTGAAGTAGTTTTTGTATACGGTGTGAGGTATGGGTCCTGTTTCATTTTTTTGCAGATGGATATCCAGTTTTGCCAGCACCATTTGTTAAAAAGACTGTCTTTTCCCCATCTGATGGACTTTGGGCCCTTGTCAAAGATCAGGTGACCGTAGGTGGATGGATTTACATCTCAATTCTGTTCCATTGGTCAATGTATCTGTTGTTGTACCAGTACCAGGCTGTTTTGAGTACTGTAGCTGTATAGTAGGTTCTGAAGTCAGATAGTGTGAGTCCTCCAACTTTATTCTTCTTCAGTAGTGCTTTACTTATTCGGGGCTTCTTCCCTTTCCATATAAAGTTAATGATTAGTTTTTCCATCACTTTGAAGAATGTTGTTGGTATTTGGATCGGAATTGCGTTGTATTTGTAAATTGCTTTGGGTAGAATTGCCATTTTCACAATGTTGAGTCTGCCTATCCATGAGCATGATATGTTTTTCCATTTATATAGATTCCTTTGGGTTTCTTGCAGTAGTGTTTTGTAGTTTTCTTTGTATAAGTCTTTTACATCCCTGGTCAGATTTATTCCTAAGTATTTTATCTTTTTAGGGGCTATTGAAAATGGTGTTGTTTTCCTGATTTCCTCTTCATCGTTCTCCTTATTGGTGTATAGGAATCCAACTGATTTTTGAATGTTTATCTTGTATCCTGCTACTCTTCTGAATCTTTCTATTAGTTCCAGTAGATTTCTCGTGGAGTCTTTAGGGTTTTCTGTGTATAGTATCATATCATCTGCAAACAGGGACAGTTTAACTCCTTTCACCAATTTGGATGCCCTTTATTTCTTTTTCTTGCCTTATTGCTCTAGCTAGAACTTCCATCACAATGTTAAATAGGAGTGGTGATAAAGGGCATCCTTGTCTTGTTCCTGTTTTCAAGGGGAATGTTTTCAGCCTCTCTCCATTGAGATGACGTTGGCCGTTGGTTTTCCATAGCCCTTTATTATGTTGAGAAATTTCCCTTCTATACCTATTTTATTGAGAGTTTTTATCAGGAATGGGTGTTGGACTTTGTCAAATGCCTTTGTCAAATGTAAACTGAGATGATCGTGTGATTCTTTTCTTTCCTTTTATTTATGTGGTGGATTACGTTGATGGATTTTCTAATGTTGAACCTTCCTTGCATATGTGATAGGAATCCTACTTGGTCATGGTGTATTATTTTTTTGATAGGATGCTGAAGTCTATTGGCTAGAATTTTGTTCAGAATTTTTGCATCTATATTCATGAGAGATATTGGTCTGTAATTTTCTTTTTTGTCACATCTTTTCCTGGTTTTGGTATCAGCGTTATGCTGGCTTCATAGAATGAATTTGGAAGTGTTGCTTCCTCTTCTGTTCTCTGAAATAGTTTGAGTAGTACTGGTACAAGCTCTTCTGTAAATGTTTTGTAGAATTCTCCATGGAAGCCATCTGGGCCAGGGGGCTTTTGGGTGGGAGGTTTTTTTATTACCTTTTCAATCTCTTCTCTTGTTATGCGTCCGTTCAGATTTTCAACATCACGTTGTTGTAGTTTGGGTAGGCCGTGTGTTTCTAGAAATTTATCCATTTCCTCTAGGTTTTCAAATTTGTTGGAGTACACTTTTTTATAATATTCTGTTATAATCCTTTTTGTTTCAGCTGGGTCTGTTGTAATGTCCCCCATTTCATTTCTTATTTGGGTTTTTTGTGTCCTCTCCTGTTTTTCTTTTGTCAGTCTGGCCAGTGGTTTGTTGATTTTGTTGATTCTTTCAAAGAACCAACTTTTGGTTTTGTTGATTCTTTCTATTGTTTTTCTGTTCTCTATTTCATTTATTTCTCCTCTGATCTTTACTATTTCCCTTCTTCCTGTGGTTGTGGGCTTTTTTTGCTGTTCTCTGTCTATTTGTTTGAGTTCTGTAGTTAATGTTTTGATTTTGTCCCTTTCTTCTTTTTTGATATGTGCATCTATTGCTATAAATTGTCCTCTTAGGACTGCCTTTGCTGTGTGCCAAAGGTTTTGGTATGATGTGTTTTCATTCTCATTTGATTCTAGGAATTTTTTGATTCCATCTCTGATTCCTTCTATTACCCAGTGATGTGTAAGCAGGGTACTATTCAGTTTCCATGTAGTTTATTTTTTTTTCCTTGTTTTTTCTAGTGTTAATTTCTACCTTGATGGCATTGTGGTCAGAGAAGATACTTTGAATTATCTCAACATTTTGGATCTTGTTGAGGATTGCTCTGTGGCCCAAGATGTGTAGTCTATTCTGGAGAACGTTCCATGTGCATTGGAAAAGAATGTGTACTTTGCAGAGGTTGGATGGAGTGTTCTATCTATGTCTATGAATTCAGGTTGGCTGATTGTGCCCTTTAGGCCTTCTGTATCTTTGCTGAGTTTCTTCTTAGTTGTTCTGTCCTTTACTGAGAGTGGTGTGTTGAAGTCTCCTACTATTATTGTGGAACTGTCAATTTCTCCTTTCAGTATTGTTAGAGTTAGTTTTATGTATTTTGGAGCCCTGTCATTGGGTGCGTAGATGTTTATTATGGTTATGTCTTCATGATGGATCATCCTCTTAATCATTATACAGTGTCCTTCTTTGTCTTTTATGGTAGATTTTGTTTTAAAGTCTATTTTATCTGAGATTAGAATTGCCACGCCTGCTCTTTTTTGGTAGTTGTTAGCTTGATATATTTTTTTCCAACCTTTGACTTTTAATAAATTCACCTCTTTGTTTCTAAGGTGTGTCTCTTGCAGACAGTATATGGATGGATCCTGTTTTCTTATCCATTCTGTCACTCTCCATCTCTTTACGGGTGCATTGAGTCCATTTACATTCAGTGTAATTATTGATAGATGTGAGTTTGTTGCTGTCATTTTGTGGTGCTTTTTTTTGTGGTGCTGACGTTTTCTTTTTTCTTCTTACTCTCTTGCGCTGAGTTACTTTTGTTTGTGGATTTTGTGTTCATTTCTTTTGTTTTTGTAGGTTTTGTTTTTGCTGAGACTGTATGTTTTTCGTCTATTTTTAGGAGTTGGTTTGTTAACTTTCTTTGTGGTTACCATGAATTTTACCCTTATCTTTCTAAGTTTGAAGCAGTCTACCATTACTTGGTATCGCCTTTCCTTCCTCTCCATTAGAAGGTTCTATACCTATGCAGTTTATTCCCTCTTTTATTGATTTGATGTTGTTGTCATTTACTGATTAACTGCTCTGATTCCCTGTTGTATTTCCTTTGGTTTTGGATAGTCCTCGAGAGTTCATTTCCTAGATTGGTATCTGGCTCATATGATCCTGTGTCCTAGGTTCTGCCTGTGAGCTGAAGCTGTTTGTCCTCAGATCGAAGAACTCCTTTAATAATTCTTGTAAGCTTGGTTTGACTTTTACGTATTCCCTTAATTTCTGTTTATCGGAAATGACCTAATTTCACCATCAAATTTGAACGAGAGTTTTGCAGGGTATATTATTCTTGGCTGACAATTTTTTTTCTTTCAAGATTTTATATATGTCATCCCATTGCCTTCTTGCCTGCGTGGTTTCTGCCGATTAATCTAAGCTTAGTCTTATTGTTTCTTCTCTGTATGTGACTTCTTGTTTTTCATGAGCTGCTCTCAGGATTTTTCGTTTGTCTTTGGTTTTGGCGAGTGTGAATATGATATGCCTTGGTGATTTTCTTTTGGGGTCTCTTCTATATGGGGTTCATTGAGCTTCTTGGATGTCCAGCTTTTCATCTTTCATGATATTGGGGAAGTTTTCTGTCAGCAATTCTTCAGTGATCCTCTCTGTGTTTTCTGTATCTCCCACTGTTCTGGAATTCCAATCACTTGCAGATTTTTGCTTTTGATTGTGCCCCACATAACTCTCAGGGTCTCTTCATTTTTCTTTGTTCTTTTTTCTGAGTTTTCCTGAAACAGAGTTGTATCCAAGTGTTTGTCTTCAATTCCACTGATCCTGTTTTTCACCGTTTCAAATCTGCTTCTCAGCTCTTCTATGATGTCATCCATATCTGAAATCTTGTTGTTTATCTTTTGGATTTCTAATTGTTGTCTTTGTATAATTTCTAGTTGTGAATTTATTTTGGCATTTTGTTCCGTCATTATTTTCCTGAATTCTTCCAATTTTTTGTCTGTATTTTCCATGAATTTGTCTATTTTTTCCTCATGTTTGTCAGCTTTTTGACTCAGTTCTTGGAGAATTCTGAGTATTAGAGTTTTGAATTCCCTATCAGGTAGTTCTAGTGCTTTTTCTTCCAGAAGAGAGTCATCTGGTGTTTTATTTTGGATGCCTACTGGAACCATCCTGTCTTGTTTTTGTAAATGTTTTGATATTGTCTGCTGTATTCGGGGCATTCAATAGTTATTTTTCTCGTTTACTGATTGTAGATTTGTTTGTTTTGTCCCCTTTAAAAAAAAAAAATTTGACTATGTTTGTGCAGGCATACTGTGCATTCTTTGTTGTTTGCTCTTCTGTGGGCACAATACTTTTTACCTCCTTCTTCAACTGGCGGGGTCAGTCACTGAGATATGGTATGGCAGGGCAGGTCTAGCTGAAGAGGAGTTACTGGGACGTGTTGTTTGTGGCACTTACTACAGCCACCTGAGCGGGTCCGTAATCAGTGCAAGGCAGGTTCCAGTAGGCCATGCCTGTGCTGCTTGGTGGTGTGATGTCAAGCGCATGGTGCAGGTAGGCAGGATGCAGCAGGGAGATTGTTATGTGTGGTGCTAAGATGGATATGGGAGAGAGGAGAGAGGAACAGGAGCCAAAAACATACAAACAAACAAAAGAGAATGCTAGGGGAGCTTGCCGTTGGAGTGGAGTGATGAAAGACTGCGAAATGTAGAAAAACAGAAAGGGGTGGAGGAAGAAAAGAAAAGAATGAATAAATAAGAATCAGAAAGGTTAAAGAACTGCAAAGTTCCCAGGGATCCCACTGGTGCAGCTATGAGGTCTGGGGAAGTCGTTCTCAGGTGTTGCAGTACAGCCTGACTAGAAGGTGTAGAGGTATACAAGGCCAGGTATTCAGGGAACAGAAAGAGAAGGAAGATATAGAGAGACGAGAAACTGAGCAATAAAGAAAGACAAAAAGGGAAAAAGAGGAAAAAGAAAACAAAACACATTAAAAAAACAAAAACAAAAACAAGAAAGGCCCCCAAAGAAACAGAAAAAAAAAAAAAAAAAAAAAACCAACGTAAAAAGAAATGTCCTCAGGGATCCCTCTGCACGTCTGTAAGCCGAAAGGGAGTCTCCCTGTCATGCAGCTCAGCCTGGCCAGAAAGGGCTCCCAACTCAAGAAAAGGGAAAGAAAACAAACATACAATTCAAAACAAACAAACAAGCAAAAGCCCCGGGACCCCACCAGCATGGCAGCCCAATCCAGGAAGCAGCTCCACACTCAAACGGAGCTCTGCAACCCCTCAGGAAGAAGGAAAGATGGCGCACGGAGCCAGGTAGTTAAGCGAAGGGAGGGGGAGGTGGTGAGAGGTAAGGAAGAAATCAAAAGAAGCAGAAAGAAAAAAGCAACACTAGCAGCCAACAAATGGTACTCAGAGAGCCAGCTAGTGCGGGCTGGTGTTTCTGGACAAGAGACTGTGTCCATGGGAAGCAGAGGGGGCAAGTGTGGGTGAAGAAGGGTAGAGATTGGGAAAGCGTATATCACAAATTACAGGAGCTCTGCAGCCCCTCAGGAAGAAGCAAAAATGGTGCATGGAGCAAGGTACCCGAGCAAAAGGAGGGGGAGGTGGGGAAAGGCAAGGAAGAAATAAAAAGAAGCAGAAAAAAAGCAACACCAGCAGCCCACAAATGGCAATCAGAGAGCCACCCATTTTGGTGTGTGGAATCCAAGCAGCTGTTGTTTCCCGGTCAAGAGACTGTGGCCGCGGGAAGCAGAGGAGGCCGAGTCGGGGTGAAGAAGGATGGGGAGTGGGAAAGCGTATATCAGAAATTACCGGTTGTTTTGTCTCCTGCTGGAAGCTCCATGAGGCTGCTTTCTCATATCCCCTGTTTGCTGGTCTCCGATAGGAGTCCAAGATGGCGGATCCACACTGCGTTAGCTGGTAGGCGACCTCTGCATGAATCTCTCCTCGCTGTCCATTCTCTGTCAGTTTTCTCACTCCATTTGGTGCTTGGCTGAGTTCTTTATCTCTTCATTTGATGTTTTAGGGTTTCAGGATTGTTGTATTCTGTTTGGCTTAGTTTTTCAGATCTTTGCTGTGGAGGGACGGCGTGGTGCTTCTGCCTAGAGCGCCATTTTGCCGGAACTCTGATGGTCCTTTTCTTGAGGACAACAAGTGTAGCTCTTTTGGCCTGTTTCCTGCCTGTAGAATTCCAAGAAGCCGATAGCTTTCTTTCCTTTCATTCTTTCTCTTTCTCAGTCTAAGCTGATGGGTTTTCTGTTGTGGTAGTTGGTTAGATCCATCAGTCAGAGGCCTAATCTCTTTAACAAAAGATTGTGTAGCCAAGTCCTTGGTGAATAGTCTAGGACACATGTCCTTAGTTTGCACAACAAAATTTTCCAAATCTTTAAGTTTTGTTTCATTTTGCAGTTCATTTCTAAGTCCATCTGTTTCCACTAGCATTTCACTATAAGCAGCAAGGAGAAACCATGTGGCCCCTTTAAGATCTTGTTTAGAAATCTCAGCAGTCAGATATCTAAGTTCATCACTTACAAGTTCTACCTTCTACCAAACATTTGAACATAATTCAGACAAGTTCTTTATCACTGCATAAAAAAGTATCACCCTTTCTCCATTATTCAATCACACATTCATTTTCTTACAAAGCTTCACCAGAAGCACATTTAATGTCTACATTTCTAGCAACACTCTGTTTCTGGTGCCATATGTGTTCTTGAAGATGATAGAGATTTTCTCTATGGCTCTTCTCACTTCCTTCCGAGCCCTCACCAGGATTGCCTTTGATGTCCATACTTCTACCATCAGTCTCTTCAAGGAAATCAAGGCTTTTACTATTAGGCACCTTAAAACTCTTCCAGCCCCTACCCATTACTCAGTTCTAAAACCACTTCCACATTTAGGTATCTGTTAGAGCAGCACCCCACTCTTCCAGTACCAAGTTCCATCTTAGTTATCTAGTGCTGCTATAACAGAAATACCACAAGCAACTGGCTTTAACAAACAAATTTATTTTCTCACAGTTTAGGAGGCTAGAAGTCTGAATTCAAAGTGCTGGCTATAGGAAAAGGCTTTCTCTGTCTGTTAGCTCTGGAGGAAGGCCCTTGTCTCTTTGGTTCCTTGGAGATCTCCATGTGTCTCGGCATCTTTCTTACCCCATTTCTCCTAGCTTCCTAGTTTTATCTCTTTATATGTCAAAAGAGATTAACTCAAGATACACCGTACACTAACATAACAAACCCAACCCATTCCCAAAAGTGATTATAACCACAGGCATAGAGTTTAGGATTTACAACACATATTTTTGGGGGACACAATTCAATCCATAACAAGTAGATACTAGTAAATTTTAATTTATTAAAAACTTAGATATTTATTTTAAAATATTTTACCTTTTTAAAATAACTTTCTTTGAATTCTGGCTCTAACACTTGCTAGCTGTGTGATCTTTGACAAACCTCTTCATTTTCAACATTCTCTAAGCTTCGGTGTATTCTTTTGTAAAAGTGAGGAATAAAAAAGAATGAGCTACTGGTACACACAACAACATAGATGAATCCAAAAACATTGTACTGAGTAGAGAAATCTTACAAGAAAGAGTACTTATTGCATGACTCCATTTATATGGAGTTATAGAACAGGCATATAACATATATAGTGGAAAAATCAGAAAAGTAGTTGCCTCTGAGGCGATTGGAGTGGAGGTGGGGACTGAGTAGAAAGGAGCATGTAGGAACTTTCTCAGATGATGGTAATGTAAAAGTTTAAGGTATACAGGTATATGCATTGTTCAAAACTCAGAATGTATACTTAAGATTTGTGCATTTCTTTGTAAAGTTCACATTGAAAGAATGTGAGCAAATACTGAACTCTAGTTAATGATATTGTGGTGGAGTGAATTGCTTTTATATGACTTTTCTAACCATGGTCTTCTAACTTTCCCAAAATAATTGATTGGACAACAATCTTGCAAGGGATTGTCAGTGTACTATGCAAATTGAGTGACTGGTAGTCCACCAAGGGGATTGGTCAGTTCATGTCCTAGCAGGAGAGCCATGTCTTGAAATCGACAAGGAGTAGGCTTACATAGGGACCAGTCACACAGAGGTTGGGGGGACCTTACTATCATCAAGAGGAGTCTGGAGCAGAGCGTGACCTTTAGACCAAGTACCTGGGATCCATGTGCTGAGAACCTTGCAGACCCAGAAGCTAGAGCTGTAACACTGAATTTGGTGAGAGACAGCAGAAGTGGGCTTGTCAGCCCATGGAGTGAGAGGTGAGTGCCTTTGGGTAGGAGGCTTGTCAGAGGAGCTAGAAGAGTTGTAACGCTTGCCTGTGCAGGAGTTGCCTCGAAGGATCCTTTGGAGGAGACTTCCTACAGCAGGACGGAGTCAGATGTCTCTGGGCAGGAGGCTTGCCAGTGGAGCTAAAAGAGCTGTAACGCTTGTGTGGAACAAGAGAGGCTTGAGTGTGCACCATGTAGGGCCTGCATGCCTCCCTATCCTGGGTAGCACTGGGCTGTGTAACATGGCAGCAAGAGAGCCCTGTAGGCCTGGTTAGCATAGCAGGAGCCAGCAGCATAGGCCAGTGAGTGGCTAAGCAGAAGCCTCTGGAGCCATGCAGGCCTCCCAAGCAGTGCAGTGGTAGCCAGAAGCAGCAGTAATATGAACACAACATGTGACCCGAACCATGGTGTGCCTGCCCAGCAACATAAAAATGGACAAGGGTAATTTGGGAAAGGGTAAGCATTTCTCCTTTGAAAATCTGTTGTTATTGTTTACTGTTTGCTTTCTATAAATAATAATAATGCCTTTCACTTTGCCAACACTGTATAAGTGTCTCATGTGTCCAGCTCAATCACAGATGAAATTAACACTTACGGAATGGTTAATGCCAGTGAGTGTATGGTCTCTCAATTCTAGCAGTCTTATGACTGCCTGTAAGTTTGAGATGCAGTCTGCCTGCATGCGTAATGCAGATAGACAGGCAATGCATACAGACATGTTTGCTTAAATATTTAGGGGGACATGAATAGATATCTGGAATCTACCTTGAAATGTGTCAGAAAAAAAAGAAAGATGGATGGATGGGTAAATATGTGATTTAAAAAGTACAGTAAAATGTTAATGGTAGAAGCCAGGTGGAGCTTATGTTTGAAATTTTTCAAATTAGAAAATTATTGAAAATCAAGCAGAAGTCACATTATGTCTCTAAACTATAAGTCACCTAAATGTCCAAAAACAGTAGAATGGGTAGATACTTTGTGGCATATTCATACAATAAAATACTAGACAGAGAAAGAATTATCTGCTACACGTCAAAATATGGACAAATCTCACAAGCAAAGTGTTAAACAAAAGAAGCTGGACATATGCTATACGGTTCCATTTATGTAATATAACACAAGGCAAAACTGATCTATGATATTAGAAGTCAAGATAGTGTATAACATTGGGGGTGGGGGTAGATAGTGATTGGAAGAGGGCTTCTCGGGTGCAGGTATGTTTTGTTTCTTGTTCTGGGTGCTGGTTTCCCAGAAGTGTTCAGTTTATGAGAATCCACTGATCTGTGCATTTATGATATTGCATGTTTCTGTTTATATGCTATATTTTAATAAAAAGTTCCAAAATTGAGATGAAAATAGCTCCCACCTCACAGTATTATTTTGTAGTTTAAATTAAAATCCATTAGAATGTAAAGTCCAAGAGGGAAGGAATTTTAATCTCTTCCTTCACTGCTGTATACCAAGACTAGACATGGTCTGGCACACGGTGGATACTCAGAACATTTTATATAAATAAATGGTAATGTAGCACAGTATTTATCTCATAGCCTGCCACAGAGTACAGACTCTAAATGTTAGACATTACTGTTATTAATAATATTATTCTATCATTGCTTGAGATGATAGAGATGGTTTATCTCTTTAAGCAGCTCAGCCTAGACCACACCATATTTTAACATCAGGTGTCTGTTATCTCACATTCCTAAGTTCATCTCTTCACTTGATCAATGGTGGTAAAGAAATCAATGGCCACAAGTGAACTTTACTCTATGGGCTTTCAGTTGGGAATTAAAACTGAGAATTTGCTGTTTTTTGATGCAGTCTGAGTTAATTATTTATGTTGCTACTATGTTTGTCCTTATTGGTTATCATGCTCTTATTGGACTCTGGCATGAAAAGTAATGTCAGTTAATATAGTTGTGTTATTTTAGCACTATTTGAAAATATTTTAAATGCAATTTAAGGCAAATTACAAAGGGACTTAAACAGATGTTGTAAATAATTAACTTTTTCAAGAGAAGTATTGTGTACTTAATGAGGAGGTCATAGTGTTTCAAATTGTTAAAATCTTTGTCAAGCAAACCACTGAAGATGAAGTCTAAAGACTTGGCTTTCATCGTCATATTAATCATCTCAGGAGAACTCTATGCAGAAGGTAAAATTAATTCTTAAAATTCTTTGCTCTCTAAAAATACAAATGGAAAGTCTAACATTCATACAAGTTGAGTTATAATATACTTTTAAAATTTGATATGTCGATTTTATAAAAACAAAATTCTTATAAATATAATTTCTTATAATATTTAAATAGACTTATTCCTTTGGACGGAAAGAGTAAACGCTTCCTATAATAGCATATCTTTGAAAAACAAAAAGCAAAGCCTTTGTGTTTCTAGGTTTTGGGGGATAGGAGACAGGATCTAAATAAATTGAAAGAATTTTCAAGCTAACTACTACTATTTAGAAGTAATGTTTTAACCTTAATTCTAATTTCATACTAGACTTCATTTATAACAGACAAAATTTGAATAATTTTAGTTCTTTTCATAATATGAGCTTAATGTAGAAAATTTGAAAAGCAAATCAAGGATTTTTGACTCTTAACACTTTGATTTTTATCCTAATGACTAATTCATTGGCTGAAGTCATTAAGGAGCAATTAGTAATTGATAATACAGAGACATTTCTGAGGGTGAAAGTGGGCTGTATTAATACTTATGCTGGGACAACAAGTGTAAACCAGGACTTTCCAGGCAAACCAAAACCTGTGGACAGCCCAGCTATTAGAAATATCTATATGCAGCTGCCTAGTGCGTGAGATTAGTGTAAGATGAGTGTGAGAGTGAGAGACGGTTGCTTAGGAACAGTTATCAGTGTTATTAGGCTATAGGATTAAGAAGCCAGGTGGGTTATTAATCACCAGCAAGAATGAATATACAGAGTAGGAAACCACAGCAATAAGACTTTTCTAATATAAACACCTGAGGGAATTTATTGAAATAAAATATGTGACAAACTATGATCGACTTTTAGTTGAATAGTTTACTACGAAGTTTCTACCAAAAAAAAAAAGTTTGCAATTAAAATTCTGAAAGTGAAATAAGAGGAATTCATCTTACTTGATACATTTAATTCCAAAATAGGAAAATTTTTGCATGTATAGTTTCCTTTGATTTTATTTTTCTATCTAAATAGGAAAGAACCAGCAGATAAAATTATCTATTGTCTATACCATGAGGACATTACAGTATTCTAGATAATTTTCTAATTATCTTACCTCACACACACACACACACACAAAGTAAGTTGCTGAAGACAGAGACCATGCTTACTCCCCTCCTTCCCCCAGTCCCCTTGGGCTCCTCAGAGGCTAGAACTGAATTAATTATACTTCTCATTTCACTGTACGCAATCATCATTGGCCTATGAAAAGCTTCACTCTTGCTCTATTTATACAGTTTTCTCCTTTATATCTGATCCCCAATCCCTTTCTGCCTCCTTCCCACCAGACTGGGGCCCAGTATAATAATGTGTTAAATATATTCTTAAATACGTAACAGCTTGGAAAAATATGAGTCTTGTTTTGTGTATGTGTTTTGCAATCACATTAATGGGAGCTTGCTGTAATTTTATCTTCTTGTTTTATTTTGCTCAATACTGTTTAAATGCATTCTCCATGTTGCTGAATCTACTTTGTTGCTCTTAACTGCTGCATAGTATTTCATATATCTTACTTATCCACTCTCCGAATGATGGTGCTATTAACCACTAAACCAAACCCATTGCCTACAAGTCGACTCTGAGTCGTAGTGACTCTGTAAGATAGAGTAGAACTGCCCCATATAGTTTCCAAGGCTGTAATCTTTACAGAAGCAGACTTCCACGTCTTTCTCCCAAGGAGCAGCTGGTGGGTTTGAAACATCAACCTTTTGGTTTACAGCCAAATTCTGTAACCACTGTGTCACCAGGACTCCTTATGGACCTATTACCAAACAAAAAAAAAACCTGTTGCCGTTGAGTCAATTCCAACTCATAGTGACCCTATACGACAGAGTAGAACCGCCCCATAAGGTTTCCAAGGAGTGGCTGCTGGATTTGAACTGCTGACCTTTTGGTTAGCAGCTGAACTCTATAACCACTGTGCCATTAGGGCCTGTTAGTTACCTGTAATTCTCTCTTAACTACAAAGTACTCTGAAGTGAATACTGTTGTACAATCACCTCATCTTCTCTGTGAGCATTTCTTTGACCTACAGTTATTGATAGATTTTGGGTGAATTTGTACTTAATTTCTGTTAGTACTGACAAATTGCTTTCCAGAGTAGTTGTCTCAAGTTACAGTTTCTCTGAGAGGGTATGGGTCATTGTCTCCCATCACCCTCACCAACACTTCAAATGATCAAACTTAATTTCTTACTGCTGCTATAAGTGCACTACCGCAAGTGGGTGGCTTTAACAAACAGAAATGTATTTTCTCACAATTTAGGAGACTAGAAGTCTGAATTCAGAACACCAGCTCCAGAGGAAGGCTTTCTCTCTCTGTCAGCGCTGGGGGAAGGTCCTTGTCTCTTTTCAGCTTCTATTCCTTTGTTCTTTGGAGATAATCATTGGCATGTATCTTCCCCTCTGTTGATGCTTGCTTCTCTGTGCCTTATCTGCTCTTTCTGTATCTCAAAGGTGATTGGTTTATGACACATCCTACACTGATATGGCCTCATTAACATAACAAAGAAAACCCTATTCCCAAATGGGATTGCATTCACAAGTATAGGGGTTTAGGATCTACAGCACATATTTTTGGGGGATACAATTCAATCATTAACACTGTCGTTCTAATTTTTATCCTTCTGCTGGTCAAAAATGATAGCTCATTTTTATTTAGTTTTCAATTCTGATTCCTAGTAATTTGTACATCTATTGATACACTTGTTTGATGTTCAGAATTTTATGATTTCCTTATTTATATCTGTTAACCATTTTTATTTTCTTTTCTGCTTTTTTTAAGCTTACGTGTGGGAACTTTTTGTAGACTGTAAATTTTTAACTTCTTGTTGATTTTAGACTTTGCCAATCCCTTCTTTGAAATAGTTATATATGTATTAATTTTGTCTATTGTACCTTCACTGAAAGAAATCCTTTATTTTGATGTAATAGAAGTCATCAAGTTTTGCCTTACAGTTTCTGCTTTTATGCTCATCTCTGAATTATACAGTATTAATGGTAACCCCAGGATTGTGCAACATGGAGACCCTAACGCTCTAAAATAGAATTTTTTGAGTTTATAGTTCATTGGTACGACCATTTTACTATTTTCCACATTGAATGAGTTATTTATATCAGCTATTGTATTTCCATGTTCAGTATTTACACAATTGTTTCTCCTTCATAGTTTTTTATCCCTGCTCTATATTATCAGTATCTTCCCTTTTCTATTTAAGGATATTCATGTTGCAAATTAGAAATTCTTAATCTATTTTTTTCGTTAATTTTCCTCCATCTCATATGATTGTCCAGTTTGTTAACTTTATTTTATTGTGATTGAACTCCTCACATTTCTCATTATTTTTCCTCATGAATTCATGTTGTCCAAGGCATATCAGCTACTTGAAAGGGAAGGTGCACTTCCTCGTGCAGGGGAATGCTAGCACAGAGAATCTTTGAAGTCACAACCTAAGTTTGACCACCTATTTGCTGCCCCTCCCTTACAAGCAACTCTGCCTCTCCAGGAGCCTTCTTTTACGTTCTCTCTGGCATTGCTTTTTTTTTTTTTTTAAATCCTATCTGCCACTCTCTGTCTCTTTATTGGTGCATTTAGTCCATTTACATTCAGCGTAATTATTGATAGGTATGAGTTTAGTGTTGTCATTTTGATGTCTTTTTTTGTGTGTTATTCACAGTTTCTTTGTTCCACTTAATTTTCTGTGCTGAGTCATTTTTCTTTATGTATTTTATTTTCATCTTTTTCATTGTTGTTGACCTTGTGTTTGTTGAGTCTTTATATTTTTCTAGTTTTTATTTTAACTTGTAGAATTATTAGTTTCCTTTGTGGTTACCTTAATAATTACCCCTATTTTTCTAAGTTTATACCAGTCTTTTATTTGTTTATATTGCCTTGACTTCCTCTCCATAAGAAAAACGTATGTCTAGATTTTTTAAGTCCCTCTTTTTGGTTTTAATGTTGTCATCTTTTACATATTGACATCAGTTTCCCTATTTTCAGTGTTTTAGCTTTGATTTATTTTTCTGACTTCCCTATTTGGGTGGATATCTGGTTGCTCTGTCCTGTGTTCTAGTCTTGGGTTGTTATCTGATGTTATTGATTTTCTAACTGGAGGACTCCCTTTAGTATTTCTTGTAATTTTGGTTTGGTTTTTACAAATTCCCTAAACTTCTGTTTATCTGGAAATACCCTAATTTTACCATCATATTTGAGAGACAGTTTTGCTGGATATATAATTCTTGGCTGGAATTTTTCTCCTTCAAGGCTTTATATATGTCATCCCATTGCCTTCATGCCTGCATGGTTTCTGCTGAGTAGCCAAGCTTAGTCTCATTGACTCTCCTTTGTAGATGACTTTTTGTTTATTCCTAGCTGCTCTTGCAATTCTCTCTTTATCGTTGATTTTAACAAGTTTGATTATAATATGTCTTGGTGACTTTCTTTTGGGATCTATCTTATGTGGGGTTTGATGAGCATCTTGGATAGATGTCTTCTCATCTTTCATGATATCAGGGAAGTTTTCTGCCAACAAAACTTCAACAATTCTCTCTGTATTATCTGTTATACCCCCCGTCTGATACTCCAATCACTCATAGGTTATTCCTCTTGATATAGTCCCACATAATTGTTAGGGTTTCTTCATGCTTTTAAATCCTTTTATCTGATTTTTCCTCAGATAAGTTGGTGTCAAGTACTTTATCTTCAATCTCTCTAATTCTGACTTCCATTGTCTCAATTCTGCTCCTATGACTTTCTATTGAGTTGTCTAATTCTGACATTTTATTGTTAATTTTCTGGATTTCTGATTGCTGTCTCACTATGGATTCTTGCAGCCTATTAAATTTATCATTATGCTCTTCTCTAATCTTTTTAATTACCTCTATTGAATGTTCTGTGTTTTGCTTAATTTCCTTCCTAATTTCTTGAAGAGTTCCGTATATTAATCTTTTGTATTCTGCCTCTGGTAATTCCAAGAAATTTTGCTGCTCTGGAAAATTTCTAGATTCTTTATTTTGGGAGCTTGCTGAAGCCATTCTGGACTGCCTCTTTATGTTATTTGATATTGACTGTTGTCTCTGAGCCATCAATAAGTTATTATATTTATTTATTTTATGTTTGCTTACTGTGTCCTAGCTTCTTGTTTTGTTTTGATATGCCAAAATAGGCTACTCCTGTGAGCTAGTTTGATTATTAGCACCTTTGAAGCTCTAATGTCCTGTCACCAGGTGGTTAGATCTGTTACTAGGTATGTGAGCTCAGGAGTCCACCCACTCCTCCTGAATGGATTCAGCTCAGGTGCTCAGATAGATAGCCACCAACTGTGTGGGGTAGGCTCTCACTTAGTCCTGGACATGCATGGGTGATTGGTGTGGGTACAGGTATGTGGCTGCAGCAGGGGGACACTCTCTGAGCAAGGTAGGCATCTGACAGCCACCCCCGAATGTCCAGGAGGAAGGCGTGTCCCTGTTCCCTAGAGCACGTATGTGGGTGGGTTTTGTAGCTGGACTATGAGCACCCAGTGCTGTTAGCTATAAGGACTGCGGGGAACCTCTTACTCTTGGGCATCTATTGCAGGTGGCTATGTGGCATGGGTGGATCCACCAGTCCTCAGGCCCCTGATGTGGGTAGGTGAAGACCCTGCTTAATGTACAGAGCAGTGTCAAATGTCATGAACCTACTACTTCACAGCTGAAACAATTGAAGTTAGACTTCAGGTATATACCCTGTTGTACTGCGGTAATGAGGGCCTGTGCTATTGAGATGGGCCCACACAAGTCTATGCAGAGGGAAAGGCACTCAAAGTCCATGGATCCTTTATGCCTGTGCCTAGGCAAAGGAGGTGTGCCTACTCTGGGTTCCTGGCTTAGGGGAGCCAGCAGTTTATTTTTCCCCCTGGTTGTTAATTTGTTCATTCTCCAAGGTCGGCAGAATGGCTCAGGGCATGTGACGGATCCTACTTCTGGCCCAGGGGACTCGGCAATTTCTGAAGCCGGTCCAGGACGCAGTGCAGAGCAGGGAGAGGGGAGGTAAATGGGGGAGAGATTTTTCCCTAAGGGGAGTGTTTTTGATCCACGTGGTAGGCTGGATGCAAGTACTTATCTTTCACCAATCAAGGGCTGCCTCTCGCTGGTTCTGGGTGTCCGAGTAGACTCTGCTGCTAGGTCTCTCCCAGTGCAGAAAATGCACCTCCCAAGCACCGCTGCTTGCCTGCCTCACCAGTCATCCATGAGCTGATCAAGCCTGAAGGGCTCAGGCTGTAGCGGGTCAGTCTGGCAATGCCTCGCTGCTTCCTAACTGTCTCTCCCTCCCCCTGCCACTCAGTCCAGTTCCTCAAGTTTACCTTTGATGTTCAGGGCTCCTAGATTGTTATATATAATTGATTCGATTTTTGGGGGAGTCTTCGTTGTAAGAGGGGCCACCGGAAGCATCTGACTACTCTGCCATCTTGGCCCCACCTCTGGCACTGCTCTTTTGAAGAGCCCTTTCATTTTAATTCCGTGTTACTAGGGTATGGAAGTCCCTGGATAGAGCAAACTGTTAGCAAACTTGGCTGCTAACAGAAGGTTGAGGTTTGAGTCCACCCAGAGGCACCTTGGAACCAGTTCCTGTCAATCTACTGAAAAATCAGCCATTGAAAAGCCTCTGGAGCACAGTTCTACTAGGACACACATGGGGTGGCCATGAGTCAGAATCAACTTTGTGGCAACTAGTTGGGGGACAGAAAACAGTGAGAAGAGTTCTTAGGTGTTAGGGAACACCCTTCACATGTATTTTTATCTGCTCCTCTCCACTAGACTCTGGAAACATCTTTCTGTTACTCACTATCCCATGCCAACTTTCCTCAGCCTGGACTGGCACTGCTATTATTTTATGTCTTATGGTAGCAACAGGGTAGGCAGTGATTACCCAAGAAGTTGAAGGAAAAGTAATCCTACTGACTCCAAACCTTCTTCCACCATGACTGCTCTTTCTTCCCAACACAAAACCTAGGGGTGGCTCAAGAATTCCCTTCTTTTAAGCCATTTTATGATTTTAAGGTCTCCAACATAAGGGTAGAAAATTTTAAGTAAATGTTTTAATTGAAGTATAATATGGATAGAAAAATGCTAAAATCTTGATATATATCTATACATTTTTAGAAAAACTTACACCAACAAGATAAAGCTATAGAATAGTAGCTGCACCCCAGAAGCCTCCTACAGCTCTTCTCTCATGTTACTCCACAGTTAACTATCCTTACTTCTATTGCCATGGATTCTATTTTCCTCTTTTATATTATGTTTGTAAGATTCACCATTCATTCTTATTGCTGTGTAATATTCCACTGTAGGGATATTCTAAAATGTATTAATCTATTCTGCTGTTAATGAGCATTTGGGTTGTTTCCAGCTTGGAGTTAATATGAACTGTGCTGCTGTGAACATACTTTTCCATATCTTTGGGTGATTTTCATGCTTTCTTATTGTGTAATATAGTATGTGCATGTCCAGCTTTAACAAATAATGTCAAACTATTTTCCCGTAAGTGGTGGTACCAATTTATATTTCCACTTACAGTAATATGAGAGTTCCAGTTTCTCCACATCTTTGCCAATAAGTGATGTAATTTATCTTTTTCATTTTAACCATTCTAGTTGATACATAGTAGTACTATCTCATAGTGGTTTGAATTTGCATTTCCCTGATGACTAATAAACTTGAGCACCTTTGCTAGCTTTCTGGCCACTTAAATATCCTGTTTTGTGAAGTGCTTACTCAAGTGTCTTGTCTATTTTTTTTTTTTTTTGTTAGTTGTCTTTTATATATTAAAAAAACATTTATTTCAAAATCTTGGGGGTTTAGATAGCTTAAGGAGAATTTGACCTATTCTAGAACTATACATTTGAAAACAGTGGCTACTCACCAGGTGTGACTATTGAGTACTTGACATGTGGCTCATGCTGTAAGTGTAAATACACGCTGGATTTCAAAGATTTCATAAGAAATTAGTTTGGATACATTGGGTTAAAAACGTATTATTGAAATTAATTTTACCTGTTCTTTTTTACTTTTAAAAATTTTACTACTAGACCTTTTAAAATTGTGTAAATGGTTCACATTATACTTCTATTGGATGGCGCTGTTTTACAAAATCAGGGAAAGCTTCCCTGAGGAAGTAGCCTGCCTAGTTTTCTCCTGACTAGTGGTGGGGGCGGAGGCTGCTGGTAGATTAATTCTGACTGAAAAAGAAAAACAATGCTAGGATTGTAACAAAAGCACTTAAAAAAGATAGCTAATAAAAATAAGTGTCTGCAAACATGTTTAAAGATATATTGTCACTTCACTACAAGTTTTATGGTTCTAGATATCTTTTTAATTTTCAGCTTTGTATTTACTTATTTCAGAGAAACCCTGTGATCTTCCTAGTGTAGAAAATGGAAGAATTGCCCAATATTACTATACTTTTAAAAAACATTACTTTCCAATGGGCATAAACAAAAAAATGCCATTCTTCTGCTTCGCTGGTTATACCACTGAAACTGGGAAACAAGAAGAGCAAACCACATGTACAACAGAAGGCTGGTCTCCAGAACCAAGGTGTTTCAGTAAGTCAGCTGAATGTGTTGATGCAAAGTTTTCAGTACACAATTTAATTTGCAAAAATGAGGACCTCATAAAATATGGGAAGTGGTTAAAACTTTTACATAGATAAGGGCAAAATTGTTGTTATATTATCTTTTTACAAAATGAAGGCATATTCTGCAATTCTATAAACAATGATTCCACATTAAAATTTTATTTTTCTTTATTTGTTTTAATAATAACCTTTGAAGAGAAGAAGAATAATTACAGAAATTGTTATTTATCACATTTTAAGAAACAGAGACTCAATTGAGTTACTTCAAGTAATAAGGAACTTTTTATAGGGAGCATTGTCCATAGGAAATCAGAAAAATGCCTAAGACATTGACATCAGGAAGTACAAGATCATTACTATAGTGTTTAATCATTGTTAAGACTCATTTCTTCTTTGTGTACCTGCTTCTTCTCTCATAATATCCATGAAAAAACTTTTTTTTTCCCCTGAACTTGAGTGCAAATTTGTGAGAAGGGAATCGGATTGATTCATCTCATCATTTCATGTCAGATTTTGCTATAGGCCTATCAGTTGGCTTCTTGAGCTAAGAATTCCTCTCTTTTCCAGACTAAGGGGCTTTGGTTTAAGTCAGTTTCATATAGAAGACATTACTGTGACTGATGTATTTAGTGAACATACCATTTGGATAATCCATTCTATGATTTGAGGACAAAACATAAAAATAAAAAAGGCATTGCACTTTTAGTAGTAACATAAACCAGAGATTAATTCCAATGAATAGATCTCATTCATCACCAGAGCATAAAAATAAGTTGAACATCTTAGGTTTGTTAAGTCTTTTAGCTTGGAGAAAAGAGCATTGATACAAGAGCCAGGAGAGGAGAACTCAAGTTTAGCAGTGGAGTGTAATATAAAACATAACCTCTGCAGTCAGATTGCCTGGATGTGAATTCAGCTTGGCCACTAGATTGTGACTTAAACTTTCTGAACTTAAATTTTTATCTATAAAGTGGGGTTGATACTTCTGCTTAAATGAGATAATTCTCGTAGAGTGCATACCGCCCAGTACATACAACTAAGCTAATCATAACCTTAGAGAAGTCCCTTAACCTTTCTGAACTGATTTGTTGTGAAGATCTAATAATGAATGGGACCTATATAAAAAATGATACAGCTTCATACAATGCTAATAAATTTTTTGCTATTTAATACATCATTGTAACAATTATTTATTTTTAAAAAAAGAACTCTATAAACTTACAGGCTTTGAGTTACATGTCTGTGATTCAAGCACAGTCTACATGGATTTGCTACCAAGTCTTACTGTGAAGCTAGGTGATTCTAAAATATTTGCTGACAGAATAATTGAACAGTTTACACATTAACATAAGATGTTTGCAAAAATAATTTCAGAGTCTATAAAATAGGTACATGCTTTTGCACATGATGTTCAGAAGTATCACGGTAGGCTTAATATTAGGAAGTAAATCCAAAATAAATTATTTTGTTTGCTATTAATGACAATTGATTAAAGAAAGGGCCCTGAATATATTTTCTAAAGGTATATGTGATAGGTGGTAGGAATCACTATCAGAACTGAAATTTGTAAATATAAAGAAAGTTGATGCCTTAGTTATCTAGTGCTGCTGTAACAGAAATACCACAAATGGATGGTTTTAACAAACAGAAGTTTATTCTCTCACAGTCTAATAGGCTAGAAGTGCAAATTCAGTGCATCAACTCCAGGGAAGGGCTTTCTCTGTCGGCTCTAGAGGAAGATGCTTGTCATCAATCTTCCCCTGGTCTAGGAGCTTCTCTGTGCAGGAACCTCTGATCCAAAGGATGTGCTCTGCTACTGGCACTGCTTTCTTGGTGTTATGAGGTCTCCCAACTCTCAGCTCGCTTACCCTTTCCTTTTATCTCTTTTAAGATAAAAGGTGGTACAGGCCACATCCCAAGGAAACTCCCTTTACATTGAATCAGGAATGTGACCTGAGCAAGGGTGTTACATCCCTCCCTAATCCTCTTCAGCATAATCCAATCTTGCCTTATTAACCACAGGCAGAGATTAGGATTTACAACATATAGGAAAGTTATATTAATCACAAAATGGAGGCCAACCACACAGTACTGGGAATCATAGCCTAACCAAGTTGACACATATTTTTGGGGGACGCAATTCAATCAATGACAGTCAATGTTAATCTGAATCCATTTTAAAAAAAATAGATTCAGGATATTTCCAAAATTAAATTAAGGAATTAAGAAGTGGAAATTCTCTTTTTCTCTTTTAAATTCCAACTAAAAGTAATATTATACTTTTAGTTTTACAACTTAGTAAATGACTAAGGTGAATTTGATCGAGTTAAAGAAATACGTATTTTTTCCTTTAGAAAAATGCACCAAGCCTGACCTGAAAAATGGTTATGTGTCTGATATAAAGATATTGTACACATTTCAAGAGAACATGCGTTATGGTTGTGCTTCGGGATACAAAACCACTGGAGGGAAGGATGAAGAAGTGATTCAATGTCTCTCCAATGGATGGTCTTCTCAACCAACCTGTAGAAAGGAACATGGTATATGTTTAAGAATCATTTTCTAAAATTGAAGATGAGGGCTTGTGAGGCTTATATTTTATTTCAATAGGTATTTTATTTAATATAATCTATTTTTCATTATAACTGCAAAAGCAAGAAGTTGCTATTATATTGTTATTCTCAAATGCTAGGTGTTTTCCTTGATCTAATGGTTCTCAACCCCTACAACATACCCACGCCGGCAATTTTCACTTTATATTAATAAAAAGGAATTGCAGAGGAATAAAATCAAAGTGTCTTAATAAACCTGTTTCTTGCTTCATATATAAATTACTATTACCTTTATTAGAGAAATTGAGCTCATGCACATTATTTTATGTTGTAAACCAGTGCTGTTGTTGTTATGGTTAGGTGCGGTTGAGTCAATTTGCAATTCATATTGATCCCATGCGACAGAGTAGAACTGCCCCATAGGTTTTCCTAGGCTGTAATACTATGGGAGCAGATTGCCAGGTTTTTCTTCCTCAGAGCCTCTGTGTGGGTTTGAACCGTCAACCTTTTGGTTAGCATTCGAGCACTTAATCATTATACCACCAAGGCTCCTTAAACCAATGTTAAATATACTTAAAATAACACAATAATTTGAATACACATACCTTCTTAGTATGCTGCAAGTTATTTACATTGTACAAATCCACAGGTGGTATATAAGAAAATAATTGTCACTGCATGAGCCTTCCTTTGAACTGTGGCCTTTTGTCAAGTATAGACAACTAGAATGTTAAGAGGAGAAGAATGGTGGAGTTGAGCTACTAGATGTAGGAAAAAAAGAGGGAAGAGAGAGGTAGAGGTAAACTTTGACTATTTGCAATTATGCTGAGGATTGATTGCTGTATAATCTTAAGGTTCCATGAAAATGTATTTTGAGATTTCTTTTTTAATAGTCTAGGTTTAGAAATAAGATTTATCAAATAAATAACTTTAATTTTTTTTAGACACATGTTTGGCCCCTGAATTACATCATGGAAATTATTCTACAACACAGAAAACATTCAAAGTGAGTGATAAAGTGCAATACGAATGTGCTACTGGCTACTACACAGCTGGAGGAAAGAAGATAGAGGAGGCAGAATGTCGCACATATGGATGGTCTCTCACACCAAAATGTACCAGTAGGTTCTCATTTTGAATGCAATCTACTTTCACTTTGAAAACGTCCTCTCATACAGAAGTGTTTATCAGTTGTCATGTTCATTATGTTCCAGTTTTCATATATATATATATATATATACATATATACATATTTTGCTTCTGGTTTTAATTATTGATTATAGTAGCCCCCTTTGATCATTTAAAATTCCTTTCAGCTCACATAATTAAATTAAAATAAGCCAATTACATTTAATAAATATATACATATATATAATTAATTCATATGCTTTTTATTATTTCAAACAGATTATGGAAAATGTATTAATTTCCATTCCAGATACAGCAAGTAAGTAGTAAGTGAATTTTTTTCTAGCAGGAAAAATTAAAATTTTTGGTGTTTTTATTTATTCTTTCATTTTCAGAATTAAAGTGCTCTTCTTTAAGATTAATAGAAAATGGTTATTTTCATCCTGTAAAGCAAACCTATGAAGAAGGAGATGTAGTTCAGTTTTTTTGTCATGAAAATTATTATCTAAGTGGATCGGATTTAATCCAGTGCTATAATTTTGGTTGGTACCCAGAATCTCCGGTATGTGAAGGTAATTATTATTATTATTTTTTATTTCATACTCATAAAACTAATCAACTTTAATCTCTATGAGCTCAAGAAAAAAATGCCTTTAGTAATATCTAATTCTTGTCCTAGGTGTTATTTCTTTTCATTAATAAATCAATGCTGTTTTCAGCAATCTTTAATATATTTCATCTGAAGAAATCTTGTTTGATATTAGTTTACAGAGTAGATGTATCTTTAACTTATTATATTTTTAACCCCTTATTATGATAATGAATAGCTTTCCTTATTGGAAATGACTGAGTCCAGTGTACCCTAACTTTGGGAGGACGTTTTCTCAAGTGACCACATTTTTCCAGATGTGAAAATACAGTCTCCAAAATAGTGGGGTTGAGATCAGAAAGAACAGCAGGGTATTACCCAGAAATGAAAATGAAAAACCAGGTCATCTGTTAAATGCAGTTTAAAAACATAATGGCTATTATTAAGTTCTATCACTAGATGTGTTCAGACAGGTAGTTTGATTACCTGTCCGAAAGATACCAATTCCATAGTCATTTACACACACATACAATGTGATATGAAGGATGTCCTGCGCTAGCCGAGGAAACAAATATGAAAAGAAATACTTAATACAATGTGACAGATGCCTAAAGTCAGGTACAAAGTGCTTGAATAAACATTAGATGTTCTGCTTAGTAGGGTGTGGGGTAGCATTCACAGAGGTGATGGATGATATTTGAAATGGGCCTTAAAAAAATAAATGAGCGCTGGGAAAAAGAAAGGACTTGAAAGCCTCTATTTTGTCTATAACATAGGAAACAAACTCATTAGCAGACAGGAGCAAGAGGTAAAGTAAAACTTAGAAGAGAGATGGCCCAGATGGCTTCACTGGAGAATTCTACAAAACATTCACAGAAGAGCTTACACCAGTGCTACTCAAATTATTTCAGAACATAGAAAAGGAAGAGAAACTTCCAAATTCATTCTATGAAGCTAGCATAACCATGATACCAAAACCAGGCAAAGATACAATAAAAAAAAGAATATTACAGACCAATATCTCTCATGAATATAGATGCAAAAATTCTCAACAAAATTCTAGCCAATAAAATTCAGCATCATATCAGAAAAATGATACATCACAACATAGGATTCATACCAGGTATGCAAGGATGGTTCAACATTAGAAAATCAATCAACGTAATCCACCACATAAATAAAAGAAAAGAATCACATGATCATCTCAATCGACACAGAAAAGGCATTCAATAAAGTCCAACACAAACTCCTGATAAAAACTCTCAATAAAACAGGTGTAGAAGGGAAATTCCTAGACATAATAAAGGGCTTCTATGCAAAACCAACAGTCAACATCATTGTTAATGGAGAGACTGAAAACATTCCCCTTAAGAACAGGAACAAGACAAGGATGTCCTTTATCACCACTCCTATTTAACATTGTGCTGGAAGTCCTAGCTACAGCAATAAGGGAAGAAAAAGAAATAAAAGGCATCCAAATTGGTAATGAAGAAGTAAAACTGTCTGTATTTGCAGATGATATGATAATATATATATAGAAAACCCAAAAGACTCCACAAGAAAACTACTGGAACTAATAGAAAGAGTCAGCGCAGTAGCAGAATATAAGATAAACATACAAAAATAAGTTGGATTCCTATACACCAACAAAGAGAATGATGAAAAAGAAATCAGGAAAGCAGTACCATTTATAATAGCCCCTAAAAAAATAAAATACTAAGGAATAAATCTAGGGATGTAAAAGACCTATACAAAGAAAACTACAAAACACTACTGCCAGAAATCAAATGAGAGCTATGTAAATGGAAAAACGTACCATGCTCATGGATAGGTAGACTCACCATTGTGAAAATGACAATTCAACCCAAAGCAATCTACAAATACAATGCAACTCTGATCCACATACAAACAACATTCTTTAAAGATATGGAAAAAATGATCATTAACTTTATATGGAAAGAGAAGAGGCCCCGGATAAGTAACGCACTGTTGAAGAAGAAGAATGAAGTAGGAAGACTCATACTACCTGACCTCAGAATCTACTATACAGCTACGGTGGTCAAAACAGCCTGGTACTGGTACAGCGACAGATACATTGACCAATGGAACAGAATTGAGATCCCAGATGTACATCTATCCACTTATGGTCACCTGATCTTTGACAAGGGCCCAGAGTTGATCAAATGGGGAAAAGACAGTCTTTTTAACCAATGGTGCTGGCAAAACCGGATTCCACCTGCAAAATGAGGAAAACAGGACCATACCTCACACCATACACAAAAACTAATTCAAAATGGATCAAAGATCTAAATATAAAACCGAAAACTATAAAGATCGTAGAAGAAAAAATAGGATCAGTGCTAGAGACTCTAATACACGGCATTAACAGGATACAAACCATAACTAATGAGATACAAACTCCAGAAGATAAGTTAGGTAACTGGGCTCTTCTAAAAATTAAACACTTATGTTCATCCAAAAACTCACCAAAAAAGTACAAAGAGAACCTACAGACTGGGAAAAAATTTTGACTATTACGCATCTAACAAAGTTCTAATCTCTAAAATCTACAGGAAAGTCCAACACCTCTATAACAAAAAGACAAATAATCCAATTAAAAAATGTGCAAAGGAAATGAACAGCCACTTCACCAAAGAAAACATTCAAGCCGCCAACAGACACATGAGGGAATGCTTGTAGTCACTAGCCATTGGAGAAATACAAATCAAAACCACAATGAGATACCATCTCACCCTGGCATTTCTGACACGAATCAAAAACACTGGAAATAACAAATGTTGGAGAGGCTACGGGGAGATCGGAACTCTTATGCACTGCTGGTGGGAATGCAAAATGGTACAACCATTTTGGAAAATGATATGGCGCTTCCTTAGAAAGCTAGAAATAGAAATATTATACGATCCAGGAATTCCACTCCTAGCAATATATCCTAAAAAAATAAGAGCCATCACACGAATAGACATATGCACACCCATGTTCACTGCAGCATTGTTTACAATAACAAAAAGATGGAAAAAACCTAGATGCCCATCAACAGATGGATGGATAAACAAACTATGGTACATACACACAATGGAATGCTACTTAACGGTAAAGAACAATGATGAATCTGTGAAGCATCTCACAACATGGATGAATCTGGAGGGAATTTTGTTGAGTGAAATAAGTCAATTACAAAAGGACAAATATTGTATGTAACCACTACTATAGAAATTCATGAAAAGGTTTACACACAAAAAGAAACAATCTTTAATGGTTACTAGGCAGGGGAAGAGTGGGGATGGAAAAACACTAAATAGAAAATAGATAAGTGGTAACTTTGGTGAAGGGTAAGACAGTACACAATACTGGGGAAGCCAGCACAATTTGTTCAGGGTAAGGTCATGAAAGCTCCATGGACACATCCAGACTCCCTTAGGGACCAAATTACTAGGCTGAGGGCTATGGGCACCATTATCTCAGGGAACAACCAGCTCAATTGGCATACCGTAGTTTATAAAGAAAATGTCTACATTCTACTTTGGTGAATAGCATCTGGGGTTTAAAAGCCTGTGAGTGACCATCTAAGATACTCCACTCATCTCACCCCTTCAGGAGCAAGGGAGAATGAGGAAAATTAAAGAAACAAGGGAAAGATTAGTTCAAAGGAATAACTGACCACAACTGCAATGACCTCCACCAGACTGAGTCCGGTACAAGTAGCTGGTTCCCAGCTACCCCCACTGACTGCTCTGACAGGGATCACAATAGAGGGTCCTGGACAGAGCTGGAGAAAAATGTAGAACAAAATTCTAACTCAGAAAAAGACCAGACTTACTGGCCTGATACAGACTGGTGAAACCCTGAGAGTATGGTCCCTGGACACCCTTTTAACCCAGTAACGAAGTCACTGCAGAGGTTCACCTTTTAGCCAAAGATTAGACAGATCCATAGGACAAAATGAGACTAAAGGGGCACACAAGCCAAGGGGCAAGGACTAGAAGGCAAGAGAGGATAGGAAAACTGGTAATAGGGAACCCAAGGTTGAGAAGGGAGAGTACTGACATGTCATGGGGGTGTTAACCAATGTTATAAAACAATATATGTACTAACTGTTTAATGGGAAGTTAGTTTGTTGTGTAAACCTTCATCTAAAGTACAGAAAAAGAACAACAACAGAGACATTGACCAATGGAACAGAATTGAGAACTCAGATGTAAATCCATCCACCTACGGTCACCTGATTTTTGACAAGGGCCCAAAATACATCAAATGGGGAAAAGACAGTCTTTTTAACAAATGGTGCTGGCAAAACTGGATATCCATTTGTAGAAAAATGAAACAGGACCCATACCTCACACCATATACAAAAACTACTTCAAAATGGATCAAAGACCTGAATATAAAGCCTCAAACTATAAAATTCATAGAAGAAAAAATAGGACCAACACTTCAGACCTTAATACATGGCATTAACAGGATACAAACCATAAACATCAACACAAAAAACCCAACAGATAAACTAGATAATTGGGATCTTCTAAAAATCAAACATCTATGCTCTTCAAAAGATTTCACCAAAAGAGTTAAAAGAGAACCTACAGACTGGGAAAAAATTTTTGGACAGTACAAGTCAGACAAAGGTCTAATCTCCATAATCTACAAGAAAATCCAACACCTCTACAACAAAAAGACAACCAATCCTATCAAAAAATGGGCAAAGGAAATGAACAGACACTTCACCAAGGAAGACATTCAAATGGCCAACAGACACATGAGGAAATGCTCGCGATCACTAGCCATTAGAGAAAGGCAAATTAAAACCACAATGAGATACCATCTCACCCCGGCATTACTGGCACGAATCAAAAACACTGGAAATAACAAATGTTGGAGGGGCTGCGGGGAGACGGGAACTCTTATACACTGCTGGTGGGAATGCAAAATGATACAGCCATTTTGGAAAATGATATGGCGTTTCCTCAGAAAGCTAGAAATAGACGTACCATTCGATCCAGCAATCCCACTCCTAGGAATATATCCTAGAGAAATAAGAGTCATCACTCGAATAGACATATGTACACCTATGTTCATGGCAGCATTATTCACAATAGCAAAACGATGGAAACAACCTCGATGTCCATCAACAGACGAGTGGATACACAAACTATGGTACATACACACAATGGAGTACTATGCAATGAGAAAGAACAATGAATCGGTGAACCATCTCATAACATGGAGGAAACTGGAGGACATCATGCTGAGTGAAATAAGTCAATCACAAAAGGACAAATATTGTATGAGACCTCTATTGTAAAAACCCATGAAAAAATTCACATGCAAAATGTAACAATCCTTGTTGGTTACCAGGGATGGGGGGGGGGGGAATACTAAATAGGTAATAGGTAAGTGGTAACTTGGGTGAGAGATGAGATAGTACATAGTACAGGGGAAACTAACACAACCTGCACAAGGAAAGGTCATGGAGGCCCTATAGACACATCCAAACCCCCCGAGGGACTGAGTTGTTGGACGGAGGGCTCTGGGGACCATGATCTCGGGGAACATCTAGCTCAATTGGCATGACACTACTTATAAAGATAATGCTCTACATTCTACCTTGGTGAGTAGTGTCTGGGGTCTTAAAAGCCTATGAGCGGCCATCTAAGATACTCCACTGATCTCATCCCTTCGGGAACAAGGGAGAACGAAGAGAACAGGATACAAGGAAAAGATTAGTCCGAAGGACTAATGGTCCACAGCTACCAAGGCCTCCACGGGACTGAGCCCAGTACAGCTGGATGGTGCCCGGCTACCACCAATGACTCCTCTGACCAGGATCACAACAGAGGGTTCTGGGCAGAGCTGGAGTAGGATGTAGAGTATAATTTTAACTCCCAAAAAAAAAAAAAAAAAAAGACCAGATATACTGGCCTAAAGAATACTAGAGAAACCTCGAGAGTGTGGCCCCCAGACACCCTTTCAGCTCAGAGGGGAAGTTACCTTCAAGGTTCGATGTTAAGCCTGGGAATGGACACCCCAGTAAAACTAAATGGGACTAACGATGTACAGGAGTCCGGTGACAAGGGCCAGAAGGCAGAGGGAGAGTAGGAAACTGATGATAAGGAACACAAATTGAATAAGGACACTGTCGATGTATTGTGAGATTGTTGACCACTGCTATAGGGCAACATTTGTAGTAACTATTAAATGGGAGGCTGTTTTGTCCTGTAAGCCTTCATCTTGGGCGACAATGGCAGCACAATTGGAAGAGCATAGTCAATATCACTTAAATGTGTAAGTAAAAAGTTTTGAAATGGTGTTTAAATAAAATAAAAATAAATAAATAAATAAATAAATAAATAAACAAATGAGACTAAAGAGGTACAATAGTCCACTGACAAGGTCCAGAAGACAGAAGGGGACAAGGAAGCCCCCTGGTGATAGGGAATACAAGGTGGAGTAAGGATATTCTTGATGTGCTGTGAGATTGTTAACCATTGTCATAGGGCAACATGTGTAGTAATTGTTAAATGAAAAACTATTTTTTCTGTAAGCCTTCATCTTAAGTGAGAATAACAGCACAGTTGGAAGAGCGTAGTCAATGTCACTGAACTGTGAATGTAGAAATTTTTGAAACGGTGTATCTTTGGCCATCTGTAATTTTCATCAAAAAAAAAGGTTGAGAATTTAGAGGCTTAATACGTTGTGGGGTTGTTAACCAATGTCAAAAAACAACATGTGTACTACTATTTCATGAGAAACTATTTGCTCTGTAAGCTTTCACCTGAAGTACAATAAAATATATATTAAAAAAAATAAAAATAAAAATAAAGTACAGAAAAAGAAAAACCTTAGAAGAGAGAAGTGAAGATTTGCAATAGGAGCTGGGAAGAATGAAAGTGGGAATTGATCAGAGACATGCAATAGAATTTCCCTTACTTATCATGATCCTATGAGTGTATTAAACAGTAATTGTAATGGTTTTATGATTTTTCAGTCATGCTCAACAACCTTATTGCTGCATAACAATGTTACCACAAATTTAGCAGCTTAAAACAACACACGTTTAGTATTTCACGGTTTATGTGAGTCAAGAGTCTGGACACAACCGCCCTGACAGGGAACAAAATGGAGAGTCCCTGATGGAGCAGGAGAAAGGTGGGGTGCAGAACTCAAATTCTAGTAAAACAGACCAGACTTAATGGTCTGACTGTGACTGGAGGAACCCTGGAAAGCACGGCCTCTGGATTCTCTATCAGCCCAGAACTAAAACAATTTCCGAGGCCAGCTCTTCAGACAAAGATTGGACTGGACTGTGGGACATAAAATGATACTCGTGAAGAGTGTGCTTCTTAGCTCAAGTAGATACATGAGACTAAATGGGCAGCTCCTGTCCAGAGGTGAGATGAGAAGGCGAGAGGGTTAGGAGCTGGTTGAATGGACATGGGAAATCAGGGGTGGAAAGGAGGAGTGTGCTGTCACAGAATAAGGAGAGCAATTAGGGTCACATAACAATGTATGTATAAATTTTTGCATAAGAGACTAACTTGAAACGTAAACTTTCACTTAAACTACAACAATAAACAAACAAAAAAAGAGTCTGGACACAGATTAGCTGGGTCCTCTGTTTCAGGGTCTAACAGAGTTGCTATCCACGTGTCAGCCAGGGCTGCAGTCTCTTCTGAGGCTTGACTGGGAAAGGGCCTGCTTCCAAATACATTGTCACTGTCGGCAGCATTCAGTGCTTTGCAGGCTGCGGGACTGAGGGCCTCAATTTCTTGCTAAATGTCAGCTGGAGGCATCTCCATTTGGCAGCTCAAAATGTGGCAATTTGTGTCTTCCCAACCAGCATGGTAGACAGTGGGAGAGTCTTTCAGCAAGACCAGGACTACAATACTATGTAACACAATCATGTATACATAATTATATACATAATATTGTAACACTGGTCTTGCTGTATTCTATTATTTAGAAGCAAGTCCCTCAAGAGGAGGTCTATCACACAAAGGAGAGAACACTAGGAGGTGGGGCCCTTACTAGCGTCTGTCTAACATACTCATTATGGTACTTGACACATTTAAAGTGCTTATTAAATTTTAACTATCATTGTTATATTTATTATGACTAAAAATGCAAAGTCTTTTTCTTAAGGAAGAAGAAATAGATGTCCTCCTCCACCTTTGCCTCTAAATTCCAAAATTCAAACTTATTCAACAACATATCGTCCTGGAGAAGTTGTTCATATAGAATGTGAACTTAATTTTGAGATCCAGGGGTTGGAAGAAATACGTTGTGAAAATGGAAAATGGACAGAGCCCCCAAAATGCATTGGTTAGTAACACTTCGAGTAAAATTTTCCCAAAACAAAGTCTGTATGTGCAAGTAAATGGTCTCTGCTCTCTAAATTATACCTTTTCAGAACTGAAGGAGAAGATTGCCTGTGAGGAACCACCCCTAATAGAGAATGGTGCGGCGAACCTACACTCTCAAATTTATTACCATGGGGATAAAGTGACATATAGATGTGCAAATGGCTACTATATGCATGGATCAAATGAGATAACTTGTAAACATGGAAAATGGACACTTCCCTCTGAGTGTGTTGGTATGTATGCTATATTTAACATCAATATCTAAGCTTATTGTGTAAAAATTTTCCATTCTGTCTATTTAATCCACATAATTATAGCAAGAGGAAACTGCTTGAAATATTAGAAACAAATTAATATTTCATCTATTCTGCTACCTTTTTTTTTTTATATGGAGGCATCTGTAGAATTTTAGCCAACCAAAAGGTTGGAGGTTTGAGTCCACCCAGAGGCACCTTGGAAGAAAGGCCTGGCAATCTACTTCCAAAAAAATCAGCCATTAAAAGCCCTGTGGAGCACAGTTCTACTCTGACACACATGAGGTCACCATGAGTCAGACTGAAATCAATAGCAACAGGTTTTTTTTTTTTAAAGAAATGGGAAGCTAAACATTTTTGAATGCATATTAGTGGTAGGCACTGTCATGTGACCTGTTTGACTCCAATACCTATGAGCTTTCCATGACAGCACAAAAGTGATGATGTGCTTCATCTCTAAACAAAATAAGGGCATGTTGGATTGGGCGACTGGCTATGGGCATGTCCTACAGTGTTAGGATAGAGTTCTCTGTTCCTGACTTTGGATCAGTTTTGCTGATATTACTTTAGCCACGCTGAACCTATTACCTTTCTAAGACATGTCCCTGGTCTTCCATTTCACTGAAGGATACCAGCAGGCAACACTGTCACTCCTAGGTGCTACCCTTCCTGTCATCCTTCTCTTTTCTTGATCAGATCCTGCAGAGATATTCACAAACACATTTACCAAGGATATTTAGTGCATAAAGCAAATGATAATACAGACGCTAAAGAAATAATATTAGCAGAGTAAAAGAGAGACTCTAAAGAGAGGAAAAAAAATGGAAATTTCATCCATGAGTTGACTGAGAAAATTCCTCTAGGATGGGAATGAGAAGGAAAAATAAAAGTGGATAATGGCATAGGACAGTTTTAGAACTGACTGTAATCATTAGGTTAAGCAGTGTTTCCCTTTCTACATGTTTTAAGAATTTTGTATCGTAGTTTCTTCATATCAAGACAAGTGAAAAAAAATGCATACTTGTTCTTAGGCTAAACATTTGCTGTTTATTCTTGCTTAGTAAATTTTTAAGATATTTGTGCTGCATAACATTTCTCTCATTTCTGATGAATTTATGAGTCAATTGTCCTAAATGACATAGTTCAAGTATTGAGGAGTCTTGGGTGAAAATGGTTAAGCACTCAACTACTAACTGGAAGGTTGGCGTTTCAAACCCACCCAGAAGTAGGTGCCTTGGAAGAAAGGCCTGGTGATCTGCTTCTGAAAGATCACAGCCTCGAAAACCCTATGGAGCACAGTTCTAGTCTGTGGGGTCTCCAAAGGTCAGATTTAAAAGCAACTTTTTTTTGTTTGTTTTGTACTATGGGTAACCATATTATGTTATTATGTAGTTATGAGTTCATATTAATTGTAAAATAAACTCTTTTCTTAGAAAACAACAAGAACTGTAAGCCTCCACCTGATCTAATAAACGGGGCTATTGTTGATGGGTTATTGACAAGCTACACAACAGGATCCTCAGTGCAATATAGGTGCAATGAGTATTATTTACTGAAAGGATCAAAGACATCTCATTGTGAACAAGGAAAATGGACATCTCCACCTGTCTGCTTAGGTAAGATAGAGAACACTCTGAATTTCTTTTACTATTACATTTATATTTTATGTGATTTTCTCATAATGTTTTACAGCATAGAAATGATTATTTGTATAAATGTTTTCAAGTGTCTCCCTTCCCCCTCAATTCTTTATGCAGAAAATCCCTAGTATCTTAAGGTCTAGGACTCCATTAATTCTTTCCTCATTGCTTTTTGTGTTGTGTTTCTCCTAACTGAAATTTTCCCTATTTCCCTTAATGTCTCTGCTTCTGTTGTCCTCAGAATACATTTGAAGAGAAGAATAATCAACACAATTCTTTCCTTGGTAGGGAATATTGGTAATTGCTCCTTTGTTACAACTTCCTCACCTGAATGATCATTTTTGTTAAGTCATCTCGATTATATAAATATATGTTTGTAAACTACCCTGAATGTATTTTGGAATAAAGCATGATACAAAATTTCATGTTTCAAGTGGAGAATTGAAGCAGTGATCAAAATAATTATTTAAATTATGACAACACTGAGAAAATAATGTATACCTCTCAAATAATATTTGCCTCAGATTTTAGCTTTGCTAGCCAGAGTTAAGTTTAAAAGCCTTTAATCTGCCCTGGTTGCTACAGATCGTTGAACATGCTACATTGAGACTTTTACAAATAGGCAATGACATGATATATGTCCTGTAAGTTAAAACAACCATTTAATTTGAAGTACTAGCATTTTAAAATTACAAAAGCAAATCATTGTTATTTACAAAAAAAAAAAAGTACATAAACAGAAGCAAGTAAAAGAAAATGGGAAACATTGGTAACCTTCCTTGAAACAATTGTTGTTAACTTAGAAAATGATCTTCTAAACATTTTACTTAGTATATATACAACAAAAATGCAGAGTTTATGTAAATTGCACTTTTTTGATTTAAAAATATACTGTGAGCATTGTTTAATATACTTTTGCAATATCCTTTTCAATGGCTGCATAGTATTCCATAGTGCAGATGTGCCAAAATTAATTTAACTAGTCACTTTACTGATGAATGTTTAGTTTTTTCAACATTTTCATATTCCAAACAACACATTTTTAAACAAAATGTTTGTAAGTTTTTTAAAACTTTATTTTTTAGTTAAACATTAATTATATTTATTTTGTGAATGTTTTGTTATTTTTCAAATTTTCTAAAGTGGAATTTCTGAACCAAAAATAGTTGGAATTTTGTTTTTCCTTTAATTATGAAATTGTCCTTCAAAAAGTTTATTCTGAGTTATACCCCTCTCATTACTAACTAAATGAAGCAGTTTTCTTAATCTTTTTGTGAACTTTGCATTTTTTAATCTTTATATTTTTTGTTAATCCAGTGGGCAAAATAATTTTAATTTGTTTTATTTAATTATTAATGAGTTGGATATTTTTATATTTTCAGTGGCCACAGGATTTTCTTTTCATGAACTGGCTGTTCAGTTTCATCATTTTTCCATATTCATTATAAGAGCTATATCTATATAAATTATATTACCCGTATATGATAATCATATATATTGAAAATATGTTTTTTTATCTTCCTTTTATTTATGGCCATTTTTAATATTCAGGAAATTTATTTTTTAAGTCTTGAGCTCTTTTAACCTTTTCTTTTGTGGTTTCTCCTTTTAAATTATTCTTAGGGGGCTGTTATCATTCAAAATCAGATACATCTTCCTCTCTGAATAGTTTTTTTTCTATTGTTCATATGTTTTCATAAGGGTTTTTGATATTAAGTATCTGTTGATATGATTAATACCACATTGAATGGAAGTATAGTCATCTCTGAGGGTGGAAACTGGGTTGAAACAGTAATGGAAAAACCAGTAATAGAACAACCACATAAGAAAAACAAGATTTAAAGAAATCTATTATTGTATATCTGGAAAAATTGCTTCAAGAAATTTAGGCTTGGTGCTAATAAATCACAGCAAATATTGAGTGAAGATCATTTTATTGTCATCATGGCAAGAGGAGAGAGCTTTTGTACATCTCGTTTGTCCTTTGTGATTGAAAGTACTATCACTTCAAATGTTCAGAACATTGTGATGAGAGGTAGAATCTTCTATCTGTGAAGGATTCTTGCAGACATTATGAACCTCTCTAAACTCCCCCTGCTGTTCTTTCCTGCTCTCACTCTTCTCCAGCCACTCTGGCCTCCTTACCTTGTTCAACAAGCCAAGCATGCTCTCACCTCATGGCCTTTGCATTGGTTGTTTCTTCTGCCTGAAATGCTTTTCCCTCAGAAAACAACATTGCTCACTCCCTGCCCTTTTTCAAATCTGTGCGAATTGTCACTTCTTATTTAGGCATACCCCAACACCTTACTTAAAAGTGCAATCACCCTTCCTCCAGCCCTTCTGAGAGCTCCTCCCCTTCACTTTTCTTTTCCCCAACTATTTTATCACCTGTTGTACAGGTAGACACATATTCTAATGTAGTATAAAATTCATACGTTTATTATATTTATTCCTTGTTTCATGTGTTTCTCCCAGTTACAAGATAAGCTCCATGAGGACAGAGATCTTTGTTTTGTATATTGTATAGCAAGTGACTAGAACACTACCTGGTAGAGTATATACAATGAATATACTCTATATTTCAAGATTTTTATGTTATAGAAAGCAAATCATAATTAACACAATTGGTTGATGGCCTTAAACTATAATTTTAATATTTCTAATTAAGTGGTTTTAATTTATGATATACTTGAGGTCCCTGAGTGGTGTAAGCATTTTACAATCAGCTGCTCACCTAAAGACTGGCAGTTTGAATTCACCCAGTGGCACACAGAAAAAATGCTTGGCAATCTACTTCTGTGAAGATTATAGCCAAAAAAAGCCCTATGGGGCAGCTCTACTATGTCACACATGGGGCCACCATGAGTCAGAATCGACTCAATGGCAATGGGTTTGGTTTATAGACAATAAATAATGTATATATTCATTTGGTAGTAAGAAAGTGTATACTTTATTACGTATATGTGTATGAGGAGCTTTAATAATGATAAATGCCAACAACTATAAAATATTGTTTTTGATGGCTGTCATAATTTTTATTTTTAAATTATATGACTTGTATGTTTGTCAGATGAGTGAAGAATTTAAAAAGTATTTTGTCTTTCAGAGCCATGTACTGTAAATGTGGATTACATGAACAGAAATAACATAGAGATGAAGTGGAAATATGAAGGAAAGGTCTTACATGGAGATTTAATAGATTTTATATGTAAGCAGGGATATGACTTATCTCCATCCACCCCACTGTCTGATTTATCTGTGCAGTGTAATAGAGGAGAAGTGAAATATCCTTTATGCATTAAAAAAGGTAAAGCAATAATATTTTCTGACAATTTCTTACTTACCATTAACTCCCAGCTGAGTTGAAAGTGTAAGACCATAAGCAATTCACTACCATCATCTTCTAACCTATAACAGGGACAATGATTAAATCAGTATCCAGTCAGCATATGCGCTTGAATAGGATGACTACCTAAGACACCTTTTAATTCTAAAAGCCAATTTTATGAAGGGAAAACAATCAAGAAGTTTTATAAACATCACTAGACTGTCAAACAATTGATCACCCCTGAAGAAAAGCCACAGAAAAAAATTGCTTTCCTCAGAAATTCCTAGGGAGCATTGTCTCAGAAAATGGCTGATGCAGAGTTGGAGAGTCTGGTGTGGAAGGGTGGAGAGGCCTGCTTTACTCTCTAGGCAGTGTTGCATACTCCTTGGACACTGGAACAATTACTTTTTTTTTTAAAGAAGAAAGGAAGTGAATACCTCCAGAAAGTATGGTTTAAAGGAGTCTCTCATACACTTGCACTCTTGGCAAGATAGAAAGGGAACAATATAATTCATGATTATCAACACTTTGATAGTTTAATTTTTTGAAATATTATAATCTGAGATTCTAATTGTAATAATACATTTTAAGTGTGAAATTATTTCAGAAATGCTTGAAATCATCCAAAAAATATTTGAGAACTGCCTTAAAAATGCTGTTACCTAAATGATCTTATTTTATTTCTGTAGCAATTATAAAAGCCCCGGATGCTTGTTATAGCAATTCATTTTATACTTTAACAATTATTTTTTTAGAATATAAACGAAAGTGTGCAGCTCCTCCACTTATTAAAAATGGTGTCATTATTAGCTCTGTAACTGGCACCTACGAAAATGGTTCCTCAATAGAATACAGATGTTTTGATCACCATTTCCTACAAGGATCTCCAGATGTCTATTGTTTAGAGGGAGTGTGGACTACACCGCCATCATGTTTAGGTATGTGCTATTAAATATTTAACAAAAGAAAACTGTATATTATTTTCACTTTCTGCCATTCGAATTGATATAACAATAATATAATTCTTAATTTGTTGTTTTTGAATTACTTTATTGGTGTTCCTGTTCAATCACTTGTTTCTACACTTTCCACTAAATCATAGATAACTGCAGTCTAATTCACTCTAACAAATATCTGTGAAGTGCAAATCTTATGTCAGGTACCAGTTTGGAATGGGCTACAAGATAAATAAGCCATAGTGTTGTGGGCCAACCTGTAAACAATTATCATTCAGTGTGATTCGACCAAAAACCAAACCCTTTGCCGTTGAGTTGATTCCAACTCATAGCGACCCTATAGGACAGAGAACTGCCCCATAGAGTTTCTAAGGAGTCCCTGGTGGATTCTAATTGCTGACCTTTTGGTTAACAGATGTAGCTCTTAACCGCTACACCACCAGGATTTCCCCAGTGTGACTGGCACTATGGAAAATTTTTAGCTTGAGATGATGTCGTCTTCTTCCAGAGAATACTCATCCAATCCACTCATTGACAGCTAGTGTAGGGGACTGTTGTTATTAATTACCATTGAGTCAACTCCAACTCATGGCGACCCCCATGTGTGCAGAGGAGAACTGCACTCCACAGGGTTTTCGAAACTGTGACGTTTCAGAAGCAGATTGCCAGGCCTTAGTTCTGAGGTGCCTCTGGGTGGGTTTGAACTGCCAGCCTTTCAGTTAGTAAACAGCGCTTAATCATTTGCACCACCAATTAGGGGCAGATGGTCTCAATCTGATTAGAGACTAAATTTAAGCTTGTTTTAGACTTTTGTTTACCCTTACTAATAGAATGTAGCTTTCCAGGGTTCTCTACTGAGAGTTTGCTCTTATACCAAGGCTCCTCCTAGTTGACTGCCTCTGATATTACTGGGAGTCTGCAAAAAGCACTGTGTAGCTTTTCATTCACTTTCTACATGGCTCCTTATCCTCTCCCTCTGCACAGGTTGAGAGTAGGCAAATGTCTCAAAGGAAGAACCAGGGTAAGAGTATCAGGTTATTCCTCTACACCTCCTCCCTTCCCTTATGTTCTTGGCCCCTCAAGTCCTGCCTGCGTTGGCAGACCCAAACACTCATTTTTGTATCCTCAACTCTATGAGACTTCCAAAAGCACTGCTGGCTCCCTGCCTATTTTTGTCCATTCTCTACCCAGTTTCTAAGCTCATGCTAAGAAACAAAAAATATCCCAAAAGGAAATGGCACATAGAATGAGCTTTGTCCAGAACCTTAGTTCCCTAAGTGCTGGCTATTTTAGAAGTTCTCTGATGCTTTGAAATACTTATTTTTTGTATGTTATACAAATTCTCTAGTTCATGGTAGGAGCGCTGGTTTGCTGGAAGATACTCTGTTATAGTTGAAAGCAGAAGGTCCGTGAGTCAATTTTTTAAAGACTTATCTTAATTAAGTTTTCAGTGAAAAAAGTATTTGCAATGACTAAGTCATTGGTCTTGCAAAATTCTATCATGTGATTTCTGGCATCGTTTCTATCACCAAGGCCATATTTTCCCAACTACTGATCCTTCTTCAATGTTTCCAACTTTCGCATTCCAATCCCCAGTAATTATCAATGCATCCTGATTGCATGTTTGATCAATTTCATACTGCAGAAGTTGGTAAACATCTTCAATTTCTTCATCTTTTAGTTGGTGCATAAATTTGAATAATAGTCATATTAACTGGTCTTCCTTGTAGGCTTATGGATATTATCCTATCACTGACAGTGTTGTACTTCAGGATAGATCTTGAAATACTCTTTTTGACAATGAATGCTATGCCATTCGTCTTCAATTTGTCATTTCCAGCATAGTAGATTGTATGATTGTTTGATTCAAAATGGCCAATACGAGCCTATTTTAGCTCACTAATGCCTGTATCGATCTTTGTGAGATCCGTTTCATTTTTGACAACTTCCACTTTCCCTAGATTCATACTTCGTACATTCCACATTCTGATTATTAATGGATGTTTTCAGCTGTTTCTTCTTTTTGAGTCATGCTACCTCAGCAAATGAAGGTCCCCACAGCTTTACTCCATCCACATCATTAAGGTCACTCTACTTTGAGGAGGCAGCTCTTCCTCAGTTGTATTTTGAGTGCCTTCCAACCTGAGGGGCTCATCTTCCAGCACTATACCAGACAATGTTCTGCTGTTATTCAGAAGGTCTTCACTGACCAATTTCTTCAGAAGTAGATCACCAGGTCCTTCTTCCTATTCTGTCTTAGTCTAGAAGCTCTGCTAAAACCTGTACATCATGGGTGACCCTGCTGGTATTTGAAATACTAACGGCATAGCTTCCAGCATCACAGCAACAGGCAAGCCATCACAGTACGACAAACTGACAGGTGAGTGGACCTTGCCAGGTGGAATACATAGGAATCAAATTGACTACATCTGTGGAAACAGACAATTGAGAAACTCAATATCGTCAGTCAGAAAAAGACCAGGGACCGACTGCAGAAGTGACCATCAATTGCTCATATACAAGTTCAACTTGAAGCTGAAGAAAATGAAAACAAGTTCACGAGAACCAAAATACAACCTTGAGTATATCCCACCTAAATTTAGAGACCATCTCCAGAATAGATTTGACACACTGAACATTATTGAAGACCAGAAGAGTTATGGGATGATGTGAAGGACATCATATGTGAAGAAAACAAAACGTACGTCGTTAAAAAGACAGGAAAGAAAGAAAAGACCAGAATGGATGTTAGAAGAGACTTTGAAACTTGCTCTTGAACATAGAGTAGCTAAAGCAAATGGAAGAAATGATGGCACAAAAGAGCTGAATAGAAGATTGCAAAGGATAGCTCAAGAAGACAAAGTAAAGTATTATAATGAAATGTGCAAAGACCTGGAGTTAGAAAACCAAAAAGGAAGAACACACGCTGCATTTCTCAAGCTGAAAGAACTGAAGAAAAAATTCAATCCTTGAGTTGCAGTGTTGAAGGATTCTATTGACAAAATATTGAACAACTCAGGAAACATCAAAAGAAGATGGAAAGAATACACAAAGTCACTGTACAAAAAAGAATTTTCGACATTCAATCATTTCGGGGGTAGCATATAATCAAAAACCAATAGTACTGAAGGAAGAAGCATAACCGCGATTGTGAGGATGGCACAGTACTGGACAATGTTTTGTTCTGTTGTATATAGAGTCGCTGTAAGTCAGAACTGACTTGATGGCACCTAACAACAACAACAACATAACACTTTGAGCAAAGCATGTGGTGCATAGGCAACTACGTGTTGAATAAATAAGTTTGTTGATACATGTCTTAGTTATCTAGCTCTGCGATAACAGAAATACCACAAACGGATGGCTTTAACAAAGAAATTTTTTCTCTCACAGTCTAGGAGGCTAGAAGTCCAAATTCAGGGTACCAACTCCAGGGGAAGGCTTTCTCTCTCTGTAGGTTCTGGAGGAAGGTCCTTGTCATTGATCCTCCCTGGTCAGGGAGCTTCTCAGCGCAGGGACCCCAGGTCCAAAGGACACCCTATTCTCCTGGCTCTTGTTTCTTGGTGGTATGAGGTTCCCATGTTCCTCTACTTGCTTCTCTCTTTTATATCTCAAAAGAGATTGGTTTAGGACACAGCCTAATCTTATAGAGTTTGTGCTGCCTCATTAACATAACTGCCACTAATCCCACCTCATTAACATCCTAGAGGTAGGATTTACAAAAATAGGAAAATCATATCAGATGACAAAATGGTGGACAGTCACACAATACTGGGAATCATGGCCTAGCCAAGTTGACACATATTTTGTGGGGGACACAATTCAATCCATGACAATATAGTACAAGAATGTAATTGACACACTTTATTAACAACTTTCTAAGTTTTTACCTATCTCAGAAGCTACTCCTCAGTGTTTAGTTATCCAGGAGGCAAATAAGGACATAAAGCCACCTCATATTCTGAAATAATTTGATATTTGATACTTTCAAAATATCAATGTTTTTAATCACAGAAAAGATCAAAGAAGTTTGTTGGATATCCTAATACTTATTTTAGTTTTTTGTTTTATTTTGTTTTAATATGTATGGAAAAGGGCACACTAATGCTTTCATGCTTAGCATTTTAAAGCTTAAGCCAATCTCAGTAGTTCTTCATAAATGGAAGCTTAAAAGAAGAAAACTGTTAACCACTTGGTATGGCCTCAGGCCATGAGGAGTTTGGTTAGTGTTAGTAATCCAGCTGGTTTCTACATTTCCATAAACATGTTTATCAAGTGTTTTACTTGAATTTATTAAAGAAGAAGGGGAAAAAAATAATTTCAGTGACCAGTATTAACTGTCAGTGCTTCTGGAAAGCACCTGTGTGTGTGTGTGTGTGTGTGTGTGTGTGTGTGTATGTGAGTGTATGCTAAATTTGTAAATCCTAATGGCACAAAACTAAATGCTAGGCAGGACATACCCTCTGTCCAAATCCAGGACCACAGAGATAAGTGGCAGAATGTTTTCTGTGTAGTCTGAACATATTGTCTGACTCCAATATTAATCCTAAATAATTTACTTGCCATTCTCATATTTGGGAATTTTTTAGCTCATCATGGGTAGGCAACACAATGTTTCCTGTTAAAACCAAGACGTATCAACATCCTTCTTTTTGTTTTGTTTTTCAGAGCCTTGCATTTTATCTTTTGTTGAAATGGAAAAGAATAATTTACTCCTAAAATGGAATTTTGACAACAGACCGTATATTTTCCATGGCGAGTACGTTGAGTTTCTTTGTAAAGGAGATGCTTATCTAGCAGTGTCATCTATTATAGGATCTGAAATGAGAGTGCAATGTGACAGAGGACAGTTAAAATACCCAATGTGTATTCAGAGAGAAAGGTAAGAAGAGGCTTGCATCTACTACTTTTTTTTTTTTTTTTGTCAGATTGTTATTCAAGAGATTCATTACATTATAAATTTCAGAAATAGTAGGCTCTATAGCACACTTGGAAACCCTGGTGGCGTAGTGGTTAAGTGCTATGGCTGCTAACCAAAATGTCAGCAGTTCGAATCCACCAGGCGCTCCTTGGAAACTCTATGGGGCAGTTCTACTCTGTCCTGTAGGGTTGATATGAGCACTCCACGACAACGGGTTTTTATAGCACACTTACTTTATGGTTTTGGAAACACACAGAATTCATATTTTCTTTCTTTTTCAAAAATCCAAGCAAACTTCTAGAATTATTAATTAATTTAACAAACTTCCTAAGTTGTCTGAAGTTAAAGTACTGTTTGTCAGTTGATACTTTGGCAATTGGGTAAATTCATTGATTTACATGTGAAGGATATTTACATGTGGAAGAGTCAACCTATGTGTTCTGAGACAAGAAAATTACATTTCTTCCTCTTCCCAGTATACTTTCCTGCATAACTAATAAGTGTTGGGAAAACAACTGTACAAACCTTTGTCCTGACATGAGCATATTAATAAGTGATAAAAAAAATTATGGTATTTATTTGCATAATCACACTTGTATATATGAGTTTAGAACAACTTACTGCAGTGTTCCTTATATGACAATTTTTAAAATATATTTTCTACTAACTGATGAATGGAAAATATTCCTGTTCTTTTCTTAGAAAAATAATAAAAGAATTCCATATGTAAATTGTTTTATACAGAGTTTTAACCCTTCTCAATATATTATATAAAATAGAAATCACACTTTATATTCAACTACAAATATTTAAAAATAACTAATGGCAAAGTGTATATGGTACTGTTTTAGTAATTGTAAAAATGAACTGTATTAACTACATTAAAACAGCTTTTTAGGTACTCTGACACTCTAGGAAAAAATATTCATAAAATACACATGAGTGCAAAAATTTATATGTCATTTTAGTAAGTTTTAGTATATCATGGCTTTCTCATTTCTAAGAGAAAAAGGAGTAAATAGACAAAGATTGTAAAAAAAAAAAAAAGAGAAATAGTACAGGTTTAATAGATTCTATATGTAAACAAGGATAAGACTTATCCCTATCCACCCGACTGTAGTAAATGACACCGAGTTTTTAAAAAAGAATGGGTGGTATTATTTACAAAGTATGGTTACTTTCTTTTATGAGTACCTAGCTAAAACAATCACTTTTTAAATGAAATGTTGAAGGTCTGAAATTAGAATACTTGACCAGAAACAATTCTTGTTTTAAAATCTCTCTCTCTCTCTCTTTAAATCAAGGATTCTGTCTTTTCAAGAATACTTAAGGACATAAAATGAATGGCAGAAAGAATAATATTTTGACACATCATAAAATCCTTTAAAAACATAATTTTAGAAGAAAAATGTTGAGTTAAAAACCCATACATTTTTAATTGCTTGAAGAATTTAACATAAATTGTTTATGCTGACCATTTCCTTTACTTTTAAATAAAAGCCAACAAATGTTGTTGTTTCATTTCTAGTTTGGATGATTTGGGATGTAACTTAACCTTTATTGTATGCCCTCAGTTTGTTAAATATTGATCAATGTATTTTTGTTTCCTTAATGCCCATTTACTGGACTATATTGTTGTTTTCAATATATGTAAAAATACGTCGCATTTGTTTCTATCATCTGCATTAATACTAGAGTTTTCTATTATTTTTAATTTATGTCAACATTAAAGAACAAAACACACTAGAGACAAGACACTGCATAATGTTAGAAGTTGTACTTTATTAAATGCAGAGCTGACTGCTCTTCAGCCTTTCTAAATGTGAACTACTTTTTTCACAGTGGATCTTATAAAATTGAAATTTGATATAAATTGACTATCAGTAGAAAATCATCAATCTTTTTCAATCACTTTATCAGCCAATTGATTAATGAATATTTATTGAGCACCTGGTATATTCCAGGACACATGGTAGGTAATACAGGATTCAAAGATGAATAAAATTCAGCCCATTATTTCAAGGAACTCATAATCTAGTAGAATAGGCAAACATGCACTTGTGGTTACAAATTCAAATACCTAAAGATACAGGCATGTTACGTGGATGATGAGTGTGGAAGGTCTAGTGGTATTTCTGGTGCCACGCTCTGTTTAATGCGGACAGCTACTTCTTTGCTTAAAGTGAATAATTGTCATGTGGGAATATGCACCAAGTTTTGCCATATATTCTAATTTGTCAATTGTGAAATCTACTGACTTTTATATAAGAGATTAAGAACTAAAAATAAATTCTACCGGCAAGGGTCCAATGAGACTCACAAGCTTCCAGTTTCGTAAACTGCAAATGCTAAATAAACAAAGTGTGGTAAATTCAACATGGAAGCATAGATTAGGTAAAATGGTGGCACAGGGGAGATAGCAAGTAACTTTTTTTGGTGTGATTGGGGCATGGAAAGCCACCTGGAAAAAATAAATCTGAGATTTACAAGCCTAGAAAAGACATTCCAAGTTCAGAGAAAAGTACATGCAAAATCATGTATTTATTGAGCATATACCATGTACTAGGCATTATGATAAGACTGGAGATACAGCAATGAATAAGACACATACTGTTTCTGTCCTTATGGTGCTTGTGTTCTTGTGAAGAAGAAAGATATTAAACAAATAAGATGATATGATATGATATGGTTTCTTGGCAATAATCTTCACTGGAGAAGATTGACAGGTCTTTCTCCCACGGAGCCACCAGATATCTTCGAACTGCCAGCCTTTCGGTTAACAGCTGAGCACTTAATAATCTGTGCCAACAGGATTCCTTTTGGGTATTATTTATTATCTTGAAAGGAGCAATGTCATTAAATGAGAGACTGCAACAGGTGGAGAAATAAATATAAGGTGAAAAACAGAGACATAAATGTAATCAACTTGTCAATAAGTATGACAGTGACAGAGGGAAATATAAGGTGGTGTGGAGGTAGAGACAGAGATAAAGGAGGTCTTTTTAAACAAAATGGGAGAAATTTGAGCATGTTTAAATTAAATGGGAATGGGTCAGTAAAAAGGACAGGTGGACGATAGGAAAATATTGCACAATAGATTGCAGAGGACTCCAAAAAAGTGGGAAAAGGTGGAAGACAAGACACAAGTGGAGGGATAGCCCTTGAATGGGAGGAGGGACTCATTTTGTGACTGGAATGAGGTCATTCATATCATATGGTTTCTATACCTTCTATGAAGGAGATGCCAACCTGCCGAGAACATGTAGGGATATGTGGGGGAGAGAAGTTAAAGGATTGAGGAGATTGGAGAAAGTTTGAAAGAATCACATAGAGAGCGAGAAAGTGAGGTGATGTTAGAAGTAAAGGATTGCTTTACTTGACTAAGGATACTATTAAAAGATTAATACAAAGAAACTACATGAAAAAAGAAGCACAGGCCAGAAAGGTGATGAGGCACACTGTAACAGTTTTATTGAATTATCTATTAGATTAGATGTGTGAGGTGTTGAGGATAATGTTAAAATGATTACTATTTTTCTTTTTAAAGAACTCTATGCTGTGGGATGATTTTGATCAATATGAGTATGAAAGCAAGCTTTGCTTAGATGATGTGCCATCTTTGTAATATAGGAGCACTAAGTTAAAGATTGGAGCCTTGGTGTAGTGGTTAAGAGCTCAGCTGCTAACCAAAAGGTCTGCAGTTCGAATCCACCATTAGCTCCTTGGAAATGTTGAGGCAGTTCTACTCTGTCCTAAAGGGTCACTATGAGTTGGAATCGATTCGGCAGCAACGGGTTTGGTTTTTTCGGAAGTTAAAGATCAAAAAATCACTAACATGGCAATTGCCCTGGGGTATTCCAAGGCTTAGGAAGGCTCTGACTGCTTCTGCACAGAGAAACTTTTAATTTTTCAAAGGGAAATTAAGAATTCATAGATAAGTGTTATTTTTTTCATTTTAAAAAAGGATCAAAACACTGGAGAACATTATACATTAAAACTGAATTCAGGGAGCCCAGCATGATTCCTTTGGAGGAAAATTGGGGTGTGAAAAGTCTAACCAAAACTGACAAGTAATTTACCTAATTTATATTTTCTCTCAAATATAAATTTAAGACTAGTTATTAGACAATAGTCAAAGTTTCAATATAACAGGTGTTTTAATTTTTTTTTTTTACGTACTTTCAAAATAATTCATGGAAGAAAATTCAGTAAATATTTTTACAAAACCTGTTCAAAACCCATTGCTCTCAAATTGATTTCAACTGACTCATGTTTACATAGCGTCATTCAATTATTCTATGACCAAATATTTCAAGAATCATATTATTATTTTTGTCAAATATAAGAACAACTCATAGACATTGTAAGACAGTTCAAACAATACAAATGTAAATAGGACGAAGAATGAAAATTCACTTAATTCTCCCCAGCACCCCAAGTGTACATCCTTAGTCCAGAGATAAGCAGTTAAGAGTTTTCCCTGTGTATTGCCGAATTTAAATATGCACACTTAAATATGTACTCATATATACACAGCTATATTTTTACATATGTATTTGTACATATATATTAAATGGTATTGTATTGTATATATTGTTCTAGGACTTGCATCTTTTTGACTTAACAATATATGATAGACCCATCACCATATCAATACACATGGATTTATCTCTTTCTTCATAATAATAGAATAGTATTTTATAGGCTAGACTTTTCAATTGTTTTATTTTCATTGCTTCCTCTCTTTCTCCTTTTTTTCCCTTTTCTTTCTTCATTATTTCTTTCATAGGTTGTAGGTTGAAGTTAAATAATATAATTAAAAACTAAAATGAAATAGTATAAGTCTAAACATATTTAAAAATACAAATATAAATACCAAAAAAGATCTTAACATTGAACAAAATTGGATGATGGAGAAGAGCAAGGGAATGAGAAGGAAGAAGTTGTAAGCTAATTTTATAGTTTCTCATGATAGGGACAAACAGACATTACTGAAAACATGCGGGACAAAGGATATTACTAAAAGATATTAACACAAAGAAACTACCAGAAAAAAAAATTCTTTCCTAAATAGCAAAATAAATATAAGAACAACAAAAACACTATAATGAACAAAGAAAACAAACCATACAGTGAAAACCTTTGGAAAAAAACTATACACACACATACACTGTAGAAAAAACAAACTACAAAAGAACTTAACTCACCTATTATAAGAAAATTTATTCTCACTGGCTCACAAAGCAAACCCCCAACTCAACGCTGCGTACAAAAGACACAGCTAAAATTAACTTTTTCAGAGTGCTTAACAAGAAAAGAAGGTATAAAAGTACACCAGGAAAATTCAAGCAAAAAGAAAACAAGGCCCACAGTCTTGACAAGGTGGAAATCCTGCCGCCTTGACATAAATGAGCCAAAGAAGGATTTTTTCTAAAGTTTCAGTTGCAAACCAAAAACCAAACATGTTGCCATCGAGTCGATTCCCACTCATAGCGACCCCATAGGACAAAGGAGAACTGCCCCATAGGATTTCCAAGTAGTGGCTAGTGGATTCAAACTGCTGAGCTTTTGGTTAGCAGCCAAATGCTTAGCCACTGTGCTGACAGGGCTCCTCAAAAGAAGGCACAATTCACTTGTGAATATCTATACACCAGTTAATACAGCAGCAAATTGTGTAAAGCAGAAACTATATAAGACAGGTAACAAGAGGACAATCTAATATGCTTTTTAGTCCAAAATACTCCAAGTGAACAAAATCTAAGCAAAGGATATATAAAAATCCAAACAAATAATCATTAAAGGGTATCCTATGGATATATGTCAACTCTATACCCTTATACAAAAGAATATACTTTATTTACCAGTGCACACGAAACAGTCATGAAAACTGACCGTACAGATTCGGCCGTAGGGAAAATCTAATTAAGTTTCAAATAGTAGGTAAATATAAACTGCATTCTCTGATCAAAGTGCAACAAATTTAAACTTAAACAAGATAAAAAAGACCCTTCTTCTTTAAAATATGCAGACTTTCTATTAAATAAATAACTCTTGGGTCAAAGAGGAAATATAAACCAAAATGACTGAATTTCTAGAAAACAATAACGAAAGCATTACATATCAGAATTTACGAGATATAGCTAAAACAGTGTTCAGAGTAAAATTATTAGCTCTAAAAATATTTCTATCAATTCATGTAAAAATAATAAATAAATTAAATATCCAAACCAAAAGCTAGGGAAAGAACAATAAGAAGACAAAGACAAAAAGGAAGAAATTAATGCAAATAAATACAGAACTTAATGAGCTAGGAAGCATAAAAAAAGTAAATAAAAAAACTTTTTTAAGAGGCAGGGCCAAGATGGCAGAATAGTTGGATGCTTCGTGTCATCCCTCTTACAACAAAGACCCCCCCCAAAAAACCAAGTGAATCAGATATATATGACAATCTAGGAACTCTAAGCATCAAAGACCAAGCTGAAGAACTGGACTGAGCCCCAACAGGTGGAAGGAGAGACCATTTAAAAACAATGAAAACGGGGAATTACGGATCACCGGATTGTCCGCGTCCTACTAGCGAAATCTGCACAGTGCACACAGATTGAGGCAAGCAACAACATCACAAGCTGAAACTCACCCTATCTGCTGCAGCTAAGCAGCAGTGAATCTGCACACACCTCCAGAACCAAACAGAAGCGACACAGGAGCTAAGTGAAGGCTTCAATCCCACCATGCGCACCATACGCCTTCCCCATCAGAGCTCCACTGCTGAGGAGCACTCCCTTCTCCTCATTCATCCCCCTCTCCTCTCTGACACCAGTCCCAGGAAGGAAAGCATTCAACACTGCTGCGCCCCCAAAGCCTAAGCAGGGAACTTGAAGCCCAGTCAGATGGCACCCACCTCTTTGACCAGCCACTGGCACAGGGGGTCCATGGACTTGCAGTGCCCTTCATCCCCACCAACCACCCGCACCAGTGACTTGCTGGCTGACCTAGAATGGCATGCCCTCATTAGGACAAAACTGGCAGAGCTTCCAGGTGAAGTCTGTTTTCACTTGCAGCAGCCAAGTGGGAGCTTCAGCTTTGTGGCGTTTGACACTACCCCACCCCCTAAGAAGGGGCCTCACCCACCCACATCAGGGGCCAGAGGACCAATGATACCCCCCACTCCATCTAGTCACACACAACAGGGACCTGAGAGTAAGTGGTACACCCCAATCCCTCCAGCCAATGGCACTGGGTGCCCAAGGAATGACTACATTACTGCCCCACTATGCACTCTATCGGACTGGGGCCTGCCTTTGATCTGGGCACCCAGGGGCAGCGACAGCCCCCTGCCTTGCCCCCTACATCACCCCCCACTGCAACCAGAGACCTATGTCTTTTCCAAACACCCCGACACAGCCCTGCCCCATCCAGGACTATAGGTGAGAGTCTCCACACCATACACTCAGTGACCAACAATGCAGGCATCTATGCCCTGACCAAGTGGTAAGTGGTACAGCACACACACAATACAAACCCAACAACCAGGGAGAACACCCTCTGCACCCACAGCCAGGTTACCAGCAGGACGGATTCATCACCCCACCAAAAATGTCTCCTACATCTTCAGTAGCCCCACGAAAGCAGTGAACAGACTCAACGGATCACACACCTAGTAGCTTCTCTGACCACATGGAGATGGGAGATGAGAGCCTCAACAAAGCCAAATTAATGACCAGAGTAGCACACACACCCAGCCTACTTGGACATATCAAAATAAAACAAAAATCCAGGATGCAGTAAACAAAAACAAATAAATAAATATAACTTATTGATGCCTCAGAGACAATAGTCAAATATCAAATCACATAAAGAAGCAAGACAAGATGGCTCCGGTAAGCCACAAAAATAAACAGCTAGAAAACTTTCCAGAGGAAGATAAGACAATGGAACAATTTGAAAATGAATTCAAAAGACTAATATACTGAGCTCTCCAATGGATCAAGAAGGAGATCAGGCAAAACACAGATCAAACTTAGGAACACACAGACAATGCAGTAGAAGAATTCAGGTATGCAATTTAAGAACAAAATGACAGAGTAAACAGGCTGCTATAAACCATACAAAAACAGCAACTACAAATCCAAAAGATTAACAATAAAATTTTAGAATTAGATGACTCAATAGAAGGTCATAGGAGCAGAACTGAGACAATGGAAGTCAGAACTAGTGAGATTGAAGATAAGTCCCTTGACACCAATTTGTTTGAGGAAAAATCAGAAAAAAGAATGAAGAAAAATGAAGAAAGCCTAAGAATTATGTGGGATATTATCAAGAAAAAAACCTATGTGTGATTGGAATACCAGAATGGGAGGGAAAATGGAAAACAAAGAGAGAATTGTCAAAGATTTGCTAGTAGAAAACTTCCCTAATATGAAAGATGAGAAGAGATCTATCCAAGAAGCTCAGCAAACCCCATACAGAATAGATCACAAAAGAAAGTCACCAAGACATATCATAATCAAACTTGCCAAAACCAAAGAAGAGAGTTCCGGCAAAATGGCACTCTAGGCAGAAGCACCACGCTGTCCCTCCACAGCAAAGATCCGAAAAACTGACCCGATCAGAGAATACAACAATCCTGAAACCCTAAAACATCAAATGAAGAGATAAAGAACTCAGCCAAGCACCAAATGGAGTGAGAAAACTGACAGAGAACGGAGAGCGAGGAGAGATTCATGCAGAGGTCCCCTACCAGCTAATGCAGCACAGATCCACCATCTTGGACTCCTATTGGAGACCAGCAAGTGGGGGTACGAGAAAGCAGCCTTAGGGAGCATCCAGCGGGAGACAAAACAACCGGTAATTTGCGGTGTGCGCTCTCCCACCCCCCACCCCTCTTCGCCCCTGCTCGGCCTCCTCTGCTTCCCGCAGCCACAGTCTCTTGACCGGGAAGCCCCGGCTGCTTGGATTCCACACACCCAAGCGGGCAGCTCTCTGGGTGCCATTTGTTGACTGTTGTTGTTGCTTTGTCCCACTTCTTTTGATTTCTTCCTTGCCTCTGGCCATCTTCCCCTACTTTCGCTCGAGTGCCTCGCTCCGTGAGCCATCTTTGCTTCTTCCTGAGGGGATGCAGAGCACCGGCAATTTATGATATACGCTTTCCCACTCTCTACCCTTCATCACCCACACTCGGCCTCCTCTGCTTCCCGCGGACACAGTCTCTTGTCCAGAAACACCAGCCTGCACTGGCTGGCTCTCTGAGTGCCATTTGTTGGCTGCTGGTGTTGCTTTTTTTTTCTTTTCTGCTTCTTTTGATTTCTTGCTTGCCCCTCGCCACCTCCCCCTTCTTTCACTCAAGTGCTTGGCTCTGTGAGCCATCTTTGCTTCTTCCTGAGGGGCTGCAGAGCGCCGCTGGTTTGTGATATACACTTTCCCACTCTCTACCCTTCATCACCCACATTCGGCCTCCTCTGCTTCTCGTGGACACAGTCTCTTGTCCAGAAACACCAGCCCGCGCTGGCTGGCTCTCTGAGTGCCATTTGTTGGCTGCTGGTGTTGCTTTTTTTTTCTTTTCTGCTTCTTTTGATTTCTTGCTTGCCTCTCGCCACCTTGCCCTCCTTTCGCTCAAGTGCTTGGCTCCGTGTGCAATCTTTGCTTCTTCCTGAGGGGCTGTGGAGCTCCATTCGAGTGCGGAGCTGCTTCCCGGTCTAGGATACATGCTGGTGGGATCCTGAGGCTTTTGTTCGTTTGTTCGTTTTGAATTGTTTGTTTGTTTTCTTTTCCTTTTCTTGAGTTGGGAGCCCTTTCTGGCCAGGCGGAGCTGCATGGCAAGGAACTCCCCTTCAGCTTCCACAGACGTGAAGAGGGATGCCTGAGGCCATTACTTTTTTCATTTTTTTTTTCTTTTTTTTGGGGGGGGGCTTTCTTGTTCTTTTTTTTTTTTTAATTTGTTTTGTTTTTTTTTTCCTCTTTTTCCCTTTTTGTCTTTCTTCATTGCTCAGTTTCTCATCCCTCTATATCTTCCTTCTCTTTCTGATCCCTGAATACCAGGCATTGTATACCTCTATGCCTTCTAGCCAGGCTGTATTGTAACACCTGAGAGAGACTTCCCCAGTCCTCATAGCTGCACTGGTGGGATCCCTGGGAACTTTGCAGTTCTTTAACCTTTCTGATTTTTATTTATTCATTCTTTTCTTTTCTTCCTCTTCCCCTTTCTGTTTCTCTCCATTTCATAGTCTCTCATCTCTCCATTCCAATGGCAAGCTCCCCTAGCATTCTTTTTTGTTTGTATGTTTTTGGCTCCTGTTCCTCTCTCCTCTCTCCCCTATCCATCTTAGCTCCACACATAACAATCTCCCCGCTGCAGCCTGCCTACCTGCACTGTGCGCTTGACATCACACCACCAAGCAGCATGGGTACGGCCTACTGCAACCTGTCCTACACTGATTACTGACCCTGTCTGGTGGCTGTAGTAAGTGCCACAAACAACCTGTCCCAGTAACTCCTCTACAGCTAGACCTGCCCTGCTGTACCATATCTGAGTGACTGACCCTGCCAGTTGGAGAAGGAGGCGAAAAGTATTGAGTGCACAGACGAGCAAAAAACAAGGAACACACAGTCTGCCTGCTCAGACATAGTCAAATTCTTTTTTTTTTAAAAAAAGGGATGAAACAAACAAATCTACGATCAATAAACGAGAAAAATAACTACTGAATGCCCCCCAAACAGCAGACAATATCTAAACATTTACAAAAACAGGACAGGATGGTTCCAGTAGGTGTCCAAAATAAAACACCGGATGACTCTCTTTTGGAAGAAAACGGACTAGAACTAGCTCATATGGAATTCAAAGCTCTAATACTCAGAATTCTCCAAGAACTGAGTCAAAAAGCTGACAAACATGAGGAAAAAATAGACAAATTCATGGAAAATACAGACAAAAAATTGGAAGAATTCAGGAAAATAATGACGGAACAAAATGCCAAAATAAATTCACAATTAGAAATTATAAAAAGACAACAATTGGAAATACAAAAGATAAAAGACAAGATTTCAGAAATGGAAAGTGTGATAGAAGGGCTGAGAAGCATATTTGAAATGGTGGAAGACAGGATCAGTGGAATTGAAGACAAACACTTGGCTATAACTCTGTTTCAGGAAAACTCAGAAAAAAGAACAAAGAAAAATGAAGAGACCCTGAGAGTTATGTGGGACACAAGTAAAAGCAAAAATTTATGAGTGATTGGAATTCCAGAACAGGGGGAGAAAACAGAAAACACAGACAGGATCATTGAGGAACTGCTGACAGAAAACTTCCCCAATATCATGAAAGATGAAAAGCTGGCCATCCAAGAAGCTCAACGAACCCCATATAGAAGAGACCCCAAAAGAAAATCACCAAGGCATATCATATTCACACTCGCCAAAACCAAAGACAAACAAAGAATCCTGAGAGCAGCTTGTGAAAAACAAGAAGTCACATACAGAGGAGAAACAATAAGACTAAACTCAGATTATTCGGCAGAAACCATGCAGGCAAGAAGGCAATGGGATGACATATATAAAATTTAGAAAGAATAAAATTTCCAGCCAAGAATAATATATCCCACAAAACTCTCATTCAAATTTGATGGTGAAATTAGGTCATTTCCAGATAAACAGCAATTAAGGGAATATGTAAAAGACAAACCAAACTTACAAGAATTATTAAAGGGAATTCTTCAATCTGAGGACAAACAGCTTCAGCTCACAGGCAGAACCTAGGATGCAGGATCGTGCCAGCCAGATACCAATCTAGGAAAGGAACTCTCACGGACTATCCAAAACCAAAAGAAATACAACAGGGAATCAGAGCAGTTAGTTAATAAATGACAACAACAACAAAACAATCAAAGAGGGAATAAACGGTATAGGTATAGAACCTTCTAAGGAAAAGGAAGGCAAGGCGATACCAAGTAATGGTAGACTGCTTCAAACTTAGAAAGATAAGGGTAAAATTCATGGTAACCACAAAGAAAGTTAACAAACCAACTCATAAAAATAAAGACAAAAAACATAAAGTCTTGGAAAAAACAAAACCTACAAAAACAAAAGAAATGAAAAACAAATCCACGAACAAAAGGAACTCAGCACAAGAGAAGAAGAATAACAAAGAAAACTTCAGCACCACAAAAAAAAAGCACTACAAAATGACAGCAACAAACTCACATCTATCAATAATTACACTGAATGTAAATGGACTCAATGCACCCATAAAGAGATGGAGAGTGACAAAATGGATAAGAAAACAAGCTCCATCAATATGCTGTCTACAAGAGACACACCTTATAAACAAAGATGTGAATTTATTACAAGTGAAAAGTTGGAAAAAAATATGTCAAGCTAACAACTACCAAAAAAGAGCAGGAGTGGCAATTCTAATCTCAGATAAAATTGACTTTAAAACAAAATCTACCATAAAAGACAAAGAAGGACACTACATAATGATTAAGGGGATGATCCTTCATGAAGACAAACCATAATAAACATCTACGCACCCAATGACAGGGCTCCAAAATACATAAAACAAACTCTAACAACACTGAAAAGAGAAATTGACAGTTCCACAATAATAGTAGGAGACTTCAATACACCACTCTCAGTAAAGGACAGAACAACTAAGAAACTCAGCAAAGAGACAGAAGACCTAAATGGCACAATCAGCCAACTTGACCTCATAGACATATATAGAACATTCCATCCAACCACTGCAAAGTACACATTCTTTTCCAATGCACATGGAATGTTTTACAGAATAGACCACATCTTACACCACAGAGCAATCCTCAACAAGATCCAAAACGTTGAGATAATTCAAAGTATCTTCTCTGACCACAATGCCATCAAGGTAGAAATTAACAATAGAAAGATCAAGGAAAAAAAAAAATCAACTACATGAAAACTGAATAATACCCTGCTTACACATCTGTGGGTAATAGAAGAAATCAGAGATGGAATCAAAAAATTCCTAGAATCAAATGAGAATGAAAACACATCACACCAAAACCTTTGGGACACAGCAAAGGCAGTCCTCAGAGGACAATTTATAGCAATAGATACACATATAAAAAAAGAAGAAAGGGACAAAATCAAAACATTAACTACACAACTCAAACAAATAGCAAAAAAAGCCCACAACCCCCGGAAGAAAGGCAATAGTAAAGATCAGAGCAGAAATCAATGAAATAGAGAACTGAAAAAGAATAGAAAGAATTAACAAAACCAAAAGTTGGTTCTTTGAAAGAATCAACAAAATCGACAAATCACTGGCCAGACTGACAAAAGAAAAACAGGAGAGGACACAAATAACCCAAATAAGAAATGAAATGGGAGACATTACAGCAGACCCAACTGAAATAAAAAGGATTATAACAGAATATTATGAAAAACTATAATCCCACAAATTTGAAAACCTAGAAGAAATGGATAAATTTCTAGAAACACACAGCCTACCCAAACTACAACAAAGTGATGTTGAAAATCTGAACAGACCCAAAACAAGAGAAGAGATTGAAAGGGTAATAAAAAAAACTCCCAACCAAAAAAAGCCCTGGCCCAGATGGCTTCACTGGAGAATTCTACAAAACATTTCCAGAAGAGCTTGTACCAGTACTACTTAAGCTATTTCAGAGCATAGAAGAGGACGCAACACTTCCAAATTCATTCTATGAAGCCAGCATAAAGCTGATATCAAAACCAGGCAAAGACGTCACAAAAAAAGAAAATTACAGACCAATATCTCTCATGAATATAGATGCAAAAATTCTGAACAAAATACTAGCGAATAAACTTCAGCATCATATCAAAAAGAAAAATACACCAAGACCAAGTAGGATTCATACCAGGTATGCAAGGATGGTTCAGCATCAGAAAATCAATCAACGTAATCCACCACATAAATAAAAGGAAAGAAAAGAATCACATGATCATATCAACTGACGCAGAAAAGGCATTTGACAAAGTCCAACACCCATTCCTGATAAAACTCTCTGTCAAATAGGTATAGAAGGGAAATTTCTCAACATAATAAAGGGCAGCTATGCAAAACCAACGGCCAACATCATTCTTAATGGAGAGAGGCTGAAAACATTCCCCTTGAAAACAGGAACAAGACAAGGATGCCCTTTATCACCACTCCTATTTAACATTGTGATGGAAGTTCTAGCTAGAGCAATAAGGCAAGAAAAAGAAATAAAGGGCATCCAGATAGGTAATGAAGAAGTTAAACTGTCCCTGTTTGCAGATGATATGATACTATACATACAAAACCCTAAAGACTCCAGGAGAAATCTCCGGGAACTAATAGAAAGATTCAGCAGAGTAGCAGGATACAAGATAAACATTCAAAAAATCAGTTGGATTCCTATACACGAATAAGGAGAACGATGAAAAGGAAATCAGGAAAACAATACCATTTTCAATAGCCCCTAAAAAGATAAAATACTTAGGAATAAATCTGACCAGGGATATAAAACACCTATACAAAGAAAACTACAAAACACAACTGCATTAAACCCAATGGGATCTACATAAATGGAAAAACATACCATGCTTATGGATAGGCAGACTCAACATTGTGAAAATGTCAATTCTACCTAAAGGAATTTACAAATATAATGCAATCCCGATCCAAATACCAACAACATTCTTCAAAGAGGTGGAAAAAGTAATCATTAACTTTATATGGAAAGGGAAGAAGCCCTGAATAAGTAAAGCACTAATGAAGAAGAAGAATAAAGTTGGAGGACTCACACTACCTGACTTCAGAACCTACTATACAGCTACAGTAGTCAAAACAGCCTGGTACTGGTACAATGACAGATACATTGACCAATGGAACAGAATTGAGAACCCAGATGCAAATCCATCCACCTACGGTCACCTGATCTTCGACAAGGGCCGAAAGTCCATCAAATGGGCTAAAGACAGTCTTTTTAACAAATGGTGCTGGCAAAACTGGATATCTATTTGCAAAACAATGAAACAGGACCCATACCTCACACTGTATACAAAAACTACTTCCAAATGGATCAAAGACCTGAATATAAAGCCTAAAACTATAAAGTTCATAGAAGAAAAAATATGACCAACACTTCAGGCCTTAATACATGGCATTAAGAGGTTACAAACCATAACCATCAATGCACAAAACCAAAAAGATAAGCGAGATAACTGGGATCTTCTAAAAATCTAACACCTATGCTCTTCAAAAGACTTCATCAAAAGAGTAAAAAGAGAACCTACAGACTGGGAAACAATTTTTGGACAGTACAAGTCAGACAAAGGTCTAATCTCCATAATTTACAGGAAAATCCATCACCTCTACAACAAAAAGACAAATAATCCTATCAAAAAATGGGGAAAGGAAATGAACAGACACTTCACCAAAGAAGACATTCAAATGGCCAACAGACACATGAGGAAATGTTCGCGATCACTAGCCATTAGAGAAATGCAAATTAAAACCACAGTGAGATACTGTCTCACCCTGGCATTACTGGCACGAATCAAAAACACTGGAAATAACAAATGTTGGAGGGGCTGCGGGGAGATGGAAACTCTTATGCACTGCTGGTGGGAATGCAAAATGCTACAACCATTTTGGAAAATGATATGGCGCTTCCTCAGAAAGCTAGAAATAGACATACCATTCGATCCAGTTATCCCACTCCTAGGTATATATTCTAGAGAAATAAATCATCACTCGAATAGACGTATGCACACCTATGTTCATGGCAGCATTGTTCACAATAGCAAAATGATGGAAACAACCTAGATGCCCATCAACTGATGAATGGATAAGCAAACTATGGTACATACACACAATGGAGTACTATGCAACGAGGAAGAACAACAATGACTCTGTGAAGCATCTCATAACATGGATGAAACTGGAGGACATTATGCTGAGTGAAATAAGTCAATCACAAAAGGACAAATATTGTATGAGACCTTTATTGTAAAAACCCATGAAAAAGTTCACACACAAAATGTAACAATCTTTGTTGGTTACCAGGGATGGGGTGGGGGAATATCAAATAGACAATAGATAAGTGGTATCTTGGGTGAAGGGTGAGACAGTACACAATACAGGAGAAACTAGCACAACTTGTACTAGGAAAGGCCATGGAAGCCCCACAGACACATCCAAACTCCCTGAGGGACTGAATTGCTGGGCAGAGGGCTGTGGGGACCATGGTCTTGGGGAACATCTAGCTCAGTTGGCATGACACAGCTTATAAAGACAATGCTCTACATTCTACCTTGGTGAGTAGCGTCTGGGGTCTTAAAAGCCTGTGAGTGGCCATCTAAGATACTCCACTGGTCTCATCCCTTCAGGAACAAGGGAGAATGAAGAGAACAGGATACAAGGAAAAGATTAGTCTGAAGGACTAATTGTCCACAGCTACCAAGGCCTCCACCAGACTGAGTCCAGTACAGCTAGATGGTGCCCAGCTACCACCACTGACTGCTCTGACCAGGATCACAACAGAGGATTCTGGACAGAGCTGGAGAAGGATGTAGAGCATAATTCTAACTCACACAAAAAAGACCAGATTTACTGGCTTAAAGGAGACTGGAGAAACCTCGAGAGTATGACCCCCAGACACCCTTTTAGCTCAGTGGTGAAACTACCTCCGAGGTTCACTGTTCAGCCTGGGAGTGGACAGCCCCATAAAACAAAATGAGACTAACGAGGTACAGTAGTCCAGTGACAAGGACCAGAAGGCAGAAGGGGACAAGGAAGCTGGTGATAGGGAACACAAGGTTGAGTAAGGATATTGCTGATGTGTTGTGAGATTGTTAACCATTGTCATAGGGCAACATTTGTAGTAACCGTTAAATGAGAAACTATTTTGTTCTGTAAGCCTTCATCTTAAGTGAGAATAACATCGCAATTGGAAGAGCGTAGTTAATGTCACTGAACTGTGCATGTAGAAATATTTGAAACGGTGTATCTTTGGCTATGTGTATTTTCACCAAAAAAAAAGGTTGAGAAGTTAGAGGGTTGATATGTTGTGGGGTTGTTAACCAATGTCATAAAACAACATGTGTACTACTGTTTCATGAGAAACTATTTGTTCTGTAAGCCTTCACCTGAAGTACAATAAAATTTAAAAAAAAAACCAAAAAACAAAGAAGAAGAGAATCCTGAGAGCAGCTAGGGATAAATGAAAAGTCACTTACAAAGGAGAAACGACAAGACTAAGCCCTGGTTACTCAGCAGAAACCATGGAGGCAAGAAGGCAGTGGGATGACATATATAAAGTACAAAGCCTCAAACAAAACAAAAAAAGATGCCAGCCAAGAATTATATATCCAGCAATATTGTCTCTCAAATACGATGGCAAAGTTAGGTCATTTCCAGATAAACAGAAATTAAGGTAATATATAAAAACCAGACCAAAATTACAAGAAATATTAAAGGACAACCTCCAGTAAGAGAATCAACAACTTCAGAAACAACCCAAGACTAGGACATAGGACTGATCAACCAGGCACCATCCCAGATAGGGAATTAAAAAAAAAAGACAAAGCTAAAAGACTGAAAATAGGGAACCAGAGATGACAATATGTAAATGAGGACAACATCAAAACAAAAAGGAGGGAATTAATGGTGTAGTCATAGAACTTCCATATGGAGAGAAAGTCAACGTGATGTCATGAAAAAGAAGAATGGTGTAAACTTAGAAAAATAAAGGTAAATTTCAAGGTAACCAAAAAGGAAGCTAACAAACCTTCCCATCAAATAAAAGAAGAAAAACAGAGACCCAGCAAACACAAAATCAAGAAGATGAAAGAGATGGAAAAAAACCACATAAATAAAAGGAACTCAACACAGAAAAACTAAGACTAACAAAGAAACTGTCAACACCACACACACACACACACACACAAATATCAAAATGACAGCAGTAAACTCATACCTGTCAATAATTACACTGAATGTAAATGACCTAAATGCACCAGTAAAGAGACAGAAAGTGGCAGAATGGATAAAAAGCATGATCTGTCTATATGCTGTCTACAAGAGACACACCTTAGACACAAAGATACAAACAAACTAAAGCTCAAAAGTTGAAAAAAAAATATATCACAAAAGAGCAGGAGTGGCAATATTAATCTCTGATAAAATAGACTTTAAAGCAAAATCCACTATACAGGATAAGGAATGACACTATACAATGATAAAGGGTCAATACTTCAGGAGGACATAACCATAATAAATATAGACACACACAATGACAGGGCTCCAAAACACATAAAACAAACCATAAAAGCATTGGAAAGAGAAATAGACAATTCCATAATAATAGTAGGAGACTTCAACCCACCACTTTTAGTGAAGCACAGAACATTCAGAAAGAAACTCAATAATGACACAGAAAATCTAAATGCCACAATCAACCAACTGGACCTCATAGACGTACACAGAACATTCCACTCAGCAGCAGTGAAGTATATATCCTTTTCCATTGCACATGGAACATTCTCCAAAATAGACCAAATTTTAGGCCACAAAGCAAGCCTTAACAAAATCCAAAACGTCAGAGTAATACAAAGCATCCTTTCTGATCATAATACCATAAAAGTAGAAATCAATAACAAAAATAGCAAGGAAAAAAAATCAAATACACGGAAACTGAACAATAACTTGCTTAAAAAATATTGGGTAATGGAAAAAATCAAGGATGGAATAAAAAAATCCACAGAATCAGATGAAAACAAATCTTACCAAAACCTCTAGGACACAGCAAAACAAGTGCTTAGAATTCAATTTATAGCAATAAACTCACACATCAAAAAATAAAGAGGCCAAAATCAAAACCTTAACCCTACAACACAAACAAATAGAAAGACAGCAGCCAAAGGAGCCCACAGTCACCATAAGAAAGGAAATTAATAAAGATTAGAGCAGAAATAAGAAATAAATGAAATAAAGAACAGGAAAATAATAGAAAGAATCAACAAGACCAAAGGTTGGTTCTTTGAAAAGATCAACAAAATCGACAAACCTATTGGCCAAAATGACAGAAGAAAAACAGGAGAGGAAGCAAATAACCCAAGTAAGAAATGAGATGGGTGATATCATAACAGACCCAACTGAAATGAAAAGGATCACAACAGACTACTATGAAAAACTGTATCCAACAAATTTGAAAACCTAGAGGAAACGGACAAATTTCTAGAAACATTCTACCTACCAAAACTAACACAAACTGGGGTAGAAAAAAATAAATACCCATAACAAAAGAAGAGATTGAAGAGGTAATTTAAAAAAAAAAAATTCTCAACAAACAAAAACCCTGACCCAGATAGCTTCACTGGAGAATTCTACCAAACTTTCAGAGAAGGGCTAATACCAGTACTACTCAAACTATTTCAGAGCATAGAAAAGGAAGGAATACTCCCAAATTCATTCTATGAAGCCAGCATAACCCTGATACAAGAGTCAGGCAAAGACACCGCTCACACAAAAAAGAAAACCACTGATCAATATCCCTCATGAACATAAATGCAAAAATTCTCAATGAAATTCTACCCAACAAATTCAACAGCATATAAAAAAAAATAATACTTCATGACCAAGTGGGATTCATACCAGATATGCAGGGATGGTTCACCATTAGAAAATCAATCAATGTGAACAGCTCATGGATGGATGGATTTATGTCTGGGTTCTGAAATTCTGTTCCATTGGTCTACGTGTCTGTTGTTGTACCAGTACCAGGCTGTTTTGACTACTGTGGCGGTATCAATGTAATCAATGTAATCCACTACATAAATAACAGAATCACATGACCATATCAATCACCACAGAAAAGCTGTTTAACAAAGTCCAATACCCGTTCCTGATTAAAAATGGTTTCTATGAAACCAACAGCCAGCATCATTCTAAACAGAGACTGAAAACATTCCCCCTGAGAACAGGAACCAGACAAGGATTCCCTTTATCACCACTCTTATTCAACATCGTGCTGGAAGTCCAAGCTAGAGGAATAAGGCAAGAAAAAGAAATAAAGGGCATCCAAATTGGTAAGGAAGAAGTCAAAGTATCCCTATTTGCAGATGATATGATCTTATACACAGAAAACTCCAAAGAATCCATAAGAAAACTACTGCAACTAACAGAAGATTTCAGCAAAGTAGCAGGATACAAGATTGACATACAAAAATCAGTTGGGTTCCTCTATACCAATACAGAGAGCTTTGAAAAGGAAATCACCAAATCAATACCATTTACGATAGCCTGCAATGAATAAATATAACCAGGGACATAAGACACCTATACAAAGAAAACTACAAATCACTACTGCAAGAAACCAAAAGAGACCTACGTAATTGGAGAAACATATCATGCTCATGGATAGGAAGACTCAACATTGTGAAAATGTCAATACTACCCAAAGCAATCTACAGATACAATGCAATCCCAAACCAAATTCCAACAGCATTCCTTAATGAGATGGAGAAACAAATCACCAACTTTATATGGAAAGGGAAGAGGCCCCAGATAAGTAAAGCATTACTCAAGAAGAAGAACAAAGTGGGAAACCTCACACTACCTCATTTTAGAAAATATTATACCGCCACTGTAGTCAAAACAGCCTGGTACTGATACAACAACAGACACATAGATCAATGGAACAGAATTTCAGAACCCAGACATAAATCCATCCATCCATGAGCTGTTCATATTTTACAAAGGCCCAAAGTCCGTTAAATGGGGAAAAGACATTCTCTTTAGCAAATGGTGCTGGCATAACTAGATGTCCACCTGTAAAACAAGATCCATACCTCACACCATGCACAAAAGCTAATTCAAAATGGATCAAAGACCTAAATATAAAATCTAAAATGATAAAGGTCAAGGAAGAAAAAATAGGGACAATGCTAGGGACCCTAATAAATGACATAGATAGTATACAGACCATAAGTAGCAATGCACAAACACCAGAAGAGAAATGAGAAACTGGGAGCTCCTAAGAATTAAACGCTTAAGCTCCTCAAAAGAGTTCACCAAAAGAGTAAAAAGAGAATTTACAGACTGAGAAAAAATTTTTGGCTATGACATATCCAACAAGGGTCTAATCTCTAAAATCTACAAAATACATCAACACCTCAATAACAAAAAGGCAAATAATCCAATTAAAAAATGGACAAAGGATATGCACAGACACTTCACCAAAGAAGACATTCAGACAGCCAACAGACACATGAGGAAATGCTTCTGATCACTAGCCATTAGAGAAATGCAAATCAAAACTACAGTGAGATACCATCTCACCCTGACAATACTGGCACTAATCCAAACAACACAAAATAACAAATGTTGGAGAGGTTTCAGGGAGATTGGAACTCTTATGCACTGCTGGTGGGAATGTAAAATGGCACAACCACTTTGGAAAATGATGTGGCACTTCCTTAAAAAGCTAGAAATAGAAATATTATACAAACTAGCAATCTCACTCCTAGGAATTTACTCTACAGAAATAAGAGTTGTCACACTAGTAGACATATGCACACCCAAGTTCATTGCAGTACTATACACAATAGCAAAAAGATGGAAACTACTTATGTGCCCATTAACAGATGAATGTATAAACAAATTATGGTACATACACACAATGGAATACTACACAATGATAAAGAACAATGATGAATCTGTGAAACATCTCACAATGTGGATGAATCTGGAGGGCATTATGCTAAGTAAAATAAGTCAGTCACAAAAGGACAACTATTGTATGAGATCACTATTATAAGAACTCAAGAAAAGGTTTACACACAGAAAAAAAACATCCTTGATGATTACAAATGTGAGGATGAAGGGAGAGGGGAAATTACTAACTAGATAGCAGACAAGTGTCAGCTTTGTGAAGGAAAAGACAACACAAAATATAGGGGAAGTCAGCACAACTGGACCAAAACAAAAGCATAGATATTTCCTAGACACATCTAAATACTCTGAGGGACCGAGTTGCTGGGGCCAGGGACTGGGGACCATAGTCTCTGAGGACATCTAGCTCAATGGACGTAACACAGTTTATAAAGAAAGTGTTCTACATCCCGCTTCGGTGAGTAGCATCTGGGGTCTTATAAGCTTGCAAGCAGCCATCTAAGATATATCAATTTGTCCCATCCCGTCCAGAGCAAAGGAGAATGAAGAAAATCAAAGACACAAGGAAAATATTAGCCCAAAGGACTAAAGGATCACATGAAACAGAGACTCCACTAGCCTGAGCCCAGAAGAACTAGATGGTGCCCAGCAACCACCAATGACCACCTGACAGGGATCCCAACAGACAGTCCAGGACAGAACAGGAGAAAAATATAGAACAGAATTCAAATTCACAAAAGAAGACCAGACTTACTGATCTGACAGAGACTGGAAGAAACTCCAAGTCTATGGCCCCCACACACTCTGCTAACTCAGAACTGAAACCATTCCTGAAGCCCACTTTTCAGACAAAGATTAGACAGGTGTATAAATCAAACAATAACACACGTGAGGAACTTGCTTCTTAGTTCAATCAAATATAGGAGACCAAATGGGCAACTCAAGCCCAAAAACAAGATGAGAATGCAGGAAGGGACAGGAACTGGATGAATGAACACAGGGAACCTTGGGTGGAAAGGGGGAGCATGCTGCCACATTGTGGGGATTGCAACCAATGTCACAAAACAATATGTGTATAAATTTTTGAATGAGAGATTAACTTGAGCTGTAAACTTTCAGCTAAAGCACAAGAAAATTGGAAATTTTTTTTTACAAAAAAGATAGCAAAATAGAAAAATTAAGATAGAAACAGCTAAAGTAAAATATAAACAACAAGAAAGATATAGAGTAAATGACGCCTCAAGTTACTGCACATTGGCTTCTAGTCCCGCTTTGATTATTGCAATCTGGAAATTCAGTGAACAAATGCATGTTTCAGCTTTTATCTTACTAGGCATCTCTTTGGTAGTAAATACTGACCATTACCTCCTTGAAACATTCTTTCCTTGGCTTCCATCGTTGCACTTTCTTCTGATTAGGCCTCCATCTCCCTGATTACTGTTTTTGTCCTCATACATAGGCTTTTCCCTCCTACTGTCCATTAATTAAAGTTTGCAATACTTAGGGTCCCATCAGCTTCTTTTTGTTCTTCTCAATCCACATCTTTTCCTGAACCTCTCCTTAGAGGTTCAGACTCACATGTAGCCTCATTAAAATAAAATATTAACAATCATATTTATTTCTCCCCTAAACACACACACGTTCCCCTCTTGCTACAACAGCACTTATCAAATAAATTATCATGGGCATAAACCTGGCATTTGTCTTGGAATCCTTCTCTGCTTTGCCCCTTTTCCCCTTTGATTTCATCATTGAGCCTAGTCAATTTTATCTTCCAAATATTTTTTGAGTTTGCAATTCCTTCCTTTTTCCCTTCCATTTCTCCATTGCAGGTTCTAATCTTCTGTGCCTGGACTAATACGATAGACTATACCTAATTTGTCTCCCTGCTTCTATACTTACTTCCTTTCTATTCTATGCTTTACAGTATTTACAGAATAATAGACTAAAACACAATCTTTCTTCTTCTCTATTCTACTTAAGAACCATGCAAAGTCTCTGTTTCCTCTTCAGAAAAAAACCCAAACTTTTTATCTTGTTACATAGATTCCCTGTAAATTCTCCCTTCCCTGTAATGTTGGGCATGTTCTATTGTGAAGTTTGTATTATGCTCAATAACACAAATTTACTTGATGTTTCTCTTTGCATAAAGTGTTGTCTTTCATCTCTATATTTTGGTTTATTTGATATCTTCTTCCAAGAATGTGATACTCAACCTTAACCCTCTTATTGGGCCACTTAGACTCAAGTCATGGTCATCTCCTTCAGAAAGCCCTTCCTGACTATCATGGTTTGAATTATGTCCTCCAAAAATGTGAGTATCAATTTGGCCGGGCCATGATTCCCAGAATTGTGTGGTTGGCCTCCATTTTGTGATTGTAATTTTATGTTAAAGAAGATAAGGGTGGGATTATAACACCACCTTTACCCAGGTCACATCCCTGATCCAATGTAAAGGGAGTTTCCCTGGGGTGTGGCCTGCACCACCTTTTATCTCCCAAGAGATGAAAGGGAAGCAAGCAGAGAGTTGGGGACCTCATACCATCAAGAAAGCAGTGCCGGGAGCAGAGCGTATCCTTTGGACTGGGCTCCCTGCTCAGAGAAACTCCTAGTCCGGGGGAACACTGAAGAGAAGAAGGCCGACAGAGAGAAAAAGCCTTCCCCTGGAGCTGACACTCTGAATTTGGACTTTTAGCCTACTTTGACTGTGAGGAAATAAACTTCTCTTCGTTAAAACCGTCCATTTGTGGTATTTCTGTTATAGCAGTACTAGATGACTAAGACACTGACCCTCCTCTCTCTAGATTGCATGACGTGTTCTTCTTCAGAACTTCCACATTATGTGCACACGTTTGGTACAGCATCTTTCATAGTATATTAAAAGGATCTATTAATGACTATCTTCCGCATAAGAATCTTAGCTCTTTCTTTGAAAGCAGGGACTGTGTCTTCTATTTACACCCCCTGATTATAACGCAGGGCAATGAATACAGAGCAGCATTGCTTGCTGAACTGAAGTGAAAATAATCACAATAGGCTCAAAATTCCAATTTTATGTTTAATTAAGTATACTTTTTGATGTAATTATAATGGCACATGGTTAAGTGCTCGACTGCTAACTGAAAGGCTAGCAGTTTGAAGCTACTCAGAGACTCTGTGGGAGAAAAGACCTGACAATTACGCCCGTAAAGATTACAGCCTAGTGAACGCTATGGCTTACTAAACTATGTCCTACAGGGTTGCCATGAGTCGGAATCCACTTGGCGGCACACAACAACAGTTGATAAATATTTTTCTCCATTAACCAGGTACCTAAAATTTTCCATTTCCTGTTGCCTCCCTTTCTAATTTTTGCATTTTTATTTATCTGTATTTGAAGTGAGAAAACAAGGAATACATAGACACACAATTCAGCCTTCTTCCTGTGTCATTCTTTATAATATTAAACTAAGAATGGCACTTAATTGCATATGGATAATCAGCCATGTTAATAATTTAATACTGTTTGAGCTAGCAGTTGTGGCTCCCTCCAACGTATGAAGCAACATATAACTTGTAACACCCAGGTTGTCAGAATATACATCAGCACCTTGAGAGGATGTAAGAAAATTAAATGCCTTTTTGGAAATGGACACTGCCACTTTCATGTGAGGGTAAGTTCTAAGTCACCCTTTGCTACAATAAGAAGCAGCAAACATTGCTGAGGTGGGACATTTATTCCACTGTTGGCCAAAGCCTTTTATTAGGAGAGTTTTTCCACTCTAAGCTGAAACTTGCTTCTTTATATTCCCCACTTGTGGGTGGAGAAATGTACTCTGAGTTCTCCTACAAATTCATGACCTTTCTAAAAATCAAGTCTATATTTTCCATTTTTCCATATGGAATTAACAGTGAATTTATTCCAAGTATTTTTGAAATCCAGAACATGGGACCTGTAGGATGCCTTTGATCAACTGACTGGAAACCCTATTAAAAGGAAGAGTTCATAATAATTTGTCAAACACTTGTCTACTTAAACTTTAATTCTCCCTCCACAACTTCCTATCTCTTTCTGACCTATAATTATTAGCCTTTTATCGTCCTTTGTCTATAGAGAAGCGGACATTTAAAAGATGTACCTTTAAGTTTTATTAATCTAATTTTACTGTAATTATGAGCAGTAGTTGTTTTTTATGCATTAAGAGCCCTATCCTAGTCAAGGAATTTGACAGGCTGGTTAATCATAGTTCAATTTTTTTGAATACTTACACCTTTAAGAATATATTTGTTTATGTTGTTGGTGATGTTATTTTAACTAAAAATTGTGAAAATCCCTTCTCTATCATCTTCTTATTTTTTAATATACACAAACACACCAAAAGAAAGTAAAGAGGCTGGGGTATTCGGATGCTGTAATGAGACAGCTATGTGAGATGTCCAATACTTTTGCCAAGGGGGCCGGATGTAAATCAAAACAAAGGAAGGCAAAAGGTTTCTAAGCAAACAAAACAAAATAGAGCTGGATTGTTTAGCAGTGTTGAGTCTTCCTTTGAGACTGATGATCATGCATTTATAGAGATACCAATCTCCATGTTTTTGTTTTTTGTTTTTGCTTTTCTCCACAATACTTGCCTGCTTAAGTACAGTCATGAAGAAGGCAGATATATAAATTCATGCAGCACTGGGAATTTGTTAGACCGGACTATCAAAAGGAGAGAGGGAGAAAATGGTGGAGTTTTGAGGATGGTTGAAAAACTGTTACTGGAAAAACCAGACATTTAACTTAAGGGGAGATGTGAAGAAAGAAAGTGAATACTGGAGGCTAGAAAAGGATAGGAGAATGCACTAGGGTTATTAGGTATGAAGTGTCAGTGAGGTTAAAACAGTGATTCCATGAGGGTATGAGTAAGCTTGTCAGAGGAATTTAATATGGTAATCGATGAATATGATATGTTAATTTTTGATTTTGTAAATTGAGGAATTTCTGATGATGGTAAGTACCATGCTCTGGCAATGGCAGTGTAAGGTAAAGTGGAGGAAAAAGACAACAGAGATGAGGAGATAAAGGAACTGAGAGACCAGTTTGTTGAGTGGTACAACACAGGAGATCTTGATGCCAACAAAAGAGATGAAAGGATTTGAAGTAAGAAAATTCTGAGCCAGGAGGTGCTAGTATTTAGTGACTGAGCAGGTAATAAAGTTCAGAAAGTTTGGAGATGGCAGCAAAAATTTTGGCAGGTAATAAAGCTGAAAGGCATGAGCCGTCAATGAAAAGGGATTTAAAAAGAAGAGAAATGGAGGAATGATCTGAAAGCAAATTTGGGGGTCTGCAAGGATAATGATTCCATGCCCTGAGCAAGAGTTACTGGATGCATACTAGTCATCCCTTAGGGGGTTGCAGGGAGAGTAGTGACCTCAAGGGAGAGAGCCAGGTTTACCTTGTGTGAAGGAGCTGGACATCTCCTAAGAGGAAGATGAAAATATAAGGAAGTATATTGATCAATGGCCACGAGTTCCAGTGGTTATGAGACAGAAGGAAAATGAATAAAATAAAGCATTAAGGGATGAGAGTTTGGGAGTGCATAATCTAGTAAATCTTGAATTTCCTTCAGTGACTGCAGTCCACAAGGAAGTGCTACAGGAATGATGTTGACTTAACAATGTCAAGGATTAGTGTGGAAAAGCAGCCATGGTGGTGCAGTGGTAAAAGTGTTCTGCTGCTAACCGAAAGGTCGGTGGTTTGAACACACAAGCTGCTTCGATCCGTAAAAATTTACAGCCTTGGAAACCCTATAAGGGCAGTTCTATCCTGTTCTTTAGGATCAGTATGAGTTGGAATAGACTCAACAGCAATGGGTATTAGTGTGGAGACTTGGGACTAGCAATATGGTCTTCAAGGCTCAGGCATGGCTCACTGGTGGCAGAGGGTTAGGTGACTTGATATACTGTTCTTGCTAACTTTTCGCTAATGGCTGTGGCAGGGCCTCTCAGCAGCTGCTCTGTCAGGCTTCGGGTTTAAGGCAAAGGACTATTAGACTAAATAAGGGCGTAGCATAACTCTGTTGTTGTTTTTAGGTGCCATTGGGTCGGTTCTGACTCATAGCGACCCTATGTAGAACAGAACAAAACGTTGCCCGGTTCTGGGCCATCCTCACAATTATTATGCTTGAGCCCATCGTTGCAGCCACTGTGTCAATCCATCTTGTTACGGGCTTTCCTCTCTTTCACTGATCCTCCACTTTCAACTCAACTTTGAGGAGGCAGCTCTTCCTCAGTCATCTTTTGAGTGTCTTCCAACCTGAGGGGCTCATCTTCCAGCACTATATCTGACAATATTCTGCTACTATGCATAAGGTTTTCACCGGCTAATTCTTTTCAGAAGTAGACCATCTAGTCCTTCTTTCTAGTCTGTCTTATTCTGGAAGCTCAGACGAAACCTGTCCGTCTTGGGTGACCCTGCTGGTATTTGAATACTGGTGGCATAGCTTCCAGCGTCACAACAACAGGCAAGACCCTACAGTACGACGAACTGACAGATGCTTTGGGGAGCATAACTCTACTCACCAGAAACCACAGGGTTTGAAGGGGAAAGAGCTAGGGTTGGCTGGATGCGGGGTTGGCTAGATTGGGTGGAAGATTCCACTAGTCTGGTGAGGGTGGGATGAGGATAGGATAGTAAAGTTTGTTTATAAAGTAAAAAAAGGATTAAACAATGTGTTAACACTAATCGCACTTAGTTGACATGTAAATACTATAATTTTATGCAAATAACACGTCCATTCAACATTTGTTTGCCAATCACTCCCTCCCCTGTGCGGTATTTTCATAAGTGCGACCATGCCAATTTTTTTTTACATGTTGCTATGAAAAAAAGCTAGCACAGCCTACAAAGATAGCTGCTGAGGGGAGGGAGCAGTTGGCAAACAAACATAGAAGGCAGGCATTATTTCTGTAAAAATACAGTAGTAATTAAGCCATCTTTCAAACTTGATTCTGTTATCATGTAATAGTATTTTTCCTATAGTATGTCTCGAAGATAATGGATCTACCAATATTGTTGTTTTGGGGCCTCATGCAAAATGGCTATACTTTTAGCTTATAAGTCAGTGTGCTTCCTTTAATGTATTTACAATCTAGTTGGAATGATAAGTCTACAAAAAGATTATTAGCATAAGACAATAAATGTTGACTTTTATTGCCATAAAAATCCAATTGGGAATAAATCTAACCTGAACTAAATCATATTTTACTTTCCTAATGAGAAAAGAACATTGTTAAATATTGAATATTTGATTTTATAACTACACTTTCGGTGCTAGAACTGCTAATTATATAGTTATCATCTGAAAGGCCTTTTGATACTCAACTACCAGCTATCACAATGCCTAAAATTTACATTTAGAGTGATCATATAGTCTATTATTTTTAGATTATTTAAAGTCCAATCGAATTCTAGTGTAGCCAGGTCTTACAAGAAAGAGGGAATCAAATAAATAATATAAAGGACATGTAAGAATCTTCAAAGCTTTCCAATTCTAGTCTTGAATCACCAGAGGCACAGCTTTGAAGAAATTGGCATGGCAGAAAACTTTTTTATTTTTATTTTCTGAGAGAAAAGATTAGAATAATTCTTTGGCCTGATCTCATGATTCCTAACTTCTATACTGTAGCTTTAAGAGGACTTGATGACAAAGCACTAATGTAGAACTGTAGTTTTCAGACTGTAGATAACCATCAGGGGTGCTTCGGGAAGGAGGGAGCAGGCTTTACCTTCTCTCCTCCTTGTTTCTTTCCCTACATTCACCCTCAACCACAACATCTACACTTTTATTTATTTTGCATATTGCTTTCTCATTGGTTTAAAGGAAAGATTCAAAGGTTAGAAAAGGTTAACTTAATGATATAGATAACAATTCAGAAGAAAAAAAATTTTTTCTATCTAATTGATTAATCTTAAGAATATTGCCCATATTTAAAGTCTTTATAATCTATCATGTGTGATCTTGTTCTTTCTAGTCTAAAATATCTTGTGTACTCCTCCTGTATTGATTACTCATGTAAAATTTAAAAAATACAAAATCAAATGCTATATATGGTAGAATATTACCTCTGTCTAATACCAGTTCATCTCAATTTTATACTTTTATCTAATTTTATTTTTAATTTTTTCCTTCTTTTTTAAAGGAATATTTCTTAGGGACTAAAGAATGACAAAAATAATCAGTGCCACTGAAAAACACCAACAACCATCAAAACTGATAGATATGAACAATAGCCTGTGATGCTGGATTACTGTTTACTCTGCAAATAAGTGTGTTTCAGTTGTTTTATTTGATCTGTTTGGTATTGTTTTACTTTAAAACTTTTTGATGATATATTAAGATAACAAAAGTAAAAAAGTAAATACTAATAAATGGGGACAAAATGAAATCTGAGCCCAAAATAATCATTTGATTTTCTCTGGTCACCATTGCCAGACAAACAGCCACTGTGTATTCTGCCTGCCAGGCAACTAGATGAATTTCTTTTTTTTTTCTTTCCTGCTTGAGAGGAGGTAGAATATTAAGTCTCGGTTTGTAATGAGATTTGGATTTAGTTACACTACCACTGTAACATATGTCACCAAGGCTTACTCAGTCTGTTTCTCGGAATTTACGAAGGGGCTTCAAGAGAGAAGGAATAACATGTCAAACTGAAAAAGCACAGAAGACTGAGAGAACACAGGAAGGGCCATGTGTGTCAAAAAAGAGTTTGCACTTAAATCAGTGACTAACTGATCAATTGATTAGAACCTCATTTTAGTCTCATTACCTACGGAAATGGTTGAACGTTGACCAGTTCTTTTTGGTACAGTGCCTCTGTGTATTCTTTCCATCTTCTTTTGATGCTTCCCGTGTCCTTCAATATTTTGTTTGTAGAATCCTTCAATACCGCAACTCGAGGCTTGAATTTTTTCTTCAGTTACCCCAGCTAGAGAAATGCTTCTTCCCGTTTGGTCTTCTAATTCCAGGTCTTTGCACATTTCATTATAATGCATCACTTTGTCTTTTCGAGCTGCCCTTTGAAATTTTCTGTTCAGCTCTTTTCCTTCATCATTTCTTCCATTTGCTTTAGCTACTCTACATTCAAGAGCAAGTTTCAGAGTCTCTTCTGACGTTGATTTTGGTTTTTTTCTTTCTTTGCTGTCTTTTTAATGACCTTTTGCTTTCTTTGTGTATGGTATCCTTGATGTCATTCTGCAACTAGTTTGGTCTTCAGTCATTAGTGTTCAGTGTGTCAAATCTATTCTTGAGACAGTCTCCAGATTCAGGTGGGATATACTAAAGCTTGTATTTTGGCTCTCGTGGACTTGTTTTAATTTTTTCAGCATCAACTTGAAGTTGCATATGAGCAATATGTTCTGTTCTGCAAATAGCCCCTGGCCTTATTCTAACTAATGATATTGAGCTTCTCCATTGTCTCTTTCCAGCAGATGCAGTCGATTTGACTCCTGTGTATTCCATCTGGCAAGGTCCACATGTATAGTCACCATTTATGTTGTTGAAAAAGGTATCTGCAATGAAGAAGTCGTTGGTCTTGCAAATTCTGTCATGCAATCTCCGGCATCATTTCTGTCACCAAGGCCATGTCTTCTAGCCACAAATCCTTCTTTGTCTAACTTTCAAGTTCCAATCACCAACAATTATAAATGCATCCTCATTGCTTGTTTGATCAGAAGTTGGTAGAAATCTTCAATTTCCTCATCTTTGGCATTAGGGGTTGGTGTGTAAATTTGAGTAATAGTCATATTAATTGATCTTACTTGTAGGCGTATGGATATTATTAGATTACTGACAGCATTATACTTAAGGATAGATCTTGAAATGTTCTTTTTGACGATGAATGTGACTCCATTCCTCTTCAATTTGTCATTCCCAGGACAGTAGACCATATGATTGTCTGATTCAAAATGGGCAATACCAGTCCGTTTCAGCTCACTAATGCCTAGGATATCAATGTTTATGAGTTCCATTTCATTTTTGACAACTCTCAATTTTTCTAGATTCATACTTTGTACATTCAGTGTTGTGATTAGTAATAGACATTTGCAGTTGTTTCTTCTTATTTTGAGTTGTGCCACTTCAGCAAATGAAGGTTCCAAAAGCTTGTCTCCATTCACGTCATTAAGGTTGACTCTACTTTGAGGAGGCAGCTCTTCTTCAGTAGTATTTTGAGTCCAGTCTGAGGGGCTCATCTTCTGGCACTATATCAGACAATATCCGCTGCTATTTATAACGTTTTCACTGGCCTTTTTTTTTTTTTTTTTTTTAGAGAAATAGACCTCCAGGTCCTTTTTCCTAGTCTGTCTTAGTCTTGCAGCTTCACTAAAACCTGTCCACTATGGGTGACCTTGCTGTTACTTGAAATACCCGTGGCATAGCTTCCAGCATCACAGCTACACGCAAGCCACCACAATACGATAAACTGACAGATGTGTGGGGAGACTAATATTAGAGACTGATAAAGGGGATTGATATCTTGGTTTGAGCATATAAAAAATGATTTAGTATGTTTTTACATGTTTGTGAAAGTATTAATTTGAAGATTGAGCTTATCATATTTTCTGCCTTTCCTTTGAAATAAGGAATCACAGAAAGCCTATGCAGTTATCTCCAAAAGTTTTGAGAGGATTATGAGCATGCTGGAAGGAAGCAGGCACATAAATGAGGGTAGCTAATTTCTTGCCATAAAAATTTTATGGATAGTATACATAAAGCATGATGCTTTGCCTAGGTTTAATATAGTGCTTCAAATAAGGGACGCATTCACTTTATATTTTATATTAATTCTGAGTCATGGATTAAGATGAATTCAACTGCATTTATAAGAATAAATAAATAAAATAGAGATAAAATTGTATTAGTAATGTAAATGTTAAGATTAAATATACATATCTGAAATATACACATTCAAGGTGTACATGTTTATTTTATTCACATATGGTATATTCCAGTTTCCCTTCCCAGCATATTGCTCGAAATAATTGTCTTGATGTCTATGCTATGTCCCTAATTACACACAAATTCAACAATATCTCATTTTTGTGTAAAGTTTTTTTTCAGATTTCCATCTTATTTGTATGTTATTTTATTCAGCATCTAAAAGAATAAAAATAAACATAGAACCAATTAATTAATCATTGTGACATTCTCTTTCATAGACTCATAAAATTTCATTCTAATGAATATTTAAGGACTGAATAAAATAAATAGTAATAACTAATATTTAATGAGTTGTTCCTGGACTTATGCTTCAAAACTCCTGCTTCAAAGCAGCTATAATTACCTCAAAGTTATAAATAATGAAAGTGAAGCAAAGAGAAATTGTTTGAACCTTTCACAAAGTGACACTATTTAACAAGTCTAGGAGATGATTATGAAATGGCAGTCTTAATCCAGAGCCTGCGATATTCTTGTCAATTTTACAGTTTTCATACTGAAGACTACGTATCAAACAAGATTATATTAAAATGTTATATTTGTATCATGAATATTCACAATTATTGCCCTATTTGGGATCCATTTTCAAACTGATGGTCATTATGGACATGGCAAGTTTATGTTTTATTATAGTTAAAATATATTTTTAATGTTTGCTCTTTGTTCCTTCTGCTGAAAGAGTAACATAAAGAGCTCTAAACTTTTTAACAACCAATATTCTTTTAAAATTCAACTCTTTCTAGTTTATCTTCTGGGTTCAAAAACCCTTAGATCTATTATACAACAACAATATATAATATAGATATTTTATATGCAGCATAACATCTTCCAAAGATTCTCAGGAACATGCTGCATAACTAGGTCCTGATGGCACTGGGACATGATCACGTATTGAGACTCACATTCATTCTACTTGACCTTCCTATGTCAATGAGAGATAGCATAAATTAATGGCTAGGCACATGGACAGGGTTTGAAGGCTACTTAAATTTGTGCTAGCTGTGTGACCTTGAATAAATTACTCATTCTCTCTTTGCCCAATATACTCATCTGTGGAATCAGGATAATATTATTATTATTACCTTCAACAAAAGGTAACAATAGACATTTAGAAAGTGTCCGGTTGCTTTCATGTAGCAGTAAGCATTCTTTTCATAAATTCATTTACTTGTGAGTATGTTTGTAGGTTAATTTCCCAGATTAGAATTTTAAAATACAAGGATATGCACCTTTTAAGTTTTTGTAGGGATTCCAAAATTACCTTTCATAAGATTGCCCCAGTTATCAATCAACTTAGTGTATGAGATTGCTTATTTCCTCAAGTTTGCCCAAACTATATATTATATATATATTTTTTCTTCTTTGCCAGTATGGTATTTGAAAAGTGATCCCCAAATCACATTTTTATTTAGTGGAGGTGTAAGTGAATAACATCTATTTATTTATATGATAGTAGAGATTGTTCCACAGTTTTCTATAGAGTTGTTATCGATCTGTAGAAATTTTACATGTTGAAGACCTTATTACATTTTTTCTCTTAACCTGCTAAGTAATATTTGAAGATATCCTTGACTCTTTCTTCTTTCACTTTAGTCAGATTTTCTTTACCCAAAATATAGGCTGCATTGTCTTTGGTAAGAACTTAAACAGTGTTCCAGTATTACATACTTCTTTATTTTAATATGGGGCCCTGGTGGCACACTGGTTAAGAGCTCGGTTGCTAACCAAAAAGTTGGCAGTTTGATTCCACCAGTTGTTCCTTGGAAACCCTATGAGGCAGTTCTACTCTGTCCTACAGGGTCGCTGTGAGTCAATGGCAAAGGGTTTAGTTTTGGTTTATTTAGTGTATTTTACATAATATTACTTGACTGGTATTTTTGGAGTACAACATATCATCATTGGTATCAAAATCTTTTAGGAACTCCACAGTGCATTTAGGGAGTATTTAACATCTAATGATGTCTACAAACTGTCCTCTCTCTACTTCTCCAAACTTACTTTCCAGAATGTTCTTATTTGAACTTACTGTTCCATGTTAAAGTTTCAACTTGTTATTCATTGAATATGCCCTATTTCTATGGAATATTTTTCAGCTTGACTTCTAACCTAGCATGCACTTTCTGAATTCTCAATGCTTCTCCACATATTACACTTTCTTCTGAATATAATTTAAGCCTTCTCTTCTGCCAGATAAATATTTTGTGACTATGTTGCCTGATTAGGGTCTGTGCCCTGGAGCAGTCAAGCTAATGGAACGTACTCCAAGTCAGAAAGAGAGAGAAAGTTTATTTAGGAGATGACACCAACGGGGAGTCTGGCAGCAACACAGGCTGTCTTTATGGAGTCCTGAAAGGTAATTTTACATTAGCACTTAGATATGGCTGTTACAAGGGTTAGAAGTGTCTTTTTGGCATGTAGCCTATAGATGGCATGGCCAGATGAGTTATTCACTACAAGATAATTACAAGAGACTCTTTATTAGACTAAAGAGATACATGCTGGACATCTCCTTAACAGGCTAAAGATATACCTGCCAGACATCTGGGCACTAATCTTCATATGGGGCATCAGAAGTCACAAGTGGCTGCACAGAACAAAACAAAGTCATTAACGAAAGTATGTGGAAAGGAGAAGGCAGGTAGAAGAAAAACTTATAGGTTCATCATGGTGTTAGTTATGTCAAGCTCTCAATCACCCGTTTTGAAAAGGAGAAAACATGTTTTGGAGTATTAGGGTCACAACTACAACCTTCTTAGCCCAGTAATTATTTTGCTGAATTATATACCTTAGCCTTTGTCATTTCCGTATACACATCCTTCAAACTTGAGTCTTAGAATCTTCTCTGAAACCTATCACAATTTTATCCAATCAAACCTATTCAAGTGCTATTTCTGGCTTATTTAGACTTGGAAATACAAATGTGTCTCTATCTGCACTGCCACTGTCTGAATCCAATCTACAGACTATTATTGCTATCATCTCCTAAGAATGTGAGGACAGATGCAAGTGAATGACTAAGGCTACAGACACATAGGGACAACAATTACCATCAGCAACATTGTTCACTGTGTTAGGTGAAACTGATAGCCAAAGCAACCAGGAGCTGCTTAGCCATTATCAAACAAAGCCTTAAGTGATAGCACTGGGCATGTGGCTCAATTGGGAGCTGCTTAGACAAAAGGGGAACCTACCCCTCCTGTCCATTGTCCTCAAACCGCTGGGTGTGGCTCAAGTCAGTCAAACTCAGTTTACTAGCCTAGATGCCAAAGAAAACATGCAATTTGTCTTACTGCACCTGTGTGCCATGATAACCTATGTAGTCCATAATGTTTACATGTACTTTCTCGTGAGAGAGGGTATAAAAGATTCTGCCTCCCTTTGTCTGCGGAGATTAATCTGAGGTATACACCTCCTTGCCCCTTGCCTGCATGCTTGCAGTAAATGCTCTTTCTCCCTCCTCACCTCGATGTGTCCTCACACTGAGCAGAACATGCTTTAGGTAACAAAACCAGCATAGTCAGAGAGGAAAGGAATCAGTTGGCTGTGAGGAAGTTCTGGCTCCACCTTGTGCAGACAGGGTTTGGGCACACTGAGAATTGTAGGAAAACAGGCTGTCATTCACAGAAGTTAATACTGAAGTGGAGACTGGTGGTTCAGTGGTAGAATTCTTGTCTTTCATGAGGGAAACCCAGGTTCGATTCCCGGCCAATGCACTTCATGGGCAGCCACCACCTGTCTGTCAGTAGAGGCTGCATGTTGCTATGATGCTGAATAGGTTTCAGCAGAGCTTCCAGACTAAGATCGACTGGGAAGAAAACCCTATGTGTCGCAACAGTGCAATGACCAGACGATCATCGGTGTGGCACAGGATCAGGCAGCATTTTGTTCCTGGTGCTTTGTGCATGAAGTTGCCATGGGTTGAGACTGACTCCATGGCAGCTAACAACAATGATTAATTTCCCCCTAGTTGGGTTAGTTGTTCTTATTTTGCTGTTTTTGCCGTTATTTTGCTACCACCTGTTCCTTGACCTTTATCCCTTCAAGTTTATCCTTTTAAATAAAAACAGTCTTGTTACTCCTTGAAGTTTAATAAAGTAGAATTTTAGAAATTCCCTGCAAATACTGCAAGTTTCCAAAATTTGAAGACTCAGGATTGGGAATGATAGTCTTAAAGTTTTTGAGTGCATTTATTGGGATAGAAGGATAAATGAAAGAAGAAATGGCAGTAGTTTGAAAATGGCTGGCTCTCCCATCTTGTCTCCCATCCTTACAAAGATTTGTGGCAAAATGTAGGTAATTGATATTATTAGAAAAAAGACTTGCCAGTGGCAATCAGCTTAGTATTCTACCAGGTGTGCTTTTCATATTTTCAAGTAGAAACAGTATACTAGTTTAGAATACTTCGCCTAGACTAATACATTCCAAACTCTTTCTTTGAAAAAGTCTTTATGGAGATGTTAACAGAAATTAGCTAGTAAGAGAAAAAATGTACTTCCATGTGTTAAAAATATAATCATATGTTAATTTAAAAGAATAACCCAATATTTGATTGCTCTATGATTTAATAAACAGTTTGCAAATTGGAGACACATTCCCTCATGCAAGAGGAAGACACTTCTAGAGAATGGAGAAGTCACAGGGACTTAAATAACTTTTGATTAAAGAATACAGGTTTCCATGGTGATGAACTATTTAATGGATACTGAATTAACATTTAAAATGTAACTTCAGGGAAGATTTGCCCCTCCACCCACTTGTAATCCTGAGACTTCCAGAAATTCAAATTCAGGCAGTCTGAGTTTTTCTCATTTGATCACACGTTAGTGGTTTTGTTATGGTCTGCTGTTTGGAACAGGAAGAAAAGTTAGTTAGGTGCTTTGGATGAGAGAGAGGAAAAAAAATGCTGGCAGATTAATTTTGGGTCAGGAACTTTTAAGTTCATAGTTAAGGAAAGCCTCTTGACATAAAATTAAAATATCTGTTTTTAATATAAATTTGATTCCACATATGGTTAAATATGCTTAGGATCACCTTGCTGCTAATCTTGATGAATTATAACATACACCAGCAAATTCAGGACTACCGATATCTTTGAATTAAATAGACTATTCTGTTCTAATCAGAATTTTCCAAATTTATTATCTAATCTATTAATATACTGCAATTAATTTTCAGGTCTTAATTTGTATAATTGGCTGTTGGCTACAAACAAGCCTGGACTATTAGTAAAAATTCTGTGTTTATTACTCTGATTTTCTCAAGCTCTAGAAATATATTAAGAACTTTCCATCTCTACATGCTACATCTTTGGGGCCTCTGAGTTCATAGAAAGACTGGCACTGGTACTTGAATGTTGATCCTAGAGGATATTCTTTTAATAAGAAGGAAGCAACATCTCCATTGCTAATAGATGGAAGGGTTCACACTTTTCTGTAGATTCTCAAAAATGGCATTTTATTTGTTGATAGAGCAGATTAATACAGGTAAAATCGAAGCAATAAACACAAAGCCAAAAGGCCAACATTTAGGCTAAAACAAAGACGAGAAGGTCTGGTGAGGGGGGCACAGAAGCGAGAATAATGAAAATGGAACAACCAGAACAGAAATAAGGAGAATGTTGATGCAATGTGGAAAATGTAATCAGTGTCAGTGAACAATATGTGTAGAAATTGTTAAATGGAAAACTAATTTGCTGTGTAAACCTCCACCAAAAGATTAAATATTATGCTAAACAAATGTCATATTAAATATTATAATAAAATATTATAAATAAATAATGAAGCAAGAGTTGGTAGTGGCCTCTCATTTCCTCCACCCCATATTCAGCCATACTGGGCAACTATTGATCTTATTGTGTCTAAATCTTATCATTTCAAATACTACATTACCTACCAAATCTTAATTTTAAGCATTACACTGTTGCTGGACCAAGTGGGTCCCTGCCCAGTGCACTGTAAAGCCAAAAGACAAGACACACCAAGTTTTGAGGGAGAAGAAAGTAGTTCATTGCAGAGTAGCAATGCAAGAAGCTAGGGGACTTGCCCAGATCTGACTCCCTGAGCAGGGGTTAGGTTACAGTCTTTATTGGGATTCTAATCTAGGAAGTTATACATATTTTTCAATTTTTTTTGAAATTTCATACATAGGTAATTCAGATATGGCTTGGTCAGACTGTGCATGTTCTGTGGGCCAGATCTGGTTCAGGCTGGTTCTCATTTACCACTCTGGCCTTGGTTTCTTGAAACACCTGGTATTTTTCTGCAGAACAAGCTAATAAAGTGGTTAAGCCAGGGGCATGGGGGAGGTTAGATAAGAAAGAGAAATACACTGGGGTGATTGAGGTGCAGGCCTCCACTTCAACACTATAGACCATTTTCTACTATCTTTTCAGCTCACTTTACTAAATTTGTTCCAATAGCTCGATGACTATGCCACATTTGCACTATTCTTCTTTCTGCATTTTCTCTCTTTCCTCCATATATCCAAATTAGATTTCATGGCTCATCACTGTAATCGCTCTCTTGTACACACTCTCAATTCCCATGCCTTTCTTATGATCTGTAATCCAAGTCTTAGAAAACCTCAATCCTCCTCAGATAAATTCTCTGCCTATCCTATTCCCACATTGGAGCCACAGTGTATGCTGATTGGTCTCACTTTATATTAGTGATCATAAACCTAAACAGAACACCATCACTACCTGGTCTTTTCACACCCTTACTTTAATTATCTCTCTCCTGAATCACCAACCCCAACTTCTTGCTATGCTAATGACTTCATTTATTATTTCACTTATATAGAGAAACAATCAGAAGAAAACAACCTCATGTTCTCATCAACAAATCTAACAACCAAAGGCATATTATCCTTCCTTTCTCCTCTCACACTGGGTCAAATTCTTGCTCTTAACTCATTGTGCTCCCTCGCTTTTGTAATTATTCCCTCTTTTCTAGGCAAAAACTTTGTTCTTTCAATTATCCCTTCTCAACTCTATCATTAATTTCTCTAATTTTCTAAATAATTTCCACCATATGCAAACATACCAAAACATCTCCCATATCAAAAGAGTGATAATTTAAAAAAAAACCCTCCCTAGAACCCAAATCTTTTTCTACTCATCCCTCATTTTTTTCCTCCTTTTTATAACCTAGTAACTCCAGAGGATTACCTACAATGCTTTGCTTACTTTAATTTTTTTTATTCCCTCACTACACTGAAACCCTCTTGTAAAAGTTACCAGTGCCCTCCATCTAGTCAAACCCATTGGTCAAATCAAATACTCAGTAAAATTTGATGTGGTTGATCAATCCTTTCATTTTGAAATATTTCCTTCCTGGGACAAAATATTCACCTTGTTTCCCTTTTATCTCATAAGCTTCATCATCTCAAACACTTTTGTTTGAGCCTTCTCATCTCTCAGACTCTTAAACATGTCTAAGTCTCTGGAGTGTAATCATTTACATAAGGGCACAGAGTCAATTTTTGACAGAACTAATGCTTGATTTTAGGTCTCACAGTTCATTGACTCTTGCCTGTTTTTTAAATCCAGCACTCAACAGTTATTATCTAATATTCCACTGAATATTTCTTCTGGTTTGGAAGCGCAGATTTTTCTTTTCTAGTTTGTTTTCTACATAGTTTCAGGAAACCATGCCTTGTTTGTGGAATATTTAGCAAAAGATCAAAAGTAAGGCAACCATGCCTGATGAGAAATAAAAAGATAGGTTAGAAAATTCCTTGGTCTAAATAAAGTTTGATTGTGGCAGTTTTTTTTTTTTTAAATCTTTTTACCCGTCTAAGGACATTTGAGTTATTTCCACTTTTTGGCTGTTACATATAAAGCTACTGTTGCTGTTGTTAGGCACTGTCGAGTCAGTTCCAACTCATAGTACAACAGAATGGTCCTGTGCCATCCTCACAATTGTTGCTATGTTTGAGCCTATTGTTACAACCACTGTGTCAGTCCATCTCATTGAGTACTTCTTCTTTTTCGATGATCCTCTGGTTTACCAAGCATGATGTCCTTCTCCAGGGACTGGCGCCTCCTGATAACATAAAGCTACTATGAACACAAATGTACAGGTGTAAACTTAAGTGTTTACTTTTCTAGTGCAGAGGTTACCAAAGTTTTACTTAAAAGATCAGATGATCAATATTTTAGATTTGTGAACCGTATGGTCTCTGTCACAATGCATGAATACAGCCAAGATAATGCATAAATAAATGGGTTCAATTCAGTTCCAATTAAACATCATTTACAAAAACAGGTGGCCAGCCTACGGGCTGTAGTTTGTCAACTCTTGATCTAAGGTAAATAATCTCAGGAGTGAGATTGCTGGGTCATATGGAAAGTGTATTATAAGACTCCATCTATTTCCCAGAGTAGCGCTATGATTTTGCATTCCCACCTGCAATGTATGAGAGATCGATCCAGTTGCTTTGCATTCTCACCAGTAACTGCTCTCACTAGTGTTTTCTTATGTTAGCCACTCTGATAGATGCCAATTGTATCTAAAGATGGATTTAACTTACATTTTACTAATGGTTAATGAAGGGGGACATCTTCTTATGTGTTTACTTGTCATCTTTATGTCTTTGGTAACGGATCTGTTCATGTCTTTGGCCAATTTATTAATCAGATATTTTTATTTGAATTTAGAGCATTGTTTATATATTCTATGTATAAGACCTTTTTTGGGAAAGAAAACTTTGCCATTGAGTGGATTCTGACTCATAGCAACCCTATAGGATGGAGTAGAACTGCCACCTAGGATTTCCAAGGAGTGGCTGGTGGATTCAAATTGCTGACGTTTTGGTTAGCAGCCAAACACTTAACCACTGTGCAGTCAGGGCTCTGTAAGACCTTGGGCAGATATATAATTTGCAAGTATTGTCCCAGTCTATGTCTTATCTTTTCATTCTCATAACAGTATATTTCACAGAGCAAAATTTCACTGTTTCACTATTAGTGACAAATTTGCTCTTTAAGCATAGTTTGTTTACCTAAAACCCTAATTCCTATTGTCAGGAATATTGCTGTTGGTTTTCCAGTAAATTTTTCTTCTTGTCATCACTTTTGATTGCAAATTTGCAATTTACTTTGAAATGTGTCACAAAGTGAGATGGATTAATGCAAGAATAGAAGAAGGATACATGGATAGGTATGTGATGAAGCAAGAATAACCAAAAAAAAAAAAAAAAAAAAAAAAAAAGCCAAACCAGTTGCTGCCGAGTTGATTCTGACTCATAGAATAGAAATATATTATTGACAGAATCTAGGTAGTGGGTAGACAAGTGTTCACTGTGAAATTCCTTGAGTTTTAATGTATGTTTGAAAACTCTCATATAAAATTTTTTAAAAATTGACATAATAATTTGATTAGAACTAAAATTTACCTACTAGTAGTAATATTTCTTCATATAAGTAAATAGAAGTTATAATTTTACTTTTAGGAAAGACTTTTTTGCTTTAGCTTGTCCAGCATTCTGACTCACTCACCTATGGTATATCTAGTCAATATGATTTGAGTGGGCTGATTTATTCCTTACCCAGAAAGACCTGGTGATCTGCTCCTATAAAGAGTACAGCCAAGAAAACCTTATGGGGCAGTTCTACTTTGTTACATTGGGTTGCTATGAGTCAGAAATTGACTAGACAGCACCTCAAAACAACAACAAAGCACAAGGCTGAGCATACAATGCCAGCCTGGTCCATCCAAAAACGTCATCCCTTTGGTTATACTCATATAGAAATGAGGACATGACCCCAGTAGTAGCAATAATCATTATCAATGGCTATTTACTGAAAGAGATTTCAGAGGCAATGATATTTTGTTATATGGGCTTTATAATTTTCTAGGATGTGAGTCAAGCTGACAGTACCCAAAAGCATCACAAAATGAAGAGGGCTTGTCTAAAAGATGAGATGATGGAACATTTATAACATAATTGGAGTTCCTGGATCCAATTGGGACTTAATTCAGTTCTCTACCTGGTCTTTTCAGTTATGGAGTCAATAAATTTGTGCATTTCATTTAATAAAACTTAGCAAACTCATTTGCTACTAAAAGATTCCTAAATATTATATGACCTAACTGGATCATATATAACTATGTTAATTCAAGCTGTTAAAGTAGACTCATATTTCCTATTGGTATAAAGTTGTAAATCAGAAACCTAGGAACTAAATTTATAACTTAAAAACAAAACATAAAAATTAATGACATTAAATAAATAAATGTCTTAAGAATGTAAAACCAAAAAATTAAGAAAAAGCTATGCGGTGCCCGTGTGCTTTTGAAGTGATTTTTTTATTTAATTGTTGTAGTTTAAATGAAGTTTACATTTCAAGTTAGTCTCCCATCCAAAAATTTATACACACATTGTTATGTGACCCTAATTGCTCTCCCCATACAGTGATAGCACACTCCTGCTTTCCACCTCTGATTCCCTGTGTCCATTCAGCCATCTCCTAACACTCTCTGCCTTCCCATCTCACCTCCCAACAAAAGCTACCCGTTTAGTCTCTTGTATCTACTTGAGCTAAGAGGCACACTCTTCACGAGCATCACTTTATGTCCCATAGTCCAGTCCAATCCCTGTCGGAAGAGTTGGCCTCAGAAATTGTTATAGTTCTGGGCTGATAGAGAATCCAGGGGCCATGCTTTGTGGGGATCCTCCAGTCACAGTCAGATCATTAAGTCTGGTCTTCATACTAGAATTTGAGAACCGCACCCCACCTTTCTCCACTCCATCAGCGACTGTCTGCTGTGTTCCCTGTCAGGGCGGTCATTGATGGTAGCCAGGCACCACCCAGCTCCTCTCTTCTCAGGCTGATGAAGTTTCTGGTCCATTTAATACCCACTATCTCCCGGGCCAATACTTTCCTTTTGTCTTTGGTGTTCTTCATTTTCCTTTACTCCCGGTGGTTGGGACCAATTGATGCATCTTAGATGGCCGCTTGCAAGCTTTTAAACCCCAGATGCCACTCACCAAAGTAAGATGCCGAACATTTTCTTAATAACCTTTATTATGCCAATTGACCTAGATGTCCCCTGAAAGCATGGTCCCCAAACCCCTACCCCTGCTACTCTGTCCCTCAAAGTGTTTGTTTTTTCAGGAAATTTCTTAGCTTTGGTTTAGTCCAGTTGTGCTGACTTCCCCTGTAGTGTGTGCTGTCCTTCCCTTAACCTAAGATAATTCTTATCGACTATCTAGTTAGTAAATAACCCTCACCCTCCCTCTCCACCCTCGTAACCATCAAAGAATGTATTCTTCTGTGTTGAAACCTTTTCTTGAATTCTTATAACAGTGGTCTTATACATTATTTGTCCTTCTGTGACTGACTAAATTCACTCAGCATAATGCCTTCCAGATTCCTCCACGTTATGTTTCACGGCTTCATCATTGTTCTTTATCATTGCATAGTATTCCATTGTGAGGATATACCGTAATTTGTTTATCCATTCGTCCGTTGATGGGCACCTAGGTTGTTTCCATTTTTTTGCTATTGTGAACAGTGCTGCAATGAACATGGGTGTGCATATATCTATTCATGTAACGGCTCTTATTTCTCTAGGATATATTCCAAGGAGCGAGATTGCTGGATCGTACGGTACTTCTATCTCTAGCTTTTCAAGGAAGCACCAAATTGACTTCCAAAGTGGTTGTACCATTTTACATTCCCACTAACAGTGTATAAGTGTTCCAGTCTCTCCACAACCTCTCCAGCATTTGTTGCTTTGTGTTTTTTGGATTAATGCTAGCCTTGTTGGGGTGAGATGATATCTCATTGTAGTTTTGATCTGCATTTCTCTAATGGCTAATGATTGTGAGCATTTCTTCATGTGTCTGTTAGCCGCCTGAATATCTTCTTTGGTGAAGTGCCTGTTTATATCCTTTGCCCATTTTTTAACTGGGTTATTTGTCTTTTTGTTGTTGAGGTTTTGCAGTATCTTGTAGATTTTAGAGATTAGACTCTGATCGGATTTGTCGTAGACAAAATTTTTTTCCCAGTCTGTAGGTTGTCTTTTGACTCTTTTGGTGAGCATAAGTGTTTGATTTATAGGAGCTCCCAGTTATCTAGTCTCTCTTCTGGTGCTTGTGCATTGTTACTTATGGTTTGTATTGTGTTTCTGCCACATGTTAGGGCTCCTAGCATTGTCCCTATTTTTCCTTCCATGCTCTTTATTGTTTTCAATTTTATACTTAAGTCTTTGATCCATTTTCAGTTAGCTTTTGTGCATGGTGTGAGATATGGGTCTTGTTTCAGTTTTTTACAGAAGGATAGCCAGTTATGCCAGCACCGTTTGTTAAAGAGACTGTCTTTTCCCCAAGTAACAGACTTTGGGCCTTTGTCACATATCAGCTGCTCATAGGTGGATGAATTTACGTTTGGATTCTCAATTCTGTTCCATTGGTCTATGTATCTGTTGTTGTACCAGTACCAGGCTGTTTTGACTACTGTGGCATATAATAGGTTCTAAAATCAGGTAGTGTGAGGCCTCCCACTTTGTTCTTCTTCTTGAGTAATTCTTTACTTATTCGGAGACTTTTCCCTTTCCATATGAAGTTGGTTATTTGTTTCTCCATCTCATTAAAAAATGCCTGTGGAATTTGGATAGGGATTACTTTGTATCTGTAGATTGCTTTGGGTAGAATTGACATTTTCACAATGTTGAGTCTACCTATCCATGAGCAAGGTATGTTTTTCCACTTATGCAGGTCTCTTGGTTTCTTGCAGTAGTGTCTTGTAGTTTTCATTGTATAGGTCTTTTAAGTCTCTAGTTAGATTTATTCTTAAATATTTTATATTCTTTGGGGCTATTGTAAATGGTATTGATTTGATGATTTCCTCTTAAAGGTTCTTTTTGTTGGTGTAAGGGAATCCAACTGATTTTTGTATGTTTATCTTGTATCCTGAAACTTTGCTGAAATCTTCTTTAGTTCCAGCAGTTTTCTTGTGGATTCTTTGTGGTTTTCTGTGTATAAGATCATATCATCTGCAAATAGAGATACTTTGACTTCTTCTCTACCAGTCTGGATGCCCTTTATTTCTTTTTTTAGCCTAATTGCTCTGGCTAGGACCTCCAGCACAATGCTGAATAAGAGTGGTGATAACAGGCATCCTTGTCTGGTTCCCGTTCTCAAGGGGAATGCTTTCAAAGTCTCTCCATTTAGGATGTTGTTTGCTGTTGGCTTTGTATAAATGCCCTTAATTATATTGAGGAACTTTCCTTCTATTCCTATTTTGTTGAGAGTTTTTATCATGAATGTGTGTTGGACTTTGTCATATGCCTTTTCTGCATCAATTGATAAGATCATGTGGTTCTTGTCTTTTGTTTTATTTATGTGATGGATTACATGGATTGTTTTTCTAATGTCGAACAATCCCTGCATATCTGGTATAAATCCCACTTGACCATGGTGAATTATTTTTTTGATATGTTGCTGAATTCTATTGCCTATAATTTTGTTGGGGATTTTTGTGTCAATGTTCATGAGAGATATCAGTCTGTAATTTTCTTTTTTGTGGTGTCTTTACCTGCTTTTGATACCAGGGTTATGCTGGCTTCATAGAATGAGTTTGGGAGTATTCCATCTTTTTCTATGCTCTGAAATACCTTTAGTAGTAGTGGTGTTAACTCTTCTCTGAAAGTTTGGTAAAATTCTCCTGTGAAGCCATCTGGGCCAGGGCTTTTTTCTGTTGGGAGTTTTTAAATAACCTTTTCAATCTCTTCTTTTGTTATGAGCTTATTTAGTTGTTCTGCCTCTGTTTGTGTTAGTTTAGGTAGTGAGTTTCTAGAAATTTATCCATTTCCTCTAGGTTTTCAGATTTGTTAGAGTACAATTTTTCATAGTATTCTGTTATGATTCTTTTAATTTCAGTTGGGTCTGTTGTGCCATCACTCATCTTATTTCTTATATGGGTTATTTGATTACTTTCTAGTTTTTCTTTTGTCTGTTTGGCCAGTGGTTTATCAATTTTCTTGATCTTTTCAAAGAACCAGCTTTTGGTGTTGTTAACTCTTTCAATTGTTTTTCTGTTTTCTATTTCACTTAATTCTGCTCTAATTCTTATTTACTTTCTTCTTGTGCCTGAGGGCTTCTTTTGCTGCTCTATTTCTACTTGTTCTAGTTGTAGGGTTAATGTTTTGATTATGGCCCTTTTTTCTTTTTGGATGTGTGCATTTATTGCTATAAACTGACCTCTGATCACTGCTTCTGCTGTGTCCCAAAGGTTCTGGTAGGAATGTTTTTCATTTTCATTTGATTCTATGAATTTCTTTATTCCATCCTTAATTTCTTCTATAACCCAGTAGTTTTTGAGCAAGGTGTTGTTCAGTTTCCATGTGTTTGATTTTTTTTCCTTGCTTTTTGTGTTGTTGATTTCCACTTTTATGGCTTTATGGTCAGAAAAGATGCTTTGTAGTATTTTGATGTTTTGGATTTTGTTAAGGCTTGTTTTATGGCCTAATATGTGATCTATTCTGGAGAATGTTCCGTGTGTGTTGGAAAAGAAAGCATACCTGGCTGCTGTTGGGTGCAGAGTTCGGTATATGTCTATGAGATCAAGTTGGTTGATTGTAGCATTTAGCTCTTCTGTATCTTTGTTGAGCTTCTTTCTGGATGTTCTGTCCTTCACCGAAAGTGGCATGTTGAAGTCTCCTACTACTATTGTGGAGCTGTTTATCTCTCTCTTCAGAGATGTTAGAGTTTGTTTTAAGTATTTTGGAGCCCTGTTGTTGGGTTCGTAAATATTTATGATAGTTGAGTCCTGCTGGTGTACTGACCCTTTAATCATTATATAGTGCCCTTCCTTATCTTTTGTGGTGGATTTTACTTTAAAGTCTATTTTGTCAGAGATTAATATTGCCACTCCTGCTCTTTTTTGAATGTTGTTTGCTTGATATATTTTTTTTCCATCCTTTGAGTTTTAGTTTGTTTGTGTCTTTAAGTCTAAGGCATGTCTCTTGTAGGCAGCATATAGATGGATCATGTTTTTTTATCCAATCTGCCACTCTCTGTCTCTTTATTGGTGCATTTAGTCCATTTACATTCAGCATAATTATTGATAAGTATGAGTTTATTGCTGTCTTTTATTGTGTGTTGTTCACAGTTTCTTTGTTCCACTTAATTTTCTGTGCTGAGTCATTTTTCTTTACGTATTTTCTTCTCATCTTTTTCATTGTTGTTGATTTTGTGTTTGCTGAGTCTTTATATTTTTATAATTTTTTATTTTGACTTGTAAGATTGGTGGTTTCCTTTGTGGTTACCTTAACATTTACACTTATTTTTCTAAGTTTATACCAGTCTTTTATTTCTTTATATCTTCCTGAGTTCCTCTCCATATGAAAAATCTGTGTCTACATTTTTTAAGTCCTTGTTTTTTGTTTTATGTTGTCGTCTTTTAAATATTGGCATCTGTTTCCCTATTTTCAGTGTTTTAGCTTTGATTTATGACTTCCCTATCTGGGTTGATATCTGTTTGCTCTGTCCTGTGTTCTAGTCTTGGGTTGTTATCTGAAGTTACCAATTTTTTAACCAGAAGACTCCCTTTAGTATTTCTTGTAATTTTGGTTTGGTTTTTGCAAATTCCCTAAACTTCTGTTTATCTGGAAATGCCCTACTTTTGCCATCATATTTGAGAGACGGTTTTGCTGGATGTATAATTCTTGGCTTGCAGTTTTTTTTCCTTCAAGGCTTTATATATGTCATCCCATTGTCTTCTTGCCTGCATGATTTCTGCTGAGTAGTCAGAGCTTATTCTCATTGATTCCCCTTTGTAGATGACTTTTCGTTTCTCCTTAGCCACTCTTAAAATTCTCTCTTTATCTTTGGTTTTGGCAAGTTTGATTATAATATGTCTTGGTGACTTTCTTTTGAGATCTACCTTATGTGGGGTTCGATAAGCATCTTGGATAGAAATCTTCTTATCTTTCATGATATCAGGGAAGTCTTCTGCCAACAAATCTTCAAGAATTCTCTCCGTATTTCTGTTACCCCGCCCCTGGCCCCCATTCTGGTTCTCCAATCACTCGTAACTTGATAGAGTCCCACATAATTCTTAAGGTTTCTTCATTTTTTTAAGTTATTTTATCTGATTTTTCCTCAAATAATTTGATGCTAAGTGCTTTATCTTCAACCTCACTAATTCTAACTTCCATTGCCTCAATTCTCTCCTACGGCTTTCTATTGAGTTGTCTAATTCTGACATTTTATTGTTAATCTTCTGGATTTCTGACTGCCGTTTCTCTATGGATTCTTGTAGCTTGTTAAATTTGTCATTATGGTCCTCATTAATCTTTTTAATTTCCTTTATTGCGTTGTCATGTATTGAAATGTGTCCCTCCAAAATATCTGTCAACTTGGCTGGGTCATGATTCACAGTACTGTATGATTGTGTAATCTGATGTGATTTCCTTATGTGTTGTAAACTCTATCACTATAATGAGGTTATAAGCGATCTCCTTAAGTGTTGTAAATTCTGTCACTGTGATGAGGTTATACTGATGAGGTTTACAGACTAGATAGTGTTTTAATCCAATCTCTTTTGAAGTATGAAGAGAGAAGTGAGCAGAGGCACATGGGAACCTCATACCACCAGTGAGCAGTGCCAGGAGCAGAGTGTGTCCTTTGGACCTGAGGTTCCTACGCTGAGATGCTCCCAAACCAAGGAAAGACTGACGCATCACAAGGACCTTTCTCCAGAGTCGACAGAGAGAGAAAGCCTTCTCCTGGAGATGATGCCCTGAATTTGGACTTATAGCCTACTGGACTGTGAGAGAATAAACTTCTCTTTGTTAAAGCCATCCACTCGTGGTGTTTCTGTTAGAGTGGCACTAGATGACCAAGAAATGCGTGTTCTGCATTTTGCTTAATTTCCTTCCTAATTTCTTGAAGAGTTCCGTATATTAATCTTTTGTATTCTGCCTCCAGTAATTCCAAGAAATTTTCCTCCTCTGGAAAATTTCTAGATTCTTTATTTTGGGAGCTTGCTGAAGCCATCCTGGACTGCCTTTTTATGTAATTTGATATTGACTGTTGTCTCCAAGCCATCAATAAGTTATTATATTTATTTATTTTATGTTTGCTTACTGTGTCCTAGTGTCTTGTTTTGTTTTGATATGCCCAAATAGGCTGCTCATATGAGCTAGTTTGATTATTGGCACCTTTGAAATGCTAATGTCCTGTCACCAGGTTGTTAGATCTATTACTAGGTATGTGAGGTCAGGAGTCCACCCACTCCTCCTGTATGGATTCAGCTCAGGTGCCCAGGTAGATAGCCACCAAGTGTGTGGTGTAGGCTCTCACTTACAGTCCTAGACAGGCATGGGTGATAGGTATAGGTACAGGCATCTGGCTGCAGCAGGGGGACACAATCTGAGAAAGACAGGGGGATGATGGCCTCCCCCAAGTGTCCAGGATGTAGGAACATCCTTGTTCTCTACAGTGCGTAGGTGGGTGGGTTTTGCAGCTGGAACATGAGCAGTTAATGCTGTTGGCTGTGAGGACTGGGGGACACCTCTTATTTGTGGGCTTCTATCGCGCATGGCTAGGTGGTGTGGGTGGAATCACCAGTCCTCAGGCCCCTGATGTGGGTAGGTGAAGACCTTGCTTAGTGGGCAAAGTAGTGTCAAATGTCAAGAACCTGCCACTTTGCAGCTGAAGCAGTTGAAATTAGAGTTCCGGTATATACCCTGTTGTATATTACCTGCAGTAATGAGGGCCTACGCTGTTGAGATGGGCCCACACAAGTCTATGCAGGGGGAAAGGCACTCAACGTCTGTGGATCCCTTATGCCTGTGCCTAGGCAAAGGAACTGTGCCTACCTTGGGTACCTGGCTTAGGGGAGCCGGCAGTTTATTTTTTCCCGTTTGTTAATTTGTTCACTCTCCAAGGCAGGGAGAATAGCTCTGGGGGTGTGATGGATCCTACTTCTGGCCCAGGGAACTTGGCAGTTGCTGAAGCCGGTCCAGGACCCAGTGCAGAGAAGGGATCAGGGAGGTAAATGGGAGATAGGTTTTTCCCTAAGGGGGGTGTTATTAATCTGCTTGGTAAACCGTACACAATTACTTATCTTTCACTGATCCAGGACTGCTTCTCACTGGTTCTGGGTGGCTGTGTAGACTCTCTGGTGCTGCATCTCTCGTGGTGTGGAAAACACGCCTCCCAAGGACTGCTGTTTCCCTGCCTCACCGCTCACCCCCACACTGATCAGACCTGAAGGACTGGAAACTCCTTGCTGCTTCCGAACCATCTCTCCCTCCTCCTGCCAATCAGTCCAGTTCCTCAACTCTGCCTTTGATGTTCAGGGCTCCCAGATTGCCATATATAATTGATTCACTTGTTTTTTTGTGTCTTTGTTGTAAGAGGGTCCACTGGAAGCATCTGATTACTCCTCCTTCTCGGCTCCACCTCCTGGAGTGATTTTTATATACAGCCTAAATTGTTTACAATTACAGTGAAATCTGTGAGAACTGGAACTTTACAGGTCTGCTTTGTTTTTCCAGGTCTTGAAAGTTTTCTGCCTTTGACAGGGGGCAGTCATATCACTTTTCTATCACTCTCTATTAGTGGAAAATATTTGAGTTTTCCTTCTCTGACAGACTTCCACCTTACAGAGGTTATGGCTTTTGCAGGTTTTACTGTATTAACTTTGCAAACCAATGAGATTTAGCTGTAAAATGAAAGTAACCTATTTCTTTTCTAGTAAATCTACTTGAATCAAACAGGATTTCTCTCTTTTCCAAGTATCTTCAAACTGGATACAATAAATTCATTACATGATACTGTTTTAATTGACTACTTTAAGTTGTATTACTTGGAAGACAGTATGGAACATACATATAGTATTTCCATGGATTCCTGTTACCTTCCTTGAGCTTTTTTATTTCCCCCGATTTTTCTTTATCTTTTTTTTATTATTACTTTTGCTATTCCATATCAGTAATTTTTTGATCTTTTTTTTTAAACAATTCAGATTTCTTTATTCAATTAGGCAGAGATTTTTGGAAATTCTGAAACACTTATGAATCAATTCTAACAGATTTTGATAAATCTGATATGTCATAACTAATTTCACATGATGTGATCAGACTATTTTTTGTCAAGGTTAAAAAACTGTAACTTTGTTATCTAATCACACATATTCCTTTATGCTTTATGCAGGTTAAATAACAATAAATTAAATATTTTTAGCGAGGCATTGTGTTTGCAATGTCAGAGTATTCATGCTTGCAATAAAATTTTAAAAAATCTTATAAGTAAGCTTATCATATTCTCTTTTTGCCTTTCATCACACTGGCCAGGTGATTACTTTTCCTTACAAATGTTTTCTTGTCCTTGAAACTTTTCACATGAAAAATTTGAAAATTTTCTAAACATGAAAAATTTGGAATTTAAGCATAGTTCATTCATATTACATTCTAATTTCTAATGACAGGAATATCACTATTGATTTTCAAGTGGCTGTTTTTTCTTGTCATCACTTTTGGCTGCAGATTTCTTGAATCTTAATTTCTACCTCAATGTAAAAAGGAAAAACTGCAGTCTTTACCTTGAAGGAAACAAGAAATCATTTCATATAAAACCATTTCATAGAGTTCAAATGTAATATATAACAAATCATGACTTGGTTTCCTTAGGAAATTGTATTTCATGTTCTAAACAATACACAAAACCTGATTTTCAGAAAAACATACATCTTAATATGTGGGAATCAGCTATAACCATTTATTAACAGCTCTATTATAAATTGTTTACATTTAATACTATCAATAAAACAAATATAATGTTTGTTAGTGCCTTAAATAAATTATACTTTAGCGATCATTGTATTTATTTTCTCTTTAGCAGCTTTATTTTATTATTGTAGAATTTCAGCTGAATTTGCATAGATTCAAGGTAACAGTCAGTGGGTTTACTTAAATATTAGGCATTGTCTTCAAGTTTATCATAATTTTGACAATTATTTCCTGTTATTACCTACCTTTCATTATAGGTTTGTAATTTAATTCTGCAACTATCACCCAAAGACTTACATATACAGTCAAACATATTTGTAATTATAAATTAAAAAGAGAACTATAGCTTAAGATTTAAAGATTATCTCAGGGCAATAGTTTCAGTGGTTCATCCAGCCTTTATAGCTCCAGAAAATCTGGATTCCATGAGAATTTGAAATTCTTTTTCACACTTTCCCCTTTTTACCAGGGTTCTTCTATAGAGTCTTTGAACAAAATGTTCAGTAATTGTATCTGGGCACCATCTAGTTCTTCTGGTCTCATGGAAAATGAGGCAGTTGTTCATGGATGCAATTAGAGACACATTCCATTTCTTCCCCCTATTCCTGATATTCCCTTTTCCTCTGTTGCTCCAGGTGAAAGAAACCAATTGTACCTTTGATGGCTGCTTGCAAGCTTTTAAGACCCCGCCACTGTGCAACAAACTAGAAGATAGAACACAAGCACTAAACAAAATATTAGGCCAATTAACCGGGATGTCCCATGATACTAAAGCTCCAAACCAGGAACATGAGGTGTTTGGCTGTGCATGAGCAGCCTCAGCAGCAGTTCTTTTTGTTGTAAATATATTAATCACACAGTTTTTGCCAATTCAACATTTTTAAGTGTGCTTCGTTAAACCTTAAAGATAGTCTTTGAAATCTTCTTAAAATCAAACAGTTTAGCTTAAATAGTAAAAAATTTCTGCTTTGAGTATTGTGTTCTCTTAACAACTGTATGGGATCAAATTGACAACAGCAACTCGAAAGATTAGATAGGAAGCTTAGTGGGCAGTGAGTTATGTTAATGGGGAAGGAGCAATTCAGAAAAGAAAGGTGAGAATGATTGCACAAATTGAAGACTATAATCAATATCACTGAATTGAACATGTAGAAACTGTTGAATTAGAGTATGTTCTGCTGTGTATATTGTCAACAGTGAAAATAAAACAAATCATTAAAAAGGGAACTATGGCTATAAAAGCAAGTGGAGACATACACTTAATACAAATTTTGAACATAAGATCTCAGAGGACAGTATGTTTACTTACTGATGCAGCTGCATTTGGGAGGACTTGACCAGCTTCCTTCCATACATGTAATGTTGCTCTGATTATTTGGAAGTTTGTAACCCATATCACTGACGTTTTTTATGATGTCACCTTCCAGGTGTGTTTGTCCTGAAGATGCTAAATGCCCATTTTCTACCCAAGGGAAAAAGCACAGTCCTAAACACCCCTAAAAATAATTAATGTAAAATATGTATGTGCTCAAAATGGTAAACTAAATTTGAACTTTGAATACTCAAAGAGAATGTAAAATCAGAAATCAGTATAGAGATAAATTTCAAAGAAATAAACTTTAATTTATGCTACCATATGCATGTAAGTAAAGGAAAATAATATCCCATGCTATCATTCATTAGTTAAATAGAACCGTTTCAAACTCAAAAGCTGTTTCAGACAGTTCAGAAAAGTTAATATTTTAGTTAGTGCTTTGATTTCTCATTTGCTCTCATCAATTACTCTTCATAGAAGAAGATAGGCCACATCTGTCTCCTTGGATGGATTTTCTGGTATACTTTCTTCTATTTTTCCTTTTTGGATTCTGCTATCATTTTAGGCATTCTCTCTACTCATTGAAGAATTAATATAGACCAGAGATCCTTGACCAGGGTTGATTTTGCCCCCCAGGGGATATGTGGCAATGTCTGGAGATATTTTTGGTTATCATAACCTGGGAGGAGAAGAGGGAAGAGACGCTACCGGGTAGAGGGCAAACATTCTACAATGTCCAGGACAAGCCCTATAACAGAATTATCTGGCCCAAAATGTCAATAGTGCCAAGACTGAGAAACCTTGATTTAGATATAACTTTACAGAACAAAGATAAGATTAATAGAAAATATTGACATAGTTAATAAGTCACGACTATTTTATTCTTTGAAATATAAAAATTTTGGTGAAATTCAAAATGAATTTCATCTTTAATAAAATAATGTTTCTGGGGAAAACAACATTCATGTTGAAACAAGTGCATATTAGAAATGAGATATCAATTGTCAAGCTGCTAACTGCTTTTAAATTTAAATTTTTTCTGTTTGTAAAGCATGTTTAAATATTCCCCCAAAGTTTATGTATTTATTTGTCATTTGGTTTTCGTAAAGGGCTCCTCAAAAGAAGAAGGGTTACATCTATCATCTTTGCTTGCGCCTACAGTTCCTGCTTCTATGATTGTCTGTCAGGACTCTATGATCCCTTCTAATGTATTCCCTGCATTCACTGAATGGCTCATTTAGATAAAGATTGGGGGGGGGGGGCGGGGGGTGGCATTTACTCACTAAAGCACTGAGGTAATGACAACCATTCTTACTCAGTGCATGTTATAGGAGTCCAGAAGGATTCTGAAGGAGACAGTATATTCACCGGAGTAATAGAAGACTTTTCCCAACAGAAACTGGAAAGGCTGGTTAGATCTGTTTTTATCATATAAAATTCCATGTTTTATTTTTGAAATTCACTAAGATTCTCTTGGGAAAGCAAACAAACAAACAAAAGACAACAAATAAATAACAGTCTGCATTAAAGCAGAAATAACTTTTATGTTTTTAGTGAAGTCACTGATGCATCTCATTGATTTACTTAACATGTTATACTTTTTGCTATTAGTGATTAAGAAACAGAGAACTAAGTATAACTAAGATTCTAAAGGTATTTAGTGAGGTCATTGCAAAAGAAAATGCTATTAATATTTTTGGAATCAAATGAAGTGTAAAATCTTTTGAAGTCTCCAATAATATAGCAATATAGAACAATTTAAAAATCAAGATAAAGCGTAGAGGTAGAGTACTTTTATCCAGTAGATTTCTTTGATCTAAGATAGATATTGATGGGGATGAGAGTGCTGATTTAATTCTCTATTCACTCCCTTTCTCCTTTTCTTCCTTTGTCCATCATGAGTTGTCCCACTATAAATCTGAGCCATGTCTGCCCCCTCCCAGTCCAGCCAAGATATTACATAGGTGAGTTTTTTCATAACATTCATCATTTTTATGATTAATGTATTTTTAGTGAAGAAAATTTAGAATGAACAAAGAAGTATAAAGCAAACAAAAGCCACCCAAAACAAAAAATCCAAGATATAATTACAATTAAATTCTAACAAAGCAATGTAAATACATAAATAAATGTATAACATAATAAATATGAATAAATATTTATTTATATAAACAAATATATAATATATTCAAAATTCTATATATTTAACACTATGTATTACATATAATTTATATATATTCAAGATTATATATAAAGTGATATTATATAATTACATTCTTATATCTAATATAATTATATAATGCCGGTAATATACATTATATAATATATAAAATGATATATATAATGTCAAATATATATAGTTACTCTTTTTATACTGCTTTTGACAAAAATATTTGACTTTGTTTTTTCAGCTTAAGTCATTTCTACAAAAGACACTGAAGATTTATAGACTATTTTTCTACTTGTTTTTAAAAAATAACTACATGCAGAATTCCAGATGAAAAACTAGTTCAACAGCAAAGTTTTTCTTTATTCACTTACCCAGAGATAATGCACAGTAACTGAAACTATTGTGAAATCGTAATTTATTAATTTAACTGCACAAAAATGGGCTTTAGAGAATTTTGGTGAGGATGCAGGCAAAGAAATACTCTCTGTATTAAGAATGGGTTTCCAGTGTTATTCCCCTTTAATTCGTTCAATTGTCCTGCTTTAATGTTAATCTTTTCCAGTTTATTTGCTGCAGAAGGAAGCATGATATATTGCACCCTAAATATTTTGCTAATGAAAAGATGTGCATGTCTCTATATACAGAAAAGCGTTACTCTAAATTTTCCCCCCTTTGCTTATGATACCTCTCTCAATAGATACATAAGCGTAAGTACAGTGTAGATTAAGTTAAGGGACCACATATAGAACATGCTACAGAAGACTAGTTTGTACCTTAGAACTTAGATTCTGGCTAAAATAGTTTCAAAGCGCCACATAATCATTTTCACATTTCCCATAGCCCTTCCTCTGCTATTTCTCTTGTTTAGAAATTTTCTTAAAATACCTTCACGGACAGACAAATGTACATCCAGGTAGAAGAGTCAGTTAATGCACACATCTACACACTTTTTCAGTGGGCATGAAATGAGGACTAATTCGTCGTTATAAACTAACTGGAGAATTAGTTTACTTTTAATTGAGACTAAGTAGTATTTGGCGTTGGCTATGAAGTAATTATATTTGTTTGTTTGTTTTTCTTCTCAGCTAACTGCTATCTACTGATTATAACTCAGTGCTAAAACGAAAAAAAAGAAAAGAAAGAAACTTACTAAGCTTCAAATCTGTGAAAACATTGTTTTGCAACTGTTAGGATTGAATTGTGTCCCACCAAAATATGTGTTGTAAATCCTAACCTCTATTCCTGTGTTTATAATCCCATTTGGGAATGGGTTGTCTTCATTATGTTAATAAGCCACAATTACTGTAGGGTGTATTTTGAGTCAAACTCTTACAAGATATAAAAGGAGTAGATTAAGCAAGCAGGGATGGGGGAAGATAGATGCCACATTACTTGGAGATCTCCTAGAAATTAAGAAACAGAAATGGAAGAGTCAAGGACTTTCACCCAGAGCTGACAGAAAAAGTCTTCCCCAAGAACCAGTGCCTTAATTTCAGATTTAAAGGCTCCCAAACTGTAAGAAAATAAATTTATGTCGGTTAAAGCCACTCACTTGTGGTACTTCTGTTATAGCAGTATTAGATAAGTAGGACAGAATTTGGTACCGGGAATGGGGTGATGTAACAAATACCTAAAATGTGGAAGTGGTTTTGGAATTGGGTAATGGGTGGAAGCTGGAAGAATTTTAAGGTGCTTAATAGTAAAATGAGTCAGAATGGACTCAATGGCAACAGGTTTGGAAACCCTGGTGGCCTAGTGGTTAAGAGCTACAGCTGCTAACCAAAAGGTCCGAAGTTCTAATTCACCAGGTGCTCCTTGGAAATAGTATGGGACAGTTCTACTTTGCTCTATAAGGTCACTGTAAGTAGGAATCAACTGGACGGCAACAGGTTTTGGAAGAGTAAAAGTCTAGATTGCCTTGAAGAGACTGTTGGTAGAATTATGGACGTCAAAGGCAATTCTGGTGAGGATTCAGACGGACGTGAGGCAAGCCATAGAGAAAGTCTCTATCATCTTAGAGAATACATATGGCACCAGCAACAGAATGTTGCTAGATATGTGGATATTAAAAGTGCTTCTGGTGAGTCTTTAAAAGAAAATGATGAACTTGTGATTGGACAATGGAAGAAGGATGATGCTTTCTGTGCAATGGCAAAGAACTTGTCTGAATTATGTTCAAATGTTTGGTGGAAGGTAGAACTTGTAAGTGATGAACTTGGATATTTGGCTGAGGAGATGTCTATGCAAGATCTTAAAGGGGCTGTGTGGTTTCTCCTTGCTTCTTGTAGAAAAATGTGAGAAGAAAAAAATGGACTTAAAAATGAATTGTGCAAAATGAAAACAAAACTTAAAGATTTGGAAAATTCTGTTGTACAAACTAAGGACACATGTCCTAGAATTTTCACCAAGAATAAGACTACACAATCTTTTGTTAAAGAGATTAAGCCTGTGACTGATGGAGCTAACCAACTACCACAGTAGAAAATCCATCAGTTTAGAATGAAGAAGACAGAGATAGGATGAAGGGTAGGAAGCTGTCTGCCTCTTGGAATTGTATAGGCAACAAATAGACCAAAGGAGCTACATCTGATGTCTTCCAAGAAAAAAAAAGGACCATCCCTGGACCAGCTCGGAGATCAGCAGAACCACTGGAAATAACACAGGAAGCAGGGCTGCATCTGTTTGAAAGGGTGGAGTCATGGCCACCTGGGTTTCAAAGAGTCAGATCTCCACCAACTTGGTTCTGGAGTGTGGGGTTGCTGTGCCCAAAGGCCGAGAGGATGAAGCTCTCGCCCAAAGCTGAGGGGGTGGGGCTGCCATGCCTTAGGGGCAAGAGAATGGAGCTTGCCAGGATTAAGGGGGTGTGGTCACCACTCAGGTGGACTAGGAGAATGGGTAGCCCAAAGTCAAGGGAACAGATATGCCATCCCAGTGGGCCAGGAAGGTGGAGCTGAAGCCCAGCCTGAGGGGTTCCACCCAGAATCCAGAGAATGTGGCCAACACCCAGAGTCTGGAGGGTGGGGCCCTTGCCAGAAGGTCCTAAAGAAGAGAGAATTATTTTCAAGCCTTGAGAGCTGATGTAAATTGTTCTGCTGGAATCTAGACTTGCTTGGTACCCATTACCCCTTCTTTCCCCCTATTTCTTCCATTTGTAATGGAAGTGCCTACCTTGTGCCTGTTCCTCCATTGTACTTTGGAAACAGATAACTTGTAGTGTAGATTTTACAGGTTCACAGATGAAGACGAATTTTCCTCAGGATGGAATATGCCTAAAATCTCACCCATATATGATTAAGATGATTCAGAAGATGAGATTTTGGACGTGGAGTTGATTTAAGACTTTTGGGACGAAGTGATGGGGTGAATGTGATTTGCATGTGCAAGAAAATAAGTTTTGGGGAGCCAAAGTGTGGAACGTTATGGATTGAATTGTGTCCCCCTAAAATATGTGTTGTAAATCCTAACTTATGTGCCTGTTGGAGCCCTGGTAGTGCAGTGATTAAGAGCTTGGCTGCTAACCAAAAGGTTGGCAGTTTGAACCCACCAGCCACTTCTTGGAAACCCTATGGGGCAGTTCTACTTTGTCCTATGGGTGGCTATGAGTCAAAATTGACTTGACGGCAATGCGTTTGGTTTTTGGTTTATGCCTGTGGTTATAATCCCATTTAGGAATGGGTTGTCTTTGTTATGGTTAGGTGTTTTGCTGCTAACCAAAAGGTTAATGGTTCGAACCCACCAGTGGCTTTGCAGAAAGACCTGTTCATCTGCTTCCATAAAAATTACAACCTAGGAAACCCTATGAGGCAGTTTCTAATCTGTCCTTACAGAGTAGCTGTGAGTCAGAATCCACTGAATGGCACACATCAACAAACATTAACTCTTCTGCCTATTACAGTAAAACTTGTGAAAGCTGGAACCTGTGTAAGGTGAAAACCCGCCAAAGAAGGGAAACTCAAATATTTTCCACTAATAGAGGGCAATAGAAGAGAGGTAAAACTGCACCTTGTCAAAAGAGGAAAACTTACGAGACCCGGAAGAACAAGGCAGTCCTGCTGAGTTCTGGCTCTCACAGGTTTCACTGTATCTCTACACTCAAATATTGTCTATGCAAATATTCTATGTCCAGCCAATCTCTTCTATATACATCAATTAAGAGTTCAAGCAGCATGTTTGTGTGTGTGTTTGGGTATGTGTGTTTATATTTGTTTTTTTTTTGTTTTTTTTTTTATATTTTATTGTACTTCAGGTGAAAGCTTACAGAGCAAATAGTTTCTCATGAAATAGTAGTACACATGTTGTTCTATAACATTGGTTAACAACCCCACAACGTATTAAGCCTCTAAATTCTCAACCTTTTTTTTTTTTTTTTGATGAAAATTACAGATGGCCAAAGATACACCGTTTCAAGAATTTCTACATTCACAGTTCAGTGACATTGACTACGCTCTTCCAACTGTGCTGTTATTCTCACTTCAGATGAAGGCTTACAGAACAAAATAGTTTTTCATTTAACAGTTACTACACATGTTGCCCTATGACAATGGTTAACAATCTCACAGCACATCAAGAATATCCTTACTCCACCTTGTGTTCCCTATCACCAGGGGACTTCCTTGTCCCCTTCTGTCTTCTGGACCTTGTCAGTGGACTATTGTACCTCTTTAGTCTCATTTGTTTTATTTTATTTTATTTAAACACCATTTCAAAACTTTTTACTTACACATTTAAGTGATATTGACTATGCTCTTCCAATTGTGCTGCCATTCTCGCCCAAGATGAAGGCTTACAGGACAAAACGGCCTCCCATTTAATAGTTACTACAAATGTTGCCCTATAGCAGTGGTCAACAATCTCACAATACATCGACAGTGTCCTTATTCAATTTGTGTTCCTTATCATCAGTTTCCTACTCTCCCTTTGCCTTCTGGCCCTTGTCACCGGACTCCTGTACCTCGTTAGTCCCATTTAGTTTTACTGGGCTGTCCATTCCCAGGCTTAACATCGAACCTCGAAGGTAACCTCACCTCTGAGCTGAAAGGGTGTCTGGGGGCCACACTCTTGAGGTTTCTCCAGTATTCTTTAGGCCAGTAAATCTGGTCTTCTTTTTTTTTTGGGAGTTAAAATTATGCTCTACATCCTTCTCCAGCTCTGCCCAGAACCCTCTGTTGTGATCCTGGTCAGAGGAGTCATTGGTGGTAGCCGGGCACCATCCAGCTGTACTGGACTCAGTCCGGTGGAGGCCTTGGTAGCTGTGGACAATTAGTCCTTTGGACTAATCTTTTCATTGAATCCTGTTCTCTTCATTCTCCCTTGTTCCCGAAGGGATGAGATCAGTGGAGTATCTTAGATGGCGGCTCATAGGCTTTTAAGACCCCAGACACTACTCACCAAGGTAGAATGTAGAGCATTATCTTTATAAGTAGTGTCATGCCAATTGAGCTAGATGTTCCCCGAGATCATGGTCCCCAGAGCCCTCCGTCCAACAACTCAGTCCCTCGGGGGGTTTGGATGTGTCTATAGGGCCTCCATGACCTTTCCTTGTGCAGGTTGTGTTAGTTTCCCCTGTACTATGTACTATCTCACCTCTCATCCAAGTTACCACTTACCTATTACCTATTTAGTATTTCCCCCCGCCCATCCCTGGTAACCAACAAGGATTGTTACATTTTGCATGTGAATTTTTTCATGGGTTTTTACAATAGAGGTCTCATACAATATTTGTCCTTTTGTGATTGACTTATGTCACTCAGCATAATGTCCTCCAGTTTCATCCATGTTATGAGATGGTTCACAGATTCATTGTTGCTCTTTCTCGTTGCATAGTACTCCATTGTGTGTATGTACCATAGTTTGTGTATCCATTCATCTGTTGATGGACATCGAGGTTGTTTCCATCATTTTGCTATTGTGAATAATGCTGCCATGAACATAGGTGTGCATATGTCTATTCGAGTGATGACTCTTATTTCTCTAGGATATATTCCTAGGAGTGGGATTGCTGGATCGAATGGTACGTCTGTTTCTAGCTTTCTGAGGAAACGCCATATCATTTTCCAAAATGGTTGTATCATTTTGCATTCCCACCAGCAGTGTATAAGAGTTCCCGTCTCCCCGCAGCCCCTCCAACATTTGTTATTTCCAGTGTTTTTGATTCGTGCCAGTAATGCTGGGGTGAGATGGTATCTCATTGTGGTTTTAATTTGCATTTCTCTAATGGCTAGTGATCGCGAGCATTTCCTCATGTGTCTGTTGGCCATTTGAATGTCTTCCTTGGTGAAGTGTCTGTTCATTTCCTTTGCCCATTTTTTGATAGGATTGGTTATCTTTTTGTTGTAGAGGTGTTGGATTTTCTTGTAGATTATGGAGATTAGACCTTTGTCTGACTTGTACTGTCCAAAAATTTTTTCCCAGTCTGTAGGTTCTCTTTTAACTCTTTTGGTGAAGTCTTTTGAAGAGCATAGATGTTTGATTTTTAGAAGATCCCAATTATCTAGTTTATCTGTTGGGTTTTTTGTGTTGATGTTTATGGTTTGTATCCTGTTAATGCCATGTATTAAGGCCTGAAGTGTTGGTCCTATTTTTTCTTCTATGAATTTTATAGTTTGAGGCTTTATATTCAGGTCTTTGATCGATTTTGAAGTAGTTTTTGTATATGGTGTGAGGTATGGGTCCTGTTTCATTTTTCTACAAATGGATATCCAGTTTTGCCAGCATCATTTGTTAAAAAGACTGTCTTTTCCCCATTTGATGTATTTTGGGCCCTTGTCGAAGATCAGGTGACCGTAGGTGGATGGATTTACATCTGGGTTCTCAATTCTGTTCCATTGGTCAATGTCTCTGTTGTTGTACCAGTACCAGGCTGTTTTGAGTACTGTAGCTGTATAGTAGGTTCTCAAGTCAGGTAGTGTGAGTCCTCCAACTTTATTCTTCTTCAGTAGTGCTTTACTTATTCGGGGTTTCTTCCCTTTCCATATAAAGTTAATAATTAGTTTTTTCATCTCTTTGAAGAATGTTGTTGGTATTTGTATCGGGATTGCATTGTATTTGTAGATTGCTTTAGGTAGAATTGCCATTTTCACAATGTTGAGTCTGCCTATCCGTGAGCATGGTATGTTTTTCCATTTATTTAGATCCCTTTGGATTTCATGCAGCAGTGTTTTGTAGTTTTCTTTGTATAGGTCTTTTATATTCCTGGTCATATTTATTCCTAAGTATTTTATCTTTTTAGGGGCTATTGAAAATGGTATTGATTTCCTGATCTCCTTTTCATTGTTCTCTTTACTGGTGTATAGGAATCCAACTGATTTTTGAATGTTTATCTTGTATCCTGCTACTCTGCTGAATCTTTCTATTAGTTCCAGTAAATTTCTCGTGGAGTCTTTAGGGTTTTCTATGTATAGAATCATATCATCTGCAAACAGGGAGAGTTTAACTTCTTCATTACCAATTTGGATGCCCTTTATTTCTTTCTCTTGCCTTACTGCTCTAGCTAGAACTTCCAGCACAATGTTAAATAGGAGTGGTGATAAAGGGCATCCTTGTCTTGTTCCTGTTTTCAAGGGGAATGTTTTCAGCCTCTCTCCATTAAGAATGATGTTGGCTGTTGGTTTTGCATAGATGCCCTTTATTATGTTGAGAAATTTCCCTTCTATACCTATTTTATTGAGAGCTTTTATCAGGAATGGGTGTTGGACTTTGTCAAATGCCTTTTCTGCATCAATTGAGATGATCATGTGATTTTTTCCTTTCCTTTTATTTATGTGGTGGATTACGTTGATGGATTTTCTAATGTTAAACCATCCTTGCATACCTGGTATGAATCCTACTTGGTCGTGGTGTATTATTTTTTTGATATGATACTGAATTCTATTGGCTAGAATTTTGTTCAGAATTTTTGCATCTATATTCATGAGAGATATTGGTCTGTAATTTTCTTTTTTTGTGATGTCTTTGCCTGGTTTTGGTATCAGCGTTATGCTGGCTTCATAGAATGAATTTGGAAGTGTTGCTTCCTCTTCTATGCTCTGAAATAGCTTGAGTAGAACTGGTATGAGCTCTTCTGTAAATGTTTTGTAGAATTCTCCAGTGAAGCCGTCTGGGCCAGGGCTTTTTTTGGTTGGGAGTTTTTTTATTACCTTTTCAATCTCTTCTCTTGTTATGGCTCTGTTCAGATTTTCAATATCACTTTGTTGTAGTTTGGGTAGGCCGTATGTTTCTAGAAATTTATCCATTTCCTCTAGGTTTTCAAATTTGTCGGAATATAGTTTTTCATAATATTCTGTTATAATCCTTTTTATTTCAGTTGGGTCTGTTGTAATGTCCCCCATTTCATTTCTTATTTGGGTTATTTGTGCCCTCTGCTGTTTTTCTTTTGTCAGTCTGGCCAGTGGTTTGTCGATTTTGTTGATTCTTTCAAAGAACCAACTTTTGGTTTTGTTGATTCTTTCTATTGTTTTTCTGTTCTCTATTTCATTTATTTCTGCTCTGATCTTTACTATTTCCTTTCTTCCGGTGGTTGTAGGCTTTTTTTGTTGTTCTCTTTCTATTTGTTTGAGTTCTGTAGTTAATGTTTTGATTTTGTCCCTTTCTTCTTTTTTGATATGTGCGTCTATTGCTATAAATTGTCCTCTGAGGATTGCCTTTGCTGTGTCCCAAAGGTTTTGATATGATGTGTTTTCATTTTCATTTGATTCTAGGAATTTTTTAATTCCATCTCTGATTTCTTCTATTACCCATTGATGTGTAAGCAGATTATTATTCAGTTTCCATGTGTTTAATTTTTTTTCCTTGCTCTTTCTAGTGTTAATTTCTACCTTGATGGCATTGTGGTCAGAGAAGATACTGTGAATTATCTCAGCATTCTGGATCTTGTTGAGGATTGCTGTGTGGCCTAAGATGTGGTCTATTCTGGAGAACGTTCCATGTGCAATGGAAAAGAATGTGTACTTTGCAGCGGTTGGATGGATTGTTCTATATATGTCTATGAGGTCCAGTTGGCTGATTGTGTCCTTTAGGTCTTCTGTATCTTTGCTGAGTTTCTTTTTAGTTGTTCTGTCCTTTACTGAGAGTGATGTGTTGAAGTCTCCTACTATTATTGTGGAACTGTCAATTTCTCTTTTCAGTGCTGTTAGAGTTTTTTTTATGTATTTTGGAGCCCTGTCATTGGGTGCATAGATATTTATTATGGTTTTGTCTTCATGATGGATCATCCCGTTAATCATTATATAGTGTCCTTCTTTGTCTTTTATGGTAGATTTTGTTTTAAAGTCTATTTTATCTGAGATTAGAATTGCCACTCCTGCTCTTTTTTGGTAGTTGTTAGCTTGATATATTTTTTTCCAACCTTTGACTTTTAATAAATTCATATCTTTGTTTCTAAGGTGTGTCTCTTGTAGACAGCAAATTGATGGATCCTGTTTTCTTATCCATTCTGCCACTCTCCGTCTCTTTATGGGTGCATTGAGTCCATTTACGTTCAGTGTAATTATTGATATATGTGAGTTTGTTGCTGTCATTTTGTAGTGCTTTTTTTTGTGATGCTGAAGTTTTCTTTGTTCTTCTTAGTCTCTTGTGCTGAGTTACTTTTGTTTGTGGATTTTGTGTTTATTTCTTTTGTTTTTGTAGGTTTTGTTTTTGTTGAGACTTTATATTTTTCGTCTTTATTTTTATGAGTTGGTTTGTTAACTTTTTTTGTGGTTACCATGAATTTTACCCTTATCTTTATAATTTTGAGGCAGTCTACCATTACTTGGTATCGCCTTGCCTTCCTCTCCTTTAGAAGGTTCTATACCTATGCCGTTTGTTCCCTCTTTCATTGTTTTGATGTTGTTGTCATCCTTTGATTGATTTCTCTGATTCCCTGTTGTATATCTTTTGTTTTTGGAAAGTCCTCTGTAGTTCAGTTCCTATAATGGTATCTGGTTCATGTGAACCTGCGTCCTAGGTCCTAGGTCCTGCCTGAGGGCTGAAGCTGTTTGTCCTCAGATCGAAGAACTCCCTTTAATAATTCTTGTAAGTTTGGTTTGACTTTTGCATATTCCTTTAGTTTCTGTTTATCTGGAAATGACCTAATTTCACCATCAAATCTGAATGAGAGTTTTGCAGGATATATTATTCTTGGCTGACAATTTTTTTCTTTCAAGATTTTATATATGTCATCCCATTGCCTTCTTGCCTGCATGGTTTCTGCTGAATAATCTGAGCTTAGTCTTATTGTTTCTCCTCTGTATGTGACTTCTTGTTTTTCACGAGCTGCTCTCAGGATTCTTTGTTTGTCTTTAGTTTTAGCGAGTGTGAATATGATATGTCTTGGTGATTTTCTTTTGGGGGTCTCTTCTATATGGGGTTCGTTGAGCTTCTTGGATGGCCAGCTTTTCATTTTTCATGATATTGGGAAAGTTTTCTGTCAGCAGTTCGTCAATGATCCTCTCTGTGTTTTCTGTTTTCTCCCTCTGTTCTGGTATGCCAATCACTCGTAAGTTTTTGCTTTTAATTGTGTCCCACATAACTCTCAGGGTCTCTTCATTTTTCTTTGTTCTTTTTTCTGAGTTTTCCTGCAACAGAGTTGTATCCAGGTGTTTGTCTTCAGTTCCATTGATCCTGTCTTCCATGGTTTCAAATCTACTTCTCAGCCCTTCTATGACACCGTCCATTTCTGAAATCTTGTTTATCTTTTGGATTTCTAATTGTTGTCTTTGTATAATTTCTACTTGTGAATTTATTTTGGCATTTTGTTCCTGCATCATCTTCCTGAATTCTTCCAATTTTTTGTCTGTATTTTCCATAAATTTGTCTATTTTTTCCTCATGTTTGTCAGCTTTTTGCCTCAGTTCTTGGAAAATTCTGAGTATTAGTGATTTGAGTTCCCTATCAGGTACTTCTAGTGCATTTTCTTCCACAGGAGAGTTATCTGGTGTTTTCATTTGGATGCCTATTGGAGCCATCTTGTCTTGTTTTTGTAAATGTTTTGATATTGTTTGCTGTTTTCGGGGCATTCAGTAGATATTTCTCTCGTTTATTGATTGTAGATTTTTTTTTGTTTGTTTCGTCCTTGTGGTACAGCTGGTCAGATCTAGCTGAGGAGGAGCCACTGGGACGGGTTGCTTGTGGCACTCACCACAGCCACCAGGACGGTCGGTAGTCAGTGCTGGGCAGGTTCCAATAGGGCGTGCCTGCACCGCTTGGTGGTGTGATGTCTAGTGCACGGTGCAGGTAGGTAGGGTGCAGTGGGAAGATGGTTATGTGTGAAGCTAAGCTGGATATGGGAGAGAGGAGAGAGGAGGAGGAGCAAAAAGCATACAAACATAAAAGAATGCTAGGGGAGCTTGTCGTTGGAATGTACAGATGAGAGACTATGGGTTGGAGGAAACCAGATGGGGGAAGAGAAGGAAAAGGAAAGAATGACCAAATAAAAATCAGAAAAGTTAAAGAACTGCAAAGTTCCCAGGGATCCCACCGATGCAGCTATGAGGTCTGGGGGAGTTGGTCTCAATTTTCACAGCTCAGCCTGGCCAGAAGGTACAGAGGCATACATCGCCTGGTATTCAGGGATCAGAAAGAGAAGGGAGAGATAGAGAGACGAGAAATTAAGCAATGAAGAAAGCCAAAGGGAAAAAGAGGTAAAGGATGACAAAACTAATCAAAAAAGGAAGAAAAATAAAATAGAAAAAAAAAAAAAAAAAAAGGGCTACACCAGCAGTCAGTGCCTACAAATGGGACCCAGAAAGCCCCCACTCAGGGGCGCGAATTCCAAGAAGCCGGTAGTCTCGGGGTTAAGAGACCGTGGCCATGGGAAGCAGAGGGGCCAACGAACAAAGGCCCCGGGATCCCACCAGCATGGTAGCCCAGACCTGGAAACAGCCACACGCCCGAACGCAGCCCTACAGCCCCGCAGGAGAGAGCAGAGACGGTACTCGGAACCAGGCACCCAGGCAAAAGGAGGGGGAGGCGGCAGAAAAAGGTTCGCTAGCTGCCAGCAAACGGCTCCCAGAAAGCCGCCAGCCCGGGCACGCGGAATCCAAGCACCAGCGCCCCCCAGCCCAGGGACCCTGGCCACGGAGAGCAGGGGATCCCCAGCTGAGGCGGAGAGGGGTGGGGAGTGGGAGAGCGCGCACCGCAGTTTACCGGTCGTTCTGTCTCCGACCAGATGCTCTGCAAGGCTGCTCTCCCGTCCGCTGGTCTCCGATAGGAATCCAAGATGGTGGATCCGCGCTGCGTTAGCTGGTAAGGAATCTCTGCCTGGGTCTCTCCTCGCTCTCCGTTCTCTTTTAGTATTCTCACTCCGTTTGGTGTTTGGCTGAGTTCTTTATCTCTTCATTTGGTGTTCTAGGGTTTCAGGATTGTTGATTCTCTGTTAGGCTTAGTTTTTTGGATCTTTGCTGTGGAGGGACGGCGTGGTGCTTCTGCCTAGAGCGCCATCTTGCCCCCTCCCTCCTGTGTTTATATTTGAAATTAAATTATCATCCCTTTTTATGTCAGGGCTATGAATATTATATAATGGCCTATATTCTAATATCTCTCTCTGATTTGTCTGAATTAAATGTTCTAGACATCTTGTAGAAGATCATACATTTCACCATTTTTGCAATAATTATCTTTGATAGATGATTAGGTTAATATTACAGCAAAAAAGCAGGTGCTGTTGAGTCGACTCCAACTCACGGCCACCCCATGTTTATCAGAGTAGAACTGTGCTCCTTGGGATCTCAGTGGCTGATTTTTTTCAAAAGTAGATTGCCAGGCCTTTTTTCTGAGATATTTCTGTGTGGACTCAAATTTCCAACATTTCCATTAGCATCTGAACATATTAGCTAATTTGCACCACCCAGGGAATAGGCTAATATTGTTGTTGTGTGCTGTTGAGTTGATTCCATCTAGAAGAATTTCCCCATATGGTTTCCTAGGCTGTGATCTTTACAGACAAGGAGCCCTGGCAGCACAGTGGTTAAGTGCTTGACTGTTAACTGAAAGGTCAGCTGTTTGAACTCACCATTTGCTCTGTGGGAGGAAAATATGGCAGTCTGCTTCTGTAAAGACTGTTGTTATTAGGTGCTGTCATAGATAGAATTGTGTCTCCCAAAAATGCCTGTCAACTTGCCTAGGTCATGATTCCCAATATTGTATGACTGTGTTGCAAATGCTATCACTATGAAGTAAAAAGATTGATTAGCGGCAGTTATATTGATGAGGTCTACAAGATTAGATAGTGTCTTAAGCCAATCTCTTTTGAGATATAAAAGGGAGAAGTGAGCAGAGAGACATGGGGACCTCATACCACTAAGAAAGCAGTGCCGGGAGTAGAGCGCGTCCTTTGGACCTGAGGTTCCTGCACTTAGATGCTCCCAGACCAAGGGAAGACTGATGACAAGGATCTTCCTCCAGAGATGACTGAAAAAGCCTTCCCCTGGAGCTGATGCCCTGAATTTGAACTTCTAGTCTACTAGACTACAAGAGAATATATTTCTCTTTGTTGAAGCCATCCACTTGTGGTATTTCTATTATAGAAGCACTAGATGATTAAGACAGAATTTGGTACCGGGAGTGGGGTGCTACTCTAACAGATAGCTAAAATGTGGAAGTGGTTTTTAAATTTTGAATGGATAGAGGAATGGCAGTGGCAGAGAACCAGCAGCAGCAGAATCAGGAGGCTAATGCAGGATGGCTCTGGAGCTGACCTATGGAGGAAGAGAGCTGAGTGCCTATGCGCGGGAAGCTTCCTGGCAGAGTGGGGTGCCTCCAGGCACTTATCAGTGGAGCGAGACTTGCTGACCCATGGAGTGAGGGGGCTGAGTCCCTGTGTGCAGGAGACTTCCTGGCAGAGTGGAGTGCCTCCAGGCACTTATCGGTGGAGCTACAGAGCTTTGGAACACTTGCCACAGGAGGGCAGACGTGGGCGTGAGGCCCGAGGGCTGAGAAGCCACAGGAAGCACAGGCTGAAGAGACAAGGAACACAAGAAGCCTAGCTGCTTCAATCTCAAAACGTATGGCCAGAATCTCTGGAGTTTCAAAGGGTGTAGCCATGGCCTCTGGTGTTTCTAAGGGTGGAGTCACAACTCAGATGAACTAGGAGAATGGCGTGCCTAAACCCAAGGGAGCAGAGTTGCCATCCCAGTGGGCCTGGAAAGTGGTGCTGAAGCCCAGGACCGAGGTCCTCCATTCAGAATCCAGAGAGTGTGGCCAATATCTAGAGTCTGGAGGCCAGGGCTATATTGTATGAATGTTCTCAGAGAACAGAAGATTATTCTCAAGCTTTGAGAGCTAATGTAATGTGTTCTGCTAACTTGCTTGGTACCTGTTATGCCTTCTTTCCCCTCCATTTCTCCTATGTGTAGCTTGTACCTGCCTGTTGCACCATTGTACTTTTGGAAGCTGATAATTTGTATTCTAAATTTCACAGATGAGGAAGAATTTTTGGATTTTGGACTTGGAGTTGATTTAAGACTTTCACTATGTTATGATGGGATGAATGTGTTTTATATGTGGCAAGGATATGAATTTTGGGAGGGCCAAAGTGTGGAATGTCATGGATTAAATTGTGTCCACCCAAAATGTCTGTCAGCTTGGCTAGGCCATGATTCCCAGTATAGTATAATTGTGTGTTGTAAATGCTATCACTATGATGTAATAAGATGGATTAGCAGCAGTTATATTGATGAGGTCTACAAGATTAGATAGTGTCTTAAGCCAATCTATTTTGAGATATAAAAGAGAGAAGCGAGCGGAGAGACATGGGGACTTCATACCACCAAGAAAGCAGTGCCGGGAGTAGAGTGCGTCCTTTGGACCTGAGGTTCCTGCACTGAGATGCTCCCAGACCAAGAGAAGAGTGATGACAAGGACCTTCCTCCAGAGCTGACAGAAAGAGAAAGCCTTCCCCTGGAGTTGATGCCCTGAATTTGGACTTATAGCCTACTAGACTGTGAGAGAACAAATTTCTCTTTGTTGAAGCCATCCACTTGTGGTATTTCTATTATAGTGGCACTAGAAGACTAAGACAGGTGCCATCGAGTCAATTCTGACTCATAGAAGCCCTATGTACAACAGAACAAAACACTGCCCAGTACTGTCTAATCTTCACAATTGTTGCTATGTTTGAGACCATTGTTGCAGCCACTCTGTCAATCTATCTTGTTGAGGGTCTTCCTCTTTTTCACTGACCCCCTACTTTACCAAGCATGATGTCCTTCTCTAGGGACTGGTTCCTCCTGATAATGTGTCCAAAGTACGTGGGACGAAGTCTCCCATCCTTGCTTCCAAGGAGCACTCTGGCTGTACTTCTTCAAAGACAGGCTTTTTCGTTCTTCTGTCAGTCCATGGTATATTCAATATTCTTCACCAGTACCATAATTCAAATGCATCAATTCTTCTTTGGTCTTCCTTATTCATTGTCCAGCTTTTACATGCGTATATGAGGCAACTGAAAATACCATGGTTTGAGTCAGGCCCACCTTCTCCCTCCAGCTGACATCTTTGCTTTTTCAAACTTTAAAGAGTTTTTTTTTTGCAGCAGATTTGCTCAATGCAATAGTCATCCATCAGTATCCCAGGGGATTGGTTCCAGAAACCCTCAGATAGCAAAGTCCATGGATGCTCACGTCTCTTATATAAATGGCATGATATTTGCATATAACTTATGCACATCCTCCTGTATACTTTAAATCATCTCTAGATTACTTATAATACCTAATACAATGTAAATAGTTGTTATACTGTATTATTTAGGGAATAATGACAAGAGGCGAGGCAGACAATGCTCATACAACAGTCCTAGAGAAAGGATCTGTGAAATGGTGGGAGGCTACATCAGGATATGCCTACACATCATTTCATTCGAGTGGATTCAGCAGAGTGCTCGGCATGAGGAAAATTTAAGTTTTGCATTTTGGAGCTTTCTTTTTTTTTCGGAATATTTTCTATCCAAAGTTGGTTGAATCCTCGGATGTGGAACCCATGGATATGGAGAGTCAACTGTACATCCTTTGATTTCTTGACTGCTGCTTCCATGGACGTTGATTGTGGATCCAAGTAAAATAAAATCCTTGACAACTTCAATATTTTCTGTTTATCATGATATTGCTTATTAGTGCAGTTGTAAGGATATTTTTTTAAATTTTATGTTAAGGTGTAATTCATTCTGAAGGCTGTAGTCTTTGATCTTTATCAGTAAATGCTTCAAGTCCTCTTCACTTTCCAGCAAGCAAGTTTGTGTCATCTGCATATCACAGGTTGTTAATGAGTCTTCCTCCAATCTTGATGCTGTATTCTTCATCTAGTCCAGCTTCTTGGATCATTTGCTCAGCATACAGATTGAATAAGTATAGTGAAAGGATACAACCCTGATGCACACCTTTCCTGATTCTAACCATGAAGTATCCCCTTTTTCTGTTTGAAGGACTGCCCCTTGGTCTATTTACAGGTTTCTCATGAACACAATTAAGTGTTCTGGAATTCCCATTCTTTGCAGTATTATCCATAATTTGCTATGATCCACACAGTTGAATGCCTTTGCATAGTCAATAAAACACAAGTAAACATCTTTCTGATATTCTCTGCTTTCAGCCAAGATCCATCTGACATCAGCAATGATATCCCTTATTCCATGTCCTCTTCTAAATCCAGCTTGACTCTCTGGCAGTTCCCTGTAGACATACTGCTGCAATTATTTTTGAATTATCCTCAGCAAAATTTTACTTGCATATTACATTAATGGTATTGTTCACTAATTTCCGTATTCCATTAGATCATCTTTCTTTGGAATGGTCATGTATATGGATCTCTTCTTGTTGGTTGGTCAGGTACCTGTCTTTCAAATTTCTTGGTATAGATGAGTAAGCACTTCCAGTGTTGTATCCATTTGTTGAAATATCTCCAGTGGTGTTTTATCAATTCTGGAGACTGTTTTTCTCTAACGTCTTCAGTGAAGCTTGGACTTCTTCCTTCAGTACCATCCTTTCTTGATCATATGCTAGCTCTGGAAATGATTCAACTTCAACCAATTCTTTCTGGTATAGTGACTCTATTCCTTCCATCTTCTTCTGATGCCAACAGCGTCTTACAATTTTTTTTGCCCAGAGAATCCTTCAATATTGTAACTCAAGGTTTGACTATTTTCTTCAGTTCTTTCAGCTTGAGAAATGCCAAACATGTTCTTCCCATTTGGTTTTCTAACTCCAGGGCTTTGCACATTTCATTATAATACTTTATTTTGTCTTCTCCAATTACACTTTGAAATCTTCTGTTCAGCCCTTTACTTCATCATTTCTTCCTTTTGCTTTAGCCACTCTGCTTTCAAGAGCAAGTGCTAGAGTCTCTTCTGACATCCATATGTAAAGATTACAGCTTTGTAAACCCTATAGAGCAGCTCTCCTCTGTCCTGTAGGGTCACTATAGGTTGGAATTGACTCAATGGTAACAGGTTTGGATTTTTTGTGGTTAGTCTTTATGGGTGCAGATCATCAGGGCTTTTCTCTGGAGGAGCTGCTGGGTGGGTTCAAACTGCTGAACTTTTGGTTAGGAACTGAGTGCTTAACTGTTGCACCACCAGGGCTCCTATTTAAGGACAGATAAACAATTACTGGTATCGTCTTTAAAGCTTAAGATATGACTTAGTGTGGTTTTTACAGGTTTGTGAAGTGATATTATTTTAAAGATTGAGGACACCACATTTTTTCCATTTTCTCTGAAATAGACTCTCAGAAAGTTCCAGAATTATGTAGGAAGTTTTGAGAGAGTTAGGAGAGTGAGGGACAGAGGCAGGCTGTGAAATAAGTGTATCTAAATTCTTGACATGGATATTTTATGAACAGGTGGTGCTTTTAAAAAGTGAAACATTGGTTTTTCAGATTATAATTTCATTATTCCTTTAATATTTAGCACAAATTCTGATTTATGAAAAGAAATGAGTAGAGCAACTTGAAAAAAATAAAATTGATAGGAATTGAATTACTAATGTAAAATTAAAAATAAATGTAAATATTTTAATTATATATAAATGCAGTGTGCACATATTTTATTCACAACTAGGATACATCAGTTTTCCTTCCTGACATGTTACTTGAAAAGCATGCCATGATGTCTTTGGCCTATTTCCCACTCTACCCACAAATGCAGCAGTATCCTCTGTGTTGATACAGTTTTTTTGGTTATGATTACATCTTAACTGTATGTTCTATTTTTCCATGATTTCGTATGGTATTACATGTGGATCTGAAAGTGAGAAAAAGAAACATAAAAATTAATTAGCACACAAAACTTTATTTTCATAGGCTTCTAGGTTTCCAAGTAGATATAACTTAATTTAGTGCATGTGAGTAGAGCCTAGGTTCCAACGTTCCTTTCCTTTCTTCTGAAGATCCAGATGATTCAATTGTTCTGTGTTCAATATGAGGTGGTTGAGAACATGGATCAAAGTTTAAGCACAAATACAATGCTTAAATTGAAAAATAAGATAAAACGCTTTTTGGAATTTTAAACTAAATGTAATTTTAAAAAGTAACATTATTTAAAAATGGAAAAAATATCTACACTACCATCCTCTTATTAAATATCTCCCTTCAATGTTGTCCTGATCATCATGAGGAATGGAAAGTTAACACAATTTTTATGCAATATTTAAATAATATCTTAAAGGTTTTGTCTGCATTTATTTCACAGTTGAATTAAGAATGGTGATTGATTTATGAATCTAGATTGTAATTTACTGTTTCAGATAAAGTGTAATAGATACAGAGAAAGGTCTTCATCTTGTTCGACTGTGTAAAGCACAGTAGAGTATTAACCCATTTTGAAAGAATGTTCTAAAGCAAGTTATGAACTACTAACCAACACAGTGTGGTATTGACTGCCATCTTCCATGTTTGCATACAATTTCTTCTGCTCTCTGAATTAGGTAATTTTCTTGACACAGAATAGATACTTTTTCTCCATCCTCATAATTCACTGTTGTAGTCATATCTCGAGTATTGGGAGTCTGAGGTGGAGGTGGGCACAATTGTTTTTTTCTTTCTAAAAACATTAAAATTAGGTAGCTTGATTAAATATCATGTTAAAAAAGCATAATTTTAATACATAGAATATTCAGTAAAAAATACAGCATAATCATCAAATAATTATTATGCTCTGTATTTATATGTAATAATTTGTAACTTAATAGCACTTCAGTATTACCATTTTTTGTTTATATTCTCATGGAGTCTGTTGCAGCTTCTTCCTTTTATTCTTTCTGTAATCAATCTTGTATAATTTGTGTAAAGCCTATTTGAATTCTTTCTAACCATTAAGATTTGTAACCAAAATAACACACTCTTAATAATAGACACTAAAAAAACAAAACATAAACAAAAGCCCTGAGGTTAGAGTCTTTTGCAGATACCCGTGATCAATTAATTGCATTGAGATTGAATTAAAATCCTCGTAAGAAGTTCCGTCAATGGAAGCTTGTTAGCCAGAGGAAGAATTAAGTTTAGTTAATAATCAGTAAATCTGTTGCTGAACTCTGAACCAAAATAAGAATTGCATATGCTAATAGTGGTTTCTAGTGTATTGCATCAATTTTGAAATTTCACCGCAGGTACTGTTTACTAGCGTGACTATGCTTTTTAACAGACATACATAGATTGCTGGTATGCACTCAGTTTAAAATATTACACTACCTGGCTTTATTTACATGACCAACAGGGTATAAAAAACCCCTCTGTTAACTTGTGGAAGGAGACCTGGTGGTGCAGTGGTTAAGAGCATGGCTGCTAACCAAAAGGTCAGCAGTTTGAATCTGTCAGCTGCTCCTTGGAAACCCCATGGTGCAATTCTACTCTGTCCAGTAGGGTTCCTATGGGTTGGAATTGACTCAATGGCAAGGGGTTTGGTTCGATTAACTTGTGTTTGAGCTTTCCTGAAACTGAAATACCTCACATGTATCTTGTGGTTTTATAATCTGAAGATGAAGCACGTCCTCTCTGACTGAGGGCTGACTCTGGATGGCTCTTCCTGAGAGTTTTTGACCTCTCTCTGACCCCCTGATTTTGTTTTTCCCTCTTCTCCTGTGTGATTTACCTTTATTAAAGCCTCATGGGGCGGCACCTTGGGAAGTCTTGTGAATCCTTACCATTGTCTGACAATTTGTAATCCATCCAGGGAAATATTTAACTGACTATACTTCAATAACGATAATTAGTAACTTGAGTTATTCTGTTTTTGCCGAGGTCAATATGAGTGTTTTATGTTTGATCAAAAATATATTGTCTCATTTCTGTTTTTATATTTCTTTGCACAATTCTTCAATGTATTTTTATGGATTTATTTTCTTCTAAGTCTGATATTTAAACTTTTATCTCCAAATAACATTAATTTGTAATTTTTCTTCATGAGTCTAGCCAGAGTGTGGTATATTTAATATATTTCCCTAAAAACTGAAGTATAAATTTATAAATCCACTATATAATGGATTTTTTCTTTCTTTTTTCTTTTTACTGTACTTCAGGTGAAGGCTTACAGAACAAATAGTTTCTCGTGAAACAGTAGTACACATGTTGTTTTATGACATTGGTTAACAACCCCACAACATATCAACCCTCTAACTTCTCAACCTTTTTTTTGGTGAAAATACAAGTAGCCAAAGATACACCATTTCAAAAATTTCTACATGCACAGTTCAGTGACATTGACTATGCTCTTCCAATTGTGCTGTTATTCTCACTTAAGATGAAGGCTTACAGAACAAAATAGTTTCTTATTTAATAGTTACTACAAATGTTGCCCTATGACAACGGTTAACAATCTCACAACACATCAACAATATCCTCACTCAACCTTGGGTTCCCTATCACCAGCTTCCTTGTTCCCTTCTGCTTTCTGGCCCTTGTCACTGGACTCCTGTACCTCGTTAGTCTCATTTTGTTTTACGGGGCTGTCCACTCCCAGGCTGAATGGTGAACCTCGAAGGTAACTTCACCACTGAGCTAAAAGGGTGTCTGGGGGCCATACTCTCTGGGTTTCTCCAGTCTCCTTTAGGCCAGTAAATCTGGTCTTTTTTTTTTTTTTTGTGAGTTAGAATTATTGTCTACATCCTTCTCCAGCTCTGTCCAGAATCCTCTGTTGTGATCCTGGTCAGAGCAGTTGGTGGTGGTAGCCGGGCACCATCCAGCTGTACTGGACTCAGTCCGGTAGAGGCCTTGGTAGCTGTGGACAATTAGTCCTTCAGACTAATCTTTTCCTTGTATCCTGTTCTCTTCATTTTCCCTTGCTCCCGAAGGGATGAGACCAGTGGGGTATCTTAGATGGCCACTCACAGGCTTTTAAGACCCCCGACACTACTCACCAAGGTAGAATGTAGAGCACTGTCTTCACAAGCTGTGTCATGCCAATTGAGCTAGATGTTCCCCAAGACCATGGTCTCCACAGGCCTCTGCCCAGCAATTCAGTCCCTCAGGGAGTTTGGATGTATCTATGGGGCTTCCATGACCTTTCCTAGTACAAGTTGTGCTAGTTTCTCCTGTATTGTGTACTGTCTCACCCTTCACCCAAGATACCACTTATCTACTGTCTATTTAATAATCCCCCCCCAACCCTGGTAACCAACAAAGATTGTTACATTTTGTTTGTGAAACTTTTCATGGGTTTTTACAATAAAGGTCTCATACAATATTTGTCCTTTTGTGATTGACTTATTTCACTCAGCATAATGTCCTCCAGTTTCATCCATGTTATGAGATGCTTCACAGAGTCATTGTTGTTCTTCCTCGTTGCATAGTACTCCACTGTGTGTATGTACCATAGTTTGTTTATCCATTCATCAGTTGATGGGCATCTAGATTGTTTCCATCATTTTGTTACTGTGAACAATGCTGCCGTGAACAATGCTGCCATGAACATAGGTGTGCATACGTCTATTCGAGTGATGACTCTTATTTCTCTAGGATATATACCTAGGAGTGGGATTACTGGATCGAATGTTATGTCTATTTCTAGCTTTCTGAGGAAGCGCCATATCATTTTCCAAAATGGTTGTATCATTTTGCATTCCCACCAGCAGTGCATAAGAGTTCCGATTTCCCCGCAGCCCCTCCAACATTTGTTATTTCCAGTGTTTTTGATTCATGCCAGTAATGCCAGGGTGAGACAGTATCTCACTGTGGTTTTAATTTGCATTTCTCTAATGGCTAGTGATCGCGAACATTTCCTCATGTGTCTGTTGGCCATTTGAATGTCTTCTTTGGTGAAGTGTCTGTTCATTTCCTTTGCCCATTTTTTGATAGGATTATTTGTCTTTTTGTTGTAGAGGTGTTGGATTTTCCTGTAAATTATGGAGATTAGACCTTTGTCTGACTTGTACTGTCCAAAAATTGTTTCCCAGTCTGTAGGTTCTCTTTTTACTCTTCTGCTGAAGTCTTTTGAAGAGCATAGGTGTTTGATTTTTAGAAAATCCCAGTTATCTAGCTTATCTATTGGGGTTTGTGCATTGATGGTTATGGTTTGTATCCTGTTAATGCTATGTATTAAGGCCTGAAGTGTTGGTCCTATTTTTTCTTCTATGAACTTTATAGTTTTAGGCTTTATATTCAGGTATTTGATCGATTTTGAAGTAGTTTTTGTATACGGTGTGAGGTATGGGTCCTGTTTCATTTTTTTTGGAGATGGATATCCAGTTTTACCAGCACCATTTGTTAAAAAGACTGTCTTTTGCCCATTTGATGGACTTTGGGCCCTTGTCGAAAATCAGGTGACTGTAGGTGGATGGATTTACATCTGGGTTCTCAATTCTGTTCCATTGGTCAATGTATCTGTCGTTGTACCCGTACCAGGCTGTTTTGACTACTGTAGCTGTAGAGTAGGTTCTGAAGTCAGGTAGTGTGAGTCCTCCAACTTTATTCTTTTTCTTCAGTAGTACTTTACTTATTCGGGGCTTCTTCCCTTTCCATATAAAGTTAATGATTAGTTTTTCCGTCTCTTTGAAGAATGTTGTTGGTATTTGGATCAGGATTGCATTGTATTTGTAAATTCCTTTGGGTAGAATTGACATTTTCACAATGTTGAGTCTGCCTATCCATGAGCATGGTATGTTTTTCCATTTATGAAGATCCCTTTGGGTGTCATGCAGTAGTGTTTTGTAGTTTTCTTTGAATAGGTGTTTTACATCCCTGGTTAGATTTATTCCTAAGTCTTTTATCTTTTTAGGGGCTATTGAAAATGGTATTGTTTTCCTGATTTCCTTTTCGTTGTTCTCCTTATTGGTGTATAGGAATCCGACTGATTTTTGAATGTTTATCTTGTATCCTGCTACTCTGCTGAATCTTTCTATTAGTTCCAGTAGATTTCTCATGGAGTCTTTAGGGTTTCCTATGTATAGTATCATATCATCTGCAAACAGGGACAGTTGAACTTCTTCATTACCTATCTGGATGCCCTTTATTTCTTTTTCTTGCCTTATTGCTCTAGCTAGAACTTCCAGCACAATGTTAAATAAGAGTGGTGATAAAGGGCATCCTTGTCCTGTTCCTGTTTTCAAGGGGAATGTTTTCAGCCTCTCTCCATTAAGAATGATGTTGGTCATTGGTTTTGCATAGATGCCCTTTATTATGTTGAGAAATTTCCCTTCTGTACCTATTTTATTGAGATTTTTTTTTTACTAGGAATGGGTGTTGGACTTTGTCAAATGCCTTTTCTGCATCAATTGAGATGATCATGTGATTCTTTTCTTTCCTTTTATTTATGTGGTGGATTACATTGATTGATTTTCTAATGTTGAACCATCCTTGCATACCTGGCATGAATCCTAGTTGGTCGTGGTGTATTATTTTTTTTTGATATGATGCTGAATTCTATTGGCTAGAATTTTGTTCAGAATTTTTGCATCTATATTCATAGGAGATATCAGTCTGTAATTTTCTTGTTTTGTGACGTCTTTGCCTGGTTTGGTATCAGCATTATGCTGGCTTCATAGAATGAATTTGGAAGTGTTGCCTCCTCTTCTATGCTCTGAAATAGCTTGAGTAGTACTGGTACAAGCTCTTCTGGAAATGTTTTGTAGAATTCTCCAGTGAAGCCATCTGGGCCAGGGCTTTTTTTGGTTGGGATTTTTTTTTTATTACCTTTTCAATCTCTTCTCTTGTTAGGGGTCTGTTCGGATTTTCAATATCACTTTGTTGTAGTTTGGGTAGGCCGTGTGTTTCTAGAAATTTATCCATTTCCTCTAGGTTTTCAAATTTGTGGGAGTATAGTTTTTCGTAATATTCTGTTATAATCCTTTTTATTTCAGTTGGGTCTGTTGTAATGTCCCCCATTTCATTTCTTATTTGGGTTATTTGTGTCCTCTCCTGTTTTTCTTTTGTCAGTCTGGCCAGTGATTTGTCGATTTTGTTGATTCTTTCAAAGAACCAACTTTTGGTTTTGTTAATTCTTTCTATTCTTTTTCAGTTCTCTATTTCATCTATTTCTGCTCTGATCTTTACTATTGCCTTTCTTCCGGGGGTTGTGGGCTTTTTTTGCTATTTGTTTGAGTTGTGTAGTTAATTTGTCTTCAATTCCACTGATCCCATCTTTCACCGTTTCAAATCTGCTTCTCAGCTCTTTTATGACGTCATCCATTTCTGAAATCTTGTTGTTTATCTTTTGGATTTCTAATTGTTGTCTTTGTATAATTTCTACTTGTGAATTTATTTTGGAATTTTGTTCCTGCTTTATTTTCCTGAATTCTTCCAATTTTTTGCCTGTTGTTTTTTCATGACTTTGTCTATTTTTTCCTCATGTTTGTTAGCTTTTGCCAAGTTCTTGGAGAATTCTGAGTATTAGAGATTTGAATTCCCTATCAGGTAGTTCTAGTGCATTTTCTTCCACTGCAGAGTCATCTGGTGTTTTATTTTGGATGCCTACTGGAACCATCCTGTCCTGTTTTTGTAAATGTTTTGATACTGTCTGCTGTCTTTGGGGCATTCAGTAGTTATTTTTCTCATTGATTGATTGTAGATTTGTTTGTTTCGTCCCTTTTTTTTTTTTTAATTTTACTATGTCTGAGCAGGCAGACTGTGTGTTCTTTGTTGTTTGCTCGTATGTGGGCACAATCCTTTTTGCCTCCTTCTCCAATTGGCAGGGTCAGTCACTCAGATATGGTACGGCAGGGCAGGTTTACCTGAAGAGGAGTTACTGGGACAGGTTGTTTGTGGCACTTACTACAGCCACCTGAGCGGGTCCATAATTAGTGCAGGGCAGGTTCCAGTAGGCTGTGCCTGTGCTGCTTGGTGGTGTGATGTCAAGCGCACTGTGCAGGTAGGCAGGCTGCAGCGGGGAGATTGTTATATGTGGAGCTAAGACGGATATGGGAGAGAGGAGAGAGGAACAGGAGCCAAAAACATACAAACAAACAAAAAAGAATGCTAGGGGAGCTTGCCGTTGGAGTGGAGAGATGAGAGACTATGAAACAGAGAAAAACAGAAAGGGGAAGAGGAAGAAAAGAATGAATAAATAAAAATCAGAAAGGTTTAAGAACTGCAAATTTCCCAGGGATCCCACCGGTGCAGCTATGAGGTCTGGGGAAATCACTCTCAGGTGTTGCAGTACAGCCTGGCTAGAAGGCATAGAGGTATACAAATCCAGGTATTCAGGGAGCATTTCCCTTTTGAGAATCTGTTGTTATTGTTTACTGTCTGCTTTCTATAAATAACAATGGTTTTCATTTTGCTAACACTGCGTGTCTCGTGTGTTCAACTCCTTCACAGATGAACGTGGCACTCATGGAATGGTTGATGCTTGTTCGTATATGTGACTCATTCCTAGCAGTCTTATGGCTGCCTGGAAGTTTGAGTTACAACCTGCCTGCATGAGCAATGCAGAGACAGACAGATAGGCATACAGTGGCATTGTCATTTCCTACTTTTTTTCTGAAAAGCAAAGCAAAATTTGTGTCCCTTGACTCAACATTTAGTAACATTCCATCTCCTTTCTACCACCACATATATACCAAATTTGTCCTCTGCTCTGCATCTGCTCAGCCATCAGCTTATCCGAATCCCCACCATTTCTCACCCTATAAGAACTCACTACTTCCTGTCTTGACTATCTCATGCTCAGCATCCAGAAATAAATACAAAAAAACAAACAAAAAAAGTTTCATAAATGCAAATCAATTTACATCATTATTTTTGTGAAAACTATTTTATGCCTTTCATCAAGCATGAAATTAATCCAGTGCTAATATTCCCTGAAAAAACCTGGATAATCTTGCCTTTGCCTCCTACCCAGCCTCAGCTCATAAAACTCTCCCACTTCTTTATTAAACACTTCTCATCCTGGCATTTCCCAAATAGTATTTTTCTTTTAGAACTTTCACATATCATTTCCTTTGCTTGCAATACTCTTTTGTCACAGATTCAAGGCTACTTTCTACCCCTGGAAAACAGACAACTGTTTGGTAAACGTACAAGAGGTTTTTAGAATAGTTCAGAGAATGTGTTGATATCTGAAAATTAAAAGTTCCTGGCAGGAACTGAAGAAATTTACAGTCAATGTGAGAAGGCAAAAGAAAAAACTTCAGGACTAAAATAGCTGAAGAGGTTGTGACTAACTATAATTTGGTAATGGGAGCCAGTTTAAAATATTTTCAAGCTTTGTATTTAGGATTACTTGAAAAGAATTTATTTTTAATGACAAATTCGTAATGTATGTGGTCCATAGGAAACATTACTTTGATGCACTGTTTTAAAGATAGATTATTATCTTTGGGCTTCAAAAGACCATATCCTCCTAGTTTACATTAAATCAGAAGAAGACACCTAGATTTTAAACACTGTTCCTTAATATTGCCTCTAGATAATTCAATTAACCCCCATAAGAACATGTACAGATTTTATTATCCCAAGGAAATGAATACCAGAAAGAAAGAAAGAAAAAAAAAAAAAAGACAGTACTTACCATAACACGTGGGTGTGTCAGACCAACCGTCATCACCACATACTATAGAGCCTGTGGTGCTTCTACCTGTGTTTTCATAGCCAGTACTGCATTCGTAGTCCAGCTTGTCATTGAGCTTAAACTTTGTGACATTACTTTTGGCTCTGGCATTCACAAATAATGGCATATCATAGGATTCTAATGCATGATAAAACTGAGGATTTCATTACATGTTATTGAGTGGGAAAGTTAAGTGAGTAAATCCCATCCCAGAAACAAAAATCCTTCCCAAATATTATGTGCTAATATTTAAGTACCTTTTAAAAAAATCTAAGAAGACCAAACATAAAATGCTCTCCTGAAATCATTACTACAGTGGAAATACACGTTTATGTATACCTCATTCTTCACATCTCTTAAATCACCTGAAAAAAATTTATGTAAAATACATTTTTCTCACTTCTATTTGTAACTTGTGAGCCTGTCACACGCTGGTAATAAAACAAGTTATTAGAGATGTATAATTCGTTTTCAGAAAACCATAATAACTTTTTTTTTTAAATTTAAGATGACAATCTTATTATCAGTTAAGACATATATGCCAGAGAAAATGAATTAATTGGATATAAAGATCTATATACTCATTATCTGACTATTCTCTTCCGTAATAATGTCTTGTAATAGATATTTGATCACAATTTAGTATAAAGCAAGTTGATGTGAGAGCAACTTTTGTCATTTTTTCCTTAGCCAGAGCCCATAGTAAACATAAAAATTAAAAAAACAAATTAAAAGATAATTACACAGTAGGATATATATCTTTTACTTTAAAAATATCACTGAGTGGCTTTGGGAAAATAAAACGTGTAAGTCCGGCAAAATAAGCAAATTGTTCTTAGAGGATCTGTCTAAACTTCTAGGTAGTGGGGCAGGGTAAACTTACAACACAATAGAAGTCAGCACTATCAAGAAATGTTTCTCTTCATTGCCTAGCCGTTTATGATGATTTTCCAAAAAGGCAGCAGGAATTTTCATAAGTGGGCCTCTCCTACTGCATCAATTATATAAATTATAAAGGTTAGATTCTTCTGGGATTCTGCACTATTGACTCTTCTCTTCACTTAAAAACATGACATCTATGTCTAGGAACAAGGACTCCAATATACAAGGCTGGTCACCTAAACACAGGCACAACAGACAGGAAGGTTTCAGCTGAAAACAAACAAGTCTACAGCAGAATACTCATGAGGCTCCCTCACTAGTTTCTAAATCACAGGATTGCTTTAAAGTAGAAAACTTGTGCTGAAAAGATGGAATGATCCTCCTTCCTATCAGTAATTACTCTGAAAAAGCAAAAGAAAGCAGTCTAAATAGCTAACTATATACATATACATATGTATGTTTATGTATATTTATGTGATTTCTACATTTTATGTATATGATTTGTATATTATATGATTTCTATATTATAGATGTGATTTCTACATTATATATATGATTTCTACATTTTATATATGTTTATACATTATATATGATTTATATATTATATATATGAATTCCATACTACATACATATAATTTCTATATAAAACATATAGTGGTTAAAGAGCTTGGCTGCTAACCAAAAGGTCATCAGTTTGAATCCACCAGTTGCTCCTTGGAAACACTATCGGGCAGTTTTACTCTGCCCTATAGGGTTGCTATGAGTTGGAATCAACTCTACAGCAATGGGTAAGGGGTAAGGCAATTTAGTGGAGAAAGAATACTCTTTCAACTAAAGGTATTGCAACAATGGAATACCAAAATGCAAATAGGTAAACTTTGCTCCATATCTCTCATCATACACAAAAATTAACTCAATAAGGGACATAGATGTATATGTAAAATGTAAAACTTCTAGAAGGAAACCTTAAATAAAATCTTACAACCTTGAGCTAGGCAAAGGTTTCTTAAATATGATATCAAATAAAAGAAAAATGTTACAAAAAACAACTCATAAAATAAGAAAATTTATAAATTGCATTTCAACAAAATAAAAACCTCTGCTCTTCTAAAGACAATGTTAAAAGAATGAAAAGACAAAGACACAGACTGGTATGAAATATTTTTAAGCTTATATCTAATAAAGAAGTTTTATCCAGTGTACATAAAGAATTTTGAAAACTCAATAAGAACAACGCAGCTTAAAAAAAATAGACAAAAGATTTTAACAGACATTTCAACAAAGAAGATAATCAGATAGCAAATAATAACATGAAAAAATGCTCAACATCAATAGTCATTGCAAAAGTGCAAATTAAAGGCATTACGAGATAGGTCCATATACCTTTTGACTGGCTATTTAAGTGTTGATGAGGAACTTTCAATACACTGCTGGTGTGAATGTAAAATGGTACAACCAGTTTGGCATGCAGTGTTGTACTTTCGTATAAAGATAACCATACAACTACCATATAAGCCAACCACTCCACTTCTGGATATTTACCCAAAAGAAATGAAAGTATATGTCCATACAAAAACTTCTCTATAGATGTTCATGAAGGCTTTATTTAAAATAGCCAAAATCTGTAAATACCCCAAGTGTTCAGTAAAAGTTGGATGGATATACAAATAATGGTATATCTTTATAATAATATATTTCTTTGCTATAAATTAAATGAAATATTGCTACCATGTGAATTGATCTTAAAGTAAATTGCTGAGTAAATGATGCCAGATAAGAAAGGAGTACATAATGTATGATTCCATTTATATAAACCCTGATTTGATGTGTCAGCTTGCCTATCTATGCTGCCCAGTTGCTTGATCAATAGCCTCATTGCTGTCTTAAAGTTATTACATGTGATTAAATCAGTTGACCTCCATAAAGGAGACTACCTTCCATAATGGTGGGTGCACCTCAATCAGCTGAAGGCCTTAAGAGCAAAAAGGAAGCTTTTCTACAGTGTGTTCTGTCACCGGATTATAAATAGACTTTTAGCCAGAACATTCTTACTCTTTACTCTTCCTGTTGCCTGATCTAGAGATTTTGGGATGCAAGCCTGCAGGTCTCCAACCTGTCCCTGACTTGGGGCTTTTGGGTTTGCCAGACTACCACAACTGCGTGAGTGAGTTCCTCAAAATAATACTTTCCCTCTCTCTCTTTCTCTCTGTGTGTGTACAGTTTCTGTAGAGAACCCTGACTAAGAAATAATCTGGAAAAGATATTATCAAGTCTATAAATAACAGAAGCAGTGTTTTCTCAGGAGTGGTAGGGATAATGGGATAGGGCAGGAAGGATGGATTCTAAAAAGGCATGAAGACATTTCTGAGAGTGATGGATATGTTCACTGTATGGTTTGTGATTCCGCAGTTGTGTACACACATGTCAAGACGCATCAAATTATATATTTTAAATACGTGCAGCTTACTTGTGTCAATTATAGCTCTATAATGCTGTTTTAAAAAATATGTAAATGCCATGAACACTAAATAAAAGGTGCTTGTTGTCAGTCTGTATAAAAACCTCAAGATTTAAAGACATGCTGTCTAAAAGAAACTCATTTTAAATGTAAAGTAACAGATAATTTAAAAGAAAAAAGTCAGAAAATGAAATATCATTCAAACAGAAGGAAGGTGACATGGTTATATTATATCAGACAAAACAGACTTCAAAAATAGTAATGTTACTATAGATAAAGATGGACATCAAATTATAGGTAATATAAATAAATGATGGACAACAAAATAATAAAAAGTCAATGTATCAGAAAGCATCAAAATCCAAACCGTGTTTCAGCTAAATATAGAGTTTAAAACCCAGGAAACAAAATAAAAACTGACAAAAGGGAAAGAAGGAACAGACACACCTGCAATTATACTTAGAGATTTTAACACTCCTTTCTCAATAATTGATAGAGCATTACGAGCAGAAAACCAGTAAAGAAATAAATGACTTGTAAAACATTATCAAGGAACTTGACTTAATGCATTCTTTAAAAAATGGCATAATCTGTATTATTTGCAAGTGCATATGCTGGGTCAACAAACAAATCCGAACAAACTTCAAAGGATTGACATCAGAGTATGTTCTCCAACCACGGTGTAATTAATTACAAATAAATAAAAGATATAAAGTAAATAAAATATTTGCAACTAAAATAGCACATTTTTAATCAACTGTGGATAAAACACAAATCACATAGAGTATTATAAATTATATTAATTGTGTGACATAAAATATCAAAATCTGTAGGACACATTTAAAGTAATGCTCAGAAGGAAATTTCCAACTTTAACTGTTACATTGTTAGGTGCCATCGAGTCAGTTCCCACTCAGTGCCCCTCTGTATGACAGAAGGAGACACTGCCTGGTCCTGGTGACATTCTCACAATTGTTGTCATGCTTGAGTCCATTGATGCAGCCTTTGTGCCAATCCATCGCATTGAGGGTCTTCCTCTTTTTTGCTGACCCTCTAGTTTACCAAGCATAGTGTCCTTCTCCAGGGACTAGTCCATGCTGATCGTATGTCCAAAGTATGTGAGATGAAATCTTGCCATCCTCGCTTCCAAGGAGCATTCTGGCTGTACTTCTTCCAAAAGAGATGTGTTTGTTCTTCTGGCAGTCCATGCTATATTCAAGTTTCTTTGCCAACACCACAACTCAAAGGCATCAGTTCTTCCTTATTTATTATCCAGCTTTCACATGCATTTAAGACGATTGAAATACCATGACTTGAGTCAGGAGCACCTTAGTCCGCAAGGTAACATCTTTGCTGGTTTTTTTTTTTTTTTTTTTGTCTCATTGCTATAAACTTTTTTTTTTTTGTCCTTTAATTTGGATTTTTTTTTTTTTATTGTGCTTTAGGTGAAAGTTTACAGCTCAAGCTACTCATACAAAAATCTATACACACGTTGTTATATGACCCTAGTTGCTATCCCTATAATGTGACTGCACATTCCTCCTTTCCATCCCAGATTTCCCATGTCCATTCAGCCAGCTACTATCCCTTTCTGCCTTCTTATCTTGCCTCTGGACAGGAGCTGCCCATTTAATCTCGTGTATCTACTTGAACTAAGAAGCACACTCTTTATGAGTATCATTTTATGTCTTATATTCCAGTCTATTCTTTGTCTGAAGACTTGGCTTCAGGAATGGTTTTAATTCTGGGTTAACAGAGAGTCTGGGGGCCATGTCTTCTGGGGTTCCTCCAGTCTCAGTTAGACCATTAAGTCTGGTCTTTTTACATGAATTTGAGTCCTGCACCCCACTTTTCTCGTGTTCCATCAGGGACTCTCTGTTGTGTTCCCTGTCAGGGCAGTCATTGATGGTAGCCTGGCACCATCTAGTTCTTCCGGTTTCCGGCTGATGAAGTCTTTTGTTTATGTGGCCTCTTTTGTCTCTTGGGCCAATATTTTCCTTGTGTCTTTGGTGTTCTTCATTCCTTTTGCTCCAGGTGGGTTGGGACCAATTGATGCATCTTAGATGGTGGCTCACCAGCTTTTAAGACCCCAGACATCACTCACCCAAATGGGATGCAGAACATTTTCTTAATAAACTTTGTTATGCCAATCGACCTAGATGTCTCCAGAAACCATGATTCCCAGACCCCACCACTGCTACACTGTCCATTGAAGTGTTTGGTTGTGTTCAGGAAACTTCTTAGCTTTTGGTTTAGTCCAGTGGTACCGACTTCCCCTGTATTGTGTGTTGCCCTTCCCTTCACCTAAGATAATTCTTTATCTACTATGTAGTTAGTGAATTCCCCCCCCTCTCTCTCCCTACCCTCGTAACCATCAAAGAATGTTTTCTGCTGTGTTTAAACCTTTTCTCGAGTTCTTATAACAGTGCTGTCATACAATATTTGTCCTTTCACAACTAATTTAACTTAGCATGATGCCTTCCAGATTCATCCATGTTATGAGATACTTCTCGGATTCATTCTTGTTCTTTATTCTTGCATGGTATTCCATTGTGTGAATATACCATAATTTGTTTATTCATTTGTCCGTTGATGGGCACCTAGGTTGTTTCCATCTTTTTGCTACTGTGAACAGTGCTGCAATGAACATGTGTGTGCATATATCTATTCATGTGACGGCTCTTATTTTTCTAGGATATATTCCAAGGAGTGGGATTGCTGGATCATATGGTAATTCTATTTCTAGCTTTTTAAGAAAGTGCCAAATTGCTTTCCAAAGTGGTTGTACCATTTTACATTACCACCAACGGTGAATAAGTGTTCCAGTCTCTCCACAACCTCTCCAAAGTTTATTATTTTGTGTTTTTTGGATTAATGCTAGCCTTGTTGGGGTGATATGGTATCTCATTGTAGTTTTGATTTGCATTTCTCTAGTGGCTAATGACAGTGAGCATTTCCTCATGTATCTGTTAGCCGCCTCAATGTCTTCTTTGGCAAAGTGACTGTTCATATCTTTGCCCATTTTTAATAGGGTTATTTGTCTTTTTGTGGTTGAAGTTTTGCAGTATCTTATAGATTTTAGAGATTAGACCCTGATCTGATATGTCATAGCCAAAAATTTTTTCCCAGTCTGTACGTTGTCTTTTTACTCTTTTGGTGAAGTCTTTTGATGAGCATAAGTGTTTAATTTTTAGAAGCTCCCACTTCCCTAGTTTCTCTTCTGGTGTTTGTGCATTGTTACTTATGGTTTGTATTCTGTTTATGCCATGTATTAAGACTCCTAGCATTGTCCCTAATTTTTTCTTCTATGATCTTTATAATTTTAGATTTTATATTTAGGTCTTTGATCCATTTTAAGTTAGTTTTTGTGCATGCTGTGAGGTATGAGTTTTGTTTCAGTTTTTTGCAGACGGATATCTAGTTATGCCAGCACCATTTGTTAAAGAGATTGTCTTTTCCCCATTTAATGGACTTCGGGCCTTTGTCAAATATCAGCTGCTGATAGTTGGATGAATTTATGTCTGGATACTCAGTTCTGTTCCATTGGTCTAGGTATCTGTTGTTGTACCAAGATCAGGCTGTTCTGACTACTGTGGTGGTATAATAGGTTCTAAAATCAAGTAGTGTGAGATCTCCCACTATGCTGTTCTTCTTCAGTAATGCTTTACTTATTTGGGGCCTCTCCCTTTCCATATGAAGTTGGTGATATTTTTTTCCATCTTATTAAAAAATGTCATTGGAATTTGGATTGCGATTGCATTGTATCTGTTGATAACTTTGGGTAGAATTGATATTTTCACAATGCTGAGTCTTCCTATCCATGAGCAAGGTATGTTTTCAACTTATGTAGGTCTCTTTTGGTTTCTTGCAGCAATGTCTTGTAGATTTCTTTGTATAGGTCTTTTATGTCTCTGGTTAGATTTCTTCCTAAGTATTTTATCATCTTGGGGGCTATTGTATTGTATTGTATTGATTTGGTAATTTCCTCTTGGAAGTTCTCTTTGTTGGTGTAGAGAAATCCAGTTGATTTTTGTATGCTAATCTTGTATCCTGATACTTTGCTGAAATCTTCTATTAGTTCCAGTAGTTTTCTTGTGGATTCATTGGGGTTTTCTGTGTATAAGATCATATCATCTGAGAATTGGGATACTTTTAGTTCTTCCTTACCAATTCGGATGCACTTTATTTCTTTTTCTAGCCTAATTGCTCTGGCTAGGACCTCCAGCACAATGTTGAATAAGAGTGGTGATAAAGGGCATCCTTGTCTGGTTCCTGTTCTCAAAGGGAACGCTTTCAGAATCTATTTAGGATGATGCTAGCTGTTGACCTTGTATAAATGTCCATTATTATGTTGAGGAATTTCCCTTCTATTCCTATTTTGCTGAGAGTTTTTATCATGAATGGGTGTTGGACTTTTCAAATGCCTTTTCTGCATCATTTGATAAGATCATGTGGTTCTTATCTTTTGTTTTATTTATGTGATGGATTACATTGATTGTTTTTCTAATGTTGAACTATCCCTGCATACCTGGTATGAATCCCACTTGGTCATGGTGAATTTTTTTTTTATATGTTGTTGAATTCTATAGGCTAGAATTTTGTTGAGGATTTTTGCTTCTGTGGTTATGAGGGATATTGGCCTGTAATTTTCTTTTTTGTGGTGTGTCTTTAATGAGTTTTGGTATCAGGGTTATACTGGCTTCATAGAATGAGTTTGGGAGTATTCCATTCCTTTCCATGCTCTGAAATACCTTTAGTAGCAGTGGTGTTAACTCTTCTCTGAAAGTTTGGTAGAATTCTCCAGTGAAGCCGGCAGGGCCAGAGCTTTTTTTTGTTGGGAGTTTTTAATTAGATTTTCAATCTCCTCTTTTGTTATAGGTTTATTTAGTTGTTCTACTTCTGTTTGTGTTGGTTATGGTAGGTTGTGTATTTCTAGAAATTTGTCAATTTCCTCTAGGTTTTCAAATTTTTTGGAGTACAATTTTTCATAGTATTCTGTTATGATTCTTTTAATTTCAGTTGAGTCTGTTGTGATATTGCTCATCTCATTTCTTGTTCGGGTTATTTGCTTCCTCTCCTGTTTTTCTTTTGTCAGTTTTGCCAGTGGTTTATCTATTTTGTTGATCTTTTCAAAGAACCATCTTTTGGTCTTGTTAAGTCTTGAATTGTTTTTCTATTCTCTATTTCATTTAATTCTGCTCTAATTTTTATTATTTCCTTTCTTCTGGTGCCTGAGGGCTTCTTTTGCTGTTCTTTTTCTATTCATTCAAGTTGTAGGATTAATGTTTTGATTTTGGCCCTTTCTTCTTTTTGGCTATGTGTATTTATTTCTATAAACTGGTCTCTGAGCACCGCTTTTGCTGTGTCGCAAAGATTCTGGTAGGATGTGTTTTCATTCTCATTTGATTCTGTGATTTTCTTTATTCCGGCCTTAATTCTTCTACAACCTAGTAGTTTTTGAGCAAGGTTTTGTTCAATTTTTTCCATATATTTGATTTTTTTCTTTGCTTTTTCTGTTATTGTCATCTACTTTTATGGCTTTATGGACAGAAAAGATGCTTTGTAATATTTTGATATTTTAGATCCTGTTAAGGCTTGCTTTATGGCCTAACATGTGGTGTGTTCTGGAGAATGTTTCATGTGGGTTGGGAAAGAAAGTATACTTAGCTACTGTTGGGTGGAGTGTTGTATGTATGTCTGTGAGATCAAGTTAGTTAATTGTGGCATTTGGATCTTATGCATCTTTATCGAGCTTCTTTCTGGATGTTCTATCTTCACCAAAAGTGGTGTATTGAAGCTTCCTACTATTATTGTGGAGCTGTCTGTTTCTCTTTTCAATGTTTTTAGTTTGTTTTATGTATTTTGGTGCCCTGTCGTTAGGTGTGTAAATATTTATTATGATTATGTTCCCATAGTGTATTGACCCTTTAATCATTATATAGTGTCCATCCTTATCCTTTGTGGTGGATTTTGCTTTAAAGTCTATTTTGTCAGAGATTAATAATATTGCCACTCATGCTCTTTTTTGATTGTTGTTTGCTTAATATATTTTTTTCCATCCTTTCAGTTTTAGTTTGTTTGTGCCTTTAAGTCTGAGGCGTGTCTCTTGTAGGCAACATGTAGACAGATTGTGCTTTTTTATCCATTCTGCGACTCTCTGTCTCTTTATTGATCCATTCAATCCATTTCTATTCAGTGTAATTATTGATAGGCATGAGTTTATTGCTGTCATTTTGATGTCTTTTGCGGTTTGTGTTGACAGATTCTTTGTTCCACTAAATTTTCTGTGTTGTCATTTTTCTTTATTTTCTTTTCATCTTCTTCATTGTTGTGGATTTTGTATTTGCTGAGTCTTTATATTTTTCTTGCTTTTTATTTTGATGTGTAAGATTGTTAGTTTCCTTTGTGGTTACCTTAATATTTACCCCTATTTTTCTAAGTTTAAGTCAATCTTTCATTTCTTTATATCACCTTGACTTCCTCTCCATATGAAATATCTATGACTACATTATTTAGTACTTCTTTTTTTTAATGTTTACATCTTTTACATATTGACCTCTCCATTTCCCTATTTTTAGTGTTTTAGCTTTTATTTATTTTTGTAACTTCCCTATGTGGGTTGATATCTGGTTGTTCTGTCCTGTATTCTAGTCTTGGGTTGTTATCTGATGTTACTGATTTTCTAACCAGAAGAATCCCTTTAGTATTTCTTGTAATTTTGGTTTGATTTTTACAAATTCCCTAAACTTCTGTTTATCTGGAAATGCCCTAATTTTGCTATCATATTTGAGAGACAGTTTTGCTGGATATATAGTACTTGGCTGGCAGTTTTTTTCCTTCAAGGCTTTATATATGTAATCCCATTGCCTTCTTGCCTGCATGGTGTCTGCTGAGTAGTTAGAGCTTATTCGTATTGACTCTCCTTTGTAGATGACTTTTCATTTATCACTAGCCACTCTTAAAATTCTCTCTTTATCTTTGGTTTTGGCAAGTTTGGTTATAGTATTCCTTGGTGACTTTCTTTTGGGATCTATCTTATGTGGGGTTTGATGAGCATCTTGGATAGATATCTTCTCATCTTTCATGATATCAGGGAAGTTTTCGGCCAGAAAATCTTCAACAATTCTCTCTGTATTTTCTGCTTTCCCTCCTGTTCTGGTACTCCAATCAGTCATAAGTTATTCCTCTTGATAGAGCCCCACATAGTTCTTAGGGTTTCTTCATTTTTTAAAATTTTTTATCTGATTTTTCTTCAAATAAATTGGTGTCCAGTGCATTATCTTCAATCTCACTAATTCTGACTTCCATTGCCTCAATTCTGCTCCTATGACTTTCTATTGAGTTGTCTAATTCTGAAATTTTATTGTAAATCTTTTGAATTTTTGTTTGCTGTCTCTCTATGGATTCTTGAAGCCTATTAAATTTGTCATTATGCTCTTGTATAACTTTCTTAAGTTTCTCTATTGCTTTGTCTGTGTGTTCCTTGGTTTGTTCTGCATTTTGCATGATCTCCTTCCTGAATTCTTGAAGCGTTCTGTATATTAACCTTTTGAATTTTACCTCCTGTAATTCCAAGAAGTTCTCTTCCTCCAGAAGGTTTCTTGATTCTTTGTTTCAGGGTTTACTGAAGCCATCATGGTTTGCCTCTTTATATGATTTAATATTGACTGTTGTCTTTGAGCCATCAATTAGTTATTATATTTATTTATTTTATGTTTGCTTATTGTGTCCTAGCTTCTTGTTTTGTTTTGTTTTGATATGCCCAAACAGGCTAGTCATGTGGGCTAGCTTGATTATTGGTGTCTTTGAAATGCTCAAGTCCTGTCTCCAGGTGGTTAGATCTGTTACTAGGTATGTGATCACAGGAGTCCATTTACTTTTGTGGATTCTGCTCAGGTGTCCAGGACATCAGTCACTGAGTGTGTGGTACAGGTTCTCACCTACAGTCCACGACCAGCAGGTGTGACTGGAGTAAGCACAGGTATCTGGCTGTAATAAGGGGTCATGCACTGATCAAGGCAGGGGGCTGACTTCTGCCCCTGAGGGACTGGGTGGAAAGTTTGTCCCTCTTCCCTAGGGCACATAGGTAAGTGGATTTTGCAGCCAAACTATGGGTACCCAATGCTGTTGTCTGTAAGGGCTGGGAGTCACCACTTATTCTTGAACCCTTGTCACAGGTGCCTTGGTAGAGTGGGTGGAGCCATGAGTCCTCAGGCCCCTAAGGTGGGTGAGGACTCTGCTAAATGGGCAGGGCTGTGTCAAATGTCATGAACCTGCCACTCCCCCTTATAGCTGATACAGATGAAAATAGGCTTCAGGTATATACAGTGTTGTACTGTGCTAATAAGGGCCTATTCTGTTGAAATGGGCCTACACAGGTCTAGGCAGGGGTGAAAGGTATTCAAAGTCTGTGGACCCCTTATACCTGTGCTTAGGCAAAGGGGCTGTAACTGCTTTAAGTTCCCAGTTTAGGGGAGCTGGCAGATTATTTTTTCCTGTTCGTTAGTTTTTTCCCTCTCCAAAGCTGGTAGAATAGCTCAGGGCACGTGACAGGTCCTAGTTCCAGCCCAAGGGGCTCAGCCATCCCTAAAGCTGGACCAGGACCCTGAACAGAGCAGGAAAAGGACAGATAAATGGGAGAGAAAGGGTTTTTTTTAATCTGCACAGTAGGTTAGGCACTTGTACTTATCTTTCGCCAATTGAGTGCCATTTCTCACGGTTATGGAGGTTTGAGCAGACTCTCCATCATTTGGTCTCTTCCAACTTGGGAACCATGTCCCAAGTGCCACTGCTTGCCTCAACCCTCGTGCTCTAGCCAATCCAGCCTGCAGCGTGCCAGTTCCTGCCAAGTCAGGTCTGGCAACTCATCGCTGCTTCTGAACCTTGTCTCCCGCCCCCTGCCACTCACTCCCAGTCTTCAACTTTGTCTTTGATGTTCAGGGCTCCTAGATTGTCATATACAATTGATTCACTTTTTTTCCTGAGTCTTTGTTGTAAGAGGGACCACTGGATGCATCTGACTATTCTGCCACCTTAGCCTCGCCTCATATCTTTGCTTTTTAACACTTTAAAGAGGTCTTTTGCAACAGATTTGTCCAATACAATATGTTGTTTGATTTTTTGACTGCTGCTTCTGTGGGCTTTGATTGTGGATCCAAGTAAAATGAAGTCCTTAACAACATCAATATTTTCTCCATTTATCATGATACTGTTTATTGGTCCAGTTGTGAGGATTTTTGTTTTCTTTATGTTGAGGTGCAATCTGTACTGAAGATTGTAGTTTGATCATCATCATCAGTAAGTTCCTCAAGTCCTGTTCACTTTCAGCAAGCAAGGTTGTGTCATCTGCATATTGCTGGTTGTTAATGAGTCTTCTTCCAATCTTGATACCACATTCTTCTTCATATAGCCCAGCTTCTCAGATTATTTGCTCAGTGTACAGATTGAAAAATAAGTATTGTGAAAGGATAAAACCCTGATGCACAATTTTCCTGACTTTAAACCACACAGTATCCCCTTGTTCTATTCAAATGGCTGCCTCCTGGTCTATGTACAGGTTCCACATGAGCACAAATAACTGTTCCTGGATTCACATTCTTTGCAATGTTATTCATAATTTGTTATGATTCACACGGACTAATCCCTTTGCATAGTCAGTAAAACACAGGCAAACATCTTTCTAGTAGTCTCTTCTTTCGGCCAGGATCCATCTGACATCAGGAATGATATCTCTGTTTCCACATCCTCTTCAGAATCCAGCTTGAACTTCTGGCAGTTCCCTGTCAATGGACTGCTGCAACTGCTTTAGAAAGATTTTTCAGCATAATTTTACTTGTGTGTGATATTAATGATATTGTTCAATAATTTTTGCATTCTGTTGGATCATCTTTCTTTGAAATTGGCACAAATATGGATCTCTTCCAAAATATAAAATGACTTTACTGCATGTAATTAAAAAAATATATACCTAGGTCACATCAAAAAATTTCAACTTATTTAAGGATATTAGATGCAGGAATATTAATAATTACAATTTCATTGTTTAATAGTCTAGTATGGCTAGTGATAAATAATGATGGATCTTGGAAACTATAGACTCTAGAGGTCTGAGAAAACTAGTGCCTCCAGAAGCATCTGTAAAAATGCCATTAACATTTAAGCTGCACAACAAGCTAAGAGGAATTTGGTATTTTTTCACCAATTTGCTTAATGTCAATTTGTATTCACGTAGGACAAACTATTATGCATGCTTATGTGCTCCCACCAGTATATTTGAATTCTTCTGCTTAGTGCCTTAACGTGTCTACAATATACTTAGATTTCGTTCAATTTAAAAGCACTGTTATTCATTGTATTAATGATATACTGTTGCTATCTCATTCTGAGATAAGCTAAATTTTCTTAGTTCGGTAGCTACCATAAAAACACCAAACATAAAAACCAATTGATGTTGAATCCATCCCAACTCATGGAGATCGCATGTGTTTTAGAGTAGAACTGTGCTCCATAGGTTTTTCCATCTTTTGGAAGTAGATCTCCAAGCCTTTCTTCTAAGGCACCTCTGGTGTATTCGAACCATCAACCCTTCATTTAGTAGCCACACACTTAACCATTTTTGCCACCTAGAAACTCCTATATAACCACCATAAAGTACGTAAATAACCTGACTAAAATACAGGATCTTAGAACAACAGTAAAATTCTTAGCCATAACATGAGCCAGAAGGACTAGGGACATTCTTCAAAAAAACCAATAATGTGTCTGAGGAGTCTTTTTTTACCCTGCTAGCTACAAAATCAAAGCAAGAAGCACAAAATAAGTTTGAATTGTTTGGTTTCTGGAGAAATTGCAATACCATGTCAGGGAATGTTATTAGCCTCCATTAAACAATCTACCATAAAAAAAATATTAATGGTATCATCAGATTCTGATAGCAGTTATGGGCCACCTGTTAAGGGTATCTGAAGTAGCCCATCTCTAGCAGGTAAATTATGTTAGCTTGTTACCTATGCTTCCAGGTAGATATCAATATTCTTGCCTGGGATATACGTTCTATCTGGATTTTCATACCTAGTAACTGAAGCAAACGTCTCTAACACTACTTGAGGCTCACAGCAGAAAATATCAGGGATCACATTTTACTGCCAGTGTAGTGTGATGATGGGCTAAGAAGCATCAAATACAATGAACTGAATTTATATACTTTATCACTCACAATATAGTGGACTGATTAAAAATTGATTGTGTTGGGGAGTGGTAATAAGAGATTGAAGGAATGGCCTGCATGACTAAATGAATATATGTTAAAATTTAGTATGTATGGGAGTAAAGTGGGATCACCTATGGATAGATTGTTGTGACATTGTGGAGAAGATAAGGATGAGGTGGGGTATAACACAGGAACTTAAAAACAAAAAACAAACAAAAAAAACTTTGTTATTTCTAAAATGTTTTCTTTTACTGTGCTTGATCCTATATACCAGGGACCTAATTGCATCTACATGTTTAAAAGGGAGGATCAATAGTTAATGTGAACCGTAATAATGTCTCTAAATACTACTGACCAAATTCCCAAAGACATTATGTGATGGATTATTTCTTCTCATTTTTCTAAACAGAAATTAATGATTTTTACCTCTTTTCCAATGAATGAAACAGGCATATATGTTTCTTTCTATCCACCTCGATTCTATATCATTGAACAAGTACAAAGCGGAAAACCCTGGACGGACTCATATTGTTGCCATTTTTATAGGTTAATCCTCTGGCTGAACTTGATGGCCCTATCCTGCTGTAGTGACTAGGTGAAGGATATGGAGAAAATTAATGCTAAATGCAAAGCAGAGGGAAGATTGTTGGCCAAAAAGCAACTGTCTTAAGCTGGATCTCTAGAGAAGGAAAACTAGTAAAGCATATAAATATATATATAGAGAGAGATTTATATCAGGGAAACAGCCCATGAGGTTGCAGAGGTTGCAACGTCCCAAGTCCACGGGTCAGGAAAGAGGCCTCTCCTGATTCATGCAGCTGCAGGGGTTGGCAAAACCAAGATCAGCAGGCCAAAGATCAGGGCTGTTGTTCACAGGCTGCAAAGATCAGCGAATCCCAAGATCGGCAGGCAAGAGAGCAGACAAACTGTCAGCTTAAGTCCCAAGAACCAGAGGTCAGACTAACAGGAGCCAGCTGTAGGATCAAAAAAAGCAAAAGCCCCCAAGCCTTGCCAGAATGTCTGCCCACACTCGATACAGTCACATGCCCAAGGAAACTCCTCCATCATGGGGGTAATCACGTATCAAATCTCAACAGGAAAGTGATCACATTATAAGACAGCCAAAACACTGAAAATCAAGGCCCAACCAAGTTGACACACAGTCTTAACCATTACAGCAATCAATATGCATAATGTAAAAATGAAAAGCTAAAATTGCCTTGGTAGCTTGTAAGAAGCTGAGAGAAAAAGAATGTAATAAGCTCATAGTTTATAATTATAAATGCCCATATAGATGAAACTATTTGCCTGCAGAAATTCCCCTTTGTCTGAAGCCAAATGTTCAGACTGAGCTCTGGAAGATTATAAGAGCATTCAATCTGGAGTCGCCTATGTGATACACTTTAATGATTCTAATCAGAACTTATTTGTACAAGAGAATGCCTATTGGCAGTAACTTGCTGGAATCGTAGCCTCTCAAATGCACACAATGGACTTGGTTCAACAACAGAGTCTCAGATCACTGTGTAACTATAACCTAGATAACTATGTGTTGGATACACTAGACATGAAACATTTATGGCATGCCTGATTTGTCATATGATCATGTACCTAAATGTCTTCACAACTGGGACTGGCAAACCACTGCCTGTGAATCAAATCTGTTTTGTAAATAATATTTCAGTGAAACACAGTCACACTCATACAATTATATATTGTCTATGGCTACTCTCATGCTACAAGAACACAGCAAAGTAGGTACAACAGAAACCATATAACCCACAAAGCCAAAGATATTTACGATCTGAATTTTTACAAAAATTTTTTTACTATCTGGCTCCCGTTCTGTACCATGTTTTTGTGGATAGAGGACAATAATCAAGGTAAAGACAACTAGTAAAACTAAATCCAGTGTCAGTATGGGATGTCATGATGGGCTTACATACCTACCATTGATAGCCTCAATATTCACCAATGGAACCTGTGGGAAAAATTTTAGCATATGCAAACTAGTGTATTTCAGGGTAATTACCACCCATATAACACTATCCTGAGTAAGTTCACATTTTTGGATCCAAAATATATTCTTAAGTTGTTAATGGTATGCCTTTTTTTTTTTCTTTTGGTAGATAATTGAACTTTGTCCAAAATGCTCCAAAAGTGTCTTGGCCAAAATTGGCACAGGCTAGGAGTTTGAGGACAAGTCAAATTTGACTTTAATAAAGACATACATACTGAGGAAAATTAGTTATTCATCCATATTAGGTGCTTAAAGAGATATTATTTTAGGCATTAGGAAAACAGTGGTAGGCAGCCTGGACAGATAACACAACTTTAAAACCAGAAAGTTAACAGACAGTACAATAGCGTGATAGAAAAAAATAGATGGACAAGAGTATTCATGCTGACCCAAGAGGAGCTTATAGGTATGCCCCACCAGATGGAAGTGGAGATAGCTCAAAAATAATGATCTAGGATTTTGGCAGACAGAATCACAAGAAATGAAATTACGAGAGACTTATGATTCCCCTAATCTATGGGGGTTTATAAATGGAAAATGTAATTTGCCTCGGTACTCTGTAACTCCCAAGGCCCTGACATAAACAAAAGTCGGATGCACCCAATAGTACAATTAATTAGAGCTGGAAACTGATTACACTTGACTAAGACTTTATGAATGGAGGAAAGGTGACCGTTGCTTAAGATAAAGCCCTTTGGGAACCCATACCATTACAACCATTTGGAGCAATGGTGTAAAAGAGGTATAAGATTACTGTCTTCTGAGATTAAAATTTTCTCTAACTTGGTTGAGTTTATAGTTATCAGTGCATGTATTTGTCAAAAATCATTGCTTACACACTAGACATGTGAATTTTATTTTGCACAATTTATACCTCACTAAAGTTGATTTTAAAAATGAGCTCTTGGAAATTAAAATTTAAAATAAAAAAATTAAAATAAAATTTAAAAATAAATAAAATTGTTAATGTGATTGAGTTCCTAGAAGACAAAAATCAAAGCAATTTCACTGAATAAGAAATGAAAGGTTAAAAAAAAAACATGGAAAATATGAGAAAATAGTTAATCTTCAAAAAGTATCAAGCCAAATACCAGAAATCCCAGACAGAAAGAACAGGAAAAAATTAAGAAATATAAACAAATAAAACTGGCACTGAAGAACTTCAAAGGCCATCAAATGAAAGCTAATTCCAAATTTTAAGCAAGATTAATAAAATTAATATTCATCTTTTGAATTTTCAAATCATCAAAGATAAAAAGAACATTTTAAAGCTTGAATAAATAATAAGCAAGTTATATAAAAGAAACATAATTCATAACAGCTGTGAAATTATCATAAGCAAAAATGCATAATAGAAATCAACTGCCAGACATTCAAAAAGACCTAAATTAGTTTTTAAATATATAACATTCATCAATAGGAAGACTCAATATCATAGAGACATCTGTTTTCCACAAATTGATCTGGAGGTCCAAGATAATTCCAATATAAATCTACATAAAGTTTTGGAAGGAACTTGCCAAGCTGAATTAAAATATGTATTTCAGGCCAAAGCCCCAAGAAAAAATAAGAAAATCATGAAGAAAAATATTAGGGCAAAAGGTTTTGAGTAGATGTCCAGCCTTACTTAAATGTACAGTAAAGAAAACAGTATAGTAACACTGGAACAGTGGTTAAAAATGTATTTATGTCAGAGACTAGAGAACGCAGATTAATAGTCATTATGTAATTTATAATACATGGGAAATGTACAATTACACATTATTGGGGAAATGTTGAGTTTTTCATACTTTTTAAGAAAAGAAATTTGGTTATGGCCATGCATAAAAATCAACTCCAAATGGATTGAATATAAAACAGAAAAGTAAAACTTTTAAAAACAAAATACAGCATAATCTCTCTTATGTTCCTTAAGACACAAAAAGCATTAATCATGAAAAGAATAATAATAACAACATTGAAAGTAGAAAAAAAGAAAAATAGAAGCCATAGAAGAGGAGAAATTTCTTGCAATACTCATAAGTGAAAGAAAATTAGTGTTCAGAATAGACAATTCAAACAGATCAACATAAAAAAAGATAATTAAGAAAAACGTCAATGCATTTCATAAATTACATAAATTGTTAATAAACATGAATATATGTTCAACTCAATAATAAAAGAAATGCATATTAAGAAGTAAAGTTATAACATTTTACAAGCAGTCAATTTGTAAATATTAATATGTAACCTCAATCATTCACAAGGATGTAGAGCAACAAGGAACTGTTGATATAAATGTCTATTAGTACAACTACTATGCAAAACAGTTAGAAATCACCTACTTAGTGGAACATACACAATGTCCAAAAAAATCTATTCTTAACTATATATCCTAGAGAAACACAGACGTATAGCAGAAATATAAGTTGAATTACTGCTTGAGTATATGGATAACATTTTTGGCTAGAAATTTTTAATTTTATAATAATTTTGAGTAAATCAATTTAGTAATTTTCATAGATTGAATTACGTCCCCCCAAAATGTGTGTATCAGTTTCGCTGGGCCATGATTCCTGGTACTGTGTGATTTTACTATATGTTGTAAACCTGCCCGTATGATGTTAATGAGGGAGGATGGGTGGCAGTTGTGTTAGTAAGGCAGGACTCAGTCTACAAGATTGGATTGTGTCCTGAAGCAATCTCTTGAGGTATAAAAGAAAGAAGTGAGTAGAGAGACGGGGGACCTCATACCATCAAGAAAGCCGTGCCGGGAGCAGAGCTCGTCCTTGGACTGGGGTCCTTGCACAGAGAAGGTCCTAGTCCGGGGGAAAATTGATGAGAAAGCTGACAAAGAGAGAAAGCCTTCCCCTGGAGCTGATGCCCTGAATTTGGACTTCTGGCCTACTTTACTGTGAGGAAATAAATTTCTCTTTGTTAAAGCCATCCACTTGTGGTATTTCTGTTACAGCAGCACTAGATGACTAAGGCAGAATTTGGTACCGAGGGAGTGGGGTGCTGCTCTAACAGATACCTAAAATGTGGAACAGTTTTTAAAACTGTGGACGGATAGAGGAGCGGCAGTGGCAGAGGACCAGCAACAGCAGAGAACCTGCAGTGGCAGAGAACCTGTGGCGGCAGAGAAGTGGCAGCGGCAGAGAACCAATAGCAGCAGAACCAGGAGACCAGCGCGAGATGGCGCTGGAGCCGATCCACCCAGCGAGAGAGCGGAGTGTCTGTTGCTTAGGAGGTTTCCTGGCAGAGTGGGGTGCCTCCAGGCACTTATCGGTGGAACTAGAGAGCTTTGGAACACTTGCCTGAGCAGGGCAGATGCGGGCATGAGGCCCAAAGAGCCGAGAGGCCAAGAAACCCAGGAAACAAGGTGAAGAGACAAGGGACACAAGAAGCAGAGCTGCCTCTGTCTCAAAAGGTATGGTCATGACCTCAGAGGTTTCAAAGTGTGGAGCCGTGGTCTCTGGTGTTTCTACAGGTGGAGTTGTCACTCTGATGGCCTAAGAGAATGGTGTGCCTAAAGCCGAGGGAGCAGAATTGCTGTCCCAGTGGGCCCGGAAGGCGGAGCTGAAGCCCAGGGCCGAGGGGCCTCCACTCAGAATCTGGAGAGTATGGCCAATACCTAGAGTCTGGAGGGCAGGGCCATTGTGTAAATTGTCTCAGAGAACAGAGGATTATTTTCAAAGCCTTGAGGGCTAATGTAATGTGTTCTGCTGACTTGCTTGGTGCCTATTATCCCTTCTTTCCCTCCAGTTTCTCCCATTTGTAATGGAAATGTCTAGCTTGTGCCTGTTCTGCCATCTTACCTTTGGAAGCAGATAACTTGTGTTCTAGATTTCACAGATGAAGAGGAATTTTTGGATTTTAGACTTGGAGTTAAGACTTTTGCTATTATATGATGGAGTGAATATGTTTTCCATGCTGCAAGGATGTAATTTTTGGGGGGCCAAAGGGTGGAATGTCATGTATTGAATTGTCCCCCAAAAAAATGTGTGTATCAGTTTGGCTGATATATTGTAAACCTACCTCTATGATGTTAAGGAGGTAGGATGGCTGGCAGTTGTGTTAGTAAGGCAGGACTCATTCTACAAGATTGGATTGTTTCCTGAGGCAATCTCTTGAGATATAAAAGAAAGAAGTGAGCAGAGAGACAGGGGGACCTCATACCATCAAGAAAGCAGTGCCGGGAACAGAGCTTGTCCTTTGGACCAGGGTCCCTGCTCAGAGAAGCTCTTAGTCCTAGTCTGGGGGAACATTGATGAGAAAGCTGACAGAGCCAGAAAGCCTTCTCCTGGAGCTGATGCCCTGAATTTGGACTTTTAGCCTACTTTACTGTGAAGAAATAAATTTCTCTTTGTTAAAACCATCCACTTGTGGTATTTCTGTTACAGCAGCACTGGATGACTAAGACAGTAATTTCAATATAAATACTAAATGTAGCTTACGTTTATCAACAAATAATAAAATTATTTTACTTTATTCTGATCCCCAGAGTGTTGTGAAGGAGTCAGAAAACTGCTATCATAGTAGTAGATTTTCCTATCTCTACTGGAAAGTATGGTCTATAATAATCTTTATGATATAGATATCCATGTTTTATTTCTGAAAAATCACAAAGCTTCACTTGGAATTAAAAAAAATACAAAACAGTATAAATAATATTTTATCTTAATGAACTATCAAATGGGATTTAAATTTTTCATTTGTAATGCGTATTTGCTTACTACCAGAATTACAATCATTCATTGCATTAGAAACTCTAGAACAAAACAAGTTATGGAAGTCAGATCACTGAAGTACTGGAGGAGGTCACTTGCTAATGAAGATAAAATTACATTTTCTGGATCATCTGATGTATAAATTTATATATAGTCTCTTCAAGAAGAAAACCGCACAGACTCATTTAATGTAGTCTCCTTGAGTACACACTCCCCAGCCTTGATTGATTAAATGAGAATCCTGGTTGAAGGACTAAGCAGCCACCTGCTTAACTGTCTTCTCTCTTGTTTCTTTTCCATCCCCATCAGAAATCAGAGCCCTGCCTTCTCTTCCCAAATCTACTCAGATGGAGGGAATATAGTTTTCTTTTATTTAATGAGGAAAATAGAGACTAGGAAAATTTCCTAATATACAAATAGTTCAGATTATGGTAGAGTTTGATTTTTTATTTCTAATTTTAATTTAAGAATGGGGTGTTTCTTTAATGTGTATAAAATACTTATTTTTAAAAGGGGTACAATGCAATTGTATTATATTGAGTTATTCTTATATTTAGAGTAATTTTGGCACATATGGTTATGTGCTATTTTGTTAATTAAAAGTTTAAACCTTATATTTTTGAGAAATTTTACCATTTTTACAGGATGCTGTAAAGATAATTTAGCACTTTTAATACTAGACTAGAATTTCTTCTGTGAAATATGATTCTCCTATTTCAAGAAACATTATGTAATGCTTTAAAAATGTTTTAAATGCACACACACAGAATGCTTGGCTATTCTTAATCATCTTCATCTTTCCTATCTTGAGTTCAATGACCTGGTTTCTTTTCTGTTTGTTTAGAGAATTTTCTGAAGCAATTTCTACTGATGTGTTATATGGATTAAAACTTCGAATTCAGGCAGTGTTATTGATAGTGAAGGAACTTGCCCAAATAGACTTAAATAACATACCAGCTGAGCATTCAAAAATTATTAAAATGAATTAAACCTGCAAATTAAAGAATAAAGCCCATTTAATCATACTCCATTGATAAATGGTATTCAATGAGGTACCCTAAATTTCTTTGTTGGTTAAAATGGTTAACAAGCTCAGCTGCTAACCAAAACGTTGGTGGATTGTGTCCACCCAGAGGCACTTCAAAAGGAAGTCCTGGTGTCCTGCCTCCAAAAATACAGCCTTTGAAAACCCTATGAAGCACAGTACTGTTCTAACACACACGGGGTCACCATGTGGCAACTCGCTTTTCTGGTTTGAATATCATTGGAGGTTTCATTTACATAACTTGGAAATATGAGTATTGAATTTTAAAAGAAAATGACAGACATTTTTAAAAATAACATAATGAAGAATTCATAAGATTGGCAAGAAGGAATAAAACATAAAAGTGTAAGTAAAAAATCTTAAGGGATCTTCCAAATAAAAATATTTTATAAAAAAATCTATTACAATTAAGAAACAAAATTTTTTAATTAAAAGATAAAGATCCTACCAATTATATTTGCCATATTTTACAATAATATTCTTCAATGAGTGTCGTAGCAGCAACGATTGTCAGGGTGGCGGAGACAATAACCAATGCCACAACTCAGGTAAACAAGCCAATCAGTAACAGGACAATAGGTTTGGGAAAACAAGTTGTGCCTTGAAGGGAGTAGGGCGCCCACTCGTGCTGCCTGGGCCGCCGCCACGTCCATGACTGCGACCCCTCGGCCAGGGGTGCCTGCCACCACCGTCGTGCACCACCGTGCCCCAAGCACAGACAGGACGGATTCCAGCATGAGAATGGCAGCGGTTCCCATCGGAAGGGTGGTGGCTGTCGCTGGGTCATGATATGGTTTTACTAATTGGTCAGGAATCCAAAGTGGACCTGTGGGAGACAAAACAGCCCCATACCCTTGCCCCCAGGTTAGTAATTCTACAGGTCCTTGCCAGACAGAGAGATTTTGAGGATCTTTATAGAGGACCTGTGGGCGAGGTCAGGTGTCAGAGGGGATAAAATGTCGTTCTGTAGCAGTACGACCATCTTTGGCAACTGATAAAAAGTTAAACGTAAAGAGAGCTTTAGCAAGTCTTTCATTTTGGTCAAATAGTCTAGACCCATCATCTCCCCCCTTTTGTTTATTTAAGAGCTGTTTGAGAGTACGATGGGCACGTTCATTTATGGCTTGCCCTTGAGGGTTATAAGGAATGCCAGTGGTATGAAGAATATCCCAAGTGGCACAAAATTGTTGAAATTTAGCAGAAGTATATGCAGGCCCATTATCAGTTTTAAGGGCTTGGGGACATCCCATAGTTGTAATGGCTTGGGTGAAATGATGACAGGCATGAGTAGAATATTCTCCAGAAAGGGCTGTAGCATAGAGAAACCCAGAATATATTAGCCAAATGAAAGCCTTTACCACAGCGGGGACACTTTTGGGCTGGAAGTTTAGTGTTGGCATTTTTGTTTTTTAAACTGTGACAGTCTTTCTTAAAACATCCAGGTTTACCGCACCCAAAACAGGTGGCAGTGGATGGATGGAGAGCTGCCACTAATATTTGTGCCTTATGAGTTTCTGTGCCAACATTTTGACATGCTCTAATCATTTTAGCTGGATTAAGATTCTATGCCTTTAAGGGAGCTAAAACAGCCCGACAGTAAACAGTAGCATTTTCACAAGCAAGCTGGAGACAAGCAGATTCAATCAAAAGCAGAAGTTGGGTAAGAGCTTCTTCTGACACCTTAAGCTTAGAGGCTTTTAACAATCCCAACAACTGGGTTTTGTGTTGATGCTGCTCAGGAGAAAGAGAATTCCCCATAGCGAGGAGGAATAGGAAAATGAAGGAAAGAACGATAGGGAAGTTCCTGGCCTGAAGCCTGAAATCCCTTAAGAGTGGTCAGGAAAGCCCTACCACTCTGGGGCTAAAGCAGCCTGATCTGAGAGCGTTCGGGAAAATTCCACCCACGGAAAAACCCCGCTGCTCTTGGGCTGTGCCTTTAAACAGCCTGAAACGGACGCGTCGTATACTCACCACCTAAAGGGATTGAGTGCGAGGGAGCTTATGCAGCTATATGGCGGTCTCTCTCACACGGGGCATCATCTGTCACAGCGGCAATGATTGTTGTGGTGGCGGAGACAGTAACCAATGCCACAACTCTTACCGAGAAGTGGGGCCAAAGAGGGTCACTCTGAGGAGTCGACCACAGCTTCAGTCCCAGGAGTTTATTTTATAGTCAATACAGCAAGCAGTGAAGCAAATAACAGAACAATGGGTTTTGGGTGAGTAACAATAAGTTTCAGGCAAGGGAGAAGGAATTCAGGTAAACAAGCCAATCAGTAACAGGACAATAGGTTTGGGAAAACAAGTCGTACCTAATCTCTTTCTCATCACTGACAAGTCTCCAACATGTACACAGCATAGAGGCCTGTGGGAGCTGCAGTTGTAAATAGTGCAGCCATGTTTAAATGGCATATATCCCCACAAATGAGAAAGAATTGTTTTCAAATATAGAATTAATATTGTTGTTGTGTGCCACTGAGTCAATTCTAACTCAAAACAACCTTATAGGATAGGGTAGAACACCCGATAGAGTTTCCAAGGAGCAGCTGGTGGATTTGAACTGCTGACCTTTTGGTTAGCAGCTGAATGCTTAACCACTGAGCCACCAGGGCTCCCATAATTAATATAGAACATATTAATTACTATATTGTGATAATGAAGGAGGAAAAATCAGTTACTAAAATCATAGAGTTAATGGTCCCAAATTATATCTTTGTTTTTACGTACAAAATTTGCTAAAGAACTCAGAAAAGTAAAAGTATTGGCATTACACTAGAAATTAAGAATTTATTTTAATTTTTGCTAAAAGAGACAATACTTGTACATGCTGCTAATTTTGTTGAAATATTAAATTGATAATAATGTTAATGGCTTTTAACAGCCTTATTAAGATATAATTTCTATGCAATTCAGTGTACATATCTAAAATGCACAATTTGAGAGGCTTTGACATTTGAATCCGTGAAACTGTCATCACAGTGAAAACTATGGAAATATTTATCACTCTCCAACTTTCTCTTGTATTACAAATAAAAATCCCCAAAACATTTTCAAGTCAGAATCTGGCTTTTCTAGTGACTTGTTTTCTAGTTAAGATTTTAAGAGCATATTCGCATGTCTTAATAATCAGTATTGAATGGCTTTTCACACTTTGGAATTCAGGAAAAAGAGAAAATATGATTTATTTTGTTTTCCTTTTAGGTTATTATGAGATAATTTCCTCCTAAATGTATACTTCATTATGCTGTCACGATTCAGAATATTCCTATTAGTTGATTCATTTAAAACTACAGATACATGAAAGTAGATATAACATAAAACTTAAGTTAAGCTGAATGTTCAGCTCTGTTTTTAACTTACCTTGTCCCTCAGCACAGGACACTCACAAGGTGAGAATGACATTGATTAGAAACAGCATGTTAGATGCGCCCAATGATATATAAATACACATATTTCAGCTGTACTGTTTTAGGTTTGAAATCAGCTTCACTAGCAGTTCTCAAATATGACTCTAAATTTAAGTACACTAACAATTTTAATTGAATTGTTGTCACTAAGTAAATACCAAAGTTCGGTGAATTTTGCAAACTCTCTAGGCAATTCTTATCAGTATTTTCACAATCATTTCTTTAATTCATCACCTGTTATGTATGTATACAACTTTCTGTGGGAACAGGAATGAATTGGCCCCAAAGGTAATATAAAATGCTAACTTATTTAAAGACAATATTTCTTGAAAATAGGTCAACTTATTCTTCAGCCAGTTAAATCATATGTGAATAGCTCTCACAATCCAAGCCGTGTCACCAGAACTTTCTTCTGTCCTCCTTTCACCCAACTTCATTACTTAGGGGTCTCTGAAAATCAGTCAAGGTATTTGGGCCCTTGTTAACCGTCTCTATTTTCATCGGGTTAGGGAAGCAAACAGACTTTTTTTTTTTTTTAATTTGCAGTTGATCATACTGGCTAGTGCAAGGGTTCCAGCACATACTTAATATTAAAATAATCTTTAACTGAAGTGCTTTGAGACACCTTTTTTATATGGCACAGTATATTCTGACACATACAATGATTTCCCTTCTATTGGAGGAGTGTCACTCAAGCCTCACTTTCCTTTAATTGGACTGTCCTCTCACTGATTTATTGATCGCTTTTATTCTTTACTTTCATATATATTAAACTGTGTATATATGTGTGTGTGTATATATAGAGAGAGATAAATATATATTTCATATATTTATATGGAAATATAAACGTCTTTCCAACTATATTTGTCATATTTTAAGATATCCTTTACTATAAAGACTTATTTTCAAACAGATGATTAGTATTAAAAATATTACTTTGTGAGTGGAAAAAGCAAATCAGTGACCAAGTATAGTTATGTTTAAAAATTATTTACGTGTATGTTTAATTACAATAATTTCTAAGTATTGAAAAATATTTAAAATCATGTATAATCAGGACTACCAGAGGCTTATATCTGACTAAACTTTCTGCAAATAATAATTATATACTCAACATGAAATACAAAATCTAACTTTTTGAATGACCAAAAACAACCATAAATCGGAAAGTATCAACCTTCGAAAGAATAAAATCAACCTGTGAGATCCATATTTTCCTATCTTTTCAACTGAGGGCACACCCTAGTCCTCATGGTGTATGTATGATACAGTTAAAGCAGAAATAAGTAGTCTTGTTTGTGTGTTAACTTAAAGGTCTCAGTCTGGCTGAAAAACTATGTCAATTGAGAAGAGAAATACAGAACAAAAGGAAGCCGCACCAGGAAAAATCCCCCAAAATCTACACACGACCGCTTATTAAATTATTTACTGACTCTCTACACTGAGCATGTGAATTCCAAGAAGCCTAGTAGAAAGCAATCGTGGCAGAACTGAAAACATTGAAAAATTCATCCATTCCCAGTGTGAGGGAGAAAGTGTTTGGAGTTCAAGGTCAGTGGAGCTTAGTGAATTTCTCATAATTTCTTTTGAAACCCAGAATGGAATGTATCTTAGAAGTACCATGTCCCAGTAGTTGGCTAAAGACTATGCACTTGGACTAGGGAAAATCTGAAATAGTCCCATCCTAGCAAAACTTAAAACCAAGACTTCGCCGGATAATAGTGTGTCACCAGGAAAAAAGCAATTAGAAGAAAGTTAATATTTTTCAGAGGCAGATGCAAGAACGTATAATGTCTATAATGTGTTATTCACAGTATCTGGTGTAGAATTAAAAACTTGTTAGACTTGTTTAACACTGTGTAGTAGTGACATAATGATAGATAAATTGATTAATAGAAAAGAAGATTCCAGAAATAGGCCCACACATGTAAATCGTTAGTTTGATGAACCATTGCAATTCAATGTGAAAAAAAATTTTTTTTTCCCAGAAATGTTGAAGCAACAACTGGGTTTGGAATGGTAAACAAAACTGAACCTTGATGTCTTTCTCACACCAAATAAATCAATTTAAGTTTCATCATAGTCCTAAATGTGAAGTTAAAAAGAAAAATGCTGAGAAGAAAGCATAGTGGAATATATTCAGTCATTGATGGTAGACTGGTATTTCTTTAAAAATAACACAAAGAGTACTAATTATTTTAAAAAATGATAAAGTGGACAACAGTAATAATTTTAAATTTGTGTCCATTAAAAGGCATTATCATAAAACTAAATATAAAATAAACCATAGATTGGAAGAAGATATTGGTAATATATCAGAAAAAAGATCCATATGTATCATACATAAACAAACATGCCAATTAAAATGTTGGAGTAATCACCTTACAAACATAGATTCACAAATGTGTTCAATATCATTACTCATCAGTGAAATACAACATAAAAATTGAATTAAATATACTACACCCTCACACAATGACATTTAAAAGTCTGACATTTCCCACTTTTGTTGAGGATGAGGTTAAGTGGAACTTTCATACATTACTGGAGAAAGATTAAATGATACAATACAATCACTTTGGAAAATTTGTTAGCAATTAATTCACTCCTATGAAAATTTTTAAATGAATGGGTATGTCTACCAAGAGTTATATACTAGATTATTCATAGCAGCTTTTTTCATAAAAGCCAAATGTTGAGAATTAAGGAAATGGAGGAATAAATTGTTCTATATCCATACAGTGGAATCCTACTCTGTAATAAAAAGAATGAGCTATTACTACATAAAAAGCTTGAAAGAGTCGTCTAGATATTTTGTTTAGTTAAAAATGTCAATAATGTAAATGGAGTATAACTTCAATCATATAAACTCAAAACAGGAAAAACTAATTAGGGTTTAAAATTTCAGAATACTGGTTACCTCTGGGGAACCCTGGTGGAGCAGTCGTTAAAGGCTCAGTTGCTAACCAAAAGTCTGCAGTTTGAATCCACCAGCAGCTCCTTGGAAACCTTATGATGCAGTTCTACTCTGTCCTATAGGGTTGCTATGAGTTGAAATTGACTTGATGGCAACCGGTTTGGGTTTCTTTTGGTTTTTGGTTCCCTCTGGAGATGAGAAGGATGTAAACTGGGAGTTAGTATATGATGGTTTCTCATAGGTGATGAAAAATTTCTATGTTCTGATATGGGTGGTGGTTACATGGGTGTACAAACATGTAAAAAATCATCAGTTGTTCAATTAAGATTAGTGCACTTTACGTACCTAATTATATGGATGATATGAATCAGAACAAAATTAACTATAATTAGTCTAAAATGCAATGTTGTGCTTTATACTTTTTGTACAAAAAGCTCACTACCAGCGTGTCTAAGTTCCAAACAATTTTTTCTAGTAAATCATTAAAATGAAATGAAATAAAAAATAAAAATAATACTTTTGCTGATATACAATTGAGATTTAAATGAAAGATTTGAAAACTATATTCTTTTGTTAGAATGTTTACAAACCCTAGTAAGAATCATCTTACTATGTTATTTTCTATGTAGTAAAACAAATGATCACAAAATGTGGGAAGCCACACCACACTGAGTGATAGGTAGTTTTTAGCTGTAGACGGAGCTGTAATAAAATGATAGCAAGCAATTAAAATAAGATAACTTTTTCTAATTAATTGAGTGGTGACAAGTCAAGAACAATGTCATATGTCAGCTGAATAATAAACATTAGGGGGTAAATTTTTATTACATTTGGATGAAAACATCCTCAGTTATAATGATATTTTACTCTTTTTATAAATAATATTTGTAAAGAATTAAAAATATTATTTAAAAATTACTGACCATATTTAAAATTGGACCTCAACACTGTATATGAAATCCTGAAACAAATAATCATTTTTCAGGGAAGAATATTTGTTTTTCCAACGTCATTGCTTTTGCCATTAGCTTGCCTTAGCCAGAAATTTGGATTGTAATCAACTTTAAAAAAGCTTTCTGGAGCCATAGGAGTTGAATGAACCCCTGAAATTATTGCCCTGGCATAATCTTTAATACTTAAACCAAAAATATTCCCTGAAGTTTTCTTAATACAAAACAATAGTTTAGCTTACTAGTAAAAAAAGTCTACCTTGAGCATTATGCTTTTTTAAGAACTACCTACATGGGGTCAAAGTGACAACAGCAACTCGATAGATAGAAAGCTTATGGAACAGGAAGTTTATGTTAATAGAGGAGATACAATTCAGGAAAGGTGGGTGAGAATGTTTGCACAACTTGAAGAATGTAATCAATGTTACTGAATTGTTCATGTAGAAATGTTGACTTGGTGTATATTTTGCCGTGTATCATTGTAGAGAATAGCAATAAGCAAATGCACCAGGCAGCATTAACTTCCACTATTTACATGTGAAAATAGTATATCAAAACATGGAATAACTTGAAGTTTTATGGAGTAAAGTAATAAATATCACTGGAGGGACTAAAACAAATAGGAGAGCAAAGAAATCAATATAAGTAAACTTCATCTATGAGTTGAATTAAAACACAGGTTGAGTAAATTTGTGGGTTGGGTTACTTAGGGGATCTTGTTTCATGATCTTGGGAAAATTATCCACTCACGTTGGTGTCTGCTTCTCATACTGGTGATGTTAAAATTTCAGTTTCAGTCCTTTGGTCGGTTGAATGGTCCGCGTAAGAGCAGCAGCCTTCTTCAGTTGGGGAGAGATAGATACAAGTTTTGACTGCCTGTAATTTGGTGTTACAAGTATTAGTGAGGAGAACTACATACTATCCTTTCTAATGAGGCCCCAGAAATCTTTTAGCTGATGTCTATTTAAAAAATATATATAGTCCCCTGGAACATTGTCGGGTAGATTTTGGGATTTTGCTTTTCGTTTGTCAAAGACCTTTTTAAACTATGAAAACATTCCTTAGAGTATTGGTTAAAAGACTGACAATACTTAACAATATTAGAGTTGGTATAAGTAACACGAGGGAGGGCCACTGGTTTTGAAGAACTACTTCTCTCATCGTAGTCATTTCAACATTCATTTCTTGAAGACTGTGGGTGAAATCATTTAAAACATTCTGAATATACTTAGTCATAACTTTAAGTTGTGCTGTAACGTTTTTTAATCTATAGGATATTCTGTAACCAGAATAATGTTATTTGCTGAAATAGCTTATTCTCATTTTAAAAGAGGGAAAGGAAAATAAAAATGGTTTTATATTGAGAAATTAGAACTTTGAATATTAACAATGTTTTCATAAAAAACCTTATGGTAATACTTTCAGTTTATTCAGTCCTATGTAATTAATTTTGGTTTTATGTTACTCTAGATAAGTAGCAACTTGAGAAAAAAAACTTCAAAAGATTTTACACAGATTATAAAAATTCAGATTCAGTCCAATGGCCTCCATGTTCAAAATATTATAGTCCTCTCTATAAGCCTGAAATTATCCATTTTTGTTGCATTTTCAATGAATCAGCAAGGTAAAAATTATCTGTGAATCAAAAGCTTAAAAATGACTACGGTAAATTTAAAATAAGAAGTTTTAAAAGTGAAAGTCTTGATGGGAATTAACTACAAAAGTAATGTAAACCTAAATAAAGTGAAATAAAAACTTTAGAGAAATATTTTTAACCACAATCATTAACCTAATTTCCAAAGAGCTTCTGATATAACACATAATAGTCTTGAGATGCAGTACCATATAGTTAGGATACATTAAGAACATACTAAGATTATTAAATTTCTAAACGTTTGACTCGTAATACAAGCCTTACAGGTAAAGATATTAATTCTCTAGTTAAAACCATTAGCTTTGGTACTTCTAGGCAACATGGCTCTATAGACAGAAGCACCATGCTGTCGCTCCACAGCAAAGGTCCGAAAAACTAAGTCAAACAGAATCAAAGGTCAGTGGTGAACCCTAAACATCAAATGAAGATACAAAGAATTCAGCGTGGCACCAAATGGAATAAGAAACTGACAGAGAACAAAGAGTGCAGAGAGATACATGCAGAGGTCCCCTATCAGCTAAAACAGCATGGATCCGCCATCTTGGACTCTTATCAGAGATGGGTGAACCGGGGGTATGGGAAAACAACTTCACAGAGCTTCCAGAAGGAAGCAAAACTGCTGGTAACCAGTAATATACTTTTTCCCACCCCCTACCCTTCATCACCCTGCTCAGCCTCCTCTGCTTCCTGAGGCCACAGTCTCTTGGTTGGGAAGCACTGGCTTCACCCTGGTGCCACTTGGATTCTACTTGCCCGCACTGGTTGCTCCCTGAGTGCCAGTTGTTGGCTGCTGGTGTTACTTTTTTCCACTTCTTTTAATTTCTTCCTTACCTTTCACCACTTCCCCCTCCTTTCTCTCAAATACCTGGCTCTCTGTGCCATCTTTGCTTCTTCCTGAAAGGCTGCAAAACACCACTTGACTGTGAAACTGCTTCCCAGCTCATGCTGCCACGCTGATGGGGCCTCAGGGGCTTTTTTTATTTGTTCTGTTTTGATTTGGTTGGTTGTTTGCTTTCTTTTTCTTTTCTCAGCTTGGGAGCCCCTTTTAACCAGACAGTACTGTGTGGCTTGGGAGCTACTCCCTTAATCTGTGCAGATGCACAGTGTAATCCCTGGGAACATCTCTTTTTCATGTTTTTGTTTTTGTTTTCTTTTCTTATCTCTTCCCCCTTTTTGTCTTTCTTCATTTCTCATTTTCTCGTCTTTCTATACTTACCTTCTCTTCTTGTCTCCTGAATACCTGGCACTGTGTGACACCTCTACCCCTTCTAGCCAGGCTGTACTTCATGGCCTGGGAGCAAGTTCCCCAGTCCTTGAAGCCACACTGGGGGGATCACTGGGGGCTATTTTTTATTTTTTTCTCTTTTAAATTTTATTAATTCATTTTTTCATCTACACTTTTCCTTTTTTCTTTTTGTTTTTCTCCATTTCCCAGTCTCTCATCTCTCCACTCCAACGGCAAGCTCCCTTAGCATTCTTTTTTGTTTGTTTGTTTGTATGTTTTTGTCTACTGTTCCTCTCTCCTCTTTCTCATCTTTCCCATACTCATCTTAGCTCCACACACCACAATCTCTGCCCTCCTTCCTGCCTACCTGTACTGGGAGCTGAACATCACAACCCCAAGCAGCACTGGTACAGCATACCAGAACCTGGCCTGCACTGACTCCCGGCCAGCTCTGTCAACCCTAGTGCATGCCACAAACGACCCATCCCAGAAATTTCCCTTCAACAGAACCTGCCCTGCTGTACCATACCTGAGCAACTGACACTACCCATTGGGGAAGAAAGTGAAAAATATCGGGCCTATAAGTGAACAAACAACAAAGAACACACAGCCCACCTCCTCACACATAACTAAATAAAACAAGCAAGATGAAACAAACAAGTCTACAGTCTAGAAATGAGGAAAATAACTATTGAATGCCCCAAAGACAGCAGACAATATCAAAACATATACAAAAACAGAACAAGATGGTTGCAGTAGGCATCCAAAATAAAACACCAGATGACATTCCAGTAGAAGAAAAGGCACTAGAATTACCTGATAGGGAATTAAAATCTCTAATATTCAGACCTATCCAAGAGCTGAAGCAAAAAGCAGACAAAAATGAAGAAAAAATAGACAAATTCATGGAAAAGACAGGCAAATTCATGGAAAATACAGAAAAAAAAGGAAGAATTCAGGAAAATAATACAAAATGCAAAAATAAATTCACAACTAGAAATCATACAAAAACAATAATTATGAAATCTAAAAGATAAACAACAAGATTTCAGAAATGGACAGTGTAATAGAAGAGCTGAGGAGCAGGTTTGAAATGATGGGAAACAGGATCAGCGAAATTGAAGACAAACACTTGGATACAACTCTGAGGAAAAATCAGAAAAAAGAAAAACGAAGAAACCCTGAAAATTATGTGGGATTCAATCAAAAGCAAAAATTTTCGAGTGATCAGAGTTCCAGAACAGGGGGAGAAAAAGAAAACACAGAGAGGATCGTTGAGGACTTGCTGACAGAAAACTTCCCCAATATCATTAAAGATGAAAAACTGACCATCTAAAAAGCTTAACAAATCCCATATAAGATAGACCCCAAAAGAAAATCACCAAGGCATATAATAATCACATTCACTAAAACCAAAGACAAACAAAGAATCTGGAGAGCAGCTCGAGAAAAATGAAGTCACACTGAGGATAAACAATAAGACTAAGCTCAGTTTATTCAGCAGAAACCATGCAGGCAAGAAGGCAATGCTATGATATATATGAAACCTTGAAAAAAAATTACCAGCCAAGAATAATATATCCTGCAAAACTTTCGTTCCAATATGATGGTGAAACTAGGACATTTCCAGATAAACAGAAATTAAAGGACTATGTGAAAACCAAACCAAACTTACAGGAATAATTAAAGGGAGTCCTTCAATCTGAGAGCTAATAACATCAGCTCACAGGCTGAATCTAGGACGCAGAATTGTATTAGCCAGATGCCGACTTCGGAAAACAACTCTCAAGGACTATCTAAAACCAATTACAAAGGGAGCCAGAGGTTAATCTGTAAATAATGACAGCATCAGAACAATAAAAGAGGGAATAAACGGTGTAGCTATAGAACCTTCTAATGGAGAGGAAGGCAAGGCGATACCAAATACTAATAGACTGATTCAAACCTAAGAAGATAAGGGTAAATTTCAAGGTATCCACAAAGAAAGTTAACAAACCTGCTCATCAAAATGAAGAAGAGAAACAAAGTCTCAGTAAAAACAAAACCTACAAAAACAAAAGCAATTTAAAAAAAATCTACAAACGAAAGTAATTCAGCACAGGAAAGTAAGAGGAAAAAATAAAACGTCAACACCACAAAAAAAAAAAAAAAAAAACACTACAAAATGACAGCAATAAACTCACACCTATCAATTACACTGAATGTAAATGGCCTAAATGCACCCATGAAGAGGTGCAGAGTGACAGAATTGATTAAAAAAACAGGATCCACCAATATGCTGTCTACAGGAGACACACCTTAGAAACAAAGACTTAAATTTGTTAAAAATCAAAGGATAAAAAAACATATCAAGCAAACAGCTATCAAAAAAGATCAGGAGTGACAATACTAATCTCAGATAAAGTAGACTTTAAAACAAAATCCACCATAAAAGACAAAGAAGGACACCATTTAATGATTAAAGGGACGATCAATCATGAAGACATAACCATAATAAACATCTACGCATTGAATGACAGGCTCCCAAATACATAAAACAAACTCTAACAGCACTGAAAAGAGAAATTGACAGCTCCAGAATAATAGTAGGAGACTTCAAAACACCACTCTTGGTAAAAGACAGAACATTTAGAAAGAAACTCAACAAAGGTACAGAAGACCTAAAGGGCACAATCAGCCAACTTGACCTCATAGGCATACACGGAACACTCGACCCAACAGCTGCAAAGTACATTCTTTTCCAATGCGCATGGAATGCTCTCAGAACAGACCACATCCTAGGCCACAGAGCAATCCTCAACAAGATCCAAAAAGTTGAGATAATACAAACTATCCTCTCTGACCACAGGAAGAGAAAGGAAAAAAAAAAAAATTACATAGTAACAGAATAATACCCTGCTTTCAAACCACTAGGTAGTAGAAGAAATCAGAGATGGAATAAAAATTTCCTAGAATCAAACAAGAATGAAAACACATCATACCAAAACTTTTGGGACACAGCAAAGGCAGTCCTCAGAGGATAATTTATAGCAATAGAGGCACACATCAAAAAAGAAGAAAGGGACAAAATCAAAACTTTAGCTACAGAACTGGAACAAATAGAAAGGGAACAGCAAAAAGAAGCCCACAACCACAAAAAGAAAGGAAATAATAAAGATCAGAGCAGAAATAAATGAAACAGAGACTAGAAAAACAATAGACAGAATCAACAAAACCAAAAGTTGGGTCTTTGAAAGGATCAACAAAATCAACAAACCACTCACCAGATGGACAAAATAAAAACGAGAGGATGCAAATAACCCAAATAATAAATGAAATGGGGCACGTTACAACAGACTGAACTAAAATTAAAAGTATCATAACAGAGCATTATGAAAAACTATACTCCAAAAATTTGAAAACCTAGAGGAAATGGATAAATTTCTGGAAACACACTACATACCCAAACTAACACAAAGTGATGTTGAAAATCTGAACAGACCGATAACAAGAGAGGAGATTGAAAAGGTAATAAAAAAAACTCCCAACAGAAAAACGCCCTGGCCCAGATGACTTCACTGAAGAATTCTGCAAAACATTCAGAGAAGAGCTTATACCAGTACTACTCAAAATATTTCAGAAGTAGAAAAGGAAGGGATACTTCTGAATTTATTCTATGAAGCCAGCATAACCTTTATATTAAAACCAGGAAAAAATGCCACAAAAAAAGAATATTACAGACCTATATATCTCATGAATATAGATACAAAAATTCTCAACAAAATTCTAGCCAATAGGATTCAGCATCATATCAAAAAAATAATACACCCTGACCAAGTAGGATTCATACCAGGTATGCAAGGATGGTTCAACACTAGAAAATCAATCAACATAATCCACCACATAAATAACAGGAAAGAAAAGAATCACACGATCATTCAATTGACACAGAAAAGGCATTTGACAAAGTTCAACACCCATTCCTGATAAAAACTCTTAATAAAATAGGTATAGAAGGGAAATTTCTCAGTGTCATAAAGGACATCTATGCAAATCCAATGGCCAACATCATTCTTAATGGAGAGAGGCTGAAAAAATTCCCCTTGAGAACAGGAACAAGGATGCCCTTTATAGCCACTCCTATTTAACATTGTGCTGGAAGTCCTAGCTAGAGCAATAAGGCAAGAAAAGGAAATAAAGGGTATCCAAACTGGTCATGAAGAAGTTAAACTGTCCCTGTTTGCAGATGATATGATACTATACATAGAAAACCCTAAAGACTCCATGAGAAAACTACTAGAATTAATAGAAAGATTCAGAGTAGCAGGATACCAGATAAACATACTAAAATCAGTTGGATTCTTATACACCTATAAAGAGAAAGATGAAAGGAAATCAGGAAAACAATACAATTTATAATAGCCCCTAAAAAAAAAATACTTAGGAATAAATATAACCAGGGATGTAAAAGACCTATACAAAGAAAACTCTGAAACACTACTACAAGAAACCCAAAGGGATCTACAGAAATGGAAAACATACCACGTTCATGGATAGGGAGACTCAACATTGTGAAAATGACAAGTCTACCCAAAGCAATTTACAAATACAATGCAATCCTGATCCAAATACCAACAACATTCTTTAAAGAGATGGAAAAACTAGTCATTAGCTTTATATGGAAATGGAAGAAGCCCAGAATACGTAAAGCTCTATTGAAGAAGAAGAATAAAGTAGGAAGACTCGTACTACCTGACCTCAGAACCTGCTGTACAGCTACGGTAGTCAAAACAGCCTGGTACTCGTACAACGACAGGTACATTGATCAATGGAACAGAATTGAGAACCCAGATGTAAATCTGTCTGCCTATGGTGACCTGATCTTCGACAAGGGCCAAAAGTCCATCAAATGGAGAAAAGACAGTCTTTTTAACAAATGATGCTGGCACAACTGGGTATCCATCTGCAAAAAAAATGAAACAGGACCCATACCTACACCGTATACAAAAACAAATTCAAAGTGCAACAAAGACCTAAATATAAAGCCAAAAACTATAAAGTTCATAGAAGAAAAAATAGGATCAAAACTAGAGGCCCTAATACACAGTATTAACAGGATACAAGCCATAACCAGCAACACACAAAGTCCAGAAGCTAAGCTAGATAACTGGGATCTTCTAAAAATTAAACACTTATGCTCATCAAAATACTTCACCAAAAGAGTACAAAGAGAACGTATAGACTGGGAAAAAATTTTTGGAAAAGTCAGACAAAGTTCTAATCTCTAAAATCTACAAGAAAATCCAACACCTCTACAACAAAAAGACAAATAATCCAATTAAAAAATGGGTAAAGGAAATGAACAGACACTTCACCTAAGAAGACCTTGAAGTGGCCAACAGACACGTGAGAAAATTCTCGTGATCACTAGCCATTAGAGAAATGCAAATTAAAACCACAATGAGATACTGTCTCACCCCGGCATTACTGACACGAATCAAAAACACTGGAAATAACAAATATTGGAGAGGCTGTGCAGAGATCGGAAGTCTTCTGCACTGCTGGTGGGAAAGCAAAATGATACAACCATTTTGGAAAACGATGGTGCTTCCTTAGAAAGCTAGAAATAGAAATAGCATACGATCCAGCAATCTCACTCCTATGAATATAATCTAGAGTAATAAAAAGCCATGACACGAATAGACATATGCACACACATGTTCATTGCAGCACTGTTCACAATAGCAAAAAGATGGAAACAACCTAGATGCCCATCAACAGATGGATGGATAAACAAACTATGGCATATACACCCAATGGAGTATTATGCAATGATAAAGAACAATGATGAATCTGTGAAGCGTCTCATAACATGGATGAAAGTGGAGGACATTATGCTGAGTGAAATAAGTCCATCATAAAAGGACAAATATTGTATGAGACCTCTACTGTAATAACTCATGAGAAAGTTTACACACAAAAAGAAACAATCTTTATTGGTTACCATGGATGGGAGGGGTGAGGTGGGAATACCAAATAGACAATAGATAAATGGTAACTTTGGTGAAGGGTAAGACAGTACACAATACAGGGGAATCCACACAACTTGTACAAGAAAAGGTCATGGAAGCTCCATAGACACATCCAAACTCCCTGAGGGACTGAATAGCTTGGCAGAGGGCTGCGGGGACCATGGTCTCGGGGAACATCTAGCTCAATTGGCATAACACACTTTATAAAGAAAATGTTCTACAGTCTACCTTGGTAAGTGAGTCTGGGGTCTTAAAAGCCTGTGAGCAGCCATCTAAGATTCTCCACTGGTCTCACTCCTTCAGGAGCAAGGGAGAATGAAGAAAACAAGACACAAGGAAAAGATTAGTCCAAAGGACTAATGGACCACCACTACCACGGCCCCCCCAGACTGAGTCCAGTACAACTAGATGGTGCCCAGCTACCAACACTGACTGCTCTGACCAGGATCACAACAGAGGGTCCTGGACAGAGCTGTAGAAGGATGTAGAACAAAATTCTACCTCACAAAATAAGAGCAGACTTGCTTGCCTGACAGAGACTGGAGAAACCCCGTGAGTATGGCCCTGGACACCCTTTTAGCTCAGTAATGAAGTCACTCCCGAGGTTCATCCTTCAGCCAAAGATTAGACAGCCCATAAAACAAAACGAGACTAATGGGGCACAACAGTCCAGGGACAAGGACTAGAAGGCAGGATGGGACAGGAAAGCTGGTAATAGGGAACCCAAGATTGAGAAGGGACAGTGTTGATATGTCATGGGTTTGTTAACCATTGTCATAAAATAATATATGTACTGTTTAATGAGAAACTATTTGTTCTGTAAACCTTCACCTAAAGTACAATAAAAATAAAAATAAAGAAAACCATTGGCTTTGATGAAGCTAGATTTAATAGAAACAAAGCTGTGACCAAGATAACAATTGAAATAATAAATTTATGACATAATGTCATGTGCTTTTTGTTTAGGATGAGGCATTTAAATTTTAACTCAAAGAAAATTTGGCCCTTTTTCTGATTTGACAACACATTTTATAAAATTTATAATGTATTAAATAAATCCTTTGGCATTTTCCTTTTTTGTAAAACAGAAATAAATCCTTGGATGCTTCCCATGAAGTTTCAAAGTTGTCAGGAGTTTATTATACATCACTGAGAAACAATATTTAAGTTATTCAAAACAAATATCCCAAAGGTAAAAATCCTATTTTTTGAAAACCATACAGCTTTGTTTTTGACCCAAGAAATCACCCTGTTGAAACCTTGTCTTTAAAACAGGCTGCATAAAGAGTAAACTTAAATTTCCAACTTAGTAATTAAGAAAAATTTTGTTAACTTAAAGAAAATTTTCTCTTAACAGTGATATAACGTATTATTTTTTAAATGTTATTTGATATTTAAAAATCTAAAACTTTCTTATGAATTTACCCATCAATTCTTTAGTTGCAATCAAGAACCTTGATTATATCAAACACATAACTTTAATAAGCTTTTCAAATATCTTGTCTCCGTTATAGTAATCAGAAAAAAAACCTTGTTTTTCACTGCATTTTTCAAATATACCAGTTTATATCAAAGGTTTTCCAAGTAGGCATTAAAAATGTGGGCACACTAAGTAGATTATCTAAAACTTAAATGCTGCTTTATGAGGAAAAATAGAAAAAAACTAACAACTGTTAGTCACGGCTTTCTGAGACTCAACACAAGAGAAACAACTACATAAATTTACCAATCTGTGAGGCTAGCTCAAAGACAAGGCTTATAGAATAACACATAAGACGTCATACAGTGCATTCCTTTTGAACCTAATTAATTTTTCCAGATAGAGACCTAGTCTATTATTTTAAATATATTAGTTCCTCTAATTTGAAAATACTAATTGCCAAACAAGGTAAGTTGAAAATACCTTGGTTGCTTTTGGCAACATATTTTCAGAGAACATCCTGCATAAGGGTGTTTCAGATAATCATTTGTGTCTCTACTCCCTCTGGGAATGAGATGTGACATCCTGCATCTGCATGACTAAAGAGGAAAAGACCCTCTAGGGGCAAGCTGTGGACATCCTACATCTGTATGGCCACAGAGGAAAGATTTCCTGAGTTAGCAGAAGAATGGAGTCTAGTCTCAAATCCTAAATTAGCCATTTTATTTATGCCAAACATTTCATTTTAAATGCTCTTGATCAGTATATTCTCAACAACAACAAAATAAAATAAAAAGTAACACTAGACGTTTTAAAAGTTAATTGCATAAATTATGATCAGCATTTGTTTGTTAAGAATCTTAGTGAAGGATACCATGAATCTACTATTAACAGTGGTGTTAATAAAAATTAACAGGAAATCCTGATTTATTGATTGTTTTGCCAAGTACGTGATAAAAGAGAAAAAGCTCTTGAATATCCACTCTTACTTATGAAAGATGGCTTTACAAAGGAAGTTCTTTAAGGATATTGTCAGTATCATTTGACATAATTTGTAGTTTATTCATTGAATTCAAGGTTAAATATAAAAAAATGAAATATTTTTTATTTTATATTTTAATAAAGTTTTTATTTTGCAATTTTAGATTTACAGAAAAGTTGCAAAGATCATTTAAATAAGGTCTTTTTTAATCTGGAAGTAAATGAGAGCAACCACATTCAAGTAAAAGAATTGTGATCATATTTATGGCATAAATATCAAATAAATTTTTATTTTTTGCTAGGTAACCATGTTCATCACAATGTTTTAGTTTCTCTCTGAAATAGTCAGATAAAGCTGGCTTAAACATATTGAGCAAGGAATGTATAGCTGTCATATACATAGATATTTAAAATATTTGATGATTACATTTACAGATTGATTTAAACTTATACTATTAAGTTGAATAATTTATACATATAAAATAAGAGTGTACCATATTAGTAAATTTTTGCAGGATTCAATTATTGAGACAAGAAGTTAAAACAACTTTAATAAGTGTATTTATCAAAGTTGTTCAATTCAGTTAAGACTGATAACCTCTTTTTTGAAAGATGTTGAATTCCTCCTTAAAGCATTTCTAACTGCATGTTTCATTGCAAATGATTTTAACTCTTGCAATAAAGATGAAACAAGGCAGAAATAAACTACGGAATAAATCTAATACTAGACAAAGATCTAAATATTATTAAAATATTTATATCTAACTGATTTTGGTCACATTCTGGTTTTTAATAATTGTTCTGCTTTATATGTTTTTTATTTCTTATTGTAAGTGTCGCTATGATTCAGAATCGGCTCTACAACAATGGGCTTGGGTTTTTTTGTTTGTTTGTTTTAAACATCCTTACTTTATTATTATTACTTTAAGAATTTATGTTTATTTAAATAATAAGGGACATTCATGAAGTTCAAATTTTAAGATGTACAGACGCTATTCTATTTAGTAAATGTTTCCTTCCTCCTTACTAGTAAAGAGAATTACAAGGGATTTTTGTGTATTTATTTGCATCCTGTAAACTTGATAAATGTTAGTATTAATTTTAGTAATTTCTTGTAGATTCTGTAGGGTTTTACATAGATACAATCATGTCATCAGTAAATAAAAAATTTTTGGTTCTTCTTCCACAGACTTTTTTTTTTTTTCTTGCCTTAATGCATTGACTACTCGCTCCAGCACAGTGCCAAATAGAAGTGAATGAGAGAAGATATGTATGCATTCTTTCAAATCTTATGGGAAATTAATCAATAAGTTACATTAAGTATAATGCTGTTGTTGGGAACTGTCAAATCAATCCTGACTCATAGCGACCCCATGTGGCAAAGTAGAACTGCACTATACGATTTTCTTGGCTCTAATCGTTATGGAAGCAGATCGCTAGGTCTTTCTCCTTGCAGAGTCACTGGGTGGATTCGAACAGCCAAACTTTTGGTTCAAAGCCACCAGTTAACCATTTGCGCCACAACTCGTAGCGACCCTACAGGACAGAATAGAACTGCCCCAAATGTTTCCCAGGAACAGCTGGTGGATTCGAAATGCTGACCTTTTGGTTAGCAGCCATAGCTCTTAACCACTGTGTCACCTAGGCTCCAATTAAAATGCTAGCTGTAGGTATTTCATTCATGCCCTTTATCAGTTTGAGAAAAATTCTTTCTATTGTAAGTTTGCTGAGTTTTTTGTTAAGACTAGGTATTGAATTTGGTCAATTATTTTTGTTTTTGGTTTTTTTTTTCTTCATCTGTTGAGAAGATCACAAGATTTTTCTCCACTTGGCCTTTTGTGTGGTGAAAAATACTGACTGCATGAATATTGAATCTAAGGTATTCCTGAGACAAACCCCGCTTAGTCATGATGTATTGGCCTTTTAACATATTGTTGGAGTTTATGTATTACTATTTTGTTGAGAACATTTGCATCTATGTTTATGAGGACTTTTCTGAATTTTTCTTTCTTAATGATTTTTTCAGGTTTCAGAAACAAGTTGGCTTCATAAAAATGAATTGGAAAGGATTCTGATAAATGCTATTTTCAGGAAGATTTGAGGTAAGGTAAGTATGATTTCTTCCTTAAATCTTTGCTAGTATTCATCAATGAAACCACCTGGGAATTAAGCTTTTTTGTGTTTGTGGAACATAGGCTTTTTAGATTGTCCTTTTCTTCCTGAGTTATTTTATTTGTGGTTTTCAGATAATTTATTCTTTATATACAAGTGATCTAATTTTCTGGCACACAGTTTTTCACTATATTTCCTAATTAACGCCTGTACTCTTAATATTAGATTAATACATACTTAGGATTGTTGTATTTTTCTGTTTTCTTTTATCATTATAAATGTTTCCCAATACTGTCATAATATGTACTCTAGTTGATCATAATACATCTATACCAGCTTTCTTAGTGTTTGCATGGCATATTTTTCCACCCTTTTGTTTTCAAACCATTTGTCTTTATAAATACGTGTATCTTTTATATATGGCATATGATTGGGTCATACTTTTGTATTCAGGTCGTTCTTGTGTAATTGGAAAATTCATTCTATTTACATTTAATGAACATAAGTGTTGATACGTTTAGTTTTAAATCCTACTGGTTTCTTATTCATTTTTCTATTGTCACTTCTGTTTATTTCTTTTTGGGGGGAGGGGTCATTTTTTCCATGATGTTCATTTCCTGCCTCATTTGGCTTATTGAATATTTTTATTGTTCTATTTTATTTATGCCATTGACTTCTTAGCTATATCTCTTTTTATAAAATTTTTAAGTGACTGCAACAGTGCTAACATTATACATTCTGAACTTACCAAATTTATTAACTCTATATTGCTTTGCACCTCAAACCTGTAATATATCAGTTCCCACATTCTGCTTTCCATACACTCTTCCCAATTTAGACTCTACACTCCACACTTTATACATCAAAAATGTAATTATCTTACCACAGTGTAATTCCATAAAACCACCTCAAAACATCTTTTGTTTTATTGTTTTCACATCTATACTGCTACACGTATTATAAACCTGACTTAACATTTTCTTTGACTAGTCAACTGACTTTAAAATTCTTTTTTTTATTGTACTTTAGATGAAGGTTTACAGAACAAATAGTTTCTCATTAAACAGTCAGTACACATATTGTTTTATGACATTGGTTAACAACCCCACGACATGTCAACCCTCACCGTTTTCTACCTTGGAGGACCTATTTTTTTTCTTGTTGTTGTTGAAAATATACGTAGCCAAAGACACAGCATTTCAAAAAATTTATACATGTACAATTCAGTGACATTGATTACATTCTTCCAGTTGTGCTGCTATTCTCACTATCCTTTTCCAAATTTTTCCATCACCATTATAATCTATTCACTGACCCCTAGTCTTCCTATCAAACATTTTGAGTTGCTGTTGTCAATTTGATCTCACATAGATAATTCATTTTTTTTGGGGGGGGGGTGCTTTTAAGACCCCAGACACTACTCACCAAGGTAGAATGTAGAACAATGTCTTTATAAACTGTGTTATGCCAGTTGAGCTAGATGTTCCCTGAGACCATGGTCCCCACAGCCCTCTGCCCAGCAATTCAGTCCCTCAGGGAGTTTGGAAGTGTCTATGGGGCTTCCGTGACCTTTCCTTGTACAAGTTGTGCTAGTTTCCCCTGTATTGTGTACTGTCTCACCCTTCACCCAAGATACCGCTTATCTATTGCCTATTTAGTATTTCCCCCCCACCCCTCCCATCCCTGGTAACCAACAAAGATTGTTTCTTTTTGTGTGTAAACTTTCTCATGAGTTTTTACAGTAGTGGTCTCATACAATATTTGTCCTTTTGTGATGGACTTATTTCACTCAGCATAATGTCTTCCAGTTTCATCCATGTTATGAGATGCTTCACAGATTCATCATTGTTCTTTATCGTTCCATGATACTCCATTGTATGTATGTACCATAGTTTGTTTATCCATTCATCTGTTGATGGGCATCTAGGTTGTTTCCATCTTTTTGCTATTATGAACAGTGCTGCAATAAACATGGGTGTGCATATGTCTATTCGTGTGAAGACTCCTATTGCTCTAGGATACATTCTTAGGAGTGGGATTGCTGGATCGTATGGTATTTCTATTTCTATCTTTCTAAGGAAAGAGCATCATTTTCCAAAATGGTTGTATCGTTTTGCTTTCCCACCAGCAGTGCATAAGACTTCCGATCTCCCCACAGCCTCTCCAACATTTGTTATTTCCAGTGTTTTTGATTTGTCCAGGTGAGATGGTATCTCTTTGTGGTTTTAATTTGCATTTCTCTAATGGCTAGTGATCGTGAGCATTTCCTCACGTGTCTGTTGGCTGCTTGAAGGTCTTCTTTCGTGAAGTGTCAGTTCATTTCCTTTACCCATTTTTAATTGGATTATTTGTCTTTTTGTTGTAGAGGTGCTGAATTTCCTTGTAGATTTTAGAGATTAGACCTTTGTCTGACTTGTAATGTCCAAAATTTTTTTCCCAGTCTATATGTTCTCTTTGTACTCTTTTGATGAAGTATTTTGATGAGCATAAGTGCTTGATTTTTAGAAGATCCCAGTTATCTAGGTTAGCTTCTGGACTTTGTGTGTTGCTGGTTATGGCTTGTATCCTGTTAATGCATGTATTAGGGCCTCTAGTGTTGATCCTATTTTTTCTTCTATGAAATTTATAGTTTTTGGCTTTATATTTAGGTCTTTGTTCCATTTTGAATTAGTTTTTGTATATGGTGTGAGGTATGGGTCCTGTTTCATTTTTTTGCAGATGGATACCCAGTTGTGCCAGCATCATTTGTTAAAAAGACTGTCTTTTTCCCATCTGATGGACTTTAGGCCCTTGTCGAAGATCAGGTGACCGTAGGCAGATGGATTTACATCTGGGTTCTCAATTCTGTTCCATTGGTCAATGTATCTGTCATTGTACCAGTACCAGGCTGTTTTGACTACTGTAGCTGTATAGTAGGTTCTGAGGTCAGGTAGTGAGAATCCTCCTACTTTATTCTTCTTCTTCAATAAAGCTTTACTTATCCTGGGCTTCTTCCATTTTCATATAAAGTTAATGATTAGTTTTTCCATCTCTTTAAAGAATGTTGTTGATATTTGGATCAGAATTGCATTGTATTTGTAAATTGCTTTGGGTAGACTTGTCATTTTCACAATGTTGAGTCTACCTATCCATGAACAGGGTATGTTTTTCCATTTCTGTAGATCCCTTTGGGTTTCTTGTAGTAGTGTTTCAGAGTTTTCTTTGTATAGGTCTTTTACATCCCTGGTTAGATTTATTCCTAAGTATTTTATTTTTTTAGGGTCTACTATAAATGGTATTGTTTGCCTGATTTCCTTTTCATCATTCTCTTTATTGGTATTCAGTCTTAGTTATCTAGTGCTACTCTAACAAGAATACCACAAGTGGATAGCGTCAACAAAGAGAAGTTTATTCTCTCACAGTCCAGTAGGCTACAAGTCCAAATTCAGGGCATCAGCTCCAGGAGACGGCTTTCTCTGTCAGTCTGGAGAAAGGTCCTCATCATCATCAGTCTTCCCCCCGAATGGGAGCTTCTCTGCACAGGAACCTCGGGTCCAAAGGACATGCTCTGATCCTGGTGCTTCTTTCTTGGTGGCATGAGGTCCCAAATTCTCTGCTTGCTTCCCTTTCCTTTTATATCTTGAGAGATAAAAGATGGTGCAGGCCACACCCTAGGGAAACCCCCTTTACATTGGAGCAGGGATGTGACCTGGGTAAGGATGGTGTTACAATCCCACCGTAATCCTTTTTAACGTAAAATTAAAATCACAAAATGGAAGACAACCACAAAATTCTGGAAATTGTGGTCCAGCCAAATTGATATACACATTTTTTGGGGGACATAATTCAAACCATGACATTCCACCCTTTGGCGCCCCTCAAAATCACATCCTTGCAACATGCAAATCATACTTATTTCATCATATCATAGCAAAAGTCTTAACTCCAAGTCCAAAATCCAAAAATTCCTCTTCATCTATGGGGATATATGCCATTTAAACATGGCTGCACTATTGACAATTGCAGCCCCCACAGGCCTCTATGCTGCACAGCATGTTGAGACTTGTCTCTAACATGTTGAGACTTGTCACAATGTGTTTTCCCAAACCTATTGTCCCTTTACTGATTGGCTTGTTTACCTGAATTCCTTCTCCCTTGCCCACACCCAAAGCCCATTGTTTTGTTAATTGCTTTATTGCTTGCTGTATTGACTATAAAATAAACTCCTGGGACTGAAGCGGGGTTGACTCCTCAGAGTGACCCTCCTGGCCCCACTTCTCTGTAAGAGTTGTGCAGTTGGTTACTGTCTTCGCCATCCTGATGACTGTTGCCGCTGCGATAGATGGTGCCCTGTGTGAGGAGCTGCGACAGATGGTGCCCCGTGTGAGGGGGCTTCTAAGAGAAAGAAGAGAGACCGTAGATCCTCACACTCCAATCCCTTCAGAAAGTGGTGAGTATAGGGCGCGTGTCCGTTTCAGGCTAGGATTCATAGCCCGAGAGTGGCGAGGCTTTCCGGAGGCCTTTCCGAAAGCTCTCAATTCAGGCTGGGTTTTACAGCTCAAGGGCGGTGGGGCTTTCCCAAACGCTCCCAAGGGATTTAGGCTTCAGGCCAGGAGCCTTCCTATCATTCTTTTCTTCATTTTTCCGTTTCTTCCTCGCTATGGGTAATTCTCTTTCTCCTGAGCAGTGCCAACACAAAACCCAGTTGTTGGGATTGTTAAAGGCCTCTAAGCTTAAGGTGCCAGAAAAAGCTCTTACCCAACTTCTGATTTTAATTGAGTCTGCCTGTCCATGGTATCCCCTATGAGGAAACCTTGATGTAGAAGCATGGGAATGTATTGGTAATATCATTCGTGACATGAACATCCCAGCTTCAGTTCTTATTGCTTGGCATCACTGCCACCTTGCTTTACAGCCCGTACAAACGGCTCCCTCAGCTCCCTCAGCTCCTTCTCCCACTAAAAATAATCTCATGATTCTAGTACTCCTGATCCTTCCTCTTCTTCAGCTTCCTCCCCTAGCAAGAATACTTCTAATTCTTCCTCTGATGCTTCTTCCGATCCTACTTCCCCCTCAGAGACTGCTTCCTCACAACATGAGCCCCTTATGGAGAAATGTTTGCGGGAAGGCTGTGAGAGGGATGGGCTTTCTGTCTTTCCTGTCCTACAAGGAGCAGGTCCTCCTCGACATGGTCACCTTCCTTATGAAGCCTTTAAAGAACTTCGCAAAAGCATAGGAACTGATGGTTTACAAAGTCCATTTACAAAGGAGCTAGTACAACAGGTAGGGTCAAGTTATGAGATGACCCCCGGGACTGGAACATCTTAATGAGAACAATCCTAACTCCTGCTCAGTTTAGTGTCTGGAATCAAGAATGTAAAGAACACTGTCACCTCTGTGCAATAGATAACATAGACTATAATATTCCTGTTGATATTAATATGCTTTTGGGACAAGGGCGTTACACTACGCCTCAGACACAGAGTCAGATGAATAAACAGGCATTCACACAAGCCTCTGCTACTACTACTAAGGATTGGAGTAAAATCCCTGATTCCAGAACGCCTACTGGTTCCTTCGCTACTATTCATCAGGCAGCCAAGGAACCTTATATTGATTTTGTTAACCGCCTTCAAACAGCTATTTCCCGACAAATTGATAATCAACAGGTGGCTGAAGTCCTCTGTCTCCAGCTTGCTTATGAAAATGCTAATTCTGACTGTCGGGCTGTTTTAACTCCCTTGAAGGCAAGAGATCCTAGTCTGGCTGATATGATCAAAGTATGCGAAAATATCAGCACAGAGACCCATAAAGCTCAGATTTTAGCAGCAGCTCTCCGTCCATCTACTGCTACCTGTTATGGGTGCGGTAAGCCTGGACATTTTAAGAACAACTGTCACAGCTCAAAAAATAAAAATGCCAATACTAAACTTCCATCTCAAAAATGTCCTCGCTGTAGCAAAGGTTTTCATTGGGCTAATCAATGTAGATCTTAATTTGACAATCAAGGAAACCCCTTGTCGGGAAACGAGAGGAGGGGCGAGAGCTCTCGCGCCCCGAAAAATCCAGAGAGCCCTTAAGCATGGAATGTAGAAACCACAGCATAGATTCCAAACAACAGCGCCTACAGATTAATGATTTAAAGGCAGCTACAGAAGAAAGTGCAAGACTTGATTTACCTTTAGCAGAAGGGGCTATATTAGACAAGGGAGGAAAAGTTTTTCTTATTGCAACTCAAGTTTGAGGACCCCTGCCTCTGGGTTATGTGGGACTTTTACTGGGTCTTTCGGAAGTTACATCTCAAGGGCTAACTATACATCCTAGTGTAATAGATTCTAAATATAAAGGTCAAATAAAGATTATGGTCTCCAGTCTGTCTTATTGGAATATTACCCCTTCTGACAAAATAGCACAACTGCTTTTACTCCCTTTTGTTGTCCCCTCCGCCTGTACTACACCAGGGCGGGGGGAGGGTTCCGATCACACAGATGCCTTCTGGGTCACCAAATTACGATCTTCTCGACCATATCTCACTGTCCAGGTCAATGATCGCAAGTTTCAAGGACTGGTAGATTCTGGAGCAGATGTAACTATTTTCTCCTCTGATACTTGGCCTTCTTCATGGCCTAAAACACAGTCTACTAAAACCCTTGCCGGGGTTGGAGGAGTACAATGTCCTTTTCAAAGCGCATTTCCAGTTATTTGTTATAGCCCTGATGGACAGCCTGCTTCTATTGGCCCTTTTTTTCTCCCTTCGCCTATTACATTATGGGGACGAGATCTACTTTCTCAGTGGAATGTTCAGATTGGCACTTCTCAGGATTTTTTGTAGGGGTCACTGCTCACACAGACCCTTTACTAAAGTTAACTTGGATATCTGGCCCCCCTGTTTGGGTTGAGAAGTGGCCCATCAAAGAAGAGAAGTTAAAACATCTAGAAAAACTTGCTCAGGAACAATTAGAAGCCGGACACATCCAGCCTTCTTGTAGCCCTTGGAATACGCCTATTTTTTGCATTCCTAAAAAGTCTAACAAATGGCGACTCCTACAAGACTTAAGGGCTATTAACCAGCGCCTCGTCCCTATGGGACCTCTTCAACCTGGAGTCCCCAATCCGGCTTGCATTCCTCAAACATATCATATTATCATTATTGATCTTAAAGATTGTTTTTTACAATCCCACTTCATCCTGATGCAGGGATATGAGTGGACTGTCCTCCCACAAGGCATGATAAATAGTCCAACTATCTGTCAATATTATGTTGATAAGGCTCTTAAGCCAGTCCGAAGAGCCTTTCCCTCATGTCTTATATATCACTACATGGATGCCATTCTCTTGGCTCATCCAGAACAAGAACAACTTAATTCACTTTCTGTATCTGTTCAACATGCTTTACAGAGTTTCAATTTACAAATAGCTCCAGATAAGGTTCAATCCTTTACTCCATGGCAATATTTGGGTTATAGGCTAGACACCCAAAGTGTTCATCCAAAAACACCAGAGATTATAATTCCTAAGACTTTGACTTTGAATGACCTCCAAAAATTCTTGGTCATATCAATTGGCTGCGACCTTCACTTGGAATAACAACTTCTCAGCTAGCCAATTTATTTGAAACCCTTAAAGGCGACTCTGCCTTGACCTCTGTAAGGACATTATCCCCTCAGGCAAGCCATGAGTTAACGCTTGTTAATCAGACCATTAAAGAGAAGTTTTTAACTCGTTTACAACTGAACCAGCCTGTTTATCTTCTCCTATTAAACACCCCTCATAGTCTCACAGGCATGCTCTGTCAGTTTACTCCTGATTTTGGAGCACTTGAGTGGCTTTTTCTTCCTTATTGCCCTCCACAACAGTTGTTCACGCGTTTCTCTCAACACATTGACTTGCTAATACAGGGGTGGTACTCGTGCTCAACAACTTTTGGGCTCTGACCCTCATTTTTTGTACTTTGGAGTAACAAAAACAGCTTTTGACCATGCTCTCCTCAACTCTGAAGAGCTTCAAATTGCATTAGCTGACTTTACTGGACAGATAATTTATTCTTATCCCACCTCAAAACCACTGTCCACATTACAGTTACTTCCTCTACAAGCTTCAACCACATTCTCTCCCACACCCCTCCCTAATGTTCCTACCGCCTTCATAGACGGATCAGGAAAAACTGGTAAGGGAGCGGTCACCTGGCAACAGACTGTAGGGGGCAACACTTTATTATACAAAAGGCATCCACCACACAGCGTGCTGAACTATTGGCAGCTGTCGCTGCTTTTGAAATATTTAAGTCCATGCCTTTTAATCTAGTTCCTGATTCTGCTTATGTAGTCCACAGCATTCAACACATTAGTGATGTCACTCTTCGATCCAGCTCTGCCTATGAATTGTTTACTTTATTTAAAAAACTCCAAACCCTACTTAATAATCGCAATTTTCCTTTTTTTGTGGTACATGTGCATTCTCATACACCTCTGCCCGGGCCTCTTTCTGAAGGAAATTCTTGTGCCGATTTACTTGTTAGCTCTGCTTTTTCTGATGCACAAACTTCTCATCAAAATGCACGAGGACTTCAAAAACAGTTTTCCATCTCTCTTACCGAGGCACAACAAATTGTCCGCACTTGTCCTGACTGTCAACGTTTTTCTCACACATCTTTTGCTGCTGGTGTTAACCTGCGTGGTCTAAAAGCCAATCAGTTATGGCAAATGGACATAACACATTACCCTCCTTTCGGAAAGCTTAAATATCTCCATTTGTCTATAGACACATATTCTGGATTTCTTTATGCCACTGCTCTCTCTGGAGAGAGTTCTACACATGCTTGTCGACACTTTGCCCAAGCAATTGCAACTATGGGGTGTCCTCAAGCCCTTAAAACTGATAATGGTCCTGCATATACTTCTGCTAAATTTCAACAATTTTGTGCCACTTGAAATATTCTTCATACCACTGACATTCCCTATAATGCTCAAGGTCAAGCCATAATTGAACGTGCCCATCATACTCTCAAACAGTTATTAAATAAACAAAATGGGGAAGATGATGGGTCCAAAATATGTGATCAGAATGAAAGACTTGCCAAAGCTCTCTTTACTTTTAATTTTTTATCGGTTGCCAAAGATGGTGGTACTGCTGCAGAACGACATTTTATCCCCGCTGACACCCGGCCTCACCCACAAGTCCTCTACAAAGATCCTCAAAATCTTTCTTCTTGACAAGGGCCAGTAGAATTGTTAACCTGGGGGCGAGGGTATGCGGCTGTTTTGTCTCCTACAGGCCCACTTTGGATTCCTGCTCGACTAGTGAAACCATATCATGACCCCACAACAGCTGTGGTCCTGCATCAAACACCGATCCAGAAACAGAAAAAGAAGAATGAACGGCTGAGTGTTGCTGTGCCGGTGGCATGGGGGGGTCTGGAGGCCTCTTTCTCCAGGGCTGAAGAAACATTCTTAACTACTGGTACTCTCTTTACATTTACTAAATCTCAGGTGTGTATTTTTGTCTTCCTTTTCCAAATATTAACAGCTTCTGCTTCAGCCACTTATTGGGCTCATGTTCTTAATCCTCCTGTTTTTCATCCAGTTACATGGGAAGAGCCAGAGCCCCCTCTTTCCTCTAATGATACCTTTGTTACAGGAGGACAATATTTAGCTTATTTTAAGCCACTCATTAATTCCTCTGAAGAAGGTTGGTTTGTATTATCAACAAATTGAATACTTTATGCTGATGCCCTTCCTTTATGCTTTACTACCCAACCTCACACTACTTCTACATGGATTACACCATGTTTATCTAGACAAAATGTCTCTACTCTTAATATCAGTTCTGTATTTGTTCTCCGCCAAAGAAGCCACCTTTGGCTACCTGTTAACCTTACACGCCCCTGGCAAGACAGTTCCCCTCTTGCTCAGGTTGTTAACGCATTACAGAAAATGCGGACTAAAAGATTTTTGGGAATCCTTATCACTTCTATTATTACAGCCACTGCTATTGCCGCTACAGCTGCTACTGCCACCGTAGCTCTTTCTCAGTCTATTCAAATAGCTCATCAGCTTAATACTTATATGCAAAATGTTACTTCTGAAATGCAGGCTGTAACACACATTGATCAAGAAATTCTTAAACGCCTGTGTGCTTTAGAAGCCTCAGTCCTTTGGCTTGGAGAATGGCAAGAAGCCCTATGGGAACATTCTCAATTAACCTGTGATGCTGAATACACTTGCTTCTGTGTTACAGCCCTTCCATATAATGAGTCCTGGAAGGATGTTAAAAATAATCTTTTGGCTAGCTTCGCTTCTCCATTGAAAAGTGATATTCAAAAATTATAATTTCAATTACAGGAACAGCTCTTAAGATTACAATCAGAATCTAATAAAGCTACACTTAATACACTTAATGATTTTGCCTACTGGCTCAATCCCACACATTGGTTCTCTGGACGCAGTCTCCGTGTCTGGATCCTTTTTGCTATAGGATGTTTAATAGTTTTGTGCCTCTGTATAGTAGTTATCCACTGTCTCTACTCCCTGAGAGCCTCTCATCGCCAACAGAAGTCAGCCTTCCTCGCCTGGACCATTCGCTACCAGTTACATAAACAAGAGACGGGAAAGATAAAGACCTCCTCTTAAGAAGTCCCTTCCTATGCTATTATTTTGATAATCAGTAATTACCTGTAATTTGTTAATCAGTAAGCTCCCAATGAAAATTTGTTATGTGTAAATTCCTCTATATTTTCTGCTTCTCCCTAGTTAGATACTTCTGCATAGATAGGTTTCCAATTCGAATGATTCCTTTCCAATTGATTTTGTGTAAATCAATGTTTGTTTGATTGTTAATGAATCTTTGAGCCTTTATACATCTTTAAGTCTTTAAGAATAATAATTTCAGTGGATGTTAAAAGTTAGTGTTTACCTGACAAAATGAGAGTCAGAGGAAACACATGGGTTGAACAATCAGGATATTACTTATCCTCATAAGATCATCCTCTATTGTCTTACACACCTGAAAGACACATTGAGTGCGCTCACTCCGGCTATGCAATTGATAAGAGCATCGCTCTTACTTAGTAACCTGATGAAGAACCAGATGGTATCCAGTGGAAAACCAGCACCATGAGTTTAAAGAGCCTGCTACGCCGCCATCTAGGAAACTTAAGCCCAGGCATTAAGTAACAACCTGGTGAAGAACCAGATGGTATCTGGTGGAAAACCAGCACCATGAGTTTAAAGAGCTTGTCATAGCCGCCATCTAGGCGACTAAGTCCAGGTGTTACTCATAGCTATGCTACTTCTCCTCCTTAAACATATGGAGTGTGTCTCAGCCGTAGCTGGGCTCACAAGGACTCACTAAGTCGCCAGGCCCTGAGGTGTAGAGACAGTAGCTGAGATAATCTGAGACTTTATCTCTTAGAGAAAATTCTACTTGTCCTACCAGACACTTGTTGGACCAGTAAAAACCCTCTTGATTCTGATTTCATTAACTAAACAAAAGGGGGGAAATGTGGGGATATATGCCATTTAAACATGGCTGCACTATTGACAACTGCAGCCCCCACAGGCCTCTATGCTGCACAGCATGTTGAGACTTGTCTCCAACATGTTGAGACTTGTCACGATTTGTTTTCCCAAACCTGTAGTCCCTTTACTGATTGGCTTGTTTACCTGAATTCCTTCTCCCTTGCCCACACCCAAAGCCCATTGTTTTGTTAATTGCTTTATTGCTTGCTGTATTGACTATAAAATAAACTCCTGGGACTGAAGCGGGGTTGACTCCTCAGAGTGACCCTCCTGGCCCCACTTCTCTGTAAGAATTGTGCAGTTGGTTACTGTCTTCGCCATCCTGATTACCGTTGCCGCTGCAACATTCATCTGTGAAATCTAGAATACAAGTTATCTGCTTCCAAAGGTACAATGGCAGAACAGGCACAAGCTAGACATTTCCATTACAGATGAGAGAAACTGGAGGAGAAGAAGGGATTACAAGCACCAAGCAAGTCAGCAGAACACATTACATCAGCCCTCAAGGCTTTGAAAATAATCTTCTGTTCTCTGAGACCATTTACACAATAGCCTTGCCCTCCAGACTCTAGGTACTGGCCACAGTCTCCGGATTCTGAGTGGAGGCCCCTCAGCCCTGGGCTTCAGCTCCGCCTTCCAGGCCCACTGGGACAGCAATTCTGCTCCCTTGGCTTTAGGCGCACCATTCTCCTAGACCATCTGAGTGGCGACTCCAGCTTTAGAAACACCAGCGGCCTTGGCTCCACCCTTTGAAACTCCTGAGGTCCTGGCCATACCTTTTGAGATAGATGCAGCTTGACTTCTTGTGTCCCTTGTCTCTTCAGCTTCTGCTTCCTGTAGCCTCGCAGCTCTCGGGCCTCATGCCCACATCTGCCCTGCTGGGGCAAGTGTTCCAAAGCTCTGTAGCTCCACCAATAAGTGCCCGGAGACACCCCACTCCACCAGGAAGCCTCCTGTGCACAGGCACTCAGCTCTCTTGCTCCATGTGTTGGCTCCAGTGCCATCTCGCACTGGTCTCCTGGTTCTGCTGCTGCCACTTCTCTGCTGTTGCAGGTTCTCTGCTGCTGCTGGTCCTTCGCTGCTGCCACTGCTCTAGTCATTCACAGTTTCAAAATTGCTTCCACATTTTCGGTATCTGTTAGAGCAACACCCCACTCCGGGTACCAAATTCTGTCTTGGTTGTCTAGTGCTGCTCCAACTGAAATACCACAGGTGGATGGTTTTAGCAAAGAGAAGTTTATTTCCTCACAGTAAAGTAGGCTAAAATTCCAAATTCAGGACATCAGCTCCAGGGGAAGACTTTTTCTCTCTGTTGGCCTTCTTCTCATCAGTGTTCCCCCAGACTAGGAGCTTCTCTATGCAGGAACCTTGGGTCCAAAGGACATGCTCTGCTCCTGGTGCTTCTTTCTTGGTGGTATGAGGTCCACAATCTTCTGCTTGCTTCCCTTTCCTTTTATCTCTTGAGAGATAAAACCAGGTGCAGGCCACACCTGAGGGAAACTCCCTTCACATTGGATCAGGGATGTCACCTGGGTAAGGGTTGTGTTACAATCCCACCGTAATCTTCTTTGACATAAAATTACAATCACAAAATGGAGGAAAATCACACAATTCTGGGAAGTATGGTCCAGCCAAATTGATATACACATTTTTTGGGAGACATAATTTAAACCATGACAGGAGTATAGGAATCCAACCAATTTTTGTATGTTTTTCTGGTATCCTACTACTCTGCTGAATCTTTCTATTAGTTCCAGTAGTTTTCTCATGGAGTCTTTAGGGTTTTCTATGTATAGTATCCTATCATCTGCAAACAGGGACAGTTTAACTTCTTCATTACCAATTTGGATGCCCTTTTTTCTTTTTCTTGCCTTATTGCTCTAGCTAGGACTTTCAGCATAATGTTAAATAGGAGTGAATATAAAGGCCGTATTTGTCTTGTTCCTGTTTTCAAGGGGAATGTTTTCAGCCTCTTTCCATTAAGAATGATGTTGGCTGTTGGTTTTGCATAGATGCCCTTTATTATGTTGAGAAATTTCCCTTCTATAACAATTTTATTGAGAGTTTTTATCAGGAAGGGGTGTTGAACTTTGTCAAATGCCTTTTCTGTGTCAATTGAGATGATCGTGTGATTCTTTTCTTTCCTTTTATTTATGTGGTAGATTACGTTGATTGATTTTCTAGTGTTGAACCATCCTTGCATACCTGGTATGAACCCTAGTTGGTTGTAGTGTGTTATTTTTTTGATATGATGCTGAATCTTATTGGCTAGAATTTTGTTGAGAATTTTGCATCTGTATTCATGAGATATATTGGTCTGTAATATTCTTTTTTTGTGGCTTCTTTGCCTGGTTTTAATATCAAGGTTATGCTGGCTTCATAGAATAAATTCAGAAGTATCCCTTCCTTTTCTATGTTTTGAAATATTTTGAGTAGTACTGGTATAAGCTCTTCTGTGAATGTTTTGTAGAATTCTCCAGTGAAGACATCTGGGCCAGGGCTTTTTTTGGTTGGGAGTTTTTTTTTGTTTGTTTTTTTTTTACCTTTTCAATCTTTTCTCTTGTTATGGGTCTGTTCAGATTTTCAACATCACTTTGTGTTAGTTTGGGTATGTAGTGTGATTCCAGAAATTTATCAATTTCTTCTAGGTTTTCAAATTTATTGGAGTACAGTTTTTCATAATGCTCTTTTATGATCCTTTTTATTTCAGTTGGGTCTGTTGTAATGTGCCCCATTTCATTTCTTATTTGGGTTATTTGCATCCTCTCCTGTTTTTCTTTTGTCAGTCTGGCCAGTGGTTTGTCGATTTTGTTGATCCTTTCAAAGAGCCAACTTTTGGTTTTGTTGATTCTTTCTATTGTTTTCTAGTATCTATTTCATTTATTTCTGCTCTGTTCTTTATTATTTACTTTCTTCTCATGGATGTGGGCTTCTTTTTGCTGTTCTCTTTTGATTTGTTTGAGTTGTGTAGTTAATGTTTTGATTTTGTCCCTTCTTTTTTGATGTGTGCCTCTATTGCTATAAATTGTCCTCTGAGGACTGCCTTGCTGTGTCCCAAAGGTTTTGGTATGATGTGTTTTCACTCTTGTTTGATTCTAGGAATTTTTTATTCCATCTCTGATTTCTTCTATTATCCAGTGATGTGTAAGCAAGGTGTTATTCAATTTTCATGTATGTGATTTTTTTTCCTTGCTCTTCCTGTTGTTAACTTCTACCTTGATGGCGTTGTGGTCAGAGAAGATACTTTGTATTATCTCAAAGTTTTGGATCTTGTTGAGGATTGCACTGTGGCCTAAGATGTGGTCTATTCTGGAGAGTGTTCCATGTGCATTGGAAAAGAATTTACTTTGCAGCTTTTGAGTGTAGTGTTCTATATATGTCTGTGAGGTCAAGTTGGCTGATTGTGGCCTTTAGGTCTTCTGCATCTTTGTTGAGTTTCTTTCTAAATGTTCTGTCCTCTACTGACAGTGGTGTGTTGAAGTCTCCTACTATTATAGTGGAACTGTCAATTTCTCTTTTCCATGCTGTTAGAGTTTGTTTTATGTATTTGGAAGCCCTGTCATTGGGTGCATAGATATTTATTATGGTTATATCTTCATGATGGATCATACCCTTAATCATTATATAGTGTCCTTGTTTGTCTTTTATGGTAGATTTTGTTTTAAAGTCTATTTTGTCTGAGATTAATATTGCCACTCCTGCTCTTTTTTGGTAGCTGTTTGCTTGATATATGTTTTCCATCCTTTGATTTTTTAATAAATTTACATCTTTGTTTCTAAGGTGTGTCTCTTGTAAATGGCATATTGATGGATCCTGATTTTTTTTTTTTTTTGTCCATTCAGTCACTCTCCATCTCTTTATGGGTGCATTCAGGCCATTTACTTTCGATGTAATTATTGATAGATGTGAGTTTATTGCTGTCATTATGTAGTGCTTTTTTGGTGGTGCTGACATTTTCTTTGTTCCGCTTGCTCTCCTGTGCTGAATTCCTTTTTTTGTGGATTTTTTTTCTCACTTCTTTTGTTTTTGTAAGTTTTGTTTTTACTGAGACTTTATGTTTTTTCTTCTTTATTTTGATGAGTAGGTTTGTTAACTTTCTTTGTGGTTACCTTAAAATTTACCCTCATCTTCCTAGGTTTGAACCAGTCTATTATTACTTGGTATCACTTTGCCTTCCTCTCCATTAGAACGGTCTATACCTACACCATTTATTCCCTATTTTATTGTTCTGATGCTGTTGTCATTTACAGATTAACATCTCTGGTTCCCCTTTGTAATTCTTATGGTTTTGCATAGTCCTTGACAGTTCGTTTCCCAGGTTGGTATCTGGCTGGTATGATCCTGTGTCCTAGATTAAGCTTGTGGTCTGATGTTGTTTGTTCTCAGATTTCAGGGCTCCCTTTAATAAGACTTGCAGGTTTGGTTTGGTTTTTACATAGTCCCTTAATTTCTGTTTATCTGGAAATGTCCTATTTTCACCATCATATTTGAATGAGAGTTTTGCAGGTTATATTATTCTTGGCTGGCAATTTTTTTTTTTCCAACGTTTTATATCTGTCATCCCATTGCCTTCTTGCCTGCATGGTTTCTGCTGAATAATCTGAGCTAAGTCTTATTGTTTGTCCTCTGTATGTGACTTTTTGCTTTTCTTGAGCTGCTCTCAGGATTCTTTGTCTTTGGTTTTAGCAAGTGTGATTAGGATATACCTTGGTGATTTTCTTTTGGGGTCTATCCTATATGGGGTTCGTTGAGCTTCTTGGATGGCCAGTTTTTCATCTTTTGTAATATTGGGGAAGTTTTCTGTTAGCAGTTCTTCAATAATCCTCTCTGTGTTTTCTGCTTTCTTCTCCTGTTCTGGAACTCCACTCACTCACAGATTTTTGCTTTTGATTGTATCCCACATAATTCTCAGGGTGTCTTCTTTATTCTTCGTTCTTTTTTCTGATTTTTCTTCAGAGTTGTATCCAAGTATTTGCCTTTAATGTTGCTGATCCTGTCTTCCATCATTTCAAACTTGCTTCTCAGCCCTTCTATGACACTGTCCATTTCTGAAATCTTGTTGTTTATCTTTTGGATTTCTAATTGTTGTTCTTGTATGATTTCTAGTTGTGAATTTATTTTAGCATTTGTTTCCTGTATTATTTTCCCAAATTCTTCCATTTTTTTGGTTTGTGTTTTCCATGAATTTGTCTATTTTTTCCTCATTTTTGTCTTCTTCTTGCTTCAGCTCTTGGATAGCTCTGAATATTAGAGATTTTAATTCTCTATCAGGTAGTTCTAGTGCCTTTTCCTCTACTGGAAAGTCATCTGGTGTTTTATTTTGTATGCTTACTGGAATCATCCCATCCTATTTTTGTATATGTTTTGATATTGTCTGCTGTCTTTGGGGCATTCAATAGTTATTTTTCTCGTTTATTGATTGTAGATTTGTTTGTTTCATCCTGCTTTTTTGTTTTATTGGGTTATGACTCAGCATGCAGGCTGTGTGTTCTCTGTTGTTTGCTTATCTGTAGGCATGATACTTTTCACCTCCTTCTCCAATGGGTAGTGTCAGTCACTCAGGTATGATATAGCAGGGCAGGTTCAGCTGAAGGGGAGTTGCTGGGGTGGATTGTTTGTGACACATACTAGGGCTGAGAGGGTGGTCCAGGAATCATTACAGGGCAGGTTCTAGTAGACCATGCCTGTGATGCTTGCGGTGTGATGTTCAGTACATGGTGCAGGTAAGCATGAAGGACAGGGGTGATTGTGATGTGTGGAGCTGAGATGGGTATGGGAAAGAGGAGAGAGAGGAAAGAGGAACAGGAACCAAAAACATACGCACAAACAAACAAAAAACAGTGCTAATTGAGCTTGCTGTTGGAGTGGAGAGATGAGGGACTGAGAAATCGAGAAAAACAAAAGCAGAAAAGAGAAAAAGTGTAAAAGAAAAAAATGAATAAATAAAAATTAAAGAAAAAAAAAAGAAAAGACCCCAGGTATCCCACCAGTGTGGATGCTAGGACTGGGGAAGTTGCTCCTAGGCTGTGAAGTACCACCTGGCTAGAAGGGGTAGAGGAGTCACACAGTGCTAGGTATTCAGGAGACAGGAAGAGAAGGTAAGTGTAAAGAGACAAAAACTGGAAATGAAAAAAGACAAAAGGGGAAAAGAGAGAAGAAAACAGAACAAAGAAACAAAATAAACCAAAATAAAAAAAAAAAGCAAAATTAAAAAAAAATAAAACAAGAAAAGATGAATGTCCCCAGGGATGTCACTGTGCATCTGCACAGGGTAAAGTAGTAGCTCCTAAGCCATGCAGTACTGCCCAGTTAGAAGGGGCTTCCAAGCTGAGAAAAGAAACAGAAAACAAACAAATGAAAACAGAATGAATAATCAGAACAAACAAACAAAAAGCCTCGGGGGTCCCACTTGCATGGCAGCATGGGCCGGGAAGCATTTCACAGTCAAGCGATGTTTCACAGCCTTTCAGGAAGAAGCAAAGATGGCACATGGAGCCAGGTATTTGAGAGAAAGGAGGGGGAGGTGGTTAGAGGTAAAGAAGAAATCTAAAGAAGCAGAAAAAAGCAACACCAGCAGCCAACAAATGGCACTCAGGGAGCCAGCCAGTGCAGGCAAGTAGAATCCAAGTGGCACCATGGTGAAACTGGTGCTTCCCGGCCAAGAGACTGTGGCTGCAGGAAGCAGAGGAGCCCGAGTAGGGGTGAAGAAGAGTGGTGGGGGGAGTGGGAAAGTGTATATCCCTGGTTATTGGTTGTTCTGTCTCCTGCTGGAAATTCTGGAAAGCTGCTTTCTTGTACCCTGTTTGCTGATCTCCAGTAGGAGTCCAAGATGGCAGATCTGTGCTGTGGTACCTGATAGGGGACCTCTGCATGTATCTCTCCTCTCTGTTCTCTGTCAGTTTCTTGTTCCATTCAGTGCTTGGCTGAGCTCTTTATGTCTTCATTTGCTGCTTAGGGTTTCAGGACTGATGTGTGTGTCTCTGTTTGACTTAGTTTTTCAGATCTTTGCTGTGAGAAGGAGCATAACCAGATTCTCATTCATACATGATTTAATGATTTAAAAGATGAGTTTTTGTTTTTTTTTTTTAATTTAGTGTGGATGCTAGAAAGGTTAAGACTTTTGTGAATACTGGGGCAAGGTGAATGTATTTTGCACATGGGAAGGACTTAAATGGGGGGTGCCGAGGATGAACTGTTATAGAATGAATTGTGTCTTCCAAAAAGATCTTTTGAATTCCTAAAATTAGAAAAGATGAGAGAATTCTTGCAGAAGGGAGAACCCTGATGGTGCAGCGATCAAGCACTTGCTGCTATCCAGAAGGTCGGTTGTTCGAACCAACCAGCCACTCTGTGGGACAAAGATGTGGCAGTTTGCTTCCCTTAAGATTTACAGCTTTGAAGACCTAATGGGGCATTTCTACTCTATTCTATAGGGTCACTATGAGTCAGAATCCACCCTACTGCAATGGATTTGGGTTTTGTTTTATACCTGTGGATGTGACCTTGTGTGGAATAGGGTTTTTCTTTTTGAAGGTGCTATCTGTTAAGTATAGATCATACGGGAGTAGGATGAGACCTAATGTCTTTTGAGTGATGTCTTATCAAAGTGGAAAAAAAGACACAGAGTCACATGGGGAGAAGACAGACATCAAGTAAATATGCATTTAAAAGCCAAGGAACACCAATTCATGACTGGGGCTACCAGAAGCTGCAAAAGACAAGAAAGGATTTTTTCCACTAGAGTTTACAGAGAGAGCATAATACTGCCAAGGCCCTGAATCTGAACTTCTAGTCTCCAGAACTGAGACCAACCAAAAAACCAAACCCATTGCCATCGAGTCGATTCCAACTCATAGTGACCCTGTACAGTACGTTTCTATTCTCTAAAGCCATCCCTTTTGTGGCACTTTGTTATGACAGCCCTAGGAAACCTAGACACTCTCCAGTTTTCACTGGACAATGACCTTGTGTTCGCCTTCTTCTAACACTTTCCCTGGAAACCTGGTGAATAGGAAAAGTCATCTGCATTAGTTGGAAACACGGGCTTGGATTGATTAATATTTGGGGAAAAGCACAACTTTAAGAGGAAGCTTATATCACATACTGATCTGCACTTTACTGTTTTCACTTTAGAAAATATTTCAGCTGTTCCATTTTTACTAGAACAGATAATGAATGATATTGTGATTACACTTGTGCATATGTTACTTTTTATTTGTGTGTGCATATCATCAGAACATACAGCTAGAAGTGAGATTACTGGATCAAGAGGCCAATGTATTGTTTAATTGATTAGATATTTCAAATTCTTCTCCAGAGAGGTGTGATATTTTAGCCTTCCACCATGTGCTGAGAGCCTACTTTTCCTTGACCTTGCCAACTGAGGACATTGTCAAACTTCTGTATTGTTTCTCAAGTGCTAGATATATGGCACATCTGTCTGTTTTAATTTGCATTTTGCTTATTATGAATAAGGTTGAAAAATATTTAATTGCATTTGTTTTTCTATCTCTTAATTTTCTGATTAAGAGCTCCTTAGGGGTCAATATCTCCCTAAAGAGAATTTTGGAAGAACTTCCAAGATCTGCCAAGGGGAACATTGACATAAAAATCAGGCAGTGGTTAACAGCTTTGATGCTAACCAAAAAGTTGGCAGTTTGAATCCACCAGCCGATACTTGGAAACCCTTTGGGGGCAGTTCTACTCTGTCCTATAGGGTTGCTATGAGTAGGAATCAACTTGACGCAATGGGTTTGGTTCTTTATAAAAAAGAATGAACACTGAACGGATTTATTAGGAACTAATGAATGATTATTAAATGAGGGAGATGGTAGAAGGAGGTATGATGGAAATAAGACTACTCACCATAGACCCTTTCAAATATTTTTTATTTTTGAAATTGTAGATGTTTTTCATAGTTAAAAAATGAGGTTAGATAAAAAAGGGAAGAAGGAGCAAAATCTAAAATTTAAAACAAACTAGAGCAAATAAATGTAAAACATCAATATGGTAACAAGAGTCATGCAGAGATCAGAAGTACTATAGCTGTTTTAGAAAAGAGTACTCACACACAACTTAAAGGCAAATATCCTGAGACAAAAGAAATTTTAACTTTCATTCAGTAATTGAACTGTTAATAGTAATGTTTTCATTGCTCTATGGGTGTTATTTTTATAAATGTCATAAAATGGAAAGAAAACAGTAAAGAGAAAAATGTTAAAAAGTTATTTAAAACTGATTATTAAATTTTAATTGTAAAATCCAACAGAAACTAGTATATTTTAAATGTCATTTATCTTTCAAAGATCTGACAAATAAAAGGCTGGAGAAGTACACACACTGAGCTAAGAACATGGTGTTGTGCTACAAGATGAGAAAGGTCCAAAGACTAATGGAATATGTCAATTGCAGTCAGGAGCGAGCTTCAGGGGTCACCCACTAGCCAAATCTGTAATAATTTGAGCTTCAGAAGAAAATCGATTATAATTGATTGTAACAAATTGAATAAATAAAATCTCTGAATCCTTGGTGATATACACAACAAAAGGACAGGAAGAGTTCCTCACCCAACTCCCTTAGTGCTGTAGTTCCTACAGATCCCTTTTAAATTCTATCAGTAAGACTGAGTTTCATCTTAAAACGTTTTGTGTTTTTGTAGAGATTAAGTATGTTTCTAGCTAAGAGTGGTTTTAATTATTTAATGCTATTTGAAATGTATGAACATACAAATTATATTTCAGAATCTTATTGTTGAATGTTTCACCCAAACTCTTCCACACAAAATCATGAAAATGTTATTAGGCCCTAAGATAATTACAGAGTCTTTAGAGTCATCAAATGTATTCCCTTTTAAGCCATCTTTATTTTAAAATAACAATCTTATGAATTAAATATGATATATGCTAAAAATTTAAAAATTGAGAATATAGGTAAGTATAAAGAAGTTACATGCTAATAATTACTCCTATTATTGCTAAACTCAAATATGATATTGATAGATGCTGTTGAGCCTATTTCAACTCATAGTGGCCCCATGTGACAAAGTAGAACTTCCCCATAGGGATTCTTGTCTGTAATATTTACAGAAGCAGATTGACAGGCCTTTCTCCCATGGAGCCAATTTGTGGATTCAAATTACCAACCTTCCAGTTAGCAGTCGAGCCCTTAACCATTTGTGGCATCAGGACTCCTTAACCCATAGTCATTGGAATATGTTATTGACTTTCCCCCCTAGCTTTGTTCTATAGACATTAATTCCGAGCTTACAAAATCATGTGCATGTATTTGTGTGTTTATATGTGATATTGGGTTTTTATCACTTTTTATGTCAGTGTTATGATTATTATATACCCAACTCAATTTTAATTTTTCCTCATAATTTGCTTCAATTGTAAAGTGTGCTAGACATCTTGAAGAAGTTCATACAGTTGATCTTTTTTGGCATATTTGTCCATCAATAGATAAGTAGGCTAATATTAAAAAAAAACAAAAAAACAAAAAAAACCAACCCAAACCCATTGCCATCAAGTTGATCTAACTCATAGAGACTCTATAAGGCAGACTAGAACCGCCTCATAAGGTTTCCAAGGAGCAGCCAGTGGATTTGAACTGCGGACCTTTAGGTTAGCAGTTCTTAACCATTTAGCCACCAGGGATCCTGGCACATATTAGGGGCTGATAAATAATTGCTTATATTTTATTACTAGCATAGGTCTGATTTAGTTAGATTTTTATATATTTGTCATGTAATATTATTCTGAAGATGGAGACCACTAGATCTTTTCCAGTTCCTCTGAAACAGAGCATCTCAGAAAGCCTCAGATGTTATGTTGAAAACTTTGAGAGAGTTAGGAAAGTGAAGAACCAAAACAGCACTGAAGTGAGTGCCTCTAATTTCATGTCACGGATGTTTTAGGAACAGGACACACTGCTTTATGGTTTGCCAAGTTTTAATGTGGTGCTTAATTTTTAGTGTCAGATATTGGTCTCTCAGATTATAATTACATCACTCACTTAATATTTACGGCAAATTCTAATTTATCAATAAAAATGACTTAACACTTGGAAAAATAAAATGGAGAAAACTAGATTAATAATACAGAACTCAGGATATGTATATAGTTTGATCATATAAACCCATTTTAACCAAAGTATGTTTCACAACTGGGATACTCCAGCTTCCCTTCCTGACATGTTGCTTGGAAAGTTTCTCTTGGTGTCTTTTCCCTATATCCCAATTTACAAGTAAATTCAATAGTATCATTTGTTTTGACATAAGTTTTTTTGTCATTTTTCAATTTTAACTGTATGTTATATTTTTCCATCATTTCTTCTGATACTACACATGCATCTGAAAATAGAAAATAACAAATTTAAAAAATTATTAGTACACATAAAATTATTTTCATAGACTTTCAGGGTTTCAAGTAGACTGTTAGATAATGGTTTAGGAATTCTTTCTCTAAATCTTTCCAAACAGTCTCTGTGAAAAATTATCATGTATATTTAAATATTGTGAAATGGTAAACCTAACTAACCTAACCTATTGCAGTTGAATCAATGATGAGTTGTCGAGTTGATTCTAACCTCATGTGTTACAGCATAGAATTGCCTCATAGCGTTTCTTGGCTGTAATCTTTACAGAAGCAGATTGCCAGGACTTTCTTTCACAGCACTGTTTGGTGGGCTCAAACCACCAACCTTTAGGCTAGTAGATGAGTGCAAACCTTTTGTGCCACCCAGGGAACTTGAAACTAGTAAATGATGCAAAAATGACATATTATGTTTACTGTGTGATAATTAGATGTTATTTTCAGAGAATCGTAACATGAATTATCATTTAAGAGTTTGACATTAAAGAAATGTTCGTATCTATTGTTTCAATAAGAACTTCCAAAACTTCATGTCTTCAGATATTAATATCGGAAAACACTATGGAGCAGTTCTACTCTGTAACACACAGAGTTGCATGGAGTAAAAATTGACTTGCTAGCAACAGGTTTTGCTTAATTGACGTTTGGTAGTCAAGTATTCAACACAATGGTTCTTCACTAATTCATAAGTATTATAAACAGCAAAACATGCTCATTACTCTGATTTTCCCAGGATCAAAGAGAATACTGAAGTACTTACCTAAGCATTTTGGTGGTTTTGACCACGATCCATTTCTACATGTTATATGTTTGTTCCCCTGAAGTTTGTAGAGGTTCTGGCATTGGTACTCAACTGACGATCCTTGAGCATAGGTAGGTAATGGGAATGAAGTTATGTCTCCATTTTCAATAGGTGGAGGGGGCCCACATTTTCCTTTAGAATCTAAATATATATATGTACATGATTTATTGAGAGATCAGATCAATGAGCAGAATAAAATGAGGCAAATACAATGAAGTATAATATGTAAAATTTCTGAGGAAAGAAATTCTAATCATATAAATTGAGAGCTAGAAAATTTTTCAGTTCTTCCTTTTATCCTACTTTAAAACCCACTAAAACACTAATAAACATGTCTGCTTTCTGGTTTTACAGTATCAATTTTTTTCTTCATGAATATATGCAGAAAAATTCATAGCTAAGATAAAGGAAATTTTTCTTTTGGCTATATAATATACTGTTGTGTCTACTGGGTCTCTAGTTATTTAAAAAAATTTTATTACAAAGGAAACATCAATTCCTTACAAAAATTCAAAGAATAAAAATGTGTATTTGTACTTTTGCTAATCCATAGCTAAAAATCTTTGACATATTATATTAAACCAAAGTTAGAACACTCTGAAAGATGAAGAGAAGTTGGACCTTGAGACTCAAGGAACCATATGACAGTGAGTTATGTGGGTTCTCTTTTCTGTCTCCTGTATATCCTGAACTGGGCAGTGGGGAAGACGGCATCCCAGAATCAATATCCAGTTCAGACAAAATAGTTCAGAGAAGAGTCTGCTTCTCTAACCAAAGGCTCTGGAAAGGAGAAGCCTAGCAAGACAGAAACCTTTTTACCAATAACCAACCTACCCTACAAAATCACGACAGAAGAAATAAAGACCATCTCCGCCTCCCCCCATGATCATCAGGGCTGACTGAGGGGCCTAGACTTCCACTCACAAGCTAAGGTAACAAGGCACCTGTTTCCTTTTCGTGGTGTCAATGAGGCCAAGTGGGAAGCCTGGTTTGCACCCTGAATGGCAGGAATGGAGGTCTGTTAAAATACCAGATTTAAATAAAATTCAGAGTTTCAAAACATAGTACCCAAAATGTACAGGTTACAGCTGAAAATCACTCATAATATCAAGAATGGGGAAAAAGAGAAAAGACAATCAACAGATGCTAACACTGAGACGATTCAGATGTTAAGATTATTTGACAATGATTGTTAAAATCCAATGGGATTATGTAACTAAGAAATATACTAACGTTCTAAAAAATTCACTGAGCTCAGTTATAGGTTGGAGAAAACGGAAAAGTGCATCTCAAGCTTGATGATGAAATAATAAATATTAACTAATCTAAAAACAGAGTGGGAACAAGCAAAAGTAAACAGAGTTTCAAGTTTCTGTGGGAAAACAGAAAAAAGTTTGGAGTCTCATAAAGAGAGAAGAAAGAGTATGGAGTGGAATAAAAAAAAAAAAATCAAAATATAATGCCTGAAAATTTCCCAAATTGGGCATAAAGCCTAAACCTGCATATTCAAAAAGCTGAATAAACTTCAAACAAGATAAACCCAGAGAAATTTGTGTCAAGACACATCGTAATCAAATGGCTGAAGAGTAAAGTGACAGAAAAAAATCTTGAAAGCAGCTAGAGAGATATTATGCATCACCTATAGGGGAACAAGGATTCAAATGACAGTGGGTTATTTCATCTGAAATCAGTGGAGGTCAGAAGGAAGAGATACAACATTTTTCCAACTCTGAAAGAAAGGAATTCTACATGCAGTAACACCATCCTTAAGAATAATGCGGAAATAAAGACATTCACAGACAAAGGAGAACTGTGATAATCGTCTCCAGCAGGCCATGCTTAAAGAATGACTAAATTAATTTCTTTGATAGACAATAAAACATAACAGAAGGAGGAACGAGACTTCAGGAAGGAAGAAAGAACAATGGAGTAGATTAAAAACAATAGGGGTAAATGTAATAGACTATCATGAGTTTGTTAAATTTTGTTTGACTGTTGAAACAAAATTATATCATCTGATGTGCTCCATGTATGCAGAGGAAGTACTTAAGACATTTCTATTTAAAATGTGTTGAAGATAAATGGAGTAACTGGGTAAAATGGAAGTAAAGTTTACACACTTTACTTGAAGGAGTAAAATGGAAATACAGATATACAGTACATTACATATGTGAGTGGTCAAGAGCTATCGCTGCTATTTGGTTAGCAGTTCAAATCCACCAGCCACTCTTTGGAAACCCTATAGGTAATTCCACTCTGTCTTATAGGGTCGCTATGAGTTGAAATTGACTCAACAGCAATGGGTTTTTTGTCTTTTTTTTAAATTGTATTGCACAGTGCAACCACTGGATTAAACAACTATACAAAGAGATATACTAAAAAGGCAATACAGATAAAGCAAAATAAAATTCTTAAAAAATACTTAAGAAACCTACAAGAAAGGCAAGAAAATGGAAACAGGAATGAGAAACAGAGGAAACAAACCCAAAACTAATAATAAAATGCCAGCCATAAGCCCTAACATATCAATAATTACTTTAAATGTCAATGGTCCAAATATACAGTTAAAAGACTGAGAATAACTGGGTGAATAAGAACAAGACCAAACTACATGTTGTCTACAGGAAGTCACTTCAAACCTAAAAACATATGTAGGGTCAAGTAAAAGACTGAAAAAACATACCAGGCAAACAGTATTTAAAAAAAAAAATTCCTTTGCTGGCTCCCCTTGTCTCACAAACTCTAATGTTTGCATGTCCATGGATAAGTGCTCAGACTTCTAGAAAAATTAATTCCTTAGGTGAGCTTAGTTGGTCACATAATTTTGATTATAATTTGCCTGCTGAAGGGGTTTAAATTTGTATCACCTTCTATGATCATTCCCCAGCTGTCTATTCTACTTCTCACAGAGCTGTCAGACTTATGTAAAGTGTCTTTTATAGATTTATTCTTCAGGAAATAACTCAGTGTCTTCCTGATGAAGACAGCAGATTTTCCAAGATTCCAACTATTCCTGTAATAGGGTCAAATCTTTCATGAAACAAATAAGCCATATTACCTGGCTCAGTCCACAAAAAGAATTAAATTTTAAGCATTATAATTTTATTTGCATTTGGACTAATATATTCCACAAACATTACTATACATATGTTTATATCAATATATGTTATCTCTACTGTCTCTCTACAAATTTTTAGGAAATAAGATATTCTACTTTTGCACTGAGGTGCCTCTCTGTCCAGGTTCCACTCAGACACATCGCTTCTACCTCTCCATACAGGGAATAAGGTTTGTTACATTCAAAAAGTACTCTCTCTCCAGGTGGATACCTAGTCATCTGTTTTGAGATAATATTAGCATTTTTCACTTCAGGTGGATTCCCACAGGAAATATTTGAATAGAAAGAAAAATATTCTCTCCATTAGGGTTTGTCTTAGTCATCTCGTGCTGCTGTAACAGAAATACCACAAGCAGATGGTTTCAACAAAGAGAAATTTATTCTCTCATAGTCCAGTAGACTACAAGTCCAAATTCAGGGCGTCAGCTCCAAGAGAAGGCTTTCTATCTCTGTTGACTCTGGAGGAAAGTCCTTGTGTTGCATTAGTCTTCCCTTGTTCTGGGAGCATCTCAGCGCAGGAACCTCAGGTCCAAAGGACACACTCTGCTCCCGGCACTGCTCACTGGTGGTGTGAGGTTCCCATGTGTCTCTGCTTGCTTCTCTCTTTTATATCTCAAGAGAGACTGGATTAAGACACTATCTAATCTTGTAAACCTCATCAGTATAACCTCATCATAGTGATAGAGTTTACAGCACATAAGGAAATCACATATAACTTCATCATAGTGGTAGAGATTACAACACATAATGAAATCACATCAGATTTATGAAGTGGTACACAGTCATATGTGCTGGGAATCGTGACCCAGCCAAGTTGACAGATACTTTTGGGGGACACAAATCAATCCATGATAGGGTTCCTTTTGAGTAACAAATCAATGAATGAGATTTCAAATATATTTCAAAGGAGGTTTAAAATCAGAAGATAACCTATCATTCTAAAGTTTGCTAATATAAAAAAATTTACATGGAAAATAGGTAAAAAGACAGATGCTATAATATTTAAGTTTCAACGTCCTTACATCTCTCATCTATCTGCCCCAGAAGCCAGAAATTTTTCTTTCCTTTCAGAAACCAGTGAAAATGAGAGATGTCCTAGACTATCTCGGAATTTAGTAAACTAAATATCATATATTATAAACTCAATATGAATTTTGAAACTAAAAAACCATAATAAAAAGATTATGTGACATCAGATTTTTATTTGCAGTTATTCTACTTATTTATCACAATTTTAGCCCCTTAGAAACATAATACATGTATGCACCTCCTTAAAGAGTAAGTCAAGAATTAAGAAAATACTTTGAAGAACGCCATAACTAAAGAGGAAGATGATTAAAAGAAAGTATTCCAACAGGAGATGCAAGAAAAGAATAGAAAAATAAATCTGTAATTGATAAAAACAACTCCTATTGATTTTTTTGGGCAAATGCTTAAAGATAAAATAATGCACAATGTATAATTCTTCAGAAAGTTTCAGGTGTACATGAAGCAATAGTACGCTATACCCTTGGTTCCTACCCTAAAGTGTGCACATAGTCTTCTGTACCAAAAAAAATTGTCTGTCACAACCTGAGCAAGAACTTGAGGCTTAAAATGTCAATGCATTTATGAATGATATAACCAGTGCTTCTCTTACCAGTCCCGAGTGTCAAAAGGAAACACACTGAGAATGAATGATCCTAAGAAACGCACCATTATATTCTAAGAAGTCAGAAGGAACATTGTAGGAAAAACATTAAAAAAAAAAAAAAAAGTTGGCAAGGCTATAACTTAGTTAGGTTTAATTATACTACACATAACATTTTAAAACAAAATAAATGGCAGACTTTGAAGTGATTCTATAAAGAACCTATGAAATTAACAAAAATAAGATTGATTTGATCATGGAAAATTATTTTGATGGTAAGATATATAAACAATTATATATACATATATAAATTATATTGCCTTATGACTTTGATGACTGATTATTTTTAGTAAATTATTCTGAAAATAAATTTGTCTTGTTTATATGCCCTCACCTATACACTGAGGTGGAGAACTCCATTTTCCCATGTGGCATGTTAGCTTCTTCAGATAGGCTGAAACCATCTTCACAAATACAAGTTAATTTTCTACCATGTGAATAGAGTCTAGGTTTGGATGTTGCCTTCCTTACTTCTGAAAATCTAGATAAGTTAATTATTGCATGTTTAATATGAGGTGGTGGAGAACATGGAATGTTTCCTATATGAATAACAGAGATTGAAGGGTCAAGCACAAATATGATTAAATTAAAAAAATAAAATAAAATACTATTTGGAATAATAAAGATAACTTAAATAAATAATATTGTTTAAAAACTGAACAAATATCTGGAACTTGCAAGGATATGTACTGCCACAATATCTATGCCACTATCCTCTTGTTAAATATTCCCCTTCATTCTTCTCCTGTTCATCATGAGGAATGAAATAATGACAAAAACTTTATCTAGTATTTAAATAATATCCTTAAGTCTTTTGTCTGTATTTATTTCACTGTATAAGTGAATGAATGATGCTTAATTTGGGCATGGATTGTAATTTACTGTTTTAGTTAAAGAGGAATAAATATAGAGAGTGGTCTTCATCTTGTTCAATTACGCAAAGCACAGTATAGTATTAACCTCATTTTGAAAGAATGTTCTAGAGCAAATTATGAAGTACTAACCAACACAGCGAGGTATTGACTGCCATCTTCCATCTTTGCACACAATTTCTTTGGCTTCTTGAATTAGGTAATTTTCTTGACAGAGAATAGATATTTTTTCTCCATCCTGATAATTCAGTGTCGTTGTCATATCTCGAGTATTGGGAATGTGAGGTGGAGGTGGGCATAACTGTTTTCTTTTTTCTAAAAAATATTAAAATTAGATTGTTTCATTAAAAAATCATAAATTAAAAATATAAGAAGGATAATTTTAATACATAGAATATTCAGTACCAATGTACCATAAATGGTCATATAATAATTATTATGCTCTGTATTTATATATATAGTACTCTTTGTAGCTTTATAACCCTTAATTTTCTTACTTTTGGTTTATATGCCTATAGTTTAGCTTCTAGCTTCTTCCTTTTATTTTTTATGTGACCAATCTTGTAAAATTTATGTAAAAATTTAATTATATCTAACCATTATGATGTTTTAACTGGTTTACACACTCTTGATAACAGGTATTACCAGGGTCTTTTTTACAGATATTCATGATCAAATGCATTGACATTGAACTAAAACCCTCACGAGATATTCTACCAGTGGAAGCTGATAAACCAGAGGAAGAATTAATTGACAGTCCATTCATCTGGTACTGACTCTTGGCTAAGAATTAAATATGTTCACTAGTGATTTATAGTGTGCCATTTAAAAAGCAAAACTCACCTGGTGGTACTGTTTATAGCTTGTTTACACTATTTAGAGGCATACAGATTAATGATATGCACACAGTTTAACAAATTTTACAGCCTGGCTTTAGTTACATGAACAACAAGGTATAAAATACCCCTCTATAACCTCTGTATGAGCTGCCCTGAAACCGAGATACATCAGATATATCTTGTGGGTTTAGAGTCTGAAGATGAAGCATGTCCTTTCTGACTGAGGGCAGACTCTGGATGGCTGTACCTGAGAGTTTTTGATCACTCTCTGACTCCCAAATTTTGCTTTTCCTTCTTGTGCTTTGTGCTTTACCTTTGTTAAGCCTCATGTGACTGTACTTTGGGAAGTCTTGTGAATCCTTTCAGTCGTCCAACACTTTGTAATCCATCCAGGGAGACACTTGACTGAACTGTTGTTATTAGGTGCCATTCAGTCTGTTCTGACTCATAATGACTCTATGTACAACAGAATGAAGCACTGCCCAGTCCTGCTCCATCCATTGTTGAAGCCCTCTCGTTGAGAGTCTTCTTCTTTTTCACTGACCCTATACTTTACCAAGCATAATGTCCTTCTCCAGGGACTGGTCCCTCCTGATAACATGTCAAAAGTCTGTGAGACAAAGTCTCGCCATCCTCGCTTATAAGGAGCATTCTGGATGTACTTCTTCCAAGAAAGACTTGTTCGTTCTTTTGCAGTCCATGGTATATTCATTATTCTTCACCAATACCATAATTCAAAGGCGTCAATTCTTTGATCTTCCTTATTTGTTGTCCAGCTTTCGCATGCATATGAGGAAATTGAAAACACCATGGCTTATGTCAGGTGCACCTTAGTCCTTAAGTGACATCTTTGCTTTTAAACATTTTATAGAGGTCTTTTGCAGATTTGCCCAAGAAATCATTTGATTTCTTGATGCTGCTTCCATGGGTGCTGATTATGGATCCTAGTAAAATGAAATCCTTTACAACTTCAGTCTTTTCTCTGTTTATCATGATGTTGCTACTGGTCCAGCTGTCAGGATTTTTGTCGTCTTTATGTTGAGGTGTAATCCATACTGAAGGTTGTAGTCTTTATCTTATCAGTAAGTGCTTCAAGTCCTCTTCACTTTCAGCGAGCAAGGTTGTGTCATCTGCATTTTACAGGTTGTTAATGAGTCTTCCTGATGCCCTGTTCTTCTTCATATAGTCCAGCTTCTTGGATTATTTACTCAGCATACAGATTGAGTAAGTATGGTGAAAAGATACAACCCTGACGCACACCTTTCCTGACTTTAAGCCACTCAGCATCCCCTTGTTCTGTTTCAACGACTGCCTCTTAGTATATGAACAGGTTTATCATAAGCACAATTAAGTGCTCTTGAATTCCTATTCTTCGCAATGTTATCCATAATTTGTTATGATTTACACAGTTGAATACCTTTACATAGTCAATAAAACACAGGTGAACATCTTTCTGATATCCTCTGCTTTCAGCCAGGATTCATCTGACATCAGCAATAATATCCCTGCTTCCACGTCCTCTTCTGAATCGAGCTTGAATTTCTGGCAGTTCCCTGTCAACGTACTGCTGCAACTGCTTAAGAATAATCTTCAGGAAATTTTTACTTGTGTGTAATATTAATGATATTGTTCAATAATTTCCACTTTCTGTTGGATCACCTTTCTTTGGAATGGGCATAAATATGGATCTCTTCCAGTTGGTTGGACAAGTAGCTCTCTTCCAAATTTCTTGGCATAGACCAACGAGCACTTCCAGTGCTGAATTCGTTTGTCGAAACGTCACAATTGGTATTCGATCAATTCCTGGAGCCTTGTTTTTTGCCAGCGTCTTCAGAGCAGTTTGGACTTCTTCCTTCAGTACCATTGGTTCTTGATTATATGCTACCTTCTGAAATGATTCAATGTAGACCAATTCTTTTTGGTACAATGACTCTGTATTTCATCTTCTTTTGATGTTGCTTGCATCATTCAGTATTTTGCCCATAGAATCCTTCAATATTGCAATTCAAGGACTGAATTTTTTTTCAGTTCTTTCAGCTTGAGAAATGTCAAGTGTGTTCTTCCCTTTTGGTTTTCTAACTCCAGGCCTTTACACATGTCATTATAATACTTTACTCTGTCTTTTCAAGCCACCATTTGAAATCTTCTGTTTAGCTTGTTTACTTCATCATTTCTTTCTTTCACTTTAGCTCCTCGATGTTCAAGAGGAAATTTCAGAGTCTCTTCTGACATCTATTTTGGTCCTTTCTTTTTAATGACCTCTTACTTTCTTCATGTATGATGTCCTTCCACAACTCATCTGGTCTTTGGTTATTAATGTTCAACGCATCAAATACATTTTTGAGATGGTCTCTAAATTCAGGTGGAATACACTCAAGGTCATGCTTTGGCTGTTGTGGACTTGTTCCAATTCTCTTCAAATTTAACTTGAACTTGCATAGGAGCAATTGATGGTCTTTTCCACAGTCGGTCCCTGGCCTTGTTCTGACTGATGATCTTGAGCTGTTCCATCATCTCTTTCCACAACTGTAGTCAGTTTGATTCCTGTGTATTTCATTCAGCAAGGTCCACGTGTATAGTCACCATTTATGTTATTGGAAAAAGGTATTTGCAATGAAGAATTTGCTGGTTTTGCAAAATTCTATCATGCAATTTCGGGCATTGTTTCTTTCACCAAAGCCATATTTTCCAACTACCAGTACTTCTTCGTTTCCAACTTTCACAATCCTATCACCAGTAATTATCATTGCATCTTGACTGCATGTCTGATCAATTTCAGACTGCAGAAATTGTTAAAAATCTTCAATTTATTAGCCTTTGGCCTTAATGGTTGGTTCGTAAATTTGAATAATAGCCATATTAACTGGTCTTCCTTGCAGGCGAATGGATATTATCCTATCACTGACAGGGTTGTGTTTCAGGATAGATCTTGAAATGTTCTTTTAGACAACGAACGTGACACCATTCTTCAATTTGTCATTCCCAGCATAGTAGATCATAGGATTGTTTGATTCAAAATGGACAATACCAGTCCATTTTAGCTCACTAATGCCTAGGATATTGATGTTTATGTGTCTCATTTCATTTTTGATGATTTCCAGCTTTCCTAGATTCATACTTCATACATTCCACATTCTTATTATTAATGGATATTTGTGGCTGTTTCTTCTCATTTTCAGTCATGCCACATCAGCAAATGAAGGTCACAAAAACTTTACTCTATCCACATCATTAAAATCACCTTCATTCTGAGGAGGCAGCTCTTCCACAGTCATATTTTGAGTGTCTTCCAACCTGAGGGGCTCATCTTCTGGCACTATATCAGACAATGTTCTGTTCATAAGGTTTTCATTGGATAATTTTTTCAGAAGTAGACCACCAGGTCTTTTTTTCTAGTCTGTCTTAGTCTGGAAGCTCAGCTGAAATGTGCCCACCATGGCTGACCCTGCTGGTATTTTGAATACCAGTGGCATAGCTTCCAGCATTACAGCAACATGCAAGCCACCACAGTATGACAAATTGACAGACGCTTGGGGTTTGACTGAATATACTTCAATAATAGTAATTAATAACTTTAGGTTTTCTGTTTCTGCCTAAGTCAGTATGAGTATTTTATATTTGATCAAAAATATTTTGTCTCATTACTGTTTTTATATTTCTTTGCACAATTCTTCAGTGTATTCTTATGGATTTATTTTCTTCTATGTCTGATATTTAAACTTTTTTTGTCCAAATAACCTTAATTTGAACTTTCTCTTCATGAGTCTAGCCAGAGTTTGGTGTATTTAATGTATTTTCTTAAAAAACAGAACTAAAAATTTATAAATCCACTATACACATGGATTTTTTAACTTTTTATATTAATATATGCTTTAATTATTCTCTCCTTTAAGGTCTTTGGGTACATGTTCTTTTCTGTCTTCTAGACTGTAATACCTACTGCTTTTACTTTATTTCTGGTTTGCTGGTGGATATTTTAAAATTAAAATACTCCTGCTTTAGCTGTATCCCATTAATTTCAATGTATAATGCTAACATTGAAATTTCATGAAAATATTTTAAGAAAGTAGGTCATCAGCTTTTTGAAACGGCGGATAAGGTGTGCTGCTAGCCCTCTTATTACTTTATTTTATTTTGGCCTTTATTTTAGGGAAAAGGGTTTGAGGATGTTGATTCTTTGGAATTTGTTAAGACTTCCTTTATCATATGGAAATGGTCAACTGTTTAAAATAACATGGCTATATTAACATCAGACAAGTAGTATAAACTTGTAAGGAAATATTTTATAATCATAAAATGGTTAATTCACAAGAGCAAAACAATCAAAAATATGTATGTGCCTAAAAATATCGGAATACATGAAGCAAAAAAGTACAGAAATACAGAAAGAAAGAAATAAGTCCATATTCCTAGTTAGCAATACTGACATCATTTTTGCTGTGACTGATAGAACAACTAGATTTAAAAAATCAAGAAAGGCACAGATAAATTTGAAGAACACCATTAACCACTTTAACCTAATCTAACAATTACAGTATAAATATATTTTTTATAACCACGGAACCATCACCAAGATAGACAACATGCTGTGCAACAAAAACAGCATGAATTAGTTTCAAAATATTGAAATCGTACAGTTATGTTTTCTGACAACAGAATTAAATTAGAAACCAAAAAGGATAATTTATCTAGGAAAAATATAACAAAGTTCTACATAACTGACAGGTCAAAAAAGAAATCACGAGGGAAATAAGAAAATCAATTGGAATGAAAATGAAATAAATCGCATATAAATAGTTGTGAGACAAGGCTAACGTAGTATTTTTCTAGAAAAGGGTAGCTGTAAATGGTTATATAAGGAAGCCAGGTGTCCCAAGGGTTAGACAGGGAAAGGACTAGGCAGCTAACCAATAGGTTGTCAAGTTCAAACATATGCAGCAGTTTCGAGGGAGAAAGACTTAATCTGCTTCCACAAAGTTTGCAGCCAAAAAAACTCCGTGGGATGGTTCTCACAATGAGTGAGAATGCACTCGATGGCAACTAGCAATAACAACAAAAACAAAGGCTTATATTTAAAAAATGGAATTGTTTAAATATACTTTTTAGTTTACCACCTTAAGAAAAAACAAAAACGAGAAATTCAAATCAAAGCAATGGGAATGGAGAAAAGATTAAAGATGACAGAAAAGAGAAAATCGAGATAATTGACAAAGAAAAAGAGAAAAGTAATCAAGCTAAAAATAGAGACTGTTAAGCAAGCTAAAAATATAAAAGAGAGGAAATGGAGAAAATTAAAAACCTTAAAATAGATTATTTGAAAAGTTTAATACAATTGGGAAAAAAAATTGGGAGGAGTGATCAAGATAAAAGAGAATAAAAACGATCAGTACCAGGAATGAAAGACTAGATATCACCTAGGATCATATAAATATTAAAAGAAAAATAGAAAAGTAGATGAATATTGTGAACAACTGCATGCCAATAAATTGGATAAGTTAAAATGGACATATTTCTTAAATAATGCAACTTCCATATCATGACAAAAGAAAACAGAGAAAATCTTAACAGCCCTCTACCTATTAAAGAAATTGAATTCTTATTTATTTATTTTTATTGTACTTTAGGTGAAGGTTTACAGAACAAATAGTTTCTCATTAAACAGTCAGTACACATACTGTTTTCTGACATTGGTTAACAACCCCATGACATGTCAACACTCTCCCTTCTCGACCTTGGAGGACTTTTTTTTTTTTTTTTTTTGGTGAAAGTATACATAGTCAAAGTTACACCATTTCAAGTTTCTACATGTATAATTCGGTGCCATCAATTACATTCTTCCAGTTGTGCTCCTATTCTCACTATCTTTTCCCAAATTATTCCATAACCATTATCTTCAACGCACTGCCCCCTAGGCTTCCCATCACACCTTTTGAGTTGCTGTTGTCAATTTGATCTCACATACATAATTCAGTTTTCTTTTTTGTACCTTAGATGAAGGTTTACAGAACAAATAGTTTCTCATTAAACAGTTAGTACACATACTGCCCTATGACAATGGTTAACAACTCCACGACATGTCAAACTGTCCCTTCTCAACCTTGGGTTCCCTATCACCAGCTTTCTTGTCTTCTCCTGCCTTCTAGTCCTTGTCCCTGGAGTGCTGTGCCTCATTAGTCTCGTTCTGTTTTATAGGGCTGTCCAGTCCCCGGCTGAACAGGGAACTTCGGGAGTGACCTCACCACTGAGCTAAAAGATGTCCGGGGGCCATACTCTCATAGTTTCTCCAGTCTGTCAGGCCAGTAAATCTGGTCTTTTTTTCTGAGTTAGAATTTTGTTCTACATCCTTCTACAGCTCTGTCCAGGACCCTCTGTTGTGATCACAGTCAAAACAGTCAGTGGTGGTAGCCAGGCACCACCTGGATGTACTGGACTCAGTCTAGTGGAGGCCATAGTAGCTGTGGTCCAGTAGTCCTTTGGACTAATCTTTTCCTTGTATCCTGTTCTCTTCATTTTCCCTTGCTCCCGAAGGGGTGAGACCAGTGGAGTATCTTAGATGGCTGCTCACAGGCTTTTAAGACCCCAGACACTACTCACCAAGGTAGAATGTAGAACAATGTCTTCATAAACTGTGTTATGATAATTGAGTTAGATGTTCCCGAGATCATGGTCCCCACAGCCCTCAGCCCAGCAATTCAGTCCCTCAGGGAGCTTCGATATTTCTATGGAGCTTCCATGACCTTTCCTTGTACAAGTTGTGCTGGCTTCTCAAGTATTGTGTACTGTCTTACACTTCACCAAAGTTACCACTTATCTATCGTCTGTCTAGTTCTCCCCTACCCCCCATCCCTTGTAACCAACAAAGATTGTTACTTTTTGTGTGTAAACTTTTTCATGAGTTTTTACAGTAGAGGTCTCATACAATATTTGTCTTTTTGTGATTGACCTATTTCACTCAGCATAATGTCCTCCAGTTTCATCAATGTTATGAGATGCTTCACAAATTCATCATTGTTCTCTGTCGTTGCATAATACCCCATTGTGTGTATGTACCATAGTTTGTTTATCCACTCATCTGTTGATGGGCATCTAGGTTGTTTCCATCTTTTTGCTATTGTGAACAGTGTTGCAATGAATACGGGTGTGCATATGTCTATTCCTGTGATGGCTATTTCTTTAGGATATACTCCTAGGAATGGGATTACTGGATCGTATGCTATTTCTATTTCTAGATTTCTTAGGAAGTGCCATATCATTTTCCAAAATGGTTGTATCATTATGCATTTCCACCAGTAGTGCATAAGAGTTCCCATCTCGCCACAGCCTCTCCAACATTTGTTATTTCCAGTGTTTTTGATTCGTGCTGGTAATACCGGGGTGAGATGGTAGCTCCTTGTGGTTTTGATTTGCATTTCTCTAATGGCTAGTGAATGAGAGCATTTCCTCATGTGTCTGTTGGCCACCTGAATGTCTTCTTTGGTGAAGTCTCTGTTCATTTCCTTTACCCATTTTTAAATTGGATTATCTGTCTTTTTCTTGTAGAGGTGTTGAATTTTCTTGTAGATTTTAGAGATTAGAACTTTGTCTGACTTGTAATGACCAAAAATTTGTTCCCAGTCTTTAGGTTCTCTTTTTACTCTTTTGGTGAAGTCTTTTGATAAGCGTAAGTGTTTAATTTTTAGAAGATCCCAGTAATCTAACTTATCTTCCAGGGTTTGTGTGTTGTTGGTTATGGTTTTTATTCTGTTAATGCCATGCATTAGGGCCTCTAGCATTGATCTTATTTTTTCTTCTATGAACATTATAGTTTTTGGCTTTATATTTAGGTCTTTGATCCATTTTGATTTAGTTTTTATGTATGGTGTGAGGTATGGGTCCTGTTTCACTTTTTGCAGATGGATATCCAGTTTTGTCAGCATCATTTGTTAAAAAGACTGTCTTTTCCTCATTTGATGGACTTTGAGCCCTTGCTGAAGATCAGGTGACCGTAGGTGGATGGATTTACATGTGGGTTCTCAATTCTGTTCCATTGGTCAATGTATCTGTCATTGTACCAGTACCAGGCTGTTTTGACCATCGTAGCTGTATAGTAGCTTCTGAGGTCAGGTAGTGCGAGTCCTCCTACTTTATTCTTCTTCAATAGAGCTTACTTATCCAAGGCTTCTTCCATTTTCATATAAAGTTAATGATTAGTTTTTCCATCTCCTTAAAGAATGCTGTTGGTATTTGGATTGGGATTGCATTGTATTTGTAAATTGATTTGGGTAGAATTGTCATTTTCACTATGTTGAGTCTACCTATCCATGAGCATGGGGTGTTTTTCCATTTATGTAGATCCCTTTGGGTTTCTTGCAGTAGGGTTTTTTAGTTTTCTTTGTACAGGTCTTTTACATCTCTGGTTAGATTTATTCCTAAGTATTTTATTTTTTTAGGGGCTATTATACATGGTATTGCTTCCCTGATTTCCTTTTCATCTTTCTGTTTATTTGTGTGTAGAAATCCAACTGATTTTTGTATGTTTATCTTGTATCCTGCAACTCTGCTGAATCTTTCTATTAGTTCCAGTAGTTTTCTCGCAGAGTCCTTAGGATTTTCTTTGTATGATATAATATCATCCACAAACAGGGACAGTTTAACTTCTTCATTACCAATTTGGATGCCCTTTATTTCTTTTTTTTACCTTAATGCTCTAGCTAGGACTTCCAGTAGGATGTTAAATAGGAGTGGAGATAAAGGGCATCCTTGTCTTGTTCCTGTTCTCAAGGGGAATGTTTTTGGCCTATCTCCATTAAGAATGATGTTGGCCGTTGTTTTATATATAGGACCTTTATTATGTTGAGAAATTTCCCTTCTATATCTATTGTACTAAGAGTTTGTATCAGGAATGGGTGTTGGACTTTGTCAAATGCCTTTTCTGAGTCACTGAGATGATCATGTGATTCACTTCTTTCCTTTTATTTATATAATTGATTATGTTGATTGATTTTCTACTGTTGAACCATCCTTGCATACCTGGTATCAATCCTACTTGGTCGTGGTGTATTATTTTTTTGACATGATCCTGAATTCTATTGGCTAGAATTTTGTTGAGATTTTTTGCATCTATATTCATGAGAGATATTGGTTTGTAATTTTCATTTTTTGTGGCATCTTTGCCTGGTTTAGGTATCAGTGTTTTGCTGGCTTCATAAAATGAACTGAGAAGTATCCCTTCCTTTTCTATGTTCTGAAATAGTTTGTGTAGTACTGTTATAAGCTCTTCTCTGAATGTTTGGCAGAATTCTCCAGTGAAGCCATCTGGGCCAGGGCTTTTTTTTGCTGGGAGTTTTTTTTTTTTTTTTTTTAATTACCTTTTCAATCTCTTCTCTTCTTATGGGTCTCTTCAGATTTTCAACATCACTTTGTGTTAGTTTGGGAAGGTAATGTGTTTCTAGAAATCCATTTCCTCGAAGTTTTCAAATTTGTTGGAATATTGTTTTATATAATACTCTGTTATGATCCTTTTTATTTCAGATGGGTCTGTTGTAATGTGCCCCATTTCATTTCTTATCTGGGTTATTTGCATCCTCTCCTGTTTTTCTTTTGTCAGCCTGGCCAGTGGTTTGTCGATTTTGTTGATCCTTTCAAAGAACCAACTTTTGACTTTGTTCATTCTTTCTATTGTTTTTCTAGTCTCTGTTTCATTTATTTGTGCTATGATCTTCATTATTTCCTTTCTTCTAGTGGCTGTTGGCTTTTTTTGCTGTTCTGTTTCTATTTTTTCTAGTTCTGTAGTTAATGTTTTGATTTTGTCCATTTCTTCTTTATTGATGTGTGCATCTATTACTGTAAATTGTCCTCTGAGGACTGCCTTTGCTGTGTCCCAAAGTTTTTGGTATGATGTGTTTTCATTCTTGTTTGATTCTAGGAATATTTTGATTCCATCTCTGTTTTCTTCTATTACACAGTGATGTGTCCTAAGCAGGGTGTTATTCAGTTTCCATGTAATTGATTTTTTTCCCTTGGTCTTCCTGTTGTTAATTTCTACCTTGATGGCATTGTGTCAGAGAAGATACTTTGTATTATCTCAACATTTTGGATCTCCTTAAGAACTGCTCTGTGGCCTAAGATGTGGTCTATTCTGGAGAACGTTCCATGTCCATTGGAAAAGAATGTGTACTTTGCAGCCGTTGGGTGTAGTGTTCTATATATGTCCATGAGATCATGTTGGCTGATTTTGTCCTTTAGGTCTTCTGTATCTTTGTTGAGTTTCTTTCTAGATGTTCTGCCCTCTACGAAGAGAGGTGTGTTGAAGTCTCCTACTATTATTGTGGAGCTGTCAATTTCTCTCTTCAATGCTGTTAGAGTTTGTTTTATCTATTTTGGGGCCCTGTCATTGGGTGCATAGATATTTATTATGGTTATGTCTTCATGGCGGATCATCCCTTTAATCATTAGGTAGTTTCTTTCTTTGTCTTTTCTGGTAGATTTTGTTTTAAAGTCTATTTTATCTGAGATTAGTATTACCACTCCTGCTCTTTTATGGTAGCTGTTTGTTTGATATATTTTTTTCCATCCTTTGATTTTTAATAAATTTACATCTTTGTTTCTAAGGTGTGTCTCCTGTAGACAGCATATTGGTGGATCCTGTTTTTTTAATCCAGTCTGTCACTCTGCATCTCTTTCTGGGTGCATTTAGGCCATTTACATTCAGTGTAGTTATTGATAGGTGTGAGTTTGTTGCTGTCATTTTGTAGTGCTTTTTTTTGTGGTGCTGACATTTTCTTTGTTCGTCTTACTCTCCTGTGCTTAATTCTTTTTGTTTGTTGATTTTTTTCATTTCTTTTGTTTTTGTAGGTTTTGTTTTTACTGAGACTTTATGTTTTTCTTCTTTATGGTGATTAGTAGGTTTGTTAACTTTCTTTGTGGTTACGGTGAAATTTACCCTTATCTTCCTAGGTTTGAACCAGTCTATTATTCCTTGGTATTGCCTTGCCTTCCTCTCCATCAGAAGGTTCTACACCTACACTGTTTATTACCTATTTTATTGTTCTGATGCTGTTGTCATTTACAGATTAACCTCTCTGGTTCCCTGTTGTAATTCTTTCAGTTTTGCATAGTCATTGAGTGTTCATTTCCTAGGTTGGTATCTGGCTAGTACAATCCTGTGTTGTAGATTCAGCCTGTGGTCTGATGTTGTTTGTTCTCAGATCAAAGGACTCCCTTTAATAAGTCTCGTAAATTTGGTTTGCTTTTTACATAATCCCTTAATTTCTGTTTATCTGGAAATGACCTAATTCCACCATCATATTTGAATGAGAGTTTTGCAGGATATATTATTCTTGGCTGGGATTTTTTTTCTTTCAAGGTTTTATATATATCATCCTATTGCCTTCTTGCTTGCTTGGTTTCTGCTGAATAATCTGGGCTTAGTCTTATTGTTTTTCTTCTGTATATGACTTTTGGTTTTTCTCGAGCTGCTCTCAGGATTCTTTGTTTGTCTTTGGTTTTAGTGAGTGTTGATTTGTTTGTTTCATCCTTTTTTTTTTTTTTTTTTTGGCTATGTCTGAGCAGGCAGGCTATGTGTTCTTTGTTGTTTGCTTGTCTGTGGGTATGATACTTTTCACCTCCTTCTCCAGTTGGCAGGGTCAGTTGCTGAGATATGGTACAGCATGGCAGGTCTGGCTGACGAGGAGCTGCTGGAATGGGTTGTTTGTGGCACATACTAGGGCCGACAAGGCAGACTGGGAATCGGTGCAGGGCAGGTTCCAGTAGGCCATGCCTGGGCTGCTTGGGAGTGTGATGTTCAGCACACAGTACAGGGAGGCAGGAAAAAGGGGGTAGACTGTGATGTGTGGAACTAAGATGGGTATGGGAAAGATAAAAGAGAGGTGAAAGGAACAGGAGCCGAAAATATACATATAAACAAAAAAGAGTGCTAAAGGAGCTTGCTATTGGAGTGGAGAGATGAGAGACTGACAAATGGAGCAAAACAAAATTGAAAAAAAAGGATAAGAGAAAAAATAAATCAAACAACTGGAAAATGGATAAATACAAAAAAGGAAAAAGAGAGAGAAGAAAACAAAACAAAGAAACAACAACAGCAAAAAAAAACCAAAAAGAAAAAAGAAATGCTCCCAGGGATGTCACTGTGTGTCAGGACAGCGTAAGGAAGTAGCTCCTAATCCACATGGTACTGCCTGGCTAGAAGGAGCTTCCAAGCCAAGAAAAGAGAAAGAAAACAAACAAACAAATAAAAACAGAACAAATCAGAACAAACAAACAAAAAGAAGCCCTGAGGGTCCCACCAGCATGGCAGCACAGGCCAGGAAGCAGTTTCACTGTTGAGCAGTGTTTTGCAGCCTTTCTGAAGAAGCAAAGAAGGCACATGGAGCCAGTTATTTGAGAGAAAGGAGGGGGAGGTGGCGAGAGGTAAGGAAGAAATCTAAAGAGGCAGAAAAAAGCAACACCATCAACTAACAAATGGCACTCAGGGAGCCAGCCAGTGTGGGTGCATGGAATCCAGGTAACACCAGGGTGAAGCCAGTGCTTCCCAGCCAAGAGACTGCGGCCACAGGAAGCAGAGGAGGCTGAGTGGGGGTGAAGATGGGTGGGAGGTGGGAAAGCGTATATCGCTGGTTACCGGTTGTTCTGTCTCCTGCTGGAAGCTCCATGAAGCTGTTTTCTTGAACCTCCTGTTCGCTGATCACTGATAGGAGTCCAAGTTGGTGGATCTGTGCTGTGGTAACTGATAGGGGACCTCTGCATGTATCTCACCTCACTCTCTGTTCTCAGCCAGTTTCTTATTCCATTTGGTGTTTGGCTGAGTTCTTTATCTCTTCATTTGATGCTTAGGGTTTCAGGATTGACTTGTGACTCTGTTTGACTTAGTTTTTCAGATCTTTGCTGTGGAGGCATGGTGTGGTGCTTCTGACTATAGCTTCATGTGCCCAGAAGTCCAAGAAATCGAATTCTTCATGAAAAACTTTGTTTACAAAATAGTAAACTACAGGATCAGATGGCTTCATAGGTGAATTCTATAAAACATTTAAGGGAAAAAGAATACAAATTTTGCAGATACACTTTCAAAATACAGAGGATCAGGGACCACTTTTCAATTCATTGTATGAGGCCATACTATCCCTGATAACAAAACCTGTTACAGATATTACAAGAAAATGTAACTGAACCCCAATATACCCCATGATCATAGATGCAAAAAATCTCAACAATACAGTATCAAATTGAATACTTCAAAATATATAGGAATAATATTATCATGAGAATAATATATTACAATGAAGTAGAGTTTATCCCAGGAAAGAAAGATTTGTTTTACGTTTAAAACCAACGTATGGAATTCAACATTTTTAACTAAATTAAGAAAATCATTTAATCATATACCAGTAAATGCAGAAAAAACATCTAAAGTCATTGAACATCCATGAATGATAAAATTTCTCACCTAACTAGGAATAGAAGGAAAATTCTTCCATCTCATAAACAGCATTTTAAAAAATTCTAATGCTAACATCATAGTTGTGTCTAAACATCAAATGATCAGGAATAGATCAAGAGTGTTTGTTCTCACCACTTCCCTTCAACACTGTACTGGAGGTTATAAACAGTGTTAGAATATAAGAAAAGAGGCAAAAACATAAAAATGGTACAGATAGAAATAAAATTTTTATTTGCAATGGTGAAACTGTTTCCAGAAACTTCTAAGATTTCTAAGGCAACACCTAAAATGAACAAGGGAATTTAGGATGGCTTCAGGATGCAAATCAATATGCAAAAGTCGAGTATATCTCTTTATACTTGTATCAAAAAATTAGAAAATGTAATTTTGAAATATAATCTTTATACTGACAAAAATGTAAATTAGAAATAATTATTTTAGCACTGTACACCTAAACTAAAAACATTATTGAGAAAAATAAACTAGATATAAATAATTGGAGAGATACATGACGTTTATAGATTGGAAACTCAATATGGTTAAGTTGTCAATTCTCCCTAAGTTATCTACAGATTTGATGCCATCCCTTGTATTAACTAGGCAGGTATTTTCTAGTAATTAATACAATTTTCTTTTCCTAAAATTTCTATAGAAATGCAAAGACCAGAATAGTTACCTCTCTTGAAACCAAAACACTACTGCCAGGCTTCACAATTTACTACGAAGTTACAGTTATGAAGGCATTGTGATTTGGGCATAAAGATAGATAAATAAATAAATGAGCTGAAAAGAGAGTTAAGAAATAAACCATCACTACTATAGTCAATTGCTTTTTCTTTTCAAAGTCTTTTCAACACATGTTCTTAGGACAACTGGCTATCCATATAAAAAAAGAACATCAACCCCTACTTGACATTGTACTCAAAAAGTAATATAAGATAAATATGTACCTAAATGCCAATGCTAAAACTATAAAGCTTCTAGAAGAGACTGTAGAGGAATATGTGCACTTCACTGCATATAAGTACTATTGCTTCCTATACAAAAAAAGTATAAACACGTTCAACTGTAGACAGTAGGTTTGCTTTAAGATTGGTGTGAAACTACTATCTATATGCTACACCTCTATAAGTTGTTAAAAGTATTGAGGATAATGGCACAGGTTTGTCACAGCTGGAGAAGACATTTATAGACAAGAAAATTGGTAAGACTAGAATGAACTTTGTTGCGTAATTGGAATTTGAGGTGTCACTATGACTCAGGGTTTTCAAGATAGATAGAAGTAGAAAAACAGATAAACAGATAACAGATAATCAATATAGGCATATGTATAGATTAGTTGTGTGTAATAAAAGGACTGAAGCAATGGGAGTTCAACAATAATGAGCACAACTTAGTGCCCAGATGTTAATGTAAAGCCACCAAGTTTCTGTGTGGTTTGTTATACAGTTAATGCACATGACATAACTGTTATTCCAAAAGTGTTTTGGTTAGCTTTTAAATTACTTTGCTGCTTGAAAAGCAACTGATAAAATAAATAGATAATTTTTTTTTCAAAGACACAAAAATATCACTTTTCCAAGTTAGGAAGAAATAGAATAAATTTTTAAAACATTGTAAAGAAGACCTTACCTGTGCAAGTTAGCTTGGGATCCCACCTTCCATTTATGCAGGTTGATTGTTTGTATTCTGATTTTCCTCTACATCTGTAACTGAAGTTGGTATTATGATTAAATTTAGTCTGATTTGATAGTCTTAAATTGGATCCAAGTATCCTTGATAATTTACACTTCTGAAGTTGTTCTGTTGCTATAAAATAAAAATATTCCCATGAAAAGACTAATTATAAAAACAACTAAACAACTACTATATAACTCTAGCTACAGAATCAATGATGTAATGAAATCATGATTTATGCTAATAAATTCTATCTATCAATTTATTCCTGATCTTACTGCATGAAAGACGGGCTATTATGTATAAATACAACTTTTGCATCCATTCTTTGAAATATCAGAGTAAATACCTGTCATAAAAACATTTTACACTTTGGGGATTTGAAGAGTCTAAGAGGTTTACTTTCTTGGATGATCTACATACTGAACACTAATCATGCAACTTAATGTGGCCCCGTAGCTGAAATGTGTACAAATGTGTATATACTTTTGTTCTCCTGATCTCAAGAGACACTACATTATTTTTAATCAATAACCTTAAAGCATTAGAAATAAAAAACATTACCTATGGGAATAGGATAAAAGAAGCTGCTACTTTAAATATATGTTTTCAGAAAAGTAATGAAATATAATTAAAAAATATATCTAAGGTGTTATACAGAATCTAAATATTTTAGCTGATCTCTTCAAGATCACCAAAAGAACAGATACAGGGCTTGAAATAAGAAATTGGGTACTAAAAATCCCAGCTTGTTTTATTATATAATCTTAAGGTCTTTGAGAAGCTGTTTTAGACACCCATTATGTTGGAAACCCTAAAAATAAATCTTCGTTGGCTCAAAATGAGTAACTATACAGACCATGCAAGCTTGTTATATAGCTACATATTTCAATAGTTCTATGATTATGGGAGTCCTTTTTGAATCTGATGAAGTAGAAATGTAAGTCTTTGATAGTGTTTGTTGTTAATGATTAGAAAAGCAGAATTGAGGGAGGCTGGACAGAGTTAAGAAAAGTCAAGTAATTGGTCAAAGAAAATAATGGCTTTGTAATGCCACCTTGAAAGAAAGAAAGGAGGCTGATTCAAGCATTTGGCTGCTAACCAAAATTTGGCAGTTTGAATCCACCTGGGAAACCCTGTGGGGAGTTCTACTCTGTCCTATAAGGTCGAGTACAATTTAGCTTCACATTATAATAATAAACCATATTAATCACAGGGACATAAGAACCATAATATTCTGTTGCTAGTTTTTATTTTTCCCCAGTAGACACATATTGAACTATAAACAACAAATGTTTAGATTCATTACAATTCAAGAACTGACATTTTCAGCAATATTTCTAAATACATTTTTTAAGATAAACATATTAAACTTTATTAAATGTCAATTTGAGAAGTATTTTCTCACCAGTACACTGAGGAAGTTGGGTCCACATTCCTTTGACACATGTAATTGATCTGTATCCAATCATTGTAAAGGATTCTCTGCAACTGAACTCCACTGAATGTCCATGGTGATAGGGAGGGTCAGAGGACAAGCTATAGCCATGCTCCAGTATAGGTACATCCCCACATGTACTCTCTTCCTCTGTGTAAATGTCACAGAAATAAGTTTCCCTTTAAAACATAATTTGTCTTTATAGGAGTACAAATAAAATTGCTGATTCAAGTTTAAATATTAATATTTTTTGTACATTACCTACACATATAGGCAAAGTTGTCCAATCTCCGTCAACACATTGAATTTTCTTAGATCCCTTCATTAGGAATCTGGGATTGCAAACATATTCCACCACTTCACTGTGGCCATATTTTTCTTTCTTTGACCCCTTAATGTCCCCGTTGAGGAGCTGAGGAGGTGGACCACAAGATTTTACTTGCCCTACAGTAGAATTAATGTTTAAATAATAGTTGAGTAGTTTCTTTTACAATAAAAAATAAAGCAAAATGGAAAGATATTTATTATTTTTTCATGACAGCATTCTTAAACAATGAAAAAAGAATGGTGTTTACTCCAGGTTCTTATTTCTCAATTTTATTACTTATCCTGAACTAAAAATCCCTGGAGGCACAGTAGTAAAGGGCTTGGCTCCTAACTGAATGAAAGACCAGAGGTTAAAGTCCACCAGCCATTCTGTGGGAGAAAGATGTGGCAATCTACTTCCGTAAAGATTACAGCTTTGGGAACCCTATGGGGCAGTTCTACTCTGTTTCATAAGGTTTCTTTCAGTCAGAATCATCTTGACAGTAACAGCATTTTTTTTTTTTTTTAAAATACTGAACTAGTTCATTGTAGGTATTGTTAAGCCTTTAAAATATGTTCAATAATCTGAATATTTTAAAGATGTGTAGAGGTTAGCAAATATAGTAGTGTAAATTAACGTAGTATTCATACTCCATGGAAACATTGTTTCAAAATGTTTTGAAAAAGTACCATCACTTGAGACAATCTGTTGATCAACATATTTTAACCTTGATTAAGCCACAAATGTGACTGAATTGACTTTGAGCTGTTTGAATATTGTTTAGACAAGCACAATGAAACTTGGATAAGGTCCATCTATATAAAATGTTCAGCATTAATGATGGCATTATAAGTAATTGAAAAGAAACAAAAGAAGTCTCTCCAATCTCAGTTGCCATACATATATATCTCTGAATACTCCCAATACACATTTCAAGAAACAATTGGAGAGATATCTATCTGAGCCGTCTACCACCAGACCCATATCCGTCCCAGCTATAATGTCTCTGGCATAATGTGTTACATTATAGATAATCTGAAAGGCCACAAAAAATGAAACAAAGAAGGTGTTGATATCTAAAAAATTAACTGTTGTTTCATCAATTGTAAGATAAATATTCACCTTTACATGTTGGGGGATTTGGGGACCATCCAAAGTGGTAGCACTGAATGGAATCTGGTCCAACTCTTTTAGATCTCTGTCTACAGGAGAAATGCAGTACATCTCCAATTTTATATTTGTCTTTCCTGGGCGAAGCGTGTAAGTTTGGTGGTATATCAGGAACACCGCATTCTCTTTCTAAAAAAAAACAAAAGTAAAATAGTTTAATGAAAACATGTAATTTCTTATTATCAAAATAAGCTTTATATGTTTCATGCAAAAATGAGGTGCTGGGTGCTGTGCACAAAGAGGGGCATCAGATAAACCCTCTTCTGTGGAAAAACTTTTGTACGCGCTGTCAATTTATGTGGAACTCTGTGAGACATACTAAGGCACTGAAAAGCAATGTGTATATTCTGAAAATGTATTTGTAAAGTAAACTTGTTTAGTTTGGATCTCATTTTATCATTGCTATGTATAAAATTTTTAAGGTTAATTTTTTCACTCTAAAAACAAAATTATTCTCTCACATTAAAAAGGAATGTTATAGTTTTTATATTGCACACTCAGTAAAAATTGATATTTATTTAATTAGCCAATTGCTGTCAAGGCAATTCTGATTCATAGCAACCCTGTAAGACAGAGTAAAACTACCCCAACCATTTTCCAAGGCTGTAATCTTTACAGACACAGACTGCTACATCTTTTTTTCTGCAAAATGGCTAATGAGTTCGAACTGCTGACTTTCAGTTAGTAGCCAAGTACTTAACCACTGCACCATCAAGGCTCCTTTTAATATAATTGGGGAACCAAAATTCAGGAAAGATGCAATATCTAATGTATTTTAAGCTAGAGATCATTAAAAATCAATTAAATTTTCCACAAAGGAAGAAAACAAACACTCATTAATTTATAAAATTAAAAACTAGAATTTAAGACTTGGAATCATGCTAACAAGAAAATTCATAATATCAAAGAGTCAATATAAAACTAATCATAAAATTAAATATAAATTTAATATAAATTAAACTATATATAATATACAAATTAAAATGTAATATGAATTAACTATTTCAAAAAGGTAATGCCCAAAAATAAATAACTAAAAAATAAGCTTTTGTTTTTATTTTTATTCTGAGGTTAGCAGCTTAATCGAGATCACACTTGAACAAGAATCACTAAAATTCCTCTCTTAAATTTCAATTTCATTCTACTACATAGTAATTCTTTTATTTGTATTTGTGTTTGTTTACATATTTTGTACTCTTTTTACATAAATTATTTTTCTCATCAGGTTGTGGAACAAATTGTCCTAACGAGTAAAAAAAATCTTGATTGTTGGGTGTTTTTCAACTAATACGTTTACATACTATCACTTTATGATCCAGCCCTTGCCTACATATCCAACATTATCTTGTGCCTTCCCCTCTCTCAATCCAGTATCCAGGATTTCTCGCCTTTTAATTTTTTGAATAAAGTCAAGTTCTTTGCTGCCTCAGCTGTTTCACACTCCCTTTCCCCTACTCTGAATGGTTTTCTATCTTTCTTTTCATAAACACCTTCCTACACAAAACAGAGTTTTTTATCCCCTCCTATTTTTTTTTTAATCTAAATCCTTGGCTTCTTTTATTTCTTTGTACACAGTAATATATAAAATATACTTGGCATTTGCTTCTTTATTTGGTTTAATATATTATGTTCCCCACCCCGGTTCCCACTCTCCTATATTTTAATGAAAGCTCTGGAAAGGCAGGCCTGTATTTGTCTTTTTCAGTATTTTCTCCTAGCCTATTTAATAGGTGTTTGTTGACAGCCTAAGTAAGTCAGATTTAATGGGCTGTCAACAGTGATAACCAAGTCTACCTCACCACTATAATAAACTCACTCTTCTTCTCTCTGAAGTCTCTATTTTAAACCTTTTCTCGATGCCCAGTGCTCCTCCTTCACCTACCCCCAAACACTGCTTACTCTCAGATGGCCTTGCCTCATACTTCACAGAAAATAGAAACCATCACCTCCTGCTTTGTTTCAGCATTCAAGTTACAGAAGTCATTGTCCTTCTTTCCTCCTGTTACAAAGTTGGATGTAGCCCTGTTGTCACCAAAGCCTAGACCTCCAGAGGAGCTCTGGTTTCCCTTCCCTCCCACAGTCACAGGGACATATCTACCTGCTGTATTCAATCTCTGTCTGCTTCCCTCTCTACCACAGCCTTATCCTCAGTAGTCAGCATGTTCTCACAGCTACAATCTTACCAAAAAGAAACAAATGAACAAACAAACAAAAACAGATAAAATTCTTTCCATTAGTGTATAATTTCTTCTAGTCATGTTCTGAACTTTGTATTCCCTGTCACAGGCAAACTTCTTCAAACAGTTATGTCCATACGCTTCATTTCTTAACATTTTATTCCCTTCACATCTATGACAAGGTTACATCCTTAGTTTTTTTTCCCTCCTGATTCTCTAAATCCTCCTTTTTTCCATCTATATTGCCACCTATTCCTCTTCTTTTTAACCTTTATATGTTGAAATGTTTCAGGGCTTAGTCCTACATTCTATTCCTTTTCATTTTGTATATTATACTAATTAGATGACATAATTTATATGTTAATAATCCAAATGAATTTAGAGACAATCTCAGGAATAGATTTGACCCATTTAACATTAATGACCAAAGACCAGATGAACTGTGGAATGACATCAAGAACATCATGCATGAAGAGAGCAAGAGGTCATTAAAAAGACAGGAAAGAGAGAAAAGATTACAATAAACGTCAAAAGAGACTCTGAAACTTGCTTTTGAACATAGACTAGCTAAAGCAAATGGCAGAAATGATGATGTAAAAGAACTGAACAGAAGATTTCAAAAAGCAGTTTGAGAAGACAAAGTAAAATATTATAATGAAATGTGCAAAGGCCTAGAGTTAGAAAACCCAAAGGGAAGAACATGCTCAGCATTTCTTAAGCTGAAAGAACTGAAGAAAAAATTCAAGCCTCAACTTGCAATTTTGAAAGTATGTACTGGGAAAATATTAAATGACACAGGAAGCATCAAAAGAAGATGGGAATAATAGAGAGTCAATCTACCAAATAGGACTGGTTGATGTTCAACCATTTCAGGAGGTAGCATATGACCAAGAACCGATGGTACTGAAAGAAGTCCAAGCTGCACTGAAGGCATTGGTGAAAAATAAGGCTCCAGGAATTGACAAAATACCAACTGATATGGTTCAACAAACGGATGCAACACTGGAAGCGCTCACTCCTCTATGTAAAGAAATTTGAAGACAGCTACCTGGCTAACCAACTGGAAGAGAGCCATATTTGTACCCATTCCAAAGAAAAATGATTCAACTAAATGCAGAAATTATTGAACCATATCATTAATATGACACACAAGTAAAATTTTGATGAAGATCGTTCAAAAGCAGTTGCAGCAGTACATTGGGAAGGAGCTGCCAGAAATCCAAGATGGATTCAGAAGAGAACATAGAACAAGGTAAATCATTACTGATGTTAGATGGATCCTGGCTGAAAGCAGAGAATACCAGAAAGATGTTTACTTGTGTTTTATTGAGTATGTAAAGGCATTGGACTGTGAAGATCATAACAAATTATGGATAACATTGCAAAGAATGGGAATTTCAGAACACTTAATTGTGCTCATGAGGAACTTGTATATAGACCAAGGGACAGTCATTGGAACAGAACAAGGGGATACTGCATGGTTTAAAGGCAGGAAAGATGTGCTTCAAGGTTGTATCCTTTCACCATATTTATTCAATCTATATGCTGAGCAAATAATCCGAGAAGCTGGACTATATGAAGAAGAATGCAGCATCAGGATTGGAGGCAACTCATTAATAACCTGCAATATGTAGACGACACAACCTTGCTTGCTGAAAATGAAGAGGACTTGAAGCACTTACTGATGAAGATAAAGACTACAGCCTTCAGTATGGATTACTCCTCAATATAAAGAAAACAAAAATCCTCACAACTGGACCAATAAGCAAAATCATGATAAATGGAGAAAATATTGAAGTTGTAAAGGATTTCATTTTACTTGGATCCACAGTCAAAGCCCATGGAAGCAGCAGTCAAGAAATCAAATGATATATTTCATTGGGCAAATCTGCTTCAAAAGACCTCTTTAAAGTGTTACAAAGCAAAGATGTCACTTTAAGAAATAAGGTGCACCTGACTCAAGCTATGATATTTTCAATCCCCTCATATGAATGCAAAAGCTGGACGATGAATAAGGAAGAACAAGGAAGAATTGATGCCTTTAAATTATGGTGTTGGCAAAAAATATTGAATATATCAAGGATCGCCAGAAGAATGAACAAATATGTCTTGGAAGAAGTACAGCCAGAATGCTGTACTTAGAAGCAAGGATGGCAAGATTTTGCCTCACATACTTTGGATATATTATCAGGAGGGACATTCCCTGGAGAAGGATATCATGCTTGGTAAAGTAGATGGTCAGTGAAAAAGAGAAAGATGGTTAATGACATGGATTTACACAGTGGCTACAACAATGGGCTCAATCAAAACAATGATTGTGAGGATGCTGCAGGACTTGAACAGTGTTTCATTCTTTTGTAACAGGATCACTATGAGTCAGAACAAACTTGATGGCACCTGTCAACAAAAACAATCCAAACGTACATCTACTGGCTAGACCTCTATATATCCAACTCTCCAGCTTCCATATCCAATTTGAATGACTATGAGTAGTTCAACCATAATGTATCCAAGCCAAAAGTTGTGGTGTTCATCCCAAAAGTAGTCTCTGTCCTGCCAACATCATTTTAGAAAATGGCTGTAGTGCAATGAATCAATTTTATATGGCCCTTCTAGCCATGGTCTTGTAACTCCCACAAAATGATTGGGTGGGCCACAGTCTTACAAGTGATTGGTATATTATTGTTCAAATTGAGTGATCTACCTAGGAGGTTGGTTAGAACATGGTCCTGTTTGGAGGACCATGCCTTGAAATTGGCAAGGAGTTTGCATATATAAGGGCCAATCCCACAGAGGTTGAGAGAGTCCTCATTATCATCAAGAAGAGTCTTGAGCGGAGTACGTCCTTTGTACCTGGGATCCCTGTGCAGACAACTTCTTAGACCCAGAGAAGAGAGCTGTAACAATGAAGAAGACGCGAGACAGCAAGTAACACTGACATGCACAGCGGGGTCAGGTGGCAGAGAAACAGCTACAGCAGTGTGAGCGATAGGATCTTCAAGACCAGCCGTGGCCTTTCTGGCCCATGGAGAGAGAGCTGAGCGCCTCCAGGCAGGAGGCTTGCTGAGAAATGACGGTGCCCAGGCACTTGTTGAAGGAGCTAAAAGAGCTATAACACTTGTCCCTGAATGTCAGAGGCCTTCCTGTGCCCTGTGCTAGGGTTGCACAACTCTCCCCCTTGGGCAGCAAAGCAGGATCCGTGCAGGCCTTCCGGCGGGGTAGGCATGGAAAGCATGGCAGGATCCAGTGGTAGAGGCCTGGAAGGTTCCACCAGCAGAGGCTCAGGATATCTTGTGTAGGAGAATTCCTGTGAATGAGGTGAGGCTAAGTAAGGCCCAGCATAAGAGTAGAAGACTTGGGAGCCATGCAGGCCCCCAGCAGTGCGGTGGTAGCCAGAGGCAGCAGTGATGTGAAGACAGCATCTGACCTGAATAACATTGTGCCTGCCCAGCAACATAAGAATGGACATGGGTAATCTGGGGAAGGGTAAGCATTTCCCCTTTGAGAATCTGTTGTAATTGTTTACTGTTTGCTTTCTATAACTACTAATAATGACTTTCACTTTGCTAACACTGTTAAGTGTCTCATGTGTTCAGCTTGATCACAGATGAATGTAGCATCCATGGAACCACTGATGCCAGTGGTTGTATATACCTCATTCCTAGCAGTTTAATGGCTGCCTGGAAGTTTGAGGTACAGCCTGTCTGCATGTGCAATACAGACAGACAGACAGATAGGCATACAGTGGCATTACCATTTACCTACTTGTTATTGAAAAACAAAGGAAAACATATGAGTCCCTTGACCTAACATTTATAACATTGCCTCTCCTTTCTACCACCAAATATATCCCAAATTTATCCTCTGCTCTGCATCTCCTCAGCCATCACCTTATCTCAATCCCCACCATTGCTCACCCTACATGGACTCACTGTTTCCTGTTTTGACTATCTCATGCACAGCATCCAGGAACAAAGACAAATAACAACAAAAAACTTTCACAAATATAAGTCTATTTATATCATTGTTTTTGTTAAAACTCTTTTGTCTTTTCATCAAGCATAAAGTTTATCCAATGCTAATACGATCTGAAATAACCTGGATAATCTTGCCTTTGCCTCCTATCCAACCTCTGCTCATAAAATTATCTCACATCTTGACTAGACTCTTCTCATCCTGGCATTTCCCAAATAGTATTTTTCTTTTAGAACTTTGCACATATTTTTTCCTTTGCTTGGAACTCTCTATATCCACTCATTTCTTACAGATTCCAGGTTAATTTCTATTCATAGAAAACAGACAACTGTTTGGTAAACATACAAGAGATTTTCAGAGTAGTCCAGAGAACGTGTTGATGTCTGAAAATGAAGAGTTCCTGGTAGGAGCTGAAGAAATTAGCACTCAAGGTGGGAAGGCAAAAGCAAAAACTCAGGAGTAAAATAGCTGAAGAGGTTGTGACTAACCATACTTTGGTAATGGGTGCCAAGTTTCAAATATTTTCAAGATTTGCATTTAGGATTACTTGAAAACAATTTATATTTTAATGACATATCTGTAATGTATGTGGCCCACAGAAAACATTGCTTTGATGCACTGTTTTAAAGATAGATTATTATCTTTGGGCTTCAAAACACCATCTCCTCCCAATTTACATTAAATCAGAAGAAGACACATAGATTTTAAACATTGTTCCTTAACAACGTCTCTAGATAATTAAATTACCTCCCAAAAGGAACATATACAGATTTTAATATCCTAAAAAAATGAATACCAGGAAAAAAAAAAAAAGGACAGTACTTACCATAACACATGGGTGTGTCAGACCAACCATCATGACCACATACTATAGAGCCTGTGGTGCTTCCACCTGTGTTTTCATAGCCAGCTCTGCATTCATAGTCCAGCTTGTCATTGAGCTTAAACCATGTGCCATCACTTTTTGGTCTGGCATTCTCAAAGAATGGTATATCACAAGATTCTAATGCAAAAAAAAAAAAAAAAGATTCTAATGCATGATAAAATTGAGGATTTCATTTCATGTTATTGAGTGGGCAAGTAATCCCTTCCCAGAAACAAAACTCCTTTATCTGACATAATCTCTTCCATAATAAGCCTTGTAATAGATATTTGATTCCAATGCAGTATAAAATGTGTTGATATGAGAGCAACTTTTGTCATTTTTCCTTTAGCCAGAGCCCATAGTCAACATAAAAATTGAAAAACAAATTAAAAAAATAATTACACAGTAGGAAAGGTATCTTTTACTTCAAAAATATCACTGAGGAGTTTTGGGAAAATAAAGTGTATATAAAGGCAAAACAAGCAAATTGTTGTTAGAGGATCTTTATAAACATCCAGATAGTTTATAAACATCCAGGAAAACTTTCAATACAATAGAGTTTAGCACAATCAAGAAATGTTTCTCTTCATTACCTAGAAGTTAATGAAGATCTTCCAAAAGGACAGCAGGAATTTTCATAAGTGGACCTCTCCTATGGCATTAATTGCATAAATTATAAAGGTCAAATTCTTGGGGAATTCTGCACTATGGACTCATCTCTTCACTTAAAAACATGACGTTTATATCTAGGAGCAAGGACTCCAATACAAAATGCTAGTCACCTAAACACAGGCACAACAGACAGGAAGATTTCAGATGAAAACAAGCAAGTCTACAGGAAAATATTCATGAGACTCCGTCACAGATTTTTAAATCACGGGATTGCTTTAAAGTGGGAAAAACTTGAAAAGATGGGATGATCCTCCTTCCTATCAGTAATTACTCTAAAAAAGCAAAAGAGACCTAACTAAAGAACTATATACGTACATGTATATGTATATGATTTCCACATTATATATGATTTCTACATTATGTATATGATTTCTTTATTATATATGATTTCCACATTATATACATGATTTGTATATTATGTATATGATTTCTATATTATATATATGATTTCTACATTATATATAGAAATTCTACATTTTATATATATATATAATTTCTCAAAGAGTTTATTTATCCTTACAAATGGAAACATTTTGGCCCCACCCCACACTCCTACCCTCTATAAAAGAGAATTAATTACAGTAAACGTTTGTAAAACTATCATCAGGAGAATAAGCCTAATAAATTACTTACTAATGCATATGGGTTGAGTAGACCATCCACTTTCCAAGCACCTGATAGATCCTGATATTTTACCCTCTGCTGTTACATATCCTGGTTTACACGTATATTGTGTTTGATAATTTATAGGATACATATACTTAGATTCAGAAATAAATCCATTCTGAATTTTTATATCTGATTTTGAACATGCTTCTAGATGAAGAAGGCATAAGGAAAAGATAAGCATATGTTCAATAAATATTTTTTATTCAGAATCAAATAATATGGCAACATAATAAAATAATCAGTCATTTGTAAATGAACATCTGAAGTAACTGTAATAATCCAAGTTCCTGTGTCAGAGAAAATAAGCTAAATTTCCTGATATTAAGTCAAGATGCATTATTAAAGATTTTTTTTAAACAAAGAAAGATTTAAAACAAGCACCAAGAAAGAAACAGTTGTTTAAAGAGCTTTACCATGCTGTAGGATTCCAGGTCCATTAAACAATTAGATTTTTATAATTTCTTAAACGAATTATGAGTGCTGTGCCATTAATAGATTGATAATTGCCATAGCGTCAACTCTGACAGAATGAAACGTTGTCTAGTGTTGCATCATCCTCATGATACCAACATGTTCAAGTCAATCCTTGCAAATATTTTACCAATCCTTCTCACCAAGAATCTCCCTCATACTTGCTATCCCTTTTTCACCAAACATGATGTCCTCCTCTAGTGACCGATCCCTCCTGATGATGTGTGCAAAGCAAGTGATTTAGACAATGTTCTGTTGTGATCCATAAGGTTTTCATTGGCTAATTTTCAGAAGCAGATGACCAGGCCTTTGTTCCTAGTCTTTCTTAGTCTGGAAGATTTGCTGAGACCCGCCCATCATAGGTGAGCCTGCTGGTATTTGAAATACCAGTGGCATAGCTTTCAGTAGCATAGTAAAATGCAAGTGAACACAGGAAGTGGTACTTTGGAAGAAATCTGTCACACTAAATACCTGTATTAGAAAAGAAAAAGTGCTCCACATCAATGACTTCAAGTTACACATTAAGCATTAGAAAAAGTAGGATATTAAACCCAAAGAAAACAGAAGGAAAAAAAAAGAAAGATCAGAGCAAAAATTAACAAAGTAAAAAAAAAAAAAAAAAAGAGGCAATTAATGGAACAAAAATCTTAAATGAATATAATTGCAAACCTTTAAACAGACCAATAAGGAGAAAAAAAAGAGAGAATACACAAATTACTAATATCAACAGAAATTAAAAGGATAATAAAGGGACATCATGAACGATATTATGTCAGTAAACTCAAGAACTTAGAGAATTGTCAGATTTCTCAGGGCAACAACCTACCAAAGCTCAATCAAGAAAGGATATATAACATGGATATACTTATATGTATTAAATAAGTTGAATTTGTAGATTAAAAAAAAAAAAAACTTTCCCCAAAAGAAAAGTCCAAGTACAAATGGCTTCATTAGTGAATTCTACCAAACTCTTACGGGAGAAAAAAATTATAATTCTACATAGATTGTCCACAAAACTGAAGAGAGAGGAAACATTTGCATTTTCATTGGCTAGCATTATCCTGTTACCAAAACCAAACAAAGACATTACAAATACTTAAAAACTGCAGACCAGTATCCCTCATGAACAAAGATGCAAAGCTTCATAACAAAATTTTAACAATTGCATCCAAAATTCTATAAAAAGGATAATCTATTAGGATCAAATGAGTTTTCAAAGGATACAAGGATAGCTTATCATTAGAAAAGCTATCAGTGTAATTCATCATTTTAAGAAGCTAAAAAAAAAAAAAATAGACATCTCAATGATGAAACACTGAATGTGTCTACCCTAAGATCAGAAGAACACATGGATGTTTACTATCACCACATCTATTCAATATTTCACTGGAGGTTCTGGTCAGTAAAATAACGCAGGAAGAAGAAATAAAGAGCATCTGGATTGGAATACAAGTAAAAATGTCTATATTTGAAGCTGCCGTGACATCTTTATAGACAATCCAAAGGATTACTAGAATTAAGAGGTGAGTTTAGCAAGGTTATGAGATATTATGAGATCAATAAACACAAGAAAATCAATTTATTCTTATGAACTGTCATAAATTAAAATTCAAAAAAATATTGTGCCCACTGGCATAAAAACATGAAATATTTAGGAATAAATCTAATAAAATGTGTGCAAGATCTGTGTATCAAAAACTAGAAGTTATTGCTGAGAAATATTAAAAAATACTTAATAAATGAAGGGATGTAATGTGTTCATGAGTCAGAAGACTCAATACAGTTAATTCAGTTTTCCCAATCAATACTGATCTACAGATTCAATGCAATTCTCATAAAACTCCTAGAATTTTTTTTTGTAGTAATTGTCACGATTGTTCAAAAAGTCATATAGAAATGAAAAGGACTTCTAATAGATTTTTGAAAGAAATTAACAAAGTTGGAGCGTTAACACTACCCAATGTCAAGACATTAAAAACTTAGCTAGTCAAGCCAGTGTAGAATTTGTGTCAGGTTAGAGAAAAGATCATTGGAACAGAACAGAGAGCCCCAAAATAGACCCAAACATCTATGGACAACTGATATTTTACAAGTATGCTAAGGCAATTTAGTGGAGAAAACACTTTTTTCAACAATAGGTGCTGCAACTATGGAATATCAAAATGCATATAAGTAAAGTTTGCTCTATACCTCTCATCATATAAAAAAATGAACTCAATATGGAACACAGACCTAAATGTAGACTGTAAAATTTCTAGAAGGAATCATAAAGTAAAATCTTACAATCTTAAGTTAGGGAAAGATTTCTTACATATGACATCAAATAAAAAAGAAACCTTAGGGAAAAAAATCCTACTCTTATTCAACTTTGCATTGGAAGATCTAGCAAATGCAACAAGGCAAGAAAAAAGGAATAAAATACATAGACAGTGATTGGAAAGGAAGAAATAAAACTCTATCAAAGATAGTATGATTGTCTACACAGAAACCGCAAAGACTCTACATAAAAAGCTCCAAGGACTAACATATCAGTTTAATAAGGTCTTGAAATATAAGGCCAATATACAATATTCGATCATATTTTTGTATACTGGCAATAAACAAATGGAAAACTAAATTAAAAAAAACAGTGCTATTTACAATAGTGTCAAAAAACATGAAATGCTTAAGAATAAATATAACAAAGTATGTGCAACAAATACTGATGTAAGAAACTTTTAAACGATCTAAATAAATTAAAAGATATACCATCTTAATAGATTGGAAACTCAACATTGTTATGATGTCAACTGACCCCAAATTTATTTTTAAATTTATTGTAATTCCAACCAAAATCTTCACAAAAATTTAGTAGATATTAATAAGCTGATTCTAAAATTCACATAGAAAGTCAAAGGAACGACAAATCCAAAACAATTTTTCAGAAGTACAAAGTTGGAGGACTCACACTACCTAAGTTTCTGAAGACTTACTAAAAATGACAGTAATTTAAACAGTATGTTGTATCTGTGAAAGAATAAACACATACAGGAATGGAACAGAATACAGAGTCCAGTTGTGGGCCCACACATACATGGTAATTGATATTTGATAAAGAAGCAAAGGCAATTCAATGGAGAAAGAATAGTCTTTTCAATAAATGGTACTATAACAATCAGGTATCAAAATGAAAAATAATGAATATTGCCATATTCCTCACATTTTATACAAAAATTAACTTAAAATTGATCACATAACTAAATTTAAAACATAATATTATAAAATTTCTACAAGAGCACATGATCTTGGTTTAGACACTTTTTAGATATGTATAATATAATGCATAAAGGAAAAAATTGATAAATTGGAATCAAAATTAAGCATATCTTTACGAAAAACACTAGAAAAAGAATGAAAACTTAAGGCACAGATGGGGCAGTGGCACATGCAAAACACATATCTGACAAAGCACTATTGTCTAGAATAAATTACAAACTCTCTAAAATTCAATAATCATAAAAAAATCAATAAAAAAATGGATGAAAGATTTGGCCAACTTCACCAAAGAAGACACATGGATGGCAAATAAGCACAGAAAAAGTGTTTAACAGCATTAGTCATTAGGGAATGAGATACTAATACATACATATTAGAAGGACAAAAAAAAAAAAAAAAGAACAAAAAATAAAAACAAAGTAAAACAAAAACTTCACAATATCAAATATTAGCAAGGCTGTGGAGCAACTGGAACACTCATCCATTAAGGGTGGAGGATGTTGTGAATACAAATGGGCACTATGAAGGAAGTTTTTGTGGTGATAAGATTGTTATTTTTACAGAATATTTATCCTGATGACTTATCTATTTGTCAAATCTTATAGAACTGTACACTAAAATATAAAAATATGTTAATGCGTATAATTAAAAAATTATACCTGGTTATCACCAAAAAATTTCAATTTTAAGGATATTAGATGCAGGTATATTAATATCTCCAATTTCATTGTTTAATAGTCCATTATGGCTAGTAAGAAATAACGAGGAATCCTGGAAACTAACTGCAGATTCTAGAGAACTGAGAAAAGTAGATGCTTCCAGAAGCATCTGTCAAAATGCTGTTAACTTTTAAGCTGCTAAACAAGCTAAGAGGAATTGGTATTCTGTCACCAATTTGCTAATGTTTCCTTTTCAATACCTATTTTAAAGACAACCAAAGTCAATTTGTATTCATGTAGGACAAACTATGATGCATGTTTATGTTCTCCCACAAGCATATATGAATTCTTCCACTTATTACCTCAACGTGTTTATATTTAGATTAGTTTCAGTTGAAAAGCACTGTTCTTCTTTATCTTGATGATACACTGCTGCTATCTCAGTCTGAAGATCAACCTAAAGTTTTTTTTATTAGCTAGCCACCATTAAAAAAAAAAAAAAACAGCTGATGTTGAATATATTCCAACTCATGAATACTGCATGTGTTTCAGAGTATAACTGTGCTCCATAAGATTTTCCATTTTTTGGAAGCAGATCACCAAGCCTTTCTTCCAAGGCACCTCTAGGTGGATTTGAACCACCAACCTTTCAGCACTTAACCATTTGTGCCACCTAGGGACTCTTATGTAACAACCAAAGAGTCCTAAATAACCTAACTAAAGTATGGGACCTTAGCACAACAGTAGCATTCTTAGCCATAACATGGGCCAGAGGGACTAGGGACATTCTTCAAACAACCAATGATAATTCTGTGGAGTCTTTTTTACCCCGTCAACTAAAAAATCAATGCAAGAAGCACAAAATATGTTTGGATTGTTTGACTTCTGGAGAAATTGCATACCACACCAGGGAATGTCATTAGTCTCTATTAAACAATCTACCAGAAAAAAAAAAATTAACAGTATCATCAGACTCTGATAGCAGCTATGGGCCACCTCTCAAGGGGATATAAGTAGCATATCACTGTCAGGTGGATTGTATTAGCTTATTACCCATGTGTCCAGGTAGATACTAATGTTCTTGCCTGGGATATATGTTCTGCAAATGGATTTTCATACCTAGTAACTAAACCAAATGTCTTTAACGCTCCTTGAGACACAGCAGAAAACATTTCAATTTGATCCCCTTGATCAGGGATCATATTTTACTGCCAGTGTAGTTCGATGATGGGTTAGAAAAGCATCATATACAATGAACTGAACTTACATACTTTACAACTGACAATATAGTGGACTGATTAAAAATTGGTTGTGTTGGGGGAGAGAGAGGGAGGAGGAATCACAAACTAGATAGTAGACAAGGATCAACTTTGGTGAAGGGAAGGACAAGACACAATACAGGGGAAGTCAGCACAACTGGATCAAAGGAAAAGCTAAGAAGTTTCCTGGACACATCCAAACACTTTGAGGGAAAGCGTAGCTGGGGCTGGGGCCTAGGGACCATAGCTGCAGGGAGCATCTAGGTCAATTGACATAACATAGTTTATTAAGAAATGTTATACATCCCACTTTGGTGAGTGGTGTCTGGTGTCTTAAAAGCTTGGGAGCAGCCATCTAAGATACATCAACTGGTCCCATCCCACTTGGAGCAAAGGCGAATGAAGAAAACCAAAGACACAAAGAAAATATTAGCCCAAAAGACTAAGGGACCACACGAACCAGAGACTCTACCAGCCTGAGACCAGAAGAACTAGATGGTGCCCTGCTACCACCAATGACGGCCCTGAGAGGGAACAGAACAGAGAGTCCCTGATGGAGCCATAGAAAAATGTAGAGCAGAACTCAAATTCACGTAAAAAGACCAGACTTAATGGTCTGACAGAGAAGAGGAACCCCCAAAACTATGGCCCCTGGATGCACTGTTAAAAAAAGGAGAGAGAAAAAAAAGAATATGAAGAACTTTTTCAGTTTCAAAAAGGAAAAGAATTATGACCTAGTTGAAAAATATTCAAAGGATATGCAAAATAACTTCACAAAAGAATAAATGCAAATGAAGAGTAAGCAATTAAATAACTCAGCCTGACCTATAAAATGTGTTAACCACCCCCCCCAAAAAAATGGTTAAACTGTATATAACATATTAAAGACTAAAAAAAAAATTGATTGTGTTGGGGAGTGGTGATAAAAGAGTGAAGGAATGGACTGCATGACTGAATGGATGTATGTTAAAATTTAATATATATGGAAGTAAAGGGGGATCACATGTGGACTGAATTTGCAATATTGGAGGTAAGGTAGGGAGGAGGTACGGTATAACACAGGAACTTTAAAAAACCAAAAAACTTCCTAGCTATTTCTAAAAATGATTTATGCTTCCTGATCTTATATACCTGGGACCTAAGTGCATTTATAAGTTCAGAGAAGGATCAGCTGTTAATGTGAGCCATAATAATATCTCTAAATACTACTGACCAAATTCCCAGAGGCATTATGTGATGGATTACTTCCTCTTCTCATCTTTCTAAGGTGAAATTAATGATTTTTGCCTCTTACTCAATCAGTCCCCTACGTGTCTGTCAGTTTGTCATACTGTGGTGACTTATGTGTTGCTGTGATGCTGGAAGCTATGCCACTGGTATTCAGATACCAGTAGGGTCACCCGTGGTGGACAGGTTTCAGCTGAGCTTCCAGACTAAGGCAGACGAGGAAGAAGGACCCGGCAGTCTACTTCTGAAAAGAATTAGCCAGTGGAAACCTTATGAATAGCAGTGCAACATTGTCTGATACAGTGTTGGAAGATGAGCCCCCCAGGTTGGAAGGCCCTCAAAAGACAACTGGGGAAGAGCTGCCTCCTCAAAGTAGAGTTGACCTTAATGACGTGGATGGAGTCAAGCTCTCAGGACCTTCATTTGCTGATGTGGCACAACTCAAAATGAGAAGAAGCAGCTGTAAACACCCATTGTTAATCGGAATGCGGAATGTACGAAGTATGAATCTAGGAAAATTGGAAATTGTCAAAAATGAAATGGAATGCATAAACATCGATATTCTAGGCATTAGTGAGCTGAAATGGACTATTGGCCATTTTGAATAGGACAACCATATGGTCTACTATGACGGGAATGACAACTTGAAGAGGAATGGCGTTGCATTCATCGTCAAAAAGAACATTTCAAGATCTATTCTGAAGTACAACGCTGTCAGTGATAGGATAATATCCATATGCCTACAAGGAAGACCAGTTAATACAATGATTATACAAATTTACACACCAACCACTAAGGCCAAAGATGGAGAATCTGAAGATTTTTACCAACTTCGTCAGTATGAAACTGATGGAACACGCAATCAGGATGCGTTGATAATTACTGGTGATTGGAATGCGAAAGTTGGAAACAAAGAAGAAGGATCGGTAGTTGGAAAATATGACCTTGGTGATAGAAAAGATGCCAGAGATCGCAGGATAGAATTTTGCAAGAGCAATGACTTCTTCATTACAAATACCGTTTTTCACCAATATAAACGGTGACTATACACATGGACCTTGCCAGTTGGAATACACAGGAATCAAATCAACTACATCTGTGGAAAGAGACGATGGAAAAGCTCAATATCATCAGTCAGAACAAGGCCAAGGGCTGACTGTGGAACAGACCATTGCTCATATGCAAGTTCAAGTGAAAACTGAAGAAAATTAGAACAAGTCCACGAGAGCCAAAGTACGACCTTGAGCGTATCCCACCTGAATTTAGAGACTGTCTCAAGAATAGATTTGACACGTTGAACACTAGTGACCAAAGACCAGACAAGCTGTGGAATGACATCAAGGCCATCATACATGAAGAAAGCAAGAAGTCATTAAAAAGACAGGAAAGAAAGAAAAGACCAAAATGAATGTCAGAAGAGACTCTGAAACTTGCCCTTGAAGGTCGAGTAGCTAAAGCAAAAGGAAGACATGATGAAGTAAAAGAACTGAACAGAAGATTTCAAAGAGTGGCTCCAGAAGACAAAGTAAAGTATTATAATGACGTGATACTGTCATTATAAGGTCATTATAATGACCTCATACTGGCATTATACTGTCATTAAGGTTGACTCTACTGGAGATAGAAAACCAAAAGGGAAGAACACACTCGGCATTCCTCAAGCTGAAAGAACTGAAGAAAAAATTCAAGCCTCGAATTGCAACAGTGAAGGATTCTATGGGGAAAATATTAAACAATGCAGGAAGCATCAAAAGAAGATGGAAGGAATACACGGAGTCATTATATCAAAACGAATTGGTCGACATTCAACCATTTCAAGAGGTAGCATATGATCAGGAACCAACGGTACTGAAGGAAGAAGTCTAAGCTGCACTGAAAGCACTGGCGAAAAACAAGGATCCAAGAATTGACGGAATATTAATTGAAATGTTTCAACAAACAGATGCAGCACTGGAAGTGCTCACTTGTCTATACCAAGAAATTTGGAAGACAGCTACCTGGCCAACCAACTGGAAGAGATTCACATTTATGCCTATTTCCAAGAAAGGTGATCCAACCGAATGCAGAAATTATTGAACAATATCATTAGTATCACAGTTAAGTAAAATTTTGCTGAACATCGTTCAACAGCAGCTGCAGTAGTATGTCGACAGGGAATTGCCAGAAATTTAGGCCAGATTCAGAAAAGGACGTGGAACCAGAGATATTGCTGATGTCAGGTGGATCCTGGCTGAAAGCAGAGAAAAACAAAAAGATGTTTACCTGTGTTTTATTGACTATGCAAAGTCATTCGACTGTGTGGATCATAACAAATTATGGATAACATTGTGAAGAATGGGAATTCCAGAACACTTAATTGTGCTCATAAGGAACCTCTATACAGATCAAGAGGCAGTTGTTCAAACAGAACAAGGGGATACTGTGTGGTTTAAAGTCAGGAAAGGTGTGCATCAGGGTTGCATCCTTTCACCATACCTATTCAACCTGTATGCTGAGCAAAAAATCTGAGAAGCTGGACTATATGAAGAAGAAACGGGCACTGGAATTAGGGGAAGACTCATTAACAGCCTGTAATATGCAGAAGACACAACCTTGCTTGCTGAAAGTGAAGAGGACTTGAAGCACTTACTGGTGAAGATCAAAGACCACAGCCTTTGGTATGCATTACACCTCAACATAAAGAAAACAAAACTCCTCACAACTGGACCAATAAGCAACATCATGATAAATGGAGAAAAGATTGAAGTAGTCAAGGATTTCATTTTACTTGGATCCACAATCAACACCCATGGAAGCAGCAGTCAGGAAATCAAAAGACACATTGCATTGGGCAAATGTCCTGCAAAAGACCTCTTTAAAGTGTTGAAAAGCAAGGATGTCATCTTGAAGACTAAGGTGTGCCTGACCCAAGCCATGGTATTTTCAGTCACCTCATATGCATGTGAAAGCTGGACAATGAATAAGGAAGACTGAAGAAAAATTGACACCTTTGAATTGTGGTGTTGCCGAAGAATATTGACTATACCATGGACTGCCAAAAAACGAACATATCTGTCTTGGAAGAAGTACAACCAGAATTTTCCTTAGAAGGAAGGATGGCGAGACTATGTCTTACATACTTTGGACATGTTGTCAGAAGGGATCAGTCCCTCGAGAAGGACATCATGCTTGGTAAAGTACAGTGTCAGCCAAAAAGATGAAGACCCTTAAAGAGGTGGACTGACACAGTCCTGCAACAATGGGCTCAAGCATAACAATGATTGTGAGCATGGCGAAAGACCAGGCAGTGTTTCGTTCTGTGGTGCATAGGGTCGCTATGAGCTGGAACTGACTTGATGGCACCTAACAACAACAACCCAATCAGTGGATGAGCTAGTCATATATGCTTGTTTTATTCCACCACTAGTCCATATTATATGGAGTCCTGGTGTCACAGTGGTTAAGAGTTTGGCTGCTAACTAAAAGGTTAGAAGTTCAAAATCACTAGCTGCTCCTTGAAAACCGTATGGGGTAGTTCTACCCTGTCCTAGAGGGTCACTATGAGTTGGAATTGACTTGACAGCAACGGGTTTGGTGGTTTTTTTTGTTTTGTTTTTTTTGTATTCCATATTATTGAATGTGTACAAAGTGGAAAACACTGGACAGACTCATATTGTTACTATTATGGGTTAATCCTCTGGCTGAACCGACAGCCCTCGCTTTTGTGACTAGGTGAAGGATATGGTGAAAATTAATGCTAAATGAAAAGTAGGAGAAAGATTGTTGACCAAAAGGCAACCAATATGCATAATGCAAAAATGAAAAACCTAAAATTGCCTTGGTAGCTTGTGAGAGCCTGAGAGAAAAAGAATATAATAATCTCATAGTTATAATTACAAATGTCCGTGTAAATGAAGCTATTTGTCTGCAGAAATTCCCCTTTTTCTGAAGCTGAAGGTTCAAACTGGGTTCTAGGAGATTATAAAAACATTCAATCTGGAGTCATCTATGTGATACATTTTAATGATTCTAACAAGACCTTGTTTGTATGAGAGAATCCCTTTGAGGAGGTAACTTGTGGAAACTGTTTCTCTCAAACGCACCAGAAGGTCTTTGTTCAAGAACAGAGCCTCAGACCACTGTGTAACTATAATTTAGATGACTACGTGTTGGATAAACTAGAGATAAAATACTTTTGGTATGCCTGATTTGTCATAAGATCATGTACCCCAATGTCTTCAGAACTGGGTTTGGCAAACCACTGACTGTGGATCAAATCTATTTTGTAAATAACGTATCATGAAGCACAGTCACACTCATTCATTTACATATTGTCTGTGCTACAAGAACCCAGTGAAACAGCTGCAACAGAAACCATATGACTCACAAAGCCAAACGTATTTACTATCTGACTTTTTACAAATATTTAGTTACTATTTGGCTCCTATTCTGTACCAGGTTTTTTTGTGGACAAAGGACAATAATCAAGGTGAAGAAAACTAGTAAAACTAAATGCAATGTCAGTATAGGGTGTCAAGGTGGGCTTACATATCTACCACTGATAGCCTCAAATTTTCACAAATGGCATCTATGGGAAGATTTTTGACATACGCAAATCAGTGTATTTCAGGCTATCATCCATAGTTAATTAGCAATGTTATCCATGATTTGTTATGATCCACACAGTCAAATGTCTTTGTATAGTCAATAAAACACAGGTAAACATCTTTCTGGTATTTTCTGCTTTCAGCCAGGATCCATCTGACATCAGCAATGAAATGACTGGTTCCATATCCTCTTGTAAATTTGACTTGAATTTCTGGCAGTTCCCTGTGAATGTATTGCTGCACTTGCTTTTCAATGATTTTCAGCAAAATTTTACTTGCGTGTAATATTAATGACATTGTTCGATAATTTCCACATTCGGTTGGATCACCTTTCTTTGGAATAGGCAAAAATATGGATCTCCTCCAGTCAGTTGGCCAAGTAGCTGTCTTCCAAATTTCTTGGTATAGGCGAGTGAGCAATTCCAGTGCTGCGTTCGTTTGTTGAAACATCTCAGTTGGTATTCTGTCGATTCCTGCAGCCTTGTTTTCTGCCAATGCCTTCAGTGCTGCTTGGACTCCTTCCTTCAGTACCGTCAGTTCCTGATCACATGCTACCTCTTGAAATGGTTAAACATCAACCAATTCTATTTGGTACCTTGAGTCTGTGTATTCCTCTCATCTTCTTTTGTTACTTCCTGCATCGTTTAATATTTTCCCCATAGAATCCTTCGATATTGCAACTTGAGGCTTGAATTTTTTCTTCAGTTCTTTTAGCTTGAGAAATGCTGAATGTGTTCTTCCCTTTTGGTTTTTTAACTCCAGGTCTTTGAACATGTTATTATAATACCTTATTTTATCTTCTTGAGCCACCCTTTCAAATCTTCTGTTTAACTCTATTACTTCAACATTTCTTTCATTTACTTTAGCTACTCATCCTTCAAGAGCAAGTTTCAGAGTCTCTTCTGACATCCATTTTGGTCTTTTCTTTCTTTCCTTTTTATTGACCTCTTGCTTTCCTCATGTATGATGTCCTTGTTGTCATTCCACAGGTCGTTTGGTCTTCAGTCATTAGTGTTCAATGCATAAAATCTGTTCTTGAGTTGGTCTCTAAATTCAGATACTCAAGGTCATACTTTGGTTCTTGTGGACTTGTTCTCATTTTCTTCAACTTCAACTTGCATATGAGCAATTGAAGGTCTGTTCTGCAGAAGGACCCTGGCGTTTTCCTGACTGATGATATTGAGCTTTTCCATTGTCTCCTACCAAAGATGTAGTTGATTCGATTCCTTTGTATTCCATCCAGCAAAGTCCACATATATAGTCACCATTTATGTTGTTGAAAAAAGGTATTCACAATGAAGAAGTCGTTGGTCTTGCAAAATTCTATCATGTGACCTCCAACATCGTTTCTATCACCTAGACCATATTTTCCAGCTGCTGATCCTTCTTCGTTTCCAACTTTCTCATTCCAATCACCAGTAATTATCAATGCATCTTGATTGCATGTTTCGTCAATTTCAGACTGAAGAAATTGACTTCTGACTGTGTGGATCACAACAAATTATGGATAACACTGTGAAGAATGGAAATTCCAGAAAACTTAATTGTTCTCATGAGGAACCTGTACATAGATCAAGAGACAGTTGTTTGAACAAAACAATGGGATACAGCATGGTTTAAGTCAGGGTAGGTGTGCTTCAGAGTTGTATCCTTTCACCATACTTATTCAGTCTGTATACTGAGCAAAAAATCTGAGAAGCTGGACTGTATGAAGAAGATAGGGGCATCGGGATTGGAGGAAGACTCATTAACAACCTGCATTATGCAGATGATACAATCTTACTTGCTGAAAGTGAAGAGGACTTGAAGCATTTACTGATGAAGATCAAGGACTACAGCCTTCAGTATGGATTACACCTCAACATAAAGAAACAAAAATCCTCATAACCAGACAAACAAGCAATATCATGATAAATGGAGAAAAGACTGAAGTTGTTATGGATTTCATTTTTCTTGGATCCACAATCAACACCCATGGAAGCAGCAGTCAAGAAGTCAAAGGATGTACTGCATTGGACAAATCTGCTGCAAAAGACCTCTTTAAAGTGTTAAAAAGCAAAGATGTCACCTTGAAGACTAAGGTGCGCCAGACCCAGACCATAGTGTTTTCTATCACCTCATATGCATGTGAAAGCTGGACAATGACTAAGGAAGACCAAAGAAGAATTGATGTCTTTGAATTATGTTGTTGGCAAAGAATATTGAATATCCATGGACTGTCACAAGAATGAATATATCTGTCTTGGAAGAAGAACAGCCAGAATGCTTCTTAAAAGCAAGGATGGTGAGATTTCGTCTCATATACTTTGGACATGCTATCAGGAGGGTCCAGTCCCTAGAGAAGGACATCATGCTTGGTAAAGTAGAAGGTCAGCAAAAAAGAGGAAGACCTTCAACCAGATGGACTGACACAGTGGCTGCAACAATGGGCTCAAACAAAACAATGATTGTGAGGATGGCACCGGACCGGGCAGTGTTTAGTTCTGTTGTACATAGGTTCACTATGAGGTGGAACTGACTCGAGAGCACCTAACAACAAAACCACTCATACGGAGTCCTGGTGGTGCAGTGGTTAAGAGCTTGGCTGTTAATCAAAAAGTCAGCAGCTCAAATCCACCAGCCACTCCTTGGAAACCATATTGGGCAGTTCACCGCTGTCCTACAGAGTGACTATGAGTTGGAATCAACTCATCAGCAAGGAGTTTTATTTGGTACCACCCAGATAACACTGTCCTGGGTAAAAGAACATTTTTCAGCCCAAATTATATTCTTAAATTTTATTCCATCAATAAGAAATTAATGGTTTCCCATTTTTTGTAGATAATCCAACATTGTTCAAAATGCTCCAAAATTATCTTAGCCAAAATTGGCACAGGCCAGGAGTTTGAGGAAAAGTCAATTTTGACTTTAATGAAGACATACATACTGAGGAAAACTAGTTATTGACCCATGTTAGGTACTTAGAAGGGATATTATTTTAGGAGTTAGGAAAACAATGGTATGCAGTCTGTTCAGATAACTCAACTTTAGAACCACAGGTAAAATTAACTCAATGGACAGTACAATAGCATGATAGGAAAAATAGATGGATGAGAGTATTCATGCTGAGTCAAAGTTGTTGGTAAGCCTGCCCTACCAGAAGGAAGTGGAGACAGATCAAAAACAATGAGTTTTGAGCTGGGATTTTGGCACACAAGAAATGAAATCAGAGAGACATATGATTCCCCTAGTCTATGGGGGTTTATAAAAGGAAAATGTAATATATGTTGGTACTCTTGAACTTCCAAGGCCCTGACATAAACAAAAATCAGATGAACCCAATAGTACAATTAATTAGAGCTGGAAATTGATTATATTTGACTAAGATTTTACTAATGGAGGGAAGGGGACCATTACTTAAGATAAAGAGCACTGGGGACCCATATCACTCCAACCTTTTGGAGCAGTGCTGTGGGGAAGACTAAGTGGAAAAGGGCACAAGATTACTCTCTTCTGAGATGAAAATTGTCTGTAACTTAATAGGATTTATGGTCACCAGAGTGTATGTATTTTTCAAAAGTCATTGTTTACACAGTAAATACCTGTGAATTTTATTTTGCTCAATTTATACCTTAATAAAGTTTAAGAGTGAGCTCTTTGAAATTAAAATTTAATTGCTTAACATCTTTAATGTGATTGAGTTACTAGAAAACAAAAATGAAAGTAAAATCTCTCTGAATAAAAAATGATATATGAAAAAATATTTAATATTCAAACAGTATCAAGCAAAATAAAAAAAATTCAAGACAGAAAGAAAAGAAAAAATTAAGAAGGATGAAAAAACAAAAGTGGCACTGAAGAAATTCAAAGGCCATCAAATGGAAGCTAATTCTAAATTTTAGGCAAAATTAATAATATTAATATTAATCTTTTGAATACTCAAATCACCAAAGGTTAAAAGAACATTCTCAAATGGTAAATAAATAATAAACATATCTATAAGAAACATATTCATAATAGCTACAAAATTCTCATAAACAAAAATACATAATAGAAAACAACTAGCAGAAATTCAAAAAGACTTAATGTCATGGATTCATTTGTGTCCCCTCAAAATATGTGTCAACTTGGCTAGGCCATGATTCCTAGTATTGTGTGATTGTCCTCCATTTTGTGATCTGATGAAATAATCCTGTGTGGTGTAAACCTAGCCTCTATGCCTATGACTATGTTCCTATTTAGGAGTGAGCTGTCCATTACGTTAATGAGGCAGGACATAATCTACAGTATTAGGCTGTATACTGAGTCAATCTCTCTTGAGATATAAAAGACAGAAGTGAGCAGAGAGGAGAGGGACCTCAGTAAAAGAGCCAGAAGTGGAGCCACTCCTTTGGATGCAGGGTCCCTGCACTGAGAAGCTCCTAGAACAGGGAAGATTGATGAGTTTCCCTTGAGCCGACAGAGGGAAAAAGCCTTCCCCTGGATAAGGCACCCTGATTTTGGACTTCTAGCTTCCCAAAGTGTGAGAGAATAAATTTCTGTTTGTTAAAGCCGTTGACTTGTGGCATTTCTGTTACAGCAGCACTAGATAACTAAGACACCTAAATAATTTTTTAAATATATAACATTCATCAATAGGAAGACTCAATATCATAAAGGTATCTGTTTTCCATAAATTGATCTGGAGGTGTAAGACAATTCCAATATGAATCTATGTAATGTTTTAGAAGGAACTTGCTAAGTTGATTTAAAATGTATATTCAGACCAAATGCCCAAAAGAAAAAATAAGAAAATGATGAATAAAAAATATTAAGGTGAAAGATTTTGAGTAGATGTTCAGATTTTTTTAAAATTTCAGTCATTAAAACAGTATACTAGCACTGGAACATTGGTTAAAAATGTATTTACTTAAATCAAAGATTAGAGAACTCAGATAAATAGTCATTATGCAATTTATAATATATGGGAAAGTACAATTACAGATTACTGGGGAAATGCTGAGTTTTTCATATTTTTTAAGAAAAAAAACTTGATTATTGCCATGCATAAAAATCAACCCAAAATGGATTGAATATATAAACAGGAAAGGTGAAACATTAAAAATTCTAAAAACAAAGTATAGCATACGCTATGTCCTTGATGTAGAGCAATGTTCCTTAAGTAAGACACAAAAAGCAGTAATCATGAAAAAAAGCCTAACACTGAATGTAGTAAAAGAAAAGAAAAATGGAAGCCGTAGAAAAGGAGAAACTGCTTGCAGTAGTTATAAGGGAAAGAAAATTAATACTCAGAATAGACAATTCCAAAAAATCAATATGGAAGAAACACCCTAAAAAAATAAATTAAGAAAAACATCAATGTATTTCAAAAATTAGATAAAGTAATTGTCAATAAACAAGTATATGCTCAAATTTATTAATAAAAGAAATGCATATTAAGACTGTAATGCTATAACATTTTACAACCACTCAATTTGTAAATGTTAAAATGTAACCTCAATCATTCACAAGGATGTAGAGCAACAAGGAACAGTTGATTTAAATGTATATTGGTACAACTATGGAAAACAGTTAAGAATCACCTTCTTAGTGGAACATCACAATGTCCAAAAATATCAATTCCTAGCTATACATCCTAGAGAAACACAGACATATAGCAGAAATATATATTGAATTATTGCTTAAACATATGAATGATATTTTTGGCTAGAATTTTATAATCGTTCTGAGTAAACTGATTTAGTGATTTCAACGTAAATATTATATGTAGCTTATTTTTATCTGCAAGTAATACATTCAAAATTATTCCAATGTATTCTTAACTAGTATCTATAAATAGGCTCATTTATTTTGCTAAATATTTATCAAGAAACTTGTATATACATACACAACTGGACAGAAAACCAAAGTTTCCACTGGCAAAACAAGAAGTTGATACATGCCTTTTGTCATGGTTAATATATACCAGTCTTATAAAAGCATAAACCTTCTGGGATCTTATTTACTGACACGGATGCATTTGCGAGGAGGAGACCAGTCATCTAGTCATACTCTGTACAAGCAATGGTGCTATGTCCATTCTGAAGGCTATAGCCAGGATTGCACTGAACACCTACAAAATGACCCTCTAAATGATGTCTTCTTGAATAATGAGAATATCCATTCTCCACATGATACAAATAGCATCTTTCTAAGGATCATAAAAATAACAAATGAAAAAGTAAAAATAAATGAAAAATATGAATTTGGTCAAAATAGTGACCTAAAAATTATCTTTACAATTTTTAAATAGAATGTGTAGGAACCTAAAAAATAATGGATAAATTAAAGGACAAAGGGTCATGCTACTACCAAATGCTGTTAAAAAAAAAAATCAGTATTCAACCCTATTTATCTTAAGTTTTTATAGTTAAAATATGTACAAGCGTAGCTTAGAAACATTTTTATAAAGTGCCTGTCTTTATTTCTCATTGGATTTGCACGAATAGCTACTTAAAAAGAACAGACCTATTCTGGTCTCTTTCTGCAAGCACCACTCTTCCTAACGCCCTGTTTTATTCCTACAAGAAGCAATCATAACCACTACTGTGCTCTCCTCTTGCCCCTCACTGAAAGATTGATACGTATATAATTTTAAAGAGGTTGACTTACTGAGGCATGGGGCATCTGGTGACCAGCCTTCTCTTGTGCATTTTATGTAACCCCCAGACTGTTGTAAAGGAGTCACAAAACCCCTATTACAGTAGTAGTAGTAATATTTTCCTATGTCTACTGGAAAGTTTGATCTATAATAATCTTCTTGATGTAGATATCCATTTTTTATTTCTGGAAAATCACAAGGCTTCACTTGGAATAAAAAAATACAGAACAGTATAAATAACATTTTATTTTAATAAACTATCAAATTAGATTTAAATTTTTCATTGATAAAGTATATTCTCTTATTACCATAATTACACTCATTCATTACATTAGGGATTCTAGAACAAGACGAGCTATAGAAGTCAGATCACTGAAGTACTCCTGGAGAAAGTTTTTGCTAATAAGGATGAAATTACATTTTCTATTATATAATGTATAAATTTATATGCACACTCTCCAAGAAGAAAATCTCACAGACTCATTTAATGTAGTCTTGAGTACACATCTCCCTAACCTTGGTTGATTAAATAAGCATCCTAGTTGAAGACTATTCTTTCTTGCTAATTTTACCTCTTGACTTATCTGTCTTCTCTCCTTTTTTTCTACCATCCCCATCAGAAATCAGAGCCTTGCCTTCTCTTCCCAAATCTGCTCATATGGAAGGGATATAGTTTTCCTTTATTTAATGAGAATAATTAGACTAGGAGTATTTCTTCATATCCAAATAGTTAAGAACACGATAAAGTTTTGATTGTTTATTTCTAATTTTAATTCAAGAACGGGGTGTTTCTTTAATGTCCTATAAATTATCTATTTTTAATTGAGGCACAATTCAGTTGTATTTTATTGAGTTATTCTTACATTTGGAGTAATCTGACTTATATGATTTTTGCCATTTTTTGCCATATTTTGCCATTTTTACAGGATGTTCTAAAGGTAAGTTAGTACTTTTAAAACCAGACTAGAATTAATTTCTTCCAGGAAATATGATTCTCCTATTTCATAAAACTTATGTAATGTTTTTTAAGATGTTTAAGAACATGCACACACAATGCTCAGCTCTTCTTAATCATCTTTCTATCTTGAGTTCACTGACCTGGTTTCTTTTTTGTTGGTTACAGAGTTTTCTAAAATAGTTTCTACAGATGTGTTATAAGGATAAAAACTTTGAATGCATGCATTTTTATTGTTAGTGAAGGAACTTGCACAAATAGACTTAAATAACATTATCAAATCCACCATCAAAAAATTATTAAAATTAGTTATCTCTGGAAATTAAAGAATAAAGCTCATTTAATCATATTCTGTTGATAAATCATGTTCAGTGAGGTATCCTAAAACTCAATGTTGGTTCAAATGGTTAACAGGCTCAGCTGGTAACCAAAACGTGGGCAGATTGTGTCTACCCAGACACACCACAGAAGAAAGTTCTGGTGTTTTACCTACAAAAGTTCAGCCATTGCAAACCCTATGAAGTACGGTTGTACTCTGACACACACGGGATCACCATGAGTCAGCACTGACTCCATGGCAACTGGTTTTTATGGTTTGAGTATCATTGGAGGTTTCATTTATATAACTTGGAAATATGAGTATTGAATTTTAAGAGAAAATGACATTAATTGTAATAGTATCATAATAAAGAATTCATAAAGATTGTAAAGAAGGAGTAAAACTTGATAGCGTAAGTAAAAAATCTTAAATGTTCTACCAAATAAAAACCTCTCAGAAAAAAACTATTAAAATTAATAAACAAAAAAGATAAAGATTCTACCAGTTATATTTGTTATGTTTAAGATATTATTCTTCAATGGGAAAGAATTGTTTTCAAATATAGAATTAATGTTGTGTGCCATTGAGTCAATTCTGACTCATAGCGGCCCTATAAGACCGTGTAGAACAGTCCCATAGGGTTGTCTAGGCTGTGGTCTTTACAGGAGCATATCGCCAGGTCTTTTTTCCAACCGAGTGGCTGGTGGGTTTGAATCAATGACATGTTGTTTAGTAGTGGAGCACTTAATATTTATGTTAATTAACATAGAAAATATTAATTACTATATTATGATAATGAAGGAGGAAAAATCAGTTACTTAAGTCATAGAGTTGATGGTTTCAAATTATGCATTTGTTTATATATGCAAAAATTGCCAATGAACTCAGAAAAATAAAATATATTGGCATTACACTAGAAATTAAGAATATATTTTAAGTTTTGCTAAATGAGAGGATAATGTTCATGGTTTTTAACAGCTTTATTAAGGTATAATTGCTATGCAATATAATATTTAAAATGCACAAGTTGAGAGGTTTTGACAGATGAATCTGTAAAACCATCTTAAGAAAAAATCATCAAAAATCTATTACTCTTAAAAATGTCCTTGTATCACGGATAAAAAATTCCCAAAACATTTTCCAATGTGAATCTGGCATCTCTTGTGACGTGTTTTTTAGTTAAGGCTTTATGAGCATATTCACACTTCTCAATAATCAGTGTTAAATGACTTTTCACATTTTGGAACTCGGAAAACAGAAATATGATTCATTTTATTTTCCTTATGTTATTCTGAGATAGTTTCCCCCAAATGTGTATTTCATTATGGTATCAGAATACAGATTATTCCTACCAGTTGATTCATTCAAAACTATAGATACATGGAAGTAGATATGACACAAAGCTTCATTTAAGAGGGAAGCTAAATGTTAAGCTCTGTTTTTAACTTACCTTGTCCCTCAGCACAGGACACCCACAAGGTGACAAGAATATTGATTAGAAACAGCATGTTAGATGTTCCCAATGATATATAAATACCCATATTCCAGTTGTGTTGTTTTGGGTTTGAAATCAGCTTCATTAACAGTTACCAAGTGTGACTCTAAATTTAAGTGCACTACACTTTAGCTAAGTAAATTGATGTCACTAAGTAAATATCAAAGTTCAATTTTGCAAACTCTCTAGATAATTCCTAACAGTTGTTTCACAATTATTTCTCTAATTCATCATCTGTTATGCATGTATACAACTTTCCGGAATGAATTGGCTCCATAACTCTAACTTATTTAAATAAAACATTTCTTGAAAATAGGTCAACATATTCATCAGTCAGTTGAATAATATGTAAATAGCTCTCACAATCCAAGCCATGTCACTAGAACTTTCTTCTGTCCTATACTTCCTTTCACTCAACTGCATTACTTAGGGGTCTCTGAGAATCAACCAGGGTATTTAGACCCTAGTCATCCATCTGAATTTTCATGGGGTTATGGAAGCAAACTGATTTTTTTTTTTTTTTTTAAATCATATCATTTGTGTAACTGAGGATACAGAATCCTGGGGAAATAAATCATTATTATGTGACTAGAAAAAAGAAGTTCCTGTCTGATTTTTTTTTTTTTAAACTCACAGTTGATCACACTGGCTAATGCAAGTGTTCTAGCACATTCTTAATATTAAAACAATCTTTAACTAAAGTGCCTGAGGCACCTTTTTTATATGGCACAATATATTCTGAACACATACAATGATTTCCCTTCTAGTGAAGCCTCACTTTCCTTTAACTGGACCGTCCTCTCACTGACTTATTGCTTTTAGTCTTTATTTTCATATATATATATATATATATATATATATATATATTTAAACTTACATATACATATATATCTTTCCAAATATATTTATCTTGTTTAAAATATCCTTTACTATAAAAATTGTTTTCAGATATTACTACTGAAAGCATAGTATTACTATGAAGATGAAGAAAGCAAATCAGTGACCAAAGCCCTAGAGTTATATTTTAAAAATTATTTATATGCATGTTTATTTAACTACAATAATTTCTAAGTATTGAAAAATATTTAAAATTATGTATAATCAAGACATCCAGAATAGCTTATAATCTGACTAAACTTTTTACAAATAATAATTATACACTCAACATGAAATAAAAAAATCCAGCTACTTGAATGACCAAAAGCAAGAAGAAATTGGAAAGCATCCAACCTTTGAAAGAATAAAATCAACCTATGAGATCATATTTTCCATCTTCTCAACTGAGGGCACACACAGTCCTCATGGTACATGGATGATAGAGCTGAAGCAGAAATGAGTAGTCTTGTTTTGTGTTAACTTAGAGGGCTGAGTCTGGCTAGAAAAATACGTGTCAACTGAGGAGAGAAATACAGGAGAAAAGGAAGCCCCACCAGGGAAATCCTCCAAAATCTGCACACAACCGCTCCTGAAATTATTTACTGACTCTGCAAGGGGCATTGTGAACCCCAAGCAGTTCAGTACAAAGAGACTGTAGAAGAGCTGAAAACCTTAAAATATTCAACTATTCCCAGTGTAGGGGAGAAAGAGTTTGGAGTTCAGGGCCAGAGGAGCTTACTGAATTTCTCATGACTTTTTTTGAAACCCAGAATGGGATATGTCTTAGGAGTACCATGTCTCAGTAGTTGACTAAAGACAATGCACTTGGACTAAGACAAATCTGAAATAGACCCATCCAAGCAAAACTTAAAATCAAGACTTCACAGGATAATAGTGAGCCACTAGGAATAAAGCTATGAGAAGAGAGTCAGTATTTTTCAGAGGAAGATGCAAGAATGTGTAATTTCTACAATGTACTATTCACAATATCTGGTGTAGAATTAAAAACTTGTTAGACTTGTTTAACACTGTGTGGTAGTGATCAATGGAACGGAAGAGTCCAGAAATAGACCCACACATGTAAATCATTATTTTTATAAACTAATGCAATTTGATGTGGAAAAAAATAAGTTTTTCCCAGAAATGCTGGAGCAACAACTGGGATTTTGGATGGTAAACAAAACTGAAACTTGGCCTCTTTCTTACACCAAATAAATTGATTTAAGTTGGATCATAGTCCTAAATGTGAAGTTAAAAAGGTAAAACTTCAGATAAAAGCATAGTGGAATATGCCCTGTTGGTGGTTGTAGACTAATATTTTCTCTTAAGAAACCAAACAGAATGAATTATTTTAAAAAATGATATATTAGACATCAGTAATAATTTTAAATCATGTCCATCAAAACACATAATCATAAAACAAAAAATAAAAAAAGTCTTAGATTGGGAGGAGATATGTGTAATATATCAGACAAAAGACCCATATGTATCATATATAAACACTTAAAATATTACAGCAATCAAGCAATCACCTCATAGATTCACAAATGTGTTAAGTATCATTACTCATCAGTGAAACACAACATAGAAATTCAATTAAATATACTACACACAGAATGGCTAATGTTTAAAAGTCTGGCATTTCCAACTTTTTTTTTTTAAATTTTTTTATTGTACTTTAGATGAAGGTTTACAGAACAAATAGTTTCTCATTAAACAGTCAGTACACGTATTGTTTTATGACATTGATTAACAACCCCACAACATATCAACACTCTCCCTTCTCGACCTTGGAGGACCTTTTTTTTGGAGTAAATATATATAGCCAGAGTTACACCATTTTGAAAGTTTCTAAATGTACGATTCAGTGACATCAATTACATTCTCTGAGTTGTGCTGCTACTCTCACTATCCTTTCCCAAATTATTCCATCACCACTATCTTCAACTCATTGTCCTCGAGGCTTCCCATCAAACCTTTTGAGTTGCTGTTGTCAGTTTGATCTCACATAGATAATTCTTTTTTTTTTTTTGGTACCTTAGATTAAGATTTGCAGAATAGTTTCTCATTAAACAGTTAGTACACATATTGCCCTATGACAATGGTTAATAACCCCATGACATGTTAACACTGTCCCTTCTCAACCTGGGGTTCCCTATCACCAGCTTTCCTGGCCCCTCCTGCCTTCTAGTCCTTGTCCCTGGACTCATTAGGCCCGTTTTATTTTATAGGGTTGTCCAATCCCTGGCTGAACAGGGAACCTCAGAAGTGACTTCACCACTGAGCTAAAAGATGTCAGGGGGCCATACTATCGGAGTTTCTCCAGTCTGTCAGGCCAGTAAATCTGGTCTTTTTTTATGAGTTAGAATTCTGTTCTACATCCTTTTCCAGCTCTGTCCAGGACCCTCTATTGTGATCCTGGTCAGAGTAGTCAGTGGTGGTAGCCGGGCACCATCTAGCTGTACTAGACTCAGTTTGGTGGAGGCCGTGGTAGCTGTGGTCCATTAGTCCTCTGGATTAATCTTTTCCTCGTATCTTGTTTTCTTCATTATCCCTTGCTCCCAAAGGGGTGAGACCAGGGGAGTATCTTAGATGGCTGCTCACAGGATTTTTAGACCCCAGATGCTACTCACCAAGGTAGAATGTAGAACATTGTCTTTATAAACTGTGTTACACCATTGAGCTAGATGTTCCCAAAACCATGGTCCCCACAGCCCTCCGCCCAGCAATTTAGTCCCTCAGGGAGTTTGAAAGTTTTTATGGAGCTTCCATGGCCTTTCCTTGTACAAGTTGTGCTGGCTTCCCCAGTAATGTGTACTGTCCTATTCTTCACCAAAGTTACCACTTATCTATTTAGTCCCCCCCCCCCCGCCGCCACTCCTCACATCCCTCATAACCAACAGATTGTTACTTTTTGTGTGTAAACTTTTACATGAGTTTTTACAGTAGAGGTCTCATACAATATTTGTCCTTTTGTGATTGACTTATTTCACTCAGCTTAATGTCCTCCAGTTTTGTTCCTCTTACTCTCCCGTGCTGAGTTCCTTTTGTTTGTGGATTTTTTTTTCATTTCTTTTATTTTTGTAAGTTTTATTTTTAATGAGATTTATGTTTTTCTTCTTTATTTTCATGAGTAGGTTTGTTAACTTTCTTTGTGGTTACCGTGAAATTTACCCTTATTTTCCTAGATTTGAACCAGTCTATTATTACTTGGTATTGCTTGACTTCCTCTCTGTTAGAAGATTCTATATCTATACTGTTTATTCCCTCTTTTATCATTCTGATGCTGTTGTCATTTACAGATTAACCTCTCTGGTTCCCCTCTGTAATTCTTTTGGTTTTGCATAGTCCTTAAGAGTTCATTACCTAGGTTGGTATCTGGCTAGTACAATCCTGTGTCTTATATTCAGCCTGTGGTCTGATATTGTTTGTTCTCATATCGAAGGACTTCCTTTAATAAGTCTTCTAAGTTTGGTTTGGTTTTTATATAGTCCCTTAATTTCTGTTTATCTGGAAATGACCTAATTTCACCATCATATTTGAACAAGAGTTTTGCAGGATATATTATTCTTGGCTGGCAATTTTTTTCTTTCAATGTTTTATATATGTCATCCCATTGCCTTCTTGCCTGCATGGTTTCTGCTGAATAATCCAAGTCTAGTCTTATTGTTTCTCCTCTGTATGTGACTTTTTGTTTTTCTCGAGCTGCTCTCAGGATTCTTTGTTTTTCTTTGGTTTTAGCAAGTGTGATTATGATATGCCTTGGTGATTTTCTTTTGAGGTCTATCCTATATGGGGTTAGTTGAACTTCTTGGATGGTCAGCTTTTCATTTTTCATGATATTAGGGAAGTTTTCTGTCAGCAATTCTTCAATGATCCTCTCTGTGTCTTCTGTTTTCTCCCCGTTCTGGAACTCTGATCACTCTCAGGTTTTTGCTTTTGATTGTATCCCACATAATTCTCAGGGTGTCTTCATTTTTCTTTGTTCTTTTTTCTGAGTTTTCCTGAAACAGAGTTGTATCCAAATGTTTGTCTTCAATTCCGCTGATCCTGTCTTCTACCATTTCAAATCTGCTCCTCAGCCCTTCTATGACACTGTCCATTTCTGAAATCTTGTTGTTTATCTTTTGGATTTCTAATTGTTGTTTTTGTATAATTTCTAGTTGTGCATTTATTTTTGTATTTTGTTCCTGCATTATTTTCCTGAATTCTTCCATTTTTTTGTCTGTATTTTCCATTTTTTTGTCTGCCTTTTCCATGAGTTTGTCTATTTTTTCCTCATTTTTGTCTGCTTTTTGCTTCAACTCTTTGATAATTCTGAGTATTAGAGATTTGAATTCCCTATCAGGTAGTTCTAGTGCCTTTTCTTCTAATGGAAAGTCATCTGGTGTTTTATTTTGGACGCCTACTGGAACCATCCTGTCCTGTTTTCATAAATGTTTTGATATTGTCTGCTGCCTTGGGGGCATTCAATAGTTATTTTTCTCGTTTATTGATTGCAGACTTGTTTGTTTCGCCCCCCCCCCCCTTTTTTTTTTGGCTATGTCTGAGCAGGCAGGCTGTGTGTTCTTTGCTGTTTGCTCGTCTGGGCATGATACTTTTCCCCTCCTTCACCAGTAAGCAGGGTCAGTCGCTCAGATATGGGGCAGCAGGGCAGGTCTGGCTGAAGAGGAATTGCTGGGATGGGTTGTTTGTGGCAGTTACTACAGCCACCAGTAATCAGTGCAAGGCAGTTCCAGTAGGCTGTGCTTGTGCTGCTTGGTGCTGTTATGTTAAGCACACAGTGCAGGAAGGCAGAATGGAGGGGGGAGATTGTGATGTGCGGAGCTAAGGTGGGTATGGGAGAGAGGAGAGAGGAACAGGAGCCAAAAACATACAAACAAAAAAGACTGCTAGGGGAGCTTGCCGTCGGAGTGGAGAGATAAGAGACTATGAAATGGAGAAAAACAAAAAGGGGAAGAAGAAGAAAAAAATAGAAGAAAAGTATGAACAAATAAAATTTAGGAAGAAAAAAACAGAAAAGCTCCCAGGGATCCCACCAGTGCAGGTATGAGGTCTGGGGAAGTTGTTCCCAGGTGTTGAAGTACAGCCTGGCTAGGAGGCGTAGAGGTATTCAGCACCAGGTATCCAGGGGACAAGAAGAGAAGGAAGGTATAGAGAGATGAGAAACTGAATAATGAAGAAAGACAAAAAGGAAAAAAGAGGGAAAATAAAACAAAACAAATTTAAAAAAAGAACAAGAACCCCCCCCCCCCCAAAAAACAGAAAAAAAAAAAAAACCCCAAGAAAAAAGAAATACCCTCAGGGATCCATCTGCACATCTGCACAAGCTGAGGGGGTAGGTTCCAAGCCACACACCACTTCCCAGCCAGAACGGGCTCCCAACTAGAGAAAAGAAAAAGAAAACAAACAATTCAAAACAAACAAACCAAAAAAAACCCCAGGATCCCACTAGTGTAGCAGCATGGACCAGGAAGCAGTTCCAGACTTGAATGGAGCTCCACAGCCCCTCAGGAAGATGCAAAGATGGCGCACGGAGCCAGGTATTTGAACAAAAGGAGGGGGAGGTAGTGAGAGGTAAGGAAGAAATCAAAAGAAGCGGAAAAAAGCAACCCCAGCAGCCAACAAATGGCGCTCAGGAGCCGACCAGTGCAGGCGGGTGGAATCCAAGCAGCCGGTGCTTCTTGGCGAAGAGACTGTGGCTGTGGGAAGCAGAGGCGGCCGAGTGGGGGTGAAGAAGGGTGGGGGGTGGGAAAGTGTATCTGGCTGTTTACCAGTTGGTCTGTCTCCTGCTGGAAGCTCCGTGAAGCTGCTTTCTCATACCCCCTATTTGCTGGTCTCTGATAGGATTCCAAGATGACAGATCCGTGCTGCATTAGCTGATACGGGACCTCTGCATGTATGTCTCCTCCTCTGTCAGCTTCTTATTCCATTTGGTGCTTGGCTGAGTTCTTTATCTCTTCATTTGATTTTTAGGATTTCAGGATTGCTGCTTTAACTGTTTGGCTTAGTTTTTTGGATCTTTGCTGTGGAGGGACAGCGTGGTGCTTCTGCCTAGAGCGCCACATTGCTGGAAGTCTCTGGTGTTTCCAACTTTTGGTGAGGATGGGATTAAGTTGAACTTTCATATATTACAGGAGGAAGATTAAATGGTACAATACAATCACTTTGGCAAATGTGTTGGCAACTGATTCACTCTTAGTAAATTTTTAAGACAAATTAGTTATGTTCTTAGATTCTTTTTTTATAATAGCCAAATATTGAAAATCAGGGAAATGAGTGAATAAATTCTTCTATAGCCATACAATGAAATGCTCCTCTGTAATAAAACGAATGAACTATTGCTACATACAAAAGCTTGGAAGGGTCGTCTACATATTCTGTTCAGTTAAAAATGTCAAACAATAATGTAAATAAGTATAATTTCACTTATATAAAAAACTCAAAAACAGGAAAACCTAAAGGATCGATGCCTTTGAATGACGGTATTGGCGAGAATGTTGAATATACCATAGACTGCCAAAAGAATGAGTAAATTTGTCTTGGAAGAAGTACAGCCAGAATGCTCCTTAGTAGCAAGGATGGCGAGACTACGTCTCATATAAGCTAGACATGTTATCAGGAGAGTTCAATCCCTGGAGAAGGACATCATGCTTGGCAAAGTAGAAGGTCACTGAAAAAGAGAAAGACCCTCAATGAGATGGACTGACACAGTGGCTGCAACAATGGGCTCAAGAATAACAATGATTGTGAGGATGGTGCAGGGCCGGGAAGTGTTTGGTTCTGTTTTACATAGGATTGCTATGTACGACCTTGACAGCACCTAATAACAGCAGTAACAGGTGGTACTATTATTCCTCAATGCTTTAATTCAGATATTAGGAGAATTATATTATTTAGAGAAATATATATTCCTATACACACACACACATAATTTTGAGCAGCTAAACAATTAAGAGTATTTAACATACAAACATTAAGTTTTTTATTACTTAGAAATGTCTACTTTGAAAAGCAAAGAATCCTAAAAAAGTTCTAATTTACATACACAATAAGAAAACTATTTGCTTTTATTGTGTCTGTGGTTTTTTGTTTTTAGGAGAAAGCCATTTCGAATTTTAAAAACTAGATCAAGACATGAACGGAATTTACAGCTACATCTTGGTGTAGGTGACCAGCCACTGCTGGTACATAGTGCCATATTTCCCCTGGTTGCAGGATAAAACCCATCTTTTCACCTGTAGCTGATTTTATCTTCACTTCTGTGTATAATCCTTTGAGGTGTGTAGAAACCATCTGCAATATAAGGAGGATTACATGTGACTCCTTAAAAGAAACACAATGTGGTACATGAGAATTAAAAAGTAGAGGTTATTTATCCTTAGTACAAAAAAAGAAAAAAAACATAAAAATGAGCACAGCCTCATATACTTCCTCACTCATATATCACTCATATATCCCTCCATTACATTTGTTAACTGATGTATATGTGCCCCTTGGACTCGTGAGCTTTCTATTTCTCCAAAGCCATCACATAGTTCATGACATTCCATGTCAGACAATGGTCTCATACATCATTTCAAACATTCCTTCCACTTTCTTCACTTCCTTGGCTTCTGTAGTTGTCTAAAGGAATATTTACAAGTATTCTGGTTCTCTTCCTTCCAGATACATAGTTGTATAGGTCATTCTTGTCCTTTTTGATGTAGACACAGACAAATGACTAGTATAGGCCAATGAAATGTGGAAGTATATGTTTCACTTTAAGAAGAAAGTTTTAAAAGCCATTGTGTGAATTTTTATGTTCCCTTCCCCACAGCTACAGTGATTAAGGACGCACATTGAGATATGAGATTTCCATCACTTGAGTCTTGAATTAACATAATGAATAGAGTCCCCTTCTAACCTAGACTGGAAATGAAGCACAAACAGGAAATGCACTTTGATTTATCAGTCTACTGAAATTTGGAGATATATCTTTCTTACTGTGATTTGGAGATACATTTCCCTTAACTATAACAGAACAACTTAGTCCAGGGGTTGGAAAACCTTTTTTTTGTAAAGCACCAGATAGAAGTTCTCATCACAACCCCTCAGCTGTGCCATTATAGCACAAAAGAAGACATAAAAAAAAATGGCTATGGCTGTATTCCAATCAAACTTTATTTACCAAAAAAAGGGACAATCAGTTTAAATTAGTGAGCTATAGTCTCACCTAGTCTATCTCAGTTGATAAAGCTCCTTCTCATTCCTATCCATCAACTCTGCTAAATCTTGGCAACGGATAAACTTTTCAAGCTCCCTTTTCTAATAAAATATCATTCCTTTTAGGCATTGTTGTAGAAGAGCCACATAACCATGTTTATTGCTGCCATGTTGTAATTTTAGCTAAAAACCTGTGGTAGAAACTCAGCATTGCCTGAAACCCATTTATATGTCCCTAATTTGCTTCCTTTTTTCCCCCAAAGGAACTGTCCCATACTCTCCTCACTTTCCTCAAGCAACCTAACCCAGTTGCTCCTTCACCAACAAATAATAAGTCCTTGTGTTCACAGAAAACAATTGAGACTACCAGTTGTGATTTCCCTCCATTTCAAAATTCCTTCAACTTTAGTTGAATCTATTTCATACTTAAGCCTTTTAAGTCTTAGATAAAGGTGTTTCTTTCAAATTCAGGTAGCTTCTCATCTTCAGACCTTTTGTTTTCCCATTGATCTTAAACCATTGTTTATTCTTTTCTTCTCTCTCATGTTGTCAGCCACTCTGTCTCATATGGACATGCAAGCTTGTCCTATTTTAAACTCTTTCTCCCAACCTTTTGTTCCAGTTTTGCTTATGTGCTACATTCTTCCATGCTTTCACAAACCAGGTCCTCAAAATACCATTTTACAACTTCTATCTCCACTTTCTTTCCACCAATTTATTCTTCAACCCATTGTTACCTGGCTTCTAACACCTCCATGTGTTGGCACTACTCTGACAAAAGTCACAAATGTTCTCCAGTTTCCAAATTCAAAAACTCTTTATATTGAAAATATTACATTGGTTGGTATGTAATATGGACTTCTTAGCTATTTGTTGAACTGAACAGATAATTTTCTCTGAAATATTTTGGGACTGTGGATCACTGATTTCTTGAAGTTCTCTAATGACTTGTATTTTTATGTTCTAATGCTTCTCCTCCTTCTAAGATATTATTTTTATTTAATTTTTTTCTGGCTCCTCTTCCTTTATTCTACTTACTTTTTGGGTGCTATCTATTTCATCTTTTGTTATGATGAAGGTAAAAGGCTACAGCCTTCAGTATGGACTACTCCTGATCATAAAGAAAGTGAAAATCCTTATGACTGGACCAATAAACAGCATCATGATAAATGGCAAAGAAATTGAGGTTCTCAAGGAGTTCATTCTTTTTTTTTTTTTTTTTCCATCTTACTTTAGATGAAGGTTTACAGAACAAACTAGCTTCTCATTAAACAATTAGGACATGTATTGTTTTGTGACATTGGTTGCCAACTCCACATGTCAACACTCTCCCCTTCTCAATCTTGGGTTCCCTTTTACCAGCTTTCCTGCCCTCTCCTGCCTTCTCACCATTGTATCCAGGCTGGTGTGCCCATTTAGTCTTGTTTTGTTTTATGGGCCTATCTAATCTTTGGCTGAAGGATGAAGCTGAGGAGAGCCTCCATTATTGAGCTAAAAGGGTATCTGGGCCATACTCTTGGGGTTTCTCCAGTCTCTGTCAGACCAGTAAGTCTGGTCTTTTTTGTTGTTGTTGTTAGCTGCTTGAATGTCTTCTTTGGTGAAGTGCCTATTCATAACCTTTGTGCATTTTTTAACTGAATTATTTGACTTTTTTTTTCTAGAGGAGTTGGATTTTTCTGTAGATTTTAGAGATTAGATCTTTGTCAGATTCGTGATAGTCAAAAATTTTTTCCCAGGTAGGTTCTCTTTTCACTCTCTTGGTGAAGTCTTTTGATGAGCTTAAGTGTTTAATTTTTAGAAGATCCCAGTTATCTAGCTTATCTTCTGGAGTTTGTGTGTTGTTAGTTACGGTTTGTATGCTGTTAATGCTGTGTATTAGGGCCTCTAGCGTTGATCCTATATTTTCTTCTATGATCTTTAAAAAGTTTTTGGTTTTATATTTAGGTCTTTGATCCATTTTGAATTAGTTTTTGTGTATAAATGTGAAGTATGGGTTCTGTTTCATTTTTTTTGCAGATGGACATCGAATTTTGCAAGCACCATTTGTTAAAAAGACTATCTTTTCCCCACCTAGGGACTTTGGGCCCTTGTCGAGGATCAAGTGACCATAGGTGGATGGATTTACGTCTGTGTTCTCAATTCTATTCCATTGGTCAATGTAACTGTCATTGTACCAGTACCAGGGTGTTTTGACTACCATAGCTATACAGTAGGTTTTGAGATCAGGTAGTGTGAGTACTCCTACTTTATTCTTCAGTAGTGCTTTACTTAACCAGGTCCTCTTCCCTTTCCATATAAAGTTAATGATCAGTTTTTCCATTTCTTTAAAAAATGTTGTTGGTATCTGGATCGGGATTGCATTGTATTTATAGATTGCTTTGGGTAGAATTGTTGTTTTCACAATGTTGAGTCTACCTATCCACGGGCATGGTATGTTTTTTTATTTATGTAGGCCTCTTTTGGTTTCTTGCAGTAGTGTTTTGTAGTTTTCTTTGTATAGGTCTTTTACATCCCTGGTTAGATTCAGTCCTAAGTATTTTATTTTCTTAAGGGCTACTATAAATGGTATTGTTTTCCTGAATTCTTTTTCATCGTTCTGTTAATAGGTGTATAGGAATCCAACTGATTTTTGTATGTTTATTTTATATCCTACTACTCTGCTGAATCTTTCTTTTAGTAGTTTTCTCATGGAGTCTTTTGGGTTTTTTATGTATAGTATCATATTATCCACAAATTCACACAGTTTTACTTCTTCATTACCAATTTGGATGTGCTTTATTTCTTTTTCTTGCCTTACTGCTCTAGCTAGGACTTCCAGCACAATGTTAAATAGGAATGGTGATAAAGGGCATCTTTGTCTTCTTCCTGTTCTCAAGGGGAATCTTTTCAGCCTCTTTCCATTAAGAATGATGTTGGCTGTTGGTTTTGTACAGATGCCCTTTATTATGTTGGGAAATTTCCCTTCTATAACTACTTTATTGAGAGTTTTTATCAGGAATGGGTGTTGGTCTTTGTCAAGTGCCTTTTCTATGTCAATTGAGATGATCATATGATTCTTTTATTTATGTGGTGGATTACGCTGATTGATTTTCTAATGCTGAACCACCCTTGCATACGTGGTATGAATCTTACATGGTTGTGGTGTCTTTTTTTTTTTTTTTTTTAATATGATGCTGAATTTTATAGGCTAGAATTTTGTTGAAAATTTTTGCATATGTATTCATGGAAGATACTGGTCTTTAATTTTCTTTTTTTGTGGTGCCTGCCTGGTTTTGTTATTTAGGTTATGCTGGCTTCATAGAATGAATTAGGAAGTATCCCTTCATTTTCTATGTTCTGAAATAGTTTGAACAGTACTGGTGTAAGCTCCTCTCTGAATGTCTGATAGAATTCTCCAGTGAAGTCTTCTGGGCCAGGGCTTTTTTATTGGGAGGTTTTTTTTGTTTTTGTTTTTGTTTTGTTTTTTACTAAATTTTCAATTTCTTCTCTTGTTATGAGTCTGTTCAGATTTTCAACTTCTGTTTCTGTTAGTTTGGGTAGGGAGTGTGTTTCTAGAAATTTGTCCATCTCCTCTAGTTTTTCAAAGTTGTAGTACAGTTTTTCATAATACTCTGTCATGATCTTTTTATTTCAGTTGGGTCTGTTGAAATGTCCCTCACTGCATTTCTTATTTGGGCTATTTGCATTCTCTCCTGTTTTTCTTTTGTCAGTTTGGTCAACGGTCTGCTGATTTTGTTGATCCTTTCAAAGAAGGAACTTTTGGTTTAGATTCTTTCTATTGTTTTTCTACTCTCTATTTCATTTATTTCTGCTTTGATTTTTATTATTTCCTTTCTTCTGGTGGCTGTGGGCTTCTTTTGCTGTTCTCTATTTGTTCGAGTTGTATAGCTAATGTTTTGATTTTGTCCCTTTCTTCTTTTTTGATGTGTGAAACTATTGCTATAAATTGACCTCTGAGCACTGCCTTTGCTGTTTCCCAAAGGTTTTGGTATGATGTATTTTCATTCCTGTTTAATTTTAGACATTTTTTTATTCCTTCTTTGATTTATTCTATTACCTGGTGGTTTTTAAGCAGAGTGTTACTTAGTTTCCATGTATTTGATTTTTTTCTTTGCACTTCCTGTTGTTAATTTCTGCATTGATGGTGTTGTGATCAGAGAAGATAATTTGTATCATCTCAGTGTTCTGGATTTTTCTGAGGTTTTGTGGCCTAAGATGTAGACTATTCTGGAGAACATTCCATGTGTTTTGGAAAAGAATGTGTACTTTGCTGTTGTTGGGGGAAGTATTCTATATATGTCTATGAGGTCAAGTTGGGTGAATGTACCTTTTAGGTCTTCTGTATCTTTGTTGTTTCTTTCTAGATGTTCTGTCCTTTACTGAGAGTAGTGTGTTGAAGTCTCCTACTATTACTGTGAAACTATCAATTTCTCTTTTCAGTGCTGTTAGTTTGTTTTATGTATTTTGGAGCCCTGAGCCCTGATGGCACAGAGATTATGTGTTGGCTGCTAACCAAAAGGTTGGCAGTTTGAATCCTCCAGCCGTTCCTTGGAAACCCTATGGGGCAGTTCTACTCTGTCCTATGGGGCTGCTATTAGTAGGAACTGACTCAACAGCATCAGGTTAGTTTTTTTGGTTATTAGGTTATTATGGTTATGTCTTCATGATGGATTGTCCATTTAATCATTATATAATGCCTTTGTCTTTTACTGTGGATTTTGCTTTAAAGTCTATTTTATCTGAGATTGCCACTCCTGCTCTTTTTTGGTAGCTGTTCCCTTGATGTATTTTTTTCCATCCTTTGATTTTTAATAAATTTATGTCTTTGTTTCTAAAGTGTGTCTCTTGTAGACAGCATGTTTATGGGTACTGTCTTTTCTTTTTTATCCATTCTGTAATTCTCTGTCTCTTTATGGGTGCATATAGGCCATTTACGTTCAGTGTATTTATTAATAGGTGTGAGTTTACTGCTGTCATTTGTAGGGACTTTTTTTTGTGGTACTCACATTTTCTTTGTTCCTCTTACTCTCCTGTGCTCAGTTTCTTTTGTTTGTGGATTTTTCTTCTTTCTTTTCTTTCATTTTTGTAGATTTTGTGTTTACTGAGACTTTTTTTCTTATTTTGATGAGTAGGTTTGTTAACTTTCTTTGTGGTTATCTTGAAATATACCCTTATCCTCCTAAGTCTGAACCAGTCTTTTGTTACTTGGTATCACCTTGCCTTCCTCTCCATTATAAGATTCTATACCTATACCGTTTATTCCTTCTTTTATTGTTCTGATGTTATTGTCATTTACAGATTAACCTCAGTGGTTCCCTGTGATAAATATTTTAGTCTTGTTTCATCCTTGAGAGTTGATTACCTAGGTTGGTGTCTGGCTGATGCGGTCTTGCATCCTAGACACAGGCTGTTGTCTGATGTTGTTTGTTCTCTAACTGAAAGACTCTCTTTAAAAATTCTTGTATGCTTTGTTTGGTTTTTACATATTCCCTTAATTTCTGTTTATCTGGAGATGTCTTAATTTCACCATCATATTTGAGTGAGAGTTTTGCAGAATGCATTATTCTTGGTTGGCAATATTTTCTTTCAAGGTTTTGTATATGTCATCCCATTGCCTTCTTGCCTGCATGGTTTCTGCCAGGTAATCAGTGCTTGGTCTTACTGTTAACCCTCTGTATGTGACTTTTTGTTTTTCTCAATCTGCTCTCAGAATTCTTTCATTGTCTTTGTTTTTACTGAGTGTGATTACGATATGCTTTGGTGTTATTATTTTGGGATGTATGCTATGTGGGGTTAGTTGAGCTTCTTGGATGGTCAGCTTTTCATCTTCCATGATATTGGGGAACTTTTCTGTCAGCAATTCTTCAGTGATCCTCTCTGTGTTTTCCATTTTCTCCCCGTTCTGGAATTCCAATCACTCCCATATTTTTGCTTTTGATTGTATCCCATATGATTCTCAGGGTTTCTTCATCTTTTCTCTGATTCTAACTCAAACAAAATGGTATCCAATTATTTGTTTCCAATTCCACTGTTCTTGTTTGCCACTGTTTCAAACATGTTCCTCAAACCTTCTATGACACTTTCCATTTCTGAAATCTTGTTGTTTATCTTTTGGATTTCTAATCGCTGTTTTTGTATGATTTCTAGTTGTGAGTTTGACATTTTGTTTGTTATTTTCCTGAATTCTTCCATCGTTTTGTCTGTTTTTTCCATGATTTTGTCTACCTTTTCCTCATTTTTGTCTACTTTTTCCTTCGTCTCTTGGATAGCCCTGAATATTAGAGACTTGAATATTCTTTCAGATTCTTCCAGTGTTTCTTCTTCTGCTGGAAGGTCATCTGATGTTTTATTTTGGATGCCTACTGGAACCATGCTGTCCTGTTTTTTTTAAATATTTTCCTATTGTCTGCTGTCTTGGCATCATTCAGTAATTATTTTCTTCATTTATTGACAGTAAATCTGTTTCATCCTGCTTTTTTGTTTTATTTGGTTATGTCTGAGCATGCGGGCTAGCCGTTCTTTGTTGTTTGCTCATCTGTGGGCATGATACTTCTCACCACCTTGTTCAATGTGCAGGGCCAGTCACTCAGCTATGGTGCAGCAGTGCAGGTGCAGCAGAGGTACAGGGGCTGGGATGGGTCGTTTACAGCACTTACTGGGGCTGATGGGGGGGCACTGGGGGTCAGAGCAGGGCAGGTTCTGGTATACTGTGCCTGTCTCGCACAGGGATGTGACGGTCAGTGCACAGTGCAGATAGGCAGGAGAGAAAGGTGAAGATGTGATGTCTGGAGCTAAGCAGATGTGGGAAAGAAGAGAAAGATGAGAGAGAAACAAGCCAAAAAAAAAAAAAAGTGCTGAGAGCGCCTACTGTTGCTGTTGGAGTGGCACAGACCCAGGGAAGCCATATGCTGGTGACTTTCTACCTGGGTGGTGTGGCACAGCCCATCAAGAATGGACAGATGTGACATATGCAGCCAGTTGGGCAGAAGAAAGGAAAGGAAGGAAGTCAGAGCGAGATAAACTAGATTTTTTTTTTTAAATAAAAAAGAGAGAAATGCACATGTGGCCAGATGGTCAGAAGAAAGTAAAGGAAGGAACGTAGAGAGATAAGAAACTGAGACAAAAAAAAAAAAAAAGGATGTCAGGTGACTGGCACGAAGGAAAGGTATGAGGTAGAAAGAGACAAGAACCCAGGGAAAAAAAGAAGATAAAATGCCCCAAAGGAGTCCACTGGAAGTGGATCCCCAGCCAAGAGGCACTGCACAGCTCGTCAAGGAGGAGTGGAGACAGCACACAGCACCAGGTGTTCAGGAGAAGGGTAAAGAAAGAAGGTAAAGAGAGACAAGGAATGGAGAAAATAAAAGAAAAAAAAAATAACATGCCTAAGGGAGCCCACCATCGTGGTGGTACAGACTAGGGAAGAGGATCCCTAGCCATGTGGTACTGCACAGCCCATCAAGAAGGAGCAGAGATGGCGCACGGTGTAAGGTTTTCAGGAGACAAGAAAGGAAGGATGGTATTGAAACACAAGAAACCAAAAAAAGATTTTAAAAAGCCTCAAGGGAGCCCACTGGTCTGGTGGTGTGGACACAGGAAAGGGCTCCCTAGCTGAGTGGCACTCCACAGCCAGTCAAGAGGGAGTGGAGATGCCACATGGAGCCAGGTGTCTGGGAGAAAAAAGAAGAAGGGAGGTAGAGAGAGACAAGAAACTGACAAGAAACTGAGAAACAAAGAAAAAGAAATGGCCTCAGGGAGCATACTGGCATGGTGGCACAGACCTGGGAGGTGGCACAACCTGTCAAAAAGGAGCAGAGATGGCACACAGTGCCAGGTATTTGGGAGAAAAGAAAAGAAGGAAGGTAGAGAGAGAGAGAAGAAACTGGGAAATGAAAAAAAAAAAAAAGGAAAAAAAAATGCCCCCAGGGAGCCCACCAGCATGGCGGTGCTGACTGAAGAAGTGACACAGACTGTCAAGAAGGAATGGAGATGGCACACAGAGCCAGGTGTTCGAGAGAAAGGAAAGGAAGGAGATAAGACAGAGAAAAGAAACCAAAAGAAGCTTTAAAAAGGCAACAACAGCAACAATAAAATGGCACTGAAGGAGCCGGCCAGTGGGGACCAGCAAATCCCAGTGGTAAGGAGCCAGCACTTCCCCAGCCAAGTGACCAGAGCCCACCAGACAGCAGTGGAGGCCAAGCAGGGGGAAGAAGGGTGGGGGGTGGGAAAGCCATGTATCACTGGTTACCAGCTGTTCTCTCTCCTGCTGGGAGCTCCATGAAGCTGCCTTCCCGTACTCCTTGTCCACCATTCTTGGTGGCTAAGGGGTCCAAGATAGTGAATCTGTGCCATGTTAGCTAATAGGGGACCTCCACTCCATAGCTCTCCTCTCTCTCTCTGTTCTCTGTGAGTTTCTTTTTCCATTTGGTTCTTGGTCAAGTTCTTTATTCCTTCATTTGACATTTAGGTTCTCAGGACCGATATTTGTCTCTGCTTTACTTAGTTTTGCAGATCTTTGGTGTGGAGGGACAGCATGGTGCTTCTGTCTATAGTGCCATGTTGGCTCTGCCCCCAAGGATTTCACTCTTCTTGTATCAACAGTCAATATCCATGGAAGCAGCAGTCAAGAAATCAAATGATATACTGCATTGGGCAAATCTGTGGCAAAAATACTCTTAAAAGTTCTAAAAATCAAAGATGTCACTTTGATGATTAAGGTGCACCTGACTCAATCCATGGTATTTTCAAATGCTTCATAAGCATGGGAATATGGACAATAAAAAAGGAATACCAAAGAACAACAATACAGGAAATTTCTAAATAGAAGACAATAAATTCCAAAACGTTAACTATGAATTAAAGGGCTGTGCCAAAGACATAGTCATTTAAAAACACAACTTTAGTTTCATTACATAAATTACCCAATCAAACAAAAGTTCTGTTTTGAATTGAATGCTTCATGAATGATTTATCTATTGTTCTTAAAATTCATTTTGAAGGACATTAAAATTTTGATTAATTTATTTTGCTAATTTTACTTGGTTTGAGGACTCGTTCATCCTTTAAATAAATGATGGCCAGTAATATTCTTCAAATGCATGAATAAAATGTTTACTGTGGTATTTTTACTAAGTGAATGACAAAAGTCACACATTTTCCACTTATCAATTATAATTATGATCTGAACACTGTCAATGAAATTAACTCTTTCTTACTATGTTTCTGAAAAGTAACTGACTTTTTGCATTTGTGGCCTCACCATCCACCAGTTTTTCTGTCAATAAAAACCATCATCTTTGATACCACCTTCTCTCAAACATTTTTTTCCAGGGATTATGGCTTCCTTAACCTCCAATCTTTCTAGTACATTTTCCTAGTGTATAACTTAATGGTCTTCCATCTGGTCACTGTCACTCCACTTATCCTCTTTCATTGATCCCCAAATCAGGCTGAAAAAGAGCCAAATTCTTCAGCGTCATGTATACAGCACATCAGAACCCTGCGCTGGCCTATCTACAATCTATCACTGACTTCTTACTTGCCTCCTACACTAGGGCCCCTGTGAACAATGAACAACAAATAAGCATAAGCCTCAGTGCATTTGCATCTTCCTCCCCATGGCATACTCACCCCATCCTCAACTTCTGAAATATGTCCATTTTCTCTTTAAGACTTTTCTTGCACATCTGCAATTCCAGGAAGCTTTTACTAGCCACAGAAAACTAGTTGCACAAATGTAAACCCCTTCCATAAGCCTCTACAGTATGCAGTATTTGCTAGGCTATCAGTATTAGTTAATCATCATTGACTCTAAGACCTAGTTTTGTTAGAAAGGATTCCTAAGAAGAGAAATGCTTCTGTATGGATCTCACTGTCGGGTAGACTAGGCTATGTGTCATGGTTTAAATTATGTCCCCACAAAAATGTGTATATCAATTTGGCTGGGCCACAATTCCCAAAATTGTGTGGTCATCCTCCATATCGTGATTGTAACTTTATGTTAAAGAGGATTAGGGTGGGATTGTAACACCACCCTTACCCAGGTCACATCCCTGATCCAATGTAAAGAGAGTTTCCCTGGGGTGTGGCCTGCACCAGTTTTTATCTCCCAAGAGATAAAAAGAAAGAGAAGCAAGCAGAGAACTGGGACCTCATACCACCAAGAAGGAAGCTCTTGGAGCAGAGCGCGTCCTTTGGACCCGAGGTTCCTGCGCAGAGAAGCTTCTAGTCCAGGGGAAGACTGATGACAACGAGGACCTTCCTCCAGAGCCAACAGAGAAAGCCTTCCCCTGGAGTGGACGCCCTCAATTTGGACTTCTAGCCTACTAGACTGTGAGAAAATAAATTTCTCTTTGTGAAAGCCATCCACCTGTGGTATTTCTTTAAGAGCAGCACTAGATGACTAAGACAGTAAGTCTAAAGAATTTGGAAATTTTGGATGATGTTAAAAAATAAAAATTTCTGTCAGAGTATTGGTAAAATGAAGTACTGTGCTAAGTCAAACAAATGGAACATAAAGTTTCATTGCAAAAGCCAAAATCATCAGATTAGTCACATCAGAAGTATTACAAATAAAGAAACTTGGCTTACAATTTACTACAGAATTATTTTTAAAAGGCAAAGATTAATTTAGTGGATTCAATTTCATTCATCCAATGTTTATATTAAACTCACAGTGCAAATATAGCAAACATAAAACAGACTCACTTCCTAGAAGTGTTATTAAAAAACAGAATGTCATCACAATGATCAGTAGAAATAAATAAGAAATACTTGCTTCTTAAAATTAAAAAAAAATTACATTCTGGAGACCAATATTATAATAATCCAGCTTGAATTGTTTACCATTCTATTTCAGCCTATGAGAGACAATGAATGGAGAAAAGAAAAGAAGGAAGAAAAAAATAACATGCCTAAGGGAACCCACCATCGTGGTGGTACAGACTAGGGAAGAGGATCCCTAGCCACATGGCACTGCACAGCCCATCAAGAAGGAGCAGAGATGGCACAGGGTGCAACGTGTTCAGGAGACAAGAAAGGAAGGATGGTATAGAAAGACAAGAAACCAAAAAAAGATTTAAAAAAAAGCCCCAAGGGAGCCCATGGACTTTGGTGTCAAATAACCAAGGTTTGAATCTTAATTCTACCATTTATGTCATAGTGAGCTAGGGCAAGTTATTTAACTTCTTTGGACCTCAGTTTCTTCAAATATAAAACAGAAAATAACAGTACATAAATCAAAGAATTGTTTAGAAGGTAAAATGAGATGGCATTCATAAAGAACTTACATCAATTATGGAAATACGACCTGCTCAATAAGTCAGTTATTATTTACATTCTTTATAATGGACAATGTGTTGAAATGCATATTTTCATAATAAAAGCTAAAAATATTCAAAAGATCAAATAAAAAATAAGTGAAGCGTGAATTACACTCAAACCATACCACTGGTCCACTAGAATATTCTTGGTCTGATTCCAGTGCACCACAGATAACTCTCCCATTCTCTGGTTCTGTTACTGGTAAACACTTAACAACTGAAAAAATAAATACAACTTTTTCTAACATGAGTGGAAAACTTTACATGAAAAACGTGTGCGTGAGTGTGTGTGTTGTTGTTATTGTGTACCTTTGAGTCAATTCCCACTCATATCAACTCACATCCCACTCATATGAACCTATAGGACAGAGTAGAACTGCCCCATAGGGTTTCCTAGGCTATAATCTTTACAAGAGAACATTGCCAGGTCTTTTCTCCAGTGGAGTGGCTGGTGGGTTTGAACCACTGACCTTTTGGTGAGCAGCCAAGAGCTTAAGCATTGCACCACCAGGTCTCCTATAATATATACATACACATACATCCTTGAAGTTGTCGAGGATTTCAGGTTACTTGGATCCATAATCAACACTCAAGGAAGCAGCAATCAAGAAATCAAAAGACTCATTGCATTGGGCAAACCTCCTGCAAAAGATCTCTTTTAAGTGCTGAAAAGCAAAGATGTCACCTTGAAGACTAAGGTGCACCTGACCCAAGCCATGATGTTTTCAATCATCTCATATCCATGCAAAAGGAGGGTGATGAATAAGGAAGACTGAAGAAGAACTGACACCTTTTAACTGTGGTGTTAGAGAAGAATATTGAATATACCGTGGACTGGCAAAAGAATGAATAAATCTGTCTTGGAAGTACAACCAGAATGCTCCTTAGAATCAAGTATGGGGAGACTATGTCTCACGTACTTCGAATATGTTATCAGGAGTGATCAGTCCCTGGAGAAAGACATCATGCTTGGTAATGTAGAGGGTCAGCGAAAAAGAAGAAGACCCTCAAGGAGATGGACTGACGCAGTGGCTGCAACAATGGGCTCAAGCATAAGAACGATTGTGAGGACAGCCAAAGACTGGGCAGTGTTTCGTTCTGTTGTACACTGGGTCGCTATGAGTCAGAACCAACCCAACAGCACCTAACAACAATTACAACAACATACACACACATATATATACATATATATATATACACACACGTGTGTGTTCACAAGCAAGATGAGATTGGAACAAATTACTTGTTTCTTTTAGAAGCATTTGATATACCTATCTACAAGAGAGACATGCAGCTAAGTAACAAAAAAAAAAAAATAGTATGTCAATTTCTGTATTTTTATAGTAACAAACAAGTGTCTCCAAAGTAATTGCAAAATATAAAACTCGGGATAATCATATGCAAATTACCATTTGTGCCCCAGACTAATGTAACACTGTATTGCTAAAATGTGTAAAGTCAACTTTTATTATTACATTAACTTCAATAGAGAAATAATCCATAAGATTTTTACCCACTCCAACATCAATGTTCAAAATAATTTGAGTACTTCTTTTGATTTTAGTTAACATTTTCCAACTTCCCTAAAGCAACTTTATTTTACAGTAGAATGACCGGCCTGCTTTTTATTTAGCATTGGGGTGCTAAAATGTGAATTTCAGGTATTATCCTCTCACCTCCAAGGAGACATGCTGGCACAGTGGTTAAGCGCTTGGCTGCTCATTAAAAGGTCAGTGGTTCAAAGTCACCAGCCATTCCGTTGCAGAAATATGTGGCAGTCCGTTTCCGTAAAGATTACAGCCTTGGAAACCCTGTGGGACAGTTCTACTCTGTCCTAAAGGATCACTATGAGTTGGAATCAACTCCAAGGCAGTGGGTTTATCCCCTCACCTTCAGAGATGCTGATAAAATAGGTCTCCTTTAGTAGCCATGAATTTCAGTTAATAAGCACCTCAATTGATTCTGATGTAGATGTACTCTAGAGCATCTCTAAATGAAGCATTTATCCCTTCCCCTCACTTCTACAGATGAAAAGTCTTCCATTCTCTTTTTGAAACAGGATTGTTTGCGTGATCACTTTGCTTCTCTCTCCCCACTTCTCACTGTGGGACTAGGAAAGACTCTGATTGGTCTTTTATTCTTTTATTTCCATGATGAACAGAGACTGGGGTTACTAGCTCAAACGCGAAAACAGGATCTACAGTTTTCGCCTTTTCACTGTTTGTTTTATGGATGAGTAAGAAAGGGCAGAGCTCTCCCTTATTTTTTATTTCTGCCTCTTTTCTGTAAGACTAAGACCACAACAAATCTCCCTTTGCAGGTAAGCAGGGAGATACATCTACATCATGTTCTCTACTTCAGCTTTTACCAGAGATTCCTGCAGTTGGCTGGTTATTGGATAAATATCTGTTCATTAACCAAGTGGCAATTCTAACCTCCATTTACACAGTGATCCTTGTATACATTTGTAGTAACTAGAATCCAGAAGGAGAGTAAAATGAGCTTTAGATTTCCTAATCTCTAATACTTTGACTATTAGATCAGATCAGGCTGTATTCCTATTTGGTAATTAAAACAGTTAATAAAAGAGACACAGGCAGACATATGCACACCTATGTTCATTGAAGCATTATAATGGAAACAGCCCAAGTGCCTGTCATGGATTGAACTGTGTCCCCCCAAAATGTGTGTCAACTTGGCTAGGCCATGATTCTCAGTACCGTGTGACTATCCACCATTTTGTCATCCGAATGTGATTTCCTATGTGTTGTAAATCCTACCTCTATGATATTAATGAGACAGGTTTAGTGGACGTTATGTTAATGAGGCAGGACTCAAGATATAAGATTATGCTGTGTCTTAAGTCAATCTCTTTGGGAAATAAAAGGGATAAGCAAGTAGAGAGGCAGGGGGACCTCATACCACAAAGAAAGCAGTGCCAGGAGCAGAGTGTGTCCTTTGGACCCAAGGTTTCTGCACAGAGAAGCTCAGAGACCAAGAAAAGATCTATGACAAGGATCTTCCTCCAGAGCTGACAGAGACAGAAAGTCTTCCCCTGGAGCTAGTGCTCTGAATTCAGATTTCTAGCCTACTAGGCTGTGAGAGAATAAACTTGTTTGTTAAAGCCATCCACTTGTAGTATTTCTGTTAAGCAGTACTAGGTAACTAAGATAGTGCCTTTCGGTGAATGACTGGATAAGCAAAATGTGGTACATATACACAATGGAATACTATGCAACCATAAAAAGCAATGAGGAGTCCACAAAACATATAACATGGATGGATCTGGAGGACATAATGCTCAGTGAAATAAGTCAGTCACACAAGGATTAATATTGTTTGACCCCACTTCTTTAAGAAGACAAGAATAAATTCATATACAGAGACCAATGTTCACTGGTGGTTACCAGAGTTGGGGCAGGGAGGAATGGAAATCAATCTCTACATCATAGATACTTGTTATTCTTGGTGATGGGAAAAGTAGCACAGAATGTGGGTGTAATAAGCACACTTTGACCAAAGTAATGGTGCCACCAAGAAGTGCATAAAAGAAAAGGATGTTTGTGCTAAAGAAAATGAGATATATAATTTTGCAACAACACCAACAATAACCAAAAATGAGTGTGTGGTCACATATGTACACGTATAGGCATATATGTGTACAGGTAAGGGCAGGTGTGTACATATATGTGCACAGATAGAAGCATCTACATGTACATGTATTTACAGATATGTGTGTGCATGCATATATATTCATAGAGGACAGTTACAGATACTTCTCAGACATAACCAAACATCTTGCAAGATTGGTTTTCTGAGTTTGAAGGCTTAGACCCTTAGTCTGATGGGATAAGTCATTCAATTGGCATAATATAGTTCACAAAGCTCATGTTGTGCATCCTAGTGAGATGAGTAGCGTCTGAGTCTCAAAAGCCTGTGAGAAGTCATCTGAGATACCACTGTTGGTCTCTGCTCATCAGGAGCAAAAGAAAGAAGGAATCCAAAGTCTCAGAGAAGCAACTAGTCTACAGGGCTAAAAGGCTACAAAAGCCATAGCCTCACGTACCCTGAGACCAGAAGAACTAGATTATGCCTGGTTACCTCTACTGACTGTTCTGATCAAGACCACAATAGATGGACGCTGATAGAACGGGAGAAAAATGCAGGACAGAACTCACATTCTTACAAAGTCCAGACTTACTGGATTAGTTGAGACCAGAGGACTCCCGGAGGCTATTGCCCTGAGACATTCTTTAAACCTTGAACTGAAACTATCACCTAATGTCATCTTTTCATAAAATAACAAATTGGCACACAAAATAAAGGCTATTACCCATGAGAATGATGCTCCATTAAAAAACCATCTACATGAGATCAAAAGGTCAACAATTACTCTAAGGCAAAGATGAGAATATAAAGGGGCAGGGAAACTGGAGAACTGGAAACGGAACAACCAGAACGCAACTGAAGAGAACATTGACACATTGTGAAAAATGTAACTAATGTCACGGAACAATTTCTATAGAAATTGTCAAATGGGATCTTAATTTACTGCTAAACTTTCACCGAAAATGATAAAATATTATGTAAAAAAAAGAAAGAAAAGCCTAACTAATATATATATGTATGAGCAGACATTAAATAGCAAAGTGTAGAGAAAATTAACAAAGATAATTATTTGAAGACTGGTAATAAAATTGTTTAGTATCAGGCAAGAATAATCAAGAAAAAGAAAGTTCCAGCCATAAATAATGTGGAAACGGAACCAAATATATGAAAATAACCTCTGTCAGGCATTGGAAATCAGGCAACGCCTGACTACTGCCTATATGTGCACAATTGCCCATTTCTTATTCTCTTGTTTTGTCTTGACCAAACTTCAGTCAAGCTTCTCTCCTTTCCACCCAAAAAGTTGACACTGGGTCAACTCTGACTCACAGCAATACATGTGTGTCAAGAGCAGAATTGTGCTCTATAGAGTTACCAATGGCTGATTTTTCAAAAGTTGATCACCAGGCCATACTTCCAAGGCATCTCTGAGTGGACTCAAACCTGCAGCCTTTCAGTTAGCAGCTGAGTACATCAATCATTTGCACCACCCAGGGACTCCTCTCCTCTCCAAAAACCCCTAAAATTTGGCTTACCTCCAAGTGTAAACAAGCACTAAATCACTAATGTGCAGAACACTCTCCCTTGATAGCTAATTCTGAGAACCAGCCAATCACAAAGAGAAACTTTTCCTGTTGAAGCACTCTGATTTTGGCAGGTGCACACCACCAAACCATGCCCTCTCCTCCACAAAGTTCCTGCTAGCTCTTTTCACTCCTCCCCTATAAAAGAAGTATTTTTTTTTCTGTTTAATTTTGAGATGCTTGAAAACTTCTGAGATCAGAGAAATCTCCCTATTGCAATATTCTTTCTGAATAAAGTGCCTCTTTATCTAAGTCTGGATTTGTTTTTATTTGACACTATTATCCCAGAGCGAAAGAGACAAATGAGGTGAGCCTGTTGATCAAATTGGTTTCAAGCTTGGAGACATTTTCCAGACAAGACTACAGGAATGAAGAACCCAGGCAGAGAATGGCAGTCTTGCTCAATAGAAGAAATAAAAATCAGTGTACAAACAAGCTGAGGTTACTAGAATTTCCAAGATAGACAAAGAAGAAGAAACTATAGAGTGAAAATTCTCTACAAATCTGCTTTGCAAGCCTGTGGAGTCTGAATGAACACTAACGTGCTATAAATGCACGGGGCAAACCTCCATGAAAATACGGGCAGAGAGTAACTACCAGAGAACAATAACGTCATCAATTTCCAGAAAACACACAAAACAGGGAGACGTGCACATTTGACCAGTCAGAAAGGAAAGACCCCTTTGAACACCCATATCATGAGCAGAAATTACAGAAGTGGCCTTATTAGTATTCTGAAAAAACTCATCCTGGAGTAAAGACTCCTAAAGCCAGCTTTAACAAAGCTTAAAAATAAGCCTTTAAAGGATAAAGTTGATCCATTACAAAATTAAATGCCTACCAAAATGGATTTCATTATAGGCAGTCCTCTCTATGTATGGTAGTGTGGGACCATAAAAATAATGGTTCAAGCTAAAATTATGCAAAGAAATTTAAAATCCATGGGAAAAATGTTATTTTCTTGACATTTAAAACGTTGTTAGAACATTAAGAATTCTCTTGCTGTTGGTTATAAATTCATGGGTAAATTTAGAAATACTAAAACCATTTCATATGGCAAGCAGTAATTTAAAACATTAGAAACACTGAGAAAGTGTTTTACAACTTTGTAAGAACTTATCGAAGCCTAGATGGAATACCTCCATTCCTCCCAGGTCCTTTCTCTCACAACTAAAAACCATGCACCTAACACAACAAAGAAGCATAAGAAGACTCTGAAAGGAGGAAAGCAGGGGGAAGACTGCTTAGGCACCTCTGGATCTCCTTATTGCCTCCGCTACGTCCTGGACAGGGTGGAGCAGAAGTCTTCAAATTGGAGCCTCCAAGAAGCTCAGAAAGAAAAGTTAGAAGAAAACTCATTCCCCTAGTCAACGGATGAGGAAAAGGGCCGACTAATAACAGAAAACTTTTGTGTTAGCATTCACCCTATTCTAGCCAAACACCAGTGAAAAAGCCACACCACCACCCAACTTCAGCAGAGTCAAGCAGAAAGTTAATTTTTTATACCCCCCCCCCCCACTCCTGCCCTGGTGGCACCGTGGTTTAGAGATCAGGCTGCTAACCAAAAGGTTGGTGGTTCAAATCCACCAGCTGCTTGATGGCAACGGGTTCAGTTTTTGGGTTCAGGGCAGGAGTTGTGGTTGTTGTATCCCATGGAGTTGATTCCAACTCATAGCAACCCTATAGAACAGAGTAGAAGTGCCCCATAGAGTTTCCAAGGAACAGCTGGTGGATGGGACTGTTGACCTTTTAGTTAGCAGCCATAGCTCTTAACCACTGTACCACAAGGGTTTCCTTTTTAAGACATAGCAGAAGTTTAATATAATGATACCAGTTGCCAGTGGAGTCAGCTATGACTTATGGCTACCTCATGTGTGTCAGAATAGAATTATGCTCCATAGGGCTTTCAATGGCTGATTTTTCATAAGTACATCACCAGGCCTTTCTTCCAAGGCACTTCTGGGTGGACTCTAACCTATAACCTTCTGGTTAGTATCCAAGTGTAGTAACCCTTTACTCCACCCAGGGATGCTGCTCCTGTTGCAGTGGTCTCTAAACTTGGCTCCTTAATTTCATTCCAATCCATCGCCACTCTGACAAAGTGAGCATTCTGAAAAATAAATTTTACCATGTTCTCCCATATTGATTAGTATCATAGTTCTCCATTGCTAAGAGGAAAACATACTAGTAACAATTAGATATATGAGTACACACATAAGTTTTTCTTTTAATTAGCAAAACATGTCAGTGTTAGATATTGCTCAAATTAAGCCTAATGGAGTTCTGTATTTTGGCAAATGAGTTCTTATAATCTTGCCTCCCTCTCAGTTGCTTCTGGTGTGCCTATCATCACGTCCATCACACTGTCCTATTTATTATCATTTAGCACTGCTCTCTTCTCCTTTTCTTTTTCATACTTCTAGTATTTCTATTCATAACTATATTGTTTCTTCCGTAATTCTAAAAGACAATTCTGAAATTGTAGTAGTTATTTTCTGCTACTCAATTTAAGTATTTACGTAAAGAATAGTCTTTAAATTTGAATCACTGTAAATTAGAACTGAAGGGGATCTGCTGCTAGCCAAAAGGTTTGCAGTTCGAATCCACCAGCGCTCGGTTGGTGCTACATGAAGTCGCCCTCGGTGAGGGACGGGGTGGGTGGCTCTGATCGCGTATTTGCGGATGGGCGCCAGAGATCTGTTGTAGGTAGGTATCCCCGCAGGCCGCCCGACAGTGCGGACCCCTCTACAGAGGAGTCCGGGAATGCTGGGCCTCGCTGGATAAGCTACTCTTTTTGACATAAACCGCACGCGCCGCGTGTACCGTCGTTTTCCAAAGTTCGCGCGCGCCGCGTACCCGCGAGGCCCTGCGTTTCACCAAATCTGGCTCCAGTGGAAAGAAAAATAGGTGCAACCTTCCCGGGCCTTCGGTTGCTGCTGCAGTACTCTGTTCCCCCGCTGCATAAGTGAAGGGTGGACACGGTACTAAACGGGGCACAAAAGCATGGATGAGGCAAACTGGTGAGCCTGAGGCGGCAGGCTTCGGTCCCGGCCGCGAACGCTCGCGATCCTTTCCCTCGCCAACGCTTACCAATACCGCAGATTCCCCTCACCCCCACTACCTTGGCGTCACTGAGGGCCCTGCAGGGCCAGACGGGGGCCGATGGGTGGGGACCGCCGGTCCCGGGTGAGAAGGCCTCCTCTAGCGATTCCCGGGGGTGCCTTGGGGTACAGGATAGGATCCCCAACCGCTGCCCCTACTCTTGCGCGTAGCCACCGATCATGGCTTGTAGGCGGAGCCCCCTCCTTCCCAGGAGGGGTCCGCCGGCACCCAGTGGCACCACGCGCCGCTCTTCGCCTACCGCGGCCCACGCCTTCCCCCTCGGAGTCCAGGGAGGGTCTCGCCGTGCCCGGCTGGCGTCCAGCGATGGGGCCGCGTGCGCGTGGTTCCCCTGTCGCGCACCTGGTGGCGGGGGGCCGGGGCCCGCCCCAACCTCTCCCCCCGTCCCCCACGCCGTCGTGCAGCTTTCCGCCCGCTCACGTCCCGTCGCTGCTGGCACCCGCGCGGGGTGAGCCCCTGGACTGGATGGATGGACGTACGAGGGGCCCTCTCCGCAGCGTGGGTGGGGTGCTGCCGGCTGCGTTTGAAGTCGCGCGGGGGCTTCTGTGACCTTGGTGGCGGGGCCGCGCCGTGGGAGGTTTTCAGCGTTGCCGAGGCCAGCTGGCGTTCAGCCGTCACAGGACCGCCCTTGTGCTGGATGCTCTGCCGATAAGACCACGTGTTCGTTTTCCCCGCGACTGCGTTCAAGGATTGCCCGCGCCCGCGCCCCCGCCCCGGCAGCGCCCGCTGGCCTTTCCGCGCGCCACAGCCTCCTCGCCGTTGTCGATCTCCCGTCGTCCGACCGGTCGTGCCACTTGGCCCCCGGTCCGGGACCGAAGCCGGCCTCTCCATGTTGAGTGTCGCTCCGGCTGATGGTGTCCCCGGCGTTGTGCCCTCGGACTGGGCCTAGGCCTCGCGCGCGCCGGGTTGGTCGGTGGTGTGCGGCAGTCGAGCACGCGATGATTGCCCGAAGGGTCCGTGAGTTTCCGTGACCGTAGTGGGTTGGTGAGGTCCGACTACCCCCCCGCCCCCCACTTCGCCGCCCGCCCACGTCTCGTCGTCCATGGGGCTTCTGATCCGAGGCCGCACCCCAGTGTGTATCGCTTCACCGGCCGCCGGCGACCCATCGCTCCGCTCCCGCTGCGGCCACCGCCCGCTGGGGACGTGGAGCCGAAGGCTGCTCTCCCGGAATGGACTCTCCTCCCCGGAATGGTGCACGCGTCCAGCTCGCCCCTCTGGGGCTGGGTGCGGACGGGCCCCGGTCCATGAATCCTTCCGACCTTTCTGGAGTCTGGTTCTGTTGTCTCTTCTGGTTGGCCGGAGGCGCCCTTCGGGGATGTGTGCGGTGTTGGTTTGGGAGGTCGGGGCGGGGCCGGGAGGGGATTGTCACGAATCAAAACTCATACGACTCTTAGGGGTCCTGGTTGTGCAGTCGTTAAGCGTTTGGCTGCTAACCAAGAAGGTCAGCAGTTCCAATCCACCAACCGCTCCTCGGAAACCCTAAGGAGCAGTTCTACTCTGTCCTATAGCGTAGCTATGAGTCGGAATCAACTCGACGGCAACGGATTTTTTAATAAACACGTATGACAAATGATATTTTAACTATGACTTTTATTTAAAATTTTATCTTTAGTCTTATTTTGCGTAATTTCACTATACACATTGAATTTGAGTTACTGAAACAGTATCATTCAAGGATTTTCACTATACTCTTGACTAGTGTTTTCTATTATTAGCTGTATTTAATTTATTAGAGTAGACACATTGATTTTCTAGTGACTAGCCACAGATTTGTATACTTCCTTAGACAACTGGAACCATAGAGTGAAAAGGTTACAAAAACAAGAAAAGCAGTAATGCATATATTTAATATAGTTATTTCTTTGATTTTATAAAATCGAAAACACACCTGGTGCTTATAGGACAGTATTTTACTTACCAGCAGGGCTGCATTTGGGAGGAGAGGACCAGTCATCTTCCATACATGTAATGCTGCTCTGATTATCTGCAAGCTTGTAGCCCGTGTCACAGAAAATTTGAACAGTGTCACCTTCCAGATGTATTTGCCCTGAAGATGACGAACTCCCATTTTCCACCGAAGGAAAACACTGTCCTAAAGACCCAAAAGATGAATAATGGGTAACATGGAATTTAAAAAGTATTGCATTTTACAATCCTCAAAAAAGAAATCACGTGTAAAAATTACTTAAAAATTAGTTTGTGCGTGTTAAAAAAGAAAAATAAATATGCAGTTCCACCAATCATTTCTTTGTAATAGAAAGCAACTTTTACTTGTAAGACTGTTTTAGATATTAAAAAAGTTACCATTTTTATTTCTCATTTGAGTCTCATGAGTTGCTTTCCAGAGGTGGAGGCAAAAGCCTTTTTTCTCCTTAGTGTGCTCCTGGCTGTCAGGATCCTCTCTTTTTCACTTTCTGCCTTTTCTCTACATTCATTGAAAGAATAACACATTAAGGAACAAAAATATGTGATACTGGAAAACACAAAAATAGGGAAAATAGTATAAACAAAATTGCAGCTTGAATATTCAGAAGAATATAAAATTTTACATGAAATATACAAAAAAATGGAGTTTCTTGGAAAAAAGCTGTGTTCACACAATTGTAAAATGAGTGTTTATTAGTTAAAATTGCTGTATTTAAAAGTAGTATTTAAAACTAAAATATTTAGATATAATTATTTAGCAAAAGTATACATTTTTTTCCTTATTAGATTTACATAACTCCTTATAAAAAGATGAAGACTGACATATATGTTAGCTCATCTAGTCCCCACCCCTGTGACTGTGAAGACTCATCCTTTCTGGCATCTCTCACTCTACTCATGAATGATTCTTTCTGATAATGGTGAGAGCATTTACGCACTGCAACACTTTGGTATTGGTGACGGTCCTTCCTCTGTGCAGGTTCGAGTCCAGAGAGACTGTGAAGCAGATACATAGCTATGATCACAGGTATAGGAGAAATATTTTCCTATAGCAGCTGGGAAGGCTTGTTTAGGTTGATTTTCACCATATGTTTTATTTCTGGAATATTGCAAGTTCTCTCAGGAAAAACAAAACATAATACTGGACATTAATAAAAATAATACTTTATTTAAATAAATAATACAATTAATTGTATTATTGTATTTAGTATTAAATACAGTTAATAATAGTACTATTTAGCTGAATTTTTCACTTTTATTAGTTATTTGGGGACTGGGAAAATTTATTTCTTAAACCTACAAAGCTATTTGAGGAGGTCAGTTTTGGAGTCACATTACGTGTATACCTTTTTTAAGTACCTCCAAGATTAAAATCACACAAAAACGTAAATTCAGAGGAAGAGGGTAAAGGTGATTGTATCTGTTAGACTTTGCAGGGCTAAGAAATATGCTGCTATTTATAGTTCTCCATTTACTTCTTTTATCACTTCCTTTGCCTTTCACATTTTCAGTAAAGAGAATTTGAATATAAAATATTCATTAAAAAAAAGATCAGTAAAAACAATGGAAAAATACAACAAAGATATAATTACTAAATTCTGATGAATGTCCTCTAGAAATATTTATTTAGGAATGTTTATCCATTTCTGAGTGAATATTACTGCCCTTTTTTGAAAATGTATAATTTTTTTTTTTTATAGTGCTTTTGAGAAAATGAGGCTGGTATGCTTCTCAAGCTCAAGGCCTTATATCAAAATAACACTATTTTTCCTTATTTTTTTAATTCTATATTTATCTATTTTGTCCTTTGTAAAAGATACACGTAGCAATTCAGCTAACAAAGGATTAAACCAGGGAAATTCATTTTTCTTCATTCTGGTAGCAATCAAAGTTGATGTTCCAAAATAATTAAAACTATTAAATGGTGTGATAGGAAGCACTGTAAAATATGAAGTTGTTTATCTGAAAATAAAGAATGAGAATGGCATCATTCTGAGAGGTGTGGCTGGGGGGAAAGATACTCTTGTAAACTGATAATGGGGTTTCAAGCATTATCCCTGGTTACTCTCATTCAAAGGAGCCCTGGTGGTGCAATGGTTAAAGTACTCAGGGGCTAACCAAAAGGGTCCTCAGTTTGAACCCACCAACTGCTCTGCAGGAGAAAAGACCTGGCGATCTGCTCCAGTAAAGTTTACAGTCTAGGAAATCCTATGGGGCAGTTCTACTCTGTCCTGTAGTGTCACTGTAAGTCAGAATCACCTTAACAGCATACAACTTCCATTAATAAATTCTAAAGTTCAAGCAAATTACAGTGGTTTTATTCTTCATAAATATCCACACATGATTGAACCTCCGTGATCTTTGTTCCCCTTGTTTCCACTGCTCAGAGTAATCTCTCCATCTTCCATTGATCTCAATCTAATCATCCTTCCAAAAACTCACTTAAGAACATTCAGCAAAGATTTATGAAGTGATTAATATGTGCCAGGCACAACTTCTGTCCTTATTTCCCTTGGAGCTCCAGTAGGACAGTGGTTAAAATGATTCGAATCCACCAGCTGCATCTTAGACATCCTAAGGGTCAGTTTGACTCTTTCATATAGGGTTGCTATGAGTTGGAATTGACTTGATGGCAATTGATTTGGTTTGCTTTTTTTTTTTTTAAATCTCCCTTATCTGGACACCCAATTCAGGAGGTGAAAATCATTTCACTTCTCTGTGAATGTTAATAGAGTCTTATCTTTTGATGCATATATTTTTTGCTTTACATGTATTTAGTTGTTAAAATGTTTTAAGAGAACTGCTGTGAAGCATGGATGTGTTTGTTTGGTTGTTGTTTTCCCTTTCCAGCTTTTGTATTGCAGCATGAAACAGTGTGTTATTGCTCAGTAAATATTGTGCTGCTGGATACATAAAAATACTTTTATCTCTGTTCTTTTACTAAGTGAGTAGCTTTCTTAAAGACCACTTTTAGAGAGAGTTACTGAAGAAGAGTAGTTTTCAACTTGAATCTCAGGCAGGTTTTGTCCAAATTCTACTGGTCACTTTCAAGTTGGCACATTGCCCTTCCTCTACTATGTCTTATATTTCTTTTATTGCCATCTCTAACAGAAGACAGGCCTTTTAACATACACTTGGGAATCAGGAAAAGACAGATTACACATCGACTAGGTTCCTTAGCAAGTACACTGATGACATAGCCATCAATCCAGTTGAACCGGATGACTGTGGTATTTTAATTGGGAAACTTAAAACTGTATAGAAAGCTTTGTTTTGTTGTTGTTGTTATTGTTAGTGAAGGAACTTGCCCAAATAGACATAAATAACATATCAAACTCAGCATTCAAAAATTATTAAAATGAACTCTCCTGCAAATTAACCAATAAATTCCATTTAATCATATTCTGTTGATAAATCGTATTCAGTGAGGTATCCTAAATCTCATTGTTGGTACAAATGGTTAACAAGTTCAACTAGTAACCAAAAGGTTAGCAGATTCAGTCCACCTAGAGGCACCTCAGAAGACAGTCCAGGTGATCTACCGTGAAAACATCAGCCACTGAAAACCCTATGAAGCACAGTTCTGCTTTGACACACATGGGGTCACCGTGAGTCGATATTGATTCCATGACAACTGTTTTTTCTGGTTTGAATCTCATTGGAGTTTCCATTTACGTAACTGGGAAATACTCATATTGAACTTTAAGAGAAAATGGCAGACATTTAAAAAATATCATAATAAAGAATTCATAAAGATTGTAAAGGAGTAAAACATGGGTGTAAGTAAAAAATCTTAAGTTTTCTACCAAATAAAAATGTCTTACAAAAAAAGATATTAGAATTAATGAACAAAAATATTTTTATTTAAAGATGAACATTCTACCAATTGTATCTGTCATGTTTTAAGATATTATTGTTTATTGAGAAAGAATTGTTTTAAAATATAGAATTAATGTTGTTGTATGCTGTTGAGTCGATTCTGACACATAGCAGTCTTATAGGACAGTGTACAACAGCCCCACAGGGTTTTCCAGGCTGTAATCTTCATGGGAGCAGATCGTAGGTCATTTCTCCCATGGAGTGGCTTGTGGGTTTGAATCGATGACCTGTTGATTAGCAGTGGAGTACTTAACTGTTGTGTAACCAGAGTTTCTTCATAATTAATATAGAATATATTAAGTACTATATTATGATAATGAAGGAGGAAAATCAGTTACTAAAGTCAAAGAGTTAATGGTTTCAAATTATGTTTGTTTATATATGTAAAATTTGCCACTGAACTTAGAAATGTAAATTAAAATGTATTGACGTGACACTAGAAATTAAGAATATATTTTAATTTTTACTGAAAGAGGCAATAATTGTACATGCCGCTAATTTTGTTGAACTATTAAATTAATGATAATGTTAATGGCTTCTAATGGCTTTATTAATGTATAATTGCTATGAAATACACTGTACATATTTAAAATGCACATTTTGAGAGGTTTTGACATATGAATCTGGGAAACCATCATCACAATGAAGACTATGAAAATATTTACCACTCTCCAAAATTCCCTTGTATTACAAATAAAAAAGGCCCCAAATATTTCCAGGTCAGAGTCTGGCTTTTCTTGTGACATATTTTCTAGTTAAGGCTTTACAAGCATCTTCACATGTCTCAATAATCAGTATTGAATGGGTTTTTCACACTTTGGAACTCAGGAAACAGAGAAAACGTGACTTATTTTTGTTTTAGGTTATTATAATTTCCCCCAAAAGTATACTTCATTACGATCCCACAGTACAGAATATTCCTACCAGTGGATTCATTCAAAACTATAGATACATGAAAGTAGATATAACATAAAGCTCCATTTAAGAGGGAAGCTGAATGTTCATATATGTTTTTAACTTACCTTGTCCCTCAGCACAGGACACACAAGGTGAGAAGGACATTGATTAGAATAGCACGTTAGATGTTCCCAATGATATGTAAATACACAGATTCTGGTGCTGTTTTGGGTTTGAAATCAGCTTCATTAGCATTTATCAACTGTGACTCTAAAATTAAGTACACTACAATATAGCTAAGTAAATTGATGTCACTAAATATCAAAGTTCAATGAGTTTTGCAAACTCTCTAGGTAATTCTCATCAGTGGTTTCACAATCATTTCTTTAATTCATCACCTGTTATGTATATATACAGTTTTCTGTGGGAACAAGATGAATTGTCTCCAAAGGTAATATAAAAAGCTAACTTACTTAAATAAAACATTTCCTGAAAATAGGTCAGCTTATTCCTCAGCCAGTTTAATAATATGTGATTAGTGCTCACAATCCAAGCCATGTCACTAGAACTTTCTTCTGTCCTGTACTTCCTTTCACCCAACTTCATTACCTAGGAGTCTCTGAAAATCGTCTAGGGTATTTGGACCATTGTCAACCATCCGCATTTTTATGGAGTTAGGGAAGAAAACTGCTTTTTTGTATTTTATTTAACTCACACTTGATCACAGTAGCTAGTGCAAGGGTTTCAGAACATTCTTAATACTAAAACAATCTTTAACTGAAGTGTTTTGAGGCACAATATAGTCTGACATATACAATGATTTCCCTTTTATCGAAGGAATATCACTCAAGCCTCACTTTCCCTTAACTGGACTGTCCTCTCACTGACTTATTAATTGTTTTTATTCTTTATTTTCTTATATATATGTGTACATGTATATACAGATATAGAAAGAGATAAATATATATCATTATTTATATGGGAATATATATTTTCAGCTGTATTTGTCATATTTTACTATAAAGAATTGCTTTCAAACAGATAATTAGTATTAAATATATAATATTACTGTGCAGGTGGAGAAAGCAAGTCATAGAGTTATATTTTAAAAATTATTTCTGTGGATGTTTACAATAATTTCTAAGTATTGAAAAATACTTAAAATTATATATAATGAAGACTTCCAGAGGAGTTTATAATCTGAATAAATTTCTACTAACAACAGTTACATACTCAACATGAAACAAAATCTAACTACATCAGTTACCAAATCAAGCAGAAATTGGAAACCGTCTAACCTTTGAAATAATAAAATCAACCTGTGAGATCCATATTTTCCCATCTTTTCAACTGAGGGCACACCTCAGTCCTCCTGGTGCATGGATGATAGAGCTTAAGCAGTCTTGTTTTTATGTTAACTTAGACATCTGAGTCTGGTTGGAAAAATATGTGTCAACTGAGGAGAGAAATACAGGACAATAGGAAGCCCCGTCAAGAAAATCCCCCCAGATGTGTGCACAATCACTCCTTAAATTACTTACTGACTATACACTGAGCATTGTGAATTCCAGGAAGTCCAGTAAAAAGAAACTGTAGCGGAGATGAAAACATTGACAAATTCAGCCTTTCCCAATGTAAGGGAGAAAGAATTTGCAGTTCAAGTCTAGGGGAGCTTAGTTAATTTCTCATAATTCCAATTGAAACTCAGAACGAGATATGTCTTAGAAGGACCATGGTGCAGGAATTAACTAAAGAATATGCATTGGATTAATCCAAAGCTGAAATAGACCTATCCTAGCCAAACCTAAAACCAGGTCTTCAAGGGATAATCATGTGCCAGCAGGAATAAAGCTATTAGAAGAAAGTCAATATTTTGCAGAGGAAGATGCAAGAATATATAATTTCTACAGTGTATTATTCACAATATCTGGTGTAGCACTAACTTGTTTAACACTGTGTATCAGCGACCAAATGATAGATAAATTGATCAATGGTACAGAAGAGTCCAGAAATAGACCCCCACATGTTAATCACTAGTTTTATGAACTAATGCAATTTGAAGTGAAAAGAAAAAAAGTTTTTCCCAGAAATGTTGGAGCAACAACTGGGATGTGGGATGGTAAACTGAACCTTGACCTCTTTCTCACACCAAATAAATCAGTTTAAGTTGGATCATAGGCCTAAATGTGTAATTAAAAAGATAGAAGATACAACCTGAGAAAAAAGCATAGTGGAATATATAAATGTATTTAGTCATTGGTGGTAGACTAATATTTCTTTAAAAAAAATAAAAGACTACTACTTGCTCTAAAAATGATAATTTGGACGTCAGTAATAATTTTAAATTCATGTCCACCATAAGGCATTATAAAACTAAAAATAAAATAAGCCTTATATTGGCATAAGATATTTGTAATATATCAAACAAAAGATCTATATGTATCATACATAAATAAACACTTCAATTAAAATATTGAAGAGATCAGCAATCACTTTATAAACATAGATACACAAACGTGTTCAATATCATTATTCTTCAGTGAAACACAACATAAACATTCAATTAAATATACTACACACTCATAAAATATCTAATATATAAATGTCTGATGTTTGCAATTTTTGGTTAGAATGAGATTGTGTAAGGGAATTTTTAAAACTGAGATAAATATGAAATGGTCAGCTCGAGGTTTGGGTACAACTTCTTTGTTGCTGGCTCCATTTTCAACCTATCAACAGCCATCTCCCGTACAGACCTAATCATGAAACTAAGGAATTTACGGTAATGACGCCATAACTACACTGAGACAACCCTCGCCTCCACTCCCTCCCCCCAACCCTGTCACATACCCTTGCAATTACCACACTGTATCCTTTAAGCCAATTGCCTTATGAGCTTTGGTTACAGGAGGTCCTGATTTACAAGTTCCTTCTGCAGGATGTCTCGCCTTCTAAAAAATCTACTATTGATCAAGTAGTGTCTTTTGGTGATCTAAGTTTGTAAATACCAATCAAGTAATGTACTTCAAGTTATTTGCTCCTCCTTTAAAAAAATCACGCAGTGTAGCCATTTTGAAGTACTGGATTGAATTCAGTCTTTTCCTGGATCGAGCTGTCTCTTTCAATAAATCTCTCAACTTTACTCTAACGTGATATCTTAGTCATCTAGTGCTGCTATAACAGAAATACTACAAGTGGATGACTTTAACAAAGAGAAATTTATTTCTTCACAGTAAAGTAGGCTACAAGTCCAGATTCAGTGCATCAGATCCAGGGGAAGATTTTCTCTCTCTGTTGGCCTTCTCATCAGTGTTCCCCTGGACTAGGAGCTTCTCTGTGCAGAAGGATGCGCTCTGCTCCTGGCACTGCTTTCTTGGTGGTATGAAGTCCCTTGTCTCTCTGCTCACTTCTCTCTTTTATACCTCAAGAGATTGCCTCTGGACACAATCCAGTCTTGTTGATTGAGTCTTGCCTTACTAACAAAACTGCCGCCCATCCTCCCTCATTAACATCATAGAGGCAGGATTTACAACATCTAGGAAAATCACACAGTACCAGGAATCATGGCCCGGCCAAATTGATAACACACATTTTTTGGGGGACATAATTCAATCCATGACACCAGAGTATGGGGGATTACTCTTAGACAACCATTGGTGTAGGCAATGGGATTCTGAAGGATATTATCTTCTGCAATCCTGAGAAGTCATTGAACCAGCTCGCCCTGGTATCAGCAAGGGTCCCTTGTGCCCAGAACCATCTCCTCCAATTCTCTGGGTTCACTGGAAGGAAGCCTCTGCTTATTGCAAAGTTGGCTCTTTGAGAGCTCTATTGTCTTTTTACCTTCATTTTCTGCTTATCTCCTGAGCGTCTTTCTGGGTTCATTGCCAAATTAAGTTTAGTGGGACTGCCATCTCATGGCCAGTCTATATTATTGAACTCTCTTTTCTTTGCAAGGCACTGTAAAATTTACATGAGCATTTAGGTCTTTAATACTTGCAAGTTTCCCCATAAGATGGGAAATGCGAGTTCCAAGACTGAAACAGAAGCCCCTAAGCAAATTCCTGTAGCTTATATGACTAAGCATTATATCTGCACTTCAGTCTTATATTTATGCTGCTGGCATGCACTTACAGATGGAAATTTAAAAGACCAAAAGCTATTGTGGGAGTCCATTGAATTAACTAAATTAAACTTCATGCCCAGTAACTTATAGGGTAAGGGCTTACAAATAAAACTAAAGCAACAGGTGGTATTGTTTGATTGGTACTCGGAAGATTCCAAGAGAAATCAAAATGATAATTTTGCCTCCTTGCAGGGGACTGTTTCAAAAGAAATTAAAGAATTATAGTGTTAGAGCTCTGTAACCTTGATGACCACCTGAAAGACAGCAACCCCTACACCTTCCCTTTCCCAAAATTACTCTCTTTCTCAAAATAGCTCCTTTTCCCAAAAAGTCTCTGTCATGGATTGAATTGTGTCCCCCAAAAATATGTCAACTTATCTAGGCCATGATTCCCAGTACTGTATGGTTGTCCTCCTTTTTGTGATATGATGTGCTTATAATTTGTGTTGTAAATCCTAACCTCTGTGATGTTAATAAGGCAGGATTAGAGGCAGTTATGTGAATGAAGCAAGACTCAATCTTAGGTTTTGGTTGTATCTTGAGTCAATCTTTTGAGATATAAAGTAGAGAATGAGTAGAGAAAAGACGAATCTCATGCCATCAAGAAAGAAGCACCAGGAGCAAAATGCATCCTTGGACCTGGGGTGCCTGTGCTGAGAAGCTTCTAGACCAAGGGGAGAGTGATAACAAGACCTTCTCCCAGAGCCAAGAGAATGAGAAAGCCTTTCCCTGGAGCTGGACTCCTGAATTCAGACTTCTAGATCCCTAAACCATGAGAGAATAAACTACTGTTTATTAAAGTCGTTTACTTGTAGTATTTCAGTTATAAGGTCACTAGATATCTAAGACGGCTCTCTTTCCCAAAATGGCTCACTTTCCCCAAGTGGTGAAGTCCCTGGTATCTGTAGTCCACTTACTCTTAGCCTCTGACACCCAGCTCCCATCCTCCACCTCTTCCCCTCCAGCAGTTACTGCCCTGTACCCCTCTTTACCTACATACTCCACTGTAAATCCCCCTACTGAGCGTCCCTATTATCTCAAAGAACCTCTAGAAGATGTAAAACCAGTTTGTGAAATGCTTTTTAAAACTAAACATCCTGAAGAATGTCAGAAGCCACCACAAGTTACTTTTGTCCCCTGGACAAAAGTGGAACTTCACACTATGAAAGAATTTCTTAATCCTCAAGAAGATCCTCAAAAATTCACTCAAGAATTTAGAATCCTGGCTGATATCTACGAACCTGGTCTGGCAGATTTATATAATTTAATAAATTCACTGATAAGGCCAGGTGACTCAAACCCATTGCCATCAAGTCAATTCCAACTCAGAGGTGCATGGAAAGGGCCCAAAGGAAAAATCCTATAGAATCCCTAAACATCCAGCCTAACATTCCTGGCATGGAACTAATAGTATATACAAGAACTATAGTCACAAGCCTTATTGAAACTATCCCAAAGGTTTTCCCCTGAAAAATAGATTGGAACAAAGTTCAGAGTTGCTAACAAAATAAAGATGAAAATGTTTATGACTATATGGACCATTTAACTAAACTCTTCTGAGAAAAATCTGGTTTAAAGCTAGATGAGTCTGAATCCTGTATTGCTTTCAAATCACTTTTTGTTAATGGCCTCCATCTGGAGCTAGCTGTGTTAGTCAAATGCCAAAAATAAACTCAAAAAATGGAAGCAAACCACACTTGGCCACTCTAGCTTATAATTTGTCCCAATTTATTGAACACAAGACTGAGGAAGCTGAACAGAGAACTAATGTTAAAGAAAATGAATTTATGGCCTTGTGATTACAACAGTTACAGTCCCAGCCTCAAAATTTCTCCACAGAAAACAGGTCCTCGTGACATATGGCTAAGACTGGGCCCAGTAACTCACCCTTTTTTTGTTACTACTGTAAAAAGCCCAGACATTTCAAAAGGGAAAATTTAAAACTAAAAAATGAACTCGACAACCTAACACTAGATGTAGCCCAGAAGCAAATACAATAAAGGGGCTCCAGGGACAAATCAGAGGGTTTTCCTATGGTAGCATTAAACTCTCAGGGAGTAACTACTATTAAAATAAATGGAGAAACATGTAAAATTTTAAGACAGGTTTAACCTTATCTGCAATAAACTCCACAATTTTACAAAAGCCCTTGCCCTAGAGGAATAAAACCTTAAGAGCCGTGGAGGTCACTAATCAAGAACAGATTTTAACCTATTCCCAGCCTTTTTCTGTCTCTTTGGGACATGTACAGGACATATACTCTTTTTCCTCAGCTTAGATACTCCAGTAAATTTACTAGGAAGGGATCTGTTATCCAAGTGGAATTTTAAAAAATTCTCAGGAACAGAAGAAATGTTATTAGATTTACTTGAAGCAAATCAATAGATAGACTCTCTGATAGGAAATACTTTAAGTGAAGAAGCCTATTGCTATTTACAAGCACTCAGGCTATGTGTGCAAGAAGGCCATTCTCCTACTTTATCCAATTCTACAGAATATCTTCTGTACCCAAAAATTTATGAGCTAATACTTCTACCATTGTTGGTCAGGTATTGTCAGCTGAACTGATTAAAATTCAAATACATACCTCTAAAGTTTTACTTAAAATTTCTCAATTTCCTCTAAAAAGAGAAGCTAAGGAATGACATTCTTATAATTCAAGACTTTTGGTGAAAGGATTAATAATCCCTTGCAGCAGTCCTTGTAAAACTTTTCCCTGTTAAGAAATCCAATAATTGGGGCTGGGGATTTGTACAAGACTTAAGTGCTATCAATGGTATAGTAAGTCCAGATTCCCCCTAAATCCCAATCCTCACCTATTTCTTTGTAATGTTTCCCCCAAAGCCATTCATTTCAAAGTTGTTGATCTTTACAAGCTTTTTTTTTTTTTTTTTTTTTTTTAGTATCACATTCCATCTGGATAGTCGATATTTTCTTGCTTTCATTTTGAGGAACCAAGAATTTACCTGGACTGCCATACCTTAAGATTTTCTGAGTCCTCCATCTATTTTCCTCGGGTTTTATGTATTGATAGACAGCTTTTTTAGTTCACAGTGTTCTACCTTATTGCAATATGTGGATGATTTATGGGTCGGTTCTAACTCTCAGCAGGAATGTCTTATGGGTAGTATTCTCTTATTACAACATTTAGCCAAAAGGGGTCATGAAGCCTCCAGATAAAAATTACAGTTAACCCAATCTTTTGTTAAAAACTTAGGACATCTTATTTTGGCAAAACGGGTCACTATTGACTATGAAAGAAAAGACATCGTCTTAGCTTATCCTGTCCTTACAACCAAGAAATGGTTAAGAGGATTTTTAGGACTCTGCAGCCACTGCAGAACTTGGATACCAATTTGTCTTTGCTGGCTCAACCACTTTACCATTGTCTAAAGAGTTAACAGACTGATCCCTTTCAGCTATCTGAGGATGGAATAAAGGCTATCACTCAACCAAAAAAGCTCTTAACCACTGTACAACCCAGGTTCCACTTTTGCTCTAGAGTTTCCTAACTATAATTTAGAGTTTTCATTTTTTGTTCATGAAATTCTGGGAATGCTCTAGATGGTCTCACTCAAAAACTCAGATGACAACAAAGACCCATTGGTTATTACACCATCCAGCTGGACCCCATTGCAAGAGACTATCCCCATTACTTTATAGCAGTTACTGCAACTGCTAGATGGCTAGAGACCACAGAAGATTTAGTTTGGGGAAAATTCTTTGATGTTTATGCCCCTCATATGGTGTCAGCCATTTTAAATTCAACACTTCTGCAACACCTGTTGGCCAGCAGGCTGACTTGTTATGAAGTTCTCCTTTGGCCACTTACAATATTCAGTTACATACTGTAACCTCTCTGAATCCATCTGCATTGTTATTTTTACCTAATAATGGCGAACATCCACCCTATGATTACTTAAACCTTACTGAACAGCTTTTGTTTCAAAAACAAGTGTTATGGATTGAATCATGTTCCCCCAAAAAATGTGTGTGAGATTGACTATTCCATGATTCCCAGTATTGTGTGATTATCCACCACTTTATCATCTGATGTGATTTTCCTATGTGTTGTAAATCCTACCTCTATGATATTAATGAGGTGGAATAAGCAGCAGCTATGTTAATCAGGCAGTACTGAATCTACAAATTTAGGCTGTGTCAAGTAAATCTCTTTTGAGATACAAAAGAGAGAAGTGAGTCGGGGGGAGGGGAAAAGAAAGCACTAAGAAAGCAGTGCCAGGAGCAGAATACATAGTTTGAAGCCAGGATTCCTGTGCTGAGAAGTTCCTCGACCAGGGAAAGACTGATGAGAAGAACCTTCCTCCAGAAACGGCAGACAGAAAGCCTTCCACTAGAGATGGCACTCTTAATTCAGACTTCTAGCCTACTAGAGTGTGAGAGAATAAATTTCTGTTTCTAAAAGCCATCCATTTGTGGTATTTCTGTTAACACAACACTAGATAACTAATACAACAAGGTTTACAAGAAACACTGTTATCGAATACTGATTTAGTTTTATTTATAAATGGGTCATCTTTAATGGTGAACCTACCAGCTCTCATTACCAGGGAGGATATGCTATTATTACTTCAACTGAGGTCCTTGAAAGTGGCACCCTTCCTGAAGTCAGTTCAGCAGAGCAAGCGGAAATAATCACACTGACAAAAGCTTGCAAATAGGCTTCTGGACCATCAGTAAATAGTTTTATGGACTCCAGGTATGCTATTGGCATTGTTCATTATCATGGCATGTTATAGAAACAAAGGGGGTTGCTAACTTCTTTTGGGACCCAAATAAAAAATGACCCTTTAGTAGCAGACCTCTTAGAAGCCATTCTACTCCCTTCTGAGATTGCTGTAAATAAAATCACGGCCCAAGAATCCGAAGAGTTTCCACAGAGAGAAGAAATTTAAGGAAAGAACAGAGCTGATAGAGCAGCTAAACAAACCACCTCCCAATCATCCTTCAAAGCCACCACCCTCATTTATAACCATGATAATTCCAAACATGATCATGATGAAAAGGAAGGAACAGCTAATATTAATAGAACAGTTAAGATACCTGTACATATGGCACCAGTAATATGTTGCCTACCCAAATTTGACTGGAAAGAAATTTCAGAAGCACTTTTTAAACAGCAACAATTAACTACCACAGAAGAAATTAGAGAATGAAAGCTGTCCAGCTGTCATCAGGATCCAACCACTGGACTGTTGATTGAGCCTAATAAAAAACCGGTTTTGCCAGAATGCTTACATGTTCTAGAGGTTCGAAATTCCTGGCATGATAATATGGAAATAACAGCAGATGAACTAATCAAGGCTTTAGAATCTATTTGGGAAATTTTTCTGCAGCAGTAGACCATGTTTTTTTCTCATAGTTTTTACAATCACATTCCCAACAGGAGACAGAGTACCCAGTAGGCAGGGATACATGCTTTCCCACCCCCACCATTCTTCCCCGTATGTGGCCTCTGCCAATTTCCAACAGGCCACGGTTGCTTGGCCAGAGAGACACCATCTCACAGCCACCGGATTCACCATTTTGGACCTCAGCCACAAAGGCTGCAGAGAGAGATTATCGGAAGGCAACTTCATGGATTTCCCAACAGGAGACAAAGCACCCTATAACCAGGGATACATGCTCTCCCACTGCCTGCTGTTTTTCCCTCTATGTGGCCTCTGTTGGTTTGCAACAGGCCACAGTCACTCAACCAGAGAGATACCAGCTCACTGCAGCCCGGGTCAACCCTCCTGCCACTACTTGGCTCCTTCAGCACCATTTTTGTTTTTTGTTTTTTTGTTTTGCTTTTTTTGTTGCTTCTCTCTCTCTTTACATTCCTTACTTTCCTTTCTCCTCCCAAGATAGCCCTGTGTGCCATCCCCTCCCCTCCTTGATGAGCTGTGCCACACTGCACAGCCACCCTAAGTTTGCACCCCTCCTCATGGCAGACTCTCTCAGAGCCATTTTTTAAACTTTTATTTTATTTCTAGTTTCTTTTTACTCTCCCTTCCTTCCTTTCCTTTAACCTCCCAAGCTAGCCCCATGTGATACTCCCCCCACTTCTTGGTAGGCTGTGCTACACCACTCTGCTATAGGCCCACTGGCACTGGGCCTCCCAGATCTGCATCACCCCCTCTGGCAGGCTCCCTCAGCTCCTTCTTTTTTTTTACTGGTTAATACTCTCTCCCTTCTTTTCCCTTCTCCAGCCCACCTAGCCCAATGAGCTGCCCCCACCTCTTCTCAATGTGAAATGTTGCACCACTTAGCTAGAGAGCCACTAACACATGGCCTCCCCAGGTCTGGGCTGCCCACAGGGTTGGCTCCTTGAGTGTAATATTTTTTCCTTTAGTTTTTTTTTTTTCTGTTTGTTTCTTCTCTCTCTATTCCTTCCTTCCTTTCATTTCTCCTGTCTTCTCCTCGACATGCTCAGCCACACCACGCGGCTAAAGAATGATCAGCATACAAATTTATAATGTCTGCCCAGTCCCTGCCTGCCGAATCCTAATATAACTTCAATTAATTTCATTTTTTTGTTTCTCTATCTTCTTTGTCTTCTTTCACTCACATCGCATCCCCTCCCGCCTATCTGCACCATATGCAGAATTTCATGCCCATGAGCAGCATGGATAAGTTCCTTCCGACCCTGCCTTCCCCAGCCCCTGAAATCCCCCATCAGCCCCAGATAGTGTCACAAACTACCCATCCCCACCTTTCTACCCCACTGAACCTGCTCTGCTGCACCACAGCTAGGTGACCAGACCTGCCCACCTGTTAAAGGCGAGCAAGCAACAAAACACACTCAGCCCACCAGCCCAGACATAACTAAATAAAACAAAAAACACGACTAAACAAACAAATGTACACTAATAAACAAAGAAAATAATTCCTGAATGTCCCAGAGACAGTAGACAATAATAAATCATAAAAAAAAAAAAAAAAAAAACAGGAGAGGATGTTTCCAGAAAGCAACCAAAATAAAACACCAGATGACTTTCTGGTAGGAGAATAGGCGCTGGAACTAGCTGATAGGAAATTCAAAATGCTAACATTAAGGGCTCTCCAAGAGATGAAGGAGAATGTAAACAAAACCAAGGAAAAAATAGACAAAATCATGGGAAATATAGACAAAATCAGGGGAAACACAGATAAAGTAATGGAAGAATTCAGGAAAATAACACAGAAACAAAATGTCAAAATAAGCAAACTACTAAAAATCATATAAAAACAGCAATTAGAAATCCAAAAGATCAGCTACAAGATTTCAGAAATGGACAGTGCAATAGGTTTTAGGAGCAAATTTGCAACAATGGAAGACAGGGTCAGTGAAATTGAAGGTAAATCCTTGGATACAATTTTGAGAAAAATCCAAAGAAAGAAAGAAGAAACCCTAAGAACGATGTGGGATGCAATCATTACCAACCTAGGTTATGAGTGCTCAAGGAGGAAACAAAAATTAAATATTTACTACAGGGATCCATTGATGCCAATCTGTAAATGACAATGTCTAAACAACAAAAGAGGGAATAAATGGTGTAAGTATAGAACTTACACCATTTATTCCCTCTTTTGTTGTTTAGAACTTTTAAATGGGGAGAAACTTTCAAATGGAGAGGAAGTCAAGGCAACATCAAGTAATAAAAGGCTGGTTTAAACTTAGGAAGATAGGAGCAAATTTCAAGGTAACTACAAAGAAAGTTAACAAAACTCAACAAAATAAAGATGATAAAGTCTCAGTAAACACAAAATCTACAAAAAAAAAAGAAACAAAAAATTCACAAACAAAAGGAATTCAGCATAGGAGAATAAGAGCAACAAAGAAAACATCAATACCCGCCTCCACCCAAATAATCATTACAAAATGATAGTAATAAACTCACACCTATCAATAATCACATTGAATGTAAAAGGCTTAAATGCACACATGAAGAGACAGAGAGAGACCAAATGGTTAAAAAAAAAAAAAAAGACATCCATACGTAGTCTACAAGAGATGATCTTAGAAACAAAGTCATAAATATATTAAAAATCAAAGGATGGAAAAAAATATATCAAGAAAACAGAAGCCAAGAAAGAGCAGAAGTTGCAATACTAATCTCAGATAAAGTAGACTTTTAAAATAAAATCCACCATAAAAGACAAAGAAGGACATTATATAATGATTAAAGGGACAATCTGCTGTAAGGACATACCATAATAAATATCTATGCTCCCAATGACATGGCTCCAAAATACACAAACCCTAACAGCACTGAAAAGAGAAACTGACAGTTCCACAATATTAGTAGGAGACTTCAATACACCACTCTCGGTAAAGGACAGAACACGTAGAAAGAAACTCAACAAAGATACAGAAGACCTAAAGGCCACAATCAAACTACCTGACCTCACAGACATATAAAAAACACTGCACCCAACAGCAACACTGTACACAATCTTTTCCAGTGCACATGGAACATTCTTTAGAATAGACCACATCTTAGGCCACAAAGCAACCCTCAACAAAATCCAGAACCTTGAGAAAATGCAAAGCATCTTCTCTGAATGCAACTTCATTAAAGTAGAAACTAATAATCAGAAGAGCAAGGGAAAAAAGTCAAATACAAGAAAACTGAATAACACCTTTCTAAAAACCACTGGGTGAAAGAAGAAATCAAAGATGGAATGAAAAAAATTTTGAGAATTAAACAAGAATGTAAACATCATACCAAAACCTTTGGGACACAGTAAAGGCAGTGATCAGAGGTCAATTTATAGAGATATATGCACACATCAAAAAAGAAGAAAGGGACAAACTCAAAAAATTAACTATACAGTGCAAACGAATAAAAAGAGAACAGCAAAAGAAGCCAACATCCACCAGAAGAAAGGAAATAATAAAATCAGAGCAGAAATAAATGAAACAAAGAATACAAAAACAATAGAAAGAATCAACAAAACCAAAAATTGATTCTTTGATGTGATCAACAAAATCGACAAACCATTGGCCAAACTGAGGAAAGAAACACAGGAGAGGACACAAATAACCCAAATAAGAAATGAAATGGGGGACGTTACAACAGACCCAACTGAAATAAAAAGGATCATAACAGAGTGCTATGAAAAACTATACTCCAATATATTTGAAAACCTAGAAGAAATGGATAACTTTCTAGAAACATTTATTACCTACCTAAATTAAGGCAAACTGAGGTTGGAAATCTGAACAGACTCATAACAAGAGAAGAGTTTTAAAAGGTAATAAAAAAAAAAAACTCACAACAACAACAACAAAAAGCCCTGGCATAAACGGCTTCTGTCTTAGTCATCTAGTGCTGCTATAACAGAAATAGCACAAGTGGATGGCTTTTAACAAAGAGAAATTTATTCTCTCACACTCAAGTAGGCCACAAGTCCAAATTCAAGGCATCAGCTCCAGAGGTAGGCTTTCCCTGTCAGCTCTGGAGGAAGGTCCTTGTGGTGCATCAGTCTTCCCTTTGTCTGGGAGCATCTCAGTGCAGGAACCTCAGGTCCAAAAGAAACACTCTGCTCCCAGCACTGCTTTCTTGGTGGTATGAGGTCCCCAGCTCTCTGATTGCTTCCCATTCCTTTTATCTCCTGTAAGAAAAAAGATGGTGCAGGCCACATCCTAGGGAAACTCCCTTTACGTTGGATTAGGAATGTGACCTCAGGAAGGGTGTTACAATCCCACACTAATCCTCTTTAACATAAAATTGCAATCACAAAATGAAGGACAACCACAGAATACTGGAAACCATGGCCCAGCCAAATTGATACACACATTTTTGGGGGGACATAATTCAATCCAGGACAGCTTCACTGGAGAATTCTATGAAACATTCAGAGAATAACTTGCACCAGTACTATTGAACCTATTTCAGAATAAAGAAAAGGAAGGAATACCTCCAAATTCATTTTATGAAGCCAGCATAACCCTGATACAAAAGCCAGGCAAAGACACCACACAAAAAAGAAAATTACAGACCAAAATCTCTCGTTAATAAAGATGAAAATATTTTCAACAAAATTCTAGCCAATAGAATTCAGTATCATATAAAAACTAATACACCTCATCCAAGTGGGATTCATACCAGGTATGCAAGGATGGTTCCCCAATAGAAAATCAATTAAAGTAATCCACCACACAAATAAAGGAAAAGAAAAAAATCACACGATCATCTCAATCGATGCAGAAAAGGCATTTGATAAAGTCTAACACCCATTTCTGATAAAATAGTCTGAATGACACAGGTAGAGAAGGGAAAATCTTCAACATAATAAAGGGTGTCTATACAAACAAACAGCCAACATCATTCTTAATGGAGAGAAGCTGAATACATTTCACCTAAGAACAGGAACAAGACAAGGTTGTACTTTATCACCACTCCTATTTAACATTGTGCTTGTAGTCCTAGCTAGAGCAATACGGCAAAAAAAAAAAAAAAAAAAAAAGACCATCCAAATTGGTAATGAAGAAGTAAAACTGTCCCTATTATCGAATGATATGATACTGTACCTAGAAAACCCAAAGGACTCCACAAGAAAACTACTGGAACTAATAGAAAGATTCAGCAGAGTAGCAGAATATAAGATAAACATAAAAAAATCAGTTGGATATCTATACACTAATAAAGAGAATAACGAACAGGAAATCAGGAAAACAATACCATTTATAAGTAAGAACCACTAAAAAGTTAAAATACTTAGCAATAAATCTAACCTGGTATGTAAAAGACCTATACAAACAAAATTACAAAACACTATTGCAAGAAACCAAAAGAGATCTACATAAATGGAAAAACATACCATGCTCATGGATAAGTAGACTCAACATTAAAAAATGACTCGCATTACCTGACCTCAGAAACCACTACATAGCTACGGTTGTCAAAATAGCCTGGTAGTGGTACAACGACAGACATATTGGCCAGTGGAAGAGAATTGAGAACCCAGATGTAAATCCATCCCCTTACAGACACCTGATCTTCGACAAAAGCCCAAAATCCATTAAATAGGGGAAAGACAGTCTTTTTAACAAACGGTGCTGGCAAAAATGGATAATCATCTGTAAAAAAAATGAAACAGGACCACACCTCACACCATACTCAAAAAGTAATCCAAAATGGATTGAAGATCTAAATATAAAACCAAAAACTACAAAGATCATAGAAGAAAAAATAGGGTCAATGCTAGAGACCCTAATACATGGCAGAAATAGGATACAAACCACAACTATCAATGCACAAACTCCAGAAGATAAGCTACATAACTAGGATCTTCTAAAAATTGAACACTTAACCTCATCAAAAGACCTTACCAAAGAATAAAACGAGAACCTACAAACTGGGAAAAAAATTTGACTATGACAAATTCGACAAAGTCTGATCTTTAAAATCTATAGGACAATACAACACCTCTACAACAAAACGGCAAATAATCCAATTAAAAAAGGGACAAAGGATATGAACAGGCACTTCACTAAACAAGACATTCAAGAGGCTAACAGAAACGTGAGGAAATGCTTATGATCAATAGCCATTAGGGAAATGAAAATCAAAACTACAGTGAGATAGCAACTCACCCCAACATTACTGGCATGAATCAAAAAACTGAAAATAACAAAAGTTGGAGAGGCTGTGGGGAGACTGGAATTCTTATGCCCTACTAATGCGAATGCAAAATGGTACAACCATTTTGGAAAACGATATGGCACTACCTTAAAAAGCTAGACATAGAAATACAATACGATCCAGCTATCCCACTCCTAGGAATATATCTTAGAGAAATAAGAGCCGTCACATGAATAAACATATGCACACCCATGTTCATTGCAGCATTACTCACAACTGCAAAAATATGGAAACAACCTAAGTGACCATCAACAGATGAATGGGTAAAAAAAACTATGGTACATACACCCAATGGAGTATTATGCAATGATAAAGAACAATGATGAATCTGTGAAGCATCTCATAACATGGATGAAACTGGAGGACATTATGCTCAGTGAAATAAGTCATTCACAAAAGGACAAATATTGCATGAGACCTCTATTGTAAAAACCCATGAAAAAGTTTACACACAAAAAGTAACAATCTTTGTTGGTTACAAGGGATGGTGGGGTGGGTGGGAAATACTAAATAGACAATAGATAAGTGTATCTTTGGTGAAGGGTGAGACAGTACACAATACTGGGGAAGCCAGTACTACTTGTACAAGGAAAGCTCATGGAAGCCCCATAGACACATCCAAACTCCCTGAGGGACTGGATTGCTGGGCAGAGGGCTGTGGGGACCATGGTCTCAGGGAATATCTAGCTCAATTGGCATAAGACAGTTTATAAAGACATTGTCCTACATTCTACCTTGGTGAGTAGCGTCTGGGGTCTTAAAAGCCCGGGAGCAACCATCTAAGATACTCCACTGGCTTCACCCCTTCAGGAGCAAGGGAGAATGAAGGCAAAATGATACAAGGAAAAGATTAGTCCAAAGCACTAACGGACCACAGTTACCAAGGCCTCCACCAGACTGAGTCCAGTACAGCTAGATGGTGCCTGGCTATCACCACTGACTGTTCTGACTGGGATCACAACAGAGGGTTCTGGACAGAGCTGGAGAAGGATGTAGAACAAAATTCTAACACACAAAAAAAGACCAGTTTTATTGTCCTGAAAGAGACTGGAGAAACCCCTAGAATATGGCCCCCAACACCCTTTTGGCTCAGTGGTAAAGTCACTTCTAAGGTTCACAGGTCAGCCGGGGGTTAGACAGCACCATAAAACAAAACGGAACTAATGAGGCCACAGCAGTCCAGGAACAAGTACTGGAAGGTGGAAGGGGACAGGAAAAGCTGGTGATAGGGAACCCAAGTTTGAGTGAGGACAGTGTTGACATGTAGTGGAGTTGTTAACCATTGTCATAGGACAACATGTGTACTGTTTAATGAGAAACTATTTTGTTCTGTAAACCTTCATTTAAAGTGAGAATAGCAGCACAACGGGAAGAACGTAATCGAAGTCACTAAATTATGCATGTAGAAATTTTTTAAATGGTGTATCTTTGGCTAGGTATATTTTCACCAAAAAAAAAAAAGGTCTAGAAGGGAGAGTGCTGATGTGTCATGGCGTTGTTAACCAATGTCATAAAACAATGTGTGTACTGACTGTTTAATGAGAAACTACTTGTTCTGTAAACCTCTACCTAAAGTACAATAAAAAATAAAAAATTAAAAAAAATAGAGAATAAATAAATGGTAACTTTGGTGAAGGGTAAGACAGTACACAATACTAGGGAAGTCAGCAGAACTTAACCAAGGCAAGGTCATGGAAGCTTCATAGACACATCCAAACTTCCTGAAGGTCCGAATTCTGCACTGAGGGCTGGGGACCAAGGTCTCAGGGGACATCTAGCTCAATCGGCATAAAAAAGTCTATAAAGAAAATGTTCTACATTCTAATATGGTGAGTAGTGCCTGGGGTCTTAAAAGCTTCTGAGTGGCCATCTAAGATACTTCACTGGTCTCACCCTGTTTGGAGAAAGGAAGAATGAAGAAAATCAAAGACACAAGGGAAAGATTAGTCCAAAGGACAAACGGACCAAAATTATCACAGCCTCCACCACACTGAGTCCATCCCAACTAGATAGTGTCCGGCTACCATCACCGACTGCTCTGACAGGGATCACAAGAGGGTCCCAAACAGAGTAGGGGAAAAATGTAGAACAAAATTCTAACTCACAAAAAAGACCATACTTACTGCTCTGACAGAGAAACTGATTTGCTCTGTAAACCTTCATCGAAAGTACAATAAAAGCAAACTAAAACAAACAAAAAAGATAAGGAAGGATCTTCCACTAGACTTTGCAGAGAGAGCATAATACTGCTAAGGCCCTGAATCTGGACTTCTAGTCTCCAGAATTGTGAGACAGTAAGTTTCTATTCTCTAAAGCCATCCCCTTTGAGACCTTTTGTTATGGCAGCCCAAGGAAACCTAGACACTCTTTCTACAGTTTTCACTGGACAATGACCTTGTGTTCAACTTCTAACACTGTTTCCCTGGAAACCTGGTGAATAAAAAGTCATCTGCGTTAGTTGGAAACACAGGCTTGGATTGACAAACATTTCCCAAAAGGCACAGCTTTCAGATTTCTGCGTGTACTATGGTTTTTACATCAGTGTTCCCCTTAGCAGGTCTTGAAAGTTCTGCCAAAGTTCTCTTTAGGGAGATATCGAACCCTATGGAGCCCTTAACCAGAAAATTAAGAGACAGAAAAACAAATGCAATTAGTATTTTTCAACTTTATTTTTTAAAAAGCTAAATGGAAATTAAAACAGATGTGCCATGTATCTGGCACGTGGGAAACAACACACAAGTTTGACAACGTCCTGAGTTAGGAAGTGCAAGGAAAAGTAGGCTTTTACCACATGGTGGGAGGCTAATATATCACACCCCTCTGGAGAAAAATTTGAAATATCTAATAAATTTAACAAAACATTGACCTCTTGATCCATGAATCTCAATTCTTGCTACATGTTCTGATGATATGCATACATAAATAAAAAGTAACATACACACAAGTACATTCACGATATCATTATCTGTTACAATAAAATATTGGAATAGTTGGGATATTTTCTAAAATGAAAACTGCAAGATGCAGATAAGAAAGTAATATAAGCTTCCTTGGCTATAAAAAAAGAAGAATGAACACTGAAAGGATTTATCAGAAACTAACGAAATGATTACTTTTTTAAGTATGGAAACACGTAGAAGGAGGTATGATAGGAATAAGACTACTCACCATAGACCCTTTCATATAATTTTTATTTTTGAAACACATAGGTGTTTTTCATAATTAAAAAATGAGGTTAGATAAAGAAGGGAAGAAGAAGCAAAATCCAAAATTAAAACAAACTACAGCAAATAAATGTAAAACTTCATTAATAAGGTAACAGAGCCATGCAGAGATCAGAATTATCACAAGTTGTTTTGGAATAGAGTACTCACACATAACTTAGACGCAAACATCCTGGGACAAAAGAAATGCAAAGAAATTTTAACCTTCAATCAGTAGCTGGGTTGTCAATAGTAATGTTAGCATTGCTCTGTGGACGGTATCTTTATAAATGTCATAAAATGGAAAGAAAACAGTAAAGAGAAAATACATTAAAAAATTATTCAAAAATTGTATTATTAAACTTTACTTGTAAAATCCAATAGAAACTACTGACTTTTAAATGTGATATATTTCAAAAAACCAAAAACAAAACCCACTGATGTCGAGTCGATTCTGACTCATAGAGACCCTATAGGACAGAGTAGAACAGCTCCATAGGGTTTTCAAAGAGCAGCTGGTGGATTGAAACTGCCAACATTTTGGTTAGCAGCTGAACTCTTAACCTTACACCACCAGGGTTTCTTATATTTCAAAGACCTGAGTCTAAATTGTTGTGTGTTGTAGGGCCAATCCCGACTCAAAGTGACTCTGTTTGACAGAGTAGAACTGCCCTACTTGGTTTCCAAGGCTGTAAATCTTTATGGAAGCCAACTGCTACATCTTTCTCCCGCAGAGCAGCTCGTGGGTTCGAACCACCAACCTTCCAGTTAGCAGCCAAGGGCTTAAATTTTGCACTGCCAGGCCTCCAATAAAAGAATCGGAGGTAATGGAAAGATGCCTGATAACAGGTGATGGGCAGGAGAAGTACACAGTGAGCTGAGAACATTGTGCTGTGCTACAAGAGGAGAAATGTGCAAAGCCTAATGGGAATACATCAGATGCAGTCAGGATCCAGCTTCAGGGAGCACCCACTAGCCAAATTTGGAATAATTTGAGTTCAAAAGAATAAATGACTATAATTGATTGTGACAAATTGAACAAATGAAATCCCTAAATCCTTCTTGATATGCACAACAGAAAGAACAGGGAGAGTTTTTCATCCAGCTCTCTTAGTGCTGTAGTTCATATAGATTCCTTTAAAATTCTGTAAGATTGAGTTTGATCTTTAAAGGTTTTGTGTTTTTGTAGAGTTTAAAATTTTTTCTAGCCAAGAGTGTTTTTTCACTATTTAATGTTATTTGAAATGTATGAACATAAAAATTGTATTTCAGAATCTTATTGTTGTCTATTTAACAAAACTCTCATACACACACAAAATCACCAAAGTATTATTAGACCTTGAGATAATTACAAAGTCTTTAGAGTCCATGAAATGTGTTGTCTTTTTAGCCATCTATATTTTAAAATAACATTCTTGTAATTCTAATATGATACATGTTAAAAATTTAGAAAACAGCCAAGTATAAAGGAGTTAAACACTAAACTTATTATCTCTAAACTCAAATATGATATTGTCGACGGGTGCCATCGTGTTGATTTCACCTCATAGTGACCTCATGTGACAAAGGAGAACCAAATATGGTTTTCTTGGTATAATCTTTACAGAAGCATATTGCCAGGCCTTTCTCCTATGGAGCCGGTGTCTGATTTCAAACCACCAGTCTTTTGGTTAGTAGCCATTTGTGCCATCAGGACTCCTTAACCCAAATATAGTCATTGTAATATGTTATCGACTTTCCTATCTTTGTTCTATAGAAATTCAGAGCTTGCAGTATCATGTACATTCATTTGCATGTGTGTTTATACATGATATTGGATTTTTGTCACTTTTTATGTCAGTGTTATGATTGCTATAAAACCTATTCAATTTTAATTTCTCCTTATAATTAATATGAATCATTAAGTGTGCTAGACATCTTGTAGAAGATCATACATTTGACCTTTTTGGCATATTTATCTACAGACAAGTAGGCTAATATTAGGAATTGATAAATAATTGCTTATATTTTGCTTCTAACATAGGCTTGACTTAATTTGGTTTTTACATGTTTCTCACGTAATATTATTTTGAAAATGGAGCCCACCAGAACTTTTCCATTTCCTCTGAAATAGAGCATCTCAGAAAGCCTCAGGTGTTATGTTAAAAACTTTGACAGAGGATTTCTGGGCAACATGGTGCTATAGACAGAAGCACCACACCATCCCTCCATAGCAAAGACCCAAAAAACTTAGTCAAACAAAGACAAACAATCCTCAAACCCTAAGCTTGAAATGCAGAGATAAAGAACTCAGCAACCACCGATGGAATAAGAAACTGACAGAGAACAGAGAGCAAGGACAGATACATGGAGAGGTCCCCATCAGCTAACACAGCACAGATCCACCATCTTGGACTCCTATCAGAGAGAGATGAACTGGTATGAGAGATGAACAGCTTCACAGAGCTTCCAGCAGGAGACAGAGCAACTGGTAATCAGCGATATATGCTTTCCCAATCCGCATCCTTCTTCAACCCCCCTCGGCCTCCTCTGCTTCCTGCGCCCACAGGTTTTTGGCTGGGAAGCACCAGCTTCACTCCAGTGCCACTTGGATTCACCCACCCACACAGGCCGGTTCACTGAGTGCCATTTGTTGGCTGCTGGTGTGGCTTTTTTCCACTTCTTTTGGCTTATTCCATTCTTCTCACATCGTTTCCCCCCTTTGATCTCAAATACCTGGCTCTGTGTGCCATATTTGCTTCTTCCTGAAAGGCTGTGAAATGCTGCTCGACTATGGAATTTCTTCCTGGCCCGTGTTGCCCCACTAGTTGGATTCCCAGGGCTTTTTTTTTTTTTTTTTTTTGTTCTACTTTGGTTTGTTTGTTTTCTTTTTCTTTTCCCAGCTTGGGAGCCCATTTTAGATAGGCAGCACTGTGAGGCTTGGGAGCTACGCCATCAGTCTGCGCAGCCCTGCAGTAAGATCCCTGGGAGAATTTTTTTCTTTTTTTTGGTCTTTTGTTTTTTTTGGTTTTGGTTTCTTTTCTCTTTTTACTTTTTTGTCTTTCTTCATTTCGCAGTTTCCCATCTCTCTATACTTACCTTCTCTTCCTTCTCTTGAATATCTGGTGCTGTGTGACACCTCTACCCCTTCTAGCTGGGCTGTACTTCACTGCCTGGGTGCAACTTCCTCTTTCCTCACTGCTGAACCAGTGGGATCCATGAGGGCTTTGATTTTATTTTATTTTTCTAATCTTAATTTATTCATTTTTTCTTTTACCCTTTTTCTTTTTTTCTTTTTGTTCTTCTTCATTTCTCAGTCTCTCATCACTCCACTCCAACAGCAAACTCCGTTAGCACTTTTTTGTTTGCTTGTAAGTTTTTGGATCCTGTTACTCTCTCCTCTCTTTCCTCTTTCCCATACGCATTATAGCTCTGCAAATCACAATCCCCCTCCTCCTTCCTACCTACCTGCACCATGGGCTGAACATCACACGCCTAAGTAGCACAGGCATGGCCTACTGGAATCTGACCTTCACTGATTCCTGGCTCTCCCTGTCAGCCTTAGTACATGCCACAAACAACCCATACCAGTAACTCCCCTTCAGCTGGACCTGCCTTGCTATACCATACCTGAGTGACTGACCTAGCCCATTGGCAAAGAAGGCGAAAATTATCATGCTTACAGATGAGCAAACAACAAAGATTGCACAGCTCGCCTGCTTGGACATAAACAAATAAAACAAAAAAGCAGGATGAAACAAACAAATCTACAATCAATAAATGAGAAAAATAACTACAGAATGTCCTGAAGACAACAGACAATATGAACACATATACAAAAACAGGACAGAATGGTTTCAGGAGGCATACAACATAAAACAAGAGATGACTTTTCAGTAGAAGAAAAGACAGTGGAACGACCTGATAGGGAATTCAAACCTCCTATATTCAGAGCTATCCAAGAGTTGAAGCAAAAACCAGACAAAATGGGTAAAAATAGACAAATTCATGGAAAAGGCAGACAAAAAAATGGAAAATACAGACAAAAAATGGAAAAATTCACGAAAATAATACAGGAACAAAATGACAAAATAAATTCACAGCTACAAATCATACAAAAAAACAACAATTAGAAATCCAAAAGCTAAAACAACAAGATTTCAGAATTGGACAGTGTCATAGTCAGGGCTGAGGAGAAAGTTTGAAATGACTGAAGATAAGCGAAATTGAAGACACACACTTGGATACAAATCTGTATGAGGAAAAATCAGAAAAAAGAACCAAGAAAAATGAAGAAACCCTGAGAATTATGTGGAATACAATCAAAAGCAAAAATTTTCGAGTGACTGGAGTTCCAGAAGAGGGAGATAAAACAGAAAACACAGAGAAGATCACTGAAGAACTGCCGACAGAAATCTTCCCCAATATCATGAAAGATGAAAAGCCAATCAACCAAGAAGCTTAACAAACCCCATATAGGATAGACCTCAAAAGAAAATCACCAAGGCATATTATAATCAAACTCACAAAACCAAAGTCAAACTAAGAATCCTGAGAGCAGCTCAAGAAAAACAAAAAGTGATATACAGAGGAGAAACCATAAGACTAAGCAGGAACAAGGCAGGCAAGAAAGCAATGGCATGACGTCTGTAAAATGTTGAGAAAAAAAAATTGCCAGCAAAAAATAATATCTGCTGCAAAACTCTTGTTCAAAAATAATGGAGAAATTAGGACATTTCCACATAAACAGAAATAAAGGGACTATGGAAAAACCAAACCAAACTTATAAGGACTATTAAAGGGAGTCCTTCTATCTGAAATCAAACAACATCAGACCACAGGCTGAATCTAGGATGCAGGATCGTACCGGCCAGATATCAATTCAGGAAATGAACTCTCAAGGACTATCCAAAACCAAAAGAATTACATCAGGGACCCAGAGAGGTTAATCTGTAAATGACAACATCAGAACAATAAAAGACGGAATAAATGGTGTAGGTATAGAACCTTCTAAAGGAGAGGAAGGCAAGGCGATATCTAGTAATAATAGACTGGTTCAAGCCTACGAAGATAAGGGTAAATTTCAAGATAACCACAAAGAAAGTTAACAAACCTACTCATCAAACTAAAGAAGAAAAACATAAAGTCTCAGTAAAAACAAAATGTACGAAACCAAAAGAAATGAAAAAAAAAAAATCCACAAACACCAGGAATTCAGCACAGGAGAGTAAGAGGGACAAAGAAAACACCAGCACCACAAAAAAAGCACTACAAAATGACAGCAATAAACTCACATCTATCGATAATTACACTGAATTTAAATGTCCTGAATGCACCCATAAAGGGGTGGAGAGAGACAGAATGGATAAAAAAACAGGATCCACCAATATGCTGTCTACAAGAGACACACCTTAGAAACAAAGTTGCAAATTTATTAAAAATCAAAGACTGGAAAAACAGTATCAAGCAAACAGCTACCAAAAAGAGCAGGTGTGGCAATACTAATCTCAGATAAAATAGACTTTAAAACAAAATCCACCACAAAAGACAAAGAAGGACACTATATAATGATTAAGGGGACAATCCATCATGAAGACATAACCATAATAAACAACTATGCACCCAATGACAGGGCTCCAAAATACATAAAACAAACTCTAACAGCACTGAAAAGAGAAACTGACAGCTCCACGCTAATAGTAGGAGACCTCAACACACCACTCTCGATAAAAGACAGAACTCCTAAAAAGAAACTCAAAAAAGATACAGAAGACCTAAAGGGCACAATCAGCCAACTTGACCTCATAGACATATACAGAACACTCCACCCAACAGCTGCAAAATACACATTCTTTTCTGATGCACATGGAATGTTCTCCAGAGTAGACCACATCTTAGGCCACAGAGCAATCCTCAACAAGATACAAAACGTTGACATAATACAAAGTATCTTCTCTGACCACAAGGCCATCAAGGTAGAAATTAAAAACAGGAAGAGCAAGGAAAAAAAATCAATTACATGGAAACTGATTAACACCCTGCTTACAAACCACTGGGTAATAGAAGAAATCAGAGATGGAATCAAAAAATTCCAGGAATCAAATGAGAATAAAAATACATTATACCAAAACCTTTGGGACACAGCAAAGGCAGTCCTCAGAGAACAATTTATAGCAATAGATGCACACATCAAAAAACAAAAAAAGGGACAAAATCAAAACATTAACTACAGAACTGGAACAAATAGAAAGAGAATAGCAAAAAAAGCCTATAGCTGCTAGAAAAAAGGGTATAATAAAGATCAGAGCAGAAATAAATGAAATAGAGAATAGAAAATAAAATCAACAAAACCAAAAGTTGGTTTTTTGAAGAAATCAACAAAATCAACAAACCACCGGCCAGACTGACCAAAAAAAAAACACAGACAGGAGAGGACAGAAATAACCCAAATAAGAAATTAAATGGGGGACATTACATCAGACTCAGTGGAAATAAAAAGGATCATAACAGAGTATTAGGAAAAACTATACTCCAACTAATTTGAAAACCTAGGCAAAATGGATAAATTTCTAGAAACTTACCACCTACCAAAACTAATACAAAGTGATGTTGAAAATCTGAACAGACCCATAAAAAGAGAAGAGATTGAAAAGGAAATAAAAAACCTCTCAACAAAAGAAAGCCCTGGCCCAGATGGCTTCACTGGAGAATTCTACCAAACATTCAGAGAAGAGCTTGTACCAGTTCTACTCAAACTATTTCAGAACATAGAAGAGGAAGCAACACTTCCAAATTCATTCCATGAAGGAAGCATAATGCTGATAGCAAAACCAGGCAAAGACACCACAGAAAAAGAAAATTACAGACTGATATCTCTCATGAATATAGATGCAAAAATTCTCAACGAAATTATAGCCAGTAGAATTCACCATCATATAAAAAAAAATAATACACTATGACGAAGAAGGATTCATACCAGCTACACAAGGATGCTTCAACATTAGAAAATCAATCAACATAATCAACAACATAAATAAAAGGAAAGAAAAGAATCACATAATCACCTCAGTTGACACAGAAAAGGCATTTGACAAAGTCCAATACCTATTCCTGATAGAAACTCTCAATAAAATAGGTACAGAAGGGAAATTTCTCAACATAATAAAGGGCATCTATGCAAAACCAACAGCCAACATCATTCTTAATGGAGAGAGGCTGAAAACATTCCCCTTGAAAACAGGAACAAAACGAGGATGGCCTTTATAACCACTCCTATTTAACATTGTGCTGGAAGTCTGTGCTGGAATTCCTAGCTAGAGCAATAAAGCAAGAAAAAGAAATAAAGGGCATCCAAACTGGTAATGAAGAAGCTACACTATCCCTGTTTGCGACTGATAGGATACTATACATAGAAAATCCTAAAGAGTCCATAAGAAAACTACTGGAACTAATAGATTCAGCAGAGTAGCAGCATACAAGATAAACATACAAAAATTGGTTGGATTCTGATACACCAATAAAGAGAAGGATGAAAAGGAAATCAGGAAAGCAATATCATTCATAATAGCTCTGTATAAATAAAATACTTAGGAATAAATTTAACCAGGGATGTAAAAGACCTATACAAAGAAAACCACAAAACACTACTGCAAGAAACCCAAAGAGATCTACATAAATGGAAAAACATACCATGCTCATGGATAGCTAGGCTCAACATTGTGAAAATGACAATTCTACCTAAGGCAATTTACAAATACCAGTCAATCCTGATCCAACTACCAACAACATTCTTTGAAGAGTTGGAAAAACTAATGATTAACTTTATATGCAAAGGGAAGAAGCCCCGAATAAGTAAAGCACTACTGAAGAAGAAGGATAAACTAAGTGGAGTCACACTACCTGACCTCAGAACCTACCATGCAGCTACAGTAGTCAAAACAGCCTGGTACTGGTACAATGACAGATACCTTGACCAATGGAACAAAATTGAGAAGCCAGAAGTAAATCCTTTCACCTATGGTCACCTGATCTTTGACAAGGGCCCAAGCTCCATCAAATGGGGAAAAGACAGTCTTTTTAACCAACGGTGCTGACAAAACAGGATGTCCATCTGCAAAAAAATGAAACAGACCAATACCTCACACCGTATACAAAAACTAATTCAAAATGGATCAAAGACTTAAATATAAAGCCCAAAACTATAAAGTTCATAACAGAAAAAATAGGATTAACGCTAGAGGCCCTAATGCACAGCATTAACAGGATACAAACCATAACCAACAACGTACAAACTCCAGAAGATGAGCTACATAACCGGGATCTTCTAAAAGTTAAACAGTTATGCTCATCAAAAGACTTCACCAAAAGAATAAAAAGAGAACCTACAGACTGGGAAAAAATTTTTGGACATTACAACTCAGAAAAAGGTCTAGTCTCTGTAATCTATAAGAGAATCCAACACGTCTACAACAAAAAGACATATAATCCATTTAAAAAATGGGCAAAGAAAATGAACAGACACTTCACCAAAGAAGACATTCAAGAGGCCAACAGACACATGAGGAAATGCTCGCGATCACTAGCCATCAGAGAAATGCAAATTAAAACCACAATGAGATACCATCTCACCCCGGCATTACTGGCATGAATCAAAAACACTGGAAATAACAAACGTTGGAGAGGCTGCGGGGAGATTGGAACACTTATACACTGCTGGTGGTAATGTAAAATGATACATCCATTTTGGAAGATGATATGGTGCTTCCTTAGAAACCTAGAAATAGAAATACCATACCATCCAGCAATCTCACTCCTAGGAATATATCCTAGAGTAATAAGAGCCGTCACACAAATAGGAATATGCACACCCATGTTCATTGCAGCATTGTTTACAATAGCAAAAAGATGGAAACAAACTAGATGCCCATCAACAGATGAATGGATAAACAAACTATGGTACATACGCACAATGGAGTATTATGCAATGATGAAGAACAATGATGTATCTGTGAAGCTTCTTATAACATGGATGAAACGTGGCTATTATGCTGAGTGAAACAAGTCAGTCAGAAAAGGACAAATTTTGTATGAAACCTCTACTGTAAAAACTCATGAAAAAGTTTACACACACACACACACAAAACAATCTTTGTTAGTTAGGAGGGATAGCAGGGGTTGAGGGTATACTGAATAGACAATAGATAAGTGGCAACTTTGGTGAAGGGTAAGACAGTACACAATACTGGGGAAGCCAGCACAACTTGTACAAGGAAAGGTCATGGAAGCTCCACAGACACATCCAAACTCCCTAAGGGACTGAATTGCTGGGGAGAGGGCTGAGGGGTCATGGTCTTGGGGAACATCTAGCTCAATTGGCATAACACATTCCAAAGGACTAATGGACCACATCAACCATGGCCTCCACCAGACTGAGTCCAGTAGAACTAGATGTTGTCTGGCTAGCACTGACTGCTCTGACAGGGATCACAACAGAGGATCCCGGACAGAGCTGGAAAAAAATGTAGAACACAATTCTAACTCACAAAAAAAGATCAGACTTACTCGCCTGACGACTGGAGAAACCCCGAGAGTATGGTCCCAGGACACCCTTTTAGCTCAGTAATGAAGTCAGTCCAGGGGTTCACCATTCAGCCAAAGATTAGACAGCCCCATAAAACAAAATGAGACTAGTGGAACACAACAGTCCAGGGACAAGGACTAGAAGGCCGGAGGGGACAGGAAAGCTGGTAATAGGGAACCCAAGGTTGAGAAGGGAGAGTGTCAACATGACGTGAAGTTGTTAATCATTGTCATAAAACAATAGTGTTCTAAATGTTTATGAGAAACTATTTGTTCTGTAAACCATCTAAAGTACAATAAAATTAAAAATTAAAAAAAAAAAAAACTTTGAGATAGTAAAGTGATGTACCAAAGCAGGCACTGAAATGAGTGCCTCTAATTTCTTGTGAAGAATGTTTTAGGAACAGGACACATAGCTTTATGGTTTGCCAAGTTTTAATATGGTGCTTTTTAAGATCAGATTTTGGTCTCTCCAATTATAACTACTTCATTCACTTAATATATAATGTAAATTCTAACTTATGAATAAAAATGACTTAACATTTAGAAAAAAAAATTGTGAAAACTAGATTAATAATACAAAATTCAAGATATGTGTATATTTTGATTATATAAATGCATTTAAACCATAGTAGTTTTCACAAATGGGATACTTCAGCTTCCCTTCCCAACATGTTGCTCGAAAAGTCTCTCCTGGTGTCTTTGGTCTATATCCCCATTTACTAGTAAATTCAACAACATCATCTGTTTTGGAATAAAGTCTTTTGTCACGTTTACATTTTAACTGTATGTTACATTTTTCCATCGTTCCTTCTGATATTAGACATGCATCTGAATGTAGAAAAAACAAATAAAAATTATTAATACACAAAAAATTATTTTCATAAACTTTCAAAGTTGCAAGTAGAATGTTAGATAATGAATTCTTTCTCTAAATCTTTCCCAACTGTTTCTGAAAAATCATCATGTATATTTAAATATTGTGAAAATGGTAAAACTAAATAACCTAATCTATTGCAGTCAAATCAATTATGACTTGTCAAGTCGATTCCAACCCCATGTGTTACAGCATAGAATTGCCTCATAGGTTATCTTGGCTGTAATCATTACAGAAGCAGATTGCCAGGCCTTTCTTTCACAGCACTGCATGGTGGGCTCAAACCGCCAACCTTTAGGTTAGTAGATGAGTGCAAACCATTTGTGCCACCCAGGGAACTTGAAACAAGTAAATGATACAAAAATGACATATTATGCTTAATATGTGATAGCTAGATGTAATTATCAGTGAACCATAATGTGAATTGTCACATGAAGAGTTTAGCATTAAAGAAACATTCATACCTATTGTTTCAATAAGAATTTCCAAAATGTCATACCCTCACATATTAATATTGGAAAACACTATGGAGTAGTTCTACTGTGTAACACATGGAGTTGCACTGAGTAAAAATTGACTTGATAGCAACAAGTTTTGCTTTATTAATATTTGGTAGTCAAGTATTCAACACAATAGTTCTTCACTGGTTCATAAATAGAAACAGTAAAACATCATGCTCATTCCTCTGATTTTCCCAGGATCCAGGAGAATACTGAAGTACTTACCTAAGCATTTTGGTGGTTCTGACCACCGTCCATTTCTACATGTTATATACTTGTTACCCTGAAGTTCATAGAGGTTCTGGCATTGGTACTCAACTGTCGATCCTTGAGCATAGGAAGGTAATGGGAATGAAGTTATGTATCCATTGTCAATAGGTGGAGGGGGCCCACATTATCCTTCAGAATCTAAATATATATACATATATGATATATGGAGAGATCAGATCAATGAGCAGAATAAAACGAAGCAAATACAATGAAGTACAATATGTAAAATTTCTGAGGACAGAAATGATTCACTGAATAAATTCTAATCATATAAATTGAGAGCTACAAAATTTTTCAGTTCTTCCTTTTATCCTGCCTTAAAACAACACTAAAACACTACTAATAAAGATGTCTGCTTTGCAGCATTACAGGATCAATGTTTTCTTCATGAAAATATTCTGAAAAATTCATACTTAAGATAAATAAAGGAAGTTTTCCTTTCTGTTATATAATATACTGTAGTGTCTATTGGGTCTCTAGTCATTTTTTTATTTACAAAGGGAATATCAATTTCTTGCAAAAATTCAAAGAATAAAAAGGTGTATTTGTACTTCTGCTAAGTGTAATTAAAAATCTTTGACATATTATATAAACCAAAGTAAAAACACCCTGAAAGATGAAGAGAAGGAATGGACCTTGGGGCTCAAGGAACCATATGACAGTGAGTTACTTGGGTTTGCTTTTTGTCTCCTGTATATCCTGAACTGGGCAGTAGGAAGCCTGCAACCCAGAATCGATATCCAGTTCAGACAAAGTAGTTCCGAGAAGAGTCTGTTTCTCTAACCAAAGGCTCTGGAAAGGAGCAGCCTAGCAAGAGAGAAATCTTTTTAATAATACCCAACCTACTCTAGCAAATCACCATAGAAGATATAAAGACCACCTTCCCCTCTTCCGTGATCATCAGGACTGAGTGAGTGGCCTAGACTTCTACTCACACGCTAAGGTAACAAGGCACCTGTCCCCTTTCCATGGTGTCAGCGAGGTCATGGGGAAAGCCTGGTTTGCACCCTGCATAGCAGGAATGGAGGTCTGTTAAAATATCAGATTTAAATAAAATTCAGAGTTTCAAAACACAACACACAAAATGTACAGGATACAATTAAAAATCACTCATAATATCAAGAATGAGGGAAATCTCAAAAGAGAAAAGACAACAGATGCTAACATTGAGGTGACTCAGATTGAAATTATTTGACAATGATTTTTAAAATCCAGTGGGGACTATTTAACTAAAAAAACATAGTAACAGACATTCTGAAAAATTCACTTAGTGAGCTCAATATTTGATTGGAGATAACAGAAGAGTGAATCCAAAACTTGATTATAAAATAATAAATATTAACCAATCTACAAATAGAGGGAAAAGAAACAAAGAAACAATACTTAAACTGTTGCAGATTTCTGTGGGAAAACAGAAAAATTTGGAGTCCCTTAAAAAGAGGAGAAAGAATGTGTAGAAGGATAAAAAATATTAAAAATAAAATGGATGACATTTCCCAAATTGGGCATAAAGCATAAACCTGCATATTCAAGAAAGCAAATGAACTTCAAACAAGATAAACCCAGAGAAATCTGTATGAACACACATCGTAATCAAATAGCTGAAAAATAAAGTAACAGAAAAAAACCTTGTAAGCAGCTAGAGAGATATTATGCGTTACCTATAAGGCAACAAGGATTCAAATGACAGTGTGTTATTTCATCTGAAATCAGTGGAAGTCAGATGGTAGTGATACAAGATTTTTCAAACCCTGAAAGAAAGGAACCGTCTACTGCAAGTTCTATAAACAGTAACACCATCCTTAGGAACAATGAGGAAATAAAGACACAGACAAAAGAGAACTAAGAGAATTTGTCTCCAGCAGACCTATCCTTAAAGAACAGCTAAATTAATTTCTTCAAATAGAAAGAAAAACGTAACAGTAGAACTGAGACTTCAGGAAGGAAGGAAGAAAAATGGAGTAGATTAAAAATAATAGCAGTAAATATAATAGACTTTCTTCTCATGAGTTTGTTCAGTTTTGACTGTTGAAACAAAATTATATCATCTGATGTTGTGCTCAGTGTATGTAGAGGAAGTACTTATGACTTTTTTTTATTAAAAATGTGATGGTACACAAAGGAATACTATGCAATGATAAAGAACAACGATGAATCTGCAAAACATGTCATAACACGGATGAATCTGGAAGATATTACGCTGAGTGAAATTAGTCACAAAAGGACAAACATCATATGAGACCACTATTTTACTTCTTCATTACTGTCTTAGTTATCTAGTGCTACTCTAACAGGAATACCACAAGTGGATGGTTTAACAAAGAGAAATTTATTTTCTCACAGTCTAGTAGGCTAGAAGTCCAAATTCAGGGCGTCAGCTCCAGGCGAAGGCCTTCTCTCTCTGTTGGCTCTGGAGGAAGGTCCTCGTTGTCATCAGCCTTCCCCTGCACTAGGAGCTTCTCTGCACAGAAACCTCTGGTCCAAAGGACGTGCTCTGCTCCTAGTGTTTCTGCTGGCTTCCCTTTCCTTTTATCTCTTGTAAGGTAAAAGGTGCTGCAGGCCACACCCTAGGGAAACTCCCTTTACATTGGATCAGGGATGTGACCTGGGTAAGGGTGGTGTTACAATCCCAACTTAATCTGCTTCAACATAATATTACAATCACAAAATGGAGGCCAACCACACAATTCTGGGAATCATGGCCCAGCCAAATTGACACACATATTTTTTGGGGGACATAATTCAAACCATGACCTTCCACCCTTTGGCCCCCAAGAAATCACATCTTTGGAACATGGAAAACATATTCACCCCATCATATCATAACAAAAGTCTTAACTCCAACTCCAAAATCCAAAAATTCCTCTAATCTGTAAAACCTAGAATACAAGTTATCTGCTTCCAAAGGTACAATGGCAGAACAGGCACAAGCTAGACATTTCCATTACAAATGGGAGAAACTGGAGGGAAAGAACGGATAACAGGCACCAAGCAAGTCAGCAGAACACATTACATTAGCCTCAAGGCTTTGAAAATAAACCTCTGTTCTCTGAGACAATTTACACAATAGCCCTGCCCTCCAGACTCTAGGTATTGGCCACAGTCTCTGGAATCTGAGTGGAGGCCCCTCTGCCCTGGGCTTCAGCTCCACCTTCCAGGCCCACTGGGACAACAACTCTGCTCCCTCGGCTTTAGGCACACAATTCTCCAAGTCCATAGGAGTGACAACTCCACCTTAGAAACACCAGGGACCAAGGCTCCACCCTTTGAAACCCCTGAGGTCATGGCCATACCTTTTGAGACTGAGGCATCTCAACTTCTTGTGTTCCTTGTCTCTTCAGCTTCTGCTTCCTGTGGCCTTTGGGCCCTCAGGCCTCAAGCCAGCATCTGCCCTGCTGGGGCAAGTGTTCCAAAGCTGGGTGGCTCTACCAATAAGTGCCGGAAAGCACCCCACTCCACCAAGAAGCCTTCTGCACACAGGCACTCAGCTCCCTCGCTCTGTGGGTCAGCAGGCCTAGCTCCACCAATAAGTGCCCGGAGGCACCCTACTCTGCCAGGAAGCCTCCGGCGCACAGGCACTTGGCTCTCCTCACTCCATGGGTCGGCTCCAGCACCATCTTGTGCTGGTCTCCTGGTTCTGCTGCTGCTGGTTTTCTGCCACTGCTGCTTCTCTGCCACTACAGGTTCTCTGCAGTTGCTGGTCCTCTGCCACTGCTGCTCCTCTATCCATTCACAGTTTCAAAACTGCTTCCACAGTTTAGGTATCCGTTACAGCAGCACCCCACTCTCTCGGTACCAAATTCTGTCTTAGATATCTAATATTGCTCCAACAGAAATACCGCAGATGGATGGCTTTAACAAAGAGAAATTTATTTTCTCACAGTCTAGTAGGCTAGAAGTCCAAATTCAGGGTGTCAGCATCAGGGGAAGGCTTTTTCTGTCGGCTCTGGAGGAAGGTCCTCATCATCAGTCTAGGAGCTTCTCTGCGCAGGAGCCTAGGGGCCAAAGGACGTGCTTTGCTCCTAGTGTTTGTTTCTTGGTGGTATGAGGTCCCCAATTTTTTGCTTGCTTCCCTTTCCTTTTATCTCTTGTAAGGTAAAAGGTGGTGCATGCCACACCCTAGGGAAACACCCTTTCTATGGGATCAGGGATGTGACCTGGATAAGGGTGGTGTTACAATCCCACCCTAATCCTCTTTAACATAAAATTACAATCACAAGGTGGAGGCCGACCACACAATTTGGGGAATCATGGCCCAGTCAAATTGATACACACACTTTTGGGGGGATATAATTCAGACCATGACAATTACCAATTTGGATCCTCTTTATTTCTTTTCCTTGCCGTACTGCTCTAGCTAGTTCTTCCAGTACAATGTTAAATAGGTGAGGTGATAATGGGAATCCTTGTGTTGTTCCTGTTCTCAGGGGGAATGTCTTCAGCCTCTTTCCATTAAGAATGATGTTGGCTGTTGGTTTTGTACAGATGCCCTTTATTATGTTGGAAAATTTCCCTTCTACACCTATTTTATTGAGTTTTTATCAGGAATGAGTGCTGAACTTTGTCAAGTGCCTTTTCTGTGTCAATTGAGGTGATCATGTGATTCGTTTATTTATGTAGTGGATTACACTGATTTTCTAACGCTGAACCATCTTTGCATACCCAGTATGAATCCTACTTGTAGTAGTGTATTATTTTTTTGATATGATGCTGAATTTTATAGGCTAGAATTTTGTTCAGAAATTTTGCATATGTTTTCATGGAAGATATTGATCTTTAATTTTCTTTTTTTGTGGTGTCTGCCTGGTTTTGGTATCAAGGTTATGCAGGCTTCATAGAATGAATTAGGAAGTATCCCTTCATTTGCTATATTCTGAAATAGCTTGAATAGTACTAGTGTAAGCTCCTCTCTGAATGTTTGGTAGAATTCTCCACTGAAGTCATCTGGGCGAGGCCTTTTTTTTTTTATTTTTGGTTTCTTAAACACAAAATTTTTTTTATTTATGATTTCAGGGTTACTAGAGACTATTCTCTCCTTTACCTGAACTTTCCACAGTGGCTGTATTTTCTTTTTAAATAAACTTTCTGTTTTGGAATAATTTTTTTTTGAAACTCTTTTCTTTATTCCTTTAAAACATTTCTTCCCTTTTATTTATTTTTTATCTTGACAGATAATCTATTATTTTTTTATTGTAATTCAGGTGAAGGCTTTCAGAACAAATAGTTTCTCATGAAACAGTAGTACACATATTGTTTTACGACATTGGTTAACAACCCCTCAACATGTCAACCCTCTAACTTCTCAAACTCTTTTTTGGTGAAAATACACATAGCCAAAGATACACCATTTCAAAAATTTCTACGTGCACAGTTCAGTGACATTGACTATGCTCTTCCAATTGTGCTGTTATAATCACTTAAGATGAAGGCTTACAGAACAAAATAGTTTCTCATTTAACAGGTACTACAAATGTTGCCCTATGACAATGATTAACAATCTCACAATACAACAGTATCCTTACTCAACCTTAGGTTCCCTACCACCAGCTTCCTTGTCCCCTTCTGCCTTCTGTCCCTTGTCACTAGACTACTGTACCTCGTTAGTCTCACGTGGTTTTATGGGGCTGTCCACTCCCAGGCTGAACGGTGAACCTCAGAGATAACTTCACCACTGAGCTAAAAGGGTACCTGGGGGCCATACTCTTGGGGTTTCTCCAGTCTCCTTTAGGCCAATAAATCTGGTCTTTTTTTTGTGAGATAGAATTATGTTCTACATCCTTCTCCAGCTCTGTCCAGAACCCTTTGTTGTGATCCTGGTCAGAGCAGTCAGTGGTGGTAGCCGGGCACCATCTAGCTCTACTGGACTCAGTCCGGTGGAGGCCTTGGTAGCTGTGGACAATTAGTCCTTCAGACTAATCTTTTCCTCGTATCCGGTTCTGTTCATTCTCCCTTGCTCCCGAAGGGATGAGACCAGTGGAGTATCTTAGATGGCCACTCACAGGCTTTTAAGACCCCAGACACTACTCACCAAGGTAGAATGTAGAGCATTGTCTTTATAAGCTGTGTTATGCCAATTGAGCTAGATGTTCCCCGAGACCACAGTCCCCAAAGTGTGGGCCAGGGCTTTATTATTGGGAGTTTTTTAAATTCATTTTTCAATTTCTTCTCTTGTTATCAGTCTGTTCAGATTTTCAACTTCTGTTTCTGTTAGTTTGGGTAGGTAGTGTGTTTCTAGAAATTTGTCCATCTCTGCTAGGTTTTTAAAGTTGTTGGAGTATAGTTTTTCATAGTACTCTGTCATGATCCTTTTTATTTCAATTGAGTCTGTTGAAATGTCCCTCATTTCATCTCTTATTTGGGCTATTTTCATACTCTCCTGTTTTTCTTTTGTTGATTTAGTCAATGGTCTGTCGATTTTGTTGATACTTTCAAATAACAAACTTTTGGTTTTGTTGATTCTTTCTGTTGTTTTCTATTCTCTATTTCATTTATTTCTACTCTGATCTTTATTATTTCATTTCTTCTGGTGGCTGTGGGCTTCTTTTGCTGTTCTTTATTTGTTCAAGTTGTATACCTAATGTTTTGATTTTTTCCTTTTTTCTTCTTTGATGTGTGCATCTATTGCTATAAATTGACCTCTGAACACTACCTTTGCTGTGGCCCAAAGGTTTTGGAAGGATGGGTTTTCATTCCCATTTGATTCTAGAAATTTTTTTGTTCCATCTTTGATCTCTTCTATTACCTGGTGGTTTTTAAGCAGTGTGTTACTTAGTTTCCATGTATTTGACTTTTTTTTTCCCTTGCACTTCCTGTTGTTAATTTCTGCATTGATGTTGTTGTGATCAGAGAAGATACTTTGTATTATCTCAATGTTCTGGATTTTTTTTGAGGGTTGTTTTGTGGCATAAGATGTAGTCTCTTCTGGAGAACATTCCATGTGTGTTGGAAAAGAATGTTTACTTTCAACTGTTGGGTGACATATTCTATATATGTCTATGAGGTCAAAATGGGTGAATGTGGCCTTTAGATCCTCTGCATCTTTGTTGAGTTTCTTTGTAGATGTTCTGTCCTTACTGAGAGTGGTGTGTTGAAGACTCCTACTATTATTATGGAGCTATCAATTTCTCTTTTCGGTGCTGTTAGAGTTTGTTTTATGTATTTTGGAGCCCTGAGCCCTGGTAGCACAGAGGTTAAGCATTTGGCTACTAACAAAAAGGTTGGCAGTTTGAATCCATCAGCCGCTCCTTGGAAACCCTATGGGGCAATTCTACTCTGTCCTATGGGGTTGGTATGAGAAGGAATTGACTCGACAGCATCAGGTTAGGTTTTTTGGTTATTGGGTGTGTGTTATGGTTATATCTTCATGATGGATTGTCCCTTTCATTATATAATGTCTGCCTTTGTCTTTTTACCATGGATTTTGTTTTAAAGTCTACTTTATCTGAGATTAATATTGCCACTCCTGCTCTTCTTTGGTAGCATTTTCCTTGATATATTTTCCCATCTTTTGGTTTTTAATAAATTTATGTCTTTGTAGTGTGTCTTTTGTAGACAGTATATTGAAAGGGTCTGTTTTTTCTTTTTAATCCATTCTGTCATTCTCTGTCTTTTTGTGGCTGCATCTAGGCCATTTACATTTAGTGTATTTATTTATTTATTTATTTTCAGTGCTACTCTGCTCTTTTTTTTATTGTACTTTATTCTTTTTTTTTTTTATTGTACATCAGGTGAAAGCTCACAGAACAAATAGTTTCTTATGAAACAGTAGTACACATATTGTTTTATGACGTTGGTTAACAACCCCACAACATGTCAACCCTCTAACTTCTCAAAGTTTTTTTTTTTTGGTGAAAATACACATAGCCAAAGATACACCATTTCAAAAATTTCTACAAGCCCAGTTCAGTGATATTGACTATGGTCTTCCAATTGTGCTGTTATTCTCACTTAAGATGAAGGCTTACAGAACAAAATAGTTTCTCATTTAACAATTACTACAAATGTTGCCCTATGACAATGGTTAACAATCTTACATCAACAATATCCTTGCTCAACCTTGGGTTCCATATCACCAGCTTTCTTGTCCCCTTCTGCCTTCTGGCCCTTGTCACTGGACTCCTGTACCTCGTTAGTCTCATTTGGTTTTACGGCGCTATCCACTCCCAGGCTGAACAGTGAACCTCAGAGATAACTTCACCACTGAGCTAAAAGGGTGTCTGAGGGCCATACTCTCAGGGTTTCTCCAGTCTCCTTTAGGCCAGTAAATCTGGTCTTTTTTTTTTTTTGTGAGTTAGAATTATGCTCTACATCCTTCTCCAGCTCTGTCCAGAACCCTCTGTTGTGATCCTGGTCAGAGCAGTCAGTGGTGATAGCCTGGCCCCATCTAGCTGTACTGGTCTCAGTCCGGTGGAGGCCTTGGTAGCTGTGGACAATTAGTCCTTTGGACTAATCTTTTCCTTGTTTCCTGTTCTCTTCATTCTCCCTTGCTCCCGAAGGGATGAGACCAGTGGAGTATCTTAGACGGCTGCTCACAGGCTTTTAAGACCCCAGAGACTACTCACCAAGGTAGAATGTAGAGCATTGTCTTTATAAGCTGTGTAATGCAAATTGATCTAGATGTTCACTGAGACCATGGTCCCCACAGCCCTCCACCCAGCAATTCAGTCCCTCAGGGAGTTTGGATGTGTCTATAGGGCTTCCATGACCCTTCATTGTACAAGCTGTGCTAGTTTCTGCTGTATTGTGTACTGTCTCACCTTTCACCGAAAATACCACTTATCTATTGTCTATTTAGTATTCCCCCCCCACCCCTCCCATCCCTGGTAACCAACAAAGATTGTTACATTTTGTGTGTGAACTCTTTCATGGGTTTTTACAATAGAGGTCTCATACAATATTTGTCCTTTTGTGATTGACTTATTTCACTCAGCATAATGTCCTTCAGTTTCATCCATGTTATGAGATGCTTCACAAATTCATTGTTCTTTCTCGATACATAGTACTCCATTGTGTGTATGTACCATAGTTTATCCATTCATCTGTTGATGGGCATCTAGGTTGTTTCCATTGTTTTGCTATTGTGAACAATGCTGCCATGAACATAGGTGTGCATATGTCTATTCGAGTGATGACTCTTATTTATATATTCCTAGGAGTGGGATTGCTGGATCGAATGGTATGTCTATTTCTAGCTTTCTTAGGAAGCGCCATATCATTTTCCAAAATGGTTGTATCATTTTGCATTCCCACCAGCAGTGCATGAGAGTTCCGATCTCCCCGCAGCCCCTCCAACATTTGTTATTTCCAGTGTTTTTGATTTTTGCCAGTAATGCCAGGGTGAGATGGTATCTCATTGCGGTTTTAATCTGCATTTCTCTAATGGCTAGTGATCGCGAGCATTTCCTCATGTAACTGTTGGCCATTTGGATGTCTTCTTTGGTGAAGTGTCTGTTCATTTCCTTTGCTCATTTTTTAATACAATTATTTGTCTTTTTGTTGTAGAGGTGTTGGATTTTCTTGTAGATTATGGAGACTAGACCTTTGTCTGACTTGTACTGTCCAAAATTTTTTTCCCAGTCTGTAGGTTCTCTTTTGACTCTTTTGGTGAAGTCTTTTGAAGAGCATAGGTGTTTGATTTTTAGAAGATCCCACTTATCTAGGTTATCTATTGGGGTTTGTGCATTGATGGTTATAATTTGTATCCTGTTAATGCCATGTCTTAAGGCCTAAAGTCTTTGTTCTATGTTTCTTCTAAAAACTTTATAGCTTTAGGCTTTATATTCAGGTCTTTGATCCATTTTGAAGTAGTTTTTGTATACGGCATGAGGTATGGGTCCTGTTTCATTTTTTTGCAGATGGATATCCAGTTTTCCAGCACCATTTGTTAAAAAGACTGTCTTTTCCCCAACTGATGGACTTGGGGCCCTTGTCGAAGATGAGGTGACCATAGGTGGATGGATTTACATCTGTGTTCTCAATTCTGTTCCATTGGTCAAAGTGTCTGTCGTTGTACCAGTACCAGGCTGTTTTGTCTACTGTAGCTGTATAGTAGGTTCTGAAGTCAGGCATTGTGAGTCCTCCAAGTTTATTCTTCTTCTTCAGTAGTGCTTTACTTATTTGGGGCTTCTTCCCTTTCCATATAAAGTTAATGATTAGTTTTTCCATCTCTTTGAAGAATGTTTTTGGTATTTGCATCGGGATTGCGTTGTATTTGTAAATTGCTTTGGGTAGAATTGTCATTTTCACAATGTTGAGTCTGCCTATCCATGAGCTTTTTATGTTTTTCCATTTATATAGACCCCTTCGGGTTTCATGCAGTAGTGTTCTGTAGTTTTCTTTTTATAGGTCATCTACATCCCTGGTCAGATGTATTCCTAAGTATTTTATGTTTTTAGGGGCTAGTGAAAATGGTATTGTTTTCCTGATTTCCTTTTCATCGTTCTCCTTTTTCGTGTATAGGAATCCAACTGATTTTTGAATGTTTATCTTGTATCATGCTACTCTGCTGAATCTTTCTATTAGTTCCAGTAGATTTCTCCTGGAGTCTTTAGGGTTTTCACTGTATAGTATCATATCATCTGCAAACAGGGACAGTTTAACTTCTTCATTACCAATTTGGATGCCCTTTATTTCCTTTTCTTGCCTTACTGCTCTAGCTAGAACTTCCAGCACAATGGTAAATAGGAGTGGTGATAAAGAGCATCCTTGTCTTGTTCCTGTTTTCAAGGGGAATGTTTTCAGCCTTTCTCCATTAAGAATGATGTTGGCCGTTGGTTTTGCATAGATGCCCTTTATTATGTTGAGAAATTTCCCTTCTATACCTATTTGATTGAGATTTTTTATCAGGAATGGTTGTTGGACCTTGTCAAATGCCTTTTCTGCATCGAGATGATCATGTGATTCTTTTCTTTCCTTTTATTTATGTGGTGGATTACATTGATTGATTTTCTGATGTTGAACCATCCTTGCAAACCTGGTATGAATCCTATTTGGTCCTGGTGTATTATTTTTTTGATATGATGCTGAATTCTATTGGCTAGTATTTTGTTCAGAATTTTTGCATCTATATTCATGAGAGATATTGGTCTGTAATTTTCTTTTTTTGTGATGTCTTTGCCTGGTGTTGGTATCAGCATTATGCTGGCTTCATAGAATGAATTTGGAAGTGTTGCTTCCTCTTGTATGCTCTGAAATAGCTTGAGTAGTACTGGTACAAGCTCTTCTGTAAATGTTTTGTAGAATTCTCCAGTGAAGCTTTCTTGGCCAGGGCTGTCTTTGGTTGGGATTTTTTTCATTACCTTTCCAATCTCTTTTCTTGTTATGGGTCCGTTCAGATTTTCAACATCACTTTGTTGTAGTTTGGGTAGGCCCTGTGTTTCCAGAAATTTATCCATCTCCTCCAGGCCTCCAAATCTGTTGCAGTATAGTTTTTCATAATATTCTGTTATAATCCTTTTTATTTCATTTGGGTCTGTTGTAATGTCCCCCATTTCATTTCTTATTTGTACTATTTGTGTCCTCTCCTCTTTTTCTTTTCTCACTCTGACCAGTGATGTGTTGATTTTGCTGATTCCTTCAGAAAACCAACTTTTGGTTTTGTTGATTCTTTCTATTGTTTTTCTGTTCTCTATTTCATTTGTTTCTGCTCTGATCTTTACTATTTCCTTTCTTCCCGTGGCTGTGGGCATTTTTTGTTGTTCTGTTTGTTTGAGTTCTGTGGTTAATGTTTTGGTTTTGTCCCTTTCTTCTTTTTTGATGTGTGCATCTATTGCTATAAATTGTCCTCTGAGGACTGCCTTTGCTGTGTCCCAAAGGTTTTGGTATGATGTGTTTTCATTATCATTTGATTCTGGGAATTTTTTTATTCCATCTCTGATTTCTTCTATTACCCACTGATGGGTAAGCAGGGTATTATTCAGTTTCCATGTAACTGATTTTTTTTCCTTGCTGTTTCTGTTGTTAATGTCTACCTTGATGGCATTGTGGTCAGAGAAGATACTTTGAATTATCTCAGCGTTTTGGATCTTGTTGAGGATTGCTCTGTGGCCTAAGACGTGGTCTACTCTGGAGAACGTTCCATGTGCATTGGAAAAGAATGTGTACTTTGCAGCGGTTTGACGGAGGGTTGTGTATATGTCTATGAGGTCAAGTAGGCTGATTGCGCCCTTTAGCTCTTCTGTATCTTTGCTGAGTTTCTTAGTTGTTCTGTCCTTTTCTGAGAATGGTATGTTGAAGTCTCCTACTATTATTGTGGAACAGTCTATTTCTCTTTTCAGTGTTGTTAGTTTTTTTTTTATGTATTTTGGAGCCCTGTCATTGGGTGCATAGATGTTTATTATGGTTATGTCTTCATGATGGATCATCCCTTTAATCATTATATAGTGTCCTTCTTTGTCTTTTATGGTTGATTTCATTTTAAAGTCTATTTTATCTGAGATTAGAATTGCCACTCCTGCTCTTTTTTGGTAGTTGTTAGCTTCATATTTTTCCAACCTTTGACTTTTAATAAATTCACATCTTTGTTTTTAAGGTGTGTCTCTTTTAGACAGCATATTGATGGATCCTGTTTTCTCATCCATTATGTCACTCTCCGTATTTTGATGGGTGCACTGAGTCCGTTTACATTCAGTGTAATTATTGATAGATGTGAGTTTGTTGCTGTCATTTTGTAGTGCTTTTTTTTGTAGTGCTAATGTTTTCTTTGTTCTTCTTACTCTCTTGTACTGAGTTACATTTGTTTTTAGATTTTTTTTCATTTCTTCTGTTTTTGTAGGTTTTGATTTTGCTGAGACTTTATGTTTTTCCTGTTTTTTTTTTTTTAATGAGTATGTTTGTTAACTTTCTTTGAATTTACCATGAATTTTACCCTTATCTTTCCAAGTTTGAAGCAGTCTACCATTACTTGGTATCGCCTTGCCTTCCTCTCCATTACAAGGTTCTATACCTTTGTCGTGTATTCCCTCTTTTATTGTTTTGATGTTGTTGTCATGTACTGATTAAGTGCTCTGATTCCCTGTTGTATTTCTTTTGGTTTTGGATAGTCCTCAAGAGTTCATTTCCTAGATTGGTGTCTGGCTGGTACGATCCTGCGTCCTAGGTTCTGCTTGTGAGCTGAAGCTGTTTGTACTCAGATCGAAGAACTGCCTTTAATAATTCTTGTAAGTTTGGTTTGACTTTTACATATTCCTTTAATTACTGTTTATCTGGAAATGACCTAATTTACCATCAAATCTGAACGAGAGTTTTGCAGGATATATTATTCTTGGCTGGTAATTTTTTTCTTTTAAGATTTTATATATGTTATCCCATTGCCTTCTTGCCTGCATGGTTTCTGCTGAATAATCCGAGCTTAGTCTTATTGTTTCTCCTCTGTATGTGACTTCTTGTTTTTCTCGAGCTGCTCTCAGGATCCTTTGTTTGTCTTTGGTTTTGGTGAGTGTGTATATGATATCACTTGGTGATTTTCTTTTGGGGTCTCTCCTATATGGGGTTCGTTGAGCTTCTTGGATGGCCAGCTTTTAATCTTTTATGATATTGGGGAAGTTTTCTGTCAGCAGTTCTTCAGTGATCCTATCTGTGTTTTCTGTTTTCTCCCTTTTCTGGAATTCCAATCACTCGAAAATTTTTGCTTTTGATTGTATCCCACATAATTCTCAGGGTCTCTTCATTTTTCTTTCTTCTTTTTTCTGAGTTTTCCTCAAACAGAGTTGTATCCAAGTGTTTGTCTTCAATTCCACTGATCCTGTCTTCCACAGTTTCAAATCTGCTTCTTAGCCCTTCTATGACACCATCCATTTCTGAAATCTTGTTGTTTATCTTTTGGATTTCTAATTGTTGTCTTTGTATAATTTCTACTTGTGAATTTATTTTGGCATTTTGTTCCTGCATTATTTTCTTGAATTCTTCCAATTTTTTGTCTGTACTTTCCATGAATTTGTCTATTTTTTCCTCATGTTTATCAGCTATTTGCCTCAGCTCTTGGAGAATTCTGAGTATTAGCGATTTGAATTCCCTATTAGGTAGTTCTAGTGCATTTTCTTCCACTGGAGAGTCATCTGGTGTTTTATTTTGGACACCTACTGGAACCATCCTATCCTGTTTTTGTAAATGTTTTGATACTGTCTGCTGTCTTCAGGGCATTCAGTAGTTATTTTTCTAGTTTATTGATTGTAGATTTGTTTTGTCTCCCACCCCCCCCCCAACTTTTTTTTAAAAATTTGACTGTGAGCAGGCCGACTGTGTGTTCTTTGTTGTTTGCTCATCTGTGGGCACAATAGTTTTCACCGCCTTCTCCAATTGGCAGTGTCAGTCACTCAGATATGGTACGACAGGGCAGGTCTAGCTGAAGAGGAGTTACTGGGACAGGTTGTTTGTGGCACTTACTACAGCCACCAGAGTGGATCGGTAATGAGTGCAGGGCAGGTTCCAGTAGGCCGTGCCTGTGCTGCCTGGTGATGTGATGTCAAGTGCACAGTGAAGGTAGGCAGGATGCAGTGAGGAGATTGTTATGTGTGGCGCTAAGATGAATATGGGAGAGAGGAGAGAGGAACAGGAGCCAAAAATATACAAACAAACAAAAAAGAATGGTAGGGGAGTTTGCCATTGGTATGGAGAAATGAGAGACTATGAAACGGAGAAAAACAGAAAGTGGAAGAGGAAGAAAAGAATGAATAAATAAAAATCGGAAAGGTTAAAAACCACAAAGTTCCTAGGGATCCCACTGGTGCAGCTATGAAGTCTGGGGAAGTCGCTCTCAGGTGTTGCAGTACAGCCTGGCTAGAAGGTGTAGAGGTATACAATGCCAGGTATTCAGGGAACAGAAAAAGAAGGAAGCTAGAGAGACAAGAAACTGAGCAGTGACGGAAGACAAATAGGGAAAATGAGGGAAAAGAAAACAAAATAAATTTAAAAAAAAAAGACATGAAGGGCCCCCCCAAAAAAAGCAGGAAAAAAAAAAAACAACGAGAAAAGAAATGCACTCAGGGATCCCTATGCACATCTGTGCAAGCCGAGGGGGAGGTCTCATTTCCACACAGCACTGCCTGGCCAGAAATAGCTCCCAACTCAAGAAAAGGAAAAGAAAACAAACAAACAATTCAAAACAAACAAACGAACAAAAGCCCTGGGATCCCACCAGCACGGCAGCCCAGGCCATGAAGCAGCTCCACACTCGAACAGAGTTCAACAGCCCCTCTGGAAGAAGAAAAGATGGTGCACGGAGCCAGGTATTTGAGTGAAAGGAGGGGCAGGTGGTCAGAGGTAAGGAAGAAATCAAAAGAAGCAGAAATAAAAGCAACACTATCAGCCAACAAATGGCACTCAGAGACCCGCCCGATTTGGGTGTGTGGAATCCAAGCAGCCGGTGTTTCCTGGTCAAGAGATTGTGGCCACGGGAAGCAGAAGAGGCCGAGTCGGGGTGAATAAGGGTGGGGGGGTGGGAAAGTGTATATCGCAAATTACGGGTTGTTTTGTCTCCCGCTGGACACTCCGTGAAGCTGCTTTCTCATACCCCGTTTGCTAGTCTCTGATAGGAGTCCAAGATGGTGAATCCGCACTGCGTTAGCTGGTAGGGGACCTCTGCATGAATCTCTCCTTGCTCTCCATTCTATGTCAGTTTTCTCACTGCATTTAGTGCTTGGCTGAGTTCTTTATCTCTTCATTTGATGTTTTAGGGTTTCAGGATTGTTGTATTAGTTTTTGGATCTTTGTTTTTTGGATCTTTGCTGTGGAGGGACGGTGTGGTGCTTCAGCCTAGAACGCCATTTTTCCAGAACTCCTCAGTGTATTTATTGATAGTTGTGAGTTTACTGCTGTCATTTTGTTGGTTTTTTTTTTTTTTTTTTTTTTTGTGATACTGATGTTTTCTTTGTTCCTCTTACTCTCCTGTGCTCAATTCCTTTTGTTTGTGGATTTTTCTTTTTTCTTTTCATTTTTGTAGATTTTGTGTTTACTGAGACATTACGTTTTTCTTCTTTATTTTGATGAGTAGGTTTGTTAACTTTCTTTGTGGTTACCTTGAAATTTGCCCTTATCTTCCTAAGTCTGAACCAGTCTTTTCTTACATGGTATCACCTTGACTTCCTCTCGATTTGAAAGTTCTACACCTACACCATTTATTCCCTCTTTTATTGTTCTGCAGTTGTTGTCATTTATGGATTAATCTCTTTGGTTCCATTATAAATATTTTAGTTTTGTTTCATTCTTGAGAGTTCATTACCTAGTTTGGCTCTGGCCGATGCGGTCTTGCATCCTAGACTCACTGTTGTCTGATGATGTTTGTTCTCTAACCAAAAGACTCTCTTTAATAATTCTTGGAAGTTTTGATTTTTACATACACCCTTAATTTCTGTTTATCTGGAGATGTCTTAATTTCACCATCATATTTGAGTGAGAGTTTTGCAGAATGCATTATTCTTGGTTGGCAATATTTTCTTTCAAGGTTTTGTATATGTCATCCCATTGCCTTCTTGCCTGTATGATTTCTGCCAAGTAATCAGTGTTTGGTCTTACTGTTAACCCTCTGTATGTGACTTTTCGTTTTTCTCGATCTGTTCTCAGAATTCTTTCGTTGCTTTGTTTTTACCAAGTGTCATTATGATACGCTTTGGTGTTATTATTTTAGGGTCTATGCTATGTGGAATTAGTTGAGCTTCTTGGATGGTCAGCTTTTCATCTTTCATGATATTGGGAAATTCTTCAGTGATCCTCTCTGTGTTTTCCATTTTCTCCTCCTGTTCTGGAATTCCAATCACTCACAGATTTTTGCTTTTGATTGTATCCCACATCATTCTCCGGGTTTCTTCATTTGTCTTCCTTCTTTTCTCTGACTGTAACTCAAAGAAAGCAGTAACTAGTTATTTGTTTTCAATTTCACTGATCCTGTTTTCCATTGATTCAAACACGTTCCTCAAAACTATCACACTGTCCATTTCTGAAATTTGTTGTTTATCTTTTGGATTTCTAATCACTGTTTTTGTATGATTTCTGGTTGTGAGTTTATTTTGACATTTTATTCCTGTTATTTTCCTGAATTCTTCCATTGTTTTGTCTGTCTTTTCCATGATTTTCTCGATTTTCCTCGTTTTTGTCGGCTTTTTCCTTCATCTCTTGCATAGCCCTGAATACCAGAGTTTTGAATTTTCTTTCAGATCTGTCCAGTGCCTTTTCTTCTGCTGGAAGGTCATCTGATGTTTTATTTTGGATGCCCACTGGAATCATCATGTCTTGTTTTTTTTTTTTTAAAAATGTTTCCCTGCTGTCTGCTGTCTTCGGATCATTCAGTAATTATTTTCTTAATTTATTGATTGTAAATTTGTACCTGCTTTTTTGTTTTACTTGGTTATTTTGGAGCAGGTGGACTAGGCCTTCTTTGTTGTATGCTCATCTGTGGGCACAATACTTCTCACCACCTTGTCTAATGTGCAGGGCCAGTGACTCAGCTATGGTGCAGCAGCACAGGTCCAGCAGTGGTGCAGGGGTTGGGCTGGGTCGTTTACAGCACTTACTGGGGCCAACAGCGGGGCGCCATGTGTCAGTGCAGGGCAGGTTCTGGGTAGACTCTGTCCCACACAGGGATATAATGCTAATTGCACAGTGCAGATATGCAGGAGAGAAGGGGGAGGATGTGATGTGTGGAGCTAAATAGATGTGGGAAAGAGAAAGTGGAAAGAAAAACAAGCCAAAAGAAAAAAGTGCGGAGGGAGCCTGCTGTTGCTGATGGAGTGGTACAGACCCGGGGAACCTGTGTGCTTTGGCTTTCTAGCTGGGTGATGTGGCACAGCCTATCAAGAAGGGACAGATGTGGCACATGCAGTGAGGTGGCTAGAAGAAAGGAAGAAGGGAGAGATAAGACACTAGGTTTTTTAAAAAAGAGAGAGAAAGGCACATGCATCCAGATGGTCAGAAGAAAGGAAAGGAGGGAAGGTAGAGAGAGATAAGAAAACTAGGGAAAAAAAAAAAAAAAAGGATGCCAGGTGGTTGGGATGAAGGAAAGGTAGGAAGATAGAAAGAGACAAGAACCCAGGGAAAAAAAGAAGAAAAAATGCCCCAAGGGAGCCCACTGGAAGTGGATCCCCAGCCGAGAGGGGCTACTCAGCCCGTCAAGGAGGAAAAGAGACAGCACACAGCACCAGATGTTTAGGACAAGGGTAAAGAAGGAAGGTAGAGAGAGACAGGAAACCAAGAAAAGAAGAAGAAAGAAAAAAATAGCATGCCTGAGGGAGCCCACCAGCATGGTGGCACAGACGGGGAAGGGGATCCCTAGTCACGCGGCACTACACAGCCCATCAAGAAGCAGCAGACTGGCACCTGGTATAAGGTGTTCAAGAGATAGGAAAGGAAGGATGTTAGAGAGAGACAAGAAACTAAGAAAAAAAAAAGCCCCAAGGGAGCCCAGTGGTTTGGTGGCATGAACCCGGGAAAGGGCTCCCTAGCCCAGCAGTGCTCCACAGCAAGTTAAGAAGGAGTGGAGATGCCATATGGAGCCAGATGTCCGGGAGAAAGAAGAAAGGAGGTAGAGAGAGACAAGAAACCGAGAAACAAAGAAAAAGAAATGGCCCCAGGGAGCATACTGGCATGGTGGTACAGACATGAGAAGTGACACAGCCTGTCAAGAAGAAGCAGAGATGGCAAACAGCACCAGGTATTCCAGAGAAAGGAAAATAAGGAAGGTAGAGAGAGAGAAGAAACTGAGAAACGAAAAACAGCAAAAAAGAAAAAAAATGCACCCAGGGATCCCACTGGTAGGGCAGTGCTGACAGAGGAAGTGACACAGCCTGTCAAGAAGGAATGGAGATGGCACACAGAGCCAGGTGTTTGAGAGAAAGGAAAGGAAGGAGATAAGACAGAGAAAAGAAACCAAAAGAAGCTTTAAAAAAGAAACAATGGCAACAAAAAAATGGCACTGAAGGAGCCGGCCAGTGGGGGCTGGCAAATCCCAGCAGCAAGGAGTGAGCTCTTACCTGGCCAAGCCACCACATCCCACCAGAAAGTGGTGGACGCCAAACAGGGAAAAGAAGGGTGGGAGGTGGGAAAGCATGTATCACTGGTTACCAGCTGCTATCTCTCCTGCAGAGAGCTCCGTGAAGCTGCCTTCCTGTACTCCTTGTCCGCCATTCTTGGTGGCTAAGGGGTCCAAGATGGCGAATTCATACCCTGTTAGCTGATAGGGGGCCTCCACTCTGTAGCTCTCCTCTTTCTCTGTTCTCGGTCAGTTTCTTTTTCCATTTGGTGCTTGGTCGAGTTCTTTATGCCTTCATTTGATGCTTCGGGTTCCAGGACTGATGTTTGTCCTGTTTTACTTACTTTTTCAGATCTTTCTTGTGGAGGGACAGCGTGGTGCTTCTGTCTGTAGCGCCATGTTGGCTCTGCCCCGAAGGATTTCATTCTTCTTGAATCAACAGTTAATATCCATGGAAGCAGCAGGAAAGAAATCAAATGATATTTTGCATTGGGCAAATCTGTGGCAAAAATCTCTTTAAAGTTCTAAAAATCAAAGATGTCACTTTGATGACTAAGGTGCACCTGACCCAAGCATGGTATTTTCAAACACCTCATAAGCATGGGAACATGGACAATAAAAAAAGAATACCAAAGTGAATAATGCAGGACATTTCTAAGTAGAAGAGATAAATTCCAAAATTTTAACTATGAATTAAAGGGCTGTGAGAAAGACACAGTCATTTAAAAACACAACTTTTGTTTCATTACACAAATCACACAACCAAACAAAAGTTCTGTTTTGACTTGAATGCTTCATGAATGATTTATCTACTGTTCTTAAGATTCATTTTGAAGGACATTAAAATTTTAATTATTTTGCTAGTTTTACTTGGTTTGAGGATCAGTTCGTCCTGTAAATAAATGGTGGCCAGTAATACTTTTCGAATGTATGAATAAAATGTATCTTTACTCTGATAAGCTTTTTCACTAAGTGAATGACAAGAGCCACATATTTTCTAGCTAACAATTATAAAGTAATTATGGTCTGAATACTCTGTCAATGAAATTAACTCTTTCTTACTACGTTTCTGAAAAGTAACTGACTCTTTGCATTTGTGGCTTCACCATCCATCCAGTTTTTCTGTCAAAAACTTGGCCATCATCTTTGATACTATCTTCTCTCAAATATTTTTTCCCGGGATTATGCCTTCCTTAATCTCCAGTCTTTCTAATACATTTTCCTAGTGTATAACTTAATGGTCTTCCATCTGGTCACTGTCACTCCACTTACCCTCATTCACTGATCCCCAAATCAGGCTGAATAAGAGCCAAATTCTTCAGTGTTGTGTATACAGCACATCAGAACCTTGCACTGGCCTGTCTACAATCTATCACTGATTTCTCCTTACTTGCCTCCTACAGAAGGGCCCCTGGGAACAATGAAGTAGAAGCATAAGCCTCAATGCATTTGCATCTTCCTCCCCGTAGCATAATTAGCCCATCCTCAACTTCTGAATTATGCTCATTTTCATTTAAGAATTTTCTTGAGCATCTGCAATTCCAGGAAGCTTCTACTAGCCACAGAAAACTAGTTGCACAAATGCAAACCCCTTCCATGAGCCTCTAGAGTATGCAGTATTTGCTAGGCTGACTATCAGTATTAGTTAACCATCATTGACTCTAAGAGCTAGTTTTGTTAGAAAGGGTTTCAAAGAAGAGAAATACTTCCGCATGGATCTCACTGTGGGGTAGAATAGGCTATGTATGCCTAAAGAATTTGGAAATTTTGGATGATGTTAAAAATAAAAATTGCAGAAATTTCTGCCAAAATATTGGTAAAATGAAGTATAGTACTAAGTCAAACAAATGGAACATAAGGTTTCATTGCAAAAGTCAAAATCATCAGATTGGTCACATGTCAGAAGTATTACAACTAAAGAAATCTTAGCTTACAATTTACTACAGAATTATTTTTTAAACTGCAAAGATTAATTTACTGGATTAAATTTCATTCATCCAATGTTTATATTAAACTCAAAGTGAAAATACAGCAACCATAAAACTGACTCACTTCTCTAGAAGTGTTATTAAAAAACAGAATGCCATCAAAATGTATCAGTAGAAATAAACAAATCATTTCTTCTTAAAATTAAAAAAAATTATTCTGGAGACCAATATTATAATAATGCATCTTGAAGCAGAAATGTTTAGCATTCTATTTCAGCCTATAAGAGCCAAGAACACTAAATTTATGTTCTAGAGCATGGACTTTGGTGTCAGATAATCTAGGTTTGAATCTTAATTCTACCATTTATGTCATAGTAAGCTAGGGAAGTGATTTAACTTCTTTGGACCTCAGTTTCTTCCAATATAAAAGAGAGAAGATAAGAGTACATAAATCAAAGAATTGTTTAGAAGGTAAAATGAGACGGCATATGTAAAAACTTACATCAATTACAGGGAAATAGTACCTGCTCGATAAGTCAGTTATTATTTACATTCTTTATAATGGACAATGTGTTGAAAATGCATATTTTCGTAAGAAAAGCTAAAAATATTCAAATGATCAAATAAAAAATAAGTGAAGTGTGAATTACACTCAAAGTATACCACTGGTCCAAAAGAATATTCCTGGTCTGCTTCCAATGCACCACAGATAACTCTCCCATTCTCTGGTTCTGTTACTGGTAAACACTTAACAACTGAAAAACTGAATACAACTTTTTCTAATTTGAAAACTTTACATGAAAAACATACGTGCCTCTGTGTGTGTGCGTATTGTTGTTGTTATTGTGTACCGTCGAGTTGATTCCCACTCATATCAACCTATAGGACAGAGCAGAACTGTCCCATAGGATTTCCTAGGCTATAATATTTACAAGAGAACATCCTTTTCTCTAGTGGAGTGACTGGTGGGTTTGAACCGCTGACCTTTTGGTTAGCAGCCAAGAGCTTAAGCATTGCACCACCAGGTCTCCTATAATATATACATACACATACATCCTTATAGTTGTCAAGGATTTCATTTTACTTGGATCCATAATCAACACTCATGGAAGCAGCAATCAAGACATCAAAAGACGCGTTCCGTTGGGCAAATCTCCTGCAAAAGATCTCCTTCAAGGGATAAAAAGCGAAGATGTCACCTTGAAGACTAAGGTGCACCTGACCCAAGCCATGATGTTTTCAGTCATCTCATATGCATGCGAAAGGAGGGTGATGAATAAGGAAGACTGAAGAAGAACTGACGCCTTTGAATTGTGGTGTTGGCGGAGAATATTGAATATACCATGGACTGCCAAAAGAATGAATAAATCTGTCTTCGAAAAAATATAACCAGAATGCTCCTTAGAATCAAAGATGGCGAGACTATGTCTCACGTACTGTGGACGTGTTATCAGGAGGTACCAGTCCCTGTAGAAGGACATCATGCTTGGTAAAGTAGAGGGTCAGTTAAAAAGAGGAAGAACCTCAACGAGATGGACTGACACAGTGGCTGCAACAATGGACTCAAGCATAAGAACGATTGTGAGGACAGCAAAGGACTAGGCAGTGTTTCGTTCTGTTGTACACTGGGTCACTATGAGTCAGAACCAACTCGACAGCATGTAACAATTACAGCACAACATACACACACACACACACACACGCACGCATATATACACACGTGTGTTCACAAGCAGGATGAGATTGGAGCAAATTACTTGTTTCTTTTAGAAGCATTTGATATACCTGTTTACGAGACATAAAACTAAGTAACAACAAAAAAATAGTATGTTTACCTTCTGTTTTCTACAGAAGCGGACAAAAAAATTTACTAATTTGAATGTCTGTGTGTAGTATTATAGTAAGAATCAAGTGCCTCCAAAGTAAATTCAAAATATAAAATTCAGGATAATCATAGGCAAATTACCATTTGTGCCCCAGAGTAACATAACAGTGTATCGCTAAAATGTGTAAAATCAACTTTTATTATTACATTAACTTCAATAGAGAAATAATCCGTGATTTTTTTATCCTCTCCAACAACGTTCAAAATAATTTGAGTACTTCTTTTGATTTTAGTTAATATTTTCCAACTTCCCTAAAGTTACAGCATTCAAACTTAATTTTACAATAAAGCGACTGCCGTGCTTGTTATTTAGCATCGGGGTGCTAAAATGTAAATCTTAGGTATTATCCTCTCACCTCCAAGAAGCCATGGTGGCACAGTGGTTAAGCGCTTGGCTGCTCATTGACAAGTCAGTGGTTCAAAGTCACCAGCCATTACATTGGAGAAATATGTGGCAGTCTGTTTCTGTAAAGATTACCGCCTTGGAGACCCCATGGGGCAGTTCTACTCTGTCCTAAAGGATCACTATGAGTTGGAATCACCTCAAAGGTAGTGGGTTTAACCCCTCACCTTCAGAGATGCTGATAAAATAGGTCTCCTTTAGTAGCCATGAATCTCAGTTAACAAACACCTCAGTTGATTCTGATGTAGATGTACTCTAGAGCATCTCTAAATGAAGCATTTATCCCTTCCCCTCACTTCTACAGATGAAAAGTCTTCCATTCTCTTTTAGAAACAGGATTGTTTGAGTGATCACTTTGCTTCTCTCTAGCTTCTCTCTCTCCACTTCTCACTGTGGGACTAGGAAAGACTTCCAATTGGTCTTTTATTCTTTTATTTCCATGATAAACAGAGATTGGGGTTACTAGCTCAAACGTGAAAACAAGATCTACAGTCTACTTTTTACCGTTTGCTTTATGAATGAGCAAGAATGCACAGAGCTCTCCCTTACTTCTTATTCTGCCTCTTTCTGTAAGACTGAGACCACAACAAATCCCCTTTGGCAGGGAAGCAGGAGATATATCTCCATCATGTTCTCTACTTCAGCTTTTGCCAGAGATTCCTGCAGTTGGCTGGTTACTGGATAAGTGTCTGTTCGTTAACCAAGCTGCTATTCTAAACTCCATTTACACAGTGATCCTTGTATATATTTGTAGTGACTAGAATCCAGAAGGAGAGTAAAATAAGCTTTAGATTTCCTAATCTCTAATACTTTGACTATTAGATCAGATCAGGCTGTATTCCTATTTGGTAATTAAAACACTTAATAAAAGAGACACAAGCAGACATATGCACATCTAGGTTCACTGAAGCATTATTCACAATAGCAAAAAACTGGAAACAGCCCAAGTGCCTGTCATGGATTGAATTATGTCCGCCAAAAATGTGTGTCAGCTTGGCTAGACCATGATTCTCAGTATTGTGTGATTGTTGAGCATTTTGTTATCTGAATGTGATTTCCCATGTGTTGTTAATCCTACCTCTATGATATTAACGAGACAAGTTTAGTGGTCATTATGTTAGTGACGCAGGACTCAAGATATAAGATTATGCTGTGTCTTAAGTCAATCTCTTTGAGAAATAAAAGGGAGAAGCGAGTAGATAGACAGAGGGACTTCATACCACCAAGAAAGCAGTGCCAGGAGCAGCGTGTGTTCTTTGCACCCAAGTTTCTGCACAGAGAAACTTAGAGACCAAGATCTTCCTCCAGAGCTGACAGAGAGAGAAAGCCTTCCCCTAGAGCTAGCACTCTGAATTCGGACTTCTAGCCTACTAGACTGTGAGAGAATAAACTTGTTTGTTAAAGCCATCCACTTGTAGTATTTCTCTTACAGCTGCACTAGATAACTAAGTGGCTTTCAATGAATGAATAGATAAGCAAAATGTGGTACATATACACAATGGAATATTATGCAGCCATAAAAAACAATGAGGAGTCCACAAAACATATAATAACATGGACGGATCTGGAGGACATAATGCTCAGTGAAATAAGTCAATCACATAAGGACAAATATTGTATGATGCCACTTTTGTAAGAAGACCAGAATAGATTCATATACAGAGACCAATGTTCATTGGTGGTTACCAGAGTTGGGGTGGGGGAGGAGTGCAAATCAATCTCTATATCATAGATACTAGTATTTTCGGTGATGGGAAAAGTAGCACAGAATGTGGTTGTAATGAGCACCCTCTGACTGAAGTAATGATGCCACCAAGAAGTGCACAAAAGAAAAGGATGTTTGTGCTAAAGAATATGAGACATATAATTTTGCAACAACACCAACAATAAACAAAAATGAGTGTATGGTCAAGTATGTATGTGTATAGGTGTATATGTGTACAGGTAAGGGCAGGTGTGTATGTATATGTGCACAGATAGAAGTATCTATATGTCTGTGTAGGTACAGATATGTGTATGCATGCATATATACTCAAAGAGGACACAGTTACAGATACTTCTCAGACATAACCAAACATCTTGTAAGATTGGTTCTCTGGGTTTGAAGGCTTAGACCCTTAGTCTCGTGGGATAAGTCACTCAATTGGCATAATGTAGTTCACAAAGCTCATGTTCTGCATCCTAGTGAGGTGAGTAGCATCTGAGTCTAAAAAGCCTGTGAGAAGTCATCTGAGATACTACTATTGGTCTCTGCTCATCAAGGGCAAAAGAAAGAAGGAATACAAAATCTCAGAGAAGCAGCTAGTCTTCAGGACTAAAAGGCTACAAAAGTCACAGCCTCATGTACCCTGAGATCAGAAGAACTAGATTATGTCTGGTTACCACTACTGACTATTCTGAACAAGACCACAACAGATGGACGCTGACAGGACAGGAGAAAAATGCAGAACAGAAATCAAATTCTTACAAAGTCCAGATTTACTGGATTAGTTGAGACTAAAGGACTCCCTGAGACTATGGCCCTGAGATATTCTTTAAACCTTTAACTGAAACTATCACCTAAGGTCATCTTTTAACAAAATAACAAATTGGCACAAAAAATAAAGGCTATTTCACCCGTGAGAACAATGTTCTATTAAAAAACCATCTATATGAGATCAAAAGGTCAACAATTACTTTAACGCAAAGATGAGAATATAAAGGGGCAGAGAAACTGAAGGACTGGAAACAAACAAGCAGAATGCAATTAAAGAGAACGCTGACACATTGTGAAAAATCTAACTAATGTCACTGAACAATTTTTTTTTTTTTTTGGTTGTTCTCTCTTTATTGCATCTTCCAAGATACAAGGTTTTGTGTCATTAGTTAAGCACATGTTTTTAGTTCAGGGTTCTTTGCCTAGGGGCTCAGTCCATTTTTCCCTTCCCTATCCCGTTCCCCTCTGAAAGATTTCATACTCATAATTCTTTATGAGCGTGTAGGGGCAGAGGTCTCTTCTTCTGTAACTTTTTCAAGCTGACACTGGGTTGATGGCCTGCCTAGCAGAGTAGAAATCTCTCCCTATTTGGTCTAAAGTTTTCTTGGGGCTATTGGGCTCAGACCCAGGAATGGGCTGGAATTCTTGCATCATTATTAATTTGACTAGGAACTGCTGGAGTTGAGAAGACATAAACTGAATCAGCGCTTTGAGCAAGCAGGGACCAAATAAAAGTGGTAGAAGGGTAGTTCTTTAGGGTCCTAAAAGGGGAAGGAACCAGGTTATGGAAGGTAAATATCCTTTGATTCCAAATATTGTTACCCATTTGTGTGTGGGCTGTCCTTAGCCACTTAGCGTGATTAAGGATTTTCTGAGCCCGGAGTACTATGTCACCAGAAACATTAATGTACACGCAGCAGGAAGTGTCTGTGACTGTGCAGGTACTTCCCTGTTCAGCCAGGAGGTAGTCCAATGTGACTCAGTGACCCATGACTACACTGGCCAATGAGTCCAGAGATCTCTGTGAGGCTAACAGACTTTGTCCTGAATCGGTACTGACTACTTGGACAACACTGGATAGATTCTGGGCTTTAGCATTGGTGTAAACCACACCCACCGTTAATCCAGCAAATGCTCCCATCAAGGCCGTGATCCCTAATCACGGAACAATTTTTATAGAAATTGTTAAATGGGATCTTAATTTACAGCATAAACTTTCATCGAAAACATGATAAAATATTATTTTTTAAAAAAGAAAAGCCAAAATACATATATATACACAAATATATGAGCAGAAATCAAACAGCAAAGTGTAGAGAAAATAAACAAAGGTAAAGATAATTGTTTGAAGAGTAGTAATAAAATTAGTATCAGGCAAGAATAACCAAGAAAAACAGAGAGTTCCAGTCATAAATAATGAGGAAATGGAACCAAATATATGAAAATAACCTTGGTCAGGCACTGGAAATCAGGCAATCCCTGACTACTACCTACATGTTCACAATTGCCCATTTCTTATTCTCTTGTTTTGTCTTGACCAAACTTCAGTCAAGCTTCTCTCTTTTCCAACCAAAAACCAGTTGGCATTGGGTCAACTCTGACTCACAGCAATACATGTGTGTCACAGTAGAACTGTGCTCTATAGAGTTATCAATGGCTGATTTTTCACAAGTTGATCACCAGGCCATACTTCCAAGGCACCTCTGGGTGGACTCAAACCTCCAGCCTTTCAGTTAGCAGCTAAGTACATTAATCATTTACACCACCCAGGGACTCCACTCCTCTCCTCTCCAAAGACCCCTAAAATTTGGCTTACCTCCATGTGTGAAAAAGCATTAAATCACTGATGTGCAGAACACCCTCCCTTGATAGTTCATTCTGAGAATCAGCCAATCACAAAGAGAAACTTTTCCTGTTGAAGCACTCTGATTTTGGCAGGTGCACGCCACCAAACCATGCCCTCTCCTCCACAGAGTTCCTGCTAGCTCTTTTCACTCCTCCCTATAAAAGTTTTTTTTTTTTCTGTTTAATTTTGAGATGCTTGGAAATTTCTGAGATCAGAGAAATCTCCCTACTGCAATATTCTTTCTGAATAAAGTGCCTCTTTATCTAAGTCTGGATTTGTTTTTAGTTGACACTATTATCCCAGAGCGAAACAGACAAATGAGGTGAGCCTGTTTATCAAATTGGTTTCAAGCTTGGAGACATTTTCCAGACAAGACTACAGGAATGAAGAACCCAGGCAGAGAATGGCAGTCTTGCTCAACAGAATCAATAAAAATCAGTGTGCAAACAAGCTGAGGTTATTAGAATTTCCAAGATAGCGAGACAAAGAAGAAGAAACTATGGAGTGAAAATTCTCTACAAATCTGCTTTGCAAGCCTTTAGAGTCTGACTGAACACTAATATGCTGTAAATGTGTAGGGCAAAACTCCATGAAAATACAGGCAAAGAATAACTACCAGAGAACAATAAAGTCATCGATTTCCAGAAAACATACAAAACAGGGAGACATGCACATTTGACCAGTCAGAAAGGAAAGACCCCTTTGAATACCCATATCATGAGCAGAAATTACAGAAGTGGCCTTATTAGCATTCTGGAAAAAATTGTCCTGGAGTAAAGACTCCTAAAGCCAGCTTTAATAAAGCCTAAAAAAAAGCCTTTAAAGGATCAAGTTGATCCACAACAAAATTAAATGCCTACCAAAATGGAATTCGTTATAGGCAGTCCTCTCTATGTACGGTTGTGTGGGACCATAAAAATAATGGTTCGGGCTAAAATTATGCAAAGAAATCTTAAAAATCCATGGGAAAATTGTTAGTTTCTTGATATTTAATTCGTTGTTAGAACATTAAGAATTCTCTTACTGTTGGTTATAAATTTATGGGTAAATTTAGAAATACTAAACTATTTCATATGGCAAGCAGTAATTTAAAACATTAGAAACACTGAGAAAGTGTTTTACTGTGGGGATATGTGCCATTAAAATATGGATGTATAAAGGCCCATATGCTGCCCACAGCATGTTGAGACTTGTCAGCAACATGTTGAGACTTGTCATGACTTGTTTTTCCAAAACCTATTGTCCAGTTACTGACTGGCTTGTTTACCTGAATTCCTTCTCCCTTGCTGGAAACTTATTGTTATTCACCAAAGCCCATTGTTCTGTTATTTGCTTCACTGCTTACTGTATTGACTATAAATAAACTCCTGTGACTGAAGCTGGGGTCAACTCCTCTGAGTGACCCTCCTTGGCCCCACTTCTCTGTAAGAGTTGTGTCTCGCTACTGTCTTCGCTGCCCTGACAAGCATCACCGCTGCGACATTTTACAACTTTGTAAGAACTTATCGAAGCCTAGATGGAATACCTCCATTCCTCCCAGATCCTTTCTCTCACAACTAAAAACCATGCACCTAACACAACAAAGAAGCATAAGAAGACTCTGAAAGGAGGAAAGCAGGGGGAAGACTGCTTAGGCACCTCTGGATCTCCTTATTGCCTCCGCTACGTCCTGGACAGGGTGGAGCAGAAGTCTTCAAACTGGAGCCTCCAAGAAGCAGACAGAAAAGTTATAAGAAAACTCGTTTCCCTAGTTGACAGTAAGGAAAAGGGCCGACTAACAGAAAACGTGTGTTAACATTCACCATATTCTAGCCAAACACCAGTGAAAAAGCCACACCACCACTCAGCTTCAGCAGTCAAGCAGAAAGTTTTTATACCACCCCCTACTCCTGCCCCGGTGGTTAATAGCTCAGGTTGCTAACCAAAAGGTCGGCAATCCACTAGGTGCTCAGGTTTGGTTTTTGGGTTCATGGCAGTTGTTGTTGTATGCCATGGAGTCGATTCCAACTCATAGTGACCCTACAGGACAGAGTTGAACTGCCCCCATAGGGTTTCCAAGAAGCGGCTGGTGGATATGAACCATGACCCTTTGGTTGGCAGCGTAGGTCTTAACCACACCATCACGGTTTCCTTTCTAAGCCATAGCCAAAGTTCAACGTAATGATACCAGTTGCCAGTGGAGTCAACTATGACTCATGGCTAACTCATGTGTATCAGAGTAGAATCATGCTCCATGAGGCTTTCGATGGCTGATTTTTCAGAAGTAGATCACCAGGCCTTTCTTGCAAGCTCTTCTGGGTAGACTCTAACCTACAACCTTTTGGTTAGCAGCCAAGTGTATTAACCGTATGCACCACCCAGGGACTTTGCTCCTGTTGCAGTGGTCTCTAAACTTGCCTCCTGAATTTCATTCCAGTCCATCACCACTCTGCCAAAATGAGCATTCTGAAAAACAAATTTTACCATGTTCTCCCGTATTGATTAGTATCATATTTTTCCACTGCTAAGATGAAAACATACTGGTAATAATTAGTTTAGATATGATATATGAGCACACATAAGTTTTTTTTTAATGGCAAAATACAGCATTAGTGTTAGATATTGCTCGAATTAAGCCTAATGGTGTTCTGTTACTTTGTTTTTTTCTTTTTTTTTTTTATTGTACTTCAGGTGAAGGCTTACAGAACAAATAGTTTCTCATAAAACAGTAGTACACGTTGTTTTATGACATTGGTTAACAACCCCACAACATATTAAGCCTCTAAATTCTCAACCCTTTTTTTTTTTTTTTGATGAAAATACAGATAGCCAAAGATACACTGTTTCAAAAATTTCTACATTCACAGTTCAGTGACATTGACTATGCTCTTCCAACTGTGCTGTTATTCTAACTTAAGATGAAGGCTTACAGAACAAAATAGTTTCTCATTTAACAGTTACTACACATGTTGCCCTATGACAATGGTTAACAATCTCACAACACATCAAGAATATCCTTACTCCACCGTGTGTTCCCTACCACCAGGGGACTTCCTTGTCCCCTTCTGTCTTCTGGCCCTTGTCACTGGACTACTGTACCTCATTAGTCTCATTTGGTTTTTTTTTTTTTTTTAACACCATTTCAAAACTTTTTACTTACACATTTAAGTGATATTAACTATGCTCTTCCAATTGTGCTGCCATTCTCGCCCAAGATGAAGGCTTACAGGACAAAACAGCCTCCCATTTAATAGTTACTACAAATGTTGCCCTATAACAGTGGTCAACAATCTCACAACACATCGACAGTGTCCTTACTCAATTTGTGTTCCTTATCATCAGCTTCCTACTCCCCCTCTGCCTTCTGGCCTTTGTCACCGGACTCCTGTACCTCGTTAGTCCCATTTAGTTTTACTGGGCTGTCCACTCCCAGGCTTAACATCGAACCTCGAAGGTAATTTCACCTCTGAGCTGAAAGGGTGTCTGGGGGCCACACTCTTGAGGTTTCTCCAGTATTCTTTAGGCCAGTAAATCTGGTCATTTTTTTTTTTTTTTTTGGGAGTTAAAATTATGCTCTACATCCTTCTCCAGCTCTGTCCAGAACCCTCTGTTGTGATCCTGGTCAGAGCAGTCAGTGGTGGTAGCCGGGCACCATCTAGCTGTACTGGACTCAGTACGGTGGAGGACTTGGTAGCTGTGGACAATTAGTCCTTTGGACTAATCTTTTCGTTGTATCCTATTCTCTTCATTCTCCCTTGCTCCCGAAGGGATGAGACCAGTGAATTATCTTAGATGGCCGCTCATAGGCTTTAAAGACCCCAGACACTACTCACCAAGGTAGAATGTAGAGCATCATCTTTATAAGTAGTGTCATGCCAATTGAGCTAGATGTTCCCCGAGACCGTGGTCCCCAGAGCCCTCCGTCCAACAACTCAGTCCCTCGGGGGGTTTGGATGTGTCTATAGGGCCTCCATGACCTTTCCTTGTGCAGGTTCTGTTAGTTTCCCCTGTACTGTGTACTATCTCACCTCTCACCCAAGGTACCACTTATCTATTGCCTATTTAGTATTTCCCCACCCCTGCCCTCCCATCCCTGGTAACCAACAAGGATTGTTACATTTTGCATGTGAATTTTTTCATGGGTTTTTACAATAGAGGTCTCATACAATATTTGTCCTTTTGTGATTGACTTATTTCACTCAGCATAATGTCCTCCAGTTTCATCCATGTTATGAGATGGTTCACAGATTCATTGTTGTTCTTTCTCGTTGCATAGTACTCCATTGTGTGTATGTACCATAGTTTGTGTATCCATTCGTCTGTTGATGGACATTGAGGTTGTTTCCATCGTTTTGCTATTGTGAACAATGCTGCCATGAACATAGGTGTGCATATGTCTATTCAAGTGATGACACTTATTTCTCTAGGATATATTCCAAGGAGTGGGATTGCTGGATCGAATGGTATGTCTATTTCTAGCTTTCTGAGGAAACGCCATATCATTTTCCAAAATGGTTGTATCATTTTGCATTCCCACCAGCAGTGTATAAGAGTTCCCATCTCCCTGCAGCCCCTCCAACATTTGTTATTTCCAGTATTTTTGATTCATGCCAGTAATGCTGGGGTGAGATGGTATCTCCTTGTGGTTTTAATTTGCATTTCTCTAATGGCTAGTGATCGCGAGCATTTCCTCATGTGTCTGTTGGCCATTTGAATGTCTTCTTTGGTGAAGTGTCTGTTCATTTCCTTTGCCCATTTTTTGATGGGATTGTTTGTCTTTTTGTTGTAGAGGTGTTGGATTTTCTTGTAGATTATGGAGATTAGACCTTTGTCTGACTTGTACTGTCCAAAAATTTTTTCCCAGTCTGTAGGTTCTCTTTTGACTCTTTTGGTGAAGTCTTTTGAAGAGCATAGATGTTTGATTTTTAGAAGATCCCACTTATCTAGTTTATCTGTTGGGTTTTTTATGTTGATGTTTATGGTTTGTATCCTGTTAATGCCATGTATTAAGGCCTGAAGTGTTGCTCCTATTTTTTCTTCTATAAATTTTATAGTTTGAGGCTTTATATTCAGGTCTTTGATCCATTTTGAAGTAGTTTTTGTATATGGTGTGAGGTATGGGTCCTGTTTCATTTTTCTACAAATGGATATCCAGTTTTGCCAGCACCATTTGTTAAAAAGACTGTCTTTTCCCCATTTGATGTATTTTGGGCCCTTGTCGAAGATCAGGTGACCGTAGGTGGATGGACTTACATCTGGGTTCTCAGTTCTGTTCCATTGGTCAATGTCTCCGTTGTTGTACCAGTACCAGGCTGTTCTGAGTACTGTAGCTGTATAGTAGGTTCTCAAGTCAGGTAGTGTGAGTCCTCCAACTTTATTCTTCTTCTTCAGTAGTGCTTTACTTATTCGGGGTTTCTTCCCTTTCCATATAAAGTTAATAATTAGTTTTTCCATCTCTTTGAAGAATGTTGTTGGTACTTGTATCGGGATTGCATTGTATTTGTAAATTGCTTTAGGTAGAATTGCCATTTTCACAATGTTGAGTCTACCTATCCATGAGCACGGTATGTTTTTCCATTTATGTAGATCCCTTTGGGTTTCATGCAGTAGGGTTTTGTAGTTTTCTTTGTATAGGTCTTTTATATTCCTGGTCAGATTTATCCCTAAGTATTTTATCTTTTTAGGGGCTATTGAAAATGGTATTGATTTCCTGATCTCCTTTTCATCGTTCTCTTTACTGGTGTATAGGAATCCAACTGATTTTTGAATGTTTATCTTGTATCCTGCTACTCTGCTGAATCTTTCTATTAGTTCCAGTAGATTTCTCCTGGAGTCTTTAGGGTTTTCTATGTATAGTATCATATCATCTGCAAACAGGGACAGTTTAACTTCTTCATTACCAATTTGGATGCCATTTATTTCTTTCTCTTGCCTTATTGCTCTAGCTAGAACTTCCAGCACAATGTTAAATAGGAGTGGTGATAAAGGGCATCCTTGTCTTGTTCCTGTTTTCAAGGGGAATGTTTTCAGCCTCTCTCCATTAAGAATGATGGCTGTTGGTTTTGCATAGATGCCCTTTATTATGTTGAGACATTTCCCTTCTATACCTATTTTATTGAGAGCTTTTATCAGGAATGGGTGTTGGACTTTGTCAAATGCCTTTTCTGCATCAATTGAGATGATCATGCGATTTTTTTCTTTCCTTTTATTTATGTGGTGGATTACGTTGATGGATTTTCTAATGTTAAACCATCCTTGCATACCTGGTATGAATCCTACTTGGTCGTGGTGTATTATTTTTTTGATATGATACTGAATTCTATTGGCTAGAATTTTGTTGAGAATTTTTGCATCTATATTCATGAGAGATATTGGTTTGTAATTTTCGTTTTTGTGATGTCTTTGCCTGGTTTTGGTATCAGCGTTATGCTGGCTTCATAGAATGAATTTGGAAGTGTTGCTTCCTCTTCTATGCTCTGAAATAGCTTGAGTAGAACTGGCACAAGCTCTTCTGTAAATGTTTTGTAGAATTCTCCAGTGAAGCCATTTGGGCCAGGGCTTTTTTTGGGGGGGAGTTTTTTTTATTACCTTTTCAATCTCTTCTCCTGTTATGGGTCTGTTCAGATTTTCAATATCATTTTGTTGTAGTTTGGGTAGGCCGTATGTTTCTAGAAATTTATCCATTTCCTCTAGGTTTTCAAATTTGTTGGAATATAGTTTTTCATAATATTCTGTTATAATCCTTTTTATTTCAGTTGGGTCTGTTGTAATGTCCCCCATTTCATTTCTTATTTGGGTTATTTGTGCCCTCTGCTGTTTTTCTTTTGTCAGTCTGGCCAGTGGTTTGTTGATTTTGTTGATTCTTTCAAAGAACCAACTTTTCGTTTTGTTGATTCTTTCTATTGTTTTTCTGTTCTCTATTTCATTTATTTCTGCTCTGATCTTTACTATTTCCTTTCTTCCGGTGGTTGTAGGCTTTTTTTGCTGTTCTCTTTCTATTTGTTTGAGTTCTGTAGTTAATGTTTTGATTTTTTCCCTTTCTTCTTTTTTGGTATGTGCATCTATTGCTATAAATTGTCCTCTGAGGACTGCCTTTGCTGTGTCCCAAAGGTTTTGGTATGATGTGTTTTCATTTTCATTTGATTCTAGGAAATTTTTAATTCCATCTCTGATATTTTCTATTATCCATTAATGTGTAAGCAGATTATTCAGTTTCCATGTGTTTGATTTGTTTTCCTTCCTCTTTCTAGTGTTAATTTCTACCTTGATGGCATTGTGGTCAGAGAAGATACTGTGAATTATCTCAGCATTTTGGATCTTGTTGAGGATTGCTCTGTGGCTTAAGATGTGGTCTATTCTGGAGAACGTTCCATGTGCATTGGAAAAGAATGTGTACTTTGTGGCGGTTGGATGGATTGTTCTATATATGTCTATGAGGTCCAGTTGGCTGATTGTGTCCTTTAGGTCTTCTGTATCTTTGCTGAGTGTCTTTTTAGTTGTTCTGTCCTTTACTGAGAGTGGTGTGTTGAAGTCTCCTACTACTATTGTGGAACTGTCAATTTCTCTTTTCAGTGCTGTTAGAGTTTTTTTTATGTATTTTGGAGCCCTGTCATTGGGTGCATAGATATTTAATATGGTTATGTCTTCATGATGGATCATCCCCTTAATCATTATATAGTGTCCTTCTTTGTCTTTTATGGTAGATTTTGTTTTAAAGTCTATTTTGTCTCAGATTAGAATTGCTACTCCTGCTCTTTTTTGATAGTTATTAGTTTGATATATTTTTTTCCAACCTTTGACTTTTAATAAATTCACATCTTTGTTTCTAAGGTGTGTCTCTTGTAGACAGCAAATTGATGGATCCTGTTTCTTATCCATTCTGCCACTCTCCGTCTCTTTATGGGTGCATTGAGTCCATTTACGTTCAGTGTAATTACTGATAGATGGAATTTTGTTGCTGTGATTTTGTAGTGTTTTTTTTTTTGAGGTGCTGAAGTTTTCTTTGTTCTTCTTACTCTCTTGTGCTGAGCTACTTTTGTTTGTGGATTTTGTGTTCATTTCTTTTGTTTTTGTTGTGACTTTATGTTTTTCGTCTTTATTTTTATGAGTATGTTTGTTAACTTTCTTTGTGGTTATCATGAATTTTACCCTTATCTTTATAATTTTGAAGCAGTCTACCCTTACTTGGTATAGCCTTACCTTCCTCTCCGTTAGAAGGTTCTATACCTATGCTGTTTGTTCCCTCTTTCATTGTTTTGATGTTGTTGTCATCCTTTGATTGATTTCTCTGATTCCCTGTTGTATTTCTTTTGTTTTTGGAAAGTCCTCTGTAGTTCAGTTCCTAGGATGGTATCTGGTTCATGTGAACCTGTGTCCTAGGTCCTAGGTCCTGCCTGAGGTTTGAAGCTGTTTGTCCTCAGATCGAAGAACTCCCTTTTATAATTCTTGTAAGTTTGGTTTGACTTTTGCATATTCCTTTAGTTTCTGTTTATCTGGAAATGACCTAATTTCACCATCAAATCTGAATGAGAGTTTTGCAGGATATATTATTCTTGGCTGACAATTTTTTTTCTTTCAAGATTTTATATATGTCATCCCATTGCCTTCTTGCCTGCATGGTTTCTGCCGAATAATCTGAGCTTAGTCTTATTGTTTCTCCTCTTACTTCTTGTTTTTCATGAGCCGCTCTCAGGATTCTTTGTTTGTCTTTAGTTTTATCGAGTGTGATTATGATATGTCTTGGTGATTTTCTTTTGGGGTCTCTTCTATATGGGGTTCGTTGAGCTTCTTGGATGGCCAGCTTTTCATTTTTCATGATATTGGGAAAGTTTTCTGTCAGCAGTTCTTCAATGATCCTCTCTGTGTTTTCTGTTTTCTCCCCCTGTTCTGGTATGCCAATCACTCGTAAGTTTTTGCTTTTAATTGTGTCCCACATAACTCTCAGGGTCTCTTCATTTTTCTTTCTTCTTTTTTCTGAGTTTTCCTGAAACAGAGTTGTATCCAAGTGTTTGTCTTCAGTTGCACTGATCCTGTCTTCCATGGTTTCAAATCTACTTCTCAGCCCTTCTATGACACCATCCATTTCTGAAATCTTGTTGTTTATCTTTTGGATTTCTAATTGTTGTTTTTGTATAATTTCGAGCTGTGAATTTATTTTGGCATTTTGTTCCTGCATCATCTTCCTGAATTCTTCCAATTTTTTGTCTGTATTTTCCATAAATTTGTCTATTTTTTCCTCATGTTTGTCAGCTTTTTGCCTCAGTTCTTGGAAAATTCCGAGTATTAGTGATTTGAGTTCCCTATCAGGTACTTCTAGTGAATTTTCTTCCACAGGAGAGTTATCTGGTGTTTTAATTCGGACGCCTATTGGAGCCATCTTGTCTTGTTTTTGTAAATGTTTTGATATTGTTTGCTGTTTTCGGGGCATTCAGTAGATATTTCTCTCGTTTATTGATTGTAGATTTTTTTTTTGTTTGTTTGTTTCGTCCTTGTGGTACAGCTGGGCAGATCTAGCTGAAGAGGAGCCATTGGAACTGGTTGTTTGTGGCACTCACCGCAGCCACCAGGATGGTCGGTAGTCAGTGCTGGGCAGGTTCCAATAGGGCGTGCCTGCACAGCTTGGTGGTGTGATGTCAAGTGCACGGTGCAGGTAGGTACGGTGCAGCGGGAAGATGGTTATGTGTGAAGCTAAGCTGGATATGGGAGAGAGGAGAGAGGAGCAGGAGCAAAAAGCATACAAACATAAAAGAATGCTAGGGGAGCTTGTCGTTGGAATGTACAGATGAGAGACTATGGGATGGAGGAAACCAGAAGGGGGAAGAGAAAGAAAAGGAAAGAATGAATAAATAAAAATCAGAAAAGTTAAAGAACTGCAAAGTTCCCAGGGATCCCAGCGATGCAGCTATGAGGTCTGGGGGAGTTGGTCTCAGTCTTCACAGCACAGCCTGGCCAGAAGTTACAGAGGCATACAACGCCTGGTATTGAGGGATCAGAAAGAGAACGAAGAGATAGAGAGACAACAAATTAAGCAATGAAGAAAGACAAAAGGGAAAAAGCAGGAAAAGATGACAAAACTAATCAAAAAAGAAGAAAAACAAAGTCAAAGAAAAAAAAAAAGCAACACCAGCAGTCAGTGCCAACAAATGGGACCCAGAGAGCCCCCACTCAAGGGCGCGAATTCCAAGCAGCCAGCAGTCTCGGGGTTAAGAGACCGTGGCCACGGGAAGTAGATGGGCAAACGAACAAAGGCCCCAGGATCTCACCAGCGCAGCAGCCCAGACCTGGAAGCAGCCACACGCCGGAACACAGCCACACAGCCCCGCCGGAGAGAGCAAAGACGGCACTCGGAACCAGGCACCCAGGCAAAAGGAGGGGGAGGCAGCAGAAAAAGCTAAGCCAGCAGGCAGCAAATGGCTCTCAGAAAGCCACCAGCCCGGGCACGTGGAATCCAAGCACCGGCGCCCCCCAGTCCAGGGACCCTGGCCACGGAGAGCAGGGGAGCCCCAGCTGAGGCGGAGAGGGGTGGGGGGTGGGAAAGCGCGCACTGCAGTTTACCCGGTCGTTCTGTCTCCCACTGGACGCTCTGCAAGGCTGCTCTCCCGTTTGCTGGTCTCTGATAGGAATCCAAGATGGTGGATCCACGCTGCGTTAGCTGGTAAGGAATCTCTGCATGAGTCTCTCCTCGCTCTCCGTTCTCTTTTAGTATTCTCACTCCGTTTGGTGTTTGGCTGAGTTCTTTATCTCTTCATTTGGTGTTCTAGGGTTTCAGGATTGTTGATTCTCTGTTAGGCTTAGTTTTTCGGATCTTTGCTGTGGAGGGACGGCGTAGTGCTTCTGCCTAGAGCGCCATCTTGACCCGCCTCCTCTGTTCTGTTACTTTGGCAGATGATTTCTTAAAATGTTGTTCTTCCTCTTACTTGCTTCTGATGTGCCTGTTATCCCGCCCGTCACACTGTCAGATTTATTATCATTAGCATTGCTCTCTTCTTTTTCATACCTCTGTTTGTAGCTATATTGTTTCTTCCGTAATTCTGAAAGAAAATTCTGAAAAGTTACTTTCTGTTACTTAATTTAAGTGTTTACCTAAAGGACAGTTTAAACTTGAGTCATTGTAAATTAGAACTGGAGAGGATGGCTGCTAACCAAACTGTCAGCAGTTTGAATCCACCGGCCCTCTGTGTCACGTGGGGGCTCCCATCGCGTAGTCGCGGATGGGCCCCAAGATATGTTCTAAGTATGTATCCCTGCAGGACGCCCTAAAGTGCGGACCGTCTACAGAGGAAGGCTGGGGATGTTGTGCCTCGCTGGATACAATGCTCTTCTTGACATAAACCGCTCCCACCGCGTGTGTCATAGAGTTTTCCAAAGTTTACGTGAGCCACATAACCCGCGAAGCCCTGCGTTTCACCGCATCCGGCTTTAGTGAGAAGAAAAAGGAGTGCAACCTTCCAGGGCCCCCTGTTGCCGCTGCGGTGCTCTGTTCCCTCCTCCCACAAATGAAGTGTGGACGCGGCTCACAACAGGCATAGGAGCCTGAGACGGCAGGCTCCGGTCCCGGTGGCGATACTTTTCCCCGCTGGTGCTCACCAATACCGCAAACCACACCCCAGTCCCACCCACCAGGCGTCCTCGAGCACCTTGCGGCCCGACAGGCGGCTATAGATGGGGACGACCCGTCCTCGGAAAGAAAGTCTTCTCTAGCGATCCTCAAGGGTGCCTTGGGTACCAGATCCCTCAGCCGCCGCCCCTCCTCTCGCGCGCAGACACCGGTCGTGGCGCCTAGGCAGAGACCTTCTCCTTCCCGGGAAGCTCCGTCAGCCCCGCGGTGGGGCTGCGCGCCGCTCTACGCCTACCGTGGCCCGCGCCTCCCCACTCCTGGGTGAGGAGTGTCTCCCCGGGCGGCGCTGCCCTGCTGCGCCAGGGCTACGTGCGGGTGGGCGGTTCTCCTCTCGCGCACCTGCTGGCTGGAGGCCTTGGACCCGTCCCAGCCCCCACCGGATGCCGCAGTGCAGCTCTCCACCCGCTCCTGTCCTGTGCCGCAGCAGCTGGTGCCGGCGCGGGCGTGGGCCACCTCGCTCGGTGGCGTTCCCCGTGATGTGCCCCGGGACCGCATGTATGGACGCACAGTGGGGCCCTCCGCGCGGGGGTGGGGGGCAGCCAGCCGCATCCATAGTTGTGCGGGGTCCTGGTATCGTGGTCAGGGCGTGGGATGTTTTCGGGGTTGCAGAGACCAGCTGGCGTTCCACTCGTCACGGGGCCACCTTTGTGCCCCATGTTCTGGCGATGAAACCACGTGTGCGTTTTCCTGGCGACCAACAGTGTCTCAGCATTTCCCAGGTCGTCCGCGCACCCCCACCCTCGCAGAGCCCGCTGGCCTTTCCACGCGCCACCGCATCCTTCGCCGCCATCGATCCCCCGTCATCCGACCGGTCGTGCCGCGTGGGTCCAGGTCCAGGACTGAAACCGGCCTCCCCAGCGGTGTGCCCTCGGACTTGGCCATGGCTCCGCGCGCGCAGGGCTAGTCGGAGGTGTGCAACCGTGGAGCGCGCGATGGTTGCTCCAGCGTTTCCTAGGGTTCGCGACTGCGGTGAGTTGTTGGTGTCCGGTTTCCTCCAGCGCCTCCGCCTTTCCGGTGCCCGCCCCCTCCGCCGCCCGCCCACATCGCGTCGTCCGTCGGGCTTCGGATGCGGGGCCGCCTCCCAGTGTGTATCGCTTCCTAGGTCGCTGTCGATCCACAGCTTCGCCCTGCGCCCGCCGCCGCCGTCTGTTTGCGGTCTGTCGCCGAGGGGCTCTCCCGGAACCGCCTCTCCTCCTTCGTCTGGTGCACGCGTCAGGTTCGCCCATCTGGTGCTAGGTGTGGACGGTCCCGGTCCGCGAATTCTTCTGACCTTTATGGAGTCTCGTTTTGTTTTCTCTTCTGGCCTGCCTGAGACGCCTTTCGGGGATGCGTGCCTTGTGTGTTGGGGGGGGGGGAGTGACGGGGGTCGGGGGAGTGCCACAAATCGATACTCTTAGGACTCTTACAGGCCCTGATGCGCAGTGGTTAAGCGTTTGGCTGCTAACCAGAAGGTGGGCAGTTCAAATCCACCAGCCGCTCCTCGGAAACCTTAAGGGGCAGTTCTACTCTGTCCTATAGGGTCGCTATGAGTCGAAATCACCTCGGCGGCAGTGGGGTTTTTCAATAAAGATAAATGACAAGTATGATTATATGGTAACGACAAATATGATATTTTATCTATGAATCTTCTTTAAAATTTTTATCTTTATGTAATCTTATCTTATTAGCATAATCTCACTATACTCATTAAATTCAAGTTACTGAAACATCAGTATTCTTCAAGGATTTTCACCATACTTTTGACTAGTGTTTTCTATTATTACCTGTATTTATGAGAGTAGACAAACTGATTTTCTAGTGACTAGCCACGGATTTGTATACCTACATAGGCAACTGGAACCATAGACTGAAAAGGTTACAATAACAAGAAAAGCAATACTGCTTATATTATGTATAGTTATTTCTTTATAAAATAAAAATGTACCTGGCGCTTATATGACAATATTTTCTTACCAGCTGGGTTGCATTTGGGAGGAGAGGACCAGTCATCTTCCGTACATGTAATGCTGCTCTGATTATTAGCAAGTTTGTAGCCCGTGTCACATAAAATTTGCACAGTGTCACCTTCCAGATGTATTTGTCCTGAAGATGAAGAACGCCCATTTTCCACCGAAGGAAAAAAGCACAGTCTTAAAGACCCAAAAGATGAATAATGTGTAACATGGAATTTAAAAAGTATTGCATTTTACAATCTCCAAAAGAAAAATGTGTAAAAATTAGTTACTTAAAAATTAGTTTATGCATGATGAGAAAGAAAAATATACAATTCCATCAATCTTTGCCTTGTAATAGAGAGCAGTTTTTATTTGTAAGAGTTCTTAGATATTAAAAACATTACTATTTTTATTCCTCATTTGATCCTCATGAATTGTTTTCCAAAGGTGGAGGCAAAAGACTTTTATCTCCTTAGTGTATTCCACTTTGTTTTCTCTGTCACGATCCTCTCTTTTTCACTTTCTGCCTTTTCTCTACATTCATTGGATAACATACTAATATAAAGTAACGGAAAGGTAAGATACTGGAAAACACAAAAATAAGGAAAATGGCATAAACAAAACTGCATTTTAAATATTTAAAAGAATATCAAATTTTACATGAAATATACAAAAAATGAAGTTTCTTGGAAGAAAAGCTGTGTTCACACAATTGTAAAAGGAGTGTTTAAATTAAATATTACCTGTTAAAAGTATTGCATTTAAAAGTAGTATTTAAATAGCCCCTAGGAAGATAAAATATTCAGGGATATATCTAACCAGAGATGGAAAAGACCTATACAATGAAAACTACAAGACACTAATGCAAGAAACCAGGAGACCTACATAGGTGGAAAAACATACCTTGCTCATGGATAGGAAGACTTGTGAAAATGTGAATTCTACCCAAGGAAATCTACAGACACAGTGCAATCCCGATCCAAATTCCAGTGACATTTTTTAATGAGATGGAGAAAGAAATCACCAACTTCATATGGAAAGGGAAGAGTCCCCAGATAAGTAAACCATTTCTCAAGAAGAAGAACAAAGTGGGAGGCCTCACACTACCTGATTTTAGAACCTATTATACCACCACAATAGTCAAAACAGCCTGGTACTGGTACAACAACAGATACATTGACCAATGGAACAGAATTGAGAATCCAGACATAAATTCAACCACCTATCAGCAGCTGATATTTGACAAGGCTCAAAGTGTATTAACTGGGGGAAAAGATGGTCTCTTTAACAATTGGCACTGGCATAACTGGATATCCATCTGCAAAAAAATGAAACAAGACTCATACCTCACAGCATGCACAAAAACTAACTCAAAATGGATCAAAGAGCTAAATATAAAATCTAAAACAATAAAGATCATGGAAGAAAAACTAGGGACAAGGTTAGGAGCCCTGATACATGGCATAAACAGAATAAAAACCATAAGTAACAATGCACAAATACCAGAAGAGAAACTAGATAACTGGGAGCTCCTAAAAATCAAACACTTACGCTCATCAAAAAACTTCACTAAAAGAGTAAAAAGACAACCTACAGACTGGGGAAAAAAATTTGACTATGACAAATCTGATCAGCGTCTAATCTCAGAAATCTACAAGATACTTCAAAACTTCAACAATGAAGACAACCCAATTAAAAAATGGGCAAAGGATATGAATGGGCACTTCACCAAAGAAGACATTCAGGCAGCCAACAGACACATGAGGAAATGTCACAATCATTAGCCGTTAGAGAAATGCAAATCAAACCTACAGTGAGATGCCGTTTCACCCCAACTAGGCTAACGTTATTCCAAAAAACACAATGAATGTTGGAGAGGTTGTGGAGAGACTGGAACACATATACACTGTTGATAGGAATGTAAAATGGTACAACCACTTTGGAAATTGATTTGGCACTTCCTTAAAAACCTAGAAACAGAAGTACCATACAATCCAGCAACCCCCTCCTTGGACTATATCCTAGAACAGTAAGAGCCTTCACACAAATTGATGTATGCACACCCATGTTTATTGCAGCACTGTCAAAATAGCAAAAAGATAGAAACAACCTAGGTGCCCATCAACGGATGAATGGAGAAACGAATTATGGTATATTCACAGAATGGAATACTAGGCAACAATAAAGAACAATGATGAATCTCTGAAACATAACATGGAGGAATACAGAAGGTATTACTCTGAGGGAGTTCAGTGAGTCACAAAAGACAAGTATTGTATAAGACCACTATTATACAAACTCAAAAGATTTAAACACAGAAGAAAACATTCTTTGATAGTTAACGTGGGAGGGGAGGGAGGAAGACAGGTTTTCACTAACTAGATAGTAGACAAGAGGGAAGGACAACACACACTACAGGAGAAATCAACACAACTGGACTAAACCAAAAAACTAATAAGTTTCCTGAATGCAGCCAAACACTTCCAGGGACAGAGTAGGAGGGACGGGGGTCTGGGGACCATGGTTTCAGGGACATCTAAGTCAATTGGCATAAAGTTTATTAAGAAAATATTCTGCATCCCACTTTGGTGAGTGCCATCTGGGGTCTTAAAAGCTAGCAAGCGGCCTTCTAAGATGCATCAATTTGTCACAACCCACCTGAAACAAAGGAGAATGAAGAACACCAAAGACACAAGGAAAACATTAGCGCAGGAGACAGGGCCACATAAACCAAGACTCCATCAGCCTGAGACCAGAACTAGATGGTTCCCGGCTACCATCAATGACTGCCCTGACAGGGAACACAACAGAAAGTCCCCAGCAGAGCAGGAGAAAAGTAGGGCACAGAAGTCAAATTCTAGTAAAAAGACCAGACTTAATGGTCTCACTGAGACTGGAGGGACCCTGGAAGACATGGCCCCCAGACTCAGCCTAGAACTGAATCCATCCCTGAAGCCAGCTCTTCAGACAAAGATTAGACTGGATTATGGGACATAAAATACTCGTGGAGAGAGTGCTTCGTAGCTCAAGTAGATACATGAGACTAAGTATCCTGTCTGGAGGCGTGATGAGAAGGCAAAAAGGGACAGGAGCTGGTTGAATGGACTTGGGAAATCCACGGTGGAAAGGAGGAGTGTGCTGTCACATTGTACATAGAGCAGCTGGGGTCACATAGAAATGGGTGTATAAATTTTTGTATGAGAAACTGACTTGAATTGTAAACTTTCACTTAAAGCATAATAAAAAATGTAGTGTTTGAAACTAAAATATGTAGATATTAAAATATTTAGCAAAAGTGTATGTATATATATTTTCTCATTAGATTTACATGAATAACTCCTTATAAAAAGAAGAATAACGTATATTATCTTTGCCTGCCTATCGAGTGCCCACCCCTATGAGTGTGAAGACTCACTGATCCCTTCTGGCGCATCTCATTCCACTCATGAATCATTCTTCCAGATAATGGTGAGACAATTTACTCACTGTGACACTTTGGTATTGGTGAGCATCCTTCCTCTGTGCAGGTTATTCAAGTCCAGAGAGACTGAAGCAGGTACATAGCTATGATCACAGGTATAGTAGGAATATTTTCCTGTAGCAACTGCAAAGTTTTGTTTAGGCAATTTTCACCATATGTTTTTCCATGTTTTATTTCTGGAAAATTGCAAGTTCTCTCTTCGGAAAAACAAAACAGTCTGTAGGTTAATGAAAAATAATTGTTTAAATAATGACATTAATAATTCTATTATAATATTTAGCTGAATTTGTCCACTTGTATTAGTTATTTGAGGACTGGCAAAATCTATTTTTAAACCTATAAAGCTGTTTGAGGAGGTCAGTTTTGGAGTCACATCATGTGTATATCTTTTGTAAACACCTGCAAGATTAAAATCACACAAAAATGTAAATTTAGAGGAAGAGGGTGTCATGGATTGAATTGTAGCCCCCAAAAATATCTGTCTACTTGGCTGTATCATGATTTCCAGTATTGTATGATTGTCTACCGTTTTGTCATCTGATGTGATTTCCCTATGTGTTCTAAATCCTATCTCTATGATATAATGAGACGGATTAGTGGCAGTTATATTGATGAGGTCTACAAAATTAGATAGTGTCTTAAGCCAATCTCTTTTGAGATATAAAAGAGAGAAGTGAGCAGACAGACATGGGGACCTCATACCACTAAGAAAGCACCACTGGGAGCAAAGAGCATCCTTTGGACCTGGGTTCCTTGCGCCTGAGAAGCTCCTCGACCAGGGGAAGATTGATGACAAGGACCTTCCTCCTGAGCCAACAAAGTGAGAAAGCTTTACCCTGGAGCTGATGCCCCGAATTTGGACATGTAGCCTACTAGATGTGCAAGAATAAATTTCTTTTTGTTAAAGCCATCCAATTGTGGTATTTCTCCTACAGCAGCACTAGATGACTAAGACAGAGGGTAAACGTGATTCTATCCAGTAGACTTTGCAGGTCTAAGAAATATACTACTGGTCTAAGAAATATGCTGCTATTTATAGTTCTTCATTTCCTTCCTTTATGTCTCACATCCTTTGCCTTTCCCATTTTCTGTAAAGAGAATTTGAATATAAAGTATTCATATAAAAAATCAGTAAAAAAAAGTAGAACAATACAACAAAGATATAATTACTAATTCTGACGAATGTCCTCTAGGAACATTTATGCTGGTATGTTTATACATTTTTGAGTAATTATCACTGCCTTTTGTTAAAAATGTATAAATATTATTCCTTTTTATAGTGTTTTTGAGAAAACGAGGCTGAAATGTTTCTCAAGTCCTTATATCAAAACAGCACTATTTTTCCTTATTATTTTCTGTTTTATTCTAGTTTATCTTTTTAGTTCTTGTTTGAAAAAGGTACATGTAGCAATTCAGCTAACGAAGTTAACCAGGGATATTCATTTGTCTACATTTTGGTAGCGATCATGGTTGATGTTCCAAAATAATAAAAACTATCAAATGGTGTGGTAGAAAACACTGTAAAATATGAAGTGTCTGTCTGAAAATAAAAATGAGAATAGCATCATTTTGAGAAGTGTGGCTGGGGGGAAAGATACTGTTCGTAAACTGATAATGGGATTTCAAGGATTATCCCTGGTTACTCTCATTCAAAGGAGCCCTGCTGATGCAATGGTTAAAGCACTCTGTGGCTAACCAAAAAGGTCCTCAGTTTGAACCCAGCAACTGCTCTGCAGCAGAAAAGACCTGGCGATCTGCTCCAGTAAAGATTACAGTCTAGGAAATCCTATGGGGCAGTTCGACTCTGTCCCGTAGTGTCACTGTTAAGTCAGAATCACCTTAATAGCACATAACTGTCATTCAGAAAATCTAAAGTTCAAGCAAATTACGATGCTTTTCTTCTTCATAAATAGCCACACATGGTTGAACCTCCATGATCTTTTTTCCCCTTGTTTCCACTGCTCAGAGTAATCTCTCCATCTTCCATTGATCTCAATCTAATCATCTTTCCAAAAACTCACCTGAGCATTCAGCAAAAATTTATGAAGTGATTAATATGTGCCAGGCACAATTTCTGTGTTTAGACCTCCCCTGGCTCCCTTGGAGCCCTGTTGAGGCAGTGGTTAAGAGCTCAGGCTGCTAAGCAAAACATAGGCAGTTCGAATCCACCAGCTGCATCTTGGCCACCCTATGGGGCAGTTCTACTCTCTCCCATAGGGTTTCTATGGGTAGGAATTGACTTGATGGCAGTGGGCAGTGGTGGTTGTTTTTTTTAAATCTCCCTTATCTAGTCACCCAATTCAGGAGTTGAAAATCGTTTTACTTCTCCATGAATGTTAATAGAGTCTTATCTTTTGATGCATATATGTTTTGCTTTACATGTATTTGTTTGTTAAAATGTTTTATCTCTTAAGTGCTGTGAAGCATGGATGTGTTTTTTTGTTGTTTTCTCTTTCCAGCTTTTGTATTGCATCATGAAACAGAATGTATTGCTCAATAAATTTTGTGCTACTGGATACATAAAAATACTTTTATCTCTGCACATGTGTTCTTTTCCTAAGTGGATAGCCTTCTTAAAGACCACGTTCAGAGAGAGTTACTGAAGAAGACTAGTTTTCAACTGAATCTCAGGCAGGCTTTGTCCAAATTCTACTGGTCACTTTCAGGTTGGCAGATTGCCCTTCCTCTGCTATGTCTTATATTTTATTGCCATCTCTAACAGAAGACAGGCCTTTTAACATACACTTGGGAATCAGGAGAAAAGACAAATTACACATCCACTAGGTTCCTTAGCAAGTACACTAGTGACAGAGCCGTCAATCTAGTTGAATAGGATGACTGTCCTGTTTTAATTGAGAAACTTAAAACTGTATAGAAAGCTTTGTTGCTGTTGTTACTGTTAGTGAAGGAACTTCCCCAAATAGATGTAAACAACGTATCAAACTCAGCATTCAAAAAATTGTTAAAAAGAATTTCCTTACAAATAAACGAACAGTTCATTTAATCATATTCTGTTGATAAACGGTATTCAATGAGGCATCCTAAATCTCATTGCTGGTACAAATGGTTAACAAGTTCAGCTGCTAACCAAAAGGCTGGCAGACTGAGTCTACCCAGAGGCAACTCAGAAGAAAGTCCCGGTGATCTACCTCCCAAAAATCAGCCATTGAAAACCCTATGAAGCACAGTTCTACTCTGACACACAAGAGGTCACTGTGAGTTGGCGATGATGACATGGCAACTGGTTTTTCTGGTTTGAATCTCATTGGAGTTTCCATTTACATAGCATGGAAATAGGAGTATTGAATTTTAAGAGAAAATGGCATGCATTTAAAAAATATAATAAAGAATTCATAAAGATTGTAAAGAAGGAGTAAAACATAAGACTGTAAGTAAAAAAATCTTAAAGGTCCTACCAAATAAAAATGTCTTGGAAAAAAAAATTAGAATTAACAAAAATAATTTTTATTTAAAGATAAAGACTGTACGAATTATATTTCTAATGTTTTAAGATATTATTCTTTAATGAGAAAGAATTGTTTACAAATACAAAATTAATATTGTTGTTTTGTGCCATTGAGTCAATTGTGACATAGAGCAGACCTATAAGACAGTATAGAACAGCCCCACAGTGTTTTCTAGGCTGTAATCTTCATGGGAAAAGATCGCCAGGTCTTTTCTCCAATGGAGTGGGTGGTGACTTTGAATCGATGACCCGTTGATTAGCAGCAGAGCACTTAACCATTGTGAAACCAGGGATCCATCATAATTAATATAGAAAATATTAAGTACTATTCTAGGATAATGAAGGAGGAAAATCAGTTACTAAAGTCAAAGGTTTCAAATTATTTATTTGTTTATATATGCAAAATTTGCCACTGAGAAAAGTAAATTAACATATATTGGCATTACACTAGAAATTAAGAATATATTTTAATTTTTGCTGTAAGATAATTTTACATGACACTAATTTTGTTGAATTATTAAATTGATAATGCCTTCTACCAGCTTTATTAATGTATAATTGCTATGAAATACACTGTACATATTTAAAATGCACATTTTGAGAGGTTTTCACGTATGAATCTGTGAAACCATCATCACAATGAAGACTATGAAAATATTTACCACTCTCCAAAATTCCCTTGTATGACAAATAAACAAGCCCCCAAATATTTCCAAGTCAGATTCTGGCTTTTCTTCTGACATGTTTTCTCGTTACAGCCTTATGAGCATAGTCACGTCTCAATAATCAGTATTAAATGGCTTCTCACACTTTGGAACTCAGGAAATAGAGAAAATGTGACTTTTTATTTTTCTTTAAGTTATTATAATTTCCCCCAAACGTATACTACTTCGTTATGATCCCACAATCCAGAATATTCCTACCAGTTGGTTCATTCAAAACTACAGCCACATGAAAGTAGATATAACATAAAGCTCCATTTAAGAGGGAAAGTGAATATTCATATATGTTTTTAACTTACCTTGTCCCTCAGCACAGGACACCCACAAGGTGAGAAGGATATTGATTGAAAGTAGCATGTCAAGATGTTCCTAATGATATATAAACGTATTCCAGTTGTGCTGTTTTGGGTTTGAAATCAGCTTCTTTAGCAATTATCAACTATGACTCTAAGTACACTACAATATAGCTAGGTAAATTGATGTCACTAAGTAAATACCAATGTTCAGTGAGTTTTGCAAACTCTCTAGGTAATTCTCATCAGTGGTTTCACAATCATTTCTTTAAGTCATCACCTGTTATGTATACATACAAATTTCTGTGGGAACAGGATGACTTGTCTCCAAAGGTAATATAAAATGCTAACTAACTTAAATAAAACGTTTCTTGAAAATAGGTCAAGTTATTCCTCAGCAAGTTGAATAATCTGTGAATAGCTCTCACAATCCAAGTCATGTCACTAGAACTTCCTCAGTACTTCCTTTCACTCAACCTCATTACTTAGGGGTCCCTGAATATCAAGTAGGGTATTTGAACTATTGTCAACCATCTGTATTTTTTGTGGGGTTAGAAAAGAAAACTGCTGCTGCTTTTTTTAACTCACACTTGCTCACACTAGCTAGTGCAAGGGTTTCAAAACATTCTTAACATTAAAATAGTCTTTAACTGAAGTGTTGAGGCAACTTTTTTAATATGGCACAATGTATTCTGACATATACAATGATTTCCCTTCTAGTGAAGAAATATCACTCAAGCCTCACTTTCCTTTAACTGGACTGTTCTCTTACTGACTTATTAATTGCTGTTATTCTTTATTTTCATATATATATGAAAATGTATATATATGTATACATGTAGAAAGAGAGTTTATATATTTTCATACTTACACGAAAATATGTATATCTTTCAAACTGTATTTGTCATGTTTTACTCTAAAGAACTGCTTTCAAACATAATTAATATTAAATATATAATATTAACATGAAAGTGGAGAAAGCAAACCATTAACCACAGTCATAGTATTGTTTCAAAACTTATTTATATGTTTATCTAATTTAATTACAATAATTTTAAGTACTGAAAAATATATAAAATTATGTATAATCAAGACTTTCAGAATAGTTTATAATCTGACAAAATTTCTACTGACAACATTTACATACTCAACATGGAACAAAATCTAACTACCTGAGTCACCAAAAGCAAGCAGAAATTGGAAAACGTCTAACATTTGAAAGAATAAAATCAACCTATGATATCCATATTTTCCCATTTTTTCAACTGAGGGCACACCTCAGTCCTCGGGTGCATGGATGATAGAGCTTAAGCAGAAATGAGTAGTCTTGTTTTTGTGTTAACTAAGACGTCTGAGTCTGGCTGGAAAAATATGTGTCAACTGAGGAGAGAAATACAGGACAATAGAAAGCCCCGTCAAGAAAATCCCTCTAAATTTGCACACAATCGCGCCTTAGATTATTTACTGACTGAACACTGAGCGTTGTGTACAGAAGTCCAGTAAAAAGCAACTGTAGCAGAGCTGAAAACATTGACAAATTCAGCCATTCCCAATGTGAGATACAGAGAATTTGGAGTTCAAGGCTAGGGGAGCTTAGTTAATTTCTCATAATTCCTCTTGAATCTCAAAACGAGATATGTTTTAGAAGGACCACGGTGCAGGAATTAACTAAAGAATATGCATTGGATTCAGCCAAATCTGAAATAGACCTATCCTAGAAAAACCTAAAACCACGTCTTCACAGGATAATCCTGTGCCAGCAGGAATAAAGCTATTTGAAGAAAGTCTGTATGTTTCAGAGGAAGATGCAAGAACATATAATTTCTACAGTGTATTATTCATGATATCTAGTGTAGAATTAAAAACTAGTTTGACTTGTTTAACACTGTGTAGTAGTGACAAAATGATAGATAACTTGATCAATGGAACAGAAGAGTCCAGAAAAAGACCCCCATGTGTAAATGAGCAGTTTTATGAACCAATGCAATTTGAAGTGGAAAAAATAAAAGGTTTTCTCAGAAATGTTGGTGCAACAACTGCGATGTAGGATGGTAAACAAAACTGAACCTTGGCCTTTCTCACACCAAACAAATCAGTTTAAGCTGGATCATAGTTCTAAATGTGAAGTTAAAAAGGTAGAAGATAAAACCTGAGAAGAAAACATAGTGGAATGTATTCAGTCATTTGTGGTAGACTAATATTTCTTTAAAAAAATAAATACATAAAAAGACTACTAATTGTTTTAAAAAATGATAATTTGGACATCAGTAATAATTTAAATTCATGTCCACCATAAGGAATTATCATAAAACTAAAAATAAAATAAGCCTTATATTGGCAGAAGATATTTGTAATATATCAGACAAAAGATCTATATGTATCATAAACACTTCGTTAAAGTATTGAAGTGATCAGCAATCACTTTATAAACCTAGATACACAAACGTGTTCAATATCATTCATCAGTGAAACACAACAAACATTCAATTAAATATACTACACTCTCAGAAAATATCTAATATATAAATGTCTGATGTTTCCAGTTTTTTGTTACAATGAGGTTCCGTAAGGGACTTTTTAAAATTGAGGTACCTGAGACAAATCTCAAGGTTTGGGTACAACTGCTTTGTTGCTGGCTCCATTTTCACCCTATCAACTGCCATCTCCCATGCAGACCTAATCATGAAACTAAGGAATGTCCAGTAATGACGACATAACCACTGAGACACCCACCACCCGTCACATACCATTGCAATTACCACACTGTAACAAGTCTAAGAAAGATACATATATCCTTTAGGCCAATCACCTCATGAGCTTGGGTTACAGGAAGCCCTGCCTTACAAGTTCCTGCCACAGGATGTCCGGCATTCTCAAAAATCTACTACCAATCAAGTAATGTCTTTTGGTGATCTAAGTTTGTAATACCAAACAAGTAATGTACTACAAGTTCTTTGTTCCTCCCTTATAAAAAAATCACTGCCGTGTAGCCATTTTGAAGTACTGGATTTCACTGCATGGAATTCAGTCTCTTCCCAGATTGAGCTGTCTCTTTGCTTTCAACAAATCTCTCAGTTTTAATCAGAGTATGGGTCATTACTCTTAGATATTCATTGGTGTAGGCGGCAGGATTCTGAAAGATATTATCTTCTGCATTACTGAGAAGTCGTGGAACCAGCTCACCCTGGTACCAGCAAGGGTCCCTTGTGCCCATAAGTGTCTCCTCTAATTCTCTGGGTTAACTGGAAGTAAGCCTCTCACATACAAGCCTCTGCTTATTGCGAAGATGGCTCTTTGAGAGATCTATTGTCTACTTACCTTCGTTTTCTGTTTATCTCCTGAGAGTCGTTCTGGGTTCATTACCAAAATAAGTTTGGTGGGACTGCCACCTCACAGCCAGTCTATATTATTGAACTCTCTTTTGTTTCTGCTGCACAGTAGAATTTTCACGAGCATTTAGGTCTTTAATACTTGCAGGTTTCCCCGTAAGATGGGAAATGCAACTTCCAAGACTGAAGCAGAAGCCCCTAAGCAAACTCTTGCAGTTTGTATGACTAAGCATTACGTCCGCACTTCAGTCGTATATTTACACTGCTGGCATGCACTTACAGAGCGAAATTTAAAGACCAAAAGCTTTTGCGGGAGTCATTTGAATTAACAAAATTAAACTTTCTGCACAGTAACTTAGAGGGTAAGAGCTTACAAATAAAATTAAAGCAATAGGTGGCATGTATTGATTGCTACTTGGAAGCTTCCAAAAGAAATCAAAACAACAATTTTGACTCCTTGCAGGAGACTGTTTCAAAACCAGCTAAACAAATTAAAGAATTACAGTCTCAGAGCTCTGTAACCTTGATGAACACCTGCCCGGCAGCAGCCCCGACACCCTCCCTTTCCCAAAATCTCCCTCTTTCTCAAAATAGCTCCCTTTCCCAAAATGTTTCTGTCATGGATTGAATTATGTCCCCCCAAAATATGTCATCTTAGATAGGCCATGATTCCCAGTATTGTATGGTTATCCTCCTCTTTGTGATCTGATGTGCTTATCATTTATGTTGTAAATCCTAACCTCTATGATGTTTATGAGGTAGGATTAGAGGTGGTTATGTGAATGAAGCAGGACTCAATCTAAAGGACTTGGTGGTACCTTCAGTCAATGTTTTGAGATGTAAAACAGAGAAGTGAGCAGAGAAGAGAGGGTCCTCATGCCACAAAGAAAGAAGCACCAGGAGCAGAATGCATCCTTGGACCTGGCATTCCTGTGCTGAAAAGCTCCTAGACCAGGGGAAGATTGATAACAAGACCTTCTCCCAGAGCCAAGAGCATGAGAAAGCCTTCCCCTGGAGCTGGGATCCTGTATTCAAACTTATAGCCTCCTAAACCATGAGAGAATAAACTACTGTTTATTAGAGTCATCAACTTGTAGTATTTCTGTTATAAGGGCACTAGATACCTAAGACGGGCTCTCTTTCCCAAAATGGCTCACTTTCGCCAGGTGGTGAAGTCCCTGGTATCTGTAGTCCACTCCTAGCCTCCGACATCCAGCTCCCTTCCCCTACCTCTGCCCCTCCAGCAGTTACTGCCCTGTACACCTCTTTACCTACGTACTCCAATGAAAACCCTCCTACTGAGCCTCCTATTATCACAAAGAACCTCCAGAAGATTTAAAACTCTTTTGTGAAATGATTTTTAAAACTAAACATCCTGAGGAGGGTCAGAAGCCACCACAAGTTACTTTTGCCCCCTGGTGAAAAACAGAACTTCAGGCTATTGAAGAATTTCCTAATCCTCACAAAGATCCTCAAAAATTCACTCAAGAATTTAGAATCTTGGCTGGCATCTACAAGTCTGGTCTGGCAGATTTATATAATTTAATAAATTCACTGATAAGGCCAGGTGACTTTCAATCCCATTGCCATCAAGTCAATTCCAACACAAAGGTGCATGGAAAGGGCCCGATGGAAAAATCCTATAGAATCCCTAAACATCCAGCCTAGCATTCCTGGCATGGAACTAATAGTATATACAAGAACTATTGTCACAAACCTTCTTGAAAATATCCCAAAGGTTTTCCCCTGAAAAATAGTTTGGAAGAAGGTTCAGAGTTGCTAACAAAATAAAGATGAAAATGTTTATGACTATAGGGACTGTTTGACTAAACTCTTTTGAGAAAACTCTGGTTTAAAGCTAGAAGAGTCTGAATCCTGTATTGCTTTCAAATCACTTTTTGTTAATGGCCTCCATCTGGAGCTAGCTGTATTAGTCAAATGCCACAAATAGATTTAAAAAATGGAAGCAAACCACACTTAGCCACTCTACCTTATAATTTGTCCCAATTTTGGAACACAAACTTAGGAAGCTGAACGGAGAACTAATGTTAAAGAAAATAAACTTACGGCCCTGTAATTACATCAGTTACAGTCCCAGCCTCAAAATTTCTCCACAGAAAACAGGTCCTCCCGACATACGGCTAAGACTGGGCCCAGTAACTTACCCTTTTTTGTTACTACTGTAAAAAGCCCAGATATTTCAAAAGGGAATATTTAAAACTAAAAAAATAAACTAGACAACCTAACACTAGATGTAGCCCAGAACCAAATAGAATGAAGGGGCTCCAGGGACAAATCAGAGGGTTTTCCTATGGTAGCACTAAACTCTCAGGCAGAAACTACTATTCAAATAAATGGAGAAACATGCCAAATTTTAAGACACAGGTTTAGCCTTATCAGCAATAAACCCCACAAATTTGCAAAAGCCCTTGCCGTAGAGTAATAAAACCTCAAGAGCCACGGAGATCACTGATCAAGAACAGATTTTAACCTTTTCCTAGCCTTTTTCTGTCTCTTTAGGACCTGTACAGGACATATACTCTTTTTCCTCAGCTTAGATACTCCAGTAAATTTACTAGGAAGGGATCTGTTATCCAAGTAGAATTTTCAAAAATTCTTGGAACAGAAGAAACGTTATTAGATTTACCTGAGCAAATCAATAGATAGACTCTCTGATAGGAAATACTTTAAGTGAAGAAGCCTAGTGCTATTTACAAGCACTCAGGCTATGTGTGCAGTAAGGCCATTCTCCTACTTTATCCAATTCTATAGAATGTCTTCTGTACCCAAACATTTATGAGCTAATACTTCTACCATTGTTGGTTAGGTCTTGTCAGCTGAACAGATTAAAATTCAAATACATACCTCTAAATTTTTACCTAAAATTTCTCAATATCCTTTAAAAAGAGAAGTTAAGGAATGACTTGTTCTTATAATTCAAGACTTTTGGGTGAAAGCCTTAATAATCCCTTGCTGCAGTCCGTGTAAGTGTTTTCCCTGTTAAGAAATCCAAGAATTGGGGCTGGGAATTTATGCAAGACTTAAGTGCTATTAATGGTATAATAATTCCAAGATTCCCCCTAAATGCTAATTCTCACCTATTTCTTTCTAATATTCCTCCCAAAACAATTCGTTTCAAAGTAGTTGGTCTTTACAAGCTTTTATTTTTTTAGCAAGACAGTCCATCTGGACAGTCGATATTTTCTTGCTTTCATTTTGAGGAAGCAACAATTTACCTGGACTGTCATGCCCCAACATTTTACTTAGTCCCCCATCTATTTTTCTCAGATTTTACGTGTTGATTGACAGCCTTTACTGTTCACAGAGTTCCACCTTATTGCAATATGTGGATGATTCATGTGTGTGTTCTAACGCTCAGCAGCAATGTCTTATGGATAGTATTTTCTTATTACAACATTTGGCCAAAGGAGGCCATGAAGCCTCCAGAGACAAATTACAGTTAACTCAATCTTTTGTTAAAAACTTAAGCCATATTATTTCAGCAAAAGGGGTCACTATAGACCACAAAAGAAAAGAAATTGTCTCAGCTTATCCTGTCCCTACTACCAAGAAACAGTTAAGAGGATTTCTAGGACTCTGCAGCCACTGCAGAACTTGGATGCCTAATTTGTATTTGCTGTCTCAACAATTTTACCATTGTCTAAAGAGTTCAGAGACTGATCCTTTCTAGCTATTTGAGAAAATAATAAAGGCTATCACTCAACTAAAAGAATCTCTTAACCACTGCACCACCAAGGTTCCACGTTGGCTCTAGAGTTTCCTAGCTATAATTTAGAGTTTTCATTTTTTGTTCATGAGATTCTGGGAATGCTCTAGATGGTCTGACTCAAAAACACAGAGGACAACAAAGACCCATTGGTTATTACACCATCCAGCGGGACCCAATTGCAAAAGGCTACCCCCAATACCTTATAGCAGTCACTGCAACCGATAGGTTGGTATTGTCCGCAGCAGATTTAGTTTGGGGAAAATTTCTTGCTGTTTATGCACCTCATCTTGTGTCAGCCATTTTAAATTCAACACTTATGCAACACCTGTCAGCCAGCAGGCAGACTTCTTATGAAGTTCTCCTTTGGCCACGTCCAAAACTCGGTTACATACTGTAGCCTCTCTGAATCCATCTACATTGTTACCTTTACCTGATAATGGTGACCATCTAACCTACGATTGCTTAAATCTTACTGAAGAGCTTTTGTCTCCAAGAAAAGGGTTATGGATTGAATCATGATCCCCCCATAAATGTGTGTCAAATTGACTATTCCATGATTCCCAGTATTGTGTGATTATCTAATGTGTTTTTCCTATATATTGTAAATCCTACCTCTATGATGTTAATGAGGTGGGATTAGCAGCAGCTATGTTAATGAGGCAGTACTCAAACTACAAGATTAGGTTGTGTCTTAAGTCAATCTCTTTTGACATATAAAATAGAGAAATGAGTAGAGAGAGAGAGGGGGACCTCATACCACCAAGAAAGCAGCTCCAGGAGCAGAATACATCTTTTGGACCCAGGGTTCCTGTGCTGAGAATTTTCTCAACCAGGGGAAACCTGATGACAAGGATCTTCCTCCAGAAATGACAGAGAGAAAGACTTCCACTAGAGATGGCACTCTTTATTCAGACTTCTAGCCTACTAGAGTGTGAAAGAATAAATTTCTGTTTCTTAAAGCCATCCACTTGTGGTATTTCTGTTAACAGAACACTAAATAACTAATACAACAAGGTTTACAAGAAACCCTGTTATTGAATCCTGATTTAGTTTTATTTATAGATGGGTCATATTTAATGGTGAACCTACCAGCTCTCATTACCAGGGAGGATATACTTTTATTATTACTTCAGTTGAGGTCCTTGAAAGTGGCACCTTTCCTGAGGTCAGTTCAGCAGAGCAAGCTGAAATAATCACACTAGCAAACGGTTGCAAACTGGTTTCTAGACCATCAGTAGATATTTTTATAGACTCCAGGTACGTTATTGGCATTATTAAATATTATGGCATGTTATGGAAACAAAAGGGTTTGCTAACTTCTTTTGGGACCCAAATGAAAAATGGCCCTTTAGTAGTGGACCTCTTAGAAGCCATTCTGCTCCCTTCTGAGATTGTTGTAATTAAAATCATGGCCCATGAATCCAAAGAGTTTCCACAAAGAGAGGAAATTTAGGGAAACAACAGAGTTGATAGAGCAGCTAAACAAACCACTTCCCAATCACCCTTCAAAGCCTCCAACTTCATTTATAACCATGATAATTCCACTCAAGATCATGATGAAAAGGAAGGAACAGCTAATATTAACAGAACAGTTAAGATGTCTGTAAATATGGAACCAGTAATATGTTGCCTAGCAAAATTTGACTGGAAAGAAATTTCAGAAGCAGTCTTTAGACATCAGCAATTAACACCCACAGAAGAAATTAGAGAATGAAAGCCGTCCAGCTGTCGTTATGAGCCAATCACTGGATCGTTGATTGAGCCTAATAAAAAAAACATTTTTCCAGAATGCTAACATGTTTTAGTGGTTCAAAATTCCTGGCATGATAATATGGAAATAACAGCAGATGAACTAATTGAGCCTTTAGAATGTATTTGGGAAGATTTTTCTGTAGCTGTAGACCATGTATTTTCCTCATAGTTTTAAAAATCAAACTCCCAACAGGAGACAGAGTACCTAGTAACCAGGGATACATGGTTTCCTACTACCCACCCTTCTTCCCTGTACGTGGCCTCTGCCAATTTCCAATGGGCCACAGTTGCTTGGCCAGAGAGACATCAGCTCACTGTCACCCAGATTCACCATTTTGGACCTCAGCCACCGAAGACAGCATACAGGGATTATTGGAAGGCAACTTCATGGATTTCCCAACACGAGACAAAGCACCCTATAACCAGGGATACATGCTCTCCTAATCCGCATGCTTTTTCCCACGTGGCCTGCATTGCTTTGCAACAAGCCACAGTCACTCATCCAGAGAGATACCAGCTCACTGTGGCCCAGGTCCAATCACCTATCAGTATTTGGCTCATTCAGCACCATTTTTGTTCGTTTTTGCTATTCTTTTTTGGCTTTTTTTGTTGCTTCTCTCTGTCTCCATTCCTTACCTTCCGTTCTCCTCCCAAGCTAGCCCTGTGTGCCATGCTCTAAACTCCTTGACAAGCTGTGCCATACTGCACGGCCATCCCAGGTTTGTACCACCGTGCTGGCAGTCTCCCTCAGAGTCATTTTTTATTTTTTTTCTAGTTTCTTCTATCTCTCTCCTTTCTTTCCTTTTCTTTCTCCTCTCAAGCTGTCCCCGTCTGACATTCCCGCCCCTTCTTGGCATGCTCTGCTACCCCACTCTGCTAGAGAGTCATTGGCACCTGGCTTCCCAGATCTGCATCACCCCTTCTGGCAGGGTCTCTTTGTGCCTTCTTTTTTTTCTTTTCTGGTTAATTCTCACTCACTCCCTTCCTTATTTTCGTTTCTCCAGTCTACCTAGCACCTAGAATTGCCCTCACCTCTTCTAAATGGGCAGTGTTGTACTGCTTGGCTAGAGAGCCACTAGCACATGGTCTCCCAAGGTGTGGGCTACCCCCTAGGGCAGCTCCTTCAGTGCAATATTTTTTCCTTTTTTCTGTTTGTTTCTTCTCTCTCTATTCCTTGATTTCCTTTCTCCTGTCTCCTCCTTGACAGGCTCAGCCACACCACTCGGCTAGAGAGCTATCAGCACACAAACTCACGAGGTCTGCCAAGACCCTGCCTGCCGAATCTTAATATGCCTTTGTTTTATTTCCTTTTTTCTTTTTCTTTTTGGTTTTTTTCCTTCTTTTGTTTCTCTGTCTTCTTTGTCTTCTTTCGCTCACTCACTTTGCTCTGCACATCACATCCTCTCCCTTCTCTCCTGCCTATCTACACCTCATGCAGAATGTCATGCCCCTGAGCATCAGGAATGTGGTCTTCCTGACCCTGCCTCACCCTGGCACCCGAACCCACCCCAATGGCCCGAGATCATGCCACAAACTACCAATACCCACCCTTCTACCCCACTGAACCAGCTCTGCTGCACCATAGCTGAGTGACAAGCCCTGCCCACTTGGACAAGGTGGTTAGAACTAGTGTGCCCACAGGCAAACAAGGAATAAAACACACTCAGCTTGCCTGCCCAGACATAACCAAATAAAATAAAAAAGTAGGATGAAATAAACAAATCTACAATCAGTAAACAAAGAAAATAATTCCTGAATGCCCCAGATACAGCAGACAATAACAAATCATAAAAAAAACAGGAAAGGATGTCTACAGAAAGTGTCCAGAATAAGACACCAGATGACTTTCTGGTAGAATAATAGGCACTGGAACTACCTGATAGGAAATTCAAAATCTTAACATTAAGGGATCTCCAAGAGATGAAGGAGAATGTAAACAAAAATAAGGGGAAAAAAAGACAAAATCATGGAAAATATAGACAAAATCAGGGAAAACAGAAAGCAATGGAAGAAATTCAAGAAAATAATACAGAAACAAAATATCAAAATAAGCAAACTACTAGAAATCATACAAAACCGGCAATTAGAAGTCCAAAACATAAGCTACAAGATTTCAGGAATAGACAGTGCAATAGAAGGTTTTAGGAGCAAATTTAAAACAATGGAAGACAGAATCAGCAAAAGTAAAGACAAATCCTTGGATACAATTTTGAGAAAAAAATCCAAAGAAAGAATGAAGAAACGCTGAGTACGATGTGGGATGCAATCATTAACAACCCAGGTAATGAACACTCAAAGAGGAAACCGAAAAAAAAAATTTTTACAACAGAGATCTTGTGAAGTCAAACTGGAAATGACAATTTCAAAACAACCAAAGCGGGAATATACGGTGTAAGCTTAGAACTCTTAAATGGAGAGAGAGTCAAGGCAACATCAAGTAATAAAAGACTGGTATAAACTTAGGAAGATAGGAGTACATTTTGAGTAACTACAAGAAAGTTAACAAATCTACTCATCAGAATAAAGAAGAAAAACATAAAGTCCCAGTAAACACAAAATCTACAAAAACTAAAGAAATAAAAAATTCACAAACAAAAGGATTTCAGCACAGGAGAATAAGAGGAACAAAGAAAACATCAGCACCCAAAAAAAATCATTACAAAATGACAGCAAGAAACTCACACCTATCAATAATCACACTGAATGTAAAAGGCTTAAATGCACCCATGAAGATACAGAGAGTAACTGAATCATTAAAAAAACAGGACCCATCAATATGCTGTCTACAAGAGACACATCTTAGAAACAAAGACATAAATATATTAAAAATCAATGGATGAAAAAATATATCAACAAAACAGAAGCCAAAAAAAAAAAAAAAAAAGCAGAAGTGGCAATAATAGCCTCAGATAAAATAGACTTTTAAAATAAAATCAACCATGAAAGAAACAAGGAAGGAGACTATATAATGATTTAAGGGACAATCCACCAGAAGGACATACCATAATAAATATCCACACTCCCAATGACTTGACTCCAAAATACATAAAACAAACTCTAACAGCACTGAAAAGAAAAACTGACAGTTCCACAATAATAGTAGGAGACTTCAATACACCACTCTCAGTAAAGGATAGAACATCTAGAAAAAAATTCAACAAAGATACAAAATACCTAAAGGCCACAATCAAACAACTGGACCTCATAGACATATAAAAAACATTCCACCCAACAGCAACACTGTACACAATCTTTTCCAATGCTCATGGAACATTCTGTAGAATATACCACATTTTAGGCCTCAACAAAATCCCAAACTTTGAGAAAATACTAAGCATCTCCTCTGAATGCAACTTCATTGAAGTAGAAACTAATAATCAGAAGAGCAAGGGGAAAATATCAAATACATGAAAACTGAACAATACCTTGCTTAAAAACCATTGGGTAAAAGAAGAAATCAAAGACGGAATTAAAAAAAAACTGGAGAAATAAATGAGAATGTAAACACATCATAACAAATTCTTTGAGACACAGTAAAGGCAGTGCTCAGAGGTCAATTTACACCAATACACCTACACATCAAAAAAGAAGAAAGGGACAAAATCAAAACATTAGCTATACAGCTCGAACAATAGAAAGAGTACAGCAAAAGAACCCCACAGCCACCAGAAGAAAGGAAATAATAAAGATCATGACAGAAATAAATGAAATAGAGAATGGAAAAACAATAGAAAGTATCAACAAAATTCATAAACTGGTTCTTTGAAATGATCAACAAAATCGACAAACCATTGGCCAAACTGAGGAAAGAAAAACAGGACACAAATAACCCAAATGAGAAATTAAATAGGGGACATTACAACAGAATCAACTGAAATAAAAAGGATCATAACAGAGTGCTATGAAAAACTATACTCCAATATATTTGAAAACCTAGAAGAAATGGATAAATTTCTAGAAACACATTACCTGCCTAAACTAACACAAACTGAAGTTGAAAATCTGAACAGACCCGTAACAAGAAGAGTTTGATAAGTTATTAAAAAAATTCACAACAAAAAAAAAGCCCTGGCCCAGATGGCTTCTGTGTTAGTCATCTAGTGCTGCTATAACAGAAATACCACAAGCAGGTGGTTTTTAACAAAGAGAGATTTATTTTCTCACACTCAAGTAGGCCACAAGTCCAAATTCAAGGCATCAGCTCCAGGGGAAGGCTTTCTCTGTTGGCTCTGGAGGAAGGTCCTTGTGGTGCTTCAGTCTTCCCTTGGTCTGGGAGAATCTCAGTGCACGAACCTTAGGTCCAAAGGACACATTCTGCTCCTGGCACTGCTTTCTTGGTGGTAGGTTTACAACTCTCTGCTTGCTTCCCTTTCCTTTTATCTCTTGTAGGAAAACAGGTGGTGCCGGCCACATGCTAGGGAAACTCCCTTTACATTGGATCAGGTATGTGACCTTAGTAAGGGTGTTACAATCAAACACGAATCCTCTTTAACATAAAATTACAATCACAAAATGAAGGACAACCACACAATACTGGGAACCATGGCCCAGCCAAGTTGATACACACATTTTTGGGGGACATAATTCAATCCATGACAGTTTCACTAGAGAATTCTATCAAACATTCAGAGAATAGCTTGCATCAGTACTACTCAAACTATTTCCAAATAAAGAAAAGGAAGGTATACTTCCAAACTCATTTTATGAAGCCAGCATAACCATGATACCAAAGCCAGGCAAAGCCACCAGAAAAAAATTGCAGACCAGTATCTCTCATGAATAAAGAGACAAAAATTTTCAACAGGCAACATGGCGCTATAGTCAGAAGCACCACGCCATCCCTCTGCAGCAAAGGTCAGAAAAACTAAGTCTAACAGAGTCACAAGTTAATCCTGAAACGTTAAGCATCAAATAAAGAGATAAAAAACTCAACCATGCATCTAATGGAATAAAAAACTGACCGAGAACAGGGAACAAGGAGAGATACATGCAGAGGTCCCCAATCAGCTACCACAGCATGGATCCACCTTCTTGGACTCCTATCAGAGACCAGTGAACAGGAGCTACGAGAAAACAGCTTCATGGAGCTTCCAGCAGGAGACAGAACAACTGGTAACACAATGATATAGGCTTTCCCACCCCCAACCCTTCTTCACCCCCACTTAGCCTCCTCTGCTTCTTGCAGCCACAGTCTATTGGCTGGGAAGCATTAGCTTCCCCCCATTGCTGCTTGGATTCCATCCCCCTGCACTGGCCGGCTCCCTGAGTGCCATTTATTGGCTGCTGGTGTTGCTTTTTTCTGCTTCTTTAGATTTTGTCTTACCTCTCACCACCTCCCCCTCTTTCTGTCAAAAATCTGACTCCGCGCACCATCTTTGCTTCTTCCTGAACGGCTGTGAAACACCACTCAACTATGAAACTGCTTTCTGGACCGTGATGCCATGCTGGTGGGACCACCGTGGCTTTTTTGTTTTTTGCTCTGATTTGCTCTGTTTTGATTTGTGTTGTCTTTTCCTTTTCTAGGCTGGGAGCCCCTTCTAGCCAGGTTGTACCATGTGGCTTGGAAGCTTGTCCCTTACTCTGTGCAGATGCACAGCGACATCCTGGGCACATTTCTTTTTTGTTTTTTTTCTTCCTTTTTTTTTTGTTTTTGGTTTTTTTATTTCTTTGTTTAGTTCTCTTCTCTCTTATTTCCTTTTTGTCTTTCTTCATTTCCAGTTTCTTGATTTATTCACTTTTTTCTTTTACCCTTTCCCTTTTTTTCATTTTTGTTTTTCCCCATTTCTCAGTCTCTCATCTCTCCACTCCAATAGCAAGCTAGCTTAGCACTCTTTTTTGTTTGTGTGTATGCTTTTGGTTCCTGTTCCCATCTCCTCTCTCTCTTCTTTCCCATACCTGTCTAAACTCCACACATCACAATCTAAACCCTTCTTCCTGTCTACCTGTACCACGCGCCGAACATCACACTCCCAAGCAGCACAGGCACAGCCTACTTGAACCTGCCCTGCACTGATTCCCGGTCCACACTGTCAGCCCTTGTATGTGCCACAAAAAACATATCCCAGCAACTCCCCTTCAGCTGGACCTGCCCTGCTATACCATACTTGATTTACTGACTCTGCCCATTGGAGAAGGAGGTGAATAGTATCATGCCCAGAGATGAGCAAACAACAAAGAATGCACAGCCTGTCTGCTCAGACATAACCAAATAAAACAAAAAAGCAGGAGGAAAGAAACAAATCTACAATCAATAAATGAGGAAAATATCCACTGAATGCCCTGACGACATCAGACAATATCAAAACATTTACAAAAACAAGACAGGATGGTTCCAGTAGACGTCCAAAATAAAACACCAGATGACCTTCCAGTAGAAGAAAAGGCACTAGACCTAACTGATAGGAAATTCAAATCTCTAATATTCAGAATTATCCAAGAGTTGAAGCAAAAAACAGACAAAAGTGAGGAAAATATAAATGAATTCACTGAAAAGGCAAACAAATTCATGGAAAATACAGACAAAAAATGGAAGAATTCAAGAGAATAGTTTAGGAACAAAATGCTAAAATAAATTCACAACTAGAAATCATACAAAAACAACAATTAGAAATCAAAAAGATAAAACACAAGATTTCAGAAATGAACAGTGCCCCAGGAGGGGCGCAGAGCAAGTTTGAAATGATGGAAGATAGAATCAGTGAAATTGAAGACAAACACTTGAATACAACTCTGTGAGAGGAAAAATCAGAGAAAAGAACAAAGAAAAATGAAGAAATCCTGAGAATTATGTGGGATACAATCAAAAGCAAAAATCTGCTAGTGATCAGAGATCCAGAACAGGGGGAGAAAACAGAAAACACAGAGGATCACTGAAGAATTGCTGACAGAAAACTTCCCCAATGTCATGAAAGATGAAAAGCTGACCATCCAAGAAGCTCAACAAACCCCATATAGAATTGACCCCAAAAGAAAATAACCAAGTCATATCATAATCACATTCACTGGAACCAAAGACAAAAAATCCTGAGAGAAGCTCCTGAAAAATAAGAAGTCACATACAAAGGAGAAACAATAAGACTAAACTCAGATTATTCACAGAAACCATGCATGAAAAAAGGCAATGGGATGACATATATAAAACCTTGAAAGAAAAAAATTGCCAGCCAAGAATAATATATCCTGCAAAACTCTCATTCAAATATGATGGTGAAATTAGGTCATTTCCAGATAAACAGAAATTAAGGGACTATGTAAAAACCAAACCAAACTTATGAGACTTATTAAAGGAAGTCCTTCAACCCGAGAAAAACAATATCAGACCACAGGCTAAATACAGAACTCAGGATTGTACTAGCCAGATACCAACCTAGGGAATGAACTGAGGACTATGCAAAACCAAAAGAATTGCAAAAGGGAACCAGAGAGGTTAATCTGTAAATGACAACAGCATCAGAACAATGAAAGAGGGAACAAACTGTGTAGGTATAGAACCTTCTAATGGAGAGGAAATCAAGTGATACCAAGTAATAATAGCCTGGTTCAAATCTAGGAAGATAAGGGTAAGTTTCAGGGTAACTATCTTAGGCTGGGTTCTCTAGAGAAGCAAAACCAGTAAAGTGTATAAATATATATATATAGAGAGAGATTATATCAAGGAAACAGCTCACGTGATTGTAGAGGCTAGAACATCCCAAGTCCGTGGATCAGGGTGGAGGCCTCTCCCAAGTCACACAGCTGCATAAACTGGCAAGCCCAAGATAGGCAGTTTGGAGAGGAGGGCTCCCGCTCACAGGTTGTGCAGATCGACGAATCCCAGATTCTGTAGATAAGCTGACAGCTCAAGTCCCAAGAACGGGAGATGATATGACAGGAAGCAGCTGCAAGATCCAGAGAGAGCAAAAAGCCAGAACGTCTGCTTATATGCAGATAAGGACCACACACCCAAGGAAACTCCATTTCATCTGATTGGCTACTCACAGTATATTCACTCATGGGAGTGATTACATTAAAACACTGAGAATCATGGCCCAGCCAACCTGACACGCAATCTTAACCATCACAGTAACCATAAACAAAGTTAACAAACCTACTCATCAAAGTAAATAAGAAAAATATAAAGTCTCTATAAAAACAAAACCTGCCAAAACAAAAGAAATGAAAAAAAATCCACAAACAAAAGGAACTCAGCACAGGAGAGTAAGAGGAACAAAGAAAACTTCAGCACCACAGGGAAAAAAAAAAAAAAAAAAAAAACCACTACAAAGTGCAATCCCACTTTTAGGAATATATCCTAGAGAAATAAGAGCTGTCACACTAATAGACATATGCGCACACATATTCATTGAAGCACTGTTCATAGTAGCAAAAAGATGGAAACAACCTAGATGCCCATCAACAGATGAATGGATAAACAAACCAGGATACATGCACACAATGTAGTATTATACAAAGATAAAAAACAATGATGAATCTGTGAAGCATCTCATCACATGGATGAAACTGGAGGACATTATACTGAGTGAAATAAGTCAATCACGAAAGGACAAATATTGTATGAGACCTCTACTATTTAACACAATTAAAAGTTTACACACAAAAAGAAACAATCTTTGTTGGTTACGAGGGATGGGAGGGGTGTGGGGGGGGAACTAAATAGATAAGTGGTAACTTTGGTGAAGGGTAAAACAGTACCTATTGCTGGGGAAGCCTGCACAACTTGTGCAGAGAAAGGTCATGGAAGCTCCAAAGACAATTGCAAACTGCCCGAGGGACTGAATTGCTGGGCGGAGGGCTGTGGGGACTATGGTCTCGGGGAACTTCTAGCTCAATTGGCATAACACAGTTTATAAAGACAATGTTCTACATTCTACCTTAGTGTGTAGTGTCTGGGGTCTTAAAAGCCTGTGAACAGCCATCTAAGATACTCCCCTGGTCTCACCACTTCGGGAACAGTAAAGAGAAAATACATTAAAAAATTATTCAAATATTGTATTATTAAACTTTGCTTTTAAAATCCAATAGAAACTACTGACTTTTAAATGTCATTTATATTTCAAAAGACGAAAAACAAAGCCCACTGATGTCGAATCGATTCGGATATATAGAGACCCTATAGGACAGAGTAGAACTGGCCCACAAGGTTTTCAAGGAGCACCTGGTGGATTCAAACTGCCGACCTTTTGGTTAGCAGCTGAACTCTTAACCCCTATGTCACCAGAGTTTCTTATATTTCAAAGACCTGACCAATAAAAGGCACTGAAAGTGATGAGATTTTAATAGAACTGAACATTATCAACTAGCACAACAGCGCACAATTCATGGAGTCTAAATTGTTGCGTGCTGTCGGGCCAATCCTGACTCATAGTGACTCTATTTCACAGAGTACAACTGCCCTACATGGTTTCCAAGGCTGTAAATCTTTATGGAAGCCAACTGCTACATCTTTCTCCCGCAGAGCAGCTAGTGGGTTCGAACCACCGACCTTTTGGTTAGCAGCCAAGGGCTTAAATTTTGTACTGCCAGGCCTCCAATAAAAGAATCGGAGGTAATGGAAAGAAGCCTGATAACAGGTGATGGGCAGGAGAAGTACACAGTGAGCTGAGAACATTGTGCTGCGCTACAAGAGGAGAGATGTGCAAAGCCTAATGGGCATATGTCAGATGCAGTCAGGATCCAGCTTCAGGGAGCACCCACTAGCCAAATTTGGAATAATTTGGGTGCAAAAGAATAAATGACTATAATTGATTGTGACAAATTGAACAAATGAAATCTCTGAATCCTTCTTGATATACCCAACAGAAAGAACAGGGGGAGTTTTCATCCAGCGCTTTTAGTGCTGTAGTTCCTACAGATCCGTTTTCAATTATATCAGTAAGATTCAGTTTGATCTTTAAAGGTTTTGTTTTTTTCTAGAACTTAAAACTGTTTCTAGCCAAGAGTGTTTTTTAACTATTTAATGTTATCTGAAATGTATGATGATAAAAATTGTATTTTGGAATCTTACTGTTGCCTATTTACCAAAACTCTCCCTCCCCTCACAAAATCATGAAAGTATTATTGTACCTTAAGATAATTACAAAGTCTTTATAGTCATCAAATGTATTGTCTTTTTAGCCATCTTTATTTTAAAATAACATTCTTGTAATTCTAATATGATACATGTTAAAAATTTAAAAATTTAGAAAACACCAAGTATAAATGAGTTAAACACTAACACTCTTATCTCTAAACTCAAATATGATATTGTCGATGGGTGCCATCATGTTGATTTCACCTCATAGTGACCCTATGTGACAAAGTAAACCAAGTAGGGTTTTCTTGGTTGTAATCTTTATAGAAGCATACTGCCAGGCCTTTCTCCTATGGAGACGCTGTCTGGGTTCAAACCACCAGTCTTTTTGTTAGCAGCCATTTGTGCCATCAGGACTCCTTAACCCAAATATAGTCATTGGAATATGTTATCCACTTTCCTTTGTTCTATAGAAATTCAGAGCTTATAGTATCGTGTACATTCATTTGCGTGTGTTTATACATGATACTGGATTTTCGTCACTTTTTATGTCAGTGTTATGATTGCTATAAAACCTATTTAATTTTAATTTCTCCTTATAATTAATATGAATAATTAAGTGTGCTAGACATCTTGTAGAAAATCATACATTTGACCTTTTCTGGCAAATTTATCTATAGATAGACAAGTAGGCTAATATCAGGAATTTATAAATAATTGCTTATATTTTGCTACTACCCATAGACTTGACTTAATTTGGTTTTTACATGTTTGTTATGTAATATTATTTTTAAGATGGAAACCACGAGAACTTTTCCATTTCCTCTGAAATACGGTGTCTCAGAAAGCTTCAGATGTTACGTTGAATACTTTGACAGAGGACTTCTGGCAACATGGTGCTATAGACTGAAGCACCACGTTGTCCCTCCATAGCAAAGACTCAAAAAACTAAGGCAAGCAGAGATAAACATCAATCCTGAAACACTAAGCATCAAATGAAGAGATTAAGAACTCAGCCAACCACCGAATGAAATAAGAAACTGACAGAGAACAGAGAGCAAGGACAGATATATGCAGAGGTCCCCTATCAGCTAACACAGCACAGATCCACCATCTTGGACTCCTATCAGAGACAGGTGAACAGGGAGTATGGGAAAGCAAGTTCACGGAGCTTCCAGCAGGAGACAGAACAACTGGTAATCAGTGATATATGCTTTCCCACCTGACCACATTTCTTCACACACCCCCAGCCTCCTCTGCTTCCTGTGGCCACATTCTTGGATCCAGGAAGCATCAGCTTCACCCCAGTGCCTCTTGGATTCCGCCCACCCACACAGGCCAGCTCTATGAGCTCCATTTGTTGGCTGCTGTTTTTGCTTTTTTTTTCTTCTTTTGTTTTCTTCCATACCTCTCAAAACCTCTCCTCTTTAATCTCAAATACCTGGCTCCATGTGCCATATTTGCTTCTTCCTGAAAGGCTGTGAAATGCTGCTCGACTGTGGAATTGATTCTTGGCCCATGTTGCCACGCTAGTGGGATCCCCGGGGCTTTGTTTATTTGTTCTATTTTGGTTTGTTTGTTTGTTTCCTTTTTGTTTTCTCAGCTTGAGAACCCCATCTAGACAGGCAGTGCTGTGAGGCTTGGGAGCTATGCCCTCAGTCTGTGCAGATGTGCAGGAAGTTCCCATGTGGAATTTTTTTCTTGTTTTTTGGTTTTTTGGTTTTGTTTTCTTTTCTTTTTCCTTCTTCGTCTTTCTTCATTTCTCAGTTTCTCATATCTCTATACTTACCTTCTCTTCCTGTCTCCTGAATACCGGGCATGGTGTGACACCTCTAACCCTTCTAGACAGGCTATACTTCACTGCCTGGGAGCAACTTCCTCTTTTCTCGCAGCCGTACCAGTGCGATGCATGGGGAATTTGATATTTTTTCTCTAATCTTTATTTAATCATTATTTTCTTTTACCCTTTCTCTTATTTTTTTCCCTTTTGTTTTCCTCCATTTCTCAGGCTCTCATCACTCCACTCCAACAGCAACCTCCCTTAGCACTCTTTTTGTTTGTTTGTATGTTTTTAGCTCCTGTTCCTCTCTCCTCTCTTTGCTCTTTCTCATACCCATCTTAGCTCCACACATCATAATCTCCCTCTTTCTTTCCTGCCTACCTGCAGCATGTGCTGAAGATCACCCCCCCCCCCCCACAAGTAGCACAGACATGGTCTACCGGAACCTGACCTGCACTGATTCATGGCTCACCCTGTCAGCCCTAGTATATGCCACAAACAACCCATCCCAGCAACTATCCTTCAGCTGGACCTGCCTTGGTATACCATACCTGAGGGACTCACCCAGCCTGTTGGAGAAGGAGGTGAAAAGTATAGTGCCTCCAGATGAGCAAAGAACAAAGAATGCACAGCTCACCTGCTCAGACATAAGCAAATAAAACAAAAACTCAGGATGAAACAAACATACAATGAATACATGAGAAAAATAACTACAGAATGTCCCGAAGATAGCAGACAATATCAAAACATATAAAAAACAGGACAGTATGGCTCCAGTTGGCATACAACATAAAACAACAGATGACTTTTCAGTGGAAGAAAAGACACTGGAAATAAATGATAGGGAATTCAAATCTCTAATATTCAGAGATATCCAAGAGTTGATGGAAAAAACAGACAAAAATGGGGGAAAATAGACAGATTCATGGAAAAGGCAGACAAATTCATGGAAAATACAGACAACAAAATGGAAGAACTCAGGAAGGTAATACAGTAACAAAATGCAAAAACAAATTCACAACTAGAAATCATGCAAAACACAACAATTAGAAATCCAAAAGATAAACAATAAGATTTCAGAACTGGACAGTGTCATAGAAGGGCTGAGGAGCAGTTTTGAAACGATGGAAGACAGGATAAGCGAAATTGAAGACAAACACTTGGACAGAAATCTGTACGAGGAAAAATCAGAAAAAAGAACAAAGAAAAATGAAGAAACTCTGAGAATTATGTGGGATACAATCAAAAGCAAAAATTTTCGAGTGATCGAAATTCCAGAACAGGGGGATAAAACAGAAAACACAGAGAGGATGATTGAAGAACTGCTGACAGAAATCTTCCCCAATATCATGAAAGATGAAAAGTTGACCATCCAAGAAGCTTAACGAACCCCATATAGGATAAACCCCAAAAGAAATTCACCAATGCATATTATAATGACACTCACTAAACCAAAGTCAAACAAAGAATCCTGAGAGTAGCTCAAGTAAAACAAAAAGTCATATACAGAGGAGAAACAATAAGACTAAGCTCAGAAACAATAAGACTAAGCAGGAACCATGCTTGCAAGAAAGCACTGGCATGACTTATATGAAACCTTGAAAGAAAAAAACTGCCAGCAAAGAATAATACCTGCTACAAAACTCTTGCTCAAAAATAGTGCAGAAATTAGGACATTTCCACACAAACAAAAATGAAAGGACTACGTAAAAGTCAAACCAACCTTACAAAGATTATTAAAGGAAGTCCTTTGATCTGAAAACAAACAACATCAGACCACAAGCTGAATCTAGGATGCATGATAGATGACAACCTAGGAAATGAACTCTCCAGGACTATCCAAAACCAAGAGAATTACAACAGGGACCCAGAGGGGTTAATCTGTAAATGACAACAACATCAGAACCATAAGAGGTGGAATAAATGGTGTATGTATAGAACCTTCTAATGGAGAGGAAGGCAAGGTGATACCAAGTAATAATAGACTGGTTCAAACCTAAGAAGAGAAAGGTAAATTTCAAGATAACCACAAAGAAAGTTAACAAACATACTTATCAAAATAAAGAAGAAAAACATAAAGTCTCAGGAAAAAAAAAATCTGCAAACACAAAAGAAATGAAAAAAAAAAAAAATCCACAAACCAGGAATTCACCACAGGAGAGTAAGAGGAAGAAATAAAACGTCAGCACCACAAAAAAGCACTACAAACTGACAGCAATAAACTCACATCTCTCAATAATTAAACAGAATATAATGGCTTAAATGCACCCATAAAGTGAGGGAGAGTGACAGAATGGATAAAAAAAACCCAGGATCCATGAATACACTGTCTACAAAAAATACACCTTAGAAACAAAGATGTAAACTTATTAAAAATCAAAGTAGGGAAAAAATATATCGATGAAACAGAAGCCAAAAAAAAAGGCAGAAGTGGCAATACTAATCTCAGATAAAATAGACTTTCAAATTAAAATCCACCATAAAAGACAAGGAAGGACACTATATGATTAAGGGGATGATCCATCATGAAGACATAACCATAGTAAACATCTATGCACCCAATGACAGGACTCCAAAATACATAAACCAAACTCTAACAGCACTGAAAGGAGAAACTGACAGTTCCACAACAATAGCAGGAGACTTCAACATCCCACTCTCGATGAAAGACAGAACACCTAGAGAGAAACTCAACGAAGATACAGAAGACCTAAAGGGCACAATCAGCCAACTTGGCCTCATAGATGTATAGAGAACACTCCACCCAACAGCTGTAAAGTACACATTCTTTTCCAATGCACATGGAATGTTCTCCTGAACAGACCACATCTTGGGCACAGAGCAATCCTCAACAAGACCCAAAATGCTGAGATAATACAAAGTATCTTCTCTGACCACAGTACCAACAAAGTAGAAATTAACGACAGAAAAAGCAAGGAGAAAAAAATCAATTACATGGAAACTGATTAACACCCTGCTTACAAACCACTGGGTTATAGAAGAAATCTGAGATGGAATCAAAAAATTCCTAGAATCAAATGAGAAGAAAAATACTTCATACCAAAACCTTTGGGACACAGCAAAGGCAGTCCTTAGAGGACAGTTTATAGCAATAGATACACACATCAAAAAAGAAGAAAGGGAGAAAATCAAAACTTTAACTAAAGAACTGAAAGAAATACAAAGAGAATAGCAAAAAAGCCTACAGCCACTGGAAGGAAAGAAATAATAAAAATAAGAGCAGAAATAACAGAAATCGAGAATAGAAAAATAGAAAGAATCAACAAAAGCAAAAGTTGGTTCTTTGAAAGAATCAACAAAATCAACAAACCACTGGCCAAATTGACAAAAGAAAAACAGGAGATGACGCAAATAACCCAAATAAGAAATGAAACGGGACATTACACCAGACTCAATAGAAACAAAAGATCATAAGAGTATTAGGTAAAACTATACTCTAACAAATTCAAAAACCTAGACTAAATGGATAAATTTTCAGAGACACACTGCCTACCAAAAATAACACAAACTGTAGTTGAAAATCTGAACAGACCCATAACAAGAGAAGAGATTGAAAAGGTAATAAAAAACCTCCCAACCAAAAAGAGCCCTAGCCCAGATGGCTTCACTGGATAATTCTTCCAAACATTCAGAGAAGAGCTTGTACCAGTTCTACTCAAACTATTGCAGAACATAGAAAAGGAAGCAACACTTCCAAATTCATTCTATGAAGCCAGCATAACCCTGATACCAAAACCAGGCAAAGATACCTCAAAAAAAGAAAATTACAGGCCAATATCTCTCATGAATATAGATGCAAATATTCTCAACAAAATTCTAGCCAATAGAATTCAGCATCATGTACAAAAATAATACACCATGACCAAGTAGGATTCATACTAGCTATGCAAGGATGGATCAACATTAGAAAATTGATCAACATAAGCAACCACATAAAGAAAAGGAGAGAAAAGAATCACATAATCACCCAATTGACACAGAAAAGGCAAATGAGAACTCCTGATAAAAAACTCTCAATAATATAGGTATAAAAGGGAAATTTCTCAACATAATAAATGGCATCTATGCAAAACCAACAGCTAACATCATTCTTAACAGAGAGAGGCTGAAAACATTCCCCTTGAGAACAGGAACAAGACAAGGATGCCCTTTATAACCACTCCTATTTAACATTGTGCTGGAAGTCCTAGCTAGAGCAATAAGGCAAGAAAAACAAATAAAGGGCATCCAAATTGATTTTGAAGAAGTTAAACTATCCCTGTTTACAGATGATATGATCCTACACATAGAAAACTCTAATTAGTACACGAGAAAACTACTGGAAATAATAGAAAGATTCAACAGAATAGCAGGATACAAGATAAACATACAAAAATCAGTTGGATTCCTATACACCAGTAAACAGAACATGAAACGGAAATCAGGAAAACAATAAGATTCATAATAGCCCCATAAAAAATAAAATACTTAGGACTAAATCTAACCAGGGATGTAAAAGACCTATACAAAGACCACTACAAAACACTACCGCAAGAAACCCAAAGAGATCTACATAAATGGAAAAACGTACCATGCTCATGGGAAGGTAGGCTCAACATTGTGAAAATGACAATTCTACCCAAAGCAATTTACAAATACAATGCAATCCCGATCCAACTACCAACTACATTCTTTAAAGAGATGGAAAAATTAATCAATAACTTTATATGAAAAGGGAAGAAGCCCCGAATAAGTAAAGCACTACTGAAGAAGAAGAATAAACCAGGTGGACTCACACTACCTGACCTCAGAACCTACCATACAGCTACAGTGGTCAAAACAGCTTGGTACTGGTACAATGACAGATAACTTTGACCATTGGAACAGAATTGAGAAGCCAGAAGTAAATCCTTCCACCTATGGTCACCGGATCTTTGACAAGGGCCCAAGCTCCATCAAATGAGGAAAAGACAGTCATTTTAACAAATGGTGCTGGCAAAACAGGATGTCCATCTTCAAAAAAATGAAACAGATCCATACCTCACACCATATACGAAAACTAATTCAAAATGCATCAAAGACTTAAATATAAATTCCAAAACTATAAAGTTCATAATAGAAAAAATAGGATTAACGCTAGAGGCCCTAATGCACAGCATTAACAGGATACAGACCATAACCAACAACACACAAACTCCAGAAGATAAGCTGGATTACTGGGATCATCTAAAAATTAAACACTTATGTTCATCAAAAGACTTCACCAAAAGAATAAAAAGAGAACCTACAGACTGGGAAAAAATTTTTGGACATTACAACACAGACAAAGGTCTAATCTCTAAAATCTATAAGAAAATCCAACACCTCTACAACAAAAAGACAAATAATCCAATTAAAAATGGGCAAAGGAAATGAACAGGCATTTCACCAAAGAAGACATTCAAGAGGCCAACAGACACATGAGGAAATGCTTGCCATCACTAGCCATTAGAGAAATGCAAATTAAAACCACAATGAGATACCATCTTACCCCGACATTACTGGCACGAATCAAAAACACTGAAAATAACCAATGTTGGAGAGGCTGCAGGGAGACCGGAACCCTTATGCACTGCTGGTGGGAATGCAAACTGATACAACCATTTTGGAAGATGATATGGCACTTCCTTAGAAAGCCTGAAATAGAAATACCATACGATCCAGCAATCCCACTCCTAGGAATATATGCTAGAGTAGTAAGAGCCGTCACATGAATAGAAATATGAACACCCATGTTCACTGCAACATTGTTCACAATAGCAAAAAGATGGAAACAACCTAGATGCCCATCAACAGACGAATGGATAAACAAACTATGCTACATACACACAATGGAGTATTACGCAATGATGAAGAACAATGATGTATCTTTGAAGCATCTCGTAACATGGATGAAACTGGAGGGTATTTTGCTGAGTGACATAAGTTAGTCACAAAAGGACAAATATTCTATGAGACTTCTATTGAAAAACTTACGAAAAAGTTTACACACACACACACACACACACAAAAACAATCTTTGTTGGTTAGGAGGGATCGGAGGGGTGGAGGGGAAATACTAAATAGACAATAGATAAGTGGTAACTTTGGTGAAGGGTAGGACATTGCACAATACTTGGCACTCCAGCACAGCTTGTACAAGGAAAGGTCATGGAAGCTCCATAGACCCATCCAAACTCCCTAAAGGACTGAATTGCTGGGCTGAGTGCAGAGGGGTCATGGTCTAGGGGAACATCTAGCTCAATTGCCATAACACACTTCATAAAGGAAAAGTTCTACGTTCTACCTTGATAAGTAGCGTCTGGGGTCTTAAAAGCCTGGGGCAGCCATCTAAGATATTCAACAGGCCTCACCCCTTAAGGAACAAGGGAGAAAGAAGAAAACAGGATAGAAGAGAAAGATTATTACGAAGGACTAATGGACCACAACTACCACCGCCTCCACCAGACTGAGGCCAGTACAACTAGATGGTGCCGGCTACCACCACTGACTGCTCTGACAGGGATCACAATAGAGGGTCCCAGACAGAGCTGGAGAAAAACGGAGAACAAAATTCTAACTCACAGAAAAAGACCAGACTTACTGGCCTGACAAAGACTGGAGAAACCCCGAGAGTATGGCCCCCGGACACCCTTTTAGCTCAGTAATGAAGTCAGTCCCGAGGCTCACCGTTCAGCCAAAGATTAGACAGCCCCATAAAACAAAATGAGACTAATGGAGCCCAACAGTTCATGGGCAAGGACTAGAAGGGAGGAGGGGACAGGAAAGCTGGTAATAGGGAACCCGAGGTTGAGAAGGGACAGTGTTGACATGTGGGTTTGTTAACCACTGTCATAAAACAATAGTGTACTAAATGTTTAATGAGAAATTGTTTATTTCATTAACCATTTAAAGTACAATAGAAATTAAGAATTAAAAAAAGAAAACTTTGCTTGATTTAGGAAAGTGGTAGACCAATGCAGGCACTAAAATGAGTGCCTCTAATTTCCTGTGAAGAATATTTTAGGAACAGGACACATAGCATCATCGTTTGCCAAGTTTTAATATGGTGTTTTTTAGGATCAGATACGGGTCTCTAGGATTATAATTACATCATTCACTTAATATATGATGCAAATTCTAATTTATGAATAAAAATGACTTAACATTTAGAAAAATAAAATTGTGAGAACTAGATTAATAATACAAAATTCAAGATATGTATATATTTTGATTATATAAATGGATTTTAACCAAAGTAGTTTTCACAACTGGGATACTCCAGCTTCCCTCCCCGACATGTTACTCGAAAAGTCTCTCTTGGTGTCGTTGGTCTATATCCCCATTTACAAGTAAATTCAACATCATCATCTGTTTTGGTATAAATTTTTTTGTCACTTTCCCATTTTAACTGTATGTTATGTCTTTCCATCATTTCTTCTGATATTACATATGCATCTGAATGTAGAAAAAACAAACCTAAAAATTATTAGGACACAAAAAATTATTTTAATAGACTTTCAACGTTTGAAGTAGAATGTTAGATAATGGTTTAGGAATTCTTTCTCTAAATCTTTCCAAACTGTTTCTGAAAAATCATCATGTATATTTAAATATTGTGAAAATGGTAAATCTAAATAACCTAATCTATTGCAGTCAAATCAGTTATGACTTGTCAAGTCGATTCCAACCGCATGTGTTACAGCATAGAATTGTCTCATAGGTTTTCTTGGCTGTAATCATTACAGTAGCAGATTGCCAGGCCTTTCTTTCAGAGCACTGCATGGTGGGCTCAAACCGCCAACCTTTAGGTTAGTAGATGAGTGCAAACCATTTGTGCCACCCAGGGAACTTGAAACTAGTAAATGATGCAAAAATGACATATTATGCTTAATATGTGATAGCTAGATGTAATTATCAGAGAACCATAATGTGAATTGTCATATGAAGAGTTTTGCATTAAAGAAACGTTCATACCTATTATTTCAATAAGAATTTCCAAAATGTCATACCCTCACATATTAATATTGGAAAACGCTATGGAGCGGTTCTACTGTGTAACATATGGAGTTGCACTGAGTAAAAATTGACTTGATAGCAACAAGTTTTGCTTTATTAATATTTGGTAGTCAAGTATTCAACACAATAGTTCTTCACTAGTTCATAAATAGAAACAGCAAAACATCATGCTCATTCCTCTGATTTTCCCAGGATCCAGGAGAATACGGAAGTACTTACCTAAGCATTTTGGTGGTTGTGACCACCGTCCATTTCTACATGTTATATACTTGTTACCCTGAAGTTCATAGAGGTTCTGGCATTGGTACTCAACTGTTGATCCTTGAGCGTAGGGAGATAATGGGAATGAAGTTGTGTCTCCATTTTCAATAGGTGGAGGGAACCCACATCTTCCTTCAGAATCTAAATATATATATATAATAAGATTTATTGAGATATAAGATCAATAAACAGATTAAAATGAGGCAAATACAATGAAGAATACTATGGAGAATTTCTGAGGACAGAAATGATTCACTGAATAAATTCTAATCATATAAATTGAGAGCTACAAAATTTTTCAGTTCTTCCTTTTATCCTGCCTTAAAACAACACTAAAACACTACTAATAAAGATGTCTGCTTTGCAGCATTACAGGATCAATGTTTTCTTCATGAAAATATTCTGAAAAATTCATAGCTAGATTAAAAAGTAAGTTTTCCTTTCATTATATAATATACTGTAGTGTTTATTGGGTCTCTAGTCATTTTTTTATTACAAAAGAAATATCAATTTCTTGCAAAAATTCAAAGAATAAAAAGGTGTATTTGTACTTTTGCTAAGTATAATTAAAAATCTTTGACATATTATATAAACCAAAGTAAGAACACCCTGAAAGATGAAGAGAAGGAATGGACCTTGGGGCTCAAGGAACCATATGACAGTGAGTTACGTGGGTTTGCTTTTTGTCTCCTGTACATTGTCAACTGGGCAGTGGGGAAGCCTGCAACCCAGAATCGATATCCAGTTCAGACAAAGTAGTTCCGAGAAGAGTCTGTTTCTCTTAACCGAAGGCTCTGGAAAGGAGCAGCCTAGCAAGAGAGAAATCTTTTTAACAATACTCAACCTACTGTAGCAAATCACCATAGAAGAAATAAAGACTATCTTCCCCTCTCCCATGATCATCAGGGCTGAGTGAGTGGCATAGACTTCCACTCACATGGTAAGGTAACAAGGCACCTGTCCCCCTTCCATGGTGTCAGCGAGGTCATGGGGAAAGCCTGGTTTGCACCCTGCATAGCAGGAATGGAGGTCCGTTAAAATATCAGATTTAAATAAAATTCAGAGTTTCAAAACAGAACACACAAAATGTACAGGATACAACCGAAAATCACTCATAATATCAAGAATGAGGAAAATCTCAAAGAGAAAAGACAATCAACAGATGCTAACACTGAGATGACTCAGACTGAAATTATTTGACGATTTTTAAAATCCAATGGGGACTATTTAATGAAGAAACATACTAAAAGATATTCTGAAAAATTCATTTAGTGAGCTCAGTAATTGATTGGAGATAACAGAACAGTGAATCCAAAACTTGATTATAAAATAATAAATATCAACCAATCTACAAATAGAGCGAAAAGAAAGAAACAAACAACAGTAAACAGTTTCAGGTTTCTGTGGGAAAAGAGAAAAATTTGGAGTCCCTTAAAAAAGAGAAGAAAGAATGTGTAGAAGGATAAAAATATTAAAAATAAAATGGATGACAATTTCCCAAATTGGGCATAAAGCATAAACCTGCCTATTCAAGAAAGTGAATGAACTTCAAACAAGATAAACTCAGAGAAATCTGTATCAAGACATATCATAATCAAATAGCTGAAAAGTAAAGTTAAAAAAAATAACCTTGAAAGCAGCTAGAATGACATTATGCATTACCTATAAGGCAACAAGGATTCAAATGACAGTGGGTTATTTCATCTGAAATCAATGGAGGTCAGAAGGAAGTGATACAAGATTTTTCAACCTCTGAAAGAAAGAAGCTGTCTATTGCAAGTTCTATAAGCAGTAACACCATCCTTGGGAACAAAGAAGAAACAAAGACATTCGCAGACAAAAGAGAACTAAGAGATTTGTCTCCAGCAGACCCATCCTTAAAGAACAGATGAATTAATTTCTTCAAATAGAAAGAAAAACGTAACAGAAGAACTGAGACTTCAGGAAGGAAGAAAGAAAAATGGAGTAGATTAAAAATAATAGGTGTAAATATAATACCCTATCTTTCTCCTCATGAGTTTGTTCCATTTCTTTGACTGTTGAAACAAAATTATATCATCTCATGTGGTGCTCAGTGTATGTAGAGGAAGTACTTATGACTTTTTTATTTAAAATGTGGTGAGGGTACACAAAGGAATACTATGCAATGATAAAGAACAATGATGAATCTGCAGAACATCTCATAACATGGATGAATCTGTAAGGCATTATACTGAGTGAAATTAGTCACAAAACAACAAATATTGTATGAGACAACAATTATAAGAACTCAAGAAAATGTTTAAACAGAAAAGAAAACACTCTTTGATGCTTATGAGGGTGGGGAGGGAGGAGGAGGGATATTTAATAACTAGATACTAGACAAGAATTATCGTAGGTGAAGGGAAGGACAACACACACTACAGCGGAAGTCAGCACAAATGGACTAAACCAAAAGGTAAGAAGTGTCCTGAACACTACCAAACACTTCGACAGACAGTGTAGCAGGGGCGGTGGTCTGAGGACCATGCTTTCAGGGGACATATAGGTCAACTGACATAACAAAGTTTATTTAGAAAATATTCTGCATCCCACTTTGGTGAGTGCTGTCTGGGATCTTAAAAGCTAGCGAGCTGCCATCTAAGATGCATCAGTTGGTCCCAACTGACCTGGAGCAAAGTAGAACACCAAAGATACAAGGAAAATATTAGCCCAAGAGATAAAAGGGGCCACATTAACCAGAGACTCCATCAGCCTGAGAAAAGAAGAACTAGATGGTGCCCCGCTACCAACAATGACTGCCTTGACAGGGAACACAACAGAGAGCACGAGAAAAGAGGGGTGCAGAACTCAAATTCTGGTAAAAAGACCAGACTTAATGGTCTGGCCGAGACTGGAGGAACCTCAGAAGACATGGCCCCTGGACTCTGTTAATGCAGAACTAAAACCATTCCAAAAGCCAACTCTTCAGACATAGAATAGACTGGACTATAAGACATAAAATGATACTTGAGAAGAGTGTGCTTCTTAGTTCAAGGAGATACAGGAGACTAAGTGGGCAGCTCCTGTCCGGAGGCGAGATGAGAAGGCAGAAAAGGATAGGAGCTGGTTGAATGGATACAGGAAATCCAGGGTGGAAAGGAGGCATGTGTGGTCACATTATAGGGATAGCAGCTAGGGTCACATAATAATGTGTGTAAAAAATTTTCTGTGAGAAACTAACTTGCGCTTTAAACTTCCACCTAAAGAACAATTTAAAAAAATGTAGTGAGGGTAAATGGACTAACCGGGTAAAATGAAAGTAAGTTTACACGCTTTACTTGAAGTAGTGAAATAGCAATACAAGTAGATGTAAGTTACATATGCATATTGTATTGCAGAGCCCAACCACTAGATAAAACAATTATACAAAGAGATATGATAAAAGGCAATACAAATAAACCAAAAAGAAAAACTTTTTAAAAATATTCAAGAAACCTACAAGGAAGGCAAGACATTGGAAAAAGGAATGAGAAACAGAGGAACCAAACACAAAACAGACAATCAAAAGCAGACATAAGCCCTAACACATCAATAATTAGTTTAAATGCAAATGGTCCACATATACCAGTTAAAAGACCAAGAATAACTGGGTAAATAAGAACAAGATCCAACTATATGCCGTCTACAGAAACTCACTTCAAACCTGAAAACCCTGATAGGTTCAAGCAAAAGTATGGAAAAAAATACACCAGGCAAATATTTAAAGAAAAAAAATCTCCTTTACTGGCTCTTCTTGTTTCACAAACTCTGAACTGTTGGCATAACCATGGCTAAGTGTTCAGACTTCTCTTTCTAGAAACAGTAATTACCTAGATGAGCTCAGTTGGTCACACACTTTTAATTATAATCTACCTGTTGAAGATGTCTAAATTTGTATCACATTCTATGATTACTCTCCAGATGTCTATTCCACTTCTCATAGAGCTGTCAAACTTAGGTAAAGTATCTCTTATACATTCATTCTTCAGGAAATGAGTCACGTCTTCCTGATGAAAATAACAAATTTTCAAGATTCCAACTATTCCTTTAATATGGTCAAATCTTTCGTACACAAATAAATCATATTACCTGGCTCAGTTCACAAAAAAGAATTAGATTTTAAGCATTATAATTTTGAACGAAGATATTCCACAAGCACTACTTTACTATATGTTTATATCAACGTATGTTATTCCTACCATCTCTCTACAAATGTTTAGGAAATAAGATATTCTACCTTTGCACTCAGGTGCTTTTGTCCAGGTTCCACTCAGACACATCACTTCTACCTCTCCATACAGGGAATAAGCTTTGTTACATTTATAACGGACTCTCCCTCCAGGTGGATACCTAATCATCTGTTTTGAGATAATATTAGCATTTTCCACTTCGGGTGGATTCCCACAGGAAATATCTGAATAGAAAGAAAAATAGTCTCTCCATTAGGGTTCCTTTCGAGTAGCAAATCAATAAATGACATTCCAATTTTTTTCAAAGGAGCTTTAAAATCAGTAGATAATCTATCATGATAAAGTTTGCTAATGTAAAATTTTACACATAAATTGGGGAAAAGTAGGTGAAAAAATATATGCTGTAACATTAAGTTTTCAAATCCTTAAATCTCTTAATCTATCTTCATGAGAAGACAGACATTTTTCATTTCAGAAACCAGTGAAATCTGGCAATAAAAAATATAACATAAAAATGAGCACAGCCTCATATCCTTCCTGCTATATGACTCATATATCCATCTATTATATTTGTTAACTGATGTATGTGTGCCCCTTGGACTCATGATTCTTTCCATTTCTCCAAAGCCATCACACACTTCATGACATTCCATATCTGGCAATGATCTCATATATCACTTCAAATATTCCTTCCACTTTTTTCACTTTCTTGGCTGCTATAGTTGTCAAAAGGACTATTTACAAGTATTCTGGTTCTCTTCCTTCCAGATACATGGTTATATAGGTTATCCTTGCCCTTTAGATGTAGACATCGCCGAATGACTTGTATAGGGTAATGAAATGAATGTGGAAGTAACGTGCTTCACTTTAAGGATAAAGTTTTAAAAGCCATTGTGTGAATTTCCATGTTCCCTTGCCCATTGCTACAGTGATTAAGGATGCACATTGAGAGATGATATTTCTATCACCTGAGTCTTGAATTAACATGATGAACAGAGTCCCCTTCTGTCCTACATTGGAAACGAAGCACGAACAGGAAATGCACTTTATTAGGCTACTGAGACTTGGAGATATATCTTTCTTACTGTGATTTGGAGATCCATTTCCCTTAACTATAACAGAACAACTTAGTCCAGGGGTTGGAAAACCTTTTTTTTGTAAAGCACCAGATAGAAGTTCTCAGTCACAACCCCTCAGCTGTGCCATTATAGCACAAAAGAAGACATAAAAAAAATGGCTATGGCTGTATTCCAATCAAACTTTATTTACCAAAAAAAGGGACAATCAGTTTAAATTAGTGAGCTATAGTCTCACCGAGTCTATCTCAGTTGATAAAGCTCCTTCTCCTTCCTATCCATCATCTCTGTTAATTCTCGGCAATGGATAAACTTTTCAAGCTCCCGTTTCTAACAAAATATCATTCCTTTTAGGTATTGTTGTAGAAAAGCCACACAACCATCTCTATTGCTGCCATGTTGTAATTTTAGCTAAAAACCTGTGGTAGAAACTCAGCATTGCCTGAAACCCATTTATATGTCCCTAATTTACTTCCTTTTTTTCCCCCAAAGGAACTGTCCCATACTCTCCTCACTTTCCTCAAGCAACCTAACCCAGTTGCTCCTTCATCAACAGATAATAAGTCCTTGTGTTCACAGAAAACAAATTGAGACTACCAATTGTGATTTCCCTCCATTTGTTTTCAAAATTCCTTCAACTTTAGTTGAATCTATTTCATACTTAAGCCTTTTAAGTCGCAGATAATAAGGTGTTTGTTTCAAATTCAGGTGGCTTCTCATCTTCAGACCTTTTGTTTTCCCATTGATCTTAAACCATTGTTCATTCCTTTCTTCTCTCTTATATTGTCAGTCACTCTGTCTCATATGGACATGCAAGCTTGTCCTATTTTAAACTCTTTCTCCCAAGCTTTTGTTCCAGTTTTGCTTATGTGCTACATTCTTCCATGCTTTCACAAACCAGGTCCTCAAAACACCATTTTACGACTGCTATCTCCACTTTCTTTCCTCCCATTTATTCTTCAACCCATTGCTATCTGGCTTCCATGTGCTGTCACTACTCTGACAAAAGCCTCAAATGTTCTCCAGTTTCCAAATTCAATAATTCTTTATATTGACAATATTACATTGGTTGGTATGTAATATGGACTTCTTAGTTATTTGTTGAACTGAAGAGATAATTTTCTCTGTAATGTTTTGAAACTGTGGATCACTGATTTCTTCAAGTTCTCTAGCAGCTTGTATATTTATGTTCTCATGCTCCTCCTCCTTCTCAGACATTACTTTTATTTAATTTTTTTTCTGGCTCCTCTTCCTTTATTCTACTTATTTTTGGGGCTATTTCATCTTTTGTTATAATGAATGTAAAAGGCCACAGCCTTCAGTATGGATTACACCTGATCATAAAGAAAGTGAAAATCCTTATGACTGGAGCAATAAACAACATCATGATAAATGGCAAAGAAATTGAGGTTCTCAAGGATTTCATTCTTTTTTTTTTTTTCATCGTACTTTAGATGAAGGTTTACAGAACAAACCAGCTTCTCATTAATTAGGACATGTACTGTTTTGTGACATTGGTTGCCAACTCACAACATGTCAACACTCTCCCCTTCTCAGTCTTGAGTTCCCTATTACCAGCTTTCCTGTCTTCTGCTGCCTTCTCACCCTTGTCCCTGGGCTGGTGTGCCCATTTAGTCTTGTTTTGTTTTATGGGCCTATTTAGTCTTTGGCTGAAGGGTGAACCTGAGGAGTGACTTCATTACTAAGCTAAAAGGGTGTCCAGAGGCCATACTCTCGGGGTTTCTCCAGTCTCTGTCAGACCAGTAAGTCTGGTCTTTTTTTTTTTTTTTTTGTTAGCTACTTGAACGTCTTCTTTGGTGAAGTGTCTGTTCATATCCTTTGCACATTTTTTAACTGAATTATTTGTCTTTTTGTTTTAGAGGAGTATGATTTTTCTGTAGATTTTAGAGATTAGACCTTTGTTGGATTTGTCATAGTCAAAAATTCTTTCCCAGGTGTCTGTAGGTTCTCTTTTTACTCTTCTGGTGAAGGCTTTTGATGAGCTTAAGTGTTTAATTTTTAGAAGATCCCAGTTATCTAGCTTATCTTGTGGAGTTTGTGTGTTGTTAGTTATGGTTTGTATGCTGATAATGCCTTGTATTAGGGCCTCTAGCGTTGATCCTATTTTTTCATCTATGGTCTTTAAAGTTTTTGGCTTTATATTTAGGTCTTTGATCCATTTTGAATTACTTTTTCTGTATAGTGTGAAGTATGGGTTCTGTTTCATTTTTTTGCACATGGACATCCAATTTTGCAAGCACCATTTGTTAAAAAGACTATCTTTTCCCATTTGATGGATTTTGGGCCCTTGTCGAAGATCAGGTGACCACAGATGGATGGATTTACATCTGGGTTCTCAATTCCATTCCATTGGTCAATGTAACTGTCACTGTACCAGTACCATGGTGTTTTGACTACCATAGCTGTATAGTAGGTTCTGAGGTCAGGTAGTGTGAGTCCTCCTACTTTATTCTTCTTCAGTAGTGCTTTACTTATCTGGGGCCTCTTCCCTTTCCATATAAAGTTAATGATTAGTTTTTCCTTTTCTTTAAAAAATGCTGTTGGTATCTGGTTCAGGATTGCATTGCATTTACAAATTGCTTTGGGTAGAATTGACATTTTCACAATGTTGAGTCTACCTATCCATGAGCATGGTATGTTTTTCCATTTATGTAGAACTCTTTGGGTTTCTTGCAGTAGTGTTTTGTAGTTTACTTTGTATAGGTCTTTTACATCCCTGGTTAGATTTACTCCTAAGTGTTTTATTTTCTTAGGGGCTATTATACGTGGTATTGCTTTCCTGATATCCTTTTCATTGTTCTCTTTATGGGTATATAGGAATGCAAGTGATTTTTGTACATTTATCTTATAACCTGCTACTCTGCTGAATCTTTCTATTAGTTTCAGTAGTTTTCTCAGGAGTCTTTTGGGTTTTCTGTGTGTAATATCATATTATCCACAAACACAGACAGTTTTACTTCCTCATTACTGTCTTAGTTATCTAGTGCTACTCTAACAGGAATACCACAAGTGGATAGCTTTAACAAAGAAATTTATTTTCTCACAATCTAAAAGGCTCGAAGTCCAAATTCAGGGTGGCAGCTCCAGGGGAAGGCTTTCTCTTGCCGTCAGCTCTGGAGGAAGGTCCTCATTGTCATCAGTCTTCCACTGCACTAGGAGCTTCTCTGCACAGGAACCTCTGGTTCAAAGGACGTGCTCTGCTCCTGGTATTCCTTTCTTGGTGTTTTGAGGTGTCCAGTTCTCTGCTTGCTTCCCTTTCCTTTTATCTCTTGTAAGGTAAAAGGTGGTGCAGGCCACACCCTAGGGAAACTCCCTTTATATTGGATCAGGGATGTGACCTGGGTAAGGGTGGTGTTACAATCCAACCCGAATGCTCTTTAACATAAAATTGCAATCACAAAATGGAGGCCAACCACACAATTTGGGGAATCATGGCCCAGCCAAACTGATACACACTTTTTTGGGGGGACATAATTCAAACCATGACATTCTACCCTTTGGCCCCCAAGAAATCACATCCTTGGAACATGGAAAACATATTCACCCCATATCATAACAAAAGTCTTAACTCCAACTCCAAAATCCAAAAATTCCTCTAATCTGTGAAATCTAGAATACAAGTTATCTGCTTCCAAAATACAATGGTGCAACAGCCACAAGGTAGACATTTCCATTACAAATAGGAGAAACTAGAGGGAAAGAAGGGATAACAGGCACCAAGCAAGTCAGCAGAACACATTACATTACCCTCAAGGCTTTGAAAATAAATCTCTGTTCTCTGAGACAATTTACACAGTAGCCCTGCCCTCCAGACTCTAGGTATTGGCCACAGTCTCTGGATACTGAGTGGAAGCCCCTCGGCCCTGGGCTTCAGCTCAGCCTTCCAGGACCACTGGGACAACAACTCTGCTCCCTTGGCTTTAGGCACACAATTCTCCAAGTCCATCGGAGTGACAACTCCACCCTTAGAAACAGCAGGGGCCAAGGCTCTACACTTTGAAACTCCTGAAGTGATGGCCATACCTTCTGAGACTGAGGCATCTCAGCTTCTTGTGTTCCTTGTCTCTTCAGCTTCTGCTTCCTGTGGCCTTTGGGCCCTCAGGCCTCAAACCTGCATCTGCCCTGCTGGGGCAAGTGTTGCAAAGCTGGCAGCTCCACCAATAAGTGCCTGGAGCCACCCCACTCCACCAGGAAGCCTCCTACTCACAGGCACTCAGCTCTCTCGCTCAGTGGGTCTGCAAGCCTAGCTCCACTGCTAAGTGCCTGGAGGCACCCTACTCTGCCAGGAAGCCACCGGCGCACAGGCACTCGGCTCTCTCGCTCCATGGATCAGATCCAGCACAATCTTGCGGTGGTCTCCTGGTTCTGCTGCTGTTGGTTCTCTGCCACTTTTTTGCCGCTGCAGGTTCCCTGCTGTTGCTGGTACTCTGCCACTGCTGCTCCTCTATCCATTCACAGTTTCAAAACCACTTCCACATTTTAGGTATCCATTAGAGCAGCACCCTACTCTCTTGGTACCAAATTCTGTCTTAGATATCTTGTATTGCTCCAACAGAAATACTGCAGATGGATGCCTTTAACAAAGAGAAATTTATTTTCTCACAGTCTAGTAGGCTAGAAGTCCAAATTCAGGGTGTCAGCACCAGGGGAAAGCCTTCTCTCTCTGTCGGCTCTGGAGGAAGGTCCTCAGCATCAGTCTTCCCCTGGACTAGGAGCTTCTCTGTGCAGAAGCCAAGGGTCCAAAGGAGGTGCTCTGCTCCTGGTGTTTCTTTCTTGGTAGTATGAAGTCCCCAATTCTCTGCTTGCTTCCCTTTCATCTCTTGTAAGGTAAAGGTGGTGCAGGCCACACCCTAGGGAAACCCCCTTTACATTGGATCAGGGATGTGATCTGGGTAAGGGTGGTGTTACAATCCCACCCTAATCCTCTTTAACATAAAATTACAATCACAAAATGGAGGCCAACCACACAATTTGGGGAATCATGGCCCAGCCAAACTGATACACACACTTTTGGGGGGATATAATTCAGACCATGACAATTACCAGTTTGGATCCCCTTTCTTTCTTTTTCTTGCCTTACTGCTTTAGCTAGGACTTCCAGCACAATGTTAAATGGGAGAGGTGATAATGGGAATCCTTGTCTTGTTCCTGTTCTCAGGGGGAATGTCTTCAGCCTCTTTCCATTAAGAATGATGTTGGCTGTTGGTTTTGTACAGATGCCCTTTATTATGTTGGAAAATTTCCCTTCTATACCTATTTTATTGAGAGTTTTTATTAGGAATGGGTGTTGGACTTGACCAAGTGCCTTTTCTGTGTTAATTGAGATGATCATGTGATTCTTTTATTTTGTGGTAGATTACACTAATTTTCTAATGTTGAACCATCCTTGCATACCCAGTATGAATCCTACTTGTTGTGTATTGTTTTTTTCATATGATGCTGAATTTTACAGACTAGAATTTGGTTGAGAATTTCTGCATATGTGTTCATGGAAGATATTGGTCTTTAATTTCCTGTTTTTCTGGCATCTTTACCTGGTTTTGGTATCTAGGTTATGCTGGCTTCATAGAATGAATTAGGAAGTATCCCTTCATTTGCTATGTTCTGAAATACCTTGAATAGTACTGGTGTAAGCTCCTCTCTGAATGTTTGGTAGAAGTCTCCAGTGAAGTCTTCTGGGCCAGGGCTTTTTAATTGGGAGTTTTTTAAATTCATTTTTCAATTTCTTCTCTTGTTATCAGTCTGTTCAGATTTTCAACTTCTGTTTCTGTTAGTTTGGGTAGGTAGTGTGTTTCTAGAAATTTGTCCATCTCCTCTAGGTTTTCAAAGTTGTTGGAGTATAGTTTTTCATGGTACTCTGTCAAGATTCTTTTTATTTCAATTGAGCCTATTGAAATGTCCCTCATTTCATTTCTTATTTGGGCTATTTGCATTCTCTCCTGTTTTTCTTTCTTCAATTTGGTCAACCGTCTGTCGATTTGGTTGATCCTTTCAAAGAACGAACTTTTGGTTTTGTTGATTCTATTGATTTTCTATTCTCTATTTCATTTATTTCTGCTCTGATCTTTACAATTTCCTTTCTTCTGGTGACTGTGGGCTTCTTTTGCTGTTCTCTATTTGTTCAAGTTGTATACCTAATGTTTTGATTTTGTCTTTCTTCTTTGATGTGTGCATCTATTGCTATAAATTGACCTCTGAACACTGCCTTTGCTGTGTCCCAAAGGTTTTGGTATGATGTGTTTTCATTCCCATTTGGTTCTAGAAATTTGTTTATTCCATCTTTGATTTCTTCTATTACCTGTTGGTTTTTAAGTAGGGTGTTACTTAGTTTCCATGTATGTGATTTTTTTTCCCCTTGCACTTCCTGTTGTTAATTTCTGCATTGATGTTGAGTTCAGAGAAGATACTTTATATTATCTCAATGTTCTGGATTTTTTTGAGGATTGTTTTGTGGCCTAAGATGTAGTCTCTTCTGGAGAACATTCCATGTGTGTTGGAAAAGAATGTGTACTTTGCAACTGTTACTTGAAATATTCTATAAATGTCTATGAGGTCAAGTTGGCTAAATGTGGCCTTTAGATCCTCTGCATCTTTGTTGAGCTTCATTCTAGATGTTCTGTCCTTTACTGGCAGTGGTGTGTTGAAGTCTCCTACTATTATTGTGGAACTATCAATTTCTCTTACCAGTGATGTTAGAGTTTATGTATTTTGGAGCCCTGACCCCTGGTGGCACAGAGGTTAAGCGTTTGGCTGCTACCCGAAATGTTGGCAGTTTGAATCCATCAGCCACTCCTTGGAAACCCTATGGGGCAGTTCTACTCGACTCGGTAGCATCAGGTTACTTTTTTTTGTTATTGGGTGCTTATTTATTATAGTTTTGTCTTCATGATGGATTGTCCTTTTAATCATTATGTAATGCCTGCGTTTGTCTTTTTATCATGGATTTTGTTTTAAAGTCTAGTTTATCTGAGATTAATATTGACACTCCTGCTTTTTTTTGGTAGCTTTTGCTTGATATGTTTTTTTTCCATCCTTTGATTTTTAATAAATTTATGTCTTTGTTTCTAAAGTGTGTCTCTTGTAGACAGTATATTGATGGGTTTTTTCTTTCTTTTTTTTTTTTTATCCATTCTGTCATTCTCTGTCTCTTTGTGGGTACATCTAGGCCATTTACATTCAGTGTATTTATTGATAGGTGTGGGTTTACTGCTGTCATTTTCTAGGGTTTTTTTTTTTTTTTTCCCCCTGTGGAACTGAAGTTTTCTTTGTTTCTCTTACTCTCCTGTGCTCAATTCCTTCTGTGTGTGGATATTTCTTTTCTAGTTTCTTTCATTTTTGTAGATTTTGTGTTTACTGAGACTTTGTATGTTCTTCTTTATTTTGATGAGTAGGTTTGTTATCTTTCTTTGTGGTTACCTTGAAATTTGCTCTCATCTTCCTAAGTCTGAACCAGTCTTTTATTAATTGGTATCGCCTTGACTTCCTCTCCGTTTGAAAGTTCTACACCTACACCATTCATTCCCTCTTTTATTGTTCTGATGTTGTGGTCATACAGATTAACCTCTGTGGTTCCCTGTTATAAATAGTTTTGTTTCATTCTTGACAGTTGATTACCGAGGTTGGTATCTAGCTGATGCAGTCTTGCATCCTAGACTCAGGCTGTTGTCTGATGTTGTTTGTTCTCTAACCAAAAGACTCTCTTTAATAATTCTTGTAAGTTTTGTTTGGTTTTTACATATTCCCTTAATTTCTGTCTATCTGAAAATGTGTTGATCACCATCATATTTGAGTGAGAGTTTTGCAGAATGTATTATTCTTGGTTGGCAATATTTTCTTTCAAGGTTTTATATATGTCATCCTATGGCCTTCTTACCTGCATGGTTTCTGCCAAGTATCAGTGTTTATTCTTATTGATAACACTCCATATGTGCCTTTTCATTTTTTTCAATCTGCTCTCAGGATTCTTTCACTGTCTTTGTTTTCAGCTAGTATGATTACGATATACCTTGTTTTTTTTTTATTTTGGGGTCTATACTATATGGGGTTCATTGAGCTTCTTGGATGGTCAGCTTTTCATCTTTCATGATATTGCAGAAATATCCTGCCAGCAATTCTTCAATGATCCTCTCTGTGTTTTCCATTTTCTTCTCCTGTTCCAGAATTCCAATCACTCAAAGATTTTTGCTTTTGATAGTGTCCCACATCATTCTCAGGGTTTATTCATTTGTCTTCCTTCTTTCCTCAGATGTTAACTCAAAGAAAGTGGTATCCAGTTATTTGTTTTCAGTTTCGCTGATCCTGTTTTCCATTGTTTCAAACGTGTTCCTCAAACCTTCTATGACACTGTCCATTTCTGAAATTTGCTTAGCTTTTGGATTTCTAATTGCAGGTTTTGTATGATTTCTAGTTGTGAGTTTATTTTGACATTTTGTTCCTGTGTTATTTTCCTGAATTATTCCATTGTTTTCTCTGTCTTTTCCATGATTTTGTCTCTCTTTTCCTCATTTTTGTCTGATGTTTCCTTCATCTCCTGGATAGCCCTGAATATCAGAGATTTGAATTTTCTTTCAGATTTTTCCAATGCCTTTTCTTCTGCTGGAAGGTCATCTGATGTTTTATTTTGGATGCATACTGGAATCATCCTATCTTGTTTTTTTAAATGTTTTCCTATTGTCTGCTGTCTTCAGATCATTCAGTAATTATTTTATTCGTTTATTGATTGAAATTTGTTTGTTTCTACCTGCTTTTGCATTTGGTTATATCTGAGCTGGTGGGCTAGATGTTCTTTGTTGTATGCTCATCTGTGGGCACAATACTTCTTACCATCTTGTCCAATGGGCAGGGCCAGTCACTCAACTATGGTGCAGCAGCACAGGTCCAGCAGAGGGGGAGGGGCTGGGATGGGTCATTTACAGTACTTATGGGGGCCAACAGAGCGGCGCCAGGGGTCAGTGCAGGTCTCAGTACACAGTGCAAATAGGCAGGACAAAAGGGGGAGGACCTGATGTGTGGAACTAAGTGGATATGGGAAAGAAGATAAAGATGAGAGAAAAAAAAGTGCTGATGGAGCCTGCTGTTGCTGTTGGAGTCGTACAAACCCGGGGAAGTTGTGTGCTTGTGGCCTTCAAGCTGGGTGATGTGGCACAGCCCACCAAGAAGGGACAGATGTGGCACATGCAGCCAGGAGGGCAGAAGAAAGGAAAAGAAGGAAGGGAGAGATAAGAAACTAGATTTTTTAAAAAAGAGAGAAAGGCACATGCAGCCAGATGGTCCAAAGAAAGGAGGGAAGGTAGAGAGAGACAAGAAACTGAGAAAATAAAAAAAGGACACCAAGTGGTTGGGATGAAGAAAAGGTAGGAAGGTAGAAAGAGACAAGAACTCAGGGAAAAGAAGAAGAAAAAATGTCCCAAGGGAGCCCACTGGAAGTAGATCCCCAGCCGAGAGGCACTACTCAGCCTTTCAAGAAGCAGCAGAGACAGCACACGGCACCAGGTGTTCAGGAGAAGGGTAAAGAAGGAAGGTAGAGAGACAGAAAACCAAGAGAAGAAGAAAAAAAATAACTTGCCTGAGGGTGCCCACCAGCATGGTGGCACAGACCGGGGAAGGGGATCCCTAGCCATGTGGCACCGCACAGCCCGTCAAGAAGAAGCAGAGATGGCACCTGGTATAAGGTGTTCAGGAGACGGGAAAGGAAGGATGGTAGAGAGAGACAAGAAACTGAAAAAAGACAATAAAAGCCCCAAGGGAGCCCAGTGGTTTTGTGGCACGGACCCATGAAAGGGCTCCCTAGCCCAGCAGCACTCCACAGCCAGTCAAGAGGGAGCAGAGATGCCACATGGAGCCAGGAGTACAGGAGAAGGGAGGAGAAGAGAGGTAGAGAGACACAAAAAACTGAGAAAGAAAGAAAAAGAAATAGCCCCAGGGAGCATACTGACATGGAGGTACAGACCTGGGAAGTGACACAGCCTGTCAAAAAGAAGCAGAGATGGCACACAGCACCAGGTATTTGGGAGAAAGGAAAATAAGGAAGGTAGAGAGAGAGAGAAGAAACCGAGAAACGAAAAATAGCAAAAAAGAAAAAAGTGCACCCAGGGAGCCCACTGGTAGGGCAGTGCTGACTAAGGAAGTGACACAGCCTGTCAAGAAGGAACGGAGATGGCACACAGAGCCAGGTGTTTGAGAGGAAGGAGAGGAAGGAGGTAAGAAAGAGACAAGAAACCAAAAGAAGCTTTAAAAAGCAACAACAACAACAAAGAAAAAAACAGCACTGAAAGAGCTGGCCAGTCGAAGCCTGCAAATCCCAGCGGCAAGGAGTGAGCACTTCCCCGGCCAAGCCACCACAGAAGGGTGGGGGGTGGGACAGCATGTATCACTGGTTACCAGCTACTATCTTTCCTGCAGGGAGCTCCGTGAAGCTGCATTCCCATACTCCTTGTTCACCATTCTTGGTGGCTAAGGGGTCCAAGATGGTGAATTTGTACCATGTTAGCTGATAGTGGACCTCCACTGTGTCGCTCTCTTCTTTCTCTGTTCTCTGTCAGTTTCTTTTTCCATTTGGTGCTTGGTCGAGTTCTTTATGCCTTCATTTGATGCTTAGGGTTCCAGGACTGATGTTTGTCCCTGTTTTACTTAGTTTTTCAGATCTTTGTCGTGGAGGACAGCGCGGTGCTTCCGTCCGTAGCACCATGTTGGCTCTGCCCCCAAGGATTTCATTCTTCTTGAATCAACAGTTAACATCCATGGAAGCAGCAGTCAAGAAATCAAATGATATATTACGTTGGGCAAATCCATGGCAAAAATCTCTTTAAAGTTTTAATAATCAAAGATGTCACTTTGATGACTAAGGTGCACCTGACCCAAGCATGGTATTTTCAAACACCTCATAAGCATGGGAACATGGACAATAAAAAAGGAATACCAAAGCCAATAATGCAGGAAATTTCTAAGTAGAAGAGAATAAATTCCAAAACGTTAACTATGAATTAAATGGCTGTGACAAAAACATAGTCATTTGAAAACACAACTTTTGTTTCATTACATAAATCACACAACCAAACAAAAGTTCTGTTTTGACTTGAATGCTTCATGAATGATTTATCTACCGTTCTTAAGATTCATTTTGAAGGACATTAAAATTTTGATTATTTTGCTATTTTACTTGCTTTGAGGATTAGTTCATCCTCTAGATAAATGGTGGCCAGTAATATTTTCCAAATGTATGAAAAAATGTATGTTTACTTTGATAAGCATTTTCACTAAGTGAACAACAAAAGTCACACATTTTCTAGTTATCAATTATAAAGTAATTATGATCTGAACACTCTGTCAATGAAATTAACTCTTCCTTACTATGTTTCTGAAAAGTAACTGACTTTTTACATTTGTGGCTTCACCATCCATCCAGTTTTTCTGTCAATAAAAACCTGGCCATCATCTTTGATACCACCTTCTCTCAAATACTTTTATCCTGGGATTATGGCTTCCTTAATCTCCAGTCTTTCTAATACATTTTCCTAGTGTATAACTTAATGGTCTTCCATCTGGTCACTGTCACTCCACTTACCCTCATTCGCTGATCCCCAAATCAGGCTGAATAAGAGCCAAATTCTTCAGTGTCTTGTATATAGCACATCAGAACCTTGCACTGGCCTGTCTACAATCTATCACTGATTTCTCCTTACTTGCCTCCTACAGAAGGGCCCCTGGGAACAATGAAGAATAAGCATAAGCCTCAATGCATTTACATCTTCCCCGCCATGGCATACTCAGCCCATCCTCAACTTCTGAAATATACTCATTTTCATTTAAGACTTTTCCTGAGCACCCACAATTCCAGGAAGCTTTTACTAGCCACAGAAAACTAGTTGCACAAATGCAAACTCCTTCCATGAGCCTCTAGAGTATGCAGTATTTGCTAGGCTGAGTATCAATATTAGTTTATCATCATTGACTCTAAGAGCTAGTTTTGTTACAAAGCGTTCCTAAGAAGAGAAATACTTCTGCATGGATCTCACTGTGAGGTAGAGTAGGCTACGTATGCCTAAAGAATTTGGAAATTTTGGATGATGTTAAAAAATAAAAATTGCAGAAATTTCTGCCAAAGTATTGGTAAAATGAAGTATAGTGCTAAGTCAAACAAATGGAACATAAGGTTTCATTGCAAAAGCCAAAAGCTGCAGATTGGTCACATGTCAGAAGTATTACAGCTAAAGAAATCTTGGTTTACAATTTACTACAGAATTATTTTTTAAACGGCAAAGATTAATTTACTGGATTCAATTTCATTCATCCAATGTTTATGTTAAACTCACAGTAAAAATACAGCAAACATAAAAGACTCACTTCGCAGAAGTGTTATTAAAAACAGAATGTCATCACAATGCATCAGTAGAAATAAATAAGAAATCCTTGCTTCTTAAAATTAAAAAAAAAAAAATTATTCTGGAGACCAATATTATAATAATGCATCTTCAAGTAGAAATGTTTAGCATTCTATTTCTGGGTATAAGAGCCAAGTACACTAAATTTATGTTCTAGAGCATGGACTTTGGTGTCAGATAACCTAGATTTGAATCTTAATTCTACCATTTATGTCATAATAAGCTAGGGAAGTGATTTAACTTCTTTAGACCTCAGTTTCTTCCAATATAAAAGAGAGAAGATAAGAGTACATAAATCAAAGAATTATTTAGAAGGTAAAATGAGATGGCACATGTAAAGAACTTACATCAATTACAGGGAAATAGTACCTGCTCCATAAGTCAGTTATTATTTACATTCTTTATAATGGACAATGTGTCTTGAAATGCATATTTTCGTAAGAAAAGCTAAAAATATTCAAATGATCAAATAAAAAATAAGTGAAGCATGAATTATACTCAAACTATACCATTGGTCCAAAAGAATATTCCTTGTCTAGTTCCCATGCAACACAGATAACTCTCCCATTCTCTGGTTCTGCTACTAGTAAACACTTAACAACTGAATAAATACAACTTTTTCTAATTTGAAAACTTTACATGAAAAACACATGTGCGTGTGTGTGTGTGCTTATCGTTGTTGTTATCGTGTACCGTCGAGGCGATTCCCACTCATATCAACCTATAGGACATAGTGGAACTGCCCCATAGGGTTTCCTAAGCTATAATTTTTATAAGAGAACATCGCCAGGTCTTTTCTCCAGTGGAGTTGCTGGTGGGTTTGAACCGCTGACCTTTTGGTTAGCAGCCAAGAGCTTAAGCATTGCACCACCAGGTCTCCTATAATATATACATACACATACATCCTTGAAGTTGTCAAGGATTTCATTTTACTTGGATCCATAATCAACACTCATGGAAGCAGCAATCAAGACATCAAAAGACACATTGCATTGGGCAAGTCTCCTGCAAAATATCTCTTTAAAGTGCTTAAAAGTGAAGATGTCACCTTGAAGACTCAGGTGCATCTGACCCAAGCCATGGTGTTATCAGTCATCTCATATGCATGTGAAAGGAGGGTGATGAATAAGGAAGACTGAAGAAGAACTGATGCCTTTGAATTGTGGTGTTAGTGAAAAATATTGAATATACCATTGTCATGGATTGAATTCTGTCCCCCCAAAATGTGGGTAGCAACTTGGCTAGGTCATGATTCCTAGTATTGTATGACTGTGTTATCTGATGTGATTTCCTTATGTGTTGTAAACTCTACCACTCTGATGAGATTATATGTGATCTCCTCATGTGCTATAAATTCTATCACTGTGATGAGGTTTTACTGATGAGGCTAACAAGATTATTGTCTTAATGCAATCTCTTTTGAGATATAAAAGACTGAAGTGAGCAGAGACACATGCGAACCCAATACCACTAAGAAAACAGTGCTGGGAGCAGAGAGCGTCCTTTGGACCTGAGGTTCCTGCACAGAGCAGCTCTCAGACTAAGGAAGACTGATGACATGGACCTTCCTCCAGAGCCGAAAGCGTTCCCCTGGAGCTGATGCCCTGAATTTGGACTTGTAGCCTACTGGACTGTGAGAGAATAAATTTCTCTTTGTAAAGCCATCCACCTGTGGTATTTCTGTTGGAGCAGCACTAGATGACTAAGACTACCATGGACTGCCAAAAGAATGAATAAATCTGACTTGGAAGAAGTACAAGCAGAATGCTTCTTAGAATCAAAGATGGTGAGACTATGTCTCATGTACTTTGGACATGTTATCAGGAGGGACCAGTCCCTGGAGAAGGACATCATGCTTGGTAAAGTAGAGGATCAGTTAAAAAGAGGAAGAACCTCAGCGAGATGGACTGACACAGTGGCTGCAAAAATGGACTCAAGCATAAGAACGATCGTAAGGACAGCAAAGGAGTAGGCAGTGTTTCGTTCTGTTGTACACTGGGTCACTATGAGTCAGAACCAACTCAACAGCACCTAACAACAATTACAGCACAAGATACATACACACACACACATACATATATATACACACGTTTGTTCACATGCAAGATGAGATTGGAGCAAATTACTTGTTTCTTTTAGAAGCATTTGATATACCAGTTTACGAGACATAAAGCTAAGTAAAAAAAAAAATAGTATGTTTATCTTCCGACTGTTTTCTACAGAAGTGGACAAAAAATTTACTAATTTGAATGTCTGTTTGTAGTATTAGAGTAACAATCAAGTGCCTCCAAAGTAATCCCAAAATATAAAATTCAGGATAATTATATGCCAATTACGATTTGTGCCCCAGAGTAATATAACACTGTATTGCTAAAATGTGTAAAATCAACTTTTATTATTACATTAACTTCAATAGAGAAATAATCCGTAATTTTTTTATTCTAACAACAATGTTCAAAATAATTTGAGTACTTCTTTTGATTTTAGTTAATATTTTCCAACTTCCCTAAAGTTACAGCATTCAAACTTTATTTTACAATAAAGTGACTGCGATGCTTGTTATTTAGCATCGGGGTGCTAAAATGTAAATCTTAGGTATTATCCTCTCACCTCCAAGAAGCCATGGTGGCACAGTGGTTAAGCACTTGGCTGCTCATTGACAAGTCAGTGGTTCAAAATCACCAGCCATTCCATTGGAGAAATATGTGGCAGTCTGTTTCTGTAAAGATACAGCCTTGGAAACCATACGGGGCAGTTCTACTCTGTCCTAAAGGATCGTTATGAGTTGGAATCAACTCGAAGGCAAGTGGGTTTATCCCCTCACCTTCAGAGATGCTGATAAAATAAGTCTCCTTCAGTAGCCACGAATTTCAGTTAACAAGCACCTCAGCTGATTCTCATGTAGATGTACTCTAGAGCATCTCTAAATGAAGCATTTATCCCTTCCCCTAATTTCCACTGATGAAAAATCTTCCATTCTCTTTTTGAAACAGGATTACTTTGCGTCTCTCTCTCCACTTCTCACTTTGGGACTGGAAAGACTTCTGATTGGTCTTTTATTCTTTTATTTCCAGGATGAACAGAGATTGGGGTTACTAGCTCAAACAGGAAAACAGGATCTACAGTTTTCTCCTTTTCACTGTTTGCTTTATGAATGAGTAAGAAAGGGCAGAGCTCTCCCTTTCTTATTTCTGCCTCTTTTCTGTAAGACTAAGACCACAACAAATCGTGATTGGCAGGGAAGCGGGAGATATATCTCCATCATGTTCTCTACTTCAGCTTTTACCAGAGATTTCTGCAGTTGCCTGGTTATTGGATAAGGGTCTGTTCATTAACCAAGCTGCAATTCTAACCTCCATTTACATAGTGATCCTTGTATATATTTGTAGTGACTAGAACCCAGGAGAGTAAAATGAGCTTTAAATTTCCTAATCTCTAATACTTTGACTATTAGATCAGATCAGGCTGTATTTGTATTTGGTAATTATAACACTTAATAAAAGAGACACAGGCATACATATGCACAGCTAAGTTCATTGAAGCAAAAAACTGGAAACAGCCCATGTGCCTCTCATGGATTGAATTGTGTCCCCCAAAAATATGTGTCAGCTTGGCTAGGCTATGATTCTCAGTACTGTGTGACTGTCGACCATTTTGTTATCTGAATGTGATTTCCTATGTGTTGTAAATCCTACGGCTATGATATTAATGAGACAAGTTTAGTGGCCGTTATGTTAATGAGGCAGGACTCAAGATACAAGATTATGCTGTGCCTTAAGTCAATCTCTTTGAGGAATAAAAGGGAGAAGTGAGTAGAGAGACAGGGGGACCTCATACCACCAAGAAAACACTGCCAGGAGCAGAGTGTGTCCTTTGGACCCAAGGTTTCTGCACAGAGAAACTCAGGGACCAAGAAAAGATCTATCACAAGGACCTTCCTCCAGAGCTGACAGAGAGAGAAAGCCTTCCCCTGGAGCTAATGCTCTGAATTCAGACTTCTAGCCTACTAGACTGTGAGAGAATAAACTTGTTTGTTAAAGCCATCCGCTTGTAGTATTTCTGTTATAGCAGCACTAGATAACCAGATAACAATGAATGAACAGGTAAGCAAAATGTGGTATGTATACACAATGGAATACTATGCAGCCATAAAAAACAATGAGGAGTCTACAAATCATAAACTAACATGGATGGATCTGGAGGACATAATGCTAAGTGAAATAAGTCAATCACATAAGAACAAATACTGTATGACACACTTTTGTAAGAAGACAAGAATAGATTCATATACAGAGACCAATGTTCATTGGTGGTTACCAGAGTTGGGGTGGGGGAGGAGTGGAAAATAAATCTCTAGATCATAGATACTTGTTATTTCTGGTGATGGGAAAAGTACAGAATGTGGGTGTAATGAGCACACTTTGACCGAAGTAATGATGCCACCAAGAAGTGCACAAAAGGATGTTCATGCTAAAGAATATGAGATATATAATTTTGCAACAACACCAATAACCAAAAACAAGTGTATGGTCACATATGTACGTGTATAGGCATATATGTGTACAGCTAAGGGCAGGTGTGTAGACACGTGCACAGATAGAAGCATCTACATGTATGTATATGTACAGATATGTGTGTACATGCATATAAATTCACAGAGGACACAGTTACAGATACTTCTCAGACATAACCAAACATCTTGCAATGTTGGTTCCCTGGGTTTGAAGGCTTAGAACATTAGTCTCAAGGGATAAGTCAGTCAATTGGCATAATATAGTCCACAAAGCTCATGTTCTGCATCCTAGAGAGATGAGTAGTGTCTGAGTCTCAAAAGCCTGTGAGAAGTCATCTGAGATACCACTACTGGTCTCTGCTTATCAGGAGCAAAAGAAAGAAGAAGGAATCCAAAGTCTCAAAGAAGCAACTAGTCTACAGAGCTGAAAGCCTACAAAAGTCACAGCCTCATGTACCCTGAGACCAGAAGAACTAGATTATGCCTGGTTACCACTACTGACTATGCTGATCAAGACCACAACAGATGGATGCTAACAGAACAGGAGAAAAATGCAGAACTCAAATTCTTACAAAGTCCAGACTTACTGGATTAGTTGAGACTAGAGGACTTCTTGAAACTATCACCCTGAGATATTCTTTAAACCTTTAACTATCACCTAAGGTCATCTTTTAACAAAATTACAAATCGGCACAGAAAATAAAGGCTATTTTACCCATGAGAACGATGTTCCATTAAAAAACCATCTATATGAGATCAAAAGGCCAACAATTACTCTAACGCAAAGATGAGAATACAAAGGGGCAGAGAAAATGAAGGACTGGAAACAGAACAACCAGAATGCAATTAAAGAGAACACTGACACATTGTGAAAAATCTAACTAATGTCACTGAAACTTTTTTTTTTGGTTGTTCTCTATTGCACGTTCCAAGATAATGGGTTTTGTGTCATTACTTAAGCACATGTTTTTAGTTCAGGGTTCTTTGCCTAGGGGCTCAGTCCCTTTTTCCCTTCCCTATCTTGTTCCCCTCTGAAAGATTTCATACTCATACTTCTTTATGAGCTTGTAGGGGCAGAGGTCTCTTCTTCTGTAACTTCTTCAAGCTCACAATGGGTTGTTGGCCTGCCTAGCAGAGTAGAAATCTCCCCCATCTGGTCTAAAGTTTTGTTGGGGCTATTGGACTCAGACCCAGGAATGGGCTGGAACTCTCCCATCATTATTAATTTGACTTGGAACTGCTGGAGTTGAGAAGACATTAACTTAATCAGCGCTTTGAGCAAGCAGGGACCAAATAAAAGCTGTACAAGGATAGTTCTTTAGGGTCCTAAAAAGGGAAAGAACCAGGTTATGGAAGGTAAATATCCTTTGATTTGATTCCAAATATTGTTACCCATTTGTGTATGGGCTGTCCTTAGCCACTTAGCATGATTAAGGATTTTCTGAGCCCGGAGTACTACGTTCCCAGAAACATTAATGTACACGCAGCAGGAAGTGTCTGTGACTGTGCAGGTACCTCCCTGTTCAGCCAGGAGGTAGTCCAGTGTGACTCAGTGGCCCATGACTACACAGGCCAACGAATCCAGGGATCTCTGTAAGGCTAACAGACTTTGTCCTGAATCGGTACTGACTACTTGGACAACACTGGATAGATTTTGGACTTGAGCATTGGTGTACACATCACCCACCATTAATCCAGCAAGTTCTCCCATCAAGGCCATGATCCCTAATCACGATTTTTATAGAAATTGATAAATAGGATCTTAATTTATTGCAGAAACTTTCACCAAAAACAACATAAAATATTGTTTAAAGAAAAAAAGAAAAAGAAGCCTAAGTAGAAATATATATATATATAAATATATGAGCAGAAATCAAACAGCAAAGTGTAGAGAAAATAAAGGTAAAAATAATTGTTTGAAAAGTGGTAATAAAATTAATATCAGGCAAGAATAATCAAGAAAAACAGAGAGTTCCGGCCATAAATAATGAGGAAACAAAACCAAATATATGAAAATATTGGGAATCAGGCAACGCCTGACTACTGCCTATATGTTCACAATTGCTCATTTCTTATTCTTGTTTTGTCTTGACCAAACTTCAGTCAAGCTTCTCTCCTTTCCAACCAAAAACCAGTTGACACTGGGTTAACTCTGACTCATAGCAATACGTGTGTCACAGTAGAACTGTGCTCTAGAGTTATCAATAGTTGATTTTTCAAAAGTTGATCACCAGGCCATACTTCCAAGGCACCTCTGAGTGGATTCGAACTGCCAGCCTTTTGGTTAGCAGCTAAGTACATCAATCATTTGCACCACCCAGGACTCACTCTCCTCTCCAAAGACCCCTAAAATTTGGCTTACCTCCATGCATAAAAAAGCACTAAATCACTAATGTGCAGAACACCCTCCCTTGATAGCTCATTCTGAGAATCAGCCAATCACAAAGAAAAACTTTTCCTGTTGAAGCACTCTGTTTTTGGCAGGTGCACACCACCAAACAATGCCCTCTCCTCCACAAAGTTCCTGCTATCTCTTTTTACTCCTCCCTATATAAGAAGTATTTTTTTTTTTCTATTTTGAGATGCTTGGAAATTTCTGAGATCAGAGAAATCTCCCTATTGCAATATTCTTTCTGAATAAAGTACCTCTTTATCTAAGTCTGGATTTGTTTTTATTTGATACTATTATCTCAGAGTGAAAGAGACAAATGAGGTAAGCCTGTTTATCAAATTGGTTTCAAGCTTGGAGACATTTTCCAGACAAAACTACAGGAATGAAGAACCCAGGCAGAGAATGGCAGTCTTGCTCAACAGAATCAATAAAAATCAGTGTGCAAACAAGCTGAGGTTACTAGAATTTCCAAGATAGCGAGACAAAGAAGAAGAAACTATGGAGTGAAAATTCTCTACAAATCTGCTTTGCAAGCCTTTAGAGTCTGACTGAACACTAACGTGCTGTAAATGCGTAGGGCAAAACTCCATGAAAATACGGGCAGAGAGTAACTACCAGAGAACAATAAAGTCACCAATTTCTAGCAAACACACAAAACAGGGAGACACGCACATTTGACCAGTCAGAAAGGAAAGACCCCTTTCAATATCATGAGCAGAAATTACAGAAGTGGCCTTATTAGTATTCTGAAAAAACTCATCCTGGAGTAAACACTCCTAAAGCCAGCTTTAATAAAGCTTAAAAATAAGCCTTTAAAGGATCAAGTTGATCCATAACAAAATTAAATGCCTACCAAAACGGAATTCATTATAGGCAGTCCTCTCTATGTATGGTCGTGTGGGACCATAAAAATAATGGTTCGGGCTAAAATTATGCAAAGAAATCTTAAAAATCCATGGGAAAATTGTTATTTTCTTGATATTTAAAACATTGTTAGAACATTAAGAATTCTCTTGCAGTTGGTTATAAATTCATGGGTAAATTTAGAAATACTAAAACTATTCCATATGGCAAACAGTAATTTAAAACATTAGAAACACTGAGAAAGTGTTTTACAACTTTGTAAGAACTTATCGAAGCCTAGATGGAGTACCTCCATTCCTCCCAGGTCCTTTCTCTCACAACTAAAAACCATGCACCTAACACAACAAAGAAGCATGAGAAGACTCTGAAAGGAGGAAAGCAGGGGGAAGACTGCTTAGGCACCTCTGCATCTCCTTATTGCCTCCCCTACAACCTGGACGGGGTGGAGCAGAAGTCTTCAAACTGGAGCCTCCAAGAAGCAGACAGAAAAGTTATAAGAAAACTCGTTCCCCTAGTCGACAGTAAGGAAAAGGGCCGACTAACAGAAAACGTGTGTGTTAACGTTCACCATATTTTAGCCAAACACCAGTGAAAAAGCCACACCACCACTCAGCTTCAGCAGTCAACCAGAAAGTTTTATACCACCCCCTACTCCTGCCCCGGTGGTTAAGAGTTCAGGTTGCTAACCAGAAGACTGGCAATCCACTAGGCGCTCAGGTTTGGTGTTTGGATTCATGGCAGGAGTCATTGCTGTATGCCATGGAGTCGATTCCAACTCATAGTGACCCTACAGGACAGAGTTGAACTGCCCCCATAGGGTTTCCAAGAAGCGGCTGGTGGATATGAACCATGACCCTTTGGTTGGCAGCGTAGGTCTTAACCACATCACCACGGTTTCCTTTCTAAGCCATAGCCGAAGTTTAATGCAATGATACCAGTTGCCAGTGGAGTCAACTATGACTCATGGCTACCTCATGTGTATCAGAGAAGAATTATGCTCCATAAGGCTTTCGATGGCTGATTTTTCAGAAGTAGATCACCAGGCCTTTCTTCCGAGCTCTTCTGGGTAGACTCTAAACTACAACCTTTTCGTTAGCAGCCAAGTGTATTAACTGTATGCACCACCCAGGGACTTTGCTCCTGTTGCAGTGGTCTCTAAACTTGTCTCCTGAATTTCATTCCAGTCCATCACCACTCTGCCAAAGTGAGCATTCTGAAAAACAAATTTTACCATGTTCTCCCATACTGATTAGTATCATATTTCTCCACTAAGATGAAAACATACTGGTAATAATTAGTTCAGATATTATATATGAGCACACACACATAAGTTTTTAATAGTAAAATACAACACTAGTGTTAGATATCATTCAGATTAGGTCTAATGATGTTCTGTTACTTTGGCAAATGATTTCTTAAAATCTTGTTCTTCCTCTCACTTGCTTCTGATGTGCCTGTTACCCGCCCGTCACACTGTCAGATTTACTATCATTAGCCTTGCTCTCTTCTTTTTCATACTTCTGTTTGTAGCTATATTGTTTCTTCCGTAATTCTGAAAGAAAATTCTGAAAATAGTTATTTTCTGTTACTTAATTTAAGTGTTTACCTAAAGGACAGTTTAAACTTGAGTCATTGTAAATTAGAACTGGAGAGGATGGCTGCTAACCAAACTGTCAGCAGTTCGAATCCACCAGTCCTCTGTTGATGTCACGTGGGGGCTCAGATCGCTCAGTCGCGGATGGGCCCCAAGAGATGTTCTAAGTATGTATCCCCGCCGGCCGCCCTAGACTGCGGACCGTCTACAAAGGAAGTCTGGGGATGTTGGGCCTCACTGGATACACTGCTCTTTTTGACATAAACCGCTCGCACCGCGTGTGTCATAGAGTTTTCCAAAGTTTACAGAGACCGAGTACCCAAGAAACCCTGCATTTCACCGCATCTGGCTTTAGTGAGAAGAAAAAAGTGTGCGACCTTTCAGGGCCCTCTGTTGCTGCTGCGGTGCTGTTCCCTCCATGCACAAGAGAAGGGTGGACGTGGTTCGCAAGGCGGCACAGTAGCCTGAGGCAGCAGGCTCCGGTCCTGGCCGCAAACGCTCGCGATGCTTTACCCTGCCGGTGCTCACCAATACCGCAAACCGCACCTCAGTCCCACCCACTTGGCTTCCTCGAGCACCTTGCGGGCCCAACAGGTGTCCATAGGTGGGGACGACACGTCCTCGGTTAGAAAGCCTTCTCTAGCGATCCTCGAGGTTGCCTAGGGTACAAGGTCAGCCGCCGCCCCTCCTCTTGCTCATAAAACACTGGTCGTGGCTCCTAGACAGAGACCCACTCCTTCCCAGGAGGGTCCGCCAATGGGGTTGCGCGCCGCTCTACGCCTACCGTGGCCCGCGCCTCCCCTCTCCTAGGCGGGGAGTGTCTCGCCGGGCCGTGTTGTCTTGCTGCGCTGGGGCTGCCTGCGTGTGTGCGGTTCTCCTCTCGCGCGCCCGCTGGCGGGAGGCCAGGGCCTGTCCCAACCCCCACCAGACGCCGCAGTGTAGCTGTCCACCCGCTTCTGTCCCGTGCTGTAGCAGCGGGTGCGGGCGAGGGCCTCCTCACTCGGGGCGTTCCCGGTGACGTACCCCTGGACCGCATAGATAGACGCACACGGGGGCCCCCGGCGCGAGGGTGGGGAGCAGCCTGCCGCATCCATAGTCGTGCGGCGCCCCGGTGGCGTGGTCTGGGCGTAGGAGACTTTCGGGGTTACCGAGGCCAGCTGGCGTTCCAGACGTCCCGGGGTCGCCTTTGTGCCCCACGCTCTGGCGATGAGACCTCGTGTGCGTTTTCCTGGCGACCAACAGTTTCTCAAGCTTCCCCAGGTCGTCCGCGCGCTCCCACCCTCTCAGAGCTCACTGTCCTTTCCGCGCACCGCCGCCTCTTCGCAGCCATCGATCCCCCGCCATCCGACCAGTCGTGCCGCTTGGCCCCCGGTCCAGGACCGAAACCATACTCCCCGGGGATTTGTCCTCAGACTGGGCCATGGCTCCGCGCCCGCAGGGCTGGTAGACGGTGTGCGACCATCGAGCGCGCGGTGGTTGCTCAGGGGTCCAAGGGCTTCCGCGACCGCTGTGGGTTGACCGCGTCAGATTTCCTCCCGCGCCGCCTCCTTTCCGGTGCCCGCCCCCTCCGCCGCCCGCACTCGTCGCGTCGTCCGTCCGGGTTCCGATGCGGGGCCGCGCCCCAGTGTGCATGGCTTCGTGGGTTGCCCGATATCCCCAGGTCCGCTGGGCGCCCTCCGCCGCTGCCCGCCGGCGGTCTGTCGCCGAGGGGCTCTTCCGGAACGGCTTCTTCCCCTTGGTTAGTTTTACGTGTCAGTCTTGCTCTTCTGGGGCTGGGTGTGGACGTGCCCCGGTCGGTGAATTCTTCCGACCTTTCAGGAGTCTGGCTCTGCTCTCTCTTCTGGCAGGCCGGAGGCGCCCTTGGGAGATGTGTGCCTTGTGTGTGTTTGGGGGCGGGGGAAGGGGGGGAGTGGAGGGTGATGGGGGCGAGGGGGCGCCGGAAACATGCCACGAATTAATACTGGTAGGACTCTGACCGGCCCTGGTGGTGAGGTGGTTAAGCATTTGGCTGCTAACCAGAAGGTTGGCAGTTCAAATCCACCAGCCGCACGCTCCTCTGAAACCCTAAGAGGCAGTTCTACTCTGTCCTTTAGGGTCACTATGAATCGAAATCAATTCGGGGGCAATGGGTTTTTTAATAAAATTAATGACAAGTATGATAATTAGTCATATAACGACAAATATAATATTTTGACTATGAATCTATTTAAAATTTTTATCTTTATGTAATCTTAACTTATTTTGCATGATCTCACTATACACATTAAATTCGAGTTACTGAAACATCAGTATATCCTTCAAGGATTTTCACCATACTCTTGACTAGTGTTTTCTATTATTATCTATATTTCATGAGAGTAGACACATTGATTTTCTAGTGACTAGCCACAGATTTGTATACCTACTTGGACAACTGGAACCATAGACTGAAAAGATTACAATAACAAGGAAAGCAGTGATGTGTATATTTAATTAGTTATTTCTTTATAACATCAAAAACATACCCGGCACTTACAGGACAATATTTTACTTACCCGCAGGGTTGGATTTAGGAGAGGACCAGTCATCTTCCGTCCATATATAATGCTGCTCTGAATATTTGCAAGTTTGTAACCCATGTCAAATAAAATTTGCACAGTGTCACCTTCCAGATGTATTTGTCCTGAAGATGAAGAACGCCCATTTTCCACCACAGGAAAAAAGCACAGTCCTAAAGACCCAAAAGATGAATAATGTGTAACATGGAATTTAAAAAGTATTGCATTTTACAATCTCCAAAAGAGAAATTGTAAAAATTAGTTACTTAAAAATTAGTGTATGCATAAGAAAGAAAAATAAATATGCAATTCCATCAATCTTTGTAATAGAAAGCAGTTTTTATTTGTAAGAGTTTCTTAGCTATTAAAAAAAAATTGGTATTTTTATTCCTCATTTGATTATTATGAGTTGCTTTCCAGAAGTGGAGGCAAAAGACTTTTATCTCCTTAGTGTACTCCCCTTTGCTTTCTCTGTCAGGATCCTCTCTTTTTCACTTTCTGCCTTGTCTCTACATTCATTGAGAGAATAACATAGTAATATTAAGGAACAAAAAGATGTGATACTGGAAAACATGAAAATTAGGAAAATAGTATGAACAAAATTGCATTTTGAATATTCAAAAAAATAAGATTTTATATAAAATATGCAAAACATGAAGTTCCATGGAAAAAAAGCTGTGTTCACACAATGGTAAAATGAGTGTTTAAACATTAGCTGTTAAAATTATTGTATTTAAAAGTAGTATTTAAATAACCCCTAAAAAGATAAAATATGTATACATCTAATCAGAGATGGAAAAGACCTATACAATGAAAACTACAAGACACTACTGCAAGAAACCAGGAGACCTACATAGGTGGAAAAACATACCTTGCTCATGGGTAGGAAGACTTGTGAAAATGAGAATCCTTCCCAAAGAAATCTACAGAGGAGTGCAATCCCAATCCAAATTCCAATGACCTTTTTAAATGAGATGGAGAAACAAATCACCAACTTCATATGGAAAGGGAAGAGTCCCCAGATAAGTAAAGCATTTCTCAAGAAGACAAAGTGGGAGGCCTCACACTACCTGACTTTAGAAACTATTATACCACCACAATAGTCAAAACAGCCTGGTACTGGTACAACAAACAACAGATACATTGACCGATGGAACAGAATTGAAAATCCAGACATAAATTCATCCACCTATCAGCAGCTGATATTTGACAAAGGCTCAAAGTCCATTAATTGGGGAAAAGACGGTCTCTTTAACAAATGGTGCTGGCATAACTGGATATCCATCTGCAAAAAAATGAAACAAGACCCATGCCTAACAGCGTGGACAAAAACTAACTCAAAATGGATCAAAGACCTAAATATAAAATCTAAAGATCATGGAAGAAAAACTAGGGACAAGGCTAGGAGCCCTAATACATAGCATAAACAGAATACAAACCAAAAGTAACAATGCACAAACACCAGAAGAAAACTAGACAACTGGGAGCTCCTAAAAATCAAACACTTACAATCAAAAGACTTCACCAAAAGAGTAAAAAGACAACCTACAGACTGGGAAAGAATTTTGACTATGACAAATCTGATAAGCGTCTAATCTCTGAAATCTACAAGATACCACAAAACCTCAACAATGAAAAGACAAATAACCCAGTTAAAAAACGGACAAAGGATATGAACAGGCACTTCACCAAGAAGACATTCAGGCAGCTAACAGACATGAGGAAATGGTCACAATCATTAGCCATTAGAGAAATGGAAATGAAACCTACGAAGAGATGCCATCGCACCCCAGCACGGCTAACATTAATCCAAAAAACAATGAATGTTGGAGAGGTTGTGCAGAGACTGGAACACTTACACACTGTTGATAGGAATGTAAAATGGTACAACTGCTTTGGAAATCGATTTGACACTTCCTCAAAAACCTAGAAATAGAAATACATACAATCCAGCAACCTCCTCCTTGGACTATATCCTAGAAAAATCAGAGCCTTCAAATGAAATGTTATATGCACACCCATGTTTACTGCAGCACTGTTCACAGTAGCAAAAAGATGGAAACAGCCTAAGTGCCCATCAACGGACAAATGGAAATACAAATTATGGTGTATTCACACAGTGGAATACTATGCAATGATAAAGAAGAATGATGAATCTGTGAAACATAACAGCAGAATCTGGAAGGTATTACGCTGAGTGAATTTAGTGAGTCGCAAAAGGACAAATATTGTATAAGACCACTATTACAAGAACTCAAGAAAAGGTTTAAACACGGAACACATTCTTTGTTAGTTACAAGGGAGGGGAGGAAGTGGAAGGGGTATTCACTAACTAGATAGTAGACAAGAATTATCTTAAGTGAAGGGAAGGAGAACACACACTACAGGGGAAATCAACACAACTGGACTAAACCAACAGCTAAGAAGTTTTCTGAATGCAGCCAAACACTTCGAGGGACAGAGTAGGAGGGAATGGGGTTTGGGGACTATGGTTTCAGGGATATCTTCTAGGTCAATTGGCATAATAAAGTTTATTAAGAAAATATTCTGCATCCCAGTTTAGTGAGTGCCATCTGGGTTCTTAAAAGCTAGTGAGCGGCCATCTAAGATGCATCAATTTGTCACAACCCACTTGGAGCAAAGGAGAATGAAGAACACCAAAGACGCAAGGAAAATATTAGCCCAGGAGATAGAAAGGGCCACATAAACCAGAGACTCCATCAGCCTGAGACCAGAAGAACTAGATGGTGCCTGGCTACCACCAATGACCGCCCTGACAGGGAACACAACAGAGAGTCCCTGGCAGAGCAGGAGAAAAGTAGGGTACAGAACTCAAATTCTAGTAAAAAGGTCAGACTTAATGGTCTGACTGAGTCTGGAGGGCCCCCGGAAGACATGGCCCCTGGACTCTCTGTTAGCCTAGAACTGAATCCATTCCTGAAGCCAAACTTCAGACAAAGATTAGACTGGACTATGAGACATAAAATGATACTCGTGAAGAGAGTGCTTCTTAGCTCAAGTAGATACATGAGACTAAGTGTCCTCTATGGAGGCGTGATGAGAAGGCAAAAAGGGACAGGAGCTGGTTGAATGGACACGGGAAATCCACGGTGGGAAGGAGGAGTGTGCTGTCACATTATACGCAGAGCAGCTGGGGTCACACAGCAATGGGTGTATACATTTTTGTATGAGAAACTGACTTGAACTGTAAACTTTCAATTAAAGCACAATAAAAAAAGTAGCTTTTAAAACTAAAATATTTAGGTATGAAAATATTTAGCAAAAGTATATAGATATTTTTCTCATTAGATTTACATGATTGACTCCTTATAAAAAGAAGAAGAATGACATATATTATCTTTGCCTGCTTATCTAGTCCCCACCCTTATGATTGTGAAGACTCTCTGATCCCTTCTGGCACATCTCACGCCACTCATGAATGATTCTTCCAGATAATGGTGAGTGCATTTACTCACTGCGACACTTTGGTATTGGTGACCATCCTTCCTCTGTGCAGGTTATTTGAGTCCAGAGAGACTGCGAAGCAGATACATAGCTATGATCACAGGTATAGTAGAAATATTTTCGTATAGCAACTGGGAAGGTTTGTTTAGGTTGATTTTCACCATATGTTCTTCCATGTTTTATTTCTGGAAAATTGCAAGTTCTCTCTTGGGAAAAACAAAACAATCTGTAGGTTAATGAAAAATAATACTTTATATAATAACATTAATAATTCTATTATAACATTTAGCTGAATTTGTCCACTTGTATTAGTTATTTGGGGACTGGCAAAATCTATTTCTAAACCTACAAAGCTGTTTGATGAGGTCAGTTTTGGAGTCACATCATGTGTATATCTTTTGTAAATACCTCCAAGATTAAAATCACACAAAAATGTAAATTCAGAGGAAGAGGGTGTCATGGATATCTGTCTACTTGGCTGTATAATGATTCCCAGTATTGTATGATTGTCTACCATTTTGTCATCTGATGTGATTTCCCTGTTGTAAATCCTATCACTATGATATAATGAGATGGATTAGTGGCAGTTATATTGATGAGATCTACAAAATTAGATAGTGTCTTAAGCCAATCTCTTTTGAGATATAAAAGAAGTAGCAGACAGACATGGGGACCTCATACCACTAAGAAAGCACCACTGGGAGCAAAGAGCATCTTTTGGACCTGGGGTCCCTGTGCCTGAGAAGCTCCTCGACCAGAGGAAGGTTGATGACAAGGACCTTCCTCCAGAGCTGACAGAGAGAGAAAGCCTTCCCCTGGAGCTGATGCCCCAAATTTGGACGTGTAGCCTACTAGATGTGAGAGAATAAATTTCTCTTTGTTAAAGCCATCCACTTGTGGTATTTCTGTTACAGCAGCACTACATGACTAAGACAGAGGGTAAACATGATTCTATCCAGTAGACTTTGCAGATCTAAGAAATATACTACTGGTCTAAGAAATATGCTGCTATTTATAGTTCTTCATTTCCTTCCTTTATGTCTCACTTCCTTTGCCTTTCCCATTTTTGGTAAAGAGAATTTGAATATAAAATATTCATTTAAAAAAATCAGTAAAAAAAAATAGAACAATACAACAGAGATACAATTACTAATTCTGATGAATGTCCTCTAGGAATATTTGTGCTGGTATGTTTATACATTTTTGAGTGATTATCACTGCCTTTTATTGAAAATGTATAAATATTATTCCTTTTTATAGTACTTTCGAGAAAACAAGGCTGGTCTGCTTCTCAAGCTCAAGTCCTTATATCAGAACAGCACTATTTTTCCTTACTATTTTCTGTTTTATTCTAATTTATCTTTCTTGTTCTTGTTTGAAAAAGCTACGTGTAGCAATTCAGCTAACAAAGAAGTTAACCAGGTAAATTCATTTTTCTACATTTTGGTAGTGATCACGGTTGATGTTCCAAAATAATTAAAACTATCAAATGGTGTGGTAGAAAACACTGTAAAATACGAAGTGTTTATCTGAAAATAAAAATGAGAATGGCATCATTCTGAGAAGTGTGCATGGAATTCAGTCTCTTCCCAGATTGAGCTGTCACTTTGCTTTCAACAAATCACTCAGTTTTAATCAGAGTATGGGTGATTACTTTTAGATATTCATTGGTGTAGGCGGCAGGATTCTGAAAGATATTATCTTCTGCATTACTGAGAAGTCGTGGAACCAGCTCACCCTGGTACCAGCAAGGGTCCCTTGTGCCCATAAGTGTCTCCTCTAATTCTCTGGGTTAACTGGAAGTAAGCCTCTCACATATAAGCCTCTGCTTATTGCAAAGATGGCTCTTTGAGGGATCTATTGTCTATTTACCTTCCTTTTCTGTTTATCTCCTGAGAGTCGTTCTGGGTTCGTTACCAAAATAAGTTTGGTGGGACTGCCACCTCACAGCCACTCTATATTATTGAACTCTCTTTTGTTTCTGCTGCACAATAGAATTTTCACGAGCATTAGGTCTTTAATAATTGCAGGTTTCCCTGTAAGATGGGAAATACAACTTCCAAGACTGAAGCAGAAACCCCTAAGCAAACTCCTGCAGTTTGTATGACTAAGCGTTAGGTCCGCACTTCAGTCGTATATTTACACTGCTGGCATGCACTTACAGAGCGAAATTTAAAGACCAAAAGCTTTTGCAGGAGTCATTTGAATTAACAAAATTAAACTTTCTGCACAGTAACTTAGAGGGTAAGAGCTTACAAATAAAATTAAAGCAATAGGTGGCATGTATTGATTGCTACTTGGAAGCTTCCAAAAGAAATCAAAACAACAATTTTGACTCCTTGCAGGAGACTGTTTCAAAACCAGCTAAACAAATTAAAGAATTACAGTCTCAGAGCTCTGTAACCTTGATGAACACCTGCCCGGCAGCAGCCCCGACACCCTCCCTTTCCCAAAATCTCCCTCTTTCTCAAAATAGCTCCCTTTCCCAAAATGTTTCTGTCATGGATTGAATTATGTCCCCCCAAAATATGTCATCTTAGATAGGCCATGATTCCCAGTATTGTATGGTTATCCTCCTCTTTGTGATCTGATGTGCTTATCATTTGTGTTGTAAATCCTAACCTCTGTGATGTTTATGAGGTAGAATTAGAGGCAGTTATGTGAATGAAGCAGGACTCAATCTAAAGGACTTGGTGGTACCTTCAGTCAATCTTTTGAGATGTAAAACAGAGAAGCCAGAAGAGAAGAGAGGGTTCTCATGCCACAAAGAAAGAAGCACCACGAGTAGAGTGCATCCTTGGACCTGGGGTTCCTGTGCTGAAAAGCTCCTAGACCAGGGGAAGATTGATAACAAGACCTTCTCCTAGAGCCAAGAGCATGAGAAAGCCTTCCCCTGGAGCTGGGATCCTGTATTCAAACTTATAGCCTCCTAAACCATGAGAGAATAAACTACTGTTTATTAAAGTCATCTACTTGTAGTATTTCTGTTATAAGGGCACTAGATATCTAAGATTGGCTCTCTTTCCCAAAATGGCTCACTTTCCCCAAGTGGTGAAGTCTCTGGTATCTGTAGTCCACCCCTAGCCTCCGACATCCTGCTCCCTTCCCCTACCACTGCCCCTCCAGCAGTTACTGCCCTGTACACCTCTTTACCTACGTACTCCAATGAAAAAGCCCCTACTGAGCCTCCTGTTATCTCAAAGAACCTCTAGAAGATGTAAAACCCTTTTTTGAAATGATTTTTAAAACTAAACATCCTGAAGAGGGTCAGAAGCCACAAGTTACTTTTGTCCTCTGGTCAAAAGCAGAACCTCACGCTATTAAAGAATTTCCTAATCCTCTCAAAGATCCTCAAAACTTCACGCAATAATTTATAATCCTGGCTGATATCTACAAACCTGGTCTGCCAGATTTATATAATTTAGTAAACTCACCGATAAGGCCAGGTGACTCTCAAACCCATTTCCATCAAGTCAATTCCAAATCAAAGATGCATGGAAATGGCCTGTTGGAAAAATCCTATAGAATCCCTAAACATCCAGCCTAATATTCCTGGCATGGAACTAATAGTATATACAAGAACTATTGTCACAAACCTTCTTGAAAATATCCCAAAGGTTTTCCCCTGAAAAATAGATTGGAAGAAGGTTCAGAGTTGCTAACAAAATAAAGATGAAAATGTTTATGACTATAGGGACTGTTTGACTAAACTCTTTTGAGAAACTCTGGTTTAAAGCTAGAAGAGTCTGAATCCTGTATTGCTTTCAAATCACTTTTTGTTAATGGCCTCCATCTGGAGCTAGCTGTATTAGTCAAATGCCACAAATAGATTTAAAAAATGGAAGCAAACCACACTTAGCCACTCTTGCTTATAATTTGTCCCAATTTTAACACAAACTTAGGAAGCTGAACAGAGAAGTAATGTTAAAGAAAATAAACTTATGGCCCTGTAATTACAGCAGTTACAGTCCCAGCCTCAAAATTTCTCCACAGAAAACAGGTCCTCCCAACATACGGCTAAGACTGGGCCCAGTAACTTACCCTTTTTTGTTACTATTGTAAAAAGCCCAGATATTTCAAAAGGGAATATTTAAAACTAAAAAATAAACTAAACAACCTAACACTAGATGTAGCCCAGAACCAAATAGAATGAAGGGGCTCCAGGGACAAATCAGAGGGTTTTCCTATGGTAGCACTAAACTCTCAGGCAGAAACTACTATTCAAATAAATGGAGAAACGTAAGATTTTAAGACACAGGTTTAGCCTTATCAGCAATAAACCCCACAAATTTGCAAAAGCCCTTGCCGTAGAGTAATAAAACCTCAAGAGCCACGGAGATCACTGATCAAGAACAGATTTTAACCTTTTCCTAGCCTTTTTCTGTCTCTTTAGGACCTGTACAGGACATATACTCTTTTTCCTCAGCTTAGATACTCCAGTAAATTTACTAGGAAGGGATCTGTTATCCAAGTAGAATTTTCAAAAATTCTTGGAACAGAAGAAACGTTATTAGATTTACCTGAGCAAATCAATAGATAGACTCTCTGATAGGAAATACTTTAAGTGAAGAAGCCTAGTGCTATTTACAAGCACTCAGGCTATGTGTGCAGTAAGGCCATTCTCCTACTTTATCCAATTCTATAGAATGTCTTCTGTACCCAAACATTTATGAGCTAATACTTCTACCATTGTTGGTTAGGTCTTGTCAGCTGAACAGATTAAAATTCAAATACATACCTCTAAATTTTTACCTAAAATTTCTCAATATCCTTTAAAAAGAGAAGTTAAGGAATGACTTGTTCTTATAATTCAAGACTTTTGGGTGAAAGCCTTAATAATCCCTTGCTGCAGTCCGTGTAAGTGTTTTCCCTGTTAAGAAATCCAAGAATTGGGGCTGGGAATTTATGCAAGACTTAAGTGCTATTAATGGTATAATAATTCCAAGATTCCACCTAAATCTTAATTCTCACCTATTTCTTTCTAATATTCCTCCCAAAACAATTCGTTTCAAAGTAGTTGATCTTTACAAGCTTTTATTTTTTAGCATCACAGTCCATCTGGACAGTCGATATTTTCTTGCTTTCATTTTGAGGAAGCAACAATTTACCTGGACTGTCATGCCCCAACATTTTACATAGTCCCCCATCTATTTTTCTCAGGTTTTACGTGTTGATTGACAGCCTTTACAGTTCACAGAGTTCTACCTTATGGCAGTATGTGGATGATTCATGTGTGTGTTCTAATGCTCAGCAGGAATGTCTTATGGATAGTATTCTCTTATTACAACATTTGGCCAAAGGAGGTCATGAAGCCTCCAGAGACAAATTACAGTTAACTCAATCTTTTGTTAAAAATGTAAGCCATATTATTTCAGCAAAAGGGGTCACTATAGACCACAAAAGAAAAGAAATTGTCTTGGCTTATCCTGTCCCTACTACCAAGAAACAGTTAAGAGGATTTCTAGGACTCTGCAGCCACTGCAGAACTTGGATGCCTAATTTGTATTTGCTGTCTCAACCATTTTACCATTGTCTAAAGAGTTCACAGACTGATCCTTTCCAGCTATTTGAGAAAATAATAAAGGCTATCACTCAACTAAAAGAATCTCTTAACCACCGCACCACTAAGGTTCCACATTGGCTCTAGACTTTCCTAGCTATAATTTAGAATTTTCATTTTTTGTTCATGAGATTCTGGGAATGCTCTAGATGGTCTCACACAAAAACACAGAGGACAACAAAGATCCAATGGTTATTGCACCATCCAGCTGGACCCAATTACAAAAGGCTACCCCCAATACCTTATAGCAGTCACTGCAACCAATAGATTGGTATTGTCCGCAGCAGATTTAGTTTGGGAAAATTTCTTGCTGTTTATGCAGCTCATCTTGTGTCAGCCATTTTAAATTCAACGCTTATGCAACACCTGTCAGCCAGCAGGCAGACTTCTTATGAAGTTCTCCTTTGGCCACTTCCAAAACTCGGTTACATGCTGTAACCTCTCTGAATCCATCTACATTGTTACCTTTACCTGATAATGGTGACCATCTAACCTACGATTGCTTAAATCTTACTGAAGAGCTTTTGTCTCCAAGACAAGGATTATGGATTGAATTGTGTTCCCCCCAAAAAATGTGTGTCAAATTGACTATTCCATGATTCCCAGTATTGTGTGATTATCTGATGTGTTTTTCCTATATATTGTAAATCCTACCTCTATGATGTTAATGAGGTGGGATTAGCAGCAGCTATGTTAATGAGGCAGTACTCAGACTACAAGATGAGGTTGTGTCTTAAGTCTATCTCTTTTGACATATAAAATAGAGAAATGAGTAGAGAGAGAGGGGGACCTCATACCACCAAGAAAGCAGCTCCAGGAGCAGAATACATCTTTTGGACGCAGGGTTCCTGCGGTGAGAATTTTCTCAACCAGGGGAAGCCTGATGACAAGGATCTTCCTCCAGAAATGACAGAGAGAGAGACTTTCACTAGAGATGGCACTCTTTATTCAGACTTCTAGCCTACTAGAGTGTGAGAGAATAAATTTCTGTTTCTTAAAGCCATCCACTTGTGGTATTTCTGTTAACAGAACACTACATAACTTATACAAGAAGGTTTACAAGAAGCGCTGTTATTGAATCCTGATTTAGTTTTATTTATAGATGGGTCATATTTAATGGTGAACCTACCAGCTCTCATTACCAGGGAGGATATACTTTTATTATTACTTCAGTTGAGGTCCTTGAAAGTGGCACCTTTCCTGAAGTCAGTTCAGCAGAGCAAGCTGAAATAATCACACTAGCAAACGGTTGCAAACTGGTTTCTGGACCATCAGTAGATATTTTTATAGACTCCAGGTACGTTATTGGCATTATTAAATATTATGGCATGTTATGGAAACAAAAGGGTTTGCTAACTTCTTTTGGGACCCAAATGAAAAATGGCCCTTTAGTAGCGGACCTCTTAGAAGCCATTCTGCTCCCTCTGAGATTGTTGTAATTAAAATCATGGCCCATGAATCCAAAGAGATTCCACAAAGAGAGGAAATTTAAGGAAACTGATAGATCAGCTAAACAAACCACTTCCCAATCACCTTTCAAAGCCACCACCCTCATTTATAACCATGATAGTTCCATTCATGATCATGATGAAAAGGAAGGAACAGCTAATATTAACAGAACAGTTAAGATGTCTGTAAATATGGCACCAGTAGTATGTTGCCTACCAAAATTTGACTGGAAAGAAATTTCAGAAGCACTTTTTAGATATCAACAATTAACACCCACAGAAGAAATTAGAGAATGAAAGCTGTCCAGCTGTCATTACCAGCCAACCACTGGATTGTTAATTTAGCCTAATAAAAAAACCATTTTTCCAGAATGCTAACATGTTTTAGTGGTTCAAAATTCCTGGCATGATAATATGGAAATAACAGCAGATGAACTAATTGAGCCTTTAGAATCTATTTGGGAAGATTTTTATGCAGCTGTAGACCATGTATTTTCCTCATAGTTTTAAAAATCACACTCCCAACAGGAGACAGAGTACCTAGTAACCAGGGATACAAGGTTTCCTACTACACACCCTTCTTCCCTGTACGTGGCCTCTGCCAATTTCCAACAGGCCACAGTTGCTTGGCCAGAGAGACATCAGCTCACTGTCACCCAGATTCACCATTTTGGACCTCAGCCACCAAAGACAGCATACAGGGATTATCAGAAGGCAACTTCCTGGATTTCCCAACAGGAGACAAAGCACCCTAAAACCAGGGATACATGCTCTCCTAGTCCACAAGCTTTTTCCCACGTAGCCTGCATTGCTTTGCAACAGTCCACAGTCACTCAACGAGAGAGATACTAGCTCACTGCGGCCCAGGTCCAATCACCTACCAGTATTTGGCTCATTCAGTGTCATTTTTGTTTGTTTTTGCTATTCTTTTTTCGCTCTTTTTGTTGCTTCTCTCTCTCTCCATTCCTTACCTTCTGTTCTCCGCCCAAGCTAGCCCTGTGTGCCATGCCCTAACCTCCATGACAAGCTGTGCCACACTGCATGGCCACCCCAGGTTTGTACCACCCCTGCTGGCAGTCTCCCACAGAGTCATTTTTTATTTTTTTTTCTAGTTTCTTCTCTCTCTCTCCTTTCTTTCTTTTCTTTCTCCTCTCAAGCTGTCCCCGTCTGACATTACCACCCATTCTTGGCATGCTCTGCTACCCCACTCTGCTAGAGAGTCATTGGCACCTGGCCTCCCAGATCTGCATCACCCCCTCTGGCAGGTTCTCTTAGTGCCTTCTGGTTTTTCTTTTCTGGTTAATTCTCACTCACTCCCTTATTTTCCTTTCTCCAGTCCAACTAGCCCCTTGAACTGCCCTCACCTCTTCTCAATGGGCAGTGTTGCACTGCTTGGCTAGAGAGCCACTATCACATGGCCTCCCAATGTGTGGGCTGCCCCCTGGGGCAGCTCCTTCAGTGCAATATTTTTTCCTTTTTTCTGTTTGTTTCTTCTCTCTCTATTCCTTCCTTAATTTCCTTTCTCCTGTCTCCTCCTTGACAGGCTCAGCCACACCACTTGGCTAGAGAGCTATCAGCACACAAACTCATAAGGTCTACCCAGACTCTGCCTGCCAAATCCTAATATGCCTTCGTTTTACTTCCTTTTTTCTTTTTCTTTTTTTGTTTCTGTCTTCTTTGTCTTCTTTCGCTCACTCACTTAGCTCTTCACATCACATCCTCTCCCTTCTCTCCTGCCTATCTGCACCTCATGCAGAATGCCATGTCCCTGAGCATCCTTTTTTGTTGTTTTTTTTTTCTCCTTTTTTTTGTTTTAGGTTTTTTTATTTCTTTGTTTAGTTCTCTTCTCTCTCTTATTTCCCTTCTGTCTTTCTTCATTTCCAGTTTCTTGATTTATTCATTTTTTTCTTTTACCCTTTCTCTTTTTTTTTCATTTTTGTTTTTCCCCATTTCTCAGTCTCTCATCTCTCCACTCCAATAGCAAGCTAGCTTAGCACTCTTTTTTGTTTGTGTGTATGCTTTTGGTTCCTGTTCCCATCTCCTCTCTCTCATCTTTCCCATACCTGTCTAAACTCCACACATCACAATCTAAACCCTTCTTCCTGTCTACCTGCACCATGCGCCGAACATCACACTCCCAAGCAGCACAGGCACGGCCTACTGGAACCTCCCTGCACTGATTCACTGTACGCACTGTCAGCCTTTGAATGTGCCACAAAAAACGTATCCCAGCAACTCCGCTCCAGCTGGACTTGCCCTGCTATACCATACCTGATTTACTAACCCTGCCCATTGGAGAAGGAGGTGAATAGTATTTTGCCCACAGATGAGCAAATGACAAAGAATGCACAGCCTGCCTGCTCAGACATAACCAAATAAAACAAAAAAGCAGGAGGAAACAAACAAATCTACAGTCAATAAATGAGGAAAATATCCACTGAATGCCCTTACGACAGCAGACGATATCAAAACATTTACAAAAACAAGACAGGATGGTTCCAGTAGACATCCAAAATAAAACACCAGATGATCTTCCAGTAGAAAAAAAGGCACTAGACCTAACTGAAAGGGAATTCAAATCTCTAATATTCAGAATTATCCAAGAGTTGAAGCAAAAAACAGACAAAAGTGAGGAAAATATAAATGAATTCACTGAAAAGGCAAACAAATTCATGGAAAATACAGACAAAAAGTGGAAGAATTCAAGAGAATAATTTAGGAACAAAATGCTAAAATAAATTCACAACTAGAAATCATACAAAAACAACAATTAGAAATCCAAAAGATAAACAACAAGATTTCAGAAATGGACAGTGCCACAGAAGGGCTACAGAGCAGGTTTGAAATGATGGAAGATAGAATCAGTGAAATTGAAGAGAAACACTTGGATACAACGCTGTTAGAGGAAAAATCAGAGAAAAGAACAAAGAAAAATGAAGAAATCCTGAGAATTATGTGGGATACAATCAAAAGCAAAAAACTGCAAGTGATCAGAGATTCAGAACAGGGGGAGAAAACAGAAAACACAGAGAGGATCACTGAAGAATTGCTGGTGGAAAACTTCCCCAATGTCATGAAAGATGAAAAGCTGACCATCCAAAAAGCTCAACCAACCCCATATAGAACTGACCCCAAAAGAAAATCACCAAAGCATTCAAAATCACACTCGACAAAACCAAAGACAAACAAAGAATCCTGAGAGCAGCTCCTGAAAAATAAGAAGTTACATACAAAGGAGAAAGAATAAGACTAAACTCAGATTATTTGCAGAAACCATGCAGGCAAGAAGGCAATGGGATGACATATATAAAACCTTGAAAGAAAAAAATTGCCGGCCAAGAGTAATATATCCTGCAAAACTCTTGTTGAGATATGATGGTGAAATTAGGTCATCTCCAGATAAACAGAAAATAAGGGACTATGTAAAAAACAAAACAAACTTATGAGATTTTTTAAAAGAAGTCCTTCAACCCTAGAAAAACAATATCAGACCACAGGCTAAATACAGAACTCAGGATTGTACTAGCCAGATACCAACCTAGGGAATAAACTAAAGACTATGCAAAACCAAAAGAATTGCAAAAGGGAACCAGAGAGGTTAATCTGTAAATGACAACAGCATCAGAACAATGAAAGAGGGAACAAACTGTGTAGGTATAGAACCTTCTAATGGAGAGGAAATCAAGTGGTATCAAGTAATAATAGACTGGTTCAAATCTAGGAAGATAAGGGTAAATTTCAAGATAACTGTCTTAGGCTGGGTTCTCTAGAGAAGCAAAACCAGTAAAGTGTATAAATATATATATAGAGAGAGAGATTATATCAAGGAAACAGCTCACATGATTGTAGAGGCTAGAACGTCCCAAGTCCGTGGATCCGGGTGGAGGCCTCTCCCAAGTCACACAGCTGCAGAAGCTGGCAAGCCGAAGATGGGCAGTTTGGAGAGGAGGGCTCCCACTCACAGGTTGTGCAGATCGATGAATCCCAGGTTCTGCAGATAAGCTGAAAGCTCAAGTCCCAAGAACGGGAGATGAGATGACAGGAAGCAGCCACAAGATCCAGAGAGAGCAAAAACGCAGAATGTCTGCTTATATACAGATGTGGGCCACACACCCAAGTAGACTCCCTTTCATCTGATTGACTACTCACGGTATATTCACTCATGGGAGTGATTACATTAAAACACAGAGAATCATGGCCCAGCCAACCTGACACGCAATCTTAACCATCACAGTAAGCATAAAGAAAGTTAACAAACATACTCATCGAAATAAAGAAGAAAAACGTAAAGTCTCTATAAAAACAAAACCTGCCAAAACAAAAGAAATGAAAAAAAATCCACAAACAAAAGGAACTCAGCACAGGAGAGTAAAAGGAACAAAGAAAACTTCAACACCACAAAAAAAAAAAAGGGGGGGGGGGCTCTACAAAATGCAATCCCACTTTTAGGAATATATCCTAGAGAAATAAGAGCTGTCACACTAATAGACATATGTGCACACATATTGATTGAAGCACTGTTTATAGTAGCAAAAAGATGGAAACAACCTAGATGCCCATCAACAGATGAATGGATAAACAAACCAGGATACATGCACACAATGTAGTATTATACAAAGATAAAAAACAATGATGAATCTGTGAAGCATCTCATCACATGGACGAAACTGGAGGACATTGTACTGAGTGAAGTAAGTCAATCACAAAAGGACAAATATTGTATGAGACCTCTACTATTTAACACGATTAAAAGTTTACACACAAAAAGAAACAATCTTTGTTGGTTACGAGTGACGGGAGGGGTGTGGGGGGGAACTAAAGAGATAAGTGGTAACTTTGGTGAAGGGTAAAACAGTACATCTTACTGGGGAAGCCTGCACAACTTGTACAGAGAAAGGTCATGGAAGCTCCACAGACAGTTGCAAACTGCCCGAGGGACTGAATTGTTGGGCGGAGGGCTGTGGGGACCATGGTCTCGGGGAACTTCTAGCTCAATTGGCATAACACAGTTTATAAAGACAATGTTCTCCATTCTACCTTAGTGTGTAGTGTCTGGGGTATTAAAAGCCTGTGAGCAGCCATCTAAGATACTCCCCTGGTCTCACCACTTTGGGAACAGTAAAGAGAAAATACATTAAAAAATTATTCAAAAATTGTATTATTAAACTTTGCTTTTAAAATCCAGTAGAAACGACTGACTTTTAATTGTCATTTATATTTCAAAAGACCAAAAACAAAGCCTATTGATGTCGAGTTGATTCGGATATATAGAGACCCTATAGGACAGAGTAGAACTGGCCCACAAGGTTTTCAAGGAGCACCTGGTGGGTTCAAACTGCCGACCTTTTGGTTAGCAGCTGAACTCTTAACCCCTATGCCACCAGACTTTCTTATATTTCAAAGACCTGGCCAATAAAAGGCACTGAAAGTGATGAGATTTTAATAGAACTGAACATTATCAACTAGCACAACAGCGCACAATTCATGGAGTCTAAATTGTTGTGTGCCGTTGGGCCAATCCTGACTCATAGTGACTCTATTTGACAGAGTACAACTGCCCTACATGGTTTCCAAGGCTGTAAATCTTTATGGAAGCCAACTGCTACATCTTTCTCCCGCAGAGCAGCTAGTGGGTTCGAACCACCGACCTTTTGGTTAGCAGCCAAGGGCTTAAATTTTGCACTGCCAGGCCTCCAATAAAAGAATCGGAGGTAATGGAAGGATGCCTGATAACAGGTGATGGGCAGAAGTACACAGTGAGCTGAGAACATTGCACTGCGCTACAAGAGGAGAGAAGTGCAAAGCCTAATGGGAATCTGTCAGATGCAGTCAGGAGCCAGCTTCAGGGGGCACCCACTAGCCACATTTGGAATAATTTGGGTGCAAAAGAATAAATGACTATAATTGATTGTGACAAATCGAACAAATGAAATCTCTGAATCCTTGATATACACAACAGAAAGAGCAGGGAGAGTTTTTCATCCAGCTCTCTTAGTGCTATAGTTCCTACAGATCCTTTTTCATTTATATCAGTAAGATTCAGTTTGATCTTTAAAGGTTTTGTTTTTTTCTTGAATTTAAAACTGTTTCTAGCCAAGAGTGTTTTTTAACACTCTTGTTATCTGAAATGTATGATCATAAAAATTGTATTTTGGAACCGTATTGTTGCCTATTTACCAAAATTCTCCCCCCCTCACAAAATCATGAAAGTATTATTAGACCTGAAGATAATTACAAAGTCTTTAGAGTCATCAAATATATTCTCTTTTTAGCCATCTTTATTTTAAAATAACATTTTTGTGATTCTAATATGATACATGTTAAAAATTTAAAAATTTAGAAAACAACCAAGTATAAAGAAGTTAAACACTAATACTCTTATCTCTAAATTCAAATAAGATACTGTCGATGGGTGCCATCGTGTTGATTTCACCTCATAGTGACCGCATGTGACAAAAGTAGAACCAAGTAGGGTTTTCTTGGTTGTAATCTTTATAGAATCATACTGCCAGGCCTTTCTCCTACGGAGCCGCTGTCTGGGTTCAAACCACCAGTCTTTTGGTTAGCAACCATTTGTGCCATCAGGACTCCTCAACCCAAATATAGTCATTGGAATATGTTAGCCACTTTCCTTTGTTCTATAGAAATTCAGAGCTTATAGTATCGTGTACATTCATTTGTGTGTGTGTTTATACATGATACTGGATTTTTGTCACTTTTTATGTCAGTGTTATGATTGCTGTAAAACCTATTCAATTTTAATTTCTCCTTATAATTAATACAAATCATTAAGTGTGCTAGACATCTTGTAGAAAATCATACATTTGACCTTTTCTGGCCAATTTATCTATAGATAGACAATTAGCCTAACTCTAGGAATTTATAAATAATTGCTTATATTTTGCTACTAGCATAGGCTTGACTTAATTTGGTTTTTACATGTTTGTTATGTAATATTATTTTGAAGATGGAGACCACTAGAACTTTTCCATTGCCTCTGAAATAGAGTGTTTCAGAAAGCCTCAGATGTTATGTTGAATACTTTGACAGAGGACTTTTGGCAACATGGTGCTATAGACAGAAGCACCACGCTGTCCCTCCATAGCAGAGACTCGAAAAACTAAGGCAAGCAGAGATAAACGTCAATCCTGAAGCACTAAGCATCAAATGAAGAGATAAGGAACTCAGCCAACCACCGAATGGAATAAGAAACTGACAGAGAACAGAGAGCAAGGGCAGATACATGCAGAGGTCCCCTATCAGCTAACACAGCACAGATCCACCATCTTGGACTCCTATCAGAGACAGGTGAACAGGGACTATGGGAAAGCAACTTCACAGAGCTTCCAGCAGGAGACAGAACAACTGGTAATCAGTGATATATGCTTTCCCACCCCACCACCTTTCTTCACACTCCCCCCCCCCAGCCTCCTCTACTTCCTGTGGCCACATTCTCGTGACCAAGAAGCATAAGCTTCACCCCAGTGCCACTTAGATTTCCCCCACCCACACAGGCCAGCTCCGTGAGCGCCATTTGTTGGCTGCTGTTTTTGCTTTTTTTCTCCTTCTTTTGCTTTCTTCCATACCTCTCAAAACCTCTCCTCGTTAATCTCAAATACCTGGCTCCATGTGCCATATTTGCTTCTTCCTGAAAGGCTGTGAAATGCTGCTCGACTGTGAAATTGATTCCTGGCCCATGTTGCCACGCTAGTGGGATCCCCGGGGCTTTCTTTGTTCTATTTTGGTTTGTTTGTTTCCTTTTTCTTTTCTCAGCTTGAGAGCCCCATCTAGACAGGCAGTGCAGCCAGGTTTGGGAATGCCCTCAGTCTGTGCAGACGTCCAGGAAGTTCCCTTGGGGAATTTTTTTCTTGTTTTTTTGGTTTTCTTTTCTTTTCTTTTTCCTTTTTCGTCTTTCTTCATTTGTCAGTTTCTCATCTCTCTATACCTACTTTCTCTTCCTTTCTCCTGAATACCGGGCATGGTGTGACACCTCTAACCCTTCTAGCCAGGCTGTACTTCACTGCCTGGGAACTACTTCCTCTTTTCTCACAGCTGTACCAGTGTGATCCATGGGGGATTTGATTTTTTTTTTAATCTAATATTTATTTATTCATTTTTTTCTTTTACACTTTTTCTTATTTTTTTCCTTTTTGTTTTCCTCCATTTCTCAGCCTCTCATCACTCCACTGCTACAGCAACCTCCCTTGGCACTTTTTTGTCTGTTTGTATGTTTCTGGCTCCTGTTCCTCTCTCCTCTCTTTCCTCTTTCTCATACCCATCTTAGCTCCACACATCATAATCTCCCTCCTTCTTTCCTGCCTACCTGCAGCATGTGCTGGAGATCACCCTCCCCCCCCAAGTAGCACAGACATGGCCTACTGGAACCTGACTTGCACTGATTCATGGCTCGCCCTGTCAGCCCTAGTATATGACACAAACAACCCATCCCAACAACTATCCTGCAGTTGGACCTGCCCTGCTGTACCATACCTGAGGGACACACCCAGCCTGTTAGAGAAGGAGGTGAAAAGTATAGTGCCTCCAGATGAGCAAAGAACAAAGAATGCACAGCTCGCCTGCTCAGACATAAGCAAATAAAACAAAACATCAGGATGAAACAAACAAATCTACAATCAATACATGAGAAACAACTACAGAATGTCCCGAAAACAGCAGACAATATCAAAACATATACAAAAACAGGACAGTATGTTTCCAGTTGGCATACAACATAAAAGAACAGATGACTTTTCAGAGAAAAGACACTGGAAATAAATGATAGGGAATTCAAATCTCTAATACTCAGAGCTATCCAAGAGTTGATGGAAAAAACAGACAAAAATGGTGGAAAATAGACAGATTCACGGAAAAGGAAGAAAAATTCATGGAAAATACAGACAACAAAATGGAAGAATTCAGGAAAATAATACAGGAACAAAATGCCAAAACAAATTAACAACTAGAAATCATGCAAAAACAAAAATTAGAAATCCAAAAGATAAACAATAAGATTTCAGAACTGGACAGTGTCATAGAAAGGCTGAGGAACAGGTTTGAAAAGATGGAAGACAGGATAAGAGAAATTGAAGACAAAAACTTGGATAGAAATCTGTACAAGGAAACATCAGAAAAAAGAACCAAGAGAAAAGAAGAAACCCTGAGAAATATGTGGGATACAATCAAAAGCAAATTTTAAGAGTGATCGGAATTCCAGAACAGGGGGATAAAACAGAAAACACAGAGAGGATGAATGAAGAACTGCTGACAGAAATCTTCCCTAATAACATGAAAGATGAAAAGTCGACCAGCCAAGAAGCTTAATGACCCCATATAGGATAGATCCCAAACGAAATTCACCAATGCATATTATAATGACACTCTCTAAACCAAAGTCAAACAAAGAAAACTGAGAGCAGCTCAAGGAAAACAAAAAGTGATATACAGAGGAGAAACAATAAGACTAAGCTCAGAAACAATAAGACTAAGCAGGAACCATGCTTGCAAGAAAGCAATGGCATGACATATATGAAACCTTGAAAGAAAAAAATTGCCAGCAAAGAATAATACCTGCTACAAAACACTCGCTCAAAAATAATTCAGAAATTAGGACATTTCCACACAAACAAAAATGAAAGGACTATGTAAAAATCGAACCAACCTTACAAGGATTATTGAAGGAAGTCCTTCGATCTGAAAACAACGAACATCAGACCACAAGCTGAATCTAGGATGCAGGATAGATGCCAACCTAGGAAATGAACTCTCAAGGAACATCCAAAACCAAAAGAATTACAACAGGGACCCAGAGAGGTTAATCTGTAAATGACAACAACATCAGAACAATAAGAGATGGAATAAATGATGTATGTATAGAACCTTCTAATGCAGAGGAAGGCAAGGTGATACCAAGTAATAATAGACTGGTTCAAACCTAGGAAGAGAATGGTAAATTTCAAGATAACCAGAAAGAAAGTTAACAAACCTGCTCATCAAAATAAACACGAAAAACATAAAGTCTCAGCAAAAACAAATCTAATAAGCAAAAGAAATTAAAAAGAGAATCCACAAATACCAGGAATTCACCCCAAGAGAGTAAGAGGAACAAAGAAAACATCAACACCACAAAAAAACAACTACAAACTGACAGCAATAAACTCACATCTCTCAATAATTAAACTGAATTTAAATGGCCTAAATGCACCCATAAAGAGACGGAGAGTGACAGAATGGATAAAAAAACCCAGGACCCATGAATACGCTGTCTACAAAAAATACACCTTAGAAACAAAGATATAAACTTATTAAAAATCAAAGTATGGAAAAAATATATCAATGAAACAATAGCAAAAAAAAAAAGCAGAAGTGGCAATACTAATCTCAGATAAAATAGACTTTTAAAATGAAACCCACCATAAAAGACAAGGAAGGACACTATATGATTAAGGGGAAGATCCATCATGAAGACATAACCATAGTCATCATCTACGCACCCAATGACAGGACTCCAAAATACATAAACCAAACTCAAACAGCACTGAAAGGAGAATCTGACAGTTCCACAATAACAGTAGACTTCAACATCTAACACTCGATAAAAGACAGAACACCTATAAAGAAACTCAACGAAGATACAGAAGACCTAAAGGGCACAATCAGCCAACTTGGCCTCATAGACATATAGAGAACACTCCACCCAACAGCTGTAAAGTACACATTCTTTTCCAATGCACATGGAATGTTCTCCAGAATAGACCACATCTTGGGCACAGAGCAATCCTCAACAAGATCCAAAATGCTGAGATAATACAAAGTATCTTCTCTGACCACAGTACCACCAAGGTAGAAATTTACAACAGAAAGAGCAAGGAGAAAAAAATCAGTTACATGGAAACTGATTAACACCCTGCTTACAAACCACTGGGTAATAGAAGAAATCTGAGATGGAATCAAAAAATTCCTAGAATCAAATGAGAAGAAAAATACTTCATACCAAAACCTTTGGGACACGGCAAAGGCAGTCACCAGAAGCAATTTTATAGCAATAGATACACACATCAAAAAAGAAGAAAGGGAGAAAATCCAAACTTTAACTAAAGAACTGAAAGAAATACAAAGAGAATAGCAAAAAAGCCCACAGCCACTGGAAGGAAGGAAATAATAAAGATAAGAGCAGAAATAAAAGAAATCGAGAATAGAAAAATAGAAAGAATCAACAAAAGCAAAAGTTGGTTCTTTGAAAGAATCAACAAAATCAACAAACCACTGGCCAAACTGACAAAAGAAAAACAGGAGATGATGCAAATAACCCAAATAAGAAATGAAACGGGACATTACAACAGACTCAATAGAAACAAAAGATCATAACAGAGTGTTAGGAAAAACTCTAACAAATTCAAAAACCTAGACTAAATGGATAAATTTCTAGAGACACATTACCTACCAAAAATAACACAAAGTGTAGTTGAAAATCTGAACAGACCCATAACAAGAGAAGAGATTGAAAAGGTAATAAAAAAAAACCTAGCAAACAAAAAGAGCCCTAGCCCAGATGGCTTCACTAGATAATTCTACCAAACATTCATAGAAGAGCTTGTACCAGTTCTACTCAAACTATTTCAGAACATAGAAAATGAAGCAACACTTCCAAATTCATTCTATGAAGCCAGCATAACCCTGATACCAAAACCAGGCAAAGATACCTCAAAAAAAGAAAATTACAGGCCAATATCTCTCATGAATATAGATGCAAAAATACTCAACATAATTCTAGCCAATAGAATTCAGCATCATATAAAAAAATAACACACCGTGACCAAGTAGGATTCATACTAGCTATTCAAGGATGGATCAACATTAGAAAATTGATCAACATAAGCAACCACATAAATAAAAGGAGAGAAAAGAATCACATAATCACCTCAATTGACACAGAAAAGGCAAATGCAAACTCCTGATAAAAAACTCTCAATAAAATAGGTATAAAAGGGAAATTTCTCAACATAATAAATGGCATCTATGCAAAACCAACAGCTAACATCATTCTTAAGAGAGAGAGGCTGAAAACATTCCCTTTGAGAACAGGAACAAGACAAGGATGCCCTTTATAACCACTCCTATTTATCATTGTGCTGGAAGTCCTAGCTAGAGCAATAAGGCAAGAAAAAGAAATAAAGGGCATCCAAATTGATAATGAAGAAGTTAAACTACCCCTGTTTGCAGATGATATGATACTACACATAGAAAACTCTAATGACTACACAAGAAAACTACTGGAACTAATAGAAAGATTCAACAGAGTAGCAGGATACAAGATAAACATACAAAAATCAGTTGGGAGAGGTTCTGGCAAGATGGAGGTCTAGGCAGAAGCACCACACCATCCTCCACAGCAAAGATACGAAAAACTAAGCCAAACAGAGAATGCAACCATCCTGAAACCCTAGAACATCAAATGAAGAGATAAAGAACTCAAACGAGCACCAAATGGAGAGAGAATACTGAAAGAGAAAGGTGAGCGAGGAGAGTTCAGGCAGAGGTCCCCTACCAGCTAACACAGTGTGGATCCACCATCTTGGACTCCTATCGGAGACCAGCAAACGGGGGTATGAGAAAGGAGCCTCACGGAGTGTCCAGTGGGAGACAAAGCAGCCGGGATGAAACAAACAAATCTAAAATCAATAAACGAGAGAAATATCTACCGAATGCCCCGAAAACAGCAAACAATATCAAAACATTCACAAAAACAAGACAGGATGGTTCCAGTAGTCGTCCAAATTGAAACACCAGATGACTGTTCTGTGGAAGAAAATGCACTAGAAGTACCTGATGGGGAATTCAAATCTCTAATACTTGGAATTTTCCAAGAACTGAGGCAAAAAGCTGACAAACATGAGGAAAAAATAGACAAATTCATGGAAAATACAGACAAAAACTTGGAAGAATTCAGGAGGATGATGCAGGAACAAAATGCCAAAATAAATTCACAAATACAAATTATACAAAAACAACAATGAAAAATCGAAAAGATAAACAACAAGATTTCAGAAATGGATGATGTCATAAAAGGGCTGAGAAGCAGATTTGAAACCGTGGAAGACAGGCTTAGTGAAACTGAAGACAAACAGTTGGATACAACTCTGTTTGAGGAAAACTCAGAAAAAAGAACAAAGAAAAATGAAGAGACCCTGAGAGTTATGTGGGACACAATTAAAAGCAAAAAGTCACGAGTGATTGGCATTCCAGAACAGGGGGAGAAAACAGAAAACACAGAGAGGATCATTGAGGAACTGCTGACAGAAAAATTCCCCAATATCATGAAAGATGAAAAGCTGGCAATCAAAGAAGTTCAACAAACCCCATATAGGAGAGACCCCAAAAGAAAATCACCAAGGCATATAATATTCACACTCGCCAAAACCAAAGACAAAAAAGAATCCTGAGAGCAGCTCGTGAAAAACAAGAAGTCACATAAAGAGGAGAAACAATAAGACTAAGCTCAGATTATCCGGCAGAAACCATGCAGACAAGAAGGCAGTGGGATGACATATATAAAATCTTGAAAGAAAAAAAATTGTCAGCCAAGAGTAATATATCCTGCAAAACTCTTGTTCAAATTTGATGGTGAAATTAGGTCATTTCCAGATAAACAGAAACTAACGGAATATGTAAAAGTCATACCAAACTTACAAGAATTATTATAGGGAGTTCTTCGTTCTGAGGACAAACAGCTTCATCCCTCAGGCAGGACCTAGGACGGAGGATCGTACGAGCCAGATACCAATCTAGGAAATGAACTCTCGAGGACAATCCAAAACCAAAAGAAATACAACAGGGAATCAGAGCAATCAATCGATGGATTGCAACAACATCAAAACAATGAAAGAAGGAATAAACAGCATAGGTATATAACCTTCTAACGGAGAGGAAGGCAAGGCAATACCAAGGAAAGGTAGACTGCTTCAAACTTAGAAAGACAAGGGTAAAATTGATGGTAACCACAAAGAAAGTTAACAAACTCATAAAAATAAAGATGAAAAACATAAAGTCTCAGCAAAAACAAAACCTACAAAAACAAAAGAAATGGAAAAAAAAATCCACAAACACAAGTAACTCAGCACAAGAGAGTAAGAAGAACAAAGAAAACTTCAGTACCAGAAGAAAAGCACTACAAAATGACAACAACAAACTCACATCTATCAATAATTACACTGAATGTAAATGGACACAATGCACCCATACAGAGATGGAGAGTGACAGAAAGGATAAGAAAACAGGATCCATCAATATGCTGTCTACAAGAGACACACCTTAGAAACAAAGATGTGAGTTTATTAAAACTCAAAGGTTGGAAAAAAATATATCAAGCTAACAACTACCAAAAAAGAGCAGGAGTGGCAATTCTAATCTCAAATAAAATAGACTTGAAAACAAAATCTACCATAAAAGATAAAGAAGGACACTATATAGTGATTACGGGGACGATCCATCATTACGACATAACCATAATAAACATCTACACACCCAATGACAGGGCTCCAAAATACATAAAACAAACTCTAACAACACTGAAAAGAGAAATTGACAGTTCCACAGTAATAGTAGGAGACTTCAACACACCACTCTCAGTAAAGGACAGAAAAACTAAGAAGAAACTCAGCAAAGATACAGAAGACCTAAGGGCACAATCAGCCAACTTCACCTCATAGACATATATAGAACACTCCATCCAACCGCTGCAAAGTACACATTCTTTTCCAATGCACATGGAACGTTCTCCAGAATTGACCACATCTTAGGCCACACAGCAATCCTCAACAAGATCCAAAACCTTGAGATAATTCAAAGTATCTTCTCTGACCACAATGCCATCAAGGTAGAAATTAACACTAGAAAGAGCAAGGAAAAAAAATCAACTACATGGAAACTGAATAACACCCTGCTTACACATCAGTGGGTAATAGAGGAATTCAGAGATGGAATCAAAAAATTCCTAGAATCAAATGAGAATGAAAACACATCATACCAAAACTTTGGGACACAGCAAAGGCAGTCCTCAGAGGACAATTTATAGCAATAGATGCACATATCAAAAAAGAAGAAAGGGACAAACTCAAAATGTTAACTACAGAACTCAAACAAATAGAAAGAGAACAGCAAAGGAAGCCCACAACCACAGAAAGAAAGGAAATAGTAAATATCAGAGCAGAAATAAATGAAATAGAGAACAGAAAAACAATGGAAAGAATCAACAAAACCAAAAGCTGGTTCTTTGAAAGAATCAACAAAATCGACAACCCACTGGCCAGACTGACAAAAGAAAAACAGGAAAGGACACAAATAACCCAAATAAGAAATGAAATGGGGGACATTACAGCAGACCCAACTGAAATAAAAAGGATTATAACAGAATATTATGAAAAACTATACTCCAACAAATTTGAAAACCTAGAGGAAATGGATAAATTTCTAGAAACACACGGCCTACCCAAACTACAACAAAGTGATGTTGAAAATCTGAACAGACCCATAACAAGAGAAGAGATTTAAAAGGTAATAAAAAAAACTCCCAATCAATCAAAAGCCCTGGCCCAGATGGCTTCACTGGAGAATTCTACAAAACATTTCCAGAAGAGCTTGTACCAGTTCTACTAAAGCTATTTCAGAGCATACAAGAGGAAGCAACACTTCCAAATTCATTCTATGAAGCCAGCATAACGCTGATACCAAAACCAGGCAAAAATGTCAAAAAAAAGAAAATTACAGACCAACATCTCTCATGAATATATATGCAAAAATTCTGAACAAAATTCTAGCCAATAGAATTCAGCATCATATCAAAAGAAATAACACACCACGACCAAGTAGGATTCATACCAGGTATGCAAGGATGGCTCAATATTAGAAAATCAATCAACGTCATCCACCACATAAATAAAAGGAAAGAAAAGAATCACATGATCATCTCAATTGACGCAGAAAAGGCATTTGACAAAGTCCAACACCCATTCCTGATAAAAGCTCTCAATAAAATAGGTACAGAAGGGAAATTTCTCAACATAATAAAGGGCATCTATGCAAAACCAATGGCCAACATCATTCTTAATGGAGAGAGACTGAAAACATTCCCCTTGAAAACAAGAACAAGACAAGGATGCCCTTTTTAACCACTCCTATTTAACATTGTGCTGGAAGTTCTAGCTAAAGCAAAAAGGCAAGAAAAAGAAATAAAGGGCATCCAAATTGGTAATGAAGAAGTTAAACTGTCCCTGTTTGAAGATGATATGACACTATACATAGAAAACCCTAAAGACTCCATGAGAAATCTACTGGAAGTAATAGAAAGATTCAGTAGAGTAGCAGGATACAAGATAAACATTCAAAAATCAGTTGGATTCCTATACACCAGTAAGGATAATGATAAAAAGGAAATCAGGAAATCAATACCATTTTCAATAGCCCCTGAAAAGATAAAATACTTAGGGATAAATCTGACCAGGGATATAAAAGACCTATACAAAGAAAACTATAAAACACTACTGCATGAAACCCAAAGGGATCTACATCAATGGAAAAACATACCATGCTCATGGATAGGCGGACTCAACATTGTGAATATATCAATTCTACCCAAAGCAATTAACAAATACAACGCAATCCCGATCCAAATACCAACAACATTCTTCAAAGAGATGGAAAAACTAATCATTAAATGTATATGGAAAGGGAAGAAACCCCAAATAAGTAAAGCACTACTGAAGAAGAAGAATAAAGTTGGAGGACTCACACTACCTGACTTCAGAACCTACTATACAGCTACAGTAGTCAAAACAGCCTGGTACTGGTACAACGACAGATACATTGACCAATGGAACAGAATTGAGAACCCAGATGTAAATCCATCTACCTACGGTCACCTGATCTTCGACAAGGACCCAAAGTCCATCAAATGGGGAAAAGACAGTCTTTTTAACAAATGGTGCCGGCAAAACTGGATATCGATTTGTAAAAAAATGAAACAGGACCCATACCTCACACTGTATACAAAAACTACTTCAAAATGGATCAAAGACCTGAATATAAAGCCTAAAACTATAAAGTTTTTAGAAGAAACATAGAACCAACACTACAGGCATCAATACATGGCATTAACAGGATACAAATTATAACCATCAATGCACAAACCCCAAAAGATAACCTAGATAAGTGGGATCTTCTAAAAATCAAACACCTATGCTCTTCAAAAGACTTCACCAAAAGAGTAAAAAGAGAACCTCCAGACTGGGAAAAAATTTTTGGACAGTACAAGTCAGACAAAGGTCTAATCTCCATAATTTACAGGAAAATCCAACACCTCTACAACAAAAAGACAAATAATCCTGTCAAAAAATGGGGAAAGGAAATGAACAGACACTTCACCAAAGAAGTCATTCAAATGGCCAACAGACACATGAGGAAATGCTCGCGATCACTAGCCATTAGAGAAATGCAAATTAAAACCACAGTGAGATACTGTCTCACCCTGGCATTACTGGCACGAATCAAAAACACTGGAAATAACAAATGTTGGAGGGGCTGCAGGAAGATGGGAACTCTTATGCACTGCTGGTGGGAATGCAAAATGATACAACCATTTTGGAAAATGATATGGAGCTTCCTCAGAAAGCTAGAAATAGACATACCATTCGATCCAGCAATCCCACTGCTAGGAATATATCCTAGAGAAATAAGAGTCGTTACTCGAATAGACATATCCACACCTATGTTCATGGCAGCATTGTTCACAATAGCAAAACGATGGAAACAACCTAGATGCCCATCAACAGATGAATGGATAAACAAACTATGGTACGTACACACAATGGAGTACTACGCAACGAGAAAGAACAACAATGAATCTGTGAAACATCTCATAACATGGATGAAACTGGAGGACATTATGCTGAGTGAAATAAGTCAATCACAAAAGGACAAATATTGTATGAGACCTCTATTGCAAAAACCCATGAAAAAGTTCACACGCAAAATGTAACAATCTTTGTTGGTTACCAGGGATGGGAGGGGTGGGGGCGGGTGGAATAGTAAATACGCAATATATAAGTGGTATCTTGGGTGAAGGGTGAGACAGTACACAATACAGGGGAAACTAGCACAACCTGTACAAGGAAAGGTCATGGAAGCCCCATAGACACATCCAAACTCCCTGAGGGACGGAGTTGCTGGGCGGAGGTCTCTGGGGACCATGGTCTCGGGGAACATCTAGCTCAATTGGCATGACACAGCTTATAAAGACAATGCTCTACATTCTACCTTGGTGAGTAGTGTCTGGGGTCTTAAAAGCCTGTGAGCGGCCATCTAAAATACTCCACTGGTCTCATCCCTTTGCGAGCAAGGGAGAATGAAGAGAACAGGATACAAGGAGAAGATTAGTCCAAAGGACTAATTGTCCACAGCTACCAAGGCCTCCACCGGACTGACACCAGTACAGCTAGATGGGGCCAGGCTATCACCACTGACTGCTCTGACCAGGATCACAACAGAGGGTTCTGGACAGAGCTGGAGAAGGATGTAGAACATAATTCTAACTCACAAAAAAGAAAGACCAGATTTACTGGCCTAAAGGAGACTGGCGAAACCTCGAGAGTATGGCCCCCAGACAACCTTTTAGCTCAGTGGTGAAGTTATCTCCGAGGTTCACTGTACAGCCTGGGAGTGGACAGCCCTGTAAAACCAAATGAGACTAACGCGGTACAGAAGTCCAGTGACAAGGGCCAGAAGGCGGAAGGGGACAAGGAAGCTGGTGATAGGGAACACAAGACTAAGGATACTGTTGATGTGTTGTGAGATTGTTAACCATTGTCATAGGGCAACATTTGTAGTAACTGTTAAATGAGAAACTATTTTGTTCTGTAAGCCTTCATCTTAAGTGAGAATAACAGCACAATTGGAAGAGCGTAGTCAGTGTCACTGAACTGTGTATGTAGAAATTTCTGAAACACTGTATCTTTGGCTATGTGTATTTTCACCAAAAAAAAAAAAAAAAAGTTGAGAATTTAGAGGGTTAATATGTTGTGGGGTTGTTAACCAATGTCATAAAACAACATGTGTACTACTGTTTCATGAGAAACTATTTGTTCTGTAAGCCTTCACCTGACGTACAATAAAATATATACAAAAAAAAATCAGTTGGATTACTATACAGCAGTAAAGAGAACATGAAAAGGAAATCAGGAAAACAATAAGATTCATAATAGCCCCATAAAAAATAAAATACTTAGGACTAAATCTAACCAGGGATGTAAAAGACCTATACAAAGACAACTACAAAACACTACGGCAAGAAACCCAAAGAGATCTACATAAATGGAAAAACGTATCATGCTCATGAATAGGTAGGCTCAACATTGTGAAAATGACAATTCTACCCAAAGCAATTTACAAATACAATGCAATCCCGATCCAACTACCAACTAAATTCTTCAAAGAGATGGAAAAATTAATCATTAACTTTATATGGAAAGGGAAAAGCCCTGAATAAGTAAAGCAGTATTGAAGAAGAAGAATAAACCAGGTGGACTCACACTTCCTGACCTCAGAACCTACCATACAGCTACAGTGTTCAAAACAGCCTGGTACTGGTACAATGACAGATAACATTGACTATTGGAACAGAATTGAGAAGCTAGAAGTAAATCTTTCCATCTATGGTCACCTGATCTTTGACAAGGGCCCAAGCTCCAACAAATGGAGAAAATACAGTCATTTTAAGAAATGGTGCTGGCAAAACAGGATGTCCATCTGGAAAAAAAATAAAACAGATCCATACCTCACACCATATACGAAAACTAATTCAAAATGCATCAAAGACTTAAATATAAATATAAAGTTCATAGTATAAAAAATAGGATCAACGCTAGAGGCCCCAGTGCACAGCATTAACAGGATACAAACCATAACCAACAACACACAAACTCCAGAAGATAAACTGGATTACTAGGATCATCTAAAAATTAAACACTTATGTTCATCAAAAGACTTCACCAAAAGAATAAAAAGAGAACCTACAGACTGGGAAAGAATTTTTAGACATTACAACACAGACCAAGTGCTAATCTCTAAAATCTATAAGAAAATCCAACACCTCTACAACAAAAAGACAAATAATCCAATTAAAAATGGGCAGAGGAAACAAGCAGGTATTTCACCAAAGAAGACATTCAAGAGCCCAACAGACACATGAGGAAATGCTTGCGATCACTAGCCATTAGAGAAATGCAAATTAAATGCAAATTTAAACCACAATGAGATACCATCTCACCTTGACATTACTGTCACGAATCAAAAACACTGAAAATAACCAATGTTGGAGAGGCTGCGGAGAGACTGGAACCCTTATGCACTGCTGGTGGGAATGCAAACTGATACAACCATTTTGGAAGATGATATGGCACTTCCTTAGAAAGCCTGAAATAGAAATACCATACGATCCAGCAATCCTACTCCTAGGAATATACGCTAGAACAATAAGAGCCGTCACATGAATAGAAATATGCACACCCATGTTCACTGCAGCATTGTTCACAATAGCAAAAACATGGAAACAACCTAGATGCCCATCAACAGATGAATGGATAAACAAACTATGCTACATACACACAATGGAGTATTACGCAATGATGAAGAACAATGATGTATCTTTGAAGCATCTCGTAAGATGGATGAAACTGGAGGGTATTCTGCTGAGTGACATAAGTTAGTCACAAAAGGACAAATATTCTAGGAGACTTCTATTGAAAAACTCATGAAAAAGTTTACACACACACACACACACACAAAAACAATCTTTGTTGGTTAGGAGGGATCAGAGGGGTGGAGGGGAAATACTAAATAGACAATAGATAAGTGGTAACTTTGGTGAAGGGTAGGACCTTGCACAATACTTGGGACTCCAGCACAGCTTGTACAAGGAAAGGTCGTGGAAGCTCCATAGACCCATCTAAACTCCCTAAAGGACTGAATTGCTGGGCTGAGTGCAGAGGGGTCATGGTCTCAGGGAACATCTAGCTCAATTGCCATAACACACTTTATAAAGAAAAAGTTCTACATTCTACCTTGATAAGTAGTGTCTGGGGTCTTAAAAGCCTGGGGCAGCCATCTAAGATACTCCACTGGTCTCACCCCTTAAGGAGCAAGGGAGAAAGAAGAAAACAGGATAGAAGAGAAAGATTATTCCAAAGGACTAATGGACCACAACTACCATGGCCTCCACCACACTGAGTCCAGTACAACTAGATGGTGCCCGGCTACCACCACTGACTGCTCTGACAGGGATCACAATAGAGGGTCCCGGACAGAGCTGGAGAAAAACATAGAACAAAATTCTAACTCACAGAAAAAGACCAGACTTACTGGCCTGACAGAGACTGGAGAAACCCCGAGAGGATGGCCCTCGGACACCCTTTTAGCTCAGTAATGAAGTCAGTCCCGAGGTTCACCATTCAGCCAAAGATCAGAGAGGCCCATAAAACAAAATGAGACTAATGGAGCCCAACAGTTCAGGGACAAGAACCAGAAGGGAGGAGGGGACAGGAAAGCTGGTAATAGGGAACCCGAGGTTGAGAAGGGACAGTGTTGACATGTTGTGCATTTGTTAACCATTGTCATAAAAAAATAGTGTACTAAATGTTTAATGAGAAACTGTTTATTCCATAAACCATTTAAAGTACAATAAAAATAAAAATAAAAAAAACTTTGAGAGATTTAGGAAAGTGGTAGACCAATGCAGGCACTGAAATGAGTGCCTCTAATTTCCTGTGAAGAATGTTTTAGGAACAGGACACATAGCATCACGGTTTGCCAAGTTTTAATATGCTGGTTTTTAGGATCAGATACTGGTCTCTCGGATTATAATTACATCATTCACTTAATATATGATGCAAATTCTAATTTATGAATAAAAATGACTTAACATTTAGAAAAATAAAATTGTGAGAACTAGATTAATAATACAAAATTCAAGATATGTATATATTTTGATTATATAAACGCATTTTAACCAAAGTAGTTTTCACAACTGGGATACTCCAGCTTCCCTCCCCGACATGTTGCTCGAAAAGTCTCTCGTGGTGTCGTTGGCCTGTATCCCCATTTACAAGTAAATTCAATAACATCATCTGTTTTGGAATAAAGTTTTTTGTCACGTTTCCATTTTAACCGTATGTTATGTTTTTCCATCATTTCTTCTGATATTACACATGCATCTGAATGTAGAAAAAACAAACTAAAAATTATTAGTACACAAAAAATTATTTTAATAGACTTTCAACGTTTGAAGTAGAATGTTAGATAATGGTTTAGGAATTCTTTCTCTAAATCTTTCCAAACTGTTTCTGAAAAATCATCATGTATATTTAAATATTGTGAAAATGGTAAGTCTAAATAATCTAATCTATTGCAGTCAAATCAGTTATGACTTGTCAAGTCGATTCCAACCCCATGTGTTACAGCATAGAATTGTCTCATAGATTTTCTTGGCTGTAATCATTACAGTAGCAGATTGCCAGGCCTTTCTTTCAGAGCACTGCATGGTGGGCTCAAACCGCCAACCTGTAGGTTAGTAGATGAGTGCAAACCATTTGTGCCACCCAGGGAACTTGAAACTAGTAAATGATGCAAAAATGACATATTATGCTTAATATGTGATAGCTAGATGTAATTATCAGAGAACCATAATGTGAATTGTCATATGAAGAGTTTTGCATCAAAGAAATGTTCATACCTATTGTTTCAATAAGAATTTCCAAAATATCATACCCTCACTTATTAATATTGGAAAACACTATGGAGTAGTTCTACTGTGTAACACATGGAGTTTGCACTGAGTAAAAATTGACTTGATAGCAACAAGTTTTGCTTTATTAATATTTGGTAGTCAAGTATTCAACACAATAGTTCTTCACTGGTTCATAAATAGAAACAGCAAAACATCATGCTCATTCCTCTGATTTTCCCAGGATCCAGGAGAATACGGAAGTACTTACCTAAGCATTTTGGTGGTTCTGACCACCGTCCATTTCTACATGTTATATACTTGTTACCCTGAAGTTCATAGAGGTTCTGGCATTGGTACTCAACTGTCGATCCTTGAGCATAGGAAGGTAATGGGAATGAAGTTGTGTCTCCATTTTCAATAGGTGGAGGGGGCCCACATTTTCCTTCAGAATCTAAATATATAAATATATAATAAGATTTATTGAGATATAAGATCAATAAACAGATTAAAATGAGGCAAATACAATGAAGAATACCATGGAGAATTTCTGAGGACAGAAATGATTCACTGAATAAATTCTAATCATATAAGTTGAGAGCTACAAAATTTTTCAGTTCTTCCTTTTATCCTGCCTTAATACAACACTAAAACACTACTAATAAAGATGTCTGCTTTGCAGCATTAGAGGATCAGTGTTTTCTTCATGAAACTATTCTGAAAAATTCATAGCTAGATAAAAAAAGGAAGTTTTCCTTTCATTATATAATATACTGTAGTGTTTATTGGGTCTCTAGTCATTTTTTTATTACAAAAGAAATATCAATTTCTTGGAAAAATTCAAAGAATAAAAAGGTGTAGTTGTACTTCTGCTAAGTATAATTAAAAATCTTTGACATATTATATAAACCAAAGTAAAAACACCCTGAAAGATAATGAGAAGGAATGGACCTTGGGGTGCAAGGAACCATATGACAGTGAGTTACTTGGGTTTGCTTTTTGTCTCCTGTATATTGTCAACTGGGCAGTGGGGAAGCCTGCAACCCAGAATCGATATCCAGTTCAGACAAAGTAGTTCCGAGAAGAGTCTGTTTCTCTTAACCAAAGGCTCTGGAAAGGAGCAGCCTAGCAAGAGAGAAATCTTTTTAAGAATACTCAACCTACTGTAACAAATCACCATAGAAGAAATAAAGACTATCTTCCCCTCTCCCGTGATCATCAGGGTTGAGCGAGTGGCAGAGACTTCCACTCACATGGTAAGGTAACAAGGCACCTGTCCCCCTTCCATGGTGTCAGCGAGGTCATGGGGAAAGCCTGGTTTGCACCCTGCATAGCAGGAAGGGAGGTCCGTTAAAATATCAGATTTAAATAAAATTCAGAGTTTCAAAACACAACACACAAAATGTACAGGATACAATTGAATATCACTCATAATATCAAGAATGAGGAAAATCTCAAAAGAGAAAAGACAATCAACAGATGCTAACAGTGAGATGACTCAGACTGAAATTATTTGACAATGATTTTTAAATCCAATGCGGACTATTTAATGAAAAAAACATACTTAAACAGTTTCAGGTTTCTGTTGGAAAATAGAAAAACTCGGAGTCCCTTAAAAAGAGAAGAAAGAATGTGTAGAAGAGTAAAAAATATTAAAAATAAAATGGATGACATTTCCCAAATTGGGCATAAAGCTTAAACCTGCATATTCAAGAAAGTGAATGAACTTCAAACAAGATAAACCCAGAAAAATTTGTTATCAAGACACTTCATAATCAAATAGCTGAAAAGTAAAGTAACAGAAAAAAACCTTGAAAGCAGCTAGAATGACATTATACATTAGCTATAAGGCAACAAGGATTCAAATGACAGTGGGTTATTTCATCTGAAATCAATGGAGGTCAAAAGGAAGTGATACAAGATTTTTCAAACTCTGAAAGAAACTGTCTATTGTAAGTTCTATGAGCAGTAACACCAGCCTTAGGAACAATGGGGAAATAAAGACATTCACCGACAAAAGAGAATTTGTCTCCAGCAGACCCAACCTTAAAGAGTGGCTAAATTAATTTCTTCAAATAGAAAGAAAAACGTAACAGAAGAACTGAGACTTCAGGAAGGAAGAAAGAAAAATGGAGTAGATTAAAAATAATAGGTGTAAATATAATATGCTATCTTTCTCTTCAAGAGTTTGTTCCATTTTGTTTGACTGTTGAAACAAAATTATATCATCTCATATGGTGCTCAGTGTATGTAGAGGAAGTACGTATGACGTTTTTATTAAAAATGTGGTGAGGGTAAACAAAGGAATACTATGCAATGATAAAGAACAGTGATGAATCTGCAAAACTTCTCATAACATGGATGAATCTGTAAGGCATTATGCTGAGTGAAATTAGTCACAAAATGACAAATATTCTATGAGACAACTATTATAAGAACTCAAGAAAATGTTTAAACACAGAAGAAAACACTCTTTGATGCTTATGAGGGTGGGGAGGGAGGAGGAGGGGAATTTAATAACTAGATAGTAGACAAGAATTATCTTAGGTGAAGGGAAGGACGACACACACTACAGCGGAAGTCAGCACAAGTGGACTAAACCAAAAGGTAAGGAGTTTCCTGAACACTACCAAACACTTTGAGGGACAGTGTAGCAGGGGCGGGGGTCTGAGGACCATGCTTTCAGGGGACATCTAGGTCAACTGACATAACAAAGTTTATTTAGAAAATATTCTACATCCCACTTTGGTGAGTTCTGTCTGGGATCTTAAAAGCTAGCGAGCTGCCATCTAAGATGCATCAGTTGGTCCCAGCTGACATGGAGCAAAGTAGAATTAAGAATACCAAAGATACAAGGAAAATATTAGCCCAAGAGATAAAAGGGGCCACGTAAACCAGAGACTCCATCAGCCTGAGACAAGAAGAACTAGATGGTGCCCAGCTACCAACAATGACTGTCTTCACAGGGAACACAACAGAGAGCACAAGAAAAGGGGGGTGTAGAACTCAAATTCTAGTAAAAAGACCAGACTTAATGGTCTGGCCAAGACTGGAGGAACCTCAGAAGACATGGCCCCTGGACTCTGTTAATGCAGAACTAAAACCATTCCAAAAGCCAACTCTTCAGACATAGAATAGACTGGACTATAAGACATAAAATGATACTTGTGATGAGTGTGCTTCTTGGTTCAAGGAGATACAGGAGACTAAATGGGCAGCTCCTGTCCAGAGGTGAGATGAGAAGGCAGAAGGTGATAGGAACTGGTTGAATGGACACAAGAAATCCGGGGTGGAAAGGAGGCATGTGTGGTCACATTATAGGGATATCTGCTAGGGTCACTTAACAATGTGTGTATAAATTTTTCTGTGAGAAACTAACTTGCGCTTTAAACTTTCACCTAAAGAACAATTTAAAAAAATGTAGTGAGGGTAAATGGACTAACCGGGTAAAATGAAAGTAAGTTTACACGCTTTACTTGAAGTAGTGAAATAGCAATACAAGTAGATGTAAGTTACATATGCATATTGTATTGCAGAGCCCAACCACTAGATAAAACAACTATACAAAGAGATATGATAAAAGGCAATACAAATAAATCAAAAAGAAAAACTTTTTAAAAATATTCAAGAAACCTGCAAGGAAGGCAAGAACATGGAAAAAGGAATGAGAAATAGAGGAACCAAACACAAAACAGAAAATAAAAAGCCAGAGATAAGCCCTAACATATCAATAAGTAGTTTAAATGCAAATGGTCCAAATATACCAGTTAAAAGACCAAGAATAACTGGGTAAATAAGAACAAGATCCAACTATATGCTGTCTACAAAAACTCACTTCAAACCTGAAAACCCTGATAGGTTCAAGCAAAAGTATGGAAAAAAATACACCAGGCAAATATTATTTAAAGAAAAAAAAATTTCCTTTACTGGCTCCTCTCGTTTCACAAACTCTGAACTTTTGGCATATCCATGACTAAGTGTTCAGACTTCTCTTTCTAGAAACAGTAATTGCCTAGATGAGCTCTGTCGGTCACACACTTTTAATTATCAAGTACTTGCTGAAGATGTCTAAATTTGTATCACATTCTATGATCACTCTCCAGCTGTCTATTCCACTTCTCACAGAGCTGTCAAACTTAGGTATCTCTTACACACTCATTCTTCAGGAAATGAGTCATTGTCTTCCTGCTGAAAATAACAAAGTTTCAAGATTCCAACTATTCCTTTAATATGGTCCAAATCTTTCGTACACAAATAGATTATATTACCTGGCTCTGTCCACAAAAAGAATTAGATTTTAAGCATTATAATTTTATTTGCATTTCAACAAAGATATTCCACAAGCACTACTTAACTGTATGTTTATATCAGCATATGTTATTGCTGCTGTCTCTCTACAGATTTTTAGGAAATAAGATATTCTACATTTGCACTGAGGTGCTTCTGTGCAGGTTCCACTCAGACACATCACTTCTACCTCTCCATACAGGGAATAAGGTTTGTTACATTCATAACGGACTCTCTGTCCAGGTGGATACCTAGTCATCTGTTTTGAGATAATATTAGCATTTTCCACTTCGGGTGGATTTCCACAGGAAATATCTGAATAGAAAGAAAAACAGTCTCTCCATTAGGGTTCCTTTTGATTGGCAAATCAATAAATGAGATTCCAATTTTTTTCAAAGGAGTTTTAAAATCAGTAGACAATCTATCAGGATAAAGTTTGCTAATGTAAAAAAATTTACACATAAATTGGGGAAAAGTAGGTGAAAAAATATAGGCTGTAACATTAAGTTTTCAAATCCTTAAATCTCTCATCTATCTTCATGAGAAGACAGACATTTTTCGTTTCAGAAACCAGTGAAATCTGGCAATAAAAACTATAACATAAAAACGTGCACAGCCTTATATCCCTCCTGCTATATCACTCATATATCCCTCTGTTATATTTGTTAACTGATGTATGTGTGCCCCTTGGACTCATGAACTTTCCATTTCTCCAAAGCCATCACACACTTCATGACATTCCATATCTGGCAATGATCTCATAGATCACTTCAAATATTCCTTCCGCTTTTTTCACTTTCTTGGCTTCTGTAGTTGTCAAAAGGACTATTTACAAGTATTCTGGTTCTCTTCCTTCCAGATACATGGTTATATAGGTTATCCTTGCCCTTTAGATGTAGACATCGCCGAATGACTTGTATAGGGTAATGAAATGAATGTGGAAGTAACATGCTTCATTTTAAGGAAAAAGTTTTAAAAGCCATTGTGTGAATTTCTATGTCCCATTGCCCACTGCTACAGTGATTAAGGATGTACATTGAGAGATGATATTTCTATCACCTGAGTCTTGAATTAACATGATGAACAGAGTCCCCTTCTGTCCTACATTGGAAATGAAGCACGAACAGGAAATGCACTTTACTAGGCTACTGAGATTTGGAGATATATCTTTCTTACTGTGATTTGGAGATACATTTCCCTTAACTATAATAGAATAACTTAGTCCAGGGGTTGGAAAACCTTTTTTGTAAAGCACCAGATAGAAGTTCTCAGTCACAACTCCTCAGCTGTGCCATTATAGCACAAAAGAAGACATACAAAAAAATGACTATGGCTGTATTCCAATTAAACTTTATTTACAAAAAAAAGGGACAATCAGTTTTAATTAGTGACCTAGTCTACCTCAGTTGATAAAGCTCCTTCTCCTTCCTATCCATCATCTCTGTTAATTCTCGGCAATGGATAAACATTTCAAGCTCCCGTTTCTGACAAAATATCATTCCTTTTAGGTATTGTTGTAGAAAAGCCACACAACCATCTTTATGGCTGCCATGTTGTAATTTTAGCTAAAAACCTGTGGTAGAAACTCAGCATTGCCTGAAACCCATTTATATGTCCCTAATTTACTTTCTTTTTTTTCCCCAAAGGAACTGTCCCATACTCTCCTCACTTTCCTCAAGCAACCTAACCCAACTGCTCCTTCATCAACAGATAATAAGTCCCTGTGTTCACAGAAAATAATTGAGACTACCAATTGTGATTTCCCTCCACTTGTTTTCAAAATTCCTTCAACTTTAGTTGAATCTATTTCATACTTAAGCCTTTTAAGTCTTAGATAATAAGATGTTTCTTTCAAATTCAGGTGGCTTCTCATCTTCAGACCTTTTGTTTTCCCACTGATCTTAAACCATTGTTCAGTCCTGTCTTCTCTCTCATGTTGTCAGCCACTCTGTCTCATATGGACATGCAAGCTTGTCCATTTTAAACTCTTTATCCCAACCTTTTGTTCGAGTTTGGCTTATGTGCTACATTCTTCCATGTTTTCACAAACCAGATCCTCAAAACACCATTTTACGACTGTTATCTCCACTTTCTTTCCTCCCATTTATTCTTCAGCCCATATCTATCTGTCTTCTAACACCTCCATGTACTGGCACTACTCTGACAAAAGTCTCAAATGTTCTCCAGTTTCCAAATTCAAAAATTCTTTATATTGACAATATTGCATTGGTTGGTATGTAATATGGACTTCTTAGTTATTTGTTGAACTGAACAGATAATTTTCTTTGTAATGTTTTGAAACTGTGGATCACTGATTTCTTCAAGTTCTCTAATGGCTTGTATTTTTATGTTCTCATGCTTCTCCTCCTTCTCAGACATTACTTTTATTTAATTTTTTTCTGGCTCATCTTCCTTTATTATACTTACTTTTTGGGTGCTGTCTATTTCACCATTTGTTATGATGAATGTAAAAGGCCACAGCCTTCAGTATGGATTACACCTGATCATAAAGAAAGTGAAAATCCTTATGACTGGACCAATAAACAACATCATGATAAATGGCAAAGAAATTGAGGTTCTCAATGATTTCATTCTTTTTTTTTTTTTTTTTTTTTTTATCGTAGTTTAGATGAGGGTTTACAGAACAAACTAGCTTCTCATTAATTAGGACATGTACTGTTTCGTGACATTCGTTGCCAACTCACAACATGTCAACACTCTCCCCTTCTCAATCTTGAGTTCCCTATTACTAGCTTTCCTGTCTTCTCCTGCCTTCTCATCCTTGTCCCTGGGCTGGTGTGTCCATTTCGTCTTGTTTTGTTTTATGGGCCTATTTAGTCTTTGGCTGAAGGGTGAACCTGGGGAGTGACTTCATTACTGAGCTAAAAGGGTGTCCAGAGGCCATACTCTCGGGGTTTCTCCAGTCTCTGTCAGACCAGTAAGTCTGGTTTTTTTTTGTTTGTTTGTTTGTTAGCTGCTTGAACATCTTCTTTGGTGAAGTGTCTGTTCATATCCTTTGCACATTTTTTAACTGAATTATTTGTCTTTTTGTTTTAGAGGAGTTTGATTTTTCTGTAGATTTTAGAGATTAGACCTTTGTTGGATTTGTCATAGTCAAAAATTCTTTCCCAGGTGTCTGTGGGTTCTCTTTTTACTCTTTTGGTGAAGGCTTTTGATGAGCTTAAGTGTTTAGTTTTTAGAAGATCCCAGTTATCTAGCTTATCTTCTGGAGTTTGTGTGTTGTTAGTTATGGCTTGTATGCTGATAATGCCTTCTTTAGGGCCTCTAGCGTTGATCCTATTTTTTCATCTATGGTCTTTAAAGTTTTTGGCTTTATATTTAGGTCTTTGATCCATTTTGAATTACTTTTTCTGTATAGTGTGAAGTATGGGTTCTGTTTCATCTTTTGCAGATGGACATCCAATTTTGCCAGCAACATTTGTTAATAAGACTATCTTTTCCCCATTTGATGGATTTTGGGCCCTTGGCGAAGACCATAGGTGGATGGACTTACAACTGGGTTCTCAATTCTCTTCCATTGGTCAATGTAACTGTCACTGTACCAGTACCATGGTGTTTTGACTACCATAGCTGTATAGTAGTTTCTGAGGTCAGGTAGTGTGAGTCCTCCTACTTTATTCTTCTTCAATAGTGCTTTACTTATCTGGGGCCTCTTCCCTTTCCATATAAAGTTAATGATTAGTTTTTTCTTTTCTTTAAAATATGCTGTTGGTATCTGGTTCAGGATTGCATCGTATTTACAGATTGCTTTGGGTAGAATTGACGTTTTCACAATGTTGAGTCTGCCTATCCATGAGCATGGTATGTTTTTCCATTTATGTAAATCTCTTTGGGTTTCTTGCAGTAGTATTTTGTAGTTTATTTGTATAGGTCTTTTACATCCCTTGTTAGATTTATTCCTAAGTATTTTATTTTCTTAGGGGCTATTATAAATGGTATTGCTTTCCTGATTTCCTTTTCATTGTTCTCTTTATGGGTATATAGGAATGCAACTGATTTTTGTACATTTATCTTATAACCTGCTACTCTGCTGAATCTTTCTATTAGTTTCAGTAGTTTTCTCATGGAGTCTTTTGGCTTTTCTGTGTGCAGTATCATATTATCCACAAATACACACAGTGTTACTTCTTCATTACTGTCTTAGTTACCTAGTGCTACTCTAACAGGAATACCAAAAGTGGATAGCTTTAACAAAGAAATTTATTTTCTCACAATCTAAAAGGCTAGAAGTCCAAATTCAGGGTGGCAACTCCAGGGGAAGGCTTTCTCTCGCCGTCAGCTCTGGAGGAAGGTCCTCATTGTCATCAGTCTTCCCCTGGACTAGGAGCTTCTCTGCGCAGGAGCCTCGGGTCCAAAGGATGTGCTCTGCTCCTGGTGTTTCTTTCTTGGTAGTATGAGGTCCCCAATTCTCTGCTTGCTTCCCTTTCCTTTTATCTCTTGTAAGGTAAAAGGTGGTGCAGGCCACACCCTAGGGAAACCCCCTTTACATTGGATCAGGGATGTGACCTGGGTAAGGGTGGTGTTACAATCCCACCCTAATCCCCTTTAACATAAAATTGCAATCACAAAATGGAGGCCAACCACACAATTTGGGGAATCATGGCCCAACCAAGTTGATACACACACTTTTTGCGGGGTATATTTCAGACCATGACAATTACCAGTTTGGAGCCCCTTTATTTCTTTTTCTTGCCTTACTGCTCTAGCTTGGACTTCCAGCACAATGTTAAATAGGAGAGGTGATAATGGGAATCCTTATGTTGTTCCTGTTCTCAGGGGGAATGTCTTCAGCCTCTTTCCATTAAGAATGATGTTGGCTGTTGGTTTTGTACAGATGCCCTTTATTATGTTGGAAAATTTCCCTTCTATACGTATTTTATTGAGAGTTTTTATTGGGAATGGGTGCTGGACTTTATCAAGTGCCGTTTCTGAGTTAATTGAGAAGGTCATGTGATTCTTTTATTTTTGTGGTAGATTACACTGATTTTCTAATGTTGAACCATCCTTGCATACCCAGTATGAATCCTCCTTGTTGTGTATTGTTTTTTTGATATGATGCTGAATTTTACAGGCTAGAATTTTGTTGAGAATTTCTGCATATGTGTTCATGGAAGATATTGGTCTTTAATTTCCTTTTTTTTCTGGCATCTTTACCTGGTTTTGGTATCTAGGTTATACAGGCTTCGTAGAATGAATTAGGAAGTATCCCTTCATTTGCTATGTTCTGAAATACCTTGAATAGTATTGGTGTAAGCTGCTCTCTGAATGTTTGGTAAAATTCTCCAGTGACGTCTTCTGGGCCAGGGCTTTTTAATTGGGAGTTTTTTAAAATCATTTTTCAATTTCTTCTCTTGTTATCAGTCTCTTCAGATTTTCAACTTCTGTTTCTGTTAGTTTGGGTAGGTAGTGTGTTTCTAGAAATTTGTCCATCTCTCCTAGGTTTTTAAAGTTGTTGGAGTATAGTTTTTCATAGTACTCTGTCATGATCCTTTTTATTTCAAATGAGTCTATTGAAATGTCCCTCATTTCATTTCTTATTTGGGCTATTTGCATTCTCTCCTGTTTTTCTTTCCTCAGTTTGGTCAACCGTCTGTCGATTTTGTGGATCCTTTCAAAGAACAAACTTTTGGTTTTGTTGATTCTATTGTTTTTCTATTCTCTATTTCATTTATTTCTGCTCTGTTCTTTACAATTTCCTTTCTTCTGGTGGCTGTGGGATTCTTTTGCTGTTCTCTATTTGTTCAAGTTGTATACCTAATGTTTTGATTTTGTCTTTCTTCTTTGATGTGTGCATCTATTGCTATAAATTGACCTCTGAACACTGCCTTTGCTGTGTCCCAAAGGTTTTGGTATGATGTGTTTTCATTCCCATTTGGTTCTAGAAATTTGTTTATTCCATCTTTGATTTCTTCTATTACCTGGTGGTTTTTAAGCAGGGTATTACTTAGTTTCCATGTATTTGATTTTTTTTTTCCTTGCACTTCCTGTTGTTAATTGCTGCATTGATGTTGTTGTGATCAGAGAAGATACTTTGTATTATCTCTATGTTCTGGATTTTTTTTGAGGGTTGTTTTGTGGCCTAAGATGTAGTCTCTTCTGGAGAATATTCCATGTGTGTTGGAAAAGAATGTGTACTTTCCAACTGTTGGGTGAAATATTCTATATATGTCTATGAGGTCAAGTTGGCTGAATGTGGCCTTTAGATCTTCTGCATCTTTGTTGAGTTTCTTTTTAGGAGTTCTGTCTTTTATCGAGAGTGGTGTGTTGAGGTCTCCTACTATTAGTGTGGAACTGTCAGTTTCTCTTTTCAGTGCTGTTAGAGTTTGTTTTATGTATTTTGGAGCCCTGTCTTTGGGTGCGTAGCTGTTTATTATGGTTATGTCTTCATGATGGATCCTCCCCTTAATCATTATATAGTGTCATTCTTTGTCTTTTATGGTAGATTTTGTTTTAAAATCCATTTTATCTGAGATTACACTTGCCACTCCTGCTCTTTTTTGGTAGTTGTTAGCTTGATATATTTTTTTCCAACTTTTGACTTTTAATAAATTCACATCTTTGTTTCTAAGGTGTGTCTCCTGTAGACAGCATATTGATGGATCCTGTTTTCTTATCCATTGTGTCAGTCTCCATCTCTTTATGGGTGCATTGAGTCCATTTACATTCAGTGTAAGTATTGACAGATGTGGGTTTGTTGCTGTCATTTTGTAGTGCTTTTTTTTGTAGTGCTAATGTTTTCTTTGTTCTTCTTACTCTCTAGTGCTGAGTTACTTTTGTTTGTGGATTTTTTTTCATTTATTTTGTTTTTGTAGGTTTTGTTTTTGCTGAGACTATATTTTTACTCTTTTTTGGATGAGTATTTTTGTTAACTTTCTTTGTGGTTACCATAAATTTTACCCTTATCTAAGTTTGAAGCAGTCTACCATTACTTGGTATCGCCTTGCCTTCCTCTCCACTACAAGGTTCTACACCCATGCTGTTTATTCCCTCTTTTATTGTTTTGATGTTGTTGTCATTTACTGATTAACAGCCCTGATTCCCTGTTTTATTTCTTTTGGTTTTGGATCGTCCTCGAGATTTCAGTTCCTAGATTGGTATCTGGCTCGTACGACCCTTCTTCCTAGGTTCTGCCTGTGAGCTGAAGCTGTTTGTCCTCAGATTGAAGAACTCCCTTTAATAATTCTTGTAAGTTTGGTTTGACTTTTACATATTCCCTTAATTTTTGTTTATATGGAAATGACCTAATTTCACCATCAAATTTTAATGAGAATTTTTCAGGATATATTATTCTTGGCTGGCAGTTTTTTTCTTTCAAGATTTTATATATGTCATCCCATTGCCTTCTTGCCTGCATGGTTTCTGCCGAATAATCTGAGCTTAGTCTTATTGTTTCTCCTCTGTATGTGACTTCTTGTTTTTCACGAGCTGCTCTCAGGATTCTTTGTTTGTCTTTGGTTTTGGCGAGTGTGAATATGATATGCCTTGGTGATTTTCTTTTGGGGTCTCTCCTATATGGGGTTCGTTGAGCTTCTTGGATTGTCACCTTTTCATCTTTCATGATATTAGGGAAGTTTTCTGTCAGCAGTTCCTCAATGATCCTCTCTGTGTTTTCTGTTTTCTCCCCGTGTTCTGGAATGCCAATCACGCGTAAATTTTTGCTTTTAATTGTGTCCCACATAACTCTCAGGGTCTCTTCATTTTTCTTTGTTCTTTTTTCTGAGTTTTCCTCAAACAGACTTGTATCCAAATGTTTGTCTTCAATTCCAATGATCCTGTCTTCCACCGTTTCAAATCTGCTTCTCAGCCCTTCTATGACATCGTCCACTTCTGAAATCTGGTTGTTTATCTTCTGGATTTCTAATTGTTGTCTTTGTATAATTTCTAGTTGTAAATTTATTTTGGCATTTTGTTCCTGCATTATTTTCCTGAATTCTTCTAATTTTTTGTCCGTACTTTCCATGAATTTGTCTATTTTTTCCTCATGTTTGTCAGCTTTTTGCCTCAGTTCTTGGAGAATTCTGAGTATTAGAGATTTGAATTCCCTATCAGGTAGTTCTAGTGCATTTTCTTCCAGAGGACACTCATCTGGTGTTTTATTTTGGACGCCTACTGGTACCATCCTGTCCTGTATTGTAAATGTTTTGTTATTGTCTGCTATCTTTGGGGCATTCGGTAGTTATTTTTCTCGTTTATTGATTGTTGATTTGTTTGTTTCGTCCCTTTTAAAAAAAAAATATTGACTTTGTCTGAGCAGGCAGACTGTGTGTTCTTTGTCATTTGCTCATCTGTGGGCCCAATACTTTTCGCCTCCTTCAACTGGCAGGGTCAGTCACTCAGATAGGGTATGGCAGGGCAGGTCTAGTTTTAGAGGAGTTACTGGGATGGGTTGTTTGCGGCACTGATTACAGCCACCAGAGCAGGTCAGTAATCAGTGCAGGGCAAGTTCCAGTAGGCCGTGCCTGTGCTGCTTGGTGGTGTGATGTCAAGTGCACGGTGCAGGTAGGCAAGATGCAGTGGGGAGATTGTTATGTGTGGAACTAAGATGGATATGGGAGAGAGGAGAGAAGAACAGGAGCCAGAAACATACAAACAAAAAAGAATGCTAGAGGAGCTTGCCATTGGAGTGGAGAGATGAGAGACTATGAAATGGAGAAAAACAGAAAGGGGACAAGGAAGAAAAGAATGAATAAATAAGAATCAGAAAGATTAAAGAACTGCAAAGTTCCCAGGTTTCCCACCAGTGCAGCTATGAGGTCTGGGGAAGTTGCTCTCAAGTGTTGTAGTACAGCCTGGCTAGAAGGTGTAGAGGTATAAAACGCCAGGTATTCAGGGAACAGAAAGAGAAGGAAGATATAGAGAGGATAAACTGAGCAATGATGAGAGACAAAAAAGTAAAAAGAGGAAAAAGAAAACAAAACAAATTAAAAAAGAAAAAACATAAAAAGAAATGCCCTCAGGGATCCCTCTGCACCTCTGTGGAAGCCAAAGGGGAGTCTCCCTGCCACGCAGCTCAGCCTGGCCAGAAAGGTCTCCCAACTCAAGAAAAGGAAAAGAAAACAAACAATTCAAAACAAAAAAATGAACAAAAGCCCCATGATCCCACCAGCACGGCAGCCCAAACCAGGAAGCATCTCCATACTCGAACGGAGCTCCACAGCCCCTTAGGAAGAAGCAAAGATGGCGCACAGAGCCAGGTACTTGAGGAAGGGAGGGGGAGGTGGCGAGAGGCAAGTAAGAAATCAAAAGAAGCAGAAAAAGAAAAAAAAGCAACACTATCAGCAAATGGCACTCAGAAAGCCAGCTAGTATGGGCTGATGTTTCTGGACAAGAGACTGTGTCCATGGGAAGCAGAGGGGAACGAGTGTGGATGAAGAAGGGTAGAGAGTGTGAAAGCGTATATCACAAATTACCGCTGCTCTGCAGCGCCTCAGGAAGAAGCAAAATGGTGCATGGAGCGAGGTACTTGAGCAAAAGGCGGGGGAGGTGGGAAGAGGCAAGGAAGAAATAAAAAGAAGCGGAAAAAAAGCAACACCAGCAGACAACAAATGGCACTCAGAGAGCCACCCGTTCGGGTGTGTGGAATCCAAGCAGCTGCTGTTTCCTGGTCAAGAGACTGTGGCCATGGGAAGCAGAGAAGGCCGAGTCGGGGTGAAGAAGGGTGGGGGGTAGGAAAGCATATATCGCCAATTACCGGTTGTTTTGTCTCCCGCTGGAAGCTCCGTGAGGCTGCTTTCTCGTACCCCGTTTGCTGGTCTCAGATAGGAGTCCAAGATGGCGGATCCACACTGCGTTAGCTGGTAGGGGACCTCTGCATGAATCTCTCCTCGTCCGTTATGTCAGTTTTATCACTCCATTTGGTGCTTGGCTGAGTTCTTTATCTCTTCGTTTGATGGTTTAAGGTTTCAGGATTGTTGTATTCTCTTTTCGGCTTAGTAGTTTTTCGGATCTTTGCTGTGGAGGGACGGCGTGGTGCTTCTGCCTAGAGCGCCGTTTTGCCAGCCAAAATTGCCCATTTCTTATTCTCTGTTTTGTCTTGACCAAACAAGCTTCAGTCAAGCTTCTCTCCTTTCCAACCAAAAACCAGTTGACACTGGGTCAACTCTGATTCACAGCAATACATGTGTGTCACAGTAGAACTGTGCTCTATAGAGTTATCAATAGCTGATTTTTCAAAAGTTGATCACCAGGCCATACTTCCAAGGCACCTCTGGGTGGACTCAAACCTCCAGCCTTTCAGTTAGCAGCTAAGTACATTAATCATTTGTACCACCCAAGGACTCCTCTCCTCTCCAAAGACACCTAAAATTTGGCTTACCTCCATGCATAAAAAAGCACTAAATCACTAATGTGCAGAACACCCTCCCTTGATAGCTCATTCTGAGAATCAGCCAATCACAAAGAGAAACTCTTCCTGTTGAAGCACTCTGATTTGGGCAGGTGTACACAACCAAATCATGCCCTCTCCTCCACAAAGTTCCTGCTAGCTCTTTTTACTCCTCCCTATAAAAGAAGCATTTTTTTTTTCTATTTTGAGATGCTTGATAATTTCTGAGATCAGAGAAATCTCCCTATTGCAATATTATTTCTGAATAAAGTGCCTCTTTATCAAGACTCTGAAAGGAGGAAAGTAGGAGGAAGTCTGCTTAGGCACCTCTGGATCTCCTTATTGCCTCTGCTACATCCTGGACAGGGTGGAGCAGAAGTCTTCAAACTGGAGCCTCCAAGAAGGAGACAGAAAAGTTGTAAGAAAACTCGTTCCCCTAGTCAACAGATAAGGATAAGGGCCGACTAACAGAAAACGTGTGTGTTAACGTTCACCATATTTTAGCCAAACACCAGTGAAAAAGCCACACCACCACTCAGCTTCAGCAGTCAAGCAGAAAGTTTTTATACTACCCCCTACTCCTGCCCCGGTGGTTAAGAGTTCAGGTTGCTAACCAGAAGACTGGCAATCCACTAGGCGCTCAGGTTTGGTTTTTGGATTCATAGCAAGAGTTGTTGTTGTATGCCATGGAGTCGATTCCAACTCATAGTGACCCTACAGGACAGAGTTGAACTGCCCCCATAGGGTTTCCAAGAAGCGGCTGGTGGATATGAACCATGACCCTTTGGTTGGCAGCGTAAGTCTTAACCACATCACCACGGTTTCCCTTCTAAGCCATAGCCGAAGTTTAATGCAATGATACCAGTTGCCAGTGGAGTCAACTATGACTCATGGCTACCTCATGTGTATCAGAGAAGAATTATGCTCCATAAGGCTTTCGATGGCTGATTTTTCAGAAGTAGATCACCAGGCCTTTCTTGCAAGCTCTTCTGGGTAGACTCTAACCTACAACCTTTTGGTTAGCAGCCAAGTGTATTAACTGTATGCACCACCCAGGGACTTTGCTCCTGTTGCAGTGGTCTCTAAACTTGTCTCCATCACCACTCTGCCAAAGTGAGCATTCTGAAAAACAAATTTTACCATGTTCTCCCATACTGATTAGTATTATATTTCTCCACTGCTAAGATGAAAACATACTGGTAATAATTAGTTTAGATATGATATATGAGCACACATAAATTTTTTTTTTTAATGGCAAAATACAGCATTAGTGTTAGATATTGCTCAAATTAAGCCTAATGGTGTTCTGTTATTTTGGCAAATGATTTCTTAAAATGTTGTTCTTCCTCTCGCTTGCTTCTGATGTGCCTGTTATCCCGCCCGTCACACTGTCAGACTTATTATCATTAGCATTGCTCTCTTCTTCTATCTTTTCTTTTTCATACTTCTGGTTGTAGCTATATTGCTTCTTCCATAATTCTGAAAGAAAATTCTGAAAATAGTTATTTTCTGTTACTTAATTTAAGTGTTTACCTAAAGGACAGTTTAAACTTGAGTCATTGTAAATTAGAACTGGAGAGGATGGCTGCTAACCAAACTGTCAGCAGTTCGAATCCACCAGTCCTCTGTTGGTGTCACGTGGGGGCTCAGATTGCTTAGTCGCCGATGGGCCCCAAGAGATGTTCTAAGTATGTATCCCCGCCGGCCGCCCTAGACTGCGGACCCTCTACAGAGGAAGTCTGGGGATGTTGGGCCTCGCTGGATACACTGCTCTTTTTGACATAAACCGCTCGCACCGCGTGTGTCATAGAGTTTTGCAGACTTTACAGAGACCAAGTACCCGCGAAACCCTGCATTTCACCGCATCTGGCTTTAGTGAGAAGAAAACGGAGTGCGACCTTCCAGGGCCCTCGGTTGCTACTGCGGTGCTCTGTTCCCTCCACGCACAAGAGAAGGGTGGACGTGGTTCGCAAGGCGGCACAGCAGCCTGAGACAGCAGGCCCCGGTCCCGGCTGCAAACGCTCGCGATGCTTTTCCCCGCCGGTGCTCACCAATACCGCAAACCGCACCCCAGTCCCACCAACTTGGCGTCCTGGAGCACCTTGCGGGGCCCAACAGGCGTCCATAGGTGGGGAGGACCCGTCCTCGGTGAGAAAGCCTTCTCCAGCGATCCTCGAGGTTGCCTAGGGTACAAGGTCAGCCGCCGCCCCTCCTCTTGCTCATAGACACCGGTCGTGGCTCCTAGGCAGATACCCTCTCCTACCCAGGAGGGTCCGCCAGTGGGGTTGCGCGCCGCTCTACGCCTACCGTGGCCCGTGCTTCCCAACTCCTAGGCGTGGAGTGTCTCCCGGAGCCATGCTGTCGGGCTGCGCTGCGGCTGCCTGCGTGTGTGCGGTTCTCTCGCGCGCCTCCTGGCGGGAGGCCGGGGCCCATCCCAGCCCCCACCCGCCGCCGCAGTGTAGCTGTCCACCCACTCCTGTCCCGTGCCATAGCAGCGGGTGCGGGCGTGGGCCGCCTCACTCGGGGGCGTTCCGGTGACGTACCCCTGGACCGCACAGATGGACGCACATGGGGGCCCCCTGCGCGGGGGTAGGGAGCAGCCAGCCGCATCCACAGTCGTGCGGGACCCCGGTGGCGTGGCCTGGGCGTAGGAGGTTTTCGGGGTTACCGAGGCCAGCTGGCGTTCCAGACGTCACGGGGTCGCCTTTGTGCCCCATGCTCTGCCGATGAGACCTTGTGTGCGTTTTCCTGGCGACCAACAGTTTCTCAAGCTTCCCCAGGTCGTCCGTGCGCCCCCACCCTCTCAGAGCTCACTGTCCTTTCCGCGCACCGCTGTCTCCTTCGCCGCCATCGATCCCGCATCATCCGACCGGCCGTGCCGCGTGGCTCCCGGATCCAGGACCGAAACCATCCTCCCCGGGGATGTGTCCTCGGACTGAGCCATGGCTCCGCGCCCGCAGGGCTGGTAGACGGTGTGCGACCATCGAGCGCGCGGTGGTTGCTCAGGGGTCCATTGACTTCCTCGACCACTGTGGGTTGACGGCGTCCGATTTCCTCCCGCGCCGCCGTCTTTTCGGTGCCCGCCCCCTCCGCCGCCCGCCCTCGTCGCGTCGTCCGTCTGGCTTCCAATGCGGGGCCGCGCCCCAGTGTGTATCGCTTCCTGGGTTGCCCGATATCCCCAGGGCCGCTGTGCGCCCTCCGCCGCTGCCCGTCGGCGGTCTGTCGCCGAGGGGCTCTCCCGGAACGGCTTCTCCGCCTTGGTCTGTTGCACGCGTCAGTCTTGCTCCTCTCGGGCTGGGTGTGGACGGGCCCCGGTCCGTGAATTCTTCCGACCCTTCCGGAGTCTGGCTCTGTTCTCTCTTCTGGCCGGCCGCAGGCGCCCTTTGTGTGCCTTGTGTGTCTGTTGGGGGGGGGGGGGGGGGGGAGCGGTGGGAATTGAGGGTGATGGGGGCGAGGGGGCGCGGGAAACATGTCACGAATCAATACTGCTAGCACTCTGACCGGCCCTGGTGGCGCAATGCTTAAGCATTTGGCTGCTAACCGGAATGTCGGCAGTTCAAATCCACCAGCCGCTCCTCAGAAACCCTAAGGGGAAGTTCTACTCTGTCCTATAGGGTCGTTATGAATCGAAATCAATTCGGGGGCAATGGGTTTTTTAATAAAGATAAATGACAAGTATGATAATTAGTCATGATAGCAACAAATATGATATTTTTGACTATGAATCTATTTAAAATCTTTATCTTTATGTAATCTTATTTTACACAGTCTCACTATACACATTAAATTCGAGTTACTGAAACATCAGTATATCCTTCAAGGATTTTCACCATAATCTTGACTAGTGTTTTCTGTTACTACCTATATTTAATTTATGAGAGTAGACAGATTGATTTTCTAGTGACTAGCCACAGATTTGTATACCTACTTGGACAACTGGAACCATAGACTGAAAAGGTTACAATAACAAGAAAAGCAGTGATGCATATATTTAATTAGTTATTTCTTTATAACATCAAAAACATACCCGGCACTTACAGGACAATATTTTACTTACCGGCAGGGCTGCATTTGGGAGGAGAGGACCAGTCATCTTCTGTACATGTAATGCTGCTCTGATAATTTGCAAGTTTGTAGCCCATGGCACATAAAATTTGGACAGTGTCACCTTCCAGATGTATTTGTCCTGAAGATGAAGAATGCCCATTTTCCACCGAAGGAAAAAAGCACAGTCCTAAAGACCCAAAAGATGAATAATGTGTAACATGGAATTTAAAAAGTATTGCATTTTACAATCTCCAAAAGAGAAATGTGTAAAAATTAGTTACTTAAAAATTAGTTTATGCATGATAGGAAAGAAAAATAAATATGCAATTCCATCAATCTTTGTAATAGAATGCAGTTTTTATTTGTAAGACTTTCTTAGATATTAAAAAAAAAATTGGTATTTTTATTCCTCATTTGATTCTCAAGAGTTGCTTTCCAGAGGTGGAGGCAAAAGACTTTTATCTCCTTAGTGTACTCCCCTTTGTTTTCTCAGTCAGGATCTTTTCTTTTTCACTTTCTGCCTTCTCTCTACATTCATTGAAAGAATAACATATTAATATTAAGGAACTAAAAGATGTGATACTGGAAAACATGAAAATTATGAAAATAGTATGAACAAAATTGCATTTTGAATATTCAAAAGAATATCAAATTTTACATGAAGTATACAAAACATGAAGTTCCATGGAAAAAAAGCTGTGTTCACACAATGGTAAAATGAGTAAATTAAATATTAGCTGTTAAAATTATTGTATTTAAAAGTAGTATTTAAATAACCCGTAAAAAGATAAAATATGTATACATCTAATCAGAGATGGAAAAGACCTATACAATGAAAACTACAAGACACTACTGCAAGAAACCAGGAGACCTACATAGGTGGAAAAACATACCTTGCTCAGGAATAGGAAGACTTGTGAAAATGACAACTCTTCCCAAAGAAATCTACAGACACAGTGCAATCCCAATCCACATTCCAATGACATTTTTAAATGAGATGGAGAAACAAACACCAACTTCACATGGAAAGGGAAGAGTCCCAAATAAGTAAAGCATTTCTCAAGAAGACAAACAAAGTGGGAGGCCTCACACTACCTGACTTTAGAAACTATTATACTGCCACAATAGTCAAAACAGCCTGGTGCTGGTACAACAACAGATACATTGACCGACAGAACAGAATTGAAAATCCAGACATAAATTCAACCACCTATCAGCAGCTGATATTTGACAAAGGCTCAAAGTCTGTTAATTGGGGAAAAGATGGTCTCTTTAACAAATGGTGCTGGTATAACTGGATATCCATCTGCAAAAAAATGAAACAAGACCCATGCCTAACAGCATGCACAAAAACTAACTCAAAATGGATCAAAGACCTAAATATAAAATCTAAAGCAATAAAGATAATGGAAGAAAAACTAGGGACAAGGTTAGGAGCCCTAATACATGGCATAAACAGAATACAAACCGAAAGTAACAATGCACAAACACCAGAAGAGAAACTAGATAACTGGGAGCTCCTAAAAATCAAACACTTATGCTCATCAAAAGACTTCACCAAAAGAGTAAAAAGACAACCTACAGACTGGGAAAAAAAATCTGACTGACAAATCTGATCAGCGTCTAATCTCTGAAATCTACAAGATACTGCAAAACCTCAACAATGAAAAGACAAATAACCCAATTAAAAAACGGACAAAGGATATGAACAGGCACTTCACCAGAATACATTCAGGCAGCTAACAGACGTGTGAGGAAATGGTCACAATAAATAGCCATTAGAGAAATGGAAATGAAACCTACAAAGAGATGACATCTCAGCCCAACAAGGCTAACATTAATCCAAAAAGCACAATAAATGTTGGAGAGGTTGTGGAGCGACTGGAACACTTATACCCTGTTGATAGGAATGTAAAATGGTACAACCACTTTGGAAATTGATTTGACACTTCCTCAAAAATCTAGAAACAGAAGTACCATACAATCCAGAAACCTCCTCCTTGAATTATATCCTAGAAAAATCAGAGCCTTCACATGAAGTGTTATATGCACACCCATGTTTATTGCAGCACTGTTCACAATAGCAAAAAGATGGAAACAGCCTAAGTGCCTATCAGCGGACAAATGGAGAAAAAATTATGGTGTATTCACACAGTGGAATACTATGCAATGATGAAGAACGATGAATCTGTGAAACATAACACAGCGGAATCCAGAAGCTATTAGGTTGAGTGAATTTAGTGAGTCGCAAAAGGACAAATATTGTATAAGACCACTATTACAAGAACTCAAGAAGAGGTTTAAACACAGAAAACTTTCTTTGATAGCTACGAGGGAAGGGAGGGAGGGGAAGGGGTATTCACTAACTAGATAGTAGACAAGAATTATCTTAAGAGAAGGGAAGGACAACACACTACAGGGGAAATCAACACAACTGGACTAAACCAAAAGCTAAGGAGTTTTCTGAATGCAACCAAACACTTCGAGGGACAGAGTAGGAGGGACGGGGGTCTGGGGACCATGGTTTCCCGGACATCTAGATCAATTGGCATAATAAAGTTTATTAAGAAAATATTCTTCATCCCTCTTTGGTGAGTGCCATCTGGAGTCTTAGAAGCTAGTGAGTGGCCATCTAAGATGCATCAATTTGTCACAACCCACTTGGAGCAAAGGACAATGAAGAACACCAAAGACACAAGGAAAATATTAGCCCAGGAGACAGAAAGGGCCACATAAACCAGAGACTCCATCAGCCTGAGACCAGAAGAACTAGATGGCGCCTGGCTACCACCAGTGACCGCCCTGACAGGGAACACAACAGAGAGTCCCTGGCAGAGCAGAAGAAAAGTAGGATACAGAACTCAAATTCTAGTAAAAAGATCAGACTTAATGGTCTGACTGAATCTGGAGAGACCCCAGAAGACATGGCCCCTGGACTCTCTAGAAGTGAATCCATTCCCGAAGCCAAACTCTTCAGACAAAGATTAGACTAGACTATGGGACATAAAATGATACTCATGAAGAGAGTGCTTCTTAGCTCAGGTAGATACATGAGACTAAGTGTCTTATCTGGAGGCGTGATGAGAAGGCAAAAAGGGACAGGAGCTGGTTGAATGGTCACAGGAAATCCACGGTGGAAAGGAGGAGTGTGCTGTTACATTATACGCAGAGCAGCTGGGGTCACATAGCAATGGCTGTATAAATTTTTGTATGAGAAACTGACTTGAACTGTAAATTTTCACTTAAAGCACAATAAAAAAAGTAGTGTTTGAAACTAAAATATTTAGATATTAAAATATTTAGCAAAAGTATATATTTTTCTTATTAGATTTACGTGAATGACTCCTTATAAAAAGAAGAAGAATGACATATATTATCTTTGCCTGCTTATCTAGTCCCCACCCTTATGATTGTGAAGACTCTCTGATCCCTTCTGGCACATCTCACGCCACTCATGGATGATTCTTCCAGATAATGGTGAGAGCATTTACTCACTGCGACACTTTGGTGTTGGTGACCATCCTTCCTCTGTGCAGGTTATTCGAGTCCAGAGAGACTGTGAAGCAGATACATAGCTATGATCACAGGTATAGTAGAAATATTTTCCTATAGCAACTGGGAAGTTTTGTTTTTGTTGATTTTCACCATATGTTCTTCCATGTTTTATTTCTGGAAAATTGCAAGTTCTCTCTTGGGAAAAACAAAACAATCTGTAGGTTAATGAAAAATAATACTTTAAATAATGACATTAATTATTCTATTATAATATTTAGCTGAATTTTTCCACTTCTATTAGTTATTTGGGGACTGGAAAAATCTGTTTCTAAACCTACAAAGCTGTTTGATGAGGTCAGTTTTGGAGTCACATCATGTGTGTATCTTTTGTAAATACCTCCAAGATTACAATCACACAAAAATGTAAATTCAGAGGAAGAGGGTGTCATGGATTGAATTGTGCCCCCCCCAAAATATCTGTCCACTGGCTGTATCATGATTCCCAGTATTGTATGATTGTCTACCATTTTGTCATCTGATGAGATTTCCATGTGTTGTAAATCCTATCACTATGATAGTGAGATGGATTAATGGCGGTTATATTGATGAGATCTACAAAATTAGATAGTGTCCTATGCCAATCTCTTTTGAGATATAAAAGCAGTGAGCAGACAGACATGGGGACTTCATACCACTAAGAAAGCAGCACTAGGAGCAAAGAGCATCCTTTGGACCTGGGGTCCCTGTGCCTGAGAAGCTCCTCGACCAGAGAAAGATTGATGACAAGGACCTTCCTCCAGAGCGGATAGAGAGAGAAAGCCTTCCCCTGGAGTTGATGCCCCAAATTTGGACGTGTAGCCTACTAGATGTGAGAGAATAAATTTCTCTTTGTTAAAGCCATCCACTTGTGGTATTTCTGTTACAGCAGCACTAGATGACTAAGAGGGTAAACATGATTCTATCCAGTAGACTTTGCAGATCTAAGAAAGATACTACTGGTCTAAGAAATATGCTGCTATTTATAGTTCTTCATTTCCTTCCTTTATGTCTCACTTCCTTTGCCTTTCCCATTTTCTGTAAAGAGAATTTGAATATAAAATATACATGTAAAAAATCAGTTTTTTAAAAAAAGAACACTACAACAAAGATATAATTACTAATTCTGATGAATGTCCTCTAGGAATATTTATACAGGTATATTTATACATTTTTGAGTGATTATCACTGCCTTTTATTGAAAATGTATAAAGATTATTCCTTTTTGTAGTGCTTTTGAGAAAATGAGGCTGGTATACTTCCCAAACTCAAGTCCTTGTATCAAAACAGCACTATTTTTGCTTATTATTTTCTGTTTTATTCTAATTTATCTTTTTTGTTCTTGTTGAAAAAGGTACATGTAGCAATTCAGCTAACAAAGAAGTTAACCCGGTAAATTCATTTTTCTACATTTTGGTAGCGATCACGGTTGATGTTCCAAAATAATTAAAACTATCAAATGGTGTGGTAGAAAACACTGTAAAATATGAAGTGTTTATCTGAAAACAAAAATGAGAACAGCATCATTTTGAGAAGTGGGGGGGGGGGGAGATAGTCTCATACTGATAATGGGATTTCAAGCATTATCCCTGGTACCTCTCATTCAAAGGAGCCCTGCTGGTGCAATGGTTAAAGCACTCGGCGGCTAAACAAAAAGGTCCTCAGTTTGAACCCAGCAACTGCTCTGCAGGAGAAAAGACCTGGCGATGTGTTCCAGGAAAGATTACAGTCTAGGAAATCCTATGGGGCCGTTCTACTCTGTCCTATGGTGTTGCAGTAAAGTAAGAGTCACCTGAATACACACAACTGTCATTCAGGAATTCTAAAGTTCAAGCACATTACAATGCTTTTATTTTCGTAAATAGCCACACATGGTTGAACATCCATGATCTTTGTTCCCCTTCTTTCCACTGCTCAGAGTAATCTCTCCATGTTCCATTGATCTCAATCTAATCATCCTTCCAAAAGCTCACTCAAGAACATTCAGCAAAGATTTATGAAGTGATTAATATGTGCCAGGCACAGCTTCTGTGTTTAGATCTCCTCTAGTTCCCTTGGAGCCCTGCTGGGGCAGTGGTTAAGAGCTCAGGGTGCTAAGGAAAACACTGACAGTTCGAATCCACCAGCTGCATCTTGGACACGCTATGCGGCAGTTCTACCGTCTCGCATAGGGTTGCTATGGGTGGGAATTGACTTGATAGCAGTGGGTTTGGTCGTGGTGTTTTTTTTTTTTTGGTTGTTGTTTGTTTTTAAATCTCCCTTATCTAGTCACCCAATTCAGGAGTTGAAAATCATTTCACTTCTCTGTGAATGTTAATAGAGTCTTATCTTTTGATGCATTTATTTTTTGCTTTACATGTATTTATTTGTTAGAATGTTTAGCTCTTAAAAGAAGTGCTGTGAAGCATGGATGTGATTTTTTTGTTTTGTTGTTGTTTTCCCTTTCCAGCTTTTGTATTGCATCATGAAACAGAATGTATTGCTCAATAAATTTTTGCTACTGGATACATAAAGATACTTTTATCTCTGCACATGTGTTCTTTTCCTAAATGGGTAGCTTTCTTAAAGACCATTTTTAAAGAGAGTTACTAGAAGACTAGTTTTTAACTTGAATCTCAGGCAGGCTCTGTCCAAATTCTACTGGTCACTTTCAAATTGGCACATTACCCTTCCTATGCTGTGTCTTACATTTCTTTTATTGCCATCGCTAACAGAAGACAGGCCTTTTAACATACACTTGGGAATCAGGAGAAAAGACAAATTACACATCCACTAGGTTCCTTAGCAAGTACACTGGTGACAGAACTGTCAATCTAGTTGACTAGGATGACTGTTGTGTTTTAATTGAGAAACTTAAAACTGTATAGAAAGCTTTGTTGTTGCTGTTGTCATTGTTACTGTTAGTGAAGGAACTTGCCCAAATAGATATAAACAACGTATCAAACTCAGCATTCAAAAAATTGTTAAAATGAATTTCCTTACAAATTAACAAAATCCATTTAATCATTCTGTTGATAAATGTATTCAATGAGGCATCCTAAATCTCATTGCTGGTACAAATGGTTAACAAGTTCAGCTGCTAACCAAAAGGCTGGCAGACTGAGTCGACCCAGAGGCACCTCAGAAGAAAGTCCTGGTGATCTACCTCCAAAAAATCAGCCACTGAAAACCCTATGAAGCACAGTTCTACTCTGATACACATGGGGTCACTGTGAGTTGGCATTGACGACACGGCAACTGGTTTTTCTGGTTTGAATCTCACTGGAGTTTCCATTTACAGAACATGGAAATATTAGTATTGAATTTTAAAAGAAAATGGCAGACATTTGAAAAAATCATAATGAAGAATTCATAAAGATTGTAAAGAAGAAGTAAAGCATAATGTTGTAAGTAAGAATTCTTAAAGGCCTACCAAATAAAAATGTCTTAGAAAAAAATTAGAATTAATGAACAAAAATATTTTTCTCTAAAGATAAAGATTCTACCAATTATATTTCCAATGTTTTAAGATATTCTTTAATGTGAAAGAATTGTTTACAAATACAGAATTAATATTGTTGTTGTTTTGTGCCATTGGTTTGATTCTGACATAGAGCACACCTATAAGACAGTATAGAACAGCCCCACAGTGTTTTCTAGGCTGTAATCTTCATGGGAAAAGATCGCCAGGTCTTTTCTCCCATGGAGTGGGTGGTGATTTTGAATCGACGACACATTGATTAGCAGCAGAGCACTTAACAATTGTGTAACCAGGGATCCATCATACTTAATATAGAAAATATTAAGGACTATATTAGGATGATGAAGGAGGAGAATCATCTACTAAAGTCAAAGAAGTAATGGTTTCAAATTATTTGTTTACATATGCAGAATTTGCCAGTGAACTCAGAAAAGTAAACTAAAATGTATCGGCATTACACTAGAAATGAAAAATATATTTTAATTTTTGCTAGAAGATAATTTTACATGCCACTAATTTTGTTGAACTATTAAGCTGATGATAGTGTTATGGCTTCTAACAGCTTTATTAATGTATAATTGCTATGAAATACAGTGTACGTATTTAAAATGCACATTTTGAGAGGTTTTGACATATGAATCTGGGAAACCATCATCACAATGAAGACTATGAAAATATTTACCACTCTCCAAAATTCCCTTGTATTACACATAAAAAAAACCCCAAATATTTCCAGGTGAGAGTCTGGCTTTTCTTGTAACATGTTTTCTTCTTACAGCCTTATGAGCATATTCACCTGTCTTGATAATCACTAGTAAATGGCTTTTCACACTTTGGAACTCAGGAAACAGAGAAAACGTGACTTATTTTATTTTCCTTTTAGGTTATTATAATTTCCCCCAAACATATACTACTTCGTTATGATCCCACAATACAGAATATTCCTACCAGTCGATTCATTCAAAACTACAGATACATGAAATTAGATATAACAAAGCTACATTTAAGAGGGAAGGAGAATATTCATATAAGTTTTTAACTTACCTTGTCCCTCAGCACAGGACACCCACAAGGTGAGAAGGACGTTGATTAGAAGTAGCATGTTAAATGTTCCCAATAATACATGAGTAAACATATTCCAGTTGTGCTGTTTTGGGTTTGAAATCAGCTTCATTAGCAACTAGCAACTGTGAATCTAAGTACACTACAATATAGCTAGGTAAATTGATGTCACTAAGTAAATACCAAAGTTCAATGAGTTTTGCAAACTCTCTAGGTAATTCTCATCAGTGTTTTCATAATCATTTCTTTAAGTCATCACCTGTTAGGTATATATACAATTTTCTGTGGGAACAGGATGAAATATCTCCAAAGGTAATATAAAATGCTAACTTACTTAAATAAAACGTTTCTTGAAAATAGGTCAACTTATTCCTCAGGAAGTTGAATAATATGTGAATAGCTCTCACAATCCAAGCCTTGTCACTAGAACTTTCTTCAGTACTGCCTTTCACCCAACTTCATTACTTAGGGGTCTCTGAAAATCAAGTAGGGTATTTGGACCATTGTCAACCATCCTTATTTTTATGGGGTTAGGAAAGAAAACTGCTTTTTCTTTTTTAACTCACACTTGATCACACTAGCTAGTACAAGGGTTTCAAAACATTCTTAACATTAGTCTTTAACTGAAGTGTTTTGAGGCACCGTTTTAAATATATCACAATGTATTCTGACACATACAATGATTTCCCTTCTAGTGAAGAAATATCACTCAAGGCTCATACTCCTTTAACTGGACTGTCCTCTTGTGGACTTATTAATTGCTTTTATTCTTTATTTTCATATATATATGAAGATGTATATATATGTATTTATATGAAAAAATATATATTTTGAACTATATTTGTCATGTTTTACTCTAAAGAACTGCTTTCAAACATAATTAGTATTAAATATATGATACTAGTATGAAAGTGGAGAAAGCAAATGATTGACCACAGTCATAGTGTTACGTTTTGAAAATTATTTGTGTTTATCTAATTTAATTACAATAATTTCTAAGTGTTGAAAAATATTCAAAATTATGTATAATCAAAACTTCCAGAATAGTTTATAATCTGACTAAATTTCTACTAACAATTACATACTCAAAGTGAAACAAAATCTAACTATTTGAGTTACCAAAAGCAAGCAGAAATTGGAAAATGCCTAACCTTTGAAAGAATAAAATCAACCTGTGAGATCCATATTTTCCCATCTTTTCAATTGAGGGCACACCTCAGTCCTCATGGTGCGTGGATGATAGAGCTTAAGCAGAAATGAGTAGTCTTGTTTTTGTGTTAACTTAGAGGTCTGAGTCTGGCTGGAAACATGTCAACTGAGGAGAGAAATACAGGATAATAGAGAGCCCCATCAAGAAAATCCCCCCAAATGTGCACACAATCGCTCCTTAAATTATTTACTGACTGAACAGTGAGCGTTGTGTACAGAAGTCCAGTAAAAAGCAACTTTAGCAGAGCTGAAAACATTAACAAATTCAGCCATTCCCAATGTGAGGGAGAAAGAATTTGGAGTTCAAGGCTAGGGGAGCTTAGTTAATTTTTCATAATTCCTCTTGAAACTCAGAACGAGATATGTCATAGAAGGACCATGGTGCAGGAATTAACTAAGGAATATGCACTGGATTCAGCCAAACTTGAAATACACCTATCCTAGCAAAACCTAAAACCAGGTCTTCACAGGATAATCGTGTGCCAGCAGGAATAAAGCTATTAGAAGAAAGTCAATATTTTGCAGAGGAAGATGCAAGAATATATAATTTCTACAAAGTATTATTCACAATATCTGGTGTAGAATTAAAAACTTGTTTAACTTGTTTAATACTGTGTAGTAGCGACAAAATGATAGATGAATTGATCAATGGAACAGAAGAGTCCAGAAATACACCCCCACATGTAAATCACTAGTTTTATGAACCAATGAAATTTGAAGTGAAAAAAAAAAAGTTCTCAGAAATGTTGGAGCAACAACTGGGATGTGGGATGGTAAACACAACTGGACCTTGGCCTCTTTCTCACACCAGATAAATCAGTTTAAGTTGGATCATAGTTCTAAATGTGAAGTTAAAAACATAGAAGATAAAATCTGAGAAGAAAACATAGTGGAATATATTCAGTCATTGGTGGTAGACAAATATTTCTTTAAAATAAATAAATAAATAATAAACTACTAATTTAAAAAAAAATGATGACTTGGACATCAGTAATAATTTTAAATTCAAGTCCACCAAAAGGAATTATCATAAAACTAAAAATAAAATAAGCTTTATATTGGCAGAAGGTATTTGTAATATATCAGACAAGAGATCTATATGTATCATACATAAATAAACACTTCAATTAAAATATTGAAGTGATCAGGAATCTCTTTATAAACCTAGACACACAAACATGTTCAATATCATTCAGCAGTGAAACACAAGATAAACGCTCAAGTATACTACACACTCATAAAATGTCTAATATATATGTCTGATGTTTCTAATTTTTGGTTAGAATGAAGTTCTGTGAGGGAATTTTCAAAATTGAGGTACCTGAGACAAATCTGAAATAGCCAGCTTGAGGTTTGGGTACGACTTCTTGGTTGCTGGCTCCATTTTCACCCTATCAACAGCCATCTCCCATGCAGACTTAATCACGAAACTAAGGAATGTCCAGTAATGACGACATAACTACACTGAGACACCCACTCCCATCACATACCTTGCAATTACCACACTGTAACCAATCTAAGAAAGATACATATATCCTTTAAGCCAATCGCCTTATGAGCTTCGATTACAAAAGTCCTGCCTTACAAGTTCCTGCGACAGGATGTCTTGTGTTCTAAAAAATCTACTACCTATCAAGTAGTGTCTTTCGGTGATCTAAGTTTGTAAATAATAGACATGTACTTCAAGTTCTTTGTTCCTCTCTTATAAAAACTCAATGCAGTGTAGCCATTTTGAAGTACTGGATTTCACTGCATGGAATTCAGTCTCTTCCCAGAATGAGCTGTCTCTTTGCTTTCAACAAATCTCTCAACTTTAATCAGAGTATGGGTGATTACTCTTAGACATTCATTGGTGTAGATGGCAGGATTCTGAAGGATATTATCTTCTGCATTCCTGAGAAGTTGTGGAACCAGCTCACGCTGGTACCAGCAAGGGTCCCTTGTGCCCAGAAGCACCTCCTCCAATTCTCTGGGTTCATTGTAAGTAAGCCTCTCAGATAAAAGCCTCTGCTTATAGCAAAGATGGCTCTTTGAAAGATCACTTGTCTGTTACCTTCATTTTCTGCTTATCTCCTGAGCTTCTTTCTGGGTTCATTACCAAAATAAGTTTGGTGGGACTGCCACCTCACGGCCAATCTATATTATTGAACTCTCTTTTCCTTCTGCTGCACCATAGAATTTTCACGGGCATTTAGGTCTTTAATACTTGCTTCCAGAGGGAAATTTAAAAGACCAAAAGCTATTGTGGGAGTCGTTTGAATTAAGTAAATTAAACTTTCTGCACAGTAACTTAGAGGGTAAGGGCTTACAAATAAAACTAAAGCAGTGGGTGGCATTTCTTGATTGCTACTCAGAAATGTTATTAGATTTACCTGAAGCAAATCAACAGAAAGACTCTATGATAGAAAATACTTTAAGTGAAGAAGCCTATTGCTATTTACAAGCACTCAGGCTACCTGGGCAAGAAGTCTATTCTTTTACTGTATCCAATTCTATAGAATGTCTTCTGTACCAAAAAGTTTATGAGCTAATACTTCTACCAATTTGGGTCAGGTCTTGTTAGCTGAACTGATTAAAATTAAAATACATACCTCTAAACTTTCACCTAAGTTTTCTGAATAGCCTTTAAAAAGAGAAACTAAGGAATGACTTGTTCTTATAATTCAAGACTTTTTGGTGAAAGGCTTAATTATCCCTTGCAGCAGTCCTTGTAGAAGTTTTCCCTGTTAGGAAATCCAACAATCGGGGCTGGGGATTTGTGCAAGATTTAAGTGATATTAATGGTGTAGTAACTCCAAGATTCCCCCTAGATCCTAACCCTCACCTATTTCTTTCTAATGTTCCCCCAAAGCCATTCATTTGAAAGTAGTTGATCTTTACAAGCTTTTTTTTTTTTTTGCATGACATTCCATCTGGACAGTCAATATTTGCTTCCTTTGATTTTGAGGAACCAACAATTTACCTGGACTGTCATGCCTGAAGATTTTACTTAGTCCCCCATCTATTTTTCTCAGATTTTACGTGTCGATTGACAGCATTTACAGTTCACATAGTTGTACCTTACTGCAATATGTAGATGATTTATGGGTCTGTTCTAATTCTCAGCAGGAATGTCTTATGGATAGTATTTTCTCGTTACAACATTTGGGCAAAGGAGGTCATGAAGCCTCCAGAGAAAAATTACAGTTAACTCAATCTTTTGTTAAAAACTTAAGATGTATTATTTCAGCAAAAGGGGTCACTATAGACCACAAAAGAAAAGACATCATCTTAGCTTATCCTGTCCCTACTGCCAAGAAACAGTTAAGAGGATTTCTAGGACTCTGCAGCCACTGCAGAACTTGGATACATAATTTGTCTTTGCTGGCTCAACCACTTACCATTGTCTAAAGAGTTCACAGACTGATCCATTCCAGCTATTTGAGAATATAATAAAGGCTATCACTCAACTAAAAGAATCTCTAAACCACTGCACCACCAAGGTTCCACATTGGCTCTGGAGTTTCCTACCTATAATTTAGAGTTTTCATTTTTTGTTCATGAGATTCTGGGAATGCTCTAGGTGGCCTCACTCAAAAACACAGAGGACAACAAAGATCCATTGGTTATTACACCATCCAGCTGGACCCCATTGCAATAGGCTACCCGCAATACCTTATAGCAGTCACTGCAACCGCTAGACTGGTATAGTCCACAGCAGATTTAGTTTGGGGAGAATTTCTTGTTGTTTATGCCCCTCATGTGCTGTCAGCCATTTTAAATTCAACACTTATGCAACACCTGTCAACCAGCAGGCTGAATTCTTATGAAGTTCTCCTTTGGACATCTCCAACATTCAGTTACATTCTGTAACCTCTCTGAATCCATCTACATTGTTACCTTTACCTAATAATGGTGACCATCCAACCTACGATTGCTTAAATCTTACTGAATACCTTTTGTCTCTAAGACAAGCGTTATGGATTGAATTGTGTTCTCTGGAAAAATGTGTGTCAGATTGACTACTCCATGATTCCCAGAATTGTGTGATTATCCACCATTTTGTCATCTGATGTGCTTTTTCCTATGGCATTGTAAATCCTACCTTTATGATGTTAATGAGGTGGGATTAGCAGCGGCTATGTTAATGAGGCAGTGCTCAGTCTACAAGTTTAGGTTGTGTATTAAGTCAATCTCTTTTGAGATATAAAATAGAGAAGTGAGTTGAGAGAGGGGGGGACCTCATACCACCAAGAAAGCAGTGCCTGCAGCAGAATACATCCTTTGGACCCAGGGTTCCTGTGCTGACAATTTCCTCAACCAGGGGAAGACTGATGACTAGGACCTTCCTCCAGAAATGACAGAAAGCCTTCCACTAGAGTTGGCACTGGGAATTCAGGCTTCTAGCCTACTAGGGTGTGAGAGAATAAATTTCCGTTTCTACAAGCCATCCATTTGTGGTATTCCTGTTGACATAACACTACATAACTAATACAACAAGGTTTACAAGAAACCCTGTTATCGAATCCTGATTTAGTTTTATTTATAGATGGGTCATATTTATTGGTGAACCCACCAGCTCTGATTACCAGGGAGGATATGCTATTATTACTTCAGTTTATGTCCTTGAATGTGGCACCCTTCCTGAAGTCAGTTCAGCAGAGCAAACTGAAATAATCACACTGGTAAAAGCTTGCAAACTGGCTTCTGGACTATCAGTAGATATTTTTATAGACTCTAGGTATGCTATTGGCATTATTCGATATAATAGCATGTTATGGAAACAAAGGGGGTTGCTAACTTACTTTGGGACCCAAATGAAAAATGGTCCTTTAGTAGCAGACCTCTTAGAAGCCATTCTGCCTCCTTCTGAGATTGTTGTATTTAAAATGATGGAGGATGAATCCGAAGAGTTTCCACAAAGAGAGTAAATGTAAGGAAAGGACATAGCTTACAGAGAAGCTAAACAAGCCGCTTCCCTATCACCTTTCAAAGCCACCACCCTCATTTATAACCATGATAATTCCACTCATGATCATGTGGAAAAGGAAGGAACAAGTAGTATTAATAGAACATTTAAGATGCCTGTAAATATGGCACCGGTGATATGCTGCCTACCAAAATTGGACTGGAAAGAAATTTCAGAAGCACTTTTTAACCAGCAACAATTAACACCCACAGAAGAAATTAGAGGATGATAGCTGTCCAGCTGTCATCAGGATCCAACCACTGGATTGTTGATTGAGCCTAATAAAAAACTGGTTTTGCCAGAATGCTTACATGTTTTAGTGGTTCAAAATTCCTGATATGACAATACAGAAATAAAAGCAGATGAACTAATCGAGGCTTTAGAATCTATTTGGGAAGATTTTTATGCAGCTGTAGACCACGTTTTTTTCTCATAGTTTTTTCAATCACACTCCCAACAGGAGACAGAGTACCTAGTAACCAGGGATACTTGGTTTCCTACCACCCACCCTTCTTCCCTGTATGTGGCCTCTGCCAATTTCCAATGGGCCACAGTTGCTCGGCAAGAGAGACATCAGCTCACTGTCACCCAGATTTACCATTTTGGACCTCAGCCACCAAAGACAGCAGGCAGAGATTATGGGAAGGCAACTTCCTGGATTCCTAACAGGAGACAAAGCACCCTATTACCAGGGATACATGCTCTCCCACTCCCCATGCTTTTACCCTCTATGTGGCCTCTGTTTTGCAACAGTCGACAGTCACTCAACCAGAGAGATACCAGCTCACTGTGGCCCAGGTCCAACCTCCCGCCACTTCTTGGCTCGTACAGTGCCATTTTTGTTTGTTTTTGCTATTTTTGGCTTTTTTCTTGCTTCTCTCTCTCCCTTCCTTACTTTTCTTTCTCCTCCCAAGTTAGTCCTGTGTGCCACCCCCTCCCCTCCTTGACGAGCTGTGTCACACTGCAGGTGCAATCCATGTTTATATCACTCTTGCTAGCAGGCTGCCTCAGAGAAATTTTTGTTTTTTCTAGTTTCTTTTCTCTTTCTCTCCATTCTTTCCTTTTCTCTCTCCCTTATTTCCTTTTCTTTTTATTCCCAAGCTAGCCCCATCTGACACTCCTGCCCCTTCCTGGCAGGCTCTGCTAGAGAGCCAGTCACAACTGGCCACCTGGATCTGTATCACTGCCTCTGGCTGGCTCTCTCAGTGCCTTCTTTTTTTTTTTTTTTTCCTGGTTAATTCTCTCTGTCTCAATCCCTTTCTTTTTTCCTTTCTCCAGCCCACCTAGCCCCATGACCTGCCCCCACCTCTTCTCAATAAGCAGTGCTGTACTGCCTGGCTAAAGAGCTGAGGCAGCTCCTTCAATGCAAAATTTTTGGCTTTTTTTTTTTTCTGTTTGTTTCTTCTCTCTCTATTCCTTCCTTCATTTCCTTTCTCCTGTCTCCTCCTCGACAGGCTCAGCCACACCACTCGGCTACAGAGCTATCAGCACACAAACTCATACGGTCTGCCCAGACCCTGCCTGTGGAATCCTAATATGCATTCTTTTTATATCCTTTTATTTCTTTCTTTCTTTTTTCTTTTTTTTTCATTTTTGTTTTCTCTCTTTTCTTTGTCTTCTTTCACTCACTCACTTGGCTTTGCAATTCACATCCTCTCCCTTCTCTCCTGCCTATCTGCACCTCATGCAGAATGTCATGCCCCTGAGCAGCAGGTTACAGTCTAACCGACCCTGACTCACCCTGGACCCTGACTCACCCCATCGGCTCCAGATCATGCCACAAACTACCAATCCCCAACCTTTTACCCCACTGAACCTGCTCTGCTGCACCACAGCTGAGTGACAAGCCCTGCCCACTTGGACAAGGTGGTTAGAAGTATTGTGCCCACAGGCAAGCAAGCAGTAAAACACACTCAGCTCGCCTGCCCAGACATAACCAAATAAAACAAAAAGCAGAATGAAATAAACAAATCTACAATCAATACAAAATGAAAATAATTCCGGAATGTCCTGGAGACAGCAGACAATAACAAATCATAAAAAACTAAAAACAAGAGATGATGTCTCTAGAAGGTGACCAAAATAAAACACCAGATGACATTCTGGTAGAATAATAGGCACTGGAATTAGCTGATAAGGAATTCAAAATCCTAAGATTAAGGGCTCCCCAAGCAATGAAGGAGAATGTAAAAAAAATAAGGAAAAAATAGAGAAAATCATGGAAAATATAGACAAAGTCAGGGAAAACAGAAAGCAATGGAAGAAATTCTGTAAAATAATACAGAAACAAAATGTCAAAATAAGCAAACTTCTAGAAATCATACAAAAACAGCAATTATAAATCCAAAAGATAAGCTACAAGATTTCAGAAATGGACAGTGCAATAGAAGGTTTTAGGAGCAAATTTGCAACAATGGAAAACAGGGTCAGCGAAATTGAACACTAATCCTTGGATACAATTTTGAGAAAAAAACCCGAAGAAGGAATGAAGAAACCCTGAGAACGATGCGGGATGCAATCCTTACCAACCTAGGTAATGAACACTCAAGGAGGAAACAAAAAAAAAAAAATTTACAACAGGGAGCCAGTGACATCAATCTATAAATGACAACATCAAAACAACAAAAAAGGGAATAAAGGGTATCAGATTAGGACTTTTAAATGGAGAGGAAGTCAAGGCAACATCAAGTAATAAAAGACTGGTTTAAACTTAGGAAGATAGGAGTAAATTTCAAGTTAACTACAAAGAAAGTTAACAAACCTACTCACCAAATTAAAGAATAAAAACATAAAGTCTCAGTACACACAAAATCCACAAAAACGGAAGAAACAAAAAATTCACAAAGAAAAGTTATTCAGCACAAGAGAATAAAAGGAACAAAGAAAACATCAGCACCCAAAAAAAAGCATTACAAAATGACAGCAATAAACTCACACCTATCAATAATCACAACGAATGTTTTTAAAAGGCTTAAAAGCACTCATGAAGAGATGCAGAGCGACCAAATGGTTAAAAAAAAAAAGGACCCATCAATATGTTGTCTACAATAGACACAACTTAGAAACAAAGACATAAATATATTAAAAATTAAAGGATGGGAAAAAATATATCAACAAAACAGAAGCCAAAAAGAAGCAGAAGTGGCAACACTAATCTCAGATAAAATAGACTTTTAAAATAAAATCCACCATAAAAGACAAGGAAGGACATTATATAATGATTAAAGGGACAATCCAACAGAAGAACACACCATAATAAATATCTACCCTCCCAATGACATGGCTCCAAAATCTATAAAACAAACTCTAACAGCACTGAAAAGAAGAACTGACAGTTCCACAATAATAGTAGGAGACTTCAATACACCACTCTCAGTAAAGGATAGAACATCTAGAAAAAAACTCAACAAAAATACAGAAGACCTAAAGGCCACAATCAAACAACTGGACCTAATAGACATATAAAAAACACTCCACCCAACAGCAACACTGTACACAATCTTTTCCAATGCTCATGGAACATTCTCTAGAATATACCACATCTTAGGCCTCAACAAAATCCAAAACTTTGAGAAAATACTAAGCATTGCCTCTGAATGCAACTTCATTGAAGTAGAAATTGATAATCAGAAGAGCAAGGGAAAAATATCAAATACATGAAAACTGAACAACACCTTGCTTAAAAACCATTGTGTGAAAGAAGAAATCAAAGACGGAATCAAATAAAATTTGAGAATTAAATGAGAATGTAAACACATCACACCAAAATCTTGGCAACATAGTAAAGGCAGTGATCAGAGGTCAATTTATACCAATACTCGTACACATCAAAAAAGAAGAAAGGGACAAAATCAAAACATTAGCTATACAGCTCAAACAAATAGAAAGAGTACAGCAAAAGAAGCCCACAGCCACCAGACAAAAAGAAATAATAAAGATCAGAGCAGAAATAAATGAAATAGAGAATAGAAAAACTACAGAAAGAATCAACAAAACCAAAAATTGATTCTTTGAAATGATCAACAAAATTGACAAACCACTGGCCAAACTGAGGAAAGAAAAACAGGATCGGACACAAATAACCCAAATAAGAAATGAAATGGGGGACATTACAGCAGACCCAACTGAAATAAAAAGGATCATAACAGAGTGCTATGAAAAACTATACTCCAATGTATTTGAAAACCTAGAAGAAATGGATAAATTTCTACAAACACATTACCTGCCTAAACTAACACAAACTGAAGTTGAAAATCTGAACAGACCCATAACAAGAAGAGTTTGAAAAGGTAATAAAAAAATTCACAACCGAAAAAAATGCCCTGGCCCAGATGGCTTCTGTCTTAGTCATCTACTGCTGCTATAACAGAAGTATGACAAGTGGATGGTTTTTAACAAAGAAATTTATTCCCTCACAGTCAAGTAGGCCACAAGTCCAAATTCAAGACATCAGCTCCAGGGGAAGGCTTTCTCTGTCAGCTCTGGGGGAAGGTCCTTGTGGTCCATCAGTCTTCCTTTGGTCTGGGAGCATCTCAGTGCAGGAATCACAGGTCCAAAGGACACATTCTGCTCCTGGCCCTGCTTTCTTGGTGGTATGAGGTTCCCAACTCTCTGCTTGCTTCCCTTTCCTTTTATCTCTTGTAGGAGTAAAAGATGGTGTAGGCCACATCCTAGTGAAACTCCCTTTACATTGGATCAGGGATGTGACCTTAGGAAGGGTGTTACAATCCCACACTAATCCTCTTTAACATAAAACTACAATCCCAAAATGAAGGACAACCACAGAATACTGGGAACCATGGCCTAGCAAAACTGATACACACATTTTTGGGGGGATATAATTCAATCCATGACAGTTTCACTGGTGAATTCTATCAAACATTCAGAGAATAGCTTGCACCAGTACTACTCAAACTATTTCCAAATAAAGAAAATGAAGGAATACTTCCAAATTCATTTTATGAAGCCAGCATAACCCTGATACCAAAGCCAAGCAAACACACCACAAAAAAAATTACAGACCAGTATCTCTCATAAATAAAGATGCAAATATTTTCAACAAAATTCTAGCCAATAGAATTCAGCATCATATAAAAATTAATACACCCCATCCAAGTGGGATTCATAGCAGGTATGCAAGGATAGTTCAGCATTAGAAAATCAGTCAGTGTAATCCACCACATAAATAAAAGGCAAGAAAAGAATCACACAATCATCTCAATCGATGCAGAAAACGCATCTAATGAAGTCTAACACCCATTCCTAATAAAATAGTCTCAATGACATGGGTATAGAAGGGACACTCTTCAACATAATAAAGGGCTTCTGTACAAACAAATAGCCAGCATCATTCTTAATGGAGAGAAACTGAAAACCCTTCACCCAGGAACCGGAACAAGACAAGGATGTACTTAATCACACTCCTATTTAACACTGTGCTGAAGTCCTAGCTAGAGCAATTTGGAAAAAAAAAGAAATAAAAGGCATTCATATTGGTAATGAAGAAGTAAAACTGTCCCTATTATCGGATGATATGATTCTATACAAAGAAAACCCAAAGGACTCCACAAGAAAACTACTGGAAATAATAGATTCAGCAGAGTAGCAGAATATAACATAAACACACAAAAATCAGTTGGATTTCTATACACCAGTGAAGAGAATGACGAAAAGAATGACTAAAAAAATAAAATACCTAGCAATAAATCTAACCAGGGATGTAAAAGACCAATACGAAGAAAACTACAAAACACTACTGCAAGAAACCAAAAGAGATCTACATAAACGGAAAAACATACCATACTCAGGGATAGGTAGACTCAGCATTGTGAAAATGACTCACACTACCTGACCTCAGAAACCACTACACAGCTACGGTTGTCAAAATAGGCTGGCAGTAGTACAACGACAGACACATTGGCCAGTGGAACAAAATCGAGAACCCGGATGTAAATCCATCCACTTACAGACACCTGATCTTTGACAAAAGCCTGAAGTCCATTAAATAGGGAAAAGACAGTCTTTTTAACAAATGGTGCTAGCAAAAACGGATAATCATATATAAAAAATTGAAACAGGACCATACCTCACACCATACTCAAAAACTAATCCAAAATGGATCAAAGACCTAAATATAAAATGAAAAACTACAAAGATCATAGAAAAAAAATAGGGTCAATGCTAGAGGCCCTAATATACGGCATAAACAGGATACAAACCATAACTATCAACACACAAACTCCAGAAGATAACCTAGATAACTAGGATCTTCCAAAAATTAAACACTTAAGTTCATCAAAAGACTTCACCTAAAGAGTAAAAAGAGAACCTACAAACTTGGAAAAATTTTTGACTATGACAAATCCGACAGAGATCTAATCTTGAAAATCTATACGACAATACAACACCTCTAAAACTAAAGCTCAAATAATCCAGTTAAAAAAGGGACAAAGGATATGAATAAGTACTTCACCAAAAAAGACATTCAGGAGGCTAAAAGACACATGAGGAAATGTTCCTAATCACTGGCCATTAGAGAAATGCAAATCAAAACTACAGTGAAATACCATCTCACCCCAACATTACTGGCACAAATCAAAAAACTGAAAATAACAAAAGTTGGAGAGGCTGTGGGAAGATTGGAACTCTCATGCACTACTGATGGGAATGCAAACTGGTACAACCATTTTGGAAAACGATATGGTGCTTCCTTTAAAAGCTAGACAGAGAAATACCATACAATCCAGCTATCCCACTCCTAGGAATATACCCTAGAGAAATAAGAGTCATCACATGAATAGACATATGCACACCAATATTCATTGCAGCATTATTCACAACTGCGAAAAGATGGAAACATCCTAAGTGACCATCAACAGATGAATTGGTGAACAAACTATGGTATATACACGTAATGAAATGCTTCCCAACGATAAAGAACAATGATGAATCTCTGAATCATCTCACAACATGAATGAATCTGGAGGGCATTATGCTGAGTGAAATAAGTCCATCACAAAAGGACAAATACTGTATGAGGCCACTAGTATGAAAACTCATGAAAAGGTTTACACAGAGAAAGAAACAATCTTTCATGGTTACTAGGGAGGAAGGGTAGGAAGGGAAAAACACTAACTAGAGAATAAATAAATGGTAACCTTGGTGAAGGGTAAGACAGTACACAATACTGGGGAAGTCAGCAGACCTTGACCAAGGCAAGGTCATGGAAGCTTCATAGACACATCCAAACTCCCTGAAGGACCAAATTACTGCACTGAGGGCTGGGGAGCAAGGTCTCAGGGGCCATCTAGCTCAATTACCATAACATAGTTTATAAAGAAAGTATTCTACCTTCTACTATGGTGAGTAGTGTCTGGGTTCTTAAAAGCTTCTGAGTGACCAACTAAGATACTCCACTGGTCTCACCCTGTCTGGAGCAAAGAAGAATGAAGAAAATCAAAGACACAAGGGAAAGATTAGTCCAAAGGACTAATGGACCAAATTTACCACAGCCTCCACCACTCTGAGTCCAGCCCAACTAGATGGTGTCCAGTTAACACTACCAACTGCTCTGACAGGGATCACATGAGAGGGTTCCAAACAGAGTGGGATAAAAATATAGAACAGAATTCTAACTCAAAAAAAAAAAAAAAAGGAAGAAAGCAAGCAGAAATACCACACTTACTGCTCTGACAGAGTAACTAATTTGCTCTGTAAAGCTTCTTTGAAAGTACAATAAAAGCAAATTAAAACAAACAAACAAAAAAGATAAGGAAGGCCTTCCACTTTCTATTGCAGAGAGTATAATACTGCTAACGCCCTGAATCTGGACGTCTAGTCTCCAGAACTGTGAGACAGTAAGTTTCTATTCTCTAAAGCCATCCCTTTTGTGACATTTTGTTATGGCAGCCCTAGGAAACCTAGACACTCTTTCTATAGTTTTCACTGGACAATGACCTCGTGTTCATCATCTTCTAACACTGTTTCCGTGGAGACCTGGTGAATAAAATGTCATCTGCATTAGTTGGAAACACAGGCTTGGATTGATAAATATTTGCAGAAAGTCACAGCTTTGAGATTCCTGAGAGTACTGTGATTTTTATGTAAGCATTCCGCTTGGCAGATCCTAGAAGTTCTGCCAAAGTTCTCTTTAGGAGATACTGACCCCTATGGAGCCCTTAATCAGAAAATTAAGAGACAGAAAAACAAATGCAATTAGATATTTTTCAACCTTATTCGTAATAAGCTAAACGTAAATTAAAACAGATGTGCTATATATATATCTAGCACGTGGGAAATGACACAGAAGTTTGACAACATCCTGATTAGGAAGTACAAGGAAAAGTAGGCTCTTAGCACATGGTGGAGGGCCAAAATATCACACCCCTCTGGAGTAGAATTTGAAATATCTAATGAATTTAACAAAACATTTACTTCTTGACCCATTAATCTCACTTTTAGCTACATGTTATGATGATATGCATACATAAATAAAAAGTAACATATACCCAAGTAGATTCACGATATCACTATCTGTTACAATAAAATATTGGAATAGTTTAGATATTTTCTAAAATGAAAACAGCAAGGTGCAGATAAGAATGTAATATAAGCTTCCTTGGCTATAAAAAAAGAAGAATGAACACTGAAGGGATTTATCAGAATCTAATGAAATGATTATTAACTGTGCAAACAGCTAGAAGGAGGTGTAATAGGAATAAGACTACTCACCATAGACCCTTTCACATAATTTTTATTTTTGAAACTCGTATGTATTTTTAGACCTTGAGATAATTACAAAGTCTTTAGAGTCACAAAATGTATTGTCTTTTTAGCCCTTTAAAATAACATTCTTGTAATTCTAATATGATACATATTAAAAATTTAGAAAACAACCAAGTATAAAGGAGTTAAACACTAATACTCTTATCTCAAAAAAATATATTGTCGACAGGTGCCATCATGTTGATTTCACGTCATAGTGACCTCATGTGACAAAGTAGAACCAAGTAGGGTTTTCTTGGTTGTAATCTTTATAGAATCATACTGCCAGGCCTTTCTCCTACGGAGCCGCTGTCTGGGTTCAAACCACCAGTCTTTTGGTTAGCAACCATTTGTGCCATCAGGACTCCTCAACCCAAATATAGTCATTGGAATATGTTAGCCACTTTCCTTTGTTCTATAGAAATTCAGAGCTTATAGTATCGTGTACATTCATTTGTGTGTGTGTTTATACATGATACTGGATTTTTGTCACTTTTTATGTCAGTGTTATGATTGCTGTAAAACCTATTCAATTTTAATTTCTCCTTATAATTAATACAAATCATTAAGTGTGCTAGACATCTTGTAGAAAATCATACATTTGACCTTTTCTGGCCAATTTATCTATAGATAGACAATTAGCCTAACTCTAGGAATTTATAAATAATTGCTTATATTTTGCTACTAGCATAGGCTTGACTTAATTTGGTTTTTACATGTTTGTTATGTAATATTATTTTGAAGATGGAGACCACTAGAACTTTTCCATTGCCTCTGAAATAGAGTGTTTCAGAAAGCCTCAGATGTTATGTTGAATACTTTGACAGAGGACTTTTGGCAACATGGTGCTATAGACAGAAGCACCACGCTGTCCCTCCATAGCAGAGACTCGAAAAACTAAGGCAAGCAGAGATAAACGTCAATCCTGAAGCACTAAGCATCAAATGAAGAGATAAGGAACTCAGCCAACCACCGAATGGAATAAGAAACTGACAGAGAACAGAGAGCAAGGGCAGATACATGCAGAGGTCCCCTATCAGCTAACACAGCACAGATCCACCATCTTGGACTCCTATCAGAGACAGGTGAACAGGGGAAAGCAACTTCACAGAGCTTCCAGCAGGAGACAGAACAACTGGTAATCAGTGATATATGCTTTCCCACCCCACCACCTTTCTTCACACTCCCCCCCCCCACCATCCTCTACTTCCTGTGGCCACATTCTCATGACCAAGAAGCATAAGCTTCACCCCAGTGCCACTTGGATTTCCCCCACCCACACAGGCCAGCTCCGTGAGCGCCATTTGTTGGCTGCTGTTTTTGCTTTTTTTCTCCTTCTTTTGCTTTCTTCCATACCTCTCAAAACCTCTCCTCGTTAATCTCAAATACCTGGCTCCATGTGCCATATTTGCTTCTTCCTGAAAGGCTGTGAAATGCTGCTCGACTGTGAAATTGATTCCTGGCCCTTGTTGCCACGCTAGTGGGATCCCCGGGGCTTTCTTTGTTCTATTTTAGTTTGTTTGTTTCCTTTTTCTTTTCTCAGCTTGAGAGCCCCATCTAGACAGGCAGTGCTGCGAGGCTTGGGAGATATGCCCTCAGTCTGCACAGATGTGCAGGAAGATCCCTTGGGGAATTTTTTTCTTTTTTGTCTTTCTTCATTTCTCAGTTTCTCATCTCGCTATACTTACCTTCTCTTCCTGTCTCCTGAATACCTGGCACTCTGTGACACCTCTAACCCTTCTAGCCAGGCTGTACTTCACTGCCTGGGAGCAACTTCCTCTTTTCTCACAGCTGTACCAGTGCGATCCATGGGGGTTTTCTTTCCCCAATCTTTATTCATTTTTTTCTTTTATCCTTTTTCTTATTTTTTTCCTTTTTGTTTTCCTCCATTTCTCAGCCTCTCACCACTCCACTCCAACAGCAACCTTCCTTAGCACTCTTTTTGTTTGTTTGTATGTTTTTGGCTCCTGTTCCTCTCTCCTTCTTTCCTCTTTCTCATACCCATCTTAGCTCCACACATCATAATCTCTCTCCTTTCCTGCCTACCTGTAGCATGCGCTGAATATCACCCCTCCAAGTAGCACAGACATGCCCTACTGGGACCTGACCTGCACTGATTCATGGCTCACCCTGTCAGCCCTAGTGCATGCCACAAACAACCCATCCCAGCAAATATTCTTCAGCTGGACCTGCCATGCTGTACCATACCTGAGGGACTGACCCAGCCTGTTGGAGAAGGAGGTGAAAAGTATAGTGCCTACAGATGAGCAAAGAAGAAAGAATTCACAGCTTGCCTGCTTAGGCATGACCATATAAAACAAAAAAGCAGGATGAAGCAAACAAATCTACAATCAATACATGAGAAAAATAACTACAGAATGTCCCGAAGACAGCAGACAATAGCAAAACTTATACAAAAACAGGAAAGTATGGTTCCAGTTGGCATATGACGTAAAACACCAGATGATTTTTCAGTAGAGGAAAAGACACTGGACACAAATGATAGGGAAATCAAACCTCTAATATTCGGAGTAATCCAAGAGTTGAAGGAAAAAAACAGACAAAAATGGGGGAAAATAGACAAATTCATGGAAAAGGCAGACAGATTCATGGAAAATACAGACAACAAAATGGAAGAATTCAGGAAAATAACACAGGAACAAAATGCCAAAATAAACTAACAACTTGAAATCATGCAAAAAACAACAATTAGAAATCTGAAAGATAAACAATAAGATTTCAGAACTGGACAGTGTCACAGAAGGGCTGAGGAGCAAGTTTGAAATGATGGAAGACAGGATAAGTGAAACTGAAGACAAACACTTGGATAGAAATCTGTACAAGGAAAAATCAGAAAAAAGAAGCAAGAAAAATGAATAAACCCTGAGATTTATGTGGGATACAATCAAAAGCAAAAATTTTCGAGTGATCGGAGTTCCAGAACAGGGGGAGAAAACAGAAAACACAGAGAATAACTAGAGAACTGCTGACAGAAATCTTCCCTAATATCATGAAAGATGAAAAGTCGACCATCCAAGAAGCTTAACGAACCCCATATAGGATAGACCCCAAAATAAATTCACCAATGCATATTATAATGACACTCACTAAACCAAAGTCAAACAAAGAATCCTGAGAGTAGCTCAAGGAAAACAAAAAGTGATATACAGAAGAGAAGCAATAAGACTAAGCTCAGAAACAGTAAGACTAAGCAGGAACCATGCTTGCAAGAAAGCAATGTCATGACATACATGAAACTTTGAAAGAAAAAAGTTGCCAGCAAAGAATAATATCTGCTGCATAACTCTCGCTCAAAAAAAAATGCAGAAATTAGGACATTTCCACAAAAACAGAAATGAAAAGACTATGTAAAAATCAAACCAACCTTACAAGGATTATTAAAGGAAGTCCTTCGATCTGAAAACAAACATCAGACCACAAGCTGAATCTAGGATGCAGGATAGATGCCAACCTAGGAAATGAACTCTCAAGGACTATCCAAAACTAAAAGAATTACAACAGGGACCCAGAGAGGTTAATCTGTAAATGACAACAACATCAGAACAATAAGAGACGGAATAAATGGTGTATGTATAGAATCTTCTAATGGAGAGGAAGGCAAGGTGATACCAGGTAATAATAGACTGGTTCAAACCTAGGAAGAGAATGGTAAATTTCAAGATAACCAGAAAGAAAGTTAACAAACCTACTTATCAAAATAAACAAGAAAAACATAAAGTCTCAGCAAAAACAAAATCTACTAAAGCAAAGGAAATTAAAAAGAAAGTCCACAAATACCAGGAATTCACCCCAGAAGAGTAAGAGGAACAAAGAAAATGTCAGCACCACAAAAAAGCACTACAAACTGACAGCAATAAACTCACATCTCTCAATAATTAAACTGAATTTAAATGGCCTAAATGCACCCATAAAGAGAGGCAGAGTGACAGAATGGATAAAAAAACTCAGGATCCTTGAATATGCTGTCTACAAAAAACACACCTTAGAAACAAAGATGTAAATTTATTAAAAATCAAAGTATGGAAAAAATATAGCAATGAAACAGAAGTCAAAAAAAAGCAGAAGTGGGAATATTACTCTCAGATAAAATAGACTTTCAAAATAAAATCCACCATAAAAGACAAGGAAGGACACTATATGATTAAGAGGATGATCCATCATGAAGCCATAACCATAGTAAACATCTACGCACCCAATGACAGGACTCCAAAATATATAAACCAAACTCTAACAGCACTGAAAGGAGAAACTGACAGTTCCACAACAATAGCAGGAGACTTCAACATCCCACTCTCGATAAAACAACACCTAGAAAGAAACTCAACGAAGATACAGAAGACCTAAAGGGCACAATCAGCCAACTTGGCCTCACAGACATATAGAGAACACTCCACCCAACAGCTGTAAAGTACACATTCTTTTCCAATGCACATGGATGTTCTCCAGAATAGACCACATCTTGGGCACAGAGCAATCCTCAACAAGACCCAAAATGCTGAGATAATACAAAGTATCTTCTCTGACCACAGTACCACCAAGGTAGAAATTAACAACAGAAAAAGCAAGGAGAAAAAAATCAATTACATGGAAACTGATTAACACCCTGCTTACAAACCACTGGGTAATAGAAGAAATCTGAGATGGAATCAAAAAATTCCTAGAATCAAATGAGAAGAAAAATACTTCATACCAAAACCTTTGGGACACAGCAAAGGCAGTCCTTAAAGGACAGTTTATAGGAATAGATACACGCATCAAAAAAGAAGAAAGGGAGAAAATCAAAACTTTAAGTAAAGAACTGAAAGAAATACAAAGAGAATAGCAAAAAAGCCCACAGCCACTGGAAGGAAGGAAATAATAAAGATAAGAGCAGAAATAAAAGAAATCGAGAATAGAAAAATAGAAAGAATCAACAAAACCACAAGTTGGTTCTTTGAAAGAATCAACAAAATCAATAAACCACTGGCCAAACTGACAAAAGAAAAACAGGAGATGACGCAAATAACCCAAATAAGAAATGAAACGGGACATTACACCAGACTCAATAGAAACAAAAGATCATAAGAGTATTAGGTAAAACTATACTCTAACAAATTCAAAAACCTAGACTAAATGGATAAATTTTCAGAGACACACTGCCTACCAAAAATAACACAAACTGTAGTTGAAAATCTGAACAGACCCATAACAAGAGAAGAGATTGAAAAGGTAATAAAAAACCTCCCAACCAAAAAGAGCCCTAGCCCAGATGGCTTCACTGGATAATTCTTCCGAGCATTCAGAGAAGAGCTTGTACCAGTTCTACTCAAACTATTGCAGAACATAGAAAAGGAAGCAACACTTCCAAATTCATTCTATGAAGCCAACATAACCCTGATACCAAAACCAGGCAAAGATACCTCAAAAAAAGAAAATTACAGGCCAATATCTCTCATGAATATAGATGCAAATATTCTCAACAAAATTCTAGCCAATAGAATTCAGCATCATGTACAAAAATAATACACCATGACCAAGTAGGATTCATACTAGCTATGCAAGGATGGATCAACATTAGAAAATTGATCAACATAAGCAACCACGTAAAGAAAAGGAGAGAAAAGAATCACATAATCACCCAATTGACACAGAAAAGGCAAATGAGAACTCCTGATAAAAAACTCTCAATAAAATAGGTATAAAAGGGAAATTTCTCAACATAATAAATGGCATCTATGCAAAACCAACAGCTAACATCATTCTTAAGAGAGAGAGGCTGAAAACATTCCCCTTGAGAACAGGAACAAGACAAGGATGCCCTTTATAACCACTCCTATTTAACATTGTGCTGGAAGTCCTAGCTAGAGCAATAAGGCAAGAAAAACAAATAAAGGGCATCCAAATTGATAATGAAGAAGTTAAACTATCCCTGTTTGCAGATGATATGATCCTACACATAGAAAACTCTAATTAGTACACGAGAAAACTACTGGAAATAATAGAAACATTCAACAGAATAGCAGGATACAAGATAAACATACAAAAATCAGTTGGATTCCTATACACCAGTAAACAGAACATGAAACGGAAATCAGGAAAACAATAAGATTCATAATAGCCCCATAAAAAATAAAATACTTAGGACTAAATCTAACCAGGGATGTAAAAGACCTATACAAAGACCACTACAAAACACTACCGTAAGAAACCCAAAGAGATCTACATAAATGGAAAAACGTACCATGCTCATGGGAAGGTAGGCTCAACATTGTGAAAATGACAATTCTACCCAAAGCAATTTACAAATACAATGCAATCCCGATCCAACTACCAACTACATTCTTTAAAGAGATGGAAAAATTAATCATTAACTTTATATGAAAAGGGAAGAAGCCCCGAATAAGTAAAGCACTACTGAAGAAGAAGAATAAACCAGGTGGACTCACACTACCTGACCTCAGAACCTACCATACAGCTACAGTGGTCAAAACAGCCTGGTACTGGTACAATGACAGATAACTTTGACCATTGGAACAGAATTGAGAAGCCAGAAGTAAATCCTTCCACCTATGGTCACCGGATCTTTGACAAGGGCCCAAGCTCCATCAAATGAGGAAAAGACAGTCATTTTAACAAATGGTGCTGGCAAAACAGGATGTCCATCTTCAAAAAAATGAAACAGATCCATACCTCACACCATATACGAAAACTAATTCAAAATGCATCAAAGACTTAAATATAAATTCCAAAACTATAAAGTTCATAATAGAAAAAATAGGATTAACGCTAGAGGCCCTAATGCACAGCATTAACAGGATACAGACCATAACCAACAACACACAAACTCCAGAAGATAAGCTGGATTACTGGGATCATCTAAAAATTAAACACTTATGTTCATCAAAAGACTTCACCAAAAGAATAAAAAGAGAACCTACAGACTGGGAAAAAATTTTTGGACATTACAACACGGACAAAGGTCTAATCTCTAAAATCTATAAGAAAATCCAACACCTCTACAACAAAAAGACAAATAATCCAATTAAAAATGGGCAAAGGAAATGAACAGGCATTTCACCAAAGAAGACATTCAAGAGGCCAACAGACACATGAGGAAATGCTTGCCATCACTAGCCATTAGAGAAATACAAATTAAAACCACAATGAGATACCATCTTACCCCGACATTACTGGCACGAATCAAAAACACTGAAAATAACCAATGTTGGAGAGGCTGCAGGGAGACCGGAACCCTTATGCACTGCTGGTGGGAATGCAAACTGATACAACCATTTTGGAAGATGATATGGCACTTCCTTAGAAAGCCTGAAATAGAAATACCATACGATCCAGCAATCCCACTCCTAGGAATATACGCTAGAACAATAAGAGCCGTCACATGAATAGAAATATGCACACCCATGTTCACTGCAGCATTGTTCACAATAGCAAAAAGATGGAAACAACCTAGATGCCCTACAACAGATGAATGGATAAACAAACTATGCTACATACACACAATGGAGTATTACGCAGTGATGAAGAACAATGATGTATCTTTGAAGCATCTCGTAACATGGATGAAACTGGAGGGTATTTTGCTGAGTGACATAAGTTAGTCACAAAAGGACAAATATTCTATGAGACTTCTATTGAAAAACTTATGAAAAAGTTTACACACACACACACACACACACACAAAAACAATCTTTGTTGGTTAGGAGGGATCGGAGGGGTGGAGGGGAAATACTAAATAGACAATAGATAAGTGGTAACTTTGGTGAAGGGTAGGACATTGCACAATACTTGGCACTCCAGCACAGCTTGTACAAGGAAAGGTCATGGAAGCTCCATAGACCCATCCAAACTCCCTAAAGGACTGAATTGCTGGGCTGAGTGCAGAGGGGTCATGGTCTAGGGGAACATCTAGCTCAATTGCCATAACACACTTCATAAAGGAAAAGTTCTACGTTCTACCTTGATAAGTAGCGTCTGGGGTCTTAAAAGCCTGGGGCAGCCATCTAAGATATTCAACAGGCCTCACCCTTTAAGGAACAAGGGAGAAAGAAGAAAACAGGATAGAAGAGAAAGATTATTACGAAGGACTAATGGACCACAACTACCACCGCCTCCACCAGACTGAGGCCAGTACAACTAGATGGTGCCGGCTACCACCACTGACTGCTCTGACAGGGATCACAATAGAGGGTCCCAGACAGAGCTGGAGAAAAACGGAGAACAAAATTCTAACTCACAGAAAAAGACCAGACTTACTGGCCTGACAAAGACTGGAGAAACCCCGAGAGTATGGCCCCCGGACACCCTTTTAGCTCAGTAATGAAGTCAGTCCCGAGGCTCACCGTTCAGCCAAAGATTAGACAGCCCCATAAAACAAAATGAGACTAATGGAGCCCAACAGTTCATGGGCAAGGACTAGAAGGGAGGAGGGGACAGGAAAGCTGGTAATAGGGAACCCGAGGTTGAGAAGGGACAGTGTTGACATGTGGGTTTGTTAACCACTGTCATAAAACAATAGTGTACTAAATGTTTAATGAGAAACTGTTTATTTCATTAACCATTTAAAGTACAATAGAAATTAAGAATTAAAAAAAGAAAACTTTGCTTGATTTAGGAAAGTGGTAGACCAATGCAGGCACTAAAATGAGTGCCTCTAATTTCCTGTGAAGAATATTTTAGGAACAGGACACATAGCATCATGGTTTGCCAAGTTTTAATATGGTGTTTTTTAGGATCAGATACTGGTCTCTCGGATTATAATTACATCATTCACTTAATATATGATGCAAATTCTAATTTATGAATAAAAATGACTTAACATTTAGAAAAATAAAATTGTGAGAACTAGATTAATAATACAAAATTCAAGATATGTATATATTTTGATTATATAAATGGATTTTAACCAAAGTAGTTTTCACAACTGGGATACTCCAGCTTCCCTCCCCGACATGTTACTCGAAAAGTCTCTCTTGGTGTCGTTGGTCTATATCCCCATTTACAAGTAAATTCAACATCATCATCTGTTTTGGTATAAATTTTTTTGTCACTTTCCCATTTTAACTGTATGTTATGTCTTTCCATCATTTCTTCTGATATTACATATGCATCTGAATGTAGAAAAAACAAACCTAAAAATTATTAGGACACAAAAAATTATTTTAATAGACTTTCAACGTTTGAAGTAGAATGTTAGATAATGGTTTAGGAATTCTTTCTCTAAATCTTTCCAAACTGTTTCTGAAAAATCATCATGTATATTTAAATATTGTGAAAATGGTAAATCTAAATAACCTAATCTATTGCAGTCAAATCAGTTATGACTTGTCAAGTCGATTCCAACCGCATGTGTTACAGCATAGAATTGTCTCATAGGTTTTCTTGGCTGTAATCATTACAGTAGCAGATTGCCAGGCCTTTCTTTCAGAGCACTGCATGGTGGGCTCAAACCGCCAACCTTTAGGTTAGTAGATGAGTGCAAACCATTTGTGCCACCCAGGGAACTTGAAACTAGTAAATGATGCAAAAATGACATATTATGCTTAATATGTGATAGCTAGATGTAATTATCAGAGAACCATAATGTGAATTGTCATATGAAGAGTTTTGCATTAAAGAAGCGTTCATACCTATTATTTCAATAAGAATTTCCAAAATGTCATACCCTCACATATTAATATTGGAAAACGCTATGGAGCGGTTCTACTGTGTAACATATGGAGTTGCACTGAGTAAAAATTGACTTGATAGCAACAAGTTTTGCTTTATTAATATTTGGTAGTCAAGTATTCAACACAATAGTTCTTCACTAGTTCATAAATAGAAACAGCAAAACATCATGCTCATTCCTCTGATTTTCCCAGGATCCAGGAGAATACGGAAGTACTTACCTAAGCATTTTGGTGGTTGTGACCACCGTCCATTTCTACATGTTATATACTTGTTACCCTGAAGTTCATAGAGGTTCTGGCATTGGTACTCAACTGTTGATCCTTGAGCATAGGGAGATAATGGGAATGAAGTTGTGTCTCCATTTTCAATAGGTGGAGGGAACCCACATCTTCCTTCAGAATCTAAATATATATATATAATAAGATTTATTGAGATATAAGATCAATAAACAGATTAAAATGAGGCAAATACAATGAAGAATACTATGGAGAATTTCTGAGGACAGAAATGATTCACTGAATAAATTCTAATCATATAAATTGAGAGCTACAAAATTTTTCAGTTCTTCCTTTTATCCTGCCTTAAAACAACACTAAAACACTACTAATAAAGACGTCTGCTTTGCAGCATTACAGGATCAATGTTTTCTTCATGAAAATATTCTGAAAAATTCATAGCTAGATTAAAAAGTAAGTTTTCCTTTCATTATATAATATACTGTAGTGTTTACTGGGTCTCTAGTCATTTTTTTATTACAAAAGAAATATCAATTTCTTGCAAAAATTCAAGGAATAAAAAGGTGTATTTGTACTTCTGCTAAGTATAATTAAAAATCTTTGACATATTATATAAACCAAAGTAAGAACACCCTGAAAGATGAAGAGAAGGAATGGACCTTGGGGCTCAAGGAACCATATGACAGTGAGTTACGTGGGTTTGCTTTTTGTCTCCTGTACATTGTCAACTGGGCAGTGGGGAAGCCTGCAACCCAGAATCGATATCCAGTTCAGACAAAGTAGTTCCGAGAAGAGTCTGTTTCTCTAACCAAAGGCTCTGGAAAGGAGCAGCCTAGCAAGAGAGAAATCTTTTTAACAATACTCAACCTACTGTAGCAAATCACCATAGAAGAAATAAAGACTATCTTCCCCTCTCCCATGATCATCAGGGCTGAGTGAGTGGCATAGACTTCCACTCACATGGTAAGGTAACAAGGCACCTGTCCCCCTTCCATGGTGTCAGCGAGGTCATGGGGAAAGCCTGGTTTGCACCCTGCATAGCAGGAATAGAGATCTGTTAAAATATCAGATTTAAATAAAATTCAGAGTTTCAAAACAGAACACACAAAATGTACAGGATACAACCGAAAATCACTCATAATATCAAGAATGAGGAAAATCTCAAAAGAGAAAAGACAATCAACAGATGCTAACACTGAGATGACTCAGACTGAAATTATTTGACGATTTTTAAAATCCAATGGGGACTATTTAATGAAGAAACATACTAACAGATATTCTGAAAAATTCATTTAGTGAGCTCAGTAATTGATTGGAGATAACAGAACAGTGAATCCAAAACTTGATTATAAAATAATAAATATCAACCAATCTACAAATAGAGAGAAAAGAAAGAAACAAACAACAGTAAACAGTTTCAGGTTTCTGTGGGAAAAGAGAAAAATTTGGAGTCCCTTAAAAAAGAGAAGAAAGAATGTGTAGAAGGATAAAAATATTAAAAATAAAATGGATGACAATTTCCCAAATTGGGCATAAAGCATAAACCTGCCTATTCAAGAAAGTGAATGAACTTCAAACAAGATAAACCCAGAGAAATCTGTATCAAGACATATCATAATCAAATAGCTGAAAAGTAAAGTTAAAAAAAAAAACCTTGAAAGCAGCTAGAATGACATTATGCATTACCTATAAGGCAACAAGGATTCAAATGACAGTGGGTTATTTCATCTGAAATCAATGGAGGTCAGAAGGAAGTGATACAAGATTTTTCAACCTCTGAAAGAAAGAAGCTGTCTATTGCAAGTTCTATAAGCAGTAACACCATCCTTGGGAACAAAGAAGAAACAAAGACATTCGCAGACAAAAGAGAACTAAGAGATTTGTCTCCAGCAGACCCATCCTTAAAGAACAGATGAATTAATTTCTTCAAATAGAAAGAAAAACGTAACAGAAGAACTGAGACTTCAGGAAGGAAGAAAGAAAAATGGAGTAGATTAAAAATAATAGGTGTAAATATAATACCCTATCTTTCTCCTCATGAGTTTGTTCCATTTCTTTGACTGTTGAAACAAAATTATATCATCTCATGTGGTGCTCAGTGTATGTAGAGGAAGTACTTATGACTTTTTTATTTAAAATGTGGTGAGGGTACACAAAGGAATACTATGCAATGATAAAGAACAATGATGAATCTGCAGAACATCTCATAACATGGATGAATCTGTAAGGCATTATACTGAGTGAAATTAGTCACAAAACAAGAAATATTGTATGAGACAACAATTACAAGAACTCAAGAAAATGTTTAAACAGAAAAGAAAACACTCTTTGATGCTTATGAGGGTGGGGAGGGAGGAGGAGTGGTATTTAATAACTAGATACTAGACAAGAATTATCGTAGGTGAAGGGAAGGACAACACACACTACAGCGGAAGTCAGCACAAATGGACTAAACCAAAAGGTAAGAAGTGTCCTGAACACTACCAAACACTTCGACACACAGTGTAGCAGGGGCGGTGGTCTGAGGGCCATGCTTTCAGGGGACATATAGGTTAACTGACATAACAAAGTTTATTTAGAAAATATTCTGCATCCCACTTTGGTGAGTGCTGTCTGGGATCTTAAAAGCTAGCGAGCTGCCATCTAAGATGCATCAGTTGGTCCCAACTGACCTGGAGCAAAGTAGAATGAAGAACACCAAAAATACAAGGAAAATATTAGCCCAAGAGATAAAGGGGCCACATTAACCAGAGACTCCATCAGCCTGAGAAAAGAAGAACTAGATGGTGCCCCGCTACCAACAATGACTGCCTTGACAGGGAACACAACAGAGAGCACGAGAAAAGAGGGGTGCAGAACTCAAATTCTGGTAAAAAGACCAGACTTAATGGTCTGACTGAGACTGGAGAATCCCCAGAAGACATGGCCCCTGGACTCTGTTAATGCAGAACTAAAACCATTCCAAAAGCCAACTCTTCAGACATAGAATAGACTGGACTATAAGACATAAAATGATACTTGAGAAGAGTGTGCTTCTTAGTTCAAGGAGATACAGGAGACTAAGTGGGCAGCTCCTGTCCGGAGGCGAGATGAGAAGGCAGAAAAGGATAGGAGCTGGTTGAATGGATACAGGAAATCCAGGGTGGAAAGGAGGCATGTGTGGTCACATTATAGGGATAGCAGCTAGGGTCACATAATAATGTGTGTAAAAATTTTTCTGTGAGAAACTAACTTGCGCTTTAAACTTTCACCTAAAGAACAATTTAAAAAAATGTAGTGAGGGTAAATGGACTAACCGGGTAAAATGAAAGTAAGTTTACACGCTTTACTTGAAGTAGTGAAATAGCAATACAAGTAGATGTAAGTTACATATGCATATTGTATTGCAGAGCCCAACCACTAGATAAAACAATTATACAAAGAGATATGATAAAAGGCAATACAAATAAACCAAAAAGAAAAACTTTTTAAAAATATTCAAGAAACCTACAAGGAAGGCAAGAACATGGAAAAAGGAATGAGAAACAGAGGAACCAAACACAAAACAGACAATCAAAAGCAGACATAAACCCTAACACACCAATAATTAGTTTAAATGCAAATGGTCCAAATATACCAGTTAAAAGACCAAGAATAACTGGGTAAATAAGAACAAGATCCAACTATATGCTGTCTACAAAAACTCACTTCAAACCTGAAAACCCTGATAGGTTCAAGCAAAAGTATGGAAAAAAATACACCAGGCAAATATTTAAAGAAAAAAAATCTCCTTTACTGGCTCTTCTTGTTTCACAAACTCTGAACTGTTGGCATAACCATGGCTAAGTGTTCAGACTTCTCTTTCTAGAAACAGTAATTACCTAGATGAGCTCAGTTGGTCACACACTTTTAATTATAATCTACCTGTTGAAGATGTCTAAATTTGTATCACATTCTATGATTACTCTCCAGATGTCTATTCCACTTCTCATAGAGCTGTCAAACTTAGGTAAAGTATCTCTTATACATTCATTCTTCAGGAAATGAGTCACGTCTTCCTGATGAAAATAACAAATTTTCAAGATTCCAACTATTCCTTTAATATGGTCAAATCTTTCGTACACAAATAAATCATATTACCTGGCTCAGTTCACAAAAAGAATTAGATTTTAAGCATCATAATTTTGAACGAAGATATTCCACAAGCACTACTTTACTATATGATTATATCAACGTATGTTATTCCTACCATCTCTCTACAAATGTTTAGGAAATAAGATATTCTACCTTTGCACTCAGGTGCTTTTGTCCAGGTTCCACTCAGACACATCACTTCTACCTCTCCATACAGGGAATAAGCTTTGTTACATTTATAACGGACTCTCCCTCCAGGTGGATACCTAATCATCTGTTTTGAGATAATATTAGCATTTTCCACTTCGGGTGGATTCCCACAGGAAATATCTGAATAGAAAGAAAAATAGTCTCTCCATTAGGGTTCCTTTCGAGTAGCAAATCAATAAATGACATTCCAATTTTTTTCAAAGGAGCTTTAAAATCAGTAGATAATCTATCATGATAAAGTTTGCTAATGTAAAATTTTACACATAAATTGGGGAAAAGTAGGTGAAAAAATATATGCTGTAACATTAAGTTTTCAAATCCTTAAATCTCTTAATCTATCTTCATGAGAAGACAGACATTTTTCATTTCAGAAACCAGTGAAATCTGGCAATAAAAAATATAACATAAAAATGAGCACAGCCTCATATCCTTCCTGCTATATGACTCATATATCCATCTATTATATTTGTTAACTGATGTATGTGTGCCCCTTGGACTCATGATTCTTTCCATTTCTCCAAAGCCATCACACACTTCATGACATTCCAAATCTGGCAATGATCTCATATATCACTTCAAATATTCCTTCCACTTTTTTCACTTTCTTGGCTTCTATAGTTGTCAAAAGGACTATTTACAAGTATTCTGGTTCTCTTCCTTCCAGATACATGGTTATATAGGTTATCCTTGCCCTTTAGATGTAGACATCGCCGAATGACTTGTATAGGGTAATGAAATGAATGTGGAAGTAACGTGCTTCACTTTAAGGAAAAAGTTTTAAAAGCCATTGTGTGAATTTCCATGTTCCCTTGCCCATTGCTACAGTGATTAAGGATGCACATTGAGAGATGATATTTCTATCACCTGAGTCTTGAATTAACATGATGAACAGAGTCCCCTTCCGTCCTACATTGGAAATGAAGCACGAACAGGAAATGCACTTTATTAGGCTACTGAGACTTGGAGATATATCTTTCTTACTGTGATTTGGAGATCCATTTCCCTTAACTATAACAGAACAACTTAGTCCAGGGGTTGGAAAACCTTTTTTTTGTAAAGCACCAGATAGAAGTTCTCAGTCACAACCCCTCAGCTGTGCCATTATAGCACAAAAGAAGACATAAAAAAAATGGCTATGGCTGTATTCCAATCAAATTTTATTTACCAAAAAAAGGGACAATCAGTTTAAATTAGTGAGCTATAGTCTCACCGAGTCTATCTCAGTTGATAAAGCTCCTTCTCCTTCCTATCCATCATCTCTGCTAAATCTCAGCAATGGATAAACTTTTCAAGCTCCCGTTTCTAATAAAGTATCATTCATTCCTTTTAGGTATTGTTGTAGAAAAGCCACACAACCATCTTTACGGCTGCCATGTTGTAATTTTAGCTAAAAACCTGTGGTAGAAACTCAGCATTGCCTGAAACCCATTTATATGTCCCTAATTTACTTCCTTTTTTTCCCCCAAAGGAACTGTCCCATACTCTCCTCACTTTCCTCAGGCAACCTAACCCAGTTGCTCCTTCATCAACAGATAATAAGTCCTTGTGTTCACAGAAAACAAATTGAGACTACCAATTGTGATTTCCCTCCATTTGTTTTCAAATTCCTTCAACTTTAGTTGAATCTATTTCATACTTAAGCCTTTTAAGTCGCAGATAATAAGGTGTTTGTTTCAAATTCAGGTGGCTTCTCATCTTCAGACCTTTTGTTTTCCCATTGATCTTAAACCATTGTTCATTCCTTTCTTCTCTCTCATGTTGTCAGCCACTCTGTCTCATATGGACATGCAAGCTTGTCCTATTTTAAACTCTTTCTCCCAAGCTTTTGTTCCAGTTTTGCTTATGTGCTACATTCTTCCATGCTTTCACAAACCAGGTCCTCAAAACACCATTTTACGACTGCTATCTCCACTTTCTTTCCTCCCATTTATTCTTCAACCCATTGCTATCTGGCTTCCATGTGCTGTCACTACTCTGACAAAAGCCTCAAATGTTCTCCAGTTTCCAAATTCAATAATTCTTTATATTGACAATATTACATTGGTTGGTATGTAATATGGACTTCTTAGTTATTTGTTGAACTGAAGAGATAATTTTCTCTGTAATGTTTTGAAACTGTGGATCACTGATTTCTTCAAGTTCTCTAGCAGCTTGTATATTTATGTTCTCATGCTCCTCCTCCTTCTCAGACATTACTTTTATTTAATTTTTTTCTGGCTCCTCTTCCTTTATTCTACTTATTTTTGGGGCTATTTCATCTTTTGTTATAATGAATGTAAAAGGCCACAGCCTTCAGTATGGATTACACCTGATCATAAAGAAAGTGAAAATCCTTATGACTGGAGCAATAAACAACATCATGATAAATGGCAAAGAAATTGAGGTTCTCAAGGATTTCATTCTTTTTTTTTTTTTCATCGTACTTTAGATGAAGGTTTACAGAACAAACCAGCTTCTCATTAATTAGGACATGTACTGTTTTGTGACATTGGTTGCCAACTCACAACATGTCAACACTCTCCCCTTCTCAGTCTTGAGTTCCCTATTACCAGCTTTCCTGTCTTCTCCTGCCTTCTCACCCTTGTCCCTGGGCTGGTGTGCCCATTTAGTCTTGTTTTGTTTTATGGGCCTATTTAGTCTTTGGCTGAAGGGTGAACCTGGGGAGTGACTTCATTACTAAGCTAAAAGGGTGTCCAGAGGCCATACTCTCGGGGTTTCTCCAGTCTCTGTCAGACCAGTAAGTCTGGTCTTTTTTTTTTTTTTTTTTTGTTAGCTACTTGAACGTCTTCTTTGGTGAAGTGTCTGTTCATATCCTTTGCACATTTTTTAACTGAATTATTTGTCTTTTTGTTTTAGAGGAGTTTGATTTTTCTGTAGATTTTAGAGATTAGACCTCTGTTGGATTTGTCATAGTCAAAAATTCTTTCCCAGGTGTCTGTAGGTTCTCTTTTTACTCTTCTGGTGAAGGCTTTTGATGAGCTTAAGTGTTTAATTTTTAGAAGATCCCAGTTATCTAGCTTATCTTGTGGAGTTTGTGTGTTGTTAGTTATGGTTTGTATGCTGATAATGCCTTGTATTAGGGCCTCTAGCGTTGATCCTATTTTTTCATCTATGGTCTTTAAAGTTTTTGGCTTTATATTTAGGTCTTTGATCCATTTTGAATTACTTTTTCTGTATAGTGTGAAGTATGGGTTCTGTTTCATTTTTTTGCACATGGACATCCAATTTTACAAGCACCATTTGTTAAAAAGACTATCTTTTCCCATTTGATGGATTTTGGGCCCTTGTCGAAGATCAGGTGACCACAGATGGATGGATTTACATCTGGGTTCTCAATTCCATTCCATTGGTCAATGTAACTGTCACTGTACCAGTACCATGGTGTTTTGACTACCATAGCTGTATAGTAGGTTCTGAGGTCAGGTAGTGTGAGTCCTCCTACTTTATTCTTCTTCAGTAGTGCTTTACTTATCTGGGGCCTCTTCCTTTTCCATATAAAGTTAATGATTAGTTTTTCCTTTTCTTTAAAAAATGCTGTTGGTATCTGGTTCAGGATTGCATTGCATTTACAAATTGCTTTGGGTAGAATTGACATTTTCACAATGTTGAGTCTACCTATCCATGAGCATGGTATGTTTTTCCATTTATGTAGAACTCTTTGGGTTTCTTGCAGTAGTGTTTTGTAGTTTACTTTGTATAGGTCTTTTACATCCCTGGTTAGATTTACTCCTAAGTATTTTATTTTCTTAGGGGCTATTATACGTGGTATTGCTTTCCTGATATCCTTTTCATTGTTCTCTTTATGGGTATATAGGAATGCAAGTGATTTTTGTACATTTATCTTATAACCTGCTACTCTGCTGAATCTTTCTATTAGTTTCAGTAGTTTTCTCAGGAGTCTTTTGGGTTTTCTGTGTATAATATCATATTATCCACAAACACAGACAGTTTTACTTCCTCATTACTGTCTTAGTTATCTAGTGCTACTCTAACAGGAATACCACAAGTGGATAGCTTTAACAAAGAAATTTATTTTCTCACAGTCTAAAAGGCTAGAAGTCCAAATTCAGGGTGGCAGCTCCAGGGGAAGGCTTTCTCTTGCCGTCAGCTCTGGAGGAAGGTCCTCATTGTCATCAGTCTTCCCCTGCACTAGGAGCTTCTCTGCACAGGAACCTCTGGTTCAAAGGACGTGCTCTACTCCTGGTATTCCCTTCTTGGTGTTTTGAGGTGTCCAGTTCTCTGCTTGCTTCCCTTTCCTTTTATCTCTTGTAAGGTAAAAGGTGGTGCAGGCCACACCCTAGGGAAACTCCCTTTATATTGGATCAGGGATGTGACCTGGGTAAGGGTGGTGTTACAATCCAACCCGAATGCTCTTTAACATAAAATTGCAATCACAAAATGGAGGCCAACCACACAATTTGGGGAATCATGGCCCAGCCAAACTGATACACACTTTTTTGGGGGGACGTAATTCAAACCATGACATTCCACCCTTTGGCCCCCAAGAAATCACATCCTTGGAACATGGAAAACATATTCACCCCGTATCATAGCAAAAGTCTTAACTCCAACTCCAAAATCCAAAAATTCCTCTAATCTGTGAAATCTAGAATACAAGTTATCTGCTTCCAAAATACAATGGTGCAACAGCCACAAGGTAGACATTTCCATTACAAATAGGAGAAACTAGAGGGAAAGAAGGGATAACAGGCACCAAGCAAGTCAGCAGAACACATTACATTACCCTCAAGGCTTTGAAAATAAATCTCTGTTCTCTGAGACAATTTACACAGTAGCCCTGCCCTCCAGACTCTAGGTATTGGCCACAGTCTCTGGATACTGAGTGGAAGCCCCTCGGCCCTGGGCTTCAGCTCAGCCTTCCAGGACCACTGGGACAACAACTCTGCTCCCTTGGCTTTAGGCACACAATTCTCCAAGTCCATCGGAGTGACAACTCCACCCTTAGAAACAGCAGGGGCCAAGGCTCTACACTTTGAAACTCCTGAAGTGATGGCCATACCTTCTGAGACTGAGGCATCTCAGCTTCTTGTGTTCCTTGTCTCTTCAGCTTCTGCTTCCTGTGGCCTTTGGGCCCTCAGGCCTCAAACCTGCATCTGCTCTGCTGGGGCAAGTGTTGCAAAGCTGGCAGCTCCACCAATAAGTGCCTGGAGCCACCCCACTCCACCAGGAAGCCTCCTACTCACAGACACTCAGCTCTCTCGCTCAGTGGGTCTGCAAGCCTAGCTCCACTGCTAAGTGCCTGGAGGCACCCTACTCTGCCAGGAAGCCACCGGCGCACAGGCACTCGGCTCTCTCGCTCCATGGATCAGATCCAGCACAATCTTGCGGTGGTCTCCTGGTTCTGCTGCTGTTGGTTCTCTGCCACTTTTCTGCCGCTGCAGGTTCCCTGCTGTTGCTGGTACTCTGCCACTGCTGCTCCTCTATCCATTCACAGTTTCAAAACCACTTCCACATTTTAGGTATCCATTAGAGCAGCACCCTACTCTCTTGGTACCAAATTCTGTCTTAGATATCTTGTATTGCTCCAACAGAAATACTGCAGATGGATGCCTTTAACAAAGAGAAATTTATTTTCTCACAGTCTAGTAGGCTAGAAGTCCAAATTCAGGGTGTCAGCACCAGGGGAAAGCCTTCTCTCTCTGTCGGCTCTGGAGGAAGGTCCTCAGCATCAGTCTTCCCCTGGACTAGGAGCTTCTCTGTGCAGAAGCCAAGGGTCCAAAGGAGGTGCTCTGCTCCTGGTGTTTCTTTCTTGGTAGTATGAAGTCCCCAATTCTCTGCTTGCTTCCCTTTCATCTCTTGTAAGGTAAAGGTGGTGCAGGCCACACCCTAGGGAAACCCCCTTTACATTGGATCAGGGATGTGATCTGGGTAAGGGTGGTGTTACAATCCCACCCTAATCCTCTTTAACATAAAATTACAATCACAAAATGGAGGCCAACCACACAATTTGGGGAATCATGGCCCAGCCAAACTGATACACACACTTTTGGGGGGATATAATTCAGACCATGACAATTACCAATTTGGATCCCCTTTCTTTCTTTTTCTTGCCTTACTGCTTTAGCTAGGACTTCCAGCACAATGTTAAATGGGAGAGGTGATAATGGGAATCCTTGTCATGTTCCTGTTCTCAGGGGGAATGTCTTCAGCCTCTTTCCATTAAGAATGATGTTGGCTGTTGGTTTTGTACAGATGCCCTTTATTATGTTGGAAAATTTCCCTTCTATACCTATTTTATTGAGAGTTTTTATTAGGAATGGGTGTTGGACTTGACCAAGTGCCTTTTCTGTGTTAATTGAGATGATCATGTGATTCTTTTATTTTGTGGTAGATTACACTAATTTTCTAATGTTGAACCATCCTTGCATACCCAGTATGAATCCTACTTGTTGTGTATTGTTTTTTTCATATGATGCTGAATTTTACAGACTAGAATTTGGTTGAGAATTTCTGCATATGTGTTCATGGAAGATATTGGTCTTTAATTTCCTGTTTTTCTGGCATCTTTACCTGGTTTTGGTATCTAGGTTATGCTGGCTTCATAGAATGAATTAGGAAGTATCCCTTCATTTGCTATGTTCTGAAATACCTTGAATAGTACTGGTGTAAGCTCCTCTCTGAATGTTTGGTAGAAGTCTCCAGTGAAGTCTTCTGGGCCAGGGCTTTTTAATTGGGAGTTTTTTAAATTCATTTTTCAATTTCTTCTCTTGTTATCAGTCTGTTCAGATTTTCAACTTCTGTTTCTGTTAGTTTGGGTAGGTAGTGTGTTTCTAGAAATTTGTCCATCTCCTCTAGGTTTTCAAAGTTGTTGGAGTATAGTTTTTCATGGTACTCTGTCATGATACTTTTTATTTCAATTGAGCCTATTGAAATGTCCCTCATTTCATTTCTTATTTGGGATATTTGCATTCTCTCCTGTTTTTCTTTCTTCAGTTTGGTCAACGGTCTGTCGATTTGGTTGATCCTTTCAAAGAACGAACTTTTGGTTTTGTTGATTCTATTGATTTTCTATTCTCTATTTCATTTATTTCTGCTCTGATCTTTACAATTTCCTTTCTTCTGGTGACTGTGGGCTTCTTTTGCTGTTCTCTATTTGTTCAAGTTGTATACCTAATGTTTTGATTTTGTCTTTCTTCTTTGATGTGTGCATCTATTACTATAAATTGACCTCTGAACACTGCCTTTGCTGTGTCCCAAAGGTTTTGGTATGATGTGTTTTCATTCCCATTTGGTTCTAGAAATTTGTTTATTCCATCTTTGATTTCTTCTATTACCTGGTGGTTTTTAAGTAGGGTGTTACTTAGTTTCCATGTATGTGATTTTTTTTCCCCTTGCACTTCCTGTTGTTAATTTCTGCATTGATGTTGAGATCAGAGAAGATACTTTATATTATCTCAATGTTCTGGATTTTTTTGAGGATTGTTTTGTGGCCTAAGATGTAGTCTCTTCTGGAGAACATTCCATGTGTGTTGGAAAAGAATGTGTACTTTGCAACTGTTACTTGAAATATTCTATAAATGTCTATGAGGTCAAGTTGGCTAAATGTGGCCTTTAGATCCTCTGCATCTTTGTTGAGCTTCATTCTAGATGTTCTGTCCTTTACTGGCAGTGGTGTGTTGAAGTCTCCTACTATTATTGTGGAACTATCAATTTCTCTTACCAGTGATGTTAGAGTTTATGTATTTTGGAGCCCTGACCCCTGGTGGCACAGAGGTTAAGCGTTTGGCTGCTACCCAAAATGTTGGCAGTTTGAATCCATCAGCCACTCCTTGGAAACCCTATGGGGCAGTTCTACTCGACTCGGTAGCATCAGGTTACGTTTTTTGGTTATTGGGTGCTTATTTATTATAGTTTTGTCTTCATGATGGATTGTCCTTTTAATCATTATGTAATGCCTGCGTTTGTCTTTTTATCATGGATTTTGTTTTAAAGTCTAGTTTATCTGAGATTAATATTGACACTCCTGCTTTTTTTTGGTAGCTTTTGCTTGATATGTTTTTTTTTCCATCCTTTGATTTTTAATAAATTTATGTCTTTGTTTCTAAAGTGTGTCTCTTGTAGACAGTATATTGATGGGTTTTTTCTTTTTTTTTTTTATCCATTCTGTCATTCTCTGTCTCTTTGTGGGTACATCTAGGCCATTTACATTCAGTGTATTTATTGATAGGTGTGGGTTTACTGCTGTCATTTTCTAGGGTTTTGTTTTTTCTTTTCCCTGTGGAACTGAAGTTTTCTTTGTTTCTCTTACTCTCCTGTGCTCAATTCCTTCTGTGTGTGGATATTTCTTTTCTAGTTTCTTTCATTTTTGTAGATTTTGTGTTTACTGAGACTTTGTATGTTCTTCTTTATTTTGATGAGTAGGTTTGTTATCTTTCTTTGTGGTTACCTTGAAATTTGCTCTCATCTTCCTAAGTCTGAACCAGTCTTTTATTAATTGGTATCGCCTTGACTTCCTCTCCGTTTGAAAGTTCTACACCTACACCATTCATTCCCTCTTTTATTGTTCTGATGTTGTGGTCATACAGATTAACCTCTGTGGTTCCCTGTTATAAATAGTTTTGTTTCATTCTTGACAGTTGATTACCGAGGTTGGTATCTAGCTGATGCAGTCTTGCATCCTAGACTCAGGCTGTTGTCTGATGTTGTTTGTTCTCTAACCAAAAGACTCTCTTTAATAATTCTTGTAAGTTTTGTTTGGTTTTTACATATTCCCTTAATTTCTGTCTATCTGAAAATGTGTTGATCACCATCATATTTGAGTGAGAGTTTTGCAGAATGTATTATTCTTGGTTGGCAATATTTTCTTTCAAGGTTTTATATATGTCATCCTATGGCCTTCTTACCTGCATGGTTTCTGCCAAGTATCAGTGTTTATTCTTATTGATAACACTCCATATGTGCCTTTTCATTTTTTTCAATCTGCTCTCAGGATTCTTTCACTGTCTTTGTTTTCAGCTAGTATGATTATGATATACCTTGTTTTTTTTATTTTGGGGTCTATACTATATGGGGTTCATTGAGCTTCTTGGATGGTCAGCTTTTCATCTTTCATGATATTGCAGAAATATCCTGCCAGCAATTCTTCAATGATCCTCTCTGTGTTTTCCATTTTCTTCTCCTGTTCCAGAATTCCAATCACTCAAAGATTTTTGCTTTTGATAGCGTCCCACATCATTCTCAGGGTTTATTCATTTGTCTTCCTTCTTTCCTCAGATGTTAACTCAAAGAAAGTGGTATCCAGTTATTTGTTTTCAGTTTCGCTGATCCTGTTTTCCATTGTTTCAAACGTGTTCCTCAAACCTTCTATGACACTGTCCATTTCTGAAATTTGCTTAGCTTTTGGATTTCTAATTGCAGGTTTTGTATGATTTCTAGTTGTGAGTTTATTTTGACATTTTGTTCCTGTGTTATTTTCCTGAATTATTCCATTGTTTTCTCTGTCTTTTCCATGATTTTGTCTCTCTTTTCCTCATTTTTGTCTGATGTTTCCTTCATCTCCTGGATAGCCCTGAATATCAGAGATTTGAATTTTCTTTCAGATATTTCCAATGCCTTTTCTTCTGCTGGAAGGTCATCTGATGTTTTATTTTGGATGCATACTGGAATCATCCTATCTTGTTTTTTTAAATGTTTTCCTATTGTCTGCTGTCTTCAGATCATTCAGTAATTATTTTATTCGTTTATTGATTGAAATTTGTTTGTTTCTACCTGCTTTTGCATTTGGTTATATCTGAGCTGGTGGGCTAGATGTTCTTTGTTGTATGCTCATCTGTGGGCACAATACTTCTTACCATCTTGTCCAATGGGCAGGGCCAGTCACTCAACTATGGTGCAGCAGCACAGGTCCAGCAGAGGGGGAGGGGCTGGGATGGGTCATTTACAGTACTTACGGGGGCCAACAGAGCAGCGCCAGGGGTCAGTGCAGGTCTCAGTACACAGTGCAAATAGGCAGGACAAAAGGGGGAGGACCTGATGTGTGGAGCTAAGTGGATATGGGAAAGAAGATAAAGATGAGAGAAAAAAAAGTGCTGAGGGAGCCTGCTGTTGCTGTTGGAGTCGTACAAACCCGGGGAAGTTGTGTGCTTGTGGCCTTCAAGCTGGGTGATGTGGCACAGCCCACCAAGAAGGGACATATGTGGCACCTGCAGCCAGGTGGGCAGAAGAAAGGAAAAGAAGGAAGGGAGAGATAAGAAACTAGATTTTTAAAAAAAGAGAGAAAGGCACATACAGCCAGATGGTCCAAAGAAAGGAGGGAAGGTAGAGAGAGACAAGAAACTGAGAAAATAAAAAAAGGACACCAAGTGGTTGGGATGAAGAAAAGGTAGGAAGGTAGAAAGAGACAAGAACTCAGGGAAAAGAAGAAGAAAAAATGTCCCAAGGGAGCCCACTGGAAGTAGATCCCCAGCCGAGAGGCACTACTCAGCCTTTCAAGAAGCAGCAGAGACAGCACACGGCACCAGGTGTTCAGGAGAAGGGTAAAGAAGGAAGGTAGAGAGACAGAAAACCAAGAGAAGAAGAAAAAAAATAACTTGCCTGAGGGAGCCCACCAGCATGGTGGCACAGACCGGGGAAGGGGATCCCTAGCCATGTGGCACCGCACAGCCCGTCAAGAAGAAGCAGAGATGGCACCTGGTATAAGGTGTTCAGGAGACGGGAAAGGAAGGATGGTAGAGAGAGACAAGAAACTGAAAAAAGACAATAAAAGCCCCAAGGGAGCCCAGTGGTTTTGTGGCACGGACCCATGAAAGGGCTCCCTAGCCCAGCAGCACTCCACAGCCAGTCAAGAGGGAGCAGAGATGCCACATGGAGCCAGGAGTACAGGAGAAGGGAGGAGAAGAGAGGTAGAGAGACACAAAAAACTGAGAAAGAAAGAAAAAGAAATAGCCCCAGGGAGCATACTGACATGGAGGTACAGACCTGGGAAGTGACACAGCCTGTCAAAAAGAAGCAGAGATGGCACACAGCACCAGGTATTTGGGAGAAAGGAAAATAAGGAAGGTAGAGAGAGAGAGAAGAAACCGAGAAACGAAAAATAGCAAAAAAGAAAAAAGTGCACCCAGGGAGCCCACTGGTAGGGCAGTGCTGACTAAGGAAGTGACACAGCCTGTCAAGAAGGAACGGAGATGGCACACAGAGCCAGGTGTTTGAGAGGAAGGAGAGGAAGGAGGTAAGAAAGAGAAAAGAAACCAAAAGAAGCTTTAAAAAGCAACAACAACAACAAAGAAAAAAACAGCACTGAAAGAGCTGGCCAGTCGAAGCCTGCAAATCCCAGCGGCAAGGAGTGAGCACTTCCCCGGCCAAGCCACCACAGAAGGGTGGGGGGTGGGAAAGCATGTATCACTGGTTACCAGCTACTATCTTTCCTGCAGGGAGCTCCGTGAAGCTGCATTCCCATACTCCTTGTTCACCATTCTTGGTGGCTAAGGGGTCCAAGATGGTGAATTTGTACCATGTTAGCTGATAGTGGACCTCCACTGTGTCGCTCTCTTCTTTCTCTGTTCTCTGTCAGTTTCTTTTTCCATTTGGTGCTTGGTCGAGTTCTTTATGCCTTCATTTGATGCTTAGGGTTCCAGGACTGATGTTTGTCCCTGTTTTACTTAGTTTTTCAGATCTTTGTCGTGGAGGACAGCGCGGTGCTTCCGTCCGTAGCACCATGTTGGCTCTGCCCCCAAGGATTTCATTCTTCTTGAATCAACAGTTAACATCCATGGAAGCAGCAGTCAAGAAATCAAATGATATATTACGTTGGGCAAATCCATGGCAAAAATCTCTTTAAAGTTTTAATAATCAAAGATGTCACTTTGATGACTAAGGTGCACCTGACCCAAGCATGGTATTTTCAAACACCTCATAAGCATGGGAACATGGACAATAAAAAAAGAATACCAAAGCGAATAATGCAGGAAATTTCTAAGTAGAAGAGAATAAATTCCAAAACGTTAACTATGAATTAAATGGCTGTGACAAAAACATAGTCATTTGAAAACACAACTTTTGTTTCATTACATAAATCACACAACCAAACAAAAGTTCTGTTTTGACTTGAATGCTTCATGAATGATTTATCTACCGTTCTTAAGATTCATTTTGAAGGACATTAAAATTTTGATTATTTTGCTATTTTACTTGCTTTGAGGATTAGTTCATCCTCTAGATAAATGGTGGCCAGTAATATTTTCCAAATGTATGAAAAAATGTATGTTTACTTTGATAAGCATTTTCACTAAGTGAACAACAAAAGTCACACATTTTCTAGTTATCAATTATAAAGTAATTATGATCTGAACACTCTGTCAATGAAATTAACTCTTCCTTACTATGTTTCTGAAAAGTAACTGACTTTTTACATTTGTGGCTTCACCATCCATCCAGTTTTTCTGTCAATAAAAACCTGGCCATCATCTTTGATACCACCTTCTCTCAAATACTTTTATCCTGGGATTATGGCTTCCTTAATCTCCAGTCTTTCTAATACATTTTCCTAGTGTATAACTTAATGGTCTTCCATCTGGTCACTGTCACTCCACTTACCCTCATTCGCTGATCCCCAAATCAGGCTGAATAAGAGCCAAATTCTTCAGTGTCTTGTATATAGCACATCAGAACCTTGCACTGGCCTGTCTACAATCTATCACTGATTTCTCCTTACTTGCCTCCTACAGAAGGGCCCCTGGGAACAATGAAGAATAAGCATAAGCCTCAATGCATTTGCATCTTCCCCGCCATGGCATACTCAGCCCGTCCTCAACTTCTGAAATATACTCATTTTCATTTAAGACTTTTCCTGAGCACCCACAATTCCAGGAAGCTTTTACTAGCCACAGAAAACTAGTTGCACAAATGCAAACTCCTTCCATGAGCCTCTAGAGTATGCAGTATTTGCTAGGCTGAGTATCAATATTAGTTTATCATCATTGACTAAAAGAGCTAGTTTTGTTACAAAGCGTTCCTAAGAAGAGAAATACTTCTGCATGGATCTCACTGTGAGGTAGAGTAGGCTACGTATGCCTAAAGAATTTGGAAATTTTGGATGATGTTAAAAAATAAAAATTGCAGAAATTTCTGCCAAAGTATTCGTAAAATGAAGTATAGTGCTAAGTCAAACAAATGGAACATAAGGTTTCATTGCAAAAGCCAAAAGCTGCAGATTGGTCACATGTCAGAAGTATTACAGCTAAAGAAATCTTGGTTTACAATTTACTATAGAATTATTTTTTAAATGGCAAAGATTAATTTACTGGATTCAATTTCATTCATCCAATGTTTATGTTAAACTCACAGTAAAAATACAGCAAACATAAAAGACTCACTTCGCAAAAGTGTTATTAAAAAACAGAATGTCATCACAATGCATCAGTAGAAATAAATAAGAAATCCTTTCTTCTTAAAATTAAAAAAAAAAAATTATTCTGGAGACCAATATTATAATAATGCATCTTCAAGTAGAAATGTTTAGCATTCTATTTCTGGGTATAAGAGCCAAGTACACTAAATTTATGTTCTAGAGCATGGACTTTGGTGTCAGATAACCTAGATTTGAATCTTAATTCTACCATTTATGTCATAATAAGCTAGGGAAGTGATTTAACTTCTTTAGACCTCAGTTTCTTCCAATATAAAAGAGAGAAGATAAGAGTACATAAATCAAAGAATTATTTAGAAGGTAAAATGAGATGGCACATGTAAAGAACTTACATCAATTACAGGGAAATAGTACCTGCTCCATAAGTCAGTTATTATTTACATTCTTTATAATGGGCAATGTGTCTTGAAATGCATATTTTCGTAAGAAAAGCTAAAAATATTCAAATGATCAAATAAAAAATAAGTGAAGCATGAATTACACTCAAACTATACCATTGGTCCAAAAGAATATTCCTGGTCTAGTTCCCATGCAACACAGATAACTCTCCCATTCTCTGGTTCTGCTACTAGTAAACACTTAACAACTGAATAAATACAACTTTTTCTAATTTGAAAACTTTACATGAAAAACACATGTGCGTGTGTGTGTATGCTTATCGTTGTTGTTATCGTGTACCGTCGAGGCGATTTCCACTCATATCAACCTATAGGACATAGTGGAACTGCCCCATAGGGTTTCCTAGGCTATAATTTTTATAAGAGAACATCGCCAGGTCTTTTCTCCAGTGGAGTTGCTGGTGGGTTTGAACCGCTGACCTTTTGGTTAGCAGCCAAGAGCTTAAGCATTGCACCACCAGGTCTCCTATAATATATACATACACATACATCCTTGAAGTTGTCAAGGATTTCATTTTACTTGGATCCATAATCAACACTCATGGAAGCAGCAATCAAGACATCAAAAGACACATTGCATTGGGCAAGTCTCCTGCAAAATATCTCTTTAAAGTGCTTAAAAGTGAAGATGTCACCTTGAAGACTAAGGTGCATCTGACCCAAGCCATGGTGTTATCAGTCATCTCATATGCATGTGAAAGGAGGGTGATGAATAAGGAAGACTGAAGAAGAACTGATGCCTTTGAATTGTGGTGTTAGTGAAAAATATTGAATATACCATTGTCATGGATTGAATTCTGTCCCCCCAAAATGTGGGTAGCAACTTGGCTAGGTCATGATTCCTAGTATTGTATGAGTGTGTTATCTGATGTGATTTCCTTATGTGTTGTAAACTCTACCACTCTGATGAGATTATATGTGATCTCCTCATGTGCTATAAATTCTATCACTGTGATGAGGTTTTGCTGATGAGGCTAACAAGATTATTGTCTTAATGCAATCTCTTTTGAGATATAAAAGAGAGAAGTGAGCAGAGACACATGCGAACCCAATACCACTAAGAAAACAGTGCTGGGAGCAGAGAGCGTCCTTTGGACCTAAGGTTCCTGCACAGAGCAGCTCTCAGACTAAGGAAGACTGATGACATGGACCTTCCTCCAGAGCCGAAAGCGTTCCCCTGGAGCTGATGCCCTGAATTTGGACTTGTAGCCTACTGGACTGTGAGAGAATAAATTTCTCTTTGTAAAGCCATCCACCTGTGGTATTTCTGTTGGAGCAGCACTAGATGACTAAGACTACCATGGACTGCCAAAAGAATGAATAAATCTGACTTGGAAGAAGTACAAGCAGAATGCTTCTTAGAATCAAAGATGGTGAGACTATGTCTCATGTACTTTGGACATGTTATCAGGAGGGACCAGTCCCTGGAGAAGGACATCATGCTTGGTAAAGTAGAGGATCAGTTAAAAAGAGGAAGAACCTCAGCGAGATGGACTGACACAGTGGCTGCAAAAATGGACTCAAGCATAAGAACGATCGTAAGGACAGCAAAGGAGTAGGCAGTGTTTCGTTCTGTTGTACACTGGGTCACTATGAGTCAGAACCAACTCAACAGCACCTAACAACAATTACAGCACAACATACATACACACACACACATACATATATATACACACGTTTGTTCACATGCAAGATGAGATTGGAGCAAATTACTTGTTTCTTTTAGAAGCATTTGATATACCAGTTTACGAGACATAAAGCTAAGTAAAAAAAAAAATAGTATGTTTATCTTCCGATTGTTTTCTACAGAAGTGGACAAAAAATTTACTAATTTGAATGTCTGTTTGTAGTATTAGAGTAACAATCAAGTGCCTCCAAAGTAATCCCAAAATATAAAATTCAGGATAATTATATGCCAATTACGATTTGTGCCCCAGAGTAATATAACACTGTATTGCTAAAATGTGTAAAATCAACTTTTATTACTACATTAACTTCAATAGAGAAATAATCCGTAATTTTTTTATTCTAATAACAATGTTCAAAATAATTTGAGTACTTCTTTTGATTTTAGTTAATATTTTCCAACTTCCCTAAAGTTACAGCATTCAAACTTTATTTTACAATAAAGTGACTGCGATGCTTGTTATTTAGCATCGGGGTGCTAAAATGTAAATCTTAGGTATTATCCTCTCACCTCCAAGAAGCCATGGTGGCACAGTGGTTAAGCGCTTGGCTGCTCATTGACAAGTCAGTGGTTCAAAATCACCAGCCATTCCATTGGAGAAATATGTGGCAGTCTGTTTCTGTAAAGATTACAGCCTTGGAATCCATACGGGGCAGTTTTACTCTGTCCTAAAGGATCGCTATGAGTTGGAATCAACTCGAAGGCAGTGGGTTTATCCCCTCACCTTCAGAGATGCTGATAAAATAAGTCTCCTTCAGTAGCCACGAATTTCAGTTAACAAGCACCTCAGCTGATTCTCATGTAGATGTACTCTAGAGCATCTCTAAATGAAGCATTTATCCCTTCCCCTAATTTCCACTGATGAAAAATCTTCCATTCTCTTTTTGAAACAGGATTGCTTTGCGTCTCTCTCTCCCCACTTCTCACTTTGGGACTGGAAAGACTTCTGATTGGTCTTTTATTCTTTTATTTCCAGGATGAACAGAGATTGGGGTTACTAGCTCAAACAGGAAAACAGGATCTACAGTTTTCTCCTTTTCACTGTTTGCTTTATGAATGAGTAAGAAAGGGCAGAGCTCTCCCTTTCTTATTTCTGCCTCTTTTCTGTAAGACTAAGACCACAACAAATCGTGATTGGCAGGGAAGCGGGAGATATATCTCCATCATGTTCTCTACTTCAGCTTTTACCAGAGATTTCTGCAGTTGCCTGGTTATTGGATAAGGGTCTGTTCATTAACCAAGCTGCAATTCTAACCTCCATTTACATAGTGATTCTTGTATATATTTGTAGTGACTAGAACCCAGGAGAGTAAAATGAGCTTTAAATTTCCTAATCTCTAATACTTTGACTATTAGATCAGATCAGGCTGTATTTGTATTTGGTAATTATAACACTTAATAAAAGAGACACAGGCATACATATGCACATCTAAGTTCATTGAAGCAAAAAACTGGAAACAGCCCATGTGCCTCTCATGGATTGAATTGTGTCCCCCAAAAATACGTGTCAGCTTGGCTAGGCTATGATTCTCAGTACTGTGTGACTGTCGACCATTTTGTTATCTGAATGTGATTTCCTATGTGTTGTAAATCCTACGGCTATGATATTAATGAGACAAGTTTAGTGGCCGTTATGTTAATGAGGCAGGACTCAAGATACAAGATTATGCTGTGCCTTAAGTCAATCTCTTTGAGGAATAAAAGGGAGAAGTGAGTAGAGAGACAGGGGGACCTCATACCACCAAGAAAACACTGCCAGGAGCAGAGTGTGTCCTTTGGACCCAAGGTTTCTGCACAGAGAAACTCAGGGACCAAGAAAAGATCTATCACAAGGACCTTCCTCCAGAGCTGACAGAGAGAGAAAGCCTTCCCCTGGAGCTAATGCTCTGAATTCAGACTTCTAGCCTACTAGACTGTGAGAGAATAAACTCGTTTGTTAAAGCCATCCGCTTGTAGTATTTCTGTTATAGCAGCACTAGATAACCAGATAACAATGAATGAACAGGTAAGCAAAATGTGGTATGTATACACAATGGAATACTATGCAGCCATAAAAAACAATGAGGAGTCTACAAATCATAAACTAACATGGATGGATCTGGAGGACATAATGCTAAGTGAAATAAGTCAATCACATAAGAACAAATACTGTATGACACACTTTTGTAAGAAGACAAGAATAGATTCATATACAGAGACCAATGTTCATTGGTGGTTACCAGAGTTGGGGTGGGGGAGGAGTGGAAAATAAATCTCTAGATCATAGATACTTGTTATTTCTGGTGATGGGAAAAGTACAGAATGTGGGTGTAATGAGCACACTTTGACCGAAGTAATGATGCCACCAAGAAGTGCACAAAAGGATGTTCATGCTAAAGAATATGAGATATATAATTTTGCAACAACACCAATAACCAAAAACAAGTGTATGGTCACATATGTACGTGTATAGGCATATATGTGTACAGCTAAGGGCAGGTGTGTAGACACGTGCACAGATAGAAGCATCTACATGTATGTATATGTACAGATATGTGTGTACATGCATATAAATTCACAGAGGACACAGTTACAGATACTTCTCAGACATAACCAAACATCTTGCAATGTTGGTTCCCTGGGTTTGAAGGCTTAGAACATTAGTCTCAAGGGATAAGTCAGTCAATTGGCATAATATAGTCCACAAAGCTCATGTTCTGCATCCTAGAGAGATGAGTAGTGTCTGAGTCTCAAAAGCCTGTGAGAAGTCATCTGAGATACCACTACTGGTCTCTGCTTATCAGGAGCAAAAGAAAGAAGAAGGAATCCAAAGTCTCAAAGAAGCAACTAGTCTACAGAGCTGAAAGCCTACAAAAGTCACAGCCTCATGTACCCTGAGACCAGAAGAACTAGATTATGCCTGGTTACCACTACTGACTATGCTGATCAAGACCACAACAGATGGATGCTAACAGAACAGGAGAAAAATGCAGAACTCAAATTCTTACAAAGTCCAGACTTACTGGATTAGTTGAGACTAGAGGACTTCTTGAAACTATCACCCTGAGATATTCTTTAAACCTTTAACTATCACCTAAGGTCATCTTTTAACAAAATTACAAATCGGCACAGAAAATAAAGGCTATTTTACCCATGAGAACGATGTTCCATTAAAAAACCATCTATATGAGATCAAAAGGCCAACAATTACTCTAACGCAAAGATGAGAATACAAAGGGGCAGAGAAAATGAAGGACTGGAAACAGAACAACCAGAATGCAATTAAAGAGAACACTGACACATTGTGAAAAATCTAACTAATGTCACTGAAACTTTTTTTTTTTGGTTGTTCTCTATTGCACGTTCCAAGATAATGGGTTTTGTGTCTTTACTTAAGCACATGTTTTTAGTTCAGGGTTCTTTGCCTAGGGGCTCAGTCCCTTTTTCCCTTCCCTATCTTGTTCCCCTCTGAAAGATTTCATACTCATACTTCTTTATGAGCTTGTAGGGGCAGAGGTCTCTTCTTCTGTAACTTCTTCAAGCTCACAATGGGTTGTTGGCCTGCCTAGCAGAGTAGAAATCTCCCCCATCTGGTCTAAAGTTTTGTTGGGGCTATTGGACTCAGACCTAGGAATGGGCTGGAACTCTCCCATCATTATTAATTTGACTTGGAACTGCTGGAGTTGAGAAGACATTAACTTAATCAGCGCTTTGAGCAAGCAGGGACCAAATAAAAGCTGTACAAGGATAGTTCTTTAGGGTCCTAAAAAGGGAAAGAACCAGGTTATGGAAGGTAAATATCCTTTGATTTGATTCCAAATATTGTTACCCATTTGTGTATGGGCTGTCCTTAGCCACTTAGCGTGATTAAGGATTTTCTGAGCCCGGAGTACTACGTTCCCAGAAACATTAATGTACACGCAGCATGAAGTGTCTGTGACTGTGCAGGTACCTCCCTGTTCAGCCAGGAGGTAGTCCAGTGTGACTCAGTGGCCCATGACTACACAGGCCAACGAATCCAGGGATCTCTGTAAGGCTAACAGACTTTGTCCTGAATCGGTACTGACTACTTGGACAACACTGGATAGATTTTGGACTTGAGCATTGGTGTACACATCACCCACCATTAATCCAGCAAGTTCTCCCATCAAGGCCATGATCCCTAATCACAATTTTTATAGAAATTGATAAATAGGATCTTAATTTATTGCAGAAACTTTCACCAAAAACAACATAAAATATTGTTTAAAAAAAAAAGAAAAAGAAGCCTAAGTAGAAATATATATATATATATATAAATATATGAGCAGAAATCAAACAGCAAAGTGTAGAGAAAATAAAGGTAAAAATAATTGTTTGAAAAGTGGTAATAAAATTAATATCAGGCAAGAATAATCAAGAAAAACAGAGAGTTCCGGCCATAAATAATGAGGAAACAAAACCAAATATATGAAAATATTGGGAATCAGGCAACGCCTGACTACTGCCTATATGTTCACAATTGCTCATTTCTTATTCTTGTTTTGTCTTGACCAAACTTCAGTCAAGCTTCTCTCCTTTCCAACCAAAAACCAGTTGACACTGGGTTAACCCTGACTCACAGCAATACGTGTGTCACAGTAGAACTGTGCTCTAGAGTTATCAATAGTTGATTTTTCAAAAGTTGATCACCAGGCCATACTTCCAAGGCACCTCTGAGTGGATTCGAACTGCCAGCCTTTTGGTTAGCAGCTAAGTACATCAATCATTTGCACCACCCAGGACTCACTCTCCTCTCCAAAGACCCCTAAAATTTGGCTTACCTCCATGCATAAAAAAGCACTAAATCACTAATGTGCAGAACACCCTCCCTTGATAGCTCATTCTGAGAATCAGCCAATCACAAAGAAAAACTTTTCCTGTTGAAGCACTCTGATTTTGGCAGGTGCACACCACCAAACCATGCCCTCTCCTCCACAAAGTTCCTGCTATCTCTTTTTACTCCTCCCTATATAAGAAGTATTTTTTTTTTCTATTTTGAGATGCTTGGAAATTTCTGAGATCAGAGAAATCTCCCTATTGCAATATTCTTTCTGAATAAAGTACCTCTTTATCTAAGTCTGGATTTGTTTTTATTTGATACTATTATCTCAGAGTGAAAGAGACAAATGAGGTAAGCCTGTTTATCAAATTGGTTTCAAGCTTGGAGACATTTTCCAGACAAAACTACAGGAATGAAGAACCCAGGCAGAGAATGGCAGTCTTGCTCAACAGAATCAATAAAAATCAGTGTGCAAACAAGCTGAGGTTACTAGAATTTCCAAGATAGCGAGACAAAGAAGAAGAAACTATGGAGTGAAAATTCTCTACAAATCTGCTTTGCAAGCCTTTAGAGTCTGACTGAACACTAACGTGCTGTAAATGCGTAGGGCAAAACTCCATGAAAATACGGGCAGAGAGTAACTACCAGAGAACAATAAAGTCACCAATTTCTAGCAAACACACAAAACAGGGAGACACGCACATTTGACCAGTCAGAAAGGAAAGACCCCTTTCAATATCATGAGCAGAAATTACAGAAGTGGCCTTATTAGTATTCTGAAAAAACTCATCCTGGAGTAAACACTCCTAAAGCCAGCTTTAATAAAGCTTAAAAATAAGCCTTTAAAGGATCAAGTTGATCCATAACAAAATTAAATGCCTACCAAAACGGAATTCATTATAGGCAGTCCTCTCTATGTATGGTCGTGTGGGACCATAAAAATAATGGTTCGGGCTAAAATTATGCAAAGAAATCTTAAAAATCCATGGGAAAATTGTTATTTTCTTGATATTTAAAACATTGTTAGAACATTAAGAATTCTCTTGCAGTTGGTTATAAATTCATGGGTAAATTTAGAAATACTAAAACTATTCCATATGGAAAACAGTAATTTAAAACAATAGAAACACTGAGAAAGTGTTTTACAACTTTGTAAGAACTTATCGAAGCCTAGATGGAGTACCTCCATTCCTCCCAGGTCCTTTCTCTCACAACTAAAAACCATGCACCTAACACAACAAAGAAGCATGAGAAGACTCTGAAAGGAGGAAAGCAGGGGGAAGACTGCTTAGGCACCTCTGCATCTCCTTATTGCCTCCCCTACAACCTGGACGGGGTGGAGCAGAAGTCTTCAAACTGGAGCCTCCAAGAAGCAGACAGAAAAGTTATAAGAAAACTCGTTCCCCTAGTCGACAGTAAGGAAAAGGGCCAACTAACAGAAAACATGTGTGTTAACGTTCACCATATTTTAGCCAAACACCAGTGAAAAAGCCACACCACCACTCAGCTTCAGCAGTCAAGCAGAAAGTTTTTATACCACCCCCTACTCCTGCCCCGGTGGTTAAGAGTTCAGGTTGCTAACCAGAAGACTGGCAATCCACTAGGCGCTCAGGTTTGGTTTTTGGATTCATGGCAGGAGTCGTTGTTGTATGCCATGGAGTCGATTCCAACTCATAGTGACCCTACAGGACAGAGTTGAACTGCCCCCATAGGGTTTCCAAGAAGCGGCTGGTGGATATGAACCATGACCCTTTGGTTGGCAGCGTAGGTCTTAACCACATCACCACGGTTTCCTTTCTAAGCCATAGCTGAAGTTTAATGCAATGATACCAGTTGCCAGTGGAGTCAACTATGACTCATGGCTACCTCATGTGTATCAGAGAAGAATTATGCTCCATAAGGCTTTCGATGGCTGATTTTTCAGAAGTAGATCACCAGGCCTTTCTTGCGAGCTCTTCTGGGTAGACTCTAACCTACAACCTTTTGGTTAGCAGCCAAGTGTATTAACTGTATGCACCACCCAGGGACTTTGCTCCTGTTGCAGTGGTCTCTAAACTTGTCTCCTGAATTTCATTCCAGTCCATCACCACTCTGCCAAAGTGAGCATTCTGAAAAACAAATTTTACCATGTTCTCCCATACTGATTAGTATCATATTTCTCCACTAAGATGAAAACATACTGGTAATAATTAGTTCAGATATTATATATGAGCACACACACATAAGTTTTTAATAGTAAAATACAACACTAGTGTTAGATATCATTCAGATTAGGTCTAATGGTGTTCTGTTACTTTGGCAAATGATTTCTTAAAATCTTGTTCTTCCTCTCACTTGCTTCTGATGTGCCTGTTACCCGCCCGTCACACTGTCAGATTTACTATCATTAGCCTTGCTCTCTTCTTTTTCATACTTCTGTTTGTAGCTATATTGTTTCTTCCGTAATTCTGAAAGAAAATTCTGAAAATAGTTATTTTCTGTTACTTAATTTAAGTGTTTACCTAAAGGACAGTTTAAACTTGAGTCATTGTAAATTAGAACTGGAGAGGATGGCTGCTAACCAAACTGTCAGCAGTTCGAATCCACCAGTCCTCTGTTGATGTCACGTGGGGGCTCAGATCGCTCAGTCGCGGATGGGCCCCAAGAGATGTTCTAAGTATGTATCCCCGCCGGCCGCCCTAGACTGCGGACCGTCTACAAAGGAAGTCTGGGGATGTTGGGCCTCACTGGATACACTGCTCTTTTTGACATAAACCGCTCGCACCGCGTGTGTCATAGAGTTTTCCAAAGTTTACAGAGACCGAGTACCCAAGAAACCCTGCATTTCACCGCATCTGGCTTTAGTGAGAAGAAAAAAGTGTGCGACCTTTCAGGGCCCTCTGTTGCTGCTGCGGTGCTGTTCCCTCCATGCACAAGAGAAGGGTGGACGTGGTTCGCGAGGCGGCACAGTAGCCTGAGGCAGCAGGCTCCGGTCCTGGCCGCAAACGCTCGCGATGCTTTACCCTGCCGGTGCTCACCAATACCGCAAACCGCACCTCAGTCCCACCCACTTGGCTTCCTCGAGCACCTTGCGGGCCCAACAGGTGTCCATAGGTGGGGACGACACGTCCTCGGTTAGAAAGCCTTCTCTAGCGATCCTCGAGGTTGCCTAGGGTACAAGGTCAGCCACCGCCCCTCCTCTTGCTCATAAAACACTGGTCGTGGCTCCTAGACAGAGACCCACTCCTTCCCAGGAGGGTCCGCCAATGGGGTTGCGCGCCGCTCTACGCCTACCGTGGCCCGCGCCTCCCCTCTCCTAGGCGGGGAGTGTCTCGCCGGGCCGTGTTGTCTTGCTGCGCTGGGGTTGCCTGCGTGTGTGCGGTTCTCCTCTCGCTCGCCCGCTGGCGGGAGGCCAGGGCCTGTCCCACCCCCCACCAGACGCCGCAGTGTAGCTGTCCACCCGCTTCTGTCCCGTGCTGTAGCAGCGGGTGCGGACGAGGGCCTCCTCACTCGGGGCGTTCCCGGTGACGTACCCCTGGACCGCATAGATAGACGCACACGGGGGCCCCCGGCGCGAGGGTGGGGAGCAGCCTGCCGCATCCATAGTCGTGCGGCGCCCCGGTGGCGTGGTCTGGGCGTAGGAGACTTTCGGGGTTACCGAGGCCAGCTGGCGTTCCAGACGTCCCGGGGTCGCCTTTGTGCCCCACGCTCTGGCGATGAGACCTCGTGTGCGTTTTCCTGGCGACCAACAGTTTCTCAAGCTTCCCCAGGTCGTCCGCGTGCCCCCACCCTCTCAGAGCTCACTGTCCTTTCCGCGCACCGCCGCCTCTTCGCAGCCATCGATCCCCCGCCATCCGACCAGTCGTGCCGCTTGGCCCCCGGTCCAGGACCGAAACCATACTCCCCGGGGATTTGTCCTCAGACTGGGCCATGGCTCCGCGCCCGCAGGGCTGGTAGACGGTGTGCGACCATCGAGCGCGCGGTGGTTGCTCAGGGGTCCAAGGGCTTCCGCGACCGCTGTGGGTTGACCGCGTCAGATTTCCTCCCGCGCCGCCTCCTTTCCGGTGCCCGCCCCCTCCGCCGCCCGCACTCGTCGCGTCGTCCGTCCGGGTTCCGATGCGGGGCCGCGCCCCAGTGTGCATGGCTTCGTGGGTTGCCCGATATCCCCAGGTCCGCTGGGCGCCCTCCGCCGCTGCCCGCCGGCGGTCTGTCGCCGAGGGGCTCTTCCGGAACGGCTTCTTCCCCTTGGTTAGTTTTACGTGTCAGTCTTGCTCTTCTGGGGCTGGGTGTGGACGTGCCCCGGTCGGTGAATTCTTCCGACCTTTCTGGAGTCTGGCTCTGCTCTCTCTTCTGGCAGGCCGGAGGCGCCCTTGGGAGATGTGTGCCTTGTGTGTGTTTGGGGGCGAGGGAAGGGGGGGAGTGGAGGGTGATGGGGGCGAGGGGGCGCCGGAAACATGCCACGAATTAATACTGGTAGGACTCTGACCGGCCCTGGTGGTGAGGTGGTTAAGCATTTGGCTGCGAACCAGAAGGTTCGCAGTTCAAATCCACCAGCCGCACGCTCCTCTGAAACCCTAAGAGGCAGTTCTACTCTGTCCTTTAGGGTCACTATGAATCGAAATCAATTTGGGGGCAATGGGTTTTTTAATAAAGATAAATGACAAGTATGATAATTAGTCATATAACGACAAATATAATATTTTGACTATGAATCTATTTAAAATTTTTATCTTTATGTAATCTTAACTTATTTTGCATGATCTCACTATACACATTAAATTCGAGTTACTGAAACATCAGTATATCCTTCAAGGATTTTCACCATACTCTTGACTAGTGTTTTCTATTATTATCTATATTTCATGAGAGTAGACACATTGATTTTCTAGTGACTAGCCACAGATTTGTATACCTACTTGGACAACTGGAACCATAGACTGAAAAGATTACAATAACAAGGAAAGCAGTGATGTGTATATTTAATTAGTTATTTCTTTATAACATCAGAAACATACCCGGCACTTACAGGACAATATTTTACTTACCTGGAGGGTTGCATTTAGGAGGAGAGGACCAGTCATCTTCCGTACATATATAATGCTGCTCTGAATATTTGCAAGTTTGTAACCCATGTCAAATAAAATTTGCACAGTGTCACCTTCCAGATGTATTTGTCCTGAAGATGAAGAACGCCCATTTTCCACCACAGGAAAAAAGCACAGTCCTAAAGACCCAAAAGATGAATAATGTGTAACATGGAATTTAAAAAGTATTGCATTTTACAATCTCCAAAAGAGAAATTGTAAAAATTAGTTACTTAAAAATTAGTGTATGCATAAGAAAGAAAAATAAATATGCAATTCCATCAATCTTTGTAATAGAATGCAGTTTTTATTTCTAAGAGTTTCTTAGCTATTAAAAAAAATTGGTATTTTTATTCCTCATTTGATTATTATGAGTGGCTTTCCAGAAGTGGAGGCAAAAGACTTTTATCTCCTTAGTGTACTCCCCTTTGCTTTCTCTGTCAGGATCCTCTCTTTTTCACTTTCTGCCTTCTCTCTACATTCATTGGGAGAATAACATAGTAATATTAAGGAACAAAAAGATGTGATACTGGAAAACATGAAAATTAGGAAAATAGTATGAACAAAATTGCATTTTGAATATTCAAAAAAATAAGATTTTATATAAAATATGCAAAACATGAAGTTCCATGGAAAAAAAGCTGTGTTCACACAATGGTAAAATGAGTGTTTAAATATTAGCTGTTAAAATTATTGTATTTAAAAGTAGTATTTAAATAACCCCTAAAAAGATAAAATATGTATATATCTAATCAGAGATGGAAAAGACCTATACAATGAAAACTACAAGACACTACTGCAAGAAACCAGGAGACCTACATAGGTGGAAAAACATACCTTGCTCATGGGTAGGAAGACTTGTGAAAATGAGAATCCTTCCCAAAGAAATCTACAGAGGAGTGCAATCCCAATCCAAATTCCAATGACCTTTTTAAATGAGATGGAGAAACAAATCACCAACTTCATATGGAAAGGGAAGAGTCCCCAGATAAGTAAAGCATTTCTCAAGAAGACAAAGTGGGAGGCCTCACACTACCTGACTTTAGAAACTATTATACCGCCACAATAGTCAAAACAGCCTGGTACTGGTACAACAACAGATACATTGACCGACGGAACAGAATTGAAAATCCAGACATAAATTCATCCACCTATCAGCAGCTGATATTTGACAAAGGCTCAAAGTCCATTAATTGGGGAAAAGACGGTCTCTTTAACAAATGGTGCTGGCATAACTGGATATCCATCTGCAAAAAAATGAAACAAGACCCATGCCTAACAGCGTGGACAAAAACTAACTCAAAATGGATCAAAGACCTAAATATAAAATCTAAAGATCATGGAAGAAAAACTAGGGACAAGGCTAGGAGCCCTAATACATAGCATAAACAGAATACAAACCAAAAGTAACAATGCACAAACACCAGAAGAAAACTAGACAACTGGGAGCTCCTAAAAATCAAACACTTATGCTCATCAAAAGACTTCACCAAAAGAGTAAAAAGACAACCTACAGACTGGGAAAGAATTTTGACTATGACAAATCTGATCAGCGTCTAATCTCTGAAATCTACAAGATACCGCAAAACCTCAACAATGAAAAGACAAATAACCCAGTTAAAAAATGGGCAAAGGATATGAACAGGCACTTCACCAAGAAGACATTCAGGCAGCTAACAGACATGAGGAAATGGTCACAATCATTAGCCATTAGAGAAATGGAAATGAAACCTACAAAGAGATGGCATCGCACCCCAGCACGGCTAACATTAATGCAAAAAACAATAAATGTTGGAGAGGTTGTGCAGAGACTGGAACACTTACACACTGTTGATAGGAATGTAAAATGGTACAACTGCTTTGGAAATCAATTTGACACTTCCTCAAAAACCTAGAAATAGAAATACCATACAATCCAGCAACCTCCTCCTTGGACTATATCCTAGAAAAATCAGAGCCTTCACATGAAGTGTTATATGCACACCCATGTTTACTGCAGCACTGTTCACAGTAGCAAAAAGATGGAAACAGCCTAAGTGCCCATCAACAGACAAATGGAAATACAGATTATGGTGTATTCACACAGTGGAATACTATGCAATGATAAAGAAGAATGATGAATCTGTGAAACATACCAGCAGAATCTGGAAGGTATTACGCTGAGTGAATTTAGTGAGTCGCAAAAGGACAAATATTGTATAAGACCACTATTACAAGAACTCAAGAAAAGGTTTAAACACAGAAAACATTCTTTGTTAGTTACAAGGGAGGGGAGGGAGTGGAAGGGGTATTCACTAACTAGATAGTAGACAAGAATTATCTTAAGTGAAGGGAAGGAGAACACACACTACAGGGGAAATCAACACAACTGGACTAAACCAACAGCTAAGAAGTTTTCTGAATGCAGCCAAACACTTCGAGGGACAGAGTAGGAGGGAATGGGGTTTGGGGACTATGGTTTCAGGGATATCTCCTAGGTCAATTGGCATAATAAAGTTTATTAAGAAAATATTCTGCATCCCAGTTTAGTGAGTGCCATCTGGGGTCTTAAAAGCTAGTGAGCGGCCATCTAAGATGCATCAATTTGTCACAACCCACTTGGAGCAAAGGAGAATGAAGAACACCAAAGACACAAGGAAAATATTAGCCCAGGAGATAGAAAGGGCCACATAAACCAGAGACTCCATCAGCCTGAGACCAGAAGAACTAGATGGTGCCTGGCTACCACCAATGACCGCCCTGACAGGGAACACAACAGAGAGTCCCTGGCAGAGCAGGAGAAAAGTAGGGTACAGAACTCAAATTCTAGTAAAAAGGTCAGACTTAATGGTCTGACTGAGTCTGGAGGGCCCCCGGAAGACATGGCCCCTGGACTCTCTGTTAGCCTAGAACTGAATCCATTCCCGAAGCCAAACTTCAGACAAAGATTAGACTGGACTATGAGACATAAAATGATACTCGTGAAGAGAGTGCTTCTTAGCTCAAGTAGATACATGAGACTAAGTGTCCTGTATGGAGGCATGATGAGAAGGCAAAAAGGGACAGGAGCTGGTTGAATGGACACGGGAAATCCACGGTGGGAAGGAGGAGTGTGCTGTCACATTATACGCAGAGCAGCTGGGGTCACATAGCAATGGCTGTATAAATTTTTGTATGAGAAACTGACTTGAACTCTAAACTTTCAATTAAAGCACAATAAAAAAAGTAGCTTTTAAAACTAAAATATTTAGGTATGAAAATATTTAGCAAAAGTATATAGATATTTTTCTCATTAGATTTACGATTGACTCCTTATAAAAAGAAGAAGAATGACATATATTATCTTTGCCTGCTTATCTAGTCCCCACCCTTATGATTGTGAAGACTCTCTGATCCCTTCTGGCACATCTCACGCCACTCATGAATGATTCTTCCAGATAATGGTGAGTGCATTTACTCACTGCGACACTTTGGTATTGGTGACCATCCTTCCTCTGTGCAGGTTATTTGAGTCCAGAGAGACTGCGAAGCAGATACATAGCTATGATCACAGGTATAGTAGAAATATTTTCGTATAGCAACTGGGAAGGTTTGTTTAGGTTGATTTTCACCATATGTTCTTCCATGTTTTATTTCTGGAAAATTGCAAGTTCTCTCTTGGGAAAAACAAAACAATCTGTAGGTTAATGAAAAATAATACTTTATATAATAACATTAATAATTCTATTATAACGTTTAGCTGAATTTGTCCACTTGTATTAGTTATTTGGGGACTAGCAAAATCTATTTCTAAACCTACAAAGCTGTTTGATGAGGTCAGTTTTGGAGTCACATCATGTGTATATCTTTTGTAAATACCTCCAAGATTAAAATCACACAAAAATGTAAATTCAGAGGAAGAGGGTGTCATGGATATCTGTCTACTTGGCTGTATAATGATTCCCAGTATTGTATGATTGTCTACCATTTTGTCATCTGATGTGATTTCCCTGTTGTAAATCCTGTCACTATGATATAATGAGATGGATTAGTGGCAGTTATATTGATGAGATCTACAAAATTAGATAGTGTCTTAAGCCAATCTCTTTTGAGATATAAAAGAAGTAGCAGACAGACATGGGGACCTCATACCACTAAGAAAGCACCACTGGGAGCAAAGAGCATCTTTTGGACCTGGGGTCCCTGTGCCTGAGAAGCTCCTCGACCAGAGGAAGGTTGATGACAAGGACCTTCCTCCAGAGCTGACAGAGAGAGAAAGCCTTCCCCTGGAGCTGATGCCCCAAATTTGGACGTGTAGCCTACTAGATGTGAGAGAATAAATTTCTCTTTGTTAAAGCCATCCACTTGTGGTATTTCTGTTACAGCAGCACTACATGACTAAGACTGAGGGTAAACATGACTCTATCCAGTAGACTTTGCAGATCTAAGAAATATACTACTGGTCTAAGAAATATGCTGCTATTTATAGTTCTTCATTTCCTTCCTTTATGTCTCACTTCCTTTGCCTTTCCCATTTTTGGTAAAGAGAATTTGAATATAAAATATTCATTTAAAAAAATCAGTAAAAAAAAATAGAACAATACAACAGAGATACAATTACTAATTCTGATGAATGTCCTCTAGGAATATTTATGCTGGTATGTTTATACATTTTTGAGTGATTATCACTGCCTTTTATTGAAAATGTATAAATATTATTCCTTTTTATAGTACTTTCGAGAAAACAAGGCTGGTCTGCTTCTCAAGCTCAAGTCCTTATATCAGAACAGCACTATTTTTCCTTACTATTTTCTGTTTTATTCTAATTTATCTTTCTTGTTCTTGTTTGAAAAAGCTACGTGTAGCAATTCAGCTAACGAAGTTAACCAGGTAAATTCATTTTTCTACATTTTGGTAGTGATCACGGTTGATGTTCCAAAATAATTAAAACTATCAAATGGTGTGGTAGAAAACACTGTAAAATACGAAGTGTTTATCTGAAAATAAAAATGAGAATGGCATCATTCTGAGAAGTGTGCATGGAATTCAGTCTCTTCCCAGATTGAGCTGTCATTTTGCTTTCAACAAATCACTCAGTTTTAATCAGAGTATGGGTGATTACTTTTAGATATTCATTGGTGTAGGCGGCAGGATTCTGAAAGATATTATCTTCTGCATTACTGAGAAGTCGTGGAACCAGCTCACCCTGGTACCAGCAAGGGTCCCTTGTGCCCATAAGTGTCTCCTCTAATTCTCTGGGTTAACTGGAAGTAAGCCTCTCACATACAAGCCTCTGCTTATTGCAAAGATGGCTCTTTGAGAGATCTATTGTCTATTTACCTTCATTTTCTGTTTATCTCCTGAGAGTCGTTCTGGGTTCGTTACCAAAATAAGTTTGGTGGGACTGCCACCTCACAGCCACTCTATATTATTGAACTCTCTTTTGTTTCTGCTGCACAGTAGAATTTTCACGAGCATTAGGTCTTTAATAATTGCAGGTTTCCCTGTAAGATGGGAAATACAACTTCCAAGACTGAAGCAGAAACCCCTAAGCAAACTCCTGCAGTTTGTATGACTAAGCGTTAGGTCCGCACTTCAGTCGTATATTTACACTGCTGGCATGCACTTACAGAGCGAAATTTAAAGACCAAAAGCTTTTGCAGGAGTCATTTGAATTAACAAAATTAAACTTTCTGCACAGTAACTTAGAGGGTAAGAGCTTACAAATAAAATTAAAGCAATAGGTGGCATGTATTGATTGCTACTTGGAAGCTTCCAAAAGAAATCAAAACAACAATTTTGACTCCTTGCAGGAGACTGTTTCAAAACCAGCTAAACAAATTAAAGAATTACAGTCTCAGAGCTCTGTAACCTTGATGAACACCTGCCCGGCAGCAGCCCCGACACCCTCCCTTTCCCAAAATCTCCCTCTTTCTCAAAATAGCTCCCTTTCCCAAAATGTTTCTGTCATGGATTGAATTATGTCCCCCCAAAATATGTCATCTTAGATAGGCCATGATTCCAAGTATTGTATGGTTATCCTCCTCTTTGTGATCTGATGTGCTTATCATTTGTGTTGTAAATCCTAACCTCTGTGATGTTTATGAGGTAGAATTAGAGGCAGTTATGTGAATGAAGCAGGACTCAATCTAAAGGACTTGGTGGTACCTTCAGTCAATCTTTTGAGATGTAAAACAGAGAAGCCAGAAGAGAAGAGAGGGTTCTCATGCCACAAAGAAAGAAGCACCACGAGCAGAATGCATCCTTGGACCTGGGGTTCCTGTGCTGAAAAGCTCCTAGACCAGGGGAAGATTGATAACAAGACCTTCTCCCAGAGCCAAGAGCATGAGAAAGCCTTCCCCTGGAGCTGGGATCCTGTATTCAAACTTATAGCCTCCTAAACCATGAGAGAATAAACTACTGTTTATTAAAGTCATCTACTTGTAGTATTTCTGTTATAAGGGCACTAGATATCTAAGATGGGCTCTCTTTCCCAAAGTGGCTCACTTTCCCCAAGTGGTGAAGTCTCTGGTATCTGTAGTCCACCCCTAGCCTCCGACATCCTGCTCCCTTCCCCTACCACTGCCCCTCCAGCAGTTACTGCCCTGTACACCTCTTTACCTACGTACTCCAATGAAAAAGCCCCTACTGAGCCTCCTGTTATCTCAAAGAACCTCTAGAAGATGTAAAACCCTTTTTTTAAATGATTTTTAAAACTAAACATCCTGAAGAGGGTCAGAAGCCACAAGTTAATTTGTCCTCTGGTCAAAAGCAGAACCTCACGCTATTAAAGAATTTCCTAATCCTCTCAAAGATCCTCAAAACTTCACGCAATAATTTATAATCCTGGCTGATATCTACAAACCTGGTCTGCCAGATTTATATAATTTAATAAACTCACCGATAAGGCCAGGTGACTCTCAAACCCATTTCCATCAAGTCAATTCCAAATCAAAGATGCATGGAAATGGCCTGTTGGAAAAATCCTATAGAATCCCAAAACACCCAGCCTAATATTCCTGGCATGGAACTAATAGTATATACAAGAACTATTGTCACAAACCTTCTTGAAAATATCCCAAAGGTTTTCCCCTGAAAAATAGATTGGAAGATGGTTCAGAGTTGCTAACAAAATAAAGATGAAAATGTTTATATCTACAGGAACTGTTTGACTAAACTCCTTTGAGAAAACTCTGGTTTAAAGCTAGAAGAGTCTGAATCCTGTATTGCTTTCAAATCACTTTTTGTTAATGGCCTCCATCTGGAGCTAGCTGTATTAGTCAAATGCCACAAATAGATTTAAAAAATGGAAGCAAACCACACTTAGCCACTCTTGCTTATAATTTGTCCCAATTTTAACACAAACTTAGGAAGCTGAACAGAGAAGTAATGTTAAAGAAAATAAACGTATGGCCCTGTAATTACAGCAGTTACAGTCCCAGCCTCAAAATTTCTCCACAGAAAACAGGTCCTCCCAACATACGGCTAAGACTGGGCCCAGTAACTTACCCTTTTTTGTTACTACTGTAAAAAGCCCAGATATTTCAAAAGGGAATATTTAAAACTAAAAAATAAACTAAACAACCTAACACTAGATGTAGCCCAGAACCAAATAGAATGAAGGGGCTCCAGGGACAAATCAGAGGGTTTTCCTATGGTAGCACTAAACTCTCAGGCAGAAACTACTATTCAAATAAATGGAGAAACGTAAGATTTTAAGACACAGGTTTAGCCTTATCAGCAATAAACCCCACAAATTTACAAAAGCACTTGCCCTAGAGTAATAAAACCTCAAGAGCCATGGAGGTCACTGATCAAGAACAGATTTTAACCTTTTTCTAGCCTTTTTCTGTCTCTTTAGGACCTGTACAGGACATATACTCTTTTTCCTCAGCTTAGATACTCCAGTAAATTTACTAGGAAGGGATCTGTTATCCAAGTAGAATTTTCAAAAATTCTCGGAACAGAAGAAACATTATTAGATTTACCTGAAGCAAATCAATAGATAGACTCTCTGATAGGAAATACTTTAAGTGAAGAAGCCTAGTGCTATTTACAAGCACTCAGGCTATGTGTGCAGTAAGGCCATTCTGCTACTTTATCCAATTCTATAGAATGTCTTCTGTACCCAAACATTTATGAGCTAATACTTCTACCATTGTTGGTTAGGTCTTGTCAGCTGAACAGATTAAAATTCAAATACATACCTCTAAATTTTACCTAAAATTTCTCAATATCCTTTAAAAAGAGAAGTTAAGGAATGACTTGTTCTTATAATTCAAGACTTTTGGGTGAAAGCCTTAATAATCCCTTGCTGCAGTCCGTGTAAGTGTTTTCCCTGTTAAGAAATCCAAGAATTGGGGCTGGGAATTTATGCAAGACTTAAGTGCTATTAATGGTATAATAATTCCAAGATTCCCCCTAAATGCTAATTCTCACCTATTTCTTTCTAATATTCCTCCCAAAACAATTCGTTTCAAAGTAGTTGATCTTTACAAGCTTTTATTTTTTAGCATCACAGTCCATCTGGACAGTCGATATTTTCTTGCTTTCATTTTGAGGAAGCAACAATTTACCTGGACTGTCATGCCCCAACATTTTACATAGTCCCCCATCTATTTTTCTCAGATTTTACGTGTTGATTGACAGCCTTTACAGTTCACAGAGTTCTACCTTATGGCAGTATGTGGATGATTCATGTGTGTGTTCTAACGCTCAGCAGGAATGTCTTATGGATAGTATTCTCTTATTACAACATTTGGCCAAAGGAGGTCATGAAGCCTCCAGAGACAAATTACAGTTAACTCAATCTTTTGTTAAAAATGTAAGCCATATTATTTCAGCAAAAGGGGTCACTATAGACCACAAAAGAAAAGAAATTGTCTTGGCTTATCCTGTCCCTACCACCAAGAAACAGTTAAGAGGATTTCTAGGACTCTGCAGCCACTGCAGAACTTGGATGCCTAATTTGTATTTGCTGTCTCAACCATTTTACCATTGTCTAAAGAGTTCACAGACTGATCCTTTCCAGCTATTTGAGAAAATAATAAAGGCTATCACTCAACTAAAAGAATCTCTTAACCACCGCACCACCAGGGTTCCACATTGGCTCTAGAGTTTCCTAGCTATAATTTAGAATTTTCATTTTTTGTTCATGAGATTCTGGGAATGCTCTAGATGGTCTCACACAAAAACACAGAGGACAACAAAGATCCAATGGTTATTGCACCATCCAGCTGGACCCAATTACAAAAGGCTACCCCCAATACCTTATAGCAGTCACTGCAACCAATAGATTGGTATTGTCCGCAGCAGATTTAGTTTGGGAAAATTTCTTGCTGTTTATGCAGCTCATCTTGTGTCAGCCATTTTAAATTCAACGCTTATGCAACACCTGTCAGCCAGCAGGCAGACTTCTTATGAAGTTCTCCTTTGGCCACGTCCAAAACTCGGTTACATGCTGTAACCTCTCTGAATCCATCTACATTGTTACCTTTACCTGATAATGGTGACCATCTAACCTACGATTGCTTAAATCTTACTGAAGAGCTTTTGTCTCCAAGACAAGGGTTATGGATTGAATTGTGTTCCCCCCAAAAAATGTGTGTCAAATTGACTATTCCATGATTCCCAGTATTGTGTGATTATCTGATGTGTTTTTCCTATATATTGTAAATCCTACCTCTATGACGTTAATGAGGTGGGATTAGCAGCAGCTATGTTAATGAGGCAGTACTCAGACTACAAGATGAGGTTGTGTCTTAAGTCTATCTCTTTTGACATATAAAATAGAGAAATGAGTAGAGAGAGAGGGGGACCTCATACCACCAAGAAAGCAGCTCCAGGAGCAGAATACATCTTTTGGACGCAGGGTTCCTGTGCTGAGAATTTTCTCAACCAGGGGAAGCCTGATGACAAGGATCTTCCTCCAGAAATGACAGAGAGAGAGACTTTCACTAGAGATGGCACTCTTTATTCAGACTTCTAGCCTACTAGAGTGTGAGAGAATAAATTTCTGTTTCTTAAAGCCATCCACTTGTGGTATTTCTGTTAACAGAACACTACATAACTTATACAAGAAGGTTTACAAGAAGCGCTGTTATTGAATCCTGATTTAGTTTTATTTATAGATGGGTCATATTTAATGGTGAACCTACCAGCTCTCATTACCAGGGAGGATATACTTTTATTATTACTTCAGTTGAGGTCCTTGAAAGTGGCACCTTTCCTGAAGTCAGTTCAGCAGAGCAAGCTGAAATAATCACACTAGCAAACGGTTGCAAACTGGTTTCTGGACCATCAGTAGATATTTTTATAGACTCCAGGTACGTTATTGGCATTATTAAATATTATGGCATGTTATGGAAACAAAAGGGTTTGCTAACTTCTTTTGGGACCCAAATGAAAAATGGCCCTTTAGTAGCGGACCTCTTAGAAGCCATTCTGCTCCCTCTGAGATTGTTGTAATTAAAATCATGGCCCATGAATCCAAAGAGATTCCACAAAGAGAGGAAATTTAAGGAAACTGATAGATCAGCTAAACAAACCTCTTCCCAATCACCTTTCAAAGCCACCACCCTCATTTATAACCATGATAGTTCCATTCATGATCATGATGAAAAGGAAGGAACAGCTAATATTAACAGAACAGTTAAGATGTCTGTAAATATGGCACCAGTAGTATGTTGCCTACCAAAATTTGACTGGAAAGAAATTTCAGAAGCACTTTTTAGATATCAACAATTAACACCCACAGAAGAAATTAGAGAATGAAAGCTGTCCAGCTGTCATTACCAGCCAACCACTGGATTGTTAATTTTGCCTAATAAAAAAACCATTTTTCCAGAATGCTAACATGTTTTAGTGGTTCCAAATTCCTGGCATGATAATATGGAAATAACAGCAGATGAACTAATTGAGCCTTTAGAATCTATTTGGGAAGATTTTTATGCAGCTGTAGACCATGTATTTTCCTCATAGTTTTAAAAATCACACTCCCAACAGGAGACAGAGTACCTAGTAACCAGGGATACAAGGTTTCCTACTACACACCCTTCTTCCCTGTACGTGGCCTCTGCCAATTTCCAACGGGCCACAGTTGCTTGGCCAGAGAGACATCAGCTCACTGTCACCCAGATTCACCATTTTGGACCTCAGCCACCAAAGACAGCATACAGGGATTATCAGAAGGCAACTTCCTGGATTTCCCAACAGGAGACAAAGCACCCTAAAACCAGGGATACATGCTCTCCTAGTCCACAAGCTTTTTCCCACGTAGCCTGCATTGCTTTGCAACAGTCCACAGTCACTCAACGAGAGAGATACTAGCTCACTGCGGCCCAGGTCCAATCACCTACCAGTATTTGGCTCATTCAGTGCCATTTTTGTTTGTTTTTGCTATTCTTTTTTCGCTCTTTTTGTTGCTTCTCTCTCTCTCCATTCCTTACCTTCTGTTCTCCGCCCAAGCTAGCCCTGTGTGCCATGCCCTAACCTCCATGACAAGCTGTGCCACACTGCATGGCCACCCCAGGTTTGTACCACCCCTGCTGGAAGTCTCCCACAGAGTCATTTTTTATTTTTTTTTTTAGTTTCTTCTCTCTCTCTCCTTTCTTTCTTTTCTTTCTCCTCTCAAGCTGTCCCCATCTGACATTACCACCCGTTCTTGGCATGCTCTGCTACCCTACTCTGCTAGAGAGTCATTGGCACCTGGCCTCCCAGATCTGCATCACCCCCTCTGGCAGGTTCTCTTAGTACCTTCTGGTTTTTCTTTTCTGGTTAATTCTCACTCACTCCCTTATTTTCCTTTCTCCAGTCCAACTAGCCCCTTGAACTGCCCTCACCTCTTCTCAATGGGCAGTGTTGCACTGCTTGGCTAGAAAGCCACTATCACATGGCCTCCCAATGTGTGGGCTGCCCCCTGGGGCAGCTCCTTCAGTGCAATATTTTTTCCTTTTTTCTGTTTGTTTCTTCTCTCTCTATTCCTTCCTTAATTTCCTTTCTCCTGTCTCCTCCTTGACAGGCTCAGCCACACCACTTGGCTAGAGAGCTATCAGCACACAAACTCATAAGGTCTACCCAGACTCTGCCTGCCAAATCCTAATATGCCTTCGTTTTACTTCCTTTTTTCTTTTTCTTTTTTTGTTTCTGTCTTCTTTGTCTTCTTTCGTTCACTCACTTAGCTCTTCACATCACATCCTCTCCCTTCTCTCCTGCCTATCTGCACCTCATGCAGAATGCCATGGCCCTGAGCATCCTTTTTTGTTGGTTTTTTTTTTCTCCTTTTTTTTGTTTTAGGTTTTTCTATTTCTTTGTTTAGTTCTCTTCTCTCTCTTATTTCCCTTCTGTCTTTCTTCATTTCCAGTTTCTTGATTTATTCATTTTTTTCTTTTACCCTTTCTCTTTTTTTTTCATTTTTGTTTTTCCCCATTTCTCAGTCTCTCATCTCTCCACTCCAATAGCAAGCTAGCTTAGCACTCTTTTTTGTTTGTGTGTATGCTTTTGGTTCCTGTTCCCATCTCCTCTCTCTCATCTTTCCCATACCTGTCTAAACTCCACACATCACAATCTAAACCCTTCTTCCTGTCTACCTGCACCATGCGCCGAACATCACACTCCCAAGCAGCACAGGCACGGCCTACTGGAACCTCCCTGCACTGATTCAGTGTACGCACTGTCAGCCTTTGAATGTGCCACAAAAAACGTATCCCAGCAACTCCGCTCCAGCTGGACTTGCCCTGCTATACCATACCTGATTTACTAACCCTGCCCATTGGAGAAGGAGGTGAATAGTATTTTGCCCACAGATGAGCAAATGACAAAGAATGCACAGCCTGCCTGCTCAGACATAACCAAATAAAACAAAAAAGCAGGAGGAAACAAACAAATCTACAGTCAATAAATGAGGAAAATATCCACTGAATGCCCTTACGACAGCAGACGATATCAAAACATTTACAAAAACAAGACAGGATGGTTCCAGTAGACATCCAAAATAAAACACCAGATGATCTTCCAGTAGAAGAAAAGGCACTAGACCTAACTGAAAGGGAATTCAAATCTCTAATATTCAGAATTATCCAAGAGTTGAAGCAAAAAACAGACAAAAGTGAGGAAAATATAAATGAATTCACTGAAAAGGCAAACAAATTCATGGAAAATACAGACAAAAAGTGGAAGAATTCAAGGAGAATAATTTAGGAAAAAAATGCTAAAATAAATTCACAACTAGAAATCATACAAAAACAACAATTAGAAATCCAAAAGATAAACAACAAGATTTCAGAAATGGACAGTGCCACAGAAGGGCTACAGAGCAGGTTTGAAATGATGGAAGATAGAATCAGTGAAATTGAAGAGAAACACTTGGATACAACGTTGTTAGAGGAAAAATCAGAGAAAAGAACAAAGAAAAATGAAGAAATCCTGAGAATTATGTGGGATACAATCAAAAGCAAAAAACTGCAAGTGATCAGAGATTCAGAACAGGGGGAGAAAACAGAAAACACAGAGAGGATCACTGAAGAATTGCTGGTGGAAAACTTCCCCAATGTCATGAAAGATGAAAAGCTGACCATCCAAAAAGCTCAACCAACCCCATATAGAACTGACCCCAAAAGAAAATCACCGAGGCATTCAAAATCACACTCGACAAAACCAAAGACAAACAAAGAATCCTGAGAGCAGCTCCTGAAAAATAAGAAGTTACATACAAAGGAGAAAGAATAAGACTAAACTCAGATTATTTGCAGAAACCATGCAGGCAAGAAGGCAATGGGATGACATATATAAAACCTTGAGAGAATAAAAATTGTCAGCCAAGAGTAATATATCCTGCAAAACTCTTGTTGAGATATGATGGTGAAATTAGGTCATCTCCAGATAAACAGAAAATAAGGGACTATGTAAAAAACAAAACAAACTTATGAGACTTATTAAAGGAAGTCCTTCAACCCTAGAAAAACAATATCAGACCACAGGCTAAATACAGAACGCAGGATTGTACTAGCCAGATACCAACCTAGGGAATAAACTAAAGACTTTGCAAAACCAAAAGAATTGCAAAAGGGAACCAGAGAGGTTAATCTGTAAATGACAACAGCATCAGAACAATGAAAGAGGGAACAAACTGTGTAGGTATAGAACCTTCTAATGGAGAGGAAATCAAGTGGTATCAAGTAATAATAGACTGGTTCAAATCTAGGAAGATAAGGGTAAATTTCAAGGTAACTGTCTTAGGCTGGGTTCTCTAGAGAAGCAAAACCAGTAAAGTGTATAAATATATATATAGAGAGAGAGATTATATCAAGGAAACAGCTCACATGATTGTAGAGGCTAGAACGTCCCAAGTCCGTGGATCCGGGTGGAGGCCTCTCCCAAGTCACACAGCTGCAGAAGCTGGCAAGCCCAAGATGGGCAGTTTGGAGAGGAGGGCTCCCACTCACAGGTTGTGCAGATCGACGAATCCCAGGTTCTGCAGATAAGCTGAAAGCTCAAGTCCCAAGAACGGGAGATGAGATGACAGGAAGCAGCCACAAGATCCAGAGAGAGCAAAAAGCCAGAATGTCTGCTTATATACAGATGTGGGCCACACACCCAAGTAGACTCCCTTTCATCTGATTGACTACTCACAGTATATTCACTCATGGGAGTGATTACATTAAAACACTGAGAATCATGGCCCAGCCAACCTGACACGCAATCTTAACCATCACAGTAACCATAAAGAAAGTTAACAAACCTACTCATCAATATAAAGAAGAAAAACGTAAAGTCTCTATAAAAACAAAACCTGCCAAAACAAAAGAAATGAAAAAAAATCCACAAACAAAGGGAACTCAGCACAGGAGAGTAAAAGGAACAAAGAAAACTTGAACACCACAAAAAAAAAAAAAGGGGGGGGGGTTCTACAAAATGCAATCCCACTTTTAGGAATATATCCTAGAGAAATAAGAGCTGTCACACTAATAGACATATGTGCACACATATTGATTGAAGCACTGTTTATAGTAGCAAAAAGATGGAAACAACCTAGATGCCCATCAACAGATGAATGGATAAACAAACCAGGATACATGCACACAATGTAGTATTATACAAAGATAAAAAACAATGATGAATCTGTGAAGCATCTCATCACATGGACGAAACTGGAGGACATTGTACTGAGTGAAGTAAGTCAATCACAAAAGGACAAATATTGTATGAGACCTCTACTATTTAACACAATTAAAAGTTTACACACAAAAAGAAACAATCTTTGTTGGTTACGAGTGACGGGAGGGGTGTGGGGGGGAACTAAAGAGATAAGTGGTAACTTTGGTGAAGGGTAAAACAGTACATCTTACTGGGGAAGCCTGCACAACTTGTACAGAGAAAGGTCATGGAAGCTCCACAGACAGTTGCAAACTGCCCGAGGGACTGAATTGCTGGGCGGAGGGCTGTGGGGACCATGGTGTCGGGGAACTTCTAGCTCAATTGGCATAACACAGTTTATAAAGACAATGTTCTCCATTCTACCTTAGTGTGTAGTGTGTGGGGTATTAAAAGCCTGTGAGCAGCCATCTAAGATACTCCCCTGGTCTCACCACTTTGGGAACCGTAAAGAGAAAATACATTAAAAAATTATTCAAAAATTGTATTATTAAACTTTGCTTTTAAAATCCAGTAGAAACGACTGACTTTTAATTGTCATTTATATTTCAAAAGACGAAAAACAAAGCCCACTGATGTCGAGTTGATTCGGATATATAGAGACCCTATAGGACAGAGTAGAACTGGCCCACAAGGTTTTCAAGGAGCACCTGGTGGATTCAAACTGCCGACCTTTTGGTTAGCAGCTGAACTCTTAACCCCTATGCCACCAGACTTTCTTATATTTCAAAGACCTGGCCAATAAAAGGCACTGAAAGTGATGAGATTTTAATAGAACTGAACATTATCAACTAGCACAACAGCGCACAATTCATGGAGTCTAAATTGCTGTGTGCCGTTGGGCCAATCCTGACTCATAGTGACTCTATTTGACAGAGTACAACTGCCCTACATGGTTTCCAAGGTAGTAAATCTTTATGGAAGCCAACTGCTACATCTTTCTCCCGCAGAGCAGCTAGTGGGTTCGAACCACCGACCTTTTGGTTAGCAGCCAAGGGCTTAAATTTTGCACTGCCAGGCCTCCAATAAAAGAATCGGAGGTAATGGAAGGATGCCTGATAACAGGTGATGGGCAGGAGAAGTACACAGTGAGCTGAGAACATTGCACTGCCCTACAAGAGGAGAGATGTGCAAAGCCTAATGGGAATCTGTCAGATGCAGTCAGGAGCCAGCTTCAGGGGGCACCCACTAGCCACATTTGGAATAATTTGGGTGCAAAAGAATAAATGACTATAATTGATTGTGACAAATCGAACAAATGAAATCTCTGAATCCTTGATATACACAACAGAAAGAGCAGGGAGAGTTTTTCATCCAGCTCTCTTAGTGCTATAGTTCCTACAGATCCTTTTTCATTTATATCAGTAAGATTCAGTTTGATCATTAAAGGTTTTGTTTTTTTCTAGAATTTAAAACTGTTTCTAGCCAAGAGTGTTTTTTAACTATTTAATGTTATCTGAAATGTATGATCATAAAAATTGTATTTTGGAACCTTATTGTTGCCTATTTACCAAAATTCTCCCCCCCTCACAAAATCATGAAAGTATTATTAGACCTGAAGATAATTACAAAGTCTTTAGAGTCATCAAATATATTCTCTTTTTAGCCATCTTTATTTTAAAATAACATTCTTGTAATTCTAATATGATACATGTTAAAAATTTAGAAAACAACCAAGTATAAAGGAGTTAAACACTAATACTCTTATCTCTAAACTCAAATAAGATACTGTCGATGGGTGCCATCATGTTGATTTCACCTCATAGTGACCGCATGTGACAAAAGTAGAACCAAGTAGGGTTTTCTTGGTTGTAATCTTTATAGAATCATACTGCCAGGCCATTCTCCTATGGAGCCACTGTCTCGGTTCAAACCACCAGTCATTTTGTTAGCAGCCATTAGTGCCATCAGGACTCTTTAACCCAAATATAGTCATGGGAATATGTTATCCACTTTCCTTTGTTCTATAGAAATTCAGAGCTTATAGTATCGTGTACATTCAGTTGCGTGTGTGTTTATACATGATACTGGATTTTTGTCACTTTTTATGTCAGTGTTATGATTGCTGTAAAACCTATTCAATTTTAATTTCTCCTTATAATTAATACAAATCATTAAGTGTGCTAGACATCTTGTAGAAAATCATACATTTGACCTTTTTTGGCAAATTTATCTATAGATAGACAAGTAGGCTAATATTAGGAATTTATAAATAATTGCTTATATTTTGCTACTAGCATAGGCTTGACTTAATTTGGTTTTTACATGTTTGTTATGTAATATTATTTTGAAGCTGGAAACCACGAGAACTTTTCCATTGCCTCTGAAATACAGTGTCTCAGAAAGCCTCAGATATTATGTTGTATACTTTGACAGAGGACTTTTGGCAACATGGTGCTATAGACAGAAGCACGAAGCTGTCCCTCCATAGCAAAGACTCGAAAAACTAAGGCAAGCAGAGATAAACGTCAATCCTGAAGCACTAAGCATCAAATGAAGAGATAAGGAACTCAGCCAACCACCGAATGGAATAAGAAACTGACAGAGAACAGAGAGCAAGGGCAGATACATGCAGAGGTCCCCTATCAGCTAACACAGCACAGATCCACCATCTTGGATTCCTATCAGAGACAGGTGAACAGGGACTATGGGAAAGCAACTTCACAGAGCTTCCAGCAGGAGACAGAACAACTGGTAATCAGTGATATATGCTTTCCCACCCCACCACCTTTCTTCACACTCCCCCCCCCCCAGCCTCCTCTACTTCCTGTGGCCACATTCTCGTGACCAAGAAGCATAAGCTTCACCCCAGTGCCACTTAGATTTCCCCCACCCACACAGGCCAGCTCCGTGAGCGCCATTTGTTGGCTGCTGTTTTTGCTTTTTTTCTCCTTCTTTTGCTTTCTTCCATACCTCTCAAAACCTCTCCTCGTTAATCTCAAATACCTGGCTCCATGTGCCATATTTGCTTCTTCCTGAAAGTCTGTGAAATGCTGCTGGACTGTGGAATTGATTCCTGGCCCATGTTGCCACGCTAGTGGGATCCCCGGGGCTTTCTTTGTTCTATTTTGGTTTGTTTGTTTCCTTTTTCTTTTCTCAGCTTGAGAGCCCCATCTAGACAGGCAGTGCTGTGAGGCTTGGGAGCTATGCCCTCAGTCTGTGCAGATGTGCAGGAAGTTCCCTTGCGGAATTTTTTTCTTGTTTTTTGGTTTTTTGGTTTTGTTTTCTTTTTTTTTTCCTTTTTCGTCTTTCTTCATTTGCCAGTTTCTCATCTCTCTATACCTACTTTCTCTTCCTTTCTCCTGAATACCGGGCATGGTGTGACACCTCTAACCCTTCTAGCCAGGCTGTACTTCACTGCCTGGGAACAACTTCCTCTTTTCTCACAGCTGTACCAGTGCGATCCATGGGGGATTTGATTTTTTTTTTAATCTAATATTTATTTATTCATTTTTTTCTTTTACACTTTTTCTTATTTTTTTCCTTTTTGTTTTCCTCCATTTCTCAGCCTCTCATCACTCCACTGCAACAGCAACCTCCCTTAGCACTTTTTTGTCTGTTTGTATGTTTCTGGCTCCTGTTCCTCTCTCCTCTCTTTCCTCTTTCTCATACCCATCTTAGCTCCACCCATCATAATCTCCCTCCTTCTTTCCTGCCTACCTGCAGCATGTGCTGGAGATCACCCTCCCCCCCCCCCCAAGTAGCACAGACATGGCCTACTGGAACCTGACTTGCACTGATTCATGGCTCGCCCTGTCAGCCCTAGTATATGACACAAACAACCCATCCCAACAATTATCCTGCAGTTGGACCTGCCCTGCTGTACCATACCTGAGGGACACACCCAGCCTGTTAGAGAAGGAGGTGAAAAGTATAGTGCCTCCAGATGAGCAAAGAACAAAGAATGCACAGCTCGCCTGCTCAGACATAAGCAAATAAAACAAAACATCAGGATGAAACAAACAAATCTACAATCAATACATGAGAAAAACAACTACAGAATGTCCCGAAAACAGCAGACAATATCAAAACATATACAAAAACAGGACAGTATGTTTCCAGTTGGCATACAACATAAAAGAACAGATGACTTTTCAGAGAAAAGACACTGGAAATAAATGATAGGGAATTCAAATCTCTAATACTCAGAGCTATCCAAGAGTTGATGGAAAAAACAGACAAAAATGGTGGAAAGTAGACAGATTCACGGAAAAGGAAGAAAAATTCATGGAAAATACAGACAACAAAATGGAAGAATTCAGGAAAATAATACAGGAACAAAATGCCAAAACAAATTAACAACTAGAAATCATGCAAAAACAAAAATTAGAAATCCAAAAGATAAACAATAAGATTTCAGAACTGGACAGTGTCATAGAAAGGCTGAGGAGCAGGTTTGAAAAGATGGAAGACAGGATAAGAGAAATTGAAGACAAAAACTTGGATAGAAATCTGTACAAGGAAACATCAGAAAAAAGAACCAAGAGAAAAGAAGAAACCCTGAGAAATATGTGGGATACAATCAAAAGCAAATTTTAAGAGTGATCGGAATTCCAGAACAGGGGGATAAAACAGAAAACACAGAGAGGATGAATGAAGAACTGCTGACAGAAATCTTCCCTAATAACATGAAAGATGAAAAGTCGACCAGCCAAGAAGCTTAATGACCCCATATAGGATAGATCCCAAACAAAATTCACCAATGCATATTATAATGACACTCTCTAAACCAAAGTCAAACAAAGAAAACTGAGAGCAGCTCAAGGAAAACAAAAAGTGATATACAGAGGAGAAACAATAAGACTAAGCTCAGAAACAATAAGACTAAGCAGGAACCATGCTTGCAAGAAAGCAATGGCATGACATATATGAAACCTTGAAAGAAAAAAATTGCCAGCAAAGAATAATACCTGCTACAAAACACTCGCTCAAAAATAATTCAGAAATTAGGACATTTCCACACAAACAAAAATGAAAGGACTACGTAAAAATCGAACCAACCTTACAAGGATTATTGAAGGAAGTCCTTCGATCTGAAAACAACGAACATCAGACCACAAGCTGAATCTAGGATGCAGGATAGATGCCAACCTAGGAAATGAACTCTCAAGGAACATCCAAAACCAAAAGAATTACAACAGGGACCCAGAGAGGTTAATCTGTAAATGACAACAACATCAGAACAATAAGAGATGGAATAAATGATGTATGTATAGAACCTTCTAATGCAGAGGAAGGCAAGGTGATACCAAGTAATAATAGACTGGTTCAAACCTAGGAAGAGAATGGTAAATTTCAAGATAACCAGAAAGAAAGTTAACAAACCTGCTCATCAAAATAAACACGAAAAACATAAAGTCTCAGAAAAAACAAATCTAATAAGCAAAAGAAATTAAAAAGAGAATCCACAAATACCAGGAATTCACCCCAAGAGAGTAAGAGGAACAAAGAAAACATCAACACCACAAAAAAACAACTACAAACTGACAGCAATAAACTCACATCTCTCAATAATTAAACTGAATTTAAATGGCCTAAATGCACCCATAAAGAGACGGAGAGTGACAGAATGGATAAAAAAACCCAGGACCCATGAATACGCTGTCTACAAAAAATACACCTTAGAAACAAAGATATAAACTTATTAAAAATCAAAGTATGGAAAAAATATATCAATGAAACAGAAGCAAAAAAAAAAAAAAAAAGCAGAAGTGGCAATACTAATCTCAGATAAAATAGACTTTTAAAATAAAATCCACCATAAATGACAAGGAAGGACACTATATGATTAAGGGGAAGATCCATCATGAAGACATAACCATAGTCAACATCTACGCACCCAATGACAGGACTCCAAAATACATAAACCAAACTCAAACAGCACTGAAAGGAGAATCTGACAGTTCCACAATAACAGTAGACTTCAACATCTAACACTCGATAAAAGACAGAACACCTATAAAGAAACTCAACGAAGATACAGAAGACCTAAAGGGCACAATCAGCCAACTTGGCCTCATAGACATATAGAGAACACTCCACCCAACAGCTGTAAAGTACACATTCTTTTCCAATGCACATGGAATGTTCTCCAGAATAGACCACATCTTGGGCACAGAGCAATCCTCAACAAGATCCAAAATGCTGAGATAATACAAAGTATCTTCTCTGACCACAGTACCACCAAGGTAGAAATTTACAACAGAAAGAGCAAGGAGAAAAAAATCAGTTACATGGAAACTGATTAACACCCTGCTTACAAACCACTGGGTAATAGAAGAAATCTGAGATGGAAACAAAAAATTCCTAGAATCAAATGAGAAGAAAAATACTTCATACCAAAACCTTTGGGACACAGCAAAGGCAGTCACCAGAAGCAATTTTATAGCAATAGATACACACATCAAAAAAGAAGAAAGGGAGAAAATCAAAACTTTAACTAAAGAACTGAAAGAAATACAAAGAGAATAGCAAAAAAGCCCACAGCCACTGGAAGGAAGGAAATAATAAAGATAAGAGCAGAAATAAAAGAAATCGAGAATAGAAAAATAGAAAGAATCAACAAAAGCAAAAGTTGGTTCTTTGAAAGAATCAACAAAATCAACAAACCACTGGCCAAACTGACAAAAGAAAAACAGGAGATGATGCAAATAACCCAAATAAGAAATGAAACGGGACATTACAACAGACTCAATAGAAACAAAAGATCATAACAGAGAGTTAGGAAAAACTCTAACAAATTCAAAAACCTAGACTAAATGGATAAATTTCTAGAGACACATTACCTACCAAAAATAACACAAAGTGTAGTTGAAAAGCTGAACAGACCCATAACAAGAGAAGAGATTGAAAAGGTAATAAAAAAAACCTAGCAAACAAAAAGAGCCCTAGCCCAGATGGCTGCACTAGATAATTCTACCAAACATTCATAGAAGAGCTTGTACCAGTTCTACTCAAACTATTTCAGAACATACAAAATGAAGCAACACTTCCAAATTCATTCTATGAAGCCAGCATAACCCTGATACCAAAACCAGGCAAAGATACCTCAAAAAAAGAAAATTACAGGCCAATATCTCTCATGAATATAGATGCAAAAATACTCAACAGAATTCTAGCCAATAGAATTCAGCATCATATAAAAAAATAACACACCATGACCAAGAAGGATTCATACTAGCTATTCAAGGATGGATCAACATTAGAAAATTGATCAACATAAGCAACCACATAAATAAAAGGAGAGAAAAGAATCACATAATCACCTCAATTGACACAGAAAAGGCAAATGCAAACTCCTGATAAAAAACTCTCAATAAAATAGGTATAAAAGGGAAATTTCTCAACATAATAAATGGCATCTATGCAAAACCAACAGCTAACATCATTCTTAAGAGAGAGAGGCTGAAAACATTCCCTTTGAGAACAGGAACAAGACAAGGATGCCCTTTATAACCACTCCTATTTAACATTGTGCTGGAAGTCCTAGCTAGAGCAATAAGGCAAGAAAAAGAAATAAAGGGCATCCAAATTGATAATGAAGAAGTTAAACTATCCCTGTTTGCAGATGATATGATACTACACATAGAAAACTCTAATGACTACACAAGAAAACTACTGGAACTAATAGAAAGATTCAACAGAGTAGCAGGATACAAGATAAACATACAAAAATCAGTTGGGAGAGGTTCTGGCAAGATGGAGGTCTAGGCAGAAGCACCACACCATCCTCCACAGCAAAGATACGAAAAACTAAGCCAAACAGAGAATGCAACCATCCTGAAACCCTAGAACATCAAATGAAGAGATAAAGAACTCAGACGAGCACCAAATGGAGAGAGAATACTGAAAGAGAAAGGTGAGCGAGGAGAGTTCAGGCAGAGGTCCCCTACCAGCTAACGCAGTGTGGATCCACCATCTTGGACTCCTATCGGAGACCAGCAAACGGGGGTATGAGAAAGGAGCCTCACGGAGTGTCCAGTGGGAGACAAAGCAGCCGGGATGAAACAAACAAATCTACAATCAATAAACGAGAGAGATATCTACCAAATGCCCCGAAAACAGCAAACAATATCAAAACATTCACAAAAACAAGACAGGATGGTTCCAGTAGTCGTCCAAATTGAAACACCAGATGACTGTTCTGTGGAAGAAAATGCACTAGAACTACCTGATGGGGAATTCAAATCTCTAATACTTGGAATTTTCCAAGAACTGAGGCAAAAACTGACAAACATGAGGAAAAAATAGACAAATTCATGGAAAATACAGACAAAAACTTGGAAGAATTCAGGAGGATGATGCAGGAACAAAATGCCAAAATAAATTCACAAATACAAATTATACAAAAACAACAATGAGAAATCCAAAAGATAAACAACAAGATTTCAGAAATGGATGATGTCATAGAAGGGCTGAGAAGCAGATTTGAAACCGTGGAAGACAGGCTTAGTGAAACTGAAGACAAACAGTTGGATACAACTCTGTTTGAGGAAAACTCAGAAAAAAGAACAAAGAAAAATGAAGAGACCCTGAGAGTTATGTGGGACACAATTAAAAGCAAAAAGTCACGAGTGATTGGCATTCCAGATCAGGGGGAGAAAACAGAAAACACAGAGAGGATCATTGAGGAACTGCTGACAGAAAAATTCCCCAATATCATGAAAGATGAAAAGCTGGCAATCCAAGAAGCTCAACAAACCCCATATAGGAGAGACCCCAAAAGAAAATCACCAAGGCATATAATATTCACACTCGCCAAAACCAAAGACAAACAAAGAATCCTGAGAGCAGCTCGTGAAAAACAAGAAGTCACATACAGAGGAGAAACAATAAGACTAAGCTCAGATTATTCAGCAGAAACCATGCAGACAAGAAGGCAGTGGGATGACATATATAAAATCTTGAAAGAAAAAAATTGTCAGCCAAGAGTAATATATCCTTCAAAACTCTTGTTCAAATTTGATGGTGAAATTAGGTCATTTCCAGATAAACAGAAACTAACGGAATATGTAAAAGTCATACCAAACTTACAAGAATTATTAAAGGGAGTTCTTCGATCTGAGGACAAACAGCTTCATCCCTCAGGCAGGACTTGGACGGAGGATCGTACGAGCCAGATACCAATCTAGGAAATGAACTCTCGAGGACAATCCAAAACCAAAAGAAATACAACAGGAATCAGAGCAATCAATCGATGGATTGCAAAAACATCAAAACAATGAAAGAAGGAATAAACAGCATAGGTATATAACCTTCTAACGGAGAGGAAGGCAAGGCAATACCAAGGAAAGGTAGACTGCTTCAAACTTAGAAAGACAAGGGTAAAATTCATGGTAACCACAAAGAAAGTTAACAAACTCATAAAAATAAAGATGAAAAACATAAAGTCTCAGCAAAAACAAACCTACAAAAACAAAAGAAATGGAAAAAAAAATCCACAAACACAAGTAACTCAGCACAAGAGAGTAAGAAGAACAAAGAAAACTTCAGTACCAGAAAAAAAGCACTACAAAATGACAACAACAAACTCACATCTATCAATAATTACACTGAATGTAAATGGACTCAATGCACCCATACAGAGATGGAGAGTGACAGAAAGGATAAGAAAACAGGGTCCATCAATATGCTGTCTACAAGAGACACACCTTAGAAACAAAGATGTGAGTTTATTAAAAGTCAAAGGTTGGAAAAAAATATATCAAGCTAACAACTACCAAAAAAGAGCAGGAGTGGCAATTCTAATCTCAGATAAAATAGACTTTAAAACAAAATCTACCATAAAAGATAAAGAAGGACACTATATAGTGATTACGGGGACGATCCATCATGATGACATAACCATAATAAACATCTACACACCCAATGACAGGGCTCCAAAATACATAAAACAAATTCTAACAACACTGAAAAGAGAAATTGACAGTTCCACAGTAATAGTAGGAGACTTCAACACACCACTCTCAGTAAAGGACAGAACAACTAAGAAGAAACTCAGCAAAGATACAGAAGACCTAAGGGCACAATCAGCCAACTTCACCTCATAGACATATATAGAACACTCCATCCAACCGCTGCAAAGTACACATTCTTTTCCAATGCACATGGAACGTTCTCCAGAATTGACCACATCTTAGGCCACACAGCAATCCTCAACAAGATCCAAAACCCTGAGATAATTCAAAGTATCTTCTCTGACCACAATGCCATCAAGTAGAAATTAACACTAGAAAGAGCAAGGAAAAAAAATCAACTACATGGAAACTGAATAACACCCTGCTTACACATCAGTGGGTAATAGAGGAATTCAGAGATGGAATCAAAAAATTCCTAGAATCAAATGAGAATGAAAACACATCATACCAAAACCTTTGGGACACAGCAAAGGCAGTCCTCAGAGGACAATTTATAGCAATAGATGCACATATCAAAAAAGAAGAAAGGGACAAACTCAAAATGTTAACTACAGAACTCAAACAAATAGAAAGAGAACAGCAAAAAAAGCCCACAACCACAGAAAGAAAGGAAATAGTAAATATCAGAGCAGAAATAAATGAAATAGAGAACAGAAAAACAATAGAAAGAATCAACAAAACCAAAAGCTGGTTCTTTGAAAGAATCAACAAAATCGACAACCCACTGGCCAGACTGACAAAAGAAAAACAGGAAAGGACACAAATAACCCAAATAAGAAATGAAATGGGGGACATTACAGCAGACCCAACTGAAATAAAAAGGATTATAACAGAATATTATGAAAAACTATACTCCAACAAATTTGAAAACCTAGAGGAAATGGATAAATTTCTAGAAACACACGGCCTACCCAAACTACAACAAAGTGATGTTGAAAATCTGAACAGACCCATAACAAGAGAAGAGATTGAAAAGGTAATAAAAAAACTCCCAATCAATCAAAAGCCCTGGCCCAGATGGCTTCACTGGAGAATTCTACAAAACATTTCCAGAAGAGCTTGTACCAGTTCTACTAAAGCTATTTCAGAGCATACAAGAGGAAGCAACACTTCCAAATTCATTCTATGAAGCCAGCATAACGCTGATACCAAAACCAGGCAAAAATGTCAAAAAAAAGAAAATTACAGACCAACATCTCTCATGAATATATATGCAAAAATTCTGAACAAAATTCTAGCCAATAGAATTCAGCATCATATCAAAAGAAATAACACACCACGACCAAGTAGGATTCATACCAGGTATGCAAGGATGGCTCAATATTAGAAAATCAATCAACGTCATCCACCACATAAATAAAAGGAAAGAAAAGAATCACATGATCATCTCAATTGACACAGAAAAGGCATTTGACAAAGTCCAACACCCGTTCCTGATAAAAGCTCTCAATAAAATAGGTACAGAAGGGAAATTTCTCAACATAATAAAGGGCATCTATGCAAAACCAATGGCCAACATCATTCTTAATGGAGAGAGACTGAAAACATTCCCCTTGAAAACAAGAACAAGACAAGGATGCCCTTTTTAACCACTCCTATTTAACATTGTGCTGGAAGTTCTAGCTGAAGCAAAAAGGCAAGAAAAAGAAATAAAGGGCATCCAAATTGGTAATGAAGAAGTTAAACTGTCCCTGTTTGAAGATGATATGACACTATACATAGAAAACCCTAAAGACTCCATGAGAAATCTACTGGAAGTAATAGAAAGATTCAGTAGAGTAGCAGGATACAAGATAAACATTCAAAAATCAGTTGGATTCCTATACACCAGTAAGGATAATGATGAAAAGGAAATCAGGAAATCAATACCATTTTCAATAGCCCCTGAAAAGATAAAATACTTAGGGATAAATCTGACCAGGGATATAAAAGACCTATACAAAGAAAACTATAAAACACTACTGCATGAAACCCAAAGGGATCTACATCAATGGAAAAACATACCATGCTCATGGATAGGCGGACTCAACATTGTGAAAATATCAATTCTACCCAAAGCAATTTACAAATACAACGCAATTCCGACCCAAATACCAACACCATTCTTCAAAGAGATGGAAAAACTAATCATTAAATGTATATGGAAAGGGAAGAAACCCCAAATAAGTAAAGCACTACTGAAGAAGAAGAATAAAGTTGGAGGACTCACACTACCTGACTTCAGAACCTACTATACAGCTACAGTAGTCAAAACAGCCTGGTACTGGTACAACGACAGATACATTGACCAATGGAACAGAATTGAGAACCCAGATGTAAATCCATCTACCTACGGTCACCTGATCTTCGACAAGGACCCAAAGTACATCAAATGGGGAAAAGACAGTCTTTTTAACAAATGGTGCTGGCAAAACTGGATATCGATTTGTAAAAAAATGAAACAGGACCCATACCTCACACCGTATACAAAAACTACTTCAAAATGGATCAAAGACCTGAATATAAAGCCTAAAACTATAAAGTTTTTAGAAGAAACATAGAACCAACACTACAGGCATTAATACATGGCATTAACAGGATACAAATTATAACCATCAATGCACAAACCCCAAAAGATAACCTAGATAAGTGGGATCTTCTAAAAATCAAACACCTATGCTCTTCAAAAGACTTCACCAAAAGAGTAAAAAGAGAACCTCCAGACTGGGAAAAAATTTTTGGACAGTACAAGTCAGACAAAGGTCTAATCTCCATAATTTACAGGAAAATCCAACACCTCTACAACAAAAAGACAAATAATCCTATCAAAAAATGGGGAAAGGAAATGAACAGACACTTCACCAAAGAAGACATTCAAATGGCCAACAGACACATGAGGAAATGCTCGCGATCACTAGCCATTAGAGAAATGCAAATTAAAACCACAGTGAGATACTGTCTCACCCTGGCATTACTGGCACGAATCAAAAACACTGGAAATAACAAATGTTGGAGGGGCTGCAGGAAGATGGGAACTCTTATGCACTGCTGGTGGGAATGCAAAATGATACAACCATTTTGGAAAATGATATGGAGCTTCCTCAGAAAGCTAGAAATAGACATACCATTCGATCCAGCAATCCCACTGCTAGGAATATATCCTAGAGAAATAAGAGTCGTTACTCGAATAGACATATCCACACCTATGTTCATGGCAGCATTGTTCACAATAGCAAAACGATGGAAACAACCTAGATGCCCATCAACAGATGAATGGATAAACAAACTATGGTACGTACACACAGTGGAGTACTACGCAACGAGAAAGAACAACAATGAATCTGTGAAACATCTCATAACATGGATGAAACTGGAGGACATAATGCTGAGTGAAATAAGTCAATCACAAAAGGACAAATATTGTATGAGACCTCTATTGCAAAAACCCATGAAAAAGTTCACACGCAAAATGTAACAATCTTTGTTGGTTACCAGGGATGGGAGAGGTGGGGGCGGGTGGAATAGTAAATACGCAATATATAAGTGGTATCTTGGGTGAAGGGTGAGACAGTACACAATACAGGGGAAACTAGCACAACCTGTACAAGGAAAGGTCATGGAAGCCCCATAGACACATCCAAACTCCCTGAGGGACTGAGTTGCTGGGCGGAGGTCTCTGGGGACCATGGTCTCGGGGAACATCTAGCTCAATTGGCATGACACAGCTTATAAAGACAATGCTCTACATTCTACCTTGGTGAGTAGTGTCTGGGGTCTTAAAAGCCTGTGAGCGGCCATCTAAAATACTCCACTGGTCTCATCCCTTTGCGAGCAAGGGAGAATGAAGAGAACAGGATACAAGGAGAAGATTAGTCCAAAGGACTAATTGTCCACAGCTACCAAGGCCTCCACCGGACTGACACCAGTACAGCTAGATGGGGCCAGGCTATCACCACTGACTGCTCTGACCAGGATCACAACAGAGGGTTCTGGACAGAGCTGGAGAAGGATGTAGAACATAATTCTAACTCACAAAAAAGAAAGACCAGATTTACTGGCCTAAAGGAGACTGGCGAAACCTCGAGAGTATGGCCCCCAGACAACCTTTTAGCTCAGTGGTGAAGTTATCTCCGAGGTTCACTGTACAGCCTGGGAGTGGACAGCCCTGTAAAACCAAATGAGACTAACGCGGTACAGAAGTCCAGTGACAAGGGCCAGAAGGCGGAAGGGGACAAGGAAGCTGGTGATAGGGAACACAAGACTAAGGATACTGTTGATGTGTTGTGAGATTGTTAACCATTGTCATAGGGCAACATTTGTAGTAACTGTTAAATGAGAAACTATTTTGTTCTGTAAGCCTTCATCTTAAGTGAGAATAACAGCACAATTGGAAGAGCGTAGTCAGTGTCACTGAACTGTGTATGTAGAAATTTCTGAAACACTGTATATTTGGCTATGTGTATTTTCACAAAAAAAAAAAAAAAAAGTTGAGAATTTAGAGGGTTAATATGTTGTGGGGTTGTTAACCAATGTCATAAAACAACATGTGTACTACTGTTTCATGAGAAACTATTTGTTCTGTAAGCCTTCACCTGACGTACAATAAAATATATACAAAAAAAAATCAGTTGGATTACTATACAGCAGTAAAGAGAACATGAAAAGGAAATCAGGAAAACAATAAGATTCATAATAGCCCCATAAAAAATAAAATACTTAGGAGTAAATCTAACCAGGGATGTAAAAGACCTATACAAAGACAACTACAAAACACTACCGCAAGAAACCCAAAGAGATCTACATAAATGGAAAAACGTATCATGCTCATGAATAGGTAGGCTCAACATTGTGAAAATGACAATTCTACCCAAAGCAATTTACAAATACAATGCAATCCCGATCCAACTACCAACTACATTCTTCAAAGAGATGGAAAAATTAATCATTAACTTTATATGGAAAGGGAAAAGCCCCGAATAAGTAAAGCAGTATTGAAGAAGAAGAATAAACCAGGTGGCCTCACACTTCCTGACCTCAGAACTTACCATACAGCTACAGTGGTCAAAACAGCCTGGTACTGGTACAATGACAGATAACATTGACTATTGGAACAGAATTGAGAAGCTAGAAGTAAATCTTTCCATCTATGGTCACCTGATCTTTGACAAGGGCCCAAGCTCCATCAAATGGGGAAAATACAGTCATTTTAAGAAATGGTGCTGGCAAAACAGGATGTCCATCTGGAAAAAAAATAAAACAGATCCATACCTCACACCATATACGAAAACTAATTCAAAATGCATCAAAGACTTAAATATAAATATAAAGTTCATAGTATAAAAAATAGGATCAACGCTAGAGGCTCCAGTGCACAGCATTAACAGGATACAAACCATAACCAACAACACACAAACTCCAGAAGATAAACTGGATTACTAGGATCATCTAAAAATTAAACACTTATGTTCATCAAAAGACTTCACCAAAAGAATAAAAAGAGAACCTACAGACTGGGAAAGAATTTTTAGACATTACAACACAGACCAAGTGCTAATCTCTAAAATCTATAAGAAAATCCAACACCTCTACAACAAAAAGACAAATAATCCAATTAAAAATGGGCAAAGGCAACAAGCAGGTATTTCACCAAAGAAGACATTCAAGAGCCCAACAGACACATGAGGAAATGCTTGCGATCACTAGCCATTAGAGAAATGCAAATTAAATGCAAATTAAAACCACAATGAGATACCATCTCACCCTGACATTACTGTCACGAATCAAAAACACTGAAAATAACCAATGTTGGAGAGGCTGCGGAGAGACTGGAACCCTTATACACTGCTGGTGGGAATGCAATCTGATACAACCATTTTGGAAGATGATATAGCACTTCCTTAGAAAGCCTGAAATAGAAATACCATACGATCCAGCAATCCTACTCCTAGGAATATACGCTAGAACAATAAGAGCCGTCACATGAATAGAAATATGCACACCCATGTTCACTGCAGCATTGTTCACACTAGCAAAAAGATGGAAACAACCTAGATGCCCATCAACAGATGAATGGATACACAAACTATGCTACATACACACAATGGAGTATTACGCAATGATGAAGAACAATGATGTATCTTTGAAGCATCTCGTAAGATGGATGAAACTGGAGGGTATTCTGCTGAGTGACATAAGTTAGTCACAAAAGGACAAATATTCTATGAGACTTCTATTGAAAAACTCATGAAAAAGTTTACACACACACACACACACAAAAACAATCTTTGTTGGTTAGGAGGGATCAGGGGGGTGGAGGGGAAATACTAAATAGACAATAGATAAGTGGTAACTCTGGTGAAGGGTAGGACCTTGCACAATACTTGGGGCTCCAGCACAGCTTGTACAAGGAAAGGTCGTGGAAGCTCCATAGACCCATCTAAACTCCCTAAAGGACTGAATTGCTGGGCTGAGTGCAGAGGGGTCATGGTCTCAGGGAACATCTAGCTCAATTGCCATAACACACTTTATAAAGAAAAAGTTCTACATTCTACCTTGATAAGTAGTGTCTGGGGTCTTAGAAGCCTGGGGCAGCCATCTAAGATACTCCACTGGTCTCACCCCTTAAGGAGTAAGGGAGAAAGAAGAAAACAGAATAGAAGAGAAAGATTATTCCAAAGGACTAATGGACCACAACTACCACGGCCTCCACCACACTGAGTCCAGTATAACTAGATGGTGCCCCGCTACCACCACTGACTGCTCTGACAGGGATCACAATAGAGGGTCCCGGACAGAGCTGGAGAAAAACATAGAACAAAATTCTAACTCACAGAAAAAGACCAGACTTACTGGCCTGACAGAGACTGGAGAAACCCCGAGAGTATGGCCCTCGGACACCCTTTTAGCTCGGTAATGAAGTCAGTCCCGAGGTTCACCATTCAGCCAAAGATCAGACAGGCCCATAAAACAAAATGAGACTAATGGAGCCCAACAGTTCAGGGACAAGAACCAGAAGGGAGGAGGGGACAGGAAAGCTGGTAATAGGGAACCCGAGGTTGAGAAGGGACAGTGTTGACATGTTGTGCATTTGTTAACCATTGTCATAAAAAAATAGTGTACTAAATGTTTAATGAGAAACTGTTTATTCCATAAACCATTTAAAGTACAATAAAAATAAAAATAAAAAAAACTTTGAGAGATTTAGGAAAGTGGTAGACCAACGCAGGCACTGAAATGAGTGCCTCTAATTTCCTGTGAAGAATGTTTTAGGAACAGGACACATAGCATCACGGTTTGCCAAGTTTTTAATATGGTGGTTTTTAGGATCAGATACTGGTCTCTCGGATTATAATTACATCATTCACTTAATATATGATGCAAATTCTAATTTATGAATAAAAATGACTTAACATTTAGAAAAATAAAATTGTGAGAACTAGATTAATAATACAAAATTCAAGATATGTATATATTTTGATTATATAAACGCATTTTAACCAAAGTAGTTTTCACAACTGGGATACTCCAGCTTCCCTCCCCGACATGTTGCTCGAAAAGTCTCTCGTGGTGTCGTTGGCCTGTATCCCCATTTACAAGTAAATTCAATAACATCATCTGTTTTGGTATAAAGTTTTTTGTCACGTTTCCATTTTAACCGTATGTTATGTTTTTCCATCATTTCTTCTGATATTACACATGCATCTGAATGTAGAAAAAACAAACTAAAAATTATTAGTACACAAAAAATTATTTTAATAGACTTTCAAGGTTTGAAGTAGAATGTTAGATAATGGTTTAAGAATTCTTTCTCTAAATCTTTCCAAACTGTTTCTGAAAAATCATCATGTATATTTAAATATTGTGAAAATGGTAAGTCTAAATAATCTAATCTATTGCAGTCAAATCAGTTATGACTTGTCAAGTCGATTCCAACCCCATGTGTTACAGCATAGAATTGTCTCATAGATTTTCTTGGCTGTAATCATTACAGTAGCAGATTGCCAGGCCTTTCTTTCAGAGCACTGCATGGTGGGCTCAAACCGCCAACCTTTAGGTTAGTAGATGAGTGCAAACCATTTGTGCCACCCAGGGAACTTGAAACTAGTAAATGATGCAAAAATGACATATTATGCTTAATATGTGATAGCTAGATGTAATTATCAGAGAACCATAATGCGAATTGTCATATGAAGAGTTTTGCATCAAAGAAATGTTCATACCTATTGTTTCAATAAGAATTTCCAAAATATCATACCCTCACTTATTAATATTGGAAAACACTATGGAGTAGTTCTACTGTGTAACACATGGAGTTTGCACTGAGTAAAAATTGACTTGATAGCAACAAGTTTTGCTTTATTAATATTTGGTAGTCAAGTATTCAACACAATAGTTCTTCACTGGTTCATAAATAGAAACAGCAAAACATCATGCTCATTCCTCTGATTTTCCCAGGATCCAGGAGAATACTGAAGTACTTACCTAAGCATTTTGGTGGTTGTGACCACCGTCCATTTCTACATGTTATATACTTGTTACCCTGAAGTTCATAGAGGTTCTGGCATTGGTACTCAACTGTCGATCCTTGAGCATAGGAAGGTAATGGGAATGAAGTTGTGTCTCCATTTTCAATAGGTGGAGGGGGCCCACATTTTCCTTCAGAATCTAAATATATAAATATATAATAAGATTTATTGAGATATAAGATCAATAAACAGATTAAAATGAGGCAAATACAATGAAGAATACCATGGAGAATTTCTGAGGACAGAAATGATTCACTGAATAAATTCTAATCATATAAGTTGAGAGCTACAAAATTTTTCAGTTCTTCCTTTTATCCTGCCTTAATACAACACTAAAACACTACTAATAAAGATGTCTGCTTTGCAGCATTAGAGGATCAGTGTTTTCTTCATGAAACTATTCTGAAAAATTCATAGCTAGATAAAAAAAGGAAGTTTTCCTTTCATTATATAATATACTGTAGTGTTTATTGGGTCTCTAGTCATTTTTTTATTACAAAAGAAATATCAATTTCTTGGAAAAATTCAAAGAATAAAAAGGTGTAGTTGTACTTCTGCTAAGTATAATTAAAAATCTTTGACATATTATATAAACCAAAGTAAAAACACCCTGAAAGATGATGAGAAGGAATGGACCTTGGGGTGCAAGGAACCATATGACAGTGAGTTACTTGGGTTTGCTTTTTGTCTCCTGTATATTGTCAGCTGGGCAGTGGGGAAGCCTGCAACCCAGAATCGATATCCAGTTCAGACAAAGTAGTTCCGAGAAGAGTCTGTTTCTCTTAACCAAAGGCTCTGGAAAGGAGCAGCCTAGCAAGAGAGAAATCTTTTTAAGAATACTCAACCTACTGTAACAAATCACCATAGAAGAAATAAAGACTATCTTCCCCTCTCCCGTGATCATCAGGGCTGAGCGAGTGGCAGAGACTTCCACTCACATGGTAAGGTAACAAGGCACCTGTCCCCCTTCCATGGTGTCAGCGAGGTCATGGGGAAAGCCTGGTTTGCACCCTGCATAGCAGGAATGGAGGTCCGTTAAAATATCAGATTTAAATAAAATTCAGAGTTTCAAAACACAACACACAAAATGTACAGGATACAATTGAATATCACTCATAATATCAAGAATGAGGAAAATCTCAAAAGAGAAAAGACAATCAACAGATGCTAACATTGAGATGACTCAGACTGAAATTATCTGACAATGATTTTTAAATCCAATGCGGACTATTTAATGAAAAAACATACTTAAACAGTTTCAGGTTTCTGTTGGAAAACAGAAAAATTTGGAGTCCCTTAAAAAGAGAAGAAAAAATGTGTAGAAGAGTAAAAAATATTAAAAATAAAATGGATGACATTTCCCAAATTGGGCATAAAGCTTAAACCTGCATATTCAAGAAAGTGAATGAACTTCAAACAAGATAAACCCAGAAAAATTTGTTATCAAGACACTTCATAATCAAATAGCTGAAAAGTAAAGTAACAGAAAAAAACCTTGAAAGCAGCTAGAATGACATTATACATTAGCTATAAGGCAACAAGGATTCAAATGACAGTGGGTTATTTCATCTGAAATCAATGGAGGTCAAAAGGAAGTGATACAAGATTTTTCAAACTCTGAAAGAAACTGTCTATTGCAAGTTCTATGAGCGGTAACACCAGCCTTAGGAACAATGGGGAAATAAAGACATTCACCGACAAAAGAGAATTTGTCTCCAGCAGACCCATCCTTAAAGAGTGGCTAAATTAATTTCTTCAAATAGAAAGAAAAACGTAACAGAAGAACTGAGACTTCAGGAAGGAAGAAAGAAAAATGGAGTAGATTAAAAATAATAGGTGTAAATATAATATGCTATCTTTCTCTTCAAGAGTTTGTTCCATTTTGTTTGACTGTTGAAACAAAATTATATCATCTCATATGGTGCTCAGTGTATGTAGAGGAAGTACGTATGACGTTTTTATTAAACATGTGGTGAGGGTAAACAAAGGAATACTATGCAATGATAAAGAACAGTGATGAATCTGCAAAACTTCTCATAACATGGATGAATCTGTAAGGCATTATGCTGAGTGAAATTAGTCACAAAATGACAAATATTCTATGAGACAACTATTATAAGAACTCAAGAAAATGTTTAAACACAGAAGAAAACACTCTTTGATGCTTATGAGGGTGGGGAGGGAGGAGGAGGGGAATTTAATAACTAGATAGTAGACAAGAATTATCTTAGGTGAAGGGAAGGACGACACACACTACAGCGGAAGTCAGCACAAGTGGACTAAACCAAAAGGTAAGGAGTTTCCTGAACACTACCAAACACTTTGAGGGACAGTGTAGCAGGGGCGGGGGTCTGAGGACCATGCTTTCAGGGGACATCTAGGTCAACTGACATAACAAAGTTTATTTAGAAAATATTCTACATCCCACTTTGGTGAGTTCTGTCTGGGATCTTAAAAGCTAGCGAGCTGCCATCTAAGATGCATCAGTTGGTCCCAGCTGACCTGGAGCAAAGTAGAATTAAGAATACCAAAGATACAAGGAAAATATTAGCCCAAGAGATAAAAGGGGCCACGTAAACCAGAGACTCCATCAGCCTGAGACAAGAAGAACTAGATGGTGCCCAGCTACCAACAATGACTGTCTTCACAGGGAACACAACAGAGAGCACGAGAAAAGGGGGGTGTAGAACTCAAATTCTAGTAAAAAGACCAGACTTAATGGTCTGGCCGAGACTGGAGGAACCTCAGAAGACATGGCCCCTGGACTCTGTTAATGCAGAACTAAAACCATTCCAAAAGCCAACTCTTCAGACATAGAATAGACTGGACTATAAGACATAAAATGATACTTGTGATGAGTGTGCTTCTTGGTTCAAGGAGATACAGGAGACTAAATGGGCAGCTCCTGTCCAGAGGTGAGATGAGAAGGCAGAAGGTGATAGGAACTGGTTGAATGGACACAAGAAATCCGGGGTGGAAAGGAGGCATGTGTGGTCACATTATAGGGATATCTGCTAGGGTCACTTAACAATGTGTGTATAAATTTTTCTGTGAGAAACTAACTTGCGCTTTAAACTTTCACCTAAAGAACAATTTAAAAAAATGTAGTGAGGGTAAATGGACTAACCGGGTAAAATGAAAGTAAGTTTACACGCTTTACTTGAAGTAGTGAAATAGCAATACAAGTAGATGTAAGTTACATATGCATATTGTATTGCAGAGCCCAACCACTAGATAAAACAACTATACAAAGAGATATGATAAAAGGCAATACAAATAAATCAAAAAGAAAAACTTTTTAAAAATATTCAAGAAAACCTGCAAGGAAGGCAAGAACATGGAAAAAGGAATGAGAAATAGAGGAACCAAACACAAAACAGAAAATAAAAAGCCAGAGATAAGCCCTAACATATCAATAAGTAGTTTAAATGCAAATGGTCCAAATATACCAGTTAAAAGACCAAGAATAACTGGGTAAATAAGAACAAGATCCAACTATATGCTGTCTACAAAAACTCACTTCAAACCTGAAAACCCTGATAGGTTCAAGCAAAAGTATGGAAAAAAATACACCAGGCAAATATTATTTAAAGAAAAAAAAATTTCCTTTACTGGCTCCTCTCGTTTCACAAACTCTGAACTTTTGGCATATCCATGACTAAGTGTTCAGACTTCTCTTTCTAGAAACAGTAATTGCCTAGATGAGCTCTGTCGGTCACACACTTTTAATTATCAAGTACTTGCTGAAGATGTCTAAATTTGTATCACATTCTATGATCACTCTCCAGCTGTCTATTCCACTTCTCACAGAGCTGTCAAACTTAGGTATCTCTTACACACTCATTCTTCAGGAAATGAGTCATTGTCTTCCTGCTGAAAATAACAAAGTTTCAAGATTCCAACTATTCCTTTAATATGGTCCAAATCTTTCGTACACAAATAGATTATATTACCTGGCTCTGTCCACAAAAAGAATTAGATTTTAAGCATTATAATTTTATTTGCATTTCAACAAAGATATTCCACAAGCACTACTTAACTGTATGTTTATATCAGCATATGTTATTGCTGCTGTCTCTCTACAGATTTTTAGGAAATAAGATATTCTACATTTGCACTGAGGTGCTTCTGTGCAGGTTCCACTCAGACACATCACTTCTACCTCTCCATACAGGGAATAAGGTTTGTTACATTCATAACGGACTCTCTGTCCAGGTGGATACCTAGTCATCTGTTTTGAGATAATATTAGCATTTTCCACTTCGGGTGGATTTCCACAGGAAATATCTGAATAGAAAGAAAAACAGTCTCTCCATTAGGGTTCCTTTTGATTGGCAAATCAATAAATGAGATTCCAATTTTTTTCAAAGGAGCTTTAAAATCAGTAGACAATCTATCAGGATAAAGTTTGCTAATGTAAAAAAATTTACACATAAATTGGGGAAAAGTAGGTGAAAAAATATAGGCTGTAACATTAAGTTTTCAAATCCTTAAATCTCTCATCTATCTTCATGAGAAGACAGACATTTTTCGTTTCAGAAACCAGTGAAATCTGGCAATAAAAACTATAACATAAAAACGTGCACAGCCTTATATCCCTCCTGCTATATCACTCATATATCCCTCTGTTATATTTGTTAACTGATGTATGTGTGCCCCTTGGACTCATGAACTTTCCATTTCTCCAAAGCCATCACACACTTCATGACATTCCATATCTGGCAATGATCTCATAGATCACTTCAAATATTCCTTCCGCTTTTTTCACTTTCTTGGCTTCTGTAGTTGTCAAAAGGACTATTTACAAGTATTCTGGTTCTCTTCCTTCCAGATACATGGTTATATAGGTTATCCTTGCCCTTTAGATGTAGACATCGCCGAATGACTTGTATAGGGTAATGAAATGAATGTGGAAGTAACATGCTTCATTTTAAGGAAAAAGTTTTAAAAGCCATTGTGTGAATTTCTATGTCCCATTGCCCACTGCTACAGTGATTAAGGATGTACATTGAGAGATGATATTTCTATCACCTGAGTCTTGAATTAACATGATGAACAGAGTCCCCTTCTGTCCTACATTGGAAATGAAGCACGAACAGGAAATGCACTTTACTAGGCTACTGAGATTTGGAGATATATCTTTCTTACTGTGATTTGGAGATCCATTTTCCTTAACTATAATAGAATAACTTAGTCCAGGGGTTGGAAAACCTTTTTTGTAAAGCACCAGATAGAAGTTCTCAGTCACAACTCCTCAGCTGTGCCATTATAGCACAAAAGAAGACATACAAAAAAATGACTATGGCTGTATTCCAATTAAACTTTATTTACAAAAAAAGGGACAATCAGTTTTAATTAGTGACCTAGTCTACCTCAATTGATAAAGCTCCTTCTCCTTCCTATCCATCATCTCTGTTAATTCTCGGCAATGGATAAACATTTCAAGCTCCCGTTTCTGACAAAATATCATTGCTTTTAGGTATTGTTGTAGAAAAGCCACACAACCATCTTTACGGCTGCCATGTTGTAATTTTAGCTAAAAACCTGTGGTAGAAACTCAGCATTGCCTGAAACCCATTTATATGTCCCTAATTTACTTTCTTTTTCTTCCCCAAAGGAACTGTCCCATACTCTCCTCACTTTCCTCAAGCAACCTAAACCAACTGCTCCTTCATCAACAGATAATAAGTCCCTGTGTTCACAGAAAATAATTGAGACTACCAATTGTGATTTCCCTCCAATTGTTTTCAAGATTCCTTCAACTTTAGTTGAATCTGTTTCATACTTAAGCCTTTTAAGTCTTAGATAATAAGATGTTTCTTTCAAATTCAGGTAGCTTCTCATCTTCAGACCTTTTGTTTTCCCACTGATCTTAAACCATTGTTCAGTCCTGTCTTCTCTCTCATGTTGTCAGCCACTCTGTCTCATATGGACATGCAAGCTTGTCCATTTTAAACTCTTTATCCCAACCTTTTGTTCGAGTTTGGCTTATGTGCTACATTCTTCCATGTTTTCACAAACCAGATCCTCAAAACACCATTTTACGACTGCTATCTCCACTTTCTTTCCTCCCATTTATTCTTCAGCCCATATCTATCTGTCTTCTAACACCTCCATGTACTGGCACTACTCTGACAAAAGTCTCAAATGTTCTCCAGTTTCCAAATTCAAAAATTCTTTATATTGACAATATTGCATTCGTTGGTATGTAATATGGACTTCTTAGTTATTTGTTGAACTGAACAGATAATTTTCTTTGTAATGTTTTGAAACTGTGGATCACTGATTTCTTCAAGTTCTCTAATGGCTTGTATTTTTATGTTCTCATGCTTCTCCTCCTTCTCAGACATTACTTTTATTTAATTTTTTTCTGGCTCCTCTTCCTTTATGATACTTACTTTTTGGGTGCTGTCTATTTCACCTTTTGTTATGATGAATGTAAAAGGCCACAGCCTTCAGTATGGATTACACCTGATCATAAAGAAACTGAAAATCCTTATGACTGGACCAATAAACAACATCATGATAAATGGCAAAGAAATTGAGGTTCTCAATGATTTCATTCTTTTTTTTTTTTTTTTTATCGTACTTTAGATGAGGGTTTACAGAACAAACTAGCTTCTCATTAATTAGGACATGTACTGTTTCGTGACATTCGTTGCCAACTCACAACATGTCAACACTCTCCCCTTCTCAATCTTGAGTTCCCTATTACTAGCTTTCCTGTCTTCTCCTGCCTTCTCACCCTTGTCCTTGGGCTGGTGTGTCCATTTCGTCTTGTTTTGGTTTATGGGCCTATTTAGTCTTTGGCTGAAGGGTGAACCTGGGGAGTGACTTCATTACTGAGCTAAAAGCGTGTCCAGAGGCCATACTCTCGGGGTTTCTCCAGTCTTTGTCAGACCAGTAAGTCTGGTTTTTTTTTTTTTTGTTTGTTAGCTGCTTGAACATCTTCTTTGGTGAAGTGTCTGTTCATATCCTTTGCACATTTTTTAACTGAATTATTTGTCTTTTTGTTTTAGAGGAGTTTGATTTTTCTGTAGATTTTCTAGATTAGACCTTTGTTGGATTTGTCATAGTCAAAAATTCTTTCCCAGGTGTCTGTGGGTTCTCTTTTTACTCTTTTGGTGAAGGCTTATGATGAGCTTAAGTGTTTAGTTTTTAGAAGATCCCAGTTATCTAGCTTATTTTCTGGAGTTTGTGTGTTGTTAGTTATGGCTTGTATGCTGATAATGCCTTCTTTAGGGCCTCTAGCGTTGATCCTATTTTTTCATCTATGGTCTTTAAAGTTTTTGGCTTTATATTTAGGTCTTTGATCCATTTTGAATTACTTTTTCTGTATAGTGTGAAGTATGGGTTCTGTTTCATCTTTTGCAGATGGACATCCAATTTTGCCAGCAACATTTGTTAATAAGACTATCTTTTCCCCATTTGATGGATTTTGGGCCCTTGGCGAAGACCAGAGGTGGATGGACTTACAACTGGGTTCTCAATTCTCTTCCATTGGTCAATGTAACTGTCACTGTACCAGTAGCATGCTGTTTTGACTACCATAGTTGTATAGTAGTTTCTGAGGTCAGGTAGTGTGAGTCCTCCTACTTTATTCTTCTTCAATAGTGCTTTACTTATCTGGGGCCTCTTCCCTTTCCATATAAAGTTAATGATTAGTTTTTTCTTTTCTTTAAAAAATGCTGTTGGTATCTGGTTCAGGATTGCATCGTATTTACAGATTGCTTTGGGTAGAATTGACGTTTTCACAATGTTGAGTCTGCCTATCCATGAGCATGGTATGTTTTTCCATTTATGTAAATCTCTTTGGGTTTCTTGCAGTAGTATTTTGTAGTTTATTTGTATAGGTCTTTTACATCCCTTGTTAGATTTATTCCTAAGTATTTTATTTTCTTAGGGGCTATTATAAATGGTATTGCTTTCCTGATTTCCTTTTCATTGTTCTCTTTATGGGTATATAGGAATGCAACTGATTTTTGTACATTTATCTTATAACCTGCTACTCTGCTGAATCTTTCTATTAGTTTCAGTAGTTTTCTCATGGAGTCTTTTGGCTTTTCTGTGTGCAGTATCATATTATCCACAAATACACACAGTGTTACTTCTTCATTACTGTCTTAGTTATCTAGTGCTACTCTAACAGGAATACCACAAGTGGATAGCTTTAACAAAGAAATTTATTTTCTCACAATCTAAAAGGCTAGAAGTCCAAATTCAGGGTGGCACCTCCAGGGGAAGGCTTTCTCTCGCCGTCAGCTCTGGAGGAAGGTCCTCATTGTCATCAGTCTTCCCCTGGACTAGGAGCTTCTCTGCGCAGGAGCCTCGGGTCCAAAGGACATGCTCTGCTCCTGGTGTTTCTTTCTTGGTAGTATGAGGTCCCCAATTCTCTGCTTGCTTCCCTTTCCTTTTATCTCTTGTAAGGTAAAAGGTGGTGCAGGCCACACCCTAGGGAAACCCCCTTTACATTGGATCAGGGATGTGACCTGGGTAAGGGTGGTGTTACAATCCCACCCTAATCCCCTTTAACATAAAATTGCAATCACAAAATGGAGGCCAACCACACAATTGGGGAATCATGGCCCAGCCAAATTGATACACACACTTTTTGCGGGGTATATTTCAGACCATGACAATTACCAGTTTGGATCCCCTTTATTTCTTTTTCTTGCCTTACTGCTCTAGCTTGGACTTCCAGCACAATGTTAAATAGGAGAGGTGATAATGGGAATCCTTATGTTGTTCCTGTTCTCAGGGGGAATGTCTTCAGCCTCTTTCCATTAAGAATGATGTTGGCTGTTGGTTTTGTACAGATGCCCTTTATTATGTTGGAAAATTTCCCTTCAATACGTATTTTATTGAGAGTTTTTATTGGGAATGGGTGCTGGACTTTATCAAGTGCCGTTTCTGAGTTAACTGAGAAGGTCATGTGATTCTTTTATTTTTGTGGTAGATTACACTGATTTTCTAATGTTGAACCATCCTTGAATACCCAGTATGAATCCTCCTTGTTGTGTATTGTTTTTTTGATATGATGCTGAATTTTACAGGCTAGAATTTTGTTGAGAATTTCTGCATATGTGTTCATGGAAGATATTGGTCTTTAATTTCCTTTTTTTTCTGGCATCTTTACCTGGTTTTGGTATCTAGGTTATACTGGCTTCGTAGAATGAATTAGGAAGTATCCCTTCATTTGCTATGTTCTGAAATACCTTGAATAGTACTGGTGTAAGCTGCTCTCTGAATGTTTGGTAAAATTCTCCAGTGAAGTCTTCTGGGCCAGGGCTTTTTAATTGGGAGTTTTTTAAAATCATTTTTCAATTTCTTCTCTTGTTATCAGTCTCTTCAGATTTTCAACTTCTGTTTCTGTTAGTTTGGGTAGGTAGTGTGTTTCTAGAAATTTGTCCATCTCTCCTAGGTTTTTAAAGTTGTTGGAGTATAGTTTTTCATAGTACTCTGTCATGATCCTTTTTATTTCAAATGAGTCTATTGAAATGTCCCTCATTTCATTTCTTATTTGGGCTATTTGCATTCTCTCCTGTTTTTCTTTCTTCAATTTGGTCAACCGTCTGTCGATTTTGTGGATCCTTTCAAAGAACAAACTTTTGGTTTTGTTGATTCTATTGTTTTTCTATTCTCTATTTCATTTATTTCTGCTCTGTTCTTTACAATTTCCTTTCTTCTGGTGGCTGTGGGATTCTTTTGCTGTTCTCTATTTGTTCAAGTTGTATACCTAATGTTTTGATTTTGTCTTTCTTCTTTGATGTGTTCATCTATTGCTATAAATTGACCTCTGAACACTGCCTTTGCTGTGTCCCAAAGGTTTTGGTATGATGTGTTTTCATTCCCATTTGGTTCTAGAAATTTGTTTATTCCATCTTTGATTTCTTCTATTACCTGGTGGTTTTTAAGCAGGGTGTTACTTAGTTTCCATGTATTTGATTTTTTTTTTCCTTGCACTTCCTGTTGTTAATTGCTGCATTGATGTTGTTGTGATCAGAGAAGATACTTTGTATTATCTCTATGTTCTGGATTTTTTTTGAGGGTTGTTTTGTGGCCTAAGATGTAGTCTCTTCTGGAGAATATTCCATGTGTGTTGGAAAAGAATGTGTACTTTCCAACTGTTGGGTGAAATATTCTATATATGTCTATGAGGTCAAGTTGGCTGAATGTGGCCTTTAGATCTTCTGCATCTTTGTTGAGTTTCTTTTTAGGAGTTCTGTCTTTTATCGAGAGTGGTGTGTTGAGGTCTCCTACTATTAGTGTGGAACTGTCAGTTTCTCTTTTCAGTGCTGTTAGAGTTTGTTTTATGTATTTTGGAGCCCTGTCTTTGGGTGCGTAGCTGTTTATTATGGTTATGTCTTCATGATGGATCCTCCCCTTAATCATTATATAGTGTCATTCTTTGTCTTTTATGGTAGATTTTGTTTTAAAATCCATTTTATCTGAGATTACACTTGCCACTCCTGCTCTTTTTTGGTAGTTGTTAGCTTGATATATTTTTTTCCAACTTTTGACTTTTAATAAATTCACATCTTTGTTTCTAAGGTGTGTCTCCTGTAGACAGCATTTTGATGGATCCTGTTTTCTTATCCATTGTGGCAGTCTCCATCTCTTTATGGGTGCATTGAGTCCATTTACATTCAGTGTAAGTATTGACAGATGTGGGTTTGTTGCTGTCATTTTGTAGTGCTTTTTTTTGTAGTGCTAATGTTTTCTTTGTTCTTCTTACTCTCTAGTGCTGAGTTAGTTTTGTTTGTGGATTTTTTTTTCATTTATTTTGTTTTTGTAGGTTTTGTTTTGGCTGAGACTATATTTTTACTCTTTTTTGGATGTGTATTTTTGTTAACTTTCTTTGTGGTTACCATAAATTTTACCCTTATCTAAGTTTGAAGCAGTCTACCATTACTTGGTATCGCCTTGCCTTCCTCTCCACTACAAGGTTCTACACCCATGCTGTTTATTCCCTCTTTTATTGTTTTGATGTTGTTGTCATTTACTGATTAACAGCCCTGATTCCCTGTTTTATTTCTTTTGGTTTTGGATTGTCCTCGAGATTTCAGTTCCTAGATTGGTATCTGGCTCGTACGATCCTTCTTCCTAGGTTCTGCCTGTGAGCTGAAGCTGTTTGTCCTCAGATTGAAGAACTCCCTTTAATAATTCTTGTAAGTTTGGTTTGACTTTTACATATTCCCTTAATTTTTGTTTATATGGAAATGACCTAATTTCACCATCAAATTTTAATGAGAATTTTTCAGGATATATTATTCTTGGCTGGCAGTTTTTTTCTTTCAAGATTTTATATATGTCATCCCATTGCCTTCTTGCCTGCATGGTTTCTGCCGAATAATCTGAGCTTAGTCTTATTGTTTCTCCTCTGTATGTGACTTCTTGTTTTTCATGAGCTGCTCTCAGGATTCTTTGTTTGTCTTTGGTTTTGGCGAGTGTGAATATGGTATGCCTTGGTGATTTTCTTTTGGGGTCTCTCCTATATGGGGTTCGTTGAGCTTCTTGGATTGCCACCTTTTCATCTTTCATGATATTAGGGAAGTTTTCTGTCAGCAGTTCCTCAATGATCCTCTCTGTGTTTTCTGTTTTCTCCCCGTGTTCTGGAATGCCAATCACGCGTAAATTTTTGCTTTTAATTGTGTCCCACATAACTCTCAGGGTCTCTTCATTTTTCTTTGTTCTTTTTTCTGAGTTTTCCTCAAACAGACTTGTATCCAAATGTTTGTCTTCAATTCCAATGATCCTGTCTTCCACCGTTTCAAATCTGCTTCTCAGCCCTTCTATGACATCGTCCACTTCTGAAATCTGGTTGTTTATCTTCTGGATTTCTAATTGTTGTCTTTGTATAATTTCTAGTTGTAAATTTATTTTGGCATTTTGTTCCTGCATTATTTTCCTGAATTCTTCTAATTTTTTGTCCGTACTTTCCATGAATTTGTCTATTTTTTCCTCATGTTTGTCGGCTTTTTGCCTCAGTTCTTGGAGAATTCTGAGTATTAGAGATTTGAATTCCCTATAAGGTAGTTCTAGTGCATTTTCTTCCAGAGGACAGTCATCTGGTGTTTTATTTTGGACGCCTACTGGTACCATCCTGTCCTGTATTGTAAATGTTTTGTTATTGTCTGCTATCTTTGGGGCATTCGGTAGTTATTTTTCTCGTTTATTGATTGTTGATTTGTTTGTTTCGTCCCTTTAAAAAAAAAAAATTTGACTTTGTCTGAGCAGGCAGACTGTGTGTTCTTTGTCATTTGCTCATCTGTGGGCCCAATACTTTTCGCCTCCTTCAACTGGCAGGATCAGTCACTCAGATAGGGTATGGCAGGGCAGGTCTAGTTTTAGAGGAGTTACTGGGATGGGTTGTTTGCGGCACTGATTACAGCCACCAGAGCAGGTCAGTAATCAGTGCAGGGCAAGTTCCAGTAGGCCGTGCCTGTGCTGCTTGGTGGTGTGATGTCAAGCACACGGTGCAGGTAGGCAAGATGCAGTGAGGAGATTGTTATGTGTGGAACTAAGATGGATATGGGAGAGAGGAGAGAGGAACGGGAGCCAGAAACATACAAACAAAAAAGAATGCTAGAGGAGCTTGCCATTGGAGTGGAGAGATGAGAGACTATGAAATGGAGAAAAACAGAAAGGGGACAAGGAAGAAAAGAATGAATAAATAAGAATCAGAAAGATTAAAGAACTGCAAAGTTCCCAGGTTTCCCACCAGTGCAGCTATGAGGTCTGGGGAAGTTGCTCTCAAATGTTGTAGTACAGCGTGGCTAGAAGGTGTAGAGGTATAAAACGCCAGGTATTCAGGGAAGAGAAAGAGAAGGAACATATAGAGAGGATAAACTGAGCAATGATGAGAGACAAAAAAGTAAAAAGAGGAAAAAGAAAACAAAACAAATTAAAAAAGAAAAAACATAAAAAGAAATGCCCTCAGGGATCCCTCTGCACCTCTGTGGAAGCCAAAGGGGAGTCTCCCTGCCACGCAGCTCAGCCTGGCCAGAAAGGTCTCCCAACTCAAGAAAAGGAAAAGAAAACAAACAATTCAAAACAAAAAAATGAACAAAAGCCCCATGATCCCACCAGCACGGCAGCCCAAACCAGGAAGCATCTCCATACTCGAACAGAGCTCCACAGCCCCTTAGGAAGAAGCAATAATGGCGCACAGAGCCAGGTACTTGAGGAAGGGAGGGGGAGGTGGCGAGAGGCAAGTAAGAAATCAAAAGAAGCAGAAAAAGAAAAAAAAAGCAACACTATCAGCAAATGGCACTCAGAAAGCCAGCTAGTATGGGCTGATGTTTCTGGACAAGAGACTGTGTCCATGGGAAGCAGAGGGGGACGAGTGTGGATGAAGAAGGGTAGAGAGTGTGAAAGCGTATATCACAAATTACCGCTGCTCTGCAGCCCCTCAGGAAGAAGCAAAACGGTGCATGGAGCGAGGTACTTGAGCAAAAGGCGGGGGAGGTGGGAAGAGGCAAGGAAGAAATAAAAAGAAGCGGAAAAAAAGCAACACCAGCAGACAACAAATGGCACTCAGAGAGCCACCCGTTCGGGTGTGTGGAATCCAAGCAGCTGCTGTTTCCTGGTCAAGAGACTGTGGCCATGGGAAGCAGAGAAGGCCGAGTCGGGGTGAAGAAGGGTGGGGGGTAGGAAAGCATATATCGCCAATTACCGGTTGTTTTGTCTCCCGCTGGAAGCTCCGTGAGGCTGCTTTCTCGTACCCTGTTTGCTGGTCTCAGATGGGAGTCCAAGATGGCGGATCCACACTGCGTTAGCTGGTAGGGGACCTCTGCATGAATCTCTCCTCGTCCGTTATGTCAGTTTTATCACTCCATTTGGTGCTTGGCTGAGTTCTTCATCTCTTCGTTTGATGGTTTAAGGTTTCAGGATTGTTGTATTCTCTATTCGGCTTAGTTTTTCGGATCTTTGCTGTGGAGGGACGGCGTGGTGCTTCTGCCTAGAGTGCCGTTTTGCCAGCCAGAATTGCCCATTTCTTATTCTCTGTTTTGTCTTGACCAAACAAACTTCAGTCAAGCTTCTCTCCTTTCCAACCAAAAACCAGTTGACACTGGGTCAACTCTGATTCACAGCAATACATGTGTGTCACAGTAGAACTGTGCTCTATAGAGTTATCAATAGCTGATTTTTCAAAAGTTGATCACCAGGCCATACTTCCAAGGCACCTCTGGGTGGACTCAAACCTCCAGCCTTTCAGTTAGCAGCTAAGTACATTAATCATTTGTACCACCCAAGGACTCCTCTCCTCTCCAAAGACACCTAAAATTTGGCTTACCTCCATGCATAAAAAAGCACTAAATCACTAATGTGCAGAACACCCTCCCTTGTTAGCTCATTCTGAGAATCAGCCAATCACAAAGAGAAACTTTTCCTGTTGAAGCACTCTGATTTGGGCAGGTTTACACAACCAAATCATGCCCTCTCCTCCACAAAGTTCCTGCTAGCTCTTTTTACTCATCCCTATAAAAGAAGTATTTATTTTTTCTATTTTGAGATGCTTGATAATTTCTGACATCAGAGAAATCTCCCTATTGCAATATTATTTCTGAATAAAGTGCCTCATTATCAAGACTCTGAAAGGAGGAAAGTAGGAGGAAGACTGCTTAGGCACCTCTGGATCTCCTTATTGCCTCTGCTACATCCTGGACAGGGTGGAGCAGAAGTCTTCAAACTGGAGCCTCCAAGAAGCAGACAGAAAAGTTGTAAGTAAACTCGTTCCCCTGGTCAACAGATAAGGATAAGGGCCGACTAACAGAAAACGTGTGTGTTAACGTTCACCATATTTTAGCCAAACACCAGTGAAAAAGCCACACCACCACTCAGCTTAAGCAGTCAAGCAGAAAGTTTTTATACCACCCCCTACTCCTGCCCCGGTGGTTAAGAGTTCAGGTTGCTAACCAGAAGACTGGCAATCCACTAGGCGCTCAGGTTTGGTTTTTGGATTCATAGCAAGAGTTGTTGTTGTATGCTATGGAGTCGATTCCAACTCATAGTGACCCTACAGGACAGAGTTGAACTGCCCCCATAGGGTTTCCAAGAAGCGGCTGGTGGATATGAACCATGACCCTTTGGTTGGCAGCGTAGGTCTTAACCACATCACCACGGTTTCCTTTCTAAGCCATAGCCGAAGTTTAATGCAATGATACCAGTTGCCAGTGGAGTCAACTATGACTCATGGCTACCTCATGTGTATCAGAGAAGAATTATGCTCCATAAGGCTTTCGATGGCTGATTTTTCAGAAGTAGATCACCAGGCCTTTCTTGCAAGCTCTTCTGGGTAGACTCTAACCTACAACCTTTTGGTTAGCAGCCAAGTGTATTAACTGTATGCACCACCCAGGGACTTTGCTCCTGTTGCAGTGGTCTCTAAACTTGTCTCCATCACTACTCTGCCAAAGTGAGCATTCTGAAAAACAAATTTTACCATGTTCTCCCATACTGATTAGTATTATATTTCTCCACTGCTAAGATGAAAAAATACTGGTAATAATTAGTTTAGATATGATATATGAGCACACATAAATTTTTTTTTAATGGCAAAATACAGCATTAGTGTTAGATATTGCTCAAATTAAGCCTAATGGTGTTGTTATTTTGGCAAATGATTTCTTAAAATGTTGTTCTTCCTCTCACTTGCTTCTGATGTGCCTGTTATCCCGCCCGTCACACTGTCAGACTTATTATCATTAGCATTGCTCTCTTCTTCTATCTTTTCTTTTTCATACTTCTGGTTGTAGCTATATTGCTTCTTCCATAATTCTGAAAGAAAATTCTGAAAATAGTTATTTTCTGTTACTTAATTTAAGTGTTTACCTAAAGGACAGTTTAAACTTGAGTCATTGTAAATTAGAACTGGAGAGGATGGCTGCTAACCAAACTGTCAGCAGTTCGAATCCACCAGTCCTCTGTTGGTGTCACGTGGGGGCTCAGATTGCTTAGTCGCCGATGGGCCCCAAGAGATGTTCTAAGTATGTATCCCCGCCGGCCGCCCTAGACTGCGGACCCTCTACAGAGGAAGTCTGGGGATGTTGGGCCTCGCTGGATACACTGCTCTTTTTGACATAAACCGCTCGCACCGCGTGTGTCATAGAGTTTTGCAGACTTTACAGAGACCAAGTACCCGCGAAACCCTGCATTTCACCGCATCTGGCTTTAGTGAGAAGAAAACGGAGTGCGACCTTCCAGGGCCCTCGGTTGCTACTGCGGTGCTCTGTTCCCTCCACGCACAAGAGAAGGGTGGACGTGGTTCGCAAGGCGGCACAGCAGCCTGAGACAGCAGGCCCCGGTCCCGGCTGCAAACGCTCGCGATGCTTTTCCCCGCCGGTGCTCACCAATACCGCAAACCGCACCCCAGTCCCACCAACTTGGCGTCCTGGAGCACCTTGCGGGGCCCAACAGGCGTCCATAGGTGGGGAGGACCCGTCCTCGGTGAGAAAGCCTTCTCCAGCGATCCTCGAGGTTGCCTAGGGTACAAGGTCAGCCGCCGCCCCTCCTCTTGCTCATAGACACCGGTCGTGGCTCCTAGGCAGATACCCTCTCCTACCCAGGAGGGTCCGCCAGTGGGGTTGCGCGCCGCTCTACGCCTACCGTGGCCCGTGCTTCCCAACTCCTAGGCGTGGAGTGTCTCCCCGAGCCGTGCTGTCGGGCTGCGCTGCGGCTGCCTGCGTGTGTGCGGTTCTCTCGCGCGCCTCCTGGCGGGAGGCCGGGGCCCATCCCAGCCCCCACCCGCCGCCGCAGTGTAGCTGTCCACCCACTCCTGTCCCGTGCCATAGCAGCGGGTGCGGGCGTGGGCCGCCTCACTCGGGGGCGTTCCGGTGACTTACCCCTGGACCGCACAGATGGACGCACATGGGGGCCCCCTGCGCGGGGGTAGGGAGCAGCCAGCCGCATCCACAGTCGTGCGGGGCCCCGGTGGCGTGGCCTGGGCGTAGGAGTTTTTCGGGGTTACCGAGGCCAGCTGGCGTTCCAGACGTCACGGGGTCGCCTTTGTGCCCCATGCTCTGCCGATGAGACCTTGTGTGCGTTTTCCTGGCGACCAACAGTTTCTCAAGCTTCCCCAGGTCGTCCGTGCGCCCCCACCCTCTCAGAGCTCACTGTCCTTTCCGCGCACCGCTGTCTCCTTCGCCGCCATCGGTCCCGCATCATCCGACCGGCCGTGCCGCGTGGCCCCCGGATCCAGGACCGAAACCATCCTCCCCGGGGATGTGTCCGCGGACTGATCCATGGCTCCGCGCCCGCAGGGCTGGTAGACGGTGTGCGACCATCGAGCGCGCGGTGGTTGCTCAGGGGTCCATGGACTTCCTCGACCACTGTGGGTTGACGGCGTCCGATTTCCTCCCGCGCCGCCGTCTTTTCGGTGCCCGCCCCCTCCGCCGCCCGCCCTCGTCGCGTCGTCCGTCTGGCTTCCAATGCGGGGCCGCGCCCCAGTGTGTATCGCTTCCTGGGTTGCCCGATATCCCCGGTTCAGCTGTGCGCCCTCCGCCGCTGCCCGTCGGCGGTCTGTCGCCGAGGGGTTCTCCCGGAACGGCTTGTCCGCCTTGGTCTGTTGCACGCGTCAGTCTTGCTCCTCTCGGGCTGGGTGTGGACGGGCCCCGGTCCGTGAATTCTTCCGACCCTTCCGGAGTCTGGCTCAGTTCTCTCTTCTGGCCGGCCGCAGGCGCCCTTTGTTTGCCTTGTGTGTCTGTTGGGGGGGGGGGAGCGGGGGGAATTGAGGGTGATGGGGGCGAGGGGGCGCGGGAAACATGCCACGAATCAATACTGCTAGCACTCTGACCGGCCCTGGTGGCGCAATGCTTAAGCATTTGGCTGCTAACCGGAAGGTCGGCAGTTCAAATCCACCAGCCGCTCCTCAGAAACCCTAAGGGGCAGTTCTACTCTGTCCTATAGGGTCGTTATGAATCGAAATCAATTCGGGGGCAATGGGTTTTTTAATAAAGATAAATGACAAGTATGATAATTAGTCATGATAGCGACAAATATGATATTTTTGACTATGAATCTATTTAAAATTTTTATCTTTATGTAATCTTATTTTGCACAGTCTCACTATACACATTAAATTCGAGTTACTGAAACATCAGTATATCCTTCAAGGATTTTCACCATAATCTTGACTAGTGTTTTCTGTTATTACCTATATTTAATTTATGAGAGTAGACAAATTGATTTTCTAGTGACTAGCCACAGATTTGTATACCTACTTGGACAACTGGAACCATAGACTGAAAAGGTTACAATAACAAGAAAAGCAGTGATGCATATATTTAATTAGTTATTTCTTTATAACATCAAAAACATACCCGGCACTTACAGGACAATATTTTACTTACCGGCAGGGCTGCATTTGGGAGGAGAGGACCAGTCATCTTCTGTACATGTAATGCTGCTCTGATTATTTGCAAGTTTGTAGCCCATGGCACATAAAATTTGGACAGTGTCACCTTCCAGATGTATTTGTCCTGAAGATGAAGAATGCCCATTTTCCACTGAAGGAAAAAAGCACAGTCCTAAAGACCCAAAAGATGAATAATGTGTAACATGGAATTTAAAAAGTATTGCATTTTACAATCTCCAAAAGAGAAATGTGTAAAAATTAGTTACTTAAAAATTAGTTTATGCATGATAGGAAAGAAAAATAAATATGCAATTCCATCAATCTTTGTAATAGAATGCAGTTTTTATTTGTAAGACTTTCTTAGATATTAAAAAAAAAAATTGGTATTTTTATTCCTCATTTGATTCTCAAGAGTTGCTTTCCAGAGGTGGAGGCAAAAGACTTTTATCTCCTTAGTGTACTCCCCTTTGTTTTCTCAGTCAGGATCTTTTCTTTTTCACTTTCTGCCTTGTCTCTACATTCATTGAAAGAATAACATATTAATATTAAGGAACTAAAAGATGTGATACTGGAAAACATGAAAATTATGAAAATAGTATGAACAAAATTGCATTTTGAATATTCAAAAGAATATCAAATTTTACATGAAGTATACAAAACATGAAGTTCCATGGAAAAAAAGCTGTGTTCACACAATGGTAAAATGAGTAAATTAAATATTAGCTGTTAAAATTATTGTATTTAAAAGTAGTATTTAAATAACCCCTAAAAAGATAAAATATGTATACATCTAATCAGAGATGGAAAAGACCTATACAATGAAAACTACAAGACACTACTGCAAGAAACCAGGAGACCTACGTAGGTGGAAAAACATACCTTGCTCATGAATAGGAAGACTTGTGAAAATGACAACCCTTCCCAAAGAAATCTACAGACACAGTGCAATCCCAATCCACATTCCAATGACATTTTTAAATGAGATGGAGAAACAAACACCAACTTCACATGGAAAGGGAAGAGTCCCAAATAAGTAAAGCATTTCTCAAGAAGACAAACAAAGTGGGAGGCCTCACACTACCTGACTTTAGAAACTATTATACTGCCACAATAGTCAAAACAGCCTGGTGCTGGTACAACAACAGATACATTGACCGACAGAACAGAATTGAAAATCCAGACATAAATTCAACCACCTATCAGCAGCTGATATTTGACAAAGGCTCAAAGTCTGTTAATTGGGGAAAAGATGGTCTCTTTAACAAATGGTGCTAGTATAACTGGATATCCATCTGCAAAAAAATGAAACAAGACCCATGCCTAACAGCATGCACAAAAACTAACTCAAAATGGATCAAAGACCTAAATATAAAATCTAAAGCAATAAAGATAATGGAAGAAAAACTAGGGACAAGGTTAGGAGCCCTAATACATGGCATAAACAGAATACAAACCGAAAGTAACAATGCACAAACACCAGAAGAGAAACTAGATAACTGGGAGCTCCTAAAAATCAAACACTTATGCTCATCAAAAGACTTCACCAAAAGAGTAAAAAGACAACCTACAGACTGGGAAAAAAAATCTGACTGACAAATCTGATCAGCGTCTAATCTCTGAAATCTACAAGATACTGCAAAACCTCAACAATGAAAAGACAAATAACCCAATTAAAAAATGGACAAAGGATATGAACAGGCACTTCACCAGAAGACATTCAGGCAGCTAACAGACGTGTGAGGAAATGGTCACAATCATTAGCCATTAGAGAAATGGAAATGAAACCTACAAAGAGATGACATCTCAGCCCAACAAGGCTAACATTAATCCAAAAAGCACAATAAATGTTGGAGAGGTTGTGGAGAGACTGGAACACTTATACGCTGTTGATAGGAATGTAAAATGGTACAACCACTTTGGAAATTGATTTGACACTTCCTCAAAAATCTAGAAACAGAAGTACCATACAATCCAGAAACCTCCTCCTTGAATTATATCCTAGAAAAATCAGAGCCTTCACATGAAGTGTTATATGCACACCCATGTTTATTGCAGCACTGTTCACAATAGCAAAAAGATGGAAACAGCCTAAGTGCCTATCAACGGACAAATGGAGAAAAAATTATGGTGTATTCACACAGTGGAATACTATGCAATGATGAAGAACGATGAATCTGTGAAACATAACACAGCGGAATCCAGAAGCTATTATGCTGAGTGAATTTAGTGAATCGCAAAAGGACAAATATTGTATAAGACCACTATTACAAGAACTCAAGAAGAGGTTTAAACACAGAAAACTTTCTTTGATAGCTACGAGGGAAGGGAGGGAGGGGAAGGGGTATTCACTAACTAGATAGTAGACAAGAATTATCTTAAGAGAAGGGAAGGACAACACACTACAGGGGAAATCAACACAACTGGACTAAACCAAAAGCTAAGGAGTTTTCTGAATGCAACCAAACACTTCGAGGGACAGAGTAGGAGGGACGGGGGTCTGGGGACCATGGTTTCCCGGACATCTAGATCAATTGGCATAATAAAGTTTATTAAGAAAATATTCTTCATCCCTCTTTGGTGAGTGCCATCTGGAGTCTTAGAAGCTAGTGAGTGGCCATCTAAGATGCATCAATTTGTCACAACCCACTTGGAGCAAAGGACAATGAAGACCACCAAAGACACAAGGAAAATATTAGCCCAGGAGACAGAAAGGGCCACATAAACCAGAGACTCCATCAGCCTGAGACCAGAAGAACTAGATGGCGCCTGGCTACCACCAGTGACCGCCCTGACAGGGAACACAACAGAGAGTCCCTGGCAGAGCAGAAGAAAAGTAGGATACAGAACTCAAATTCTAGTAAAAAGATCAGACTTAATGGTCTGACTGAATCTGGAGAGACCCCAGAAGACATGGCCCCTGGACTCTCTAGAAGTGAATCCATTCCCGAAGCCAAACTCTTCAGACAAAGATTAGACTAGACTATGGGACATAAAATGATACTCATGAAGAGAGTGCTTCTTAGCTCAGGTAGATACATGAGACTAAGTGTCTTATCTGGAGGCGTGATGAGAAGGCAAAAAGGGACAGGAGCTGGTTGAATGGTCACAGGAAATCCACGGTGGAAAGGAGGAGTGTGCTGTTACATTATACGCAGAGCAGCTGGGGTCACATAGCAATGGCTGTATAAATTTTTGTATGAGAAACTGACTTGAACTGTAAATTTTCACTTAAAGCACAATAAAAAAAGTAGTGTTTGAAACTAAAATATTTAGATATTAAAATATTTAGCAAAAGTATATATATATTTTTCTTATTAGATTTACGTGAATGACTCCTTATAAAAAGAAGAAGAATGACATATATTATCTTTGCCTGCTTATCTAGTCCCCACCCTTATGATTGTGAAGACTCTCTGATCCCTTCTGGCACATCTCACGCCACTCATGGATGATTCTTCCAGATAATGGTGAGAGCATTTACTCACTGCGACACTTTGGTGTTGGTGACCATCCTTCCTCTGTGCAGGTTATTCGAGTCCAGAGAGACTGTGAAGCAGATACATAGCTATGATCACAGGTATAGTAGAAATATTTTCCTATAGCAACTGGGAAGTTTTGTTTAGGTTGATTTTCACCATATGTTCTTCCATGTTTTATTTCTGGAAAATTGCAAGTTCTCTCTTGGGAAAAACAAAACAATCTGTAGGTTAATGAAAAATAATACTTTAAATAATGACATTAATTATTCTATTATAATATTTAGCTGAATTTGTCCACTTCTATTAGTTATTTGGGGACTGGAAAAATCTGTTTCTAAACCTACAAAGCTGTTTGATGAGGTCAGTTTTGGAGTCACATCATGTGTGTATCTTTTGTAAATACCTCCAAGATTACAATCACACAAAAATGTAAATTCAGAGGAAGAGGGTGTCATGGATTGAATTCTGCCCCCCCCAAAATATCTGTCCACTGGCTGTATCATGATTCCCAGTATTGTATGATTGTCTACCATTTTGTCATCTAATGAGATTTCCATGTGTTGTAAATCCTATCACTATGATAGTGAGATGGATTAATGGCGGTTATATTGATGAGATCTACAAAATTAGATAGTGTCTTATGCCAATCTCTTTTGAGATATAAAAGCAGTGAGCAGACAGACATGGGGACTTCATACCACTAAGAAAGCAGCACTAGGAGCAAAGAGCATCCTTTGGACCTGGGGTTCCTGTGCCTGAGAAGCTCCTCGACCAGAGAAAGATTGATGACAAGGACCTTCCTCCAGAGCGGATAGAGAGAGAAAGCCTTCCCCTGGAGTTGATGCCCCAAATTTGGACGTGTAGCCTACTAGATGTGAGAGAATAAATTTCTCTTTGTTAAAGCCATCCACTTGTGGTATTTCTGTTACAGCAGCACTAGATGACTAAGAGGGTAAACATGATTCTATCCAGTAGACTTTGCAGATCTAAGAAAGATACTACTGGTCTAAGAAATATGCTGCTATTTATAGTTCTTCATTTCCTTCCTTTATGTCTCACTTCCTTTGCCTTTCCCATTTTCTGTAAAGAGAATTTGAATATAAAATATACATGTAAAAAATCAGTTTTTTAAAAAAAGAACAATACAACAAAGATATAATTACTAATTCTGATGAATGTCCTCTAGGAATATTTATACAGGTATATTTATACATTTTTGAGTGATTATCACTGCCTTTTATTGAAAATGTATAAAGATTATTCCTTTTTGTAGTGCTTTTGAGAAAATGAGGCTGGTATACTTCCCAAACTCAAGTCCTTGTATCAGAACAGCACTATTTTTGCTTATTATTTTCTGTTTTATTCTAATTTATCTTTTTTGTTCTTGTTGAAAAAGGTACATGTAGCAATTCAGCTAACAAAGAAGTTAACCCGGTAAATTCATTTTTCTACATTTTGGTAGCGATCACGGTTGATGTTCCAAAATAATTAAAACTATCAAATGGTGTGGTAGAAAACACTGTAAAATATGAAGTGTTTATCTGAAAACAAAAATGAGAACGGCATCATTTTGAGAAGTGGGGGCGGGGGGAAGATAGTCTCATACTGATAATGGGATTTCAAGCATTATCCCTGGTACCTCTCATTCAAAGGAGCCCTGCTGGTGCAATGGTTAAAGCACTCGGCGGCTAAGCAAAAAGGTCCTCAGTTTGAACCCAGCAACTGCTCTGCAGGAGAAAAGACCTGGCGATGTGTTCCAGGAAAGATTACAGTCTAGGAAATCCTATGGGGCCATTCTACTCTGTCCTATGGTGTTGCAGTTAAGTAAGAGTCACCTGAATACACACAACTGTCATTCAGGAATTCTAAAGTTCAAGCACATTACAATGCTTTTATTTTCGTAAATAGCCACACATGGTTGAACATCCATGATCTTTGTTCCCCTTCTTTCCACTGCTCAATCTCTCCATGTTCCATTGATCTCAATCTAATCATCCTTCCAAAAGCTCACTCAAGAACATTCAGCAAAGATTTATGAAGTGATTAATATGTGCCAGGCACAGCTTCTGTGTTTAGATCTCCTCTAGTTCCCTTGGAGCCCTGCTGGGGCAGTGGTTAAGAGCTCAGGGTGCTAAGGAAAACACTGACAGTTCGAATCCACCAGCTGCATCTTGGACACGCTATGCGGCAGTTCTACCGTCTCGCATAGGGTTGCTATGGGTGGGAATTGACTTGATAGCAATGGGTTTGGTCGTGGTGTTTTGTTTTGTTTTGTTTTGTTTGGTTGTTGTTTGTTTTTAAATCTCCCTTATCTAGTCACCCAATTCAGGAGTTGAAAATCATTTCACTTCTCTGTGAATGTTAATAGAGTCTTATCTTTTGATGCATTTATTTTTTGCTTTACATGTATTTATTTGTTAGAATGTTTAGCTCTTAAAAGAAGTGCTGTGAAGCATGGATGTGATTTTTTTGTTTTGTTGTTGTTTTCCCTTTCCAGCTTTTGTATTGCATCATGAAACAGAATGTATTGCTCAATAAATTTTTGCTACTGGATACATAAAGATACTTTTATCTCTGCACATGTGTTCTTTTCCTAAGTGGGTAGATTTCTTAAAGACCATTTTTAAAGAGAGTTACTAGAAGACTAGTTTTTAACTTGAATCTCAGGCAGGCTCTGTCCAAATTCTACTGGTCACTTTCAAATTGGCACATTACCCTTCCTATGCTGTGTCTTACATTTCTTTTATTGCCATCGCTAACAGAAGACAGGCCTTTTAACATACACTTGGGAATCAGGAGAAAAGACAAATTACACATCCACTAGGTTCCTTAGCAAGTACACTGGTGACAGAACTGTCAATCTAGTTGAATAGGATGACTGTTGTGTTTTAATTGAGAAACTTAAAACTGTATAGAAAGCTTTGTTGTTGCTGTTGTCATTGTTACTGTTAGTGAAGGAACTTGCCCAAATAGATATAAACAACGTATCAAACTCAGCATTCAAAAAATTGTTAAAATGAATTTCCTTACAAATTAACAAAATCCATTTAATCATTCTGTTGATAAATGTATTCAATGAGGCATCCTAAATCTCATTGCTGGTACAAATGGTTAACAAGTTCAGCTGCTAACCAAAAGGCTGGCAGACTGAGTCGACCCAGAGGCACCTCAGAAGAAAGTCCTGGTGATCTACCTCCAAAAAATCAGCCACTGAAAACCCTATGAAGCACAGTTCTACTCTGATACACATGGGGTCACTGTGAGTTGGCATTGACGACACGGCAACTGGTTTTTCTGGTTTGAATCTCACTGGAGTTTCCATTTACAGAACATGGAAATATTAGTATTGAATTTTAAAAGAAAATGGCAGACATTTGAAAAAATCATAATGAAGAATTCATAAAGATTGTAAAGAAGAAGTAAAGCATAATGTTGTAAGTAAGAATTCTTAAAGGCCTACCAAATAAAAATGTCTTAGAAAAAAATTAGAATTAATGAACAAAAATATTTTTTCTCTAAAGATAAAGATTCTACCAATTATATTTCCAATGTTTTAAGATATTCTTTAATGTGAAAGAATTGTTTACAAATACAGAATTAATATTGTTGTTGTTTTGTGCCATTGGTTTGATTCTGACATAGAGCACACCTATAAGACAGTATAGAACAGCCCCACAGTGTTTTCTAGGCTGTAATCTTCATGGGAAAAGATCGCCAGGTCTTTTCTCCCATGGAGTGGGTGGTGACTTTGAATCGACGACACATTGATTAGCAGCGGAGCACTTAACAATTGTGTAACCAGGGATCCATCATAATTAATATAGAAAATATTAAGGACTATATTAGGATAATGAAGGAGGAAAATCATCTACTAAAGTCAAAGAAGTAATGGTTTCAAATTATTTATTTGTTTACATATGCAGAATTTGCCAGTGAACTCAGAAAAGTAAACTAAAATGTATCGGCATTACACTAGAAATGAAAAATATATTTTAATTTTTGCTAAAAGATAATTTTACATGCCACTAATTTTGTTGAACTATTAAGCTGATGATAGTGTTATGGCTTCTAACAGCTTTATTAATGTATAACTGCTATGAAATACAGTGTACGTATTTAAAATGCACATTTTGAGAGGTTTTGACATATGAATCTGAGAAACCATCATCACAATGAAGACTATGAAAATATTTACCACTCTCCAAAATTCCCTTGTATTACACATAAAAAAAACCCCAAATATTTCCAGGTGAGAGTCTGGCTTTTCTTGTAACATGTTTTCTTCTTACAGCCTTATGAGCATATTCACCTGTCTTGATAATCACTAGTAAATGGCTTTTCACACTTTGGAACTCAGGAAACAGAGAAAACGTGACTTATTTTATTTTCCTTTTAGGTTATTATAATTTCCCCCAAACATATACTACTTCGTTATGATCCCACAATACAGAATATTCCTACCAGTCGATTCATTCAAAACTACAGATACATGAAATTAGATATAACAAAGCTACATTTAAGAGGGAAGGTGAATATTCATATATGTTTTTAACTTACCTTGTCCCTCAGCACAGGACACCCACAAGGTGAGAAGGACGTTGATTAGAAGTAGCATGTTAAATGTTCCCAATAATACATGAGTAAACATATTCCAGTTGTGCTGTTTTGGGTTTGAAATCAGCTTCATTAGCAACTAGCAACTGTGAATCTAAGTACACTACAATATAGCTAGGTAAATTGATGTCACTAAGTAAATACCAAAGTTCAATGAGTTTTGCAAACTCTCTAGGTAATTCTCATCAGTGGTTTCATAATCATTTCTTTAAGTCATCACCTGTTAGGTATATATACAATTTTCTGTGGGAACAGGATGAAATGTCTCCAAAGGTAATATAAAATGCTAACTTACTTAAATAAAACGTTTCTTGAAAATAGGTCAACTTATTCCTCAGCAAGTTGAATAATATGTGAATAGCTCTCACAATCCAAGCCTTGTCACTAGAACTTTCTTCAGTACTGCCTTTCACCCAACTTCATTACTTAGGGGTCTCTGAAAATCAAGTAGGGTATTTGGACCATTGTCAACCATCCTTATTTTTATGGGGTTAGGAAAGAAAACTGCTTTTTCTTTTTTAACTCACACTTGATCACACTAGCTAGTACAAGGGTTTCAAAACATTCTTAACATTAGTCTTTGAAGTGTTTTGAGGCACCGTTTTAAATATATCACAATGTATTCTGACACATACAATGTTTTACCTTCTAGTGAAGAAATATCACTCAAGGCTCATATTCCTTTAACTGGACTGTCCTCTTGTGGACTTATTAATTGCTTTTATTCTTTATTTTCATATATATATGAAGATGTATATATATGTATTTATATGAAAAAATATATATTTTGAACTATATTTGTCATGTTTTACTCTAAAGAACTGCTTTCAAACATAGTTAGTATTAAATATATGATACTAGTATGAAAGTGGAGAAAGCAAATGATTGACCACAGTCATAGTGTTACGTTTTGAAAATTATTTATGTGTTTATCTAATTTAATTACAATAATTTCTAAGTGTTGAAAAATATTCAAAATTATGTATAATCAAAACTTCCAGAATAGTTTATAATCTGACTAAATTTCTACTAACAACAATTACATACTCAAAGTGAAACAAAATCTAACTATTTGAGTTACCAAAAGCAAGCAGAAATTGGAAAATGCCTAACCTTTGAAAGAATAAAATCAACCTGTGAGATCCATATTTTCCCATCTTTTCAATTGAGGGCACACCTCCGTCCTCATGGTGCATGGATGATAGAGCTTAAGCAGAAATGAGTAGTCTTGTTTTTGTGTTAACTTAGAGGTCTGAGTCTGGCTGGAAACGTGTCAATTGAAGAGAGAAATACAGGACAATAGAGAGCCCCATCAAGAAAATCCCCCCAAATTTGCACACAATCGCTCCTTAAATTATTTACTGACTGAACAGTGAGCGTTGTGTACAGAAGTCCAGTAAAAAGCAACTTTAGCAGAGCTGAAAACATTAACAAATTCAGCCATTCCCAATGTGAGGGAGAAAGAATTTGGAGTTCAAGGCTAGGGGAGCTTAGTTAATTTTTCATAATTCCTCTTGAAACTCAGAACGAGATATGTCATAGAAGGACCATGGTGCAGGAATTAACTAAGGAATATGCACTGGATTCAGCCAAACTTGAAATACACCTATCCTAGCAAAACCTAAAACCAGGTCTTCACAGGATAATCGTGTGCCAGCAGGAATAAAGCTATTAGAAGAGAGTCAATATTTTGCAAAGGAAGATGCAAGAATATATAATTTCTACAATGTATTATTCACAATATCTGGTGTAGAATTAAAAACTTGTTTAACTTGTTTAATACTGTGTAGTAGCGACAAAATGATAGATAAATTGATCAGTGGAACAGAAGAGTCCAGAAATACACCCCCACATGTAAATCACTAGTTTTATGAACCAATGAAATTTGAAGTGAAAAAAAAAAAGTTCTCAGAAATGTTGGAGCAACAACTGGGATGTGGGATGGTAAACACAACTGGACCTTGGCCTCTTTCTCACACCAGATAAATCAGTTTAAGTTGGATCATAGTTCTAAATGTGAAGTTAAAAACATAGAAGATAAAACCTGAGAAGAAAACATAGTGGAATATATTCAGTCATTGGTGGTAGACTAATATTTCTTTAAAATAAATAAATAAATAATAAACTACTAATTTAAAAAAAAATGATGACTTGGACATCAGTAATAATTTTAAATTCAAGTCCACCAAAAGGAATTATCATAAAACTAAAAATAAAATAAGCTTTATATTGGCAGAAGGTATTTGTAATATATCAGACAAGAGATCTATATGTATCATACATAAATAAACACTTCAATTAAAATATTGAAGTGATCAGGAATCTCTTTATAAACCTAGACACACAAACATGTTCAATATCATTCAGCAGTGAAACACAAGATAAACGCTCAAGTATATTACACACTCATAAAATGTCTAATATATATGTCTGATGTTTCTAATTTTTGGTTAGAATGAAGTTCTGTGAGGGAATTTTCAAAATTGAGGTACCTGAGACAAATCTGAAATAGCCAGCTTGAGGTTTGGGTACGACTTCTTGGTTGCTGGCTCCATTTTCACCCTATCAACAGCCATCTCCCATGCAGACCTAATCATGAAACTAAGGAATGTCCAGTAATGACGACATAACTACACTGAGACACCCACTCCCATCACATACCCTTGCAATTACCACACTGTAATCAATCTAAGAAAGATACATATATCCTTTAAGCCAATCGCCTTATGAGCTTCGATTACAGGAAGTCCTGCCTTACAAGTTCCTGCGACAGGATGTCTTGTGTTCTAAAAAATCTACTACCTATCAAGTAGTGTCTTTCGGTGATCTAAGTTTGTAAATACTAGACATGTACTTCAAGTTCTTTGTTCCTCTCTTATAAAAACTCAATGCAGTGTAGCCATTTTGAAGTACTGGATTTCACTGCATGGAATTCAGTCTCTTCCCAGAATGAGCTGTCTCTTTGCTTTCAACAAATCTCTCAACTTTACTCTAATCAGAGTATGGGTGATTACTCTTAGACATTCATTGGTGTAGATGGCAGATTCTGAAGGATATTATCTTCTGCATTCCTGAGAAGTTGTGGAACCAGCTCACGCTGGTACCAGCAAGGGTCCCTTGTGCCCAGAAGCACCTCCTCCAATTCTCTGGGTTCATTGTAAGTAAGCCTCTCAGATAAAAGCCTCTGCTTATAGCAAAGATGGCTCTTTGAAAGATCAATTGTCTGTTACCTTCATTTTCTGCTTATCTCCTGAGCTTCTTTCTGGGTTCATTACCAAAATAAGTTTGGTGGGACTGCCACCTCACGGCCAATCTATATTATTGAACTCTCTTTTCCTTCTGCTGCACCATAGAATTTTCACGGGCATTTAGGTCTTTAATACTTGCTTACAGAGGGAAATTTAAAAGACCAAAAGCTATTGTGGGAGTCGTTTGAATTAAGTAAATTAAACTTTCTGTACAGTAACTTAGAGGGTAAGGGCTTACAAATAAAACTAAAGCAGTGGGTGGCATTTCTTGATTGCTACTCAGAAATGTTATTAGATTTACCTGAAGCAAATCAACAGAAAGACTCTATGATAGAAAATGCTTTAAGTGAAGAAGCCTATTGCTATTTACAAGCACTCAGGCTACCTGGGCAAGAAGTCTATTCTTTTACTGTATCCAATTCTATAGAATGTCTTCGGTACCAAAAAGTTTATGAGCTAATACTTCTACCAATTTGGGTCAGGTCTTGTTAGCTGAACTGATTAAAATTAAAATACATACCTCTAAACTTTCACCTAAGTTTTCTGAATAGCCTTTAAAAAGAGAAACTAAGGAATGACTTGTTCTTATAATTCAAGACTTTTTGGTGAAAGGCTTAATTATCCCTTGCAGCAGTCCTTGTAGAAGTTTTCCCTGTTAAGAAATCCAACAATCGGGGCTGGGGATTTGTGCAAGATTTAAGTGATATTAATGGTGTAGTAACTCCAAGATTCCCCCTAGATCCTAACCCTCACCTATTTCTTTCTAATGTTCCCCCAAAGCCATTCATTTGAAAGTAGTTGATCTTTACAAGCTTTTTTTTTTCTTTTTGCATGACATTCCATCTGGACAATCAATATTTGCTTCCTTTGATTTTGAGGAACCAACAATTTACCTGGACTGTCATGCCTGAAGATTTTACTTAGTCCCCCATCTATTTTTCTCAGATTTTACGTGTTGATTGACAGCATTTACAGTTCACATAGTTGTACCTTACTGCAATATGTAGATGATTTATGGGTCTGTTCTAATTCTCAGCAGGAATGTCTTATGGATAGTATTTTCTCGGTACAACATTTGGGCAAAGGAGGTCATGAAGCCTCCAGAGAAAAATTACAGTTAACTCAATCTTTTGTTAAAAACTTAAGACATATTATTTCAGCAAAAGGGGTCACTATAGACCACAAAAGAAAAGACATCATCTTAGCTTATCCTGTCCCTACTGCCAAGAAACAGTTAAGAGGATTTCTAGGACTCTGCAGCCACTGCAGAACTTGGATACATAATTTGTCTTTGCTGGCTCAACCACTTTACCATTGTCTAAAGAGTTCACAGACTGATCCATTCCAGCTATTTGAGAATATAATAAAGGCTATCACTCAACTAAAAGAATCTCTAAACCACTGCACCACCAAGGTTCCACATTGGCTCTGGAGTTTCCTACCTATAATTTAGAGTTTTCATTTTTTGTTCATGAGATTCTGGGAATGCTCTAGGTGGTCTCACTCAAAAACACAGAGGACAACAAAGATCCATTGGTTATTACACCATCCAGCTGGACCCCATTGCAATAGGCTACCCGCAATACCTTATAGCAGTCACTGCAACCGCTAGACTGGTATAGTCCACAGCAGATTTAGTTTGGGGAGAATTTCTTGTTGTTTATGCCCCTCATGTGCTGTCAGCCATTTTAAATTCAACACTTATGCAACACCTGTCAACCAGCAGGCTGAATTCTTATGAAGTTCTCCTTTGGACATCTCCAACATTCAGTTACATTCTGTAACCTCTCTGAATCCATCTACATTGTTACTTTACCTAATAATGGTGACCATCCAACCTACAATTGCTTAAATCTTACTGAATACCTTTTGTCTCTAAGACAAGCGTTATGGATTGAATTGTGTTCTCTGGAAAAATGTGTGTCAGATTGACTACTCCATGATTCCCAGAATTGTGTGATTATCCACCATTTTGTCATCTGATGTGCTTTTTCCTATGGCATTGTAAATCCTACCTTTATGATGTTAATGAGGTGGGATTAGCAGCGGCTATGTTAATGAGGCAGTGCTCAGTCTACAAGTTTAGGTTGTGTATTAAGTCAATCTCTTTTGAGATATAAAATAGAGAAGTGAGTTGAGAGAGAGGGGGACCTCATACCACCAAGAAAGCAGTGCCTGCAGCAGAATACATCCTTTGGATCCAGGGTTCCTGTGCTGACAATTTCCTCAACCAGGGGAAGACTGATGACTAGGACCTTCCTCCAGAAATGACAGAAAGCCTTCCACTAGAGTTGGCACTGGGAATTCAGGCTTCTAGCCTACTAGGGTGTGAGAGAATAAATTTCCGTTTCTACAAGCCATCCATTTGTGGTATTCCTGTTGACATAACACTACATAACTAATACAACAAGGTTTACAAGAAACCCTGTTATCGAATCCTGATTTAGTTTTATTTATAGATGGGTCATATTTATTGGTGAACCCACCAGCTCTGATTACCAGGGAGGATATGCTATTATTACTTCAGTTTATGTCCTTGAATGTGGCACCCTTCCTGAAGTCAGTTCAGCAGAGCAAACTGAAATAATCACACTGGCTAAAGCTTGCAAACTGGCTTCTGGACTATCAGTAGATATTTTTATAGACTCTAGGTATGCTATTGGCATTATTCGATATAATAGCATGTTATGGAAACAAAGGGGGTTGCTAACTTACTTTGGGACCCAAATGAAAAATGGTCCTTTAGTAGCAGACCTCTTAGAAGCCATTCTGCCTCCTTCTGAGATTGTTGTATTTAAAATGATGGAGGATGAATCCGAAGAGTTTCCACAAAGAGAGGAAATGTAAGGAAAGAACATAGCTTACAGAGCAGCTAAACAAGCCGCTTCCCTATCACCTTTCAAAGCCACCACCCTCATTTATAACCATGATAATTCCACTCATGATCATGTGGAAAAGGAAGGAACAAGTAGTATTAATAGAACAGTTAAGATGCCTGTAAATATGGCACCGGTGATATGCTGCCTACCAAAATTGGACTGGAAAGAAATTTCAGAAGCACTTTTTAACCAGCAACAATTAACACCCACAGAAGAAATTAGAGGATGATAGCTGTCCAGCTGTCATCAGGATCCAACCACTGGATTGTTGATTGAGCCTAATAAAAAACTGGTTTTGCCAGAATGCTTACATGTTTTAGTGGTTCAAAATTCCTGACATGACAATACAGAAATAAAAGCAGATGAACTAATCGAGGCTTTAGAATCTATTTGGGAAGATTTTTATGCAGCTGTAGACCACTTTTTTTCTCATAGTTTTTTCAATCACACTCCCAACAGGAGACAGAGTACCTAGTAACCAGGGATACTTGGTTTCCTACCACCCACCTTTCTTCCCTGTATGTGGCCTCTGCCAATTTCCAATGGGCCACAGTTGCTCGGCAAGAGAGACATCAGCTCACTGTCACCCAGATTTACCATTTTGGACCTCAGCCACCAAAGACAGCAGGCAGGGATTATGGGAAGGCAACTTCCTGGATTCCTAACAGGAGACAAAGCACCCTATTACCAGGGATACATGCTCTCCCACTCCCCATGCTTTTACCCTCTATGTGGCCTCTGTTTTGCAACAGTCGACAGTCACTCAACCAGAGAGATACCAGCTCACTGTGGCCCAGGTCCAACCTCCCGCCACTTCTTGGCTCGTACAGTGCCATTTTTGTTTGTTTTTGCTATTTTTGGCTTTTTTCTTGCTTCTCTCTCTCCCTTCCTTACTTTTCTTTCTCCTCCCAAGTTAGTCCTGTGTGCCACCCCCTCCCCTCCTTGACGAGCTGTGTCACACTGCAGGTGCAATCCATGTTTATATCACTATTGCTAGCAGGCTGCCTCAGAGAAATTTTTGTTTTGTCTAGTTTCTTTTCTCTCTCTCTCCCTTCTTTCCTTTTCTCTCTCCCTTATTTCCTTTTCTTTTTATTCTCAAGCTAGCCCCATCTGACACTCCTGCCCCTTCCTGGCAGGCTCTGCTAGAGAGCCAGTCACAACTGGCCACCTGGATCTGTATCACTGCCTCTGGCTGGCTCTCTCAGTGCCTTCTTCTTTTTTTTTTTTTTTTTTCTGGTTAATTCTCTCTGTCTCAATCCCTTTCTTTTTTCCTTTCTCCAGCCCACCTAGCCCCATGACCTGCCCCCACCTCTTCTCAATAAGCAGTGCTGTACTGCCTGGCTAAAGAGCTGAGGCAGCTCCTTCAATGCAAAATTTTTGGCTTTTTTTTTTTTCCTGTTTGTTTCTTCTCTCTCTATTCCTCCTTCATTTCCTTTCTCCTGTCTCCTCCTCGACAGGCTCAGCCACACCACTCGGCTACAGAGCTATCAGCACACAAACTCATACGGTCTGCCCAGACCCTGCCTGTGGAATCCTAATATGCATTCTTTTTATATCCTTTTTTTTCTTTCTTTCTTTTTTCTTTTTTTTTCATTTTTGTTTTCTCTCTTTTCTTTGTCTTCTTTCACTCACTCACTTGGCTTTGCAATTCACATCCTCTCCCTTCTCTCCTGCCTATCTGCACCTCATGCAGAATGTCATGCCCCTGAGCAGCAGGGTACAGTCTAACCGACCCTGACTCACCCTGGACCTGGCTCACCCCATCGGCTCCAGATCATGCCACAAACTACCAATCCCCAACCTTTTACCCCACTGAACCTGCTCTGCTGCACCACAGCTGAGTGACAAGCCGTGCCCACTTGGACAAGGTGGTTAGAAGTATTGTGCCCACAGGCAAACAAGCAGTAAAACACACTCAGCTCGCCTGCCCAGACATAACCAAATAAAACAAAAAGCAGAATGAAATAAACAAATCTACAATCAATACAAAATGAAAATAATTCCGGAATGTCCTGGAGACAGCAGACAATAACAAATCATAAAAAACTAAAAACAAGAGACGATGTCTCTAGAAGGTGACCAAAATAAAACACCAGATGACATTCTGGTAGAATAATAGGCACTGGAATTAGCTGATAAGGAATTCAAAATCCTAAGATTAAGGGCTCCCCAAGCAATGAAGGAGAATGTAAAAAAAATAAGGAAAAAAATAGAGAAAATCATGGAAAATATAGACAAAGTCAGGGAAAACAGAAAGCAATGGAAGAAATTCTGTAAAATAATACAGAAACAAAATGTCAAAATAAGCAAACTTCTAGAAATCATACAAAAACAGCAATTATAAATCCAAAAGATAAGCTACAAGATTTCAGAAATGGACAGTGCAATAGAAGGTTTTAGGAGCAAATTTGCAACAATGGAAAACAGGGTCAGCGAAATTGAACACTAATCCTTGGATACAATTTCGAGAAAAAAACCCGAAGAAGGAATGAAGAAACCCTGAGAACGATGCGGGATGCAATCCTTACCAACCTAGGTAATGAACACTCAAGTAGGAAACAAAAAAAAAAAATTTTACAACAGGGAGCCAGTGACATCAATCTATAAATGACAACATCAAAACAACAAAAAAGGGCATAAAAGGTATCAGATTAGGACTTTTAAATGGAGAGGAAGTCTAGGCAACATCAAGTAATAAAAGACTGGTTTAAACTTAGGAAGATAGGAGTAAATTTCAAGTTAACTACAAAGAAAGTTAACAAACCTACTCACCAAATTAAAGAATAAAAACATAAAGTCTCAGTACACACAAAATCCACAAAAACGGAAGAAACAAAAAATTCACAAAGAAAAGTTATTCAGCACAAGAGAATAAAAGGAACAAAGAAAACATCAGCACCCAAAAAAAAGCATTACAAAATGACAGCAATAAACTCACACCTATCAATAATCACAACGAATGTAAAAGGCTTAAAAGCACTCATGAAGAGATGCAGAGCGACCAAATGGTTAAAAAAAAAAGGACCCATCAATATGTTGTCTACAATAGACACGACTTAGAAACAAAGACATAAATATATTAAAAATCAAAGGATGGGAAAAAATATATCAACAAAACAGAAGCCAAAAAGAAGCAGAAGTGGCAACACTAATCTCAGATAAAATAGACTTTTAAAATAAAATCCACCATAAAAGACAAGGAAGGACATTATATAATGATTAAAGGGAAAATCCAACAGAAGAACACACCATAATAAATATCTACCCTCCCTATGACATGGCTCCAAAATCTATAAAACAAACTCTAACAGCACTGAAAAGAAGAACTGACAGTTCCACAATAATAGTGGGAGACTTCAATACACCACTCTCAGTAAAGGATAGAACATCTAGAAAAAAACTCAACAAAGATACAGAAGACCTAAAGGCCACAATCAAACAACTGGACCTAACAGACATATAAAAAACACTCCACCCAACAGCAACACTGTACACAATCTTTTCCAATGCTCATGGAACATTCTCTAGAATATACCACATCTTAGGCCTCAACAAAATCCAAAACTTTGAGAAAATACTAAGCATTGCCTCTGAATGCAACTTCATTGAAGTAGAAATTGATAATCAGAAGAGCAAGGGAAAAATATCAAATACATGAAAACTGAACAACACCTTGCTTAAAAACCATTGTGTGAAAGAAGAAATCAAAGACGGAATCAAATAAAATTTGAGAATTAAATGAGAATGTAAACACATCACACCAAAATCTTGGCAACATAGTAAAGGCAGTGATCAGAGGTCAATTTATACCAATACTCGTACACATCAAAAAAGAAGAAAGGGACAAAATCAAAACATTAGCTATACAGCTCAAACAAATAGAAAGAGTACAGCAAAAGAAGCCCACAGCCACCAGACAAAAAGAAATAATAAAGATCAGAGCAGAAATAAATGAAATAGAGAATAGAAAAACTACAGAAAGAATCAACAAACCAAAAATTGATTCTTTGAAATGATCAACAAAATTGACAAACCACTGGCCAAACTGAGGAAAGAAAAACAGGATAGGACACAAATAACCCAAATAAGAAATGAAATGGGGGACATTACAGCAGACCCAACTGAAATAAAAAGGATCATAACAGAGTGCTATGAAAAACTATACTCCAATGTATTTGAAAACCTAGAAGAAATGGATAAATTTCTACAAACACATTACCTGCCTAAACTAACACAAACTGAAGTTGAAAATCTGAAACAGACCCATAACAAGAAGAGTTTGAAAAGGTAATAAAAAAATTCACAACCGAAAAAAATGCCCTGGCCCAGATGGCTTCTGTCTTAGTCATCTACTGCTGCTATAACAGAAGTATGACAAGTGGATGGTTTTTAACAAAGAAATTTATTCCCTCACAGTCAAGTAGGCCACAAGTCCAAATTCAAGACATCAGCTCCAGGGGAAGGCTTTCTCTGTCAGCTCTGGGGGAAGGTCCTTGTGGTCCATCAGTCTTCCTTTGGTCTGGGAGCATCTCAGTGCAGGAATCACAGGTCCAAAGGACACATTCTGCTCCTGGCCCTGCTTTCTTGGTGGTATGAGGTTCCCAACTCTCTGCTTGCTTCCCTTTCCTTTTATCTCTTGTAGGAGTAAAAGATGGTGTAGGCCACATCCTAGTGAAACTCCCTTTACATTGGATCAGGGATGTGACCTTAGGAAGGGTGTTACAATCCCACACTAATCCTCTTTAACATAAAACTACAATCCCAAAATGAAGGACAACCACAGAATACTGGGAACCATGGCCTAGCAAAACTGATACACACATTTTTGGGGGGATATAATTCAATCCATGACAGTTTCACTGGTGAATTCTATCAAACATTCAGAGAATAGCTTGCACCAGTACTACTCAAACTATTTCCAAATAAAGAAAATGAAGGAATACTTCCAAATTCATTTTATGAAGCCAGCATAACCCTGATACCAAAGCCAAGCAAACACACCACAAAAAAAATTACAGACCAGTATCTCTCATAAATAAAGATGCAAATATTTTCAACAAAATTCTAGCCAATAGAATTCAGCATCATATAAAAATTAATACACCCCATCCAAGTGGGATTCATAGCAGGTATGCAAGGATAGTTCAGCATTAGAAAATCAGTCAGTGTAATCCACCACATAAATAAAAGGCAAGAAAAGAATCACACAATCATCTCAATCGATGCAGAAAACGCATCTAATGAAGTCTAACACCCATTCCTAATAAAATAGTCTCAATGACATGGGTATAGAAGGGACACTCTTCAACATAATAAAGGGCTTCTGTACAAACAAATAGCCAGCATCATTCTTAATGGAGAGAAACTGAAAACCCTTCACCTAAGAACCGGAACAAGACAAGGATGTACTTAATCACACTCCTATTTAACACTGTGCTGAAGTCCTAGCTAGAGCAATATGGAAAAAAAAGAAATAAAAGGCATTCAAATTGGTAATGAAGAAGTAAAACTGTCCCTATTATCGGATGATATGATTCTATACAAAGAAAACCCAAAGGACTCCACAAGAAAACTACTGGAACTAATAGATTCAGCAAAGGAGCAGAATATAACATAAACACACAAAAATCAGTTGGATTTCTATACACCAGTAAAGAGAATGACGAAAAGAATGACTAAAAAAATAAAATACCTAGCAATAAATCTAACCAGGGATGTAAAAGACCCATACGAAGAAAACTACAGAACACTACTGCAAGAAACCAAAAGAGATCTACAGAAACGGAAAAACATACCATACTCAGGGATAGGTAGACTCAGCATTGTGAAAATGACTCGCACTACCTGACCTCAGAAACCACTACACAGCTACGGTTGTCAAAATAGGCTGGCAGTAGTACAACGACAGACACATTGGCCAGTGGAACAAAATCGAGAACCCGGATGTAAATCCATCCACTTACAGACACCTGATCTTTGACAAAAGCCTGAAGTCCATTAAATAGGGAAAAGACAGTCTTTTTAACAAATGGTGCTAGCAAAAACGGATAATCATATATAAAAAATTGAAACAGGACCATACCTCACACCATACTCAAAAACTAATCCAAAATGGATCAAAGACCTAAATATAAAATGAAAAACTACAAAGATCATAGAAAAAAAATAGGGTCAATGCTAGAGGCCCTAATATACGGCATAAACAGGATACAAACCATAACTATCAACACACAAACTCCAGAAGATAAGCTAGATAACTAGGATCTTCTAAAAATTAAACACTTAAGCTCATCAAAAGACTTCACCTAAAGAGTAAAAAGAGAACCTACAAACTTGGAAAAATTTTTGACTATGACAAATCCGACAGAGATCTAATCTTGAAAATCTATACGACAATACAACACCTCTAAAACTAAAGCTCAAATAATCCAGTTAAAAAAGGGACAAAGGATATGAATAGGCACTTCACCAAAAAAGACATTCAGGAGGCTAAAAGACACATGAGGAAATGTTCCTAATCACTGGCCATTAGAGAAATGCAAATCAAAACTACAGTGAAATACCATCTCACCCCAACATTACTGGCACAAATCAAAAAACTGAAAATAACAAAAGTTGGAGAGGCTGTGGGAAGATTGGAACTCTCATGCACTACTGATGGGAATGCAAACTGGTACAACCATTTTGGAAAACGATATAGTGCTTCCTTTAAAAGCTAGACAGAGAAATACCATACAATCCAGCTATCCCACTCCTAGGAATATACCCTAGAGAAATAAGAGTCATCACATGAATAGACATATGCACACCAATATTCATTGCAGCATTATTCACAACTGCGAAAAGATGGAAACATCCTAAGTGACCATCAACAGATGAATTGGTGAACAAACTATGGTATATACACGTAATGAAATGCTTCCCAACGATAAAGAACAGTGATGAATCTCTGAATCATCTCACAACATGAATGAATCTGGAGGGCATTATGCTGAGTGAAATAAGTCCATCACAAAAGGACAAATACTGTATGAGGCCACTAGTATGAAAACTCATGAAAAGGTTTACACAGAGAAAGAAACAATCTTTCATGGTTACTAGGGAGGAAGGGTAGGAAGGGAAAAACACTAACTAGAGAATAAATAAATGGTAACCTTGGTGAAGGGTAAGACAGTACACAATACTGGGGAAGTCAGCAGACCTTGACCAAGGCAAGGTCATGGAAGCTTCATAGACACATCCAAACTCCCTGAAGGACCAAATTACTGCACTGAGGGCTGGGGAGCAAGGTCTCGGGGGCCATCTAGCTCAATTACCATAACATAGTTTATAAAGAAAGTATTCTACCTTCTACTATGGTGAGTAGTGTCTGGGTTCTTAAAAGCTTCTGAGTGGCCAACTAAGATACTCCACTGGTCTCACCCTGTCTGGAGCAAAGGAGAATGAAGAAAATCAAAGACACAAGGGAAAGATTAGTCCAAAGGACTAATGGACCAAATTTACCACAGCCTCCACCACTCTGAGTCCAGCCCAACTAGATGGTGTCCAGTTAACACTACCAACTGCTCTGACAGGGATCACATGAGAGGGTTCCAAACAGAGTGGGATAAAAATATAGAACAGAATTCTAACTCAAAAAAAAAAAAAAAAAAAGGAAGGAAGAAAGAAAGCAAAAAGACCACACTTACTGCTCTGACAGAGTAACTAATTTGCTCTGTAAAGCTTCTTTGAAAGTACAATAAAAGCAAATTAAAACAAACAAACAAAAAAGATAAGGAAGGCTCTTCCACTTGAGATTGCAGAGAGTATAATACTGCTAAGGCCCTGAATCTGGACGTCTAGTCTCCAGAACTGTGAGACAGTAAGTTTCTATTCTCTAAAGCCATTCCCTTTGTGACATTTTGTTATGGCAGCCCTAGGAAACCTAGACACTCTTTCTATAGTTTTCACTGGACAATGACCTCGTGTTCATCTTCTTCTAACACTGTCTCCGTGGAGACCTGGTGAATAAAAAGTCATCTGCATTAGTTGGAAACACAGGCTTGGATTGATAAATATTTGCAGAAAGTCACAGCTTTGAGATTCCTGAGAGTACTGTGATTTTTATGTAAGCATTCCACTTGGCAGATCCTAGAAGTTCTGCCAAAGTTCTCTTTAGGAGATACTGACCCCTATGAAGCCCTTAATCAGAAAATTAAGAGACAGAAAAACAAATGCAATTAGATATTTTTCAACCTTATTCGTAATAAGCTAAACGTAAATTAAAACAGATGTGCTATATATATATCTAGCACGTGGGAAATGACACAGAAGTTTGACAACATCCTGATTAGGAAGTACAAGGAAAAGTAGGCTCTTAGCACATGGTGGAGGGCCAAAATATCACACCCCTCTGGAGTAGAATTTGAAATATCTAATGAATTTAACAAAACATTTACTTCTTGACCCATTAATCTCACTTTTAGCTACATGTTATGATGATATGCATACATAAATAAAAAGTAACATATACCCAAGTAGATTCACGATATCACTATCTGTTACAATAAAATATTGGAATAGTTTAGATATTTTCTAAAATGAAAACAGCAAGGTGCAGATAAGAATGTAATATAAGCTTCCTTGGCTATAAAAAAAGAAGAATGAACACTGAAGGGATTTATCAGAATCTAATGAAATGATTATTAACTGTGCAAACAGCTAGAAGGAGGTGTAATAGGAATAAGACTACTCACCATAGACCCTTTCACATAATTTTTATTTTTGAAACTCGTATGTATTTTTAGACCTTGAGATAATTACAAAGTCTTTAGAGTCACAAAATGTATTGTCTTTTTAGCCCTTTATTTTAAAATAACATTCTTGTAATTCTAATATGATACATATTAAAAATTTAGAAAACAACCAAGTATAAAGGAGTTAAACACTAATACTCTTATCTCAAAAAAATATATTGTCGACAGGTGCCATCATGTTGATTTCACGTCATAGTGACCTCATGTGACAAAGTAGAACCAAGTAGGGTTTTCTTGGTTGTAATCTTTATAGAATCATACTGCCAGGCCTTTCTCCTACGGAGCCGCTGTCTGGGTTCAAACCACCAGTCTTTTGGTTAGCAACCATTTGTGCCATCAGGACTCCTCAACCCAAATATAGTCATTGGAATATGTTATCCACTTTCCTTTGTTCTATAGAAATTCAGAGCTTATAGTATCGTGTACATTCATTTGTGTGTGTGTTTATACATGATACTGGATTTTTGTCACTTTTTATGTCAGTGTTATGATTGCTGTAAAACCTATTCAATTTTAATTTCTCCTTATAATTAATACGAATCATTAAGTGTGCTAGACATCTTGTAGAAAATCATACATTTGACCTTTTCTGGCCAATTTATCTATAGATAGACAAGTAGGCTAATATTAGGAATTTCTAAATAATTGCTTATATTTTGCTACTAGCATAGGCTTGACTTAATTTGGTTTTTACATGTTTGTTATGTAATATTATTTTGAAGATGGAGACCACTAGAACTTTTCCATTGCCTCTGAAATAGAGTGTTTCAGAAAGCCTCAGATGTTATGTTGAATACTTTGACAGAGGACTTTTGGCAACATGGTGCTATAGACAGAAGCACCACGCTGTCCCTCCATAGCAGAGGCTCGAAAAACTAAGGCAAGCAGAGATAAACGTCAATCCTGAAGCACTAAGCATCAAATGAAGAGATAAGGAACTCAGCCAACCACCGAATGGAATAAGAAACTGACAGAGAACAGAGAGCAAGGGCAGATACATGCAGAGGTCCCCTATCAGCTAACACAGCACAGATCCACCATCTTGGACTCCTATCAGAGACAGGTGAACAGGGACTATGGGAAAGCAACTTCACAGAGCTTCCAGCAGGAGACAGAACAACTGGTAATCAGTGATATATGCTTTCCCACCCCACCACCTTTCTTCACACATCCCCAGCCTCGTCTGCTTCCTGTGGCCACATTCTCGTGTCCAGGAAGCATAAGCTTCACCCCAGTGCCACTTGGATTCCCCCCACCCACACAAGCCAGCTCCATGAGCACAATTTCTTGGCTGCTTTTTTTGCTTTTTTTCTGCTTCTTTTGCTTTCTTCCACACCTCTCAAAACTCTCCCTCCTTAATCTCAAATACCTGGCTCCATGTGCCATATTTGCTTCTTCCTGAAAGGCTGTGAAATGCTGCTAGACTGTGGAATTGATTCCTGGCCCATGTTGCCACACTAGTGAGATCCCCGGTCTTCGTTTCTTGTATTCTGGTTTGTTTGTTTGTTTCCTTTTTCTTTTCTCAGCTTGAGAGCCCCATCTAGACAGGCAGTGCTGCGAGGCTTGGGAGCTATGCCCTCAGTTTGCGCAGACGTGCAGGAAGATCCCTTGGGGAATTTTTTTCTTTTTTGTCTTTCTTCATTTCTCAGTTTCTCATCTCGCTATACTTACCTTCTCTTCCTGTCTCCTGAATACCTGGCACTATGTGACACCTCTAACCCTTCTAGCCAGGCTGTACTTCACTGCCTGGGAGCAACTTCCTCTTTTCTCACAGCTGTACCAGTGCGATCCATGGGGGTTTTCTTTCCCCAATCTTTATTCATTTTTTTCTTTTATCCTTTTTCTTATTTTTTTCCTTTTTGTTTTCCTCCATTTCTCAGCCTCTCACCACTCCACTCCAACAGCAACCTTCCTTAGCACTCTTTTTGTTTGTTTGTATGTTTTTGGCTCCTGTTCCTCTCTCCTTCTTTCCTCTTTCTCATACCCATCTTAGCTCCACACATCATAATCTCTCTCCTTTCCTGCCTACCTGTAGCATGCGCTGAATATCACCCCTCCAAGTAGCACAGACATGCCCTACTGGGACCTGACCTGCACTGATTCATGGCTCACCCTGTCAGCCCTAGTGCATGCCACAAACAACCCATCCCAGCAAATATTCTTCAGCTGGACCTGCCATGCTGTACCATACCTGAGGGACTGACCCAGCCTGTTGGAGAAGGAGGTGAAAAGTATAGTGCCTACAGATGAGCAAAGAAGAAAGAATGCACAGCTTGCCTGCTTAGGCATGACCATATAAAACAAAAAAGCAGGATGAAGCAAACAAATCTACAATCAATACATGAGAAAAATAACTACAGAATGTCCCGAAGACAGCAGACAATAGCAAAACATATACAAAAACAGGAAAGTATGGTTCCAGTTGGCATATGACGTAAAACACCAGATGATTTTTCAGTAGAGGAAAAGACACTGGACACAAATGATAGGGAAATCAAACCTCTAATATTCGGAGTAATCCAAGAGTTGAAGGAAAAAAACAGACAAAAATGGGGGAAAATAGACAAATTCATGGAAAAGGCAGACAGATTCATGGAAAATACAGACAACAAAATGGAAGAATTCAGGAAAATAATACAGGAACAAAATGCCAAAATAAACTAACAACTAGAAATCATGCAAAAGACAACAATTAGAAATCCGAAAGATAAACAATAAGATTTCAGAACTGGACAGTGTCACAGAAGGGCTGAGGAGCAAGTTTGAAATGATGGAAGACAGGATAAGTGAAACTGAAGACAAACACTTGGATAGAAATCTGTACAAGGAAAAATCAGAAAAAGAAGCAAGAAAAATGAATAAACCCTGAGAATTATGTGGGATACAATCAAAAGCAAAAATTTTCGAGTGATCGGAGTTCCAGAACAGGGGGAGAAAACAGAAAACACAGAGAATAACTAGAGAACTGCTGACAGAAATCTTCCCTAATATCATGAAAGATGAAAAGTCGACCATCCAAGATGCTTAACGAACCCCATATAGGATAGACCCCAAAATAAATTCACCAATGCATATTATAATGACACTCACTAAACCAAAGTCAAACAAAGAATCCTGAGAGTAGCTCAAGGAAACAAAAAGTGATATACAGAAGAGAAGCAATAAGACTAAGCTCAGAAACAGTAAGACTAAGCAGGAACCATGCTTGCAAGAAAGCAATGTCATGACATACATGAAACTTTGAAAGAAAAAAGTTGCCAGCAAAGAATAATATCTGCTGCATAACTCTCGCTCAAAAAAAATGCAGAAATTAGGACATTTCCACAAAAACAGAAACGAAAAGACTATGTAAAAATCAAACCAACCTTACAAGGATTATTAAAGGAAGTCCTTCGATCTGAAAACAAACATCAGACCACAAGCTGAATCTAGGATGCAGGATAGAAGCCAACCTAGGAAATGAACTCTCAAGGACTATCCAAAACCAAAAGAATTACAACAGGGACCCAGAGAGGTTAATCTGTAAATGACAACAACATCAGAACAATAAGAGACGGAATAAATGGTGTATGTATAGAATCTTCTAATGGAGAGGAAGGCAAGGTGATACCAGGTAATAATAGACTGGTTCAAACCTAGGAAGAGAATGGTAAATTTCAAGATAACCAGAAAGAAAGTTAACAAACCTACTTATCAAAATAAACAAGAAAAACATAAAGTCTCAGCAAAAACAAAATCTACTAAAGCAAAGGAAATTAAAAAGAAAATCCACAAATACCAGGAATTCACCCCAGAAGAGTAAGAGGAACAAAGAAAATGTCAGCACCACAAAAAAGCACTACAAACTGACAGCAATAAACTCACATCTCTCAATAATTAAACTGAATTTAAATGGCCTAAATGCACCCATAAAGAGAGGCAGAGTGACAGAATGGATAAAAAAAACTCAGGATCCTTGAATATGCTGTCTACAAAAAACACACCTTAGAAACAAAGATGTAAATTTATTAAAAATCAAAGTATGGAAAAAATATAGCAATGAAACAGAGGCCAAAAAAAAGCAGAAGTGGCAATATTAATCTCAGATAAAATAGACTTTCAAAATAAAATCCACCATAAAAGACAAGGAAGGACACTATATGATTAAGGGGATGATCCATCATGAAGCCATAACCATTGTAAACATCTACGCACCCAATGACAGGACTCCAAAATATATAAACCAAACTCTAACAGCACTGAAATGAGAAACTGACAGTTCCACAACAATAGCAGGAGACTTCAAAATCCCACTCTCGATAAAACAACACCTAGAAAGAAACTCAACGAAGATACAGAAGACCTAAAGGGCACAATCAGCCAACTTGGCCTCATAGACATATAGAGAACACTCCACCCAACAGCTGTAAAGTACACATTCTTTTCCAATGCACATGGATGTTCTCTAGAACAGACCACATCTTGGGCACAGAGCAATCCTCAACAAGACCCAAAATGCTGAGATAATACAAAGTATCTTCTCTGACCACAGTACCACCAAGGTAGAAATTAACAACAGAAAAAGCAAGGAGAAAAAAATCAATTACATGGAAACTGATTAACACCCTGCTTACAAACCACTGGGTAATAGAAGAAATCTGAGATGGAATCAAAAAATTCCTAGAATCAAATGAGAAGAAAAATACTTCATACCAAAACCTTTGGGACACAGCAAAGGCAGTCACCAGAAGCAATTTTATAGCAATAGATACACACATCAAAAAAGAAGAAAGGGAGAAAATCAAAACTTTAACTAAAGAACTGAAAGAAATACAAAGAGAATAGCAAAAAAGCCCACAGCCACTGGAAGGAAGGAAATAATAAAGATAAGAGCAGAAATAAAAGAAATCGAGAATAGAAAAATAGAAAGAATCAACAAAAGCAAAAGGTGGTTCTTTGAAAGAATCAACAAAATCAACAAACCACTGGCCAAACTGACAAAAGAAAAACAGGAGATGACGCAAATAACCCAAATAAGAAATGAAACGGGACATTACACCAGACTCAATAGAAACAAAAGATCATAAGAGTATTAGGTAAAACTATACTCTAACAAATTCAAAAACCTAGACTAAATGGATAAATTTTCAGAGACACACTGCCTACCAAAAATAACACAAACTGTAGTTGAAAATCTGAACAGACCCATAACAAGAGAAGAGATTGAAAAGGTAATAAAAAACCTCCCAACCAAAAAGAGCCCTAGCCCAGATGGCTTCACTGGATAATTCTTCCGAACATTCAGAGAAGAGCTTGTACCAGTTCTACTCAAACTATTGCAGAACATAGAAAAGGAAGCAACACTTCCAAATTCATTCTATGAAGCCAGCATAACCCTGATACCAAAACCAGGCAAAGATACCTCAAAAAAAGAAAATTACAGGCCAATATCTCTCATGAATATAGATGCAAAAATACTCAACAGAATTCTAGCCAATAGAATTCAGCATCATATAAAAAAATAATACACCATGACCAAGTAGGATTCATACTAGCTATTCAAGGATGGATCAACATTAGAAAATTGATCAACATAAGCAACCACATAAGAAAAGGAGAGAAAAGAATCACATAATCACCTCAATTGACACAGAAAAGGCAAATGCAAACTCCTGATAAAAAACTCTCAATAAAATAGGTATAAAAGGGAAATTTCTCAACATAATAAAGGGCATCTATGCAAAACCAACAGCTAACATCATTCTTAAGAGAGAGAGGCTGAAAACATTCCCTTTGAGAACAGGAACAAGACAAGGATGCCCTTTATAACCACTCCTATTTAACATTGTGCTGGAAGTCCTAGCTAGAGCAATAAGGCAAGAAAAACAAATAAAGGGCATCCAAATTGATAATGAAGAAGTTAAACTATCCCTGTTTGCAGATGATATGATCCTACACATAGAAAACTCTAATTAGTACACGAGAAAACTACTGGAAATAATAGAAACATTCAACAGAATAGCAGGATACAAGATAAACATACAAAAATCAGTTGGATTCCTATACACCAGTAAACAGAACATGAAACGGAAATCAGGAAAACAATAAGATTCATAATAGCCCCATAAAAAATAAAATACTTAGGACTAAATCTAACCAGGGATGTAAAAGACCTATACAAAGACCACTACAAAACACTACCGCAAGAAACCCAAAGAGATCTACATAAATGGAAAAACGTACCATGCTCATGGGAAGGTAGGCTCAACATTGTGAAAATGACAATTCTACCCAAAGCAATTTACAAATACAATGCAATCCCGATCCAACTACCAACTACATTCTTCAAAGAGATGGAAAAATTAATCATTAACTTTATATGAAAAGGGAAGAAGCCCCGAATAAGTAAAGCACTACTGAAGAAGATTAATAAACCAGGTGGACTCACACTACCTGACCTCAGAACCTACCATACAGCTACAGTGGTCAAAACAGCCTGGTACTGGTACAATGACAGATAACTTTGACCATTGGAACAGAATTGAGAAGCCAGAAGTAAATCCTTCCACCTATGGTCACCGGATCTTTGACAAGGGCCCAAGCTCCATCAAATGAGGAAAAGACAGTCATTTTAACAAATGGTGCTGGCAAAACAGGATGTCCATCTTCAAAAAAATGAAACAGATCCATACCTCACACCATATACGAAAACTAATTCAAAATGCATCAAAGACTTAAATATAAATTCCAAAACTATAAAGTTCATAATAGAAAAAATAGGATTAACGCTAGAGGCCCTAATGCACAGCATTAACAGGATACAGACCATAACCAACAACACACAAACTCCAGAAGATAAGCTGGATTACTGGGATCATCTAAAAATTAAACACTTATGTTCATCAAAAGACTTCACCAAAAGAATAAAAAGAGAACCTACAGACTGGGAAAAAATTTTTGACATTACAACACAGACAAAGGTCTAATCTCTAAAATCTATAAGAAAATCCAACACCTCTACAACAAAAAGACAAATAATCCAATTAAAAATGGGCAAAGGAAATGAACAGGCATTTCACCAAAGAAGACATTCAAGAGGCCAACAGACACATGAGGAAATGCTTGCCATCACTAGCCATTAGAGAAATGCAAATTAAAACCACAATGAGATACCATCTTACCCCGACATTACTGGCACGAATCAAAAACACTGAAAATAACCAATGTTGGAGAGGCTGCAGGGAGACCGGAACCCTTATGCACTGCTGGTGGGAATGCAAACTGATACAACCATTTTGGAAGATGATATGGCACTTCCTTAGAAAGCCTGAAATAGAAATACCATACGATCCAGCAATCCCACTCCTAGGAATATATGCTAGAGTAGTAAGAGCCGTCACATGAATAGAAATATGAACACCCATGTTCACTGCAACATTGTTCACAATAGCAAAAAGATGGAAACAACCTAGATGCCCATCAACAGACGAATGGATAAACAAACTATGCTACATACACACAATGGAGTATTACGCAATGATGAAGAACAATGATGTATCTTTGAAGCATCTCGTAACATGGATGAAACTGGAGGGTATTTTGCTGAGTGACATAAGTTAGTCACAAAAGGACAAATATTCTATGAGACTTCTATTGAAAAACTTACGAAAAAGTTTACACACACACACACACACACACAAAAACAATCTTTGTTGGTTAGGAGGGATCGGAGGGGTGGAGGGGAAATACTAAATAGACAATAGATAAGTGGTAACTTTGGTGAAGGGTAGGACATTGCACAATACTTGGCACTCCAGCACAGCTTGTACAAGGAAAGGTCATGGAAGCTCCATAGACCCATCCAAACTCCCTAAAGGACTGAATTGCTGGGCTGAGTGCAGAGGGGTCATGGTCTAGGGGAACATCTAGCTCAATTGCCATAACACACTTCATAAAGGAAAAGTTCTACGTTCTACCTTGATAAGTAGCGTCTGGGGTCTTAAAAGCCTGGGGCAGCCATCTAAGATATTCAACAGGCCTCACCCTTTAAGGAACAAGGGAGAAAGAAGAAAACAGGATAGAAGAGAAAGATTATTACGAAGGACTAATGGACCACAACTACCACCGCCTCCACCAGACTGAGGCCAGTACAACTAGATGGTGCCGGCTACCACCACTGACTGCTCTGACAGGGATCACAATAGAGGGTCCCAGACAGAGCTGGAGAAAAACGTAGAACAAAATTCTAACTCACAGAAAAAGACCAGACTTACTGGCCTGACAAAGACTGGAGAAACCCCGAGAGTATGGCCCCCGGACACCCTTTTAGCTCAGTAATGAAGTCAGTCCCGAGGCTCACCGTTCAGCCAAAGATTAGACAGCCCCATAAAACAAAATGAGACTAATGGAGCCCAACAGTTCATGGGCAAGGACTAGAAGGGAGGAGGGGACAGGAAAGCTGGTAATAGGGAACCCGAGGTTGAGAAGGGACAGTGTTGACATGTGGGTTTGTTAACCACTGTCATAAAACAATAGTGTACTAAATGTTTAATGAGAAACTGTTTATTTCATTAACCATTTAAAGTACAATAGAAATTAAGAATTAAAAAAAGAAAACTTTGCTTGATTTAGGAAAGTGGTAGACCAATGCAGGCACTAAAATGAGTGCCTCTAATTTCCTGTGAAGAATATTTTAGGAACAGGACACATAGCATCATCGTTTGCCAAGTTTTAATATGGTGTTTTTTAGGATCAGATACGGGACTCTCGGATTATAATTACATCATTCACTTAATATATGATGCAAATTCTAATTTATGAATAAAAATGACTTAACATTTAGAAAAATAAAATTGTGAGAACTAGATTAATAATACAAAATTCAAGATATGTATATATTTTGATTATATAAATGGATTTTAACCAAAGTAGTTTTCACAACTGGGATACTCCAGCTTCCCTCCCCGACATGTTACTCGAAAAGTCTCTCTTGGTGTCGTTGGTCTATATCCCCATTTACAAGTAAATTCAACATCATCATCTGTTTTGGTATAAATTTTTTTGTCACTTTCCCATTTTAACTGTATGTTATGTCTTTCCATCATTTCTTCTGATATTACATATGCATCTGAATGTAGAAAAAACAAACCTAAAAATTATTAGGACACAAAAAATTATTTTAATAGACTTTCAACGTTTGAAGTAGAATGTTAGATAATGGTTTAGGAATTCTTTCTCTAAATCTTTCCAAACTGTTTCTGAAAAATCATCATGTATATTTAAATATTGTGAAAATGGTAAATCTAAATAACCTAATCTATTGCAGTCAAATCAGTTATGACTTGTCAAGTCGATTCCAACCGCATGTGTTACAGCATAGAATTGTCTCATAGGTTTTCTTGGCTGTAATCATTACAGTAGCAGATTGCCAGGCCTTTCTTTCAGAGCACTGCATGGTGGGCTCAAACCGCCAACCTTTAGGTTAGTAGATGAGTGCAAACCATTTGTGCCACCCAGGGAACTTGAAACTAGTAAATGATGCAAAAATGACATATTATGCTTAATATGTGATAGCTAGATGTAATTATCAGAGAACCATAATGTGAATTGTCATATGAAGAGTTTTGCATTAAAGAAACGTTCATACCTATTATTTCAATAAGAATTTCCAAAATGTCATACCCTCACATATTAATATTGGAAAACGCTATGGAGCGCTTCTACTGTGTAACATATGGAGTTGCACTGAGTAAAAATTGACTTGATAGCAACAAGTTTTGCTTTATTAATATTTGGTAGTCAAGTATTCAACACAATAGTTCTTCACTAGTTCATAAATAGAAACAGCAAAACATCATGCTCATTCCTCTGATTTTCCCAGGATCCAGGAGAATACGGAAGTACTTACCTAAGCATTTTGGTGGTTGTGACCACCGTCCATTTCTACATGTTATATACTTGTTACCCTGAAGTTCATAGAGGTTCTGGCATTGGTACTCAACTGTTGATCCTTGAGCGTAGGGAGATAATGGGAATGAAGTTGTGTCTCCATTTTCAATAGGTGGAGGGAACCCACATCTTCCTTCAGAATCTAAATATATATATATAATAAGATTTATTGAGATATAAGATCAATAAACAGATTAAAATGAGGCAAATACAATGAAGAATACTATGGAGAATTTCTGAGGACAGAAATGATTCACTGAATAAATTCTAATCATATAAATTGAGAGCTACAAAATTTTTCAGTTCTTCCTTTTATCCTGCCTTAAAACAACACTAAAACACTACTAATAAAGATGTCTGCTTTGCAGCATTACAGGATCAATGTTTTCTTCATGAAAATATTCTGAAAAATTCATAGCTAGATTAAAAAGTAAGTTTTCCTTTCATTATATAATATACTGTAGTGTTTATTGGGTCTCTAGTCATTTTTTTATTACAAAAGAAATATCAATTTCTTGCAAAAATTCAAAGAATAAAAAGGTGTATTTGTACTTCTGCTAAGTATAATTAAAAATCTTTGACATATTATATAAACCAAAGTAAGAACACCCTGAAAGATGAAGAGAAGGAATGGACCTTGGGGCTCAAGGAACCATATGACAGTGAGTTACGTGGGTTTGCTTTTTGTCTCCTGTACATTGTCAACTGGGCAGTGGGGAAGCCTGCAACCCAGAATCGATATCCAGTTCAGACAAAGTAGTTCCGAGAAGAGTCTGTTTCTCTTAACCGAAGGCTCTGGAAAGGAGCAGCCTAGCAAGAGAGAAATCTTTTTAACAATACTCAACCTACTGTAGCAAATCACCATAGAAGAAATAAAGACTATCTTCCCCTCTCCCATGATCATCAGGGCTGAGTGAGTGGCATAGACTTCCACTCACATGGTAAGGTAACAAGGCACCTGTCCCCCTTCCATGGTGTCAGCGAGGTCATGGGGAAAGCCTGGTTTGCACCCTGCATAGCAGGAATGGAGGTCTGTTAAAATATCAGATTTAAATAAAATTCAGAGTTTCAAAACAGAACACACAAAATGTACAGGATACAACCGAAAATCACTCATAATATCAAGAATGAGGAAAATCTCAAAGAGAAAAGACAATCAACAGATGCTAACACTGAGATGACTCAGACTGAAATTATTTGACGATTTTTAAAATCCAATGGGGACTATTTAATGAAGAAACATACTAACAGATATTCTGAAAAATTCATTTAGTGAGCTCAGTAATTGATTGGAGATAACAGAACAGTGAATCCAAAACTTGATTATAAAATAATAAATATTAACCAATCTACAAATAGAGAGAAAAGAAAGAAACAAACAACAGTAAACAGTTTCAGGTTTCTGTGGGAAAAGAGAAAAATTTGGAGTCCCTTAAAAAAGAGAAGAAAGAATGTGTAGAAGGATAAAAATATTAAAAATAAAATGGATGACAATTTCCCAAATTGGGCATAAAGCATAAACCTGCCTATTCAAGAAAGTGAATGAACTTCAAACAAGATAAACTCAGAGAAATCTGTATCAAGACATATCATAATCAAATAGCTGAAAAGTAAAGTTAAAAAAAATAACCTTGAAAGCAGCTAGAATGACATTATGCATTACCTATAAGGCAACAAGGATTCAAATGACAGTGGGTTATTTCATCTGAAATCAATGGAGGTCAGAAGGAAGTGATACAAGATTTTTCAACCTCTGAAAGAAAGAAGCTGTCTATTGCAAGTTCTATAAGCAGTAACACCATCCTTGGGAACAAAGAAGAAACAAAGACATTCGCAGACAAAAGAGAACTAAGAGATTTGTCTCCAGCAGACCCATCCTTAAAGAACAGATGAATTAATTTCTTCAAATAGAAAGAAAAACGTAACAGAAGAACTGAGACTTCAGGAAGGAAGAAAGAAAAATGGAGTAGATTAAAAATAATAGGTGTAAATATAATACCCTATCTTTCTCCTCATGAGTTTGTTCCATTTCTTTGACTGTTGAAACAAAATTATATCATCTCATGTGGTGCTCAGTGTATGTAGAGGAAGTACTTATGACTTTTTTATTTAAAATGTGGTGAGGGTACACAAAGGAATACTATGCAATGATAAAGAACAATGATGAATCTGCAGAACATCTCATAACATGGATGAATCTGTAAGGCATTATACTGAGTGAAATTAGTCACAAAACAACAAATATTGTATGAGACAACAATTACAAGAACTCAAGAAAATGTTTAAACAGAAAAGAAAACACTCTTTGATGCTTATGAGGGTGGGGAGGGAGGAGGAGGGATATTTAATAACTAGATACTAGACAAGAATTATCGTAGGTGAAGGGAAGGACAACACACACTACAGCGGAAGTCAGCACAAATGGACTAAACCAAAAGGTAAGAAGTGTCCTGAACACTACCAAACACTTCGACAGACAGTGTAGCAGGGGCGGTGGTCTGAGGACCATGCTTTCAGGGGACATATAGGTCAACTGACATAACAAAGTTTATTTAGAAAATATTCTGCATCCCACTTTGGTGAGTGCTGTCTGGGATCTTAAAAGCTAGCGAGCTGCCATCTAAGATGCATCAGTTGGTCCCAACTGACCTGGAGCAAAGTAGAACACCAAAGATACAAGGAAAATATTAGCCCAAGAGATAAAAGGGGCCACATTAACCAGAGACTCCATCAGCCTGAGAAAAGAAGAACTAGATGGTGCCCCGCTACCAACAATGACTGCCTTGACAGGGAACACAACAGAGAGCACGAGAAAAGAGGGGTGCAGAACTCAAATTCTGGTAAAAAGACCAGACTTAATGGTCTGGCCGAGACTGGAGGAACCTCAGAAGACATGGCCCCTGGACTCTGTTAATGCAGAACTAAAACCATTCCAAAAGCCAACTCTTCAGACATAGAATAGACTGGACTATAAGACATAAAATGATACTTGAGAAGAGTGTGCTTCTTAGTTCAAGGAGATACAGGAGACTAAGTGGGCAGCTCCTGTCCGGAGGCGAGATGAGAAGGCAGAAAAGGATAGGAGCTGGTTGAATGGATACAGGAAATCCAGGGTGGAAAGGAGGCATGTGTGGTCACATTATAGGGATAGCAGCTAGGGTCACATAATAATGTGTGTAAAAAATTTTCTGTGAGAAACTAACTTGCGCTTTAAACTTCCACCTAAAGAACAATTTAAAAAAATGTAGTGAGGGTAAATGGACTAACCGGGTAAAATGAAAGTAAGTTTACACGCTTTACTTGAAGTAGTGAAATAGCAATACAAGTAGATGTAAGTTACATATGCATATTGTATTGCAGAGCCCAACCACTAGATAAAACAATTATACAAAGAGATATGATAAAAGGCAATACAAATAAACCAAAAAGAAAAACTTTTTAAAAATATTCAAGAAACCTACAAGGAAGGCAAGAACATGGAAAAAGGAATGAGAAACAGAGGAACCAAACACAAAACAGACAATCAAAAGCAGACATAAGCCCTAACACATCAATAATTAGTTTAAATGCAAATGGTCCACATATACCAGTTAAAAGACCAAGAATAACTGGGTAAATAAGAACAAGATCCAACTATATGCCGTCTACAAAAACTCACTTCAAACCTGAAAACCCTGATAGGTTCAAGCAAAAGTATGGAAAAAAATACACCAGGCAAATATTTAAAGAAAAAAAATCTCCTTTACTGGCTCTTCTTGTTTCACAAACTCTGAACTGTTGGCATAACCATGGCTAAGTGTTCAGACTTCTCTTTCTAGAAACAGTAATTACCTAGATGAGCTCAGTTGGTCACACACTTTTAATTATAATCTACCTGTTGAAGATGTCTAAATTTGTATCACATTCTATGATTACTCTCCAGATGTCTATTCCACTTCTCATAGAGCTGTCAAACTTAGGTAAAGTATCTCTTATACATTCATTCTTCAGGAAATGAGTCACGTCTTCCTGATGAAAATAACAAATTTTCAAGATTCCAACTATTCCTTTAATATGGTCAAATCTTTCGTACACAAATAAATCATATTACCTGGCTCAGTTCACAAAAAAGAATTAGATTTTAAGCATTATAATTTTGAACGAAGATATTCCACAAGCACTACTTTACTATATGTTTATATCAACGTATGTTATTCCTACCATCTCTCTACAAATGTTTAGGAAATAAGATATTCTACCTTTGCACTCAGGTGCTTTTGTCCAGGTTCCACTCAGACACATCACTTCTACCTCTCCATACAGGGAATAAGCTTTGTTACATTTATAACGGACTCTCCCTCCAGGTGGATACCTAATCATCTGTTTTGAGATAATATTAGCATTTTCCACTTCGGGTGGATTCCCACAGGAAATATCTGAATAGAAAGAAAAATAGTCTCTCCATTAGGGTTCCTTTCGAGTAGCAAATCAATAAATGACATTCCAATTTTTTTCAAAGGAGCTTTAAAATCAGTAGATAATCTATCATGATAAAGTTTGCTAATGTAAAATTTTACACATAAATTGGGGAAAAGTAGGTGAAAAAATATATGCTGTAACATTAAGTTTTCAAATCCTTAAATCTCTTAATCTATCTTCATGAGAAGACAGACATTTTTCATTTCAGAAACCAGTGAAATCTGGCAATAAAAAATATAACATAAAAATGAGCACAGCCTCATATCCTTCCTGCTATATGACTCATATATCCATCTATTATATTTGTTAACTGATGTATGTGTGCCCCTTGGACTCATGATTCTTTCCATTTCTCCAAAGCCATCACACACTTCATGACATTCCATATCTGGCAATGATCTCATATATCACTTCAAATATTCCTTCCACTTTTTTCACTTTCTTGGCTGCTATAGTTGTCAAAAGGACTATTTACAAGTATTCTGGTTCTCTTCCTTCCAGATACATGGTTATATAGGTTATCCTTGCCCTTTAGATGTAGACATCGCCGAATGACTTGTATAGGGTAATGAAATGAATGTGGAAGTAACGTGCTTCACTTTAAGGATAAAGTTTTAAAAGCCATTGTGTGAATTTCCATGTTCCCTTGCCCATTGCTACAGTGATTAAGGATGCACATTGAGAGATGATATTTCTATCACCTGAGTCTTGAATTAACATGATGAACAGAGTCCCCTTCTGTCCTACATTGGAAACGAAGCACGAACAGGAAATGCACTTTATTAGGCTACTGAGACTTGGAGATATATCTTTCTTACTGTGATTTGGAGATCCATTTCCCTTAACTATAACAGAACAACTTAGTCCAGGGGTTGGAAAACCTTTTTTTTGTAAAGCACCAGATAGAAGTTCTCAGTCACAACCCCTCAGCTGTGCCATTATAGCACAAAAGAAGACATAAAAAAAATGGCTATGGCTGTATTCCAATCAAACTTTATTTACCAAAAAAAGGGACAATCAGTTTAAATTAGTGAGCTATAGTCTCACCGAGTCTATCTCAGTTGATAAAGCTCCTTCTCCTTCCTATCCATCATCTCTGCTAAATCTCAGCAATGGATAAACTTTTCAAGCTCCCGTTTCTAATAAAGTATCATTCATTCCTTTTAGGTATTGTTGTAGAAAAGCCACACAACCATCTCTATTGCTGCCATGTTGTAATTTTAGCTAAAAACCTGTGGTAGAAACTCAGCATTGCCTGAAACCCATTTATATGTCCCTAATTTACTTCCTTTTTTTCCCCCAAAGGAACTGTCCCATACTCTCCTCACTTTCCTCAAGCAACCTAACCCAGTTGCTCCTTCATCAACAGATAATAAGTCCTTGTGTTCACAGAAAACAAATTGAGACTACCAATTGTGATTTCCCTCCATTTGTTTTCAAAATTCCTTCAACTTTAGTTGAATCTATTTCATACTTAAGCCTTTTAAGTCGCAGATAATAAGGTGTTTGTTTCAAATTCAGGTGGCTTCTCATCTTCAGACCTTTTGTTTTCCCATTGATCTTAAACCATTGTTCATTCCTTTCTTCTCTCTTATATTGTCAGTCACTCTGTCTCATATGGACATGCAAGCTTGTCCTATTTTAAACTCTTTCTCCCAAGCTTTTGTTCCAGTTTTGCTTATGTGCTACATTCTTCCATGCTTTCACAAACCAGGTCCTCAAAACACCATTTTACGACTGCTATCTCCACTTTCTTTCCTCCCATTTATTCTTCAACCCATTGCTATCTGGCTTCCATGTGCTGTCACTACTCTGACAAAAGCCTCAAATATTCTCCAGTTTCCAAATTCAATAATTCTTTATATTGACAATATTACATTGGTTGGTATGTAATATGGACTTCTTAGCTATTTGTTGAACTGAAGAGATAATTTTCTCTGTAATGTTTTGAAACTGTGGATCACTGATTTCTTCAAGTTCTCTAGCAGCTTGTATATTTATGTTCTCATGCTCCTCCTCCTTCTCAGACATTACTTTTATTTAATTTTTTTTCTGGCTCCTCTTCCTTTATTCTACTTATTTTTGGGGCTATTTCATCTTTTGTTATGATGAATGTAAAAGGCCACAGCCTTCAGTATGGATTACACCTGATCATAAAGAAAGTGAAAATCCTTATGCCTGGAGCAATAAACAACATCATGATAAATGGCAAAGAAATTGAGGTTCTCAAGGATTTCATTCTTTTTTTTTTTTTCATCGTACTTTAGATGAAGGTTTACAGAACAAACCAGCTTCTCATTAATTAGGACATGTACTGTTTTGTGACATTGGTTGCCAACTCACAACATGTCAACACCCTCCCCTTCTCAGTCTTGAGTTCCCTATTACCAGCTTTCCTGTCTTCTCCTGCCTTCTCACCCTTGTCCCTGGGCTGGTGTGCCCATTTAGTCTTGTTTTGTTTTATGGGCCTATTTAGTCTTTGGCTGAAGGGTGAACCTGGGGAGTGACTTCATTACTAAGCTAAAAGGGTGTCCAGAGGCCATACTCTCGGGGTTTCTCCAGTCTCTGTCAGACCAGTAAGTCTGGTCTTTTTTTTTTTTTTTTTTTTTTGTTAGCTACTTGAACGTCTTCTTTGGTGAAGTGTCTGTTCATATCCTTTGCACATTTTTTAACTGAATTATTTGTCTTTTTGTTTTAGAGGAGTATGATTTTTCTGTAGATTTTAGAGATTAGACCTTTGTTGGATTTGTCATAGTCAAAAATTCTTTCCCAGGTGTCTGTAGGTTCTCTTTTTACTCTTCTGGTGAAGGCTTTTGATGAGCTTAAGTGTTTAATTTTTAGAAGATCCCAGTTATCTAGCTTATCTTCTGGAGTTTGTGTGTTGTTAGTTATGGTTTGTATGCTGATAATGCCTTGTATTAGGGCCTCTAGCGTTGATCCTATTTTTTCATCTATGGTCTTTAAAGTTTTTGGCTTTATATTTAGGTCTTTGATCCATTTTGATTTAATTTTTCTGTATACTGTGAAGTATGGGTTCTGTTTCATTTTTTTGCACATGGACATCCAATTTTGCAAGCACCATTTGTTAAAAAGACTATCTTTTCCCATTTGTTGGATTTTGGGCCCTTGTCGAAGATCAGGTGACCACAGATGGATGGATTTACATCTGGGTTCTCAATTCCATTCCATTGGTCAATGTAACTGTCACTGTACCAGTACCATGGTGTTTTGACTACCATAGCTGTATAGTAGGTTCTGAGGTCAGGTAGTGTGAGTCCTCCTACTTTATTCTTCTTCAGTAGTGCTTTACTTATCTGGGGCCTCTTCCCTTTCCATATAAAGTTAATGATTAGTTTTTCCTTTTCTTTAAAAAATGCTGTTGGTATCTGGTTCAGGATTGCATTGCATTTACAAATTGCTTTGGGTAGAATTGACATTTTCACAATGCTGAGTCTACCTATCCATGAGCATGGTATGTTTTTCCATTTATGTAGAACTCTTTGGGTTTCTTGCAGTAGTGTTTTGTAGTTTACTTTGTATAGGTCTTTTACATCCCTGGTTAGATTTAGTCCTAAGTGTTTTATTTTCTTAGGGGCTATTATACGTGGTATTGCTTTCCTGATATCCTTTTCATTGTTCTCTTTATGGGTATATAGGAATGCAAGTGATTTTTGTACATTTATCTTATAACCTGCTACTCTGCTGAATCTTTCTATTAGTTTCAGTAGTTTTCTCAGGAGTCTTTTGGGTTTTCTGTGTGTAATATCATATTATCCACAAACACAGACAGTTTTACTTCCTCATTACTGTCTTAGTTATCTAGTGCTACTCTAACAGGAATACCACAAGTGGATAGCTTTAACAAAGAAATTTATTTTCTCACAATCTAAAAGGCTCGAAGTCCAAATTCAGGGTGGCAGCTCCAGGGGAAGGCTTTCTCTTGCCGTCAGCTCTGGAGGAAGGTCCTCATTGTCATCAGTCTTCCACTGCACTAGGAGCTTCTCTGCACAGGAACCTCTGGTTCAAAGGACATGCTCTGCTCCTGGTATTCCTTTCTTGGTGTTTTGAGGTGTCCAGTTCTCTGCTTGCTTCCCTTTCCTTTTATCTCTTGTAAGGTAAAAGGTGGTGCAGGCCACACCCTAGGGAAACTCCCTTTATATTGGATCAAGGATGTGACCTGGGTAAGGGTGGTGTTACAATCCAACCCGAATGCTCTTTAACATAAAATTGCAATCACAAAATGGAGGCCAACCACACAATTTGGGGAATCATGGCCCAGCCAAACTGATACACACTTTTTTGGGGGGACATAATTCAAACCATGACATTCCACCCTTTGGCCCCCAAGAAATCACATCCTTGGAACATGGAAAACATATTCACCCCATATCATAACAAAAGTCTTAACTCCAACTCCAAAATCCAAAAATTCCTCTAATCTGTGAAATCTAGAATACAAGTTATCTGCTTCCAAAATACAATGGTGCAACAGCCACAAGGTAGACATTTCCATTACAAATAGGAGAAACTAGAGGGAAAGAAGGGATAACAGGCACCAAGCAAGTCAGCAGAACACATTACATTACCCTCAAGGCTTTGAAAATAAATCTCTGTTCTCTGAGACAATTTACACAGTAGCCCTGCCCTCCAGACTCTAGGTATTGGCCACAGTCTCTGGATACTGAGTGGAAGCCCCTCGGCCCTGGGCTTCAGCTCAGCCTTCCAGGACCACTGGGACAACAACTCTGCTCCCTTGGCTTTAGGCACACAATTCTCCAAGTCCATCGGAGTGACAACTCCACCCTTAGAAACAGCAGGGGCCAAGGCTCTACACTTTGAAACTCCTGAAGTGATGGCCATACCTTCTGAGACTGAGGCATCTCAGCTTCTTGTGTTCCTTGTCTCTTCAGCTTCTGCTTCCTGTGGCCTTTGGGCCCTCAGGCCTCAAACCTGCATCTGCCCTGCTGGGGCAAGTGTTGCAAAGCTGGCAGCTCCACCAATAAGTGCCTGGAGCCACCCCACTCCACCAGGAAGCCTCCTACTCACAGGCACTCAGCTCTCTCGCTCAGTGGGTCTGCAAGCCTAGCTCCACTGCTAAGTGCCTGGAGGCACCCTACTCTGCCAGGAAGCCACCGGCGCACAGGCACTCGGCTCTCTCGCTCCATGGATCAGATCCAGCACAATCTTGCGGTGGTCTCCTGGTTCTGCTGCTGTTGGTTCTCTGCCACTTTTTTGCCGCTGCAGGTTCCCTGCTGTTGCTGGTACTCTGCCACTGCTGCTCCTCTATCCATTCACAGTTTCAAAACCACTTCCACATTTTAGGTATCCATTAGAGCAGCACCCTACTCTCTTGGTACCAAATTCTGTCTTAGATATCTTGTATTGCTCCAACAGAAATACTGCAGATGGATGCCTTTAACAAAGAGAAATTTATTTTCTCACAGTCTAGTAGGCTAGAAGTCCAAATTCAGGGTGTCAGCACCAGGGGAAAGCCTTCTCTCTCTGTCGGCTCTGGAGGAAGGTCCTCAGCATCAGTCTTCCCCTGGACTAGGAGCTTCTCTGTGCAGAAGCCAAGGGTCCAAAGGAGGTGCTCTGCTCCTGGTGTTTCTTTCTTGGTAGTATGAAGTCCCCAATTCTCTGCTTGCTTCCCTTTCATCTCTTGTAAGGTAAAGGTGGTGCAGGCCACACCCTAGGGAAACCCCCTTTACATTGGATCAGGGATGTGATCTGGGTAAGGGTGGTGTTACAATCCCACCCTAATCCTCTTTAACATAAAATTACAATCACAAAATGGAGGCCAACCACACAATTTGGGGAATCATGGCCCAGCCAAACTGATACACACACTTTTGGGGGGATATAATTCAGACCATGACAATTACCAATTTGGATCCCCTTTCTTTCTTTTTCTTGCCTTACTGCTTTAGCTAGGACTTCCAGCACAATGTTAAATGGGAGAGGTGATAATGGGAATCCTTGTCTTGTTCCTGTTCTCAGGGGGAATGTCTTCAGCCTCTTTCCATTAAGAATGATGTTGGCTGTTGGTTTTGTACAGATGCCCTTTATTATGTTGGAAAATTTCCCTTCTATACCTATTTTATTGAGAGTTTTTATTAGGAATGGGTGTTGGACTTGACCAAGTGCCTTTTCTGTGTTAATTGAGATGATCATGTGATTCTTTTATTTTGTGGTAGATTACACTAATTTTCTAATGTTGAACCATCCTTGCATACCCAGTATGAATCCTACTTGTTGTGTATTGTTTTTTTCATATGATGCTGAATTTTACAGACTAGAATTTGGTTGAGAATTTCTGCATATGTGTTCATGGAAGATATTGGTCTTTAATTTCCTGTTTTTCTGGCATCTTTACCTGGTTTTGGTATCTAGGTTATGCTGGCTTCATAGAATGAATTAGGAAGTATCCCTTCATTTGCTATGTTCTGAAATACCTTGAATAGTACTGGTGTAAGCTCCTCTCTGAATGTTTGGTAGAAGTCTCCAGTGAAGTCTTCTGGGCCAGGGCTTTTTAATTGGGAGTTTTTTAAATTCATTTTTCAATTTCTTCTCTTGTTATCAGTCTGTTCAGATTTTCAACTTCTGTTTCTGTTAGTTTGGGTAGGTAGTGTGTTTCTAGAAATTTGTCCATCTCCTCTAGGTTTTCAAAGTTGTTGGAGTATAGTTTTTCATGGTACTCTGTCAAGATTCTTTTTATTTCAATTGAGCCTATTGAAATGTCCCTCATTTCATTTCTTATTTGGGCTATTTGCATTCTCTCCTGTTTTTCTTTCTTCAATTTGGTCAACCGTCTGTCGATTTGGTTGATCCTTTCAAAGAACGAACTTTTGGTTTTGTTGATTCTATTGATTTTCTATTCTCTATTTCATTTATTTCTGCTCTGATCTTTACAATTTCCTTTCTTCTGGTGACTGTGGGCTTCTTTTGCTGTTCTCTATTTGTTCAAGTTGTATACCTAATGTTTTGATTTTGTCTTTCTTCTTTGATGTGTGCATCTATTGCTATAAATTGACCTCTGAACACTGCCTTTGCTGTGTCCCAAAGGTTTTGGTATGATGTGTTTTCATTCCCATTTGGTTCTAGAAATTTGTTTATTCCATCTTTGATTTCTTCTATTACCTGGTGGTTTTTAAGTAGGGTGTTACTTAGTTTCCATGTATGTGATTTTTTTTCCCCTTGCACTTCCTGTTGTTAATTTCTGCATTGATGTTGAGTTCAGAGAAGATACTTTATATTATCTCAATGTTCTGGATTTTTTTGAGGATTGTTTTGTGGCCTAAGATGTAGTCTCTTCTGGAGAACATTCCATGTGTGTTGGAAAAGAATGCGTACTTTGCAACTGTTACTTGAAATATTCTATAAATGTCTATGAGGTCAAGTTGGCTAAATGTGGCCTTTAGATCCTCTGCATCTTTGTTGAGCTTCATTCTAGATGTTCTGTCCTTTACTGGCAGTGGTGTGTTGAAGTCTCCTACTATTATTGTGGAACTATCAATTTCTCTTACCAGTGATGTTAGAGTTTATGTATTTTGGAGCCTTGACCCCTGGTGGCACAGAGGTTAAGCGTTTGGCTGCTACCCAAAATGTTGGCAGTTTGAATCCATCAGCCACTCCTTGGAAACCCTATGGGGCAGTTCTACTCGACTCGGTAGCATCAGGTTACGTTTTTTGGTTATTGGGTGCTTATTTATTATAGTTTTGTCTTCATGATGGATTGTCCTTTTAATCATTATGTAATGCCTGCGTTTGTCTTTTTATCATGGATTTTGTTTTAAAGTCTAGTTTATCTGAGATTAATATTGACACTCCTGCTTTTTGTTGGTAGCTTTTGCTTGATATGTTTTTTTTCCATCATTTGATTTTTAATAAATTTATGTCTTTGTTTCTAAAGTGTGTCTCTTGTAGACAGTATATTGATGGGTTTTTTCTTTCTTTTTTTTTTTTATCCATTCTGTCATTCTCTGTCTCTTTGTGGGTACATCTAGGCCATTTACATTCAGTGTATTTATTGATAGGTGTGGGTTTACTGCTGTCATTTTCTAGGGTTTTGTTTTTTTTTTTTTCCTGTGGAACTGAAGTTTTCTTTGTTTCTCTTACTCTCCTGTGCTCAATTCCTTCTGTGTGTGGATATTTCTTTTCTAGTTTCTTTCATTTTTGTAGATTTTGTGTTTACTGAGACTTTGTATGTTCTTCTTTATTTTGATGAGTAGGTTTGTTATCTTTCTTTGTGGTTACCTTGAAATTTGCTCTCATCTTCCTAAGTCTGAACCAGTCTTTTATTAATTGGTATCGCCTTGACTTCCTCTCCGTTTGAAAGTTCTACACCTACACCATTCATTCCCTCTTTTATTGTTCTGATGTTGTGGTCATACAGATTAACCTCTGTGGTTCCCTGTTATAAATAGTTTTGTTTCATTCTTGACAGTTGATTACCGAGGTTGGTATCTAGCTGATGCAGTCTTGCATCCTAGACTCAGGCTGTTGTCTGATGTTGTTTGTTCTCTAACCAAAAGACTCTCTTTAATAATTCTTGTAAGTTTTGTTTGGTTTTTACATATTCCCTTAATTTCTGTCTATCTGAAAATGTGTTGATCACCATCATATTTGAGTGAGAGTTTTGCAGAATGTATTATTCTTGGTTGACAATATTTTCTTTCAAGGTTTTATATATGTCATCCTATGGCCTTCTTACCTGCATGGTTTCTGCCAAGTATCAGTGTTTATTCTTATTGATAACACTCCATATGTGCCTTTTCATTTTTTTCAATCTGCTCTCAGGATTCTTTCACTGTCTTTGTTTTCAGCTAGCATGATTATGATATACCTTGTTTTTTTTTTTATTTTGGGGTCTATACTATATGGGGTTCATTGAGCTTCTTGGATGGTCAGCTTTTCATCTTTCATGATATTGCAGAAATATCCTGCCAGCAATTCTTCAATGATCCTCTCTGTGTTTTCCATTTTCTTCTCCTGTTCCAGAATTCCAATCACTCAAAGATTTTTGCTTTTGATAGTGTCCCACATCATTCTCAGGGTTTATTCATTTGTCTTCCTTCTTTCCTCAGATGTTAACTCAAAGAAAGTGGTATCCAGTTATTTATTTTCAGTTTCGCTGATCCTGTTTTCCATTGTTTCAAACGTGTTCCTCAAACCTTCTATGACACTGTCCATTTCTGAAATTTGCTTAGCTTTTGGATTTCTAATTGCAGGTTTTGTATGATTTCTAGTTGTGAGTTTATTTTGACATTTTGTTCCTGTGTTATTTTCCTGAATTATTCCATTGTTTTCTCTGTCTTTTCCATGATTTTGTCTCTCTTTTCCTCATTTTTGTCTGATGTTTCCTTCATCTCCTGGATAGCCCTGAATATCAGAGATTTGAATTTTCTTTCAGATTTTTCCAATGCCTTTTCTTCTGCTGGAAGGTCATCTGATGTTTTATTTTGGATGCATACTGGAATCATCCTATCTTGTTTTTTTAAATGTTTTCCTATTGTCTGCTGTCTTCAGATCATTCAGTAATTATTTTATTCGTTTATTGATTGAAATTTGTTTGTTTCTACCTGCTTTTGCATTTGGTTATATCTGAGCTGGTGGGCTAGATGTTCTTTGTTGTATGCTCATCTGTGGGCACAATACTTCTTACCATCTTGTCCAATGGGCAGGGCCAGTCACTCAACTATGGTGCAGCAGCACAGGTTCAGCAGAGGGGGAGGGGCTGGGATGGGTCATTTACAGTACTTACGGGGGCCAACAGAGCAGCGCCAGGGGTCAGTGCAGGTCTCAGTACACAGTGCAAATAGGCAGGACAAAAGGGGGAGGACCTGATGTGTGGAGCTAAGTGGATATGGGAAAGAAGATAAAGATGAGAGAGAAAAAAGTGCTGAGGGAGCCTGCTGTTGCTGTTGGAGTCGTACAAACCCGGGGAAGTTGTGTGCTTGTGGCCTTCAAGCTGGGTGATGTGGCACAGCCCACCAAGAAGGGACAGATGTGGCACATTCAGCCAGGAGGGCAGAAGAAAGGAAAAGAAGGAAGGGAGAGATAAGAAACTAGATTTTTAAAAAAAGAGAGAAAGGCACATGCAGCCAGATGGTCCAAAGAAAGGAGGGAAGGTAGAGAGAGACAAGAAACTGAGAAAATAAAAAAAGGACACCAAGTGGTTGGGATGAAGAAAAGGTAGGAAGGTAGAAAGAGACAAGAACTCAGGGAAAAGAAGAAGAAAAAATGTCCCAAGGGAGCCCACTGGAAGTAGATCCCCAGCCGAGAGGCACTACTCAGCCTTTCAAGAAGCAGCAGAGACAGCACACAGCACCAGGTGTTCAGGAGAAGGGTAAAGAAGGAAGGTAGAGAGACAGAAAACCAAGAGAAGAAGAAAAAAATAACTTGCCTGAGGGAGCCCACCAGCATGGTGGCACAGACCGGGGAAGGGGATCCCTAGCCATGTGGCACCGCACAGCCCGTCAAGAAGAAGCAGAGATGGCACCTGGTATAAGGTGTTCAGGAGACGGGAAAGGAAGGATGGTAGAGAGAGACAAGAAACTGAAAAAAGACAATAAAAGTCCCAAGGGAGCCCAGTGGTTTTGTGGCACGGACCCATGAAAGGGCTCCCTAGCCCAGCAGCACTCCACAGCCAGTCAAGAGGGAGCAGAGATGCCACATGGAGCCAGGAGTACAGGAGAAGGGAGGAGAAGAGAGGTAGAGAGACACAAAAAACTGAGAAAGAAAGAAAAAGAAATAGCCCCAGGGAGCATACTGACATGGAGGTACAGACCTGGGAAGTGACACAGCCTGTCAAAAAGAAGCAGAGATGGCACACAGCACCAGGTATTTGGGAGAAAGGAAAATAAGGAAGGTAGAGAGAGAGAGAAGAAACCGAGAAACGAAAAATAGCAAAAAAGAAAAAAGTGCACCCAGGGAGCCCACTGGTAGGGCAGTGCTGACTAAGGAAGTGACACAGCCTGTCAAGAAGGAACGGAGATGGCACACAGAGCCAGGTGTTTGAGAGGAAGGAGAGGAAGGAGGTAAGAAAGAGAAAAGAAACCAAAAGAAGCTTTAAAAAGCAACAACAACAACAAAGAAAAAAACAGCACTGAAAGAGCTGGCCAGTCGAAGCCTGCAAATCCCAGCGGCAAGGAGTGAGCACTTCCCCGGCCAAGCCACCACAGAAGGGTGGGGGGTGGGAAAGCATGTATCACTGGTTACCAGCTACTATCTTTCCTGCAGGGAGCTCCGTGAAGCTGCATTCCCATACTCCTTGTTCACCATTCTTGGTGGCTAAGGGGTCCAAGATGGTGAATTTGTACCATGTTAGCTGATAGTGGACCTCCACTGTGTCGCTCTCTTCTTTCTCTGTTCTCTGTCAGTTTCTTTTTCCATTTGGTGCTTGGTCGAGTTCTTTATGCCTTCAATTGATGCTTAGGGTTCCAGGACTGATGTTTGTCCCTGTTTTACTTAGTTTTTCAGATCTTTGTCGTGGAGGACAGCGCGGTGCTTCCGTCCGTAGCACCATGTTGGCTCTGCCCCCAAGGATTTCATTCTTCTTGAATCAACAGTTAACATCCATGGAAGCAGCAGTCAAGAAATCAAATGATATATTACATTGGGCAAATCCATGGCAAAAATCTCTTTAAAGTTTTAATAATCAAAGATGTCACTTTGATGACTAAGGTGCACCTGACCCAAGCATGGTATTTTCAAACACCTCATAAGCATGGGAACATGGACAATAAAAAAGGAATACCAAAGCCAATAATGCAGGAAATTTCTAAGTAGAAGAGAATAAATTCCAAAACGTTAACTATGAATTAAATGGCTGTGACAAAAACATAGTCATTTGAAAACACAACTTTTGTTTCATTACATAAATCACACAACCAAACAAAAGTTCTGTTTTGACTTGAATGCTTCATGAATGATTTATCTACCTTTCTTAAGATTCATTTTGAAGGACATTAAAATTTTGATTATTTTGCTATTTTACTTGCTTTGAGGATTAGTTCACCCTCTAGATAAATGGTGGCCAGTAATATTTTCCAAATGTATGAAAAAATGTATGTTTACCTTGATAAGCATTTTCACTAAGTGAACAACAAAAGTCACATATTTTCTAGTTATCAATTATAAAGTAATTATGATCTGAACACTCTGTCAATGAAATTAACTCTTCCTTACTATGTTTCTGAAAAGTAACTGACTTTTTACATTTGTGGCTTCACCATCCATCCAGGTTTTCTGTCAATAAAAACCTGGCCATCATCTTTGATACCACCTTCTCTCAAATACTTTTATCCTGGGATTATGGCTTCTTTAATCTCCAGTCTCTCTAATACATTTTCCTAGTGTATAACTTAATGGTCTTCCATCTGGTCACTGTCACTCCACTTACCCTCATTCGCTGATCCCCAAATCAGGCTGAATAAGAGCCAAATTCTTCAGTGTCTTGTATATAGCACATCAGAACCTTGCACTGGCCTGTCTACAATCTATCACTGATTTCTCCTTACTTGCCTCCTACAGAAGGGCCCCTGGGAACAATGAAGAATAAGCATAAGCCTCAATGCATTTGCATCTTCCCCGCCATGGCATACTCAGCCCATCCTCAACTTCTGAAATATACTCATTTTCATTTAAGACTTTTCCTGAGCACCCACAATTCCAGGAAGCTTTTACTAGCCACAGAAAACTAGTTGCACAAATGCAAACTCCTTCCATGAGCCTCTAGAGTATGCAGTATTTGCTAGGCTGAGTATCAATATTAGTTTATCATCATTGACTCTAAGAGCTAGTTTTGTTACAAAGGGTTCCTAAGAAGAGAAATACTTCTGCATGGATCTCACTGTGAGGTAGAGTAGGCTATGTATGCCTAAAGAATTTGGAAATTTTGGATGATGTTAAAAAATAAAAATTGCAGAAATTTCTGCCAAAGTATTCGTAAAATGAAGTATAGTGCTAAGTCAAACAAATGGAACATAAGGTTTCATTGCAAAAGCCAAAAGCTGCAGATTGGTCACATGTCAGAAGTATTACAGCTAAAGAAATCTTGGTTTACAATTTACTATAGAATTATTTTTTAAACGGCAAAGATTAATTTACTGGATTCACTTTCATTCATCCAATGTTTATGTTAAACTCACAGTAAAAATACAGCAAACATAAAAGACTCACTTCGCAGAAGTGTTATTAAAAAACAGAATGTCATCACAATGCATCAGTAGAAATAAATAAGAAATCCTTGCTTCTTAAAATTAAAAAAAAAAATTATTCTGGAGACCAATATTATAATAATGCATCTTCAAGTAGAAATGTTTAGCCTTCTATTTCTGGGTATAAGAGCCAAGTACACTAAATTTATGTTCTAGAGCATGGACTTTGGTGTCAGATAATCTAGATTTGAATCTTAATTCTACCATTTATGTCATAATAAGCTAGGGAAGTGATTTAACTTCTTTAGACCTCAGTTTCTTCCAATATAAAAGAGAGAAGATAAGAGTACATAAATCAAAGAATTATTTAGAAGGTAAAATGAGATGGCACATGTAAAGAACTTACATCAATTACAGGGAAATAGTACCTGCTCCATAAGTCAGTTATTATTTACATTCTTTATAATGGGCAATGTGTCTTGAAATGCATATTTTCGTAAGAAAAACTAAAAATATTCAAATGATCAAATAAAAAATAAGTGAAGCATGAATTACACTCAAACTATACCATTGGTCCAAAAGAATATTCCTGGTCTAGTTCCCATGCAACACAGATAACTCTCCCATTCTCTGGTTCTGCTACTAGTAAACACTTAACAACTGAATAAATACAACTTTTTCTAATTTGAAAACTTTACATGAAAAACACATGTGCGTGTGTGTGTGTGCTTATCGTTGTTGTTATCGTGTACCGTCGAGGCGATTCCCACTCATATCAACCTATAGGACATAGTGGAACTGCCCCATAGGGTTTCCTAGGCTATAATTTTTATAAGAGAACATCGCCAGGTCTTTTCTCCAGTGGAGTTGCTGGTGGGTTTGAACCGCTGACCTTTTGGTTAGCAGCCAAGAGCTTAAGCATTGCACCACCAGGTCTCCTATAATATACACATACACATACATCCTTGAAGTTGTCAAGGATTTCATTTTACTTGGATCCATAATCAACACTCATGGAAGCAGCAATCAAGACATCAAAAGACACATTGCATTGGGCAAGTCTCCTGCAAAATATCTCTTTAAAGTGCTTAAAAGTGAAGATGTCACCTTGAAGACTAAGGTGCATCTGACCCAAGCCATGGTGTTATCGGTCATCTCATATGCATGTGAAAGGAGGGTGATGAATAAGGAAGACTGAAGAAGAACTGATGCCTTTGAATTGTGGTGTTAGTGAAAAATATTGAATATACCATTGTCATGGATTGAATTCTGTCCCCCCAAAATGTGGGCAGCAACTTGGCTAGGTCATGATTCCTAGTATTGTATGACTGTGTTATCTGATGTGATTTCCTTATGTGTTGTAAACTCTACCACTCTGATGAGATTATATGTGATCTCCTCATGTGCTATAAATTCTATCACTGTGATGAGGTTTTGCTGATGAGGCTAACAAGATTATTGTCTTAATGCAATCTCTTTTGAGATATAAAAGAGAGAAGTGAGCAGAGACACATGCGAACGCAATAACACTAAGAAAACAGTGCTGGGAGCAGAGAGCGTCCTTTGGACCTAAGGTTCCTGCACAGAGCAGCTCTCAGACTAAGGAAGACTGATGACATGGACCTTCCTCCAGAGCCGAAAGCGTTCCCCTGGAGCTGATGCCCTGAATTTGGACTTGTAGCCTACTGGACTGTGAGAGAATAAATTTCTCTTTGTAAAGCCATCCACCTGTGGTATTTCTGTTGGAGCAGCACTAGATGACTAAGACTACCATGGACTGCCAAAAGAATGAATAAATCTGACTTGGAAGAAGTACAAGCAGAATGCTTCTTAGAATCAAAGATGGTGAGACTATGTCTCATGTACTTTGGACATGTTATCAGGAGGGACCAGTCCCTGGAGAAGGACATCATGCTTGGTAAAGTAGAGGATCAGTTAAAAAGAGGAAGAACCTCAGCGAGATGGACTGACACAGTGGCTGCAAAAATGGACTCAAGCATAAGAACGATCGTAAGGACAGCAAAGGAGTAGGCAGTGTTTCGTTCTGTTGTACACTGGGTCACTATGAGTCAGAACCAACTCAACAGCACCTAACAACAATTACAGCACAACATACATACACACACACACATACATATATATACACACGTTTGTTCACATGCAAGATGAGATTGGAGCAAATTACTTGTTTTAGAAGCATTTGATATACCAGTTTACGAGACATAAAGCTAAGTAAAAAAAAAAAAATAGTATGTTTATCTTCCGACTGTTTTCTACAGAAGTGGACAAAAAATTTACTAATTTGAATGTCTGTTTGTAGTATCAGAGTAACAATCAAGTGCCTCCAAAGTAATCCCAAAATATAAAATTCAGGATAATTATATGCCAATTACGATTTGTGCCCCAGAGTAATATAACACTGTATTGCTAAAATGTGTAAAATCAACTTTTATTATTACATTAACTTCAATAGAGAAATAATCCGTAATTTTTTTATTCTAACAACAATGTTCAAAATAATTTGAGTACTTCTTTTGATTTTAGTTAATATTTTCCAACTTCCCTAAAGTTACAGCATTCAAACTTTATTTTACAATAAAGTGACTGCAATGCTTGTTATTTAGCATCGGGGTGCTAAAATGTAAATCTTAGGTATTATCCTCTCACCTCCAAGAAGCCATGGTGGCACAGTGGTTAAGCGCTTGGCTGCTCATTGACAAGTCAGTGGTTCAAAATCACCAGCCATTCCATTGGAGAAATATGTGGCAGTCTGTTTCTGTAAAGATACAGCCTTGGAAACCATACGGGGCAGTTCTACTCTGTCCTAAAGGATCGCTATGAGTTGGAATCAACTCGAAGGCAAGTGGGTTTATCCCCTCACCTTCAGAGATGCTGATAAAATAAGTCTCCTTCAGTAGCCACGAATTTCAGTTAACAAGCACCTCAGCTGATTCTCATGTAGATGTACTCTAGAGCATCTCTAAATGAAGCATTTATCCCTTCCCCTAATTTCCACTGATGAAAAATCTTCCATTCTCTTTTTGAAACAGGATTGCTTTGCGTCTCTCTCTCCACTTCTCACTTTGGGACTGGAAAGACTTCTGATTGGTCTTTTATTCTTTTATTTCCAGGATGAACAGAGATTGGGGTTACTAGCTCAAACAGGAAAACAGGATCTACAGTTTTCTCCTTTACACTGTTTGCTTTATGAATGAGTAAGAAAGGGCAGAGCTCTCCCTTTCTTATTTCTGCCTCTTTTCTGTAAGACTAAGACCACAACAAATCGTGATTGGCAGGGAAGCGGGAGATATATCTCCATCATGTTCTCTACTTCAGCTTTTACCAGAGATTTCTGCAGTTGCCTGGTTATTGGATAAGGGTCTGTTCATTAACCAAGCTGCAATTCTAACCTCCATTTACATAGTGATCCTTGTATATATTTGTAGTGACTAGAACCCAGGAGAGTAAAATGAGCTTTAAATTTCCTAATCTCTAATACTTTGACTATTAGATCAGATCAGGCTGTATTTGTATTTGGTAATTATAACACTTAATAAAAGAGACACAGGCATACATATGCACATCTAAGTTCATTGAAGCAAAAAACTGGAAACAGCCCATGTGCCTCTCATGGATTGAATTGTGTCCCCCAAAAATATGTGTCAGCTTGGCTAGGCTATGATTCTCAGTACTGTGTGACTGTCGACCATTTTGTTATCTGAATGTGATTTCCTATGTGTTGTAAATCCTACGGCTATGATATTAATGAGACAAGTTTAGTGGCCGTTATGTTAATGAGGCAGGACTCAAGATACAAGATTATGCTGTGCCTTAAGTCAATCTCTTTGAGGAATAAAAGGGAGAAGTGAGTAGAGAGACAGGGGGACCTCATACCACCAAGAAAACACTGCCAGGAGCAGAGTGTGTCCTTTGGACCCAAGGTTTCTGCACAGAGAAACTCAGGGACCAAGAAAAGATCTATCACAAGGACCTTCCTCCAGAGCTGACAGAGAGAGAAAGCCTTCCCCTGGAGCTAATGCTCTGAATTCAGACTTCTAGCCTACTAGACTGCGAGAGAATAAACTTGTTTCTTAAAGCCATCCGCTTGTAGTATTTCTGTTATAGCAGCACTAGATAACCAGATAACAATGAATGAACAGGTAAGCAAAATGTGGTATGTATACACAATGGAATACTATGCAGCCATAAAAAACAATGAGGAGTCTACAAATCATAAACTAACATGGATGGATCTGGAGGACATAATGTTAAGTGAAATAAGTCAATCACATAAGAACAAATACTGTATGACACACTTTTGTAAGAAGACAAGAATAGATTCATATACAGAGACCAATGTTCATTGGTGGTTACCAGAGTTGGGGTGGGGGAGGAGTGGAAAATAAATCTCTAGATCATAGATACTTGTTATTTCTGGTGATGGGAAAAGTACAGAATGTGGGTGTAATGAGCACACTTTGACCGAAGTAATGATGCCACCAAGAAGTGCACAAAAGAATGTTCATGCTAAAGAATATGAGATATATAATTTTGCAACAACACCAATAACCAAAAACAAGTGTATGGTCACATATGTACGTGTATAGGCATATATGTGTACAGCTAAGGGCAGGTGTGTAGACACGTGCACAGATAGAAGCATCTACATGTATGTATATGTACAGATATGTGTGTACATGCATATAAATTCACAGAGGACACAGTTACAGATACTTCTCAGACATAACCAAACATCTTGGAATGTTGGTTCCCTGGGTTTGAAGGCTTAGAACATTAGTCTCAAGGAATAAGTCAGTCAATTGGCATAATATAGCCCACAAAGCTCATGTTCTGCATCCTAGAGAGATGAGTAGTGTCTGAGTCTCAAAAGCCTGTGAGAAGTCATCTGAGATACCACTACTGGTCTCTGCTTATCAGGAGCAAAAGAAAGAAGAAGGAATCCAAAGTCTCAAAGAAGCAACTAGTCTACAGAGCTGAAAGCCTACAAAAGTCACAGCCTCATGTACCCTGAGACCAGAACTAGATTATGCCTGGTTACCACTACTGACTATGCTGATCAAGACCACAACAGATGGATGCTAACAGAACAGGAGAAAAATGCAGAACTCAAATTCTTACAAAGTCCAGACTTACTGGATTAGTTGAGACTAGAGGACTTCTTGAAACTATCACCCTGAGATATTCTTTAAACCTTTAACTATCACCTAAGGTCATCTTTTAACAAAATTACAAATCAGCACAGAAAATAAAGGCTATTTTACCCATGAGAACGATGTTCCATTAAAAAACCATCTATATGAGATCAAAAGGCCAACAATTACTCTAATGCAAAGATGAGAATACAAAGGGGCAGAGAAAATGAAGGACTGGAAACAGAACAACCAGAATGCAATTAAAGAGAACACTGACACATTGTGAAAAATCTAACTAATGTCACTGAAACTTTTTTTTTTTTGGTTGTTCTCTATTGCACGTTCCAAGATAATGGGTTTTGTGTCTTTACTTAAGCACATGTTTTTAGTTCAGGGTTCTTTGCCTAGGGGCTCAGTCCCTTTTTCCCTTCCCTATCTTGTTCCCCTCTGAAAGATTTCATACTCATACTTCTTTATGAGCTTGTAGGGGCAGAGGTCTCTTCTTCTGTAACTTCTTCAAGCTCACAATGGGTTGTTGGCCTGCCTAGCAGAGTAGAAATCTCCCCCATCTGGTCTAAAGTTTTGTTGGGGCTATTGGACTCAGACCCAGGAATGGGCTGGAACTCTCCCATCATTATTAATTTGACTTGGAACTGCTGGAGTTGAGAAGACATTAACTTAATCAGCGCTTTGAGCAAGCAGGGACCAAATAAAAGCTGTACAAGGATAGTTCTTTAGGGTCCTAAAAAGGGAAAGAACCAGGTTATGGAAGGTAAATATCCTTTGATTTGATTCCAAATATTGTTACCCATTTGTGTATGGGCTGTCCTTAGCCACTTAGCATGATTAAGGATTTTCTGAGCCCGGAGTACTACGTTCCCAGAAACATTAATGTACACACAGCAGGAAGTATCTGTGACTGTGCAGGTACCTCCCTGTTCAGCCAGGAGGTAGTCCAGTGTGACTCAGTGGCCCATGACTACACAGGCCAACGAATCCAGGGATCTCTGTAAGGCTAACAGACTTTGTCCTGAATCGGTACTGACTACTTGGACAACACTGGATAGATTTTGGACTTGAACATTGGTGTACACATCACCTACCATTAATCCAGCAAGTTCTCCCATCAAGGCCATGATCCCTAATCACAATTTTTATAGAAATTGATAAATAGGATCTTAATTTATTGCAGAAACTTTCACCAAAAACAACATAAAATATTGTTTAAAAAAAAAAGAAAAAGAAGCCTAAGTAGAAATATATATATATATATAAATATATGAGCAGAAATCAAACAGCAAAGTGTAGAGAAAATAAAGGTAAAAATAATTGTTTGAAAAGTGGTAATAAAATTAATATCAGGCAAGAATAATCAAGAAAAACAGAGAGTTCCAGCCATAAATAATGAGGAAACAAAACCAAATATATGAAAATATTGGGAATCAGGCAACGCCTGACTACTGCCTATATGTTCACAATTGCTCATTTCTTATTCTTGTTTTGTCTTGACCAAACTTCAGTCAAGCTTCTCTCCTTTCCAACCAAAAACCAGTTGACACTGGGTTAACTCTGACTCACAGCAATACGTGTGTCACAGTAGAACTGTGCTCTAGAGTTATCAATAGTTGATTTTTCAAAAGCTGATCGCCAGGCCATACTTCCAAGGCACCTCTGAGTGGACTCGAACTGCCAGCCTTTTGGTTAGCAGCTAAGTAAATCAATCATTTCCACCACCCAGGACTCACTCTCCTCTCCAAAGACCCCTAAAATTTGGCTTACCTCCATGCATAAAAAAGCACTAAATCACTAATGTGCAGAACACCCTCCCTTGATAGCTCATTCTGAGAATCAGCCAATCACAAAGAAAAACTTTTCCTGTTGAAGCACTCTGATTTTGGCAGGTGCACACCACCAAACCATGCCCTCTCCTCCACAAAGTTCCTGCTATCTCTTTTTACTCCTCCCTATATAAGAAGTATTTTTTTTTTCTATTTTGAGATGCTTGGAAATTTCTGAGATCAGAGAAATCTCCCTATTGCAATATTCTTTCTGAATAAAGTACCTCTTTATCTAAGTCTGGATTTGTTTTTATTTGACACTATTATCTCAGAGTGAAAGAGACAAATGAGGTAAGCCTGTTTATCAAATTGGTTTCAAGCTTGGAGACATTTTCCAGACAAAACTACAGGAATGAAGAACCCAGGCAGAGAATGGCAGTCTTGCTCAACAGAATCAATAAAAATCAGTGTGCAAACAAGCTGAGGTTACTAGAATTTCCAAGATAGCGAGACAAAGAAGAAGAAACTATGGAGTGAAAATTCTCTACAAATCTGCTTTGCAAGCCTTTAGAGTCTGACTGAACACTAACGTGCTGTAAATGCGTAGGGCAAAACTCCAGGAAAATACGGGCAGAGAGTAACTACCAGAGAACAATAAAGTCACCAATTTCTAGCAAACACACAAAACAGGGAGACACGCACATTTGACCAGTCAGAAAGGAAAGACCCCTTTCAATATCATGAGCAGAAATTACAGAAGTGGCCTTATTAGTATTCTGAAAAAACTCATCCTGGAGTAAACACTCCTAAAGCCAGCTTTAATAAAGCTTAAAAATAAGCCTTTAAAGGATCAAGTTGATCCATAACAAAATTAAATGCCTACCAAAACGGAATTCATTATAGGCAGTCCTCTCTATGTATGGTCGTGTGGGACCATAAAAATAATGGTTCGGGCTAAAATTATGCAAAGAAATCTTAAAAATCCACGGGAAAATTGTTATTTTCTTGATATTTAAAACATTGTTAGAACATTAAGAATTCTCTTGCAGTTGGTTATAAATTCATGGGTAAATTTAGAAATACTAAAACTATTCCATATGCAAACAGTAATTTAAAACATTAGAAACACTGAGAAAGTGTTTTACAACTTTGTAAGAACTTATCGAAGCCTAGATGGAGTACCTCCATTCCTCCCAGGTCCTTTCTCTCACAACTAAAAACCATGCACCTAACACAACAAAGAAGCATGAGAAGACTCTGAAAGGAGGAAAGCAGGGGGAAGACTGCTTAGGCACCTCTGCATCTCCTTATTGCCTCCCCTACAACCTGGACAGGGTGGAGCAGAAGTCTTCAAACTGGAGCCTCCAAGAAGCAGACAGAAAAGTTATAAGAAAACTCGTTCCCCTAGTCGACAGTAAGGAAAAGGGCCGACTAACAGAAAACGTGTGTGTTAACGTTCACCATATTTTAGCCAAACACCAGTGAAAAAGCCACACCACCACTCAGCTTCAGCAGTCAAGCAGAAAGTTTTTATACCACCCCCTACTCCTGCCCCGGTGGTTAAGAGTTCAGGTTGCTAACCAGAAGACTGGCAATCCACTAGGCGCTCAGGTTTGGTTTTTGGATTCATGGCAGGAGTCGTTGTTGTATGCCATGGAGTCGATTCCAACTCATAGTGACCCTACAGGACAGAGTTGAACTGCCCCATAGGGTTTCCAAGAAGCGGCTGGTGGATATGAACCATGACCCTTTGGTTGGCAGCGTAGGTCTTAACCACATCACCACGGTTTCCTTTCTAAGCCATAGCCGAAGTTTAATGCAATGATACCAGTTGCCAGTGGAGTCAACTATGACTCATGGCTACCTCATGTGTATCAGAGAAGAATTATGCTCCATAAGGCTTTCGATGGCTGATTTTTCAGAAGTAGATCACCAGGCCTTTCTTGCGAGCTCTTCTGGGTAGACTCTAACCTACAACCTTTTGGTTAGCAGCCAAGTGTATTAACTGTATGCACCACCCAGGGACTTTGCTCCTGTTGCAGTGGTCTCTAAACTTGTCTCCTGAATTTCATTCCAGTCCATCACCACTCTGCCAAAGTGAGCATTCTGAAAAACAAATTTTACCATGTTCTCCCATACTGATTAGTATCATATTTCTCCACTAAGATGAAAACATACTGGTAATAATTAGTTCAGATATTATATATGAGCACACACACATAAGTTTTTAATAGTAAAATACAACACTAGTGTTAGATATCATTCAGATTAGGTCTAATGGTGTTCTGTTACTTTGGCAAATGATTTCTTAAAATCTTGTTCTTCCTCTCACTTGCTTCTGATGTGCCTGTTACCCGCCCGTCACACTGTCAGATTTACTATCATTAGCCTTGCTCTCTTCTTTTTCATACTTCTGTTTGTAGCTATATTGTTTCTTCCGTAATTCTGAAAGAAAATTCTGAAAATAGTTATTTTCTGTTACTTAATTTAAGTGTTTACCTAAAGGACAGTTTAAACTTGAGTCATTGTAAATTAGAACTGGAGAGGATGGCTGCTAACCAAACTGTCAGCAGTTCGAATCCACCAGTCCTCTGTTGATGTCACGTGGGGGCTCAGATCGCTCAGTCGCGGATGGGCCCCAAGAGATGTTCTAAGTATGTATCCCCGCCGGCCGCCCTAGACTGCGGACCGTCTACAAAGGAAGTCTGGGGATGTTGGGCCTCACTGGATACACTGCTCTTTTTGACATAAACCGCTCGCACCGCGTGTGTCATAGAGTTTTCCAAAGTTTACAGAGACCGAGTACCCAAGAAACCCTGCATTTCACCGCATCTGGCTTTAGTGAGAAGAAAAAAGTGTGCGACCTTTCAGGGCCCTCTGTTGCTGCTGCGGTGCTGTTCCCTCCATGCACAAGAGAAGGGTGGACGTGGTTCGCGAGGCGGCACAGTAGCCTGAGGCAGCAGGCTCCGGTCCTGGCCGCAAACGCTCGCGATGCTTTACCCTGCCGGTGCTCACCAATACCGCAAACCGCACCTCAGTCCCACCCACTTGGCTTCCTCGAGCACCTTGCGGGCCCAACAGGTGTCCATAGGTGGGGACGACACGTCCTCGGTTAGAAAGCCTTCTCTAGCGATCCTCGAGGTTGCCTAGGGTACAAGGTCAGCCACCGCCCCTCCTCTTGCTCATAAAACACTGGTCGTGGCTCCTAGACAGAGACCCACTCCTTCCCAGGAGGGTCCGCCAATGGGGTTGCGCGCCGCTCTACGCCTACCGTGGCCCGCGCCTCCCCTCTCCTAGGCGGGGAGTGTCTCGCTGGGCCGTGTTGTCTTGCTGCGCTGGGGCTGCCTGCGTGTGTGCGGTTCTCCTCTCGCGCGCCCGCTGGCGGGAGGCCAGGGCCTGTCCCACCCCCCACCAGACGCCGCAGTGTAGCTGTCCACCCGCTTCTGTCCCGTGCTGTAGCAGCGGGTGCGGGCGAGGGCCTCCTCACTCGGGGCGTTCCCGGTGACGTACCCCTGGACCGCATAGATAGACGCACACGGGGGCCCCCGGCGCGAGGGTGGGGAGCAGCCTGCCGCATCCATAGTCGTGCGGCGCCCCGGTGGCGTGGTCTGGGCGTAGGAGACTTTCGGGGTTACCGAGGCCAGCTGGCGTTCCAGACGTCCCGGGGTCGCCTTTGTGCCCCACGCTCTGGCGATGAGACCTCGTGTGCGTTTTCCTGGCGACCAACAGTTTCTCAAGCTTCCCCAGGTCGTCCGCGTGCCCCCACCCTCTCAGAGCTCACTGTCCTTTCCGCGCACCGCCGCCTCTTCGCAGCCATCGATCCCCCGCCATCCGACCAGTCGTGCCGCTTGGCCCCCGGTCCAGGACCGAAACCATACTCCCCGGGGATTTGTCCTCAGACTGGGCCATGGCTCCGCGCCCGCAGGGCTGGTAGACGGTGTGCGACCATCGAGCGCGCGGTGGTTGCTCAGGGGTCCAAGGGCTTCCGCGACCGCTGTGGGTTGACCGCGTCAGATTTCCTCCCGCGCCGCCTCCTTTCCGGTGCCCGCCCCCTCCGCCGCCCGCACTCTTCGCGTCGTCCGTCCGGGTTCCGATGCGGGGCCGCGCCCCAGTGTGCATGGCTTCGTGGGTTGCCCGATATCCCCAGGTCCGCTGGGCGCCCTCCGCCGCTGCCCGCCGGCGGTCTGTCGCCGAGGGGCTCTTCCGGAACGGCTTCTTCCCCTTGGTTAGTTTTACGTGTCAGTCTTGCTCTTCTGGGGCTGGGTGTGGACGTGCCCCGGTCGGTGAATTCTTCCGACCTTTCTGGAGTCTGGCTCTGCTCTCTCTTCTGGCAGGCCGGAGGCGCCCTTGGGAGATGTGTGCCTTGTGTGTGTTTGGGGGCGAGCGAAGGGGGGGAGTGGAGGGTGATGGGGGCGAGGGGGCGCCGGAAACATGCCACGAATTAATACTGGTAGGACTCTGACCGGCCCTGGTGGTGAGGTGGTTAAGCATTTGGCTGCTAACCAGAAGGTTGGCAGTTCAAATCCACCAGCCGCACGCTCCTCTGAAACCCTAAGAGGCAGTTCTACTCTGTCCTTTAGGGTCACTATGAATCGAAATCAATTTGGGGGCAATGGGTTTTTTAATAAAGATAAATGACAAGTATGATAATTAGTCATATAACGACAAATATAATATTTTGACTATGAATCTATTTAAAATTTTTATCTTTATGTAATCTTAACTTATTTTGCATGATCTCACTATACACATTAAATTCGAGTTACTGAAACATCAGTATATCCTTCAAGGATTTTCACCATACTCTTGACTAGTGTTTTCTATTATTATCTATATTTCATGAGAGTAGACACATTGATTTTCTAGTGACTAGCCACAGATTTGTATACCTACTTGGACAACTGGAACCATAGACTGAAAAGATTACAATAACAAGGAAAGCAGTGATGTGTATATTTAATTAGTTATTTCTTTATAACATCAAAAACATACCCGGCACTTACAGGACAATATTTTACTTACCTGGAGGGTTGCATTTAGGAGGAGAGGACCAGTCATCTTCCGTCCATATATAATGCTGCTCTGAATATTTGCAAGTTTGTAACCCATGTCAAATAAAATTTGCACAGTGTCACCTTCCAGATGTATTTGTCCTGAAGATGAAGAACGCCCATTTTCCACCACAGGAAAAAAGCACAGTCCTAAAGACCCAAAAGATGAATAATGTGTAACATGGAATTTAAAAAGTATTGCATTTTACAATCTCCAAAAGAGAAATTGTAAAATTTAGTTACTTAAAAATTAGTGTATGCGTAAGAAAGAAAAATAAATATGCAATTCCATCAATCTTTGTAATAGAATGCAGTTTTTATTTGTAAGAGTTTCTTAGCTATTAAAAAAAATTGGTATTTTTATTCCTCATTTGATTATTATGAGTTGCTTTCCAGAAGTGGAGGCAAAAGACTTTTATCTCCTTAGTGTACTCCCCTTTGCTTTCTCTGTCAGGATCCTCTCTTTTTCACTTTCTGCCTTGTCTCTACATTCATTGGGAGAATAACATAGTAATATTAAGGAACAAAAAGATGTGATACTGGAAAACATGAAAATTAGGAAAATAGTATGAACAAAATTGCATTTTGAATATTCAAAAAAATAAGATTTTATATAAAATATGCAAAACATGAAGTTCCATGGAAAAAAAGCTGTGTTCACACAATGGTAAAATGAGTGTTTAAATATTAGCTGTTAAAATTATTGTATTTAAAAGTAGTATTTAAATAACCCCTAAAAAGATAAAATATGTATACATCTAATCAGAGATGGAAAAGACCTATACAATGAAAACTACAAGACACTACTGCAAGAAACCAGGAGACCTACATAGGTGGAAAAACATACCTTGCTCATGGGTAGGAAGACTTGTGAAAATGAGAATCCTTCCCAAAGAAATCTACAGAGGAGTGCAATCCCAATCCAAATTCCAATGACCTTTTTAAATGAGATGGAGAAACAAATCACCAACTTCATATGGAAAGGGAAGAGTCCCCAGATAAGTAAAGCATTTCTCAAGAAGACAAAGTGGGAGGCCTCACACTACCTGACTTTAGAAACTATTATACCGCCACAATAGTCACAACAGCCTGGTACTGGTACAACAACAGATACATTGACCGACGGAACAGAATTGAAAATCCAGACATAAATTCATCCACCTATCAGCAGCTGATATTTGACAAAGGCTCAAAGTCCATTAATTGGGGAAAAGACGGTCTCTTTAACAAATGGTGCTGGCATAACTGGATATCCATCTGCAAAAAAATGAAACAAGACCCATGCCTAACAGCGTGGACAAAAACTAACTCAAAATGGATCAAAGACCTAAATATAAAATCTAAAGATCATGGAAGAAAAACTAGGGACAAGGCTAGGAGCCCTAATACATAGCATAAACAGAATACAAACCAAAAGTAACAATGCACAAACACCAGAAGAAAACTAGACACCTGGGAGCTCCTAAAAATCAAAGACTTATGCTCATCAAAAGACTTCACCAAAAGAGTAAAAAGACAACCTACAGACTGGGAAAGAATTTTGACTATGACAAATCTGATCAGCGTCTAATCTCTGAAATCTACAAGATACCGCAAAACCTCAACAATGAAAAGACAAATAACCCAGTTAAAAAATGGGCAAAGGATATGAACAGGCACTTCACCAAGAAGACATTCAGGCAGCTAACAGACTTGAGGAAATGGTCACAATCATTAGCCATTAGAGAAATGGAAATGAAACCTACAAAGAGATGCCATCGCACCCCAGCACGGCTAACATTAATCCAAAAAACAATGAATGTTGGAGAGGTTGTGCAGAGACTGGAACACTTACACACTGTTGATAGGAATGTAAAATGGTACAACTGCTTTGGAAATCGATTTGACACTTCCTCAGAAACCTAGAATAGAAATACCATACAATCCAGCAACCTCCTCCTTGGACTATATCCTAGAAAAATCAGAGCCTTCACATGAAGTGTTATATGCACACCCATGTTTACTGCAGCACTGTTCACATTAGCAAAAAGATGGAAACAGCCTAAGTGCCCATCAACGGACAAATGGAAATACAAATTATGGTGTATTCACACAGTGGAATACTATGCAATGATAAAGAAGAACGATGAATCTGTGAAACATACCAGCAGAATCTGGAAGGTATTACGCTGAGTGAATTTAGTGAGTCGCAAAAGGACAAATATTGTATAAGACCACTATTACAAGAACTCAAGAAAAGGTTTAAACACAGAAAACATTCTTTGTTAGTTACAAGGGAGGGGAGGGAGTGGAAGGGGTATTCACTAACTAGATAGTAGACAAGAATTATCTTAAGTGAAGGGAAGGAGAACACACACTACAGGGGAAATCAGCACAACTGGACTAAACCAACAGCTAAGAAGTTTTCTGAATGCAGCCAAACACTTCGAGGGACAGAGTAGGAGGGAATGGGGTTTGGGGACTATGGTTTCAGGGATATCTTCTAGGTCAATTGGCATAATAAAGTTTATTAAGAAAATATTCTGCATCCCAGTTTAGTGAGTGCCATCTGGGGTCTTAAAAGCTAGTGAGTGGCCATCTAAGATGCATCAATTTGTCACAACCCACTTGGAGCAAAGGAGAATGAAGAACACCAAAGACGCAAGGAAAATATTAGCCCAGGAGATAGAAAGGGCCACATAAACCAGAGACTCCATCAGCCTGAGACCAGAAGAACTAGATGGTGCCTGGCTACCACCAATGACCGCCCTGACAGGGAACACAACAGAGAGTCCCTGGCAGAGCAGGAGAAAAGTAGGGTACAGAACTCAAATTCTAGTAAAAAGGTCAGACTTAATGGTCTGACTGAGTCTGGAGGGCCCCCGGAAGACATGGCCCCTGGACTCTCTGTTAGCCTAGAACTGAATCCATTCCTGAAGCCAAACTTCAGACAAAGATTAGACTGGACTATGAGACATAAAATGATACTCGTGAAGAGAGTGCTTCTTAGCTCAAGTAGATACATGAGACTAAGTGTCCTCTATGGAGGCGTGATGAGAAGGCAAAAAGGGACAGGAGCTGGTTGAATGGACACGGGAAGTCCACGGTGGGAAGGAGGAGTGTGCTGTCACATTATACGAAGAGCAGCTGGGGTCACATAGCAATGGGTGTATAAATTTTTGTATGAGAAACTGACTTGAACTGTAAACTTTCAATTAAAGCACAATAAAAAAAGTAGCTTTTAAAACTAAAATATTTAGGTATGAAAATATTTAGCAAAAGTATATAGATATTTTTCTCATTAGATTTACATGATTGACTCCTTATAAAAAGAAGAAGAATGACATATATTATCTTTGCCTGCTTATCTAGTCCCCACCCTTATGATTGTGAAGACTCTCTGATCCCTTCTGGCACATCTCACGCCACTCATGAATGATTCTTCCAGATAATGGTGAGTGCATTTACTCACTGCGACACTTTGGTATTGGTGACCATCCTTCCTCTGTGCAGGTTATTTGAGTCCAGAGAGACTGCGAAGCAGATACATAGCTATGATCACAGGTATAGTAGAAATATTTTCGTATAGCAACTGGGAAGGTTTGTTTAGGTTGATTTTCACCATATGTTCTTCCATGTTTTATTTCTGGAAAATTGCAAGTTCTCTCTTGGGAAAAACAAAACAATCTGTAGGTTAATGAAAAATAATACTTTATATAATAACATTAATAATTCTATTATAACATTTAGCTGAATTTGTCCACTTGTATTAGTTATTTGGGGACTGGCAAAATCTATTTCTAAACCTACAAAGCTGTTTGATGAGGTCAGTTTTGGAGTCACATCATGTGTATATCTTTTGTAAATACCTCCAAGATTAAAATCACACAAAAATGTAAATTCAGAGGAAGAGGGTGTCATGGATATCTGTCTACTTGGCTGTATAATGATTCCCAGTATTGTATGATTGTCTACCATTTTGTCATCTGATGTGATTTCCCTGTTGTAAATCCTATCACTATGATATAATGAGATGGATTAGTGGCAGTTATATTGATGAGATCTACAAAATTAGATAGTGTCTTAAGCCAATCTCTTTTGAGATATAAAAGAAGTAGCAGACAGACATGGGGACCTCATACCACTAAGAAAGCACCACTGGGAGCAAAGAGCATCTTTTGGACCTGGGGTCCCTGTGCCTGAGAAGCTCCTCGACCAGAGGAAGGTTGATGACAAGGACCTTCCTCCAGAGCTGACAGAGAGAGAAAGCCTTCCCCTGGAGCTGATGCCCCAAATTTGGACGTGTAGCCTACTAGATGTGAGAGAATAAATTTCTCTTTGTTAAAGCCATCCACTTGTGGTATTTCTGTTACAGCAGCACTACATGACTAAGACTGAGGGTAAACATGACTCTATCCAGTAGACTTTGCAGATCTAAGAAATATACTACTGGTCTAAGAAATATGCTGCTATTTATAGTTCTTCATTTCCTTCCTTTATGTCTCACTTCCTTTGCCTTTCCCATTTTTGGTAAAGAGAATTTGAATATAAAATATTCATTTAAAAAAATCAGTAAAAAAAAATAGAACAATACAACAGAGATACAATTACTAATTCTGATGAATGTCCTCTAGGAATATTTATGCTGGTATGTTTATACATTTTTGAGTGATTATCACTGCCTTTTATTGAAAATGTATAAATATTATTCCTTTTTATAGTACTTTCGAGAAAACAAGGCTGGTCTGCTTCTCAAGCTCAAGTCCTTATATCAGAACAGCACTATTTTTCCTTACTATTTTCTGTTTTATTCTAATTTATCTTTCTTGTTCTTGTTTGAAAAAGCTACGTGTAGCAATTCAGCTAACAAAGAAGTTAACCAGGTAAATTCATTTTTCTACATTTTGGTAGTGATCACGGTTGATGTTCCAAAATAATTAAAACTATCAAATGGTGTGGTAGAAAACACTGTAAAATACGAAGTGTTTATCTGAAAATAAAAATGAGAATGGCATCATTCTGAGAAGTGTGCATGGAATTCAGTCTCTTCCCAGATTGAGCTGTCACTTTGCTTTCAACAAATCACTCAGTTTTAATCAGAGTATGGGTGATTACTTTTAGATATTCATTGGTGTAGGCGGCAGGATTCTGAAAGATATTATCTTCTGCATTACTGAGAAGTCGTGGAACCAGCTCACCCTGGTACCAGCAAGGGTCCCTTGTGCCCATAAGTGTCTCCTCTAATTCTCTGGGTTAACTGGAAGTAAGCCTCTCACATACAAGCCTCTGCTTATTGCAAAGATGGCTCTTTGAGGGATCTATTGTCTATTTACCTTCCTTTTCTGTTTATCTCCTGAGAGTCGTTCTGGGTTCGTTACCAAAATAAGTTTGGTGGGACTGCCACCTCACAGCCACTCTATATTATTGAACTCTCTTTTGTTTCTGCTGCACAGTAGAATTTTCACGAGCATTAGGTCTTTAATAATTGCAGGTTTCCCTGTAAGATGGGAAATACAACTTCCAAGACTGAAGCAGAAACCCCTAAGCAAACTCCTGCAGTTTGTATGACTAAGCGTTAGGTCCGCACTTCAGTCGTTTATTTACACTGCTGGCATGCACTTACAGAGCGAAATTTAAAGACCAAATGCTTTTGCAGGAGTCATTTGAATTAACAAAATTAAACTTTCTGCACAGTAACTTAGAGGGTAAGAGCTTACAATTAAAATTAAAGCAATAGGTGGCATGTATTGATTGCTACTTGGAAGCTTCCAAAAGAAATCAAAACAACAATTTTGACTCCTTGCAGGAGACTGTTTCAAAACCAGCTAAACAAATTAAAGAATTACAGTCTCAGAGCTCTGTAACCTTGATGAACACCTGCCCGGCAGCAGCCCCGACACCCTCCCTTTCCCAAAATCTCCCTCTTTCTCAAAATAGCTCCCTTTCCCAAAATGTTTCTGTCATGGATTGAATTATGTCCCCCCAAAATATGTCATCTTAGATAGGCCATGATTCCCAGTATTGTATGGTTATCCTCCTCTTTGTGATCTGATGTGCTTATCATTTGTGTTGTAAATCCTAACCTCTGTGATGTTTATGAGGTAGAATTAGAGGCAGTTATGTGAATGAAGCAGGACTCAATCTAAAGGACTTGGTGGTACCTTCAGTCAATCTTTTGAGATGTAAAACAGAGAAGCCAGAAGAGAAGAGAGGGTTCTCATGCCACAAAGAAAGAAGCACCATGAGCAGAGTGCATCCTTGGACCTGGGGTTCCTGTGCTGAAAAGCTCCTAGACCAGGAGAAGATTGATAACAAGACCTTCTCCCAGAGCCAAGAGCATGAGAAAGCCTTCCCCTGGAGCTGGGATCCTGTATTCAAACTTATAGCCTCCTAAACCATGAGAGAATAAACTACTGTTTATTAAAGTCATCTACTTGTAGTATTTCTGTTATAAGGGCACTAGATATCTAAGATGGGCTCTCTTTCCCAAAATGGCTCACTTTCCCCAAGTGGTGAAGTCTCTGGTATCTGTAGTCCACCCCTAGCCTCCGACATCCTGCTCCCTTCCCCTACCACTGCCCCTCCAGCAGTTACTGCCCTGTACACCTCTTTACCTACGTACTCCAATGAAAAAGCCCCTACTGAGCCTCCTGTTATCTCAAAGAACCTCTAGAAGATGTAAAACCCTTTTTTGAAATGATTTTTAAAACTAAACATCCTGAAGAGGGTCAGAAGCCACAAGTTACTTTTGTCCTCTGGTCAAAAGCAGAACCTCACGCTATTAAAGAATTTCCTAATCCTCTCAAAGATCCTCAAAACTTCACGCAATAATTTATATTCCTGGCTGATATCTACAAACCTGGTCTGCCAGATTTATATAATTTAATAAACTCACCGATAAGGCCAGGTGACTCTCAAACCCATTTCCATCAAGTCAATTCCAAATCAAAGATGCATGGAAATGGCCTGTTGGAAAAATCCTATAGAATCCCAAAACATCCAGCCTAATATTCCTGGCATGGAACTAATAGTATATACAAGAACTATTGTCACAAACCTTCTTGAAAATATCCCAAAGGTTTTCCCCTGAAAAATAGATTGGAAGAAGGTTCAGAGTTGCTAACAAAATAAAGATGAAAATGTTTATATCTACAGGAACTGTTTGACTAAACTCCTTTGAGAAAACTCTGGTTTAAAGCTAGAAGAGTCTGAATCCTGTATTGCTTTCAAATCACTTTTTGTTAATGGCCTCCATCTGGAGCTAGCTGTATTAGTCAAATGCCACAAATAGATTTAAAAAATGGAAGCAAACCACACTTAGCCACTCTTGCTTATAATTTGTCCCAATTTTAACACAAACTTAGGAAGCTGAACAGAGAAGTAATGTTAAAGAAAATAAACTTATGGCCCTGTAATTACAGCAGTTACAGTCCCAGCCTCAAAATTTCTCCACAGAAAACAGGTCCTCCCAACATACGGCTAAGACTGGGCCCAGTAACTTACCCTTTTTTGTTACTACTGTAAAAAGCCCAGATATTTCAAAAGGGAATATTTAAAACTAAAAAATAAACTAAACAACCTAACACTAGATGTAGCCCAGAACCAAATAGAATGAAGGGGCTCCAGGGACAAATCAGAGGGTTTTCCTATGGTAGCACTAAACTCTCAGGCAGAAACTACTATTCAAATAAATGGAGAAACGTAAGATTTTAAGACACAGGTTTAGCCTTATCAGCAATAAACCCCACAAATTTACAAAAGCACTTGCCCTAGAGTAATAAAACCTCAAGAGCCATGGAGGTCACTGATCAAGAACAGATTTTAACCTTTTTCTAGCCTTTTTCTGTCTCTTTAGGACCTGTACAGGACATATACTCTTTTTCCTCAGCTTAGATACTCCAGTAAATTTACTAGGAAGGGATCTGTTATCCAAGTAGAATTTTCAAAAATTCTCGGAACAGAAGAAACATTATTAGATTTACCTGAAGCAAATCAATAGATAGACTCTCTGATAGGAAATACTTTAAGTGAAGAAGCCTAGTGCTATTTACAAGCACTCAGGCTATGTGTGCAGTAAGGCCATTCTGCTACTTTATCCAATTCTATAGAATGTCTTCTGTACCCAAACATTTATGAGCTAATACTTCTACCATTGTTGGTTAGGTCTTGTCAGCTGAACAGATTAAAATTCAAATACATACCTCTAAATTTTACCTAAAATTTCTCAATATCCTTTAAAAAGAGAAGTTAAGGAATGACTTGTTCTTATAATTCAAGACTTTTGGGTGAAAGCCTTAATAATCCCTTGCTGCAGTCCATGTAAGTGTTTTCCCTGTTAAGAAATCCAAGAATTGGGGCTGGGAATTTACGCAAGACTTAAGTGCTATTAATGGTATAATAATTCCAAGATTCCACCTAAATCTTAATTCTCACCTATTTCTTTCTAATATTCCTCCCAAAACAATTCGTTTCAAAGTAGTTGATCTTTACAAGCTTTTATTTTTTAGCATCACAGTCCATCTGGACAGTCGATATTTTCTTGCTTTCATTTTGAGGAAGCAACAATTTACCTGGACTGTCATGCCCCAACATTTTACATAGTCCCCCATCTATTTTTCTCAGATTTTACGTGTTGATTGACAGCCTTTACAGTTCACAGAGTTCTACCTTATGGCAGTATGTGGATGATTCATGTGTGTGTTCTAACGCTCAGCAGGAATGTCTTATGGATAGTATTCTCTTATTACAACATTTGGCCAAAGGAGGTCATGAAGCCTCCAGAGACAAATTACAGTTAACTCAATCTTTTGTTAAAAATGTAAGCCATATTATTTCAGCAAAAGGGGTCACTATAGACCACAAAAGAAAAGAAATTGTCTTGGCTTATCCTGTCCCTACCACCAAGAAACAGTTAAGAGGATTTCTAGGACTCTGCAGCCACTGCAGAACTTGGATGCCTAATTTGTATTTGCTGTCTCAACCATTTTACCATTGTCTAAAGAGTTCACAGACTGATCCTTTCCAGCTATTTGAGAAAATAATAAAGGCTATCACTCAACTAAAAGAATCTCTTAACCACCGCACCACCAAGGTTCCACATTGGCTCTAGAGTTTCCTAGCTATAATTTAGAATTTTCATTTTCTGTTCATGAGATTCTGGGAATGCTCTAGATGGTCTCACACAAAAACACAGAGGAGAACAAAGATCCAATGGTTATTGCACCATCCAGCTGGACCCAATTACAAAAGGCTACCCCCAATACCTTATAGCAGTCACTGCAACCAATAGATTGGTATTGTCTGCAGCAGATTTAGTTTGGGAAAATTTCTTGCTGTTTATGCAGCTCATCTTGTGTCAGCCATTTTAAATTGAACGCTTATGCAACACCTGTCAGCCAGCAGGCAGACTTCTTATGAAGTTCTCCTTTGGCCACGTCCAAAACTCGGTTACATGCTGTAGCCTCTCTGAATCCATCTACATTGTTACCTTTACCTGATAATGGTGACCATCTAACCTACGATTGCTTAAATCTTACTGAAGAGCTTTTGTCTCCAAGACAAGGGTTATAGATTGAATTGTGTTCCCCCAAAAAAATGTGTGTCAAATTGACTATTCCATGATTCCCAGTATTGTGTGATTATCTGATGTGTTTTTCCTATATATTGTAAATCCTACCTCTATGATGTTAATGAGGTGGGATTAGCAGCAGCTATGTTAATGAGGCAGTACTCAGACTACAAGATGAGGTTGTGTCTTAAGTCTATCTCTTTTGACATATAAAATAGAGAAATGAGTAGAGAGAGAGGGGGACCTCATACCACCAAGAAAGCAGCTCCAGGAGCAGAATACATCTTTTGGACGCAGGGTTCCTGCGGTGAGAATTTTCTCAACCAGGGGAAGCCTGATGACAAGGATCTTCCTCCAGAAATGACAGAGAGAGAGACTTTCACTAGAGATGGCACTCTTTATTCAGACTTCTAGCCTACTAGAGTGTGAGAGAATAAATTTCTGTTTCTTAAAGCCATCCACTTGTGGTATTTCTGTTAACAGAACACTACATAACTTATACAAGAAGGTTTACAAGAAGCGCTGTTATTGAATCCTGATTTAGTTTTATTTATAGATGGGTCATATTTAATGGTGAACCTACCAGCTCTCATTACCAGGGAGGATATACTTTTATTATTACTTCAGTTGAGGTCCTTGAAAGTGGCACCTTTCCTGAAGTCAGTTCAGCAGAGCAAGCTGAAATAATCACACTAGCAAACGGTTGCAAACTGGTTTCTGGACCATCAGTAGATATTTTTATAGACTCCAGGTACGTTATTGGCATTATTAAATATTATGGCATGTTATGGAAACAAAAGGGTTTGCTAACTTCTTTTGGGACCCAAATGAAAAATGGCCCTTTAGTAGCGGACCTCTTAGAAGCCATTCTGCTCCCTCTGAGATTGTTGTAATTAAAATCATGGCCCATGAATCCAAAGAGATTCCACAAAGAGAGGAAATTTAAGGAAACTGATAGATCAGCTAAACAAACCACTTCCCAATCACCTTTCAAAGCCACCACCCTCATTTATAACCATGATAGTTCCATTCATGATCATGATGAAAAGGAAGGAACAGCTAATATTAACAGAACAGTTAAGATGTCTGTAAATATGGCACCAGTAGTATGTTGCCTACCAAAATTTGACTGGAAAGAAATTTCAGAAGCACTTTTTAGATATCAACAATTAACACCCACAGAAGAAATTAGAGAATGAAAGCTGTCCAGCTGTCATTACCAGCCAACCACTGGATTGTTAATTTTGCCTAATAAAAAAACCATTTTTCCAGAATGCTAACATGTTTTAGTGGTTCCAAATTCCTGGCATGATAATATGGAAATAACAGCAGATGAACTAATTGAGCCTTTAGAATCTATTTGGGAAGATTTTTATGCAGCTGTAGACCATGTATTTTCCTCATAGTTTTAAAAATCACACTCCCAACAGGAGACAGAGTACCTAGTAACCAGGGATACAAGGTTTCCTACTACACACCCTTCTTCCCTGTACGTGGCCTCTGCCAATTTCCAACGGGCCACAGTTGCTTGGCCAGAGAGACATCAGCTCACTGTCACCCAGATTCACCATTTTGGACCTCAGCCACCAAAGACAGCATACAGGGATTATCAGAAGGCAACTTCCTGGATTTCCCAACAGGAGACAAAGCACCCTAAAACCAGGGATACATGCTCTCCTAGTCCACAAGCTTTTTCCCACGTAGCCTGCATTGCTTTGCAACAGTCCACAGTCACTCAACGAGAGAGATACTAGCTCACTGCGGCCCAGGTCCAATCACCTACCAGTATTTGGCTCATTCAGTGTCATTTTTGTTTGTTTTTGCTATTCTTTTTTCGCTCTTTTTGTTGCTTCTCTCTCTCTCCATTCCTTACCTTCTGTTCTCCGCCCAAGCTAGCCCTGTGTGCCATGCCCTAACCTCCATGACAAGCTGTGCCACACTGCATGGCCACCCCAGGTTTGTACCACCCCTGCTGGCAGTCTCCCACAGAGTCATTTTTTTTTTTTTTCTAGTTTCTTCTCTCTCTCTCCTTTCTTTCTTTTCTTTCTTCTCTCAAGCTGTCCCCGTCTGACATTACCACCCGTTCTTGGCATGCTCTGCTACCCCACTCTGCTAGAGAGTCATTGGCACCGGGCCTCCCAGATCTGCATCACCCCCTCTGGCAGGTTCTCTTAGTGCCTTCTGGTTTTTCTTTTCTGGTTAATTCTCACTCACTCCCTTATTTTCCTTTCTCCAGTCCAACTAGCCCCTTGAACTGCCCTCACCTCTTCTCAATGGGCAGTGTTGCACTGCTTGGCTAGAGAGCCACTATCACATGGCCTCCCAATGTGTGGGCTGCCCCCTGGGGCAGCTCCTTCAGTGCAATATTTTTTTCCTTTTTTCTGTTTGTTTCTTCTCTCTCTATTCCTTCCTTAATTTCCTTTCTCCTGTCTCCTCCTTGACAGGCTCAGCCACACCACTTGGCTAGAGAGCTATCAGCACACAAACTCATAAGGTCTACCCAGACTCTGCCTGCCAAATCCTAATATGCCTTCGTTTTACTTCCTTTTTTCTTTTTCTTTTTTTATTTCTGTCTTCTTTGTCTTCTTTCGCTCACTCACTTAGCTCTTCACATCACATCCTCTCCCTTCTCTCCTGCCTATCTGCACCTCATGCAGAATGCCATGCCCCTGAGCATCCTTTTTTGTTTTTTTTTTTCCTCCTTTTTTTTGTTTTAGGTTTTTTTATTTCTTTGTTTAGTTCTCTTCTCTCTCTTATTTCCCTTCTGTCTTTCTTCATTTCCAGTTTCTTGATTTATTCATTTTTTTCTTTTACCCTTTCTCTTTTTTTTTCATTTTTGTTTTTCCCCATTTCTCAGTCTCTCATCTCTCCACTCCAATAGCAAGCTAGCTTAGCACTCTTTTTTGTTTGTGTGTATGCTTTTGGTTCCTGTTCCCATCTCCTCTCTCTCATCTTTCCCATACCTGTCTAAACTCCACACATCACAATCTAAACCCTTCTTCCTGTCTACCTGCACCATGCGCCGAACATCACACTCCCAAGCAGCACAGGCACGGCCTACTGGAACCTCCCTGCACTGATTCAGTGTACGCACTGTCAGCCTTTGAATGTGCCACAAAAAACGTATCCCAGCAACTCCGCTCCAGCTGGACTTGCCCTGCTATACCATACCTGATTTACTAACCCTGCCCATTGGAGAAGGAGGTGAATAGTATTTTGCCCACAGATGAGCAAATGACAAAGAATGCACAGCTTGCCTGCTCAGACATAACCAAATAAAACAAAAAATCAGGAGGAAACAAACAAATCTACAGTCAATAAATGAGGAAAATATCCACTGAATGCCCTTACGACAGCAGACGATATCAAAACATTTACAAAAACAAGACAGGATGGTTCCAGTAGACATCCAAAATAAAACACCAGATGATCTTCCAGTAGAAGAAAAGGCACTAGACCTAACTGAAAGGGAATTCAAATCTCTAATATTCAGAATTATCCAAGAGTTGAAGCAAAAAACAGACAAAAGTGAGGAAAATATAAATGAATTCACTGAAAAGGGAAACAAATTCATGGAAAATACAGACAAAAAGTGGAAGAATTCAAGAGAATAATTTAGGAACAAAATGCTAAAATAAATTCACAACTAGAAATCATACAAAAACAACAATTAGAAATCCAAAATATAAACAACAAGATTTCAGAAATGGACAGTGCCACAGAAGGGCTACAGAGCAGGTTTGAAATGATGGAAGATAGAATCAGTGAAATTGAAGAGAAACACTTGGATACAACGCTGTTAGAGGAAAAATCAGAGAAAAGAACAAAGAAAAATGAAGAAATCCTGAGAATCATGTGGGATACAATCAAAAGCAAAAAACTGCAAGTGATCAGAGATTCAGAACAGGGGGAGAAAACAGAAAACACAGAGAGGATCACTGAAGAATTGCTGGTGGAAAACTTCCCCAATGTCATGAAAGATGAAAAGCTGACCATCCAAAAAGCTCAACCAACCCCATATAGAACTGACCCCAAAAGAAAATCACCGAGGCATTCAAAATCACACTCGACAAAACCAAAGACAAACAAAGAATCCTGAGAGCAGCTCCTGAAAAATAAGAAGTTACATACAAAGGAGAAAGAATAAGACTAAACTCAGATTATTTGCAGAAACCATGCAGGCAAGAAGGCAATGGGATGACATATATAAAACCTTGAAAGAAAAAAATTGCCATCCAAGAGTAATATATCCTGCAAAACTCTTGTTGAGATATGATGGTGAAATTAGGTCATCTCCAGATAAACAGAAAATAAGGGACTATGTAAAAAACAAAACAAACTTATGAGACTTATTAAAGGAAGTCCTTCAACCCTAGAAAAACAATATCAGACCACAGGCTAAATACAGAACTCAGGATTGTACTAGCCAGATACCAACCTAGGGAATAAACTAAAGACTATGCAAAACCAAAAGAATTGCAAAAGTGAACCAGAGAGGTTAATCTGTAGATGACAACAGCATCAGAACAATGAAAGAGGCAACAAACTGTGTAGGTATAGAACCTTCTAATGGAGAGGAAATCAAGTGGTATCAAGTAATAATAGACTGGTTCAAATCTAGGAAGATAAGGGTAAATTTCAAGGTAACTGTCTTAGGCTGGGTTCTCTAGAGAAGCAAAACCAGTAAAGTGTATAAATATATATATAGAGAGAGAGATTATATCAAGGAAACACCTCACATGATTGTAGAGGCTAGAACGTCCCAAGTCCGTGGATCCGGGTGGAGGCCTCTCCCAAGTCACACAGCTGCAGAAGCTGGCAAGCCCAAGATGGGCAGTTTGGAGAGGAGGGTTCCCACTCACAGGTTGTGCAGATTGACGAATCCCAGGTTCTGCAGATAAGCTGACAGCTCAAGTCCCAAGAACGGGAGATGAGATGACAGGAAGCAGCCACAAAATCCAGAGAGAGCAAAAACCCAAATGTCTGCTTATATACAGATGTGGGCCACACACCCAAGTAGACTCCCTTTCATCTGATTGACTACTCACAGTATATTCACTCATGGGAGTGATTACATTAAAACACTGAGAACCATGGCCCAGCCAACCTGACACGCAATCTTAACCATCACAGTAACCATAAAGAAAGTTAACAAACCTACTCATAAAAATAAAGAAGAAAAACGTAAAGTCTCTATAAAAACAAAACCTGCCAAAACAAAAGAAATGAAAAAAAATCCACAAACAAAAGGAACTCAGCACAGGAGAGTAAAAGGAACAAAGAAAACTTGAACACCACAAAAAAAAAAAAAAAAAAAAAGGGCTCTACAAAATGCAATCCCACTTTTAGGAATATATCCTAGAGAAATAAGAGCTATCACACTAATAGACATATGTGCACACATATTGATTGAAGCACTGTTTATAGTAGCAAAAAGATGGAAACAACCTAGATGCCCATCAACAGATGAATGGATAAACAAACCAGGATACATGCACACAATGTAGTATTATACAAAGATAAAAAACAATGATGAATCTGTGAAGCATCTCATCACATGGATGAAACTGGAGGACATTATACTGAGTGAAGTAAGTCAATCACAAAAGGACAAATATTGTATGAGACCTCTACTATTTAACACAATTAAAAGTTTACACACAAAAAGAAACAATCTTTGTTGGTTATGAGTGACGGGAGGGGTGTGGGGGGGAACTAAACAGATAAGTGGTAACTTTGGTGAAGGGTAAAACAGTACATCTTACTGGGGAAGCCTGCACAACTTGTACAGAGAAAGGTCATGGAAGCTCCACAGACAGTTGCAAACTGCCCGAGGGACTGAATTGTTGGGCGGAGGGCTGTGGGGACCATGGTCTCGGGGAACTTCTAGCTCAATTGGCATAACACAGTTTATAAAGACAATGTTCTCCATTCTACCTTAGTGTGTAGTGTCTGGGGTATTAAAAGCCTGTGAGCAGCCATCTAAGATACTCCCCTGGTCTCACCACTTTGGGAACAGTAAAGAGAAAATACATTAAAAAATTATTCAAAAATTGTATTATTAAACTTTGCTTTTAAAATCCAGTAGAAACGACTGACTTTTAATTGTCATTTATATTTCAAAAGACCAAAAACAAAGCCTATTGATGTCGAGTTGATTCGGATATATAGAGACCCTATAGGACAGAGTAGAACTGGCCCACAAGGTTTTCAAGGAGCACCTGGTGGATTCAAACTGCCGACCTTTTGGTTAGCAGCTGAACTCTTAACCCCTATGCCACCAGACTTTCTTATATTTCAAAGACCTGGCCAATAAAAGGCACTGAAAGTGATGAGATTTTAATAGAACTGAACATTATCAACTAGCACAACAGCGCACAATTCATGGAGTCCAAATTGTTGTGTGTCGTTGGGCCAATCCTGACTCATAGTGACTCTATTTCACAGAGTACAACTGCCCTACATGGTTTCCAAGGCTGTAAATCTTTATGGAAGCCAACTGCTACATCTTTCTCCCTCAGAGCAGCTAGTGGGTTCGAACCACCGACCTTTTGGTTAGCAGCCAAGGGCTTAAATTTTGCACTGCCAGGCCTCCAATAAAAGAATCGGAGGTAATGGAAGGATGCCTGATAACAGGTGATGGGCAGGAGAAGTACACAGTGAGCTGAGAACATTGCACTGCGCTACAAGAGGAGAGAAGTGCAAAGCCTAATGGGAATCTGTCAGATGCAGTCAGGAGCCAGCTTCAGGGGGCACCCACTAGCCACATTTGGAATAATTTGGGTGCAAAAGAATAAATGACTATAATTGATTGTGACAAATCGAACAAATGAAATCTCTGAATCCTTGATATACACAACAGAAAGAGCAGGGAGAGTTTTTCATCCAGCTCTCTTAGTGCTATAGTTCCTACAGATCCTTTTTCATTTATATCAGTAAGATTCAGTTTGATCTTTAAAGGTTTTGTTTTTTTCTAGAATTTAAAACTGTTTCTAGCCAAGAGTGTTTTTTAACACTCTTGTTATCTGAAATGTATGATCATAAAAATTGTATTTTGGAACCGTATTGTTGCCTATTTACCAAAATTCTCCCCCCCCTCACAAAATCATGAAAGTATTATTAGACCTGAAGATAATTACAAAGTCTTTAGAGTCATCAAATATATTCTCTTTTTAGCCATCTTTATTTTAAAATAACATTTTTGTAATTCTAATATGATACATGTTAAAAATTTAAAAATTTAGAAAACAACCAAGTATAAAGGAGTTAAACACTAATACTCTTATCTCTAAACTCAAATAAGATACTGTCGATGGGTGCCATCGTGTTGATTTCACCTCATAGTGACCGCATGTGACAAAAGTAGAACCAAGTAGGGTTTTCTTGGTTGTAATCTTTATAGAATCATACTGCCGGGCGTTTCTCCTATGGAGCCACTGTCTCGGTTCAAACCACCAGTCATTTTGTTAGCAGCCATTTGTGCCATCAGGACTCTTTAACGCAAATATAGTCATGGGAATATGTTATCCACTTTCCTTTGTTCTATAGAAATTCAGAGCTTATAGTATCGTGTACATTCATTTGCGTGTGTGTTTATACATGATACTGGATTTTTGTCACTTTTTATGTCAGTGTTATGATTGCTGTAAAACCTATTCAATTTTAATTTCTCCTTATAATTAATACGAATCATTAGGTGTGCTAGACATCTTTTAGAAAATCATACATTTGACCTTTTTTGGCAAATTTATCTATAGATAGACAAGTAGGCTAATATTAGGAATTTATAAATAATTGCTTATATTTTGCTACTAGCATAGGCTTGACTTAATTTGGTTTTTACATGTTTGTTATGTAATATTATTTTGAAGCTGGAAACCACGAGAACCTTTCCATTTCTTCTGAAATACAGTGTCTCAGAAAGCCTCAGATGTTATGTTGTATACTTTGACAGAGGACGTCTGGCAACATGGTGCTATAGACAGAAGCACGAAGCTGTCCCTCCATAGCAAAGACTCGAAAAACTAAGGCAAGCAGAGATAAACGTCAATCCTGAAGCACTAAGCATCAAATGAAGAGATAAGGAACTCAGCCAACCACCGAATGGAATAAGAAACTGACAGAGAACAGAGAGCAAGGGCAGATACATGCAGAGGTCCCCTATCAGCTAACACAGCACAGATCTACCATCCTGGACTCCTATCAGAGACAGGTGAACAGGGACTATGGGAAAGCAACTTCACAGAGCTTCCAGCAGGAGACAGAACAACTGGTAATCAGTGATATATGCTTTCCCACCCCACCACCTTTCTTCACACTCCCCCCCCCCCCAGCCTCCTCTACTTCCTGTGGCCACATTCTCGTGACCAAGAAGCATAAGCTTCACCCCAGTGCCACTTAGATTTCCCCCACCCACACAGGCCAGCTCCGTGAGCGCCATTTGTTGGCTGCTGTTTTTGCTTTTTTTCTCCTTCTTTTGCTTTCTTCCATACCTCTCAAAACCTCTCCTCGTTAATCTCAAATACCTGGCTCCATGTGCCATATTTGCTTCTTCCTGAAAGGCTGTGAAATGCTGCTCGACTGTGGAATTGATTCCTGGCCCATGTTGCCACTCTAGTGGGATCCCCGGGGCTTTCTTTGTTCTATTTTGGTTTGTTTGTTTCCTTTTTCTTTTCTCAGCTTGAGAGCCCCATCTAGACAGGCAGTGCAGCCAGGTTTGGGAATGCCCTCAGTCTGTGCAGAAGTCCAGGAAGTTCCCTTGGGGAATTTTTTTCTTGTTTTTTTGGTTTTCTTTTCTTTTCTTTTTCCTTTTTCGTCTTTCTTCATTTGTCAGTTTCTCATCTCTCTATACTTACTTTCTCTTCCTTTCTCCTGAATACCGGGCATGGTGTGACACCTCTAACCCTTCTAGCCAGGCTGTACTTCACTGCCTGGGAACAACTTCCTCTTTTCTCACAGCTGTACCAGTGTGATCCATGGGGGATTTGATTTTTTTTTTAATCTAATATTTATTTATTCATTTTTTTCTTTTACACTTTTTCTTATTTTTTTCCTATTTGTTTTCCTCCATTTCTCAGCCTCTCATCACTCCACTGCAACAGCAACCTCCCTTGGCACTTTTTTGTCTATTTGTATGTTTCTGGCTCCTGTTCCTCTCTCCTCTCTTTCCTCTTTCTCATACCCATCTTAGCTCCACCCATCATAATCTCCATCCTTCTTTCCTGCCTACCTGCAGCATGTGCTGGAGATCACCCCCCCCCCCCCAAGTAGCACAGATATGGCCTACTGGAACCTGACTTGCACTGATTCATGGCTCGCCCTGTCAGCCCTAGTATATGCCACAAACAACCCATCCCAACAACTATCCTGCAGTTGGACCTGCCCTGCTGTACCATACCTGAGGGACACACCCAGCCTGTTAGAGAAGGAGGTGAAAAGTATAGTGCCTCCAGATGAGCAAAGAACAAAGAATGCACAGCTCGCCTGCTCAGACATAAGCAAATAAAACAAAACATCAGGATGAAACAAACAAATCTACAATCAATACATGAGAAAAACAACTACAGAATGACCCGAAAACAGCAGACAATATCAAAACATATACAAAAACAGGACAGTATGTTTCCAGTTGGCATACAACATAAAAGAACAGATGACTTTTCAGAGAAAAGACACTGGAAATAAATGATAGGGAATTCAAATCTCTAATACTCAGAGCTATCCAAGAGTTGATGGAAAAAACAGACAAAAATGGTGGAAAATAGACAGATTCACGGAAAAGGAAGAAAAATTCATGGAAAATACAGACAACAAAATGGAAGAATTCAGGAAAATAATACAGGAACAAAATGCCAAAACAAATTAACAACTAGAAATCATGCAAAAACAAAAATTAGAAATCCAAAAGATAAACAATAAGATTTCAGAACTGGACAGTGTCATAGAAAGGCTGAGGAGCAGGTTTGAAAAGATGGAAGACAGGATAAGAGAAATTGAAGACAAAAACTTGGATAGAAATCTGTACAAGGAAACATCAGAAAAAAGAACCAAGAGAAAAGAAGAAACCCTGAGAAATATGTGGGATACAATCAAAAGCAAATTTTAAGAGTGATCGGAATTCCAGAACAGGGGGATAAAACAGAAAACACAGAGAGGATGAATGAAGAACTGCTGACAGAAATCTTCCCTAATAACATGAAAGATGAAAAGTCGACCAGCCAAGAAGCTTAATGACCCCATATAGGATAGATCCCAAACGAAATTCACCAATGCATATTATAATGACACTCTCTAAACCAAAGTCAAACAAAGAAAACTGAGAGCAGCTCAAGGAAAACAAAAAGTGATATACAGAGGAGAAACAATAAGACTAAGCTCAGAAACAATAAGACTAAGCAGGAACCATGCTTGCAAGAAAGCAATGGCATGACATATATGAAACCTTGAAAGAAAAAATTGCCAGCAAAGAATAATACCTGCTACAAAACACTCGCTCAAAAATAATTCAGAAATTAGGACATTTCCACACAAACAAAAATGAAAGGACTATGTAAAAATCGAACCAACCTTACAAGGATTATTGAAGGAAGTCCTTCGATCTGAAAACAATGAACATCAGACCACAAGCTGAATCTAGGATGCAGGATAGATGCCAACCTAGGAAATGAACTCTCAAGGAACATCCAAAACCAAAAGAATTACAACAGGGACCCAGAGAGGTTAATCTGTAAATGACAACAACATCAGAACAATAAGAGATGGAATAAATGATGTATGTATAGAACCTTCTAATGCAGAGGAAGGCAAGGTGATACCAAGTAATAATAGACTGGTTCAAACCTAGGAAGAGAATGGTAAATTTCAAGATAACCAGAAAGAAAGTTAACAAACCTGCTCATCAAAATAAACACGAAAAACATAAAGTCTCAGCAAACACAAATCTAATAAGCAAAAGAAATTAAAAAGAGAATCCACAAATACCAGGAATTCACCCCAAGAGAGTAAGAGGAACAAAGAAAACATCAACACCACAAAAAAACAACTACAAACTGACAGCAATAAACTCACATCTCTCAATAATTAAACTGAATTTAAATGGCCTAAATGCACCCATAAAGAGACGGAGAGTGACAGAATGGATAAAAAAAACCCAGGACCCATGAATACGCTGTCTACAAAAAATACACCTTAGAAACAAAGATATAAACTTATTAAAAATCAAAGTATGGAAAAAATATATCAATGAAACAGAAGCAAAAAAAAAAAAGCAGAAGTGGCAATACTATTCTCAGATAAAATAGACTTTTAAAATAAAATCCACCATAAAAGACAAGGAAGGACACTATATGATTAAGGGGAAGATCCATCATGAAGACATAACCATAGTCAACATCTACGCACCCAATGACAGGACTCCAAAATACATAAACCAAACTCAAACAGCACTGAAAGGAGAATCTGACAGTTCCACAATAACAGTAGACTTCAACATCTAACACTCGATAAAAGACAGAACACCTATAAAGAAACTCAACGAAGATACAGAAGACCTAAAGGGCACAATCAGCCAACTTGGCCTCATGGACATATAGAGAACACTCCACCCAACAGCTGTAAAGTACACATTCTTTTCCAATGCACATGGAATGTTCTCCAGAATAGACCACATCCTGGGCACAGAGCAATCCTCAACAAGATCCAAAATGCTGAGATAATACAAAGTATCTTCTCTGACCACAGTACCACCAAGGTAGAAATTAACAACAGAAAGAGCAAGGAGAAAAAAATCAATTACATGGAAACTGATTAACACCCTGCTTACAAACCTCTGGGTAATAGAAGAAATCTGAGATAGAATCAAAAAATTCCTAGAATCAAATGAGAAGAAAAATACTTCATACCAAAACCTTTGGAACACAGAAAAGGCAGTCACCAGAAGACATTTTATAGCAATAGACAAACACATCAAAAAAGAAGAAAGGGAGAAAATCAAAAACTTTAACTAAAGAACTGAAAGAAATACAAAGAGAATAGCAAAAAAGCCCACAGCCACTGGAAGGAAGGAAATAATAAAGATAAGAGCAGAAATAAAAGAAATTCAGAATAGAAAAATAGAAAGAATCAACAAAAGCAAAAGTTGGTTCTTTGAAAGAATCAACGAAATCAACAAACCACTGGCCAAACTGACAAAAGAAAAACAGGAGGGGATGCAAATAACCCAAATAAGAAATGAAACGGGACATTACAACAGACTCAATAGAAACAAAAGATCATAACAGAGTGTTAGGAAAAACTCTAACAAATTCAAAAACCTAGACTAAATGGATAAATTTCTAGAGACACAATACCTACTAAAAATAACACAAAGTGTAGTTGGAAATCTGAACAGACCCATAACAAGAGAAGAGATTGAAAAGGTAATAAAAAAACCTAGCAAACAAAAAGAGCCCTAGCCCAGATGGCTTCACTAGATAATTCTACCAAACATTCATAGAAGAGCTTGTACCAGTTCTACTCAAACTATTTCAGAACATACAAAATGAAGCAACACTTCCAAATTCATTCTATGAAGCCAGCATAACCCTGATACCAAAACCAGGCAAAGATACCTCAAAAAAAGAAAATTACAGGCCAATATCTCTCATGAATATAGATGCAAAAATACTCAACAGAATTCTAGCCAATAGAATTCAGCATCATATAAAAAAATAACACACCGTGACCAAGTAGGATTCATACTAGCTATTCAAGGATGGATCAACATTAGAAAATTGATCAACATAAGCAACCACATAAATAAAAGGAGAGAAAAGAATCACATAATCGCCTCAATTGACACAGAAAAGGCAAACGCAAACTCCTGATAAAAAACTCTCAATAAAATAGGTATAAAAGGGAAATTTCTCAACATAATAAAGGGCATCTATGCAAAACCAACAGCTAACATCATTCTTAAGAGAGAGAGGCTGAAAACATTCCCTTTGAGAACAGGAACAAGACAAGGATGCCCTTTATAACCACTCCTATTTAACATTGTGCTGGAAGTCCTAGCTAGAGCAATAAGGCAAGAAAAAGAAATAAAGGGCATCCAAATTGATAATGAAGAAGTTAAACTATCCCTGTTTGCAGATGATATGATACTACACATAGAAAACTCTAATGACTACACAAGAAAACTACTGGAACTAATAGAAAGATTCAACAGAGTAGCAGGATACAAGATAAACATACAAAAATCAGTTGGGAGAGGTTCTGGCAAGATGGCGCTCTAGGCAGAAGCACCACACCATCCTCCACAGCAAAATTACGAAAAACTAAGCCAAACAGAGAATGCAACCATCCTGAAACCCTAGAACATCAAATGAAGAGATAAAGAACTCAGACGAGCACCAAATGGAGAGAGAATACTGAAAGAGAAAGGTGATCGAGGAGAGTTCAGGCAGAGGTCCCCTACCAGCTAATGCAGTGTGGATCCACCGTCTTGGACTCCTATCAGAGACCAGCAAATGGGGGTATGAGAAAGGAGCCTCACGGAGTGTCCAGTGGGAGACAAAGCAGCCGGGATGAAACAAACAAATCTACAATCAATAAACAAGAGAAATATCTACCGAATGCCCCGAAAACAGCAAACAATATCAAAACATTCACAAAAACAAGACAGGATGGTTCCAGTAGTCGTCCAAATTGAAACACCAGATGACTGTTCTGTGGAAGAAAATGCACTAGAAGTACCTGATGGGGAATTCAAATCTCTAATACTTGGAATTTTCCAAGAACTGAGGCAAAAAGCTGACAAACATGAGGAAAAAATAGACAAATTCATGGAAAATACAGACAAAAACTTGGAAGAATTCAGGAGGATGATGCAGGAACAAAATGCCAAAATAAATTCACAAATACAAATTATACAAAAACAACAATGAGAAATCCAAAAGATAAACAACAAGATTTCAGAAATGGATGATGTCATAGAAGGGCTGAGAAGCAGATTTGAAACCGTGGAAGACAGGCTTAGTGAAACTGAAGACAAACAGTTGGATACAACTCTGTTTGAGGAAAACTCAGAAAAAAGAACAAAGAAAAATGAAGAGACCCTGAGAGTTATGTGGGACACAATTAAAAGCAAAAAGTCACGAGTGATTGGCATTCCAGAACAGGGGGAGAAAACAGAAAACACAGAGAGGATCATTGAGGAACTGCTGACAGAAAAATTCCCCAATATCATGAAAGATGAAAAGCTGGCAATCCAAGAAGTTCAACAAACCCCATATAGGAGAGACCCCAAAAGAAAATCACCAAGGCATATAATATTCACACTCGCCAAAACCAAAGACAAACAAAGAATCCTGAGAGCAGCTCGTGAAAAACAAGAAGTCACATACAGAGGAGAAACAATAAGACTAAGCTCAGATTATTTGGCAGAAACCATGCAGACAAGAAGGCAGTGGGATGACATATATAAATCTTGAAAGAAAAAAATTGTCAGCCAAGAGTAATATATCCTGCAAAACTCTTGTTCAAATTTGATGGTGAAATTAGGTCATTTCCAGATAAACAGAAACTAACGGAATATGTAAAAGTCATACCAAACTTACAAGAATTATTAAAGGGAGTTCTTCGATCTGAGGACAAACAGCTTCATCCCTCAGGCAGGAGCTAGGACGGAGGATCGTACGAGCCAGATACCAATCTAGGAAATGAACTCTCGAGGACAATCCAAAACCAAAAGAAATACAACAGGGAATCAGAGCAATCAATTGATGGATTGCAACAACATCAAAACAATGAAAGAAGGAATAAACAGCATAGGTATATAACCTTCTAACAGAGAGGAAGGCAAGGCAATACCAAGTAAAGGTAGACTGCTTCAAACTTAGAAAGACAAGGGTAAAATTCATGGTAACCACAAAGAAAGTTAACAAACTCATAAAAATAAAGACGAAAAACATAAAGTCTCAGCAAAAACAAAACCTACAAAAACAAAAGAAATGGAAAAAAAAAATCCACAAACACAAGTAAATCAGCACAAGAGAGTAAGAAGAACAAAGAAAACTTCAGTACCAGAAAAAAAGCACTACAAAATGACAACAACAAACTCACATCTATCAATAATTACACTGAATGTAAATGGACTCAATGCACCCATACAGAGATGGAGAGTGACAGAAAGGATAAGAAAACAGGATCCATCAATATGCTGTCTAAAGAGACACACCTTAGAAACAAAGATGTGAGTTTATTAAAAGTCAAAGGTTGGAAAAAAATATATCAAGCTAACAACTACCAAAAAAGAGCAGGAGTGGCAATTCTAATCTCAGATAAAATAGACTTTAAAACAAAATCTACCATAAAAGATAAAGAAGGACACTATATAGTGATTACAGGGACGAGCCATCATGACGACATAACCATAATAAACATCTACACAGGGCTCCAAAATACATAAAACAAACTCTAACAACACTGAAAAGAGAAATTGAGAGTTCCACAGTAATAGTAGGAGACTTCAACACACCACTCTCAGTAAAGGACAGAAAAACTAAGAAGAAACTCAGCAAAGATACAGAAGACCTAAGGGCACAATCAGCCAACTTCACCTCATAGACATATATAGAACACTCCATCCAACCGCTGCAAAGTACACATTCTTTTCCAATGCACATGGAACGTTCTCCAGAATTGACCACATCTTAGGCCACACAGCAATCCTCAACAAGATCCAAAACCTTGAGATAATTCAAAGTATCTTCTCTGACCACAATGCCATCAAGGTAGAAATTAACACTAGAAAGAGCAAGGAAAAAAAATCAACTACATGGAAACTGAATAACACCCTGCTTACACATCAGTGGGTAATAGAGGAATTCAGAGATGGAATCAAAAAATTCCTAGAATCAAATGAGAATGAAAACACATCATACCAAAACCTTTGGGACACAGCAAAGGCAGTCCTCAGAGGACAATTTATAGCAATAGATGCACATATCAAAAAAGAAGAAAGGGACAAACTCAAAATGTTAACTACAGAACTCAAACAAATAGAAAGAGAACAGCAAAAAAAGCCCACAACCACAGAAAGAAAGGAAATAGTAAATATCAGAGCAGAAATAAATGAAATAGAGAACAGAAAAACAATAGAAAGAATCAACAAAACCAAAAGCTGGTTCTTTGAAAGAATCAACAAAATCGACAACCCACTGGCCAGACTGACAAAAGAAAAACAGGAAAGGACACAAATAACCCAAATAAGAAATGAAATGGGGGACATTACAGCAGACCCAACTGAAATAAAAAGGATTATAACAGAATATTATGAAAAACTATACTCCAACAAATTTGAAAACCTAGAGGAAATGGATAAATTTCTAGAAACACACGGCCTACCCAAACTACAACAAAGTGATGTTGAAAATCTGAACAGACCCATAACAAGAGAAGAGATTGAAAAGGTAATAAAAAAAACTCCCAATCAATCAAAAGCCCTGGCCCAGATGGCTTCACTGGAGAATTCTACAAAACATTTCCAGAAGAGCTTGTACCAGTTCTACTAAAGCTATTTCAGAGCATACAAGAGGAAGCAACACTTCCAAATTCATTCTATGAAGCCAGCATAACGCTGATACCAAAACCAGGCAAAAATGTCAAAAAAAAGAAAATTACAGACCAACATCTCTCATGAATATATATGCAAAAATTCTGAACAAAATTCTAGCCAATAGAATTCAGCATCATATCAAAAGAAATAACACACCACGACCAAGTAGGATTCATACCAGGTATGCAAGGATGGCTCAATATTAGAAAATCAATCAACGTCATCCACCACATAAATAAAAGGAAAGAAAAGAATCACATGATCATCTCAATTGACACAGAAAAGGCATTTGACAAAGTCCAACACCCGTTCCTGATAAAAGCTCTCAATAAAATAGGTACAGAAGGGAAATTTCTCAACATAATAAAGGGCATCTATGCAAAACCAATGGCCAACATCATTCTTAATGGAGAGAGACTGAAAACATTCCCCTTGAAAACAAGAACAAGACAAGGATGCCCTTTTTAACCACTCCTATTTAACATTGTGCTGGAAGTTCTAGCTGAAGCAAAAAGGCAAGAAAAAGAAATAAAGGGCATCCAAATTGGTAATGAAGAAGTTAAACTGTCCCTGTTTGAAGATGATATGACACTATACATAGAAAACCCTAAAGACTCCATGAGAAATCTACTGGAAGTAATAGAAAGATTCAGTAGAGTAGCAGGATACAAGATAAACATTCAAAAATCAGTTGGATTCCTATACACCAGTAAGGATAATGATGAAAAGGAAATCAGGAAATCAATACCATTTTCAATAGCCCCTGAAAAGATAAAATACTTAGGGATAAATCTGACCAGGGATATAAAAGACCTATACAAAGAAAACTATAAAACACTACTGCATGAAACCCAAAGGGATCTACATCAATGGAAAAACATACCATGCTCATGGATAGGCGGACTCAACATTGTGAAAATATCAATTCTACCCAAAGCAATTTACAAATACAACGCAATTCCGACCCAAATACCAACACCATTCTTCAAAGAGATGGAAAAACTAATCATTAAATGTATATGGAAAGGGAAGAAACCCCAAATAAGTAAAGCACTACTGAAGAAGAAGAATAAAGTTGGAGGACTCACACTACCTGACTTCAGAACCTACTATACAGCTACAGTAGTCAAAACAGCCTGGTACTGGTACAACGACAGATACATTGACCAATGGAACAGAATTGAGAACCCAGATGTAAATCCATCTACCTACGGTCACCTGATCTTCGACAAGGACCCAAAGTCCATCAAATGGGGAAAAGACAGTCTTTTTAACAAATGGTGCTGGCAAAACTGGATATCGATTTGTAAAAAAATGAAACAGGACCCATACCTCACACCGTATACAAAAACTACTTCAAAATGGATCAAAGACCTGAATATAAAGCCTAAAACTATAAAGTTTTTAGAAGAAACATAGAACCAACACTACAGGCATTAATACATGGCATTAACAGGATACAAATTATAACCATCAATGCACAAACCCCAAAAGATAACCTAGATAAGTGGGATCTTCTAAAAATCAAACACCTATGCTCTTCAAAAGACTTCACCAAAAGAGTAAAAAGAGAACCTCCAGACTGGGAAAAAATTTTTGGACAGTACAAGTCAGACAAAGGTCTAATCTCCATAATTTACAGGAAAATCCAACACCTCTACAACAAAAAGACAAATAATCCTGTCAAAAAATGGGGAAAGGAAATGAACAGACACTTCACCAAAGAAGACATTCAAATGGCCAACAGACACATGAGGAAATGCTCGCGATCACTAGCCATTAGAGAAATGCAAATTAAAACCACAGTGAGATACTGTCTCACCCTGGCATTACTGGCACGAATCAAAAACACTGGAAATAACAAATGTTGGAGGGGCTGCAGGAAGATGGGAACTCTTATGCACTGCTGGTGGGAATGCAAAATGATACAACCATTTTGGAAAATGATATGGAGCTTCCTCAGAAAGCTAGAAATAGACATACCATTCGATCCAGCAATCCCACTGCTAGGAATATATCCTAGAGAAATAAGAGTCGTTACTCGAATAGACATATCCACACCTATGTTCATGGCAGCATTGTTCACAATAGCAAAACGATGGAAACAACCTAGATGCCCATCAATAGATGAATGGATAAACAAACTATGGTACGTACACACAATGGAGTACTACGCAACGAGAAAGAACAACAATGAATCTGTGAAACATCTCATAACATGGATGAAACTGGAGGACATTATGCTGAGTGAAATAAGTCAATCACAAAAGGACAAATATTGTATGAGACCTCTATTGCAAAAACCCATGAAAAAGTTCACACGCAAAATGTAACAATCTTTGTTGGTTACCAGGGATGGGAGGGGTGGAATAGTAAATACGCAATATATAAGTGGTATCTTGGGTGAAGGGTGAGACAGTACACAATACAGGGGAAACTAGCACAACCTGTACAAGGAAAGGTCATGGAAGCCCCATAGACACATCCAAACTCCCTGAGGGACGGAGTTGCTGGGCGGAGGTCTCTGGGGACCATGGTCTCGGGGAACATCTAGCTCAATTGGCATGACACAGCTTATAAAGACAATGCTCTACATTCTACCTTGGTGAGTAGTGTCTGGGGTCTTAAAAGCCTGTGAGCGGCCATCTAAAATACTCCACTGGTCTCATCCCTTTGTGAGCAAGGGAGAATGAAGAGAACAGGATACAAGGAGAAGATTAGTCCAAAGGACTAATTGTCCACAGCTACCAAGGCCTCCACCGGACTGACACCAGTACAGCTAGATGGGGCCAGGCTATCACCACTGACTGCTCTGACCAGGATCACAACAGAGGGTTCTGGACAGAGCTGGAGAAGGATGTAGAACATAATTCTAACTCACAAAAAAGAAAGACCAGATTTACTGGCCTAAAGGAGACTGGCGAAACCTCGAGAGTATGGCCCCCAGACAACCTTTTAGCTCAGTGGTGAAGTTATCTCCGAGGTTCACTGCACAGCCTGGGAGTGGACAGCCCTGTAAAACCAAATGAGACTAACGTGGTACAGAAGTCCAGTGACAAGGGCCAGAAGGCAGAAGGGGACAGGGAAGCTGGTGATAGGGAACACAAGACTAAGGATACTGTTGATGTGTTGTGAGATTGTTAACCATTGTCATAGGGCAACATTTGTAGTAACTGTTAAATGAGAAACTATTTTGTTCTGTAAGCCTTCATCTTAAGTGAGAATAACAGCACAATTGGAAGAGCGTAGTCAGTGTCACTGAACTGTGTATGTAGAAATTTTTGAAACACTGTATCTTTGGCTATGTGTATTTTCACCAAAAAAAAAAAAAAAGTTGAGAATTTAGAGGGTTAATATGTTGTGGGGTTGTTAACCAATGTCATAAAACAACATGTGTACTACTGTTTCATGAGAAACTATTTGTTCTGTAAGCCTTCACCTGACGTACAATAAAATATATACAAAAAAAAATCAGTTGGATTACTATACAGCAGTAAAGAGAACATGAAAAGGAAATCAGGAAAACAATAAGATTCATAATAGCCCCATAAAAAATAAAATACTTAGGACTAAATCTAACCAGGGATGTAAAAGACCTATACAAAGACAACTACAAAACACTACGGCAAGAAACCCAAAGAGATCTACATAAATGGAAAAACGTATCATGCTCATGAATAGGTAGGCTCAACATTGTGAAAATTACAATTCTACCCAAAGCAATTTACAAATACAATGCAATCCCGATCCAACTACCAACTACATTCTTCAAAGAGATGGAAAAATTAATCATCAACTTTATATGGAAAGGGAAAAGCCCCGAATAAGTAAAGCAGTATTGAAGAAGAAGAATAAACCAGGTGGACTCACACTTCCTGACCTCAGAACCTACCATACAGCTACAGTGTTCAAAACAGCCTGATACTGGTACAATGACAGATAACATTGACTATTGGAACAGAATTGAGAAGCTAGAAGTAAATCTTTCCATCTATGGTCACCTGATCTTTGACAAGGGCCCAAGCTCCAACAAATGGGGAAAATACAGTCATTTTAAGAAATGGTGCTGGCAAAACAGGATGTCCATCTGGTAAAAAAATAAAACAGATCCATACCTCACACCATATACAAAAACTAATTCAAAATGCATCAAAGACTTAAATATAAATATAAAGTTCATAGTATAAAAAATAGGATCAACGCTAGAGGCCCCAGTGCACAGCATTAACAGGATACAAACCATAACCAACAACACACAAACTCCAGAAGATAAACTGGATTACTAGGATCATCTAAAAATTAAACACTTATGTTCATCAAAAGACTTCACCAAAAGAATAAAAATAGAACCTACAGACTGGGAAAGAATTTTTAGACATTACAACACAGACCAAGTGCTAATCTCTAAAATCTATAAGAAAATCCAACACCTCTACAACAAAAAGACAAATAATCCAATTAAAAATGGGCAAAGGAAACAAGCAGGTATTTCACCAAAGAAGACATTCAAGAGCCCAACAGACACATGAGGAAATGCTTGCGATCACTAGCCATTAGAGAAATGCAAATTAAATGCAAATTAAAACCACAATGAGATACCATCTCACCCTGACATTACTGTCACGAATCAAAAACACTGAAAATAACCAATGTTGGAGAGGCTGCGGAGAGACTGGAACCCTTATGCACTGCTGGTGGGAATGCAAACTGATACAACCATTTTGGAAGATGATATGGCACTTCCTTAGAAAGCCTGAAATAGAAATACCATACGATCCAGCAATCCTACTCCTAGGAATATACGCTAGAACAATAAGAGCCGTCACATGAATAGAAATATGCACACCCATGTTCACTGCAGCATTGTTCACAATAGCAAAAAGATGGAAACAACCTAGATGCCCATCAACAGATGAATGGATAAACAAACTATGCTACATACACACAATGGAGTATTACACAATGATGAAGAACAATGATGTATCTTTGAAGCATCTCGTAAGATGGATGAAACTGGAGGGATTTCTGCTGAGTGACATAAGTTAGTCACAAAAGGACAAATATTCTATGAGACTTCTATTGAAAAACTCATGAAAAAGTTTACACACACACACACACACAAAAACAATCTTTTTTGGTTAGGAGGGATCAGAGGGGTGGAGGGGAAATACTAAATAGACAATAGATAAGTGGTAACTTTGGTGAAGGGTAGGACCTTGCACAATACTTGGGACTCCAGCACAGCTTGTACAAGGAAAGGTCGTGGAAGCTCCATAGACCCATCTAAACTCCCTAAAGGACTGAATTGCTGGGCTGAGTGCAGAGGGGTCATGGTCTCAGGGAACATCTAGCTCAATTGCCATAACACACTTTATAAAGAAAGGTTCTACATTCTACCTTAATAAGTAGTGTCTGGGGTCTTAAAAGCCTGGGGCAGCCATCTAAGATACTCCACTTGTCTCACCCCTTAAGGAGCAAGGGAGAAAGAAGAAAACAGGATAGAAGAGAAAGATTATTCCAAAGGACTAATGGACCACAACTACCATGGCCTCCACCACACTGAGTCCAGTACAACTAGATGGTGCCCCGCTACCACCACTGACTGCTCTGACAGGGATCACAATAGAGGGTCCCGGACAGAGCTGGAGAAAAACATAGAACAAAATTCTAACTCACAGAAAAAGACCAGACTTACTGGCCTGACAGAGACTGGAGAAACCCCGAGAGGATGGCCCTCGGACACCCTTTTAGCTCGGTAATGAAGTCAGTCCCGAGGTTCACCATTCAGCCAAAGATCAGACAGGCCCATAAAACAAAATGAGACTAATGGAGCCCAACAGTTCAGGGACAAGAACCAGAAGGGAGGAGGGGACAGGAAAGCTGGTAATAGGGAACCCGAGGTTGAGAAGGGACAGTGTTGACATGTGCATTTGTTAACCATTGTCATAAAAAAATAGTGTACTAAATGTTTAATGAGAAACTGTTTATTCCATAAACCATTTAAAGTACAATAAAAATAAAAATAAAAAAAACTTTGAGAGATTTAGGAAAGTGGTAGACCAATGCAGGCACTGAAATGAGTGCCTCTAATTTCCTGTGAAGAATGTTTTAGGAACAGGACACATAGCATCACGGTTTGCCAAGTTTTAATATGGTGGTTTTTAGGATCAGATACTGGTCTCTCAGATTATAATTACATCATTCACTTAATATATGATGCAAATTCTAATTTATGAATAAAAATGACTTAACATTTAGAAAAATAAAATTGTGAGAACTAGATTAATAATACAAAATTCAAGATATGTATATATTTTGATTATATAAACGCATTTTAACCAAAGTAGTTTTCACAACTGGGATACTCCAGCTTCCTTCCCCGACATGTTGCTCGAAAAGTCTCTCGTGGTGTCGTTGGCCTGTATCCCCATTTACAAGTAAATTCAATAACATCATCTGTTTTGGTATAAAGTTTTTTGTCACGTTTCCATTTTAACCGTATGTTATGTTTTTCCATCATTTCTTCTGATATTACACATGCATCTGAATGTAGAAAAAACAAACTAAAAATTATTAGTACACAAAAAATTATTTTAATAGACTTTCAAGGTTTGAAGTAGAATGTTAGATAATGGTTTAGGAATTCTTTTTCTAAATCTTTCCAAACTGTTTCTGAAAAATCATGTATATTTAAATATTGTGAAAACGGTAAGTCTAAATAATCTAATCTATTGCAGTCAAATCAGTTATGACTTGTCAAGTCGATTCCAACCCCATGTGTTACAGCATAGAATTGTCTCATAGATTTTCTTGGCTGTAATCATTACAGTAGCAGATTGCCAGGCCTCTCTTTCACAACACTGCATGGTGGGCTCAAACCGCCAACCTTTAGGTTAGTAGATGAGTGCAAACCATTTGTGCCACCCAGGGAACTTGAAACTAGTAAATGATGCAAAAATGACATATTATGCTTAATATGTGATAGCTAGATGTAATTATCAGAGAACCATAATGTGAATTGTCATATGAAGAGTTTTGCATCAAAGAAATGTTCATACCTATTGTTTCAATAAGAATTTCCAAAATATCATACCCTCACTTATTAATATTGGAAAACACTATGGAGTAGTTCTACTGTGTAACACATGGAGTTGCACTGAGTAAAAATTGACTTGATAGCAACAAGTTTTGCTTTATTAATATTTGGTAGTCACGTATTCAACACAATAGTTCTTCACTGGTTCATAAATCGAAACAGCAAAGCATCATGCTCATTCCTCTGATTTTCCCAGGATCCAGGAGAATACTGAAGTACTTACCTAAGCATTTTGGTGGTTCTGACCACCGTCCATTTCTACATGTTATATACTTGTTACCCTGAAGTTCATAGAGGTTCTGGCATTGGTACTCAACTGTCGATCCTTGAGCATAGGAAGGTAATGGGAATGAAGTTGTGTCTCCATTTTCAATAGGTGGAGGGAACCCACATCTTCCTTCAGAATCTAAATATATATATATATAATAAGATGTATTGAGATACCACATCAATAAACAGATTAAAATGAGGCAAATACAATGAAGTATACTATGGAGAATTTCTGAGGACAGAAATGATTCACTGAATAAATTCTAATCATATAAATTGAGAGCTACAAAATTTTTCAGTTCTTCCTTTTATCCTGCCTTAAAACAACACTAAAACACTACTAATAAAGATGTCTGCTTTGCAGCATTACAGGATCAATGTTTTCTTCATAAAAATATTCTGAAAAATTCATAGCTAGATAAAAAAAGGTAGTTTGCCTTTCATGTAATATACTGTAGTGTTTATTGGGTCTCCAGTCATTTTTTTATTACAAAAGAAATATCAATTTCTTGCAAAAATTCAAAGAATAAAGAGGAGTATTTGTATTTCTGCTAAGTGTAAGTAAAAATCTTTGACATATTATATAAACCAAAGTAAGAACACCCTGAAAGAGGAAGAGAAGGAATGGACCTTGGGGCTCAAGGAACCATATGACACTGAGTTATTTGGGTTTTCTTTTTGTCTCTTGTATATTCTCAGCTGGGCAGTGGGGAAGCCTGCAACCCAGAATCGATATCCAGTTCAGACAAAATAGTTCCGAGTAGAGTCTGCTTCTCTAACCAAAGACTCTGGAAAGGAGCAGCCTAGCAAGAGAGAAATCTTTTTAACAATACTCAACCTACTGTAGCAAATCACCATAGAAGAAATAAAGACCATCTTCCCCTCTCTTGTGATCATCAGGGCTGAGTGAGTGGCATAGACTTCCACTCACACGCTAAGGTAACCAGGCACCTGTCCCTTTTCCATGGTGTCAGCGAGGTCATGGGGAAAGCCTGGTTTGCACCCTGCATAGCAGGATTGGAGGTCTGTTAAAATATCAGATTTAAATAAAATTCGGAGTTTCAAAACACAACACACAGAAGGTACAGGATACAACTAAAAATCTCTCATGGTATCAAGAATGAGGAAAATCTCAAAAGAGAAAAGCCAATCAACGGATGCTAACACTGAGATGACTCAGACTGAAATTATTTGACAATGATTTTTAAAATCCAATGGGGACTATTTAATGAAGAAACATACTAACAGACATTCTGAAAAATTCCCTTAGTAAGCTTAGTAATCGATTGTCGATAACAGAGAGTGAATCCAAAACTTGATTATAAAAAAATAAATATTAACCAATCTACAAATAGAGGGAAAAGAAACAAACAAACAACAGTAAACAGTTTCAGGTTTCTGTGGGAAAAGAGAAAAATTTGGAGTCCCTGAAAAAAGAGAAGAAAGAATGTGTAGAAGGATAAAAATATTAAAAATAAAATGGATGACAATTTCCCAAATTGGGCATAAAGCATAAACCTGCCTATTCAAGAAAGTGAATGAACTTCAAACAAGATAAACCTGGAGAAATTTGTATCAAGACACATCATAATCAAATAGCTGAAGAGTAAAGTAACGGAAAAAAACCTTGAAAGCAGCTAGAATGACATTATGCATTACCTATAAGGCAACAAGGATTCAAACGACAGTGGGTTGTTTCATCTGAAATCAATGGAGGTCAGAAGGAAGTGATAAAAGGTTTTTCAAACTCTGAAAGAAAGAAACTGTCTATTGCAAGTTCTATAAGCAGTAACAACGTCCTTAGGAACAATGAGGAAATAAAGATATTCACAGACAAAAGACAACTAAGAGAATTTGTGTCCAGCAGACCCATCCTTAAAAAATGGCTAAATTAATTTCTTCAAATAGAAAGAAAAACATAACAGAAGAACTGAGACTTCAGAAAGGAAGAAAGAAAAATGGAGTAGATTAAAAATAATAGGGGTAAATATAATAGACTTTCTCCTCATGAGTTTGTTCAATTTTGTTTGACTATTGAAACAAAATTATATCATCTGATGTGTTTCTCAGTATATGTAGAGGAAGTACTTAAGACATTTTTATTGACAATGTTGTGAGGGTACACAATGGAATAATATGAAATGATAAAGAACAACGATGAATCCGCAAAACATCTCATTACATGGATGAATCTGGAAGGCATTATGCTGAGCGAAATTAGTCAGTCACAAAAGGGCAAACATCGTATGAGACCACTATCATAAGAACTCAAGAATATGTTTAAACACAGAAGAAAACATTCTTTAATGCTTAAAAGGGTGGGGGGGGGGGAGGAGATGAGCATTTACTAACTAGATAGCAGACAAGAATTAGGTGAAGGGAAGGACGACGCACACTACAGCAGGAATCAGCACAACTGGTCTAAACCAAAAGATAAGAAGTTTCCTGAACACTACCAAATGCTTTGAGGGACAATGTAGCAGGGGCAGGGGTATGGGGACCATGCTTTCAGGAGACATCTATGTCAACTGACATAACAAAGTTTATTAAGAATATATTCTGCATCCCACTTTGGTGAGTGGCATCTGGGATCTTAAAAGATAGCGAGCTGCCATCTAAGATGCATCAATTGGTCCCAACTGACCTGGAGCAAAGGAGAATGAAGAACACTTAAGATACAAGGAAAATATAAAAAGGGCCTATAAACCAGAGACTCCATCAGCCTGAGACAAGAAGAACTTGATGGTGCCCAGCTACCAACAATGACTGTCTTCACAGGGAACACAACAGAGAGCACGAGAAAAGGGGGGTGTAGAACTCAAATTCTAGTAAAAAGACCAGACTTAATGGTCTGGCTGAGACTGGAGGAACCTCAGAAGACATGGCCCCTGGACTCTGTTAATGCAGAACTAAAACCATTCCAAAAGCCACCTCTTCAGACATAGAATAGACTGGACTATAAGACATAAAATGATACTTGTGAAGAGTGTGCTTCTTGGTTCAAGGAGATACAGGAGACTAAATGGGCAGCTTCTGTCCAGAGGTGAGATGAGAAGGCAGAAGGTGATAGGAACTGGTTGAATGGACACAAGAAATCCGGGGTGGAAAGGAGGCATGTGTGGTCACATTGTAGGGATAGCTGCTAGGGTCACTTAACAATGTGTATATAAATTTTTGTATGAGAAACTAACTTGCGCTTTAAACTTTCACCTAAAGAACAATTTAAACAAATGTAGTGAGGGTAAATGGACTAACTGGGTAAAATGAAAGTACAGTTTACACACTTTACTTGAAGTAGTGAAATAACAATACAAGTAGATGTAAGTTACATATGCATATTGTATTGCAGAGCACAACCACTAGATACAACAACTATACAAAGAGATATGATAAAAGGCAATACAAATAAATCAAAATGAACAATTTTTTAAAAATATTCAAGAAACCTACAAGGAAGGCAAGAACATGGAAAAAGGAATGAGAAACAGAGGAACCAAACACAAAACAGACAATGAAAAGCAGACATAAGCCCTAACACATCAGTAATTAGTTTAAATGCAAATGGTCCACATATACCAGTTAAAAGACCGAGAATAACTGGGTAAATAAGAACAAGATCCAACTATGTGCTGTCTACAAAAACTCACTTCAAACCTGAAAACCCTGATAGGTTCAAGCAAAAGAAAAAAAAAAATACACCAGGCAAATATTATTCAAAGAAAAAAAATCTCCTTTACTGGCTCTTCTTGTTTCGCAAACTCTGAACTGTTGGCATATCCATGACTAAGTGTTCAGACTTCTCTTTCTAGAAACAGTAATTGCTTAGATGAGCTCAGTTGGTCACACACTTTTAATTATAATCTACTTGCTGAAGATGTCTAAATTTATGTCACATTCTATGATCACTCTCCAGCTGTCTATTCCACTTCTCACAGAGCTGTCAAACTTAGGTATCTCTTACACATTCATTCTTCAGGAAATGAGTCATTGTCTTCCTGCTGAAAATAACAAAGTTTCAAGATTCCAACTATTCCTTTAATATGGTCCAAATCTTTCGTACACAAATAGATTATATTACCTGGCTCTTTCCCCAAAAGGATTAGATTTTAAGCATTATAATTTTATTTGCATTTGAACAAAGATATCTCACAAGCACTACTTTACTATATGTTTATATCAGCATATGTTGTTGCTACTATCTCTCTACAGATTTTTAGGAAATAAGATATTCTACCTCTGCACTGAGGTGCTTCTGTCCAGGTTCCACTCAGACACATCACTTCTACCTCTCCATACAGGGAATAAGGTTTGTTACATTCATAACGGACTCTCTCTCCAGGTGGATATCTACTCATCTGTTTTGAGATAATATTAGCATTTTCCACTTCGGGTGGATTTCCACAGGAAATATCTGAATAGAAAGAAAAACAGTCTCTCCATTAGGGTTCCTTTTGATTGGCAAATCAATAAATGAGATTCCAATTTTTTTCAAAGGAGCTTTAAAATCAGTAGATAATCTATCATGATAAAGTTTGCTAATATAAAAAAATTTACACATAAATTGAGGAAAAGTAGGTGAAAAAATACATGCTGTAACATTAAGTTTTCATATCCTTAGACCTCTCATCTATCTTCATGAGAAGACAGAAATTTTCGCTCCTTTCAGAAACCAGTGAGAATGAGAGATGTCCCGGACTATCTCAGAATTTAGTAAAATAAATATCATATATTATAACTTCAGTATGAATTTTGGAAACCATAAAAGATCATAAAAAAGATTACGTGACATCAGATTTAGATTTGCAATTATTCTGCTTATTAATCATAATTTTAGCCCCTTAGAAACATAATTTCTGTATACACTTCTTTAAAGAATAAGTAAGAATTAAGATCTGGCTTTGAAGAATAACAAAATTAAAGCAGGAGGAAGGCAATTAACTGGAATTGTCCAAACAGGAGATGCACTGAAATACTAGAAAAATAAATTCGTAATTTCTATAAACAACTCTATCGACTTTATTTGTCAAATGTTTAAAGATATAATAATGCACAATGTACAATTCTTTAGCGTTTCAGATGTCTATGAAGCAATAGTAGTTTATAGCCTTGGTTCCCAAATTGAAGTGTGTGTGTAATCTTTGTACAATTAAAAAAAAAAAAACTGTCATTGAGTCAATTCCAACTCATAATGACACTATAGGACAGAGTAGAACTGCTCCGTAGGATTTCCAAGGCTGTAATCTTTACGGAAGCAGACTGTCACATCTTTCTCCTGCAGAGTGACTGGTGGGTTTGTTCTGTCCGTCATTTGGTTAGCAGCCCAGTGCTTCACCACTGTGCCATCAGAGTTCCTGATAATCTTCTGTAGGGCTTGTTAAAACAGTTTCAGTGTCCCTCTCCCAGAATTTCTGATTCAGTAGGTCTAGGGTGGACCCATGAATTTATATGTGTAAAAATATCCTAGAAAATGCTGATGCTGCTATTTCAGGAAGCACTCTTTTAGAACCATTGCGTTATCAGATTGATCGTTAGATGTGCAATACTATCCCTTAATCTATGCTATTTTTTTAAAAGTGCTAGAGAAATAATTCTGTATTTTATTGCCTAAAATGCTTTTATAAATAAATTTAAAAATTTAATCAAAGTACTTCTGCATATTGGACTACCTATCCATCTGCTCTTGATGCACTTTACAATACTTGACCCATCTAATTGGTAATTTTTTTCACATTCATACTCCACTTGTTCTCCTGATCTATATGATTCTTTTTCTGGGTCTTTGAGTATGGCATTAGCAAACGTGGGTAACTTAAGACAATCTGTTTCTGAAAGAAAAGGAATATGCATTTGTTCAGTAAATCTTCAAAATATGTATGTTCCAATAATTATATTCCAAAATAATAATTAGCTGCGTATCAAACTAATGAATATTGTACAATAGTATTCTTACAACTTGACAAAATGAGTTTTACACAATCTTGACATAATTACATTTAATTGTTCTACATTCATAAAAGGCATAAGGTCGGAATGGTAATAGTGGAAACTGAAGAGATGTGAGTAGTCATAAAGCTTGTGGTCATACTTCCTTCTTGCATTCAAATTTATTCTTGCCCCATACTAGTCACTTATATCATGTATACATGTCTACTTTTTTTCTTTTTGCTTCTGTCAAAATCTAAGTTATGTGTAATTATTTCACATATTTTAGAAAATTATATGTTTATAAGAAGATAATTGATAAGCTGACAGCAGAGCAAATGATGATCAGATTGATGAGTAGGGGTTACTTGGGCTTTAGGAACAAAGACGAGAAGTCTGAAAATAAAGATCAGGAGATGCTGAAACCACACGCAAGAGGATTTGAGAAGGGAATAATTTGACCCATGTTGTCAAACTTTTCTTATTACTAAGGCTATAATTCTCTGTCAGAATCCAAGATTCTCTAGAGATAAATCATTAAATTCTACAATTACTGCTTAGTTGCTTATTTCTACCATTTATGCTTTGAATAAAAGATATTTATCATCCATGGAATAAAATTAAACACACTTTTAATTAAGATAAGTAAATATATATACTTTTGCATTTTGGTAGAGGAGGCCATTTTCCTCCTAAACATTTTATAGACTCAGGTCCATCAATGCCAAAACCGTCAGTACAGTTGTATGTGACTTCTTCTCCATGTTGGTAGCTCTCGGACTCATGAGATAGAAAGCCGTGAGGAATTGAAGGTGGTGGCTTACAAGGCAGTCCTTAAAAAACAATGAAAGAATGCATTCATGTTTCACTTGTTCTGAAATTTAATTTTATGTACTGGGTGTCCCATTTATTAGTTTTATTTGAAAAGAAGTAAAAACACAGGAGTTACTGTCACACCAAAAAGAGGTGCACAGACACTTTCAAAATCCACCATTCTGTTGTCTGTCGCAACGTGAGCAAGAACTTGAGACTTAAAATGTTGATACATTTATGAACAATACAGCCCTTGCTTCTCTAACCAGCATGAGTGTTAAAAAGAAACACATTGAGGATGGACGATCCTAAGAAATGTACTCTTATGTTCTAAGAAATCAGAAGAAACATTGTAGGAAAAACGTTTAAAAAATTTTAAAAAATAAAAATACCAGTTGGCAAAGCAAACACTATAATTTACATAAATAGCTAGGTTTAATTATTCCATGCATTGTGTTTTAAGACAAAATAAACAGCAGAGTTTAAAGTAATTCTATAGTGAACTAGTGAAATTAACAAAAATAAAATTAATTGGATTATGCAAAAATTATTTTAATGGTGAAATATATAAACATATATATCAAAATTATATTGTCTTATGACTTTGATGAGAACTGATTATTTTTAACAAATTATTCTGAGAATGGAATTTAACTTGTTTATATGCCCTCACCTACACACTGAGGTAGAGAACTCCATTTTCCCATGTGGCATATTATCTCATCTTCTTCAGATAGCTTGAAACCATCTTCACAAATATAAGTTAATTTAGTGCCATGTGGGTAGAATCTGGGTTTGGATGTTTCTTTCCTTTCTTCTGAAAATCTAGTTGAATGAATTGTTCCATGTTCAATCTGAGGTGGTTGAGAACACGGAATTTTTTCTGTATGAACAACAGAGTTGAAAGGGTCAAACATAAATATGTTTAAATTAAAACATATACTATTTGGAATTATAAAATAAAAGTTACTTAAATAAAACATATTGTTTAAAAACTGAACAAATATCTGGAACCTTCAAGGATATATATCATCACAATATCTATCCTTCTATCCTCTTGTAAAATATCCCCCTTCATTCTTCTCCTGTTCATCCTGAGGAATGAAATAATAATAACAAACTTTTTCTGATTTTTCAATAATACCCCTAAATCTTTTGTCTGTATTTATTTCACAGGATGAGTGAATTAATGCTGATTAATTTGGGCACATAGATTATAATTTACTGTTTTAGGTAAAGAGTTAAAGGAAGGTCTTCTTGTTCAATTATGCAAAGCCTTGTAGAGTATTAACCTCCTTTTGAATGAATGTTCTAAAGCAAGTTATGAACTACTAACCAACACAGCGAGGTAGAGACTGCCATCTTCCTTCTCTGCACACGATTTCGTCTACTTCCTGAATTAAGTAATTTTCTTGACAGAGAATAGATATTTTTTCTCCATCCTCATAATTCACTGTCGTTGTCATATCTTGAGTATTGGGAATGTGAGGTGGAGGTGGACATAATTGTTTTTTTTTTCCTTGTAAAAGATCTAAAAATTAGATAGATTAAAAAATCATAAATTAAAATATAAAAAAGATAATTTTAATACATAAAATATTCAATACCAGTGTATCATAAATGATCATATAATAATTATTATGCTCTATATTTGTGGTGTGGAATCCCTGGTGGCTTAGTAGTCAAGTGCTCCGGCTGCTAACCAAAAAAAAGTTGGCAGTTTAATCCACCAGCTGCTCTTTGAAAACTCTATGGGACAGTTCTACTCTGTCCCAAAGGGTCGCTGTGAGTTGGAAACCAGTAGACGTCAATGGGTTTTTCTGTTTTGTTTTTTTACTATATGGAGCCCCGGTAGTGTAGTCTTTAAGAACTCTTGGCTGTTAACCAAAAAGTTAGCAGTTTGGATCCACCAGCTGCTCCTTGGAAATCCTATGGGGTAGCTCTACTCTATGCTACGAGTCGGAATGGACGGCCGGCAACAGTTTTTCATACTTATATATGTGATACTCTTTGTAGCTTTATAATATCTTAATATTGTCACTTTTGGTTTGTATTCTTATAGTTTCCCTTCTAACTTCTTCCTTTTATTCTTTGTGATCAATCTTGAATAAGTTATTTAAAATCTATTTTAATTATTTCTAGAGATTAGAATGTTTCACCTGGATTACCTGTTGCCATTGAGTCATTCCGACTCATAGAGATCTTATAGGAGAGAGGAAAACTGCCTCATAGTGATTCCAAGAGCAGCTGGTGGATTCGAACTGCTGACCTTTAGGCTAGCAGCCGAACGCTTAACCACTGCACCACCAATGAGCCAGAGGAGGAATTAATTAACAATCAATTCGTCTAGTACTGACTCTGGCCAAGATTAAGAATTAAATATGTTCACTAGTGTATTTATAGCTTGCTGTTTAAAGCGTGAAACTCACCTGGTGGTACCGTTTATAGCTTGTTTACACTATTTAAAGATATTTAGGTTGATGATATGCACTCAGTTTGACAGATTAAACAGCCTCGCTTTAGTTACATGATCAATAGGGTATAAAAGAACCTTCTGTTAACTTGTGTCTGTGCTCTCCTGAAACTGAGATACATCACATATATCTTGTGGGTTTATAGTCTGAAGATGAAGCACGTCCTATTTGACTGAGGACAGACTCTGGATGGGCTGTACCTGAGAGTTTCTGACCTCTTTCTGACTCGCTGATTTTGCTTTTTCCTCTTGCACTGTGTGCTTTACCTTTATTAAAGCCTCATGCGGCTGTACCCTGGGAAGTCTTGTGAAACCTTTCAGTTGCCCCACACTTTGTAATCTATCCAGGGAGATACTTGAACATATTTCAATAACAGTCATTAATAACTTCAGGTTTTCTGTTTCTGCCTAAGTCAACATGAGTACTTCATGTTTGACCAAAAGTATTTTGTCTCATTACTGTTTTTATATTTCCTTGTATAATTTTTCAATATATTCTTATGTACTTATTTTCTTGTATGTCTGATACTTAAACTTTTTTGTTCAAATAATCTTAATTTGTTCTTTTTCTCTTCGTAAGTCTAGCCAGTGTTTGGTTTACATATTTTCCTAAAAACTGAACTATAAATTTGTAAATCCACTATATATATGGGTTTTTGAAATTTCTTATATTAATGTATGAATTAATCATTCTTTCCTTTAAGTTCTTTGGGTGTATGTCCTTTTCTAGATTCTATATTGTAATATCTTTGTTTTTATTTTGTTTATTTTTTGCTGATGGACATTATAAAACTATACTAATCCTGTTTTCTCTGTATTCCATTGGTTTCAATGTATTATGCTATCATTTAAATTTTATGACAGTACTTAAGACTGTAAGTCATCAACTTCGTGAGATGGTGAGTAAGGCATGTAGCTAGCACCCTTATTATTTTATTGTATTTTGGTCTTCATTTTAGGGAGAAAGGTTTGAGGATGTTGATTCTTTGGAATTAGTTGAGACTTCCTTTATCACATGAAAATGGTTAATTGTTTAAAAAACATGGCTCTATTAAAATCAGGCAATGTAAACTCAAGACAAGGAGTACTGTAAACTTACAAGGAAATATTTTATAATCATAAAATAGTTAATTCACAAGAACAAAGCAATCGCAAATGGGTATGTGTCTAAAAATATTAGAATACATGAAGCAAAAAAGAACAGAAATACAGGAATAGATAAGTCCACATCCCTAGTTAGCAATATTGACACCATTTTTGTTGTGACTGACCCAAGAAGTAGATAGAAAAAAATCAAGAAAGGCATAGATAGATTTGAAGAACACCTTGAACCACTTTAACCTAATCCACCTGTTAGAGTATAAAGATATTTTTTATACCCATGGAACCATCACCAAGACAGACAACATCTTGTGCAACAAAAACAGCATGAATAAGTTTCATAATATTATAATCGAACACAGCATACTTTCTGACAACAAGAGAATTAAACTAGAAACCAAAAAGAATAATTTATCTAGGAAAAACATATATTTGAAAACCAACAAAATTTTAAATAACTGACAGGTCAAAAAAGAAATCACAAGGGAAATTAGAAAATATTTCAAATGGAATGAAAATGAAAAAAATATATATGTAAATATTTGTGAGACTAAGCTAATACAGTATTTAGAAAGAAAACTGTAGCTGTAAAGTTTTATATAAGGAACCTTGGTGATGTAAAGTTTGGATAGAGAAAGGACTAGGCAGATAACTGAAAGGCTGGTAGTTCAAACCCACCCAGCTCAGCTGCTAACAGAAAGATTGGCAGATCCAACCCATTCAGGATTTCCATGGGAGAAAGACCTAGCAATCTGCTTCCATAAAGATTATAGCCAAGAAAACCCTATGGGGAAGTTGTACTTTGGCACATAAGTTCACTATGAGTCGGAATCAACTCGACAGCACATAACAATAACAGCAACGGCTTATATTTAAAAAATGGAATTGTTTAAATGCACATTTTAATTTACTACCATAAGAAATGAAATAAGAAAATGTAAATCAAAGTAATGGGAAGGGAGAAAAGAATAAAGACCACAGAAGACAGAAAACTGGCAAAGAAAAACAGAAAAGAGAGAACATTAATCAAGCTCAGTAAAGAGAAAGTTAAACAAGCTAAAAGTACAAAAGAGAGGAAATGGAGAAAATTGAAAACCTTAAAATAGATTATTTGAAAAGATAATACAATTTTAAAAAAACTGAGAGGAGTGATCAAGATAAAATAGAACAAAATGATCAGTATCAGGAATGAAAAATAGGTATCACCAAGGATCCTATAGATATTAAAAGGAAAACAGAATATTAAGTGAATATTAGGAACAACTCTATGCCAGTTATTGGATAGATTAGATAAAAAGGACATATTTCTTAAATAGTGCAACTTCCAGACACTGACAAAAGACAAGAGAAAATCTTAATAGCCCTCTATCTATTAAAGAAATTGAATTCTTCATGAAAGAAAAAAATCTTTCAAAAAATTAAACTACAGGATCAGATGGCTTCAGAGGTGAATTCTATAAAACATTTAAGGGAAAAATAATATAAATATTGCACAGATACTTTCAAAGTACAGAGAAACAGGGAACATTTCTCAGTTCATTGTATGGGGGCACAATATCCCTGATAACAAAACCTGTTGCAGATATTACAAGAGACTTTAACTAAACACCAATATCCCCCATGAATATAGATACAAAAATTCTCGACAATATGTTACCAAATCAAATACTTCAAAATACATAATAGTAATCATAATATTATTATAAGAATAATATATAATAACAAAGTAGAATTTTTCCAAGGAAGATTCGTTTTACATTCAAAAACCAATATATTGAATTCAACATTTTAACAGAATTAAGAAGAAAGTCATCATATCAGTAAATGCAGCAAAAGCATTTAATGATGTTGAATTTCCATTATTGATAAATTTCTCAAACATCTCAGAATAGAAGGAAACTTCTTCAATCTGACAAACAGCAATTTTAAAAATTCCTAAATGTCGTAATTGCAGCTAAATATCCAATGGTCAGGAACAGATCAAGGGTGTTTGTTCTCATGACTTCCCTTCAACACTCTACTGGAGGTTCTAGACAGTTTCAGAAGATAAGAAAAGAAGTGAAAACACAAAAATGGTACAGAGAAACAAAAATTTAATTTGCAATGATATAATTGTTTACAGAAAATTCTAAGGGCTCTACAAAGCTACACCTACATGAATATGGGAATTTAGTATAGCTTTAGATACAAAATTAATACACAAAAATAAAGTGTATCTATTTATACTTGCATCCAAAAATTTGACAATTCAATTTTGAAATATAATGCACTTATACTAACAAAAAATTTAAGTTGGGAATAATTATTTTAGACCTGCACACCTCCTGCACTAAAAACATTAATGAGAAAAACGAGTCAGATATAAGTAATTGGAGAGATAGATCGTGTTTATGAATTGGAAATTGAACATAATTGTCAATTACCCCTAATATATCTGTAGATTTGATGTCATGTCTTCCATTATCTAGGCAGATACTTTCTAGAAATTGATAGACTTTTTTCAAAACTTTTTATAAAAAGGCAAAGACCAGAACAGCTATATCAGTCCTGAAATGAAAATCCATTACCCTCGAGTAGATTCTGACTCACTGTGACCCTATAGGACAGAGAACAGCCCCCGCAGGGTTTCCAAGGCTGTAAATCATTAGGGATTCAGACTGCCACATCTTTCTCCGGAAGAGCAGCTGGTTGGTTCGAACTGCTGACCTTTTTGGTTAGCAGCCGAGTGTTTAACGACTGCACCACAGGTGCTTCTTAAATCAATCTCGAAAACGAAGATCATATTTGGAGAACAAATACCGTGCTTCACAACTCACTATGAAGTTACAGTTATCAAGGCAAGTGATTTGGGCATAAGGATAGACAAATAAATAAATTAGCTGAATAAAGCGTGTAGAAATAAACCAACACTACTACAGTCAATGGTTTTCATTTCAAAATCTTTTTATCACGTGTTTTTAGGAACTGGCTATCCACATGAAAAAAGAACATTGACCCTTACTACACACTGTACTCAAAAAGTAATACAGGATATATCTAAATGCAAATGCTGAAGCTATGAAGCTTCTAGAAGAGAATGCAGAGGAGCATGTACATTTCACTGCATATAAATACTACTTGCTTCCTCAAAAAAAAAAAAAGAAGTGTAAACATGTTGAACTGTAGATAGTAGGTTTGCTTTAGGACTGGTGTGAAACTACTATTTATATGCTAGACCTGTCTAAGTTGTTTAAAGAGTTGAAGATAATGGTACAAGATTCTCATAGTTGGAGAAGACATTTACAGACTAGAAGCTTGGTAAGACTAGAATGAACTCTGCTATTCAACTGGAATTGGAGGTGTCAAAATGGCTCAGGGTTTTCAAGACAGAGATATAGAGGAGCCCTGGTGGCAAAGTGGTTAACAGCTTGGTTGTCAACCAAAAGGTTTGCAGTTCAAATCCACCAGCTGCTCCTTGGAAACCCTAGTCTACCCTATAGGGTCACTATGAGTTGGAATTGATTCGATGGCAACGTTTTTTTTTAGAGGTAGAGAAACATATGAATAGATGACAGATAATCAATATGGGCATAGGCATATGAATAGATTGATTGTGTGTAATAAAAAGACTGAAGCAATGGGAGTCCAACAGTAATGGGCACAACTTAGTGCCCAGATGTTAACTTAAAGCCACCAAGTTTCTGCATGGTTTGTTATACAGACAACTAAGGCACAAGATAGAATTATTATTTAGAAACAGTGTTTTGTTTAGCTGTTAAATTACCTTGTAACTTGAAAAGTATTTGTATAATAACTAATTTTTTAAAAGAGACAAAGATACTACTTTTACAACTTAGGAAGAAATAGAATAATTTTTTTAAAATATTGTAAACTAGACCTTACCTGCACAAGTTATCTCAGGATTCCACCTTCCATTTATGCAAGTTGATTGTTTGTATTCTGATTTTCCTCTACATCTGTAAATGAAGTTTGTGTTATGATTAAATTCAGTCTGATCTGATGGGATTGATTCAGATACAGGTGTCCTTGATAATTCACACTTCTGAAGTTGTTCTGTTGCTGTAAAATAAAAATATTCCCATGAAAGGACTAATGATAAAAAATTTAAGCAACTACTACATAACTCTAGATATACAATCAGTGATATAATGAAATTACCATCTATGCTAATAAATTCTATCAATCTAGTTATTCCTGATCATATTGCATGAGATGGGCTATTATGTTTAGACATAATTTTGTGTCCATTTTTGAAGTATCAAATTAAATTTCTGTCATAAAGACATTTTGCACTTTGGGAATTGGAAGAGTCTAAGAGGTTCACTTTCCTGGATGATCTACATACTGAACACTCATCATGCAAACTAATGTGGCCCCATATTTGAATGTGTGCAAATGTGCATGTACTTTTATTTTCCTAATGTAAAAACACACCACATTATTTTTAATCAACAATCTTAAAGTTTTAAAAATAAAAATATTACCTATGGTAATAGAATAAAAGAAGTTGTAGTTTAAATATATTTTTTCAGAGAAATAATGAAATATAATAAAAAAAATCTAAAATGTATTTTACACAATTTGAATATTTTAGCAAATCTCTTCCATATCACCATGCCCCCCCCCCCCCAAAAAAAAAAAAGAGACAGGTACTTGAAATAGGAACCTGGGTCCTAAAAATCATGACCTGTTTTATTACATAATCTTAGGGTCTTTGAGAAGCTATTTCATACACCAGGCCATTCTACGACCCAATTATATTGCAATGCCATAGTAATACGTCTCTGCTGGCTCAAAATGAATTAATATGTAGACCATGCAAGCTTGTTATATAGCTACGTATTTCAATACTTCTATGATTATTGGACTCCTTTTTGAATTTGATGACATAGCAATGCAAGTCTTTGATACTATCTGTTGTTAATGATTATGAAAGTTGAGTTGAGTGAGGTTAAACAATAATTGGCCAAAGAAAAGCAATGGTTTTGTAATGCAACCTTGAAAGAAAGAAAGGAGGCTTATTCAAAACATACTAGAGGCTTCAGAGAAAAATTAGTCCCATCTTTAGGAAGGAATGACCTACAACATGATCCAGAGTACTTCTGGAGACAAAGCAAGGTGTTCTTTGAGAGATAGTAACTGCAGTAAGATCTACAGTCAAGAGGAGTTGTTTTTTGTCATTGATGCATCATGTGATTAATGGTTTTATGAGTGAATTTCTTTATTAGGCAAAAAATAAATACATCTGGAAGAGTGAACAACCCAGAATAGAAGGGATCAAAATAAACATTTAGAGGGGTTAACTGGTGGAGTAATGCCTACAAAAGCTGGAAGGGGGGGGGGGTATGCTAGACTGAACAGGTGTAGAGAATTAAATTTATGAAGGGAACTCTGAGTTCAGAAGGGAATAATAATTGAAGCTGAGGTTTTGTTATAGGTTAGAACAAAAAGCTGACAGTTCTCATGCCTGATATTATCTTGGGTTTCCCTCTGTGTGGAATGAAGTGCAATCATTTATGGAGATCAAAGAGGACAAAGGTGAGGTTGGGTCATGAAGGGTTGGCAGTGCCATTAACAGGAATGTATTCAGCAAAAGGGGAAAGATTAATCAGAACAAAGTTTACTGATTAGTTTTACAAACTCCTATTGACTGCCTCCTCTATGTCAGCCAGTCTTTTGGGTGTTGGGAATACAGCAGTGAACAAAACAGTTACGAATCCCTGTTCTCCTGGAGCTTGATACTGAGCTCTACCTTCTCCTGGAATTAATTAATGTCTAGAAATCTGATGATTAGATAAGAGTGGGTAACCAGAAATCTCTGAATAAAGCACTAAGGTAAAGTTCAGGAAAGAACTCATTTAAAGGGAAAATGAATCAGGGCCCCCCATCCTCCCAATTGGACTTGACCATCAAAGGGGCAGGATGCATCCCTTACAGAGTGAAATCCATGTCAGATTTGTTTCCTGGCCCAACCCCTCACTGCCTCCTGTCACTAAGTTATACTCTGACTGAGAGGGCCTGCGGCCCCCACTCTGCAGCACGTTCACTGCCTTCTGCTGCATTTGAAAGACTGAGAAATGATCATTGCTTGAAGCTTTGAGAGAGCAAGTGTAGCAAAATGGATATTTTCTCAACTTCATTACTTCTTTATCCAGGCCTGAAAGGAATGAGTCATATAATAACAATAATGGTATTTATGCAAAATAATCATAAGTTTCCTGATAGTTTGTACTCTTATTTTATATCATATGACAATTTGTAAGTAAAATTTAGCTTCACACTTATAAAAATAAACCATATTAATATCAGGGACATAAGAATCATAATATTCTGTTGCCAGTTTGTATTTTCCCTTGTAGATACATACTGAGCTATAAACAACAAATGTTTAGATTCATTACAATTTTAAGACTTGGCATTTTCAGCAATATCTCTAAATATATTTTTACAGTAAAAATATTAAGCTTTATTAAATGTCAATTTGAGAGATATAGTCTCACCAACGCACTGAGGAAGCTGGGTCCATTTTCCACTGACACATGTAATTGATCTGTATCCAATCATTGTAACGGATTCTCTGCAACTGAACTCCACTGAATCTCCATGGTGATAGGGAGGGTCAGAGGACAAGGTATAGCCATGCTCCAGTACAGGTACATCCCCACATGTACTCTCTTCCTCTATGTAAATTTCACAAAAATAAGTTTCTCTTTAAAACATAATTTGTCTTTATATGATTACAAACAAAATTTCTATTCAAGTTTAAATATTAATACTTTATGTACATTACCAACACATAAAGGCAAAGTTGTCCAATCTCCATCAACACATTGAATTTTCTTAGGCCCCTTCATTAGGAATCTGGGATTGCAATCATATTCTACCACTTCATTGTGGTCATATTTTCCTTTCTTTTCCCCCTTAATATCCCCATTGAAGAGCTGAGGAGGTGGGCCACAAGATTCTATGTTTCCTACAGTAGAAATACTGTTTAAATAATGGTTAAGTAGTTTCTTTTACAATAAAAAAATAAGCAAAATGAAGAAATGTTTAATTTATTATCTCTTTCATGACAGCATTCATAAACAATGAAAAAGGAATGGTGTTACCCTGGATTCTTATTTCCCAATTCTGTTACTTCTACTGAACTAAACGAGCCCTGGTGGTGCAGGGGTTAACTGAAATGTTGGAGGTTGGAAACCAGCAGTGGCTCCACAGGAGAAAGATGTGGCAGTCTGCTTCCTTAGAGATGGTCAGCCTTGGAAACCCTATGGGGTCGCTATGTTTCGGAATCGACTAGGCAGCAGTGGGTTTGGTTTTGGTGGCACACTGAACTAAAAAGCCCTTGTTGCACTGTGGTTAGGAGCTTGGCTGCTAACTGAATGGAAGGCCAGTGATTCGAAACCACTAGCCATTCTATGGGAGAAAGATGTGAGAATTTGCTGCCATAAACGTTGCAACCCTGGAAACCCCACGGCACCGTTCTACTCTGTCCTACAGGGTCGCCAATGAGTCAGAATTGTCTTGATGGCAACGTTTTCTTTGTTGTTGTTGTTGGTTGTTTTTTATACTGAACTAGTTCTTTGTAAGTATATTTAGGCCTTTAAAATATGTTCAATAATCTGGATATTTTAAAGATGTGTGCAGATTAGCTAATACGGCTGTGTAAATTAAAGTAATATTCCATGGAAAAGTTGTTTCAAAATTCTTTTGAAAAGGTACCACCACATGAGACAATTTGTTGATAACATATTTTAACTTTGGTTAAGCTGTAACGTGACTGAGTTGACTTTAAGCTGTTTGAGTGTTATTTAGACAAACACAGTGAAACTAGAGGTAAGGCTCATCTGTATAAAATGTTCAACATTAATGGTGGCATTATAGGTAAAGGAAAAAAAAAAAGAAGTGTCTCCAATCCCAGCTGCCATATACTTATCTCTAAATACTCCTACTATACATTTCACTAAGCAGTTGAAGAGATATTTGTCTGAGCTGTCTACTACTCAACTCATATCCTTCGCAGGTATAATATATCTGGCTTACAATCTGAAAGGTCATAGAAAATGAAAAAAGGAAAAAAAAGAAGGTGTTGATATCAAAAAAATTAACTGTTGTTTCATCAATTGTAAGAGAAATATTCACCTTTACATGTTGGGGGCTTTGGGGACCATCCAAAGTGGTAGCACTGAGTGGAATCTGGTCCAACTCTTTTAAATCTCTGTCTGCAGGAGAAATGCAGTACATCTCCAACTTTATACTTGTATTTCTTGGGTGAAGCGTCTAAGTTTTGTGGCAAATCAGGAACACTGCATTCTCTTTCTAAAAAAAAAAAATGAAATAAAATAGTTTAAAGAGAATATATAATTTATCACCGCCAAAATAAATTTTAAATGGGTCGTGTAACAATGAGGTGCTGGGTGCTGTGCACGCAGATGGGCAGCAGATATACCCTTTTCCCTGAAAAAAAATCTTACATTTTTGTTCACCCTGCCAATTTTTGTGGGACTCTGTGAGAAATATTAAGGTATTGAACAGCAATATGTGTGTCCTGAAAATTTATTTGTCAAGTAAACTTGCTTAGTTTGGATCTCATTTTATCACTGGTATTTATAAAATTTAAGGTTAATTTTTTTCACTTTTAAAACATAAAGTTATTCTTTCACGTTAATAAAACAATGTCATAGTTTTTATATTGCGCATTTAATACAAATTTATATTTTGTTTAATATAATTAGCCCATTGCTGATAAGTCAATTCCAATTCACAGCTACACTACAGGACAGAGTAGAACTGCCCCCATTGGGTTTCCAAGGCTGTAGTCTTTACAGATGCAGACTGCTACATCTTCCTTCCGCAAAGTGACTGATGGATTTGAACTGCTGACTTTCAGTTAGTAGCTAAGCACTTAACCACTGCACCATCAGGGTTCCTTCTATTATAATTAGGGAGCCAGAATGCAAGAATGTTGAAGTATCTGACGTATTTTTAAGTTAGAGGATCATTAAAAATCAAATAATTAAATAAATGTTTATAAAGGATGGAAACAAACCCTTACTCATTACTTTATAAAATTAAAAACTATAATTTAAGAATTGGAACCATGCTAACAAGAAAATTCATACCATCAAAAAGTTAAGTATTAACACATAATCATAAAATTAAATGTAAATTAACTATTTCAAAAACGTAATACCACCAAATAACTAAATAAATGCACTTTTGTTTTTATTTTTATGTTGAGATTAGCAGCTAAATTGAGATCACACTTGAATGAGAATCACTAATATTTCTCTTTTAAATTTCAGTTCCATTCTACTACACAGCAATTATTTTACTTGTATTGTATTTGTGTTTGTTTACATATTGTGTGCTCATTTTATATAAACTCTCTTTCTCATCAAGTTGTGGAACAAACTGTCCTAACAACTAAAAGAAATGATCTTGATTGTTGGGTATTTTTCAAGTACTATATTTATGTAGAGATAATAACTTATGAAATGTGATTTAAGGAACAATTTGAATGGGTATACTCTGAATTATATATTTGTTTTTGTCCAAAGGTCAAAATCATAAATCCCAGTACTGATATCTGTAAATGTTAGTATGAATTTTTAATTCTAAAAACACACCTCCTTAAGATTGGTGCAAAAACTTGTTTAGTTTGTTTTATGATGATAATTCTTTGGAAACTTTGCACCAAAAAAAAAAAGAACTCCAGAACATTTGAAGTAGACTCAGGTATCAGACAACCTGTGTCTACTTTTCTGCTAAATAGATGAGGGAAGAATATTTTAAAAGAATATTAAGCTGTCATTCATTCATTCAGTTACTGGAAGCCTACACTATGCCGGTCATTTTCTAGCAATATATTTACGTGGTCATACATTTTTTATAAAATTTGCTAAAGGAAGATATTTTTAACACATTAGTTTCTACAAGCATCTCTGTCACTGCAATTTTTCTCTCCACATTTTCCTATCATGTCTAGCAGCACTGGAATGACTATGAGAATTATGTATTCATAATGTTCCATTTTTTTAAGAAAGCCTATTAAAATTGCATAAGGTCTGAGTTCAAAAAAACTGTATCTGCCTCTAATCACAGAAAACAAACCCAAACTCTCTAAGATCCAGACCTTGCCTACGTGTCCAATGTTATCTTATTTTAAATGTGTTTATCATTTGCTTCCTTATTTGGTCTAACACATTGTGTCCCAACCCCACTCTTCTATATATTAATGAAAGCTCTGGAAAGGCAGGCCTATATTTGTATTTTTCACTATTTTCTCCTAGCCTATTTAATAGGTGTTTGTTGACAGCCTAAATGAGTCAGATTTAACTGGGCTCTCGACAGTGCTAACCAAGTCTACCTCACTGCTACAATAAATTCACTCTTCTTCTCTCTGCAGTCTCTATTTTAAACCTTCTCTCTCTGCACAGTGCTTCTCCTTCTCCTACCCCTAAACACTGATCACTCTCAGACGACCTTGCCTAATACTTCACAGAAAATAGAAACCATCACCTCCTGCTTCTTTCCAGCATTCAGTTTATAGAAGTCATTGTCTTTCTTTCCTCCTGTTACAAAGTTGAAAGTAGTCCTGTTGCCACCAAAGCCTAGAACCGCCACAGGAACTCTAGTTCCCTTTCCCTCCCACAGTCACAGGGACATATCTACCTGCTGTATTCAATCTCTGTCTGTTTGCCTCTCTACCACAGACTTGTCTTCAGTGGTCAGCATGTTCTCATAGCTACAAACTTAAATAAATAAACAAAACTTTCCGTCAGCGCATAATTTTCTCTAAGCATATTCTGAACTTTCTATTCCCTGTCACAGACAAACTTCTTCAAAGAGTTACGTCCATTTGCTTCCTCTCTTTTAACATTTTCTTTTCTTCAAGCCTGTAACAGATTCATTGTTGGGTTTTTTTTTTCTCCTGATTCTCTGAATCCTCCTTTTTTCCATCTATGTTGTCACCTATACCCCTTCTCTTTGACCTCTACTTGTTGAAATGTTTCGGGGCTTAGTCCGATACTCTCTTCTTTTCATTCTGTATGCTTTAATAACTTATATGTTGATAATCCAAATGTTTATCATCTGACTAGCCCTATAGTTCCAACTCTCCTGTTTACATATCCAATTTTAAGTGACCATGAGTAGTTCAACTATAATGTTTCCAAGCCATAAGTTGTGGTATATCTTCCCAAAAGTGGTCTCTGTCCTACCAACACCATTTTAGAAATTGACTGCAGTGCAGTGAATAGCTTTTATATGGATTTTCTAGCCATGGTCTTATAACTCGCACAAAGTGATTGCCTGGGCCACGGTCTTACAAAGGACTGGTACACTACTACTCAAACTGAGTGACTTGTACTCTACCAAGGGGATTGGCTAGGTTATGGTCCTGTTGGGAGGACCAGGCCTTGAAATTGACAAGGGCCAATCCCACAGAGTTTCAGAGGGACCTCACAATCATCAAGAGGAGTCAGGAGCAGAGCATGTGCTTTGAACCTGGGGTCCTTGTGTACATAACCTCCTAGACCCAGAAAAGACAGCTATAACACTGAGGAAGTCAACAGATGGAGAGAAAGAAGCAGCAGCAAGTACAGCACAGCCAAGCAGCACAGAAGCAGCAGCAGCAGAATGAACGGCATGAACTGCAAGATCAGCTGTGACCTTGCTAGCCCAAGGAGAGTGAGCACTTTTGGGAAGGAGGCTTGCTGATGGAGCAAAGTTCTTCCAGGCACTTGTTGACATGGCAAAAAGAACTGTAACACTTGTCCGTGTGAGACAGAGGCCTGAGTGTGCCCCATGCAGAGGTCACACGACCATCCTCCTTGTGTAGCTAGGCAGTATCCATTAAGCCCTCAGGCTGTGTAGGCCCAGGTAGCATGGCAGAAGACAGCAGCAGAAGTCTGGGAAGGGCCAGCTGCAGAGGTTTGGTATATGCTGTGCAGGTGTCTTCCTGTGAACGAAGTGAGGCCCAGTGAACCCAGCATCAGAGGAGAAGACTTGGGAGCCATACAGGCCCCTCAGCTGCATGGTGGTAGCCAGAGGCAGCAGAGATGTGAACACAGCATCTGACCTGAACCACAGCATGCTGGCCCAGCAATATAAGAATGGATGTGGTTAATTTGGGGAAGGGTAAGCATTTTCTGTCTGAGAATCTGTTGTTGTAGTTTATAATTTACTTTCTATAAATAATAATGATTTTCACTTTGGCAACACTGTGTAAGTGTCTCATGGGTCCAGCTTGATCACAGAGGAACATAGCACCCAAGGAATGGTTGATGCCAATGGGTGTCTTTGACTCATTCCTAGCGGTCTTATGGCTGCTAGAAGTTTGAGGTACTACCTGTCTGCATGAGCAATGCAGAGACAGATAGGCATACAGTGGCATTGCTATTTACACACTTGTTTCTGAAAAACAAAGCAAAACATATGAGTCCCTTAACCTAACATTTAATAACATGGCCTCTCCTTTCTACCACCATATATATCCCAGATTTGTCCTCTGCTCTACATCTCATCAGTTACCACCTTATCTGAATCCCCATCATTTCTCACCCTATGAGAATTCACTGCTTCCTGTCTTGACTACTCATGCACAATGTCAAGGAACAACAACAAAAAAAAAAAACTTTCATAAATGTAAGTCTATTTAAATCATTGTTTTTTCTTAAAAATTTTTTATGTCTTTTCATCAACCATAAAATTAACCCAATGTGACCCATCTCAACAGTGTTAGCTCTCACTACCACAGTACAACAAGGCAAACATCTGAAGTTTAACTTCAACTGCTTCAGCTGTGAACGGGCAGATTTGTGATCCTCGAAACAGCCTGCCCCTCAGGAAGACACATTTATCGATCTGCAGCAGGGTCTTGAGGACTGGTGGTAGCTCCTAAAGTGCCTAGTCACCTGCTACAGGAGTTCAAGAAAAAGTGGTGCCCTCGAGTCTTTGCAGCCAACATAGTGGGGTGCTCTTAGCCCGGCTGCAAAACTCACCTACATATTCACCCTAGAGGATAGGGACATGCCTTTCTTTCAGAACCTCAGGGGCAGCCGTCAGCCCCCTGCCTGGCTCAGCACATGATCGCCTACCACAGCCAGAGTCCAGTGCCTGCACCAATCACCCATGCCTCTCTAGGACTGGGGTTGAGAGCCTGCATCACACACTTGGTGACCGACTGCCTGCACACCCGAGCAGATCCCATATAGGAAATTTTAATGGACTCCGGCATGCACATACTTAGTTACAAAACTAACTACCTGGTGACAGGACATTAGAGATCAAAAGGTGTCAAAAATCAAACTACTGCACACGAGCAGCCTATTTAGGCATATCAAAACAAAACAGAATAAGAAGCTAGGTCTCACTAAGCAAACACAAAATAAAATTATATTATTGATGGCTCAGAGACAACAGTCAATATCAAGACACGTAAAGAGGCAGTCCATCATGGCTTCAGCAAGCTCCCAAAATAAAGAATCAATAAGTTCTCTGGAGGAAGAGAACTTCTTGGAATTACCAGAGACAGAATACAAAAGATTAATATACAGAACTCTTCTAGAAATAAGAAAGGAAATTCAACAGAATGCAGAAACAGCCAGGCAACATACAGACACAGTAGTAAGGAACTTAAAAAAGCTGTTCAAGAACATAATGCCAAATTTAATAGGCTGAAAGAATCCATAGAGAGACAGCAATCAGAAATCCAGAAGATTAACAATAAAATTTCATAATTAGACAAATCAATTGAAAGTCACAGGAGCAGAACTGAGGCAGTAGAAGTTAAAATCAGTGCCATTGAAGATAAAGCTCTTGATGCCAACTTATTGGAGGAAAAATAAGATAAAAGATTTAAAAAGAATGAAGAAACTCTAAGAGTCATGTGGAACTCTATCAAGAGAAATAACCTGCGAGTCATTGGAGTATGAGAACGGGGGGAATAACAGAAAATACAGAAAAAATTGTTGAAGATTTGTTGACAGAAAACTTCCCTGATATCATGAAAGATGAGAAGATATCTATCCAAGATGCTCATCCAACCCCACATAAGGTAGACCCTAAAAGGAAGTCACCAAGACATATTAAAATCAAACTTACCAAAACCAAAGATAAAGAGAGAATCTTAAGAGCAGCTAGGGATAAAAGAAAAGGCATCTGCAAAGGAAAGTCAATTAGAATAAGCTCAGACTACTCAGCAGAAACCATGCAGGCTAGAAGGCAATGGGATGACATATTTAAAGCCTTGAAGGAAACTAACCGTCAGCCAAGAGTTATATATCCAGCAAAACTGTCTCTCAAATATGATGGTAAAATTAGGGCATTTCCAGATAAACGGAATTTCAGGGAATTTGCAAAAGCCAAACCAAAATTACAAGAAATACTAAAGAGAGTCCTATGGTTACATAATCAATAACACCAGCTAACAACGCAAGACTAGAACACAGGACAGAGCAAACAGATACTGACTCAGATACGGAAATCTAAATTACATCAAAGCTAAAACACTGAAAATAGGGAAACAAATATCAATATGTAAAAAAAAAAGATAATATTAAAACAAACAAAGAGGGACTTAAAAAATGGAGACATTGATTTTCTATATGGAGGGGAAGTTAAGGCGGTATAAAGCAATAAAACACTGTTATAAACTTAGAAAATTAGGGGTAAATATCAAGGTAAGCACAAAGGAATCTAACTATCTTACAAATCAAAATAAAAATGTAGAAAAACATAAAGCCCCAGCAAACACAAAATCTACAACGAAGAAAAAGATGAAAAAAAATACATAAAGAAAAAAGACTTAGCACAGAAAATTGAGGAAAACAAAGAAACTGTGAACAACACACAAAAAGAGATATCAGGATGACAGCACTAAACTCATACCTATCGATAATTATGCTGAATGTAAATGGACTTAATGCACCAATAAAGAGACCAAGAGTGGCAGGTTGGATAAAAAAGCATGATCCATCTATATGCTGCCTACAAGAGATGCACCTTAGACTTAAAGACACAAACAGGATAAAACTCAAAGGATGGAAAAAAATATATCAAGCAAACAACACTCAGAAAAGAGCAGGAGTGGCAATATTAATCTCTGACAAAATAGACTTTAAAGTAAAATCCACCACAAAGATAAAGAAGGGCACTATATAATGATTAAAGGGTCAGTACACCAGCAGGACACAACTATCATAAATATTTACTCACCCAATAACAGCACTCCAAAATACATAAAACAAACTCTAACATCTCTGAAGAGAGAGATAGACTGCTCCACAATAGTAGTAGAAGACTTCAACATGGCACTTTCGGTGAAGGACAGAACATCCAGAAAGAAGCTCAACAAAGACACAGAAGAGCTAAATGCTACAATCAACCAACTTGATTTCATAGACATATACCAAACTCTGCACCCAACAGCACCCAGGTATGCTTTCTTTTCCAACACACACGGAACATTCTCCAGAATAGACCACATATTAGGCCATAAAGCAAGCCTTAACAAAATCCAAAACATCAAAATACTACAAAGCGTCTTTTCTGACCATAAAGCCATAAAAGTGGAAATCAACAACACGAAAAGCAAGGAAAAATAATCAAACACATGGAAACTGAATAACAACTTGCTCAAAAACTACTGGGTTATAGACGAAATTAAGGATGGAATAAAGAAATTCATAGAATTAAATGAGAATGAAAACACATCCTACCAGAACCTTTGGGACACAGCAAAAGCAGTGCTGGGAGGTCAGTTTATAGCAATAAATGCACACATTCGAAGACAAGAAAGGCTCATAATAAAAGCACTAACCCTACAACTGGAACAAGTAGAAAGAGAGCAGCAAAAGAAGCCTACAGGTTCCAGAAGGAAGGAAATAAAAAGAATTAGAGCAGAATTCATTGAAATAAAGAACAGAAAAACAATTGAAAGAGTTAACAAGTCAAAAAGCTGGTTCTTTGAAAAGATCAACAAAATTGATAAACCATTGGCCAAACTGACAAAAGAAAAACTGGAGAGGAAGCAGATAACCCGTATAAGAAATGAGATGGGTGATATCACAAAAGATCCAACTGAAATTAAAAGAATCATAACAGAATACTATGAAAAATTGTGCTCTGACAAATTTGAAAACCTAGAGGAAATGGAAAAATTTCTAGAAACTCACTACCTACCTAAATTAACACAAAGAGAGGTAGAAAAACTAAGTAAACCCATAACAAAAGAAGATATTGAAAAGGTTATTAAAAAACTGCCAACAAAAAAAAGCCCTGGCCTGAATGGCTTCACTGGAGAATTCTACCAAACTTTCAGAGAAGAGATAACACCACTTCTACTAAAGGTATTTCAGAGCATAGAAAAGGATGGAATACTCCCAAACTCATTCTATGAAGCCAGCATAACCCTGATACCAAAACCAGGTAAAGACACCACAAAGATAGAAAATTACAGACCGATATCCCTCATGAACATTGACGCAAAACTCCTCAACAAAATTTTAGCCAATAGAATTCAGCAACACTTGAAAAAAATAATTCACCATGACCAAGTGGAATTTATACCAGGTACCCAGGGATGGTTCAACACTAGAAAAATAATCAACGTAATCCAACACATAAATAAAACAAAAGACAAGAACCACATGATCTTATCAATCGATGCAGAAACGGCATTCGACAAAGTCCAACACCCATTCATGATAAAAACTCTCAAAAAAATAGGAATAGAAGGGAAATTCCTCAGTATAATTAAGGGCATTTATACAAAACCAATAGCCAACATCATCTTGAATGGAGATACTTTGAAAGCATTTCCCTTGAGAATAGGAACCAGACAAGGATGCCCTTTATCACCATTATTATTCAACGTTGTGTTCGATGTCCTAGCCAGAGCAGTTAGGCTAGAAAAAGAAATAAAGGGCATCCAAATAGGTAGGGAGGAAGTCAAAATATCTCTATTCACAGATGATATGATCTTATACACGGAAAACGCCAAGGAATCCACAAGAAAACTACTGGAACTAATAGAAGATTTCAGCAAAGTTTCAGGATACAAGATAAACATACAAAAATCAATTGGATTCCTTTACACCAACAAAGAGAACCTTGAAGAGGAAATCAATATCATTTACAATAGCCCCCCAAAAGATAAAATACTTAGGAATAAATCTCACCAGAGATGTAACAGATCTTTACAGAGAAAACTACAAGACACTACTGCAAGAAACTAAAAGAGACCTGCATAAGTGGAAAAATATACCTTGCTCATGGATAGGTAGACTCAACATAGTGAAAATGTCAATTCTACCCAGAGCAATCTACAGATACAATGCAATCCCGATCCAAATTCCAGCAACGTTTTTTAATGAGATTGAGAAACAAATCACCAACTTCATATGGAAAGGGAAGAGGCCCCGGATAATTAAAGCACTACTCAAGAAGAAGAACAAAGTGGGAGGCCTTACACTACCTGATTTTAGGACCTATTATACTGCCACGGTAGTCAAGACAGCCTGGTACTGGTACAATAACAGATACGTAGACCAATGGAACAGAGTTGAGAATCCAGATATAAACTCATCCACCTAAGAGCAGCTAATATTTGACAAAGGTCCAAAGTCCATTAATTGGGGAAAAGACAGTCTCTTTAACAAATGGTGCTGGCATAATTGGCTATCTATATGCAAAAAACTGAAACAAGACCCATATCTCAAACCATGTACAAAAACTAACTCAAAATGGATCAAAGACTGAAACATAAAATCAAAAACGATAAAGATCATGGAAGAAAAATTAGGGACTATGCTAGGAGCCCTAATACATGGCATAAACACAATAGAAACCATAAGTAACAATGCACAAGCACCAGAAGAGAGACTAGATAACTGGGAGCTCCTAAAAATCAAACAGTTATGCTCATCCAAAGACTTCACCAAAAGAGTCAAAAGACAGCCTACAGACTGGGAAAAAATTTTTGGCTATGACAAATCTGATTAGCGTTTAATCTCCAAAATCTAGAAGATACTCCATAACCTCAACAGCAAAAAGACAAACAACCCAATTAAAAAATGGGCAAAGGATATGAACAGGCACTTCACCAAAGAAGATATTCAGGCAGCTAACAGTCACATGAAGAAATGCTCACGATCATTAGCCATCAGATAAATGCAGATCAAAATTACAATGAGATATCATCTCAGCCCAACAAGGCTAGCATTAATCCATAAAACACAAAATAACAAATGCTGGAGAGGTTGTGGAGAGACTGGAACACCTATACACTGTTGGTGGGAATGTAAAATGGTACAACCACTTTGGAAATCAATTTGGCGCTTCCTTAAAAAGCTAGAAATAGAAGTACCATAGGATCCAGCTATCCCACTCCTTGGAATATATCCTAGAGAAACAAGAGCCATCACACGAGTAGATATATGCACACCCATGTTCATCGTAGCACTGTTCACAATAGCCAAAAGATGGAAGCAACCTAAGTGCTCATCGGCGGACGAATGGATAAACAAACTATGGTATATGCACACAATGGAATACTACACAAGGATAAAGAACAATGATGAAGCTGTGAAACACCGTATAACTTGGCGGAAGCTAGAACTTACTATGCTGAGTGAATTTAGTCAGGCACAGAAGGACAAATACTGTATAAGACCACCATTATAAGAACTCAAGAAAAGGTTTAAACACAGAAAAAAACATTCCTTGATGGTTAGGAGGTGGGGAGGGAGGGTGAGGGTTATTCACTAACTAGATAGTAGATAAGAATGATCTTAGGTGAAGGGAAGAACAGCACACACTACAGGGGAAGCCAGCACAACTGGACTGAACCAAAGCTAAGAAGTTTCCTCAATACAATCAAATACTTTGGGAGACAGAGTACCAGGGATGTGGGGTATGGGGACCATGCTTTCAGGGGACATCTATGTCAATTGGCATAACAAACCTTATTAAGAAAATGTTCTGCATCCTTCTTTGGTGAGTGGTGTCTGGGGTCTTAAAAGCTTGCAAGTGGCCATCTAAGATGCATCAATTGGTCCCAACCACTTGGATTAAAGGAGAACGAACAACACCAAAGACACAAGGAAAGTATTGGCCCAAGAGACAGAATGGGCCACATAAACCAGAGACTTCATTAGCCTGAGACCAGAAGAACTAGATGGTGCCTGGCTACCACCAATGAATGTCCTGACAGGGAACACAACAGAGGGTCCCTGATGGAGCAGTAGAACAATGGGATGCAGAACTCAAATTCTAGTAAGAAGACCAGACTTAATGGTCTGACTAAGACTGGAGGCACCCTGGAAAGCATGACCCCTGGTCTCTCCATCACCCCAGAACTAAAGCAATTTTCGAGGCCAACTCTTCCAACAGGGATTGGACTGGACTGTGGAACATAAAGTGATACTTGTGAAGAATGTGCCTCTTAGACAAGTAGCTATAAGAGACCAAAGGGGTGGCTTCTGTCCAGAGGTGAGAGGGGAAGGCAGAGAGAGTTAGGAGCTGGTTGAATGTTCATGGGGATTCAGGGGTGGAGGGGAGGAGTGTGCTGTCACAGAATGGGGTGAGCAGTTGGGGTCTCATAACAATGTATGTTAAAAAAAATTCTGTATGGGAGACTAACTTGAAATGTAAACCTCATTTAATTACATCAATAAAAAAAAAAAAAGAAAAAGAAAAAAAATTAACCCAATGTTAATATGCTCTGAAGTAACCTGGATAATTTAGCCTTTGCCTCCTATCCAACCTCAGCTCATAAAATTTTCCCACATTTTCACTATACCCCTCTCACTGTGGTATTTCCAAACAGTATTTTTCTTTTAGAGCTTTCCACATATTATTGCCTTTGTTTGGAACACTCTATATCCACTCATTTTTCACAGATTCAAGGCTACTTTCTATATCTGGAAAGCAGGCAACTGTTTGGTAAACATACAAGAGATTTTCATAACAGTCCAGAGAATGTGTTGATATCTGAAAGTAAAGAGTTCTTGGCAGGAACTGAAGAAATTTACACTCAAGGTAGACAAAAGCAAAAACTCAGGAGTAAAATAGCTGAAGAGGTTGTGACTAACCATAAAAAAAAACCCAAAAACCAAACCCATTGCTGTCGAGTCAATTCTGACTCATAGTGACCCTAGTTTTAAATAATTTCAAAGTTTTCATTTAAGATTACTTGAAAACAATTTATTTTTAATGACAAATCTTTAATGTATGTGGCCCATAGGAAATACTACTTTGATACACTGTTTTAAAGATGGAATATTATCTTTGGGCTTCAAAACACCATCTCCTCCCAGTTTACATTAAATCAGAAGGAGACACCTTGATTTTAATCATTGTTCCTTAACAGTGTCTCTAGATAATTCAATTACTCCCCAAAGGAATATATATAGATTATATTACCCCCAAGAAATAAATACCAGGAGAAAAAAAAAGACAGTACTTACCATAACACGTGGGTGTGTCAGACCAACCATCATAACCACATACTATAGAGCCTGTGGTGCTTCCACCTGTGTTTTCATACCCAGCACTGCATTCATAGTCCAGCTTGTCGTTGAGCTTAAACCATGTACCATTACTTTTCGGTCTGGCATTCTCAAAGAATGGCATATCACAAGATTCTAACGCATGAGAAAATTAAGGATTTCATTTCATATTATTGAATGGGCAAGCTAACTGAGTAAATTCCATCCCAGAAGCAAAAATCTTTCCCAGTAATGTGCTAATATTTAAGTTACTTTTAAAAATAAGCTAAGACAAAAGATAAATTGTTCTCCTGCAATCATTACAATAAAAATGTATGTTTATGTATACAGCACTCCTCACATCACTTAAATCATCTGAAAAATTATGTTAAGTACATTTTCTCAATTCTATTTATACTTGTGAGCTTGTCATATGTTGGTAATAAAACAAGTCATTAGAAGTGTATAATTGTTTCTCAGAAAACAAATTTTTTTAAAATTTAAGATGCCAATCTTATTACCAATCGTGACATACATACCAGAGAAAAATGGATTAATTGGATATAAAGATCTGTATATTTAATATCTGACATTTTCTCTTCCATAATAAAGTTTTATAATAGATATTTGATCACAATTTAGTATAAAAAGATTTGATATGAGAGCAACTTTTGCCATTTTTCTTTAGCCCAAGCCCATAGTAAACAGAAAAATTGAAAAAATAAATTAAAAGATAATTATCTTTCACTACAAAAATATCACTGAGTAGTTTTGGGAAAATAAAGTATGTACAAAGGCAAAAGAAGAAAATTGTTCTTAGTGGATCTTTATAAACATCTAGGTAGTGGGGTGGAGAAAATTTTCAACACAATAGAATTTATTACTATCAAGAAATGTTTCTCTTCGTTACCTAGACATTTATGAAGATTTTCCAAAAGGGCAGCAGGAATTTTCATCAGTGGACCTCTCCTATAGCATTAATTGTATAAATTATAAAGGTCAAATTCTTGTGGGATTCTGCAGTATGGACTCATCACTTAACGTGACATTTATGCCTAGGAACAAGGATTCCAATATAAAAGTCTGGTCACCTAAACACAGGAACAACAGACCAGAAGGTTTCAGATGAAAACAAACAAGTCTACAGCAGAATACTCATGAGGCTCCCTCAGTAGTTTCAAAATCATGAGTTTGATTTAAAGCAGAAAAACTTCAGCTGAAAAGATAGAATGAGCCCCCTTCCTATCAGTAATTACTCTAAAAAGGCAAAAAAAGACCTAGTTAAGTAACTCACTATATATACTATAATCATATATATATATGATTTCTACATTATATATATGATTTCTAAATTATACATATAATTTCTATTTATATATGATTTCTATGTTATATACATAAATTTTACATTTTATATATATGAAATTTCTATATTCTCTATATATAATTTCTCAAAGGGTTTTATTTATCCTTACAAATGGAAGCATGTCAGCCCTACCCCCACCCTCCACTCCCGTAGAAAAAAATTCAGTTAAAGTAAACTTTTGTAAAACTATCATCAAGAAAATGAGCCTAATAAATTACTCACTGATGCATGTGGGTTGAGTTGACCACCCACTTTCTAGGCATGTAATAGATCCTGATGTTTTACCATCTGCTGTTATGTGTCCTGATTTACACTTATATTGTGTTCATTTATTTACCAGATATGCATACTCAGATTCAGAAAAAAATCCATTTTCAATATGTATATCTGATTTTGAACATGTTTCTAGAGGAAGAAGACACAAGAAAAAAATAGGTGTATATTCAATAAACATTTTTTATTCTGAGTTAAATAATATGACAATATAAACATTTTTTATTCAGAGTCAAATAATACGGCAATATGATAAAACAATAAATCATTCGTAATTGAAAATCTGAAATAACTGTAATTATCCAAATTCTTGTGTCAGAAAAATAAGCTCAGTTTCCTAAGATACTACATCAAGAAGCTTTATTAAATATTTTTTGAAACAAGACAAGATTTAAAACAAACACTAAGAAAGAGCCAGGAACAACTAGCTTTAGCATGCTATAGGATTCCAGATCCATTAGACAATTAGATTTCTAATAATTTACTATACGGGATTATGAGTGCTATTCCATAAATAGATTGTTACTTGCGATAGCATTGACTCTGACAGAATGAAGTTTCCCAGCCCTGCATCATCCTCATGACCACTGGCATTCTCAAGTCCATCGTTTCAACCACTGTAAAAATCTTTCTTACAGAGAATCTCCCTCACCCTCGCTGACCCTCTTTTTCATCAAACACAATGTTGTCCTCTAGTGATTGATCCCTCCTAATGGCATGTCCAAAGCAATTGATTCAGACAATGTTCTGTTGTGATCCATAAGGTCTTCATTGGCTAAATTTTGGAAGTAGATGACCAGGTTTTTCTTCCTATCTTAGTCTGGAAGATCTGCTAAAACCTATTCACCATGGGTGACCTTGCTCGTATTTAAAATACTGGTGGCATAGCTTCCAGCATCATGGCAACATGCAAACCACCACAGCAGGTGGTATTTTGGAAGAAATTTGCCATACTGAACTTCTAGTATTAAAAAGTAGTATACATTCCGTATCAATGACTTCAATTTCCACATTAAGCTTGAAAACATACAGGAAATTAAAACCAGAGAAAACAGAAGAAAGAAAAGAATGATCAGAGCTTAAATTAACAAAGTAAAAAAAAGAAAAACATTAAGGGCAATTAATGAAACAAAAAGCTTGGATGAGTAAAACTGTAAACCTCTAAACAGACTGATCAGGAAAAAAAGAGAGAAGACACAAATTACCAATATCAATAGGTGTTAAAAGGATAATAAGGGGATATTATGAACAATGTTATGCCAGTAATCTCAACAACGTAGATGAATTGCTAAATTGCTTGAGAGCCACAACCTACCAAATTTCAATCAAGGAAGAGTAGATAACATGTATATACTTACATGTATTAAATACAGTGAATTTGTAGTTAACTAAAAAAATTCCCAAAAAGATAAGTTCAAGTAGAGATAGCTTCACTGGTGAATTCTACCAAACATTTAAGGGAGAAAAAACTATAATTCTAAATAGACTTGTCCATAAAATTGAAGAGGAAGAGATATTTGACTTTTCATTCTATGGGGCTTGTAATATCCTGTTACTAAAACCAAACAAAGACATTAGAAGTGCTAAAAAAAGAAGACTAATATCCTTCATGAACAAAGATGTAAAAGTTAACAAAATTTTAACAACTGAATCCAAAATTCTATAAAAGTGATAATATATTAGGTTCAAATGGTTATCAAAGAATACAAGGATGGTTTGTCATTGGAAAAAAAGTCAGTGTTTAATTCATCAAATTAAGACGCTAAAATATATATATATATATAGACATCTCAATGGTAAAAGACTGAATGTGTTTACCCTAAGATCCGGAAGAATACTTGGAAGTTTACTCTCACCACTGCTATTCAATATTTTACTAAAATAACCCAAAAGGAAGAAATAAAAAGCTTCTGGATTGGAAAAGAAGTAAAAAGATCTTTATTTGCAGTTGCCATGATGTCTTCATAGAAAATTCAATGGATTACTAGAATTAATAAGTGAATTTAGCAAGGTTACAAGATATGAGCTCAGTAAACACAAAAAATCTATTTCTATATACTTGCAATGAACCATCAGATATTGAAATTAAGAAAAACAATATTGTGTCCACTGACATAAAAATACAAAATATTTAGGAATAAATCTGAAAAAATGTGTGCAAGATCTATACACCAAAAACTAGAAAATATTGCTGAGAAATATTAAAGATACTTAATATGAAGGGACATAATGTGTTCATGGGTCAGAAGACTCAATACCGTGAAGTCAATTTTCCTAAAATTATTTCTACACATTCAATGCAGTCCTCATAAAAATCCCAGATTCTTTTTTTTATAATTGTCAAGATTATTCAAATGGTCATATAGAAATGAAAAGGGCCTGAAACAGCCTTTCAAAAGAGATAAACCAAGTTGAAAAGTTAGCACTACTAATGTCAAGACATTAAAAAACTTGAGCCATATACAAAAACTAATTCAAAATGATCAAAGACCTAAATACAAAGCCAAAAACTATAAAGTTCATAGAAGAGAAAACAGGACCAACACAACATGCCCTAAAACACAGCATTAACAGGATACAAACCACAGCCATCAACACACAAACCCCAGAAGACAAGCTAGATAACTGGGATCTTCTAAAAATCAAACACCTATGCTCTTCAAAAGACTTCACCAAAAGAGTAGAAAGAGAACCTACAGACTAGGAAAAAATTTTTGACAGTACAAGTCAGACAAAGGTCTAATCTCCATCATCTACAAGAAAATCCAACACCTCTACAACAACAAAACAAATAATCCTATTAAAAAATGGGGAAGGAAAATGAACAGACACTTCACCAAAGAAGACATTCCAGCGGCCAACAAGCACATGAGGAAATGCTCGCGATCACTAGCCATTAGAGAAATGCAAATTAAAACCACAATGAGATACCATCTCACCGCGGCATTACTGGCACGAATCAAAAACTGGAAATAACAAATGTTGGAGGGGCTGCGGGAAGATCGGAACTCTTATGCACTGCTGGTGGGAATGCAAAATGATACAACCATTTTGGAAAATGATATGGCGCTTCCTTAGAAAACTAGAAATAGAAATACCACATGATCCAGCCATCCCACTCCTAGGAATATATCCTAAAGGAATAAAAGTCGTCACTCTAATAGACATATGCACACCTATGTTCATGGCAGCATTATTCACAACAGCAAAACGATGGAAACAACCTAGCTGCCCATCAACAGATGAATGGATAAACAAACTATGATACATACACACAATGGAGTACTATGCAACAAGAAAGAACAATGATGAATCTGTGAAGCATCTCATAACATGGATGAAACTGGAGGACATTACGCTGAGTGAAATAAGTCGATCACAAAAGGACAAATATTGTATGGGACCTCTACTCTAAAGACCTGTGAAAAAGTTTACACACAAAAAGTAACAATCTTTGTTGGTTATGAGTGATGGGAGGGGTGGGGGGGAAATACCAAATAGGCAATAGATAAGTGGTATCTTGGGTGAAGGGTGAGACAGTACAAAATACTGCGGAAACCAGTACAACTTGTACAAGGAAACGTCATGGAAGCTCCATAGACACACCCAAACTCCCTGAGGGAATGAATTGCTGGGCAGAGGGCTATGGGGACCAGAGTCTTAGGGAACATCTAGCTCAACTGGCATCACACAGTTAATAAAGACAATGTTCTACATTCTACCTTGGTGAGTAGCATCTGGGGTCTTAAAAGCCTGTGAGCAACCATCTAAGATACTCCACTGGTCTCATCCCTTTGGGAGCAAGGTAAAATGAAGAGAACAGGATGCAAGGAAAAGATTAGCCCAAAGGACTACCAAGACCTCCACCAGACTGAGTCTGGTGCAGCTAGATGGTGCCTGGCTACCACCACTGACTGCTCTGACCGGGATCACAACAGAGGGTTCTGGACAGAGCTGGAGAAGGATGTGGAACAAAATTCTAACACACACACAAAAAAGACCAGATTTACTGGCCTAAAGGAGACTGGAGAAACCCCGAGAGTATGGCCCCCAGACACCCTTTTAGTTCAGTGGTGAAGTCACTTCCGAGGTTGGACATCAGGGGATTGGGCAGTACCGTAAAACAAAACGGGCCTAATGAGGCACAGCAGTCCAGGGACAAGGGCTAGAAGGCAGAAGAGACAGGAAAGCTGGTGATAGGGAACCCAAGGTTGAGTTAGGACAGTGTTGATGTGTAGTGAGTTTATTAACCATTGTCATAGGGCAACACGTTTACTAACTGTTTAATAAGAAACTATTTTGTTCTGTAAACCTTCATCTAAAGTGAGAATAGCAGCACAATTGGAAGAGCGAAGTCAACGTCACTGAACTGTGCATGTAGAAATTTTTTGAAATGGTGTATCTTTGGCTATGCATATTTTCACCAAAAAAAAAAAAAAAAAAAAAAAGGTCGAGCAGGGAGAGGGTTGACATGTCGTGGCGTTGTTAACCAATGTCATAAACCAATATGTGTACCACTGTTTAATGAGAAACTATTTGTTCTGTAAACCTTCACCTAAAGTACAATTAAAAAAATAAAAAACTTGAGTAATCAAGCCAGTGTATGGGTGTCAAGGTGGAGAAAAGACCATTGGGTCAGAATAGAGAGTCCCAAAACAGACCCAAACATCTATGGACAGCTGATATTTTACAACTATGCTAAGGCAGTTTAGTGGAGAAAGAAAACTCTTTCCAACAATAGGTGCTGCAACAATGGAACACCAAAATGCAATTAGATAAAGTTTACTCTATACCTCTCATCATATACAAAATTTAACTTAATTTACAACATAAACTTAAATGTAAACTGTAAAACTTCTAGAAGGAAACATAAAGTGATACCTTACTACCTTGAGTTAGGCAAAGATTTCTTCCATATGACATCAAATAAAAGAAAAATCTTAGAAAAAACAAGCCATAAAAGAAGAAACTTACAAGTTGCACTTCACTGAAATTAAAAATCTCTGTTCTTCCAAAGGTAATGTTAAAAGAATGAAAAGACAAGTCAGAGACTGTGATAAAATATTTTAAACCATGTACATAAAGAACTTTGAGAAAACTCAATAACAGCAACATAGCTTAAAAAAAAAAAAAAAAAAAAAAAACTGGCCAAAGATTTTAACAGAGACTTCGACAAAGAAGATAATTAGATAACAAATAATAACAGGAAAAAATGCTTAACACCAATAGTTATTAATACAATGCAAATTAAAGGCATTATGAGTTAGGTGTATATAGTATTATAATGGCCACAATAAAATGACATTCTAAGTGTTGATGAGGAACTTACATACACTGCTGATTTGAAAAAATGGTACAACCAGTTTGGTATAAAGTGTTGTACTTTCTTATAAAGTTAACCATATACTTACCATGTGAGCCAACCACTTCACTCCTAAGTATTTACCCAAAGGAAATGAAAGCGTATGTCCGTATAAACATTTGTTTACAAACGTTCATAAAAGCTTTATTTAAAATAACCAAAACCTGGCAATATCCCAAGTGTTCAACAAAAGGTGGATGAATATACAAATAATAGTATGTCCATATAAGATACTTCTGTGCCATAAATGGAGTAAAGTATTGAAACCACATGAAAGGATCTTAAAGGAAATTTGCTGAGTAAATGATGCCAGACAAGAAAAGAGTACATAATACATGATTCCATTTATATAAATTCTGATTGGTTATGTCAACTTGCCTAATCTATGCTGCCCAGTTGTTTGGTCAAACAATAGTATAATTGCTGTTTTAAAGTGGTTACATGTGATTACATCAGTTGGCCTCATTAAAGCAGATTACCTTCCATAATATCACTGGGCCTGAATCAATCAGTTGAAGGCCTTAAGGAGCAAAAAGGGAGTTTCTGCAGTGTGTTCTGTCACCAGACTATAAAGAGACATTTAGCCAGAACACTCTTGCTCTTTCTCTTTCTGTTGTTTGATCTACAGATTTTAGGATGCAAGCCTACAGGTCTCCAGCATGTCACCTGACTTGTGGCTTTTGAACTTGTCAGACTTCCACAATTCCATGAGCCAGTTTTTTTCAAAAATACTTTTTTTCTCTCTCTTTCTTTTTCTCTGTGTGTGTGTACTATTTCTGTAAAGAACCCTGACTAAGATATAACCTATAAAAAATATTTATCAAATCTATAAAGAACAGAGCCCTTGTGGTGCAGTGGTTAAGAGTTCGGCTGCTAACAAAAAAGGTCTGCCGTTCAAATCCACCAGTCACTCACTCCTTAGAAACACTATGGGGCAGTTCTGCTCTGTTGTACAGGGTCATTATGAGTCGGAATCAACTCCACAGCAATGGGATAAGGAAGAGAAGTAGGTAAGTGTTTACTCAGGAGTGGTAGGGATAATGGGATAGGCCAGGTAGGATGGATTCCAAAAAGGCATGAAGAATTTCTGAGGGTGATGGATAAGTTCACTGTACAGTTGGTGATTTCACAGGTGTGTACATATAGGTCAAAATGTATCAAGCTATATATTTTAAATAAGTGCAGTTTACTTGGGTCAATTATACCTCTATAATACTGTAAAACTTGTAAATAGCATTAGCACTAAATAAAAGGCACTTTATTGTCAGTCTTCCTAAAATCCTCAAGATTTAAAGACATGTGGTCTAAAGAAGCCCATTTTAAATGTAAAATAACAGATAATTTAGAAGAAAAAGGTCAGAAAATGAAATATCATGCAAATGTAAGAAAGCTGGAGTGATTATATCAGACAAAATAGACTTCAAAAATAGTAATGTTATTATAAAGATGAACATCAAATTATAGGTAATAAATAAGTAAATGGAGGACATCAAAATAATAAAAACATCAATGCATCAAAAATTCAAAACATCCAAATCGTATTTCAGCTAATAATAGTTTCAAAATACAGGAAACAAAATAAAAACCGACAAAACTGAAAGGAGAAATAGGCACAGCTGCAATTATATTTAGCGATTTCAACACTCATCTCTCAATAATTGATAGAACATATAAGCAGAAAATCAGTAAGGAAATAAAAGACTTGTAAAAAATTATCAAGCAACTTGACTTAATGTATGCACCAAAAATGGCAGAATACATATTATTTTCAAGTGCATATACTGGGCCATTAAACAAATCTGAACAAAGTTCAGATGATTGACATCAGAGTATGTTCTCCAACCACAGAGCACTTGATTTACAAATCAATAAAAAAGATATAGAGTAAATAAAATATTTGCAACTTAAGCAACACATTTTTAATAAACCATGGATAAAACAAAAATCACATATAATATTAGGAAATATATTGTGTGATACAAAAAGTAAAATATCAAAATATGTAGGGTGCATTTAAAACAATGCTTAGAAAGACACTTCCATATTCAATTAGTTATATATAAAAAAAAAGCTTTTAAGACCAATGATGAAAGGTTCTATTATGGATATCTAGAAAATGAGGAGCAAACTAAACCCAATTTATAGAGGAAAGCAAACAAAAATATGGGAACAAAATATCAATGGCATAGGAAGTGGACAAATAATAGAAATAAAACAATTAAAATAAATGTTAGATCTTTGAAAAGATCAGTAGAATTAATAGTTCTCTATCTAGAAAAATCTTGAGAAAGTAAAATCAAAAACTACCAATATCAGGAATGAAGTATAAGACATCACTACAGGTCCTAAAACATTCAAAATGAATGAACAAATTTTTGCCTTTAAAATTTGACAACTTTATACACAAATTACCAAAATTTATACATGAATGAAGAGAAAACATAAATGTATTTGTTTTTATTCTAAAAATAAATTTGTAATTAAAAATCGTCCCACAGTGAAATAGCTGGGGATAGAAGTGTTCACTGGTGAATTCCAGTAGTCATTAAAGAGAAATATTCTAGCCCTACACAGAATCTTTTAGATAACAGAGGAGAAGGAAACATTCCCTAGCTCATTTTAAGGGACCAACACTATTCTGCTATCAAAATGTAAAAACTACACATAAAAAAGAAACAGACTGATTCCTCGTGAACATAGACACAAATATGCAGAACAAATTATTATCAAATTAAATCCAACAATATATGCAAAACATAATATATCACAACCAAGGTGGTTTATCACTAGAAGGCAATGCTCTCTCAGTATTACAAAATCAACCAAGGTAACTGACTCTGTTAACAAACTAAAGAAGAAAATTCACATGATCATATTAACAATTATGGAAAAAGCATTTGGAAGAAATTTTAATGTCTATTCATGAAGAAAATAAATATTCCCATAAAACTAGGAATAAAAGGGACCTTGTTTGAAATCATTAAGGGTATTATGATGGTTCAAGTTGGTGTCAATTTGGCTGGGCCATGGTTTTCAGTGGTTTGGTTGTTATATAATGATACATTTTGGAATGTATGTAATGATGCAATTTAGCAGTTGTGTAATGATGTAGTTATTCTCCCTTTTGTGATACAATGTAATCACCTCCATGATGTGATCAGAGGCAATCAGCAAATCAGTTGTAAGGGGAATTTCCTCAATGATGTGCCCTGCATCCAACGTATATGGATGTTCTGGCAAAGCTCACTGGCTTTTGCTCGTTCTGGATCCTGCATCCAGCTCATCATTATCCAACATCCAGTTCTTGGGATGAGCTAGTGGCTTGCCGTATTGCTTGCCAATCTTGGGAATCATGGTTCTCCGTAGCCTGTGAGCCAGCATCCTACCATCTGACCTGCAGATCTTAGACTCATCAGCTCCTACTGCTGTGTGAGTCATGGGAAGCCTCCAGCCTGATACCTGACCCACAGACTTGGGACTCTCCAGCCTTTACAACAGATGTGTCATTTCCTTGAGATAAATATTCTCCTTCTCTCTATATCTATCTGTCTATCTATATACATACACTACACTGATTTTGCTTCTCTAGAGAACCTAGCCCAAGACATACGGTACCAAGAGTGGTTCTAGAGAAACAAAATTGCAAGAATGAGTTTTCTAAATTCGTTGTAAAGTCTGGTTAGTGTTAAAGATATTGATGACTTTGCTACCAGTAGTAAAGAGGGCATTGCTAATCCATGGCATGAGGTGGCAATAGAAATACACAAAATAGCACAACCACTAGATCAAGTATTGGTGAGAGATGAATGCATGTTTGATACTTTTCTACAATTTTGTCACAATGAGAAGTAAAAGGAAGCTGGCTGGTTGGTCTTATTTTCACCAGACAAAGTGATGAAAGAAAGAGATGAGCTCAGGGCTTCAAGCACTATATAAACTACCTCTAAGTTGCCACTTGTGCCCTGAAAGAAAGCTTTGTTTCATGTAATAACAGAGCTGAAACTGAGGGAAACCTAAGCCAGAGTCTTATTGTAAGAGTGGCTGAATTACAACAACAATTGAATTTCAAGCCTTGAATAGTGCCTGAAAGTAAAGTGAGGGCATTGATTGGGAAGAAACAGGATCCTGAAACTTGGGATGGAGATATATGGGCAGATAATCAGGAGGCCGGGGACACTGAGCCCCTAAATTCCATCCTGCCCACAGAACCAGCCTCTCACTCCCATCTCAAGATATTACTCCATGTTTGTCTGCTAAGCCACCCTCCCCAGTAAAACCATTATCCCTCCAACCACATGTGATGAGATTCAGCCAGCTGTGTCTAAAGACACTTTGTCTGAGATACCACCTGGAGCCGCAACTGAGTCATGACCTGGGGCATCGCTTGAGGCAAATGCCTTATAAGACATTGCTGAATGTTCTCAAAACACATCCCCCCCAACATTTTTGCTTCTACACCTATAACTAGACTTAAGTCCCAGCAAGTCCCAAAAGGTGAAGAGCAAAGTATGGCCCAGGAGGAGGTACACCACACTCTAAAAGAACTGCTTGACTTTTCTAATATGTACAGAAACCTGGGGAATGTGTGTGGGAATGGCTATTTAGGGTATAGGATAAAGATGCAAGGAAGATAAAGTTAGATCAGTCTGAATTACCTGACACAGTCCCAGTAAGCACAGATTCTTCATTCATTCATTCAGTTTGAGAGGTTAAGAAAGGATCTAATAATTTATTTGGTTGGGTCACTGAATCATGGATTACACAATGGCCTACACTAAATCAAGTTGAAGTATCAGACCTTGGTATACTGTAGAAGGTATCAAAAAGGTTAAGGAAATTGGCATGTTAGAGTGGATTTATTAAGTTAGACCCACAGATCCACACATGGAATGCCCAGAGGACATACTTCTACCACAATGGTGAGGAACAAATTTGTGAAGGGAGCCCCAGCATCTTTGAAGACTGCTGTGATTGCTACCTTATGTAAGTCAGATTTGACAGTGGGAGCTTCCCTAACTGAATTGAGACACCTAACTACAATGGGTCTGTGGTGGTAGGGCCAAGTGGCAACACTCAGTCAACAAAGACAAGGTGGGCATGGTTACAGTAATGGAAAGTGGAGTCAAAATAATAATCAGAATAGTATGACTTGTATGGACTTATGGCTTTGGATGCTTAGTCCTGGTGTCTCTAGGAGTGAAATAGATGGGAAATCTACTAAACATTTACTTCATCTCCACAAGCAGAAGAGTTCTAAGTCAAGTGAACAAAATCTCCAGAATAGAGAGTCAGAGCCCCTCAATCAATTCCCAGATTTAAGCCAGATTACACACCCAAAACTCCTTGAATGAAGAGGGAGGATAGGTCCCTTGAGGAAGGACCTCGCTTCAGTGCCGAAAATTTATATGGTTAATCTTTTTCCCAGACTTCCCCAAAGGGATCTGTGGCTTTTTATGAGAGGGACAGTTCATTGGGGAAAAGGAAATATTCAGGTATTTCAGGGATTGCTGGGTACTGGCTCTGAAGTAACACTAATTCCCGGAGACCCAAAACATCACTGTGTCCCACTAGTGAGAGAGGGGGCATATGGAGGTCAGGTTACTAATACAGCTTTAGTTCAGTTTCATCTCACAGTGGATCCAGTGGGTCTCCAAACCCATCCTGCAGTGATTTCCCAAGTTCCAGAATGCATAATTCGAATAGATATACTCAGCAACTGGCAGAACACCCACATTGGATCCAAGACAAGAGGAGTAAGGTAGAAAATACTACTATTATGGCAGGAAAAGTCAAGTGGAAGCCATTAGAACTGCACCTACCTAGGAAAATAGTAAACTAAAAGCAATACTGCATTCCTGGGGGGAATGCAGAGATCACTGCCACCATGAAGGACTTGAAGAATGCAGAGGCAGTGATTCCCACCACCTCCCCATTCAACTTGCCTGTTTGGCTTATGCAAAAAAAAAAAAAGATGGATCTTGGAGAATGATAGCAGATTATTGTAAACTTAAACAGGCAGTGACTCTAATTGCAGCTGCTGTTCAGATACAGTTTCATTCTTTGAGCAAATTAATATATTTTCTGGTACCGGGTGTGCAGCTATTGAGCTGGCCAATGGCTTTTTCTTGATTCCCATTTCAAAGGAACACCAGAAGCAGCTACCCTTCAGCTGGCAAGGTTAGCAATACACTTTCACAGTCCTACCTCAATGGTATAGCAACTCTTTAGCCCTATGTTATAACTTAATACACAGGGTACTTGATTGTCTTTTCCTGCCACAGACCTCACAATGGTCTATTACACTGATGATATGCTGATTAGACCTAGTAAGGAAGAAGTGTCAACGACTCTGGACTTACTGTTAAAACATTTGCTTGCTATAGGGTGGGAAATTAATCAGAAAATAATTCAGACACCTTCCACCTCAGTGAAATTTCAAGGAGTCTAGTGCTGTGGGGCATTTAGAGATATTTCTCCTAAAGTGAAGAATAAGTTATTACATCATGCTTCTCCTACAACTAAAAAGGGGACACAATACATGACAGGCTTCTTGGGATTTTGGAGACAACATATGCCTCATCTGCATGTGCTGCTCCAGACTATTTATGAAGTGAACTGAAAAGCCTCTATTTCTGAGTGGGGTCCAGAACAAGAGAAGTTTCTGAAACATTTGCAGGCTGCCTTGCAAGCTGCCCTGCCACTTGGGCCATATGATTCAGCTGACTCAAGGGTGCTTGAAGTGTCAGTCACAGATATGGATGCTGTTTGGAGTCTTCAGCTGGCCCCTATTGGTGAATCACAATGCAGACCTTAAGAGTTGGAGAAAAGTCCTTTCATCCTCTGCAGATAATTACTCTCCTTTTGAGAAACAGCTTTTGGCTTTTTACTAGACTTTAGTAGAGCATGAATGCTTAACCACGAGTCATCAAGTCACTATGAGGCCTGAGCTGCCCATCATAAACCAGATGTTGTCTCACCCACAAGGCCACAAAGTCAGATATGCACAGCAGCACTCCATCATTAAATGGAAGTGGTATGTACAAGATAGAGCTTGAGCAGGACCTGAAGGCACAAGTATGTTGCATGAGGAAGTGGCCCAAATGGCCATGGTACCAACTCCTGTCACATTAGCTGCCCTCTCCCAGTCTGCACCTACAGCCTCATGGGGAGTTCCTTATGATCAGTTGACTGAGGAAGAAACAATGTGCCTGGTTTACAGATGGTTCTGCGCGATATGTAGGCACCACTCGGAAGTGGACAACAGCAGCACTACAGCACCTTTCTGGGACCTTCCTGACGGACAATGGTGAAGGGAAATTCTCCCAAAGGACAGAACTTTGAGCAGTGCACCTGGTTGTTTACTTTGAGTGGAAGGAGAAATGGCCAGATGCGCCACTGTATATTGATGCTAATTGTTTGGTTGGATGGTCAGGGACTTGGAAGGAACATGATTGGAAAATTGGAGACAAGGATTTATGGGGAAGAGTTATGTGGATAGACCTCTCTGAATGGGGCAAGAAGTGAAGATATTTGTGTCTCATGTGAATGCTCACCAAAGGGTGTCCTCAGCAGAGGATGATTTTAACAATCAAGTGGATAGGATGACGTGTTCTGTGGAAACCAGTCATCCTCTTTCCCCATCTACTCCCGTCATTGCCCAATGGGCTCTTGAGTAAAGTGCCCGTGGTGGCAGGGATGGAGGTTATGCATAGTCTCAGCAACATGGATTTTCACATACAAAGGCCAACTTAGCTACAGCCTCTTCTGAGTGCCCAACCTGCCAGCAGAGTAGGCCACAACTGAGTCCCTGATATGGCACCATTCCTCAAGGTGATCAGCCAGAAACCTGGTGGCAAGTTGATTACACTGAACCACTTCCATCATGGAAAGGGCAGCATTTTATTCTTACTGGAATAGGCACTTACTCTGGATATGGATTTGCCTTCCCTGCACACAGTGCTTCTGACAAAACTGCTATCTGTGGACTTACAGAATGCCTTATCCACTGTCATGGTGACCCACATAGCATCACTTTGGATCAAGGGACTCACATCACAGGAAATGAAGTATGGCAGTGGGCCCATACAAATGGAATTCACTGCTCTTGCCATTTTCCCCATCATCCTAAAGAAGCTGACTTGACAGAACATTGGGATGGCCACAATTAAGGCCCTTGGCAGGTGGCAATACCTTGCAGTGTTGGGGCATTGTTTTCCAAGAGTTTGTATATGCTCGAAACCAGCGTCCAGTATATGATGCTGTTTATTCCATAGCCAGGATTTATGGGTCCAGGAATCAAGGGGTGGAAATGGAAGTGGCACCACTTAGTATTACCCCTAGTGACCCACTCGGAAAATTGTTGCTTCCTGTCTCTGTGACCCTATGCTCTGTGAGTCTAGAGGTCTTAGTTCCAAAGGGAGAAATGGTCCCACCAGGAGACACAATAGTGATTCCACTGAACTGGAAGTAAAGAATGTTACCAGGCCACTTTGGGCTCCTTATGCCTCTGGATGAACAGGCAAAGAAGGGAGTAACTGTATTGGTTGCTGTGAATGATCCTGAATACCAAGTAAAAATCAATTGATATTACATAATGGAGGTAAAGAAGAGTATGCCTTGGATACAGGAGATTCCTAAGGACATCTCTTAGCACTACCATGCCCCATGATCAAAGTCAATGGTAAACTACAATAACCCAATTCCGGCATAACTACCAATGGCCCAGACCCTTAGGAATGAAGGTTAGGGTACTCCACTAGGCGAAGAACCACAACCAGCTGAGGTGGTTGCTGAGGGCAAAGGGAGTATGGAATGGGTGGTGGGAGAAGGTAGTTCTAAATACCGATTATGACCACGTGAGCAGTTGTAGAAAAGAGGACTGTAATTGCTATGAGCATTACTTACTTGTCTGTGTGCATCAAATATTTTTGTTTTCTTCACTGTAAAATATAAGATGTAAACGGGGCTAGTGTGTTTTCAGTTGTACACATGTTAGTTGTATCATGTTAGGCACAAGTACGACTTTGTAATTGTCTTTACTTAGATATCGTGTATGGTTTAAGGAGATGTGTACAGTTTGCCAAGTTGATAAGGATTGGAATGTGTTGGCTAAGATTGTGGGTCAACTTAGAGAGTCCAAAATGGTCCCACATGTATAGTCAGTTGATATTTGATAAAGCAGCAAAGGCGATTCAATGGAGAAAGAATAGTCTTTTCAACAAATAGTATTATAATAATTGAGCATCAAAATGAAAAACAATGAACATTGCCATATTCCTCACATCTTACACAAAAATTAACTCAAAATTGATCCCATAACTAAATTTAAAACATAAAAATACAAAACTTCTACAAGAGAAGATAATTTTAGTTTAGACAATTTTTGGATATGACACCATAAATATAAACAATAAAAGAAAACAACTGATAAATTGGAATCAAAATTGACTATACTTTCTCTATGAAAGCCACTAGAAAAAGAATGAAAATGTAAGGTATAGATTGGGGGAGAGGGTGATATATGCAAAACACATATCTGACAAAGCACTAGTATGCAGAATATATCATGAACTCTCAAAAATTCAATAATCATTTAAAAAATTAGTAAAAAAGTGGAAAAACAGATTTGACAGATTTCACCAAAGAAGATACATAGATGGCAAATAGGCACAGAAAAAGTGCTCAACATAGCATTAGTCATTAGGGAATGAGATATTACAATGGACAAAAAAGAACAAAAAACAAAAACAAAGTAAAACAAAAACTTCACCATATCAAGTGTTAGCAAGGCTGGGGAGCACCTGGAACTCTCATCCATTAAAGGTGGAGGATGGTGTAAATACAAAGGGGCACTATGAAGGAAGTTTTTTGTGGTGATAAGACCGTTATTTATACAGAATATTTATCCTGATGACTCGTGTATCTGTAAAATCTTATAGAACTCTACTCCAAAATATAAAAACAAATTTACTGCATGTAATGAAAAAAAAAAAAAATTGTACCCAGGTATCATCAAAAAATTTCAACTGTAATTAAGGATATTAGATGCAAGTTCATTAATAATTACAATTTCATTGTTTAGTAGTTCAGTATGGCTACTGAGAAACAATGATGGATCCTGGAAACTAACTGTAGACTCTAGGAAATTGAGAAAACGGGTGCTTCCAGAAGCATCTGTCAAAATGCCATTACCGTTTAAGCTGTACAACAAGCTAAGAGGAATTTGGTATTCTGTCACTAATTTGGCTAATGTTTCCTTTTCAATACCAATTTTGAAGAAAACCAAAGTCAATTCATATTCATGGAGGACAAACTATTATGCATGCTCTTGTGCTCCCACAAGTACATTTGAATTATTCTGCTTATTGCCTCAACGTATTTGAATATATTTAGATTTGATTCAGTTGAAAAGCACTGCTAGTCATTATGTTAATGATATACTGTTGCTATCTCAGTCTGAAGATCAAGCTAAGGTTTCATAATTAGATAGCCATCCTGAAAACTACCAAAAATAACAGTTGATATTGATTCAATTCCAAATCACGGATACCTCATGTGTTTCAGAGTAGAACTGTGCTCCATAGGATTTTCCATCTTTTGGAAATAAATCTCCAAGCCTTTCTTCCAAGACACTTCTAGGTGAATTTAAACCAAAAACCTTTCAGTTAGTGGCCAAAAGGCAACCAACATGCATAATGCAAAAGTGAAAAGCTAAAATTGCCTTGGTAGCTTGTGAGAGGCTGGGAGAAAAAGAATATGATAATCTCATAGTTATAATTACAAATGCCCATGTGGATGAAACTAGTTGCCTGCAGAAATTAACCATTGTCAGAAGTTGACAGTTCAGATTGGGTCCTGGGAGATTATAAGAGCATTCGATCTGAAGTCATCTGTGTGACACACTTTAATGATTCTAGTAAGACCTTATTTGTATGAGAGAATCCCTATTGGGAGGAAATTTGTGGGAACTGTGGTCTCCCAAATGCACCCAAAGGGATTTGTTCAACAACAGAGCCTCAGACCGCTGTGTAACTATAACTTAGATGACTATGTGTTGGATACACTAGACATAAAATATTTTTGGCATGCCTGATTTGTCATATGATCATGTACCCCAAGTCTTCAGAACTGTGAATGGCAAACCACTGCCTGTGGAACAAATCTATTTTGTAAATACTATCTCAGTGAAACACAATCACACTCATTCATTTTTATATTGTCTAAGGCTACTCTCATGCTTACAAGAACACAGGGAAGTAGCTACAATAGAAACCATGTAACCTACTGTGATTGTTAAGATTGTGTGTCAACTTGGCCAGGCCATGATTCTCAGTGTTTTGGCAGTCGTATAATGCTGTGCTCACTTCCCTGTTGAGATTTGATATGTGATCACTCCCATGATGGGATCTGCTGTGAGTAGCCAATCGGTTGAAAGGGAGTTTCCTTGAGAGTGAGACTTACATTGAATATATGACCTGCCGATCTTGGGATTCATTGATCTTCACAGCCTGTAAGCAAGAGCCCCGCTCTCTGACCTGCCGATCTTGGGGTCACCAGCCACCGAGGCTATGTGAGTCAGGTGAAGCCTCTATCTTGACCTGAGGACATTGGAACGTTCCAGCCTTTACAACTGTGTGAGCCGTTTCCTTAAAATAAATTTCTCTCTATATAGTTATACTCTTTACTGCTTTTGCTTCTCTAGATAACCCAGGCTAAGACACACACAAAGCCAAACATATTTATTATCTGACTTTTTACAAAAATTTATTTACTATCTGACTCTTGTTCTGTACCATGTTTTTGTATATAGTGGACAATAATCAAGGTGAAGAAAACTAGTAAAACTAAATCCAATGTCAGTATAGTGTGTCATGGTGGGCTTACATATCCACCATTGATAGCCTCAATGTTCACCATGGACACCTATGGGAAGATCTTTGGCATATAGAAACTAGTGTATTTCAGGGTAACTACCACCCATATGACATTATCCTGGGTAAGTGCACTGTTTTGGATCCAAAATATATTCTTAAATTGTATTCAGTCAATAGGAAGTTAAGGGTATACCATTTTTTGTAGATAATTGAACATTGTTTAAAATGCACCAAAAGTGTCCTAGGCAAAATTGGCACAGGCAAGGGGTTCGAGGACAAGTCAAATTTGACTTTAATGAAGACATACATACTGAGGAAAATTAGTTACTGACCCGTATTATGTGCTTAGAAGGGATATTACTTTAGGAGTTAGGAAAACAGTGGTAGGCAGCCAGGACACACAACACAACTTTAGAACCACACGTAAAATTAACTCAACAGACAGTACAACAGCATGATAGCAAAAATAGATGAGCAAGAGTAATTCATGCTGACCCAAGAGGAGCTGATAAGTATGCTACAACAGATGAAAGTGGAGATAGCTCAAAAACAATGCCCTGGGCTTTTGACAACAGAATCACAAAAAATGAAATTATGAAAGACTTATGATTCCCCTGGTATACAGGAGATTATAAATGGAAAATATAATTTGCCTAGTCACTCTTTAACTTCCAAGGCCCTGACGTAAACAAAAATCAGACAAACCCAACAGTACAATTAATTAGAGCTGGAAATTGATTACACTTGACTAAGATTTTACCAATGGAGGAAGGGTGACAATTACTTAGGATAAAGCCCATTGGGGAGCTCGTATCATTGCAACCTTCTGGAGCAATGGTATGGGGGAAGATGAAGTCGAAGAGGGCACAAGGTTACTCTCTTCTAAGATTAAAATTGTCTCTAACTTGATAGGATTTGTGGTCATCAGAGTGTATGTATTATTCAAAAGTCATTGCTTACACAGTGAATAGGTGTGAATTTTATTTTGTGCAATTTATACTTCAATAAAGTTGATTTTAAAAATGAACTCTTGGAAATTAAAATGTAATTGCTTAAGATTTTTAATGTGATTGAATTACCAGAAGACAAAAACCAAAGCAATCTCTCTGAATAGGAAATGCAGTGTGAAATATATATATATAGATAGATAGATAGATATACATATGGAAAATATGAGAAAATATTTACATTTCAAAGAGTACCAAAGTAACATAAACTGCAGGCAGAAAGAAAAGAAAAAAAATTAAGAAAGCAGAACAAACAAAAGTGGCACTAAAGAAATTCACAGGTCATCAAATGAAAGCTAATTCAAAATTTTAAGCAAGATTGATAATACTAATCAAATCAACAAAGATTAAAAGAATATTTCTAAACTTTAACTAAATAATAAACATTACCTATAAGAAATATAATTCATAGTAATTATAAAATTTTCATAAGCAAAAATGCATAATAGAAAACAACTAGTTGACATTCAAAAAGACCAAATGTCATGGATTGAATTGTGTCCCCAAAATATGTGTCTAGTTGGCTAGGCGATAATTCCCAGTATTGTGTGGTTGGCCTCTATTTTGTGATCTGATGTAATTATCTTGCATGTTGTAAATCCTAGCCTCTATACCTATGGCTATGATCCTGTTTGAGAATGAGCTGTCCATTATGTTAATGCATGGGATTAGGCTGTATCTGAGTCAATCTCTTCTGAGATATTAAAGAGAGAAGTGAGAAGAGAGGAGAGGGACCCAGTACCACCAAGAAAGAAGGGCCAAGAGTGGAGCGAGTCCTTCAGACTAGGATCCCTGCATTGAGAAGCTCCAAGAACAGCGAAAGATTGATGACTTTCCCCCAGGCCTAAAAAGAGAGAAAGCCTTCTCCTGGAGTTGGTGCCCTAATTCAGAATTGTAGCCTCCTAAACTGAGAGAGAATAAATTGGTGCTTGTTAAAGCCATTTACTTGTGGTATTTCTGTTATAGTGGCACTAAATAACTAAGACACCTAAATAAAATTTTAAGTATATAACATTAATCAGTAGGAAGGCTCAATATCATAAAGATACATGTTTTCCATAAATTGACCTGGAGGTCTAAGATAATTCCATATAATCTATATAAAGTACTAGAAGGAACTTGCTAAACTGAATTAAAATGTATATGTCAGACCAAAGCCATAAGA